>OY283149.1:130876506-135876506 GCA_958299815.1 Sarcophaga carnaria | reverse complement strand
TATTTGCAATCGATTGTTTTACTCTTTCTTTTTACCGATATCCGTTCAGATACAAAAAAAAAATGAAAACAAAAAAAGAAGAACGAAAGTTTTCTTCAGTTTTTTTTTTGTAATATTTTTGCAGTCAAACAAAACTCAACAACAAGTGTTATTTTCACTTTAATCAGATTTTTTATTTATTGTTATTGTTGTTGTTGCTGTTTCTGTTATTATTATGATTGAAAGTGTTACAGGTTTTACTTTTAAACTTTTTGTATTTTTCTCTTCTTTTAAAATTTTGCAATTTCATCTGTTGCTTCTTTTTCTCGCCATCATCATCATCATTAACATCAACATCAGCATCATTGGCATTGTCTTCTAAATTGTGTTGCTGTTACGCATGAATGCCTCAATTTCTCATGAATTTCATAATAAAACGAAAAAGTTGAAAAACAAAATTATGGAAAAATTGCTGATATTCGAACAACAACACAGCATCAGCAACATAAGCAACAACATTGATGCTGATCTTAATACAATATAGGTATGTATTTAAGATTGAAAACAGAAAACAATAAGAAACTCTCCTTTTTTTAGCTTATCAACCATTGGCAGCCAGTGCTGCTCGTACAGCAATAACAATAAACTGAAATAAAAGTGAGTAAACAATTTCACTTTTTGTTTGAGAAATACAGGCAAATACAAGACCACTCACTTCACTACACTGTTGACAGTGGCACAAAAATAAGTATGTTTGTCTGTTATTTCTGTTCTGAAATTTAATTTACATTTTATTTGGCTATAGAAGGCCTATTTATCAAGCTACGTGGAATTAGAATGGGGTATTTTTTAAGAGCTATAGGAAAATTTTTCAAAAAACACATAAAATTCAGAAAAATGCATGAAATCTTTATTTGAATCGATAGTACGGTCCATATAATTTAATGTTTGAAGATTATTTCATGCAAATATTGTCTGCGACTGCGCCTCAAATGGTCCATCCGCTTAGTCCAATTTTGGCATACTATTTCCAACATTTCGGCCGGTATATCACGAATAAATGTTGTCTTCCAATGCGTCAATTGAAGCGGGCTTGTCTGTATAGACATGAGCTTTAACATAGCCCCACAAAAAATTGTCTAAAGGCGTTAAATCGCACGATCTAGGCGACCAATTGACCGGTCCCGAACGGGAAATAAAATGTTCACCGAACTCGCCTCTCAATAAGTTCATTGTTACGCGTGCTGTGTGGCATGTGGCACCGTCTTGTTGAAACCACACTTCATGCAAGTCAAGCTCTTGCATTTTGGGCAAAAGAAAGTTGGATATCATCTCACGATAGCGCTCACCATTCACAGTTACGTTACGATTCGCAGCATCTTTGAAGAAGTACGGTCCAATGATGCCGCCAGCCCATAAACCGCACCAAACTGTGACTTTTTCTGGATGCATTGGTAGCTTTTGCAATGCTTCTGGCTAATCTTCATTCCAAAATTAGCAATTCGGCTTATTTACGTATCCATTGAGCCAAAAATGAGCTTCGTCGCTGAACACAATTTTTCGATAAAGAAGTGGATCTTCGGCCAGCTTTCCAAGAGCCCATTCACCAAAAATTCTGCAAAAATTTCGGTTTCAATTCTTGCACCAGCTGTGTTTTGAAAGGCTTCACACCTAAATCCTTCCGCACGTTCTTGAGTAACATAAGCCCAATTGCTGTGAACGGCGACGAATCGATAATTGATGGTCATCATTAACACTGGCCGATACAGATAACATATTTTCTTCAGTTCGCACTCTACGTAAGCGTGTTGGTGGTTTAATGTCCAACAATGTAAATTTGGTGCGAAATTTAGTCACAATAGCCCGAATAGCCGCTTCAGTGGGTCGATTAAACTGACCATAAAATGGAAGAAGCCCGCGATGAACTTTCTTAACAGAGCACGCATTTTGATAATAAAATTCAATAATTTGCAAGCGTTGTTCGTTTGTAAGACGATTCATAGTTAAATTATAGACCAAACTGAAGATGTTTGACAGTGAAACAAAACACGAAACGTGCGTGAGCTGTTTAAACCAGTGTTGCCAAAAAGATAATAGTTAAAAAATCACCCGTTACAAAGAATATGCGGCATAGCAGGGTACAATAAAGGGGGAGTGCTGCTATCGATTTCCAGTCCTTGCGGTGACCAACTTCTTCCCTAGTTTGGTGGAACTCGGATCGCTTACGATTAAAGAATTTACTCCGTTATATTATACACAGCTCCAATCGCAATAAATAGAATATAATTTCTGTTTTGTAAAATTCAGAAATAAATACGCATCATATGGTCTCCTTATTAACTTACAACACTTATAACAGACGAAACATGGAATACATATCTCATACGTTGCCAGTACAACGAAGTCGCTTCTGAAGCTTCTCGACCTCTCGTACTCAATATCGCGAAGGTACTTACTAACGTCAGTAACGTATTCAAAAGTATTGATTCATTAGAATAACGTCGCAATACGGCTTGTGTTTAACTGTTCTGTCGCTACTTCAACGAAATGTGCACGAAGTATACCGGCTATGTCGTAGAGAACATTTTTACATGGTCGATTAGGAATAGAATTGCGAATTTGTTCTTCGGTTGAAACTCTCTTACTGCATTAGACTACTACTATCATTCGATGCTAGTACAACGAAGTCGTTGCTGGAACTTCTCGAACTCGTACTTAATATCACGAAGCTACTCATTCACGACAGTAATGTACCGAAAACTATTGATATAGAACAACGTCGCAATGTGGCGTGTGCTTCACGGTTTCATCTCTACTTGCACGAAGTGTACACGTCTTTCTCGTAGAGAACATTTTTACATGGTGCATTAGGCAGTGAATTGCGAATTTGTTCCTTAACCGCATTGATTGAAACCCTCTTCCTGCAGTAGTTATATCTGTCACTTAAGGAATAAACACACTCAAATCTAACGTCCATAAACACTATTCCCTCTTTCCTTCCACCCATAAACTATTTTCCAATGCATAAAATGGGTTGGGATCCTGAGTGTTTGTCGTATTAAAAAATAAAAAAATAATGCCGAGCCATCGATCTAATTTATGATTAAAAAAATTGGTTTTCCTCAACCAACGTGTAAGGGAGTATGTATTTGATGTTGATGTTGCTCTATTTTCCAGCTCGGTGGCAAAACGTTATAAATAAGTGACTTCCATCGAGCCCTGTTGGGAGCCGTAAGGAACGTCCTCAACAGCGGTAGTCAAATTGGTTGTTAAAGATTTCTAGCCAACGTGTATTGTGTATATATAGGCCCGGATTTTGCAACCAAATAGGTGTATAGACTTCATAAGGATGTTGTATGCTTGTGCTTTAAGTTGTGTAGATAAGTCAATAGGTTTTCCCACCTGTCTCAATGAGTATTTGGCCTAATGACTATTGTTGCTTTTTTATGCATACGCTCCCTTTTTAGAATCGCCATTTTTTATGATAACAATTTGTCTAGTAGGTATTGTGTTGTTTTATTAGATGTGAGGCCACGATTCAATCCCACAGGTTAGAATTTGAATTGAATATTTCTTTCGCGACATCCTCTCAGCAGATTTCTGGCAAAATCTCTGAGCGTAAATAAATTTGCAATGAAAACTCGTATATAAAATTAATTACAACTTAGGTGATGTGAGAAACTAGGTCTTAATCCTGACTGAAGACTTTTAATGACCAACTATTTTCCAGCTCAGTAGCAAACGTTCCATCAGGCTCTGTCGGGAGCAGTAAGGTAGCAAACGTTCTCAATAAGTGACTTCCATGGGGCTCTGTTGGGAGCCGTGTTGAACGTCCTCAAGAGCGATAGTCAAATTGACTGATAAGAATTTGTAGTCAACATTTGTTGTGTTGACATAGACGCCACGTTTCGCAACCAAATAGGTGTGTGGACTCAAATACTCATGACCTGATACTATTGTTGATTTTTTGTTGCATGCATCCACTTCTTTATTGGTTCAAATGGTTCAAAACCAAGTCAGACATCTCCACCCAATTTAAATTGAACAGAATGTTTCTTCTGCGACTTCTGGAAAAATCTCTGAGTGTAAATAAATTTGTCATGAAAAGTTTCTCAAAAATCTGTCGTTCGGAGTCGACTTTAAACTGTAGGTGCTGCCACTCATATATAAAATTAACACATCCAACGAAAGTGGTGTGAGAAGCTAGATTGTGATGCTGACTAAAGGGTTATAAGCCTGACCAACGATCAAACAGGTAAGTAAGCAAGTAGTATTTTATTTTAAGAGAGGTACATGGTATTATTATTATTATATTAGCACATGGAAGCATTAAAAACGGTTACATTATAGGAACGGAAGAGTTCGGTCACCATGGGGAAACCCATGAGAAGCTAGGTCATAATCCTGACTAAAGGGTTGTAACGATCAGTTATGTATGTATGTATGTTATGTAGGTGGCAATGTTGTTACCGGGATTGAGACAAAAGGTATTTCATTAGTTTTGTTGAAGTTGAAGGACAGGCAATGGTTTTCTTTTGTGATTCGTTTGGTGGAAACTATGTAGGTCTTAACAAATAAACATCATCGTCATAATCAAGGTATTCAGTTTTCTAAAGAAGAGTCGTTAAACTCCATTTTGTGTTGCAACGTTTTATTGATGACATGAAATCGTACAGGACTTGAGCAATTCAAAACTGAGTCTGCTTACAATTTCTTATTTAGAGATTGTGCGTAGGTCAGAAGAATAAATCCATTACTTTACTTAGTAAAGGTTGCTTTTTTAGCTATTATCTTTTTGGCAACACTGGTTTAAACAGCTCACGCACGTTTCGTGTTTTGTTTCACTGTCAAACATCTTCAGTTTGGTCTATAATTTAACCATGAATCGTCTTACAAACGAACAACGCTTGCAAATCATTGAATTTTATTATCAATGTGAGTGCTTGGAAAGTTGGCCGAAGATCCACTTCTTTATCGAAAAATTGTGTACAGCGACGAAGCTCATTTTTGGCTCAATGGATGCGTAAATAAGCAGAATTGTCGATTTTGGAGTGAAGATCAGCCAGAAGCATTGCAAAAGCTAACAATGCATCCAGAAAAAGTCACAGTTTGGTGCGGTTTATGGGCTGGTGGCATCATTGGACCGTACTTCTTCAAAGATGCTGCGAATCGTAACGTAACTGTGAATGGTGAGCGCTACCGTGAGATGATATCCAACTTTTTTTTGCCCAAAATGCAAGAGCTTGACTTGCATGACATGTGGTTTCAACAAGACGGTGCCACATGCAACACAGCACGCGTAACAATGGAGTTATTGAGAGGCGAGTTCGGTGAACATTTTATTTCACGTTCGGGACCGGTCAATTGGCCGCCTAGATCGTGAGATTTAATGCCTTTAGACTATTTTTTGTGGGGCTCATGTTAAAGCTCATGTCTATACAGATAAGCCCGCTTCAATTGACGCATTGGAAGACAACATTGAAGCATTTATTCGTAAGATACCGGCTGAAATGTTGGAAATAGTATTACAAAATTGGACTAAGCGGATGGACCATTTGAGGTGCAGTCGCAGACAATATTTGCATGAAATAATCTTCAAACATTAAATTATATGGACCGTACTATCGATTCAAATAAAGATTTCATGGATTTTTCTGAATTTTATGTGTGTTTCTTTGAAAAATTTTCATATAGCTCTTAAAAAATCACCCATTATTACTTGAAATCGGCCACCAGTTTTATATTTTACAATTTACATAGGAAATGGTGTATTTTATTCATATTGCTACGCTTTTTCTATTTTTATTAACAAATTTGCTTAAACACTTTAAATAATTGTTATAATTTGTTTTTTATTTGTTTTATTAGCTTTCCTTCCGAAATACCATGACTTTAATAGAGTAATAAAGAAAGAGTCTGCAATAAAAATAAAATAAAAGCAACAACAGCATATTGTAGAATCATAAAAATAATTGTGTTTACAATCAAAAAGAGATGGTTTTGTTTAATGATGTTTAACAAAAATTAAAAACATTACAGTATTTATGTGTGTACACTGTACACGTATGTATGTATGTCTGTTAAACAAAATAATTAAAACAATTGCAGTTAAAATTATTTTTATTGCGGTTTATTAAATAAAAAAAAGCAAAGAAAAACAGTGTTTGACAGTGTTTTTCTTTCCTTTTTTAAGTTGGCAATAATCAAGCAGCAGCCCCTTAAACAAAGAAAGAAAGGAAAAGGGTGAAAAGGGGAGGAAAAGTGAGAAACAGAAATAATTTTCAATTGTACGATTATGTCGTTGAAGTGCTGTATGTATCCAACAGTACCAATGAACCATACGTGGAATGGCCTGCTTAAGAGTACTTTTATCAGAGTATCTGTCCAGGTCTTAGTCGTTGTCACAGTTGTCGCGAACTTGTTTGTAATTAAAATTCAATGGATTTTCTTAACCCCCCCCCCTCCACACAGTTTTTTATTATTTTTTTCTTTTTCTTCATTGTTTGTTGGTTCTGTTGCAGACTAATTTCTTGCCAGTACTTTTCTTTATTACGCTGGTACACTGGCATACGTACCTAGTATGTGCTTATGGAGTATTTATTTTATTTTTTAAATGTTTTTAACCATATTCCAATGGCTTTTAAATATTTGTCAAAGTGTGTGTGGGTATTTAAAGTAATTTAATACCAGAAGTATGTATGTACCACATAATTTGTCCACTTGAAAGAGATTTCAAAATCAGTTTCATTTCATGATTTAAAATGTTTAAGTGTCTGATAAGAAGTGTGTGTCTTCATTATAAACAAAAATTATATGTGAAGTGAGTGAAAACGAGTGACTCACTTCTACTGGTTTTTATTATTGAATATTAAGAAACTAATTAAAACTGTTTTTCGAAAGCTATCGAAAGGGGAAATGATGAAATTTTTTATTTTCCGGAAAATTTCTTGTGGCAAATCTAAGGATGTAAAATAAATAAAGAGATCAGGAATATAAAAATTTGAAAGCATGATAAATTTACATATATGTATTGTTTTTCTAAGTTTGAATATATTTTTATAACCAAAATGATTCACGTCATACTTTATTTCGCCTTTTGCAGTGCATTATGTTGGAACTAAAAACTGTTGGAGAATATGAAACACGAAATTGTAGCTTTATTGGACATAGAAAGGTGGCACAGTTAAAATGATTAAAGCGTCTTGACTATAAACTCGAGAAATCCACATTCAAATCCAGAAGAAGATGGAAAAAAGTTCATATTACTGCAGAATCGCGCTCCACATAAACTAGCGAGGAAACCCCCGGAATATCATAGGAATGTTCGGTAGTTTAAGGTACTTTGCTGCCTCACTGCTATACATAGGTAATTGGTTATCACAACCCTTCAGCCAGGATTACGACCTAGTTTCTCACACCACTTACGTTGTGTGTGTTAATTTTATACATGAGTAGAGGGATCTACAGTTTAAAGTCGACTCCGAACGACAGATTTTTGAGAAACTTTTCATGGTAATTTCATTTACTTTCAGAGTGTTTGCCAGAAGTCTACTGAGTGGAAGTCGCCAAAGAAATATTTTTCATTTTCCGTTTGGTAGAGTTGTCTGACCTGGGGTTTGAACCGAGGCCTCATGTCTCATAAGCCAACACCCTACCTAGACTACAGTGATCTCACTACTATACACACAAAAATAATCCAATAAGTCAGTCAACAACAGCTGGCAACCTTGTCATCATAGGAAATATTATAGCAGATCTGTCATCCGCTAAAAAGCAAGAAAACCTTGTTAAATTTAAATGAAAAAATAAAGAAATAATAAGAACATGGGCCAAATAACTTATGACATCTTTATGTTTCCTAAGGGATCAAGAGTAAAGAAGAAATTATAGACATACATTGTGAAAGGTTGGAGAGAATTTTGTAACAAGAGTTCTGCAAATATTAAGAGTAAAGAGCGAAGTCTAAGACCACACAAAGAATACAGATAAAATCATGCGATTATGCTCCTTCTACTTCTTTAGAAAACATGTCAAAGGTGTCCTAAGGATCCACCACTCTCCTGCATCTGGTGAAAACCCAGGAAATAGGTTGAATGGCATGTTGTGCTTAATTTTCCAATGCTCTCAGGTAGGAGGATATTGGAAAAATATGTTGGTTCCCAGCTTCATTCCCATGCAAAGAGACACAGTAATTTTGATTACCAAAATCCGCCGTAAGACAACATGAATCATATTTTCAGATGCGAATTGCTTATGCCAACTGTAGCCATAAACAGTCGTAGTAAAACTATCGTAAATCGCATAATTTGAATCGTGTATTTGGTAAATATAGTATCAATATTAATCTTATCTTCCAAGGGCTAACCCTTTTTCTATTCCAACAGAAATTGAAAATCTTCTCATAAGTCCTCTACAAGTTTTTACGCCTCTTGATTGCGATTGATCGTTGAGTTTGCCAGAATACAACAAAGTAGACCATTCTTTCCTGTAGGCCATCTTATCTTAAATAGATAGAGAATAGTATAGGCAGGCAGAGTCGCCAGAGTGAATAGTGATGATCATCTGGTCTTGAAACTTAGATTACTCCGATGATATATGATTGTTGTCGCATAACTGCACGGATATGAAAAACAAGTTGGTTGCCTTTGATAGTTTGGCAACTCCAACAGGTCTTGTGCGAATGTAAAAAAAAAACAAAGGAATTGCTTGTAAATACTGAAGTCTCGCACAAATTTAGATTTCAAGACCGTATCTTCGAAGACGTTGAATGTTTTTGGAGGATCTTGAATGGACATTGAAAAAAGTATGAAATGAGCAAGGAAAGCGCTTGATCGTAACAGCAACATATAGGGATGAACAGCGTAAAGTCTCGCAAAGTTAAAATAAAGATTTTCATCCCCAATACCAAATCAATTTTGTTTTATTGTTGTGAGTCTTTGTATGCAGGACTACCCAATGTCAACTATTTGCAAATTTTTCAAAGTAGAAGCTTGCAAAAAAATCTTGAAATTTTCTAGCCAAATACCAAGTATACTAAACGGTTATGGTTACTCTGAAAAGCCCTTTTAGACATGGCAAGTACTGCAATATAATAATTGATATAATTGACGAAAAGGTGGCCGTGCTTACACGCCATAACGCCATGCAACTCTGAAAACTTAAATAATTCCGACAAAATCATGAAAATTGATAAATACGTCGGCTATGCTGATAACTTTATTGGGAATCATTTGGATAAAACTCAATATAAAAAAGAATTTGATGTGGTATAGAAAGTAAAGGAATCCAGGCTTCATGAAATAATAAATTGAAAAAATAGTGGGATTTGATTCTGGAGCCGAAACAATGAAATGAGAATGTTTAACGTTTCCACTGATATCTACGCCTACTATAGTGCAAATAAAAAAACCTAGGCTCTTAGTTTTAGTATTCTATGTGCACGCTTCTTCTTGCACGCTTATATGGGGAAATTGAATGGAGAGCATAACATGAGAATCTTATGTAAATCTCAGCTTATTGAAAGGAGTGTAAAAACCATCAGATATCACAGATGAGCTGTTGCGAAATTGCTTCAGCTAATTCAAGAAGAGATTGGAAAGAGTTTGTATGATTTCTGCTGTTTATTGCTACACATTGGCAAGACCAAGACCGTGAAGAAGAGAAGGTGCGCCTTAGCTCGAAATAAACCAAAACGAAGAAAATTTTTAATGGTAATTAAATCCTCACAGAAGCCATGGAACAATTTAAATATTACTTCAGTTTCACTTGAATATTTATCGAGTAAAGCGTTCAATAATTAAATTTTATGGCCAAAGCAAGATTTTTATAATTTTTTCTTTTAATTTTTAATTGCAAAAACGATACTTCATTTTCGGTTGTCACTGCAGCACACCTACTTTAAGCAATATTGTTAAATTCAATTGATTTTTATCACTGTAACTGACTGCTATTCAATCCCTCAAAATGATAGGCTTTTTACCAAAAAAAAAAAATAACTTAATAGCCTAACAAGATTGTTTTTTTTATTTTTTCTTTTATTCAGGAAATCAAGAAACAAACAAACAAACGGACAGTATAACCCAAATTTATTTTCATTATACTTGAATGACTAATCGAAAAAAATTTTGAAAAAAAATTTCAGTTTACACCATGACTTTCAAAATACAAGAGTTGAGTTGGAAGAGATAAACAAAAATTGAAAACAATATTTAGCAAGAAATTTATTCAAGTCGAAAACTAATATTGACTTAAAAAAAAATAGAAATAGAAATAGAAATTGAAATTTCGTTTCGATTCGATTTTCCCAAACACCTAAAACCCACATTCAAATGTGCCACAACAATAATGCATACAATTATATATTCAAGTATGTACGTACATACATACATATTTATTCACTTCTACTATGTGGGTATATTGCAAAAGCTCTTTTAGAAAAAAATTTTAGAAAAAAAAATTGAAAAATTAAAAACAAAATTTCAGTCATTTACACATTTGTGTACATTGACGAGAGAAGAAAAAAAGAGAAAAAAACCAACAGAAAATTTTGACACATCGTAACCCAATATTTGGTATTCCATAGAGAGAGACTTTAATCCCAAAGAAAAACCGAAAAATGATTTGGACAGTAACCGAAACCGATTTACTGAGTGACTGGTTTCTGGAGTCTTTGAGTCTCTGCACAATAACTCCATGCCCCATGTGTAAGTCTTTGAATATTTAATATTTTTTCAAATTAATTTTTACGTTTTTTACGTTTTTTTTTAAGTGTGTTTATCTGTTAAACTGCTTGTCTGTATTAAAAAATCGTTAAAAAAAAGAGAAAAAATAACATACTGGGTTATCTGGTCGTATTGCAATATTTATGCGGTAAAAATGCAGCCACTGGGCAAGTCTGTTCGCCTACCAAATAATAAATAAAATAAACTAAAATGATATATTTTATGTTGCAAATAATGTCAGGATGTTAAAGGTATGAATTCATTGAAAGCATATGAATTACATCTATGAAGTAGACATCAGCAGTGGGACATCTCGTGTTGCCGTTGGTTGGCGGTAGGAAAAGTAAAAATTTTTGGTTAAATAAAAATAATACTTTTGACAGTTTTGCGATATATGATAGGCTGCCTTCCAAAATGTATCAATACAAAGTTTGTATGCAGTTCTACTACTGTATATAAACTATGTAGATATGCAAAGTAACGAAACAATGCATCAACTATAAATCCGATGCCTGATTGCTTTTTGTCCGCGTTAAAAATACACATTGACCGCGTTTTGAAATAGAACACATTGTATATATTTTGTACAGCGGCATTATGAAACACGATACTTTGTTCAAACACAAAGCAACTAACATTTTGGAAGGCAGCCATAGTGTCCATCCTAGTGTCGCAAGTGGTCGACACCAAAGTCACACTTTATAGCTTCTCTTCTGAAAGAACAGAAACAACCAAAGAAAAGCAAAGACTGGATTCGTTTATTCATATCTTTAGGAATTCTTCTGTTTATATGGCTGTCAGACACCGGCTTTTCTCTTTTTTCTTGCTTCGTTTTCATTAATCAAGTTTTGTCCATCTAATCAGATGGTTGAAGTTGCCGTTATCTGAGGCCACGGTTCAAACAACAGGTCAGACATCTCCAATAAAACGAAATATGAAAATATTTCTTCGGCGACTTCCTCTCGTCAGATTTCTGGCAAAAACTCTGAAAGCAAATAAAATTGCCATGAGAAAGTTTTTTTTACAAAAATCTGTCGTTCGGAGTCGACTTTAAACTACAGGCCCCGCCACTCATGTATAAAATTAACGCACACAACATAAGTGGTGTGAGAAGCTAATTCGTAAGCCTAACTGAAGGGTTATAATGACCGATTATGTATGTTATGTATGTTGGCTTATTAGACAAGGCCACGTAGTTCAAACCCCAGCAGAAACATCTCCTGCTTTGTATTGTGGAAAACTCTGAGAATAAAATAAAATTGCAATGAAAAGTTCCTCAGACCTGTCGTTCGGAGTCGATGGTTAATTAACACACGCAATATGGGTGTTGTGAGAAGCTTGGTTGTAATCCTGACTAAAGCGTTCTAATGACCAATTAAGAAAGAAGAAGAATCTAATGATTGGTGTACTATAGAGGATCACATTAACTGTGTATTTAATGGTTGTTTTGCTTATTATTATAAGAGGCGTCGCCTGGCCTTTCTATAATGCTCGCTGTTGGCATTGTCCTCCCTAAGATGTCAAAGATCTTCTGTATAGCTTATGTGGAGGCGAAGTAAAGCCCCTTATTTTTTAACTTCGAAATAAAAAATAAAATCGAACTTGGTATTCTTGTGATTCCTGCCAACAAATTTAACCACAACGCCCCACAACTCTAAAAGCTTAAACAATTCCGACAAAACCATGAAAATTGATAAATACGTCGGCTATGTTGGGAACGTTATTTTTAGAACCATTTGGATAAAACTCGATATGAAAAGAAGTTTGATGTGGTATTTAAAGTAAAAGAATCCAGGCTTCCTAGAGTAATAAATTGAAAAAACTGTATAGTGGGGGTTTGATTCTGGAGTCTAAACAATCAAATGAGAATGTTTAACGTTTCCACTGACATCTACGCCTGTAAAAAAGCAAACAAAACTGAGAGCTTGTTTTGGGTATTCTAAGTATCATCTTTCATATAAAGTTTCTTCTTACACGTTTATTTGGGAGATTGAACGGTGAGCAGTCGCCGTAGCCTAGTAGATAATGTGTAAGGCCATGGTTCAAACCCCAGGTCAGACATCAAAATGAAAATGAAAGATTATTTCTTCGGCGACTACCTCTCATCAGATTTCTGGCAAAAACTCTGAGAGAAACTAAAATTGCCATGAAAATTTTCTAAAAAATCTGTAGTTCTGAGTCGACTTTAAACTGTAGGTCCCGCCACTCATGTTTAAAATTAACACGCACAATATAAGTAGTGTGAGAAGCTAATTCGTAAGCCTGACTGAAGGGTTGTAATGACCAATTATGTATGTATGTATGTATGTACATATGTATGTATATATGTATGTATTTTCAAAAACGATGGTGGCCAGAACGTTACAGTCAATGGTGATCGGTATAGAGCCATGATTATTAACTTTTTCATTCCTGAATTGAATAACCATGATGTCCAGGAGATGTGGTTTCAACAAGACGGCGCAACATGTCACACAGCTCGTGCCACAATAGATTTATTGAAAGACACGTTTGGTGACCGCCTAATTTCACGTTTTGGACCTGTGAATTGGCCTCCAAGATCTTGTGATTTAACACCGCTAGACTACTTTCTGTGGGGCTATGTAAAGTCATTGGTCTATGCGGTAAAGCCACAAACGCTTGACCATTTGGAAGACAACATTCGCTGTATTATTGCCGATATACGGCCACAAATGTTGGAAAAAGTCATCGAAAATTGGGCGTCAGATTGGACTACATCCGCGCCAGCCATAGCGGTCATATGCCAGAAATCATATTTAAAATGTAATGCCACAAGATTATCTTTCGGATAAATAAAATTCATGTCAATCGAATAATTCATCGTTGTTTTATTGCAACTTAAAGTTCTATACCTCTATAAAAAACACCCTTTAGCAGAGGAATAATTTTTCTTTTTCCTTCATTTCATTCCTTGAAACTACTGCATAACTTTTGCAATAAATTTGTTCAAAATTTATTTACTTCACATACTTTTTGCTGTTATACCAGACAGAGGCAGGGATCGAGGTTGGTACCGAGGTAGACTTAGAGGCAGAGGTGAAATAAAGTTACAAACAAACAAACAAACAAACAAACACACACATGTTGTATGCGTCAAGCAAGTCTAGATTTAAGTAACTTGATTGCATTGCAAGGCTGTTTGTTAACGACGAAACAAATGTTTTAAACGTTTAAACGGTTCATATTTTCACATTAGCCAGACAAATTGAAAGCGAATTGAATTGAATTGAATTGAATAGAAAATCTTAATTGTCCACTAAAGTAAAAGAAAATAAACAGAAATAAATGATAAGAAAAATATAACAAAAGTTAATAAATGACAAAAGAAATGACGGAAATGATTTATAAATTAGATGGATTGGTTGGTTTCTTTCTATTAAAAATACAATGTATGTATGTATGTATGTATTTGGCATACATATTGGCTAAAATCAAATGAAACAAAGTGTGTTAAACTCCTGTTCTTTAAATCATTTGGCAAAAGTTAAATAAATATTTAAAGTTTTCTTTTTATTGCTGTCTTTTTGCATCATCACTCAAACACACTTAAACGTCCAGCCATCCATCAATCAATCATAATATTGAGGCTTAACCAGTTATGAAATATATTTTCTCAGATATTCAAAGATTTTCAACACCTTTTTCCATTCTTCTGCATATTTTTCATTCATTAAAAACCTTTTCTTGTCTTTTCTTTATTAATGGCCACTTCTTTTTTTTTTCTTATCCGCCACTTCTGCGGCTTCTCTTTTTCCCTTTTTGCAAAATGTGAAGTCAAAGTTGAACTAAAGTTGGCTGGCGATTTAAATAAATAGGAAAACAAGCAACAATAACAACAACAACAACAAAAAATCTATGAAATAATAATATGAACTACGAAATACAAGAAAAAAAAGAGACTGGCAACGAAAAAAAGCATTTGCAGCTGCGATTTGTTATCATGTGGCACAAAAAGTTATTGCAGCTGAGCTTATTTTTAAAATGCTGAATACTATGCAGACCCATTAGTGGCTTACAGATGTTCCATAACGTTTAAGCCCAGGTACACTCACTCAATTGCTTTGACTTTGACAACTAGGAAACCTTTTAAACTGAGCTGAGATTATTATTCTTGATTTCAATCAATTTAAAGGCGCTAATGAGAGATACATTTACTAAGCAACGTAGGAAAAAATCTTAATTTTCTGCTTTTTAACGAGAGTTTTGAAATAAAACACTCAATTCGGATTCAACTTGTACACGAGAACAGCAAGCTATGTATAAATCAAAAACAATAACTCAAGTTTGTGCTTAAAAGAAGCGATTGAAAGGTATTTCACATTAGAAGTTCGTAAAATGTACACGTCCAGATCACATACATACATACATAATTGTTCATTACAATCCTTCAGTCAAGATTAGAACCTAGCTTCTCATACCACTTACGTTGTATGTGTTAATTTTATACATGACTAGCGGGGTCCTGCAATTTAAAGTCGACTCCGAACGACAGATTTTTAGGAAACTTTTCATGGCAATTTTATTTCGTTTTTGCGAGAAATCTGCTGAGAGGCAGTTGCCGAAGAAATATTTTGATTTCATATTTCGTTTTGTTGGAGATGTCTGACCTGTGGTTTGAACCGTGGCCTCATGTCTAGTAAGCTAACACACTACCTACCATACACGAAAGTGGCTTTGCAGTATTTTGGCCCATTCCCGGCTAAGCGCCGTCTTGAAATGATCGACACTTTGGACACTTTTCTCCAAAATGCCCCAGGCGCAAAAGTCCAACGGATTGAGATCCGGAGATTTTGGTGGCCATTGTGCGGTAGAAATGAAGCGAAGAGCCTCCTTTTAATGCCACTCTTGGTTGACGCGTGCTGAGTGCAGTGGTGCTGAGTCCTGTTGGAATGTCCATGGTCTGCGGCCGAAATGTTTGTCTGCCCAGGGCTTTAATACTGTCTTTAAGACATTTTCCCGATAATATTCGGCATTTATTTTGACCCCACGGTCGATGAATACGAGCGGGGAGCGACCATCGGCCGTTACGGCGGTCCACACCATTACCATCGGCGGCGCTTGAGTTCTGGTGGCCAATCGCAGGTATAAATTTTCAGCTGATCTCTTTGGCAAGTAAACCCAATCATTTTGTTTGTTCACAAACTGTTCAATTTGGAATGGCCTCTCATTGGAGAAAACCAAATTCGGTAACTGGCCACTTTCGTGCAAGCGAAGTAACTCCTTGGCTCTTTCCAGTCTAACTTTTTTTTGTCCATCGGTGAGCTCTTGCACTTTTTGGAACTTCAATGGCTTTAGTCCAAGCTCATTTTTCAATATGTGTTGCATCCGTTCTCGCGATATGTTCAGCTCACGAGCAATTTTTCTACCACTGCGGCGTAGATTTCGATCAAATCTGGCCTTCACTTTTCGGATCAATTCTGGTGTTGTTACCGTTTTTTTTTTCGTCCACTTTTTGGACGCGATGCAACACTGCCAGTACCACGGTAACGAGCAATGGTACGAGAAGCAAAAGATTTATTCACATTTAAATGCTGGAGGGCTCTAACGATAGCCACCTGTGGTTTTCCAGCCAAATATCACGCTTGAATTCCATCACGAATAACTTTTTTTCTGAATGCAATATATCAAAATGCCTTTGTAAGCTTGTAAATAATAAAATGAACTGTCACTGGAATAAATCGGTCAGCTGTCAGACGAGCGGTTTACAAATGATAACAAAGTTGGTTGCAATACATATCAGCCACCCTGTATGTATGCAAGTGAGTCCTCTAGTGAGGCTAAATAACTAATTCTCTCTGTAATGTCTTCTGGAATCTAAAGATCGCGAATCTGTTCTACTAAATTTTTTATTCTTTAAAAAAAATTCTTACATTCCGTTGTAATAAACAACTGCTGTTAGTGTAGCTCCTCCATTCTACTGCCAATAGCGAGTACCTTCAACATCCTGTAAAGCTCTAGAAAGCATAAAATATACTTCAAGATGATCCAGATCACTTATACGTTATAACAGAGCGGTTATATTCAGCCTAATCGTATTTACTGGGCACTGGTCAATTGGAAATCGTGCCCGAAGGATGGGACTTATAATATAATGACTACCCCTGACTACATAGCCCCGAAAATGTGCAAGAGGAGGTGGTAGGAGACCACTTACTTAGCAGATTACTAGCCCTTTTAAACATCATGGTTATCATACACAGATTTTCTCTGGTAACTGTAATTGTTGCAATAGATTTGATTTAGTCGCAATATGATACGATTCGAGTGTAATGGCAGACTATTTAAAGGTTGTACTTGACACTTGTGATGTTATGAGTGGCCATGATAACCAACCCAGCAAGCATTCAGACTTAGATTTAACGGCCCTTACAAGGGACAGATTAAATTGGTGAATCAAGTTATAAGGAAGTCAGATGAAGTGCAGTATGTCTTGTAAATTCTTTGGGAAACTGAAAAATATGTAGGCTTCAGCGCCGTAGTCTAGTAGGCAGTATGTTGGCTTACCAGTCGTGACCCCAAGGTTCAAACTTCAGGTCAGACATTTCCAACAAAACGAAATATGAAATCAAAATATTTTTTCGGTGACTTCCTTTCAGCAGTGTGAGAAACTAGGTCGTAATCCTGACTGAAGGGGTTGTAATGACCAATTATGTATGTTCCTTTCAGCAGATTTCTGGCAAGAACTCTGAGAGTAAATAAAAAATTTGCCATGAAAAGTTTCTGAAAAAATCTGTCGTTCTGTGTCGATTTTAAACTGTAGTTCCTTCAGTCATGTATAAAAATTAAACACGCAACATAAGTGGTGTGAGAAACTAGGTCGTAATCCTAGGATTGTAATGATCAATTATGTGTGTGTTCAGCACATATTGAATTTCACTGAATTATCCTGTTTAGTGGGCCTGATATCAACTCTGTTTCCATAACTTCAGTGTTTGTAGGCCAGATAGGAATTAAACAATCAAATGAAACCTACTCACCACTAAATATCAAAAGAAACGTTCCGAACGAATTTAATAAAAGAAGTTCAGATGAAATTATGAAATCCAATCACAGCCTAAGCGTGAAATCATTACAGAACTTTGTTACAACTTTTCCCATTACCTTACACTTTGAGAACCTCTGATCTTGACATAAAAATAAGAAGAAAAAAATATAAAAATAAAAGCAACAAACAGCCTTTATTCCCATATAACCAAATTACAGAAGGAAAACCAGATTTTCCATTTGCTGACGTTGTAGTTATTGTTCGTTTTTTTTTTTTGTTGTTTTTTTATCTTAAAAATTTCTATTTTATATCAAGTCTTACCGGCATTTTATTGCCGGAGTTTATATAGGCCCGTCTGTCTGTCTGTCTGCGCCTGATGGCCAAAGAATCTTGTGAATCCTGTTGTGCATGAGTGTGTTCGATTGCATGAACAATTTTATTTGAGACAAAAACTAAAAATACCCGGAGATAAAATGTGTATAAGTGAGTGAGTGTGTGTTTATGTATTGCAATATTTTAGGCACACACGTGTAATTAAAGGAACCAGACTAGTTTAAGAAAAAAAAACAAAAAACTTTAACTACGAGAAGCAACCAGTGGATATGCTGCAGTAACAGAAAAAAAATTGCAGACATTCCTTAAGGGGCCAGCCCTAGAAATTATAGCCAGCACGAGGAGATTGAACTTTGATAAATAAATGCAAAGCCGTTTTATAATGAGGATGAGGTTTATTTGTCTATTTTCGAATGCTTTTGTATTTCTATACAAATTAGAATGAGTTTAAGATTTCAAATGAATGGAAATCAATTTAGAAAAGTTTAAGCTTCCGTTTGGCTTACTTCGTTTAATTTTCAGATTGAAAAATAAGATGATATTGGACAACATTTTTCCACATTTTGTCAATTATGATTTTAAAATAAACTGCCAATTACATAATTGGTCGATACAACCCTTCAGTCAGGATTACGACCTTGATTCTCACACCACTTATGTTGTGTGTGTTAATTTTATACATGAGTGACGGGGACCTACAGTTTAAAGTCGACTCCGAACGACAGATTTTTGAGAAACTTTACATGGCATTTTATTTGCTTTCAGAGTTTTTGCCAGAAATCTGCTGAGAGGAAGCCGCCGAAGAAATATTTTTTCAATTTTTCGTTTTAATGTCTGACCTGGAGTTTGAATCGTGGCCTTTACATCTAATAAGCCAACGCACTACCTACTAGACTACGGCAACTTCACTGCGAATTATGAATCCATATATTGTTGGAAATAACTCCTCTATTTGTGAGATTTGATAACATTTTCCTGTATTGTCTAGAGAAATCATTAATCGCTTGGTTAATGTTCAAAGTGGCATTACAGCCCTTCAGTCAGGATTACGATCTTGTTTCTGACAGCACCTATGTATGCAGTGTGCATTGGTTTTATTCATGAGTATCAACAGTTTAACGACAGACTTGAAAAAATTTTCTTGGCAATTTTATTTACTCTTAGATCTTTGGTCAGACGACAGCTGAGAAGGGGATGGCCAGCAGAAATATATTTTATTTTTTTTAAATGTCAGACATGCCTACGTCTACTAAACCAACACACCGGACTATGTGCAGTCTATGTGTTCCTTTGTTGATAACATCGTATTACTGATTTCTGTCTGATTTCGAGTCTGATTTCTGGTTCTACACGTTTCTACCAGTCCTAAACCTACATTTAGAACCGCCGGTGTAGCAATATGTTCCCATGGACAGCTATGACAATGTTTCGATTGCTATTGCTATTGGTCACAGTAGATTTGCTTAGCATTCTATCAGCGTTATGCTCCCCAAAAGACTGGGGTCGTCATATCTGTCAGCCGAATCAAATCGCACCCTTACATCTAAATTGGTTGTTTTGATTGGATTGTTTCTAATGCCCTAGATGTTGTTGTTAGCCTCTCCCTGCCTCTTATTCGGTAGTTCATTCTGAACGCTTTTTAGTACTTAGACCTTGCACTTTTTGTCCAATAAAATCCGCCATACTACAGAAGCATATGTATTAACAAGGATCTAACTATACTCCTGTAGAGCCAGTGTATCATCCTAATTTTGAGGCAATGTATGAACTAATATCCAAGTTCTTTTGGAGCTAACGTGTCCAATTCAGTGCTCTGTTCAGAGCATATTTCAGATATATTTCCTCTCAGAAGTTGTATGACATCATTCTCTTAACAAACTGGTTCAAGGTCTTCGTCGATTAATATCCCTAAGAAACAATGCATCGTAGTAAACTACAAGAAAAATATCGTTGTAAACTATATGACAGGTGGTTAACTCCTGTAGAGTACATGGTTGAAAATTTTCTTAACTTGCAATTTATGCATCATTTCATATGTTGTACCTAGGTCTTCAGCGCCCGGTCAATCAGACTTTGTATCGTCTATTAATGAGGACTCCTTCAGTGTCAATGCTTACTGCAAGACAGTATATTTTGTTACTTATGGACCTTTCTATGTAACGGGTAGCATTTAGTAAATATATTATCTATAAAGTACCGCTCTATATGCTCTATATAGTACTGCGGACCGTCCTACTCCTTACGTCCCGTGGACATAATTTTTCTTTCCACATCATGCCCCTTTTCTTTATTATTAACTCAAGAAGTTGGTACTTTACGCCCCGCACAACACGACCTACATAGGGAGCGTATCATTTTCTTCTACACATAGAAAGCAGCAGTTAAACTCAATCCATTCTTTATATCTTCATACATAATTGATCATTAAAACCCTTCAGTCAGGATTACGACGTAGTTTCTCATACCACTTGTGTTGTGTGTGTTAATTTTTATGCAAGAGTGGCGGGATCTACAGTTTAAAGTCGACTCCGAACGACAGATTTTTGAAAAACTTTTCATAGCAATTTTATTTACTCTGAGAGTTTTTGCCAGAAATCTGCTGAGAGGAAGTCGTCGAAATAATATTTTTTTTTTCTTTTTTATATTTGACCTGGGGTTTGAAACGAGGCCTCACGTCTAATAGGCCAACACAATATCTACTAGACCGCGGCGACAATATATCGTCATATTATATAATTCGTCCTTGGAATACACCAAAGGTTAAAGGTTAAATAGTTAGAATTAAAGTACAATAGACACGTAATCCACTAACATTTTCTCTAGAGTGTAAAACATTATTACAGGCTCCAGCATAATGTTATAATCTCAATGAACTAGAAGTAAAGCCGGCTACAAAATAAAACCAAAAACAAAAAACAAAAAATGAATTGAAACAAACTGGCTTAAAAAATAAGTGAGCGAATAACACACATTTTTGTTGTTGTTATTGTATATTTTTCTTTTATTTTTTCTTTGATTTTCTTTATGCGAATTGGTACTAAAGTTAGCAGCTGCTGCTTTTTTGTTGGCAATAATTTTTAGACAAATAAACCAAGCAACCAAGCAACCAGCCAACCAGCTAACCATCCAGCAGCTAACCAAGTCAACAAAACCAAAACAGGCAAACAGACGACAGCAGCAACAACTACAACAACACATAATAAAACATTAAAAAGAGTAGGAGAATAAAAAGACAACAACAACAATAGAAAAAAGGCCAAAAGTAAAAATGCCAAACGATTTAAAATGTGTGGACTTTATTTTTCTTGGTCTAAATGTAGCAGAGCAGAGCAGAGTCAGAGATACGATTTAAAATTTTTTTCTTTTTTTATTTGAAAATCACACACCACAGCAAAGAGACAAATTCAATACGATACGAAGACGGACGGACGGATGGACGGACATAACGACATACTTTTAACCCTTAAGGAAGCGTTTATAATTTGATAATAAATTTGAGACAAATTGTTGTTACAAAACAAGAGAAATCATTAATAAATACCGTGAATATATAATTATAAACCTGTTACATACAAAAAAAAGGAGGCGCGCTATTTATATTTTACGATAGTCGCCGTTTTCTAGTAGGTAGTGTGTTGGCTTATTAGATGTAAAGCCAGGGTTCGAGCCCCAGGCCAGACATCAAAATACAAAAAGTATTTCTTCGGCGACAGCCTCTCAGCAGATTTCTGGCAAAAACTCTGAGAGTAAATAAAAAAATTGTCATGAAAAGTTTCTCAAAATCTGTCGTTCGGAGTCGACTTTAAACTGTAGCTCACACCGCTTATGGATAAAATTAACGCACACAACATAAGTGGTGTGAGTAACTATGTCGTAACCCTGACTAAAGGGTTGTAATGACCAATTATGTAAGTATGTACGATAGTAAATGTAGCAGTTTGTTGTAGTCCATATACACTTGTTAAGTACTTAACTTACATAATTGGTCAATACAATCGTTTAGTCAGGACTAGAACCTAATTCCTCACACTTGGATTCGATATGATGAAAATCAATTCATCTCCTATCGCTCAAAGCTCAGAGCTAGTGGACGTGCTGAACAGGCAATTATTGGCGGAATAGATAAGAATTAAAAGATTGTTCTTTGGAGAACAATTCGAACGCAAGCGTTTTTCCTTAACGTATTTACAATTGAACTACTTTCCATCGCTTTGTTGCATTCCATTTAGAATGGCACCCTTTTGGGAAATCAATGATCGCTTTACAATTCTCATTATTTAATACAAAAATATAAAGAATGCACGCTCTATAGTCGTAGTCTAGTAAGTACTGTATTAGCTTATTAGACAGACATCTCAAACAAGACTCTCAGAAATCTACTGGCAAAAATTCCGAAAGTAAATAAAATTGTCATGAAAAGTTTCTCAAAATCTGTGGTTCGGATTCGACTTTAAACTGTAGTTCCTACCACTCATGATAAAATTAACACACACAACATAAGTAGCGTGAGAAGCTAGGTCGTAATGCTGACTGAAGGGTTGTAATGACCAATTAAGTAAGTAAATTAGAATACACGCCATAGTAAACTTAGACAATTGACCTTCTGAAGTTCTATAGTTTTCTTACTTGACTTACTTAGTTCTACTTAACTTGATATGCAATCTCAACCAAAGAGAATTAAGCTCCAATATCCAGTGCATAAATGCATTGAGTATGGTGTAGTAGTTAGATGAAGTCGTTGCAATCTAGTACGTAGTATATTGGCTTATTAGACGTAAAGCCAGGGTTCAAAACCCAGGTCAGACACCAAAATGAAAATATGACAAAATATTTCTTCTACGACTTCCACTCAGCCGATTTCTGGCAAAAACTCTGAAAGCAAATAAATTTGCTATGAAAAGTTTCTCAAAAATCTGTCGTTCTGAGTTGACTTTAAACTGTAAGTCTTGCCACCATATGTATAAAATTAACACACACACGTCATAAGTGGCGAGAGAAGCTAGGTCTTAGTCCTGACTGAAGGGTTGTATGTATGTTAAATATGTATATAGAGCAGAGGTCAGCAATGAGTATTCAAAAAGATGAGTAGATTCGAACCATACTTATAATTTCTGATACTTATACGCATTCATACTTATTTTAATGTCATACTCATACTACTCATATTCAAAGTTTACTCATGGTACTCATACTTAACAATACGAATGATGTTATTGATTTCGACTCTCCATGACTGATCATATACACGAACCACCAAATAAGTATGATTCGTGTACGAATACTACAATAATCACATGAAGGTTGTGTGTTTGTTCTGCTTGCTGTCTTTGTCTTTTTTGTTTATGTGTCTTTCTTCTTTGTTTGTAAATGCAACAACAACTAAGACTGTAAATTTTGATGAATGATTCGAATCACTCGAATCATTTATAAGTAGCATTACAAGTATTTTTCTAAATTTATGAATCTGAACGAGTAGGCGTATGAATCAAACATAGTTCGAATGTTATGAGTTTGATGTCAACGTTGTACGCATACTTATTGCAACCTGTACTTATAAATCAATGTTGTACTGAGTACGAATGAACCAGAGTAGTTGGATTTCAATACTGTTGACTCACTCATACTCAAAATTGCATGAGTACTCATGATTAGCGAAAAAGCGATTCATTGCTGATCTCTGATATAGAGTTACAGTGCTTAGCTACAAACTCAAGCATGCCAGGTTCGAATATAGCTGAAGACAAAGAATTTTTGTCATAATTTTTTGAATATAAATAAAGGCGCCAATAGCTCACCAAATTATTTATCAAGATACCATATAAAGGATACCTTTGACAAAGAACATCATAGGAAGGTAAGACAGAGTCGCTACTTGAAAAAAAGTAGGACTCAATGAGCAATATTCGCCACCACTACAGCCAGTACCATGTTGCAATAAATTTCCACAGACTACGTTTTCTTTTCTTCGAGATAACAACAGATGGCAACCCTATCACTCTAGAATCTGCTACAAACAAGTGAAACTGAAATAAAACAACGAAAAAAAAAATCTAAACCAAATAAGATGATCGGAAAGCTCTATGATTCTTATAGGAAGAATAATAATCCATAATCTATACAAAAATATATGTTATACAGTGTAGGTAACCCTTTTTTCACGCCGAGGAGGGGTAAATGTACCTAACCGCACCATAGAGGAAGTCGTCACATCCTCCGTGTGTGGGCCCTCACCCACTAAATCCCCCCTCGTCTCGTGGACTTGTTGTGCCCACTCCGGAACTGCGGTGGTATTATTTCGGAGTGGAGGCTCTTTGGCCCCTGCGTGTTCATATCCGCGTCCGGATTGCGTGTCGAAAGTTGAAGAGACATCTAATTGTCTCCATTATTCCTTTCCTCCAGGTCCCTGCTTCGAATTTCGCCTGACACGTGTGCCAGTTTCATCTATTCCGCCGTGCCCACATGTTCCGCAGCCTCAAGATCCCTCTTCTTCCGTTTTAGAATCCTCTCCACGTAATTCGCCACTGAGGTCCAATTTTCCCTACTCGCGATCATAACCCCGACAATATTACCGGGCGTGATTGTCCCAACTATCGACGTCAGTGCAGAGCGATAGCTCTGCCAGCGTACACACTCGAAAACGGTGTGCACTGCGTTATCAATTATCTCCCCTTCCTCGTAAAGACAGTAAGGGGAGGCGGCCTTGCCCATTCTGTGCAGATATTTCCTAAAATATCCGTGACCCGATAGCATCTGTGTAACGTAGTAATTTACCTCTCCAAATTTCCGACCAATCCATGGCCTTATGTCTGGAATAAGTCTCGCCGTCCATCTTCCTCGTTCCATCGTTGTTGCCATTTTGAAATGGTGTTTTCCCTGAAATGAGCGGTTATGTGACTTCCAGCCGATTTCGCCTTATAAATCTCCATCCGCTCCGCTGCCAGCAGATTTACAGGGATAATACACGCTATCACCACTACGGCTGGAGCGGATACCGTACGATATGCCGACGCAATAGGCAATGCAGCCGTTCTCTGTACCGATACCAGTGCGTTTGTCCGCTTCTTAACATCCAGTGTTTCGGCCCAAATATCGCCCCCATAAAGCATAATGCTGTTTCCAACCACCATCAGGAGTCTCCGTCTCGCCGGTAGCGGGCCTCCAATGTTCACCATTAATCTGCTGAGCTGTCCAACGATCTTCTGGGCCTTGTTGGCCGAGTACTGAATCTGATGCAAAAATGTCAGTCTGGGGTCCAGCCTTATTCCCAAGTATTTCACCGAGCTCTTGGTCCTAATTACCTCGTCTCCTATACTCATCTCCACCTGCAAGGGGATATGACGACCAGTGATCAGCAGTAATTCCGTTTTATGCATGGCCAGATCTAGGCCGTGAGAATCCAACCATGTTTTCGTTCTTAGCATGACACGTCTCAGTTTTCGCTGTTCTTCTTCCGTGTTCCTGGCCGTGATAACAGCTGCAATATCATCTGCGTATCCAACCAAAAAAGTTCCCTCTGGCATATCCTCTCTCAGAATTCCATCGTAGTTGACGTTCCATAGGTCGGGGCCGAGGATAGATTCTTGTGCCGCTCCTGATGTTATCTGTTTCACCCTTGGGCCCGAGCTTGTGTTATACACCAGCTGTCTGTTACTCAGATAACTACTTATCATGGCCAAAATGAAGTGTGGCACCGAGAAATTGTACTCCAAAGCATTTAATACGTCGCTCCAGGTAACCAGGTAACCAGGTAAGGTAACCCTTAAGTCGGCTTGTAGCTTCGTTACTTTTGGGCACAAATTGTTTTTTCTGCAAAGTCACTTGCATAAAAGCTTATTAAACAACAGCGCTTATGCGAAAATTTTATTTAATGAAGTTTAATAAACGCTTTTGTTGCTTTATAAGACATTCAATATGCCGCGCTTTTGGCCATAAACATAAAATTATGGGTGGGAACACCTCGTCTGTATTTACCATTAAAGAATTGTACTTACAATTTATGCTACTTCTGCCACTTATGCTACCAAATGCATTCTATTTTTAAGCGTTTCAATGAATGAATGAATGAGTGAGTGAATGAATGAGTGAATGAGAAATACCAATTACTAGAGATTTTAAAGTTTAAACACTAAAGTTTTTGTTACACTACCACTAGCAAGTGTGAAAAGAATAAACGAAGAAGATGATGATGACTTGAATATTATTTTCAGAAGTCATTCTAAGATTTGTTTCCCAGCTAAAGCTACAGCTACAGAGCTAACAACAATACATAGTACAATAATTATGCCATAAACCATGGACTGACTGACTGGTATTAGGGGAACAAATCATATTAAGTTTCTTCTTTCTAAACAGTTGCAGGCTGTTTTGTTAGTGGCGGTTCTTCCCATTAGCATTGTGAAAGAGAGAGAGAGAGAGAGTGAAAGACTAAACTGGACTGGGGATAAACTTTGTTTGTTACTTTTCACGCAATCACAGTGAAAAATGAAAGAAAGAATACAAAAAAAAAATTACAGAAAACGATTAAAGAACATCTTTTAATGGCGTTTTGTTTTGTTCTGTTTTTTTTTTTTTTTTGTTCTTCTAGTTTCTAGCTTTTTTTAAATCTCTTTTTTTTGTTTGTCCGAATAAAAGCAAGTGACAGCGGCAAATATGAAAAAGTAGTAGAAGAAGAAGTTTAACTTGATTACTTTGAGCGGAAATTGAAAATGTATGTATTTGGTATAGGAATGCCGGAGATAATTATTCTTCAAATCCCTCCTCTGCTCTCTCGCTCACTCTTTTCTGCTTCACGATACAGTAAGTAATGAATGTGTCGTACGTAGATCTTGTTAAAAACGAAAAATGTTGGCATTTTACAAAATTATTTTTAATTCAAAGGCGTTTGAGAATCAAATATGATTACAAATAATTTTTTTCCCCATATACATACATATGTACATACGTACGAATAGATAGGAAATGTAAAATTCATGTATGAAATCTTAAAAGATTTTTTTTGCAGTTTAACGGTTTTAAATTAATGAAAAATCATTAAAAGACTTATGAAATCTTTAACACTTTTACGCTCGTAATTAATTAAATTAAATTTTATTAAATTTTTGGCAAATAATGCATCATTTCACAAACATTACTGACTTGCTATTTTTTCCATAAAGAAAAAAATTGTTTTTTTTGATTTTCATCAATTGATTACTGATTACTGATCAGTTAAATTTGGTCTTAAGTTATTAGTTTATAAAAATGAGTATTAACTGCACACTATAATTGGCAATTAAATTACGAAAGATACATAGTATGTGTAGCTTCCGAATGAGAGGTTAACAACTTAAAAGCGAATGAATTTTATTTGATTTTTGAATTTGGAGCCAGTATTACTACTGATTTATATATTTCACAGCTAAATAAAGCAGTAATACCTTTTACCTTTCTTTTTTTCTATAAAAATTTACTGACCGCTGGATCCAATGACCCAAGAGATCTTGTAGCACAATAAGGCTGCCTTCCAAAATGTATCAATACAAAGTTTGTATGCAGTTCTACTACTGTATATAAACTATGCAGATATGCAAATTAACGAAACAATGCATCAACTATAAACCCTATGCCCGATTGATTTTTGACTGTGTTAAAAATATAAATTGACGACGTTTTGAAATAGAATACATTGTATATATTTTGTACAGCGGCATTATGAAACACGATACTTTGTATAAACACAAAGCAGCTAAGATTTTGGAAGGCAGCCTAACTTCTGCAGAAGCGTTAATGTCAATCAAAAACAGAGCCCACTGGATGTCTTCTCCAACATTGTCCGGCATTTGGAAGTCTAAGTTGTATATGCTCTAAACTAAATCAGGGATAGTAACTTTGTTTCTTCACGTTCACTTGGTTCAGGTCTAAAATAAGCGCTACTCTATTGCAACATATTGCATAGTAAACCTATGGAAGTCGCATATTTATGTAAATGAAGAATCTTCTATTCCTTAGAGCATGATTGCAAACAACTTCTGCTATATAAACGGAACCAATCGTTTGATCTCAACTAAGAATGTTTTAATGACACAAAACTACTTAATTTCCAAATAAACTCAGTACTGCTTACATGCTTTATTGGTCATTACAACCCTTCAGTCAGAATTACAATCTAGCTTCTCACACCACTTACATATGTTATGAGTGTTAATTTTATCATAAGTGGCAGTTCTTACAGTTTAAAGTCGACTCCGAACAACAAATTTTTGAGAAACTTTTCATGGCAATTTTTATTTATTCTCAGAGTTTTTCCCAGAAATTTGCTAAGAAGAACTCGCTGTTTTGTTCGAAATGTCTGGGCTGGAGTTTGTACCACGACCGCACTTTTAATAAGCCAACATACTACCTACAAGACTACGACAACTGCTTAGCTAAGCAAACAACTACCGCACATAGTTTAACTAAACACGGTTTGCTTGCAATTTCCATAGGAGTTTAAGCACAATTGTGGTAGGACAAGGTCGCACGGTCAATAAGGACTATTAGTTGTAGTAGTTGTTGTAGTATTATTCAAAACCTTTTTAGATAAGATTTGAACGAAAACGCGAAGAGCTATCTAACGCCAGATACTAAGTAGCGAGCCGATTACAAATCTTAAGACTAGATGATCTCGTAATGAAATTGGAACCCATTAGAGATTGCATTGGATTGTTAGACGTGAGGCTTATACTTATATTTATTGACTGTCCACTGGCCTGTAGCAAATGGTAGAACTGGTGGTAGTAAAACTCAATGCAGTTAAATCCTGATCCTATGTGGACTATGGACACGCGAGTATACTAAGGAGTCATAAATATACTCAAATCGACTACATGAGTCCTTACTGTCTCGGTAAAAGATTTTAACTAAGAACTTATGGTCTGATGATACTGTGGTCCCCGAAGAAGCCTTTGGGGTGCATAAAAATGGCTTCGAAATTCTGAGCAAAGAATGCTGTGAGATTTACATATATTAAGAGTTTTGACATTAGACTATCACATAAGCTGATTGACAACTGCAGTGTTTTGCAGCCAGAGGTTTTGGCTATATTGAAAGAAACATAATGATTGTCAGATAAAGGGGGATTTGCACTGAAAATCTCTTAATTTATTGGGATGGCCAAATTCACTGGCACAGAATTTGTTCCAAATACCTCAATTAAACTAAGTATTCTTTAATCATTTTACAGGAAATCTCAACTTCATTGGCAGCAGGAGGGTACATGCAATAATGAACTGATGTAAATAAGACAAGGGCTGGTTCGGTACTTTCATCCATCCATCGCACTTATACGATTGTCACAGGACTCTGCACTATTGGAAGGCATGCGAAAAGACCTTGCTGTCCCTTAAATAAGATTGAGCAGAAGCTGTGAAATTGAGAAAACTAAAGGACTGATGTATCAGTGCTAGGATTTCGCAATAAAAAAGCAAAAGTTCTTTTCTTTTAATTTTCTGTCATCTTTGACTGACCTCTTCAAAATAAATTCTACTGCAATAGCAAGTGATTTATTTTGGAGGCGGGATTGATTCTTATAAGAAATTTTTGATTTCCAACTTGAATATTGATTTGTGATATGCCCAAATGGCACTAACCTCTCGCCTTATCTCTCAAGGAGGGCCCACCACCTATCCTAACCTAACCCACTCATACGGTTATTGGCGAATATAACCAAAAAAAAAATATTATTTGTTATATATGGTCATAGTTTCATGTAATTATCGATAATTATGCAGTGTTTGCTTTTATGGTGTAAATATTAAATGTTTAAATCATTCCCAATTTAAAGCTAAGATAACTCCATAATTTTTATTGAACTAACAAGCAGATGTTAATTATTATTTCTATTGTAATAAGAAACAATCCCAAGCTAAAAATGAAGGTGGGGCTCTTCACTTAAGAAGTGGCCGTAACTCTAACAACCTGCTTTGCAATGCAAAACAAAGTATTTTCATTTAGTTCGTAGAAATATTGTTTTATTGTAGAAATATTGTTTTATTGTTATGACAACATAAACGGCGTTTAATTTCCGTTTGTTTTTTTTATTATTATGTATTTGAACACATAATTTAAAAGTATTTTTTTATTTTGTTTATCTTACTATTACGTTGCCAATGCAACACAACTTAAATAATAAATAAATATCGTTACCATCACTCAAAACAAAACAGAAAAAGAATTAAAAAAAAAGTACTGAGAAAGAGAGAGAAAAAGAAAAACAGTTACGGTAGTTGAAAAAGGTTATGATTACTACAACACAACACTAAGGAAGAGACAATAAAAAGTTCAAATGTTAACAAATGTACATTAAATACTTGAGACTCTGCTCACTTAACTTACCTTTACATTTGTGCAAAACGCATGAAATTTCAAATAAGAAAACACATAAAAAAACAATTTAAAACAAGTGTACTACACATACACATATACATTTACATGCATTGAAAATTGTAATTGTAATTGAATGGGAAACTTTAGCATTAAAACAAGAAACAGAAACACAAGAGTTTATTTGTTTACGTTCATGAGTTGAAAATAGAATATTTTCTATTGTTAACGAAACAACAACAATGAAAAGCACTTTAATAATGAAAAACTTAAGAAACAAGCACACTATTTTTATTATATTGTTGTTGCAATTGTTGTTTGTTTTTTCACCACTGAGGCTATCTGCAAAAACATAAACACTCTCACCACATAAAAAAAAAACAACTCCAACTTTTACATTTGCATTCTTCTCATATAATTGTGAGAATAAAATGAAATGAATAATTTTGTTTTGCAAATAGTTTTTAAACGTATTATTTTAACAATTTTTTTAAATTTCTAAACAACAATTTCATTTCGCTACAATCATTTTAATTATTATTAGCGTTGTTGTTTTTCTTTCAATTGAATTTGTTGTCGCTAAATTTATGCTGGCTTACTATGAATGCCATCTTTAATGTACCATCTCATACTACAACAACAAAATTAGCAACATTTTTTTTGCCCACTGATTCTTTATTTTACTGATCTGTTCTGGTTTTTCTTTTCTTGTGTTTCTTGTTTTTTGCTATTAAATTACATACACTCACACAATCACTTGTTTAATTGAAAAGTATACAACGTTAACAGACATTTGTATTGTAAAATATGCGCGCCTCTTTATTATTCTTATTTTTTCAAAAGTATTTTTTAATAAAAACAAGTCAATAGAAAAGATTTTCTTTTACTTTTCCAGTATTCCCGCTCTTTTAATATTTGCGTTGTTTATCCGTTAAAGTTTTGTTAGTAACTGAGCTTAGGTTGTGGTGAATTATGTTGTTTTAATAATATTGTAACAGAGATGCCAGATTGTTTTATTTTTAATTATTTACACTTGTGCATGTAAATTACATCGATGGAAATAAATTTAATTCAAGGAATTTAATGTAATTTATTTATTAATTTTAATACAATTACTTTTTTATACAAAAAAGTTTAAGGCAATTCTTTCTACTACACCCAATTGTTATTAATTTAAATTAATATCTATAAATTTTAAGTTAGTTATTAAATTTAATTAATTATTTAATCGAAATTATATTAATACTTGTATGATCTTTTATTAGAGCATCCTGGGTAGATTATTTTTATTTTTTCTTAAAATAAAAAATATTTTTTTGTGAATGAAATTTTCTTCTTTTAAATACAACTTTTTCTTCTTGTGTATAACGATAACAGCTGAATGCAGCAAATGTCATCGATATGTTATTACATTTGTGTCATCGCTAATAGAGTTTGAATTAATTTGACGTATGCATGCGGCAGCAGCGCTCCATTGGACACAAACAGACTGAAATTGCAGAAATCTTTATAAAAAATGGATCATTTTAATAAAAAGGACGTCATACAAGCTATACTAATAGCCGACAACAATGTTGAGAACTTCCGGCCCTTGTCCGATAACAATTCCACGGTAAGTTAGAGCAGTAACAGGTCTAATACAGCCATTAAAATAAATTTTGTTTTCCATTTGCAGGCACTCATACCACTGGTTAATGTTACAATGTTGGATTATGCCCTGGAGGCATTAAATCGTAGTGGCATTGAAGAAGTATTTGTTTTTACCAGTTTGTATTTACAAAATGTCAGGGATCACATTGAGTAAGTGCAAGTGTATCATTACTGTGAGAGTTTGTTTAGTAACTAAAAGGTTTCGTTGTTGTTGTTGCATTATATAGAAAAGGAATTGCATCACTGAGTACGTGGTCGGTAAACATGAAAGTGAGTGTGATTGGTGGTGAAGGCTGTAGATGTTTTGGTGATGCTATGCGTGAACTGGATGGTAAAGCTTTGATAAGAGGAAATTTTGTTTTACTAGGTGCCGATACCATAACAAATGCCGATTTAAGACCCATATTCGAGCAACACAAGTAAGTGATATGAGACATTAATAGTTACAAAAGGAATCATTTTTAATTTGATTTTTTAACGCAGGAAAACTGTGAAATATGACAAGGGAGCTGCAGCCACTTTAATATTTAAGGAGGCCGATATTCATTTGAGAACCGGCAATGAAATAATGATTGCCATGGACACTCAAAACAATCGTTTGCATCATCATCAACGTTTAAGTATCAACGAAAAAGAAACTCATTTTGATATTCCTCTCGAAGTATTCATACTTAACTCTCAGGTGGCTTTACTACACAATCTGCTGGATCCTCAAATGGCCATTGGTTCTCCCTCCATGTTGTCACTGTTTTCGGATAATTTTGATTTCGAAACAAGAGATGACTTTGTACGAGGCATTTTAATAAATGAAGAAATCCTAGATAGTCGTATCTATGTGTCCCTATTGCCACGTGAACAATATGCCCGCAAGGTGAACAATTGGCTGACGTATCAGATTGTTAGCCATGACATTGTAAATCGTTGGGCTTATCCCCTAGTACCCGATATGGGTGTAATCAACTTACAGCAACAATATATTTTCCTAAAAAATAACATTTACAAAAATCCCTCAGCTAGTCTGGCCAAGGTATCGTTGAGAGAAAATGTGGTCGTGCATAAAAATAGTGTAGTAGGTGCTGGTTCTACACTGACATGTTCGGTGTTGGGTCAAAATGTTAAAGTGGGACAAAATTGTCGTATTTTTAATGCCTTTTTACATGACAATGTGGTGGTGGGGGATAATTGTGTTTTGGAGTATTGTGTTGTGGCCCAGAATTCAGTGGTAAAAGCGAATACGGAACTTAGAGAAGGTTGTGTTGTCGGAGAGAATTGTGTTTTGCCTGAGAAAACGAAATTGAATAAATCATTAGTCACCTCTAAACTAGCTGATAAAGGTAAGAAATATTGGGTGCATGTCACTTACCTTCTTTTATTTTAAAAGAAACAAAATTTTAGTGGAAAACAAGACGAAATTAAATTAACAGCCTGTTTCTGCAAGATGAATGATTTCAGACTAATGTCTGAAGGTTTGAAAAAACACTCCATTACTGAAATATACCCGCACAAATAAAACTATTGTCCGGAATCGTTCGTCTTACAGAAGCAGGTAACTTTTTTTTGTATCACAGCTCTGTGGATATTTTTTACCAATTGATTTCTCAAGATTTTTAATGTCTTTTAGAATCCTCTCCAAAGCAACTTGGTGATAAGGCCTTTATTATAAACGACAAAATACACCAGAGAACTTTATCGGAAAACGATGAGGACAATATGAGGCAGACTAAGATAGCGGCACCAAAAATGATGAAATTACCTTTAAATCAAGAGGAAAGTGACTACTATTCCAGCAGTGATGAGGATGAATCTAGAGCCGTCTCGCCCATTCAAGATGACACCAATAGTAAGTTTATTTCATCATTTTTGTTTCACAAAATATATTTATTTTACGCCTCTTTTCCTTCTTAGTTTTCTTGTCCGAAGTGGTTGATTCTTTGTCGCGTGGTTTTCAAGAAAAATCAAATCCCGATTTTCTTATACTCGAAATCAATTCATCACGTTATGCCTATAATATGTCACTCAAGGAAGTTAATTTCAATGTAGTTAAAGCCATCTTTAGTTTGCCCAATATTAAGGAGCCCTCTAACAATAATGTTTTAATAGAAATCAATGCCGTGTTAAAACAATTGGGTCCCGTCATGGCCAACTATATTAAAAGTGAAGAGGCCATGTTGGATTGTTTAAAGGCTTTGGAGGTAAGTTGTAATTGAAACCGAGCCTTTATAAGGAATTTATTGAGAATTTAATCTTTTTTTAAGGATCTTTACGAAGAAAACGAATTTATACGTGAGAAAATTTCCCAAATTGTTCATTATCTATACGATAAGGATTTTGTAACTGAGGATGCCGTTTTGACTTGGTACGAACAATTAGACGAAGAGGAACACAACAAACTGCGTAAAAGTCTCTTTAAACTTATCGATTGGTTACAGCAATCCTCCGATGAGGATGAAGATGATGAAAGTGACTGAAGTTGATTTGGTTGTTAATAAAATGATTATTTTTTATTTGAACAAGTAAAAGTGTGGTTTTCTAAATATTAATTTTTATTTAAAACACGCTTAAACAAGTTATAAAAGAAAGAATTGTTAATTAAAAATGTCTATAATTAGAGAATGGTTATTAAACACTCGAAACACTAACGTTCCATGGTCGCTTGTGAATTGCCACTTAATTGCGTTGAAGCTAAAGGATTTACAGAGCCACTAGTGTTTAACATACTCTGGCCTATGCCACAGCGTATGTGATGTAAATGGATTTGTACATTTTTTTGAAATGTTTCCACATTGACGCCATTTAAACTGGTGCGTACTTCTTCGATGCAGCCCTCCAGCACCTTATTAACCTGGGCCGAATTTTCACTGCTAAGATGCGAGGCCACTATTAAAACGGTGGCCAATTTCTTAATCAAAGCCAGGATATTTTTATTTTTCAATATGCCCTGATTATTGCGCTGCACGGCATCTTCAGCTGATTCTCGACATTTTTCACGCAAATAGGAGGGCGTCAACATGGCCCTGACCTGTGGGTCTGGTGTCAATTCTCCTGCAAAGGCTTGTACATCATTGAGATAATCCTGTATATCGCGATTCATTTTCTCCATGGATATTACAATAGAAGCATAACGTCTTTGAAATTCTTCACTTAGCTGGGGCGTATTGCCATCAACTGCTGAGCCAGAGGCTATTGCAGCATTTTGGCTATCATCCGATGAGGCCGAAGAAGCTGAATTATTATGATTATTTAGTAATTGCTGTGAAGCTTTTAGCTCAGCCTCATTATTCATATCGTTGAGACGCTGTAATTTTGATTTTTTACTAGTCAAGGCGCGTTTTAAACGCACTAAAGTCTCCAATAACTTGGGTGGATAACCGTTTATGTTCTCTTCCCTTAAGACAGGATTTTTGAAGGGGCTATCAATAACCTCTTGACCTAGCAAAGGATCACTTTTATTCAAATTGTATGTATTGCGCATGCGTGCCCCTCTTAAATGTGTCATACCAGTTGTGCTGCTACCATTCGGACCACCGTTGTAAATGGACGATAGTGTAGGACGAAAATCTTTAGTAATGCTTTGCAAAGGCAACATTTCATTGAAATTTTCCGAAACAATTTCATAATCGGGTATAGAGTGAGTGCCCAAACCATTGCGATCAAATGTTACTCTATAGGTAGACGTTATAGAATCGAAAGCATCCACCGTGCCACTAAATATACCATCTTGTGGTACACGTAGACGTGCAGTTACCTTGGTACCCAATGGCAAGGGTAAAGGTATCTTTTCGGGTAAATCTCTAACAAAGTTCATATCCTTTATATCACCCGAACGGCATCTTGTTTGCATGTAACGCATCTTTTGACGTTTTCTTTCCAATTCTCGTCTTTCTTCATCGAAAAAGGCCTGCGAACAGCGTCGTGGTTTACCCATTAAAGAGCGAATCTTTTGCCATTCGGCTCTTGTCAACTGTCGGGTGCGTAAATTGGGAAATGAATCGGCCAAGCAAACCTGAAAATCATTGTCTCCTTCAAACAAGGGTTTATCTATGAACGAGTAAAACCATTCGAATATGACCCATTTGTGGGCCTTGGGTAATTTAAGCAAATTACGTAAACGTAAACCAATACGTTGACCAATTTTTTTATCGGCCGGCACTATAGACGAAGCATTCGAATGCGAACCAGGGGTATTTTGGGAGCTTTTTACACCCGATTTCGGTGTTGTATTACCCGATGTTGTGGCACCAGTTTTAGTGGGTGTTGTATATCTCTGTTGCACGGTAAGTTTGCCATCTTCTGAGCGCATATATTTCGAGACAACACCTTTACGATTTTTCAAGATTTTTGTTGGTGTCTTATTGGGTGATATATTTTTCATAACGCTGTTGCCCTTGCGCGGTGACAGGCTCATTCTCAACGGCTTGTCATCGTTAATAATGTCATCATCGAAAAACAGACGATTACGTTTACGTATTCTTGCTGGCATACCACGGGCGTTAAGAGTTTGTATGGGTTGTTGTGGCTGGGGTTTGGGCGGTGGAGCAGTGCCAACACGTTGCAGGCCCAAAGTGGCTAAACTAAAGAATGGTGGTGGCTCTTCTGTCTCATCATCCGAAATAGGTGGCGATGAGTCCTTTTCCGTAGATTTTTCTTCGGATTTTTCTGTGGCCTCATCAGTGTCGGTTTTAGTGGTCTTTGTTGGGTTGTTATCCTCGCCGTCTGGCATTTTAAAAAGACTAAATAAAGTAAGAAAAATTAAGAAATTTTTAAAAATATTCATTATTTTTTCAAAATATTGATTGTGCACTATTCGAAGACCATCGAAATTGTATTGTTGACTTTGCAGCGAATGAATATCATGTTGTACGTATTTAGGAAGGAAAATATTCAAAATGATTGCTTTAAATCAAGTAGATTTCAATAAATTTTCAGCGCAAAAGGTATTTGAAAATAAAAAAATGGAAAGGTTTTAAAAAGGGAAAGGTTTTAAATATTTTCACAGTCTCCTAAATATATGACATACATATCCATATGAATATATATTTTATTTGCACTGGTTCTATGTTTGCAGATCAAGGAGTAGTTATAGTTTACTTTTCTAAAAAGAGAAAATCTTCCACATGAGGCAATAAAAACGTTCTCCTTCTGAAACCCCTAGCAAGGTGAACAGATGCTCAATTATAAAGTACAGTGGTGGCCTTATAATTAGAAACGATGTTTCTGGAACAGAGCTCTCTGGAGTGACGAATCTAAGTTTAATTTGTCCCAATCTGATGGAAAAACGTATGTAAGACGCCCTCCAAACAAAGCCTTTGATCCCAGGTACACAGTGAAAACTGTAAAACAAATTAACAAACATACATGTTGCGAAGTCGTTTCTAATTATAAGGCCACCACTGTATATAAGAACTGGCTTTAACAATCTTGAAATTTAACAAATCCTTATAGATATTAAAACACATTGTAAGGCGTTAAAGGGAGACCATATAGCACACATCTTGGTTGCGAAAAATTCTACTAAGACCCTAGCAAAGATAGAGTTACAGGCATTGAAGATTATCTAGTTCAATAAGATTTTACATAAATAGTTTGCCTGTCTTGGACTTGCTCATTGCCACACATACATACCTCGCTTAAATTTGAAATTGAATACATACAGTCAAAGAAAAAAGTCTACATACACCGCTATATGTACCGCTGTATTTAGAATTTTTTCCCGGTGATTTTTATCAAATTGAAAAAGGTGCTACAGCGTTGTTTAAGGCCGTTAATATTAAGAATGTTTGAAGACAAATACGAACATAAAAAATATAACCTAGAAATTATTGAAAAAAAAAAAACAAACAACTGAGACTGTATATGCTCTTAGCTTGCTAGTGCAGGCGATCAAATAACCTACTTGCTGTTAAAATAAGGTAACATAGAATCCATCGTAATCATTTAAAATCTTATGTACATTATTGCGTGCACTCAAAACACATGCACACAATAGTTTGATAGTGATTAAGGCACAAAGAATGGATCTTACTCTCTTAGAAGGCTTTAGGTGTTCGTTTATATTTCTAATTGGTTCAGATGTAAGTGAACTCTGTTGCTTAAACCGCTAAGTAACTTACTGATGACTTAATCAATCTTGATTATTACCAGTTACTCTGTGTATTATACATACATACATAATTGGTCATTACAACCCTTCAGTCATGATTACGACCTAGTTTCTCATGTTGTGTGTGTTAATTTTATACATCGCACAATGTGGCATTTACCCTGAAAAGCTGGCCAAAAAGGAAAAATGAATTTAAAGAAATTTAAGAAACAGTTCGATAGACAACAAAATTCTGCATTATATAGTGAAGTTTCACGACTTTAAGTTGAGATCTGTAGATTTGAGACGATGTCAAAGTCAGGAAAGTGAAGAAAATTAAATGCGTTTTTGGTGTTTTATTGAAATTTTAATAGGTTTATATGATCTTTTTTTGTGGCTAAACGAATAGAGGTTTTATATTGATTTTTTTTTTATTTCAAAAGTATGAGCAACTGCTACTTTCGGTTTTTTTTTATATATATGTGTATATCTCATATATTAATGTTAAAATTATTCATTCAAAATTTTAAAATAATAAAAATTTCACATTTTTTATCCTACCCAAAAAAAAGATAAGGATTTTAAAGGTGAAAGTAGTTTTTAGTAGTTTAATGTTATATACCACAAGAAAATATGAACTCTCTACTTTCAGGAACAAAAATAAAAGTTTGCGCAAATTTGCGCAATTATTTTTGGCGATTTTTTGAAAATTTTACTTTTTTTTTAAATTAAAAAAAATAGACGCAGTGTAATAAAGCCATAGGCAATAAAACCATATGGCGTACGAATTATGAGAGGAAATTCAGTAGAAGCGATAGCAATCGAGATGTCCTGAATAGGTTACTTTTAAGCACAGGTTACATTTAACAGAGTATATTTGAAATGAATGCATTTTGTTGTTGCTTTGATGTAAATGTAGTATTTATACTATACCTACCATACTTACAAGGCCTACAAGGGTACTTTACTACCAAGAGTGAAAACCGCTAATATGAGATCTATGTTTGATTTTCTTAATGGACCATATGTGGTACCTAGGGGCACTTATGATCCGATCATAATGAAATGTGATCATAAATGATTCACATTCATATTAAACATGTTCATGTCGAATTTCGCCGAGGTAATAACATTTTTAAGCCAATTATAATTGCTAAACATATTTTCTTAAGGGGCCCTATTTCGGACCAAGAGGCAATTATGGACCGGCCATAACAAAATTTGGTAATATGATTTAGAATTACAAAATACACGTTCATACCGAATTTCATTACGATACCGATGTTTTTAAGCCATTTATAAGCGCAAATGTGAATTTCTAAAGGGGACTTTATATGGGGACCAGGGTCAAATGTGATCCGATTTTCACCAAACTTTACATCATGATTTCTTAGTACACAGAACTGATCCATTCTAAATTTTATCATGATTGTTGCATAATTACCATAATTATGTGTAAATAAGTGCAATTTCGAGGGGAATTTGTATGGGGGCTAGGCGAAATCACGGACCGATTTGAACCAAAATCAGTTGGGTTCATCCTTGGGCCTAATTATCACTAACACTATCAAAAAATTCCAGCCATTAACTCATAAAACACTTCTATTAATTTTGGCCAGGTTTTCAGGCAAAATGCCACATAGTGCATCAGTGGCGGGACCTACAGTTTAAAGTCGGCTCCGAAAGACAAATTTTTGAAAAACTTTTCATGGCAATTTTTTATTCACTCTCAGAGAGTTTTTGTCAGAAATCTGCTGAGAGGAAGTCGCCGAAGAAATACTTTTTGTATTTTGTCTTGATGTCTGGCCTAGAGCTCGAAGCCTGGCTTTTCGTCTAATAAGCCAACACACTACCTACTAGACCACGGCGACGACTCTGTGTATTATAGGTATGCTAATAACGTTACTAATTGAAATAAAACATTTGATAGAATATTTTTTTTTTGAAATATTTCTTTTTTTTTTTGTTTAATTTATTAATTAATACTTCATTAGTTTAATTCTTGTATATTTTACTTTTTCATTTCAATAAATCTGTTTTCTTCTTACTCTCGAGAAGCCGAAACATTCAACATAAGCACATTTACAATAATTAAATTGTAACAATTTTCTTTTTGTTTTTTTTTTTCATTTTATTTAAGATTTATTTCTTTTTTAACTGATTTTTATTTTTTGGTAATTGTTTTTTTTGTTGTTAATGTAAATATTATTTATTGTTATCGTTATATAATTTAATTTGCTTTCATTGTATGTCAGACACTCAAGTCCCTAATTAAAATATCAATGCTTTTTTCTTTTATTGTTATTTATAATATAATGTGATTATAGTTTATATATATAGTTTTATAGTACATACATAAATAGTTTTAAAAACAATGTATTTCTTTTCTTTTTTAAGTATTAATTTTTCTAAACATGTATGTAAAATACCAGAGAGAAAATAAAAATTATTAAAATTTTCAAAAACGTTTTAAGTTTTAAGGAGTACCATAAATTTTAACATTAACAGTATGTATGTATGTAGTGTAAGTCCTTTTTTGCCAAAAAATTTAAATCATTAGAATTAATAACATATTATGAATGACACAACAGTAATACATAGTTTAATTAGCTAAAAAGTTAGGTTATGTAAATAAGAAATAATAACACAATGCAAGTTAAAAATAATAAAGACTTAAAAATTGTCTTCTTTTTTGTTTGTAATTGGTACATTCTTGTGTTTTAGTTTAGTTGAATAGTTGCATTTTAGGTTTTATTTTTCACTTTTATATTACATTTACTATACACAATAAATTAAAAATTAAAATTAATTTAATAAAATTAAATATTTTTTCTTCGTGTTTTGTTTTTTAATATTTATATAACAGTTTAATTAGTTTAATTTATTTTATAACAAATATCCTTTGTAAACAGTTTAATTTGGAAATTTTCTAACAATTATTATTCATTTCAATATTCTCTGTGGGTGGCTTTCAAAAAAAAAAAAAGGAAAAACAGTTTAAATCTTTAGTAAATTATTATTTGTTTTGTTAAGTTTTAGGAACTCTTTATTGAATAAAAATGTTAAATTGTTAATATTAAATGTATTTTATTTAAGCAATTTATCTGATAATAAGATATTCAGTAAAAGCTACAAACAGAAGAAGTGATAAATATGAAAAACAGAGCAGATCTGGAAACGGATTCACACTTATGAACAAAATATAAAACCATAGAAAAAGTCAATTCGCCAGAAAAAGTAAAAAAAAAACTATTTCAGGCTGCACAATAATAGTTTTATTAATGGAAACACAAACTCTCATCACATAAAAAAACAGCAAACCAGCAACTTTTCGAAATGTTAAGTAATGTAGCCAAAGCTGGAAACGGATAAAGTCCATGATAGAATTTAAAAAACTATCAACTTAAAGCATAATTAATCACCACGATTAGACGAAAAATTCTTACATGCAAACCTCATATAAGCAGCAGTAATTGTACTTCCTTGGATGTGAATGAATAGTTATTTAAGGTCTAGGCCTAGCAGTAATAAAAATACCAAAGAAAAGCATCACGTAGTGCAGCAAGAAAAAACTGCAACTATGAAGTTAAAGCATAATTGGCCAACAGGACGATTGATCACAGGCAAATTCTTTGGCAGCAGCAATAGGAATATAATTTCTTTGTATTCCCAAAGTATCGAAATTCTACTCAAAACAGTCTACAAAATTATGGCCATTAGAGATGACTATAAAATTGACTTGACAGATTGAGCTTGAGGCTTACTCAATCCTTGAAACTGTTTAGCCTAAACTCACACAGAATTGTAAGCACTACTATCCTTACGCCTTCATAGATTTCAAATCCAAAAGAGATAACAATCGAATTAATTAAAGCTTATAGTGATCGTGTACATTAAATGTTCAAATCATGTGCTTAAATAAACCGTTTATAGCCTTGTATGAGTCAAAATAGCTTGTTCTTCTCTTTCTCTATTACTTCCCGCATTGAATTTAAATGAAAAAAAAATTAAAGATATATTGTGTGGAAGGGTGCCCTGGTAGTCTAGTGGGTAGTGTGCTAGACTATTAGCGTGAGGGTCGTGGGTTCGATTCCCACAAGAGACTCTGGTCTGTGACACTACACCGAGCAAATAGTCAAGTTACTTAGCTCGTATATAATTAGGATATCATTTGTAATTGTATTGTAATTAATAAATAAATAAATATTGTGTGGAACTGTAAGAAATGCCGTGACCAAAACTAAAAAAGACACTGTATGCATATCATCAATTTCCAAAGATTTTGTTACCTGGGAATCAAAAATAAAAAACCGACTTAGCAGAACTTTCAAATACGAATTTATTTTGTTGGACATTGAAGGCCCAAATGCAAGACAAATATCACAAAGAAAGTGAAAAGGAGTAGGCTACACTCTACAAAAACCTCGAATGATTTTATAAATGAATTTAAACAAAGATGGTTAGAGGACGAGTGCTTGTCAATTAGGACAAGTATAGTACCTGGAGGTCGAATTGACCCATTGTACAATAATTTAAACAAAACTAAGCATAAAATAAAAACACTATTGAATATATGTATCAACTGCATTGGGTAAAATAATGTAATGAAGCTTAATAGAACAAAAAAAGGAGAATTTCATGCAAAATAAAGAAAAAAAAATTGACAATTGTCATATGGTCATATCAAGCAAATATTTATCGAAAAAATATAACGAACCATCTTTCTAAATTGTGCTTGGTGTAAAGAAAGAACATTTTATGGAAAAGTATTTCAAATAAGGAAACAAAATTTGAAATTCAAGCTAAAGTTGACTTTTGAATTTGTTTCCTTTTTTTCTTTGTAAACACATTTACTGTAAATTTATGAATAAATTCTATAAAAAATCAATTTTTTTATTTTTTTAATTTACTTTTAACTGTAGGTCGGACTATGCAGCAAAGTTTGAAACTATATTTTGTTTATACAACACGTTAGAGAAGAGCATCTAATTGCATGGCTAAAATTAAAAAGAAATTAAAAAAAAAGAAAAAAATTTTCTACTTTGTTTTCTTTGCAACAAAATGTGTTTTAATTAAAGTTTCATAATAAATTTTGTATAATACAATTTAATTTTAATGATAATGTTCGCTTATATCGTATAAGAAGAAAAAGTGAACCAACAATAGGTTTAGGTTTAACATTTATAACAAATAACAATTTACTAAACTTAAACTATTGAAAAATCCACATAATTTGTTTACATATATAAATAGAGCTGTATATTATTGTGGTTTTTTAGTTTTGTTTTTTTTACGTTATTTTATTATTATCGCATTAAGTTTTGTTACATATTTTACTATATATTCTCATATGTTTTCTTACTTTCTTATGAACTTTCAGTTTTCAAATTTCTTTTTTTTAAATTTATTTTTTTATACCTTTTTTCATATATTTATTACTCGTATGTAATGTATGTAGTATGTATATAATATTTTTTAAATGATTTAATTATTATTACTCTAATGATTGCCAAATATATTGTATATGATCGGCATTTTAAAAACAAAACACAAACACAAAAAAAAAACAAAACTTAAATCAAGATAAAACAATTTAAATTGTATTTGTTTTAATTATTATTATATAATTTTCATTCTAATCCTCCTCGCATCATTCAGTAATTTATTCATCCTCTACTAATGTTTCGTTCGTTTCAACAACATTTCATATTGTATTGTTATTGTTTAATTTGTATATTGTATTGTATTTTTCTTTTTTTTTTTCTTTTAATATAAAATAAAATAATTAATAATGAATTTGTTTTTTTTTTCTTTGTTTTTTACTTAAATTGGTGTTATATTTTGTTGTCTCAATGCCATTAAAACAAACGTAATATTTAACAAACAAACTTATTTTAAAATGTAAAGAAAGAAATGGGGACGACAGAAGGAAAGTATTCACTTAAAAATTTATAAATATTTTAATTATTTATACAACATTAATTAAACAAACAAAAAAGAAAAAGAAAAATTAAATAATAATAAAAAGAAATAACATGAATTAATTATTATCATTATAATTGTATTAGTAGTAGTTTAATATTTTTAATTGTTAATTGATTATAGCTGTGACGTCGTCGTTCGATTCTTAATGCTAATGCGGCCCCTACACGTTGCGATTAGTTGTACAATATGTTGAATCAACGGTTGCTCAGTCGGCTTCTTCACGCGTTTCGATTTTATAATCAAATTTACTTATAAATTGTTATGCAACATAACAATTGTTTGTACGAAATAACAAAGTTGTACAGTCACCAATCGCAACATCTAGGGGCCGCATAAAGACCAGCTTTCTCATCCAACTCCCTTTCTCACTCTCTCTCTCGTTCTCTTTTTTTTTTCTCTAACTGTCTTTCTTTGTCCTCTTCTGTCTCTTATTCATTCCTTTCATTTACGATACTTCTAAAGAAACGTCTTTAATACCTTCGGGTAAATTTGTTTATATAGTATATGTATACGTGTGTGTATAATAGTCACCAGGGATCTAAACATTAAAACGCGTTTCTGAACCGTCGGCCAGCATTAGAGTAACGGTGCGATTATTGATCCAAACGAGTTTTGCCAAACGCATAGGATTTAAACGTGAAACATCGGGTATGGGTGCTGTGGAATAGCCTTTGGTGCATCGTGTCTGTGACTGACCGAGGCCAAACATACCGGTACTGGTTTGCCAGAAAGACAAACGATTTTCGTTGCACGAATACGATACTAAATACTTGCCATCAGGCGAGAAAGCCAACGATGTTATGGGATGCGTATGGGCTGGTATCATTTGGCATTTGTTTTGTCTCAGTTCGTATATGGCCAAATGGCCATTGCTTGCACCCACCGCAATGCGTCGTGTTTGTGGACAATGCGAAATTTGATTGAAACGACAAATCGAAGGGCACACTTCAATCAAACCCTTGGCCTTCAGTTCAGCATTGTCTACACAATGCAGCGTGATGTCCATCACCTCCACCAACAGGCTGGCAATTTCTGCTTGCATCTTATCTATCAGCATTTCAACACATTGAAGAATTTCACCTTTGGCTTTGTAGAGCACGGATTGAGTTAGGGGCACATTAATGGATTGCGGATTTTGTTGCATACTATTGTAACGGGCCACCTCACGGGCCATAGTTGTTATAAACGCAGCCGGACGAGCAGTGGCTATTAAACGCAGAGCATGTCTAGCAGTACGACAAGCATCAGCTTGAGGTGTTAAAGGAAGTTTGTAGTTCAAATTGGGTACAGATTTACCCTCACAAGCCAATTCTAAAAGGCCTAACAAAACTTTACTGACATCCAAATACGGTTCCCACACAGTGAAACCGCGACCCAATAAATCTATAGCAGCTCTACGTAGCGGGGTAAATTGAGGCAACTTTGGTGATGGTGGTGCATAAAGGAGATGAGCCAAGGCCATGGAGGTTAGACGTGCCAAATTGTTGGCAATACCAAAACCTTCAACTACGGATGACTTGCGACGATCAGTGACATTGCCTGTTGCGGTTGAACGATTAGGTGAGTCTTGATTTATATCTTGACCGAATTCAGCTCCTATGACGCCCAGTAATATAACGGCCGTAGTTTGTTTACGCTTCAGTTCGGATAAACTGGACGGTTTGCGTATGATTTCTTCTTCCTCTTCTTCATACTCTTCACCACCATTGTCTACATCATTGATGGCTCCTGTAGCCGGTCCAGTGCTGTTGTTGTGCCCATTAGCTCCATTTGTTTGTTGCACATGCTGTGGGACAATCGGTTCAGTATGCGTATACATGGGTAGATATTGAGCCCAGCTCTCTACCAATTGCTTGCGTCCCCTTTTGCCCATTCTCCTTAACTCACCCAGAAGTATCTGTTGAGCTGCTTCGCGTATTTCTATGCAATGATGCTGCCAACGTTTTGCCATCATTTCCACTTGTGGTCGTTTGAATTTCTTTGGTTCTAAAGCTTCAATTTTATCGGGTAATAGGAAGCAATGGTGTGTAGACAATAGACTCCATCCTTGTTTGATTTGCGCTATATGATGTGCCACAAGCTCCTCCCGTTCTTCTTCGTTCGTTAAAGTAGAGTCACTACGTTGGGCCATACGAAGTAGTTTTTTACTACGCTCGCTATCTGGCAAAAATGAGGCCGAATTCATTGACAATAAGGTATTGGACATGGCCACTAAGGCCAATATATGATTTGATGTTATGGTGGTGCTCAGTTCCCAATGCAAACGAGAAGTGAACACAGCTGTTAGTTGTTCTTGTCTTAATAATTCGGTTGGAATGTCACGCTTTTTCGAGCTGCTGGGCGCCACTATTTTCATACCCTCTGGTATTTCGTAGTTATTCTGCCAAGTTGGTAGGAGCAGAGACATATAGCCTCCTTTCGATAGTATTCCAAAAGAAACGGGCACCATAGGTCTCAGTAGACCCAATTGGGATTCGCATACTTTATCCAAGTGGGGATCCAATCCCCAGGAATGCAGTAATGAGAGTAATAACTGAGCCACCTCCATAACTTTGGTAACTTCCATTTTAGAAGCAATTTTGCTTTTCAAATCCGTATCGCCGCTCTCCTGATTTTCGGGTTCCACAACTACTTTCTGTAGGCTTTCTTGCACTTTAGCCTGAACTTTTTTCTCCACTATTTCGGTTTTTTCTTTAAACTTTTGCACAAAACCGTGTTTATCTTTGTCTTTTAGGATCTTTTCCATATCGCCAGCTTTATTCTTCACTTTGCCAAAGAAATCGCTTATCTTTTTGGAGGCCTCCAAATGCAAAGTCTTATCTTTTTGATTGTTGAGGACTACACCCAAAGCTTCCAGCTCAGTGGGTGTCATTTGTGCGTACTCTTCGCTATGCAGTTCAAAAATTAAACCTTCAATGTCAAAGAAGAGTATATGGCTTTCAGCATCTTTGGGATTAGTGCGTAGACCTTGTATTACCAAGGGATTACTGCGGTGTTTCATCAGAAAATCAAAATTGCCCTGATGGTGACCATGTAATTGTTGCAACTGCGTAATACCACGTTGTGTAGCATGTCGTATTGCATTCATGTTACGCGATTTAAGACCACGAAAGAAGTGCACCGCAGGATTGGCCATACCCATTTCAGCATTTGAAGATGCAGCACTGCACGATGTATCATCAGCAACCTGTTCATCACATCCCATTAATACTTCCTCGGCTAACATGCCATGCAAAACGCGATCCAAATGGCCGGTTTCCATTTGCCAAACATAAACGGATCCATCTGAACAACCCACTATTAGGAAATCATCTAAGGGACGCCATTTTATGGTGACAACTGGAAACAAATGGCGGCTAGCCAAAGTTACACATTTACGTTCTTGCAAACTTAGCAAAGTTACAGAATGATCAGACGCTACTGAACAAATGCATTTTAAAATACGTGGACTACAATTTTCTGGAGGTACTAAGAGTTGAGTAATTTCCCCAGCATGCACACAAAAACGATGTAATAAGCTGCCACTGTATAAATCCCACAAACAAACTGCAAAATCGACACCACCCGATAAAAGAAGAGACTTTTCATAGCGTGGATGCACGAGGGAGGGACATAAAAGACAGTTGACACGACCTCTATGGCCATATAAGATTTGATGAGACGGCCAATCGTTAAAGTTCTGCTTAATACCGACAAGTAACTGCATCATTACGGTTTGTGTGGCTGGAACAATTACGATCGTACCATCCTCACGACCGATAACTAAACGACTTTGTTGGGGTAAATAAATGCTCGATGTCAACTTAACAGGGTGGTCAGTAATACGAGCCAATTGATCTAAAATGCCGACAGGAGGAGGATCCATTATGGACCACGACTCTATCAGTGATGTACAAACGGAGGGCTTTAATACTCGAGGAGGCATTTGCTTTGCCTGCAATATGCTTATATTGTCTAGAGGAACATCAGGAACACTCCAAACGGAAATAAAACCTTCTGAATCACCCCGCAATAAATAATAGGTGGGTGCTTTACCTTCAACATCTGTACGCAATAGCTTCATGGCTGGAGGACAGGACAATACTTTGTCGCCAGGATGTTGGAGTACATAGTAAAGGTATGGGGAGTCTCGAACTACACTCTTCGAATGAAATTCTTTATTGTCTGGTATACAATTGGCGGGCAATTTGTAAAGATAACCTTTACCTTCATCGGTCCACAGCATTACACGATCTGAGCTTATAAAATCACCGCCTTGCCAACGCTCTCGTGCAGGAGCCATCACGGAACACAAAACTGTAAAATCACCTGCATCATATATCTGCCAATACTTGGTGCATACAATTAATACGGTTCGCTGATTTTGGGCACAACAGTTCATAGTTATGGCGTTTAGACAGCGTATCTCTTTGGATTCATTCTCGTAGATAGGCTCGGCATGTTTGTTTTCATTGCCTACTAAAGTCCATACCTTGACCGTGCCCGTGGTAGTAATGGCCAATACAACATCATCTTTACGGCGCATGGGACGCAAAACATGTAAAGCCGATATCCAGTCAGGCTTCACTTTGGAGCTCAGCACATAAATCACCTCCAGACTGAAGGGATCCATTACCATTATTTCGGGGTAATAGCCAATACAAAATAGCCTTACATCGTTGCTATTTGCTGTGTGATAACTTTGGATTTGTGTATGAACTTGAGGCAATTTTACAGATTCTGTACATTTGCCATCAGTCATATCCCACGTACTCATTTCGCCATTCTCCGAAGAACTAACCAAGAAATTATTCTCGGCCAATATTGAGGCTTTAACCAAACACAAAACGGGCGCTGTATGACCAACCAATAAGCAGCGCGGTGACATTTTCAATGTTGTTGGATCGACATGCCACAGGCATATTTGACCATCATAACAACCTGTTGCTAATGTTGTTTGATCGTCAGATAGAAATACACTTGACACACAGTGTGTGGGTGCTGTAGGTCCCCACAACACTACGGGCACCACTAAATTGGTGCTTACCATCGTTCTGATGACCACCACCACCAATCAATACTTAACGGAGGACAAACCTTAATCTTCTAAAATATTTAAATGAAGATATGTTGGAAAATTAAGTGGCAAAGATTTTTTATAGAGTCGTTGTTGGTGTTGTTGTAGTTGTTTATAATCCATCAATGCGTTTTTGTGGACAAGTGTTGGAAGGAGGAAGAGAGAAAAAAAAACAAGAGGAAAAAAAGGTGAACAAGGTATGTAATAAAAGATAAAAACACTGTTAAAAGCAGCAACACATATACATACACACACACCAGTAAGTTTACTTTGAAGAGGAAAAAAAATTAACTTTTCTTTTATTCTTACATATATTACGCCATACTTTTTCCATTTCATAAATTCTTCGATTTGTTTAATTAAAGAATAGATAATAAATTCTATTAATTATTCTTAATGTAATATTTTGAAAAACTTATGTGTTATCGGCTTAAGGGTTGCGGTTGGGAACGGGGTTAAGGTTGTCTATTTGAAAGAAAATACTTGGAATTAAGTTTACAACGTTGACTTTTTTTCTTTATCAATTTACGATCTTATGATAAAAATGTAATCATAAAGTTTAAAAATAAAGAAAAATTGTTGTATTGTTGTAAAAGAATTAATGTTTCTTTCTTTAAAAGCTAAAGAGCAAAGATAATCTTTTTACAAAATAAATTACTGACGTTACTGTAGCCAAAGAAATATTAAGATATTCGTGCCACATGCAATAATTAATGAACAGTTTTGGAACAAAACAGAATTTGGAGTCGATAATACCAAAGTTTGTAAACGAAATTTGGGTTGGTTCGATCATACACTACGAAAACGGCTTGGGGAAATGAGTCTACAGCAAGGAAAACAAAGGAAACATTCCTTACTGAAAGGAATAAAACCCAGTCTAAGGCTTGGAAAAAACTTATCTAACTTCCAAAAGGTGAGCGATGGAGGAATCCTATAGACAGTCAATGTTTTGTAACCTGAGGGCATAGCATATAAAGGGTCCCCCAAATAACTTTTTTTTTTGAAAATGCTTTAAAAAAACAACTGAATATTTTCTCAAATTTCTTTTTTTTAGTTGAAAATACAATCCTTGCGATTAATAATGGAAAATAATTTCATTTAAATGGCTGCCTCGGCTGGCCATGCAGTAGCCTACACGATCGGTCCAATTTTTAAGCACATTATCGATTGTGTGCAGTTGTATTTCACCAATGGCTTCACGAATATTGTCCTTCAAAGCGGATTGAAGGCTTGTCGGCGTAAAATTTATCTTTGACGGCACCCCACAAATAATAGTCCAACGGTGTCAAATCGCAGCTCCGAGGTGGCCAAACGACATCAGCTCTGCGGCTGGTAATGCGATCGTCAAAAACAGGGCGCAAAACATCGAGTGTAGCTTCGGCTGTGTGGCACGTAGCGCAGTCCTGTTGAAACCAAATGTTGCCAATATCCTCCTCTTCAATTTTTGTGAACAAAAATTCGTTCAACATGGCCCGACAACGATCGCCATAGACTGTAACGGCCACTCCTTGCTCATTTTCGAAGAAAAATGGCTCAATTATGCCTCTGGACCAAAACCGGCACCAAACACTGACTCGTTTTGGGTGCGTCGGCTTTTCAATGTATACGTGCGGGTTTTCTGTGCCCCAAATGCAATAATTTTGCTTGTTTACATACCTGCCAAGATCAAAATGAGCTTCATCTGAAAAGATGATTTTTCTGCCAAAATCGGCATCTTCTGGTGTAGGCTACTGCATGGCCAGCCGAGGCAGCCATTTGAATGAAATTAATTTCCATTATTAACCGGAAGGATTGTACTTTCAAATAAAAAAAGAAATTTGAGAAAATATTCAGTTTTTTTTAACGCATTTTCAAAAAAAAAAGTTATTTGGGGGACACTTTAGAAACCTAATTTAAAGTAAAATGCTAGAGTTCTTATGTAAATAAGTGTATATTGTTGATATATGTACATAATGTGAGCTATTTTGCCGCCTTTCTTTCAAATAAAATCCAAGCACTCCTGAATTATTTAATTTTTTTAAATCTCTTAATTTTTATTATAATCTTTCACGATTTACATTATTTCCAGATTGTTTATGTTTCCAAAACATTGTAAACAAAATTTTCCATAAAAAAGGGGATTTCCTCTACTTAACGAAAGAGTCAAGTTATTGACTCATTTCCACTTCAACAAATCTCTCAATAACCAAGTCATATGATTCTTTTGGCAGAAGCTGTTAACAGAGCCGTATATTTACAATTTATTAACGGTTGTTTGTTTACTTTTGGCTCATTGAAAACCACATTTTTAATATTTTTTCTTGGAAATCTACATGCACATGCACATGCGAGATGTGCAGTATTTAATGTGCACTTTCATTTGCCACTGATGTTCTCAAGTGAAGCGAACTAAGTCGGTGTGCAAAACATTTCCTTTATACCTATCTGTTGATGAAGTAAATTTTGTTAAATTCTGTTATTACAAACTTTAAATTTTGTTTTGGTCTTAATAGTGTTTTTCACATGCCATTTTCTTCCTTTTGAACTAATGGACGATTCTGTTCTTAAATTCTTGGTAGAATTCAGAGAACAATAGTAAACCTAAAACAAGAGGTTGTTTAAAACTACTACTTAAACAATACTGAGTCAAGCGTTCATAAAAAGTTATTAACGCAATGAAAACTGCCATGTGGACATAAAAAATGAACTGAAAGAATAATACCGGTCATAAAATATAATCCAACAATATACCGCACCTTACAACCTCATACTCTGCTCCTACAATTCCAACGCAATACACAATACCCAACTCATGTAGAGACTTCCCCTGAGTGTAGATAGATATCATTAAAAAAGAATAAAAATGCTGTGAGTAATTAAATTATCATAATCTGTGCCTCAACAGCTTGTTCCTATATTTGAAAGAAATGTGAAGGTTTCAGTTATTTTTTTCACAAATATAATTATTTTTCGATATTGTCGACTCATCTTGAAGAATAAGTTCCCACTAAGTTCAGCGTTTAGACCCACGATGATGTCACCCATCCGGTGGAGCAAACAAAGACAAACTAACCACCTGAGCCCAACATAACTCTGCCATTGACGCAGTCTTTTACTCGAGAGTTCATTGAATGATGTCAACAGCAGGGCACTGACACATGAAGTGAAAGATATGGCACTCCTTCAGAATACCAAGTCTATGTGACCCGATGAGAACTGTAATAGTCCATTGAATAGCCATGCAATTTAAGGGGAAAAAACTTACAATCCTGTTCTTATCCGTATCAGTTCAGCAATATTTCGTGCCGAACAATACCCAGTTATCTGAGGAAAGCTCTATACTATGTGAATGCAATCGATTTCCGACAATATCCCTCTATTCTGAAACCCGTATAAGAGTTACCATCAAAAATACTGAAATTTTTCTGCAACTATAATGGACGAAGACCTACTGGCTATCCCAGTAAATTGACAGATTTTCAGAGTAAATCCCATCAACCAATAAGCATTGCTTCGTTGTCAAAATGGCCACGTTCTTCGTCTGGAAAGAACTGCAGGCAACGATAGTAAAACGAGAACTCTTAATAAAAATGCCACAGCCTACTCTATCGCCATTTTTGGTTGGTAATCGCAAGTAATTAGCTCATCAGAAAATTCTGCAACAGGACATATTTTTAATAATTTAAAAACAGAGAAAATAACATAAAAATAAAGAAAATAATAAGAATAATAATTATGATGTTACATAAATTACGATTATATAATAAGTTATTGATTTATCACTCCTTTCTAAAATCGGGTTCATCAATAACTAAAGAAAATATTTTCCTGTGCTATACATTTGCCCATCACTTAAGCATCTGCGGAACAATTGTATTCAATAGAATTTGTTTTGTTTTTTTTTTGTTTTTTTAATAACTACAACAACAAAATTTCACTGTATAAATTAAAATACAATTTCTGTACATTAATTAAGAATTTATCACATCTAATAAATAACCGTTCAGATGGATGTATGTAAACGTAGTAGAGTAACCAATTGTGTGAATAAAAATACGACAACAAAGGAAAAAAGCAGATCAAACCAGCAGTCTCGTGAACTGGCTGACTGAGTATTTTTCCCCAAAAACAATTGCAAGCAAGTATATAGCAGACTTAATAAAAAACAAAAATATCGTAGAATAGAATGGAATAGTAAACAATACCTGTGGCGTAATATAATAAAGAAAATAATATACTATATATGTATATATGTATGTATAGATCTACATATATGAAAAATATTGTTATTAAATAAACAAATAAAGCGAAAAGTATAATTTTTTTCTTGTTTAAACTAAAAATATTGTGTGTGTTTTTAATTATGTGACAGTGCCACACAATACAAAAGCAGCAGCTGCTAATGCTGCTGCTGCCGATGTTATTAAAGCAGAAAACAGAGAACTTACTCTTCTGGTAACAACACCACCACCACCTCCTTTTTATTTTTGTTTTTGTGTTATATTGACTTGAGTTTTTAATTGTCTCACTCGTCTCACTATTGTCGCAGGCAATTTGAATTTTCTCTGTTTAATTTTCTATACAAAGATGTGATCAATAATTGTTTGCTCCTCTGTTTTTTCTTTTTGCTTCTTTTGCTACTGTCGTTTGAGAGGGGGAAAACACAAAACACAACAGGAACAACAACACGTAAATTAGAACTTCAGTCTTGTAGTCTCCTTCGCCAAGAGTTTGTTTTTGTCTTTCGTTTACTCGTATTTCTTTCTATTCTCGTGTTTTTGCGAACAACAAAAAACAAGAAATAAAAATAAAATAATTGACAGCAAATATTAAAATTTACAAATTAATGACAAATTTTTAACAACAGGGAGACATACAGCAGCAGTCGCAACAGTGGACATCAGCAGGCAGATAGAGAGACAGACAGCAGCAGTTATGGAACTTCAATGTCGTGCACTTCACCAACACCACCACCACCACAATGAACAAAAATATTGTGAAAATTTTTTTTTATTTTTTTTTCCTAAGACGTAGAGACGTCGTCTCGTTTAATTGTTGTAATTGATATTTTAATTATATTTTTATTCAATTTCTTTTGGTTTCTTTAGTTTTCACATTTGCCATATTATTGATTTCATGTTTTGCATTCGTTGATTTGTGTTTTCTTATGAAATTTTTGTATATTTTTGCAATATTTTTACACTTTTTTATAACTTTTCAACAAGAAGAAAAACGAAAATATCGACCGAGTTATAAAAAATATTATATCGATTGTCTCGCGTCTGTCAAATTGGAACGTAAAAAATGAATGAGAAAAAATACGCTATTAAATGTCACGCAATATTTGTCAAAAACAAAATCTGGCAATTTATAGCGTTACCAGATAATGGGATTGTGTGTTTATGTGTTAATTTATAGGGGTGTTTTTAATAAAACTAAAAACTATACACAAACTGATAATTAATAATAGTTATTACAATATAAAATAATAGTAATTAATAATAGTAATTACAATATAAAAAATTATGTCAAATATAAATTATACAATTAGTCTGAAGCTGGGTGAAGCAGCGTCGATTCACATAAAGAAAAGTTTTGTGTCAGAAAGTTGGAAGTATTTTTTCGCTTTACATTTATTTCAGCAAAAATTTAAAACTTCACATCTGAAACTTTCATAATGTAAACCAAGACCAGGAAAAGAAAAAGTGACCGAACAATATTTATTTATTTAGTTTTTTAAATTAAGTACTGTGGATTTACTGCGTATAGAGTTTAAAAACAAAAAAGATTTCGATGCCATATGTACAATATGAAATATAGAAGATCTAAGAATTTATCTTCGAAATACTTCGTAGTGTGACTGAACCTTTGTTTTAAATTTTTACAAACTTTCCATAAAATTACTATCGAAAGATGATACAAAATAGAAATAGATCGCTGAAGTGGTTTTATTTAGAGAACCCATCTTCGTTTAATTATTTTTAATACATAATCAAAAATGTAAATTCTAGGTGTCTCTTTCTCTTCTTCTTTTATTTTTTTTTTGTCTTTTTGTTCGATTTAACCTTGATTTCCAAGGACAACAATGAACCCTTGAAATACACAATACTCGACCACAAACCATCTGATCTTTTATTTTTTTTTTTTTTGTCTTTTTGTTCGATTTAACCTTGATTTCCAAGGACAACAATGAACCCTTGAAATACACAATACTCGACCACAAACCATCTGATCACCAGGGCCCAAACGACACGGGTCACTTCTTTGAATATTCAGCTAAGCCCACTATCCTACGTTTAGTTGACTAATAGCTAAGGCCTACAGAAGTGGTGCAATTTCTAGAACTGTCACCTACTAGACTACCATCTACTGACAATTCAAATCTCCATTCTCATCTAACACATCACCTAGGCATACATATTTAGTTTCAATTTAATTCTCATAAATCTTCAACAGGGTAATACTTCCGGGTACAGCAGCAGATTGTTACAACACCGACAACGACTGTTTTCCTTTGACAGTACCGATTTTGTTGTAATTTATCGGCAATTTTTTGTTAAAAATTCCAATAGCGAACTGAAACAGTGCTAGCAGGAAAAGGTGACGTTTACTTTAAATTGAAAGCATAAGAACCACACTGCTAAACTCCCGGGGCTTTAAGCGTGTTAATAACGAAATGAGCCGCTTGGCAAGTATGTGCAAGTCAGTAAAGCTTAAAAATAATAGAATATGGTAGCAGAGCAGCTTCTAGAAGGTGATGCCTTCCAAATCTATGATACGACCACATTGGTGTTTACTTAACGCTGAAAAGCCGTCCTTGAGATTGTATCGCATTAACTTTTATGAGTTTGATATAACAATTTTTTTTCTAACAATATTGTTCAAGCAGTTGGAAGCTTTTGGACATCAAAACAATGCTTATGTGACTTGCGGACTTAAACTTCGTTATTGAAAAAGAATTCACGAAACCATAATTGTATGTGACTTACTAAAATAGTATTTGGCCCATAACAACAAGAACTTCCGAGCAACCTTCGCTTTTCAATCTTTATTAAATAAAAACTGTAAAAGAGAATGGTAAGTCCTTTGGGCTGTTGTGCATTTTTTGTGCACCCTCAGAGAAAAATTTCAATTCAAAATGTTATCTGCCTAACATATCTAGCATGATCCAATCGTATTCATATATATTACACTAGTTACACAACCCAAATTATAAAATATTTTATTACAGAACAAATCGGCCAATTTTTCAAATTAAGGTCTATTTTCAATTATCTTTCTTTATATTATGTCTCATATAGAAGCCTATTTCGCAATTTTAAATATTAAAAAACTTTCTTTGGGCCATTAAAAATTAATTTATAATATAAAGTTATTAGCAAACAATAGTAGTTTGAAACAATAGAAAATATTTAAAAACAAAAAAAAACTACGTTTATTATCTTATAACTTCCCAAATATATCAACTCTGACAAATACACATCGATTATCAAAAACGTAACGAAATTAGGAAAGACTTCTTTAAATATAGAAAAATTGTCAAATAAAAAAATGTTAGAATTTTACTTAATATTTTATGATGGGTTTTCATTAAACTAAAACATATTAAGAAATGCGTCAGTCATGTCCTACTAAACGAATGAATGGCTTCTTAAATCCACTGATATATACGTTAAGCGACCCATATAGCAGCCACATTGAATTCGTTTATAAAATTATTGGTATACGAAATTCTAAATTCTAGTAAATATGTTAAACGTTAGCAAATCATAAAATAAATAAAAGATTAAACTATCCCTATAATATAAATAAAATAGTAATTTCAGTAACAAAAAACTTTTATGGAACTTGGGTTGGCCCCGTATTACAATGGCTGCATGATTCTTCATTCATTGCAATTGCCTATCGATGGTTTTCCCATGCACAATTTCGTTTTTCTATAAAAATTTTAATAAACTTACGTTTTTTTCCGCAATTTACTGTCTCCAAATACACTTTTGTTCCGTCGATAATTCGTTATTTATAAAATTTTAACGTTTTAATAAAAATTTGTAAGAGTTTTTAAACAAAAAGCGACTTTTTATTTTTACTTTGAAAGTATGTTCAGTGTATGACAATTTTTTAAAAACATGACAATTCTATGCAGGGTTGTATTTCTTAGTAGCAGACTATTAGTGGAGATGGCAACGTGTTTACTACTTGAAATTTAAATTTTATAGAATTTAAATTATTAAATATAATATTTAGTTTTAAAAACAATTACCGATTAAGAAAACTAGGTTTACAGTTATGAAAATAAAGCACACTCAAAATTTATTGACTGAACCAGGAGTTGTAATTATACTACTGCATAGTTCAAATCGATATTACTTTGTGGTTTTATAGGATTCAAGTAACCTATGGCCATTAAGGCGACCTACCCAATGCTTCTAATTTCATCACCCTGTTTATGCGTTCAGTAATCACTGTTTTTGATTAAATTATAATACTCAATTATTATTCCAGAAAGTTTCTTGATTCGATTTGGCAATAATAAAGCAAAGCTTCTGGCAACTCTTTGATTAACCGGCACTTTCAGCTGATTAACTGAACGTACAACACCTTTACTATTATTGTTGTGTGTTAAAACTGTTATTGTGTCGTGTTTTCTTTATTATTGTTTTAGAATCTCACCAATGTGAACCATACAATAATTAAATTATTTTGTGCCAACAATGCTAAATCGGTTGTTTCATTGTTTTCAAATATTATATCTAATTATTGTAGTGATATTAGTATTAAAACCATCAACAAATGGGGTAAATGCCTTAAAACATTATACCAAAGAACGAAAATTAGAATTGAGGTGAGTTGGCTTAATGGTCAGCCGGAAGGAATTTAGACAAAATGTAATTTATTTAGGGAACAGGTCCGTAGCATGTTTCAACATGCCTATGAGGGCTATTTACGTTTTGCTTCGGACTATGACGAATTGCGGCCTTTAACATGTGATGGCGTGGATACTTGGGGCAGTTATTCGTTGACCATGATCGATGCTCTAGATACCTTGGCTACAATGGGTAATTTTACAGAATTTCGTAGAGTAGTCAAATTGCTGGAACAAAAAATGGATTTTGATAAAGATATTAACGTGTCAGTGTTTGAAACAAACATACGGATAGTAGGTGGTTTGCTGTCAGCTCATTTGCTGTCCAAAAGGGCTGGCTTAGAGCTGGAAGAAGGCTGGCCCTGCCAGGTAAATGATAAAAAAAAAGAAAGTGGAAATTTTTAATATCCAAGTATTGTGTTTTAGGGTCCACTCTTACGTATGGCAGAAGATGTAGGCAAACGTTTACTGCCGGCTTTCGACACAGCCACCGGCATGCCTTATGGAACTGTAAATTTGCGTTATGGTGTACCTAAAGGTGAAACTTCTATTACCTGTACGGCAGGTGTGGGAACTTTGCTAGTAGAATTTGGCACTTTGTCTCGGTTAACAGGTAATCCGTTGTACGAAGAAGTGGCTCTGAATGCCATACATTCTTTATGGAATCGACGTTCGCCCATTGGCTTGTTTGGTAATCACATAGATGTACAAACAGGCCGCTGGACGGCTTTAGATTCAGGCATAGGTGCTGGCGTTGATTCCCTTTTTGAATATATGGTTAAAGCCGCCATTCTACTACAGCGACCCGAGCTACTAGAAATGTTTCATGCGGCACGCAGATCCATAGATAAGTTCTTAAGACACGACGATTGGTATGTTTGGGCTGGCATGAACAAGGGTCAGGTTACACTGCCCGTGTTTCAGTCGTTGGAGGCATTTTGGCCGGGTGTATTAAGCATGATTGGTGATACCGGACCGGCCATTAAAACATTGGCTAATTATGCTAGTGTTTGGCGTAAATATGGCTTTCTGCCAGAATTCTATAACATACCAACGGGTGAAGCCTCAGCCAATCGTGAAAGCTATCCTCTGCGTCCAGAGCTAGTGGAATCAGCCATGTATCTTTATAGATCCACACGCAATGAATTTATGCTGGAGTTGGGAGAAAGCATGCTGAATACTATTGAACACAGTGCTAAAACAAAATGTGGCTATGCTACGGTAGGTTTACTTAATTATTTCATAAAGATTTTCGTTTTTAATTTCAAACCCATTTTATAACTGGGTCTAGATACGTAATGTGGTCACCCATGAAAAGGAGAATCGTATGGAGTCATTTTTCTTGGCTGAAACAACAAAATATTTATATTTACTATTCGATGAGGAGAATTTTCTGCATAATGATGCTGCCAGAGGCAATATTATTAAAACAACTGAAAATGGTGAATGTGTTGTTGATGCAGGACCCTATATTTTCAATACAGAAGCCCATCCGATTGATATGTCTGCTTTGCACTGTTGTCACGATCATAAACTCAATTTATTTGAAGGTTTGGATCTCTCACAATTTTCCGACTCGACACTATTGAAAAAGGAACGTGAATTAATACAATTGCAACAAGATGAAGCATTTACAGATTGTAAAAAGCCAGCATCTTTTTTGCTGAAAGAACCTGGCAAGAAAGCTACATCGTCTGTCAAAATGCCTCTAAGCCCCAGCTTGGCTGTGGATATCGAAGTCTTTGATGAAGACAACAAACCGGCGGGCGATATTTTAGTTGAAAATTTTGAACGCATTAAGAACGATATACCGCCTGTGATAAAAGAAAACAAATCCGCTGATAATATGGGAAATCAGGTAACGGTCAACGATCTTCAAGAATTTTTCAAACAAAAAAGAGAAAATTTCCAAACACCCTTACAAGTACTGGAGTACGCCATTAGTTTCCTGAAGAACTTTACATTGGCACCGGGTTTGAAAGCCAACGATCCAAATATAATGTTGCTTTTTAGCTCCTTTACGAAAAAGCAATTTGAGGGGAAACCACAAACTCTGTGGAATTTGTATTGTTTGCAGCATGAGAATAACATCAACTTAAAACTGTTGCTTACCATTGAGGTCAACAAGCAATTGCTGCAGCAAACTTTATTAGTACTTAATGGATATGAAAGTGATGAGAGTAACGAAGTTATTTGGCAGAAAGTCAACGACTTATCCAATGAATATTCACGTTCCCTGGTGAATACTACAGCCATGCAAGGATTTCTACTAAAAATTCTAATACAGAGTACCAATGAGAGACAAAAAAGCTTCAAGCCTTGGCTAGAGCCCCAAGAAATATTAGAATTGCCTATAGAAACCCTTGCAAAACCCCAACAGCAGAAACTATTTACCAAAGCAAAACAATTTATTGAGTCTGCCACAAAACTGCAAACACTTTTGGCAGAGAGTAGCAAACTATTGCAGAATCAAACGAATGCAAATGATAGTCAAACCACAGATAAAGCTGCCACCGATGATTTAATTATAGCTAAGCAAACCCAGCAAATAAATGAAAGTTCCCCTTCCTCCCCGTCCACCTCCTCTTCTTCGCTTAGCTATAAAGTCAATGATTCCTATCAGCAATCAAAATTGAATGTAACCAACACAACAGAAGTAAATTCTTCCTCTACCTCCACTGATGATGACAACAATTCATCTGGTTCTGTATGGTCTCAGCTGGTTCATACTATACTACGCAAGACAACAACGCCAAAATTGAAATTTGATGCCAGTGACCTGATACAGAAAACACGCAAGTCTTTGCAGAAACTAACTGCTGACATTCCAGTGCATTATAATGTTCTAACCTGTCCCCGCCCGAAATTTATTGAACGTTTTGCTTATCGTTATTATTATCCTTAAAGTCTTAAAGCAAATTTAATTTCCTATATAGTATATGTTTATATAAGTATGTATTATTGTAAATAAATATTAAATTATTACGAAAACAAACCAGGTAAACAGAAATGCGAACCTTTTATGATGTAAGGATTGGCGAAGGCGACTTCTAATATTTTCGGAATGGTCGAGATTGTTCCATCTTCTATAGAAATATTTAAGATCAGCTAAACTTGCTTTGCTTATGAGATAAATGAGGACTACAATGGTGAAATGTTAAGGTTGAAATTTGCAAAGAAAGTAAGATATCCGGAGACAGCTGGTGTTATTAATGATTTGGTAGTTCTTGTCTTAAAAGGCTGCTTTTCAAATATGCTAGGTTTTCACAGTGTGTCCCGATATTCTTTGTTTATTTAGGCTTCGTATGAGCTTATGAAAGCTATCGTTAAGAATTCTTCCGCTATTTGCTGCGTTAGTAAGCCAGATTATCCCAGCAACAAATGACACATTTCTCAGAGTAGCTAGTACTTCATCAAATCATCTTTCTGGGCTGCCGTTGAGACTTGAGTCTTCTGTCATTTTGCCACAAAGCATATAAAGCTTGTGAGCTTCATCAAGCTAAATTCGATTAGCTCAGGTATCTTGCTTGCAAAACTCTGGATTCTAACTACTATAGTTTAATAGCAAAACAAAATCTGTGATTATCCCTATTTTTACTTAAAGCAACTGAACAGAAAAAGGAGAAACTTTTTGGTCACATTGTGTTCTGACGTATTTACCACATTTATTGAAGTTCAATAAAGTTGAACTTATAACTCACGCTAAAGGAAAATAAAATTAGTAAAGATGAAATACCCTACAGCTGGGCTACAGGGTGGCTGATATATAATGTAACAAAGTAAAGCGCTATATTTTTTTAATTTTTTTGTTCACAAGCTTAAAAATGTTGGAAATAACATCAAATTTTAGAATCAGTTTAGATTTGTTCGAATTGGCCACCTTTGATACGAATTATGGCCTTCAAACGGCCGACAAAGCCATCACAGGCTGCACGAAAGTGGCTCTGCGGTATTTTGGCCCATTCCCGGCGAAGCGCCGTCTTGAGATGATCGACACTTTAATATTTTTTTAGTGAGAACCCTACTCTCCAAAATGCCCCAGGCGCAAAAGTCCAACGGATCTCAATCCGGAGATTTTGGTGACCATTGTGCGGTAGAAATGAAGCGAGGAGCCTCCTTTTTAAGCCATTCTTGGTTGACGCGTGCTGAGTGCGGTGGTGCTGAGTCCTGTTGGAATGTCCATGGTCTGCGGCCGAAATGTTTGTCTGCCCAGGGCTTCAATACTGCCTTTAAGACATTTTTCCGATACTATTCGGCATTTATTTTGACCCCACGGTCGATGAATAAGAGCGGGGAGCGACCATCGGCCGTTACGGCGGCCCACACCATTACCATCGGCGGCGCTTGAGTTCTGGTGGCCAATCGCATGTGTAAATTTTCAGCTGACCTCTTTGGCAAGTAAACCCGATCATTTTGTTTGTTCACAAACTGCTCAATTTGAAATGGCTCCTCATTGGAGAAAACCAAATTCGGTAACTGGCCACTTTCGTGCAAGCGAAGTAACTCCTTGGCTCTTTCCAGTCTAACTTTTTTTGTCCATCGGTAAGCTCTTGCACTTTTTGGAACCTCAATGGCTTTAGTCCAAGCTCATTTTTCAATATGTGTTGCATCCGTTCTCGCGATATGTTCAGCTCACGAGCAATTTTTCTACCACTGCGGCGTGGATTTCGATCAAATCTGGCCTTCACTTTTCGGATCATTTCTGGTGTTGTTACCAGTTGTTCGTCCACTTTTTGAACGCGATGCAACACTGCCAGTATCACGGTAACGAGCAATGGTACGGGAAACAAAAGATTTATTCACATTTAAATGCCTGTGGTTTTCCAGCCAAACAAAAAACAATCACACTATCACGCTTGAATTCCATCATGAATAACTTTTTTTCTGAATGCAACAGATAAAAATGCTTTTGTAAGCTTGTAAATAATAAAATGAACTGTCACTGGAATAAATCTGTCAGCTGTCAGACGAGCGGTTTACAAATGATAACAACCTGAAGTTGGTTGCAATACATATCAGCCACCCTGTATAATGCCTTTTTATTAATGCAACTAAATATTCGTTAATTTCAGTGGTAGCAAGGAGAAAGGATTCATCTTTTTTAATATTCGTTCATCTAAGTCGGCGCTAGAGACTCTAGAGGGAATATTTATGGTGTTCTATTTATATTAGTACACTCTAGTGTTACTCCTTGAAATCAATCTATGGAGTCATACAAGCAGTTATAGTCTAAGAAAATCTACCATGGAAATAAACTCAGTGTCGGGAGTTAACGTGTACTTTGGCCCCTTTTTTACCGTGCCTATAAATAATCTGCTCTTTGGATTGTATTTGAAACATTAAGCCCAAGCGATTGGAAAATGCAATCGCAAGTTAAATAGCTGTTCCAGGCTAAGCTGCAATTTTCAGACTTAGAGGAGAATGTTAAAGGAAGAACCCAGGTCAGACATCAAAACGAAAATATGAAAAATATTTCTTCGGCGACTTCCTCTCAGCAGATTTCTGGTAAAAACTCTGAGAGTAAATAAAATTGTCATGAAAAGTTTCTCAAAAATCTGTCGTTCGGAGTCGACTTAAACTGTAGGTCACGCTCATGTATAAAATTAACGCACACAACATAAGTGGTGTGAGAAGCTAGGTTGTAATCCTGACTGAAGGGTTGTAATGACCAATTATGTATGTATGTATGATTAAGCAACTCCCAAGGCGTTTTATTCTTTGCTTTTTTCATTTTCACTAATCAAGTTTTCCTTTAGCTAGGCAGGTAATTGGTTTATGATAGCAGGTCATAGGATGATAGGTTTGCCATTTGTAGTTGTCTACAAAATTTATTGGGCTATTGTATTGGATGTGGAGGTCAGGAACTTCACTCATTTAGTTTTACCTTGGTGCCACCTGACCGTTTCATGATTTCTCCTGGATATTAACATGGATATGTTGTCAATCAATGTAACCCCCACTCTACAGTACACCACTTAGGCTTTTCATTGCATAATATGGGGTCGAATATGTGCTTGGAATGGCAGTGCATGGAACAATTAGATCCTTTGCCATCCATGCTTGGAGGTGGAGTTAATTATTGATATTTAACTAAATGGGGCTAGTTCGAGAAGATTAATTTTACCACATAATTTGATAAAAGTTACACACAGAGTCAGATGAAACTATTGTTCAGGTTACAAGCAGATGTCCTGCTTTCTTTCTTCTATGATTTGCTGGTCTAACAATATAATTGACTCGGCCAAATTTCGCAATCAGTTATGCATTCTGTATTCCAAGATATTTGTTTTAGGCTATGTATATATTTCCGAGAATTTAAATTTGGTTAGATCGCGATTAGAAACTAACATTGTTGGCGATTACATATTACAGTGGGACCATTACTTAGTCGTACATAACCTAACTTAACCTAAAACATATTGAATGAAAATCTTAATTAATCCGTTGCCTTTTAAATACAAAAAAATAAATTGAAGTAAACGTTTAGTAGGCGCATAGTTAACTGGAACAAAAATGTTTTTTTCTGCTTTCAAAAAAAAATGGCTTTGGGGGGCCGGGTGATAAATTGAGTTCATTATAAATAATAAGAAAAAAAATTTTTTCCAAATAAAAGCACTAGCAACAGTTTAAGTACAAACCTACTGATAGGTAACATGGCACTCCAATGCGTGATTTATGTGCGACTGTTATTGGCAGTGACAATTACAGTCAACATTGGCGAAGCCCAAACAACCCACTGAACTCACTTCAAGACCTGTGTGTCTGTGTAAATACAATATTTAAATGTGGCTAGAATACACAAACAAAAAAATAGCAAAACATTTATGAGCATCATTTATTTTGAGCTTTAGTATCTACCATAGTACAAGTAGTGCTTTAATATTTCGGAATACTTTCATAGAAAAAGTTAGGATTTCAAATCCCATCATGGGTAAAGGGCCAACTGTTATTGTACAACTTTTAGCGAAAGTTTTTTAAAAACTAATAATCGCGGTTGTGTTGTCGTCTTCCTTCAAAAATATGTATGTATGTATGTATGGTATGTAAACGATTTTATTTACTTGTTTATTGCAATGCGGTTTATTTTTATCGCTTCGATTTAGTTGGCATTTCATGCTTCACATAAATGGAACGTATTTTCCATTCTTAAAACTACTCAACGAACGGAAAAAATGAGCTCCAATTCAACTGCTACCAGTGGCAGTGGAAGTGCGGGTGCCAGAGCAAAAGTTAAGACGAAGAATGTGAAAAACAAGCATCAAGAAGAGGAGGCCATAGAATTGCCTAAAGTCTTGGATTATCTATTTGAAAAAGAGCTGATTAATAGGCAGAATAAACACATACACATAATGGACACATTTGGACCCTCCAGAAATAGTGAGTATTTAATTAAATGAACATTGTAAATGAATAAGAATACTTATTAAGTGTCCGGCCTTAAGTTTAAGTCCTTTATGCGTATTGCTTTGGGAAATTAGCACAAATAATTTCTAAATCGGTTGCAAAATTTAATTTCAATGAATAAACATAACTTTCAATGACAAAATATGTTGAAATATATTTGTACAGAAAATACGCCATTTAAGACGATTAAATTAAATTTTTAAGCGAATAAAAACAAGACAAACAGACGACAACGGAATACACACATCGTACGGTACGTAGAAATTAAATTTTTAAGCGAATAAAAACAAACAAAAAGAACATAAGAAATAAGACACATAGACAACAACAATATACACTTATCGTACGGTACCCAGAAATTAAATTTTTAAGCGAATAAAAACAAACTAAAAGAACATAAGCAAACAAGATAAGCAGAAAACAATAGAATACACATATCGTACGGTACCAAAAATTTAATTTTTAATCGTTAACAAACTAAAAGAACATAAGCAAACAAGAAAATTAGACAACAACAGAATACATACATCGTACGGTATTCAGAAATTAAATTTTTAAGCGATTAAAAACAAACTAAAAGAACATAAGCAAACGAACAGACAACAACAGAATACACACATCGTACGGTACCAAGAAATTAAGTTTTTAAGTGAATAAAAACAAACTAAAAGAACATAAGCAAACAAGACAAATAGACAACAACAGAATACACACATCGTACATACATACATACATAATTGGCCATTACAACCCTTCAGTCAGGATTACGGCCTAGCTTCTGACACCACTCATGTTGTGTGCGTTACTTTTATACATGAAAGGAGGGACCTACAGTTTAACGTCGACTCCGAACGACAGATTTTTGAAAAACTTTTCATAGCAATTTTATTTACTCTCAGAGTTGTTGCCAGAAATCTGCTGAGAGGAAGACGCCGAAGAAATACTTTTTGTATTTTATTTTGATGTCTGGCCTGGGGCTCGAACCCTGGCTTTTCGTCTAATAAGCCAACACACTACCTACTAGACCACGGCTACTTCTCACACACATCGTACGGTACCCATAAATTAAATTTTTAAGCGAATAAAAACAAACTAAAAGAACATAAGCAAACAAGACAAATAGACAACAACAGAATACACATATTGTATGGTACTTGGAATTACACAAGCGACTATTTGCTGGCAAATTGTAGTAATGTTTTCTTTCATAAAATTCCTTTTTTCAGCTCATCATTTAACCTCGAAATTCTATGCTCGTCACGAACAACAAACACCCGAAGATTATTCGCAGTATTTACCTTTCGTTTATGGATCATCTTACAAACATAACACGTCATCGAATGTCTATGGCTGGATGCCAGATAGTGTTAACAGTCCGGCTATACTAAAGCAACTAAATTTCATAAATGCTCCTAAGCAACGCTGCTGCCTCACCAAATATGGTGAAATTTTAGAAAGTGACAAAGCAAATGCACGTCCCCAGTTTAATGGCTTGAGATTCTTTTTACAATAAAACCCATTGCAATACAATTTTAACTCTTTGAGTTTCTATTCTTATGGACTACAACAATTACAATAACAATAATTACAACTTAATAACTAAAGCTTAGAAAACTAAGTACACAAGTACAGATTAGAAAATATTGTTCAATTACAGTTTCAACTTAAATCATTACTGGCATTACTGGTATCGTCCTTGGTCTGCTTATTGCCTCGGGGACCATAAAAACTTAAGAGCACAGGCAACAGCATTAAACCATGTGCAGCACCAATCAATACAATGCCCAAATACATGCGGAAATAGAAAACTTCGAAGACCTGAGAATTCGAAAAACCCAAAACAATAATGCCGGCAAATTTGGTAAGAGTTATGCCCGACAACACACTGCTGCCTGTTACCGATAAGGCATGATGGGCTCTTTCATTGCGGGTACCCAAAGCATTTTTGTAGGAGCGTATAATATGGGAGACAAACTCTACACCAATGCCTACAGACACCACCAGATTTACCAAGGAAATGGCATTTAATGTAATGCCCCAGGCCCACATCATGCCGCACATATTGATTAAAATAATCAAAACCATAAAGAGTATCAACAAGGCCGATATGATATCTAAGCCTGTTATCACGAACGTAACCAAAAAGATGGCCAATAAAGATATACCCAAAGAGAATAAAGCATCATTCCATATGGTAAGATACTGTTCATAGAATATAAAGAATACGCAATAGGGGAATATGGTGGCATCCACATTGTGCTCCTTAAACATTTCATTGATATTCTCAGCTACACGGCGAGCCTCTCTCAAGGCCGAATGGAATTGTACGGATGTAGTAGAGGTGGTGGAATATTGCATGAAGTAGGTGTCCGCTATATGGCTGCTGCCGTTATTATCTAAAGTGTAGATAATAGCCTGGAAGGAATGAAAGAAAGAAAAAATTTAGTTTCGTTCTGTTATAAGACTAGAGGGCCAAGTTAGGGTCTTCCTCTTAACACGCGAAATTACGGCAGTTTCCTTTTTTTCGTGTGATAACGAAAGCCTTTATTGGTTTGGTTGTTGAATTTTTGCTACTTACATCTGCATAGGAGGCTCTGCCTGCTTTAGCACATTCTGCATCTGGCAAATCGGACAGGAAGTAGGGTAAATATTTCCTAAATGTTTGCTCTGTAGGCCGCAAACCATCCTCTTCAAATTCTCGTTGACATGGTAGGCAGTCTTCGCTTTTAGAATCTGTAGGAAAGGTTTGCAAAATAAATCATTGACCTGAAAATTTAAATGTAAAGGGTTTTCCAATAAAGGCTGGTCTTTAATTAAATAAGAAGAACACAATTAGGGTCTTTAAACCATGTTTTGGTGGTTATTTTGGTGGTTAACTCTGCTAAGTTTAGTCACACACTCTAATCGCGCATTCTGCATACCTACAGAGCGCTAAGCGTCACATAGTGCAGCTAACCTATACAAATGCATGTTGGATGAGCAAACCACCACAAGCAAGACAATTAAACATAAAAGTCATCTACTGCCACACCAATTCACTACTCTAGTCGATAGTGTGCTTATCCCCCGACTCGGGCAGCTTGAAAGTATTACTTTCGGAACTGCCTATCAGCAATCTTCTTGCAAAAACTCTGAGGTTAAATAAAATTACCATGAACATTTTCCCAAAAGTCCGACTGCAGGTCCCGTCAAGTTTCCCAAAGGTGGAATTAGTACACACAACATGGGTGGCGTGACGATCTAGGTTGTAATCCTGACTAAATGGTTGTAATGAAGTCGCCGTAGTCTAGTAGGTAGTGTGTTGGCTTATTAGACGCAAAAGCCTGGGTTCGAGCCCCAGGCCAGGCATCAATCACAAAATACAAAAAGTATTTTTTCGGCGACTTCCTCTCAGTAGATTTCTGGCAAAAACTCTGAGAGTAAATAAAAATTGTCATGAAAAGTTTCTCAATAAAAAAAAATCTGTCGTTCGGAGTCGACTTTAAACTGTAGGTCCCACCACTCATGTATAAAATTAACACACACAACATAAGTGGTGTGAGAAACTAGGACGTTGTACAATGGGTCAATTCGACCTCCGGGTACTGTACTTGTCTTAATTGACAAGTACACGTCCTCTAACCTAACCTAACCTAAATAGTTGTAATGAGCAACCTGACGGGAGGTACGGACTTTCGGAAAAAGCCACCGATTATATTGTGCCTGAAGCTATGTTCCTGCCTGGTTTAAGGATACTTATACCGGGAAGGGCACAATGGAATGGTGGGGTACTCCAGAGGCAAAGAGATATACCCATCTTCACAGATGGGTCTAAGTAAGGTGGATGTACAGGTGCTGGGGTTTTCTGTAGGGAACTCGGTCTTGAACTCCACTTCAGGTTGAATGATGACTGCAGCGTTTTTTAGGCGGAGATTTTCGCAATCTTGAAGGCTATTGAGGCCATAGCTGGTGGCCCAGCTTCGGATTCGCTATCTTACATGATCTTCGTTGACAGTCAGGCTGCTTTTAGGGCCATTTCGTCGGTCTAGTGCAAATCACGGCTCGTTCGCGAGTGCAAGAAGTCGTTGAGGACTTTTGGACTAGACCGTATCCGTCTGTGCTGGGTTCCGGGTCATAGCGGAATACTGGGCAATGAGACGGCGGATGCCCTCGCTAAGTTAGGTTCGCTTTCTGGGGGCGATTTGATAGTTGGTCCTGATCCCCCGGTCTGTCACCTCTACGGCCTCATCAATGGATGGGTCAGGGAGGAAGAGCAGAGGTGTTGGGAGAACGGATCTGGTTGTTTTGTCTCTAGATGTCTATGGCCTGCTGTGGACAATAGGAGAACAGGTTGGCTGCTGGGCTTGGATAAGGCCAGCTTAAGGTTGGTTGTCGGTTTTATCACGGGGCAATGCGAGATTAGGTCGCTGACGGAGATCTGGAACAGATCCCAGCCGGACTATTGCAGGGAATGTTGCGATAAGGAGGAGTTGGAGACTATCGAACACCTCCTCTGTAACTGCCCAGCCCTTGGTAGATTGAGGTTGAGGACCCTTGGCAGGGCCTTCTTTGAGAATTCTGTGTCGAGAGCCGACATCAAGGCTCTCCAGAGATTCATTAGTGGCTTAGGCTGGTTGAGAGGCGCTAGGGCTTCATCAGTGTAGTCGCGCCCTCCCCTTTTTATTATGTCTTATCTGTCTATATGTCTATATCCTCTCCTTTTATCCCTCTTATCCTTCCCTCTGTAAGGACGTTGTACAATGGGTCAATTCGACCTCCGGGTACTGTATTTGTCTTTATTGACAAGTACACGTCCTCTAACCTAACCTAACCTAACCTAATGAGCAATTAAGTTTTGCCTCTATTGGAAAATCCTTTTATATGTATGTATATGGTGTTTCCAAAATACTTACTGCTGGGACAAAATGTGCCATCCGTGCTATTCATTTTACAGCAATCTGAGATTGCCAACCAGTCAATATAATCATCGATCCAAGAAGATGCTGGTCGTGCCAAATAAGTGCTGAAAATAGAAAAAAAAATTCGTAAAAACGTAGAACCTAATTTTAATCTAAAGTGGTACTTACATTTCCGGATAACGCGACTGAGTATACAGTTGCACGGCCAGTGAATCATTATTACATTCCACACCACCGCAGATAACATTCTGATGTGAACGATTGGTATAGTCAAGACCCGGTTTAAGAACCCAATAAACAGGAGCACCCATCGATAGCAAGTCGTTCATATAACGGAAATATTTAATAACATGAGAATCCTTAGGCATTGACATCTCCTGATCCAAACCCAATTCCAAATTGGGTGTAACCGTTAAAGATAAGGAGGTGACGACAAAGAACACCAAACAAACAATTATTTTCATGGGTCTAGACAAAGAGAGAAAGACGAGAATTTTATCTAGGAGATCTTTTTTAAAACATTTGATTGACTCACTTGGATAATACGAAGGGAGCATAGAATTTCGTAAATAGTTTCTCTAAGACACTGACGCTGTGATCCATTTCCGGTTTTTTATTGGTCTTACAGCAACAAAACAAATCCAAACGTCCCGATTCATAACGTCTCTCATCCAAAGCCATTAAAGCCACAAACGCTGTAATTTGGAATAGGAAATCAAAGAATATCGCCACTGCGGCATACATGGCAAACGTTTTAACAGCTGGCATATCCGAAATGGCGCCAATGGCAAAACAGGCAATTTCCGAAGCCGCTGTTTGTAATATGGAAGGTCCTACTTGGCCAATGGCCTCTCCTATGGCTTCTGCTACGGTGTTGAATTTTTCCCGCTCCAAGCGATGATAGGTGTGAACCATTATGAATATATTATCCACACCCACAGCCAATACTAAAAATGGTATAACCTCTATGGCTAACATAGTGGTGACCACATTTAAATAGCCCCAGAATCCCAGACTGCAGCCCACTGAGGCCAATACTATAATAATACCGCCTACGGCCAACATGATTTTGGATTCGCGGAAAAAACCCAAACAACTGCGTACTTTACCCAAAGCAATGGCCACATAGACAAACATCACCAGATAACTTATGACCACAGTAAGGAATTCACCTTCCGACAGTTCTACTATGGCATCTTGTATAGAACGTTCCGCTGAATAGGCTATGTCCAGCTTGTCATTCGTATAGTTTTTCATATACTCAACAAAACGTTTCTCCCATTCCAAGTTCGGTTCTAAGAGAGTCTCATCATTTTGATTTTTACCCAAAAAGGTTATAACCAATCCCGTGGCCAATAAATAGTTGGGATCTTCATTAGCTTCCACCTTGGGCATGCCACCCACCGCAATGCCGGGTTCAATAGGACCACCAAAGGCACCAAAACATTTCTCTAACATGGGTACACTGAAAATAAATTTAAAAGAGCGATTTAGTTTGCAAAAGAAGTTTCGTTTTAATCTCATACACACCGTAAACACTCGTCCAAGTGATTCAAGTAGTTGATGGTAAGGCCAGCGTCTTCATATTCGACTTCGAATAATTCCAAATCATTTTGGAAATACCCGTAGATTGATTGGACCACACAACTTTTAACAGTGCCCACTTCGCCGGGATACAAAACTGGAGCATAGCATAGCTTATCTAAACCTATGCCGTCTTCCATGCCTATGGCTTCAATGGTCCCTTGCAGTTTGAAGACTTCCAATAGAAAACTCTTTTCAAAGGCTGGACCAAATTCAATCACACCATCACTGGTTTCATGGGTAAACTATAAACACAAGCTTATAATGGTTGAAGTTTTCTTTTGTTATACAGTGTACTTACGGTTGATTTATTGGTGGGCTTAATAAACAATTGATTGGTTCGGTAGAAGGGTCCAAAATGTAAATCAAAATATTCCTTCTCCTGACGCGTACGAGTTCCCTCGCCGGCCCATAATTGCACCGGATCGGTCGTAACCTCCATGTACATAATGCCATAAGCCAAGCCGCCTATAACCCAAGAGCAGATGGCCAATATCAAAACCGGATGTTTGGCACAAAAAGCACCCCAACAACGAAAGCCTTTATAAAGCAAACGATCAGCACATGCGAAACCAGCAAAGCAGCCGGAAATGTTTAATTTCGAACGGCATTTTTCAAAAACAAATATGGCCACCACAATGCCGGCAAATACAGCAATACCGTACAGGCCAACCAGGCGGAAAACATCTTCATGGGCCAAGGGAGTTTCACTTAAAGGACACGAGTCTACACAATCGATACAAGCACAGGCATAGGAATTCTCATAAGCCTGGGAACAGTTCAAGGGAAACAGTTCTAAACGCTCTTCATTGGATGTTTCGTTGAGGAAGATATACTTGATGGGAAACGGTACATATTCATTGATCTCAACGTCACCCATAAAATTAAACCATTTACGATGATCACAGGAGCGGGCATTATATGGAGGACAAGCCAAATCCATGGCTGGTCTACCCGTCTGCGAATGTTGTATGCCCTTGCAGGTATCATAAATCTTTTCCGTAAAAGAATCTTCTACACGATAATCGATACGCTCCACATATGTTTCACCGGCACCATTCACATTATGATAAGGCGTTAAAAACAGGCTATGATTCTTAGCACAGGTCATCGAGCAAATGGGCAAGCCCATGTTCAATACACAAGTGGGACAACGTGAATAAACGCCATCCGCCTGGGTGATACCCTGATCCATGGAAATAATTTGAGCAGCATCACAGCATAATTCCAAAGGAGCTTTAAAAAGAAATACAGTTCAAATAGGACTTCCAAATACACATTAAAATTAGGGAGTTACCTTGACCATCTTCGCCTTTGTATTCCTTGTAAAAAGTGGGGCAACGTCTTTTGAAGATTGCCTCGGCTTCTTCATTGTTTAAAGGCAATGCATCACCATCGTAGGGCTTATTTTTCCAATGTGGTCCCTCCTGATGAGTTTGGCCGTACCATATGCATTTGGCGTTTGTGGAGGGTAAGGAACTCAATGTTAAGGTAAGAAAACTTATCAATAGTATCACAGTAGAACCTTTCATTGTTAGCTCTGTAAAGATAGGAAATGTAAGGATAAGTAATTGGGTGGAGGAGATATTTTTGTTAGGTCACAGTTCAAGGCCTAAAACATTGAAAAAAGCCTGTAATTTCAGTTACAATTGCTTTGGGGGCTGCTTAGTAAGGGAAATAAATGCTAGAAGTCTATTTAATAACATTTAGGGGACTCTGACGGCTTCAAACCGGTGGAAGATTACAAAGAAAAATATGGAAGACTCGTAAAATCCTATTCTCTGTTTTCCAGATGTCATATCGGAATGAAATCTTAAAATCTATGGCACACTTCTGTCATTAGGGTCACCTAATAAGGACTTTGACAGCTGATAAACTTTGACAGTTGATAACAGCCGCCTTGTTGAAGCTACATCTGTCAAATTAGTTGTCATTTATTTACTAATTTTCGTTAAATCGCCAATGGACGACCATAGACATGGATGTGTGTTCCCTGAATGGGTTCTGGAACAGCTGATAACTGATTTTCATCGAAAAATTATCTTCGTAAACTGATCACGGATAAGATCAAACGTGGAACTGCCGCAGTGTTAAACAATAGCTTAAATGCACCCAAAGGAAAAAGCCATAGTATCTAGGAAAACTTGTAGTACGAAAAGCAGAAAAATTGAAGAAAATAGAGGAATAGGTTATAAGCATCTGTCTTGGTTTTGGAATATAAGGCAATGGAATGCTGCTTGTCACATGCGTCGCCTCTTGGAAGCGGCTACAGACAACACTTACTTTCCGATGTTCTAAAAAATTTTGAATTGCAATTGCAAACAGAGAAAAAGATATATGAAGGTGCCGTAGGCTAGTAGGTAGTGTATTGGCTTATTAGACTTAAGACCACGGTTCAAACCTCAGCTCGGACATCTCCAACAAAAGGAAATATGAGAAGAAATATTTCTCTGGCGACTTCCTTTCGGCAGATTTATGGCAAAAACTCTCTGAGTGCAAAATAAAATTGCTATGAAAACCTTCTCAAAAATCTGTCGTTCGGAGTCGATTTTAAACTGTAGGTCCCCGTCACTTATGTAAAGGGTCCGCCAAATAACTTTTTTTTTTGAAAAAGCTTTAAAAAAAAACTACTGAATATTTTCTCAAATTTCTTTTTTTATTTGAAAGTACAATCCTTCAGGTTAATAATGGAAAATAATTTCATTCAAATGGCTGCCTCGGCTAACCATGCAGTAGCCTACACCAGAAGATGCCGATTTTGGCAAAAAAAATCATCTTTTCAGATGAAGCTCATTTTGATCTTGGCGGGTATGTAAACAAGCAAAATTGTCGCGTTTGGGGCACAGAAAACCCGCACGCATACATTGAAAAGCAGACGCACCCAAAACGAGTCAGTGTTTGCTGCGGATTTTGGTCCAGAGGCATATTGGGCCATTTTTCTTCGAAAATGAGGAATGAGTGGCCCTTACAGTCAATGGCGATCGTTATCGGGCCATGTTGAAGGAATTTTTGTTAACAAAAATTGAAAAGGAGGATATTGGCAACATTTGGTTTCAACAGGACGGCTCTACGTGCCACACAGCCGAAGCTACACTCGGTGTTTTGCGCCCTGTTTTTGAAGATCGCATTATAAGCCGCAGAGCTGATGTCGTTTGGCCACCTCGGAGCTGCGATTTGACACCGTTGGACTATTATTTGTGGGGTGCCGTCAAAGATAAGTGTTACGCCGACAAGCCAGAGACAATTGACGCTTTAAAGGAAGCCATTGGTGAAATACAGCTGAACACAATCGATAATGTGCTTAAAAATTGGACCGATGGTGTAGGCTACTGCATGACCAGCCGAGGCAGCCATTTGAATAAAATTATTTTCCATTATTAACCGGAAGGATTGTACTTTCAAATAACAAAAGAAATTTGAGAAAATATTCAGTAGTTTTTTTTTTAAAGCATTTTCAAAAAAAAAGTTATTTGGCGGACCCTTTATAAAATTTACACACACAACATAAGTGATGTGAGAAGCTAGGTCGTAATCCTAACTGAAGGGTAAATTAAGTAAGTTCACAATATTAAGGATTTAAATTCTATTTATTTCTGTTTTTTTCTTTCTCTTTCTATTCTAAAATCTTATAGGATATCCTTATTCATTTTTTAATTAATTAATGCATAGTGGTGAATAATTAACCACATGGTGTGGTGAGTTTCTTTTTTTTGAATTGGATTTGATTAGATTTATAAGGCGATAATCTTTAATTCACGATAATTTTATTTTTTTTGGGTTTTTTTTTCAAATCGATTGATTAATCATTTAAAAAATTGTAAAAATTCTTAGAAAGCGTACCAGGCATTTTGTTGTACGTTTTTATTGCTTATTTATATATGTTTAATTATTTATTTATTGTTTTTAATTTTGTTATCCCTTTAATGCATTGTAAATGAGAATATAATGGAGTTTTAATAAATTAACACAGATTTTCTTAATTTTTGATACACTTTTTCACGAGATTACCGGTGTATATTAAACGACCAACGGTCCGCTACTAACTGAATAGTGAAATTGATTAACTAACTAACTTATTGGCAATAATTTGCCGCAGTCACTGATATGCAGAGTGTATGTATGTACATATATCAGGAATTTTTGGATTTTTGATAAGATTTCAGTTAAATTGCTTGTACAATACCATACAAGATGATAAACTGATTATTAACACCTGCAGAAATAGAATTTTATTTTCATTTCTACTATTACTATGTATTCTTATTCATTGTATTTCTATTATTAAATCATATCATAACAATTAGTTATTAAAGCCTATCCAAAAAAAAAGAAATCATTTATTGATTATCTTGATCCCATATGCCATAGATTGATAAAAAAAGAATTTCGATTTTCGTCTCTGAAGTCCTAACCCCAGACTAAATTATTAGAATCGTATTTAATCTTTTAAACCAAAGAAAATAAAGTATAAAGAATGTGCATTTTAACATATTTTGGAATATTTTTCAAAAATATTTCAGGACGCGGGGGGAAAGATAGAAGGGAAGGATACAGAAACCAAGAGCATAACAATGCGTTGTTCTCATCGTGCGTTTTTGTTGTTTGACAACTTTTATATTTATTTTTCTGGTGTCGGCACCAATGTCCCTCAGGGGAAGAACATCTTCGGCTTTTTACACACATAGGACACGAACATCAATAATGTTCGTTAAAAAGAGCATAAAAATCTTATCAGCTTTTAAAGAAGAAGGTTCATGTCGCTTTTTTAGACTTCAATTATACACCCAAAGAAATATCACAATAGTATTCACTAATATCAATGAGAAATGATTTCGATTTTTGGAAGAATACTTGCCAAGTTAAATACGGTGTCTTTAGGGATTTAGTGCAGTACAATTTTTCTATATTTTCCGATCACATATACATATCATTGGGTTAATAAGTAGACTTGAAATTATTACTAACAATTTTCCTCTAGGTTAACACATGCCTATGGTTATGGATTAGTGAGTGAGAGAGAGAAAATATCGAGCCATAACCGCAAAAAAAGCTTAAGCGACATATTTTTCATATATCGTTTTTTGTAATAAATAAATTCATTACCCTCATTTGCATCGTCTATAAAAATTTCAGGGTCACACTGTGCACCGTTATGAATTTATAACAAAAAAAATTTTAACTTAAGTGCACTTTGAAAATTTGTTTGTTTTTTTGTGACAGCGACTTGTCGCTTAAGATAAAATTTTCTTCATAAAAAATTTGAAAAATATATTGTTTTTAAAAATTATAATATAATAATACGTGTGAAGTATTAATTTAATTTTCGTATGTAAATATCTAAAAAAATTATAAAACATGATAGAGGTGAATAAGGAAGTGTTAAAGTTTTGTTAAAGTTTTGTGTTAAATAAATTGTTTTTCTAGAAGTTTAATAAGCGCTGTCTCGTTCCATACAGCGATTCAGACACATCTTCTGATGAAGAAGAAACCTGTGTGGGACAGAGAGGATTTAAAAGGCAACGAAAATTACCTTAACGGCTGAAAAATGTAAAAATTCACAACAAAAATGTTCTGTCTAATCCGTGTAAGAACAAAAAATGTGGTAATTCGTGCGCCGAAAAGTTTTCCGAATCTGACAGGATACGAATAAATGAACATTTTTGGGGAATCAGCAAACAACGACAAAAAGACTTTTTGAAAACTTGTATTAAAAAAAGCAATGTTAAAAGGCGAAGATCAGAGAGCTGCAAAAGGCAGTACAGTTTTAAATATAACATACATTTTAAAGACGCTAATATTAAAGTGTGTCAACAATTTCTTCTGAAAACGTTGCACGATTCTCAAATGATTTTAAAGTCTCACTTAATATACACGCTAAAAATGCCAAGAAATTTACTCCTCACAATAAATCGGACGAAGCAAGTGTTTCATTGGTAAAATCCTTTATTAAAAAATTGCCAGCAGTCCCATCTCATTATTGTCGAAATAAAAGCAATAAACTGTACCTACCTCAGGAGTTTAGAAATGTAAAAGGTGTATATAAGCTTTACGTGGAACATTTGAGAACAATAGAAAAAAAATCGTCCCAATTGTCATTAAGAGTGTTTCGGAGCATTTTTAAAAACAACTTCCACCTAGGCTTCCATATGCCTAAGAAAGATAAATGTACTACTTGTGAAAGTGTCAAGAGCTTGAGTAGTGAATCGAAAAATAAATTGCAGGCATCAAAAATATATCAAATGCACGTAATGAATAAAGACAAGTCAAAAGAAATTTTTTTAGCGGACCAGGAGAAGAGCAAAACCGATTCTTCATTTCTATGTGTTAGTTTCGATCTGCAAAAGGTACTTAATACACCACACGGAAACGCTATAACACTGTTTTACTCTAGAAAATATGCATTCCATAACGAAAGCTTTTACGAAAGTGGCACCAGAAACGGGTATTGGTTTTTATGGGGAGAAAATGATGGGAAATGAGGTTGTAATGAAATTTCAACCCTTGTCTACAAATATTTAAAACTTGTTGATGCACGAAAAACGTGTTCGTCTATCAGTCCATATTGTGACAGCTGTACGGGACAAAATCGAAACAGAGCTATTCTTGTGACATTATTTCATTTTATTAAAAATTCTAATTACATTAAAAATATAAAAATAACTTATTTGTTACCCGGCCATACAATGATGCCAGTAGATTCAATCCATAGCACCATTGAATCCTTTACACGCAACAGGACTATATGGGCGCCAAGTGAATGGTATACTCTAATATCTAATGCACGGACTAATGCAAGAAAATACGATTGCGTAAAAATAAATTATGCCGAGTTCAGAAATTGGAAAACATTTGCGTGTACAATGTTTCCTAACTCAATGAAAATTTCGTTGAACAATTTACGTTCTGCTATATATGAAAAAGATAACCCGAACATAGGTCTTAAATATGGTTATTTTGAAAATTCTGAAATAAAATATTTTGATATAAATTCGATTTTACGATTTAGACGACACTCTGAAATACTAGCCAAGGGACCTGCAGAATAATATAAAAGTCCATTGAAAATTTCCTCTACAAAGTACATACAGAGATTTAAAAACACTCTGTGACAACAAAATCATACCTGAAAGATTTCACCATGAATTTTTAAATTTACAACATGATCATACCATAGAAGACTTGCTGCCTGAAACCGATCAAGAAGACAATTCCCTTTAGATATAAAAAATAAATAATTGTTTTTTTGAAAATGTTAAGTTTTACAACGACTTTATTATTATTGTCTTGTAACCACGTACAGTGTTCATAATGATATATAAAAATAAGTTTGATTTAAACTATCTGCATGGTTTTATTTTATATATTGTAATCAGAATGACAGCAAAAAAAAGCTTAAGCGCCAAAAATTGCCGTTATTATGCTTATATAAGAAAGCAATTGCATTCATTTTATGCATTGGAACAAAACGTGTCTTCATACAAAATTTTGTTGCTCTAACTTGATTTGAACAAGAAATAAATAATAAAAACCTTCCCCTGTAAAATTTCGTTTTTGTCGCTTGAGCTTTTTTTGCGGTTATGGCTCGATATGTTGAGAGAATTTATTTATTTACAGCCATATAAAAGTGTTAGTAATATATGTAAAGCTGTCTATCTTTGGCTTGATAATTTTAGATAAATAAAAATAAAATAAAAAATCTATTTTATTATTAAAAGAACATAAAGCTATCCATCTTTGGCTCCAAAATTAGGCCATGTTTTTTAGATAAATAAAAATAAAAAGAATAAAAAAACCATTTTTTATTAAAAGAAAAAAAACGAGCATTCCAAAGCATTTAAAAAAAAATTATGCTATGGGACAAAATAAAATACGCCCAGCTAATGACATAGAACATTTTTAACACAAAATATTCTTCGAGTGTTATTCTGAAATAAAATGATAAAGCATCCGCAGCACATTCTTGTAGCAGTCTGATCGACAACTAAATCAAAAAACACAAGAATACATACACATGTACATACGTACGATGAGAGCAACACATTATTACGCTCTTTGTTTGTGTTCATTTTCCTTCTGTCTTCCTCTCCCCTCATCCAGAAATGATTTTTAAAAACGATTTTGGTGAGAGCGGGTCGTAATGTTACGACCCGCCATAAGAAATTTTACTTCTACATGATGCGTATTCTTTATTTCCATATTCTTTGCTTAAACCCTTATTCCTCTCTATATGCCTGTATTGTCTTTCCAACAGGTGTTCATTTTCATTTTCTTTCATTTTGTCTTACAATCTTACAATCTTATTTACTTTTATTTTTTAATTTTTTGATAAGCATTTCACACCTGTTCGATTTATTTCTATACTTTTATTAATCGATTTGAAAACTCATCGCCCTCAGTGCAATATAATTTGATTGATAAGACGAATTATTCTTCAAACTGTAATCCAATAACTGAAACAATGTAGTTTACCGTTTTCTTGATAATTATTATTAATTTTTATCTCGTTAAAATGTCTTAAAAATTAAAAAAAACCAAAAAAAAAAATTGTTTATAACTTTATGACTGTAAACGTAGACGTCATATACTGTGACCTCTATATACAGTATTTGGACTTGGTTCGATTTATTGGAAATAATATTAGATCTGTTGTATTACCCTTTCTTGCTTCATCAGCAATCCAGTAATTTCGAGATAACTGATAAGGGGACTTTTAAAGCAACTTTTGCAATCCCCTTCAGATTTTGAATAATATAAACACACCCGAGTATATATTTTTAAATATCGCTGTGTATTCTAAATAGTTTCCTCAATTTTTGTCGTTACATACCATTTGCCGCGAGTATCATACGATCAATTTTTGATAAATAATGCTTAATCCGACTCATTGTTTTACTATAATCCTGTCTAGGCCATTAAAACTTTGGAATTATATAGGTGAACCGTTAAACTTTCTGGTTCCATTCGAATCCATTAACCAGTAACGTACAAAATGTCTACCATATCATTCGAACCATATCCCTATTATGAACACCCGACTATGATTGAATGTAGTTTTTAAAGACCTTCCCTTATGTCGAACATACATACATAATAAGTCATTATAACCCTTCAATCAGGATTACGACCTAGTTTCTCACACCACTTATGTTGTGTGTGTTAATTTTATACATGAGTGGCGGGACCTACAGTTTAAAGTCGACTCCGAACGACAGATTTTTGAGAAACTTTTCATGGCAATTTTATTTACTCTCAGAGTTTTTGCCAGAAATCTGCTGAGAGGAAGTCGCCGATGAAATACTTTTTGTATTTTGTTATGGCGTCTGGCCTGGGGCTCGAGGACTGGCTTTACGTCTAATAAGCCAATACACTACCTACTGGACTACGGCCTTATTTGAAAGACCCCAAAAATATCATTCAAACTTCATTGTTTCCAAAGACAAATCATATATCATAACGACTATCCTTTTAACATTGTTCCCTTCTTACACTTTGTTGCATGGTGTGAATGTGTTTTTAAGGCAACACTTTTTGTCCGACACCAGCCACAAATATTGAAAGGTGTCATGTTTATTATTTTCTTATGCATTATTTAGTTCCATAACTTGTGAGCTCACAAAACTATAACAAGGGATTGGGGAAAGCTTTAATGGAGGAGAAGTTTACATCAATGAAATTAATTTCAATAGATACGGGAAAAAGATCCGAAGTTTAGAGGGCCCATATGCGAATACTAGAACCAAGTTCCCGGAACTTCAATCATGTCTATGTCATTGGGTCTCACCAGGTCTTTTCTCCCGCTTGCCAAGACTGGAAAATTGTACGCGGTTATATGATGGTTATTTGTTTTACTATAGTAAGAAGCACTGCGCTGTCTCAACGTGTGTATTCATCTTCTTGTCCGCTTTCCTTGATTTCCTGAGGAGGAAATTGGTGCGTAGTAAGAAATTCTAGAATGATAGAGTTACCCTTTACGCGAATTGTATGTCGTATAGATAGGGTAGCCATTGTCGTTACATTGGGTGTAGCCGTGAAAAAGTATATCAATTTCTATTTTTTTCATGGGAAACGCTTTCTGGCTTGTCTATGAATTTGGTTGTTCCTCCGCCAGCGGTTAGAGCCATCTGGGCGGATTCTTTTAAGGGGAATAATTAAAAATGGTATGTTTTTAGTTGTATGCGAACCTGCGTTGCTAGACAGTATACTAATATTAATAAGGTTTCACATTATTACGAAAATATATAAAGTCTATCTCCTAAAATAAGTTCCATTCATCATTGTGCTGATACTTTCCTAGAAATCGGTGGTTCCGGAGATTAACCTTGAAACATATAAATATTATATCTTTATGAAATTAATAAATTAATGTTATATTTACTAAGTTCTTGGAAATAAAAATTCTTTTGATTTTCAATAATACACTTCCATCGTTAAAACTTTCTTTTAAATGGTCACGAATAAAAAACCGCTTTACAGAAAACATAACCATCTGGCAACACTTTATTTTATACACACTTGCTCTCTCAAATTCATGTGTGTCATATATTGTTGCGCATAATAGAACAATCTGGACAATATTTTACCCTTTAAATGAAAGGTCCAACAAAAGTTTGACCACAACTAAAGAATAAAAGAAACAGTAACAAAAAAAAAACAAACATGGTAGCAGACATTTCCGTTTTCCGTTAAACAATGAAAAGCCTAGAAATCTGCAATAAAAAATTAAATTTTCATAAATTAATTTAAACATAACAAACAAACGAATTTTAATTATAAGACCAGCAGAAAATACCAGTTTATTAGCCCACATCTGTTTGAATTGCACTGTAAGCAAAGCAATACAAAGAGAAGAAACAAACAAAGCAACAAACTAACCAGCCAAGCAGGCTGTCAAATAGCCTGCCTGCCACCCAACACTGTTATTGTTGGTGTCGCTGCTTTGCCAATACATTCATATCTATGCGAACTTTAGCTAAAAATCATTCAGTATTTTCTCAGCATTTGACAATATCACTATTTAAGCGGACAAAGCACTGCTAAAGTTAAATTCTCTTTTTGTTCTTGTGAGTCTGTTAGTATACATGTGTGAGAGTGTCTTTTTTATAAAGTATTTTGTATAAAACAAATATATTTAAAGAAAACAACATAAAAACCAAACAAATAGAAGATAATTGTTAAAAGTTTACAATAAAAAAAAGTATATGTACATATGTATACAAAATAATATGAAGTAAAAAAGAAAAGTTTTTTAATACAAGAAACCATTTTACGAAATTGAAACAAAAAAAAGAAACCAATTTCTTCCTTCAAAAAAAATAAAAACCAGGAGTGTAAGAGAAAACACCAACTCAACAAATAAAACCAAAATTGAAAAAAAAACAATAAAAAATAACCGCAACGCACACAATATTAAAGCATTTGTTGTTGTATTATTTACACCTTAAATAAACATACCAATGCCTGCACACATATACATATATTTGCTATAATAAATACATAGTATTATACAAACACATTAATAAACCGACCAACAAGCAAAACAATTTTACTACGTAGCCCATATCATCAACAGCATAGACAACAACGACGACGACGACTGCGGCGATTTTCGTTTGTTACATTTTTTTCTCCATTAATTGTTCGTTATTGTTGAAACGCAACAAACAGCAACAACAGCAACTAAAAGCATAAATCCAAACAACACAATTGTTGTAAATACCAAAGTGTGTATTGTGTAACAGTGTGTGAGAATTAAAGGTGCTAGCGGTGCTATTTAGTGGGTCCATGCAGCAAACAGTCTGTCATTAAATTGGAATTTTTCCTTAACAAATAAATATAAAAAAAAATCCAAAGAGAACGAGAACGCGAACGAGAGAGAAATTGTTAGTAAATACAATTATAAATAACAAGTAAACATCTTTATTGTTTGTGTATCAAGAGTGCGTAATTTGGTGTTTTATAAAAACAAAATAAGAGAAATATTCGAGAAAAAAAAACAAATAAAGTGTGCAATTAAACGAGTGGTGTGCGAGTGCAAGTTAAAGTATAATCAAGTTTTGTATTTGAAACTGTGTAAGTGTGCGTGTGTGTGTTTATAAGTGCTGTTTTGCATATTAAACATATTTTGTGTGTCAATTTTTAATTGCAATTTTGAGTAATGCAAAGTTACGGTGATGCTCGCTTTAGAAGTTACGGCTTCGATAACGATATGGAAATGGAAACAGAATCGGAATCTCCAAATGCTGCAGCAGCTGGTGTAAAATCGAAATCAAGTAAGTTTTTAAAAGATTTTTTATTTATTTATTGAATTTTTCCCTACATGTAATTAACACACAGTATGTCAGATGTACTTTTTTGCTTTTTGGAAGAATGACGACATAGTTTTGTGTTCGTTTTGCAGTAATTCGCAGTCAAAACGGAGCACCCTTTTGTAATTTAGTTTATTGTATGTAACATGCCTAGTAATTCAACATCGTTAAAATGATTTCTTTAACACGTTGGACAGAACAGATGTAATCTCATAATATTGCGGATAATTAGACCTGAGGTCTGACGTGTCCATGCAGCTTAAGGTTCAATATAAGTCCCCATAGATTATGCTTAATCACAATTATTTATTAGAGTGCCGTCATGCGTTTTATTTATTCCTTTGTCTTCCTTTAAGACACATATGAGTTCACAAAGAACATCTTCCGCATTGTTTTTATTTCTTTGTTCTTTTTCACTTTCATTAATAAAGATTTTCTTGCTAGACTGGCAATGAAGTGCTATAGTAGGACCTAGGAAGGTCCTGTGCAATTGCTCAGGAAACAACGTCCTTATGAAGTTCTACTCTGTATCAATAGGTGGCGCCATTGCCTGACATTCTTATATGTTTTTTGATGAAGTTATATCCACTTGAACTATGGGGGTTTTTGTATGGGTTATTGGGAGAGAATTGAATCCCCTAAATTTTAAATAATTGTAAAACCATGTTGGCTTTCACATAAAATTACGTAAATATATGTGATTTGCGGAAAATTGAAATTTGTTTACAATGGGCCCTATGTGACTTGAGTGTATCCATCCGATTCTTTGAGATAGACTACCACCTACTTCGAATACATTCTGTTGAACTAACAATAAAACAGTGAAGCAGAAGTCATATTGAAACGGTCCATTAATTAATCAATAGAGTGGTTTTCTGCCCCAAAAAGGCACCGTCATCCTCTCCTATATACGGTCAAAATAGACTTCGAGGCACCAGGTTCATACATGAGAGTTGTAATGCATTTTCGGGTGGATATAAATGGTGTAACTAGTAAAGACATCAGATAGAGTGAGGCATTTCTTTATATTTAATAAAGAATCGATTTCTACCGGATAACGCAAAGGTCAACGAAACGATCAAAGGAATTACAATTGTCGACGTCTTTATGAATAATTTTATTACAAAAAATATTTATTTTTAATATTTTTGTATGACTAACATTAAAATCTTAATAATAATTTAAAATTATAAAATGCTTTGCCAACTTTAAGTACAACATTCCATTACGAACTTTACTAATCATCATCATCATCATCATTATCGTCATCATTATGTGTATTGTCCCATTTTCTCTTATGTTTTCAAATGCGCATAAAATATTCTGGCAAACATACCACGTGCAAAGGAATGGCACACTCACACTCAAATTTTCTTACCAAATTTCAAATATTTCCCTTCCCTAATCCTGCAGTTTTCTTTTGTTGCTCATATCTGCTGCTGCGTTCGTTCTCATTTCTAATTGTTATCGATTATTACACTTTTGTATTCGTGTGTAAACATTTGCCAAATGCGAGTCCAACTTTAAGTTTTTTTCTTCTCGTTTTTACAATAATTTACTTGCGTTCTCTTATTTCATACTACTTTGCAGAATTAGAGCACGATTTTTTTCATTGTATTTGTATTTTTTATGGGTACTGTTTTATGTTCTCTTTACAAAAACAAAAAATAAATTCATGTGTAATATTAGTAGACAACATAAAATATCACTGTGGCTCTGGTTAATGAGTTTGTAACCCAGCAATAGATTTTAGACATCTTTGAAACGCGAGTAATAGAATTTTTTTGAAATTTTATTAAAGCAAGAACGAAGTATAATACAGAAATTAAGTAAAATATTAAATATTTATTTTAATTTTATAATTATTTTTATTGAAATATAAAGCTGAGTATGCTAATCGTGGTAATCTGATGCATGAATAAATGTTTTTTGTTATATAAATATAAAATTTAATACAAATGTTTAAAATAATATTTAAATTTACACCCATACACATATATACATATGTATGTATGCATGTAACTTGTTCCAAAATTTGCTGATATATAGATGGCGCCAGTAGTTTGAAAAAAATTCCCTTGATGAAGACATGGCCTTTATGTAATTCAATATTTTAGTTGCCAAAGCCAAGTTCTTACCCTGGGAGAGTTTGCGGCTTTGTTTCCGTCTTTCAAATATTAGCTGCTGTCCAATTTTTAGGCCAATTGCAGTGCCAATGTCAAGACCGGTTAAACAAATTCTTAAAATAGTAATGGTTGAAGTGCTCGTTGTCCCATAAGTAGTGTATTGGCTAACTAAACGAGGTCCTTTATGGCTCCAGAGAATATAAAAAAAATATTCGACGTCAAACTGTAGGTCCTCATGGATAAAATTAATGCCTCTGATCTGTAGATCCTATTAGAGTAGTTTCCAGGGAATTTTTCGATTATTTCGCACAGTATGTCGGCAACTACTGGACGAGTAATAGCTTTCAAATGCTTCAATAATAGGGGATTAGCCGCGTAGACAGGGTTTTTGGTCATCGCTAAACTATAAAATATTTTTTTTTTTTTTGTAACATCTTATGAAAACAATTAAAGCCGGTTGAGTTATGTCCCCCGTGAAGTCGCCGTGGTCTAGTAGGTAGTGTGCTGGCTTATTAGACGTAAAGCCAGGGTTCGAGCCCCACGTCAGACATCAAGACAAAATACAAAAAGTATTTCTTCGGCGACTTCCTCTCAGCAGATTTCTGGCAAAAACTCTGAGGGTAAATAAAATTGCCATGAAAAGTTTTTAAAAAATCTGTCGTTCGGAGTCGACTTTAAACTGCAGGTCCCACCGCTCATGTATAAAATTAACACACACAACATAAGTGGTGTGAGAAACTAGGACGTTGTACAATGGGTCAATTCGACCTCCGGGTACTGTACTTGTCTTAATTGACAAGTACACGTCCTCTAACCTAACCTAACCTAACCTATGTCACCCGTGGCACCCAACTTGTTAAAACTATATATCGTCTAGTTCACAATCTTCATTTGCAGACCAAAAAAACTCTGTTATCATACGACCATAGTGCTCTGAACTGACAAGTTTCGAAAAATATGTTAGAAGACTAACTCTTCTATTAATGCTTTAGGGTTGTAATGTTTTTTCCACAAACACTTCTGGTTCCCCCAAGGCCCATATATGGATAAGAGCATCATTGCTAAAGAAAATTTTATTCGAAAAATTAACATTGAAAGCCCTTTGCTCTAAAACGCAAACATCATATCTGTGGCATAAATGTAAATGGTCAACTGGCTTTAATTCCTGAGTGAGTTGGTCTTTATATGTGCGGATCCAAATAGAAAATACGTCATAATAAGCCTCAAGACTATTTGCTGAAACTGCGGGATATCGACAAATTCGTATTATCCTCCACACTTTCTCTAACACAAGCAGTATTTTGCTCATTGCGATGATGTATAGGCCTGGCCACATCTGTGACGCTTGCAGTCTCATTAACCGTTCTCCGGTTGTTAAACGATTCATGTTCGTAAATGCCAAAGCTTTCACTAAATGTATGCCCCGTAAGATGGAAGATGTTTGACAGCTGACAGTTTTGTTAAAGCGATGCTTTTGAAGCCACTAAGTGCATAACCCCTTGTTAAACATAAACAAAAAATTATAGAAAACATTTTTCTTATGTATGTTTGTGTACACATGTATGGAGTATATGCACATATAAGATGTCCTTTGAACTTTCTTGAACTGCTACTATTTACTGAAAAATTTGTGAAATAAATATAAGAACACTAATACTAATCGATTACATTCTACCGAAACTTCTATTTACACATTAAACTGTCAAACTTGTCACTTTGATTAGTTGTTCTTCTTTTATTATTATTTTTTTATTTTTATTATTTATTTGTGAAATAAATTTAAGAACACTAATGCTAATCTATTACATTCTATCGAAACTTCTATTTACACATTAAACTGTCAAACTTGTCACTTTGATTAGTTGTTCTTCTTCTTTTATTATCAACTCTGTTGATTAGTGGAATTTTTTTGTATTTATTTAAGCCACCTTGTCTAAAATTATGCCTTAAACCAATGTGTTAAAAATAGCTTAAAAGAAGCGTAACCTACAATAACATAAACATTTGAAGCTTTTTCTGCAAATGGGCTTAACCCATATAACCACCCACCACTAACTAAGAAAGCTTCACGAAGTTATTTTTCTGTTTTTATTTTTTTAACCGACTAGCCTTCGAGCAAAGTCGATACAATAAACGTTAACATTTACTTCTATTGTTGGTATTCGCGTTTGATGCCCGCACGACTACATTTTAGAATAATTTGCTTTGCGGTTGTTTTTATTTTTCTAATACACTAAGGCCTCGAATAGCATGGTTCTAATTTCAAGCAATCTAGGTTCGATTGCTCTTTGAGTTTCAATGGATTTGTTTGATCGCAGTAGATTATTTGCAATATTCTATTGTCATTGACGATAATAGGCCTTCAACATCGTGCCCAGAATAAAACAGAATCAGTAAGTTGGCGGTTTTTTTTTTGTATGACTCTATTTCTTCGGTTTGTGTTTGCTTCCGTTAACGTTGTTTTAAGTTTCATTACCACAACAACCACCATCTTAGCATGTTCTAGGATGATAAGGTTGCCATCTGTCGCTGTCTACAAACAATGCAATCCTTGAAAGTAAGGAATTTTGCTCATTAAGTTCTACTATTTTCGTTCCTACTGTTAAACATGAAATTAACTTTCCCTTTCAAAATGTTTTTCATTTTAAATTCAAATAATAATACCAATACCGTTAAAAGACTACCGTGCAAATCGAGCCCTCAGTGTACTTAGTAGTAGCACCCAACGAGAAATACAAAAACAAAATGCAAACACGAAAGACAATAGAAAAAAAAAAATAAATTATAAAATGAGTACGAAATGTATGTCTGTCCTGCATGTTTAAATAATAAATTATCGTGTGGTGTTTTTGTTGCTATTGTTGTTGTTGAAATATGCGATTATTTCTCTTTATTTTTATAATTGTTGTTGTTTTTGTGGTTGTTTTTATAAATATTACCGAAATGGATAGGCAAACCGGTGTAATTGGTTTGGCATTTGATTGGCAACGCCATCAGAAGAAACATTTCGTTGTATAGTCTACAAGAAATAAATCGATAGCTTGTAATTCATAATTTAATTTGTAAAGGAAAAAAATATTGTAATGGGGAGAATATTTTAATAATTAATAAAAATGAAGAAAAATATTCACTTATATACGATTTCATTTGAATAAAAGTGCGACTACTAACGAAAGTTTAATTGTGGAAGGTATCTGAAGATGGGACAAATTGTAGATGCCGATAAATAAAGACCTTAATTAGATAGGGTGCTGTCCCTTCCCTATTAAAGGGAAACAAAATTAGGAAAATTCTTTACAGACTTCATTCGACTGAATTTGATTAATTAGAACTTTTTAGTGGGCGTAATCGGTAATGTGGTCGTCATAGTCAGGTAGATATGTGTTGTGTGCGTTATTAGATAAGAGCTACTTCTTCAAACCTTAACTCTGGCATCTTGAAGAAAAATTAAAAACTATAGCCTTCTGGCAGAAACTCTGAGAAATAATGAAAATGATTACGATAATAAACACCTGAGAACTTTGAATCTTATAGAGATTTTAATACACAGAATTTCTGTGTTATTTCTGACATATTGAATCAAAATATTTCAGTTCGATCTAATCGACGATAACATATAGCTATAGCTAGGCAATAATTTGTGGTTTACGATTTTTGTTGCTGTTTCTGTTCACGTACATATATGTGTTATCTTATGTGTCACTAATCCATCAACATTTGTCTTTCCTTCATCCGCCGTAGTCTAGTAGATAGTGTGTTGGCTTATTAGGTCAGACATCAAAACGAAATATGAAAAAATATTTCTTCGGCAACTTCCTCTCAGCAGATTTCTGGCAAAAAGTCTGCGGGTAAATAAAAATTGCCATGAAAAGTTTCTCATGCATTAAACTGTAGGTCCCACCGCTCATGTATTAACACACATAACATGTCTGGTGTGAGAATCTTGGCCGTAATCCTGACTAAAGGGTTGTAATCGCCAATTATGTGTGTATTGCTTGAGCATAGGGCACATACTTTGGAGATTAGCTGGGAATATATTTAAATACCAATTTAAATAAACTATTGAGGCAGAAGTAGGCCACCTCTGGAAAAAATAGTGTGTATTTCCGCTTGGAAGACTTAATTTTAAGGCTGAATATCTCAAAGGCCCCTACATTTTTATGGTCTTCCAACTAGAGCTTCCGAAGTTTCGACGGTTAATAACGGCCATCTTGTTGAAGCTACATCTTGTAAATTAAATGATTAATTTCATCAAATTATCTTCAGCGATGAATCTCTTTTTCTGGATGAATGGCTACGTAATCATATGAAATTGAAGACTTTGGGACGATATTAATCCATATGAGATACAAGAATGTACAATGCATGACGATAAAGGCATTGTCTAAAGAGGCCTGGCGGCGTCATCGATCCAATTTCTTTGAGAATGACATTGGCCAGACCATCACTACCAGCGGCGACTACAATAGGTTGATGATTACCAACTTCTTTTGACTTGAATTGGATGATCTGGGCATCGACTGTAGTTTTAAAAGGACGACATTGGGTACCACACACAGCTTATGGCATATCAGGTATTCCAAGCATGAGTATCACTGGGAGACGATGTGAACTGCGCACCGAGATCGTGCGTAACCCTGTTAGACTTGTTCTTATAAGGTTTTTCTTAAGGTGTAGATGTATGCGAATGTGCCACAAACCACAGCGGTCTTTAAAGTCAACATAAAGCCCCTGTTAGCGAGATGTCAACGGAACGATAGTTCTTTTTTAGCATATGCAGAGGAATATTAATCGAAATTACATTACGGTTCGGTAATCGCGCCTTACGTTCCGTGGACGTTTGGCTAACCGGGGCTTAACCCATTCTATCGGAAAAATTAAACATTTCAGCCATTTTATAGTTGCGCAGTAATCAGTAGGTTATTACATAGTCGCTGAAGGTCACTTCTAACATTCTTTATGTACTAATTTAAGTGTTAGAAACAAATGACTTTAGGGTGCATTTTAGATCGACCCCCCCAAAAACATTGTATGTGTATAATACAATTTTTTTTCCTTTTTTCATATATTTGTTTTTGTTATTAGTATAGTTAAGCTAAAGCTAAAGGAGAATAAAAATATATGAAATAAAAACCAACAACTACAACTACAACAATAAAAACAATAACAACAAGAAAAAAGTTCATTATTCTCAGCGGCATTATTTTGATTTTGTACTACAAATTCAGTTCTACTTCGTGAAGCAGATAAATCAGATTGTCAAACGATAAAAATTCTTAGTTTTTTTCACTTTTTCTTTCTTTAAAAAACAATTCTAATAATAATAAGAAAATAAGAAAATATTTCATGTAAATTAATGGCACATAGTCGGCAGTGTTTATGAATTTTTTTTTTGTTAGTTTTTTTGAATGTGATTTACGAAACAATTTTTGCAACAGCACAAGCACAAGCAAACAAAGTTCCTAATTTAATAAAAAAAAAATTAAATTCTGATTATAAAGTGATACAAATTAAGATTAAAGAAAAAATAATTACAAAAAAACGGTATAAGAATTTTATTTTTTTGTTTTTTTCTTTCGTTGTTCCTAAAACATTTTTTACAAAGTGATTATTATGCAATACCGAGGCGTTGATTGAGTAAAGAAAAGTTACAAGCAAACGATGAAAAAGGAAAAAAACAACAAAAATTACACGTACACAGTTATAGCACAAGCAACAACCAAAACAACAACAACAACGAGTGATAATAATAATTATAATAATAAATTTATTAAAAAAGAAAATTATTGTAAATACAACACACAATGACGTTGTTGACAGCTGTCTAAATAATGTTGTTAAACTTTGTGTTGTTGTTGTTGTGTGTCGTTGTACTTTTTCTTTTGAATACGAAGAAAAGAGGAAAAATGTTAAATGCAATCATCATTTATTTATTTCTTTTTGTTGTTGAATTCGAAAACATTTTCACTTTAAAAGCCTATTCATTGTATTATCAGCGCTGATGTATATGAATGCGAATGTTTTTTTAAAAAAAAAAATTTTTTTTTGATTTAATTTTTGTTTACTTTCTTCTTTGCCAATTTATCTACTCTACACGAACAAAGCCAGACAGACAGACATTAATAATAACAATAATAATAATTTTTATTTATAAATAAATAAAATTTTCATCAATAACAAAATAAAATATAACGAAATGACATTAAATGCGTTGTACAATTTAAGAAGAAAAAGAACCCCAAAATCGTTTAAATGACTCGCGACAAACAAACAAACAAAGTAGACAACACTGACGACTGTTTGTTAATTAATGCGCCGGTTGTATATTTAGCTAGGCGAACAATAAAATTAATAATGTATTCTAATAAATTTGTTTACATTTCATTTATACTTGCTTTAGTGGCCGTCATAGTTTATTTATTTTTTAATATGCAATTCAGCAAATATAATTCTTTTAAGTGTTTGAATTTCCATAGATTTACAAAGAATATTTAACTTTCTTCTGTCAATATATTTTCTGGTCCTCTTATTCTTGAAAAGTACAAGATTTTTGCAGTGATCGGTCTGATTTATGATTTCAACGCAGGTGTTCGACTTCAATTTGCCGTTTCCAAGTTATGTAAAGACTTTTCCTATATATCGACTGCCTTGTGGGTTCTTGACTGTAGCATTGTGCGTCAAATGCATTGTCTCGAAAAAAAATCTATGTTTGAACATCAATGTCCATCACTCGTTACATACATGCATAATTGGCCATTGCAACCCTTCGGTCAGTAGTACGACCTAGTTTCTCACACCACTCATGTTGGGGGTGTTAATTTTATACATGAGTGGCGGGAGCTACAGTTTAAAATCGACTCCGAACGACAGTTTTTTGAGAAATTTTTCATGGCAATTGGAGTCCAATGTTCATGGAGAACATGGAGTGTTTGTCAGAAATCTGCCGAAGAAATATTAAAATTTCGTTTTGTTGGAGATGTCTGATCTGGGCTTTGAACCGTGTCCTCACCTCTAATAAGCCAACACACTACTTTCTACAATACGGTGACTTTGTGTGTAATGACATTTTCTATATGTCGACTGCTTTGCAGATTCTTGTCCGTAGCATTGTGCGTCAACTGCATTGCATCGATAAAAATATCGATGATTGTCTTTAATATCCGTCACTAGCTACTTGGGTCCTACAGGTCCAAAATGTAGGTTATACATGTGAGTTAAATATTTCAAACTTCGTTCTTCTTGATATATGGAAAGATTTCCACAGTCGCCCTATATACACACTTTCAAAAATGTTTGCAGCACAGTGCTTATGAGCGGGAAATTCTTATATTGAAATCCCGCACCTGAGAGCATTCAAGCTGATAGAATTCTGTTTGTCTCATTGGCAGCAATGGTTTCATATTCGATGGAACCCCGTCTAGTCGTAGAGGGCTTTGATCATCTGCTATAGCTCGGTGTGGTGAGAAAAGTTGTAGCTGTTGTGTCACCGTATCACTTCGGAATCACTGCGAATAAATAGCTGAAGGAGATAGAACTGGTGTAGACTTTATAGACATAGTCACGAGCCGTATTGTAGTATTAATTGGGCAGAGAATCAGGTCGTTGACTAGCCCGTGATCAGCAACAGGTCAGGTTAGTAGAAGCGCCCTTACGAAAGGCGAACATTGGGAGTTTGTAGGTTTTCTGTCAAGAATCAATTATCTGAGATAGCATTGCCTCAGTTGCATTGCCCTGTTCAATTTTTTTTTACTACTTTTTCCAATAAATCTGTCGTACGGCGTTAATGGTGAATATTGGCTTCCAATGGCTCAAGAAATCCGGAAACGTTTAATAACACTGACGAGGGCAGCTAGAGAACGGGATCAATTTTGCAAAGAAAGTTGTCACAAAGCGGATGTATATAAAGGAAGGAAAAGCAAATTTAAAATACAATTTTTCGCGTTTAAATGCGGTTAATACATAAAAGCGCGGTACATACATATATCGAAATAGTTTCAGCACATTTTAAAGCAAAATCAAGATTGCCTAAGTTTGAGTGCTACTAAGCGGAGAATTTTTATATCCGGAATGCTTAAATCCGGGAAATACTGTATGTCTTTGGCGATCTCCTCACAGCAGATTCCGAATGGTTTCATTCGCAGCTCGGGGTGGTTCAAACTCACCAATGACGGATCATGATAAGGGTGGCACAATGGGCATATGGGCCACCGAGTGAACTTGCCTGTGAACGGCAACCTACCCGCTAATCTAACCTACTCTCTGCAGATTTCTGGTAAAAACTCTGAAAATAAATAAAATTGCCATACCTTTACTTCTCAAAAGTCTGTCGTTCCGAGTCGACTTTAAACTGTAGGTCCCGCCAATCATGTATAGATTAACACACTCAACATGAGTGGTGTTATAACTTCTTACTTACTTACTTAATTCGCCATCTGCTTCTTGCGCGCCTACGCCAGTTGGTCACACCAATCGATGACAGGGTTTCCTCGATTTGGCCCTTCCAACGGATACAAGGTTGTTCTCTTCGCCGACTTCCGCAGACCTCCGCATCAAATGTCCGACTCGCCGGAGCATCCTCCTCCATTCGAGCGACATGGCCGAGCCAGCGCAGCCGCTGGATATTAATACGCTGCACAACGTCTATGTCGTTGAGGAGCTCATACAGCTCATCGCTGGATCGGATGCGGTAATCATCGCCAACTTGCACAGGACCGAAGATCTTACATAGGACTTTTCTCTCGAACACTCTCAAGCCTGCTGCATCAGTGCTTAATAGGATCCATGCCTCTGCGGGTAGGATAAGCGTCTTGTAGAGTATTAGTTTTGTCGTACGAGAGAGGTCTCTGCTACTCAATTGCCTATTGAGACCATAGTAGCACTTTTTGACAAGAGTGATTCTGCGTTTGATCTTCAGACTGACATCATTTTTGGTGGTAACGGCGGAGCCAAGATGAATAAATTCCTTGACTGTATCAAAAATATAGTTATCGGCCGTAATCTGAGAATCAATACGCCGGACATCTCTGCTTGTCGATAACATATGCTTCGTTTTGCACTCATTTATTGCCAGACCCATCTTAGTAGACTCCCGTTCAATAGCACTAAAGGCAGCAGTAACTTCTCGCTTGGTACGCGCTATGATGTCAATGTCGTCAGCGTACGCAAGCAACTCGGCACTTTTTTGAAAAATAGTGCCATTGCGATGCACTTCCGCCTTTCGCAGAACACTCTCCATGACGAAGTTGAAGAGGACGCTTGACAAGGATTCGCCTTGTCTGAAACCTCGCACGGTATCAAGAGGTTCGGAGAGGTCCATTCCTGCCTTGACGGAGCTGCAGGAATTTCTCAACGTCATTCTGCATAGCCTTATCAGATTCGCAGGTATACCGACCTCAGCCATTGCGGCAAAAACACGATCCCTTAAGGGGCTATCGAAGACTGCCTTATAGTCGACAAAAAGATGGTGTGTGTCAACCAGTTTTTCGTGGGTCTTATACAGGATTTGGCGTAGTGTAAAGAGTGGTGTTAGTGGGCTAGGTTGTAATTTAGACTAAAGGGCTGTAATGACCAATTAAGTAAGTACTTAAGGAAGGGTTGTATATAATGAACACATTTTTTTTTTGTTAGGTGCTGCATTCGATATAATAAATATCAAGAGAAAATTTACATTTTTTTACAATTAAAATTTCGTTTCACAGAATATAATTGTTTTTAATTCTGAATCATTGTGTTATTCCACATACCTTCGTTGCAGTTTCATTGTGAAATTAAAGAATTTCATGACATTGTGCAACATTTTTCTTTTGTCTCTCTCTCTCTCTCTCTCTCTTATTTTAAAATTGAAATTAACAATAATGCAATAATAATTTTTTTTTTTTGTAAATAATTTTGTTTTTAATTAAGCAATAAACAATAAGAAATGTTGTTATTAAATGATTAGTTTCAGTTGAATAAATTTATGAGGAAATCTGCCACGTTCTATTAAATTAATTGCAAATGGGTTATTAAGGAAATTTCATAGAATTAATTTTTTTTTTGTTTATTTATTTCATATTTTTTTTTCTTATTTAAAATGGCATTAAGTTTAAATCAATTATTGATACAAATTTGTATTTCAATTTAGTGGCTTCGTAATCTTATTTATTTATTTATTATATACGACATAAGCATTCATACAATATTTAAAATAGATTATAATGCCAATAATTTTTTTCCTTCTTTTATTTGATTTATTAGCGCAATTTGTAGACAGATTTATTTGTTTATTAAATTTATACATTGACTTTTATATAAACTACTAGGTGGCGCAGAAATAAAATCATATTATGAATTTCCAAATGGATCAAATATCCTAGTGCTCTTAAATTTATGCTGTGTATAGGCATACAATAAGGCATCTTAAGAAGGACGCATTGCTTTCGATTTTCTCGTTGTTAATGCTCACTATTATAGCGAATACAGTAATACCTCGATTTACGTCGCCTCGATTAACGTTTTTTCGATTTACGTCGTCATATTTTTTGTTCCCTCTAACTTCAATTTGCGTCGTTATTCAATTTACGTCGCCTTTTTTGGAACCAACCGCGATGTAAATCGAGGGATTACTGTAAGTTCCTTGTTAAAAACATACTACTTTGTAGTATGAGCAATATGAAATTCGATTTACGTCGTTTCGGTTTACGTCGCCTTTTTTTGGAACCAACTGTGACGTAAATCGAGAGATTATTGTAATTAGGCATTTGACGATGAGTATAATTTCGTTTGGGACGTCACAATAAGCATGGGACACAGAGTGTCATTTTTTACATTCGTCCAGCAGCAGAACAAGTTGTAGGAACGGATAGTTCTCACATGTTAGCAATGATTCAGTTTTAATAATCCGCTACAGTAAAGCACGGCAGTCGTAGCCTCAGTCTTGACATCAGACAACAGTTTTCTGGCAAAATCTCTGAGAGTAGTTAATTGCCATAAAGAACATTTTTCAGTTCAATTCAATTTTTTCATTTTCCTGCCGTAGTCTAGTAGCTAGTGAGTTGGCTTATTATACGTAAGGCCCCGGTTCAAACTCCAGGTCAGACATCAAAACGAAAATATGAAAAAAAAATATTTTTTCGGCGATTTCCTCTCAGCAGATTTCTGGCAAAAAATCTGAGAGTAAATAAAAAATCTGTCGTTCGGAGTTGACTTTAAACTGGAGGTTCCGTCACTCATGTATAAAATTAACACACGCAATCCTGAATGAAGGGTTGCAATGACCAATTATGTTATGCATGTTAGTCCTTCCACTCACGGATTAAATGAACAAAGTAGGTCGCCAAAGTATTAAGTCTCGATATCAAAAGTCTTGGAATGCTTAGAACCGCAATCTTAGTGTGGAATTTATTCAATGTACTAGATCCACCCTTCGCGGAATAGGTTTACTGGTCGCAAGTAGTGCAATATCTGCCCAGAACTGCACTGACTATCATTACCTTTTAGAACTTAGCTCAGTACAGACAGGATTAATATTGAGCGGAAATTTTCGGAGTTATTTGAAAAACTGGCGTTCTATTAGCAATCTTCCAGCAAGTAAAATATTGGGCCCTCATTGACTAACCATACTTTTTATATTTTTTAGAAAGTGTACATCATATTGATATTGAGAAGTAATAGTTGACATTCAAATTTTTCTCATCCTTTTTAGTAGCTTTCGCGTAACAAATAAAAATTTCACCACGATATGAGGCGTGTAACAGATTAGTTGGGACGATGATCTTCAAGCAGTGCTTTATCGTCCCATAGATAGTCCGATCTAACACTCTTTCCCCTTGGGACTTGTGAGAGTTTTGTAAACAAACTATCCCTGCAAGTTATTGTAGCAAACTTTCTAATTTCTTGCATTTCTGTCATTAACATTATGACCTTACTTATACGCCACCTTATGGTTTTTTGCCCCAGACTCGCCTTAAATAATAAAAACATTATTTAACGAACTGATAGTGTAAATATTAAAAATAATTGTTTGTTTTCATCGTGATATTTTTAGATTTTGATTAGATTCCACTTATCAGACAAAAATGCAAAAATGAAAAACAAAATTATTTGTTTAACCCAAATTCTAAGCTGATAGCGGCTATGTTACATGTTTCTAGTTAAAGCCAGCAAAAAAGGGGGAAAAATGCAGCGCCATCTAAAAACGGCGTTAGTTATTGACTGATATTTCAAAATTTCCTAGTGCCAGGAAGAATATATGAGCGGAAGAGGAAAAACGGATAACGTTAAGCAGTCTGCTGCTGACTAATAGTGGAAAATTTAGAATATTTGGTGCTTTATTATATTTTATCATACATATCAGACCTTATCAAATGAAATATGAAAAGAAATATTGCTTTGGCGCCTTCCTCTCAGAGTAAATAAAATTCCCATGAAAAGTTTCTTAAAAATATGTCTTTCGGAGTCAATTTTTAAGCGTAGGTCCCGCCATTTATTTTTTTTAGTATTTGATAAAATATTCCACTTAGGAACTTGCGGGATACATACTTATGCTCAGATTTAGTGTATTTGAATGATTACATACATACATACATACATACATAATTGGTCATTGACTGAAGGGTTGTAGTCAGGATTACGACTTAGTTTCTCATACCACTTATGTTGTGTGCGTTAATTTTATACTTGAGTGGCAGGACCTACAGTTTAAAGTCGTCTCCGAACGACAGATTTTTGAGAAACTTTTCATGGCAATTTTTTTATTTACTCTCAGAGTTTTTGCCAGAAATCTGTTGAAAAGAGGTCACCGAAGAAATATTTTTTGTATTTTTTTTTATGTCTGGCCTGGGGCTTGAACCCTGGCTTTACATCTAATAAGCCAACACACTATCTATTAGACTACGGCGACTTTGAATGATTACTTTCTTGTTAATTTTTTGTAAATTTTGTTAAAAACTCAACAGTGTTCTGATTACCGTAATAATGCTTCTGCTAACATTTATGATTTTTATCTTTCCTAGTTAAATTCGAATTAATCTTCAAATATACAAATAAAGATAGTTTTCATCTGAATTTAAATACTATTCAATGGCTTCCTAATCTCTGACAACCTTGTATGCTATTGTCGTTATTATTTAATATTATCCTGGGTAGGAGTATAATAAGAGTAACTCAGTTTAGTAGAGACATTGTTTGGGGTATCAATGTCTGTTTGGAAGAACTGGTTTAGGCAAACCACTTTCAATGGTACTGGCATGCAAGTAAAGTTGCATTTTATTGAATTGAGGTGGGTTTTGAAAACAAATATTCAAATACGGACTTAAGATGTCAAAACTTGTACATCCTAGACTCATTAAAACCAGACTTGAAATGACAAAGGATTCATGTGGCATGCTTCACGGTGTTCGCATTTATTTCTAACTCGCCATAGACTTGAACTCTTAGACCAGCGACATGTTGCCACTCATACTTATACACGTGAAAGACAGTCATTCATACAGTAGTCAGCCGATAGATGCTTGTTGATAAGTACTTTCCGTTTGAGGCGGAACATTCTAAAAACCATGGGCTTATTGAGCCATCTTCGTATATTCGACCATATATTCCACCTAGAAACATTGGAGAATCTAATTTTTTTTAGAATACAATTAAAAGCCTTCTAACAATATATGGGATTAGAAGCTAGTTTATAAACAATTTGAATTTTAAATTGAAACCACTTGGAAAGAAATAATTTCTATATGAATTCCAAATATTTCTTTCACTTTTTTTGTCACTCTAATTTCAGTTGAATGGTGGTGGGCGGTTGTCTATTTTTTTGAATTTCAAAATTTCATACACACTTGCAAATGCAGTTTCATTTCATTTATCCACTTGCAACTGTCTCAAATGTAAAAATGTAGGCCAAATAAATAATAAATAAATAAATAAATAAATAAATAAGAAAAAAAACACTTAATTTTATTAGAATTTCAAATAATTATATTGTTTTTCTCTGTGGGGTACCAACGCATTTTTCGCATGACGCAAATTGTATTTAAATTGGCAAAGATTTGCAATAATTTTTTGCATTTTTTTTTAATTTCATTATTTTTTACTCGTAAATCTATTATAGATACATAAATACATATATAAATTTATATTTATTAAAAAAAAGGAAAGACCATAAAGTATATTTAAATTGTTTTTAAAAAAGTTGTGTGTTGTGTGTCAATCTCATTAAATAAGATTTTGCAGAAAAAAAAAATAAAACATCATGAGTGCTCGTGGCTTTTTAATTGCCAATGATTCCATAGAGTCTATGGATATACAAATTGTGGATACATTTCATCCACGCTCACCAAAAACACCACCCATACATTTGGAATTAGCAAAGGGTAAGCAATTGAAATGGCGTAAAACTTTTTAAAAGAATTTTTATTTCAGTTTTAAAAAATATGGAAAGGAATCTTTGAATTTTGTTTATTAAACACACCGCGGAGCTTAGTAAAGTATAATATCGTTCGGATGCACTCCAATATTCCCTAAATCTAACGCATAAATCAGGCAGAATTTGACCAGATGGCATGAGTTATTTTGGATTTTGTTTGTAGCTTATTCGCATACAAACACGTCTTGAGAAACCGCCTCAATAAAATGTCTAATGCGGCCAAATAGAACGATCTCAGTGGCCAGTGCACATCACTCCAAGTGAGATGACTATGCACTCAAGTCATTCATGTAGAATATCCAATGTGGCACGTCTTTCCGTCCTGTTGAAAGCATATGTCGTTGGTGTTCAGATCATCCAATCCAGGCCTAAAGAAGTTGGTATTTATCGTAATATAATGCTCGCCGTAAATAGTGACTGCCTGTCACTAATCGGTGACTTTTTCGGGATGCATTGGATGGTCTTGGATCTCATATGGATTGGTATCGAACCACATTCTAAAATTTAGTTGATTCATGTATCGATGGGTCAGAAATTTTCGATGTGATTTGGGGTCAATTGCCGTATACGTATTTGTCTATGGTCGTCCATAGCTGTTTGGCAAAACAGACTCAATAACTGACACCTAATTTGATACATGTAGCCTCAACGAGATGTCATAGTTCTAAAGCGCCTGTTGGAACACCCTGCGAACATTTTTTCTTCTACTGGATTTCAGCTTGGGTTTCTAGAGTTGATAATCAAGAACTACCAATCCAAGATTCCAATAAGGTATCAAGGGTAGTTGAAGTTACTAACTTCATAGAAGATTAGTTGGTTTTCTTTCAGGCGCAAATGTGAACATATTTGGCAGGTTTAGAATATCTACAGCAAATAGTGAGTCCTTCCACCAGATTTATTTTTTTTAAGCTTAGATTAGGTCACTTTGACTACCTTGAATGAAAAGGCTTACACTGTCTGTAATGCAGAGTTCTGGTTTGACATGAGTGATCTAACAAAGTACGTTAGGAGATGCCCTGGTTTTTTTTCTAGATGTGTTCTATTTCAAGGATACTAACCCCGCATCGAAATAATATTTACTTAGAACGCTAAGAGTACCTTAATTTGATTAGAGATTAGATTAGAGTTGCTCCGAGACTTGTTGAAATTGCTTTTAAATGAAATATTTAATAGGATGTATTTTATGAAATCAAAAGCAATCTATAAGGTGTAGTAAATATTAATTATCCATTCTTCTGCTTGAAATTGAAGGCCATAACTTGTGCACTTTCCTACAAAAACTTTCGCCCCTTTTTAGCAAAAAAAAATTTTTTTTTTAAATCTGTTGGAGAGTGACATTTTTTCATTAACAGGTACTAATTACGTTATATCTCTACTACAACTGTATTTTATAATGTAACCTGGGTCTTCAGTTGTATCCGTATTCCATACCAATGATTCTTGTTTTAGGTTCAATTAATTTTATACAAAATTTAAATGCGTGGGTTTTAACTGTTTTATTGACATACGATTATGGATGTTTACTATCTATGGGAGTTGTACATACGTATGTAATCATAAAGGTTCACTTAGTATTAAAGTTGCCACGCCCACTAATTCAATGATTACGTTTTGTGGTTTGACTAGGATAACTAAGTGTTAAATTAAATCGTACAAAATGCGATACGATAATAAATGTTCCCATTACTGGGTGAGTAGCACGTCGAATTTGCCAAGGATTACAGTGATTACTACACAAAATTTCAACATCACAGCAGTTGTTTTTTTGTAACTTAACGATTATAAATGTAGACTTCGCATGACAGATGCAGATGTATAATGGCTGGCCAAAGCTGGCCATTTGCCTGCTTCAGACAATCCAATTGTTGACTGTAATAACCCGAAATTTAGAGTTTGTATATTAATAGATTTCTTTTTACTACACCTTATACTACAATTTATATAAAAATACGTATCACACATATAAGCCTAAAGTGTGTAAAGATAAATTCGAATTTAAAAACCAAAGATGCAAACCCACACTTTTAGCAGCGACACTTCTTGCCTCGAACAGGGTAAACTTTGCTATTAACATAGCGCTGTTAACTGTTTAACAGCGGCAATAAGTAGATTAGTCTTCTACTTTGCAATTATTGCAGGCTATTGACATAAAATGTAATTCTCATTATGATCATTATTGTTTGAGAACAAAAGTATTGAAATGTAAAGGATGGTTGGTGAGGGATGTAGGCGGGTAATTTGCTCGCTACCTCGGTTCGAAAGAGGACCCTCTGGACTACCATTTGCATATAGTCTGTATGGTGTACTATTTCTTAATGTTCAAAAAAATAGCCACTGATCTTCTAGAGAATTTTCTAGCAAACATTTGCTATTTTCAAACCCAATGTTCTCAATACCATATCACTTTATATGTGACTATTTGCTGATTATATTAAGAGGCCTTGGAAACTTCCTTTGCATATAAAGGGTCCGCCAAATAACTTTATTTTTTTGTAAATGCTTTAAAAAAAAACTACTGAATATTTTCTCAAATTTCTTTTTTTATTTGAAAGTGCAATCCTTCCGATGAATAATGGAAAATAATTTCATTCAAATGGCTGCCTCGGCTGGCCATGCAGTAGCCTACACCAGAAGATGGCGATTTTGGCAAAAAAAATTATCTTTTCAGATGAAGCTCAGTTTGATCTTGGCGGGTATGTAAACAAGCAAAATTGTCGCATTTGGGGCACTGAAAACCCGCACGTATACATTGAAAAGCCGATCACCCAAACCAGTCACTGTTTGGTGCCGGTTTTGGACCAGAGGCATAATTGGGCAATTTTTCTTCGAAAATGAGCAAGGAGTGGCCGTTACAGTCAATGGCGATCGTTATCGGGCCATGTTGAACGAATTTTTGTTCACAAAATTTGAAGAGGAGGATATTGGCAACATATGGTTTCATACGTGCCACACAGCCGAAGCTACACTCGATGTTTTGCGCCCTGTTTTTGAAGATCGCATTATCAGCCGCAGAGCTGATGTCTTTTGGCCACCTCGGAGCTGCGATTTGACACCGTTGGACTATTATTTGTGGGGTGCCGTTAAAGATAAGTGTTACGCCGACAAGCCAGAGACAATTGACGCTTTAAAGGACAATATTCGTGAAGCCATTGGTGAAATACAGCTGCACACAATCGATAATGTGCTTAAAAATTGGACCGATCGTGTAGGCTACTGTATGCCCAACAGAGGCAGCCATTTGAATGAAATTATTTTCCATTATTAACCGGAAGGATTGTACTTTCAAATAAAAAAAGAAATTTGAGAAAATATTCTGTAGTTTTTTTTTTAAAGCATTTTCAAAAAAAAAGTTATTTGGCGGACCCTTTAGTATGGTACTCATAGACCTAGAGTATTTCCCAAAATTAGCTACTAAACAAATGGGCTTGTTCAGATGGATACTGTTAAGCAGCTAACATTGCTCTGTTAAGGGCAAATTTTGTTCTGTGTTAACGCCAAATGTTACGCTGCTAAAATTTATGGATTGCGTCTTGGATTTTCAAATTCGAATTTACCTTCACACACATACAGTGGTGGCCTTATAATTAGAAACGATGTTTCTGGAGCAGAGTTCTCTGGAGTGACGAATCTAAGTTTAATTTGTCGCAATCTGATAGAAAAATGTATGTAAGATGTCCTCCAAACAAAGTCTTTGATCCCAGGTACACAGTGAAAACTTTAAAACAAATTATCAAACATACATGTTGCTAAGTCGTTTCTAATTATAAGGCCACCACTGTACATATAAGCCTATGTAAGCAAGTGACGTACAATGAAAACCTTAATCTTTAGACAAGGTTCGTAGAGGCCTTTCCCTGTAGAAATATTGACCTCCACTATCTTATCACATTAAACGTGTGTAGTGGCCTGTATTGAAAAATAATATTGAGCGTCGTTTTGTTTTGATTTGATAATTTCTTTGGCAGTATATGCACCAAGGCAAATTCATACAAGGTAGGCAACAACAGACATTTTGTTTTTGTAAAAATGTACTCATCTTGTCAAAAAAATTAACCCTCAAACCTCCATAGGAAATTAGTTAAAGCAATTAAAAAAAACTAAATAAATTATTATTACATTACATAATACTGCAGCACCTGTAAATTAAAAAATTATCAGCTGCAAACGTTATTTCTTATAATAACAAATTTTCACCAGAAGATTGGTCCAATTTGTTTTAATCCCTATATCCCAATCTTCAGAAAGAGAATTTGTTTTAAAAATAACACACAAGTTATTTCAGTCATAATTTCGGCACCTAGTTGGAGACATGAAATTCTTTTTTTTTTTTTTTTTTGGTAATTCATCACTCTTACCTAAATAACTATAAATATATGTATTTAGTGTTAAAGGCTTAAATATTGTTAATCATCTTGCAAAAATTCTAATATATACATACATAATTGGCCATTACAACCCTTCAGTCAGGATTACGATCTAGTTCCTCACACCACTTATGTTGTCCGTGTTAATTTTATATATGAGTGGCGGGACCTACAGTTTAAAGTCGACTCCGAACGACAGATTTTTGAGAAACTTGCCAGTTTTTGCCAGAAATCTGCTGAGAGGAAGTCGCCGAAGAAATACTTTTTGTATTTCATTTTGATGTCTGGCCTGGGGCTCGACCCTGGCTTTTCGTCTAATAGGCCAACACACTACCTACTACATATACATATGAGGGTTTATGACTAATATGAATACGAAATTGAATATCGAAACAAAATACACAAAAAACAAACATTTTTTTGACATTGTTACTTGCATCAGCTGGTAAAATAATCTCACCTGTTATGAATTCGCCTTGATTGAGCGTCGTTTTGTTTTGATTTGATAATTTCTTTGGCAGTATATGCACCCTGTTATTGATTCGTCATTGAAAAAAAAAATAAATTTAATTTTAGAAAAATTATTTCCTGTGTGTGTTTTTTTTCTTAATTTTAAAAAAGTTTAATGAAAAATTCAAAAAATATTAATTAATTATTAACTAAAATAACAAAATGCGTCGCAGTAGATTTCCAGACGCTAAAAAGCCACGAGAAAGTTATGAAATTGGTGCGATTACAACTTAAAATAGAACGTATTTTAGATTCCTAATAAATCGATTAAATATGTACATACATGATCTGTCTGTCTGTCTGTCTGTTTGTTGTGTTTTGCTGTAATAAAATAATTAAAATCATTGTTCTTTATTTGTATTCCATTTTTTTTATAGGAAGCGAATCGCCTACTGTGGTCGGCAAAGAGCCTATAACACCGGTCGGTGTCTTGGATGAAATACCCTCAGATGACTTGCCCAATGAAATATCGGCACCCTATGAAGTGCCTCAATTTCCAATTGAACAAATTGAAAAGAAATTACAAATCCAAAGGCAACTTAATGTGCGGTAAGTTACTATATTTATATTAAACAACTTGGTCTCAATGTTTTTCTCTTTGGAGTTCCTCGAATGTTTTTAAAGTACACACACGTTATCTTTCCACTCTTTTTAAAATTTTATTACTCCCGTCTTTTACTATAAAAAAATCAAAATTTCTTAATAGCCTTGACACTGGATTAATTGAATTGACGTTCGTTTTCAAATGTGAGACTAGAAGATAATCATTTACTAGGTAGAATAGGATCTGGTAAAATATGTAGTAGAACAGGTATGTAGGTAGGTTGGAATGGTTAGCTTTGAATCATCCACTAGATCCATAGAACGGATACAACACATCTAAGATTATATACTGGGAGAGACGGAGAGACATTCCACGGTCATACTTATGTCGGCTTCTGAACACAAGAACTGAAGATTGCTAGCACATTCGAAAAAGCTGAATCAAAGGATAGGTAGGTAGATTGGAGTGTGGTAGCTTTGATACCAAAAGCTCACTTGAGTATAACGCCCCGTCGTGACACCACGGGTAAACTTAGTCCCTGTACTGACCGAATTCCATCAAACTATGGAAGAAGTTGGTCAGCCCAAGGCTGCATGTAATACAACAACAGGATAACAATTTGATCGTCTGTAAGAAGCCAAAGCACTGAATCAGTCAGCCTTATTTTACATTGCAGGCAGAGTGTTTTAGCAGTCTTGTGTTTTCCGAGATTATCGATACTGTAGTGGAATGTGTTCCAGTGAAACATATCAATTTGTGGCCATTTTGCCGATGGTTCCCATAGTGCATTATAATTACAGAAACTAATTCAAATTTAATATCTTAACACTATTCGCTATTCTCGCTCTACCAACACCAACACAATGCACTGAGTAGTGGACCATTTCCCGGGAGTTGGTTGTACTAAAACAACAGTTTCCTTGCCATTAGGTCAAGCTTCTTTAGGAGTAGAAATGGCAATCAGTTATTGCACAAAATTGTGAGGTTATGTTAATTTAATATCTGCTCTGATTAGTAACTAACCTACTGTGATCCCCCATGGTTTCATTGTTATACCTTTTATGCCTCTTTTTCGTCATATGCCTGGCATTTCTCAGACATCCTTATGATTATAAGAAGCAATAAATTTTATTCAACTCGCCTCCAACTAGAGAAGTTCTTTCGTTAAATTTTTGGTACCGAAAAGACCTTAGTTTTGGTCCCCGGTTTTGGTTGTCGGATAGGTAAGGTTAGGTTAGAGGACGTGTACTTGTCAATTAAGACAAGTACAGTACCCGGAGGTCGAATTGACCCATTGTACAACGTCCTAGTTTCTCACACTACTTATGTTGTGTGTGTTAATTTTACACATGAGTGGTGGGACCTACAGTTTAAAGTCGACTCCGAACGACAGATTGGTTGTCGGATAATGACGAAAAATCTGTTCTGTGGTATTCTCTTCTTTCTTATTATTACAGCTTATGCAAAAGTCGCTGAGGCATTTTTAATTTTTTTGGGGCTCATACCTAGGGGACGGTGTCCAATTATGTGTGCTATGAGGTTTATAAAAAGAATTTTGTGTAGATTTAACGCAAATCTTGTTTGTACTTGACCCTTATGTAATCGCCGCAGACTAGTAGATAGTGTGTTGGCTTATTAGACGAGAGTCCACGAAACAATAAACGTAGTATGAAAAAATATATCGCAGGCGACTTCCTCTTAGCAGTCGTCTGAAAAAACACTGAAAGCGAAAGAGTTCTTCCAAAAGTAGCCAGAAAAATCTTTGGAAGCGAATAACTTTAAAACTAGGCCTTCTTGCGTATATAGGCATATCAACTATGAATCTGTAAAGTTTCTAGATTATAAAGAGCTTCGTGTGCAAAAAATCGTTCAAGCCGTTTCCAAGTAAATGAGGTTCCTCCCAAAGTGACCATAAAAATCTAGGGAAGCGAAGAACTAAGTGCGCGAAATAAGCTCTAGGAGCGAAAAAAAATTGCCAAAACACGTTCCTCAAATCTGTCGGTTTTAGTCGATATTGAAGGTCGATATTAAGGTACCTACACTCATGGATGAAATTAACACGCACTATATGTGTGGTGTGAGAAGTAAGGTTGTAATCCTGATTAAAGGATTGTAATGATCATTTAAGTAATTTGTCTAATCTCTATGCAAGCGAATGAATAAAATTTGTGTTGAATTATATATCAGGAGATGCGCATATAAATTTGTTTAAAGTATATTTTGCATTAGCTTTTTCGAGTGTGCCAGCAATGTTCTTACCTTCAAGGTCTTTATGTTCAGAAGCCCACATGAGGGTGGCCGTGGAATGCCTCGCTGTCTCACCCAGGCCTGTCCAACTCACTTGTAAAGGGTCCGCCAAATAAATTTTTTTTGAAAATGCTTTAAAACGAAAACTACTGAATATTTTCTCAAATTTCTTTTTTTATTTGAAAGTACAATCCTTCCGGTTAATAATGGAAAATAATTTCATTCAAATGGCTGCCTCTGCTGGCCATGCAGTAGCCTAAACCAGTAGATGCCGATTTTGCCAAAAAAAAAAATCATCTTTTCAGATGAAGCTCATTTTGATCTTGGCGGGTATGTAAACAAGCAAAATTGTCGCATTTGGGGCACAGAAAACCCGCACGCATACATTGAAAAGCCGACGCACCCAAAACGAGTCACTGTTTGGTGCGGATTTTGGCCCAGAGGCATAATTGGGCCATTTTTATTCGAAAATGAGCAAGAAGTGGCCGTTACAGTCAATGGCGATCGTTATCGGGCCATGTTGAACGAATTTTTGTTCACAAAAATTGAAGAGGAGGATATTGGCAATTTTTGGTTTCATACGTGCAACACAGCCGAAGCTACACTCGATGTTTTGCGTCCTGTTTTTGAAGATCGCATTATCAGCCGCAGAGCTGATGTCGTTTGGCCACCTAGGAGCTGCGATTTGACACCGTTGAACTATTATTTGTGGGGTGCCGTCAAAGATAAGTGTTACGCCGACAAGCCAGAGACAATTGACGCTTTAAAGGACAATATTCGTGAAGCCATTGGTGAAATACGGCTGCACACAATCGATAATGTGCTTAAAAATTGGACCGATTGTGTAGGCTACTGCATGGCCAGCCGAGGCAGCCATTTGAATGAAATTATTTACCATTATTAACCGGAAGGATTGTACTTTCAAATAAAAAAAGAAATTTGAGAAAATATTCAGTAGTTTTTTTTAAAGCATTTTCAAAAAAAAAGTTATTTGGCGGACCCTTTATAATCTTAGGTTGTGTTGTATTCACTCTAGGGATCTAATGGACGATTTACTGTCAGTAAATTTGTGTACCGCATAAACGTATACTCTGATACTCTAGATACGTTTATCGATTATCTTTATAGCCATTATTTCAGCCTGAATAATACTACAACAACCGTAAAGATTTCACATCCATCTTTATCGCATGATCTGGATCCGTCTGCGTTTAAGGATTAAATGCATTCATCGGCTGTCTTTATAGCCATTATTTCAGCCTGAACCACTGGAAGGATTTCTCATCCGCCCTTAACGCGTGATCTGGATGCGCCAGTGAATGTGTGCATGCATGTGATGCGGATCCGTCTGCGAATGTTTAGATGATATCCTTGGCTGGCGAATCAATTGCCAACAATAGGATTTGTTAGTAATGAGATCAGTCTAAATTCTAACCTGAAAAAACTTTTAAATTTTAAACAAAAGTTTACTTTGCCTAACAACACGTTTGTCTAAGAGTTGTAGGGGCACACAAACATAAGTTACTTAAAAACAAATAAAAAAATGGTAGACAAAATTGGTAAAAATTACGTTAAATAGAGTTCTTAATATTTAAATCTATTAATTTACGTGGTCGGTCGGTTGCTTGGTTGTCTGCTTCCTTCATAATATTACAACTGTAGCCGCCTCAAACATGCTGTATGAAGACGATGGATGGATGGGCAAAAACTGGTGTCGTATTTTGTGGGTTTTTTTGTTGTTGTTGTTATTGTTGCTTCTGTTCTTTTTCAGTGTTGTTTTTGATGTTGTTGTTATTATTGTTGTTGTTGTCTTCAACACCCTTTTTTTAATACAATTAGTTATTCTGTTCAGTATAAATTTTGCATTCAAGCGGGTTTGTTAGTTACACTTGTTCATTTAACGTGTATTTTACGTGGCCCAAAGCGAAATTACAAGAAAAAAAAAGAATATTTTTTGCTAAAAAAAAACAAATAAAACGCATAGTGAAACAAAAATTCGAATTTTAAAAATACGAGTAAATATTTTAAATTTTAAAAGAAAAAATATTGAAAAAACAAAAACAATTTAAATGACAAGTGAATTTGGCGCCTTAGATTTTCGATAAATTTTTTCAAGATTTTTTTTGTCTTCAATTTTCTTCATGGCAATAATTCTAGAGGCTAAGAAAGGGGCAGTGGTGATGGCAATTTACAAAATTGGGCTAATTGAGGCCCAATTTATTGATGCAATTAAAATCTTTAAATTACGATTCAATATGTATCTTTTTCCTTTTGGTTTTGTAAATGAACCATGAAAACCATAATTATTGTTGGCATTTTTCTTCTTTCAACGTTTTTATTATTTTTTTCTTAATTTTAAAAATCAAATTTATTAATGAGCATAATTTGTAAATAATTTGTGAATTGCAAATGCTAAACTGAACGAATTTCAAGGCATTTTAGCTCATTATTATTATTATTCTTATCACGATCATCATTATTTATTACAAAGATAAATTAGATTTGCTTTGAAATTCAAGAAAAATACAAATATTTTCTTTAATTTTAGAAAAACTATGAAAATAATTTCAATTTTCTAAAAAGTCTTTTAAATTCACTGGCACGTTAAAGTTGTAAAAAAAACGAGTAAAATTATTCCATTTAATTGAATTATAATTACAATTAAGATATCGTACGTAGAATATTGTTACTGTAACACAAAAAAAAATTAAAATTTCAAATAAGGAAACAAAAAAAAATAAAACGACTAATTTTCATTGACACTGAATTTCATTTCACGGCTGATTGGATAAACATGCCTTCAAGTCATTCAATTCTTATAAGTGTGAATGTGTGTCAAAATTAAATACCATTTTGTTGTTTTATTCTTTGTTTAAATTCTTTATTTTATTTCATATAAAACGTGGCATAAAAAGAAAATTACAAACAGCCGGCCTTGTACTGTCAAATATGTTCGTTAATTTTGTTAAAATCGTCAAACTAACACATGCGGGTGGTATTTGTTCAAATAAACACTACTCTATACAGTATGGAAAATATAATTAAAGGTCATGTAAATTAATAAATTCAGTTATTATATCTCAGTTGCCGTAGTCTAGTAAGTAGTGTGTTGGCTTATTAGACGTAAGGCCACGGTTAAAACCACAAGTCAGACATCAAAACGAAAATATGAAAAAATATTTCTTCGGCTACTTCCTCCAGATTTCTGGCAAAAACTCTGAGAGTAAATAATATCGTTTAATATCAGGAAATATGAAAGACAGGTTTTCTAAAAAAATTTTGGTTTTTAGGCTGTAATTTTTTTTTTCAAAAATCTTGATTTCAAAATAATTGATCTCTGCCTTACTAACTACGGCTGACTTCCAAAATGTAGGTTGCTTTGTTTTTGAATAAAGCATAGTGTTTCATAAAACCGCTGTACAAAATATTTACAATGTATACTTTTCAAAACGTTGTCAATGTGCATTTTTAACGCAGCCAAAAAGCAATCAGACATCGGATTTATAGTTGTTTGGTAACTTTACATATCTACATAATTTATATACTGTAGTAGAACTGCATACAAACTTTGTATTGATACATTTTGAAAGTCAGCCTACCCCGTGGTGTGTTTCAGGTCAAAACAATGACCATTGATCATGCTCGATATCTTCAACTGCTAGCATTTTTATCCTATCAGTCAGAAGTCTAGGCCTAAACTGGTTGGCATATGCCGCGATTCATTTGATCGATTATCGCGGCAATTTTGTGCCTATTTAATATGGTATCCTGATCACAGGAATAACCCAAGTAATTGTGTAGGCAATGAAATTCCTAAAGCAGGCATAATTCAAATGAATACCAATTCACATTGGACTTTAGTTACACCTCTTACCGCTGTTAGGCAGTCTATTTATGGGTCGCTTACAAATCCTAGCCTTAAGAAGAATTTTACTTAATTGCCGGACTTATCTGGGCTAAAATGGTGAGGATGCGTAGCCATTAGCTACTTAAATTGCATCGCAGGAACAGCTCTGCCACTGTATCTCTTCTCAAGAGTCATTCATTGTGTAATGGTTAGGCATGAAGAGACGCTTTGTTTAGACATCCAAATGACTTCTACAAAGATTTTAGATCGCTTGAGGAAAACCTACCCAATATCCTCTTGCTCAACGCGGATTTATTTCGTTCTGCTCACATTTTTTCAGTAAACTAACAGAGCTATCGTTACTAGTTATCGGATCGATCCCTAAATTCATGCAACTTTCAGGCTGGTTTTTAGTTGAGTTTCAAGGGAGTCGTGCTTTAAATGCAGTGACCGGCGTCAAAACCAAACAAAAAGAAGGCCCCGAGGCATCGTTTCAAGTGATATTACAACGATTTGTACAAGTGAGGTTTAATTTAATGAATATGCCGCTCCCCCCTATCCAATCCTATGATAGTACTTTGTCTCATTAACATCTCAACACCTTCCTAATTCCAATCCTATGATAGTACTTTGTCTCATTAACATCTCAACACCTTCCTAATTCGTGGTAGCAGACAATTCTTCCATTTGCGGTAGCTGACAATACTCTCTGCCAGCATTCTAGAGTTTTAAATTCACCTCATGACATTAACTTCCTTCTAATATAAGCAGCAGACAATCCTTCCGTTTGTACTAGCAGGCAATACCCTCTGGCAGCTTTCTAGGGTTTTAAATTTCGTATGAGAACGTTCGCTTAATAACTCACTGGAATCAATCTTAAAAACCGCTGTAGAAGGTACTGCATTTAAAGAGGAGCCTTTCTATGATACTTATTGCCTCTCATATTGGCGTTACTTTGCAGACCTTCACCTTTGCTGTGATATACACTGAGCGGCAAAAGGATAGTAAGAAAAGTAAATGAGAATAGTCGAATAAATTTCCAAAAATAAAAACGTTTATTTATTACTTATAAAATGTTAAAACAAAAACAACAATTCATGATAAAGGAACTTTTTTAATACTTAAGAACAAAACTGTTTTATACTTAAGAACAAAAGTGTTGACTCACTTATGGCGCTGATTGTACGTTAAAAACGATACTTTATCTGTCTTCTCAAGTAATTTTCATAATGTTTCGCTTAGTGCTCTGCCAGTGAAACTGGACCATAGTTTCGAAACCAGTTTAAAGCCGATACAATTGTCATACAAATCATATAAATTTTCAATCGTCTGAAATGCCTTACAGAACCAGTACCTTTAATTTAATTTTCTGCAGTACGCAGTATACGTATCATATGGTGTACATACATATGTAATCATGTGCGTAGAATGAAAATATTATGAAAACAACGTATTTTTCTAGGCATTCATTGCTTTTTGCATTCATTTTAATATTTCTGCTGGTCTTTCTTTAGAGAACAAATAATATTGCGACTTAAAAATTGCCTGCTTCAGGAAACAATTACCTACCATTCGTTTCTAGCCATTATGGGTGATATTCTCAAATTTCAATCCATGAATACTTGACTCTAATTAGATTATAATTTCTAAACAATCGAACATCGATTTTCTTGTTTTTTTTTCTTTTTGAAATACACGCAATTTTTTCATCAGTAATGAATTGGAATGCAAAGCAAAAATGGTATGCGTTTTTAAGTGTTTTTATTTTTTTTTGCTTAAGGTCAGCGGGTTTCTTATTAATGCCAGCATATTGTAGTCAATTTTTTTCATTTCAAGGACACTGCGCTATTGGCAATTTCACTGACAAGCTCGGTTTGCCTCACCAGGGTTACTGCAGAAGCTGTCATGATGTGGAGTAAACGGAATCGGGGCTACACCTTTTATGCGTGTGGCCTGCACTTCACAACAGACGTTAACGGTTTTTGGGTAACAGAACGATTGAAGATCTGGGCATGGTGACGAACGTGCTACTAATGCAACTGGCCGGTTTCATCCGAATCTCGTGGTGGTTCAAACCCACCACTAACGTATCATGACAAGAGGGCTTACCTCACACTGGGTAACGCAATGGTTAATATGGCCATCGAGTGAACTTGCCTGTGAATGGTAGTCTACCCTATAACCTAACCTAACTTATTCCGAAATTTTTATGAAGGCGTGGATTCCGTCCAAATCACCTTTGGCCAGACAAGTATTGTTAATATACTCTGGATTTACAAGAATCCTTCCCTTCAGGTAAACAAGTGCCAGATAATGACGAAGGAAATGTTCTCTGACCTAGTTGCGAACTTTAAAGTATCAAAATCAAAAGAAATCAGAACTATTCGTTTCAACTGGTTGAAGTGGCTTATAATGTCTTCCATTTTGAAGGCTTCGAAGTTGTTTATTCCTCTAATGATCCGCATTAAAAATACGCATTAAAAATGCGTCAATTTCATTGATTTTCAATCAGTAATATCTCTGCGTTACCACGAGCTTCGTTCAATTCCCGGCTTTTTAAATACTTCCAGAATGTAATGTGAGAATGAAGTCGGCGGTAACTCACCGATAGTTTTCAAAATTGTATCCACTTTTTGAGTAGCTTGGGTGTCCAACGGGCAAAGTACTACTGGATTCTTATTCACTTTCAGCAACACATGGTCTGATAGACATATGTATGTAGCTTGTTGGTATTCGATTTAGAAAATAGTTTAGGATTAATCAATAGACTTGTAAAGGGTCCGCCATATAACTTTTTTTTTGAAAATGCTTAAAAAAAAACTGCTGAATATTTTCTCAAATTTCTTTTTTTATTCGAAAGTACAATCCTTCCGGTTAATAATGGAAAATAATTTCATTCAAATGGCTGCCTCGGCTGGCCATGCAGTAGCCTACACGATCGATCCAATTTTTAAGCACATTATCGATTGTATGCAGCTGTATTTCGCCAATGGCTTCACGAATATTGTCCTTTAAAGCGTCAATTGTCTCCGGCTTGTCGGCGTAACACTTATCTTTGACGGCACCCCACATATAATAGTCCAACAGTGTCACATCGCAGCTCCGAGATGGCCAAACGACATCAGCTCTGCGGCTGATAATGCGATCTTCAAAAATAGGGCGCAAAACATTGAGTGTAGCTTCGGCTGTGTGGCACGTAGCGCCGTCCTGTTGAAACCAAATGTTACCAATATCCTCCTCTTCAATTTTTGTGAACAAAAATTCGTTCAACGTGGCCTGATAACGATCGCCATTGACTGTAACGGCCACTCCTTGCTCATTTTCAAAGAAAAATGGCCCAATTATGCCTTTGGACCAAAATCCACACCAAACAGTGACTCGTTTTGGGTGCATCGGCTTTTCAATGTATACGTGCGGGTTTTCTGTGCCCCAAATGCGACAATTTTGCTTGTTTACATACCCGCTAAGATCAAAATGAGCTTCATCTGAAAAGATGATTTTTTTTTGCCAAAATCGGCATCTTCTGTAAGTCGATCGCAGGCCCACTTAGCGAAGCGAGAACGCATTGGATGGTCAATTGGCTTCAACTCCTGAACCAATTGGACTTTGTATGGCGTCATACTAGGGTCTTTATGCAAAATTCGTCTCAATGATGTCTCCGAAATGTTCAATTGTTGAGAACGACAGTGAATTGATGTTGATGGCGCTTCACGCACACTTTCTGCCACAGCAGCAATATTCTCGGGTGTACGCATAGTTTTTGGCTTTTCACGCTTTGGTTTATCGATGAGGATGCCAGTTTCTTTCACTTTTTTCACAAGATAACGAACATACGGAGCTGACGGTACTTCTCTACTTCCAAAATCCGTACGCAATTTTCGCACACATTCTGCAGCATTACCATGATTTTCAAAGTAATGTCGCAATATTTCCCAGCGTTGTTCAAGCGGGAAATATGTTCCCATATTCGTTCAGCGGAAGGATAAAACTAATTATCTGTCAAATCAGACATGAGCTGAGTGTTACCATTCACGAAATAAGCACTAGTTGAAAAAAAAAACGTTAGATGACGGATCCGATACTTAAACTCTATCACGAACGAATTCTGGGGAACTTTTGTTCAAAAGCTTGGAATAATTTCGAATCTTTTTTTTCCCACTTGCAAATGCCATATTCACCAGTACCTTGCCCGCTTCAAAAGCCCTCTGTTATTGCCAATTTATGAAATTAAATAAGAAAACAAAGGAAAAAATATCGAATGTAAACGAATTTAGCGTGTGCATCAGTGTGTCACTTCAGGTGCCTTCAGGTTGTATTTTTATTGTGATCGAATTGAAAATTGCGTGCAATTTATGAAGAGTTTGTAATACATTCTCTTCCCACTCCATCATTCTTATCATTTTATTTTGCAAGCCAATTAATAACGAACACACACACAAAGGAAATGTAATAGATTTACAATAACAATGCTATGCCCCCCCTTAACCAGCAGCATGTCCTAATCTGCTCAATGATAATAACAACAAGAAAAAAGGGAAACAAATTAAAGAATTGAATTGAACCTGGAATGAAGTGAAGTGAAGTGAACAGTGACAGTTGATTGTGATAAATTTCTTTGGTTTTCTAAAATAGAAAAGAAGAAAAACAAAAAACAAAAATTCATATTGTAAGTTATACTAACGCGAGAAGGTGAAATGTCATTCGCAAACGATTTGTATCAATTTTTCAAAGCCACTACAGATACAAGGTAAGAGAAAGAGAGAGAGAGAAATATTTTCTTTGGTGTTAAAACAAAAGCTGTAACGGTTGTGATTATTACTGGCAGTGTGTTTATTTTTGTTGCAACCGTATCGTTGTTGTCGAACAAAGGGAATATTAAGAATTCAAAGAAGAAATTATTGTGGGAAGTTAGGGCATATTTTAGAGGGGATAACATCTGTTGTTCAAAGTCGGTAGTTTTTGTATGCAAAAAATACCTGCGCAAAGATGCCTTAGTCTAGTAAAGCCTACTTTACACGGTCCCACAAGTAATATAATCTGTCTAAATTTTGTGTAGAAGAGTACGGATGTGATCGTCTAAACGTACTATGTAATGAAGCCATCACACATTGAGAGAAAATACGGATGAAAAGTTTGACAGTCGTATGGCTCTCTTCATTTTTTGAAATGATTCAAAAAACAAGCAAGTCGCATTAGATCAGGGATGTATTTTTATGCAAACACATAGAAAAAAAGTGTAACAGCTGTTTTCATTTTACTTTGTTATTGTCTTATACCGATCATGTAAACGCAAAAAATATAAATCATACGGCTTTTATTCTCTTTTTTGTCATACGGATGGAATTTCATTTTACTTTTTCATTAGACTTTACGTACGTAAAGTATTACCGTGTGAAGTGGGCTTTATTAGTGAGTTGGCTTCTTAGGCACAAACCTGTGGTTTAAACCCCAGTACATGCATACCGAACATAACGCAATATAAAGAAAATATTTCTATCAACGATTTTTTCTCAGTAGTTTTCTTGCAACAACTCTAAGGGTAAATGAAATTGCTAAGAAAAGCTTCTTAAAAATCTATCATTCGCAGCCGAAATTAAAACTGTGGGTCCCACCAGTCATGGATAAAAATTTACACACCCAACATGAGTAGTGTAAGAAGCTCGATTGTAATCTTGACTAAAGGGTTGTAACGGCCAATTAATTAAGATATCCTGGGAAGTTCATCAATATTTCAGACGGTATAAAATCTGTTGTTCAAGGCCGTTAGTTTTTGCATACAAGATACCTAAACGAAGTCGCCATGGTCTAGACAGCAACCGGTGGTTTAAACTACTAATTCGAACGAATTCAGATGTAAGATAAGATTAAATGGTTCCTTAACGACCTGACTCATTCGTAACGGAAAGATGGGAAAATTAAATCACTTTTAGAGAGTCCAGATAACATACATACATACATATATACATGCATAATTGGTCATCAAAACCTATCAGTTAGGATTAGGACCTAGCTTCTCACCAGACAAATCAAGTCCAAATATATGACTCAACTTAAATCATGTAGCATCCAAGTTAGGAAACTTATGGCTGTCATACCGGGACCCTGCTTTCTTGACATAACTGCCCAAAGGCTAACAATATTTGAAATTAATTTCTGCATAAGCTGTAAAGACTAGTGAAAAGGGGAGACCATTGAAGATCTTCTCTCATTGTTGAGAAAGTCACGTATTATAGTCATACAGTCAATACTTATAAGTATAATAGAGCTGAAGTAAGATACAGTAATCCCTCGATTTACGTCGCCTCGATTAACGTTGTTTCGATTTACGTCATCAAATTTTTTGTTCCCTCTAACTTCAATTTGCGTCGTCATTCGATTTAAGTCGCCTTTTTTTGGAACAAACTGCGACGTAAATCGAGGGATTACTGTAACTTTTTTAATTTCCTTGTTAAAAACATACCACTTTGTAGTATGAGCAATATGAAATGCGATTTACGTCGTTTCGATTTACGGCGCCTTTTTTTGGAACCAACTGCGACGTAAATCGAGGGATTACTGTATGCTTAAAACGACAAAATTTATTTTATCAAGTCTGTTCAGCAACCAATAGTCTAGAAATAGTAAGTTCTAGAACCACAGTTCTAGAAAACTGTTGTACATTAACTGTTAACATTAAACCCCAACGTAGACATCTCGACCAAAGCACAATATTGAAAAATTTCTCAGTAAAATTTCTGAAAGTAAAATAAAATTTGCCATGAAAAGTTTCTCAAAAATCTGTCGTTTGGAGTCGACTTTAAACTGTAGGCCCCGTCATTCATGTAGAAAATTAACACACACAATATGGGTAGTGAAGCCACCGTAGTCTAGTAGGTAGTGTGTTGGCTTATTAGACGAAAAGCCAGGAGTCAAACTCCAGGCCAGACATCAAACACAAAATACAAAAAGTATTTCTTCGGCAACTTCCTTTCAGCAGATTTCTGAGAGTAATTAAAATTGCCATGAAAAGTTTCTCAAAAATCTGTCGTTCGGAGTCGACTTTAAACTGTAGGTCCCGCCACTCATGTATACAATTAACACACACAACATAAGTGGTGTGAGAAACTAGGTCCATAATCCTGACTGAAGGGTTGTAATGACCAATTATGTATGTATGTGTGTATGTAATATGGATAGTGTGAGAAGCTAGGTTGCAATCCTGACTAAAGGGTTGTACACTCAGCCACAAAAGTATTCATACGGTTCACAAATTCAAAAATTTCTTAACCAATCCGTTTTCGTTGAAAATCTTTATAATTGTCTGACAACTTTCCTCGATTTTAAGACGGTCTTTTGCATTAATTCAGAAATTTGTGAAATTTGTTAATCGGATGTATATTTTTGTGGGCTTGTGCAGGGCCACAATCCAGTTCAATTTCACAAATTTGTTAACCAATGCAAAAGACCGTCTTAAAATCGAGGAAAGTTGTCAGACAATTATAAAGATTTTCAATGAAAACGGATTGGTTAAAAATTTTCTGAAATTCGTTAACCGTATGTATACTTTAGTAACTGTGTGTAATTAAGTAAGTAAGTCAGGTTCAATTCCTATGCAGTTTTTATAAAAACGTTCTAATCGATATTGAAGACTAGGATATGAATATGTATGGAATGCCAATAGACGTTCTTTTTAATATTTTTTAGATTGAAAAAAAGAAATCAGTTGTTCTACTGTTTTACTGCACATTTAAAAACCTATGAACACTAGCTTAGTATTCTGATTTGTTGCTTGATTTCTCCTAATCATGCGAATATTGGGCCACAGTTTTCAATCCTCAGTTGACTTTTTATTGTGAAGAAACTATCTCCAACTCCAACATCTTAAATCCATTAGTTTGGACACAAACCTATCTACAGTCAAAGTCTACATACACCTCTGTATGTAGATTTTTTCTCTTCTTTCTTTGACTGCATCTCGTTGCACAGTGTACTTAGTGAAGAGGGTGTGATTTTGAATATAAGTTTGCATTTCGAATATATTCCATAAAACAAAAATCTGTTACACACAACAAAGTTAATTGTGAGCATGGAATTTAATAAAAATTCTTCTTCTTTTTTCTTTGTTTTTTTTGGTGCCATGACCGATAGGCAGTCTGTAGCAGACACCTCAGATGCACCGACTAAAAATGTTTCCGAACACGATTTGGTACCCAATTTTCAACGTGTCTCCATATCGGGCGAAGACACTAGCGGCGTGCCATTGGAGGATTTGGAACGTGCTTCTACACTACTTATACAGGCATTGGAAATGCGTTCACGTTACATGTCAATATCGGAACAATCGTTTCCTACAACCACTTTGCGTTTCTTGAAGACAGTGCACGAAAGTAATCGTTTCAATAACATTCAATATGAGGATCGTAAATCAATAGCCGGTAAGTTTTGGAATTTACAATTTCTTAAGCGTTGTTTTCATTTATTTCTTATGAGATTATACTTTTCTATTCTATTCTAAGCTTGGCCTCTATTTATTTTTCTGACTCTTATTTCTAATATTTTTTAAAAAAATTTTCTTTTTTTCCAAATACAATCAATATCCTCCTATAAAATATTCAATAAAAAAAAAACTTTACTTTAAGTTTTACACTCTTTTGCGAAATCCTAAATGGTTTGTACAGCAAATTAAATGTTGTGATAAAAAAAAACAAAAACAAAAAAATTCATTAAAAATATTGTAAAAATTAAAAAAAAATATTTTTTTTAAATTTATTTTATTTGTTGCTACTCTTTAGGTTATAGTTTAAGTTATGTTTACTATTTTTTAAATTATTTTTTATTATTATTTTTTATTTTAATATTCTTTTTTTTACTTGTAAAAAAAACAACAAAAAATATCTCTCTCTTGTTTTCATTATTCATTATTCTTTTATAGAATTAATCCGCAAGATCAGTCTACCACAGAACATTTTAAAACCCAGAGGTATTGAATGATCTCTCTCTTTCTCTCTCTCTTTCTGCTCTCTCGTTTGTTTAAATGAAAGAAAAAAATTAAAAATATAACGAATCTTTCATAAGTTCTTATCAAATTTATTTTCTTGTTTAATTTTGTTTTTTGTTTTTATTTGTTTTAATGGCTTTAAATTTTTCCACGTTTAAAATTGTTTTTATTTTAAAATTTTATTTTATGCTGATGTATTCATAGTGCGTTCACATTGCAATCGAATCTGAATTTATGACGAGAAATGTTAAAAAATTTAGTAATATTATGTCTCGGTTCAACCATCAAGCCAGACATCTCCTACAAAAACGAAATATGAAAAGAAATATTTCTTTGGCGACTTCCTCTCAGCAAAAACTGGCCAAATGTACCTAACCGCACCATAGAGGAAGTCGTCACATCCTCCGTGTGTGGGGCCCTCACCCACTAAATCCCCCCCTCGTCTCCTGTGGACTTGTTTGTGTCCTGGAGTCCTTTTGGCCCTTTGGCCCCTTCATCTTCATATCCGCGTCCAGATTGCGAATCGAAAGTTGAGGAGTCATCTAAGCGTCTCCACTATTCCTTTCGTCTAGATCATCATCTCGGTTACGCTTGGCACGTGTGACAGTATCACCTATGCCAACATGCCTACTCGTTCTGCAGCTTCATGATCTCTCTTCTTTCGTCTCAGAATGTGCTCTACGTAATTCACTACCGAGGAAGATCATGATAATGGGAGTTTACTTCACACTGGCTAACACAATAGGCCATATGGGCCAACAAGTGAAAGTGTCTGTGAATGGCAAGCAAACCTAACCTACTCTCAGCAGATTGCCGGCAAAACCTCAGAGAGTAAACAAAATTGACATGAAAAGCTTCTCTGAAATCTGTCGTTCGAAAGAGACTTTAAACTGTAGGTTCCGCGACTCATGTATAAAATTAACACATTCAACCTAAGTGGTGTGAGAAGCTAGGTTGTAATCCTGGCTGAAGGACCAATTATAGATGTATGTGTGTACAGAGGAGGATATTCGCTCACAACATTAGTCATGTAGGAAGCACATTATCTAAAAATTATGCTTTCATACCACCAATTTGAATCTTCAGCTTTTTTGTCTTCTCCTTCTTCTGTCTAACTTTGCCAGATTTAGGCCCCATGAATCTGCGAAATTTTTAATCACTTCATATAGCATGGTTTGTCTACTGTGCTTGCAAATCTACCACAATATCATCCCACAACAGTATTACGCCCTAGCTTCTCACATCGTCTTTTCATGGCAATTTATTTACTCTCAGAGTTTTTGTCAGAAATCTGCTGAGAAGAAGACGCCGAAGAAATATTTTTCAGATTTCATTTTGTTGGAGATGTCTGACCTGGAGTTTGAACCGTGGCCTCACGTCTGATAAGCCAACACCCTAGCTACTAGACTACGGCGACTTCAATATACTTTTATACTTAACGTTCCACAACTCTAGGAAGGAACCACGACGCTATAATAACGTATAACTTCATATTCGTAATCCTTGCCAAGAAATGTTGAATTCGATACGTTTAGCCTTTCACAGCAACGCTATGATATGTCGGAATGATTTAGGTTATGTTCAACTGGCAGCTACCTTAATGGCAACCGTTTACTTGGGTTCTATACGATCCCATTGTAACACCGATATTCTCTAAGCCGTCATATAATTACAACTGCGGGTTGGCATCTCTTAACCACCCCGAGAGTTCTATGAATCGCCTGTGGCTGGATGTGTTTTGTTATGAAATTCTGAGTGCCCAAGAATTAATTTTCTTAAGTTTTCATGTGCATTACAATGACAGAAGAAAAGTTATATGATCTCCCCTTCTTCCTCGTTTCTGCCGTTCGTTAGCTTTAATTTAAAAATATTTTCAATGTCCAGCCAGGGCAAGAGTAAAGCTATATTTACCGGCATTATCTTCCTTTTTTCCTGCATCAATCCTATATAAACTCCCAACAGCGTGGTGTACACAAGTCATCAACTTTGTCTTGCTGAAGTCTTTCTTAATTAACCCATTAATCCCCGAATTACTTTTTTTTTCTAACGGTTACCGTTTTGTTTTTTACACTCAATTTCCTCTCGGGGCATAAAAACTTAGGCAACCTCTGCCGGCAACTTAAGTAGCCACTGGGCACTAATGGGTTAATTTTCTTCTTTTGAATGATTGTCGATAGCGAGTCAAGGTAAAACTTCAGATCATTGGTTGAGTATCCTTTCTATCGTAATGTTATTGTTATTCGTACATTGACTTCAGAGGTCGCCGACTATTATCGGCGGCTATACAAAACCTAAACCAGCTTTCGGTCCAGGATTTATAATATAAAATATCTGGAAGATTACATTATGTATAACTAGCAACTGACAGACTAATAAATTCAGACTACTGGAGAACGCTGCCAGTACAGCGCCGGATATCTTTTGGAGGAGATAGCCAGACATATACGTTCTTGGACATGTGGACATGGTGGGTAAATATATAATTGACGAACTTGCGAAAGCTAATGCAACTGTTAATTCAAACGAATCCAGACTAGAGATTATCAAGTGATCCCTTACTCATTCGCAAAAGAAAAATGGGAAAATTAACCCACTTGTATAGAGTCAAGACCACATGTATACATATAGTGCCAAAGAATGATTAAGTTTGATAGGATTACAATTGCTGCGAAAACTTAGCTATTAATACGATTTTTAATGTCTGTAGTTGAACCTCAAAAGGATGTTGTTGCTTCGAATACTTGTCAACCTTCACCGTGTGGTCCGAATAGCATCTGTAAGGATATAGGGACAACACCTTCATGTACTTGCTTACCAGAATATGCAGGACACCTAATTACCGCCCTGAATGCGTTACAAACTTTGAATGTCCCTCGCAACAAACTTGTATTAATCAGAAATGTAAGGATAACTGCTAAGGACTTTGTGGCCAAAGTGCAGTTTGTCGTGTTAATAGCCACACTTCAATGTGTTATTGTAAGTCTGGCTATACTGGTAATCCATTTGTGCTATGCTCTGCCATACAACAAAATCAACCTGAAGTTGTCGATCATTGCAATCCATCGCCTTGTGGACCCTATGCTCAATGCCGCCAACAAAATGGCGTTGCAACTTGTCAATGTTTACCTGATTAATTTGGCAATCCTTATGAAGGTTGTCGACCGGAATGTTTGATTCCGACTGCCCGTCGAACAGGGCATGTGTTAATGAGAAATATAAAAACCCATGTCCTGGTACTTGTGGGCAGAATGCCGAATGTTTTGTTAGAAATCATTTGGCGACGTGTAACTGTATTTATGGATATCAAGGCGATCCATATCGCTATTGTGCTAAGGAAGAAAAACGTAAGACAATAAAAATTTACCACAAGAGTTAATTTTTTAATGCTTGTCGTTACCAAAACTGATGTCGACAAAATCAGAGTCGACACAACACAATATCGACTGAGTATTGACTTACAGGATACCAAATGTGTGTCGACAGTCGTCCATAACTGTCAATAACGACAAATAGAATACCAATTTTAAATTGTCGACGACGACAATTAGAATAAGGGTGAATATTTGAATCTAATTTCTGTAGCTGTAATGACAAGTAAGAAGGGGAGATCACTTCTCCTCACATTGTTGAGATAGAACGGCTGAGAAATTATGACAGCCACATACTATGGTCATACAGACAATATGTTAGTACAATAGGGCCTTAGTAAGCCATTTTTAAAACAACAACATTTATTTTATCAAGTCTGTCCAGCAACCAATAGTCTAGAATAGTAATAGGTTCTAGAACCAGAATTCTAGAAAACCTTTTTGGAAGATTTATTTAAAACGTTTAACATCGTTTAAGTTTAAACCAAATTGTTGTCAATGTGAACGCACTGTTGTTATAGATTTTGTTTGTTTCATTATCTTTTGATTGTTATTTTATTTAAATTTGTTTTTGCTTTTGGTTTGTTTTTTTTTTTACATGTTTTTATGAAAAATGTAATCTCTACAGATTGTAAGAGAGCTTAAGTTTGAATTTGTTTTAATTCGTATTTTAAATTCCTTACATACCTTTCGTTTCGTTTCGTTTAGTTTATGCTTAATTTTCTTTTCTTATTTTGTTATTTTATTTATTCGTTTATTTATTTATTTTATTTATTTGCTTGCTTCTGTTGATTGACTGACTGCATTTAATTTTCCTCTTTTAATTTGAGTCCAAAAAAAAGATGAAAAAACGCCACTCACACAATGAAAATTGAAAAACTTTTTAAAGAACATCCATGTATTGCTGAGAAATCGTTCCTTTTAAATTTTCTTTTTTCTTTTCCTTTCTGGAAATGTTTGTCTGCAGTCTTTAGAAATTTTACGCTGCTTTTATTTATTTTCATTTAATTTATCGTTCTTTAATTCGTCTTTATGTGCCACATGCGACATGTTCTGTATTTCAAATTCAAAGAGGCGATACGCGATTAGTAATAGGGAAGGAGGGATTGTGAGGGAGTATAGATTTATTTTTGATTCTTAGAGAGGGAAACGTTTTATGAAAGACCACAAAAAAAGAAATCTTCCCGGGTTTTCTTATAGCAAATATACATACAACGGTGTAAGTAGACTTTTTCCCTTGACTGTATTTTGAGATTGTCCATAGAGTACGGCAAGTTTGCTGTTAAGTGAGGTCTAAATCAGTCTGAAAATGGTCAGATCCATGCAATATCATTCCCATTGTAACCAGAATTTAAAGACTTAGGGCCATTATTACACCTTGCCATTAACTAAAGCGGGGATTTTAACCGGCAGATAAATTGTTTTTCATTATTATGAGTACCCAATAAGATAGAAGTGATCGTTAAGCTAAAGGGAGGATCATCCTGCCGGTAACTTTTAATGGTTAGTTATTGTTTGAACTTGCCATATTATATCGGGTCCGCCATCTAACGTTTTTTTTTTCAACTAGTGCTTATTTCGTGAATGGTAACACTTAGCTCATGTCTGATTTGACAGATAATTAGTTTTATCCTTCCGCTGAACGAATATGGGAACATATTCCCCGCTTGAACAACGCTGGGAAATATTGCGACATTACTTTGAAAATCATGGTAGTGTTGCAGAATGTGTTCGTTATCTTGTGAAAAAAGTGAAAGAAACTGGCATCCTCATCGATTAACCAAAGCGTGAAAAGCCAAAAACAGTGCGTACACCCGAGAATATTGCTGCTGTGGCAGAAAGTGTGCGTAAAGCTCCATCAACATCAATTCACCGTCGTTCTCAACAATTGAACATTACGGAGACATCATTGAGATGAATTTTGCATAAAGACCTTGGTATGACGCCATACAAAGTCCAATTTGTTCAGGAGTTGAAGCCAATTGACCATCCAATGCGTTTTCGCTTCGCTAAGTGGGCCTGCGATCGACTTACAGAAGATGCCGATTTTGGCAAGAAAAAAAATCATCTTTTCAGATGAACCTCATTTTGATCTTTGCGGGTATGTAAACAAGCAAAATTGTCGCATTTGGGGCACAGAAAACCCGCACGCACACATTGCAAAGCCGGCGCACTCAAAACGAGTCACTGGTTGGTGCAGATTTTGGCCCAGAGGCATAATTGGGCCATTTTTCTTCGAAAATGAGCAAAAAGTGGCCGTTACAGTCAATGGCGATCGTTATCGGGCCATGTTGAACGAATTTTTGTTCACAAAAATTGAAGAGGAGGATATTGTCAACATTTGGTTTCAACAGGGCGGCGCTACGTGCCACACAGCCGAAGCTACACTCGATGTTTTGCGCCCTGTTTTTGAAGATCGCATTATCAGCTGCAGAGCTGATGTCGTTTGGCCACCTCGGAGCTGCGATTTGGCACCGTCGGACTATTATTTGCGGGGTGCCGTTAAAGATAAGGGTTACGCCGACAAGCCAGAGACAATTGACACTTTAAAGGACAATATTCGTGAAGTCATTGGTGGAATACAGCTGCACACAATCGATAATGTGCTTAAAAATTGGACCGATCGTGTAGGCTACTTGCATGGCCAGAATGAAATTATTTTCCATTATTAACCGGAAGGATTGTACTTTCAAATAAAAAAAGAAATTTGAGAAAATATTCAGTAGTTTTTTTTAAAGCATTTTCAAAAAGAAAAAGTTATTTGGCGGACCCTTTATATTATTTTCATCATGGCAACTTCAAATTTAAACAAAATGAGCATATACAACAAAAAAAAAACAAAGTCCGCGGTTGCCACTGCGTTAAGAAAAAACTGAGCAGTTTTGTCGACATTTCTCCGGCACTGCCATATTTTTGAAAATTTTTATCTGCAAGTTGTAATAACGAAACTAAGTTAAAGGTAACTTTACAGTTCCCTTTAGCTAAAGGTACCTTTAACTAAACCCAAGTTTAAGGGCAAGTTGTAATAATGGCCCTTAAACCCTTAATACACCATAAAGTATCATATCAGCACTAAGAAGCTACTGTTTTGATATGAACACAATGAATGACCATAGGCAACGTTGTGTTTTCGCTGAATGGGTTCTGAAGCAGTTGGTACCTTTCATCGAAAAATCGTCCTCAGCTTAATGGCACTTTTCTGGATGGAATGGTATGTAAACAGCTTAAATTGTCGAGTTTGAGACGATACCAATCCACATGAGAGCCAAGAACGTCTAGTACAACTCCATAAAGTCATTGTTTGGCCATCATTCTCAACTGCGAGCACTCTAGATCGATGAGTGCCTACTTCTTGTGGCCTGAATTGGATGATCTGGCCACCAACAATATGTGGTTTCAATAGAACGGCGCTACGTGCCACACAGCTCATGCCACTATTGTTTGGCCATCACTTTCAACGGCGAGCACTCTGGATGGAAGATTACCAACTCGTTATGGCCTTAATTGGATTATCTGGATACCAACATCTGGTTCAATAGAACGACGCCAGATGCCAAACAGCTCATGCCACTATTGCTTGGCCACCACTGTCAACGCCGAGCACTCTAGACCGTTGATTACCAATTTCTTCTTGCCTGAATTGGATGATCTTGCGATCAACAACCTGTGGTTTCTATAGAACGCCGCTACATGCCATACAGCTCATGCCACTATTGTTTGGCCATCACTGTCAACGGCGAGCACTCTAGACCGTTGATTACCAACTCGTTATGGCCTTAATTGGATGATCTGGATACCAACATCTGGTTTCAACACAACGACGTTACGTGCCACACAGCTCATGCCACATTGGATATTCTGCTAGAACGATTTGAAGGCATATCTCACGTGGAGGTGTGATAAAAAATAAATAAAAAAAATCAACGTGTGGAGAGGAAATTGAAACGTTTGAACACTTTTACATGTAATTGACCAGCATTTGGATTAATTTACGGATGATACTGTACCAGACAATACTCCTATAAGAGGAGTGATTTGCTATAAGTTTGCAAGGTTCAGATCACTCTTTTGGTGATAAACTTTGTTGTAGGAGTATGTGGAAAGTATTTATTTTAGAAAATTCTTGTTAAGGAAACAACTTTTATTTCAAAATTGAAATACAGAACATTTATAGGAATACTCTTGCAATTGTTTTCGTTTTCTGCTGAACACCGCTTTTAAAAGCTTTGAAAATGTACAATGAAATCAACATACACACACACACATACACACAAATTGAAACACCTTACATAAAAGGTTCAATCACCATGCATTCTATTACCTTTACAGTTGAGGGCAAAAAACTAGCAATATTAAAAATTATTTTAAATTAAAATTTTTTTTTGCAACACTGCTAATTTTTTGTACTCAACTGTATATATTTTTTTCACTTTAAAAAACATAAACAGATATGGACGTACTACATAAATCATAAGTCTTATGCAAGTGAAGTTTATAAAATGAATCTTTAACGAATTGTATCCAAGGAAACGAATGAAGAAAAAACCAACTATGCCAGCGAAATTGAATTTCAGGGGAAAAATTTTACCTTTTTGCGAAATATTGTGAAATAAAAGAAATATTTCTATACACTCAATGTATGCAACATAATGGGGTTTCATGGTTTCGTAGAAAAATACAAGAAATTTATAGTATTCAACACGTGGGTGCGAAATTTAACGAAAATTTAAGTGAAGATTTTCTGTGAAAATTTTAATGAATTTTTGTTCACAGTTATAAATTATTTTTAATTATTCCTAGAATTATAGCTTTATAAATAGATATTCTCGTGATTGCATTAAGGCCCGACATAAATTCAATAAAAATTTTCTTATATGAGACGATTAAGTAAGTGCATCTAGGAACTTTAAATGCAGACGAATTATAATGACTATCGTTTGTTATGCAATTTAATACAGGCCAGGTCTCTTCGAACGGCCTGAGTTTATGTTGTTTGATAACTAACGAGATCCCACGTTAGGTTTGATTCATTTAGGTTCCAATTTGATTCATTTAGATTCCCAGGTTCATTGTGATACCACGAGACCCAAATACAAAGTCTCCACTGAACAAATCTATGCTTTCATAAATCCGAAAATACTTTCCAGTTTCAAATGTCTGTTATCAGACAAATGTTGGCAACAAGAAAAAACACATTCTCGCCAGGCGTCTTTCACCGAAATCAAAGTATTTTAAAAGGCGTTTAATACTCTCCTCTTCATTTTTATATCCACACTTGCTTCAGCAGTCGTAATACCCTGTATCCAAGCGCTGTATATGTCTCCTTATTAGACAATGCCCTGTGTCATTGCCACTAATTAAAAAACGCGTACATTTAGTGTCAAGACATTGCCCCAACTGCCTACCGATCCAGCTATTACTACCAGCCACTAACTTACTATTCTCACCTCCTATAGTATCACGTCGAAGTTTGCTTTTAGACAAGAGAATGAACACTGACATGTCTTTCTATATACCCGAAATAGTTACATCCCTAACGAATTCGTCTGGCCTTACATTTCCCTTTATGTTCTTGTGTCCTGGGACTAGTTTCTTAGGTTAGGTCGAAGTGGTAGCTTTGATTACCAAAGCACATTTGACCATGCATAGCGGCCCGTTGTGAAGTAACTTCCACCAAGGTTAGTTTAGGTTAGAGGACGTGTACTTGGCAATTAAGACAAGTACAGTACCCGGAGGTCGAATTGATCCATTGTACGACGTCCTAGTTTCTCACACCACTTATGTTGTGTGTTAATTTTATATATGAGTGGCGGGACCTACAGTTTTGAAGTCGATTCCGAACGACAGATTTTTATTTATTGAGAAACTTTTCATGGCAATTTTTATTTACTCTCAGAGTTTTTGCCAGAAATCTACTGAGAGGAAGTCACCGAAAAAATACTTCTTGTATTTTGTCTTTGATGCCTGGCCTGGGGCTCGAACCCAGGCTTTTGCGTCTAATAAGCCAACACACTACCTACTAGACTACGGCGACTTCAAAAAAAAAATGTGGAACGCTTCACGATTTTGCGTGTCATCCTTGCGCAGGGGCCATGCTAATCTTCTCTGTATCGTTCCAATTTTAGTATATGTTCTGCCGAAGCAAGAACAACTTCCACCAAACTCATCACAGAAGTTGATCAGCACAAGGGCTACACTTCTGGGACCAACATGATCCAAATATTAAACTGTTCAACCATCGCATTAAGACATAAGCGACTGGCGAGGGTAGTTCTTGCCCTCAGGATGAGTATATTCATACTTCAATTGCGGAAAAGTTATTCGTCGTATAAATGCCAGTCAACAGCGTACTTTATAGCAAAGATTTCTCCCTTATAAACACAGCAAGGATTTGCATGTCGCTTTGATATGTTTAATGGCAGCATCGTCGAAGATATTATAAAACTTCTGGTTACAGATCCTTTTTCCAGTACCCCTCTTGGAAGCATATGGCTTCCACAAAGAATTTCTGGCTTGTTTCCGTTTCTTTCATCAATTTTTTGTTGTTCCAGCTAAGCAGGTGATTGGTTTGCTGTAGAAAGTCCTTGGAAAATGGGGCTGCCATCGATCCTTGCCTGGAAACAACGATCTCCGAGTAGCTTCTTGAAAATTTGAACAAAAGATATCTTCTGCATATGGAAGTCGCCGTAGTCTAGTAGGTAGTGTGTTGGCTTACTAGACGTAAAGCCTGAGTTCGAACCCCAGGCAAGACATCAAGACAAAATACAAAAATTATTTCTTCGGCGACTTCCTCTCAGCAGATTTCTGGCAAAAACTCTGAGAGTAAATAGAATTGCCATGAAAAAGTTACTCAAAAAACTGTCGTTCGGAGTCGGCTTTAAACTGTAGGTCCCGCCACTCATGTATGAAATTAACACACAACATAAGTGGTGTGAGAAACTAGGACGTTGTACAATGGGTCAATTCGACCTCCGACTGCTGTACTTGTCTTAATTGACAAGTACACGTCCTCAACCTAACCTAACCTATCTTCTGCGTACTTTTTCGTGTACTAAGCCGGTATTTTGCAGCCATCAAATCTCACTCGTAAACTATCTAGAAAGGAATTTTATGATTAATTTGTAGCCAGAGAGGGTTTCTTATAATCCAATAAGCGGTTATTTATAAACAGATCGGATTTACGACTTTTAGAGTGCAAGTCTGCTTTTGCACAGTAGTACACAGAGGCAGTATGGACACAAGTTGGTTTTTCAGCCGATCATTTTTAGCTTTCGACTGCATATTTCTTGGCAGGTGCCTTTTAACAATTTAGAAATGAAATTTTTTAGTTTAGGAAAGAATCAAGATGCTTTAAAGAAAAATTTACTGGCGCCCACTAATTGGCATTTTAGAAAAAAAATTATCTTTTCATATTACCTAATTACCCTATAAAAAAGAGGTTTATCGAGCATTCGAAATCATGTTGTGCCCATTAGTATACCTATTGTATGCCCCTTAAATTTACTGTCACTTTAACTAATTGAATATTCGTTTATTTTTGGCAAACGTTTCTAAAACGTAAACAAAAGAAAGCAAAAAAAAAACAAAAAGGGAAAGAAAATGATTAAATGTTATACGGTATGTCCACATCTGTTCCACTTGACACTCACATTTCACTTTTGCATTTTGCAATTAAAAATCTGTTAAAAATTATACTTCTAAACAGACCGAAACCAGCAAAAAACCCACAAAAAATACCTTAAAAATGCAACAAGAATGTGTTTGAAATGATTTTTCTTATGTTTTCTAATCTAATTTTAGTGTGTAATTTGTTCTACTAAAACAGCCATACATCTGTACGAAAGTATTGTTAAATTATAATTGTTGCATTTCTTTTATTTATTAATTAAATTGTTATGTTAAGTAATTATATTCTATTTTTAAAATAATTTGATTTCTTTAAAAAAATATTCTTTTTTTTTCTTCTTTTCACATGCAATTTGCGCGATACGTTTTGAAATATTAAAACGAAAAAAATCGAAAAACAACGAAAAACACACACACTCTCTCTCTCTCTCTCTCTCTCTCTATTTTGCACCATTTAAACACGTCACATTCATGTTCATTTCTTTACTTTTTTTTACTTGATAATCTCACCAACCGTATCATCATCACACCACCACCACCACCACCACCATATGCAATATGAACTCAATTCGAATCGTAATGTTGTCAATGCAATGAATTCGAATGCCACCTTTTGTCGCCATACATATTTCTCTATCATCATTGTCATGGTCGATCGATCGATTGTCGTTCTCCAGATCATCCTATACATCCACCAACGGAGACTAGCGATCCCTGGGATATTGAGTTTCCACCCGATAGATCCGAGAATTGCATTAGGCAAATCGATGGTGTATTCAATGTGTTCGCAACTGAGGTAAGTTTAAAATAAAACGAATATATTACGAAGACATAATAACTGATGCATTGTTTTTGAGGTTAGGTTTCAGATTCGAAAAGCTACTCAAGCTTAATTTTTTATTTTTTAGAATTATAAGAATTCTTGTGATACGTACATACATAATTATTTCATTACAACCCTTCAGGCAAGATTACGACCTAGCTTCTCACAGCAATTATGTTGTGTGTGTTAATTTTATACATAAGTGGTGGGACCTACAGTTTAAAGTCGACTCCGAACGACAGATTTTTTTATTTATTGAGAAACTTTTCATGGCAATTTTTATTTCAATCACAGAGTTTTTGCTGGAAATCTGCTGAGAGGAAGTCGCCGAAGAAATATTTGTTTCCATATTTTCGTTTATATATCTGACCTGGTGTTTGAACCGCGGCCTTACATCTACTAAGCCAACACACTGCATACTAGACTGCGGCAACTTTTACTTTAGATGTACTGTAACGTAAAATTAATTTGTGCATCAAATTGAAGACTTTATTTATCACAGATAACGTGACTCCATTTGTTAGCATTTTGAAGATAACCCTCTGTAATACTACAAGGAAGGTTAGGTTAGGTTAGAGGACGTGTACTTGTCAATTAAGACAAGTACAGTACCCGGAGGTCGAATTGACCCATTGTACGATGTCCTAGTTTCTCACACCACTTATGTTGTGTGTGTTAATTTTATACATGAGTGGTGGGACCTACAGTTTAAAGTCGACTCCGAACGACATATGTTTGAGAAACTTTTTTTCATGGCAATTTTATTTACTCTCAGAGTTTTTCCTAGAAATCTGGTGAGAGGAAGTCGACGAAGAAACACTTTTTTTGTATTTTGTCTTGATGTCTGGCCTGGGGCTCGAACCCTGGCTTTACGTCTAATAAGCCAACACACTACCTACTAGACTACGGCGACGTCGAATACTACAAGCAAACGTAAACCAAATTTTTTGAAGACGACACAGTTAAGTCTCTTTAGTACCAAAAGGAAGCTTGCGCCGAATCCAAACGAATATTTTCTATAAACTTTGTAGCTCGCCTTGTTCCTTCCCTCTTTCTACAAGATATAGGGTTTTATGGGGGGATCCTGATTGAGTTCAACACATTATGTGTTTGTACCTCAAAATGCAGAGACTTTAACTCCAGGTTCTTAGTCGTGATATCTTCAATGTAGTTTGCCTCTGTGGGGATATCTAACATTGAGACTTTCATCTGTGCGTAGGTTAGGTTAGGTTAGGTTAGAGGACGTGTACCTGTCAGTCAAGACAGGTACAGTACCCGGAGGTCAGATTGACCCATTGTACAACGTCCTAAAGGAGGGAAGGATAATATAGGGGATAGGATGAAAGGAGGGTATATGGGAAAGGGGGGAGTGGGAAGCGGGGGAATCACACAGACCAGACACAACAAAAGGATGGGAGAGCGCGACTACTCCGATGAAGTCCTAGCCTCTCAACCAGCCTAAGCCACTAATGAATCTGTGGAGAGCCTTGATGTCGGCTCTCGACACAGAATTCAAACTCTCAAAGAAGGGCCTACCAAGGGTCCTTAACCTCAATCTACCAAGGGCTGGGCAGTTACAGAGGAGGTGTTCGATAGTCTCCAACTCCTCCTCATCGCAACACGCCCTGCAATAGTCCGGCTGGAATCTGTTCCAGATCCCCGTCAGTGACCTAATCTTGCAGTGCCCCGTGATAAAACCGACAAACTACCTTAAACTGGCCTTATTCAAGCCCAGCATCCAACCTGTTCTCTTACTGTCTAAAGCAGGCCATAGACACCTAGAAACAAAACAACCCGATCCGTTCCCCTAACGCCTCTGCTCTTTCTCCATGCCCCATCCATTGATGAGGCCATAGAGGTGACAGACTGGGGGGTCAGGACCAACCATCAAATCGCCTACTGAAAGCGAAGAGAGTGCGTAAGTGTGCCCCAAAACAACATAATAAAACACGCTTAAATCCTGTTAGAAATAGCTAGGCTCGGTTAGGTCAGGCACGGCTGGTATGAAAGTAGTAAGGAAAACCATTTTACGCATTCCAAAAGATCCCTATGATTCCAATAAGTCTTCAAGTTTTACTGAATGTCAACGGAGTACTCCCTCATAAGTATCCTTGTATACTACAACAATCAGAAAGCTAACTCCCCTGGAATTAGCGTTAATTACGAGCTTATCTCAGACAGATTAAAGTTTAAAATATTTGGTGCTAAAAGTCTACCACAAAAATTCTACTGACATCAACGACTTCAGATCGGTCAAGTGATCGAACTACATCAGCGTCAACCTAGCACAGACCTATGCAAAAGACTTTAAAATATGAGATTATTAATACGATTATTAATACGAATCATTGGATTCACACGGTTTTATTAAAAAATGCTTGTAGATCAGACGAAAGTTACTCATTAGACCGGCCATGCCATGATAATAGTTGCTCTCACTTGTAAAAGAATTAGGTTAGAGGACGTGTACTTGTCAATTAAGACAAGACAGTACCCGGAGGTCGAATTGACCCATTGTACTGTAAAAGAATTGATATGATAACAATTTAAGAGAAAAAATCATTTAGAATGATTAGAAGTAGAGTTAGAGGTAGAATGGCATCTGGTGATACGCCACTTTACTTTACATAGCCTAATTAATTCAATATTTTCATTCACTTCTTTTTTATTACTTCATAGGCGTCCCAGGAGCCTTTGGTACCAAATTATCCAAAACTTAAGGATTTCTGCAATGATATGCAAATCATGTGCAACATGATTGCCGATGGACCACTGTAAGTAATTTTTTTTTTTGGAAATTTTATTTTAATTTTCCTTCTTAATGTTTATTTTTTTGTTGTTTTTTGTTACAGAAAATCATTTTGTTATCGCCGTTTATGTTATTTATCATCGAAATTCCAATTGCATGTTTTACTTAACGAATTAAGAGAGTTGGCATCGCAAAAGGCTGTGCCTCATCGTGATTTTTATAATATAAGGTAAGCCAGCACGCTAAAAACATAATGTCAACGTTCATTATTGAAATTTTTCCTTTCCATATGCCATTAAAGAAAAGTTGATACCCACATACATGCTGCCTCCTGCATGAATCAAAAGCATCTCTTGCGTTTCATTAAGAAAACTTTGAAAAAGAATTCCAACGAAGTGGTAACCGTAACCAAAGGCCAAGAGATGACATTATCACAGGTATTTCAATCGATGAATTTAACCACTTACGATCTAACGGTGGATATGCTAGATGTACATGCCGATCGTAATACGTTCCATCGTTTTGATAAATTCAATGCCAAATATAATCCAATTGGCGAGTCACGTCTAAGAGAAGTCTTCCTTAAGACCGATAACTATTTGAATGGAAAATATTTTGCACAAATTATAAAGGTAAAGTAGCTGAGGATGTAATTACAAGGGAGTTTAAATAATTTTTAATTTTTAATTTTTTTTTTTTATTAAAAGGAAGTTGCTTTCGATTTGGAAGAATCTAAATACCAAAATGCCGAGCTACGTTTATCCATTTATGGTAAATCACGTGATGAATGGAAAAAACTGGCTCAATGGGCCATTGACTATAATGTTTATTCCACAAATATACGCTGGCTTATACAAATACCACGTCTTTAGTAAGTATAAGCTAAGGTAGCGCGTTGTCCAACAAGTTTTAATTTTCTTCTCTTTCCAGTGATATTTTTAAATCCAATAAATTAATGACCTCATTCCAAGATATATTGGATAATATCTTCTTGCCTTTATTCGAAGCCACTAAGGATCCCAGTAAACATCCCGAATTGCATCGTTTCTTGCATTATGTCATCGGTTTCGATTCGGTAGATGATGAATCCAAACCCGAAAATCCTTTGTTTGATGGCGATATTGCTACACCACCTAAATGGACTGAGGATGAGAATCCACCCTATGCCTACTATATTTATTATATGTATGCCAATATGTCGGTTTTAAATCAATTTAGAAAGTAGGTTTCCATTTCTTTATTCTTTATCCCGACAGGAAATTTCAAAACAAATTTATTTCGAATTTTTTTTATTTACAGAGAACGTGGCCTTAATACGTTTGTTTTACGCCCACATTGTGGTGAGGCAGGTCCTGTACAACATTTAGTTTGTGGCTATTTAATGGCTGAAAACATTTCACATGGTTTGCTTTTGCGTAAAGTACCTGTGCTCCAGTATTTGTACTACTTATCACAAATTGGGATTGCCATGTCGCCACTCTCCAATAATTCGCTGTTTCTTAACTATCATCGTAATCCTTTGCCGGAATATTTGGCTCGCGGTCTAATTGTCTCGCTATCCACTGATGATCCCTTACAGTTTCACTTTACCAAAGAACCTCTGATGGAAGAATATAGTATTGCCGCTCAGGTATGGAAATTAAGCTCATGTGACATGTGCGAATTGGCTCGTAATAGTGTCTCAATGAGTGGTTTTCCTCATAAGGTAAATTCTTTTTCAACAAAACATAGAAAGATTTGCTAACTTTTGAAATATTTTCCATATTTAGATGAAACAACATTGGCTGGGACCAAATTACACACGTGAAGGTGTTGCTGGCAATGATATAACCCGTACCAATGTACCCGATATACGTGTTGCTTATCGTTCGGAAACTCTACTCGATGAACTCTCCAACATCTTTAAAGTTCATAAAATTCCTCACAATATAATTGAGGAAACCTCCTAAACTACTACGAAATGTCTTCTCTTTTGCTTGGTCTATGAAAAACTTTATAATCAATATCGTCGCCATCGATTTATGTTTGATCAAATATGATGATGTGTTAAAATTAAGTGCGAATTTATATGTATGTATGTGTGTATTGCTTTTTGTAATAGATTGAATTTATAACCTGTTCTGTTTGATGGTCACACAACAATACAATAATAAAACAATTGAAGAAAATCAAATATTTTTTTAAAATAAAATTAATACAACAAAATCTTATTAACATAACAGTTTCAAATAAAATGTGTCTTAATTTTGATTTAATTCGAGCACTAATAAACTAAAGAAATGCTTAAGTTTTTTTTTCTTTCTTTACAATATTTTTAATTAAGAGTTTTGATTCAAATGAACCTTTTTATTTGGAGATTTGGAGCCATTGTGTTTTTTTTTTAACTTCTAGGAATTCTTTCATATTATATCGTTAAACGTTACCTAAGCTGTTGCGTAGAAAAGGGATTTGTTTTTTGTGCTTTTAAAAATTCATTCTGGTTGGGAAATAGAAAGGCTGCTTCCATGTCAAAGTTAAAGAGAAGCACTTGATGTCTTTACCTACATCTTTATATGGTTTTCCCATACTTGAAAGAAAAGTATACTTCAGCATGGTGAGAGGGAATAAAAATATTTGCTGCCCTGCCTATAAAATTAAACTTTCAACACCATTTACCTACAGACACTCTCAAACTGAGACAGATCCATCTGCGTACTAAACTGTTTTGGAAAAAAAGCTGAAATAGATGTTCTTTCGAAATTTGCATTCATCCGTGAAATTAATGCTGTCCCACTTAGTGTGTAATTCAGTCGATTCTTTATATTAACATGACCAACAATTAGTTTCTTTGCGGCAACGTTCGAATAGCTTAGATTATGTGCTCACTATACACTAAAACTTAATATAACCGTGTATTCTACCAGCATTCATAGTGACGGATCAGTTAAGATGTCCACAAAGGCCTTCTAAGTATCCACGATGGATAATGACAGAGGAAGACAATATTTCTCCATTTCATTGCAGGATAGTAACACCCAGTCATTCCGATATAAGAGGAGCAATAGCTTTTGTTGAAATCGATTACCTTCCTGGGAGAACGTCACGTCGACGAACAGTCAGGCCGCCATAAGATCTCTGTCGGGTTTTGTGAATAACTCCAGGATCGTTAGGGAATATCGCCGCTGTCTCGACCTTCTTTCTGAGCGCTTCAGCGTCTCGCTGGTCTGGGTCCCCGGGCACAGTAATGTTCTGGGGAACTGTAGGGCCGACGAGTTCGCCAGAGCTGGTGCACTCCTTCCGGAATCGTTTTCGATTGAGCATGCCACTTGCCTCGTTCAAGTTGGCTATTGTGCGGAAATTCTTTCGGGGCGCCAACCTATCCTGGGTCAATGAGGAGTCCTGCTCCATCGCTAGACTCACCTGGCCCTTGGTGGATAGTAGGCGTACGAACCAGTTGCTTGGACTTGGTCGTAACATCATCTCGACCACAGTGGCCATGCTTACGGGCCATTGCGATATGGGCAGACACGCGGAAAGGATGCGGCTCCCATTCAACGACTTCTGGCGCGAGTGCAGATCCGCTGAGGAAGAAGAGACTGTATTCCACTTCTTCTGTCAGTGTCCGTCACTTGCTAGGTGCAGGAATAGATTTTTTTGGTCTCCGTTTCTTGTCAGCGTGACGGAGCTATCATCTATTGACATCAAGGATATAGCTTCGTTCATCAAACTTTCTGGCTGGTTTTCCAGCGTGGGGTAGTCGTGCTCCTGATGAGCAGCCCTTGTACTGACCAACTTCTTCCTCCTCCCTGGTCTTGGTGGAACTTGGTCAGCACAGGGACTGCGTTCACCCGTAGCACCACAACGGGCCGCTATGTGCGCTCAAGTGAGCTTTGTAACATGGTCAAAGCTACTACTACGACCTAACCTGGGAGAACGTATTGCAAGTGCTTTAAGTCAACTGTTGCTAACATCTGTAGTACGGCAAAATCATCTCAAGTTGTTGTGGTCATAAAGCCAGCTTGCTCTCTTACTTTGAAGTACGCTTATGTTTGGGATGGGATTGTTAGGAGTGTAAATTAGGGCCAACAATTCTTTTTTCCTGTTTAGGTAATTTTTTTACGAGGACCTTTAAGGTTTAAAAGTTTAAATATCTAAGCTGTAGGGGTACCGTCAGTTTTCCGAGTTTCAGTAAATTTATTATCACTTACACACACAACACAATTGATCATTACAGCTCTTTAGTCAGGATGAATGGCCAGACCTACAGTTTAAAGTCGATTCCGAACAACAGGTTTCTTGAGAAACTTTTCATGGCAATTTTGTTTACTCGCAGAGTTTTTGCCAGAAATCTGCTGAGAGAAATTCACCGAAAAATTATTTTTTTTTCATATTTACGTTTTGATGTCTGACTAGGGGTTTGAACCGCGGTCTCACGTCTTATAAGCCAGTTCTTGTTTATTATCAGCTCCTGCAAATCGATCAGCCATTATTTTTTTCTTTCTTACACAGTGCTATCCCTTATTATTGTTGCTATAATAGTTTAACTGCTGTTGAGAGTTCTTTCCAGGAGGAAATAAAAAAATTAAGCAACTTTAATTGGTCTCAATCAAGAGATCCCTTATTGGAACATTGATAAAAATTCATTGGGTGATGATTGGTGGAGGCAGACCGTGCATCGTTTTAATATGACGGGAACTATCCGTAACCGTTGAGAATACTGCTTCAATCTATTGTTGTCAGCCTATCTGCTTAATTTGAAGTGATCCTACGGCTTTGGAATATTTAAAAGAATTCATTCTTTTTATTTTTATTTTTTTGTTTTCTTATATAAATAAATGTATTTATTGATTTCATTTTTTTTAATAAAAACGATGACAAAATAAAAGTATGCAAATGTACAATTATGCCAATGCCATTTCAAAATGCGATATAATATTTTATATTAAAACAAAAATGAAAATTTATAATAAAAAAAAAGGAAATTAAAACGAAAATAATTTCAAACAAATGAGGCGGCCAAATACGAAGTAATAAAAATCGAAAAAGAAAAAGGAAAGCTAAAACAATTCTTTAAAGGTAAACAAGGTAAACATAAACTTGGTTTAAATTAAGATGTATTGCTAAGACTTAAAATTTAATGCAAATAAACTAAAATAGAAATATATGCAGGTAAAGAGAGTTTTAAAAACATGATGGTGGTTAACAAATTAAACAAGAAACACAAAATGAACACAGTTAAGTATAAAAGTAAACGGCCATTATATGATAAAAAATTAATTAATTCTTAATAAAAATCATTGTTTTGGTTAAAATTAATTTCTAAAAAAGAAAAGAAATTCCAACACAAATACGAGTCTTTTTTCTTCTTCTTCTTTCTTTCAAGTATAAAATTAGTAGTAACTGTACTAAATTATTAAAACTAAACATGGACTGTAACTAAAAGGGTGAATTCATGCCCAATTTTGTGCCAAAATCCAAACGGGCACGACGTTGATAACGTGTGTTAACTCTGTTTTGTAAGAGAAAGAGAAGGAAAATTTTAATTTATTTGGAGAAACAACAAGAACAACAATAGACACACAACTTACTTTATTTCCTGCCATTTACAAAATTCCGAAACTACTAAACTTATGAAACAGCCTACAAAGAGGAATACAATAGCCGGCCATGCATCCTCCAATTGATTGCGTATCTCATCGTTAAGCATAATCTCCGCTGTACATATAAGCGAATGAAAAACTAGAATACAGAAGCAGGTAAATGCCCAAATGCTATTACGAAAAGGATTCTTTTGCCACAGTGAATGATCACGATGGACAAAGGAAGCAGAAACCGTAACTAAAAGGTATTAAAAAGGAAAAAAAAACAAAAATTGGAATTATTTTCCAAAGTATTTGAACTTCATTTAACAAATTCCTACTTACCGAAATGCAATAAAATGCCGAGTGTGGAAAATATTCGTGCAATTTGTAAATTGATATGTTTGTCATCCTCTTCGACATCCATTATTTTTATAGGATGATCCATAAATGCACAATACGATAAAATCTGTTGCAAAAAAATAACAATTTCTTTCTTTTAAGAACAACAACATCCAAGAAATAAGACAAGACTCACCATAACCAAAATGGGCGTTAAGAATTTGCAACCATAACACCATAGAACAAAACCAAAAACCCTTGAATCATATTCAGTCTGTTTTTTGCCTGTGGCACGATTCATAATCTTCGGATCCAAGTGAATGTGTGCCAAAGAAAGTGATATTAAAGGCACTGGTATGCACATTAAATAAATTACCATTAAAGGCGTCAATAGTGGGCGCAGTGACAGACAAGTACTCAAGATGTTAATCATTGATAAAGCCCCCGCACAGCAAGCCCAAAACTGTATGCAATTCCATAGGCCCGAGGAAAAGCGACGCGATAACTCAATAATGGCCACCAATGACAGGGGATCTTCTCGTTTTACAGCTATGGAACAAGGTAAGGAGTTTAGAATGCGACTTAAGTAAATCGGTGAAATGGTATTGCCAGGACATTGCATAGGTCTGGCAGGACCAATAGTGGCACCATATTGTCCTGTTTCCAGCAGCTCCTCTGCTGCCAGATCTTCTTGCATATCCGTGCACGATGCATGAGCGGTGCCTGATGCTTTTTTCTTAGTTTTCAATTTATTATTTACGATATTGGCTTCAGTATAAGCCTCTATGTCTTGGCATACTTGGGGATATAAAGGTTCTACAGCTATGCTGCAGTCGGCCTGTAAAAATATTTCTGCATTTGAGTTGCTGGCCGAAGAACCCAAACACACCACAATTTCACCATACGATTGCATTATTTCCAGCATTTGACTGGTGGCCTCAGCCGAACAGTCGGTAAATAAAGAGACTTGCAAGGGCACATTGTCCACTTTTTCCAAATGCGGTCGTATATTTTCAATGCCTCTGGGTAATTTCGCTCTATTCGACATATCAAAATGAACCGGAGCACTTTGCTCGGTGCTCTCCGTTAAAATGCTGATCGAACGACAGTGTTCATCTAAAGCAGAGTCTTGAGACTGCCGCCGACGTCCATTTCTTAAGGATTCATTAAGCGATTCTCTAGAGCCAGCCAAGCTGGCATTAGAACATGTTTCATTGTTGTCCATCAGATTTAATAAATTATTTGAAATGGCTCCCGGAGCTGAAGAGCTCAAGGTCTTGGAAGACTCTAGATTAGTAAATGGTGGCAGTAGATAATTCAAATCGGAGGATTCATCGTCTGTGGCTATATTACCTAAAATATTGTTTTCAAGGGAATTATCATTATCATGACAGTCAGATGTAGCTGAAGTTGTTGTTATAATGGCAGTGGTTGTAGTGGAACACGGTGGTGGTGGTGGTGGTGGTGGTGGTAATTGTGGTTGTATGATATCGAGCACTTCATGATTTTTTACTGAAGATGAACGTTTGTTAATGATAGTAGTAGTAGTAGCAGTAGCAGTAGTACTAGTAGTAGTGGTAGTAGCAGTACAAGTATTTGTACTATTAATGGCGGTGATTATGTTTTTATTAGCATGAGATGACGTGGTTATGTTAGGGGGTTTGGTGGTAGAGGTAGAAGTAGTAGTAGCAGTAGTAGTAGTAGTAGTGGTGGTGGTGGTGGTAGTAGTCATATTATTAACGTTGTTAGTATAATCAAGTTTACCAGTAGTTTTCGGCGATTGTACAGCAGCACTATTGGCGATCTTTTCGTCCGATTCACTTAACAGTGAAATGTGACAATTCCAACCGGATTCCAGACCCATCTTCTCAGAGAAAACACGGGACCGCAATTCGTTCTCTTTGCTGAAATGGACAAAACGTATACAGGCCCTTTCGAGACGTTCCACAAGCTGTACTATGTCTGTCTGAGCCTGATACTGCATTGTCACCATGCCTATGAACACCTGATGGCATTGCATTTCAAAACAGCCCTCCACATCGGTAATGTCGTCTTCTTTGCCCTCCGAAAACAACAAAGAGTCCGTGCTAATGCTGTGACTCAATTTGCCATGGCCACACTCAAAATCACAATGCATTTTGTCCACATGTTGCATGCGCATCTTTGATTCCGGCGGTAATTCCAAATAGGCAATATTGCCGCTGTTTGTGGGGCCGCCACTTAAAGCACCATTTATACCATGTCGCAGTGGACGATAGGCAAAAGCAGTGCAGTAGGCTGTCAAAGCACTGCGCTGATAAAAGTCCAAGGCTCGTTTACGATCCTGTGGTGAAAGCGGCCGCAAATCCACTCCATCCCAGAAATCATCGCAACAATCCAATATAATGTCTGCTGTACCCTGGGTAAATAGCGACAAATAACCGCCAGGGTTTTCACGCATTACCACCGACAGGGAGTGTGGAAAAGGAACCTTCACCTTAGACGACAGTTGCAGTTGGCGAGCAAAACGTATATCCCTACGTACCACATCGGGTTGCTAAAAGAAGAAAAAAGGAATCAAAAAAGCAGAATTTAATTTACATTTGAAACATCTTCGAATCACACAGATGTTGTTAGATTTTACAACGAATAAATGATTAATAATCTCCTTACCAAATGTCGATATGTGGCTAATTGACCCTCAAGTGTAAAACGATCCGTGGCATGATCTGTAAAACCGATCTGTTTCGCCAACTCACATAAACAGCGTCTATTATTGTGGATATTGTGTGTGTGTGTGTAGGTATGTATGTATGGTATGTATAAGAGTATGGGTTTTGGGGATTTCATTAAAAAATTTATTAATTTCCCATTCATTCATTTGTTGATTAGTTTAAATTCATAATGAAAAAGTCTCATCATTATCAAAGAAAAGCATAATGCAATAGGGTTTAAAGAAAATAAATTTAACAAGAACAGAAATAATCAAAATTTTAACTCGGGTGTATAAGATGTCTAAAAAAATAATAAACTAACAGAAGACAAAGAGAACTAAAGGTAGACAACAGACAGACAGACATAAAATGAGAATATTAAAAGATAATAAAGAACTCAACTAAATTGTTAAATAAAGAAAAGAGAACAAGCGAAACAAAATAAATACAATTGAATACCAATTCATATGTGGTGTTGTTTTCATTTATTGATGAATGTGATTAGAAGCGATTGTTAATTGATATTTCAAAAACTGTGCACAATGAACTTTTAAAAATTTAAATAAAAAAAGAATCTTACAAACATCGTCGATAGAGTGTTTAAGCACTTATTATTCTACGAAAAAGATTATAAAATTGAATTGAAAATCTAAACAACAACGATTTACCTGCAAATAGTGTGATTAAATAAATGATAGTGAGTATTACATTACTTGTATTAAAAACGGAACTATAAAACATTGATTACGTTTAAAGAAAAAATCAGAATAAACAGAGTTTTTTTTTACAAATTTCTAACAATTATATGCTACACAAGAAGAATCTATCAGTGAGATGAATGAATTCTACTTTAAATTCCACATAGTTAAATACAGGTTCCAGCGCTTGAAGTGTTACTAATTAACAATTGCAAAGAACAGTTTGTAAAATATTTAGTCTTTTTACTCGATTTTGAAATAAATAACATTTTCGAACATCGTAAACTACGAAAATAAAAAAATTATTGCCAAAATTTTAATAGCAATAGCTTTAGATTGATTTAAAACTTATATGGGCATGTTTCAAAATTTTTCGAACTTAATTTCGAATTTTCGAACATAAGTCAAAAACATTTAAAACACAATTGTCTATTAAAATTAAGTTAAATAAAGATAATTTCCTAAGTTTCTGGCCAAAATTTCGATTTTCGAACATTAAAAACTTGGTAAATAACAAAAATTTCGTTTTAATTTCAATGTAAAATTTAATTCGGCCAGATCAAAAACTATTTCAATTTAAGTTTGAATTTGTGATTATAAGTCAAACAAATTGCAAGGTTCTAAATTATCATTTAATTTGCGTTATAACCAGAACCAATAGTTTTTTTTTACAAAATAATAAATTAAATCCTTTACTTAACTATTTCACGTTAAGTTTGTAACATTTAAAGCGTCGATCCCTGTATTTATTTGTTTAGTGAATAAAGATTTCTTTCTATTTTATTGATAGCTTACGAGTTCAGGTTAATTGTTCTGATAGCCTAACAATTATGGACATAAGAAATAGAAATTCAAAATACAAGATTTCTTTCACAAACTCTATGATTAGTTACGACTAATGAAAATACACGTTTGATACAAATTTTGATAACAATTTCAACATCCATTTTGTTTGAAAAATGTGTATGAATTTTAGAAAAAAATCTTTAAGTTTTAGAATGTGTTTTATTTTCGTTGTTTTGCTGTAAATTTATTTCAAAGTTGTAGCTTTTAAATTTAGAAATAATAGTTAAAAAATGTTTAAATGAAACACAGTTCCTGGCATAAATGGTGAAAATTTATTACTAAAGTCTTGAACTGTTTGCAAAAATGAAAAGCTCGAAATCGCATGAATGTATGCAAATATAAAAGCTAAGCGATAAAAAGTGAATTGCAAATATATCCCCAATTCGATTTTGAAATTGCTGAACATCAGGGCGTTACGAAAGATATGAATTTGTTGAGTAAGAAAAGGTAAATCATGTAAGCAATGTTTTCCGCAGCTTAAGGAAAAGATCTGCAGGCTGGAATTGATCATAATCATTTATCGATTTATTTTGAGGCGCGAGTTTTCACTTGTCATAAATCACTTTAAGGTATAAAGAAGAAAAACATATCGACGAGGCATGTTTAGCCTTGCTATTGATTGAACGATGTATTGAATTCAGGGTATAGTGAGTACATACATACATTGCAACCATTCAGTCAGATTTACGGTCTGACTTCTCAGATTACTCATGTTGTGAATGTTAAAATCAATGGGTAGAGACACACAGTTTAACGTCGAATTGCATAAAACTCTTATGATTTATGTTTACAAGAGTCGAGTACAAAAATCGTTTGATTTCATAAATTTTCTGCCAGAAAGTTTTGTTTTTGGAAGCGACAGAATGACAAGAAACTATGCATGTATGATGCACTTTTTCGTACACTCTCAACCTTCAAGAAAAAGTGAGAAGTGAGAAATATAAAGTGAAGGTCTTCACATAATGTTTTTAAAGTAAACCAAAACCAAAAATAGAATTTATTTGTAAAGCTGGGACCTTTTGTAATTTATATATGAATAAAATAAAGCGTAATAAAATTAAATATTTGATTAAAAAAAAAGAAAATGTTATAACCAGGAACTGCTTTCACCATTAAAAGTATATTTTACTTAAGGAAGTATTGGAAAAATTATTATTTTTTATAAAATTAAAAAATAATTTAGAAAAATTAAAAGAAAGAAACTCAAAATGAAAATAAAACAACATACCCATGCAAAAAGCTTTTCATACTGGACTCTACGATCGCATACCGATTTGTAACAGGTACCAGATCCTTATCCAACATAGCGACAGCTGTGACATGACCACAAAATTGCGCATAATGGGCATGCGTTAAAGGAGAACAAGTGTTCAATAAGATTGCCAAACCTAAAAGCCATGAAGATGATAAAAAAAATAAAAATTAAAATGTGTTTTATGCACTACGTTTATTTAAGTATACATTACCCAATGGCTTTAACGATTTAATGTGATTTTTCCATTCTTGATCATCGAATTCCAAACGAAAGGGACAATGTTGATCGTGTGTCAAGTCCAAAACTTCGGCTACTATGCCATCGCCTTTCTGTACCGTATGATCGGGTATATCGCTTTCGGAATTCATTGAAGTTTGTAAACTTTTCTCTTCAAAATTATTTGGATCAGTATCGTGTAGAAAGAAAACTTTTTCTGCTGTGGGATTGGGCCACGACAAAATGCCTTTTTTGTCGACACAACATAAAGCCGTTATAGAACCTAAAACCTGTACAACATTTGCTGAACGTGGCAATAATTCACTGTTACCCTGCCATAATTGTAGCCAATTGCGAAACACCTTAGAGCGATGCAAAGCTGTGTTTTCATAATCAAATGCCGGTGTATCGAGATCCTCTTCAAATGATTTCTCTGAATCTTTGCCCAAGACAAGCTGAGGCGTACGCAGAAAACACTGCAAACGAGCAATGCCCCAAAGATTCATAGAAATCCACATGAGAGGAAATACCAAGGGTAATAATGGAATTACAGCCGAAGCTGGAGATTCTATAAGCATGTCCATCCATTCATAATGGCCATCTGGCGTTGAAGCTGAGAAACCGAAACCATGTAATCTCAAAATGCCAGCGAACAGAGTAATTATAAGAGCGCATATAAAGCCCCATTGTTGTATATATTTGGTGACAAGCTAAAATGTAATTGAATGCAATTAGAATTACAATTAACAGCAGCAAGTTAAAAAGGCCCTTAATGGCCATTGACCACAAAAATGTTTATATTTGAAGCATTAAAAAATACTCTGTATTCACATATGCATTGTTTTTTAATAACAATAATAAATTTTTATACGGCTAATAGCAACAAAGAAAACAAGAATAAACTGGTATTTAAACGATAGATTGGTTTAAACACAAACAAATTGTTACAAATATTTACATTTTCACCTTTTCAAAGGATTTTCCTGTTGCTAACAGCTTAAGAAAAATTTAGAAATTCATTTGCCATGAATTTATTTCATTTTTATTAATTTAAATTTCTTTCAATCAAGTTAAAAAAAGTTTATGCCAGTTTATCAAGGAATAAAATTAGAATTCTTTTGTTTTTTCATATTTACTTACCAAATATCTCTGTTGATTGTATATAGTTGGTGGTCTTTTAAGTGAATTCTCTAAAATTATTTTTAAATTCGTCAAGTAGGGTGTGTTTTCCAAACAGCACACCAAATCAGGCAGTGGACTTCTGGCAACCGGCTTTACCGGTGGTTCCCTGTTATGGGCAACACCATATATTTCATGCGCATTGAATGTTTTCTTGCCATTAACCTCTGCACAAGGTCCTGGTGTTATATGACCCGGCCGCAAAACAATATAATCTCCCTCGACCAATAAGGCCCAAGGTAAATTGACAATAACACCATCTCGATAAGTCCACTGCAGTGAAACGCATGGCGATAGCGGACAACAAGTATGAGGATAATTACGCGGCTGCCATTCAGAACATAATTCAACTTCAGCTAAACGCAAATCATTTAAGGCATCACGACATTTACGATAGATTTCTGTGCGTCTCAGGTTATTCTCACGTATCACAATAAACAAATCCAATGATAAGATAGCTGCTAAACACAACGCGGAAAGATATGAACAAGAGATAAGTAATGCTATCGTAGTCAACAGTGAGGTGGCAATCGATGACCAGCCCAAGGGACTGTCATAGCGTTTAACAAATGCAGAGCGTATTTGACGGTAACAACTAAAAAATGTTAGAAACCGGATTTAAACCACAAAAACTTCTTTCTGTATTAACTGTCCGTCTAACTTACCTTTCTTCTTTATACTTCTGCTCGTAGCCCTTTAATATTTTCTCAATCTCCTGATGCAAACGACCAAGAGCCACTTTTGTTGACAACCCATATGGTTTGCCATTGTTTCCAGCGGCATATTGTTGCTCAAATTGCGGATCATGAGGATCCTTCGTCTTTTGTTTATTGCCACTCAATTCATCCTCATACTCTATGTATGAAGCTGCAGACGACACTGTACGTCCTTTATTTTTATACATGGCGTTTTGGCAAAATTTTTTCAAATTTATTTTAGCATTTGAATTATTTTTTTATTTGTTTATATTTGTCTAAGCACTGTAGCAATGTTTTTAATTTCGTTTAATGCATTTTCTTTCGTTAAAAAGCGATTTGTTTGTTAATGAAAACAATTTGCACAATTATTCTACACAAACTGTCAAATTGGAAACAGCTGTTCAAAAGTGCTGCCAAACATTAGAAATGTACTGGAATTATAGCGTTTTTTAGTAAAGCAAAATTGACGATTTCTTTTCGGGCTTTTAACCCTTAAGGGATTGAATTATTTTTTGAATGAATTATAAAAACATGCTTTTATAATAAAATATAGATGGAATTTATGAGTGTTGTTAATGATAGCCATGCCTAGATTGACAGGCACATCTATCTGTCTTCTGCTTTATTATTTACATTATTTTATAATGTAATTAGATCGCCAGAAAAACCAATGGTGTATCATTCCGACAATGCCAGGTTGATTGTCAAAATGATCATTAGTAGCATTTGAGTGGATAGACCTTATAAATATATCTTTGTACTGACATATCGCGGATCTATTTTAGGGAGTCTTAAACATTACCTTTATAATTCAATTTTCGATACTAACAACAAGTTTAACTCAACAAGGGAATTAGATCTAAGTCATATGCTGGAGCATAGATGTAACTGGTATTTATAGGCTTTGTGATGAATTCGAATACCTATAGATTATCAGCCAATTGAATGTATCTTTTAATAATTTATTTTTTTATTAAGTATGTTTAAAAATATTATTTTATGTGTCTTAAATACATATATGTAAAATAATCTACCTTAAATGGGCTTAAATTACTTTCTACATATAAATGGCCGGTACAATTTAATAAACTATATATTTTTTGTAATATGAAATTAGAACAAAATTAAAAAGCAGAGTATTTATCACGATGATATTAAAACTTTTTATAGGCGCTTGATTTTAATATCTTTGAAGCCTTCGCGATTTTATTTTCTCATAGAAAAAAAAAACGCTTAATTTACATTTATGTTTGCAAATGTTTACACAACATAAATTCACCACCATCTCTACTACCATCACCACTAACATTAGCAATGCAATAACAACAATCAACAACAACGGGATAACACATGGATGCTCGTACAATTCTTATTTGATAGTCGTCTCTCGATTTAAGGAAAACAATGAATAATAACAAGAAATAAAGAGAGCACAAAGGAGAGAGAGAGAGCAAGAAAAGAAATTGCTCACAAATGATAAACTATTTGGTGTTAAACTTACACACAAACTTTATTTTGGGGGAAAGTACATGGCTGGCTGACTGTGTATTGTGTAGCATAAATACTGTTCGAACAGTTAGTTTATGCTCATTTTTCCTTTTTTGTTGTTGTTGGGAGCGTGCTTATATTTCAAAGTGTAGGTGAGTGTGTGTGTGTGTGTGTGTATGTTTTGCTTTAAATATTTACTCGCATATTTAGTGTATTTCGTACGCATAATCGAATCCTGTATTTTTATCCTGTATATTGAGGGTGTGACCGGGTTAAATACGAAAAATTTTCATACTTTGTTCGGTACTCAAAATGTAAAGTCCTCTTTTACGGTTGTCGTCGTCGTCATCTCATTGATGCTCTAACATAGTAGTGTGTAATTGTGATTGAAAAACCGCAGACAAAATTTAAAACATAATTTTTAAATAATATTCAATTAAAAAATAAGTAAAGTTTTAAGAAAATAATAAAAAATTTAATTTAATAATTTAAACTTGAGTAGTTTGTAAAATATGCAAAAGGGAAATTCAATATATTTTCTAAGTATAGCGATAAAATATTAATCGGTTGCATATACTTTGTATATCTATGGAGGAAAAAATAGTTTCAACTGAAAGCTGCAGAAAAAAAATCGAAATGAAAAAATCCTTATACATACATAAATAATGAGGAAACAAAATTTTTAAAAAGTTTAGCTTAAACACAATACAAAAAATGACATGAAATAATAACGGAAACGAAAAAAAAAATTAAAAAAAAGATTTCCAATTAAAATTTGAATTTTCAAAAGTTTACATCAATACGTAGTACATGCAAGTGTAAATATTTAAAATTTTTACATATAAACGACATATACACCCATACAGAAGCATATAATAATAATGTATACACACACTCATACATTTTATAACAATTATTATCCTTAATTTGATGTCAAGTAGCTGAAAAAGTAGAATAAAATCAAAAAATAAATTTTAAAATTAAATGAACGACAACATCAACATAAATTCGTTATAAAACATTATAATGCTTTAAAACTTCAAAGGAAAACAGCATTTAAAACGTACTGATCATCTATCCTGGAGTAAATTAACAAATAAATGTGTATGTTTTTTTCGAAATTAATTTAATTAAAATTACTTTTTTCAAGTCACTCCCTGTCTGTCAAAAAAGAAGAAGAAAAAAGAATTGAAAAACGGAAAAATATTCCCTTATTTACTGCTATTATTTTAAACACTTACACATTTTGCTGTTGTGTTAGTGTGTTCCCTTTTTCCCATTGTATTGTGTCTTGTGTATATCTTCCTTAACAGCTCTTCTAACACTTCCTCTTGACTTGCTCTCTTTTTAACATAAATTTCCAAAAAAAAACTGAAAAAAAAAAAAACAAAAACAACGTCTCATTATACACCAACAACAATATAAAAGTATGAGAGCAGAAAAAAAATCTATAAGAGTAATAATCATCACACCAATAACACCACCACCACCATCACCACCACCACTACCACCTCTGCATATTGCCATTATGCACTTCTTAAGTTGCACTAGTTTTTTTTTTTGAAATTTAATTCTCATCTTGTGCTCTTCTTTGTTTTATTTTTCTGAGATCTCTACACATCCATCTGTTTATTTGTAAGAGTATTAGTGCTGCTGATATTGTTTCTCAAATCTTCATTGTGTTGTAACAGTAACTAAACAAAATAAGAAACAGAGCTGCCATTTGTTGTTGTTTTTTTATGCAGCATACAACATAAACCGTTTTCTTAGAAATGAGCACAAGTGCGAGAGTGTTTCAACAAATAAAACAAAAAATGAGCGTACAAGAGAGAGAGAGAGAGAGTAAAAAGAGGCAGAGTTGGAAATTCCTATTAGAAATTCCTTATGACACCACAAGTTTATTTACTATTGATTTAATTACAGTTGAGAAATAACAGTTTGTGTAACAGGAATTTTTTTTCTTTTCATTTGTTAAAAAGTAACTGTTTTTCTGTTTAAATTGAATTAAAAATTCCACTTAAATGGAAGTTTTTGTAATTTAAATTACAATTAATAGAAATCATACGCCTAAGGTAAAATTATTGACATATTTTTTTAACATTTAAAAGGAACAGAGATTTCAGGGATAAAATAAATAAATTAAAAAAAATATAAAATGATAAATTAAATAAATTAATTTAAATTAAAAAAATTATTGATGAAAACATTTTGAAACTGAATTTAAAACTTATATTAAAAGCTAAGCTCAATTCATTCGCAGTTTTTATGTAGAAGCTTCTGTAGCTCCAAATTTTTAACTAATAGTTCCAAAATGCTACTGGAATATACCAGGTGGCTATTCTTATCGTGCGATCACTCTCTATTATTTCTTAATTGGAGAAGAGAGTTCAGGAATGAATTGAATAGGTCTAATGTAGGTCCCAGACCATAGCGGTTTCTATGGAAATGATAGGACGTGTTGGCCTCCATTTAAGTTTCATTCCCAAATTTTCGAAAGTGTAATATTCTCCCTTATGAGATTCTTTTTAGCTTTTCTAATGGCTGCTACATTAGTCGAATGGATTTATAACTTGTTTTGAAGACAATAATGAGTCGCCGTAGTCTAGTAGGTAGTGTGTTGGCTTATTAGATGTGATGCCCCGGTTCAAACACCAAGTCAGCCATCAAGACAAAATACAAAAAGTATTTCTTCGGCAACTTCCTCTCAGCAGATTTGACAAAAACTCTAACGGCAAAATAATATTGCCATGAAAAGATGCTCAAAATTCAGTCGAATCGGAGTCGACTTTAAAGTAGGACCCGCCAATCATGTATAAAATTAATACATACAACATGAGTGGTGACAGAAGCAAGATCGTAATCCTGACTGAAGGGTTGTAATGACCAATTTTGTATGAAGGTTTGTATGTTTAAAGGTAATCTAGGTCATCAAGCCCTTGGGTGCTCGATGCAAACACAAGCCTCATACCATTTATGGAGAACAATGTAAGTTCCAAGTCTACTTAGGATAAATCAAAGTTTTTACTAAAGAAAGCCGGAATAATCCCACGCTAAAGGTCTTCAAAACATTGTTGCGATTAAAATGATTTCCAAGTGGAGTATCATTGCAAGGCACCACAGTATGTCTGCAAGAGCAATGGATATTGATGGATAGGAGTTTCTAGGTACTTTACGCATGATTAATACTGTAGTATAGAATGCGTTTAAGAAATGATTTCTGTTGTTATTTAATCCTTTGGTCCTATGGCAACTGACATGCTTATGGAGAAGTCCAAGTTTTAACCAAAAGTCTGTGATCTAATACACTTGGGCTATTGAGTCCTTTGAGTCTCATCTTATAACTCCGTCCGGTGTTGCGTCCTGTATTTATTATTAAAATTGCATTGTGTTTCCCATTATTAGAACATTAGATTCTTGTTAGAGACAGATTCTGATGCGGAAATTTTCCTTAAACTGTCCTAAATATACGTTAACACTGCTCCAATTGCCCAAAAACTGTTGGGATTCAGTTGAATAAGGATGAATAGAAAAGAGGAGTTTGATGTATGGATTCCATAATAGCTTACACATAATAACCGCAAGAATAATGTAAAAGTATGTGCAATCAGTGAAAAATCGAAACATTTCTGAAGCAAGTGGTGAATGAAGTTGAAAATGTCTCACTGACAACACCACTATTTAAGTTTGATAAGACTGACAAGGAATTATTCACGACTAACTGCTATTCAATCGCCAAAATCTTAACTCGTGCTAATATTATTTACGGGATACAAATTGTATACTATTAAGACAATGATACATCATACTCGGCAATAATAATTCAACTGAAGAGTAATTAATTGATTGATTTTTATTTACTTACTTAATTAATCATTGCAACCCTTTAGTCACGACTACAACCTAACTTCTCACATCACCCTCAATGAAGATCGCATCAAAATCTAGAAATCATTCATGTTTTACTTTAAAAATTGTTCAATCTATAGTTATCATTATATTTTTTCAAAAACATCTGGCAATTTAACACAAAAAAGAGGTTAATTTGTTATGTAATCTTCACTGTAAATTATTTTAAAAGTGGCCGCTATTGTAGTCAAAACATCTATGAGATATTATTGATGAACAAAACAAAAATAACAACACAATTAAAGCTTAATTTCATAAGCATTCTCTCAAATATTCTTTCTCTATAAATAAATATTTAATTAAGATGTGAAAATAAACACGTAACACACCCAAACCTAATAATGGAAATGTTATTAATTTCTTAATTTAATTATTCCTTTCTCCTTTACTATTGTATAAGGCACCTTTATTAACAAATGTTTTCTGTTATTTTTTCTCTCTCTCTCTTTCTCACTTCGGTCTCCCTTTATTGAATAACAATTGGGTATTGAATTACAAATTACAGGCAAAAATTCAATTGAATTTTGTCTGAAATACAAACGACAACAAATATTGCCGAAAAAAAAAGCCCACATTCAATCACACAGTGTTTCAACCTACATTTACAACAACGATTTGGTAATACTGGTCCACCAGCAATTTCCGTTATATCAGTGAGGTATCATACAATCAGGACAACGAGAAGAGAACAATAAAACATGTATTGTTTACATGTGCAGAGAGTTGTGCAAAAAAAAAAAACTACCGTAACTTAAATGTGAAAAGAGAGAAAGAGAAATAAGAGAGAGAGAGAATGAGAGAAAAAGGAAGTGAGAGAGAAATGCGCATAAACTATTAAATGCAATTATGTTGAGAAAAATTTGTTTCCTTAACAAAAGAAAAACAAATTAGTTCCGTTTAAATACAACAACACAACACAAAGCAAACGAAAGCAAGAAATTTGCAATCGGTCACGTTTGATTATACGGTACCCTACCGCATGTATGTAGTCACAGTCATTATGGGGAAAGAAAATAATTTCTTGTATAACAGTTAAAAGAAGCAATATTGAAATTAATTTCACTAGAGTACCTACTAATAGTCGAAAACTACGACCAGACCGTCAAAAATAGGACTGGAAAGTTTTACCACTCCTGCTTTATAGTTCATTACTTTTCGCGTACGACCACCAATCCATTCCATTGCTGCAGAATTCAATCACTGTGATAAGCACGCTTCAGAACACGTTTTTCGAGATTGATTCCTTCTTGGGCTTAAGAACTGTATAGGATAGAAAGGTAGCAAAATGGCAAAGCTAAATTTATATTATAACAATCCATGAATCAATCAACCATTGTCTATTCGTGAAAAGATACCACTTAACCAACCTAACCTAACGTGGAATATTCATTCGATAAGCAATGATGGACTAGCAATGGTACTCAATATTTGCTCTTTATTAATTCTTTCTATATGTTCCTTCGAAGTCGCCGTAGTCTAGTAGGTGTGTTGGCTTATTAGACGTGAAGCCAGGGTTCAAACCTCAGGTCAGACTTCTCCAACAAAATGAAATACGAATAAATAATTCTTCGGCGACTTCCTCTCAGCAGATTTCTGGCAAAAATTCTGGGCGCAATTAAAATTGCCATGAAAAGTTTCTCAAAAATCTGTCGTTCGGAGTCGACTTTAAACTGTAGGTTCCGCCAATCATGTATAAAATTAAACACACACATCCATAACTGGTGTGAGAAACTAGGTCGCGATGCTGACTGAAGGATTGTAATGACCGATTATGTATGTATGTATGTATATTTTCCTTCTTTACAGCTTCTTAAACATACATACATACATTATTAGTCTTTACAAGCATTTAATCAGGATTACGCCTTAGACTCTCGAACAACGCATGTTATCTGTTTGCTGTTTATGAGTGGCGCGACTTATAAAGGGTCTGCCAAATAACTTTTTTTTTTGAAAATGCTTTAAAAAGAAAACTACTGAATATTTTCTCAAATTTCCTTTTTTATTTGAAAGTACAATCCTTCCGGTTAATAATGGAAAATAATTTCATTCAAATGGCTGCCTCGGCTGGCCATGCAGTAGCCTACACCAGAAGATGCCGATTTTGGCAAAAAAAATCATTTTTTCAGATGAATCTCATTTTGATCTTGGCGGGTATGTAAACAAGCAAAATTGTCACATTAAAAAAAAAACTTATTTGGCGGACCCTCTAGTTTAGCATAGACTTCTAACAACTTATTTGAGAAGTTTTTTTCGTGCCAAGTATTTACTCTCAGAGTTGAAAGAGGGTCGTCGAAACAAATATTGGGTTGTTTGGAAAATAATTTGGGTTTTTTTTTGTGGAAATGAAAGACAGTTTTCGTATAATATCAATCAAGAGGTCATAAAATGTTGAATTTGATAAATTTAACCTCAATCCGATCTCACGTGTTGTTATTAGCCGGTTCGCATCAATCGGCTTCAATCGGCCTTCCCGAACGTGGTACATCTTCGACATCAAAATTGCCGGATCGAAATTTAGCGAACCAGTTCTGACACTGGCGTACTGTCAACACACCTTCTCCATACACATCGATCAATTTCTTTCTGGCTTGAACAGCATTTTTACCCTTTCTGTAGTAAAACAGTAAGATACATATGTCGAAAATGCTGCTTATCCCTCTCCATATTTAAAAGGGCACCAACCAAAAACTACTGCGTAGAATTAATTGAAATTTTTCACATACAAGCCTTGCTATGTGTGCTCTCAAAGCATATAAAAATTATACGGCTTAAGTGTTAAGTTGGGTGCAAAACAATACAATTAAATCTCTGTCGGGAAAAACAAGAAATTACTTTCCGAACAACCCAATATTTGTTTCATGTCTAAGATTTAAACTCGGAGCTCTCAGTTAGTAAGTGAACATTCTATACGCATGGCTGATGTGTCTCATATTTTATATTTTTTCCTAAAGCTGGAAGATGATGATCTAGGGTGATCATTTCTATCCAAGCAATGAATTGTGTACTGATAACATACATACGTTAAGGGTTTCCATTTCCCAGATAGTGTTGCTGAGACAGTTCTTTAACAGTAGCATCTCTATGAAAATTGCCTTTAGCCTTAAGCAGCTCCCTTTGAAAAGAACCATTAGCATTACATATGGTAATGTAAGGCACAAATACATAGACATACATACATTTACAATTGCACACACACTGATATACAAATAATCTTTCAAATTGAATTGGCCAGTGTTACCAAAAGAGGCGTAGTTGTTTTAATTATTGTGCTTATTAGTGGGTATTTTATAAAGATTTCTCTTTTAGAAAAATAAAAGAAAATTATAGTTCAACTTAAAGGTACAATAATGAGATAAAAGAGTCTTGGACATCCATAATTTATTAACAAAATTTGCATACCTGGATGAATTTGGTTAAAGTCCTTATTTTCCTAAAATTACTAGGATAGCACGAAACTATAAACATAAGCAAAATAGCATTACAACGCAGGCATTTACAGGATCCAAGCGAGATATGCTGCAGGCATTTACCAATTTAACAGAACTCAATCTGGTCGTTTTAAAAAGACTGCCATATGTTGTTAAAAGTTTTGTTTCAGCATAATTAAAATGATCCAATGAGGGCGATTTCTTCCTTTACACGATTGAGTAATTGACTGTAGTTGTCGTAGTCTAGTAGGTAGTGCCTTGGCTTATTAAACGAGAGCCAAGACATACATCATGGTTCAATTTCCAGGTCAGACAACTCCATCAAAGCGAAATATGAAAAAAAAAAATGTATCTTTCGGCGACTTCTCAGCAGTCTTCGGGCAAAAACTCAGAGAGTAAATAAAATTGCTCTGAGCAGTTTCGCAAATCTGTTGTTCGGAGTCGACGTTAAGCTGCAGGTCACTCATGAATAAAATTAATACACACAACATCAGTGGTGTGAGTAACTAGGTTGTAATGATCAATTAAGTAAGTAGTAGTTATTGCTTCAAGAGCTTAGTAGAGTAGCCCATTGTACATTATGCCTTGCCAAACACACAAAACAGCTTCGTGACTGTCAATCTTCTCTTACTTAACATTGCGCTTGTACATGATGGGTTATTACAGTATCAGGACTTTAGAAATATTCAGATTCTAGCCCCTTGAGTTATGTTTTTGCTTTCATCGTAAAAAAGTCGATAAACATGAGATACTTTTTCCTTACTAGATTTCAGTTTTACTGTGTGCTCAAACGTTGCTGCACCAGAATGTTGCTGTATCACTTATAGAACGTAATATTTAGATTACAAAGGCCATCTGCGTAACAAATAATGGATTCCTTTTTACTACAACTTATACATCTTTTTGATAGCACCTGAGATAGCAGTTGTATCCGAAATTAACACTAAGGAATGAGTGAGGATTGCTCGTATGCTTTTAGAAATTTTTTAAATAAAATTTTGAAGCTCACCAAATAAACAGGTTTACTATACAAATTTAGAAAAAGATTACTTGGCTGGATATTTCCGTTATAACGGACATTCGACTTTAACCGTTTTAGTGCTATGGGTTTGGGGTAAATTAATTGAAAATTGCTATGAGAAATTGATAAAAAATATTTTTTTATTCATAACAGTCGCAGCAGTCCTCACTAACTGAACGCCAAACTCTGATTGACGCAATCGTCGCTAAATCGACGAACCGCGATTTTGGCGCATTACCTATTCGTCGCTTTAGCGACAATTCGCACGGTTAAACGCACTCAAACGGTTAAATCTACAGTGAATCAATTAAAATCGTTAAAAAGGCTTGACTGTTTCTAAATTCTTATAAAAACAAATTTTTGAAAATATTAATATTAATGCTGGTGCTTGTTGGCATTAGAAAAAGTATTTCGATTAAAAAAAATCAATATCAATTCGGTCTTTCACAATTAACATTGGGATCGACATGATGTTTTAGAATAGTTGAATGTGTAATAAAAAAAAGAAAATTATTTCCCTCCTTACATCCAAAATGCATCAGTTTATTAAGTTACATCGAATCTAAAAGCATATCCCCTTCAAATGCTAAACACATAGAAAAATGGCAACCCTAAACAGCCATTACAAAGACATACATGCATGCACTCATAGACACTCGTCCTGGTTTTATTTTATTGCACTTTTTTCTTTGTATTGTATCAGCAGCATAAGCAAATACGAAATACGAGTGAATATTATGATTTTAAATTCATAAAATATTCTCTTTTTGTGTATGTGTTAGTAGGTACGTGTGTGTGTGTGTGTGTGTGTGTGTGTATGGGTCACAGTCGTGAATAAGTATAGTTGGCAGCGGATTACACTTAAAAAAAATCGGTTAATGCAGCTTGACATGTTCAACCGCAAAGAGTTTTAATCTCACTTTTAGTGCAACAACCTTGACAAACTTTTGTGGCTTTAAAACGTTTTTGAAATCAATTGTCGAGATATGTCAAGAGGTAAACCTTAAAACTAAAAGTGGATCGCACAATTATTGTTATTTTTTTTTAGTTTGGAATATTTAAACAACCTACAGATCATCTCAAATGTGTCATTTTAAATTATAAAAAGAAGAAAGTAAGTAAAAAGATCTGTTGCAATGCAGAGGAATGGTGGTTTGTGACTACATTGTTGTGACCACAACTTGTCGCAATACGACTTAATACCCTGCCACGCTGTGACATTATTTCCTCTGGACACTCCTCTATTCTATACCAGTACCTCTAGACCATGAGTGGAGATTTCACAATAGAATTTCAATCACGAATGACGGGTGTTATAACATAATCTTATCGGGGGATTCCGTGAAAATCTCTACGGATGATTCTAAACTCGGTAGATAGAATGTAGAATTTTCTGCGAAGGACTTAATCTTCAAATATCTCTCTCTCCCTCTTTCCGACTACTGTAGTATGTTTCAGGCTGAAGTAATGGCCATAAATCACGGAGCAGGACTTCAAACATAGCTTAGCGCCAATAAAATCTTTAGGTCTACACTGGCAATCTTGTAGGGAATCCTGTTAACAAGAACATCCAGCGTTGTGTAGCTAGTGCACTTGTTAGATCTAATCAACATATAAGAATAGGTAGACATCTGCATTCGTTATGGTGTTCATTGGTCAAATTCATTTATTGGCCGCTGATAAAACGTGGGCAGAGAAAACAGTTTTTTATTGGCAGACTCACCAGCTACTTAAATTATATCGTAGGGATCGTGGAATTCGCCGTAGTCTAGTAGGTAGTGCGTTGGCTTATTAGGCGTGAGGCCACGGTTCAAACACCAGGTCAGATGTCAAAACGAAATATGAAAAAATATTTCTTCGGTGACTTCCACTCAGCAGATTTCTTTCAAAAACTCTGATAGTAAATAAAATTTGGCATGAAAAGTTTCTCCAAACAAATCTGTCGTTCGGAGTCGACTTTAAACTGCAGGTCCCGCTACTCATGTATAAAATGAACACACACAACATAAGTGATGTGAGAAGCTAGGTCGTAATCCTAACTGAAGCGTTATAATGACCAATTATGTATGTATGTATGAATGTTATGTATATTGGTCAAAGTTCATACTTTGTCGATAGTTTAATGGAGCTATCGTTACAGCATATCGGATGAATCAACTCTTATACAGGTTTTCAGGTAAGGGGACATGCTGAAGGTTCGAAACCTTGCTGTTGATTTTCAAGACCTGTCAGATTTTTGAATGGACGTGATAATTCTTGGAATAACAACTCGCCGAAATATCTATAATGCCTCAATGAAGATGAAATCGCGAAACATTTTGATTTCAGATGCTCATAATTGGGAAAACAGAGAATGGTAATTCAACCCGTGACTATACGAGATGAATGGGCATGCAATTTGCAAATACATTAGAGCGCTTAAGGAAGTACTTTGAATCCGATAAACCAAGACTGTAAAACCACATCAAAATGGGCTTTTTGCAGGAGTTTTCCTGTTCCTTACAAGATAGATAGGTTCCCCCTCCCACAATCTATTCAACACAATTCACTGCTTAAGTAGTAGTCATCCCCTGACTGTTATTTCTACAAATAATAGGTAGTTTTGCGAACGACAGTGGTTTTGGTCGTTAAGTATCCAACCTGCCCAATAATTTTAGAATATATAAAAGATCCCCTATAAAAAAGTACGCGGAATACTCCCCCCTTGGATCGGAGGAACTTGGTCAGTACAGAGACTGCGTTCACCTGTGGCATCACAACGGGCCGCTATGCGAGCTCAAGTGAGCTTATTGGCAAATTAAAGCTACCACGCTAACCTAACCTAACTCCCAGAAACTTAGATTCTCCATGAGAGTGCCGCGAATTCAAATGATATCAACGAGAACGATTAACCCAGCTAACTGAAATAATGAAACGAAATCCTTTAATTTAATATTTATTTTTAAAAAGTGTTGAACATCACTGAAGTAATTATGTAAACCCAATGAAATCCTCCTGATAACTGAATAAAAAAGAATCGAGACTATTGGCATCACTGCTACACAATAGCAGACTGCTCTCGTTTAAATAGACATTCAAAAGGGAATATTTTAAATTTAAATCGTAACATAAAACACTCAAAGAAAGCAATAAGAAAAAAAACCTGCGGATAGAGAAAGAGAGAGTGAAAGAAAGAGAGAAAAAAGAAAAAGCAGCAACAACATAAAACAATAAGTAATTGTTATGAAAGCAACTAAAAAAAAAATAAGGACACTATGAAATAGTAAAGAAATAACTGTAAATTTTATTTCTCAACATTTTAAATAAACAAACGTTTCAGTGTGTATGTGTATGTAAAAAAAAGAGAAAAGGAGTACAAAGTGTGGATAATGAATGTAATTGTGTATACACACACATACATACCCATACGTATAAAACGTACATCATACTCCTATTTGCCTAGCAGTCGGTGTGTAACTGGATGTCTGTTTAATACCGACTGTTTGTTTAAATGTCTCTCTCCTCTCTTTCTCTTTCCATCTGAGGGTACGTGCATATGGGCGTGTGTATGTGAGTGTCTGTTGGCCTGTTTTTATGGTTTTGCTGAGATAAACAAACTCCATCCACATTAAAAAGTTATGGAAGCCGAAGAAGATGAAGAAAAAAAGAAGTGCTCTTGATTACACTCTCTCACATTCTCTATACAATGTTGTTGATTGTTTGTCTATGAGTATGAGTATTTATCAAACTTAGTGGGCAAGAGTGTGCAAGTATGAGTGTGTCTGTGTTTAAGTATTTGTCTGTGAGCTTAACATGCGGTCAAATAATAAAAATAATATGCCTTCCATATTAAATAGTTTTGTTTGTTCATTCGTGTTGTTGTTTTTTTCTTTTTTTGCTTTCTCTCTTCCTATAGTTTCCTTTTTATTTTTGTTGTTGTTGTTTTTGATTTTGGGAGCATTGACTCTTAACTACTTGTAGTTGTAAATTGGTAACCACTGACTGGTAACTAACTTGGCAATTGTGGAAAGTATCTTCCCTGGTGGTAAAAGAAGGGAAACCAAAAAGAAAAGGAAGACACACACACACTGTCACTGTTTGCTTAATGATTATCCAATTAATTATCAAACTAGTCGCATTAAAGGCGTTAAGAAACTTAAAATCTTTCAACTCAAAAGTTCCTTTTTTTTCTTTATTCATGTGTGTGCGTGCATGTTTTCTTTTGTTACACTTAAGCCAGTGTACTCCTCGTTGTTCTCATTATGAGTATGAGTTACTCATTCTATCTCGACTGCATTGTTCTTTGATCTTCTTATCCTCATCGTCATTATCATCATCATCATAATCTCGCACTTGAGTAAATATGAAGAGGGTTTCAAGTCGTAATTGTATTATGCCATGTTGATATGTATGTCACCGCAATTATTTTACACCAAAGCCTAGTTAAATCTTCTTGATGACAATCATCACATGTACAGATGATGTAGAGGACATGTTTTTTAATGTTCAAAAATTTTTTCAAAGTATTTATTGCGGTTGTAATATCAATCATTTTTTTAGGCACGACTTTTTCACGTCATTTGGTCAGCACATTAATACATAATTGCTTATTACAACCCTTTAGTCAGGATTACGACCTAGTTTCTCATACCACTTATGTTGTGTGCGTTAATTTTTATACATGAGTGGTGGGACCTACAATTTAAAGTCGATTCCGAACGACAGATTTTTGACAAACTTTTCTTGGCAATTTTAATTCGCTTTCATAGTTTTTCCCAGAAATCTGCTTGGGGTTTGAACCGAGGCCTCACGTCTAATAAGCCAACACACTACCTACTAGACCACGGCGACTTTATCTGCACATCGATATCGTTCTTAATTAAACAATAAAAATCAAACGAACCTTTGTTTTCGGATGACACGAAAACAGTTTGCTGGTTTCTGAGGTCGATGTTGTAGTGCCTGGGTATCGGCTTAGTACACAAGAGCTCCGAGTTAAAACCTTAGCCATGTCATAACCGAACTGCTGATAAATTGTTTTTGTGGATTCATCTGTGCTAATGTTTTAAAATCAAGAGAGTTCATAGTTTATATATGTAGTATCCAGTGGTGTTATGCTAATTTTTTTTTACCGAAACGCGTTCCGGACTCCTTTTCAAGGTTCGGAAAAACAAGCCGGTTCGTTTCGGTTTTTGTTCCGGTTCGGGTTCGGTTCAAACCCTTGTTTATAAAAATACATGTAAAAATTCGTCAAAAATTAGAAACAAAAATCAGCAATTCTTTTTAATTTTTGTTTTCAAAACGTCAGCCAATTCTCGTTATCAGAAATCATCTTTAGTTCCGGAACGCGTTCCTGTCCAAAAAGGAAGTACCGGAACGACGTTACGGAGCGTTCCGACTCGACAACACCACTGGTAGTATTCCTGATTGTTATTCGAACTCTTAACATTCTTACGCGGTACAGGGTTCACATCTATTTAAAGAAATCCTTAACGCAAGATTGTTGGTTAATTTCTTTAATATTTCTACTGACTTTCTGTTGAAGTAGAAAAGAGAATAATGTGACGTGGTGCAGCGCCTCAAGATCATGACTACAATCGCGAGCAATCCACGTTCAAAATACAGATACGAGAAGAGGAAACAATTTTCAAAATAGTTTTAATACTGGTTGTCTCTGGTCAGTCAGCGAAACCTATTGAGAACGAGGAGTACTCAATGAGCATAGTTCCCCCGCTATAACATCGTTCCTGTACATTTTCAAATTCTTTTTGGATGACCTCATGACCATCTCTAGGTCAATTTACTACGTAAACATGATAAGTAAAGTTACTTTAATAGAAAAAATTGACTAAAGGAACTGAAACTAAGCAAATAAATAATAAGTAGGTGGGGAAGATACTTTGTGGCAGACTTATGGAACGAAAAGAAATACTAACCACCTTGCGATGGCAACATCACAGCGACTGCCTTCCAAAATGTATCAATACAAAGTTTGTATGTAGTTCTACTACAGTATATAAATTATGTAGATATGCAAAGTCACCAAACAATGCATCAACTATAAATCCGATGCCCTATTGCTTTTTAAGTGCGTTAAAAATACACATTGACGACATTTTGAAATAGAATACATTGTATATATTTTGTACAGCGGCATTATGAAACACGATACTTTGTTTAAACGCAAAGCAACTAACATTTTGGAAGGCAGCCAGTCTTCAAATTGTTCATTTACTTCTCAATCTTTCGCATATGGAACTTATTACTCTTCACACCTTGAAAATGTCATTAGCATTTCACAATGCCTCGTTCAGTGACGAACTTCAACTCATCTGCGGCATCAGCATCACTTTCACATTCTGTATGACATTTGGTTTGCATGCGTAGTGTTATAACCACCATTTTGTGTGTTTACCAAATTATTCGAACTCGTAAAAAGTTCTTTACAACTTAAATCCATTTCGTCACCTCAAGATACATAAGTAGGTCCTCTGGGTTAATACATGATATCCTACTGCATTGATATTTAGGGGCGAATAGTCGCAAAATAAATGCTTCAAACTTGCTCCAAAGCCCAGGTTAGACATCAAAACAAAAATATTTCTTCAGCGACTTCCTCTCAGCAGATTTCTGGCAAAAACTCTGTGATCGAAACAAAAATTGCCATGAAAAGTTTCTCAAAAAATCTGTTATCGGAGTAGACTTTACACTATAGGCCCCGTCACTCATGTATAAGATTAACACACTCAACATAAATGATGCGAGAAACTAGGTTGTAATCCTGACTGAAGGGTTGTAATGACCAATTATGTACATCCATTCATCGAATATGATGCTCGCCGGTAAGGCAACCTACAGTCTGAATACATTTGCGTACTTTTGACTTCTGAACGCTTAATAAATTATACTTCAGACGTGGTACAACTATCAAACTCTCTGGTTAGCACTTTACAATGAGGTCTTTACGCTTTAACGGATTCCGTTAATGCCGTGTGCCCAGCTTCTGATAGTCTGTCCAAACTCCTAAGGAGCACATGTAGGAGAACAGCTACACTCCTTGGTTCCTACTAAATAGGCGATTTGATTCCATGACAAAGTATGTTCAATCCTCCGATGTTCTTGGGTTTATCGCCACATCCTCCACCAGTAATTTACACGTTCTATTTAACAGTCGAGAATATCTCTTTTCATTGCCCTTGCCAACGAGATCAGATAGCGTTTGCATAAATCAGAATCCGTACGGAAAAATATGCGCGCTTGATCCACTTGATCATCGAAAGGCTGAGGTTTTTAAATTTTTTACCTGACTCTCTAAGACCAACTAAGAGATGGTAATCTGCGATGACACAGCTTCTTGTGAAGAGCAAGAATGAAGCATTAAGATTTTTTTTCTTTTTTTTTGCGGGGAGGGAAAATGCTTTATGCATTCATGATGGTCGTGACCAGACATGATATGTCGGACTCTTCCACTGGGTGTACCGACTAAAAACCCCCTTGTCTCCTCACCGGGGAATCATTCCATCTCGGAACCACGGTTGTATTACTTCGAACTATGTTCCAGTTCCATCGTCGTCAGCCTGCGTCCAGGCTCCGCTCTATTCTCAGTCTGCTGCGCCTAGGTCAAATTTCTTCCTTCGCAGGACGTGCTCTACAAATTGTTTTACTGTGTTCCAGCTCTCGTGTGTTCGGAATCATCTAACGTTTCTTTCTCTTCATAGATACAGAATGGCGAGCGGCATTTCCCAATGCGATGCAGGTACTTTCTGAAATAACCGTGACCGGTCAACATCTGGGTTATGTAGTAGTCTACTTCGCCGTTTTTTCTGTTTTTCCACACTTGCAACTCGGGAATCAGTTTATATGTCCACCTTCCATGCTGCTCATTTTCCCAGCGAAATTGCCATTTTAAGAAGACTTTGTGCTTTATCGCTTCTATGCTCTGTGGTTGAGTCGTACTTTGCCTGGCGTTGAAGATCATCCAGCGCTCATATGCTTGTAGGTCTATGGGAACCATTCCGGCTATAACTAGGACAGCTTGTGTCGATACTGTGTGATACGAGGATGTCACTCGTAGAGCAGATATTCTCTGCGCAGACAGTAGTTTTCTAGCCCTGATCCGGGTTTCCAGAGTAGTAGCCCAGATTTCAGACCCATAGAGGAGTACGATATTTCCAGCCTCCATGTGTAGCTTCCTCTTACTTGGGAGGGGTCCACCAATGTTTGCCATCAGTCTACTTAGTTGAGTTGTTACTCTACGATAGTAAAGCAGGTACAGGCTAAAGTTATGATTTTACTTGCCAAGTGCGAATAGCGTGCATTTGAATATAGCGCGTTCTACAGATTCCAGCAATACTCGCGTCCATGACAATAAGTCATTGATCGAGCTTTTTATCTACCTTTTTGGAACCATTTCTTATGTAAAATTTGAGCACATTCCGCTAAAATTAAAAATATTCCCGAGAACAATAAAATAATTTCCTGTCCTTTATCGTTTCAGTCAACCGTTGGCCCGTAATATATAGAGAACGATAGTGAACCTAGTAAATGAAAATCGTCATAAGTCTTCGTCGTTTAGACATCTAAAAACGAAGTGAGAAATACAAGCCTAATAATGGCTGAATATCATGAATATACGGATCAATATAAGGTACCAGTTATAGCCAAGTTACTGCATGCTCTGCCGCATTATAATATAACGTTTCACAAGATAAACAGTACATTTCGGCCAAATGATGAAATATACTTGGAGGTAAGTCCTGTATTCCACATTAAAAATTGAAATTCATTCTCATTTAAATATTCTATGATTTCTCAGAGTCTGGGTATTTTGGGCTCTGTGCCGGCGGCCCTCTTAATTGTCTCACTGCTGGGTTTGCTGCTGTACTTAATGACAAGATGTTGTGATCGTAAGCCAAGACCGGCTCACTCGATAACAAGTTTAAAGGTGGCTTTATCGATTGTTACTGTCATGTGCTGTGCTGCCATTGGTTTGGGTAGGATTTTGCAGCGCTTCCCCTATTCCCAATTTCAAAATTTTCTTTTATTTTAGGACTCTATGGCAACGATGATCTGCATAATGGCCTATTGGAGGTATTAACTGCAGGACGTAAGGTGGATAATCTGGTAACTACGGTGCGTAATCAGACACATATTTTGGAGAATACATTGAAAAATCGAATACGACCACAATTGGTGGAATTGGCGGATATATTCGATCAGCCAGTATCAAATCAATCGGCCTTGTCCATACTCTTTGTATCGCTTAACATAGTGCAGGGTAATGTTACTTTGGCTACCAATGCTGCCAGTGATATACGCAGACCTTTGACTAGTGTTACCATGACTAAGTTTCTATCGGTAAGTTGAAGAGAGGGAGCCTCAATTGCTTCATTTTTGAATGTTTAATGAAATCATATTTGCTCACCTTAGGATGGCGATAAAATGGAATTGATACGCTGGCCTGGTACAGTGGCCACATTGGCTTTACTCTTAGTGCTGTGTGCAGTTTTATTAGTGGGCGTGGCTCGACATTCGCGCTGTGCTTTAATTTTGTTCAGTGTTTGCGGTTTGTTAGCCGTTACGGGTTCGTGGCTTATGTCTGGTCTCTATTTGTCTTCATCGGTGGCTGTAGGCGATTTGTGCATAAATCCCGCAGACTTTTTGGTATCGGTGGCCCCCAGAGATCTGCCCACCAATGTTCTACTGCACTACACCCAATGTGAACCGGGTCATACTAATCCCTTTACACAGCGTCTGAGAGAGTCTCAGAATTCGTTGAATAATGCACGCAGTGCTATGGCCACTGTAATGAAAATATCGCTGGTTTTGTTCAAATCATCAGGCCTGCAGCCTAAATTGGGAGCCGTCAATGCTGACTTAAACAGCAGTGAGCGTTTGCTTACTCAACTTACCGCTCTAGTGGATTGTAAAACGGTGCATCATAATTTCTTAGCGGCCAGTAGAGGCCTATGTGAAGGTGGTCTATTGGGTTTGGTGCTAATGCTTATAGCCAGCTTTATAGCCGCCATTTTGCTTACCATAATGGTGTGGGTAGATTCTCATACTTGGATTTACATAAGGAAACGCAATGATTATGCCCAGGTAGATGAACCCTCGTACATTTCACATCCAGCTCCCCAAAATCACCAACAAATGCTGAATGCGTCTAGAACATTGCCCAGGAACCACAATGGGTGAGAGTTTAAAATGTGAAAGATTTTATTTAAATTCTCGTTCAAATCTTATTTTCAGGCATTTCAGTCCACCGGTCATTAGTGGATCGCATACGTTGCAGCATCCCTCGAAGCGCCATGCACAACACGAGATGATGGCACATGTGCACATGCAGCAGAATATGAGGGCTATGGGCACGCATACGCTTGGTCGTTTGCCGTCGCACAATCATAGCCCCACACACCTAAGCGGTAAGGATAGTAAAATAACGGTTAACAGCATTCATCCTTTAGCGTTAATAGAATTCGTAGTTCTAATTAAAGACCTTCAAAAACAACCTCTCTCTCTCTCTCTCACTCTCTTTCTCTAATTTAATGCCTTTCCATGCCATTTCATTACTTAGACCATAAATAACCAAAAAATAATCGAAAATCTATTCGAAAAAAGGCTTATGCAAGTGATTTTAATTTTTCTAGGCCCAAATAACGGTAAATATGCAACCTTAAGCAAACAATGCAAAACTTTGGAAGCAAATGATTTTTACTGAAAATCGTCATCAGTCTGTAGCGAACCTGGCAGTCGGCAAACAACAACGGTGGCCTCCCAGCAGCAACCAATGGCACCCCAACCGATCTATTGTCATCATCCACATCCCCATCCCCACTCACATGAAGCGGCAGCAGCTGTGGCAGCAGCCCAACATCAGCATGCCATTTACCATCAGCAACAGCAGCAGCAACAATATGGCACCTATTCGACGGCAGCGCATCAACATGCCCAACAGCATCATATGGTCGGTGGGCATGGTCAACCCAATCAACTCTATCAGCAGATACCCACGCACATGGCTGCCTTGGCTCCAAATGGTGGTCAGGTTAATAATCCCCATTCGATATATCAACCCTTGGTGGCTGTTAACCAAGGCTCTATTTATGTCTCCAATTTGGCAACCATGCGCCGCCAAAGCTCTCAGCAGAGTGCTGGCGGTGGCGGTGTGAATCCTCAAATACCAGGTCATCAACATCCCCAGCAGTCATCTGGCGTCCGTATACCACCACATCATCAGCAACAACAGCAACAGCAGCAGCAGCAGCAACAACAAATGAAGTCTCCCCAAGATGTTCTGAATATCTCACGTACCGAATCTATGGATTCGGCCATATACGATCGAGATAAAGGCGTCTATAAATGTTCAACCCTAAGGCAGGGTGGTAAATTTGATCCGAAGTATAAACCTTCGATTTTAAATTGTCCTCTGCCTGAAATACCCAAAGATGCTGAACCGCCCAAGGTCGAGTCAATATATCAGCAGCAGAAGCAGCATCAGCAGCACTATTCCAAGTAAGTATTGCAGAGTATGTGCATTAAAAAAGTGGGCATTTTAGGGATCTCAGAAAAGATAAAAATCCCCGGAATAGGGAAACAAGAAAATTAGCTTAAGGCTAGGGCACGATCACAGTATTCTCCATGATATTATCAGATGTACGGAAATAAAATTCATAGTCTTACGAATAGTAAAGAAGTCCTGAAGACCTTGGAAGATGTTTATATAACTTTCATTCTGAATAGATGATACCGTATATCGAAGGCTAACCTTGCTAGGCTATGCTAGACTAGTTAAGAAAGGTACAAACGTGTTAAATTCAAACGATGCCCAGGCTATGTTAGATTGCACGCTGCGTAAGGGAGCGCAGGATAGATGAGACAGGGAATCTATTTGTGCTTTAGGATCTTCTGTAGCTCTTTGCATCGATGCACGGTGGTTAGAAATCTTTGTTATCATGTCTATATTAAGAGTAGCACAGGGAAAGATGACTAATGACCTAGTTTTGGTTGACATTGGCTCTACCAGCATTTCAGTGCAGCGTTAGAACTACAAACTTTTGTTGTATGTTTAGATCCTTCCGGTTATATTTTTAATAAAAGATCAGGGCTTTTAAACTCACAACTTTTGTGGTCTCTTTGTTAAACCCTAGAGATATGGCGCTGGATGAATACAAACATTAGAAAGAAACTCTGGAGATGTCCTTGACATAACTATTCACCGTTCAGCAGTCCTGTTATATAGAAATTTGATCAAGCGAATGCTCCCTGCTATTCTATTCTGCATTATTAGTCGCTTTTATGTTCTAGAATTCTTGAGAGCCAAACAGAGACAGGGTTCGTTATCGAAAGACTTCATAAGGAAAGACCAAGATTTCCACGGTACGAGGAGCTCAGAGGCATGAGAAAAGTTGGGTCTGACTTTCCGACAATGTTTCTTTTTCACAAAACTTTAATCTCGAATCTAGGAACGTTAAGAAGGGTATACAACGCCCTTCTCGGCCATCAGATTGATGGTAAAGTGCGGAGGTTTAGAGTCCTGTAAGAGGTATAAAGGTTGCAGTAGCTAATAAAAAACGTAAGCACCGATACGGTCATGTAAAAACCTTCTTCTCACCATAGTAAAGTTATAAAACTTTAAGGCCAATAAATAGCTGTATAACTGAAATACAGAGACTGGGTTAAGAGTGACAATGATGGGATTTGATGAGCCTAAATGAGACGATAAGCTAGTTTGTAGTTTAATTGGAGTGTGTTTTTTACAAAGTTGTGTTGGTCTTATTACTAGGAACTCCTTGCAGTTTCAGATTTTTTAAAACGTTTGGATAGTTAAAATGTGAATAGAAGTGGATAATCTTTCTATACGAATGCTGATGATACCACTTTCTTTGTAAGGTGTTGTTTGAGGTTAGAATTGCTCATTTTACTGGGTGTTGCTAATAAAATTTTGTTTTTGAACTGTTTCTAAAGGGTCCGCTAAATAACTTTTTTTTAACAAATAATAGTCAAACGGTGTCAAATCGCAGCTCCGAGGTGGCCAAACGACATCAGCTCTGCGGCTGATAATGCGATCTTCAAAAAACAGGGCGCAAAACATCGAGTGTAGCTTCGGCTGTGTGGCACGTAGCGCCGCCCTGTTGAAACCAAATGTTGCCGATATCCTCCTCTTCAATTTTTGTGAACAAAAATTCGTTCAACATGGCCCGCTAGCGATCGCCATTGACTTTAACGGCCACTCCTTGCTCATTTTCGAAGAAAAATGGCCCAATTATGCCTCTGGACCAAAATCCGCACCAAACAGTGACTCGTTTTGGGTGCGTCGGCTTTTCAATGTATGCGTGCGGGTTTTCTGTGCCCCAAATGCGACAATTTTGCTTGTTTACATACCCGCTAAGATCAAAATGAGCTTCATCTGAAAAGATGATTTTTTTTTTGCCAAAATCGGCATCTTCTGGTGTAGGCTACTGCATGGCCAGCCGATGCATTCACTTGAATGAAATTATTTTCCATTATTAACCGGAAGGATTGTACTTTCAAATAAAAAAAGAAATTTGAGAAAATATTCAGTAGTTTTTTTTAAAGGATTTTCAAAAAATAAAAAGTTATTTGGCGGGCCCTTTAGTAAAGGGTTCAAAAAACTTTCCAAGATTAATAAAATTATTCGATTTTTTATTAACAGAACTCTTCAGCGACCACCTATGAAGTTGCCGCCACAAATGAAAGCCATACCACCACCACGAGTTGGTACACCCAATTCACCACCACCACTTCAAGAAAACAGTGAAAACAATGGAGGCGTGGGTAGTGGTGGTGTTGGTGTTGGCGGAAATACAAAACCCTATAGCCATCAAAATGGTGGCAATAATCTGCATATGACAGCTAGTGAAACAACAACTAATACGGGCAACACTAATACAAACACAAATACGACGAATGCGAATGATACAAACATACGACAGATAAACAACGATACAACACTGCCACCACCACCGCCGATGGAAACAAGTGTAGGATCACCGCCAAAATCGAATAATATAATGCACAACAATAATACAACAACAATAACAACAACATCGAAAGCACAACAGCAGCAGCAGCAGCAGCAGCAGCAACAACAGCATCTAAACGAAGATGATGATCTGCCACCGCCACCACCACCACCCGCTATGAATGATGATTCCAATTATGCGGTGACAGAGCTTTAAGGCAACAATTTTCATTTCTTTTTCGTAGCTCAAAGAGAGAAATTACACGTAAAAAGAGAAAGTAAGCAAGAGAGAGAGAGAGAAATATAGAAATAAATTGTACCCTCTTGGTTAGATAGATGCGGTGGTGTATGTATATATTGTAGAAAGTTGTGTTCAAATTAAAAACAAAACAAAGAGAAAAAAAAAACAAGAAAAAATATTAAAAATTTAGCAAATAATTAAACAATTTTTGGGGATTAAATGCTAGGGATGAATGGCTAGGATGAGAAATAATGCATAAGTTACAGGCTGATGTAAAAAAAAAATGAAAAAAAAAATACGAATTAAAAATAATTATGATTATTAGATTATGATCGCGAAAACAAAAATTATTGCAAAAATGTTAGTGATGAACACTAGGAGATATTGTTAATTGACAACACTGCCTTATCAAGATCCTCTTCCTTCAAGTGAACAGTGATGCTCAATTTTAGTTAAATAAGCGCCTATTTTCCTTAGCAATTTGTAATAATTTTTGTTTTTTTTTCTTTCTTTATTTTTTACGTTTTTAAATGTAAATGAATTGGTGATGTTTCTGTGTAATAAGTTTGTAGATATTCTTTTTGAAATTAATTTCTTTAAACAAAATGTACAAATTCTTTTAATTTTTAAATATTAATTTTTTTAATTATAGTCTATGGTATATAATTATTAAAACAAAAAGAAAACAAAAAACAAAGATAAAAAACTGAAACTATTTAAATTTAATTCTTAGTAAACGCTTTCGCTTTATTTGAGGCAAAAAATCATATCCAGTTTTTTAAAAACCTCCTCTAAATTGTTTTAAGATCTCTTATAAATTAAAAAAAATAATTTATTTTTTATTTAAAACAAACGGTAGATAGTTTAAATGTTCACCAAATATAAAATGCACACTTTAAAATACTTTTTTTTTTAAATTTAGTAACGCTTACTAATTCAATATTTTAAACAATATTATGGTCATGTATTCCTATATTCTGATTTGAGATTCGGAAAACTATAAAATTTTCTTCAGATTTGATACAAGTTATAAAATATCTATACATACATATATACGTATATTATTGATCATGGCAATCCCATTCAGTTAGGGTTGAGGCTCAAAGCTCTTCATACCAGGCGTATTGTGTATGCTAATTTCTTTTAACATGAGTTTCGAGACTTGCAATCTAAATTCGATTGCAGAAAACAGAGCCAGATTTTAAAAACTTTTTATGGACATTTGTAAGGTTGGCTAGCATTTCCTACTTGAAGTATAAGGTCGTGCTTAGGCCAGAGGTTAGACTCATTATGATACCACAAATTAATATCTAACCTGAGGATTGAACATTATATATAGAAAACCTTCCAGAGTTCATAATGTAATCCTTACTTTGGAGAGTTCAGTAAAAAAATGATACAAAAAAATTTGTGCAGACTCTTCGCCTCGGATACTGACGCATGAGAGGAAAAATAGTAATCTTTATACCAGCCCTGGCTAGTTGCAGTGCAATTTGTATTGATATCCCTGAAACCCATGATCCGAAATTTCCTTAAGATATCCTTGGCATTGATGGACGTCGAGGTGACTGACTGAAGACTAAATAGATCGCAGTCTGGCTGTCCGAGTAAAATAATAGAATTTTACAAAAAACACCGTTCCCCAAAAAGCATTGCGTCGCTTTCAATATAATCAATACCTCGGCATGAAAAACACTGCAGTCGTCAGCCGAAAACCCTTATCTATGTCACAGAGGCTGTTCTATCTAGTATTTCGGAGTCTTCCATATATGCACCAAGAGATTTAGCAGAAGCATCCTGATCCAGAAGTCCCTAGTTTGATTCCCTTTATGAAATATCCTATCGAGATAATTGTAACGAAAATTTAAATTTTTAGTCGAGGTTTTATAGTTTAGTTTAGGCCAGGAGTAAATTGCATTAAGCTTTATCCCTGTGTTTTAGTTGGACTGGAACAGAATGCACTAATGGTCAGGACAACTGACTGACCACACATCATATCTCTCATCATATCTACAGTGGCACTAGTATTTTAGAACCATAAAGCAAGGTCCGATGAAATCGAAATGTACGCTACTCAGAGGAATCAAATAGCCGCTTGGATATCAGAGGTCAGCAATGAGTATTCAAAACGATGAGTAGATTCGAATCATACTTATAATTTCTGATACTTATACGCATTCGTACTTGTTTTAATGTCATACGCATACTACTCATATTCAAAGTTTGAAATACTCATGGTATTCATACTTAACAATACGCATGATGTTATTGATTTCGACTCTCTACGACTCATCGTATACACGAACCACCAAATAAGTATGATTCGTGTACGAATACTACAATAATCACATGAAGGTTGTGTGTTTGCTCTGCGTGCTGTCTTTTTCTTTTTTGTTTATGTGTCTTTCTTTTTTCTTTATAAATGCAACAACAACTAAGACTGTAAATTTTAATGAATTATTCGAGTCACTCTGATCATTTATGAGTATTATAAGTATTTTTCTAAATTTATGAATCTGAATGAGTAGGCGTATGAATCAAACATATTTCGAATGTGGTATGTGTTTGATGTCAACGTTGTACTCATACTCATTGCAACCTGTCCTTATAAATCAATGTTGTACTGAGTATCAGAGTAGTTGGATTTCAATACTGTTGACTCACTCATATTCAAAATTTCATGAGTACTTATGAGTAGCGAAAAAGCGATTCATTGCTGATCTCTGTTGGATATCATTAAATATGTATATATGTGAATACCCCTACTCAAAATTCCATGATCTTGTAATCGTTTAGTGAAGGTCTTCATAGCCATTAGTACGGTCTAAATTAGACAATCTAAGGTTCAAATGATCTGAAAAGATTGAACATTCGGTGAACAAAAAGCACATATATTTACCATGGTTCTACATGAGAAATACAGCTACGTAAATCTGAATCAACCAACTGCCACGCAAAGAATTTTGAGTCAATCTGATTGTAGGAATATCTCTAAGGCCTGGAGACATTTGCTTTATCAATCCAAATTTTAAATGTTGCTTTAGCTCTCCAGGCATTATTGAAGGAATTTGGAGAATAAGGTCAGAAGAATACAATCTTTCTAAAATCAAAATTCGCATTATTGGCGAATATACGAAATAAATTTTCGATTTCAAAATTTACAGACATCGGTTTTGAAACTTAGTTTCCAGTAATTGTGTGATTTTCTGAATGTAATTTAGACTTCAATTGTGGAGAAAGTCTGTTGCTGCAATGTATTTAAGGATTCGAAAATGAAAAATTCGATTATTTGTTATAAAAATTTAAAGGTTTAACTATTCATGAAGTAGCAACTATTTCATTTATATAACAAGTCTCACCAGGGTTTTATAGTTAGGAATTCATAGGTCTCTATTAAAAATTAATAGAAAGTCTGAACTAATTATAGTGTGTTCAATTTTAAAAATTTTTACCAAGATTTTCCATAAAATTTACCAAATACGAGAAGAAAAAATAAAATCTTAAAGAGCCTATCACTGTTGAATATTGAAAGAAACCTGTATAGTTCCCTAAAAGTCTTTTTTTTTTGCCTCAAATCATTTTAATAACGGTGATATTTTTATTTATTTTAAAATATATAGTATTTAGTATATATAAAATTAAAAAAAAACAAAACAAAAGAAACAATTAAATTTATATATTTACAATATAAGTACGTACATACATATATAAACACTATAGAGTAGCATTAAAATTTTAAAAGTTCAACAGAAAAAGATTTTTAAATTAAAAAAGAAAAAAACTTTTTCTGTTTAATTTTAGAATTTTAAAATTTAAAAATTAAATCAATATTATTGTATAATTCTGTGTTAAATGTTGTCAAAATATTGTAGATTTTTTCTTTTTTTTTATATAAAAATTATTTAAAATTAGCATTAAATCGTTAATTTTCTTTTAGCTTATCGAGGACATTTTAGTCCACCAAAAAAAAAACAAAACAAAACAAAACAAAAAACACAATTACACACTTACTATGAATGAATGAATGGATAATTGGTTGAAAAAGAATGCGAAAAACAGAGAAAAAACTCTCCTTCTTCTATATTTCAAAATTGAAAGATTTCCTTTGAATATGGAAACTCAATCAAATCCCTTGTTAAACAAAACTAACAACTTTTGAGTTCTCGGAGTTACCAAATGTTCAAAAAAATTATAATTTTTAATTGCAAACCATAGGCACGTTTCCTGACTTACTGTGGGCCAATTTAGTGTTTACCAATCACAATTTCTAAAGACTATATGATCTCAGTGGCGGCGTTATTTAAAAGAGGTATTATTAAGAGTTTTTTCAACTTTTACCTGGAAAAGATAAGCTACTGATGAAAAGCTCTTGGATTCTGTATGATCTCGAGACAAATCTGGCCCATACAGGACATCAGCCGCTAGAGTCCCTTATAAAGGGTGTTTTTTATAGAGGTATAGAACTTTAAGTTCCAATAACACAACGATGGATTATTCGATTGACATGAATTTTATTTATCCGAAAGATAATCTTGTGGCATTACATTTTAAATATGATTTCTGGCATATGACCGTCACGGCTGGCGCGGATGTAGTCCAATCTGGACGTCCAATTTTCGATGACTTTTTCCAACATTTGTGGCCGTATATCGGCAATAATACGGCGAATGTTGTCTTCCAAATGGTCAAGCGTTTGTGGCTTTACCGCATAGACCAATGACTTACATAGCCCCACAGAAAGTAGTCTAGCGGTGTTAAATCACAAGATCTTGAAGGCCAATTCACAGGTCCAAAACGTGAAATTAGGCGGTCACCAAACGTGTCTTTCAATAAATCTATTGTGGCACGAGCTGTGTGACATGTTGCGCCGTCTTGTTGAAACCACATCTCCTGAACATTCAATGGTTATTCAATTCAGGAATGAAAAAGTTAGTAATCATGGCTCTATACCGATCACCATTGACTGTAACGTTCTGGCCACCATCGTTTTTGAAAAAGTACGGACCAATGATTCCACCAGCCCATAAAGCGCACCAAACAGTCTGTTTTTCTGGATGTAACGGTGTTTCCACATACACTTGAGGATTACCTTCACTCCAAATGCGGCAGTTTTGTTTGTTGACGTAGCCATTCAACCAGAAGTGCGCTTCATCGCTAAACAAAATTCGCTTATGAAAATCGGGAACAACGGTAATCTCGTTTTGGGCCCATTCGACGAATTTACGCCTTACTTGATGATCGTTTGGCTTCAAATCTTGCACGAGTTTGATTTTGTAAGCACGCAAACCAAGATCCTTCCGCAAAGTCTTGCGTAAAGTGGATGGACACAGATCCAATTCCTGTGCTCGATGGCGGATGGACTCATTAGGGTCTTCCTCAATGCTACGCTCTACAGCAGCAATAGCTTCTTCTGTACGCACTGTACAGCGTCTCTGGGGATGCGAGTTATCAATAAGAGTAAACGTGGTGCGAAAACGTTCCACGGTTAATCGAATTAGCTGCTCTGATGGACGATTTTGTCGACGATAAAATGGACGTAGTGCGCGAAACGTTTTCCGCACAGAACCATTATTTTCGAAATAAAATTACACTATTTACAAGTGTTGTTCAGGCGTGAGTCTATTCATGATGAATTGCCAAACCAAACTGAGAATAAATCACTTGACAGCTGTTAAATCGGTCGCCATCTTGAAAAGTAATGCCAACTTAAAGTTCTATACCTCTATAAAAAACACCATTTATGTTTGAAGAGTTGTTTGTCATCTGCTCAATTGAAATCTGGACTGCTTAGGCTTGTAGTCAAGTTTTCACCTCCATACCCTGCCGCCCATGCCACAGGTAGTACTTTCTGTTACCGTTTTAAGCAGAAGCGATACATTTTTCATTCAACAGCTTGCGAGTTTAGGTACTGGCTTTAGTGATTGACGGTCTGATTGACGATCTGATTGACAATCTGCTGATAGTTTCTAAATCAAGTCCAAGAAAATATGAAATTATATTAGATCCGAGGCTAGTTTTACGCTTTACATTTACACCTGGAAGGCGGAAATATAATCCAGTAGACTTGATTAACTTAGAAATTTGTACGTGTTCAGAGGATACGCCTGTAAGCCTGTATTTATTAAGCCGCATAACAAAGCGCTGATAACAAAGTTCGCAATGTAATCTCCTCTAGAGCGTATAATGAAATCTTTGTCTGCGTTGAAAGGAATAAATCGAAAAGTCATTGTCGTTGATTCACTAAAGCTTAGCTGTATATAGAACAATAATCAGCGGGCATTGACATATAAGAACGTTGTATCTGCCTTGAAATTAGTGAATCGAAAAGTCACAGTCATTGATCCTCTAGAGTTTAGCTGTACATCGAATAAAGATCAGCGGGCAACGACCTACAGGAAAACTTTGTCTGCATTGGAAGAAGAGAATCGAAAAGTCACAGTCATTGATTGGTGTGATCAACTGAAGAACGCATGTGCAGATGCAGGCCTAAATCTAACAAACGTGCGGTTAAGCATGGTAAGCATCAATCGGTTCATTAAAAACCATAATCGGTGAAATAATATCCGTAAATATTACGAGATTCATTTGATTTAGTTTCTCAGAGTCTCAGCATTAATTTGTCTGAAATATCTACCAACTCATTATTTTCTTTTTCCGCTTATTTTCATTATCTGCTTCCTTCTATCAGAGGTAGATTTTATTTATGGTTCTTTTAAAAGTAAGATAGACTAAACTTTGTCAAGTATTCAGAAAATTTCAGAAAAAATACAACATTGCTGCTACATCTAGAGTATAATGAAAGCCTTATAAAGCCCTGAGGCATGCAAGTTACATGGTTTTAAATGGGTGTAGTAGTCGCCGTAGTCTAGTAGGTAGTGTGTTGGCTTATTAGAGGTAAGGCCTCGTTTGAAACTCCATGCCAGATATCAAAAAGAAATACGAAAAAAGTTTCCTCGGCGACTTCCTTACAGCTGACTTCTGACAAAAACTCTGCCAGTAAATGCCATGAAAAGTTTCTTAAAAATCTGTCGTTCGGAATCGACTTCAAACTGTAGGTTCCGCAAAAGTCATATATAAAATTAACACACATCATAAGTGGTGTAAGAAACTAGATTGTAATCCTTACCAGAGATCAGCAATGAATCGTTTTTCGCTACTCATAAGCACTCATGAAATTCTGAATATAAGTGAGTCAACAATATTGAAACTTAACTACATATGTACTCTGATTCATTCATACTCACTACAACGTTGATTTATAAGTACAGTTTACAATGAGTATGCGTACAAGGTTGACATCAAACTCATACCATTCGAAATATGTTTGATTCATACACCTACTCATTTAGATTCATAACTTTAGAAAAATACTTATAAATACTTATAAATGATCCGAATCATTCATTAAAATTTACAGTCTTAATTGTTGTTGCATTTAGAAAAAAAGAAAAAGACAGACCAGCAATTAGAGCAAACACACAGCCTTCTGAAGGGTCCACCAAATAACTTTTTTTTTTGAAAATGCTTTAAAAAAAAACTACTGAATATTTTCTCAAATTTCTTTTTTTTATTTGAAAGTACAATCCTTCCGGTTAATAATGGAAAATCATTTCATTCAAATGGCTGCCTCGGCTGGCCATGCAGTAGCCTACACCAGAAGATGCCGATTTTGGCAAAAAGAATCATCTTTTCAGATGAAGCTCATTTTGATCTTGGCGGGTATGTAAACAAGCAAAATTGCCACATTTGGGGCACAGAAAATCCGCACGCATACATTGAAAAGTCGACGCACCCAAAACGAGACACTGTTTGGTGCGGATTTTGATCCAGAGGCATAATTGGGCCATTTTTCTTCGAAAATGAGCAAGGAGTGGCCGTTGCAGTCAATGGCGATCGTTACGATCGATACGAATGATGTTAATGTGGCCCGAATTAAGCTGGCCCAATAAAAGGTGCGATTAATTGTAGAAGAGGCAAAGCAAATAATTTTGTTGAGGACGTTCATTTGTCTACTTTCGTGCGAATTGTTATTATCACTTTAGATTTTCACTCCTATGATGGAATACTTCATTAAAAGAAGCATACTTCAGTGGAAGTACCATACCGCATTAGAGTTAAAGTAGTAGTGGAGTATTTATCGTGAATAATTTGGGAAGATGACGATGAAACAAAAGTTTTTAAAAATAATATTTCTAGAGGACAAACATTTGAACTGTTTTTCGTTTATTCTTTTTTTTACCAATTAAAAACGAAAAGGAAAAAAATATATATGAATAAATACTATATTAAAACAATTAAAATCAAAACAAAAAATTATGAATAAAAGACAACCCCCTCACATTTTGACCATAAAAGAAGGAATAAATCATAATGAAATGAAATAAAATAAGACAAAATATATACAAAATGATAAAAAAAAACAAAAAATAAATAAAAAAAATTCTTTGACTTTAGATAAATGTATTTAAGAGTACTTGTATTTATATAATAAGATATACTAACTAAACAAAATTATTAAAATAATAATATACATACGGGATATAAATATAAAACAAAAAACAAAAATAGAAATTCAAATGGAATGAAATGTAATGCATTTATTTAAAATATTTTTTATTTGAAATAAAAAAAAAATTAAAAACAAATTAAAACAAAAACTCTTTTTAACCTAAAAAACTTAACAATTTTAAATAATTTTTTTTATGAAAAAAAAAAACAAAAGGAAACTGAAGTAATAAACGAAAATCCCACAACAATTAGAAAAAGTTTTTTTTATTATTTTTAATGTAAATTGAAATTAAAATCCTTAAAAAAAAATTAATATTTTTTTTCTTTTTCAAATACTAGGTTTTAATTTAATGTTATTAAATCGTATCATATTGTAATTATTATTAAAAACAAAAGGAAAACAAATATCAATAAAAATAAAACAGAAAATTAAAATTACAAAAGCAAAAAAAGAAACAAATTATTAAAAAAAAAACAACAACAACAGAAAAACTGAAAATAATTTAGCGATTTAAGATTGAAAATAATTCATAAAATGTTTGGTTTTTTTTTCTTAATTCAAAAAAAGAAACTTCAATGCATTTTATGAATTATAAATAAGAAATAAAAACAAAAAACAAAAAACAAAATTAAATAATAATAATGAGAAAATAGAAAAGTTATTAACTTTTCACGGTTTTATATACACACACAGTCAGTCACTCACAGAACACTCTCACATTGATTATCATGATCATAAAATTATATTTTATGATTCAAATTGAACGCATTAAAAACAACAAAAAAGTAAAAAGAGAAAAACGATTTCTTTCCACTATGCAATGCAATTACAAAACAAACGGACATTGCCAGATGCAATTGTTCATTCAATTACCTACACTCTCTTACACTACACTTACAGTCACTTATCCAAAAACAAAAAGGTAAACAAATAAAAATAAAAATTATATAAAATATTTAAAAAATTATTAAAAATAAAATTAAAAAAAAACAAAAACAACAACAAATACATAATATATATAGTTTAGTATATATTATGAAGTGTTAAATGAAAACTAACAATAAAAACAAAAACAAAAACCAAAAAAATCAGAAAGAAAATAACAACTAAATGATAAAATAAATAAAAAAAAATAAAATAAAAGAAAGAAATTTCAATAACAAAAAACATAAAAGTTTGTCAGCAAAAATTGGTTTAGTATGGATATGCTGATCATGGTACCAATATAGGCCATTCGGCTACACAGATGCCAAATGTAGATTTTCAATGGTAATAAAGGTTATTTAGAATAAAGAAAAGATTGCATTTGAGATTCAACGTCTTATTAAAGTCTGTTATGTTCAACTTTGCAGGCAGACAGACAAAGTTTTTATATCATTTCTTAAATTTGCCCTAGACAATCCAAGAAAGCTACAAGATTTAAAAAGGTTGGCAGCTTCCTTTATGGAATTTAAATCTTACAGGGGATTTTACAGAATTCCAAGATACTCGTTAATTAATACTAACGATATAGAACTCGTACACAGACTTTTACTATTTTTAAGCCTGAATCTTTACCAAGAGCAAGACTTGCATTGAATAACACTGGCTCTTATGCATATGTAAGTATATACCTGAAGGCTGAGGATTTTCCACAATCACTTCTGCAAAAGCTGTATTGACGAGAATTAAGAGGAATCCGTTGACATTTTCTCTGTTGAAAAACGATGCTAATCAGGAACTATACTCATACGGTAACATAGGCACGCATGTTCAATTATATTTGACAGGGGCCAAGTGAATTATACTTAAGCAGGCTGCCGATCTTAGATAGGTAAACCGTATGCGTTTAAGGTACAGTACAATATATGCATTCAGTGATCTTCGGATTTATTATGTTCGTCATAAAAAAGAGAAATTTGAAAAAGGCAAAAAGTAAATGGAGAGAAAGAGAGAGAGAGAGAGAAACAAATTTCTCTGCTGAGTGAGGATAAATGTACTTTGCTCTACTAACATAATCGCATTTTAGACTTGAGAAGAGTCCGAACACCTTCACGAGAGAAACTTCAAACCTTCAAAAACTCCGGATGAGAGAGATACAGAGAGGATGCGTTATTGTCTCAAATTATAACCTCATACTCTGACATATTCCGTAGAATTCCGGCACAAGCTTTATTCAAATCTCCTTCAGTGATCTAACTCCACAACGCCCTGTAAAAGCAGATTTAGTCGCAGCATTGAAGCTTCCTAGCCACATAGAAGTCCGTTCTAGCCATCCAACGTCTTTACTTCTTCGCCCGAATCCATTCGCTGATGACCCCATAGGAAACAGAACCCAATCTAGCAAGACCATCAGCGTTCTCGTTTCTTACAATATTACTGCGCCCCAAAGAAAAGTTCTTTGATTTGTTTAGAGTCCTCCATGGGTTGTTGGGATCATTAAAAAATCTCGGCTTACATATATAAGAATATGCACTAGAGGGAAAAATATCTGCTTCACCGTTAAATGATTTAATGCATTAGTCCTCGAACGAAAACAATTTGGGACTGTCTATCACAACCAGGTAAGCAGGAGAAATAGGGTCATCTTTGAGGGATCCCAGGCCGTATGAAAATTCATGGCAATGAGAAGTCCAAGAAATTTGCGAGAAGGCGCCGCTGATACGCCCAGAATCATCCTGTGGATAGGGAAGAGATTCTAAAGACATCGAAAGATTGGAACTCTTCTCAAGCCAAAAGGTGTTCGAGGTAATTTTAACATTTGTTGAGTAATTGCAATAAAAATAAATATTAATCGTGCATTCTAACTAAGCTGGAGCAATGAAGGCTTGTTCATGCGTACATCAACGTCTAGACTTGTTATTGTTATTGGGGACACCGAACAGCATCTCGATGTTTGAAGGGTAATAGGGTTGGGTGAGACCTTATAAGGCCGCCATATATAGATTAAGGTAAATACAATAGATCTGATAATTGCAGTAGCATGGCTCTTCTACATGACATTAATAAAAATTGAGATTAAAGAGTTGTAATGGCCAACAATGTATGCATGTAATCAATCGTTACTTTGTATTATTGTGGGGAATATTTTATTTCATAATTAACCTATATCGCTCCGAGATTAAATTTTATTTTTTGTTTAAGAAGAAAAATACTTTTTTAGGGTAATTAGGACCTACTGATGTCAAAAATCTTTTCGTTTTCGGATAAGCGCCAGCGTTCGAAATTTCGAACAGAAAAGTTTACACATATGTATGTGAAGGCACACATGCATGTAAATCATATTTTTTATATTTTATAAAACATATATTGGCAGTAATTCCTCATAAATATTTTTTTAATTTTATTTTGTTTATTATTTTTAAAAATTAATTTACAAAGTGTCCAAAAATATGGGCTGAAGAAATTTGCCCCTAGCATCGGGTGAAGGGGGATATTTTACGGGGGATTTTTTTTTATTTTCCTAAAGTTGAGACTTAATACCAAAACCTAATTTTTTTTAATTTTACCCTTATCATACATAAATATTTTTTGAAAAAAGAAGATTTTTACTGTTCGAAAAATCGAACAGCGGAGCGAAATGGGTTAAAAATAAAATGTAATGAAAAATTAGTACATTTTTTCAAAACCAAATACTTTCTCAAGTTTAATCGAGTACAATATCGTATTTTACAAAATCATACTTGAGATTGTATAATGAATTGCTTTTGAAAATTTCTAATAAATCTCTAACAGAAAATAAAAAAAATATTTTCCAGCTTACCCTTTAAAATTCTTCTTCATACACCGGCTTAATTTTAAACATCTTGTTAGTAATTTTGAAATGATAATGCCAATGAGATTAAATTAAATTCAAGTTTTAAACTGTAATAAAATAAAGAAAAAAAAATAATTAGAAATCAAGATTTAAAATTTGTTAATAAAAATCTTCACTAGAGATTCGTAATTTGTTTGTAATTGCAGTAGCAAGATTTAAGATTTTTTGTTTTATTTTTTTTTTTTTTTTTAATCTTTAAGATTAACATTTTCGTACATATAAATGGAACGTTTTTTTTTTGTTTTAATTTCTTTTAAGAAAGCGCATTTAAAACTTTCTAATCATAATACATAAGGTGTGTGTGTGTGTAAGTAAGTAAGTAATTACTTTAATTAATATTGTATTGTATTGTATTGTATTGTATTGGATTTTTTTTATAAATAATTTGTTGTATTTAAATATATAAAATGGTTTTATAGAAAGGTTTTGTTTTCTTTTTTCTTTTTTGTGAATATTACTAAGATTTAATTAAATAGCTTTTATTTCTTTTCAGTTTGTGTAATAGAGGAGTTTGTCTATATGTAAAGAGTTTTTTGTTTTTAATATTAAAATTAACGAAGCATTTCGTTAAGCGAAAATCCAAGGAATATAACTTAATTTTTTTTTTTGCTAAATAAACAATTAATATTTAAAAATAAAAATAGTTAAAGGAATTTAATTACATTATCATTATCAAGATGTGTGTTTCAAGTGCTTTGGGGGAAACAGAAGAAATACGAACAAATAATTACACAAGAAGTAAAATTCTTTAAACTTTAATTTCCAAAGCAGATAAAGTTAAATTATCAAAGAAAGACAAACACACGTATGTGTATGTGTGTACATATTTATGCTATACTTTATGAAGTACTAGAGGAGAAGTTTACATTATTTAAATTGGTATTTGCACTTGTTTTTAAATTGGTATTGGTGTTAGTGTTGTTGGTATTGGTATTCGTTTCATTTTGTTTATCACTAATAATTGCACTAGTATTTATTGCCACTAAATCGGGTGCTGAAGCATCACTACTTTGGCTAACTGTACGATTGTGTCCATCCATCATAGTTGCCTGGCCATTTACAGCAACATTTTCGCTTGTAGGATTTGTGGTAACATTTACCACAGCATTAAGCTCCTTCTGGGCTTCACTGCTTGCTGTGGTAGTGATAGAGGCTGTGGCTGGGGAATTGGGTGAAGTTTGCGGATTGCTATTGGGAAATACGGGCGGTATTTCATTGGCTGGCGTTATAATAGGTGTCTGCACCATTGGTGTAGGAGGCGTTTTATTAGCCGGTAATGGATTGTGTGTACCAGACATCTGCATATGGTATCTGCAGTTTAAAAGAAATATGATAAGACAGGAAAGAATTCAAAATATCCTTTACTTGACTTACTTGTAAATATTTTCAGTAGATTCAACAACACCCTGTGTTAGATTTAAGCTTCTGCCTTTGATGCCAGCTTCTTTGGCTGGTGGTGACCACCAGTTAAAAACACGTCCCACAACGGGCACATGACGTAATATGCCCTCTTGCCAAAGTTTCTCCTCCGTCTCACGCTGCAAATCAGCTGTAGCTGCTTGTATGCCCTTTAAAATGTTTTAAAACAAATAATTGTACAGCCTAGACTACTACTACACCTCCCCGTAATTAATTACTTACCCTTTTAACAATTTCAGACATGGTATCCAAAACCCTGGAATTTTCTTGTACATTTTTACCCACCGACACTACCAAATCTAAAAGCTCTTCGACATCAGTTTCATGTGTTACCATGCCAAAGCGTACACATATTAAACCATCTGGGCCCTCGCCCAATGAGAAAGCATTATCAGTGGCCTTTAATGATTCCACCAAGTCTACATTAAGTTTATTCAGCTCAGTTTTAGCCTGATCCGTGAGCAGAGATTCCCAGCCTTCGGGTACAAAGCGTACACCGCCCATACCCGCCCATTCGGGTAGATGAACCAAACGCAAAACATCACTTTTCTCCACCAAATGCATAAAGGTGGCCTTATGTTTAATGGTGGCCCTTAAAATGTCCACATGCGTCTCTAGGCTTTGTGCAAAATTCTCTAAATTCTCTGCTGTGGGCGGTTGTTCGCCGAGACTCAACTCCAAGGGACAATAACGTATGCAAGTGCCATGCACAGCATGTTCTATGATTTCGAAATCAAACTGTAAAAGATATTTCGTAAATAAAATGTAAAATTGCGAGAAAATTCACTTACATTGGGACAGTCTCTTTGGAGTATTTGTCCCAGCCAAGAGTTCAAACGATCAAAATAGGAGGCATTATGTAGTTTTTCTAAAGATTTAACACCTTCTAGGGAGGTATCATCAGCTGCTGCTGATGATGTTATTGAAGTACTGCCATCAAATTGAAATACCACCACCGAGGCAGCCGTTTCAAAAAGTAACTACAAGAAGAGCAAATAATTGCATGAAAATTTGTATGGGATTTGTTAACAGAAACTAAGTGCAGATGCTTACATTAACATCTAAAGGTTTATTTATGACATCCACTAGAGATTTACCAGATTGAGCACCTGGAGCGCGACTCTGCAAGGAGATAAAAATCAAAATAAAACATTTTTCCAACTGTTTATGGATTTTTGTAACGAAAACTTACCACAACTTTAATGCCTTCACATTCCGAGGCTATTTCAAAAAGAATACTGCAGGTTTGGAAAGCTACATGTATGCGTTCAGAGATGGCATCACGGCCCAGGGCCTGTAAACTAGTCCACAGGGATAAAGCATTTAGGCGTCGTGATAAAATCGGATCAGATTCAAAGGAGTTTAAGGCAGCATTTTGTAGTTGACGATGAAGTAGCTTAAAATATAGAATCACGGATTAATTCCAATAAAACGAACAGACTTTTGAAAGCACTTACCACAATGGGCAAACTGGGTACACCCAACCAACTGCCCAAACTTAAGACAATAGAATCAACAAATGAACTTATCTGTGAATAAAATTTAAAAAGCTTTTAATTTAAAATCATCATTTGAATAATACAGTTCAACTTACCACCCCCGGTCCTTGAGAACAAACCAATGCAGCCAGGCCATGACCAGTGGCATGTAACCATAAATTGTGCGTTTTACAAATGTCATGCATTCTTATCAAATTATCTACGTAACCACACAGAGAAGCACCTATATCAGCTACCACTAGCAAAGGAGTCCTTTGTGAAGCCAAATCAACTTGTATTTGTCGCTGCAGCAGAGATAAATCCATGGTGCCAAATGTAGAGTTGGCCGGTATCAAACGAATGGCATCCAAAGGTATGCCTAGCTGGCGACAAGCATATTGCAAACGTAGCGGCGTAGTATTCTCCGATATATACAGACAGGGATGGGCCAAGGCAGGTATACCACCTTCCAAATAGCCGGGACATCGTGCCACTATTGCCAAACGCACCACTCTTAATATTGCATCCGCATTATCATTGTGAAAACTACTAGCGGGATCCATAAAACGAAATAGAGTACCCAACCAGTGGGTAGTGTCGCCCGCAATATTGCCTGTTACTCTCAGCAGTTGCTTGCGATCCAAATGCGATAAATAGGCCACTATACTGTGTGAAATCAAAGCTAAATGTGAGACATCATCTAAAGCCGGCAAAGGAAACTCAGGCTCATCTTCAGAGTCGGCATAAGAAATCAACAACTCCAATGACTTGAGAATTTCCGAAGGAGGCTTGCGATTGCCATGCAGCAAAGCCACTACATTTACAGAATTACTTGCCCCCACCCCCGTGGCCTCATCCGTTTTATCTGTCATGCTGTCAGCTGCTGCATTTGCATTGAAATCAATCGATTGCTGTTGTGCTTGTGGCTCAGCAGCTGAGGGTTGGGGGGCGGTTTTAACATTCTCTAAACGCTGCAATACTTGTGAGGTCTTCAACTCCAACTCAGCCAAACCGGAACGTATCTGTGCATAAACAAACAAATAAATTTTGCAATTAATTTTATCTTAATTACGGCAAATGCGGTAAGCAATTATTTTAAATTTAATTACACTTGAAGCAGCAATTTCATTCTGTTGAGCTTCTTTTTTATCGTCATCACAGGCAGCGGACATTTTATTTTATTTCGCTTATATTTTGTATTAATTTTTTCTTTATCTTTATTTATTTACGTTTCGCTTAATATTTCTCCTAAGAAATTGGCCTAAATTTCGTTTCTTTTTCTCCAATTTAATGGTATGAGATTTTTATCACTTTAATTTAGAAAAAAAAATTATTTTACGAGCATTCAAGAGAGGACGAGAGACAAAGAGAAACACCACGTAGTTTGTTTACACAACAGTATGTATGTGTGTTTATGTTTGTTTTTTATTGAAGAATAAAAATTTATCTGAATTGGTTGCCTCTTAACTTTTAATGTTTCGTTTAAAATCATTAAAATTTTAAGTTATTCACTACTTTTTTCCTTCTTTCCAACCAATTGTCGTCGTCAGTGTTTTTCTAATATTTTTCTTTTTTTCGTAAACGTCAAAATGTCATTAAAAAAAACTGGACTCTACTCCAGGTATTGCCAGCTTAAAAAATCTTTTCAAGTAATAACAACAGTTTGGAGACTAATTGGCGTTTAAATACTGAATTTACAAACGCATTTCGCATAACGGCAAGAATTATTTAAAATTAATGAAATTTTTTTAAATCCGATATAAATAAATGCTTAAAACGCATTAATTTCTTGAATGACACGACGCGAAAATATTATCTAAGAATTAGTTAACATATGGACTATGCCGAAACGTTATGTAATTTCGGTTAGCATTTTCATTGCTCTTCAAACGAACGTTTGTCACATACATTACGTTCCATCGACGTGACTAAACGGGATTTTAATGTTTTGTTACGTTCCGAATCAGATCTCCATCAAAACCCAATATGAAAAAATATTTCTCCTGCGACAGACGCCTTTCTTACGTAAACTCTGAGAGGAAATATAATTGCGACGATAAAGTTTCTCAAACCAGTATGTCCCGCCAGTCCTGTATAAAATTGGTACATAAGTACTATTTAATTAAATATTTTTCCTTCATGGCAACACTGACGCAGTAGAGTAGCAGAATTTGTTTTTCCTGGCAACACTGGTGGTTGGAAAAATTAGTTTTGTTCGTTCAAAAAATAACCGTTCTTTAACTAATTCGCACATTCTTTTTCCGTTTCCGGTTTATATAAGAAAAAATTAAGCCCTGTTTGTTTAATGAATTTTATGGTGGTCTGTCATCTGTCTGTCTAGTAGGTCGTCTGTCTGTCTAGTATGATGGTCTGTCGTCTGTATTTCTAGTAGGTGGTAGTTAGTAGCTTATTAGACGAACGGTTCAAACCCCACTCAGGTCGGTTCATCAAAAGTAAACGACAATTCTGGCAAAAACTCTCTGTGTTGTTGTTGTGTTGCAGCAGCAGCCCACCTCTTCGTTGTTGTTCAACTTTGGACTGACGGAATAAGTAAGCTTTCTAATTTTTAATTCTTTTTTGGAAGTGTGGTGAGTTTTTACAAAATGTGGTGATTCATCCGGTGTGGTGCATAAAATCGAAACTCACAAAGGACCGTTATTCGAAATGGTACGGCATTACCATGAATTTATTTACTGTATATTGTGATTTGGACGATGCATATCTGGGATAAATAATTCCCACATCGGTTAGCGGAGACATCCACCGACATATCTGGTTACAACATGAACTGCATTGCCAACGGTGTGGTTTGAGTTTGGGTTAAGGATAATTAATCTCGATTAGAGAAACACTGAATAAATGGAAGCACATTCAACGAACGAACAAAGGGTAGTGTTGCCATTGCCATCATTTTATTTAAAATTCAAAATAATCAAATAATTAAACTTTAAATTATTTTGTAAATGAATTTTTGAATAATTTCTTTCTTTTATATTTATTTTATCCAAAATTCTGGCAAAAAAGCTACAAATTGGTAATTCTTTGTCGAAATATTTATAATTTTTTGTAATTTTTCGAAAGGCATGTCTGGAATCTAAATTTAACATCAGCAAAAATTATTAAAGATATGAATGAATTCATAAAGTAAGTTAGTTGGTTGGTTTTTGCCTCTTCGGTGATTAATTTTTCAGAAGTATTGAAAAAATCAATAATTTAGTACTTTTTTCAGTACTTTTCCATTTCAAAACTACATTTTCAGTACGTTTTATTATTACAGATTTTATGGTTTTGCACTTTTAGTGGAGCTAGCAACAGTTTAAAGTAACATTTGTTGCTCTTAGGGATTTGTTTTGTTAGTGATGATGCTTATTGTATGGTGATATACGCATATTTACAAAAAGTAAAGTAGCTATCAGATCCCTTAGATTGTCTAATAATGCCGAGTGCTTCTGGAGGAGATAGGGAGACATTCGACGGTTAGGCGTTCCTGGATACATGGACATTGAAGGTAGCAACCAAGCCGACACTTTGCAAGCCTGCTACAATGAGAACTTTAATGAAATTCATTTATAATGCCGACTTTCCTGTAAAAGAAACCAATAAATTATATCACACAACTTTATTCCTTTGGAGCAGAAGGATGCAAGAATAATGAACCCACTTGCAGATCGACTATTCAGATCTTACCCGATATGAATATGTGCTGAACAAAATTTGCATTGAATCTGTCCAGATTGCATTTTAGGGACCACATAGCAGTTATAACTGGTCTCTGTGTGTAGTCCTAGCAGTACGACTCTATAGAAATGACAAGGAATAAGAAGAGATCTCAGAGCATCTACTCTGGCATTGTACGGCGCTTGGGAGCCTAAGAAGAAAAATTTAATTTTTAATTTGTTGTAGTGTTTACAGATTCATAAGCTACAAGAGACCATAAATTTATTGCCAGACTTTAGAATTTTTAGTTATAATTTCAAAAGTCTTTTGCCTTAGACACATGCACATACACATACACTCTATCATATTTAATCCAAAAAAGGCAAAATATGCAAACAATTTCGCTTTTTTTAAAGTGAAAATTGCTACGCTTTAATTTCATCTCTTTACAGCTCATCTACAAGAAATTCCTTTTTTTTTAGTTTACTTTACGCACATACGAGTATTGCTTTCATGTTGTTTTTGTTTTTGTTTTTTTTTTAGTAAGAAAATGTAAAACGTTTTTAGTAAAATTACATGAAAGAAAGAAACTTTCGTTGTTTCTCTCTCTACTTTAAGGCAAAACAAGAAAGTAAACAAATTGCAATGACATCATTTCATACAAATAACGGATAAAAAACGAAAAAAATCTAAAAGAAAAGCTAAAGGATGCGACCGACGACGAAGAGTGCTTGTAAAACTTATACGCATTCACATTGAATTTCATACACACACACACACCCACACATACCTTTTTTCTATTTAAAATCTACTTTAGAAACATGATAAGACACGAGATAAATACAGACACACACATGTACATACATATATGCACAAACACACACACATACACTTCTATAAACTTCCATAGGTTATCTTAACTTCAGTGTCACTGACGACTGTTTCAATACCACCACTATTGCCACCATCACCGTAATCAGTTTTTCTAACCATTTTTTGCAGCGATATTTTAACACTTTCTATACCGTTACGCTGTCAGCAACAGAACAGGACAGACAGCAGCACCACAGCGACAGCAACAGCAAAAGAAAATATTCTTGATTGCCTGTGCTCCATACACAAGTGAATAAAATGCATTCTGTAGGGAACTTTCTAAGGAGATGTTATTTGGGAAAGTTGTGTGTTCTTGTTCTTCTCTTTTATTTATATTTATATTATATTTTAAATTATATTTATATTTATCGTTCAGGGGAATGTAGAAGGGAAGTATAGGACTTGCGAACGGCCATAAAATGTTACTCGTGCTTCTGTGATAACTTTTGAAGTGGTTGACTTGGCACTAACCTTTGGACCTTGGACCTTTGCAACCTTGTAAAGGGTCCGCCAAATAACTTTTTTTTTTTGAAAATGCTTAAAAAAAACTACTGAATATTTTCGCAAATTTTTTTTTTATTTGAAAGTACAATTCTTCCGGTTAATAATGGAAAATAATTTCATTCAAATGGCTGCCTCGGCTGGCCATGCAGTAGCCTACACCAGAAATTGCCGATTTTGGCAAAAAAAAAATGATCTTTTCAGATGAAGCTCATTTTGATCTTGGCGGGTATGTAAACAAGCAAAATTGTCGCATTTGGGGCACAGAAAACCCGCAAGCATACATTGAAAAGCCGACGCACCCAAAACGAGTCACTGTTTGGTGCGGATTTTGGTCCAGAGGCATAATTGGGCCATTTTTCTTCGAAAATGAGCAAGGAGTGGCCGTTACAGTCAACGGCGATCGTTATCGGGCCATGTTGAACGAATTTTTGTTCACAAAAATTTAAGAGGAGGATATTGGCAACATTTGGTTTCAACAGGACGGCGCTACGTGCCACACAGCCGAAGCTACACTCGATGTTTTGCGCCCTGTTTTTGAAGATCGCATTATCAGCCGCAGAGCTGTTGTCGTTTGGCCACCTCGGAGCTGCGATTTGACACCGTTGGACTATTATTTGTGGGGTGCCGTCAAAGATAAGTGTTACGCCGACAAGCCAGAGACAATTGACGCTTTAAAGGACAATATTCGTGAAGCCATTGGTGAAATACAGCTGCACACAATCGATAATGTGCTTAAAAATTGGACCGATCTTGTAGGCTACTGTATGGCCAGCCGAGGCAGCCATTTGAATGAAATTATTTGCCATTATTAACCGGAAGGATTGTACTTTCAAATAAAAAAAATTTTAGAAAATATTCAGTAGTTTTGTTTTTTAAAGCATTTAAAAAAAAAGTTATTTGGCGGACCCTTTACAATAAGAATTCAACGAATTTCCCTTCTCACCATACAATGACTAACACTCTTGTTATTGTTTACAAAGCGTCCTTTATGTAAGTGGCCTGGACTTCAAAACAGAATTCATCGGTTTTTCGGTGACAGAACGCTTTAAGATGCGGGCATGGTGGCGAACATGCCACTAAGGAAACTGACAAGTTTCATCATGAGCTCAGAGTGTTTCAAACCCACCACTAACGGATAATGACAGGGGTTTTATCTTATGGTGTGTGACACAAAGGGTATTTTGTGGGCCACCAAGTTAACCTGCCTGTGAATGGCAAACTACCGGCTGCGTCCTTTATGTGAGTTCTTCAAAACAGAAGACATCGGTTTTTGGGTGGCAGAACGTTTGAAGATCTGGGTATGGTGGCGAACGTGCCTCTAAGGAAACTGACGGGTTTCTTCAGGAGCTCAGGGCGGCCAACAGATCACAATAAGAGGGCTTACCTCACGCTGGATGACACAAAGGGCATTGTGGGCTACCAAGTTAACTTGTCTGTGAACGGCGAGATCCCCCTAGCCTGACCTAACCTAGAGTGGCTCCCTAGGACTTCAGGCATTTCCAACTTATATGCGTATGTGTATTTCGAATAGATATTCCATGTATTGTTGCTGTGCGAATCCGGTACCAGAGTAAATTGGGTGGAACACGGCGACTTCCAGTTAGCAGACTTCTGGCAAAAACTCTCCGAGTGTAAATAAATTTACGATGAAAAGTTTCTCAAAAAATCTGTTGTTCGGAGTCGACTTTAAAATGTAGGTCCCGCCATTCATGTATAAAATTAAAACACACAACATATGTGATGTGAGGTACTAGGTTGTAATCCAGACCAAAGGGTTGTAATGACCAATTATGTATGTGTGTATGTAAAGCAAGCATTAGATTCCAACACCACTTCTGAGATTGTTGAATAAAGTATTTGGAGGAGAGAGTGAAACATCGCGGTCGCTTCATTGTAAAATTGATAGGGCACGCGTAGACTTACTATATTTGCCAGTGTCAGCTTCTGGCTCGATGCAGACTTCTCTCATTTGTCTCACACTGCCACACCATAAGAAGTCGCTATGTATTCTCCTTGCTTGAGCTTCCTGCCACTTTCTAATATCATACAGAATATTTTTACCTGCAATACAAAAATAAAGCTGCTGGGGAGTATCTGAAATACTGTCTTGTGGGTTTCAAACAAATTTAGATACACACTGGTCTTCTCTCATTTATAAAGGGTGATTTTTTAAGAGCTATAGGAAAATTAAAAAAAAAACACATAAAATTTCAGAAAAATGCATGAAGTCTTTATTTGAATCGATAGTACGGTTCATATAATTTAATGTTTGAAGATTATTTCATGCAACTGCGCCTCAAATGTTCCATCCGCTTAGTCCAATTTTGGCGTACTCTTTCCAACATTTCGGACGGTATCTCACGAATAAATGATTCAATGTTGTCTTCCAATGCATCAATTGAAGCGGGCTTGTCTGTATAGACATGAGCTTTAACATGAGTCCCACAAAAAATAGTCTAAAGGCGTTAAATCGCACGATATAGGCGGCCAATTGACCGGTCCCGAACGTGAAATAAAATGTTCACCGAACTCCCCTCTCAATAAGTCCATTGTTACGCGTGCTGTGTGGCATGTGGCACCGTCTTGTTGAAACCACATGTCATGCAAGTCAAGCTCTTGCATTTTGGGCAAAAAAAAAGTTGAATATCATCTCACGGTAGCGCTCACCATTCACAGTTACGTTACGATTCGCAGCATCTTTGAAGAAGTACGGTCCAATGATGCCACCAGCTCATAAACCGCACCAAACTGTGACTTTTTCTGGATGCATTGGTAGCTTTTGCAATGCTTCTGGCTCATCTTCACTCCAAAATCGACAATTCTGCTTATTTACGTATTCATTGAGCCAAAAAAGAGCTTCGTCGCTGAACACAATTTTTCGATAAAGAAGTGGATCTTCGTCCAACTTTCCAAGAGGCCATTCACCAAAATTTTGCGTTGCGGTAGGTCGTTCGGCTTCAATTCTTGCACCAGCTGTATTTTGAAAGGCACACCACATCTAAATCCTTCCGCAAAATTTTCCACGTTGTTGAGTAACAGAGTCCCAATTGCTGCGAACGGCGACGAATCGATAATTGATGGTCATCATTAACACTGGCCGATATCGCAGCTGTATCTGTTTCTTTCAGTTCGCACTCTACGTAAGCGTGTTGGTGGTTTAATGTCCAACAATGTAAATTTGATGCGAAATTTAGTCACAATAGCCCGAATAGCGGCTTCAGTGGGTCGATTAAACTGACCATAAAATGGAAGAAGCGAGCGATGAACTTTCTTAACAGAGCACGCATTTTGATAAGAAAATTCAATGATTTGCAGGCGTTGTTCGTTTGTAAGACGATTCATGGTTAAATTATAGACCAAACTGAACTCGTTTGACAGTGAAACAAAACACGAAACGTGCGTGAGCTGTTTAAACCAGTTTTGCCAAAAAGATAATTGCTTAAAAATCACCCGTTATTGCATCGTGTATAGATTCTAGATAGAGCCAACGATTTTTAAAAAGTTAATGGCTTCTTCCTGGATCTTCTGGATTACAATGCCGGCATGATAAACTAGCAACTTTACTTAGGATTCCTAAGGACTAACTAATTGCATCACTCAGTAAGAGCCGATTTAATGCACTTGACCTGCGCCATCTCTTCCCTTTCTTAACGATGAATGAAATCCCTTTTCTCAGATGTTAAATGCAAACGTAAAACACCTTCAGTCTGTCACTCTATCAGTCAGTCAGTCAGTCTGTCTGTCACTTAACTGATGCAGTTGAAATTTGTAAATACACACACACACACACATGAGAACAATACATACGAAAACACAGAATAAAATAAAAAAAAACAACAAAAACAACAACAAAGAGAACTATTTAAAGATACAAGATTAAAGATGGAACGAGAGCGAGCATTGATGGCACATTCCAGTCACGATTCACATTCAAATGGATTAAAGGATTTCTTAGCCATTAACTTGGCATAAGACTTTGTCTGAACAAATACGAATGGATACGGTAATATGAACAACAACAACAACAAACACTAACACCAATACTAACACCAATAACTAAAACTTTATCTGCAGCAGCAGTAACGACACTGGCACAACAGCAGCACATTAACATTGTAACTGTACGAGCGAATCGTGTGTAAGTGTAAGTAGAAGTGTATTTGGTAACGATGAGTAGTATGAGAGTGTATTAAAATATTCTCTTTTACTTTCTAGTTCTCCCTCTCTCTTTTTCTCTCTTTGTACGTCTCCCTTTAGAGTTTTAAAATAAAATGATGATGGATTTTCAACACAAAACAACACAAGACAACTCATTTTCTTTGCTCTACGTTCCATTCCGTGGTATACACTGCCAGCTAGTGTAGCACCAATGGATTGCATTGCCAGGGAATGCTTGATCAAATGGTTTTACTTCTTAAGTGCACATACACTCATACACACACATTTAACCATTTCTGGAATTGAGAGTGGAGTGTTTTTCTTAATTTTCTTTACTTCACTTTACATTGCTTTGCTTTACATTTTTTTCCCGCCGCCCCCACCTTTTTTATGGGAATTAGACTTGAGCAGTTCAGTTGAAGAGTTTTAATTAAAATGTTACCGTAAGTGGCCACATTCGAGAGTTCGAATGAGATGTAAAGGAATAATTTATTCGCAACGAAATGAAATCAAATTGACCACGAATATTAAAGCAAATATTGTTCTCAATTGGCCCATGAAACAATTGAGAACACAATACATACTCTTGCAATCGAATAATTTAATTTGAACAACACTTCGTACAGATACAAATTCCATTCGATCATTACAACTAATGGTGCTCTTCTAATTATAGACTGTAAGTAGACTATAAAAGAATCCATAAGTACTTTGTGGTCATTTTAGGCCACCTGCCTTGGAGTAATTTTTCAACAAACCCACCGTAAAGTTCACTAAGTGTAGTGGGACCTAAGAAAGTAGGTTTTCGAAAATATTCGAAAATCTACTGTCAGCTTATGGTTATTAACCTGTAGGCTTGATGACGGACACCCCATGAGGAGTAGAGTTCACATAGGCCAGAGATTATACCCAAAGTGATATTACAAATCAATATTCCATATAAGGAACCGGGATTACTGCTGATCACTGGCCGTCATATCCCCTTGCAGGTGGACATGAGTATAGGAGATGAGGTAATTAGGACCAAGATCTCGGTGAAATACCTGGGAATAAGGCTGGATCCCAGACTAACATTTTCGCATCAGATTCAGTACGCGGCTAACAAGGCCCAGAAGATCGTTGGACAGCTCAGCAGATTAATGGCGAACATTGGAGGCCCGCTACCGGCGAGACGGAGACTCCTGATGGAGGTTGGAAACAGCATTATGCTTTATGGAAGCGAAATTTGGACCGAAACGCTGGATGTTAAGAAGCGGACAAACGCACTGGTATCGGTACAGAGAACGGCTGCATTGCGTATCGCGTCGGCATATCGTACGGTATCCGCTCCAGCCGTAGTAGTGATAGCGTGTATAATCCCTGTGGATCTGCTGGCAGCGGAGCGGATGGAGATTTTTAGGGCGAAATCAGCTGGAAGTCACATAACCGCTCATTTCAGGGAAAACACCATTTCAAAATGGCAACAACGATGGAGCGAGGAAGATGGACGGCGAGACTTATTCCAGACCAGACATAAGGCCATGGATTGGTCGAAAATTTGGAGAGGTAAATTACTACGTTACACAGATGCTATCGGGTCACGGATATTTTAGGAAATATCTGCACAGAATGGGCAAGACCGCCTCCCCTTACTGTCTTTACGACGAAGGGGAGATAATTGATGACGCAGAGCACACCGTTTTCGAGTGTGCGCGCTGGCAGAGCTATTGCTCTGCACTGACGTCGATAGTTGGGACGATCACGGCCGGTAACATTGTCGGGGTTTTGATCGCGAGTAGAGAAAATTGGAACTCAGTGGCGAATTACGTGGAGAGCATTCTAAAACTGAAGAAGAGGGATCTTGAGGCTGCGGAACATGTGGGCACGCCGGAATATATGAAACTGGCACACGTGTCAAGCGAAATTCGAAGCAGGGACCTGGACGAAAGGAATAGTGGAGACACTTAGATGTCTCTTCAACTTTCGACACGCAATCCGGACGCGGATGTGAACACGCAGGGGCCAAAGGGCCAAAGGCACTCCACTCCGAAGTAATACCACCGTAGTTCCGGAGTGGGCACAACAGATCCACGAGACGAGGGAGGATTTAGTGGGTGAGGGCCCCACACACGGAGGATGTGACGACTTCCTCTATGGTGCGGTTAGGTACATTTACTCCTCCTCGGCGTGAAAAAAAAATATAAGGAACCGTACAATCTTTGTATAGAAAACCATTCCCAAATAAATTTCCTTTCCTTGCAGAGTTCGGTCGAAGATGCCGGAAAATCAGAAGATCAAAAGACAAAAGACAATTGCAACCTTCAGTGCTAAAATTGCTGGCTTCTGTGGCAACTTCCTTGATCGACTCTCGCTGCAGTTTTGTGTCAATATCATAAGGATTCGTGGTTACATGTGCAACGCGAGTAATTGCGTGGTTTTCCTGTAGAACCTCAGTAGTTCATAAGCAATACGTATTCAATGATATTCCCCCTTATGTCCTCGAGCCCATATAAGAACTTCTTTTGAATGAAACGAAATTTTTCTGAGAAATCCCTGGCATTCATGGACGCGGACGAAGGTCAATGAAACGTTCGTTAGAAACTTGATCACAACCTGGCTTGCCGGGTAAATTAGATGATTTTCAGGGAAAATTCCGACACCCAACAAATATTGAGCCTCTATCGAAACAGCCATGACCTCTCCCTGGAAAACACTGAAACAGTCAGCCAAACTATCTTGACCACTATTTTAGAGCCATCCGTATACATATATCTCAAGGAAACTAATGAATCCATAGTCCCTAGTTGGAATTGTTTACTTAATTGGTCATTGCAACCCTTTAGCCAGAATTAGAACCTAGCTTCTCATATCGCCCATGTTCTGTGTGTTAATTTAATACAGGAGTAGTGGGGTCTACATTTTAAAGGCGACTGGTTTTTGATAAATCTCTCATGGCAATTTTATTTACTCTCCGAGTTTTTGTCAAATGACTTCTGAAAGGAAGTTTACAAAGAAATATTTTTGTACATTTTGTTTCGTTCAAGATGTCTGAGCTGGGTTTTGAACCAGAAGTTTGGTCTAATAAGCCAACACAATACCTACTAGACTACGACAAATTTCCAATCGAGAAAATTAAAAGAAAGCATGCAGGTGACCCGAATGTGTCTGTGGTTCCCCAATAGCAAGTGCATAGTCTATGTTGGTGCAAGATTTCACTACTGTGAGCCTTCCTGCCACCGGCTTATCTGTTCCTGCTTCAATAGGAGGTCAGAGAGAAGCCAATTGAATATAGGAAATGAATGGCTTAGTTAGAAAGAAACACTGTGAAATGGTTGTTACGACAACTGACTGTCTGCACACTCTATTTACCAGTGTGAAGCAACGTAGTCCACCACCAAACATTAGTTGTGTACCTCTTGCTGCTGCCTAAGAAGGCTTGAAGTGTGATCCGTAAGTTCATTAGCTGAGGTCGCCGTAGTCTAGTGGGTAGTGTGTTGGCTTATTAGACGTAAGGCCATGGTTCAAACCCCAGGTCGCACATCAAAATGAAAATATGAAAAAAAATTTTTCATCGACGACTTACTCTCATCAGATTTTGTGGCAAAAACTCTGAGAGTGAATTAAAATTGCCATGAAAAGATTTTCCAGAAATCTGTGGTTCGCAGTCGACCTGAAACTGTTCACCCCGCCTCTCATGTACAAAACTAACACCCACAATATAAGTGGTGTTAGAAGCTAGGTCGTAATCTTGACCAAAGGCTTGTAATGACCAATCATGTATGTAAAGGGTGTTTTTTATAGAGGTATAGAACTTTAAGTTGCAATAAAACAACGATGGATTATTCGATTGACAGGAATTTTATTTATCCGAAAGATAATCTTGTGGCATTACATTTTAAATATGATTTCTGGCATATGACCGCCACGGCTGGCGCGGATGTAGTCCAATCTGGACGTCCAATTTTCGATGACTTTTTCCAACATTTGTGGCCGTATATCGGCAATAATACGGCGAATGTTGTCTTCCAAATGGTCAAGCGTTTGTGGCTTTACCGCATAGGCCAATGACTTTACATAGCTCCACAGAAAGTAGTCTAGCGGTGTTAAATCACAAGATCTTGGAGGCCAATTCACAGGTCCAAAACGTGAAATTAGGCGGTCACCAAACGTGTCTTTCAATAAATCTATTGTGGCACGAGCTGTGTGACATGTTGCGCCGTCTTGTTGAAACCACATCTCCTGGACATCATGGTTATTCAATTCAGGAATGAAAAAGTTTGTAATCATGGCTCTATACCGATCACCATTGACTGTAACGTTCTGGCCACCATCGTTTTTGAAAAAGTACGGACCAATGATTCCACCAGCCCATAAAGCGCACCAAAGAGTCAGTTTTTCTGGATGTAACGGTGTTTCCACATACACTTGAGGATTACCTTCACTCCAAATGCGGCAGTTTTGTTTGTTGACGTAGCCATTCAACCAGAAGTGCGCTTCATCGCTAGCCAAAATTCGCTCCACAGCAGCAATAGCTTCTTCTGTACGCACCGTACAGCGTCTCTGGGGATGCGAGTTATCAATAAGAGTAAACGTTGTGCGAAAACGTTCCATGGTTAATCGAATTAACTGCTCTGAACCATTATTTTCGAAATAAAATTGCACTATTTGCAAGCGTTGTTCAGGCGTGAGTCTATTCATGATGAACTGAGAATAAATCACTTGACAGCTGTTAAATCGGTCACCATCTTGAAAAGTAATGCCAACTTAAAGTTCTATACCTCTATAAAAAACACCCTATATGTAAACTCGTTAGCTATGCTATGCGAACCGTAGTGCATTACAGGCCATGTGGGAAAGTGTGAAGAAAATAAAAAGGGCAGCTAGGAGACTACCCTAAGCCTAGCCTAGCCTATGAAGCTAAAGTTTTTAACAAATACCTCCGACTATCATTTAAATTCTGCTTTTAAATGAAATGCTTACGCCGAGTAAGCCCTCATTAAGGCAACGTGTAGACATCTTTGATTGAACCTCCTTCTATACTTTAAAGTTGTGTTATTCACTTGTTGACTAAGTGTTGTTCTTGTTGTTGTTTGAGTTCCTTGAAAGGAAATAAACACAAATGTGGACATGGTTAAGCCATAAAAGAAGCAGAAGAAGAAGCAGGTAAAAAACGTAATCTTTTGATGGTTTTCCCATGAATAAAAGGAAGAACGAGTAAGAATGACTGAAAACAGTTTGGTTGACCTGAGGCAAATAACTGTGTTTCCTTTATACAACACCTATACAACTGTATATGTAGTGTATGTGTGTGTATATATTTTACATAATTGTCCCTCACTCCGCATTCATCATATTTGTTTTGAGTTTTCTCAACCAAACATTACATATTTACACACACATTTGCATACACGTTTGCAACATGCAAATATATGTATGTACATACACACGTACTTATATATGTAAGGACGCATAACAAATATTGTCAATCTATTATTGGTTTTCATATTGTTTTGAAGCAAATAATGACCATAATGTCTCATCATGATGACCACCGGCAACCTTTTTACAAAAATTTACGTGTTTCTTGTTGCTTTTGTACATCGACTTGTCATGTCGTTCATTGGCCATTTGTAAGTGTTAATGTGAGTCATTTGTGCGTGTTCTATTAGAGAGAATTTGTTCAACTTTTAAACTACAATTCCTTAGTATAATAAGGATTGGAAGGAAAGAGGGGTGGGTGCCCTTTTTTCCTTTTATAGAAAATGCAAAACAAGAATTCTTTGTATTTCGAAATTTCTTGCGTAGACAGTGGTTAAACCTGGAGGATTGAGGTGAATAATCGGATTTTTAAATTCCTTTTTCCTTTAAATTGTCGTCCTTGCAAAGATCTGTAAAGTGAAAGCCTTATTTCTGGAGTCCTACTCTTTCCCAGTAAAAGTCGTTGTCTAAACTTTTTACCATTTTATCCGTTCTGAATGGATCACATTGAGAGGTAGTAATTGGAAATAAGCTATGACGAAGAGTTGTAAAAAGTTAGTAATCATGGCTCTATACCGATCACCATTGACTGTAACGTTCTGGCCACCATCGTTTTTGAAAAAGTACGGACCAATGATTCCACCAGCCCATAAAGCGCACCAAACAGTCAGTTTTTCTGGATGAAACGGTGTTTCCACATACACTTGAGGATTACCTTCACTCCAAATGCGGCAGTTTTGTTTGTTGACGTAGCCATTCAACCAGAAGTGCGCTTCATCGCTAAACAAAATTCGCTTATGAAAATCGGGAACAACGGTAATCTCGTTTTGGGCCCATTCGACGAATCTACGCCTTACTTGATGATCGTTTGGCTTCAAATCTTACACGAGTTGGATTTTGTAAGCACGCAAACCAAGATCCTTCCGCAAAATCTTCCATAAAGTGGATGGACACGGACCCAATTCCTGTGCTCGATGGCGGATGGACTCATTCGGGTCTTCCTCAATGCTACGCTCTACAGCAGCAATAGCTTCTTCTGTACGCACCGTACAGCGTCTCTGGGGATGCGAGTTATCAATAAGAGTAAACGTTCCATGGTTAATCGAATTAATTGCTCTGATGGACGATTTTGTCGACGATAAAATGGACGTAGTGCGCGATACATTTTCCGCACAGAACCATTATTTTCGAAATAAAATTGCACTATTTGCAAGCGTTGTTCAGGCGTGAGTCTATTCATGATGAATTGCCAAACCAAACTGAGAATAAATCACTTGACAGCTGTTAAATCGGTCGCCATCTTGAAAAGTAATGCCAACTTAAAGTTGTATACCTCTATAAAAAACACCATTTATGTTTGAAGAGTTGTTTGTCATCTGCTCAATTGAAATCTGGACTGCTTAGGCTTGTAGTCAAGTTTTTACCTCCATACCCTGCCGCCCATGCCACAGGTAGTACATTCTGTTCTCGTTTTAAGCAGAAGCGATACATTTTTCATTCAACAGCTTGTATGTCGTGGTACTGACTTTAGTGATTGACTTTCTGATTGACGGTCTGATTGACAATTTGATTGACAAATTGCTGATAGTTTCTAAATCAAGTCCAATAAAATATGAAATTATATTAGATCTGAGGCTAGTTTTACGCTTTACATTTACACCTGGAATTCGGAAATATAATCCAGTAGCCTTGAACAACTAAGAAATTTTGTACCTGTTCAGAGAATATACCTGTAAGCCTGTATTCATCAAGCCGCATTATCCCTGATTACAAAGTTTGCAATACAATCTCCTCTAGAGCTTAGCTGTACATCGCACGAATATCAGCGGACATTGGCGTATAATGAAATCTTTGTCTGCGTTGAAAGGAATGAATCGAAAAGTCATTGTCATTGATTCACTAAAGCTTAGCTTTACAGAGAACAATAATCAGCGGGCATTGACATATAGGAACGTTGTGTCTGCCTTGAAATTAGTGAATCGAGAAGTCACAACCATTGATCCTCTAGAGTTTAGCTGTACATCGAATAAAGATCAGCGGGCAACGATCTACAGGAAAACTTCGTCTGCATGGGAAGGAGAGAATCGAGAAGTCACAGTCACTGATTGGTGTGATCAACTGAAGAACGCATGTGTAGATGCAAGCCTAAATCCAACAAACGTTCTGTTAAGCATTGTAAGCATAGACCGATCGGTTTATGAGAAACCATAATCGGTGAAATAAAATCCGTAAACATTACGATATCCATTTGATTTAGTTTCTCAGAGTCCCAGCATTAATTTGTCTGAAATATCTACCGACTCATTATTTTCTTATTCCGCTTATTTTCATTATCTGCTTCCTTGTATCAGATGTAGATGTTATGGTTCTCTTAAAAGTAAGATAGACTAGCCTTTGGCAAGTATTCAGAAGATTCAGACATCGCCACTACATCTCGAGCACAATGAAAGCCTTATAAAGCCTTTAGGTAACCAAGTTGCATGGCTTAAATGGCTATAGTAGTTGCCGTAGTCTAATAGGTAGTGTGTTGGCTTATTAAAGATAAGGCACCGTTTCAAACACCAGCTCAGACATTTCCAACGAAACTAAATACGAAAAAATATTTTCTCGGCGACTTCCTCTCAGCAGACCTCTGACAAAAAACTCTGCGAGTAAATGCCATGAAAAGTTTCTTAAAAATCTGTCATTCGGAATCGACTGCAGGTTCCACAAAACTCATGCATAAAATTAACGCACACACCATATGTGATGTGAGAAACTAGATTGTAATCCTTACAAGAGATCGTTTTTTGCGTTACTCATAAGCACTCATGAAATTTTGAATATAAGTAATTCAACAATATTGAAATCCAACTTCTCTGATTCACTACAACGTTGATTTATAAGCACAGGTTATAATGAGTATGCGTACAACGTTGACATCAAACTCATACCATTCGAAATAGGTTTGATTATTTTATTTAGATTCATAACTTTAGAAAAATACTTGTAATACTTGGCTGACTCGAATCTTTCATCAAAATTTACAGTCTTTTAGTGAGTATTTTAGTGTTCGTAGGCGATTCATACTTATTTTGTGATTCGTGTATATGTTGAGTTATGGAGAGTCGAAATCAACAATATCATACGTCTTGTTAAGTATGAATACGATGAGTACTTCAAACTTTGAATATGAGTAAAGAGAGGTTCCAAGATTTTAAAATAATGTTACGCAAATCGAAACGACCTAATATTAACAACAAAAGCGATAAATAAAAGCCATACGATGGAAATACACACTAACACTAAGAATACAATGAACGTGTTGGTTATCTAAAGCTGCACACACACTTATGTAGAACGAACCTGGTTGCGCCTGGTACCAACACGTATGTGACAAAAAGGGATGGACAACGTAAGCAAGATACACAAACAATAATGTATTAGCAATAGAGCTCTCGAGAAGGCGAGAACACGAACCTTCCACTTCAAGAATGTTCGTTAGATTGGTTGTGTCGGACTATAAAAGGGCTGGACAAAGCAGGCAGCAGTCAGTTATAATTCAGTCAGCCTTGTGTGAAGACGCGTTGCGGTTTGAACGTACAAGTGGTATTGCTTGCAAAAAGGTTGTAAGTAGAGAAGATCTAACGAACAGTTGTTAGTGTTAACGCGGACAGAAGTGTGAAATAGAATAGTGTACAAGCAAATTATTGTTGTATGGTTAGTTGTATACGGTGGCACACAAAAGTAATGTAAAGAATAAAGAGAGTTTAACTGAAATTAAACACATTTGTTTTTAATTTGTTTGCGATTAACGAACTCGTATTTAAACGTTTTTAAAAAGATAAAAACGTAACAATAAGTATGACTGCGTATAATTATCAGAAATTGTGAGTATGATTCGATTTTATTCATCTATTTGAATACTCATTGCTGATTTCTGATACTTACTAAAGGGTTGTAATGTAATTTATAATAATGTATGTATGTATAATTGGATTCAGTCAGGATTACGGCCTAGCTTCTCACACTACTCATGTTGTGTATGTTAATTTTATACATGAGTGGCGGGACCTACAGTTTAAAGTAGATTCCGAAAGACAGATTTTTGAGAAACTTTTCATGGCAATATTTTTATTTACTCCCAGATTTTTTGCCAGAAATCTGCTGAGCGAAAGTCGCCAAGGAAATATTATTTCATATTTCGTTTTAATGTCTGACCTGGAGTTTAAACCGTGGCCTTGCGTCTAATAAGCCAACACACTATTTACTAGACTACGGTGACTCCTATGTACATATGTATGTATGTTGTATTTAAATGTGGCCTTTGGAATGACTGCAATAACAAGCGAAACTCTTTTGATTATTCAACTGCAATTATGCTTGATGGCTCCACTGTGACTTGTCATTTGTGTTATGATTATTGCTGTTGCTTTTGCTAATACTGCAGCCAAAATAAAAATTCTAAGCAATGCTTGTAGTTTAATGCTGTTGTTATGTGCAACAACAACAACAAAAACTTTTTTATCACTCTTTTCTGTTCAGCATGCATTTGCATTTAATTTTTTATCAGAGTTTTGCTAGTTTTTTTTCAGTTTTTTTCAGTTTTTTTTTTGTTGCTGCCATGTGAGTTCAAGATGAATATGAGAGCGAGCAGCTTGTATAAAAATGTTAGAAATGTTTGCAACAACAGTATTATTGTTATTATTTGTTAGTTTTGTTTTTTTTTGTATTTATTTGTAAATATTCATTCAGTCATTTAGTCATTCAGTCACTCACTCAGTCAGCCATTCATATGTACATGGATGTTTTTTTTTTGCTCTGCTTTGTGTTGAAGTTGTGTTGTGTTGTCGTTGGGTTCAACAGTGAATTTTTGTTTGATTCGGGTGGTAGCAACCAAAAACTGCTTAATGACTATTTAATGTTTGTCATGTCTGCTGCCATACACACACACACACACACTTTTTTCACGTTGTTGTTCTTGCTTAAACGGCTACTGCTAATGCTGTTGCTAGTGTTTGCTGTTGCTCTTTCAGTTGCTATTTCTGCTACATGTAGCAACTGACCTATTTCAGAAAATTTACTTTTTGAATCTCGTTGTTGTTGCTGCATGCATACATGCATGCTTGCTGCTGCTGCTACACACATGTAGCATGTATTGTATGATGATTTTATTTTATTTCAGTTGTTTTTTGTTGCCATTTTAGTTAAGTTTTTAGTTTTATTTTCTATGCAGAGACCTCGTTTCAGTTTTTGAAAACAATACATATGCCTTTATTTCTTATATTTTTTTTATTTGCTGCTCATTTCTAGTTTTATTATTCATGTACGGGGATGTTGTACGTTTTGTAGTTTGTTGCAATTTGTTGCTGTTTTTTTCTTATTCCTCTTATTTTGTATTTTGTTTTGTTGCAAGCAATTGTCAAATTGTTAAATTCATTTTTTATTACTCAATTACAACAAAAAGAAAAACATATCAGCTTAACAAACTATTTCGTTAAATTAAAAGTCATTCGATGTTTTCATCACTTTTTGGAAAGCAAAAGTTTAAGCAGCTTAAAAAAATTTTCTTTGTTTCACTCAAAAAGGGTCAAACATGGTAATCAAATTCATATTCTTACATACATACTATGTATGTGACATTAAGGCTTCCTAATGGCCTAATCGATTTGGATTTACAACTCGATAGGTGACTGCCAGAATTAGTGTATTGAGAGAATTTAAGGTTTTGTTTTAAGAAAATTATATTCGTCTTTGGTTTAGTGCTAGAATGGCACAAGCGCAAGCAAATAGTGCCATTCGAAATCAAATATGGACGTCACTTTTTGGAGTTAACACAGGTTTTTTAATAAAAATTAATTTCATCTTTCAACACAGGCCGATTTAAGTTGCTCACACACTTTGTCAAACGTTTGTCAAATTTTTGTCAAATTTTTCTTCAGATTTCGCAGAAAGCGCGAGAAGCTAGGTCTTGTCTGAAGGGTTGTAATGATCAATTAGTTATGTATGTATTGTTACGTTTTTACCTTTATAAAAACGTTTAAAATATGAGCTCGTAGATTGCAAACAAAAATAAAAATAAATTTGTGTTTAGTTTTAATTAAAATTCTTTATTATTCGCACAATTCTGTGTGCCACTGTTCACAACTTTATGTAAACAACAACAATTGCTTTGTGTGTTGTTCCTCTGTTTATACCCTTTGCATAAACAATAACAATTACTAGGCAATTATTCGATAGAAGTTAGTAACGGAGATCTTCAAACCACAATTACTCTCTTCACTCAAGATTACCTTTTATATGGCAGAGTAAACACTGTAATGAATGTTCTTAAAGGCAAGTGTTCATGACTTCGCCTTTTCGAAATCTCTTCAAATGTAAACATTTTGGTTTACATTTTTGTTTACATTTATTATTGTAGTATATTTATGTATTTCGTTTATATTTATTCTTGTACTGTTGTTGTTGTATTTTTGTTTACTGGTTTACCATTTTTCTTATGCTGGTGTTTGTTGTTATATTAAACATTAAGATAATTTGTAAACAGGTTTGTTTACTGCATTGTTTTATTTTTGTAGCTTTTATTTATAATTTAAATGCTAAGCGATGTAAAAGCAAAATACCAGTATCTAGATTTTTCCATTTTCGTAACAGTATGTTCACAGTTAGAAATAATCACAAGGGTTCTGATCTGGAGAATAAGGATGAGCGCGAAATGGCCCAGAACATTTAAAATTTTGACAGAAATCAACTGACAAATGCTTTGTGGCAGGAGTACTGTTGTTCTTTCAGTGAAGAACCAGAAAATTCAAAACTTATTGAATCAACCACGAATATTTATACAGGGTCTTCCAACATGGACTTGCGAATTTTAATAGTTGACAAGGAGTCTTCTTGTTGATGTTACATCTGCCAAAACACTTGCTTGCGTGCTTAATCACTACAAATCTTTAGTCAGGTTTACAACATAGTTTCTCTCAATTCAATTTTAATTATATGGGTTAATTTTTATCATGAGCGAGAAACTTTTGATAAGCTTATCATTGCTATTTTCTTTTACTCTTTTTACTCAGAGTTTTTGCCTGAAGACTACTGAGAGAAAATCGCCCACGTAATATTTTTTCATACTTCGTTTTGTTCGACATGCCTGAGCGTCTAATAAGCCAATACTATACTACTGGGACTTCGAAATACAGGTCATGATAACTGTAGTATGAGTTACTTTTACCTTTGAGGGGCGGAACTTACAGTTTAAAGTCCACTGCGAAGTTTTTTTAGAAACTTTTCACGGCAAATTTATTTGCTCTCAGAGACAGTTACCGAATGAAATATATTTTTCATATTTTGTTTTATTCGAGATATCTGAGCCAATACACCACCTACTAAACTACGGTGACTACAAGTTTGCCAAATAAGTTGTCATTTATTCAGTCTGTTTTACTAAGTCATCATGGACGACCATAGACTACGACAGCTGAATGGGATCTGGTTCAGTAGGCAACTGTGAACTTAATCTTTCAGCGTTGAAACCAAAATTGTCAAATTTGAAATGATAACAATCCACATGAGACCCAAGAGCGTCCAATGTATTCCGAAAAAGTTACTGTTTGAAGTAGTTTGAAGTTAAAAGTCATCGCTATTAATGGTAAGCCCTATACAGGGTGGCTGATATATAATGCAACAAAGTAAGGCGCTATATTTTTTATTTTTTTTTTTAATTTTATTGTTCAAAAGCAAAAAATTTTGGAAATACCATAAAATTTTAAAATCAGTTTAGATTTGTTCGAATTGGCCACCTTTGGTACGAATTATGGCCTTCAAACGGCCGACAAAGCCATCACAGGCTGCACGAAAGTGGCTCTGCGGTATTTTGGCCCATTCCTGGCGAAGCGCCGTCTTGAGATGATCGACACTCCGGATTGAGATCCGGAGATTTTGGTGGCCATTGTGCGGTAGAAATGAAGCGAGGAACTTTCTTTTTAAGCCATTCTTGGTTGACGTGTGCTGAGTGCGGTGGTGCTGAGTCCTGTTGGAATGTCCATGGTCTGCGGCCGAAATGTTTGTCTGCCTAGGGCTTCAATACTGTCTTTAAGACATTTCCCCGATAAATACGAGCGAGGAGCGACCATCGGCCGTTACGGCGGTCTACACCATTACCATCGGTATACATTTTCAGCTGACCTCTTTGGCAAGTAAACCCGATCATTTTGTTTGTTCACGAACTGCTCAATTTGGAATGGCTTCTCATCGGAGAAAACCATATTCGGTAACTGGCCACTTTCGTGCAAGCGAAGTAACTCCTTGGCTCTTTCCAGTCTACCTTTTTTTGTCCATCGGTGAGCTCTTGCACGTTTTGGAACTTCAATGGCTTTAGTCCAAGCTCATTTTTCAATATGTGTTGCATCCGTTCTCGCGATATGTTCAGCTCACGAGCAATTTTTCTACCACTGCGGCGTGGATTTCGATCAAATCTGGCCTTCACTTTTGGGATCATTTCTGGTGTTGTTACCGTTTTTTTTTTCGTTCACTTTTTGGACGCGATGCAACACTGCCAGTATCACGGTAACGAGCAATGGTACGAGAAACAAAAGATTTATTCACATTTAAATGCTGGAGGACTCTAACGATAGCCACCTGTGGTTATCCAGCCAAATATAAAGCAATGACACTATCACGCTTGAATTCCATCACGAATAACTTTTTTTCTGAATGCAGCAGATCAAAATGCTTTTGTAAGCTTGTAAATAATAAAATGAACTGTCACTGGAATAAATCTGTCAGCTGTCAGACGAGCGGTTTACAAATGATAACAACCTGAAGTTGGTTGCAATACATATCAGCCACCCTGTAGGTCGTTAATTAAAAACTTCTTTTGATCTGAATTGGATGATCTGGACCAACGATATGTGGTTTTTTTTTAACAGGATGGCGATATGGGCCACACATCTCATGCCGCATTAGATATTCTGTACGAGTGATTTGATGGTATGATCATCTAACATGTAGGCGATGTGAACTGGCCGCACAGATTTTTAGACTTTTTATTGTGGGGTTTTCTTACCACCAAATCTGTTATGCTCATGCCATCTTTCACAGTCATGCTTAATTATGATTCATACATTGATGAACCACAAGAATTGAGGCAGCCCCGCCATTCCGTAGTTTCTGAAACGCAGATACCCATCGAATTGTTTATTAGAGATGAGATTCTCTTTTGTCCGAATATTTAATTCTTAGGATAGGGCCGTTATACGTTCTTTTAACTTCCACAGGAAGGGCAATACAAAATCTGTCTTTAAAAGTCCGCAGATTCTTAACATTTTCCATTTGAATATTAAATTTTCGAATTTATTGTTTTATTTGTCGGCTAAAAATGGGCATAATTTTTCCATAATTTTTTCCCTTCTGCTGTATAGAGAGAGATAGAGATACACGCACTAGACATCATCTGATTTCATTATAAGCAACTCAAAAACAATATTTATTTTTGTAGATATTATTTGAATATAATTCTGTGGCCAAAAAAATCTAAAAATTAGAGAAAGAAAAACGAAAGAACCAAAGAAAAATTTATTTGTCATGTCCAAGAACATGATTAACTTTTTTTGCTCTTCTTTAAATGCAATTGTATTGTACCGTGTACCTACAGGCGAATGAAAGCTTTCTTTCTTTCTTTCCGTCGTTTGCAAGTATCAAGAAGAGGTCATCTAAATTGACCTTCATAAATACGCATCACATCACATCGCATCGTATCGCATCGCATGGTATAGCATCGCCTTATACGTTCATAAACATTATTTTCAAATTTCTTTTTCACTATCATTTCTCCTCTTTTTCTCTCTTTGGTTTATTCTTCTTTTTTTTGTTGTTTTTTTTTTCCTTTTCATATGAACAATTGATTGTTTATTGGTTTGAATGCGTTTTAAATTCATATATGAACCTGGTTGGTTATAACCCAGTGAGCATTTTTTGAGGGCAGTGCTCCACAGAACACAGAAGATCTTTGAGGTCTTAACGTTTGGCAATCTACTGAGGTACTACTAGTCGCCGTAGTCTAGTAGTCACAGTAGTCAAGCCACAGGTCAGATATCTCTAACAAAACGAAAATACGAAAAAATATTTCCTCGGCGACTTCCTCTCAGCAGATTTCTGACAAAAACTCTGAGAGTATATAAAAATTGCCATGAAAAGTTTCTCAAAAATCTGTCGTTCGGAGTCGACTTTAAACTGTAGGTCCCGCCACTCATGTATACAATTAACACACACAACATAAGTGGTGTAAGAAACTAGGTCGCAATCCTGACTGAAGGGTTGTAATGACCAATTATGTATGGGTTGCTTAGGTTTGTAGTCAAGTTTATTACCATAACACCCTATCACCTCCTACAGATATTTGTTTCCGTTTTAACCAGAAGCGCTGCATTTTTTGCCCCTTCAATAACCATGTTATTACTCGATGTACTGACAAGAGATCAGCAATGAGTATTCAAAAAGATGAGTACAATCGAATCATACTCATAATTTCTGATACTTATACGCCGCATGCATACTTATTTTAATATCATGGAACCTCCCTCTACTCATATTCAAAGTTTGAAGTGTACTCATCCTATTCATACTTAACAACACGTATGATGTTGTTGATTTCGACTCTCCTCCATAACTCAACATATGCACGAATCACAAAATAAGTATGAATCGCGTACGAACATTAAAATACTTACTAGAAGGTTGTGTGTTTGCTCTGCTTGCTGCTCTGTCTTTCTTGCTTATGTGTCTTTTTTCTTTTGTTGTAAGTGCCTAACAACTACGACTGATGCGAGTGACTCCAATCATTTTTCTAATGTTATGGATCTAAATCAGTAGGTGTATGAATCAAACATATTTCGAATGTGGTATGAGTTTGATGTCAACGTTGTACCCATACTCATTGCAACCTGTACTTAGAAATCAACGTTGTAGTGAGTACGCATGAATCAGAGTGCATATCTACATGTAAAGGGTGTTTTTTATAGAGGTATAGAACTTTAAGTTGCAATAAAACAACGATGGATTATTCGATTGACATGAATTTTATTTATCCGAAAGATAATCTTGTGGCATTACATTTTAAATATGATTTCTGGCATATGACCGCCACGGCTGGCGCGGATATAGTCCAATCTGGACGTCCAATTTTCGATGACTTTTTCCAACATTTGTGGCCATATATCGGCAATAATACGGCGAATGTTGTCTTCCAAATGGTCAAGCGTTTGTGGCTTTACCGCATAGACCAATGACTTTACATAGCCCCACAGAAAGTAGTCTAGCGGTGTTAAATCACAAGATCTTGGAGGCCAATTCACAGGTCCAAAACGTGAAATTAGGCGGTCACCAAACGTGTCTTTCAATAAATCTATTGTGGCACGAGCTGTGTGACATGTTGCGCCGTCTTGTTGAAACCACATCTCCTGGACATCATGGTTATTCAATTCAGGAATGAAAAAGTTAGTAATCATGGCTCTATACCGATCACCATTGACTGTAACGTTCTGGCCACCATCGTTTTTGAAAAAGTACGGACCAATGATTCCACCAGCCCATAAAGCGCACCAAACAGTCAGTTTTTCTGGATGTAACGGTGTTTCCACATACACTTGAGGATTACCTTCACCTTCCAAATGCGGTAGTTTTGTTTGTTGACGTAGCCATTCAACCAGAAGTGCGCTTCATCGCTAAACAAAATTCGCTTATGAAAATCGGGAACAACGGTAATCTCGTTTTGGGCCCATTCGACGAATCTACGCCTTACTTGATGATCGTTTGGCTTCAAATCTTGCACGAGTTGGATTTTGTAAGCACGCAAACCAAGATCCTTCCGCAAAATCTTCCATAAAATGGATGGACACAGATCCAATTCCTGTGCTCGATGGCGGATGGACTCATTCGGGTCTTCCTCAATGCTACGCTCTACAGCAGCAATAGCTTCTTTTGTACGCACCGTACAGCATCTCTGGGGATGCGAGTTATCAATAAGAGTAAACGTGGTGCGAAAACGTTCCACGGTTAATCGAATTAACTGCTCTGATGGACGATTTTGTCGACGATAAAATGGACGTAGGGCGCGATACGTTTTCCGCACAGAACCATTATTTTCGAAATAAAATTGCACTATTTGCAAGCGTTGTTCAGGCGTGAGTCTATTCATGATAAATTGCCAAACCAAACTGAGAATAAATCACTTGACAGCTGTTAAATCGGTCACCATCTTGAAAAGTAATGCCAACTTAAAGTTCTATACCTCTATAAAAAAAACACCCTTTAGTTAAGTTTCAATATTGTTGACTCACTTATATTCAAAATTTCATGAGTGCTTATGACTAGTGAAAAACGATTCATTGCTGATCTCTGGTACTGTCTTCAGTGTCTGATGATAGTTTCTAAAGCAAATCCACACAATGTTAGTGGTGGCGTGAGAAGCTGGGTTGTAATCTTGACTAAGGGTTATAATATCCAATTAAGCAAAATTGCAACGATCCAATTTACCGGGAGTATAGTACGAATTCTGGAACACTTTTGATCTACTGGTCAAGGGATTGTTACAGTCTACAAAGTACAATAGAAAGTTTAAGGATTTAAGGGCTTTCTGAGCCCGTATCTTCAGCCTTTGAGGTTAATTGCTCACTGGGGTTATCACATCCAATCATTGTTTATGGCTTGGTATATACTGTATGTGATTACACTGTGTTATTTCATTTTCTCTCCCCCAACACCCCTTCTCTCCTCTCCTCCTATTTATTTATTGCATTTCAACAATTTCTTCAGTGTTTTTTTTTAATTTTCTTAAAACACGAGAAATGAAAGAAGAAAGAAAGAAAAACTTTTCTTCACCTTTTGCCAAGTTTGTGTAACCGATAAATAAACAACAACAGCAACAACAACAAAATGGCCAGCATAAGAGGCTAAAAAAAGGAGCTCAAAACTCTAACGTCTCGCAAAAGTATGGAACGATGTACAATGTGCAGGGAAAAACTCTGAAAATAAAGTAATGAAGTCTCCTAAAAATAACCAAAATTTGGCTGCCAAGTTGTTGTCGCCGTCGCCGTCGCTTTCGTCATCGTTTTTTTTGTTTTGTTGTCTTGGCCGCCCTCCTCTCTTTTGTTGTTGTTCGTCATCTTCTTCTTCTTCTTTAAATTCTATTCAAATTGTAACATTAGAGTGTTTACCTTAATGGTCTGAAATTTATTTTATTGTGATGGCAAAAGGGTTTAGGGGTGAGGGGGGGAGGTAGGCTTCCTAACAACAATATCAATGAAGCATAAAACGAAATTTTCTTTTTTCCACTAGGCTTTTGCCTCCATTTTCGAGTAACATTTCTTGTAAAGAAAATGTAGGCAAAACAAAAAGGCAGAAAAGCAAAATGAAGGACAAAAAAGGACATGAAATACTAGGACAAATGGTATAACCATGTTAGGAGTAGAGTCAGCCAGTAGTCGTTTAGGAATTCGTAAATGTTTACGTGCATTTGTATTTGTATTGGTATTGTAGTTGTATTGGTATTTGTATTTATAATTTTAATTTTATTGCTGTTGTTGTCATTTTCTATGCCATAAATGATGTTTTCGAATGCATGAATTTGGCACAATGACAGCGTAGAGAGCAGCAGTTTTCTTTTCTTCTTCTTCTTTTTTTCTCTGTATTTTCCCATTCGCCAGGTTATTATGGATTTTATTTTTTTTGGTTTACAAAAAGAAAATAAAACTTAAAGAGTGGGAGTTTTAACTACCCATACAGTGTTAGATTTTTTTTTTTTTTTGGAGTAGAAATAATGGACTTAAGAAATTCCAAATAAGTTGGTGATAAGCAGGTTGTTTAAATATCGGGTCCGCCATCTAACGTTTTTTTCTTCAACTAGTGCTTGTTTCGTGAATGGTAACACTTAGCTCATGTCTGATGTGACAGACAATTAGTTTTATCCTTCCGCTGAACGAATACGGGAACATATTTCCCGCTTGAACAACGCTGGGAAATATTGCGACATAACTTTGAAAATCATGGTAATGTTGCAGAATGAGTGCGAAAATTGCGTACGGATTTTGAAAGAAGAGAAGCACCGTCAGCTCCGTATGTTCGTTATCTTGTGAAAAAAGTGAAAGAAACTGGCATCTCCTCATCGATAAACCAAAGCGTGAAAAGCCAAAAACAGTGCGTACACCCGAAAATATTGCTGCTGTGGCAAAAAGTGTGCGTGAAGCGCCATCAACAACAATTCACCGTCGTTCTCAACAATTGAACATTTCGGAGACATCATTGAGACGAATTTTGCATAAAGACCTTGGTATGACGCCATACAAAGTCCAATTGGTTCAGGAGTTGAAGCTAATTGACCATCCAATGCGTTTTCGCTTCGCTCAGTGGGCCTGCGATCGACTTACAGAAGATGCCGATTTTGGCAAAAAAATCATCTTTTCAGATGAAGCTCATTTTGATCTTGGCGGGCATGTAAACAAGCAAAATTGTCGCATTTGGGGCACAGAAAATCCGCACGCATACATTGAAAAGCCGACGCACCCAAAACGAGTGACTGTTTGGTGCGGATTTTGGTCCAGAGGCATAATTTTGCCATTTTTCTTCAAAAATGAGCAAGGAGTGGCCGTTACAGTCAATGGCCATCGTTTTCGGGCTATGTTGAACGAATTTTTGTTCACAAAAATTGAAGACGAGGATATCGGCAACATTTGGTTTCAACAGGACGGCGCTACGTGCCACACAGCCAAAGCTACACTCGATGTTTTGCGCACTGCTTCTGAAGATCGCATTATCAGCCACAGAGCTGATGTCGTTTGGCCACCTCTGAGCTGCGATTTTACACCGTTGGACTGTTATTTGTGGGGTGCCGTCAAAGATAAGTGTTACGCCGACAAGCCAGAGACAATTGACGCTTTAAAGGACAATATTCGTGAAGCCATTGGTGAAATACAGCTGCACACAATCGATAATGTGCTTAAAAATTGGACCGATCGTGTAGGCTACTGCATGGCCAGCCGAGGCAGTCATTTCAATGGAATTATTTTCCATTATTAACCGGAAGTATTGTACTTTCAAATTAAAAAAAGAAATTTGAGAAAATATTCAGTAGTTTTTTTTAAAGCATTTTCAAAAAAAAAGTTATTTGGCGGACCCTTTAGGTTTTACGGTGTTATAGATCGGCCTCTTTGCAGGTGGCTAAGGAGTGGGAATCTAATAAATAACTTTCTGTTTTAGAACTGAATTGTTTACTAAAGAATGCAGATTCATATTCATTCTCCGAACAATCAAACATTCTAAGATAAGATGAGCACTTAATTTGAGAACGTTACGTTTACACTGAGAGAAATCTTATATATAAAAATGAACGTGTGTTTATTTGTTTGTGGGTTTGTTTGAAGTCTATAGATGGCTAAACGGCTGGACCGATTTTCTTGAAATTTTAACAATACCTTCCTGTATGTCTGGAAGGAACTATAGGCTACTTTTTATTTTAAAATTTCAAGTAGGCGAGGTGCCACGCCCACATACGCAATAAGTATTTAATGTCTAATATATCATAAGCTGCAACAGCTAGAGTCCTCAAATTTTGTATAGACGACTTTGACGTATATACGAACAAAATGGGCGGATTGGCTATAGTGGGCGTGTCACCTCCCATAGTCTATGTATATATAAAAATGAATGTTTGTTTGTAGGTACCTCATAGAATCGTAAACTTTGCATTTGATCATGTTATGATCTTTAGCAAAGTTGTTGCGCATGAGCCGACGAAGGTTTCTAAGTTAGTTTGACCAATTTCCGACAGGTGGCGCCACTGAAAATTACTCAAAATGAATTAAATCGTAAACTGTGTATTCTTTAACAAAGTTGTTGAGTCGACAGAGGTTGGTGCGATTAATTTCCGATAGATGGCGTCACTGAAAATTATTCAAAATGAATGACAAGCAATTGGTCGACCTACACCTCAAGCACGGAAGAAAAGAGCATTGAGACTGGAAAATCTTCGAGTATATGCCTCGGAGACTCGTTCGCTTGAACCACTTGAACAACGAGAAGTGAGATTCGAAACTGATCGAATGTGTACTACTCAGGCCCGTTCATCTGAATCATCAGGACAACGGAAACAAAATCAATAAAATGATTCAAAATTAATTGGACATTGGTGTAATGTCTTTTCTTCAAATTTATTTTGGTTGGTGGCGCAGCAACACGCGCGGGGTGCAGCTAGTATGTGATAAAATTAAACAAATTTGGAATCTCTTTGAAAATGCATGGTAAGGAAGTCTAAAATAGCTCAAGAATGCGGGTGCTCTCTGAAGGGGATAGCAAGACATTCCGAGCAAGACATATGCCAGGAAACATCAAAGCTGACACACTCGCAAAGACTAGTACAACAGAAAATTCGAAAAATTCGTACGAGAACCCTCTGTACTCCTCTGCAGAAAGAAAGATAAACAAATAACACAAACTTGACTCAATTGCAAATAAAAGATGGCTTCTGGATTCACATACTAGAATCCTGAAAATATCTCACAACGACTTCTCTATCATTATCTAGCACTTGGGAATCTGAAGCAAAAGATTCTCGAGCATCCATAATTTTTTGATAAAACATGTCTCCGATCCGCATAATTATAAAACTATTGATATGAAAAACGCCAGCTAGGATAATAGTTAATGAGGAAATAGATACTATCGCTATTATAGAATCCAAGTAAACTAACCAAGTAAACTGGCACACGTGTCAAACGAAATTCGAAACAGGGACCAGGACGAAAGGAATAGTGGAGACACTTAGATGTTTGCTCAACTTTCCGGACGCGGATATGAGCACACAGGGGCCAAAGGGCCAAAAGTACTCCACTCCGAAGTAATACCACCGTAGTCCCGGAGTGGGCACAACAAGTCCACGAGACGAGGCTGGCATTTAGTGGGTGAGGGCCCCACACACAGAGGATGTGACGACTTCCTCTATGGTGCGGTTAGGTACATTTACCCTTTCTCGGCGAGAAAAAAAGTAAACTATGACCCTATGTCAGGTCAGGTAAGGTGGAGGAAGCTCCTTTAAAAATGAAGTCCCTCTCAGGCCATCTTTGTGATACCACAACCAATCTTTAACTCAGGAATTAAACATTCTCTATAGGATATCAACTCGAGTCCACAAAAAATCTTTTGCTAGTACAGAACTCTTTGCATTCGAGAGCTCGTCTGGATCGTGTCGACTTTCCGAATATTTTGTGGCAGATTATGATCGTCATAATCGACACACTGTGCATGGAACTATTAAGATGATAAAGGCCTTTGCATCATCATAATGTACACGCCAGAGGTCTGCAAAGAGTATTCAAAACGACGAGCAGATTCGAATCATACTTATAATTTCTGATACTTATACCCATTCATACTTATTTTAATGTCATACTCATACGACTCATGAGTACCATGAAATACTCATGGTACTCATACTTAACGATACGCATGATGGTATTTGTTTCGACTCTCCATGACTCATCGTATACACAAATCACAAAATAAATTGTAAATGCAACAACAACTAAGACTGATTCGAATCACTCGAATCATTTATGAGTATTTTTCTAAAGTTATGACTCTAAATGCGTAGGCGTATGAATCAAACATATTTCTAATGTTGTGAGTTTGATGTCAACGTTGTACGCATACTCATTGCAACCTCTCTGGTACACACTGCTGAAAATATCTTTTCTGTTAGAGAAAGTGTGGCGTATAATTTGAATTTGTCGACGACGTTCTTAGTAAATGGGCGTATCCTACGGCTCATTATAGCGTATTTTGAATATGGATTTGAATCATTATTCATACAAAGTTAAACTTACGTAGTAATGAAGGAACACTGAGCATTTCCAACGTTGTAGATATGTTGGCTGGCCACTAGAGCAACAAGTTTTGAAGGCTGCTTTTTAAGAATAACATTTTGTGCATAGGATAGGACTGACTTCCCACTCGATGGCCTTGACAAAAAAAAAATTATTGTATATGGGACTCGGAGATAAAGTGTCCGCCAAATAACTTTTTTTTTTTTGAAAATGCTTTAAAAAAACTACTGAATATTTTCTCAAATTTCAATTCTTATTTGAAAGCACAATCCTTCCGGTTAATAATGGAACATAGTTTCATTCAAATGGCTGCCTCGGCTGGCCATGCATTAGCCTACACGATCGGTCCAATTTTTAAGCACATTATCGATTGTGTGCAGCTGTATTTCACCAATGGCTTCACGAATATTGTCCTTTAAAGCGTCAATTGTCTCTGGCTTGTCGGCGTAACACTTATCTTTGACGGCACCCCACAAATAACAGTCCAACGGTGTAAAATCGCAGCTCAGAGGTGGCCAAACGACATCAGCTCTGCGGCTGATAATGCGATCTTCAAAAACAGGGCGCAAAACTTCGAGCGTAGCTTCGGCTATGTGGCACGTAGCGCCGTCCTCTTGAAACCAAATGTTGCCAATATCATCCTCTTCAATTTTTGTGAAGAAAAATTCGTTCAACATGGCCCGATAACGATCGCCATTGACTGTAACGCCCACTCCTTGCTCATTTTCGAAGAAAAATGTCCCAATTATGCCTCTGGACCAAAATCCACACCAAACAGTGACTCGTTTTGGGTGCGTCGGCTTTTCAATGTATGCGTGCGGGTTTTCTGTGCCCCAAATGCGACAATTTTGCTTGTTTACATATTCGCCAAGACCAAAATGAGGTTCATCTGAAAAGATGATTTTTTTGCCAAAATCGGCATCTTCTGGTGTAGGCTACTGCATGGTCAGCCGAGGCACTCACTTGAATGAAATTATTTTCCATTATTAACCGGAAGGATTGTACTTTCAAATAAGAAAAGAAATTTGAGAAAATATTCAGTAGACCCTTTATATGAAGAGATTGTGGAAAAGCAATTGCATTTGAAAAAAGTTGCTATTTGTTGATTATTATAGTCTGGAGGTGTCATTGGGAGGTATTGTTCCGAAAGTGACCGTGTAACAACGGTTTCACCAATTAAGAAAGCTATGACAAAGCGCAGGGCATTTCAAAATCGTCTGGTTATCGCCGAAATATCACTTGAAATGTGCAAAAAGAGGTCAAAAATTATTTCAAAGGTATCGACTGCTGCAGTCAATCCAGAGGTGTTCATTGAAATGACATTGTATGTCTTATTTACATGGTAAGGTTCAAGCATAACAATGAAATGAAAAGTTCCATTGAAATCATAACTTTACTTTAAATAAAAAATCCATTACGTATTGAACAGTTAGGAAATTGGAAATGATTTAAACGCTTCACATACATACATAATCTCCAACTGTGACATGCTAACAATGCTAAACCTTTACCTTTACCACTACCATTATACGATTTTATTAAAACTCCTGTTTAATTTTTTTTTTGAAGTCGCAACTGTCTTTTAATTTTCCTAAAGACTGGCTCGTTCATATATCTTCTTCTTCTTTCATTCGCATATAATATTCGTCCTTGCCAGCAATAATATTTTTATTCATTTTTTATTTTTAAATTTCGTCTCTCTCTCTTGGATTTTTTTCCTTTCTTTTTAGTTTTCTAAGGAAGATAGTTTTTCCATGATGTTGTTATTGTTGTTGTTAGTTTTTTTGGTTTATGCCATTGCATTGATTTACAAGGATTTCTCTTGTAAACTGATAAATGGTTTGTTTTTTCCTTTTTGAATTGGTTAAAAAATTCTTCTTCTTTTTCCCTTCCCTTCCCTTTCAACTTGCAAACTAGACACACGATAGACACACTAACACACTTACACACTGGCATACATACGTTTATAACGAACATATATAAAACATGGCGGATATACACACTCAGGGAGACTCATGGAAAAACTCAAAACTACAACAATTCATAGCGATTTGTTCGTATTTTGAAAGAATTTCATGGGTGTGCATGTGTGTGTGTGTGAAAAATATTACCTGGTAAGTAAAATGTGACATTATTATGGTCCTTCGTCTCTCTCTTGCTCTCTCTCTCTCTCTATCTCTTTGTTCCCCCAAAACGACAATTCCGTTTAAAATCTAATAACGCTGGCTGGTCTAGTGAATTCTTTGGAAAATTTGATATCAAAAGTCTTGAACTGACTGCTGCAACTATACGTTGCCATTTTACTTTCGTTTTCCCATAACAATGGCGGAATTTATTTGGGTTACAGCTCACACACACACAGAGAAAAGGAGAGATTTTGATACTCGATGACCTTAAAAAAACACAAAATATGATGAAGAAGAAGAAAAAGAAAAAGAAGAAGAATAATATTTAATAATCCAATGAATTATAACAGTAAATTGTTAAATTAACCTTTACCTCTCTCCCTCTCTCCCTCTCTTACTCATTCTTTCTCTTTCTTCCTTCCTTTTTGTTTTCTTATCATTCCTTTCAACTCCTGTTTTCTTGCCGTTTGTTTTCTCTCATGTTCTCTCTGTTCATGTGTATGTATGTGTATGTAAAGGGTGTTTTTTATAGAGGTATAGAACTTTAAGTTGACATTACTTTTCAAGATGGCGACCGATTTAACAGCTGTCAAGTAATTTATTCCCAGTTTGGTTTGGCAATTCATCATGAATAGACTCACGCCTGAACAACGCTTGCATATAGTGCAGAGACGCTGTAAGGTGCGTACAGAAGAAGCTATTGCTGCTGTAGAGCGTAGCATTGAGGAAGACCCGAATGAGTCCATCCGCCATCGAGCACAGGAATTGGATCTGTGTCCATCCACTTTATGGAAGATTTTGCGGAAAGATCTTGGTTTGCGTGCTTACTTACTCGTGTAAGATTTGAAGTAAAACGATCATCAAGTATGGCGTAGATTCGTCGAACGGGCCCAAAACGAGATTACCGTTGTTCCCGATTTTCATAAGCGAATTTTGTTTAGCGATGAAGCGCACTTCTGGTTGAATGGATACGTCAACAAACAAAATTGCCGCATTTGGAGTGAAGGTAATCCTCAAGTGTATGTGGAAACACCGTTACATCCAGAAAAACAGACTGTTTGGTGCGCTTTATGGGCTGGTGGAATCATTGGTCCGTACTTTTTCAAAAACGATGGTGGCCAGAACGTTACAGTCAATGGTAATGGGTATGGAGCCATGATTACTAACTTTTTCATTCCTGAATTGAATAACCATTGAATGTTCAGGAGATGTGGTTTCAACAAGACGGCGCAACATGTCACACAGCTCGTGCCACAATAGATTTATTGAAAGACACGTTTGGTGACCGCCTAATTTCACGTTTTGGACCTGTGAATTGGCCTCCAAGATCTTGTGATTTAACACCGCTATACTACTTTCTGTGGGGCTATGTAAAGTCATTGGTCTATGCGGTAAAGCCACAAACGCTTGACCATTTGGAAGACAACATTCGCCGTATTATTGCCGATATACGACCACAAATGTTGGAAAAAGTCATCGAAAATTGGACGTCCAGATTGGACTACATCCGCGCTAGCCGTGGCGGTCATATGCCAGAAATCATATTTAAAATCTAATGCCACAAGATTATCTTTCGGATAAATAAAATTCATGTCAATCGCATAATGCATCGTTGTTTTATTGCAACTTAAAGTTCTATACCTCTATAAAAAACACCCTTTATGTGTGGCGATTTCTTTGTATTTTTGCCTTAAAGGCCTATACGAGTTGTCGTCTCCTATGTGGAGTATGTGATGTCATTAGCATTTTGCAAATATGACTTACACGTACGACCATGTTCACATACATACATGTACGCATAAACACATATTTTGCTAAAGGAATACATGAGTAAGTGAATATGCCTGGGTGTTCAATTTGTAAATATGTATGAATGTCTGTGTGTGTACGTCGTGTCTTTATGTAAAATTTCAATATCCAACACACTTAATAACGTCTTTTATTGTTGCTTTCTTGTCTTTTGGACTTCAGGCATTTCAATACAAAATGCACATTAACAATCGTATGAATAAGAAGTATGCAGACAGTGTGATGAGTAATAAATCATACAGGTTTTGCATGCAATAAAACTAAAATAGGGTGTGTTGTATGGATTGTGGACTATGTTGTTGAAATTTTATACCGTCAATCTCATAAATTTTGAAAACAGTACGACTCAATGACATTTCCACTCCATAAGGCGCATCAAACCGTCTATATTTTCGTAGGCAATGGTTTTTCCACAATCACTGCTGAGTTCGTCGACCTGTATACGTAACCACCAAGTTGAAATTAAGCTTTTTGGCTGAAGCAGATATTGTTGACAAAACTAATACTCTACAAGACGCTCATCCTCCCCGTGCTTCTTTATGGCGCAGAGGCATGGACACTATTAAGTACTGATGCAGCGGCCTTGAGAGTATTCGAGAGAAAAGTCCTATGTGCGAATTGGCGATAATTTTCGCATTCGATCCAACAGTGAGCTGTATGAGCTTCTCAACGACTCAGACATTGTGCAGCGTATTAACATCCAGCGGCAGCGCTGGATCGGTCATGTCGTTCGAATGGAGGAGGTTGCTCCGGCGAGACGGATATTTGATGCGGAGATTTGTGCGGAAGTCGGCGAAGAGGACGACCTGTTAGCGTTGGAAGGATCAGATCATGGAAGCCCTGTCATCGATTGGTGTGAACAACTGGCGTAGGCGCGCAAGGTGCAGAGGCGCCTCGAAGCATGTATTAAACCAGCCCGAAATCCGTTAATCGGATTGTTAATGCACAGTTAAGGAAATAGAAGAGAGATATCCTTGACCTAGCTGGCTTTAATCTTATCGACAGTGTAGAGAATAGTTAGCCGGCTTTAATTGTTGAGGGAGTTGAATTTTATATGAAGTGTAGGAAGTGTAAACCCAAATACAAACATAATGAGCCATAAGATACTTTGAATTATTGAGAAGGCCATTGAAAAAACAATTTCGAATTGCTCGCCGCACTTTCTCTAGGCACGATAATTATTTCAGTCTCTTTAAATTTCTTTTTACTTTTTTTAGTTCTTGATAGGTGAAAATGGTAATATAAACAGTAACCTCACTAGCAAAGCAATAATCGAGATAAATTTATCCTAGTCACAAATCTTGATAGGCCTTTCCCGAATTCTAGTGCAGAAATCATACGGGAGTCTTTGCGATCCTGTTCCTGTCCTCAATGTACAATCAGAAATCGTATTAACGTCCTATGAGACTCCATGCCCATGTCCAATACCAGGCCTAGGCTCGAGCCCAGACGTAGAGACAAGTCTCATTCTATTTCTGGACCTGGAATGGTGCAGTCATGGCCTAGTAATAGTATTTTTAATAGTAATAATATATTTTGTTTTTTCCATTACGAGTTCTTTCCAAAGAACTGACTCCTAGCTAGTCTTAAGACTCATCCACTAAATATTGCGCTTCACCGCGCCTTCTTTGTCAGTTTGTCTGCAATCTTACTTCTATCGATGTCACAGAAGTACCACGGGTTATTACAACCCTTCAGTAAGCATTACAACCTAGCTTCACGCGTGATGTGTGTGTTTAGTTTATGCATAAGTGGCCGGGCCTACATTTCAACGTCGGCTCTAAACTTTTCGTGGCTAATTTTAGTTTTTCTGAGAAATTTTTCCAGAAGAATGTTGAGAGGAAGTCGCCATAGAGATATTTGTTCATATTTTAGTGGAGATGTTTGAGCTGGACTTTTAACTATGGGCTGTTGTCTAATAAAGCAACACACTGCCTAATGAACTACAGCGGCTTCAACAAGACATAACCAGCTTTTTAAAAAGAGGTACTACAACGTCTCTTAAAAAACCAGCATTACTTAAATGTTTTTTGACCATAGTTTCTCCGCATTTAAACACAAATTTTCACGGTCTTATTGCTCAACAAAAATAGAGTTTTTACTGCAAATATTAAGATACCGTTTGTCATATCCTCCACGATATTATAGAAACATAGAGAAAGGATAAGAAAAAACAAACAATAACAAAATAACATAGAAATTACAAGAATAGAGATAAACAAAGATCACATAACAACAACAAACATAAACACACAAAAATAGATATCATAAGAATTGCAATAACACATCAACAATAAGTTCTTTCTAGAAGTTGCCAGATCAAAAATAAATCTTATATAAATACATATAAAAATGAACGTGTGTTTATTTGTTTGTGGGTTTGTTTGAATTCTATAGACGGCTAAACGGCTGGACCGATTTTCTTGAAATTTTAACAATACCTTCCTGTATGTCTGGAAGGAACTATAGGCTACAATTTTTATTTTAAAATTTCAAGTAGGCGAGGTGTCACGCCCACATACCCATATAAAAATGAATGTTTGTTTGTACGTATCTTATAGAATCGTAAACTTTGCATTTGATCATGTTATGATCTTTAGCGAAGTTGTTGCGCATGAGCCGGGGAAGGTTTCTAAGTTAGTATGACTAATTTCCGGCAGGAGGCGCCAAAATTACTTAACATGAATTAAATCGTAAACTGTGCATTCTTTAACAAAGATGTTGCGCATGAGTCGACGGAGGTTGGTGCGATTAATTTAAGATGGATCGCGTCACTAAAAATTATTCAAAATGAATGACAAGGAATTGGTCGACCTACACCTCAAGCACGGAAGAACAGAGCATTACGAGCCTCAAAATTAGACGAGCAACGAGCATTGAGGCTGGAAAATAATAACGAGAAGTGAGATTCGAAACTGATCGAATGCGTACTACTCAGGCCCGTTCATCTGAATCATCAGGACAACGGGAAACAAAATCAATAAAATGATTCAAAATTAATTGGACATTTGTGTAATGTCTTACCTTCAAATTTATTTTAGTTGGTGGCGCAGCAACACGCGCAGGTTACAGCTAGTGAAATATAAATAAACACACAGTGAAAGGCAACGTTGCCAGTTAGTTTTAGTAGAAAGCGCGGTATTATAGACTGTTTTGTTTGGTCTTTGAACTAAAAAGATCGTGTAATAAAATTGATAGACTGGCTTATCAATAAAAATGTATTGTTGAATGGAAGTAAATAAGACTAGAAGGCTCATACTATTATTCGAAAAGCGAAAGGCAAGCGAAGAGATTGACTATCGCTTACAAAGAGGTAAACAAAGTTTGGGCCTATTTATATTCAATTAGTGTTTGTGTACTTTTTTCTAACATGCCAAAACCACTGTGTTTCATGGTTGGAATGCTTGAAAGAATAGTGCTGGAGACAGGCAGAAAATTTCAAGCCTCTATTAGTCATGGTAGCTTTCCATTCCATTACAGATCCTCAAGAACTCCTTATTTTCCAATACTCACAGTATCCATAGCTAAAGAAGCCATGCTTAGTAACCAGAGTCAAAAATATTTAAATTTAACTATGTACTCGGATTCATTCATACTCACTACAACGTTGATTTATAAGTACAGGTTGCAATGAGTATGCGTACAACGTTGACGTCAAACTCATACCACATTTGAAATATGTTTGATTCATACGGCTACTCATTCAGATTCATAACTTTAGGAAAATAATTAGAATACTTATAAATGATAATTGGTCATTACAACCTTTCCGTCAGGATTACGACCTACTTTCTCACACCACTTATGTTGTGTGTGTTAATTTCTATACATGAGTGGCGGGACCTGCAGTTTAAAGTCGAATCCGAACGACAGATTTTTTGAGAAACTTTTCATGGCAATTTTTATTTACTCTCAGAGAGGAAGTCGCCGAAGAAATACTTTTTGTATTTTGTTTTGATGTCTGGCCTGGGACTCGAACCCTGGCTTTACGTCTAATAAGCCAACACACTGCCTACTAGACTACGACGACTTGAACAAAAGAAAAAAGACACATAAGCAAAAAAAAAACAGAGCAGCAAGCAGAGCAAACATACAACCTTTTAGAGTTCGAACGCAATTCATACTTATTTTGAGCTTCGTGTATATGTTGAGTTATGGAGAGTCGTAATCCATAACATCATACGTGTTGTTAAGTATAAATATGATGAGTACACTTCAAACATTGAATATGAGTAGAGGTTCCATGATATTAAAATAAGTATGAATGCGTATAAGTATTAGAAATTATGAGTATGATTCGATTCTACTCATCTTTTTGAAGGCTCATTGATGATCTTTGTTAGTAACCTATAAAAAATATTGTTTATACGCCACAATAATAATTTTCTTCTTATAAAATTTGTATCGTCACAAAACTACAGCCAACGCGGTGGCCTTAAAACCCATTTTTACTCAAATTTAAGCGAAATTTTCTTTTTTGTTTTTCTTATTTAATGTCGCAATGTTTATAAGGTGGACCCCTAATTTTTGGTTTGTTGTTAATGTTCTTCAGTAGTACAGCCTTAAGCATTAGCACGGAGGCAATTTCCGCATGTAAAGGTTACCCTAATAATGTATGGAACTACTTTTCTTCTCTGCTCTGCCTATCATCACTCTTTACTTCTGCACTTTGAGACTTTCGTCTCTCTTTGGCTATGTTTATGTATGTATGTATGTGACTTTTCAACATGACAAATCTGATTTTGCCATCATTTATCACACTGGCAAAAAAAGCATACAAAAATACAGGAAAAAGAAGAAGCAAATGAAGAAAAACAGGACGAAAAAGAAAATGTTGAAAATGTAACAAATTTAACATTCTACGGTTCACAAATCCTTACATTTTGTATTATTTTCGTAGAGATAAATAAATAAATACATCAACTTTTACAAATGCTCTTTCTCTCTCTCTCCTTTTCTCTCTCAGGAATCTAAAGAAACATGAGTAGACTTTTTTTCTTCTTCTGTTTTTTTTTTTGCAGACACCGATACTCACATTTACATGAGGCTTATGAGTGAATGTTTAAATGCTTATGTATGTATATGGCATGTGTGTTCCATGTGTGTTGTATTTCCTTTGGTTGGTTGGAGGGTGGGGGGCATATCTCATCATTTTTATCATTGTCATTAACTATTTTCTATTTTGGAATAGAGAAGAACTGTTTCATCATTTAACAGGAGTTGGTGGCTACATGGTGTCTGTTTGTCTGTCTGTCTCGGAAAGAACGTCTGTTGGTGGTTTTTCGTCTTTAATTTACGTTTCGTTTACAACATTTACAACATATCCCAGAACAACGCTTATATGTTTTGTTTTGTTACCGTATTAATGTCACATGATAAATTATGCACATCACCGAATTAGGTTAGTAAAGCATCAGCCCAAGCCCCAATCACAGCCCCAGCCTTTCTTTGTCCATTTTCCAATCTTTTTTTTCTTCTTCATTGTCATGCCATTTCTTCACTTTCGTTTCTAATCTTATAGACGACACTTTCTGTGTGTGCTGCATGTGTTTCTATGACCATAAAATGCGTGGGTTGCTGTTAAAGTGAAATAAAAGTGTCCAGCTTTCAGAGAGAGACTGATTTATGGCAAAGAAATGGTCTCTGCTGCAAGAAAACACAATGTTGAAGCGAATTTGGCAAATTGCCAGCTACGCAGAATGTGTGCATGATTCTTTGATTCTGAAAAAATTGAAAGTATTTGAGAAACGAATTTCTTTAATTCTTAAATTTAAAGCAAGGAGACCTTTTGGGGAATATTTTCTTTTATTTCTTTTCGCTGCAAGTTCAACCGAAGTTGCCGTAGTCTTATTAAACGGAAGACCACGGCTCAAACTCCAGGTCAGACATCAAAACGAAAGTATTAAAAAAGTTTCTTCGTTGGCTTTCTCTCAGAAGATTTCTAGCAAAGACTCTGCTAGTAAAATAAAATTGCCATGAAAAATTTCTCACAAAAAAATCTTTCGTTCGAAGTCGACTTATAAAATTAACACACACAACAGATAGTGGTGTGAGATGCTAGGTTGTAATTCTGATTGTAGGGTTGTATATGCATACGTGTATTGGTGCTTTTCTTCTCTGGACATAATGCATCCGAAATGTGCAAATTTCCATGAAACTGGTGCACAAATCAGGTTGAATTTCTTCGCTGACATTAATTATATTGGCTTTGGGGACCGCTGTGTTAAGAAAATCCCAGAATTAAAAGTCTAACGTGGTCAAATCGTTCGATATCTATGGCCAGTTCACATCACAACTCCGTCATGTGGAAAATACATGGCGCTGGTGTCCAGATCATTCAATTCATACCAAAATAAGTTGTTAGTCATCGACCTGTAAGGCTCGCCATTAACAGTAATGACCTAGAAGACGTCGTTTTCAAAGCAATATGGACTGAATAGGCCGTCCACAGAAAATCCATAGCAGACAGTGACTTTTTTGGCATGCAATTCGACAAATTTGTTTGTTCATCTATACATTCAACTAAAAATGACTCTGGACTCTCAACCAACTCTTCTAGAGCCCACCGACCACATGACATTGTCTATGCTCGTCTATGATCCATGGCCAAATAGACTGAATAAATGACAAGTAATTTTACAGATGAGCTTCCAGCAAGATGACCGTTATCAAATTTTAAAGTTTGGAAGTCACAGATGGACATCTGATGCATGGGCCTCAGGCATGGCAAGACTGAAAAATTCTTCGTACAACTCTCAGTCTCGTTCGATGGAACGGCAAATGTAGAGTACCGAACATCTGTGCCAACACGCAAATAATAATAAAAATAATCCATAATCCTGACTGAAACGTTGTAATGACCAACTATGTATGTATGCATGCAAGTTCAATTGTTAATCACTTTATCGTTCGGTGAAGCTAGGACTCAACTGGCAACACTTTCGGAGATGAGTTCGCTCTCTGGCAGAGTCGCACATGTCAGAAACGCATGACCTGGCTTACAGTTTTATGCAACTCATGTTGAGAATAGTCAGCCTCAGGTACCAAAGTAATTCTAAATGAAGTCACCGTAGTCTAGAAGGTAGTGTCTTGGCTTATTCGAAGTGAACCCATAGTTCAAATCCTAGATCAGACATCTTAAACAAAACAAAGTAAAAAAATATTTCTTTGGGCGACTTCCTCCCAGCAGTATTATGGCAAAAAATTATGAGAGTGAAATAAAATTGCCATGAGAAGTTTCTGAAATCTGTCGTTCGAAGTCGAGCATTAGGTCCCACTAATCATGGATATAATCGAAACACAACATGGCACATGCGAGAAATTATGTCGTAATGCTAACTAAAGGGTTGCAATGACCAAATTAAGTTAAGTCGCCATAGTCTAGTAGGCTTATTAGATGAGTTTCCGTGGCTTAGACTTCTCGACTATAAAAAAATATTTCTTTCACCACTTTGCAATCAGCAGTCTTCTGGTAAAAACTCAAGGGACTCACATAAAATTGCCATGAAAAGTTTCTCAAAAAATCTGTCACTCGGAGTTGGCTTTAAACTGTAGATGCTGCTACTCGTGTGTAAAGTTAATGCTTACAACGTAAGTGTTGTGAGAAGCTAGGTTGTAATCCTGACTTAAGAGTTATAATGACCAATTAAATAAGTAAGAGGATGAATCATCCAAATTAAACTACGCAGAATTGTGGAAGAGAATGGGCATGAAAATCTTACCTACCGAAGACACAATGAAGAATGGAACACCCAAGATATTACCTCCTGATCAACCTGCAGCAATTGATGGCCCACGGCGCAAAAGGATTCAGTGCGGTAAGTTGTAGATGGTACCCCAGGGTCGTAGAGGATAGTGCTTAACGAAGTTGCGCAGAAGAACTTATGGTAAAAGAGGGAAACAATGCCCAATCTCGTTAACAGATGAGCGAAACTGTAGACAAAGTAGTCACGTCGCTCCCCCACATGGGTAAGAATCTTGTCGCGGTGTGGAGGCTTAAGTGTACTTCCATTCCCTCTGTGACTCAAAGTGAGTTGGAGTGCATGACTAAAGGTTACCCTAATATCGTAAGAAAACTCTGTTCCGGATCGATGTCATACTTGATCTTTTCGAATCGTCGGATCACGTATATCTTCTTTCTGTTTTCTACGGACCATTCTACCTTCATGTTTCTGAATTGAATGTCCTGAGCTGGTGGTTGTAGCTTTTTGGACCTAGTTGCGTATGCACGGTAGCATTGGCTCCAGGCTAGGGCTCCCGCTCCCTCCCCGTCCCGTTAAAACCCTGGCAAACCTCAAAGTACGTTTCTTGTCCGTCGCCATTAAGTTGGTGATGTAGGTTCTGTTCCCGATTAGAACGCGGTCTGGCTCTGTCCCCACAAGGGCTGGTGTCAACCCTCGAAACAAAGAACCGAAATTAAGAGGAGGGATGATCTGGATAGTTCGCTGCGAGATCGACTGAAAGAAGTGCGTGCAAGACTATAGCAGATGTTTCAAAACTGGTTACTAAGGAGTCACTAAGGAGGGCGTTGAACCACGGGCTCTGGTGTAATAAGCCAACATACTACCTACTAGACTATGGCGACTGTCCTTTTAACTTCGTAAAACAGCCATCAATTAACAGGTTCAGCCTGTCCATTGTTTCCGCAACTTTTATCACAAAAGCTTTTATAAGTTTGCCTGCAAAAAAAAATTCGAGTGTACTAAGTCATCCAATAAATTCGGACTATGCCGGTTATCCTTATATAGGTTCCTGGATATGGAAATATTGAAAATAACAGCAAAGTCAACAAAATCATTTCATTTAAAAGGTTTTAATTGTGTTTTTAGAAGATAAGACAAGTTCAAAGTCGGAAAAAAGAGGTCAACCAATACCGTACGAATGTTGGATAGGTCTGAAGTTAACAAACTAGGCGTAGTATATGGAACAGCACTGCACATATTGGTACGGCTTGTAGATAGCTTAGGAAACACTTGAAATGCTGTCCGAAATGCGGAGTTAAATTAGAGTGAATATGATATCACACATCATTTCTTATCGTGGAACTCGAAAGAGGGTGATTATAATTACCAAGTCGATAACCATATGCTATCAGTTATCGATAACAGCGGTTATCAATTCTATTGAACAACATAGTCGTTTATGTATGCCATGTAAGAAAACTTCTCTTTCTGACTTCGTTTCCAAAGTGTTTAAAGATTCAAACACCAGTCCTATACAATTTTTTTTGCTTCTTCCTTTCTTTCTTTTTTTTTATTCGTATTGCTATTGATATGACTTGTTGTTGCTATTGTTGTAGTATTTGCCTAATCTATGTGTCAGAGATTAGGTTTACACAAAAAGAAAAAAAATCGGCCGTAAATAGTGCGTGTGTGCAAACAAATGCGATTTCCATACATTAAGGATGTGCATGTGGTGGGTGGTGTATTGCCTAATAAAACAAACCAACAAACTAACCAGCCAGCCAGCCACCCAATAGAAAGTCTTTAAACTCATTCACATTTTCTTCTTTTTTCTGTTTTACTTTTCTTCTTCTTTCCTTTCTTCACACCTTTTTTTGTTGTTGTTTTTTCTATGATTTTTACAATTTCCATTGGCCTTGTAAGTCGTAAGAATTTCAATTTGAGTTCGAATTTTGAATTTTGAATTCTTAACATACGAATGCGAATCCAGTTAATTTGTGGGGATTGGATGAAAGAATACCAGAAGTGGTAGATGGAAGCAGAAAGAATGAAAACAGAGCAAACAGAGCCTACATGAATGGACCACATAAATCATAATGTGACACAAGAATTTTGAGGTTAAATTTGAAGAGCATTTTCATGTTTAAGAATGTTTAAGAATTCGAAATGTGGAAGAAATGTGGAAATTGAAATTGGAGGATATTCATTCGATCTTAATTAAGGCCTAAAAAAGGAAAAGAAAGTATTAAAAAGGCACATAAGAGTTGTTGGTTTATTAATTGACAAAGAAAAATTAAAATTGAAGTTGAAAGAGAGAAAATAAATCTTATCCTTGACGTTAGAAACTAAACAAATTACGTGTCAAACTATTTGTGGAGCATCTAAGCGACAGGAACTTGGCTTGTCTTCATATTTTCGTATGCAAGCGAGCAGCTAAACGTTGTACTATGGTCTGCTAAAGTTAACGGCCTAATAATGATCCGTTAACGGGATTACAGATTACATTGGGTACATGTATGACATTTTAGAACTCTCTACTCTTAACTTGGAAAGATAATCATTGTTTACCAAAAGTTCAACGATATTGAAGTTCCTCCCAGGGACAAGCTCAACATTTTTGGTTTCCTATCTGGATAGGAAACATACTTACAAGCAACATCTGGAATATATTCTGAATGCCTTAGGTATACCAGCACAGATGGCAGATGCTGTGCTAAGATTAATTAGGAGGCACAATTTGATCTTTTTTTACTACAGAAAGGTATGCGCTCATCCAAAACGCGTCTACGCGTTGACTATATTGAGATGGCGTATACGTATATAACATACATAATTGGTCATTGCAACCCTTCAGTCAGGATTACAACCTAGTTTCTCATACCACCTATGTTGTGTGTGTTAATTTTATACATGAGTGAAGTTTAAAGTCGATTCCGAACGACAGAGTTTTGAGAAACTTCCCATGGCAACTTTATTTAGTCGCTGAGTTTTTGCCAAAAAACTGCTGAGAGGAAGTCGCCCAAGAAATACTTTTTGTATTTTATTTTGATGTCCGTCCTGGGGCTCGAACCCAGGCTTTTCGTCTATTAAGCCAACACACTACCTACTAGACCACGGCGACTTCAAACTTATAATTGAATTGTGTTTATTACTGGACATTGCATTATAGGAGCGCATGCGAGATGTATTGGTCTTAGACACCTTGCAAATGATTTCTGCAGAAGCTGTGGAGATGAGGAAGAGGATGAAACTATTCTTCACCTATTGTGCACATGTCCGGCACTTAGTCCGAGGAGAAAGAGGTACCTGGGTGCCTACTACATGGAGGAAATGGATGAACTATCATGTATGGATATTGACAGCCTGATTTCCTTCATCTGAAGCTCCGAATGCTTACTGGAATAGGGGAAATGAGGAACTGTGGTATCACAATGGGCGGCCTAAGTGTGTCCCCTCATGACTCCATCGAGGGGACAGCCACTTCTATCTACCTACCTAAGACTTATTATATGTCGTAGACAAATTAAAAAAGATATGCTGCAAGAATTTTAAAAGAATCGATTTTTGGCCAAAAACATATGAAATTTTTTTAGAAGAAATTATCCCCTTCCATCCCCACCAACCATCCTATATATTTCAATTAGAATTTGATTTTATGTCTGCATAGTCTACAATAATTGCAAAGTAGAAGAATAATCTATTTATTGCCACTGTTAAACAGCTAACAGTGCTCTGATAATAGCAAAGTTTACCATATTAGAGGCAAGAAGTGGCGCTGCTAAAAGTGTGGGTTTGCGTCTTTGATTTTTAAATTCGAATTTACTTGCCTATAGGCGAGGACTGGAACGGCCTCAATTACTACAGTTAATATAGCATAAACTGTAGCAAAAAAGGACAATGAAACAGTTGAATATATATGTAAGGACGTAACAGGTGCTCGAAAGATAACAATACTTGAGCAATCCACTTATTTTTGGACTTTCAAACTTCAAAAATTTATCGGCTCTTTAAACGATTGGGAAATAATTTGGCGTTCTCAGTTACAATTCAATTTTAATTTAATTTCATATTTAATTTCCATTCTCTTATATTTTATCTTTGACACACATGCCAACCAACGAAACAAATAAATGTTCTTATGCCATGTATGAAGACGGCGTTTTCCCTGCCATTGCTCAGCGTCATTTAATTTGATTTTACATTCGATTTTAATCTCGGAAATGATGGATTTGTTTAACAATTTCGTCATTTTTTAAATAATTTCTTTTGGCGTCAGTATAATTAATTAAATATTTCGAAATTTGTTTTAATGAACCAAGACAGAAATAAAAGAAAAGAATTGTTTGTTTTTTCTCTAAAAATACTCAAGATTTTGTATTTAAGCACTTGACACACAAAGACAAATCGACAGACACAAAGCTACTTACTACACACAAATACAATACAATGAGACGAGACAGAACATACAGAAAAAAAATTTGAATTTTAATTTTCCCCGAAGACACACGGAGCAATTTTAGTTGTGAAACTTTTTTTTTTGAATTTTCTTTTGAAATTTCCTTCCAAAGAGTTGCCCAACTAAAATTAGCCTGTGTGAAGTCGGTTTAAATCGTATAGAAAATTCAAAAAAAATTATGAGCTCCAGATTGGCATTGCATAGTTTCGAAAATCTCTCAAAAAAAAAACGTGTGCAGCGTACGATTTATAATAAACTGCTCGGCTTAGTCAGGCAATAAGTGGAGGAAGCCATGCTTTTTCCACTGCCTTTCACTGTTTTATGGTGTCGATCATCTTCTAAATTTGAAATATTGGCCTCATTAAGCGGCGGCGGCGGCGCCGGTACACAGTTGCGTAAAGTGTAGCGCCGTTTTCGGTTTGAACAGTGCACAGTATTCTTCGGAGTGCTGATATCCAAAGTCGGAACTGAGTTCTGGTATTTGCTGGAACATTTGGACGATTCTACAGGAGGTTTATTTTTTAGTTGTTGTGACAAAGTCGGCTGATTTAGTTGTTGTTGTTGTTTATTTAATGGCAAGTGTGAGGAAGCTTTCGGCGACACTGAAAGTGTTTGCTTTAGTTTTTGTGCAGCCTTCTTAAGTGTTGCAGTGCTGGTATCCATATCCTTGGGTTGTTTAAAAAGCTTCTTCGAGGACAATTTAGTTTTAAGTTCGGTGGTACTTAAGGCCTGTAATTTAAGGGTTTTAGACCAAACGTTCAGAGGGACATTATTCGTACGTTTGCTTGTAACCTCTTCGGCTGCGTTTGCTTTTGTCTGGCCATTTAAGCGATTTTTTAACGCCTCATCTACGGACATCAGATCCTTTTGTATGTCGCTGCTGACTTTCAAAGCATGTCGCCAGGAGGATACACTTGGACTCATCTGTTGATTACGTGCCGGCGTCAATGATGAAAACGTATTCACGGGCTTAACTGGTGACTTTTGTGCTGACGACCTGCCATAAGACATTCCCGTTTGAGTGTGATAATTTCGCATGGAGCGACTTCGGTCGTCAGTGCGATTGAGTATGCTGCCACTAGAGCTACTGTTGCTGGAACAATAGCGTTTCGAATTGTAAATTTTAAAGCCTGGCGTTTTTGAGCTTTTCTTCGGCAACTGAGCATTGGATTTCTTGCTCATGCTCATCAGGCGATTTAACATTTGGTCCTCATACATATTAGAATCGTTCTTGACCGGTTTCATTGAACTCAAACGATGGCGATTTTGCATTATGAGCCGTTCAACGGGTCCACGATTTTCCGGTCTGTTTGCATTTAACGCCTTGCCTTGATGCAGGCTCTTTTGAAATGTTATCGGTATCTGCTTGTACAGCTTACCGACACAGGTATTCAGAATTTCCGTTGTGTTCTTAGACAAGATTTTTGACTGCCAAAGCGGTAGAGAGAAAAAACGAAAACATATGGGGAACCGAATTAATTTTTCTGAAGGATTTTTTTTTGTTTGTCGTGATGTATTCTTTATTTACTTACATTTAGATGAAGATTGGATCTCACAATTTTATTAAGATTATTACTGTTCATATCTGAGCTTAAAATATAGTGTCGTTCCATAAAATAAATTTATAAAAACTGATTTGAAATTCTATTTGACGTTTCTATAGCTTTATTTTCACATCAATTTGAAGAAATAAAATGAAAAATTTTCAATGGAATGTCGACTGAAGTGTATTTCCAACTGAAGTATAAAAAAATTAAAAAATTTTTGTTTCATGGACTTTGCTGCACAATGGGTCAACATAACTTATAACTTTGTTTTTTAGTGTACAGTGATTATTTTGATTGATTTTATGGTGAAGAGGTATGCTCATTGTGGTAGTTTTCACCACATCCCATGACTCTCTAAAGTCCTAGTTATTATTTTCAAAAGCATTACAATAATTTTGCCGAATCTATCTAAGACAGCAACGTTTGGAGAATAACTTTTTTTTTGTCGCAGGGCACATACATTCCATCGAACCGATATAAAATTTTTGGGTAATGAAAATGCCATGATTATATGTTTAGTATGTATTCTGTTAAACACATAACATTGCTCTGTTAATATTAACATTTGAGGTTTTGTTGAATTTGTGTTGTGTGAAACTCACACACATAGAATTCTATTTAGGTGTTGCGGTCAACAACAGTGTGAGAGGTTTGTCAGCTACAATCGTAAATGATATGCAAAAGTAATTCTCATTTAGTTCATTACTAATTATGAATAAGTTGGAACGAGGAAGATGGACGGCGAGACTTATTTCGGGCATAAGGCCATGGATTTGTCGGTCAGCTAATCACTGGTCGTCATATCCCTTTCCATGTGTACATGAGTATTGGAAATGAGGTAATTAGCACCAAGAATACCAGGAATACCTGGGAATAGGGCTGGATCCCAGGCTAACATTTTCGTATCAGATTCAGTACTCGGCTAACAAGGCCAAAGAAGATCGTTGGACTGCTCAGCAGATTAATGGCGAATATTGGATGACCGCTACCGGCGAGACGGAGACTCCTGATGGTGGTTGGAAACAGCATTATGCTTTATGGGAGCGACATTTGGGCCGAAACACTAGATGTTATAAAGCAGGCAAACTCACTTGTATCGGTACAGAGAACGGCAGCAAAGCGTATCGCGTCGGCATATCGTACACTGTCCGCTCCAGCCGTACTGGCGATAGCAGGTATAATCCCTGTGGATCTGCTGGCAGCGGAGCGGATGGAGATTTATAAGGCGAAATCGGCTGGAAATCACATAATCGATTACTTCGGGGAGAACACCATTTCAAAATGGCAACAACGATGGAACGAGGAAGATAGAGGAAGATGGACGGCGAGACTTATTCCGGACATAAGGCCATGGATTGGTCGGAAATTTGGAGATTACTACGTTACACAGATGCTATCGGCTCACGGATATTTTAGAAAATATCTGCACAGAATCGGCAAGAGCGCCTCCCCTTACTGTCTTTACGAGGAAGGGAAGGTAATTGACGACGCAGAGCACACTGTTTTCGAGTGTGCATGCTGGCAGAGCTATCGCTCTGTACTGACCTCAATAGTTGGAACGATTACAGCCGCTAACATTGTCGGGGTCATGATTGCGAGTAGTGGAAATAGGACCTCGGTGGTATATCACGTAGAGCGCATTCTAAGGCGGAAAAAGAGAGATCTTGAGGCTGCAGAACGAGTGAGCATGTCGGCATAGGTGATACTGTCATACGCGCCGGGCGAAACCGAAACGATGATTTAGACGAAAGGAATAGTGGAGACGCTTAGATGTCGTCTCCTCAACTTTCGATACGCAATCCGGACGCGGATATGAACATGGAGAGACCAAGGGGCCAAAAGGACTCCACTCCGAAGTAATACCACCGTAGTTCCGGAGTGGGCACAAACAAGTCCACAGGAGACGAGGGGTGATTTAGTGGGTGAGGGCCCCACACACGGAGGATGTGGCGACTTCCTCTATGGTGCGGTTAGGTACATTTACCCCTCCTCGGCGTAAAAAAAAAATTATGAATAAGTAAATTACATTGTATTTGGAGGGTGGGCGGTGGTGGTTACTTGTAACTTCTTGGAATTCGAAAATTCACTAATTGGGTTTCAGTAATGGTGCTTTGGACCACGATTTCCGACAATATGGGCCATCCTCCCTAGACAAGTAACAAAGTCCCAAATGAAATCCAATGTCGTCTAAATCAACTCATGTGCCTGGTTCTAGATTTTTAGCATAAAAATACATATGTTTTCAACTTTATTTGGTCGATTTCTGGTTGTACTTGTAATTTTTTGTTACTGCGGCTGCTGTCGAGAGATGTGTAACATGGTGTTCTATTGTAATTTATTTTAGGTTCATGCATTCGTTACGGCGTAATCATACAATTTATTATACTTTCCTCATACTTTATAATGTATTCCTATCATGTTTTCTTCAAGTCTATTGCTTTGACCAGATTCCTGTACAGCATCTGGTATGCACTCTGGTGTTTCCTTCTGGAGTGTATTAATACCTTACAGGTGACACAGATTCCGATGATTCATTCTCATCGTCTCAGAATCTACATGCTCGATTCGAGACAAACCCGCTTCTAAATAAGTATCTTCTGTCAATATCAGGTTATTCCTGGATAGACCGATGCGAGCTTTAGATCTCCTTGATTTAATTATTTCAAGCCCATTTGGAGTGGGAAAAGTCTTGGTCTTCCCTTTCGTTGAGCATCCTTTTCAAAACATGCGTCACTCTCCTCACAATCACGTCTGCTAACTTATTGCCGTTAAATACCACATGACCTTACTTTGCCTAACTTCTTCTTCTCCAGACAGTTCCATACTATTCTCGAGTTAACCTCATAAGAGCAGAGTGCTCGAATGGGGGTCTGTTTTTCTTATCCAAGCTGAATTGAGCGCATCTTTACGAAGTTTACCACAACTACCGTTTGGAAGATGCTCGCGTGTTTTCTCTGGTTCCAAAAACCATTGTCTCTATTTCAAAGTCCATTGTTGGCCCATCTATATACCACAAAATAGTCCATATATAGTCGTTGCAAAGCACTTCATAGAGTAATAAAGTCTGCTGGTTCTGTTCAGGGGACAGTTAAAGAGCTGCCCCCATTCGATTCTTTAAGTCCCGAAGAGTTGTCTTCCATCAGTCTAGTATAGTTTGCATTGCCCCATAGTCTCTAATGTTTTGGTCTTCAATATCATCTGCAGAGAGCAGAGAGCTTTCAGTACTGCTGTACATCAGGTTATTGTTGCTCATTCTTTGGAAACCTTAAATTGGTTGAAAATATTTCGACTTTAATTCGATTGAATGCATAGGCAAACTGTCACATTTGCAATACGAAACTATGCACAAAGATGTTCGTAAAGTCTAAGAAGAGTTTGAACATTGTTTGCATACCACAGTTATCTATCTGATCTGAAAAATAGAACATCCATTGGGCATTGCCTTCGAGTTATATATTTTCACGCTAAGATAGCAAAAGTACCTCAAAAGAAAGCACCATCAGAAAAAGTACCAAAATATGATTCAAATAAGATGCCCATTATCAAACCCGATTTCAAAAAAACATCAAAATGTTCCTAATAAATTCACAGTCAAAAAGAGTACTTTCCAAAAAAAGTACCTCTCAAAAAAGTACCTTCCCAAAAAGTACTTACGAAAACTTTTTTCAGATTTTTTTTGCCAAATAACATTTTATTACATCGAATATATAAAAAAGAAATTGTGCCATTAATTCGAATATATTAAAATCATTGGAACTGTACTTTTTCTTTTTGCCTAAAAAGCGCGTGTACATAATTTTTCTTGGTACAATTTTTCTTACTTTGAAAAAAATTTAATTCAAAACGTAAATAATTTGAAGCAAAAAATAGTTTTTTTTTGTGTGCAAAAAGTACCAAAATTACATCGAAACATATTAAAACAACAATTTCAAGATACTTAGAAGAGCCAAATAAAGAATTTTACAAAATGGTACATTACACTACGGCCTAGAATACATGATCAATTACAGTAAATAGTACGCACATAAACAAAATTATGTAAGTGGACACAGTCATAGTATAGTACGTCCTTAGTACTTTTTTGTACTGAAAAAATCAGCGCGATTATAACGATAAGTCTGATAATTATTTTTCGGCATTTGTGCCCTTAGCATTGCAATTGGAGATTTAGTCTCGTATGATTTCGGAGTGGATGCAGCACTCGATGTGGACGCAGCACGTTTCGTGCTAGTTGAGGGAGATGCCAAAGCAGAGTTCTGCTTATGCTCCTTGTGGGGAGAGGAGGGTGGAGATGGTGGTGGTGTGGAAGATTCCTTCAAGTTGATTTTCCTCTCTTCCATGAAAAATTTTTGTAGTGGTGCTTGGAATTTGGACATCTTGTGTGAAGCCTTTAAGCCACCACTGTTCTGTGGTGGTGGTGGTGGTGTTGATGATTGCAAGGATGATGAGGACGATGGTGGATTAATGTTACTGGTGTCCTCCCATTGTGGATTTCGCATTTTAAATACTTTACGCGGAGTCAAAGCGTTTTGTACTGGACCAACATTTGCTTCGTTTGGTTCTTTCGCAGCAGCTTTCAGCTCGTTTTGTGGCGGTGTTTTGTTGGTCGTGTTGCTTGTGGGAGTGCTGGTGGGTGGTGTGTTGCTCTCTTCGACTTCTGCTTCGGATGGATGGGTTGGAGGTCTAATCAAACCCAGTTTCAACATACGATTTCGTCGATGCTTTTCATGCAGTTCTGTTTGAGTGCGATCATGCTGAGCGGTAAACAATTCATTTGATGGCTTCGGATGTTTCATTTGAGTAATACGACCATAATTGTCAGTAGCAACCTCTCTTTGCTCGGGTGATATGCGCATCTTTCGCATGCCCTTCTCGTGAGCTTGCTTAACAATTTTGACGGGAGCATCTCTTAACTCTCTCTGTATCTCTCTGTATTTGATTTGCATGGAAGGTGAAACGAGCTCTTCCTTGCGTTTCGTTTCGACTTTCTTAGAGGGTTTGATGCTGATAGTGAGGCGACTACGTGTTGTGCTGTCCACGGTCATGAGATCACTTTGTATGTCGCTGCTAAACTTAACCGCATCGGGTATAGAGCCTAGGCGGCTTTCCAATTGCTGATTGCGGGCGGGCATCAGGTAGCGTGCATAAGTGGGCTCCAGTTTACTGGTGTGGAATGAACGTATGAGATAATTGATCTGGGCAGGATAGTTCTGGCGATGGCGTCTACGTTCCTCGTAACGACGAAACAGACTGGAACGCGAACTACTGGCACTAGAACCAAAACGACGTGCCTTGTAGATCTTGTAGTTGGGTGACTTTAGCATACGCCTACTGGGTGTTAAATTCACGCCCGAAAATTTACTGGCTATCTGCACATTATTCAGGTTGCTTGCCTTTAAGGTACTGATTATTGGTTTCTCTGTGCGTTGTTTCTGTTTGACCGCCTTCTTAACGGGCACTACAATGAACGGATCCGGGGTTTCTTGGCTTCTGAAAACACGCAGAGGGCCTTTGTTTTCTGCACGTGGTGTTGCCACTTTTACTGGTTTTTCTGTGATGATAAAAAAAAATTTTTTTTTTTATTACGTTTTCGCAATTAGAGCAGATCGGATGAATAAGAAATCATTTGAAATCCATCGTACCTTTTCTAAATTGATTGGGCATCTGTTTATATAAACGCTGTATATATGTATTGACAATTTCGCTTGTATTCTTTGACAGCACCCATGGCTATTTGATGCAGCGAATGGGAAGGAGGAGATCATTCGTTAGAAAGAAAAAAAATGCATTCGCTTAATCTCGATCTGGTACTCACCTTCAAATTGATATTGGATTGTACGATTTTATTGATATTGCTACTGGTCATTTTTTATTGCTTCTATTTCTATTCCTATTCCTTTATTTGATGGCTATAAATTTTGTTGTAATCCGTTTCGTTTGGGTTTGGGTTCTTTTTTTTGGTTTTGTTTAAATATCACACTCGTATATTTGCTTGGCAAAAAAAAAAAACTGCAAACTATAATTCAAATTAAAAAAAAAAGAATTTCCAAATAAAATTATTTTAGAATTTAACACAAATAATTTTTTTTTTTTTTGAAAATCAAATTTTGAAATTTGTTTAATCAGAAAAACCACCGGGTAAATTAATTTATTTCAATACCCGAATGGATATTTCGAGCACAAAGTAGTTTTTAATGATTTCATTAAAGTATTTATGTTGCTGGCGGTCACAGAAGAGCAACAAAAATGCATTTTAATGGCGAAACAAGATAAATGATATGAGAATTTGCAAAAATTTTGTTGGTTTTTCCCATTAAAACATACAGTGGGTGGCAAAAAGTCAGCGTTATGTATTTGCAAATTGCTTTAGAAGATTTAAACGGCGTCGTAATAGAGTTCGTGAAGTCGCCGTAGTTTAGTAGATAGGCTTATGAGACGTAAGGCTCAAGGTCAGACATCTCCAACAAAATGAAAATATTGTTACGCAAATCGAAACGACCTAATATCGTTTAACAACAAAAACGATAAACAAAAGCCACACGATACAAATACACACTAACACAAGGAATACAATGAACGTGTTGATTATCTAAAGCTGCACACACACATATGTATGACGAACCTGGTTGCGCTTGGTACCAACAACAACATAAAATGAAGTAAACCAGCTACGACAAATATGGAATAGACAACATAAGCAAAGTACACAAACAACAATGTACTAGCAATAGAATTCTCGAGAAGGCAAGAGCAAGAACCTTCCACATAGTCATACTGATTACGTGCGTGCGTATATAAAAGGGCAACAAGATCAGCAGTCAGTTAGTGTTAATTCAGTCAGCCTTGTGTGAAGTTGCGTGTGAACAAAATAAGTCGTGGTTGTAAAGATCGAGTGAATACTTGTGTGAACTAGTAAAGTGAATAAACAGATTATTATTGTTGTATCGTTAAGTTGTATACGGTGGCACACAAAAGTAGTGTAAAGAAAAAAGAGAGTTTAACTGAAATTAAACACATTTGTTTTTACTTTGTTTGCAATTAACGAACTCATATTTAAACATTTTTAAAAAGGTAAAAACGTAACAATATAAAAAAAATATTTCTTCGGCGACTCCTTAGATCGCTCTTCCTTACTGCTTAGTCAGTTGTAAGTGTCCCTTAGACTATAAAGAATTTTTGGTGCAATCGAAACCAATTGTGTCATTTCAATAATTTTTTTATGACGTATGGTTGACCACTTCCTTATATCCCTCCTTCAGGAAACTGCTCAGCCTCTCTTTTAGCATAGACATACACCATCTCCTTTATTTTGTAACCCTCATATCCTGGGCCCCTTATCAAAGAGAATTCATTCAAAATAGCGAAGGAATGCAAATGTATGACCTTCATTCTTATTTGTTGCTTCTTATTCTCTTTTCGAAGCTCTGGGCTCCAGTTATCCCGCCACCGTTCTGTAGAGCATTTTAAATCCATAATAATACCGTTGTTTTGAATCTCCGCATACTCTTCTGTGGTAGAAAAGATCGAATAAGTTCTGCTATATGAAGTTCCATGTTCCGTGAAGCATTTTAAATTCATCATAATACCACTGTTTGCAGTCCTTACCAGGGCACGTTTTGGATGTCCGTACGCTCTTTCGTGGTAGAAAAGATCAAATTGCACTTCTTAATTAAACTTAGCATAGGATCTGCCAAATGAAATCATCGTAGTCTAGTAGGTAGCGTGTTGGCTTATTAAACGCAAACCCGTGGAGCAAACCCCAGGTCAGGCATCTCTAACAAAACGAAAATATGAAATTGAATTCCTCTCAGCAGATTTCTGGCAAAAGCTCTGTGAATGAAATAAAATTACCATGAAAAGTTTCTCACAAAATACGGCGTTCGGATACGACTTTAAACTGTAGGTCCCGCCACTCATGTATATAAAATTAGCGCACACACTACATAAGTGGTGTGAGAAACTAGGTTGTAATCCTAACTAAAGGGCTGCAATGACCAATTATGTATGTATGTATGCAGGATAGCGTTCGTACATCTACATTTGAGAAGTTAAAGTTAAATTCAGAGGCTGTAATAGAATTTCCTTAATACTACAGTGGGACCTCGATTTTCCGTGATTCTCGGGACCGGAAGCATTCTGTATAATCGATTTTCCCGGTTGATTGAGTACAAATTTTGGCTAGTTTTTTAATAGATATTTTTATTAATTAATAAATGAATATGTACATATTTATATAAAAACTAAATAATTCAAGGATTTTATGTACGTACATGTTTCAAAAATATAAAAAACCGCACTACTCAAATTTCTAAATTATACTAAACGGGAAAAGAGGGAATTCCCCTTCGTCGCTTGTTTGTCCAAACTATTAGACAAAAATTTTTGCTTATAATCACGGATAATAGAGGTAATCACGGTTAAACGATGAAGAAAAATTTAAGTCGATCCAAAATAAAATTAAGTCGATGCAAAAAATTTTCTTTTTCCATCCCGGATAATTGATGTTGCCGGATAATCGAATCCCGGGTAATCAAGATCCTACTGTATATGTCATCGCGTTATGCGATAAGCGATAGATCATCATGATTATTTTTTTTTGTAGATACCGGGAAGTCAGAATCTCTTCTGTGCATTAAAACTTATTGCGAAAATTTAAATTTGATACAAACATTCATGCCCTCTGTTTCTTAAGATGGTCTAAGGAATATTCACTCTGATCTCGTTACTATTTATCTCTTATGTATGAACCAGAGCCACGAAGTCTTTCTCGTTGAGTACAACTGTTTGCATAACACAGAAAATTCATTCTTGAGCTGTACTATCCATATATAGAAAGCTCCTCCTGCACGGTGTTGTCATAACACTTACAGCATAAATGGATTCAAATCGTAATTATTCCATTGATCAGTGCAACAATCCTTTAGTCAAGATCACACCCCAGCTTCCCATTTTGTCCATTTTTTATATGTATTCGTTTTATCCGTAAGTATCGGGCCTTACACTTTAAAGCCTACATCGAACAACAGTTTTTTTTGAGAAACTTTTCATAGCAATTTTCTTTTATTCTCAAAGCTTTTTGTCAGAAGACTCTTGTGGGAAATGTTTCTTTCCATAATTCGTTTTGGTTGAAACGTCTGGGCTAAGGTTTGCATCTTGGGTTCGTCTGTAATAAGCCGATTGAAATCTAACGTCCTTAAGCATTGCTCTCTCTTTCCTCTTGCCCAGAACCTATTTTTCTTGATGCAGTACAATGCACTGCAAGATTAGGGTTCATCGCCTAAGTGTTGATTGGAAAAAATGGGGATTTCACTGAAATAACAACGATGATGGAATATCGTGGTTGTCTGCGGTTTACACACGCCAAACAGAGAATCTCTCATGCTTTGCTTTCTGGAAAAATAAAATCCTATGGATTTCGAAAAAATTTTTCGTAGCTGGGTAAGGAGATTCACAAAGTTGTGGTTTGCTGGTGGGACATATCACTTGGTGTAACAATTGGAGCCGATTTCTGAATACAGCACCTCTAGATCAGACACCAGGTATGCGTGAAATAGTTTTCATTGGAATGAAAGTTTTGTTTTATTGCAATGGAGAGGCAATATCAAGACGAATGTGGTACTCTATCGAATCGCATCTCCTTCAGCTTTTATCCCCAATGAAATTTGTTCAGTGGTTTTATACAGGGTGGCTGATATATAATGCAACAAAGTAAAGCGCTGTATTTTTTTAATTTTATTGTTCAAAAGCAAAAAAATGTTGGAAATAACATCAAATTTTAGAATCAGTTTAGATTTGTTCGAATTGGCCACCTTTGGTACGAATTATGGCCTTCAACAAAGCCATCACAGGCTGCACGAAAGTGGCTCTGCGGTATTTTGGCCCATTCCCGGCAAAGCGCCATCTTGAGGTGATCGACACTTTGGTATTTTTTTAGTGAGAAACCAAACCATGAGTTACCAAATTCGGTAACTGGCCACTTTCGTGCAAGCGAAGTAACTCCTTGGCTCTTTCCAGTCTAACTTTTTTTTGTCCATCGGTGAGCTCTTGCACTTTTTGGAACTTCAATGGCTTTAGTCCAAGTTCATTTTTCAATATGTGTTGCATCCGTTATCGCGGTATGTTCAGCTCACGAGCAATTTTTCTACCACTGCGGCGTGGATTTCGATCAAATCTGGCCTTCACTTTTCGGATCATTTCTGGTGTTGTTACCGTTTTTTTTCGTCCGCTTTTTGTACGCAATGCAACACTGCCAGTATCACGGTAACGAGCAATGGTACGAGAAACAAAAGATTTGTTCACATTTTTAAATGCTGGAGGGTTCTAACGATAGCCACCTGGCTGGTTTTCCAGCCAAATATAAAGCAATCACACTATCACGCTTGAATTCCATCACGAATAACTTTTTTTCTGAATGCAATTGATCAAAATGCTTTTGTAAGATTGTAAATAATAAAATGAACTGTCACTGGAATAAATCTGTCAGCTGTCAGACGAGCGGTTTACAAATGATAACAACCTGAAATTGGTTGCAATACATATCAGCCACCCTGTAGAGGCTTAGGAAAGTTTATTATGTTTGCAATGCCTGGCCATATTAAAGGGCTTAAGTATTAAGGACGAAAGCATAAAATGAAAAGATTATTCATTTTGGTGTTCGAATTGAAAAAAATTGAAATAATTAATCGGTGAAGACACTTTAGAATTTGGGAACTTGTTTAATAGTTCAACACCGCCCCCTTACTACATTGACTGGTTTTGTTATTATAATCACGTAACGTCGAATCTACTTTATATGTCCCATACAGACTTTTATGGTGTCATTTAACTATTTTTCTAATTTCTCTTACGAGTTTTCCTTAACAAATTAAATTAATCATTTTCATTGTTTATTCTCATTCTCATTTTCATTCTCATTTTCATTTATTTAATAATCCAAGCATTTATTTTACCAACGATGATAATAATAACCAATGATGGGCCACATCATTATTTTCATTATCATTAAATGGCATTCAGTCCATTAGAAATAATTTTTTTGTTCTTTAATCATTTTTGTCTCATCGATTTTCTTACGCACTGTAGACATTTGACCTCTTGCGGCTATAATACCCTATATTTGTTATGATTCGAATTAATTTCTTTTTAATTTATTGTTGTTATTGGGAAAAAGATTAATTTTATAAAATAAAATGCTGTCAGCAGTTGCTAATCTGTTACAGAATTGTCACGATTTTTTTTGCTTTTCAGGAGTAATATTTAGATTGGATGGACATCATCCTCAACAGTATATAAACAGTGAATATCAGTTTAGTGTTGTATTGAATATAAGCGTAATAAACTTTGTAAACTATTTTGTGGCGTATAGGAATATCGCTGCTCGTATCCATTTTCGATCCCTAGGCTACAGACAGTCTGCAAATTCCACCAATTATAGTCCAATTGCTCTAATACACCGCGAAATGTAGTTTGCTGGGCCATATCATGAAGGAAACGTTTAAATTGTTTTAAAACTGCATTAGCAAGCATAACAAATTAGTCCTAGTGGCAGATACATAAATCGAGACCAGGAAACTTAAGAAAATTATGCAAATTAATGGAAATGAAAATGTATGGTATACATACATAATTGGTCATTGCAACCCTTTAGTTAAGACTACAACCTAGGTTCTCACACCATCTATGTTGTGTGTGTTAATTTTATACATGAGTGGAGTGGACCTGCAGTTTAAAGTCGATTCCGAACGACTGATTTTTGAGAAACTTTTCATGGCAAATTTTTTTTATTCTCAGAAATCTGCTGAAAAGTCGCCGAACAAATACTTGTTTATAAAGGGTGTTTTTTATAGAGGTATAGAACTTTAAGTTGGCATTACTTTTCAAGATGGCGACCGATTTAACTGCTTTCAAGTGATTTATTCTCAGTTTGGTTTGGCAATTCATCATGAATAGACTCACGCCTGAACAACGCTTGCAAATAGTGAAATTTTATTTCGAAAATAATGGTTCTGTGCGGAAAACGTATCGCGCACTACGTCCATTTTATCGTCGACAAAATCGTCCATCAGAGCAGTTAATTCGATTAACCATGGAACGTTTTCGCACCATGTTTACTCTTATTGATAACTCGCATCCCCAGAGACGCTGTACGGTGCGTACAGAAGAAGCTATTGCTGCTGTAGAGCGTAGCATTGAGGAAGACCCGAATGAGTCCATCCGCCATCGAGCACAGGAATTGGATCTGTGTCCATCCACTTTATGGAAGATTTTGCGGAAGGATCTTGGTTTGCGTGCTTACAAAATCCAACTCGTGCAAGATTTGAAGCCAAACGATCATCAAGTAAGGCGTAGATTCGTCGAATGGGCCCAAAACGAGATTACCGTTGTTCCTGATTTTCATAAGCGAATTTTGTTTAGCGATGAAGCGCATTTCTGGTTGAATGGCTACGTCAACAAACAAAACTGCCGCATTTGGAGTGAAGGTAATCCTCAAGTGTACGTGGAAATACCGTTACATCCAGAAAAACTGACTGTTTGGTACGCTTTATGGGCTGGTGGAATCATTGGTCCGTACTTTTTCAAAAACGATGGTGGCCAGAACGTTACAGTCAATGGTGATCGGTATAGAGCCATGATTACAAACTTTTTCATTCCTGAATTGAATAACCATGATGTCCAGGAGATGTGGTTTCAACAAGACGGCGCAACATGTCACACAGCTCGTGCCACAATAGATTTATTGAAAGACACGTTTGGTGACCGCCTAATTTCACGTTTTGGACCTGTGAATTGGCCTCCAAGATCTTGTGATTTAACACCGCTAGACTACTTTCTGTGGGGCTATGTAAAGTCATTGGTCTATGCGGTAAAGCCACAAACGCTTGACCATTTGGAAGACAACATTCGCCGTATTATTGCCGATATACGGCCACAAATGTTGGAAAAAGTCATCGAAAATTGGACGTCCAGATTGGACTACATCCGCGTCAGCCGTGGCGGTCATATGCCAGAAATCATATTTAAAATGTAATGCCACAAGATTATCTTTCGGATAAATAAAATTCATGTCAATCGAATAATCCATCGTTGTTTTATTGCAACTTAAAGTTCTATACCTCTATAAAAACACCCTTTATTTCGTTTTGTTGAATTTGTCTGATGTAGGGTTTGAAGCAAGGCCTCGCGTCTAATAGGCCAGCACTCTACCTACTAGACAACAATATTAATCGGGCCCTGGAAATTTAGGAAAATTATGTAAAACAATAGAAATAAAAAGACATTTCTTGTGGGTTTTTCAACTCTTAATCGTGTCTTAAGTTTAGTTTTGGCTACAGGCCACTAATGGATGTAGTATGACGTCTCCGTAGCTTATGGATCAGAGATCAGCAATGAATCGCTTTTTCGCAACAGTATTGAAATCCAACTTCTCTGATTCATTCGTACTCGGTACAACATTGATTTATAAGTACAAGTTGCAATGAGTATGAGTACAACGTTGACATCAAACTCATAACATTCGAAATATGTTTGATTCATACGCCTAATCATTCAGATTCACAAATTTAGAAGAATACTTATAATACTTATAAATGATTCGAGTGATTCGAATCATTCATCAAAATTTACAGTCTGAATTGTTGTTGCACTTACAACAAAAGAAAAAAGACACATTAGCAAAGAAGACAGAGCAGCAAGCAGAGCAAACATACAACCTTTTAGAGAGTATTTTAGTGTTCGTACGGGAATCATACTTATTTTGTAATTCGTGTATACGATGAGTCGTGAAGAGTCGAAATCAATAACATCATGCGTGTTGTTAAGTACGAGTACCATGAGTGTTTCGAACTTTGAGTATAAGTAGTATGAATATGACATTAAAATAAGTATGAATGCGTATAAGTGTCAGAAATTATAAGTATGATTCGAATCTACTCAGCGTTTTGAATACTTATTACTGACCTCTGTTGTGGATAAATGCCATACACTGGAGTAACCATGCCGAGAGTAATAATGGAACGCACATTGCGAAATACTTGGTCTGTGTCCTGCTGGATCCCGTCAACATACTATACAGCAAATGTGACCTTCGCCTGACTTCAAAATACATGCGACGATCATCGTATGCTATGTAGTGACCTCTAAGTGATTCTGCTAGTGGTGGGATGCCTACGTATTTACAAAGAGTTCCCCATTTTTCGATTTCAAACATACATACATACATAATTGGTCATTGCAACCCTTTAGTTAGGATTACAACCAAGCTTCTCACACCCCATATGTTGTGTCTGTTAATTTTATACACGAGTGGCGGGACCCACAATTTAAAGTCATTTCCGAACGACTAATTGTTGAGAAACTTTTCATGGCAATTTTATTTAATTCGCAGAGATTTTGCCCGAAATCTGCTGAGAGGAAGTTTCTGAAGAAATATTTGTTCATATTTTCGTTTTGTTGTAGATGTCTGACCTGGGATTTGAACCGCGGCCTCGCGTCTAATAAGCCAACACACTGCCTACTAGCCTACGGCGACTTCATTTCGATTTCAAAAGTAAAGTTAAGTCAAATATAACACAATAATGACACAGTGTAGGGCATTTTATATTCGACATCTGTCTGCCTCCATAGCCTCTGTTGTATTAACCTTTGCTTGTTGCCTGCCACTGGTGTCAGTGTGATGCTTTCTGTCATTCTAATGTTTTTCTTTTTGTTGCGATTGTTGTTGCGTTTTTGGTTATAATTGTTATAATTTTTTTTGTTTGTTGTTGTTATTGCTCACTTTTTCTACACTATTTCCATCATTTGTATAAGTGTATATATGTATGTATGCATGTATGCTTTCTGTGTATGTATGTATTTTTTTGCTTTTCGTTGAATGATTTGTTTTGTTTTGTAATTAATCTCCAGCACTCATACGATTTGTCGTCTCATAAACCAGTTTAGTTTCAATGTTTATGTTGTTGTTGTTATTATTTTCAATTCCACTTTCATTTCTCTACTCCCCACCCGGTACAATCAACAGCAAAATTTTTATGCTGCTTCCATAATTACAGACGCAAATAATAATAACAACAACAACAGCAGTCGTAGCAATAGCGGCAACATTAACAATAACAAAAACAGCAACAACAATGCCAACGAATGGAAAATCATCATTTCGTCGTATTTTATTCATAAATTTTTTGCTGTATTTGCGTGTCTGTGTGTGTGTGTGTTGCAATTAAGCAGAATTTGTTTTTTGTCTTTTGGGTCGCCACTATCACGATTTATGAATTCAAAATGTTGGCTTTCAGTGCACTGTGTGTTACTATTTACTACTCCCCTTCACTGTGTTTAAACTTAACTTGGATTATTTGGTCTTTGACTGTCTATGTTTTCTATTACTATGCGGCGAGCTTTGTGAGGAATTGTACAATTGTTATGGCCTTGAATGGAGAGAGAGAGGGATAGGGAAAATGTATTTAAAACTTGAATTTTAAATAACTTGTGCCCCTTTCTTGAGTTATAACGGGTTATTTTTTTAGCAATTATCTTTTTGGCAACACTGGTTTAAACATCTCACGCGCGTTTCGTGTTTTATTTCACTGTCAATGTGTCATCTTCAGTTTGGTCTCTAATTTAACCATGAATCGTCTTACAAACGAACAACGCTTGCAAATCATTGAATTTTATTATCAAAATGTGTGCCCTGTTAAGAAAGTTCATCGCGCGCTTCTTCCATTTTATGGTCAGTTTAATCGACCCACTGAAGCGGCTAATCGGGCTATTGTGACTAAATTTCGCATCAAATTTACAATGTTGGACATTAAACTACCAACACGCTTACGTAGAGTGCGAACTGAAGAAAATATCGCAGCTGTGTTGGCCAGTGTTAATGATGACCATCAATTATCGATTCGTCGCCGTTCGCAACAATTGGGCCTCTGTTGCTCAACAACGTGGAAAATTTTGTGGAAGGATTTAGGTGTGAAGCCTTTCAAAATGCAGCTGGTGCAAGAATTGAAGCCGAACGACCCACCGCAACACAGAATTTTTGGTGAATGGGCTCTTGGAAAGTTGGCCGAAGATCCACTTCTTTATCGAAAAATTGTGTTCAGCGACGAAGCTCATTTTTGTGCTCAATGGATACGTAAATAAGCAGAATTGTCGATTTTGGAGTGAAGATCAGCCAGAAGCATTGCAAAAGCTATCAATGCATCCAGAAAAAGTCACACAGTTTGGTGCGGTTTATGGGCTGGTGGCATCATTGGACCGTATTTCTTCAAAGATGCTGCGAATCGTAACGTAACTGTGAATGGTGAGCGCTACCGTGAGATGATATCCAACTTTTTTTTGCCCAAAATACAAGAGCTTGACTTGCATGACATGTGGTTTCAAGAAGACGGTGCCACATGCCACACAGCAGGCGTAACAATGGACTTATTGAGAGGCGGGTTCGGTGAACATTTTATTTCACGTGCGGCACCGGTCAATTGGCCGCCTAGATTGTGCGATTTAACGCCTTTAGATTATTTTTGTGGGGCTATGTTAAAGCTCATGTCTATACAGACAAGCACGCTTCACTTGACGCATTGGAAGACAACATTGAAGCATTTATTCGTGAGATAACGGCCGAAATGTTGGAAAGACTATGCCAAAATTGGACTAAGCGGATGGACCATTTGAGGCGCAATCGCGGTCAACATTTGGATGAAATAATCTTCAAACCGTACTATCGATTCAAATAAAGATTTCATGCATTTTTATGAATTTTATGTGTTTTTTTGAAAAAATTTTCTATAGCTCTTAAAAAATCACCCTTTATTAGCTTAGGCTATTGAGAGATTTAAGGCGTCGTAGTCTAGTAGGTAGTGTATTGGCTTATTAGATTGTTTAAGCCAAGATAAATAAATTCCTTGACTGTATCAAAAGTATAGTTATCGGCCGCAATCTGAGAATCAATACGCCGCACGTCTCTACTTGTTGATAACATATACTTTGTTTTTACTGCCAGACCCATCTTAGTAGATTCGCGTTCAATAGCACCAAAGGCAGCAGTAACATCTCGCTTGGTACGCCCTATGATGTCAATGTCGTCAGCGTAAGCAAGCAACTCGGCACTTTTATGAAAAATAGTGCCATTACGATTGCACTCCCGCCTTTCGCAGAACACTCTCCATGACGAAGTTGAAGAGGTCGCATGATAAGGGGTTGCCTTGTCTTAAACCTCGCACGGTATCAAAAGGTTCGGAGAGGTCCTTTCCTACTTTGACGGAGCTGCAGGAATTCCTCAACGTCATTCTGCATAGCCTTATCAGCTTCGCAGGTATACCGAGCTCAGACATTGTGGCAAAAACACGATCCCTTATGTGGCTATCGAAGGCTGCCTTAAAGTGGACAAAAATATGGTCTGTGTCGACTTGTTTTTCGTGGACCTTTTCCAGGGTTTGGCGTAGTGTGAAGATCTGGTCGATGGTGGACTTGCCAGGTCTGAAGCCGCACTGATAAGGTCCAATCGGTGTTTTGATGAGTGGCTTCAGCCGTTCACACAATAGGTCTGTAAGAACCCTATATGCTTATAGGCTTATACCCCTGTAGTTGGCGCATATCGTAGGGTCTCCCTTTTTCAGGACAGAACAGAGGTCACTGAGGTTCCAATCGTTGGGCATGCTTTCCTCTAGCCATATTTTGTAAAAAAGCTGGTGCATGCGCCCTACCAAGTCATTACTTCCGGTCTTAAACAATTCAGCAGCGAGGCCATCAGGACCTTTTTATTTTTGTTTTTAAGACACATAATCGCGTCTTTGACCTCTTCATGGCTAGGCGGCGGAATCTCCACCCCGTCATCGTCGATCGGTTTCGGAACATCAGATCTAAAGGCGGTATTGTTGTCGTCATCGCCTTGTAGCAAGGTAGAGAAGTGTTTCCTGCACAACCTCAGCACGCCCTGCGAATCTGTTACCAAGTTTCCGTTTTCATCTTTGCAGGAAGACGCTCCGGGCTTAATACCTTCGGTTAGACGCTTAACCTTTTAATAAAATTTTCGAGCATCATTCCTATTAATCCCAGGATTAGAGTGAAAAACTCCTTTTGCTTCTTAACATATTACGAAACCGTACAGCACATTGATAAATATTTGAGATTACGGAGAGCATCCTTGCTTTACTCCAGCATTAGTATGAAATGAAGAACTGAAAGTTCCTTTTCCTGATGCATATTTTACTGCACAGTATATTGAACGTATCCGTCGTCACTTCACTTTTAATAAAATTCTTTGCTTTCATTCCAATTTTCCTTTTGCTCCTCCGTGCTTTAAGCCCTTGGCATATAACTTTCTTTCAAGCTGTTTATTTAACCTGATCAAATTAAATTCATGTCCATATTTACACGTTTAATTACTTTTTCTTAAGCCATATTGCTGTTATAATGGCCCTGCATCCATGCTTTCCGTTTTTTTCGTTTCATTTCATTTCATTCCATCATTTTTCATTGCCTGTGCTATCCATCCATCTAACCTTCATCATCCTCATGATGTTGTATTTCTATATGCCTTGGGTGTTGTGTGCTTTAGTTAGTGACACCTACTGAATTCACTTTCACTTTCACTTTCCCTTTCACTTTCACGTTTGAAAGACAATCTTTGTTTTTAAAATAATTTCATTATACAACAAGAACAACAACAACAACAAGGAACAACATTAGTGTGCCTGTCTATTTGTTCCTTCATCCATTACATGGCTAACATGGCCTGATGCATTGCAGTTGTCACTGGAGTAGTACAGGCCATCATCAGGCTAGCAGGTGATACCTTTTGTCCTTGATTTCTTATTTTGAGAAAATTTAATTTTCTTTTACTTTCTCTCTCTCTCGCTCTCTTTAGTGTTGTCATTATTATTTAAACTTAACGGTTTAATGGAGAAAAATTAAGAAACATTGTTGCTGTCATCTTAGACATGTTTAGTCGTTGTTATTCAATTTGTTGTTGTTGTTGTTGTTGTTGTTGTTTGAAGCTTTTAGTTGTTCATTAAATTTACATTAAATAAATAGACTTTGGAAGCGATCCTTTTTCTCTCACATCTCCTACTCCTACTCCTGCTTCCTCCTAACTCAACTGAATTCATATGCTGGTACTACTTTTATTTTTCTCTTCTTCTACTTTTTTCCCTTTTTTTCCGTTTTTTCTTTATCGAGGCTTATCCTGTGTTTAATTTTTATAACGTTTAAGGGAATGTATGTTTTTTTTTTTTTTTTGTCTTGAGCCGGAGGTGGGAATCTTCGAAAGACACTTTTGTTCCAACAAAAGAGTGCACGATTCACCATCACTGGTGCCTACGTACTAAACCCACCCCCTACACACTTCAACCACTCTCCCTCCGCGGGACTGCCGTAAGGTATTACTTCGCGGAGAGCTGGTTAGCTTGAAAGCTTTATCACGTTAATTCAAATTTCGCCTCCGTTCCTCCAGTCTTCGGAGTACTATCAAAACTTCAGCCATTCTCTGGCTATATTGACTCCATAGAATCCTACGATTCAACAGCTCTTCCATTAGCCGGTTTGGTCCTAAACTCGTTTCCCCGGGCCATCTGAATCTGGGACAGCATATTAGAATATGCTCCGCATCTTCCTCCTCATCTACACAGTTTGGGCATATAGGGGAAGTGTCATGACCAAATCTGTGCAGGTACTTCCTGAAGCACCCATGACCAGTTAGGAACTGAGTCACGTAGTAGTTCAGCTCGCAATGTTTGTTATTCATCCAAAGGGTTACATCAGGGATAAGGCGAAATGTCCATCTTCCCTTTAAACTGCTTTCCCATCGTGACTGCCACTTGTGCATGGAAGTCCTTCGTTCCTCCGCTTTTATAGCTGCTATTCGTCCCGGGTGCTCGAGACGGCGAAGGTATATCCTCCTCATCTCATCCGCCAATATATCTATTGGTATTGTCTTTGCCAACACCAATACCGCTTCATCAGACACTGTCCTGAAGCCACTTATCCGTCTAATCGCGCTTAGACGATACACCGAGGACAGTATCCTCCTTGTCGTCCCCACGGAGAGTGCCTCCGACCATATTGGGCAAGCATACAGCATTATCGACGTTATTACCGCCGAAATTATCCTCCTTTTGAATGGACCTGGTCCTCCAATATTTGGCATCATCCTCGCCAGTGCTCCCTGTGTTACAGATGCTTTTTCGCCGATGTATTTCACGTGCTCCTTAAAGTTCAACCTGTCGTCGATAATCACTCCCAGGTATTTTATCGCCCTCTTCGATTCGATCCTTGTGCCTCCAACGGTCACTTCCATCTTCTCCACTATCTTCCGGCCGCTTATCAAGACGGCCTCTGTTTTATGCGCAGCAAGTTTCAAACCTGCTTCATCCAGCCATGCTCCAACCTTTCGAATCGCTGTGTTCGTTTTCTCCTCTATTTCCCTTACCGTCTTAGCTACCGAGACTATGGCTATGTCATCTGCAAAGCCCACAATTGTAGTCCCGTTCGGCAATCGCAATCGAAGTACTCCATCGTACATAATGTTCCATAGTAGTGGCCCAAGTACAGAGCCCTGCGGGACACCCGCCGTCACTACGTATTCCTGCTCTCCTTCATCCGTTAGGTATATTACCTTCCTGTCCTGAAAGTAATTGTTCAGTATCTCCATTAAGTATGGCGGCGTAGCCATGTTAAAGAGGGCTCCCATAATCCGCCCCCAATTCGCTGAGTTGAACGCGTTTCTAACGTCAAGTGTGACAACCGCGCAGTATTCCTTGGTGCCAAATCTCCACCTTTCGCCCTCTATTGCATCTCTTGCAATGTCGACCACTCTTCTTATCGCGTCAATAGTGGATCGTCCTTTCCTAAATCCGTATTGCAGGTCCGAGAGAGCTCCTCCTGCCTCGGCACACGTCAGTAGTCGATTGTATATAATCCTCTCCAGTATTTTTCCCATCGTGTCAAGTAGACAGATTGGCCGATACGACGATGGTTCCCCTGGTGGTTTGCCAGGTTTTGGAATGAGAACCAATTTCTGCTTCTTCCATCTAAGTGGAAAAACACCCTCGACGAAGCACTTGTGGAACACCTTGGCGAACATATCCGGTCTGAGCCGGATAGCCACCTTAAGTGCCCTATTTGGGATTCCGTCTGGCCCCGGTGTCTTCCTATCTCCTATTCCAGTGCATGCTGCGAGTACCTCCTCTCCTGTTACCTCGGGTATGGTATGAATGGCCTCCGGCTCCCTACTTATAAAAGTGTAGGGCTGGCCCCGTGGGAATAATGTACCAATGATCTCCCGTAGCAAAACTGGACAACCTAGTTTAGGCTGTTCTCGAGCACCGATTCTCTTGCAGACGACTCTGTACGCCGTCCCAAAAGGATTGATGTCAGCTTCCTGGCATATCCGCTGAAAGGATAGTTTCTTGCTCCTTTTAATGGCTCTTCTAAGTTGATGCCTTAGATCCTCATAGGCAGCCCGTTCGGCTTCCCATGTCGGTCTTCCTCTCGTACGCTGGGCCCGTCTTCTCGCCCCAAAGCATGCCGACCGCAGTCTTCGAATTTCATCATTCCACCAGTAGCAGGGGGAACGTCCCCTACACACAGTTCTCCTAGGCATAGCAGCATCACATGCAGTGTTGAGCATTTGGTATACGCCACTCACTAATTCTTCGACCGTGCTGCCAGTCGTATGAAAAGACGACAACATCAATCTATACGTCTCCTCGTCAAAGCGGGAGTCCTTCCATTTCGGTCCCGTAAACTTCGGCAATCCGTTTCCTCTCGTGTTGCGCCCAGTAACCGTCATCACGATTGCCTGATGGTCACTATTCGTGAAGTCCTCAGTTAGCCTCCACGCGGTCCGCGAAACAAGGCCATCGCTCACAAACGACAAATCTATTATTGAGCTCGATCCAGCTCTCCTAAATGTGCTTTCTCTTCCGTCATTCATCAGCGCCACAGGAAGGGAAGCGAACGTTTCCAAGAGGAAGCGACCCCTGGCGTTAGTATATCTACTACCCCATTCGGTCGCCCAAGCGTTGAAATCTCCTCCTATAATAACGGGGGTGTTCAAGCGCACGTGTGACGCCAGCCTCTCCAGCATATGTTGGAAGTCATCCATTGACCACCTCGGGGGAGCGTAACAGCTGTAGACGAAAACTCCCTTTATCCTGGCCATAACGAAACCAATGTCCCGCGCATAGGTTTGCTGGAAGGGTAATGAACCACAAATCCATATAGCCGCAGTACTAGATCCGTCCGTGATCCAAGTACTATTCCTCGGTACCCTATAAGGTTCGCTTATGATTGCGACATCGATATTCTCCTCCTTTACCCTCTGGACCAATAGGTCCTGGGCTGCTTCGCAATGGTTCAGATTAATCTGTATTAACCTCATCTCCTAGAACGTGATTTAAGAGCGCTAAGAAATTGCGGACACTTTCCGCTCCCCGCGATATGGTTGGCGGATTTCGGGTCGTCCACTTTGCAGAACATGCAAAGAGGTTCCCTTTCGCAATTTCTGGCAATATGCCCCTCCTGTCCGCACTTACGGCAAGTTCCAGAGCGGTCAACCTTACTCCTACACTGACGAGCCATGTGCCCAAACTGCAAGCACCGGAAGCATTTCGTCGGTATGTTTCTCTCGCGAATCCTGCATATGACCCAGCCGATCCTAATTCTTCCTTCCTTCAGGAGAATAGCTGCAGCGTCCGCGTCAAGGCTCACTGTGGCAGTTTGCGTCCCACCATATGCCCTCCTAAGGGCAACTACGTCGGGCTTACCGAAAGTCTCGAGGGCTGGAATCTTCCGTAAAGCCTCATATACATCCTCCTTTTCCGTGATCTCGTCGATGTCCTTGATCTCGATTGTCCTCATATCCTTCAGAGTGCGGACGGACGCGCTATCTCCTAAGAGCTCTCCAATGGCTCCCCTAAAGTTCTCCGTGTGCTCCCCGCTCCTGCTTAGTTGGAGTAGTAAGCCACCCTTGACGGTTCTCCGAATTTTGGTCACATTTTCTCCTAATTCACAAAGCTTAGGGTCCGTTTTAACTCGCCTCAGAATGTCGGCATACGACGTGTTATCTTTTGTCGCTATCACGATCGCATCCGGCTTCGTTTTCTTCTCCTGTGGTTTCTTGTTCCTCCTTTTTCTTTTCGTGACTTTCTGCCACCCTGGTTCTTCACTTAATACCTTAGTATCCTCCTGCCGGCTCAAGGTCACATCTGTAGTCTCCCTCGTTGGAGCCCTTGGTGCAGGATTCGGAGTTCTCCTTTTTGGCGCAGGAATTTCAGAAGTCTCCTCATGTTTCCTCTTCGCCTCCTGGTTCCTCAACAAAGGCGATGTTTGTGTAGCAGAACTACTGCGGTCAGTCGCCTTGGTAGTTTGTCCCTGCAGCTCGCTTGCGTACAGGTCGTATAGGGTTTTGATAGAGTCAATCGCATCCCTCATCGGCTGATGGATTGACCTCCTTTTCCCATCCTCTAACATTTCAATCAGATTCCTGATTTGGTCGCCGAGTTGACCAAAAACACCACTGGCCGCTGACTTCGTGTCGCTTCGCGGCGGTTCCGATCTCAGGACCACTAATTCCGAATCCTTCCCGTTAACTGGGGATCTCGGAGTTCGCGTGCTCTGTCCAAACGGGCTTATTTCCCGATTTCGCACCGGAGACCTCTGTATTTTCGAGCTCTGCCCAAAAGCATTCAGCTCCAAAGCGTTCATCTCACATGAACTCGTAGATTTATTTGTAGTTTTATTCTTATTCATCATTTTATTTGGGCCCCAACTCTCGGCCGCTGTCCTAATCCATCGTTGTAGTCGTCACAAAAGACCCCGTGGTTATCTATGCATAAGCAGGGAGGCCACGCGAGGGTTGACACATAACCTCATGGGAATACGTGTTCAGAGCCAGGTCGACGTAAACCAGGGATTCGCATCTGGTCCTACAACACCAACTTAACGGTGATAAATCAGGAACGTACCGACAGACTTGCCATCATTTTAACGGGGCGGGGGCAATGACAGCATTAGCCCGACAGCCATTTCAGCCAGCTATCACACCGCCTACTAAAGTGCCGGAATACTGCCATCGTCAGCCTATATCACCAATTCAAATCCAATTTCCGGTATACCATAATTAGAACCTTACCGGGCTCGGTTCTAATGCCCCAATCAAGGGCGTCGTAGTTCGCCGCTTCGGTGGAACTGAGGGAACCACGGAGTCGTTACTCTCCTATTTTCCCATCTCTTGAGGGAACCCCCTGTGGGATGATGCCTAGTTAATGGCGGCATCGATTCGCCATGTCGCAGATAACGTCTTCGGTCACTTGTACCTTTTTGTAGTACGCCTCCGTATCTGCCGCTCTTGGTCGGGGACTGCTTATTGGTTATTCGCAGCTAACCTACCTGGGATAGGCCGTTCAGTTATCCGCCACCTACTGACCCCCATGGTAGCCCGAAGCTAAGCCCCATGAAGGGAATGTATGTGTGTGTGTGTGTATGGGTGTGTGTGTGTATAGGTATTGAAGGAAGTAAGGATTTGTTTAGACAGTTTTGCCTGCTGGCTGCTGCCTGGTTGGCTTGATTTTTCTTTTCTTATCTTTCCAATGTCATGTTGTATTTGTTGCCAGTTTCCTTAAACTGTCCATAATCTTTACAAATCAAGTGTCTGATTAAATGTTAACAATACACACACACACATACACACACACCTTTACACGTACAGGTAGGTGTCTCTGGCAAATGATAAATTAATGATGACTTGGAAGGTGGGTTGAGTTGAGTTAAACTGAGCTCAGCTGAACGGATGCATAGCTTTAACGTCAGTATTTTAGTATCCTGTAAGGATATATTGTAGACATGGAAAGAGGGAAAGAAAAATAGAGAGCAAGAGCAAGTAAAAGTGATTACAAGCTTCGTTACAGAAAGGGAAACTGATGGCAAACGAAAAATATGTTGCAATTGTAAGCATGTATTGGTGGTAAGCCTATCTGGGAATGTGTATATTCATTATAGAATTCATAATTATGATGTACAGAGATGTTAAGGGATTAATTCATTTGGTTGTCTTATAGAATCATACATATACAGTCACACAGATAATTGTTCGTACCCCCCTAAAATCATTTTTTTAAAAATGATAATATATGGACAAGTCAACTGATTTTTGCGCCAAATGTTTTGTTTTCCGTCACAGCCGAACAAATTATATTTGTTCTCATCACTAAATATTGTATTCGCCCAAAAATCAGTTGACTTCTCCATATATTATTGGGCAAATTCCAATCGTGGTTTTTTTCTCGGCACTCGGCTTCGGAAACCGTTCTTTCTCAAAACACTTCGAACTGTTTCGGACTGCACAATAACACTGTGATCACTTTCCGAGGTATTTCGTATTTCTATGGCTGTAGTCTTAGGATTTTTATCCACAATACCTTTTATATACCGGGCTAGCCTTGGAGAAATTTACGAGATCATGAGATTGATAATAACAGTGAATACTAGCAAACGCACTTTATCAACTTCGAATCAGGCTCTCGAGTATTTCAAAGTTAGATAATTGTAGAACAGGGCTTTAAATTTTCAAAATCGATTCCAAACTCCAAGCAGCATTTCATGTCATTGGAATACGAAACGAAACAATGACTTGACTTGCCAAAAGGAACCGCATTTTTTCAATTCCTTCGCATTAAGGTTGCAGGCCTAGGCTTTTATTGGCTTTATTTGATTGACAATGTTTGGCTGAAAAGTCGCCGTAGTCAAGTAGGTAGTGTGTTGGCTTATTAGACGTAAAGCCAGTGTTCAAACCCCAGGCCAGACATCAAAACAAAATACAAAAAGTATTTCTTCGGCGACTTCCTCTCAGCAGATTTCTGGCAAAAACTTTGAGAGTAAATAAAATTGCCATGAAAAGTTTCTCAAAAATCTGTCGTTCGGAGTCGACTTTAAACTGTAGGTCCCGTCACTCATATAAATATAAACTTAACATAAGTGCTGTGAGAAACTAGGTCGTAATCCCGACTGAAGGGTTGTAATGACCAATTATGTATGTATATTTGGCTGAATTATCGCTTCTAAAAGAATAAATAATGAGTCTGTGAATTTTTAAAAATCATTCTCAATTCATGATTACATTCCTTTAAGCAACTGTTAATTTAATTATTTTCCCAGAAAAAAGAACAAGGAGAACTCACTTCTCTAATGATTTTTTTATGGGAATTATTTTCAGTTTTTATCGTCTTTAACGATAAATATTTGAACAGATTTCAGCGTCTTTATATAATTAATCTCACATTAAAACGTTTAAAGAATAATAATAAAAAGAAGAAGAAGAAACAAAATAAAGTGAATAAAATGCTGCTAACTACAGCAGCGTTTAAGTAAATACTCGTTAATTATCACAAAAGAGAGAAAAAAGGCTGCAATTTTGCTATTGGCACTGGCTGTGTCATCAAATTAAATCAAATATTTACTCACACATATGCTTAGAAGTCTTCTCTTGTCATTGTATTCGTTGTATCTGCAACATTAAATTGCCTACCTACCCTGGCATGACTAATTGAGGTACTCAGCTCCAAAAGCGTTTCGTCCTAAATGGTTCGTCATTAAAATTAATGTTTAAATAATTTCCCTCTCATCATTGTCGAATCTATTATTCATTCACGACGTTATTTTCCATCCTCCTTGTCATTATTATTGTATTCTTCCTCTTGTTGTTGCTGTGGTTGTTGTTGTCGCAGTTAGTTAAGGTGGTGTAGAGTAATAAAATCAAAAGTAAACGTTGATGGTAGCAATTAATGTGGAAGGAATTGTACTGTTTGATTAACTACCCAAGAAGGAACTTGGAAAGCTAATGGAATTACAACAACACTTTAGAGAACGTAATGAACGTTGCAAGATCACTTGCTAGAATAGTTAGGTTAGGTTTCCTGTCATTAGTACCCACCAAAAACACGCGGATGTCTTATCAAGCAATTATTCGGCATTACAGGGGGATATAGCCACCTTTCATGGACATCGATATGACGTTCGAAAGTGACTTTATGCCAGCCCATCTGTCGTAGTCAAAACTACGTGGCGTTTTGAACTGAAAAATTGTATGAAACAGATGCTGCCATCCACAGACAGATCGACTAATTTTTGATTTTGCCCCCGTTGGTGTGATCACATTGCTTATACTCAGTTGTTGAAGCTATGAAAAGCAAATGGGTTAGGTTAGGTAAGGTGGTGGATTCCCTTCAAAAAAGTTAGGCCAGTATTTAGACTCGTTGTGATACCACAATTAATTCTACCCGTGTTAAACATTCCCTAGGGAAAGGCCATCACGATTCAAAAATAAATTCTGCTAATGCAGCACGCATTATATTCGAGAGCTCAGTGAAAGATGTTAGAAAGCGAAAGATTAGAAACCTACGTCTCTTTATAGAAAGAATAGAGCACTGTCACATGGGGTGAAAGAATGCCTCCTTCTCCTCTTCCGGCCTACAACTCCTGCAGAAGTTATTAGTCGGAATGCTGAGTATTTTGGCAGGCCTACCAAAAGACCCATGGCCCGTAAGAATCGCAATTGAATTTACATGGGATTTAAGCACAGAGGTGAGTCTGTACTCTTCTTATCCATACATGTACAGCAGGGTCTAGCAATTTTGTTCGTGTCCTCTTACTGCCAACAAGATTGAGTTTCCCTATAGAAAGAGTGGATGCTATCCAACTTAACTGAAGCAATTGGAGTACCTAATGCTGGCCCCTGGCAATGGAATTTTCAACCCTATGATCTGTATCCCGGAACCCATTTCAGAGTTCCCTTTAAATGATTCGAAATTTTCAGTGAAAAATTCTCAGCATTTTTGGCTAATAACGTTCGTTAAGGACCTGAAACCGTAGTCTGGCTGTCCGAGTAAATCCAAAGATTTTCTCTAAGAAATTCTCAACATACATGACTAATGACGGACGTTTAAACTATGTTCGTCAAGGACTTAATCACAGCCTGGCTGTACGAGTAAATCAAGGGATTTTCAGGGATTTTTCCTGCCATTCAGCAAACATTCTACCGCTTTCAAAGCATTCTCAGCATTTTTGGCTAATGATGTTCGTTAAGGACTTAAACCGTAGTCTGGCTGTCCGAGTAAATCAAAAGATTTTCTCTACGAAATTCTCAACATACATGGCTAATGACGGACATTTAAACTATGTTCGTCAAGGACTTAATCCAAGCCTGGCTGTACGAGTACATCCAGAGATTTTCTCTGAGAAAACCTCGACATTCATGGACAATGATGGACGTTGAAATACGTTCGTCACGGACTTAATCGCAGCCTGGCTGTTCGAGTAAATCAAAGAATTTTCTTTGATAAATTCTCAAAATGCATGGCTAATGACGGACGTTAAAACTTAGTTCGTTAAGGACTTAATCACAGCCTGGTTGGCCGAGTAAATTCAGAGATTTTCTCTGAGAAATCCTCGACATTCATGACTAATGACAGACCTGACGTTGAAAGTACGTTCGTTAAGGACCTATCCCGTAGTCTGTCTGTCCGAGTAAATCAAAGTACTTACTTACTTAATTGGCCACAACAACCCGTTTATCGGATTCCGGCCTGCCGCAACACATCCTTCCAGGCGCCTCTGCTTCGTGCGCGCCTACGCCAGTTGGTCACACCAATCGATGAGTAAATCAAAGGGTTTTCCCTAAGAAGTTTTCAATATTCATGGCTAATGACGGACGTTAAAAATAGGTTCGTTAAAGACTTAATCACTGTCCGAGTAAATCAAGGGATTTTCAGGGATTTTTCCTGAAATTTAAAAAGCATTGCACTGTGGTCCAAAACCCCAATCTAGTAAATTTTTATATGGTAATATGTTGACAAGTGTCTAAAGTACATAACGGCATATTTTTTTTTCTTTAAATAGCTACACTAGCATTGATATATTGGTTCAAATACAAGTAATTGCTTCTTTGCTAAAAAATTAATATCTCAAGGGACATTTAACAGTACGAGTGAAATTGTCGTAAAAAAATAATAAGAAGAATTAAAAAAAATTTGTTCGTGTAATTAATATAACAAAGGTATGAGTAAAAAAATACTGCTTAAATTTTTCATAAAATATGTTTTGTTTATAAATAAAATGCAAATATGTACGTGTGTTTTAAATGTGAAATTTTTGTTTAATGTCCGAATTCAATTAGAATTTCAAATGGTAATTTATCGTACTTAAGCTTTACTTTTTATGTTGTCGTCATCTGTATATATGTAGCTTTTTAATGTTTAAAAAATTAGCTGCCGGATTTTGCCCAAACGATTTTTATTTCATTTAGAGTTTAACATGTCCATTACAAGAAAAGTGCTGTATAATACTTGGCGTAATGAAAAACAACTAACTAAGAAAACTGATGCTGTTGTTAAACGCGTTGTTGCTAAGATTGGTATTAAGAATGATGAAACGGATAGCTATTACAGAAAAGTAAGGTAATCTGCTCGAATGTTTGTGTGCATTTTAACGAAAAAGTGGGCGCAAGCCAGTCGAACAAGGCTCACGTTCGAAGATAAATATAAATATTGGTTAGAAAGGTATTTTAATATTCCACCTAAATTTTCTTCATCATCTCGTGTTGAAGGATGCTTGAATGGACCTTCGACCTCCAATTATGGCAGGCCTTCTAAGGAATTTTTGTGTAAAACTGAGAGAACAAATCGTAGAAGAAGTGCTGCAAGCATAGTTAAAACTATAGATTCTTCTCCCTCTAAAGCATTAGAAATAAAAAATGAGCTTTTCTCCTCCACAACCAATCCCTTACACAAATGAGTAGGCGTTAGCTTTGTATGTCGATAGTGGATATACAAGACACACTTATAGTCTATTACGTGCAGGTGCCAAAAATCAAAACGCTGATATTTACCCTTCATACCATAAAGTTTTGGTTGCCAAAGAAGAATGTTATCTGAGTGGTGATCTTAGAATTACTGAAATATCGGCAGAGATAGCTCTTCAAAGTTTGGTAGATCACACTGCTAAAAGGCTTTTAAAACAACAAAAAGAAATTTTGCAGCAATGTAAATCTGTAAAGCTTGCTTTGTTCTATAAATTTAAGTTATAATATACATATATAGAGACTAGCTATACCCAGCGAGCTTTGCTACTCTCATTACAATATAAATAAAATTAGGTGTTCCCAGATATTCAAGTTTAAGTATCCATGTGATATGGAAGATGCTACGCCTACTATTGCTAGTCCGCCTATTGTTAACCAATATATTAATATCGACACTAATTTTCATCATACATGATTTGGGGATTTTGACTGTTATAGTTTTCCCACCATAGTCGCCCACTGTGGCTAGTTCAACTATTTTTCTTACAAATGTTTATGTGGATATCAGAGTTGTCCGTGCTGAATTCGAAGATTCTAGCTGTTGCAGTTTCCATGATATAAGACTTTTAATACTTAATTTTTAAGGTAGGCATGGCACTTCACCCATTTAAAACTTTTGAATAAAAGTTAACCTATAATTCCACCCACACATACAGAAATACGGTGTAAAAATTTTAGGAAAATCGGTTCAGTCGTTTTGTCGTCTTTAGGCTTCAAACAGACCCCCAAAAAAACAAATTTACATACATACACACACTCATACACACACATATACATTCGAGTTTTTCTCTCTAATTGTTTATATTGATGAAATCTATAAACGAACCAAGTTTCATGTCGGTACGGCTTTGAAAAAGCGAGTTATAACTTTTTTCCGGCTAGATTGAGCATTTGGACCACTGTGCATTGTGTCACTGCAGTGTTTTCCAAGCAGAGGTCAGGAAGCCTATAAGAAAATATATCAGAACTCCTGATAAATATACCTCAGCCCACCTTGGCACTTATCTTTAAGCCATCAGTGTAAACCTCGATTGGTTAGTAAAACAGAAGTTGCTTTCACAGATCAAATCAGATTAAACCGTTTTTGTTTTTAACACAATCCCTGATTAACTTCATTTCTTCTATGATTTTCAGCTAACACTTACGCGGCCCCATAAGTTACACTGAACGATTTCTAAACTATTTTTCATTTTATTTTCAAACAATTTTTTTTATAAAGATTAACAAGAAATAAAAAAAGAAATCACTTCAAACAGTTTATATTCTCCACAATAACTCCACATGCTTTGGCTGATTTCGATTCCTCCGCTTTTGTCTTCGCAAATGGTGCATAAACATCAGGATCCAAAGGAAAAAGATGCCTTAAGTCTGCTACTTTAGAGAGATTTTCCTCGAAACTCTTATACTCGGCAGTTTCCTTCAGTTTATGACGTCGATTGCGTACCAGTGGTGCATAAACATGAGAAAAAGAGGGCTTGGCCTTTCGAACACCCCAAGGTTTGTTCATTGATGGATTCTTAAACGATCCATAATTCGTGACGGGCATTTGAAATTGAAAATTAAACGGCAAGATTTGCGTATTAGCTGCAGCCGTTGGTTGCCATGTCTTCCACACATCGTTTGCATTCATTGTTTTCGTGGAGTTATAGCCGTTATACGTTAAAGGTTTCGCGATGTCATTGGTAAATAAACACCCTGTTGCTTGGGATTTATTGTTGGCTGGTGGTGTTGAGACCGAAGGCATTATAACATCCAGTTTTCTATCTGTTTTCGAATGTTTAACCGTGTCCGTCTGTTCTATAGGATTTGTTTCCACTACAGTTTGCTCTTCTTCTTTAAATTCTTTTTCTTTTGGTTTTTGTTGTTGATGATCTTCCATTTCGTGAAATATAAACGAATAGATGCCATCGCGTCTTTCTAGCTCCAGCAGTAGCAATTCATCATCATTTTCTAATTCGTTCATTACACTGACTTTAATTGGGGGTTTCGAGGTTTTTTTCGATGTTTTTTGTGTATTTTTTTATGCAAAAATTTTAAAACTTCACTTCACTTAATTGTTCGAAGAATTCCAAGCGACTGTAATCGATTTTTTATGCGTTTTGCGTATGAAGCCATTCAGAATGTTTGAAAAGTTTCCGCCGCTTTGATTTTGTGCGTTTTTTTTTGCTGTAGGATCGCCACCGTTTGTGTTTATTTTTCTAAGAATAAGATATTCATGTCGCGTTTAATCTAAACATTGTCGTTTTTGTTGTTTCTTTTATTTTATCATGTTAAACAAGTTACAGTGAAGGTAAAGAAAGTAGCAGCATATTAGGTTCCAAAGCTGCTAGTTGACCTAACATATAGATGGCGACGTTACCTTGGTTAAAAGGGTTTCAATAGTCAAGATGCCAACTTGTTTTGCATTTTTTAAGAGACATCAGACTTTAAGCCTTCTTAGCCTCAGGTACCGTTTAAACAAAATTGATGTCTCTGACACAAATGTCTTGACATGTTAAAGACCCTAGGTATTCCAATTGCTTCAGTTAAGTTGGATATCATTCACACTTATTACAGGAAAGCTCAATCTCGTTGGCAGTAATATTGCTAGACTCTGCTGGACATGTATGAATAAGAAGAGTACAACCCACTTATGTACTTAAATCGCATGGCTGTCTATTGCAAAATTGCGATTCTTACGGTTCACTGTTCTTTTAGTAGGCATGCTGTAATATTCTTTAGAGAAGGAAGAGATTGTCTTTCACCTTATGGTCGCCGCTGTCTTCACCTTCTTTCTGGGCGCTTCACCAGTGTCTAACTGGTGTGGGTCCCCGGACACAGTAACATTCCGGGAAACTGTAGGGCCGACAAGCTCGCCAGAGCTGGTGCGCTCCTTCCGGAATCCTCTTCAATTGAATTGGGTATGCCACTTGCTTCGGTCAAGTTGGATATAGCGCGGAAATTCTTTCGGGATGCCAACCTATCCTGGGTCAATGAGGAGTTCTGCTCCACCGCTAAACTCACCTGGTCCTTGATGGATAGAAGGCGTACCAACCAATTACTTGGTCTTGGTCGTGACGTCATCTCAACCACAGTGGCCATGCTTACAGGTCATTGCGTTATGGGTAGATACGCAGAAAGAATGAGGCTCCCATTTAACGTGCTTTTGATGTGCAGCCATTGCGCTAACCAACTTCTTTCTCTTCCCTGATTTTGGTGGAACTTGGTCAGTACAGGGACTGCGTTCACCCGTGGCATCACAACGGGCCGCTATGCGTACTCAAGTGACCTTTGTGATATCAGAGCTACCACTCTGACCTAAACTTAAACCTATGTGTTAGAGCTCTGCCATTATCAAGTCTCAAGATTTTTGAGAATTTTTTTTTGCCAGAAATTTTCGCAGATTATGTCATATTTTCCTTTTGAAGTCTTACTTGGGGCTTCAACCCGGGTCTTACGTCTAATGTTTAAATTTAAACTACGAAATACATTCCAGATACACTCTAATATTTATTAATTAAGGTTTAAAATAATTAGAAAAAAATTTTCGCTGCTATAATGTTTTTCACAACTGTTTAAGTATGCATGGAAAATATGATTTATTATATATGTAAACTGAATGATGAGTATTATTTAATTTCTCTTCTTCTTTAAATTAAAATAATAAATAAATAAATGAAATGAAATGAATTCAAATCAAATCAATTAAAATAAAATAATTCTGTGTGTGTGGTTTGTTTATTTATTTTGTATTCAACAAATTACAAAACTCTGTTGAAGTTTTTGCCTATCAGACAAGCTAAAACTGCCAATTCAGTGTCATTTACTTATCACTACAGCAGGCAGGAGGAGGAGAGGCAAGTGAGTTCACAATAACGGCAGACTTGTAAGACAAAGTGACGTATAAAAATCATTTCATTCAGTTAGACACTCAAAATTCGTAAATCATTAAACGGCCACCATTCATGGGAAGACAATTTTTAGCATGTTTTTTCTCCACACAGCTTTGTTTCGACAATAAAACACAATGCTGGCCTAAACCCTAATACTACTGATTACAGGCTGTAATGATCTTCTAAAGCTACAGATGAAAGATACATAGTATTTATGGACTGCAATGTGGCCAGTTTCCAATGCTTAAAACAATTTATTAATGCTGCCAACCCGGATACAATGAAAACAAACCCAACTTAAGGTAGATAAAATGGCACATGAAAGTAATAAATTTTCCGCTCTACCCTACCCTCCTTCATTCTGTAGTTAAAGGAGAAACAGACACCATCAGCCATCTCATCATCATCATCATCATCATTATGTTGACTAATGTTCTTCGAGTGTCTGTCTCTCGAATATAATTGTATTGTGTGGTGGTAACTTAAGTACCCCATATTCCCTGTACTGTACTTGTTGTTGTTTCCAAACTAATGTTGCATGCCACTGGCCATAAAATCAATGTGTTCCTATCCACCACACTGTGTATGTTGTGTGTTTGTGTTCATTTTTAAAGTTAAAAAATATGTTTCAGGTGTAACAAACTGTTGATTGTTCATTTACTTCCATTTGTTTATTTATTACGACAGTCCAGTGTAAAAAACAATGAAAAAACCGACTCCCATTTCAATGCTTTTAAACAATGAAAAAACGTTTACAGAAAACCTGCCTGCTGGCATTGTTGTGTAGAACAAGGCGTTTTAAAAGCCCAATAAATTAATTACATTCCCCGGAAAGATGGTTAAATATTTACACAGTTTTTTAATGGGCCATTAGAAGCAAAAAAAAAAGCTTATGCTACAGTGTTGCCACTAGAGAAAGGAAGCGGGAAATATAATTCCCACAATTTTTGAAAATTATCATTCGACCAAGAGGCAGTTTTTGAAGAAGGCCGTGTAGTCAGATGGGCATAATAAAAAGTGTGTACTTAGTTTCGACTGAAACGATTTATTAAGCCGTAGTATTTCAATTTTAACTGGACAAATTTGCTACCAAGAGGCAGTTTTTGAAGAAGGCCGTGTAGCCAGATGGGTATGATAGAAAGTGTGTACTTAGTTTCGACTGAAACGATTTATTAAGCCGTAGTATTTCAGTTTTAACTGGAAAAAATTGCTACCAAGAGGCAGTTTTTAAAAAAGGCCGTGTAGCCAGATGGGCATAATAGAAAGTGTGTACTTAGTTTCGACTGAAACGATTTATAAAGCCGTAGTATTTCAATTTCAACAGAAAAAAATTGCTACCAAGAGGCAGTTTTTGAAGAAGGCCGTGTAGCCAGATGGGCATAATAGATAGTGTGTACTTAGTTTCGACTGAAACGATTTATTAAGCCGTAGTATTTCAATTTCAATTTGAAAAATTTGCTACCAAGAGGCATATTTTGAAAAAGACCATGTAGCCGGATGGGCATGATGGAAAGTGTGGACTTAGTTTCGACTGAAATAATTTATTAAGCCGTAGTATTTTAATTTCAACTTGAAAAATTTTTCAGTCAGATCAAGCTGATGTCAGGGAACGAATATGTGGGAGACCTATTATAGGCGTTCCCGGCTTAAGATTACCTTTGTTGTCTACGATGTGATGTATTTCAGTTGTTCCTAGAAAGATCATCTTTTCTGTTTCGGATTTTATTATATTCATATTAAAATTCATGAGTAATCTTGTGCATCATAAACTTGGCTTAGTTCTAGAATATATGCTCATTAAATGCATTATAGTGGATGCATATGGACTTATTATTTCTTTTCTATTCTTAAAGAAAGCTGGAAGTGTCAGAAAACATATCTTCTTATTAGTTTTTCTTCTCTCAGTTTCATTGAAGAAGTTTTTCAAGTTCTAGAACGATAGGGTAGCCCTCTTTTCTTCTCTTTTATTAGAAACAGCTCCTCTTGTGATTAAGTATGCGGCGGTTTTATTGTGTAAAGTAAAAGCAGAATGTTGTTCATTGAAACGTACTCTTCCTCATGAAATGACATCGCACGATTCCTATGATTTTGTCGCTGATGTTATCCTTTCTGCCGGTCAGAGGTCTCGAGGAATCTTGATGTATGGTTAGTTAGCGGGGTATTAATGTTTCCTTTTTTGATCCCAATATGTTAGGTTAGGTTAGCGTGGTAGCTTTAATTTGCCAAAAAGCTCACATGAGCACGTATAGCGGCCCGTTGTGATGCCACCGGTGAACGCAGCCTCTGTACTGACCAAGTTCCTCCGATCTCTCTCTCTCCCACGCTGGAAAACCAGCCAGAAAGTTTGCTAAACGAGGCTATGTCCTTGATATAAATAGAGGATAGCTCCGTCAAGCTGACAAGGGTTGGAGAGCCAAATAACCTATATCTGCACACCGCAAGGGATGGACATTGGCAGAGGAAGTGGATGACAGTCTCCTCCTCCTCCTCGGCGGATCTGCATCCACGGCAGAAGGCGTTAAATGGGAGTCGCATTCTTTCCGCATGTCTACCCATAACACAGTGGCCTGTAAGCATGGCCACTGTGATCGAGATGATATTACGGCCAAGTCCAAGTAGCTGGTTGGTACGCCTTCTATCCATTGTGGGCCAAGTGAGCCTAGCGCTGGAGCAGGACTCCTCATTGATCCAGGACCGGTTGGCATCCCAGGAGAATTTCCGCGCAATGGCCAGTTTGAACGAGATAAGTGACATTCCCAATTCGATTGAGGAAGATTCTGAAAGTAGTGCGCCAGCTCATCGGCTCTGCAGTTTCCCGGAATGTTGCAGTGTCCGGGAACCCAGACAAGTGTGATGCCGAAGCGCCCAGAAAGGAGATTGAAGCAGCGGCGACATTCTCTGACGATCCTGGAATTATCCGCAACGTTCGACAGAGACTTTATCGCAGCCTAGCTATCGGAGTAGATCGAGATACGTGTGAAAGGAATAGGAACACCATAGGCGAGGATCCACTGTGCGGCTTGGTAGATGGCCATATATCCCTATACATAACTATCAAATCGGAAGTTACTTCCAACAGTCTTTAGAAGATTCTGGCAGACATTGCCTCTAAAAACTAATTTACTGTAAAGGTTTAAATGAATTTTTTTATTTTCTTTTCGTTCCTCAAATGAATGATAGACTGTTAGGAAGCTTCTTCCCCATTTTCTTATCATTGACATGGGCTTTGAATCGTGGCCTTACGTCTAATAAGCCTACTAGACTACGGCGACTTCGTATTCATTGACATAATTTGTTTTAGTTTTAATAATAAATTTTTTTCAAGTAAACAGATCATTGGTTAAGTTCTAGAATTATAGGGTTGCCATCTGTCGCTGTCTAGATATAACCTGTTCTGTGACCAAGTATTGGATGGTTGTATAATGTACATATTAAGTGCAGTAGAAAAGAATTTTGCTGATTGTACCCCAAATTTCTCAAGGCGAGGTATCGTTTGATATTGCCATCATGCTCACTTTTCAGAGTCGAACGTCAGAAGAATTCTTGGATTGAGTTTTTAGAGAAGTATTAAAGTCTAATTCTTAAAATATGTAAACTGTGTTAAAATTTTTTTACCTTTACCCGGATTTAAATGTGTATTGCTCGTGTTCGTAATTAATTTTACTACAAAACCCTGCTGCCCAATACCAATAAAATCGAGCCACTGGTGACTGCTGATGGCAACGTACAATGCAGATTATTGTGTTATAATACCACTAAGGACGGAAGGTCTTCCTGATCTTTTAATGTTCATTTGATGAGACGGATTGTGTTGCAAATATTTTGAATTGCCAGCCACATTCGTTTTCGAATCTATACCATCAGCAATTGGACCGTCCGATGGGGACGTCTCCTATAAGCAGTGAGCAGTTATGCTTTCTTTATTCGCTTAAATACCATGTGATAAAATGTGCAAATGCTTTAAGAACAGTTCGAGATGTACAGCGTGGAGAACGCGTCCTTAACAGCTCTCTTTCTGTAGTACACTTGGTTATATGAACTTACAATTGAATGTTTTTGCAATGCCCAAACAGCTTATCTCTTATAGGCAAGTCTTTCACCAGATGTTCTGTGATAATGTCTTTCGTACATCAGGCTACAGGTAGATAAATGCTGACTTCCAAAATGTATCAATACAAAGTTTGTATACAGTTCTACTACGGTATATAAATTTTGTACATAAGCAAAGTTACCAAACAATGCATCAACTGTAAATCCGATGCCTGATTGCTTTTTGACTGCTACTAAAAGTACACACTGCCGACGTTTTGAAATAGTATACATTGTAAACATTTTGTACAGCGGCTTTATGAAACACTATACTTTGTTCAAACACAAAGCAACTAACATTTTGGAAGTCAGCCAAATTTATAAACGCGTGCATTATTAAGTAACCCGAATGGCATACTAACATAAATGCATTTTAGGCGAGAGCTACTAAATTTATTTCCTGAAAATCTATTGCATTATCGCGGAGTAGTTTTGTATTTTAGTAGGTGTTGGCTAATTGAACGCGGGCCCATATTTCAAACTCTAGATCAGACTTATTTTCAGCAGTGTTCTGGTAAATACTCTGAAAGTAAAATAAAATTGTCATGAAAAGTTTCTCAAAAATCTACCGATTGGAGGCGACTTTAAACTGTAGGTCCCACCACTCATGTATAAAATTAACACACACAACATAGGTGTTTTGGGAAGCTAGGTTGTTGTCCTGACTAAAGTGTTGTAATGGAAAATTAAATAAGTAATGGGTGATTTTTTAAGAGCTATAGGAGAATTTTTCAAAAAAACAAAAAAAAAAACACATAAAATTCAGAAAAAATGCATGAAATCTTTATTTGAATCGATAGTACGGTCCATATGATTTAATGTTTGAAGATTATTTCATGCAAATATTGCCGGCGACTGCGCCTCAAATGGTCCATCCGCTTAGTCCAATTTTGGCATACTCTTTCCAACATTTCGGCCGGTATCTCACGAATAAATGCTACAATGTTGTCTTCCAATGCGTCAATTAAAGCGGGCTTGTCTGTATAGACATGAGCTTTAACATGAGCCCCACAAAAAAAGTCTAAAGGCGTTAAATCACACGATCTAGGCGGCCAATTGACCGGTCCCGAATGTGAAATAAAATGTTCACCGAAATCGCCTCTCAATATGTCCATTGTTACGCGTGCTGTGTGGCATGTGGCACCGTCTTGTTGAAACCAAATGTCATGCAAGTCAAGCTCTTGCATTTTGGGCAAAAAAATGGATATCATCTCACGGTAGCGCTCACCATTCACAGTTACGTTACGATTTGCAGCATCTTTGAAGAAATACGGTCAAATGATGCCACCAGCCCATAAACCGCACCAAACTGTCTGACTTTTTCTGGATGCATTGGTAGCTTTTGCAAGATCAGCCAGAAGATCTTCACTCCAAAATCGACAATTCTGCTTATTTACGTATCCATTGAGCCAAAAATGAGCTTCGTCGCTGAACACAATTTTTCGATAAAGAAGTGGATCTTCGGCCAACTTTCCAAGAGACCATTCACCAAAAATTCTGCGTTGCAGTAGGTTGTTCGGCTTCAATTCTTGCACCAGCTGGCTGCACACCTAAATCCTTCCGCAAAATTTTCCACGTTGTTGAGTAACAGCGGCCCAATTGCTGCGAACGGCGACGAATCGATAATTGATGGTCATCATTAACACTGGCCGATACAGATGCGATATTTTCTTCTGTTCGCACTCTACGTAAGCGTGTTGGCGGTTTAATGTCCAACAATGTAAATTTGGTGTGAAATTTAGTCACAATAGCCCGAATAGCCGCTTCAGTGGGTCGATTAAACTGACCATAAAATGGAAGAAGCGCTCGATGAACTTTCTTAACCGAGCACGCATTTTGATAAGAAAATTCAATGATTTGCAAGCGTTGTTCGTTTTTTAAGACGATTCATGGTTAAATTAGAGACCAAACTGAAGATGTTTGACAGTGAAACAAAACACGAAACGTGCGTGAGTTGTTTAAACCAGTGTTGCCAAAAAGATAATAGTAAAAAAATCACCCTTTATAATACCGATAGTATCTATTTCTTCATTAACTATTATCCTAGCTGGCGTTTTTCATATCAATAGTTTTATGATGATGAAATTTTCAAAGGCCTAGCAGTGCGCTAACACACTCATTACAAACATTGTAGGCTCTTAAAATGTTCACAATAAATAGACTGGTTTTGTAACGAAGTTTTATGAGGGAAATGTTTGTCTCAGCAAAAGCACAGTTTAGTCTCAATAGAGATGACACTTGTAAACCTAGCATGTTACAAAACACAGTAGAGGGCGATTGTTATAAATCTCGAATTTAATTACACAACAGCCGTGGAGCAAATTTTTCTTATTTTTCCAAGTAATTTTGATCACGATACCATTCAACACCTTTCCTAATGCCTTGGGAGATCTCTAAATAAGTAAACATTGCCTTTCAATTGCTGTGAATATGTTTTGGTTTAGAAACCTGCTTTCCTTTCCTTTCCTTTGTTTTTTTTTGGCAATTTCCCTTAATTGTGTTTCACCGTCTCTGCCGCCTTCCTCTCTGCCTTTACTACTACTTGACTTAATGACCCTGGTGTGGTTGCAACAATTTGCATCACATTCGACGCATTAAAACAATGAAAAAAAACAAGAAAAATTTGGAAAAAAACAGTGAAATGGAAACTTTCAAATTGTGCCAGCAACGTTTTCGTAATTCAATTTACATTTGGGGGCCAAAAACAACTAAACAACAACAACAAAAACATTAAAAAAAATTTAATGAAAAAAAATGAGAATCCTTTACAGTTGCATGAGGGAATTTTAACATTTTTGTTCATGCATTTTTTGTTTTTGTTTTTTTCTGTTGTTTTTGTTTTTGTAATGTTGAACAGTAATTGACCACTGTTGCCATACGCTTTTTAAAAGTATACTCTTGGCCGTATTGTTGGTTGCTGGCCGTTGGTTGGTTTGTTGAACGAATGTTGAATGTTTTCACTGTTCCTCCGCCATTAATTCATTCTCTGGTGAAAGCTGGACATTGTTTAGTTGCTTTTGCTTTTGTTTTTGTTGCTGTTGTTGTTGTTATTATTGTTTACAAATGAAATTCTTTAAAAAGGTGAATATCTACACGTTCCGTAAACACTGCAATACCAGTAGTTGTACACATATTCCACCTGTAAATATATTTGATTCTAGCACACATATATACATACGGTACGGTACATACCAATGTGCATATTAAAAGCCATTACTCACATGTAGCCAACTAAGTTAGAGAGTAGTCGAGGGTAACGAGGGTAGACTCTCTTTGAATTTCAGCCTTAAAAAAAACTTCGGATTTTTACCGACCAAAACCACATACAGAGAGTGCAGGAAATTTGCTAAGAATGTTTAGTAAGAAGAGTGATTTGGTAAAGACGGGGTTTTTTTTGTGATGGAATTGGAAAACTTTCATGGAACGCCGGATTTTTGCCGACTAAAATCATCCTCAAGGTCAATACATCCCTCCTCGGAACTGCCAATTGTTAATACTTCGAGGAGTGGTTAGCTCACTTTGCTGACCTCCCTTGCTTATTGGCCGTTACTGTGCACCTTTTGTCCCCTGTTTATCCATTCGTAGTGTTTCAATTCCGTATATTATACAGGCTTTTGTATGCTCGCATTCTTCCTCAATGTCATAAAACAGAAAAACATTACATATTCCATATTCCTTCTGACACCAAGGGCATCCGGAATTTTCTCAGGGCAGTAGGATTACTGGAAGGCTCTAGAGAGAAGCCTCATATAGATTGAAGGCAGTACAACACATCTTGTGAAGGCAGTGCTTTAGCAAGCAAGATTACTGGAGGGCACTAGAGCAATGCCCCATATAGATTGAAGGCGGGGCAATCTATTTAAACGCACAATGTATCTGAGAAATTTTGTTTGCGAGTTTGAGCTTGGTTTTGTTAAGAACGCACTTTACTTCTAATGGAGATATACTAGGCTAGACCTTCTCAACAGTTTTATAGAAGAGTTTTAATATCTTCCCCCTCGCAAATTATATTTCCAATTCTTATTCTCCGAATAGTGAAAACTTAAACTGAAGTCACCGCGCAAACTTCTCGAACAAAAATATTTCTTTGGACGACTTTTTCTGCCAGCAGTCTTCTGGCATAAACTCTGCGAGTAAATAAAATTACCATGAAATGTTTCTCAAAAATCTGCCGTTTGGAGTTAAAAACTCCGTCTGTTTATGGCACCTTAATTGCACTCTCGTTGTCCGAGTAAATCAAGTGATTTTCAGGGAAACACAATTGGTATGACTCCTGCTTGGTGATTAACTTAGTTACAGGGACATGGTATGCATTATCGACAAACTTGCATTTTTGATAACAATTTTGTCGATGACTTGCGTTATTTACAATAAATTTGTCGATGACAGGCATTTTTTACAATAACAATAAATTTGTCGATAACTTGCACTTTCGATAATAAATTTTGTCGATGACTTGCATTATTTACAATAGATTTGTTTATGACTTCATTTTTTACAATAACAATAAATTTGTCGATAACTTTCATTTTTGATAGTAAATTCATCGATGACTTGTATTTTTTACTATAAATTTGTCGATGAGTTGCATTTTCGATAATAAATTTTGTCGATGACTTGCATTATTTACAATAAATTTGCGATGACATGCGTTTTTTTCCAATAAATTTTTCGATGACTTGTATTTTTTACAAAAAATTTATCGATATCTTGCATTTTCGATAGTAAATTTTGTCGATGACTTGCATTATTTACAATAGATTTGTTTATGACTTAATTTTTTACAATAAATTTGTCGATAACTTGCATTTTTTACAATAAATTTGTCGATGACTTGCATTTTCGTTAATAAATTTTGTCGATGACTTGCATTATTTACAATAGATTTGTTTATGACTTAATTTTTTACAATAAATTTGTTGATAACTTGCATTTTTTACAATAAATTTGTCGATGACTTGCATTTTCGTTAATAAATTTTGTCGATGACTTGCATTATTTACAATAGATTTGTTTATGACTTCCTTTTTTACAATAAATTTGTCGATAACTTGCATTTTTTACTATAAATTTGTCGATGAGTTGCATTTTCTATAGTACAATAACAAAACAGAAATCTGCTAACTGAATGGGTTGGTGTCTAGGATAAGATATTTTGAAATTTGTTCTCACAAACATACTAAATTTGATATTTTCGGTGCCCTTTGGTACTTATTACGTCAAATACTTGATAGACTTAAAGTACATAAAAAGCTTCTAAAATTTATCCTTGTATTTTAAATACAACCCTCGTACATTCATATTGTATACACACATACATACATACTTATAATGCATTGAATAAATGAAATGTTACTGTAAACAACAGCTGCGTATGTGGTTTGCAAGTGTATAAGTTTATGTGCATATGCATGCATATATCGCTGTGTGTATAAGTACGTTTCTGAATGTATGTGAGAGCACATGAGAGAGAGCGTGTGTGTGTGTGTGTATGTGTTTTATACAGCCATTATTTGTGCTAACGTGCGATTTTAGTGTTAATTATGCACTTTAGCTTACCGCATTGTTATTTCATTATACAACTTGTATGTCTATGCCTATGCCTATATGTGTGTATGTGTTTCTGTGTACTCTTAACTTACTAACACACATACAACAACACATACACGCCTAAAAGCAAACAAACCAACCAACCAACCAGTATTATGTATAGGATCTACATAATAATTGCATTAGACGGTATGTTTGTTGTTATTCCACTACCACCACCACACACAGACACACACGGCTACAATACAATTGAGAAGGACAAAAAAAAGGAAATGTTTTCCAAGTACTCTTTTGCTGCTGTTGCTGCTGCTGTTGCTATTGTAAGGCACTTATATGGCTTCTTTTTCCTGTAAACTAAACAAAGTAGCAGAGACAGAGAGAGCGACAGAGTGAGAGAGAATGAGAGAGTGAAAGTGCAAGTGTGTATGTGTGTTTGCATATTTACATTGGAATTTATTGTAATTTTAATTATTTTGAACTTGATTTTTGAATTTGTTAACAACAACAACAACAACAACAACACTAATAATCATAGCAATCACAACAACAACAACTGCTAGTGTTACAAGAACAAAGTGAAGAAGTGTTTGCAAAATATTTTATGGCAACATTTTGTTTTAAAAACATTTTTTTTGCTGCATTTTCTACATTCTTTTTCTTCTTGTTCTTCTTCTTCTCTACATGCAGTTCTTGTTGAAATTTGTTATTTTAATTCGTTTTGTTGTTGTTTTTTGTTGTTTTTTTGAATAATAAAATGACATTTTCTTTCTTTCTTTTCAAACAGAAATACTCTTAAGCAGTCCTTAAGTGCGTGCCACAAAGTGCAAGTGAAAGTTTTTAAATTCCACAGAGCAGGACCTCAGCAGTGCTCTACATAAAGCAGATATGTTTGGAATACGGAAGAGGGAAATAAGAATTTTAATCCATCTGCTATAGGCTTGGCATTTGGCTGGAGGTGTTTGGATAAGGTAAATCGGAAAGGGAGTCTCTATTAAGGATTCCTTTTCGTAAACACTACTGCACAGCAGACAATGGAGAGTGCAGGAAGTTTTATAAGAGTGTTTAGTAGGAAGACTTATTTGGTAAAGACGGGTTTTTTACTTGTTACGAAGGTGGAAACCTTTAATGGATCACTGCTGCCACGGGCTATGCCAGATTTCTACCGACCAAAACCACATACGAAGAGTGCAGGAAATTATGGAAGAATGTTTAGTAGGAAGAGTCATTTGGTAAAGACGGTTTTTTTTGTTATTGAATTGGAAATCTTTCATGGAACGCTATTGCCACAGGGTATGCCGTATTTTTGCTTACTAAACGCACATTGACCTTGAGGTCAATACATCCCTCCTCGGAACTGTCAATTGTTATTACCTCGAGGACTGGTTAGCTCACTTTGCTGACTGTGCACCTAAGCACCTCTAAGTCACCTGTTTAGCTATTCGTAGTGTTTCACTGCCGTGTTTTATGCAGGCTTTTATATGCTCCCAGTCTTCCTCAGATGTCATCATGATATGTACAATGTTTTCGGTTTATTTCCCGTGCTTCTCCTCAGTTCCCCATATTCCATATTCCTGCTGACACCAAGGGCATCCTGAATTTTAGCAGAACAGTAGGATTAGTGGAAGGCGCTAGAGGGATGCCCCATATAAATTGAGAGCGTATAATACATTGTATGATGACAGTACTTTGCACTCACGTTGAGTGTGTTCATTTTTATACATGAGTTGCGAAGCGTACTGTTTTAATGTAGACTGCGAATGACAGATTTTGTGAGAAACTTTTCATGGCTTTTCTAAGAGTTTTTGCCAGAAATCTGCTGAGAGGAAGTCGCTGAAGAAATATTTCTTTGTATTTCGTTTCGTTGGAGATGTCTGACTTGGAGTTTGAACCGTGGCTTTACGTCTAATAAGCCAACACACTACCTACTAGACTACGGCAACTCTACACGATAATCTAATCAAACGCACAATGCATGTGAGAAAGATTGACGCTCATAAACGGCTAGAAATCTCCCTTTGGCAGAGCAAAAACTTCCTACAATGCCTTCCTTTTTTAAAAACCACGTATAATACATATAAGCCACTGCGTAATTCACCAATTCCACGTTGAACTCATTCTACCTTTACATATGTGTAGCTTAGGCATGTCGTTTATAAAATAAATAATTACACGGCACAAGTAGTTGGTTATTCAAACTACAGGGAAGAATAAAAAAAAAATAAAAACAAAAACCAAGTGTTTAGGCTCAACTCTCTCTCTCTCTCTCTCTCTCTTTAACGAACAAACGAAAGCAGATGTTGTCCTCGAGTACCTCAAACAAAATGAGAAAAAACACGTTTTTTTTTTTTTTTTGTAAATAATTTTTAATTTTTTTGTTTTTCAAGTTAAATGTCATCGTACTGCAGCAATATTTGTATGCGTATGTTCTCTCTCTCTCTCTCTTCTCTCTCTTTGCATAAATTCAACTTCTAAAAGGAAATTTTCAATTTCAAGTACGAGAACACGTTACGAGAGACTATTTATTGTGGTTTGAGGGCAAAAAAAAACTTAAACAAAACTTGAAATTTTAAAGAAATAATTTATTTTTAATTTTATCATACGAATCTCTTATACTAAAGGAGAATTTTAAAACATTAATTGTCCTTAAATTTGTTTTACAAACAAAATATTACAGCAGAAGTCTTATAACGGGTGATTTTTTTTAGCAATTATCTTTTTGGCAACACTGGTTTAAACAGCTCACGCACGTTTCGTGTTTTGTTTCACCGTCAAACATCTTCAGTTTGGTCCATAATTTAACCATGAATCGTCTTACAAACGAAAAACGCTTGCAAATCATTGAATTTTATCATCAAAATGCGTGCTCTGTTAAGGAAGTTCATCGCGCGCTTCTTCCATTTTATGGTCAGTTTAATCGACCCACTGAAGCGGCTATTCGGGCTATTATGACTAAATTTCGCACCAAATTCACATTGTTGGACATTAAACCACCAACACACTTACGTAGAGTGCGAACTGAAGAAAATATCTCAGCTGTATCGGCCAGTGCTAATGATGACCATCAATTATCGATTCGTCGCCGTTCGCAGCAACTGGGCCTCTGTTACTCAACAAAGTGGGAAATTTTGCGGAAGGATTTAGGTGTGAAGGCTTTCAAAATACTTGCTGGTGCAGGAATTGAAGCCGAACGACCTACCGCAACGCAGAATGAATGTGGTGAATGGGCTCTTGGAAAGTTGGCCGAAGATCCATTTCTTTATCGAAAAATTGTGTTCAGCGACGAAGCTCATTTTTGGCTCAATGGATACGTAAATAATGAGAATTGTCGATTTTGAAGTGAAGATCAGCCAGAAGCATTGCAAAAGGTACCAACCAGCATCCAGAAAAAGTCAGACAGTTTGGTGCGGTTTATGGGCTGGTGGCATCATTGGACCGTACTCCTTCAAAGATGCTGCGAATCGTAACGTAACTGTGAATGGTGAGCGCTGCCGTGAGATGATATCCAACTTTTTTTGCCCAAAATGCATGAGCTTGACTTGCATGACATGTGGTTTCAACAAGACAATGCCACATGCCACACAGCACGCGTAACAATGGACATATTGAGAGGTGAGTTCGGTAAACATTTTATTTCACGTTCGGGACCGATCAATTGGCCGCCTAGATTGTGCGATTTAACGCCTTTAGACTATTTTTTATGGGGCTAGGTTAAAGCTCATGTCTATACAGACAAGCCCGCTTCAATTGACGCATTGGAAGACAACATTGAAGCATTGATTCGTGAGATACCGGCTGAAATGTTGGAAAGAGTATGCCAAAATTGGACTAAGCGGATGGACCATTTGAGGAGCAGTCATATTCTGAATTTTATGTGTTTTTTTTTAAGAAAATTTTTCCTATAGCTCTTAAAAAATCACCCATTATCTTGTGCGTAATAGTAAGATATTCCGCGTATTTTTGATGTCAAAAACTGCTCATTACCTCAGAGGAACAGGACTCGGTTTGAATAAAAAAATAGAAGAGGAAAAGTGCTTTCGTTTCAATTAATTTCTTACCCGAATGTAAAGGATATTAAAACAGGAAAAAGATCTTTCAAATCCTTTAGCTAGATTAGTGATCGGCCTTCTGATATTCTGCTTTACTATGTATCAAGCTTTCTCACATCAGCAATGACACTCTGATGATCTTGCATGTTTAGTCTAGTAATCGCAGTAATGCTTTAACTGCTTAATTAAGTTCTCCACCGCGTCCTAGTTTTTCTCCGATAGTAGCACTACCTTTATTGTATTGCCTACTGAAGGATAACAACGGTTAATGGTACTCATCTCAAAGATGGGCAAGCAGAATGCTACACTTCTAGAACTCTTTAGAGCTATAAGCCGTACATTACGCATGTGAACACACTTGAGAAATCTGTGGATATTTACGTAAGACGTGTGGTATCGAAACAGACGTCACTCCATTCCAAGCTATACGCATATCGGGAGGGCAGTTCTACTAAGGAGCTCTTGTAGATTTAGTAGGAGTTCACTTAGGAGTCTTTGTGCTTCTTTTTTGTTGCTTTTTTGATAATAAAAATGCGCCTGTTAAGCGGGTGGGTGCTTGGCCCCAAATTGAAATACTGTTAAGCCATACGGATACTGTAATATATTTCCCAAATGGAAGTTTACAACATCGACAAAGATGTGCTCAATTCCATTTGGTTAGCAATACTATCCGACAGCCAGGTCGCCATATGCGCAAGCTGAGTCAGATAGACACGGCAAATAATACAACTCTCTGCTGGATGTTAGGTTATGTGAGAATTTACGCAAATTACCACCCAAGTTAGCTTATAAGAAGCGAGTTTCTACGCCGCTGATAGGGCCATTACTTTGTGGTGGAGTAGAAAGAGACATATGGGAGGGTATGCTCAGTAAAAGGGAAGATGGACAGAGTCTGACAAACTCTTTTCAAGCCAAATGAGTTTGAGGCAAACTAAGCTTTTATTTATTGTGTCTCAAGCTCAATATGTTGATTTTAAGAAGAGGACAATGAATCAACAGAACACATACTTCAAATTTGACAGTAAGTTCGATGGTTATCTGGCTGGTTCATCTCCTCTGTAGTGTCTCAGATTGTCACGATGACCTGGCAGCCATATGATGACAGTATTGTATTGCCTATACATATCTTTGAGAGATAGTCGAAAATCATTTTGAAGAGCCTTTACAGTGGCCCGGTTATTATAAAGTGTGTTCATATCTCAAGCAATTCGTTTGACCGATATCTTCGTCTGAACGACGCTGCAATGATAAGGTAACCTTAACGAGTGAGCTCATATTGATTCCAGAAATATGCATTCACATTACTCTTTAGTTTCCAACCTTTCGTAGTCACGTTCCCTGCTAATGGGTGATTTTTTATGAGCTATAGGAAATTTTTTCATAAAAAACACACATAAAATTCAGAAAAATGCATGAAATCTTTATTTGAATCGATATTACGGTCCATATAATATAATGTTTGAAGATTATTTCATGCAAATGTTGACCGCAACTGCGCCTCAAATGGTCCATCCGCTTAGTCCAGTTTTGGCATACTCTTTCCAACATTTCAGCCGGTATCACACGAATAAATGGTTCAATGTTATCTTCCAATGCGCCAGTTGAAGCGGGCTTGTTTGTATAGACATGCGCTTTAACATGAGCCCCACAAAAAATAGTCTAAAGGCGTTAAATCGCACGATCTAGGCGGCCAATTGACCGGTCCCGAACTGAAATAAAATGTTCACCGAACTCGCCTCTCAATATGTCCATTGTTACGCGTGCTGTGTGACATGTGGCACCGTCTTGTTGAAACCACATGTCATGCAAGTCAAGCTCTTGTATTTTGGGCAAAAAAAAAGTTGGATATCATCTGACGGTAGCGCTCACCATTCACAGTTACGTTACGATTCGCAGCATCTTTGAAGAAGTACGGTCCAATGATGCCACCAGCCCATAAACCGCACCAAACTGTGACTTTTTCTGGATGCATTGGTAGCTTTTGCAATGCTTCTGGCTGATCTTTACTCCAAAATCGACAATTCTGCTTATTTACGTATCCATTGAGCCAAAAATGAGCTTCGTCGCTCAACACAATTTTTCTTCAGTTCGCACTCTACGTAAGTGTGTTGGTGGTTTAATGTCCAACAATGTAAAAATTGGTGCGAAATTTAGTCACAATAGCCCGAATAGCCGCTTCAGTGGGTCGATTAAACTGACCATAAAATGGAAGAAGTGCGCGATGAACTTTCTTAACAGAGAACGCATTTTGATAATAAAATTCAATGATTTGCAAGCGTTGTTCGTTTGTAAGACGATTCATGGTTAAATTATAGACCAAACTGAACATGTTTGATAGTGAAACAAAACACGAAACGTGCGTGAGCTGTTTAAACCAGTGTTGCCAACAAGATAATAGCTAAAAAACCACCCGTTAGAAGTACATATTCTGAACTTTCGAAATTAAAGTGCGGCTTCAAATATCAGAATTTTCTTCTTCGCCACTGTTCATTCGCAAATACTGGCGAATATTCGTATTGATCGTATGGAAATCTAAAATGAACACCTAACTTGTATCTATGTGTAGTACGCAATGACTCAATGAGAATACTGAAACAGGATGTTTGCAACCACAGTATCGCGTTGAGATGCGGTGCCTTGCAGAAGCATTTCCACGATATCGATCATCCGCAGTTCAAAAAACATCGGACAATTAGGGTTTAGAAACCATTTGCTTCTCATACATACATACATACACACATAATTGGTCTTTACAACCCTTCAGTCAGGATTGCGACCTAGTTTCTCACACGACTTATGTATGTTTTGTGTGTTAATTTTATACATGAGTGGTGGGGACCTCCAGTTTAAAGTCGACTCTAAACGACAGATTTTTGAGAGACTTTTCATGGCAATTTTATTTACTCTCAGAGTTTTTGCCAGAAATCTGCTGAGAGGAAGTCGCCGAAGAAAAACTTTTTGTATTTTGTTTTGATGTCTGGCCTGGGGCTCAAACCCTTGGCTTTACGTCTAATAAGCCAACACACTACCTATTAGACTACGGCGACTTTATTTGTTTCTCATTATTTGTTTAATTGCAATCATAGAAAGAAGCCTTCCTAATTCCACTGAGTATATTCGGCTTCCAGAACAGCTCACTAAACAAAACAAGTTTCAGAGATTATGCCTCATTACTTAGTTCAACATTTGCTTCTTTCAGCTTCTCTAGATGGAACTGGAAGCTGAAGATGACTTCAATGTTGTTTCAACTTGAATAGTTTCAACAAAACTAGGAATTCTTTGTATAACTGTCAGTCATTTTTTTTAAACTCCAAATATGCTTTAATTTATTGCCGCCAAGTTCTTCAAAATGAATTCTGCTACTTTAGAAAATATTTCTCTCCCCCCTTCTTTCAACGAAGGAATCTCATTATGTTTTTACGAAATAATTCAACACAAAAATTTGTTCATGAATCTTTTATGCAAAAGACAACAGAATTTTTTTTAATGACAATAGAAAATCGTTTACTTTCCTTGATTTTCCTTTCATTCTCTTTTTTTTTCCTTCCCATAATTTTTTGGTGAAAAACAAATCGTCCTTGTTTTGTTTCTGGTTTTTGTTGTTTTTTTTTGCATAAGGATTCGTATTTTCATAAATATTTTAAGCGAAGAAATGTTGAAGAAATATTTCAAGATTTTGTAACCAAAACACTGTTTAAAGGCAAGGAAAAGGGGGGAGAGAGCAAGAGAGGGTTTGCTTTGTAGCATTAAATCTTTAGCGTTTGGTGTGATGCGTTGAGCTTCCGTTTTCCGGTTCTCTGTATTTTTTCTTCTTCTTCTTCTTCTTCAACGTTTTCTTTGCAAAACATTTTCTAATGTTTTCGGTATTTTTTCCTTCCATTTTTTTCGCTTTGTTTTCTAGCGTTTTAAAGCGAATTTTTTTCGTTTTCGTTTTCATTTTCTTTGTTTTTGTTTTTCTTTTTTGGCTCCTGAGTGCAACAGCAGCAGGATGTGCATTTAACGCTGCTGTTAGTTTTGCTGCTTTCTTATGCCAGCATAAGAAAAACGTTAAATAATCTTTATTTTTATAATTGTATGTGTGTGTATGTGTGTATGTGTATAAAAGACAAACTTTTCTGTCTTAAACTTATACACACGCATACACACTCATGCAATGCAACTATCTTCCCTTGAGTCTGAGTCTCAGCCAACAATAGAGAGCGAGAGAATGCTACAGAGAGAGAGAGAGAGAGAGAGAGTAAGAGAGTGATATCCATCCATCCATTTATGACTTTACAAACCACCAACACTATTACACTTTCTAAGGTACTCTAATAACCTTGGAAGTGTGTATCCTTTTGTTAAGTTTCTCTTTTTCTCTTCGTATTATAGTTGTGGCTGTTGTTTGTTGGTGTTATAGTTGTTGTTCCAAATGTCTTCTAAGTAATTCACATTTAAAACGGAGAGTAGACTGACATACACAGTCATACGCACACATCCGCAAGCATTTACTCTTTTAGTCTCTAACACCACCACCACGACCACCACCACCACCAATTGCTTCTTATGCACTCAAGGCACTCTAGCAACGTATACTTGCATACACAAATAACGGAAAATAAAGCTTTTCACATAATAAAAGTGTGTGTGTGTGTTTGTGTGTTGTTGTTTTTTCTGTTAAATACAGCACAGTATAGCACAGCACAGTACTAAATGACACTGTGCTTCTCTCTCTTTGTCGTTTTAACGCTCTCTCTCTCTCGCTCTCTCTCTGGTTGTTTATTATAAATATTTCAATATATGCATGTTTGTGTGCATATGTATGTAAGTGCGTGTTTTTGTTTTTGTCTGCTTTATTGTGGCTGATTGAGTATAATTTTGATTTTCATGGTCACATGCAAGTGTATAAATGTGTGTGAGTGCGTATGTGATTTATTTTTGTTTCGCGCTCTTGTACTCAAACACTCACACACATTTACGTGTATTTTTCTTACACATTTTATAAGAAAACATGGAGGGAAAAAGAACGAACACTAGAAACTTTGGCTGTGTGCTCAACTTAAAGTTTGAATTTTTTATCGTTTATTGTTATTATTATTGTTGTTGTTGTTCTTCTTCTTATTGTTATTGTTTTAAAGAAAGAAAGATTTTCTGTTTTTTTTTTTTGTTGACATTGTTTTGATAAGGCAATGGGAAAAGTTAGAACAACAACAGAAAGGAGGATGGGATGACAGTCATTAGTTATGAATTTAATTTTTAAATTTTTCATCGAAGGAAAAAGAAAGGAAAAATATAAAGCAAATAATGATGTTGTTGTCCTGAAAATGGAAAAGGTGTTGAGATTTTTAAATTCGATTTACAAAAAGCGTTTAATAAAGTTTTTAATCTAAAAAAATGGAATCGATGATGCGGAAAGCGGGGTAAAAAAGAAAGAAAATTGCGAAAAAATTTAATTGAAATTACAAACACGTGGCACTATCCTTCATATGATACAAAAACCACAAGAAAGAACAGTACACTGGCCAACGGAAACAACATTTCGAAATGATGCAATCGAAGAAAATCTGTGGAATCTGGAATACTTTAGTCCGATATTAAAAGCTTTAAAAAGGATCAATTAAACTTACTAGACCCTCTAACCACATTTCTCATATTAAATTCCAGGGATTTTATCCATTTTTTTTTTTATCAAAACAACTTTCACTCAGCAGTTTGCTCAGAGAATAATTTAAAATTGCCGTGAAAAGTTTCTCAAAAATCATTCGAAGGCCGCATTAAACTGCAACGTAGGTGATATGAGAAACTAGGTTGTAATCTTGACTAAAGGGTTGTATTGACCAATTGAGTAAGTAAGTAAGTAGTTAGGCAAAGCTGTCCTCTGTCTCTATTACATTTCGTTGTAGTGTTCAAAGAAGTCGCCGTGGTCTAGTAGTTAGTGTGTTTTCTTATTAGACGTGAGGTCCAGGTTCCAACCCCAGGTCTGGCATTTCCAACTAAACGAAATATGAAAAGAATATTTCTTCGGCTACATCCTCCCAGCAGATTTCTGGCGAAAAACTCTGACAGTAAATAAAATTGCACATGTCAAGCTTTTCAAAAATCTGTAATTCAAAGACGGTATTAAACTGTAGGCACCGCCGCCACTAATAGATAAAATTAACGTAAGCAACATAGATGGTGTGAGAAGCTAGGTTGTAATCCTGACTACAGGATTTTATTGAACAATTAAGTAAGTAAGTAAGTAAGTAGTTAGGCAAAGCTGTCCTCTGTCTCTATTAGATTTCGCAGTGTGCACGATGTAGGATGGGATCATTCGTAAATTAAGTGAAGTCGAAACAGGGAAACTTTGTAAAAAATATACTAAAAATCTAAATTTCGCAGATATTGTCGGCTTTGTATTGAATACTTTTCAAGATTTGCGAATGAAGGCATTGAAGAAATATAATCAATGCTGTTGTAGAGCACTTTGAAAATGCTTTAAAAAGAAAAACTACTGAATATTTTCTCAAATTCCTTTTTTATATTTGAAAGTACAATCCTTCTGGTTAATAATGGAAAATAATTTCATTCAAATTGCTGCCTCGGCTGGCCATGCAGTAGCCTACATGATCGGTCCAATTTTTAAGCACATTATCGATTGTGTGCAGCTGTATTTCACCAATGGCTTCACGAATATTATCCTTTAAAGCGTCAATTGTCTCTGGCTTGTCGGCATAACACTTATCTTTGACGGCACCCCACAAATAATAGTCCAACGGTGTAAAATCGCAGCTCCGAGGTGACCAAACAACATCAGCTCTGCGGTTGATAATGCGATCTTCAAAAACAGGGCGCAAAACATCGAGTGTAGCTTCGGCTGTGTGGCACGTTGCGCCGTCCTGTTGAAACCAAATGTTGCCAATATCCTCCGCTTCAATTTCTGTGAACAAAAATTCGTTCAACATGGCCCGACAACGATCGCCATTGACTGTAACGGCCACTCCTTGCTCATTTTCGAAGAAAAATGGCCCAATTATGCTTCTGGACCAAAATCCGCACTAAACAGTGACTCGTTTTGGGTGCGTCGGCTTTTCAATGTATGCGTGCGGGTTTTCTGTGCCCCAAATGCGACAATTTTGCTTGTTTACATACCCGCCAAGATCAAACTGAGCTTCATCTGAAAAGATGATTTTTTTTGCCAAAATCGGCATCTTCTGGTGTAGGCTACTGCATGGCCAGCCGAGGCAGCCATTTGAATGAAATTATTTTCCATTATTAACCGGAAGGATTGTACTTTCAAATAAAAAAAGAAATTTAAGAAAATATTCAGTAGTTTTTTCTTTAAAGCATTTTCAAAAAAAAAAAGTTATTTGGCGGACCCTTTATTAGAAGACATCATGAAGCCTGAAAAATATGTCAAACGTTTACAATGTTTTTATAAAATCTAGAACCAAACGACATTCTTGAGGTGCTTTATGGCAGATGAATCCAAACTTTACAATCAAGTTCTCTCATTTCTTGACGACTCATTAAAGATGGGTGTAAGGTCTGGCGTTGTTATGATAATTGTTTCAATCGCTGTAATTAATGACAGTAGATTACAGAATAAATCTTTTGATGTGATTGTATAAGTTCAGTATGAACAATTCTCTTTCAATCCAATCAGACTTAGCATTACCGTTCTTGATGTCAATATTGGCTTAAACATCGCTTGCAAAGCTTTACATTGCTTTGCCCATCATTTTTTGGGCAATTTATTGCAGTACGAGATGCATTTTTTATTGTCTGAAATCCAACCTTCACGTTGCCTTGACATTCGCTTCAGAAATGGTTTAATTTCGTTCCATTGTAGCATTGAATCGCAAATGGAAATACATTTCCGTAAAGTTTTTATTGTAAATTCATGTGGCATTCAAACATCTCGCTTGTTCACGCTACTTTGTGCTTGTCTTTCTTAATTTTCTTCAGCCTCTAAGGACGACTGCCCAATAGCACGATACGAATATCGGTTACTCACTGATCTTCAGAGAATTGTGAACCTTCAGTATACAACACTGTTATGTCTAAGAGAACGGAGCAATGATGTCACACAGCTTGTAATGGTTCCTTGTAAATCTTCACTGATGGTCCTAAACTGAATGGAGCTGTGGAAGATTACATTCTTATGAAGTCAACAGGTATTTCTCAGGAGTATTGGCCATATGGTCTACGGTAATGTTTATTGAGATGACAATATCTCTGGAATTGCTACGATCATTACTTTTTTTTATAGCCAAGCGGCTATCAGTATACTGGTTCCAATACAACGATTTCTAGGATTGTTTTCGAATACCTCGAGGCTGTAAATGAAACGACAAAGACGGATAATTGTCATATTACATGAGCACCGAAGCAGACTAAAATTTTGGAAGACTGCAGAGCGAATGAATTGATCAAATGATGTACAATGATTAAACTTGCGAGTCAGTGCTCTATACTGTGAAGTATATTGAGCAGCCATTTTTCCAATTTTTTGATGAAAGGCACGTGGGAAGTCTACTTAAACTCTGAATGTGAACACTTAGCGTAGTTTGGCGTAATCATTACAGGACATTGTATTCTGCAAGAGAACCTCATGAGAGAATACTACAGAAGCTGTATAAATGACGGAGGATAGTTGCTCAAGTGGACTGTTTTTTTTTGCTTAAATTTTTTCCTTTTAAAAGATATTTTCTCTTCTGTAATATTGCCCACATAAATTTACAGTGTCGTTCGTTTATTCCTCTCTCTATGTTTAGAATTGTTTTAAAGAAAGTGTGTATTAAACGAGAAATATGAGGAAAAAGAAACCCATCGAGAGCAGCTGGTGCAAGAATTGAAGCTGAATGACCTACCGCAACGCAGAATTTATGGTGAATGGGCTCTTGGAAAGTTGGCCGAAGATCCACTTCCGTATCGAAAAATTGTGTTTAGCGACGAAGCTCCTTTTTGTGCTCAATGAATACGTAAATAAGCAGAATTGTCGATTTTGGAGTGAAGATCAGCCAGAAGCATTGCAAAAGCTACCAATGCATCCAGAAAAAGTCACAGTTTGGTGCGGTTTATGGGCTTGTGGCATCATTGGACCGTACTTCTTTAAAGATGCTGCGAATCGTAACTTAACTGTGAATGGTGAGCGCTACCGTGAGATGATATCCAACTTTTTTTGCCCAAAATGCAAGAGCTTGACTTGCATGACATATGGTTTCAACAAGACTGTGCCACATGCCACACAGCACGCGTAACAATGGACTGATTGAGAGGCGAGTTCGGTGAACATTTTATTTCACGTTCGGGACCGGTCAATTGGCCGCCTAGATCGTGCGATTTAACGCCTTTAGACTATTTTTTGTGGGGCTATGTTAAAGCTCATGTCTATACAGACAAGCCCGCTTCAATTGACGCATTGGAAGACAACATTGAAGCATTTATTCGTCAGATACCGGCCGAAATGTTGGAAAGAGTATGCCAAAATTGGACTAAGCGGATGGACCATTTGAGGCGCAGTCGCGGTCAAAATTTGGATGAAATAATCTTCAAACATTAAATTATAGGGGCCGTAATATCGATTCAAATAAAGATTTCATGAATTTTTCTGAATCTTATGTGTTTTTTTTGAAAAATTTTCCTATAGCTCTTAAAAAATTAGTATGTTGTTAAGAGTTCGTACGCGATTCATACTTCTTTTGTGCTTCGTGTATTTGTTGATTTATGGGGAGAGTCGAAATCAACAACATCATACGTGTTGTTAAGTATGAATAGGATGAGTACACTTCAAACATTGAATATGAGTAGAGGTTCCATGATAATAAAATAAGTATGAATGCGTTTAAGTATCAGAAATTATGAGTACGATTCGATTCTACTCATCATTTTGAATGCTCATTGCTGATCTGTGATCCATATCAATAGAAACACCAACACTACTAGACAACAACATTAGATGAACACATTAGTCCCCTCGTTTCATTAACATTATGCAGCAGTTATTAAGTGAGTAAAGTAGTTAATTGAAAGGGGAAGAGAGAGAGAGAGAGAGAGAGAGAGCAAAAGAGAGCCTGGTGTTGTGTATGCCATCCAACTACACAAGACAATAAAAGTGTTAATATTGAGATATTTTACAGCTTCTGTTGGTGTTCATGTTAGTGTTGGTGTTTCTTTGTTTGTTTGTTTGTTAAGTTTATATTTTTGTTTACAACTCTCTCTCTCTCTTGCTCTCTCTTTGCTCTTGTACTTTCTTTTGTTTTTTTTTTTCTTTCTTTTCTTATGTTTACTTTCATAAAGGTTGCTGCTACTGCTACTGCTACTGCTGTTGCTGTTGCTTTTGCTTCTTATGCTTGTAATGTGTTCATAAAACGTTCTGTTTAGAGTTTTGCGGTTTGTATTGCTGTTAGCATTACCGTTATTATTATTGTTGTTATTGTTGTTCTTATTTTATTGTTGCTCTTGTTGTTAAAACATTGTCTAATGGTTTCTCAAGTTTAACTTGTTCTTTTTTCTTTCTTCAGCATCTTCTTCTTTTTCTTCTTGTTAAGTTTGTTAATGTGTACACGATTGTAAATAATATTGGGTGTTCTAAACAACTTTTCGTTACTAATTGTTGGTGTTCGTGGTAATATTAATTATATCTGGCAACGCTATAGTTTGTTTCAAAGGTAATCCGCAACTATGCTAAGCGTTCTCCTTGGGAGTTTGAGCACACTTTCCATGCGCGTTTTATCCAAATTTGTTGAGGTAAAGGGTCCGCCAAATAACTTTTTTTTTTTGAAAATGCTTTAAAAAAACTTCTGAATATTTTCTCAAATTTCTTTTTCTATTTGAAAGTACAATCCTTCCGGTTAATAATGGAAAATAATTTCATTCAAATGGCTGCCTCGGCTGGCCATGCACAGTAGCCTACACCAGAAGATGCCGATTTTGGCAAAAAAAATCATCTTTTCAGATGAAGCTCATTTTGATCTTGGCGGGTATGTAAACAAGCAAAATTGTCGCATTTGGGGCACAGAAAACATGCACGCATACATTGAAAAGCCGATGCACCCAAAACGAGTAACTGTTTGGTGCGGAGTTTGGTCCAGAGGCATAATAGGGCCATTTTTCTTCAAAAATGAGCAAGGAGTGGCCGTTACAGTCAATGGCGATCGTTATCGGGCCATGTTGAACGAATTTTTGTTCACAAAAATTGAGGAGGATGATATTTGGCAACATTTGGTTTCAACAGGACGGCGCTACGTGCCACACAGCCGAAGCTACACTCGATGTTTTGCGCCCTGTTTTTGAAGATCGCATTATCAGCCGCAGAGCTGATGTCGTTTGGCCACCTCGGAGCTGCGATTTGACACCGTTGGACTATTATTTGTGGGGTGCCGTCAAAGATAAGTGTTACGCTGATAAGCCAGAGACATTTGACGCTTTAAAGGACAATATTCGTGAAGCCATTGGTTAAATACAGCTGCACACAATCGATAATGTGCTTGAAAATTGGACCGATCGTGTAGGCAACTGCATGGCCAGCCGAGGCATCCTTTTGAATGAAATTATTTTCCATTATTAACCGGAAGGATTGTACTTTCAAATAAAAAAAATTTGAGAAAATATTCAGGTTTTTTTTTAAAGCATTTTCAAAAAAAGAAGTTATTTGGCGGACCCTTTATTTCAGTAAGGTTCTCCACATAAGAGAACTGACGCGAAAGTTCAAAGTTTGTAACATGTTTAGCGAACTAATCTACTCTGTAGTTTCCCTGGAATGCTAGTGTACTTCGATACCCATGTTATGTGAAAATTCTTCCTCTTTGCCATATGATTGAGAGCCTCAAGGTATTTGTAAACATTCCTAGAAGTCATTGTATTGGAAACCAGTATCCTGGTAGCTTGGCTTGGCTATAGAAAATGTAATGGTCGTAGCAATTTCTAGAGATATTGTCGCCCTCAATAAACATTACCACTGACCGCATGGCCAACACTCTTGCATGAAAGACACTAATTGGATCCAGTATTTTTATTGAATGAGAATAACTTGTTGACTTCATAAAGATGGGGCTTTCCATAGCTCCATTCAGTTTAGGTCCATCAGAGAAGATTTGTAAGAAGTCTCTATCGAGTTGTGTGTATCATTTTTCCGTTGCCTTCTATCGGTTATGGATGTTCTGGACTTTTGCGAAAAGTCGCAGTGTTGTACCACTACTAGAGGATTTGAAAAGACCGATATTAGTAACGGGCCATTATCCAATCGTCCTTAGAAGCTGAATAAAACTTGTTGCGGAGTCCTTATCGATCCTAGGGTCAATAAAATTAAGAGAAAAATAGAAAAAGTTGCACATAAGAAGCATGAGTCTTGCTGGAGGAGCTAGGCCTTCAATACTATGTAGTTATCAATCATTTTAAGAAAGCTCGATAGACAAAGAAGCTCGAAGCAGAAGTGAATTTCCATTTGCAATTCAACGAAATCACACAATTTCTGAATCGCATATGATTACGGGCGATGAAAAGTGAGTCTCGCACGACAATAGGTAGGCAGGTAGAAGTGCCTGTCCCCTCGATGGAGTCATGAGTGGACACACTTAGGCTGCACACATGGCCCATTGTGATATCACAGTTCCTCATTCCCCTATTCCTGGAACCATTCGGAGCTTCCGATGAAGCGACTCAGGCTGCCAATATCCATGCATGACAGTTCATCCATATCCTCAATGTAGTAGGCACCCAGGTACCTCTTTTTCCTCCGACTAAGTGCCGGACATGGTGCACAATAGGTGAAGAATAGTCTCATCTCCACAGCTTCTGCAGAAATCATTTGCAAGGTGTCGAAAACCAATACGCCTCGCATGCGCCCCTATAATGCAATGCCCCGTAACAGTATAACAGTGCTGAGCCTACTTCTTTGGAGTTTAAGCAGAGTCGCCATGCGCCTCCTATCTAGCCTCGGCTAGATCTTTTGCGCCGCTCTGCCCTTATCTGAAGTTGCCCACATTCTGTTGACGAGATCTACGATTGCATTGTTAATTATAAGTTTGCAGGTTCCCAAAGGGAACCCCAACTTAGAGAATTCATCAGAGAGTTCGATGGTTGTGCACCTTCGGGCCAGTTCATCCGCTATGCAGCTGCCAGGAATATAATTATGTCCCGCTACCCATGTGATAGAAACATCATATCGATTCGCCACTTCATTGAGATATCTGGGACAGTTGCCGCACGACAATAAGTTGCGCAAAAAATTATGTACAAAGCAAAGTGAAGCTTTGACATCAAGAATGGTAATGGTAATGGATCTGATCGGATTGGAAGGGAATTGTTCATGGCGAGCTTCTGCAATCAGCCTAAACGATTGAATTTGAGCTTTACTGTCGACATCAGACTTCACTGCCATCTCTAATGACCCTACAAGAACTGAGAGGGCTTGACTAAAAAGTTTGGATTCACATACCATACAGCCCCGTTTTTGCAGTTTCAGAAGTTCTCTGCAGAACTCTCTTGATGGTGTAAATTTGAATTCTGTTAAGGCCTGATAAGCCCAAGTGGAATATGGTTTTAACCTCAAAAAAATCCCTTGTTCTGGTCAAATATGAGGCCGAACTTTTACGAACACCAATATCATCCTACATCAGCTTATCTTATCTTTTACATTCGTATCCTCTCTCTCATACACACATACACACATACATATGTACTTCGATGGAAATACATACTTCTGCTTAACAGTTGTTAAACTTACATATGAGAGTGTTTTTGTATATGTATTGATGTGTACATATGTATGTGTGTGTGTGTGTGTGGGTATATTTTTAATAAAAAGACTAAAGACTTCATAAGAAATTTTGTTTAATTTTCTTGCTGTTACTGCTGCTGCTGCTACCGGAAACGGAAGTCTTATAAACATATTTTCTTCACTCGCTCTCTTTCTCTCTCTCTATGTCTTTTTTCTCTTCAAGAACATTGTATCCGTGTATTGTACAGTTATTTACACAACCACAACACATATGTACTGATGATGATGTTGATGATGATGATGATGACATTTTATTTGATTTGTTGTAATAAAATGTCAAAAGTTGACGATAAGACACAAGCACAAGTGTTTACACAATAATGTTGTTGTTGCTGTTGTTGTTGGTCTAGTTGCATTAAATTTTAATTTCTTAAAATATTTAAAATTACTTTCCTTTTTTTTTTACTACTACAATTTCTCTGCTAGAGAGTATGGAAGGAGGGGGGGGGGGTTAAAAAGACTAAGAAAAGTTTTATCACATGCTACATACAGCCATAAAGGAAATGGCACATGTTTTCCTATCAACACAAATGCTTAAAATGAATTCTGTGGTAATTTCTGTTTGTTTTAAATGTGGAGTCGGAGGAAACATTTTCTATGAAAATAAGAAGAAAAATAAAATATTTTTTAAGTGGCATCGCAGTGAAATTTACAAATGCAGACCCATCTACAGAGGTAGTAATTTAATGAAGTCCACTAGAAACAGGGGCTAAATTTCTTTAAATTGTTTAAACGAATTTGTTGTAGATTTTCTTTTTCAATATAAATTAAATACTCATTTTAAATGGAAATTTAGTACGTTTGTTTAAACATACTATTACGAAAATGGAAAAATCTAGATACTGCCTTTACATCGTTGAACATTAAAATTATATACACAAGCTACAAAATAAAGCATAAAAAAGTTATAAACAAGTAAACAAAAATATACCAACAAACACCAGCATAAAAAAATAGTAAACAAGCAAGCAGAAGTATACCAACTGTAACGACACGCTTACGCTTGGGTGCTGGGGTAGTTCAGCGGCGTCCAGTAGTTACATAAAAAAACACTTCTTTGAATGTTCTAAGCTATTTATTAACAATAAGTAAAATAGCTTACGTACTAAACCACGTTAGGGCTACACAGAAGGAAAAATTAAAACAACGGTTCGTCAAGTAACAGAGCCGAAGCCGTCAAGGGGGGTTGAGTCAGAATAACAGTCAAACGGAATGCGCCCTGGATGACTGTGGTTTCTATTGGTCCTTGCTATTACCCCGGCACGGTCGGTCAAGTCAAACAAAGGAGGATGTCAGAGCAACAATCAAACGGCCTACACACAAGATCTCCCCTTGTTCGTCCAGTCAGTCAAATTACCCGGAGGAGGATGTCAGAACGACAATCAAACGGCCTACGCACATGATGATTGTGGTTCTGAGGCCTCCGGTGTCCGTCCAGTCACAGTTGCCAATGTTTTGCTGGCTGTAAATCTCTCACTAGTGGGGACAGCCACTCCACTTGTGATTTGATATACTTTTAGCATCAGCCGATGTCATAAGATCGACCTGCCTTACCAGCAACTCATCACCAACTGCCCCGACTGCTGAAGTCATGCTCGCTTTTATTCACAAAAGTCACGAGTAACAGATCAAACATGATCGAACATCAAACATGTTGTGTCCAACTCTACAACTTACCAATGTGAGAGCAAGCACCGATTGAATTCAGTAGAGAGGTCCTGTAGGTCAAATGTAAGTCGTACGACAACCGTTATCAAGAATAATAACATTTCTAAAAATAGAACATAAGAGCTTAACAAAAATTAATTTAAATATTTTAGGCACAGTGGGGCCTGTTATAAACTTATACTAAAATATTTACAATAATTTTATTTTCAATAATTCATACAGCAAAAATATAAAAGAAAATGAAAAATACATGAAATTATAAATATCATCCAGTGATATGGTGTGGGCAAAAACAAGGTCTCCGCCTTTTGCCGTCACACAACAAACAACGCAAGAATAAATCTAAACAATAATACACAAACAACAATAATAACACAACGATGTTTACATTTATAGAGGCCTTAAGAAGGCGAAGCAAAGAACATTCGACTTCAAGAACATTCATCAGACTGTTTACGTTGTCATATAAAAGGCAAGACAAACCGGGCAACGGAGTTAGTAAAAGTTCAGTCAATCTTGTAAAGACGCGATGTGTTTGTAGAGAGTAATCGTGGTTTGAAGATCTCCGTTACAAATATCAGTTGAACAACTGTCTAATAACTGTTATTGTTTATGCAAAAGAGTGCAAAGAGGAATAACAAACAAAGCAATTGTTGTTGTTTACATCAAATTGTGAACAGTGGCATATAGATTTGTGCGATTAATAAAGAATTTTAATTAAAACTAAACAGAAATTTATTTTTATTTTATTTGCAACCTGCGAACTCATATTTGAAACGTTTTTAAATGGTAAAAACGTCTATTGTTACGTTCTGAGTATATTTAAAGTAAAACTTGTTCTGTTTATATCCGTAACAAGCCAAATTTTTCTGGTCTCTGTGCAAATCGATTTACTTTTCTAATGGTTCTTCACCGAATAAGCTTTTGTGAGATTATTTATTTGCTTTACAGCAGAGTAATGCTCATTTCATAACTCAATTCGTTTTGGGTTAGCATTCGTAAGTACGTCAGCTGCGATATTAATTTTTGTGTTCCGGCGCATGAGAGTAACCATATAGAGTTTGAACAATGTGTACACATTGAGGTATAAAGCAGTTAAAAACGTCACTTAATGTGGCATTTCCATCCACAAAAATCAACCTCGAGTCTGACAGCGTAATTCTTCCACATCCACCGATTAAGTATGACATCAGAAGACCATCCAGAGCATTCTGTTCAAATGTAATCTTCTAAAACGCCTGCCCAGCAGGATGTGTACGTCGTTGCAGCTCCACTTTATGCTACATGCAGTTTTCTCTCTCGATTGTGTGAAAAACTCGTCTAGTGAACAGTCGGCTGTTTCACCACCTGTTTGGTACATTTCGGAAATTGAATTTTAAACGACAGCTAAGCACCTCCTCTACTTTCTTAGTTGATCATTAGAAAACATTTGTCAGGATTACAAGCACACCACACAACATACATAATTGGTCATTACAACCCTTCAGTCAGGATTACGCCCTAGTTTCACACACCACTTATGTTGTGTGTGTTAATTTTAAACACGAGAGTGGCGGAACCTACTGTTTAAAGTCGACTCCGAGCGACAGATTTTTGAGAAACTTTTTCAGGGCAATTTTATTTCTGAGAGTAAATTTTTGCCAGAAATCTGCTGAGAGGAAGTCGCAGAAAAAATACTCTTTGTATTTTGTTTTGATGTCTGGTCTGGGGTTTGAACACTGGCTTTTCGCCTAATATGCTAACACACTATCTACTAGACTACGGTCACACTTGGATAACATTAATGTTATCCAAGAGTGGCGGAACGTACAGTTTAATGTTGACGCCGGATTCTTTGGTATGTCGGGACCATGACATCTCGTCTAATAAGCTACCACTCTATCTATTAGGTAATGCCGACCTTAAAAAAGCCTTCTCTAACGCAAGGCTAATCTATTCCAATTCTTGATATGACATGCATGCTTGCAGAAGTTATCTATGTTGCTTAGGGTACGACATCTAAACAATTTTTTGTCTTTCCCAATTTGCACACAATTTCCCCGTCTCTGCAAAAAATTGTTTTTCCCTATGTTTTCCAACAATTAAAATATGGCAGCAGATTAAACACTTTTTAAAGTTCAATTAAAATTTAATTCGAATATTTTAAAACAAATCACACACATGACTGACTTATTTTGACTGCCATTTTACCCTTTCGATGGCCGGGCAAAATAATTTTTAATCAAAATTTTGTTTTGCTCTTCTCTCTCTCTCTCTCTCTCTCTCTCTCTCTCTCTCTTGTGGGCTCGCTTAGAATAAATTATTGATTTTATAATGGATGGGTCGGGGCCTACATATGGCAACTGAAAATAAAAACGAAAAACGAAAACAAAAACCCAAACAAACGAAAGAGAACAAAAAAAAAAAAACACGGAAAATTCATTGTCATTTCGTTGATTGATCGTTGAGGTTTTGCAAAACATGATGTTTTTCCAAAAAAAATTCAATAAAATTTGATTGTTAGACAGACAGACAACAACAACACTGGCAAAACCAGCCAACAGTCAGTCAACCAACCAACTAAACTAACCAACTTAGAGCAGCAATAAAAACGAATTTTTGTTTGTGTACTTATGGTCGGTTACAGGCATTTTAATGGACATTTTTCTTGTGTAACCTGGGTTATAATAATTTAATTAAAAAATCCATATTAAATTTAATTCAACCAAAGAGACAGTTACAGAGAGAGAGAGAGAGAGGAACATAGTATTTGGAGTAACCTTTAGACACACATAGCGACAGCTAAGCTTAGTTATCTGCACACAACATACCTTTACTCATTTCTATACAGATACAGCCACAAATTATAATTATTATAGCGGTATAAATACTATATACATAGAGCATTTCCCCTCTCTCTCTCTCTCTCTCTCTCTTTCTTTCTTTCACTCGAGATATAACTTATACACACAGCTGTACATCAGATTCATACACATTGAGTCATCAAGGTTTCCTATTTAAATTCAAACTAAAAACAAAACATTGTTTGAAATTTAAATACACATGTAAGTGTGTGAGTGTTCAGTGTTAGTGTATGTGTGTATGTTTACCTCCATTACATTTAGAATTTCAACTATTTCCGGTTTTTTTCCACTTCATTTTGTAGTTTTTATTTTATTTTTGAAGCCCTGGACTACATTTTTTTAGGGTAAAAAGCACGCGATGTAAGTTGATGGTATTTGGACCACCAGACTTACTCATGGTTTGGGACCACTTTTTTAAAATTCAACCTTGTGTTAAAACTTTAGATCAGAGATAGGACAGAATTATATTTTATGGATTTGGAGTATTGACAACGCAAGGTAAGCTACAGTGATACCTTCTCAGAAAAATGTTGGTTTTCTTGTGGGGGGTTATGCACAGAAGTGACTGTAGCATTATGAGTGAGAATGCTTTTAAGAGTAGCGTTCGATAACACAGTCCTGTAAATTTCGACTTTTTTTGTGCAAATAAGATGGCTCCAGGTGTTTTCGAAGGCATTTTCCGCGCTGAACACTAATCTGGTTTCATAAACTTTCCATCACGTCAGGTTTTCGAGAACCTAAAAATAGCGTTTCTAGCCATTTTTGCAAAATTGATGAGCTAAACACTGACGTGCTAGAACCATCGCTATTGTTAGAAATTGACAATTGATCTTTGCTCTTTAAAATGAGCCCAAAGCCAAATTGTTTGCATGCACCCTTAAAGTAGGGCGATGGGTTTATGTCAAGGGGTACAAGAGAAAAAGAAACACAAACGGAGGTCCTTAAAAATTAATCCGATTTACTGGAAAATTGTTACTCAGGGATTTTTGGGGTCGTTGATTACAGATCTTCATTCAGACTTAAAAATTCAAAATGGCGGATCCAATATGGCGGTCAAGTAAATCTGATTAATTTTTATAAACCTCGACCGCCATATTGGATCCGCCATTTTGAATTTTTAAATCTGTCGACTTTAAACTGTAGGTACCGCCTTTTATGGCGGATCAAATATGGCGGTCAAGTAAATCTGATTAATTTTTATAAACCTCCACAGCCTCGACCCTTTTTCTCGAAAACCTGACGTGATGAAAAATTTTTGAAACCAGATTCGTGTTCAGCGCACAAAATGCCTTCTGAAACACCTGGAGCAATCTTATTTGCAAAACCCATGTAGGGCTGTGTAATCGACTGTCCATTAAACAGCACATCGAATATGTACAGGAAAAACTTACTGGAACAATGCTTAACATAACTTACCCACTTAATCGGTCATTACAACTCTTTAGTCAGAATTACAACCTAGCCTCTTTTACCACCTGTGCCTGTGTTAATGTTCTCCATGAAAGGCGGTACGTACAGTTTAAAGTCTGCCAGAAGACTGCTGCGAGAAAGTCGCCAAGAGAAGTAATTCTTCGTTTTGTTTGAGATATCTGACCTGGGGTTTGCATGAAATAAGCCAACATACTAATGGGTGATTTTTTAAGAGCTATAGGAAAATTTTTCAATAAAAAACACATAAAATTCAGAAAAATTCATGAAATCTTTATTTGAATCGATAGTACGGTCCATATAATTAGAATTTGTTTGAAGATTATTTCATGCAACTGCGCCTCAAATGTTCCATCCGCTTAGTCCAATTTTGGCATACTCTTTCCAACATTTCGGCCGGTATCTCACGAATAAATACTTTAATGTTGTCTTCCAATGCGTCAATTAAAGCGGGCTTGTCTGTATAGACATGAGCTTTAACATAGCCTCACAAAAAATAGTCTAAAGGCGTTAAATCGTACGATATAGGCGGCCAATTGACCGCTCCCGAACGTGAAATTAAATGTTCACCGAACTCGCCTCTCAATAAGTCCATTGTTACGCATGCTGTGTGGCATGTGGCATCGTCTTGTTCAAACCACATGTCATGCAAGTCAAGCTCTTGCATTTTGGGCAAACAAAAGTTGGATATCATCTCACTGTAGCGCTCACCATTCACAGTTACATTACGATTCGCAGCATCTTTGAAGAAGTACGGTCCAATGATGCCACCAGCCCATAAACCGCACCAAACTGTCTGACTTTTTCTGGATGCATTGGTAGCTTTTGCAATGCTTCTGGCTGATCTTCACTCCAAAATCGACAATTCTGCTTATTTACGTATCCATTGAGCCAAAAATGAGCTTCGTCGCTGAACACAATTTTTCGATAAAGAAGTAGATCTTCGGCCAACTTACCAAGAGACCATTCACCAAAAATTCTGCGTTGCGGTAGGACGTTCGGCTTCAAGTCTTGCAGCAGCTGGCTTCACACCTAAATCCTTCCGCAAAATTTTCCACGTTGTTGACTAACAGGCGACGAATCGATAATTGATGGTCATCATTAACACTGGCCGATACAGCTGCGATATTATCTTCAGTTCGCACTCTACGTAAGCGTGTTGGTGGTTTAATGTCCAACAATGTAAATTTGGTGCGAAATTTAGTCACAATAGCCCGAATAGCCGCTACAAAGGGTCGATTAAACTGACCATAAAATGGAAGAAGTGCGCGATGATAATAAAATTCAATGATTTGCAAGCGTTGTTCGTTTGTAAGACGATTCATGGTTAAATTAGAGACCAAACTGAACATGTTTGAAAATGAAATAAAACACGAAACGTGCGTGAGCTGTTTAAACCAGTGTTGCCAAAAAGATAATAGCTTAAAAAATCACCCGTTACCTACTAGGATAGAGCTTAAACATCTCGAGAAAAACGCTGTGTTTCTCCAAAATCTATCATTCGGACTCGACTTTGAACTGTAGTTCCCGGCACTCATGGATAAAATTCAAACAGTCAACATGAGTAGTGTGGTAATCCTGGCCAAAGCGTTGTAATGACTAAACAAAGTAAGTGACTGGCTTTGATAAAGATCTCTTGCCATAAAATATGCTGCATTTAACACAATGGGAGATAAATGTCCTGTAATAGGGCAGGATTTGCTCTGGACAATGCTCTATTCTATCTGAGGATACTTAGATTTTGAGTGAAACTGATTACCCTTCTGAACGCAGTCATAATATCAGATTTTATACTACAACTCCAAGCAAATGGTTTGATCTTAGGATACTCTCAGACTCTCAGTCCACTTGACAACTGTTGTGTCTTTCAGGTCGAGGTAATGCTTAGACTTCTAACTCCTAGGATATCTAGCCTTTCTAACTCAAGTGGTAATCAGATGTCTTCTGGGAGTCTGGGTCTTTACGACTAAATCGGGTAGCATATGGCATGACACCCACGACCGACTCTAGCGGCAGTTTGGTGTCAGTCTACCATAGTTGGGTCTCGGTCACAGATATATACCGGGTAATTGTGGATTTTATAAACTTGTTAGTGCAGATACACACCCACCGGAAACCAATCTAAGTGTAGTAATCTTGATAAATGTAATGGCCGTAGTCTAGTAGGTAGTGTGTTGGCTTATTAGACGTAAGGCCTCGGTTCAAACATCAGTTCAGACATCTCCAGCTAAACGAAATATGAAGAAAATATTTCTTCAGCGATTTCCTCTCAGCAGATATCTGGCAAAAACTCTGAGAATAATGTAAAATTGCCATGAAAAGTTTCTCAAAAAATCTGTCGTTCGTAATAGACTTTACACTCTAGGTCCCGCCACTCATGTATAAAATTAACACACACAACAAAACTGGTGTTAGAAACTAGGTTGTAATCCTTGCTAAAGGGTTGTAATGATCAATCATGTATATATGTATGTATGTATGTATGTATGTATGTATGTATGTATGTATGTATGTATGTATGTATGTAGGTATGGTTAAAAAGGATTTTCTAGTTAGTTTCTGGACATTGTTTCGTGTACTATCAGAATGGGTCGCAATATGTGCTCTAAATAAAGGTAGTAGACCAATCACCAGAAGGCCCTAAGATGATAAGTCCTGCGCTGAAATTTATTATTCTGTCACAATGAAGAAATTTAAATTCAAGACTGATGGGTAAAAGTCGCCACTCTGCACTGTAGTAAATATATTGTCTGGCGTTTGCCCCCGCCCCCATATTTCATCTCGTTTTCGCATTTGTAGGGCCTTTCCGATTCGTTGCTGCTTCAAACAAAATCTCTTTGACATTAGTTTTCTCCACTTTGAATTCTACCTTTTGAAAAAGGAATTGAATGGACGGACGGACGTACATACATGTTTGTTGGGAGTAATGGTGGTGATGATGGTGGATGTGGAGGAGGATATGAAAGGATAAAACATAAAATCCACTATAAAATTAGTTTTTAAATGTTTCTATTCTATTATACCAGCACTGTGTGTATGTATATGTATGTGTGTGCATGTAGTTGTATTAGTTCATAATGTAGTTGCTCTCTCGCGTATTAAAACATTTATGACTTCCTCTAAAATTGCTTTTACATGGTGTATCATGAGTTTTTTTTAACTACAAAATATAAAATTTAGTTCTGGTTGTTGTTGTTGTTGCTGTTTGTTGTCCCCAAGGATTTGAAAATTTTATTTATGTTTCTACTGTGTGTGTGTAAGTCTAGTTTTTTAATAGAAAATAATTAAAAAATAATTTAAAAAAGAACGTTTTTTTTTTCAAATAATTTTCACACCGGAAATGAAAAGTTAGTGAGTGTTTAGCATAGAATTTTTGCTTACAGATTCCGCTTTAATATTGTTGATTGTATTGTGTGTTAAATAAGAAATATTCTGTTAAATTCTGATATATTTACACTGCGTGGTAAAAATCAAGGGTAACTATGGCCTGTAAATGAAAAATTGGGTAATATTTGTAAAGGTAACTCTTTAAAATCTACGTTCTCTAGCTTAAATACTGTCAAAATTTGGTTAAGATGGGCCGATCCGTTCCGAAGTTATAGGGAAAAACTTTGAGAGCTCATAACTCAAAACACACTTTTTCGACTTAGAATGAGAATGAGCAGGTATGGCCTTTACAGTCAATGGCGATCGTTATCGGGCCATGTTGAACGAATTTTTGTTCACAAAAATTGAAGAGGAGGATATTGGCAACATTTGGTTTCAACAGGACGGTGCTACGTGCCACACAGCCGAAGCTACACTCGATGTCTTGCGCCCTGTTTTTGAAGATCGCATTATCAGCCACAGAGCTGATGTCGTTTGGCCAACTCGGAGCTGCGATTTGACACCGTTGGACTATTATTTGTGGGGTGCCGTCAAAGATGAGTGTTACGCCAAGAAGCCAGAGACAATTGACGCTTTAAAGGACAATATTCGCGAAGCCATTTATGAAATACAGCTGCACACAATCGATAATGTGCTTAAAAATTGGACCGATCGTGTGGGCTACTGCATATCCAGCCGAGGCAGCCATTTGAATGAAATTATTTTCCAATATTAACCGGAAGGATTGTACTTTCAAATAAAAAAAGAAATTTGAGAAAATATTCAGTAGTTTTGTTTTTAAAACATTTTCCAAAAAAATAAAGTTATTTGGCGGACCCTTTATTTTCGTATTGATGTCTGACCTGGGGTTTGAGCCCCAGTCTCAACTACCTACTATTAAGTTTTAGAAATAAAATGTTTTCAAAATCTTACATTTGAGTTGCTACTACTGTATCCTACGATCAATATTGAAGATTTAAAAAAAACCAGCACAATTTAAAAATATTCTTTCAACACTTCTTTACACTACAAAGAGCATCGTATTCTTGTTTTCAATTCCTTTTCTTGAGTGTGTTCTTATTTGGCTTTTAAAAACACTTTCGCTGGCCCATATGTAACCACGTCCAGTTCCATAAATATTGTGCACACACTGGTGATGATGGTGGTGATTCTACATACTGGCCATACAGATAATAGCCTCCGGCTAACATACTTTTTGTTGCCCCCTTTCTGGTTTTTTCTTTTAAATCTATGGCTGTTGCCTGGTGTTCACGTTGTCGTTGTTGTTGCTGTTGTTGTTTTCATACTCTCCGGTATTTTGTTTTCAGGACAACTTGCTTAAGGGGTCCGTCCATGTGGTAGTAGATGTCTACACTCATAGCATACGTATTAGTGTCTGTGCCTGTGCATTTGTTTAATTTCTTTCGTTTTTTGCTGTTCGGCTTACTGCTGCTTTAATATCGTGGACAGAATACCATACAGTTACGAAGAAAAAAAAAACACTTTTCTTTGCACACACATATACACACACTAACACATGTATTTCCCGAGTATAATGCCTGTAATAATTACTAATAAACCCAGGTCTCTTGTTTATTTCTTTTTTTTTTGATTTCAACACATTTCTTCTTTGAATTTATATTTTTTGTTGTTGGTGTTTTGTTGGTTTTCTTTTTCTTTGGATGGCAAATTAAAATTTATGTCCGTAAAATTTATCACGTAAGTGGGTCCTTAATAGACCGCGGAAAAATAATTTTCTTTTGAATGTTTTGCCTGTAATAAACGAATACAGTGCCATGGGCTTCCCAGCTTAAATGATGCTTTGAATGGAAAAAATCACAACAGAAATCAAATCAAAGTATATCACTGTCTGTTGGAGATTTAATTCATATTTGGAAATTGTATTTCATTACAGGCCAATATTATTTGAAGAGAAATAATTGGGAACTTAAATCCCAGTAAAGGACATGAAAGAACAGAACGTGATTCATTTGATGATTGCCACAGAAATATGGCGTCAGCTCGATTCTTTTGTCCATAGCACTATGGAATAAATATTGTTACATTTTTACCTTTATAAAAACGTTTAAAATATAAGCTCGTATATTGCAAATAATAATAAAAATAAATACGTGTTTAGTTTTAATTAAAATTGTTTATTATTCTTACAATTCTGTGTGCCACTGTTCACAACTTGATGTAAACAACAACAATTGCTTTGTTTGTTATTACTTTGTTTACACCCTTTGCAAAAGCAATAACAATTACTAGACAATTATTCAACAGATCTTTGTAACGGAGATCTTCTAACCACGATTACTCTCTTCAAACACACGGCGTCTTCACACAAGACAGACTGAACTTCACTCACTCACTTGCCTGCTTTGCCTTGCCTTTTATATCGCAGGGTAAACGTTCTGATGAATGTTCTTGAAGGCGAATGCTCGTAGCTTTGCCTTCTCGTAATCTCTATAAATGTAAACATTGTTGTTTACAAAACGACGTATTTTTAATGAAATTAGTAAGCGTTTTAAACATTTACTTTGTTTTGGATATGTTTTTTTTTAATTATTTTTAATAATAAATTTTTTTCTTAATAGAAAAATATTAAATTAAATTTTTCATTGTTTGTTTCATTGTTGAATTTCATTGTTGTTTCATTTAAAAAATCATTAATACTAATTAAAACATTAATACGTATTTTAGTTTACTTTTGTTGTTGTTTTAATTTTAATACGATTTTTTGTGTACTGGAAATATGACTTAGATGCAAACACAAAGTCCACTTCCTTGCCTCCATTTTCAGCGAAAGTTTCTGCAATAGAATTTAAATATGAATATAAAAATGTAACTAGAAACTTATTAAACGTATTTCACTTACGACGAATGGCAGTGGCGACAGTGAAGGCCCTCATGCACTTCTTATCTGCAGTTCCTCGGCAGGAAAAGCTCTCAGCAACGTTGTCAGTCATGATTTTCTGCCACGCTTTCGTAACAAATTTTCTCGAATTGGAATTTGACAATCTTTTTAGATCTGCCTTCTAAAAATAGAAATGAAATCGACACCAGTAAACAGTCACCGGACATTTCAAATTTAAATTCTGACCAGCAAGAAAAATTTATCTATATCTTCCAGTGTTGTTTTCTCAAAATTAAGGAAGTCTTCAATATTAGCAAACGGCTTGCTTGGTATAATAGTAGCGTTATTATGTGATAGCGCTTTTTTAATTCAATAATTTCTTTGCGCTTCCCCTCAACATTTTCTGTAAGACGCAGCAATATTAGCTTATTTTTTTTCCTTCACTTCAGGCACAACCTCCTGTTCCACAAATTCACTCTGGGTGCTTACAGAACTTGCAACCGCAATGTTCCATAGATGCTCAAAAATTTCGGTGCTGTTGCGCAAAACACTTTTCTTCTTTTTTGCTGCAGACATTAAATAAGTAGATAATTACCTTTTGTAATAGCACAAGATAATTAAAAGAATCAAACGCACTTAATTTAACAACTTTAACAACAATTTAACACAATTTATTAACACAACTTATTAGCACAATTTTTGACGGCGAGAATGACACGTTTTGCTTAAATTTATGAAACACTTGCACTTGCAAGCAAATTGTCAACGACATTCGCGAAATACTTGCATTTGCAAGCAAATTGTCAACGACGTTCGCAAAACTCTTATTTATGCAAGCTTGCAGCAACATTTATTTACTAAACGCTTGTTTAATGGGGTCCAACATCAAACTCATATCAATCGAAATATGTTTGATTCATAAGCCTACTCATTTAGATTCATAACTTTAGAGCAGTGGTGCTCGCTCAAACACATACTACCATAGTTTTGGTTGTGTTGGTAAAGCAGCGGAGAACAAAATTCGACTTAATTTTTGAGAATCGTACACTGGGAAAATAAAAAAATTAAAAAAATTGGTTTATTGTGTTGCGCGTATGTTATTACATAATGAACTTATGTATGTATGTATGTATTGGTGAATATATTGATGTATGTGTGTATGTATGTATATATTGATGAATATATTGATGTATGTATGTATGTATGTATGTATTGATGATGATGCAATAATTTTAAAGTCCTATCATTCCCTTTAATGTTGTCGAAAAATCCATGACTAGCCCAGTAATGTCTTTTTATAAAAAAAAAAGAATTACGATATAAAGTGCGATTACCTTCCATATTCTCTATAAAACAAACAAAAAATCATTCAAAAAAGTTGTGTAGCGAGGTCTTGCTTCATCAAGAGCTAAACATCAACTGAATTGATTTTGTTCTCTGAGTTCAACACACAACACAAACAAAGCAACAAACACACGATCATTATAAGAAACCACACAAGTAAGCTTATAGTGTAGGTGTGTCAACGCAGCGTCAGCAGAATTTTCTTTGCCTATCGCATGTGATAGGAAATTTGGATTTTGAGCATCACTGCTTTAGAGTAATGGAGAGTCGTAATCAACAACATCATACGTGTTGTTAAGTATGAATAGGATGAGTACACTTCAAACTTTGAATATGAGTAGAGATTCCATGACATTAAAATAAGTATGAATGCGTAGAAGTATCAGAAATTATGAGTCTGATTCGATTCTACTCATCTTTTTGTATACTCATTGCTGATCTCTGATTTGTACTGAGCATTGGAAGACAATTTTCCCAAAAACTTGTTGTATTTTCCTTATTAGGTTGGAGAAGTTGTTCACCTCCTGTTCATCTGGTTTTTTTTTGTAGAATTTTTCACTTTAAATTTGTTTTTCTTTTTCTACCTGTCAGTGAATCAATTCAATTCAATTAAAACACTTTCATTTTTAAATCGATTTCAATTAAAGCAGCGACTTTATTTCTTTTTGAAAAAATCTACCTTTCCCTCTGATTCTGTTATTAGCTTTAGAAATTAAATATTTATGCGCGTTTATTTGTATGTTTATTTGTGTATTTATTTTAGGAAAAATAAAATTTTTGTTCTACTGCGTCAATTTACCGTGTTTTCCTTTTTTGTTGTAGGTTTGGTTATTCTAAACTATTTCGCCAGGAATAACTCTCTATTGCAGCACGAATCCATAGCACATCAAAAGCTTATCACCTGTACACTCTACTCACATGTACGCATTGAAAGAAAGAATAAAAATACTGCTGCAGTAGCAGTTTTTTTGTTTTGTACTCTCGTTTTTTCCTGAGTTTTTTCGGGGGTTTTTTAGAGTTTTTTTTTTTTTGTCGGAAAAAGTAAAATTTTTTTTGGGGGGAAATTGTATTTTTATTTTGTGATATTTAAAGTGATAAAAAATAAAACGTACATGTCAGTTCAAAAGCCATGAATACCTCCTCTGATTGCCATTATTGGCTACTTGTTATTGCACACTTTAGTAGTTACGAAGTGTCCACTATGGATGATGAGGGTAGTTATGTAGCCCCGCTACTGCGTAATCGAAAAAGGTCATGGTTTATCGGAGTAAATCTTAAAGTGATCAGAGGTATTTATCAGAGGTATTCGATCGTAGAGTGACATAAAGGGTCCGCCAAATAACTTTTTTTTTTTTGAAAATGCTTTAAAGAAAAAACTACTGAATATTTTCTCAAATTTCTTTTTTATTTCAAAGTACAATCCTTCCGGTTAATAATGGAAAATCATTTCATTCAAATGGCTGCCTCGGCTGGCCATGCAATAGCCTACACGATCGGTTCAATTTTTAAGCACATTATCGATTGTGTGCAGCTGTATTTCACCAATGGCTACACGAATATTGTCCTTTAAAGCGTCAATTGTCTCTGGCTTCTTGGCGTAACACTTTTCTTTGACGGCACCCCACAAATAATAGTCCAACGGTGTCAAATCGCAGCTCCGATGTCGCCAAACGACATCAGCTATGCGGCTGATAATGCGATCTTCAAAAACAGGGCGCAAAACATCGAGTGTAGCTTCGGCTGTGTGGCACGTAGCGCCGTCCTGTTGAAACCAAATGTTGCCAATATCCTCCTCTTCAATTTTTGTGAAGAAAAATTCGTTCAACATGGCCCGATAACGATCGCCATTGACTGTAACGGCCACTCCTTGCTCATTTTCGAAGAAAAATGGCCCAATTATGCCTCTGAAGCAAAATCCGCACCAAACAGTGACTCGTTTTGGGTGCGTCGGCTTTTCAATGTATGCGTGCGGGTTTTCTGTGCCCCAAATGCGACAATTTTGCTTGTTTACATACCCGCCAAGATCAAAATGAGCTTCATCTGAAAAGATCATTTTTTTTTGCCAAAATCGGCATCTTCTGGTGTAGGCTACTGCATGGCCAGCGGAGGCACTCACTTGAATGAAATTATTTTCCATTATTAACCGGAAGGATTGTACTTTCATATAAAAAAAGAAATTTGAGAAAATATTCAGTAGTTTTTTTTTACAGCATTTTCAAAAAAAAAGTTATTTGGCGGACCTTTTATTCAGAACCCGTAATGGAAAATCTCAATTCCATTAATTACTGACTTAACTTAATTGGTTATTACAACATAGCTTCGCACACCACCCATGCAGAAATAATTGGCCATTGATTTAACAGTAAAAAATGTAAGTGTAACAATTTTCAATTCACTGCTAAAATGGTACGAATTCGAACTTCTTCTAAAGTGGATATGTAATGTGCGAAGGAAGGCGATTTTCTGAATAGCAGATAGGAGTCGTCAAAAGATGCTTATGTTTGCCATCATAAGCATGCATGATTTACTATTGTTGGCGTCTACGATACCTAACCTATCGCCTAAGTATATCTGGCAACCACTCTTCCTCCAACGGACTACCGTGAGGTACTAGTTTGCGGTTTCCTGGTTTCATATGGCAAATTTAGTCCCTGCCTTTCCAATCTTCAGGGTTCAATCATGATTTCAGGGTTCAAGCAGCATTCAAACAGGCTTCAAGCCTGATTTCATATTTATGCTGACACTCCACCAAGAAGCTGCCAGAAACTGCAAGTACAGTAATCCTTCGATTTACGTCGCCTCGATTAACGTTGTTTCGATTTACGTCATCAAATTTTTTGTTCCCTCTAACTTTAATTTGAGTCGTCATTCGATTTACGTCGCCTTTTTTGGAACCAAGTGCGACGTAAATCGAGGGATTACTGTATTTCCTGAAGCTGCCACGACCAGTCAAGGACTGGATCGTGTACAAGTTCAGCTCGCTGTAGTTTTTCGCCATTTAAGTGGATTGGAAATAGAATTTGTCGAAAAGCTTTGTTTCAATTTCATTTACCAAGTTTTTACTCGATTTGGAGCAGTGTCTAGAATGATAGAGTTGCCATCTTTCGTTGCCTAGAGATAATGGCTATTTGAGAAATTTATTGGAATGTTGTATTCGGTGCAATGGTGAAGAACTTTACCTATGGAAAGAAAGCTGTCCTCAAAATGTGTTGCTTTGTTTAAATTTTCAAGGATTTTCATTGTCATTGCAAGAAAGTCAGGAAAATCTCTTATGGCAACCCATCAACAGTTATTATTTCTTTTGAAATCAAGAGACAAACTATTAAGCTTTAGGAATACATAACATAATTAGTCATTACAAGCCTTTTGTCGGGATGACAACCTAGTTTCTCACATTACTTATATTGTGTGTGTGAATTTTTATACATGAGTGGTGGGACATACAGTTTAAAGACGACTCCGAACGACAGATATTTGAGAAACTTTGCATGACAATTTTATTCACTCTTATGGTTTTTGCCAGAAATCTGCTGACTCCTCTCAGTCGCCGAAGAAATATTTTTTCGTAGTTCGTTTTGTTGAAGACGTCTGACATGGGGTTTGAAGCCTGTCCTCATGCCTAATAAGCCAACACATTACCCAATAGACTACGGCAACTTTCATTACTAACATCCATTAAAACGATATTATTTTTCTGTCAAGGAAAATTTCTCCGATTCAGATATCAGAAATCATTGCATTCGGTATGTGATAATTCCACTAAAATCGTAACTCCTCCTGAAAATTTTTAATACACGGCATAGGGATATTCTTCCCACTGCCTCCAGGCATGTTGCTGTAGCACCCTGTCAAGTTGAACCTATTCTAAAATTTCCTTACAAAATAGTATTTCGTTGACAATAGTTTTAACAGCTACAGGACAAATAGCCTCGTCCAATATTGTTTTCTCATTTCTCCAGCCATATAAACAATCTGAATCTTCAATACTTCCGCCTCTTAAGAGGTATTTTTGGAAAGTGAAAACAGGGTAACAGGCTCAACAACCAGCATTATGGCACGGAATTTAAGGCATAAACCTGGTCTAGCAAGTAAATCTGTTGCACAATTTCTCGGTATAACCCTGTGATTATTAACTCGTATATGACTTACAAGATACTGCCGCAACAGTCAGTCAAACGAGTCACGGCATCTGTCAATCAGTTCAGAGTTGAAGATTGCACAGTAAAGAGATCTGATTGTCGCTTGTCAGTCTACAATAATCAGTTTCGCTGCGTGATTTATTGTCATTACTTCGGACTGAAACACATTAAAGTTGTAATGGAAACGAAGCCGTATTTTAAGATTAAGATCTTCGGAGAAAATCCAACATATCATCCTGTTTTTGAGTTTAGAAACTTCCACGGGTTGTTTCGAGGAGCCGAAAGTTCAGTCTTCCCTGCTTGGAATTCTAGTGTGAAGTTTCCTATTATATCTGCGTTTAGACGAGAGGATGATGAGAGGGGAGACAAGTGCCCAGAGGGAATAATGTGCAGCGACGGGACAATAATTCGCATTGCGAAAAGTGCCGCATGTCGTCCAGCAAGTAATCCTGATGGAAGACAATTAAGAATAACAAAAAAAGAAATTTGTGAGGTAAGTTCGCAACGCAACCATAAACTCCAGTGCAGCAGATATCCTCACTTTATCAAGGAGCCTTACAATCCATTTCTAGTTGAGGATAGTTCACCAGTAGATTAGGATCGATAACCATCAAATAAAATCCAACGAAACAACTGAGCATAACGTTCACATATTGTATCAGAAACTAGCCGCTTGGTTGGCTACTTGTAGTCATTAAAGTGACAAACAAAATAGCGGTAATAGCCATACATATAGTAATGGGTAATTTTTTAAGAGCTATAGGAAATTTTAAAAAAAAAACACATAAAATTCAGAAAAATGCATGAAATCTTTATTTGAATCGATAGTACGGTCCATATAATTTGAATTTGTTTGAAGATTATTTCATGCAAATGTTGACCGCGACTGCGCCTCAAATGGTCCATCCGCTTAGTCCGGTATCTCACGAATAAATGCTTCAATGTTGTCTTCCAATGCGTCAATTGAAGTGGGCGTTGTCTGTATAGACATAAGCTTTAACATAGTCCCACAAAAAATAGTCTAAAGGCGTTAAATCGCACGATCTAGGCGGCCAATTGACCGGTCCCGAATGTGAAATAAAATGTTCACCGAACTCTCCTCTCAATAACTCCATTGTTACGCCTGCTTTGTGGCATGTGGCACCGTCTTGTTGAAACCACATGTCATGCAAGTCAAGCTATTGCATTTTGGGCAAAAAAGTTGGATATCATCTCACGGCAGCGCTCACCATTCACAGTTACACTACGATTCGCAGCATCTTTGAAGAGATACGGTCCAATGATGCCACCAGCCCATAAACCGCACCAAACTGTGACTTTTTCTGGATGCATTGGTAGCTTTTGCAATGCTTCTGGCTGATCTTTACTCCAAAATCGACATTTCTGCTTATTTACGTATTCATTGAGCCAAAAATGAGCTTCGTCGCTGAACACAATTTTTCGATAAAGAAGTGGATCTTCGGCCAAGATCTTCCTTCCAAGAGCCCATTCACCAAAAATTCTGCGTTACTGTAGGTCGTTCGGCTTCAATTCTCCCACCAGCTGTATTTTGAAAGGCACACCACACCTAAATCCTTCCACAAAATTTTCCACGTTGTTGAGTAACAGAGGCTCAATTGCTGCGAACGACGACGAATCGATAACTGATGGTCATCATTAACACTGGCCGATACAGCTGCGATATTTTCTTCAGTTCGCACTCTACGTAAGCGTGTTGGTGGTTTAATGTCCAACAATGTAAATTTGGTGCGAAACACAATAGCCCGAATAGCCGTTTCAGTGGGTCGATTAAACTGATCATAAAATGGAAGAAGTGCGCAATGAACTCTTTTTAACCGGGCACGCATTTTGATAATAAAATTCAATGATTTGCAGGCGTTGTTCGTTTGTAAGACGATTCATTGTTAAATTAGAGACCAAACTGAAGGTGTTTGACAGTGAAACAAAACACGAAACGTGCGTGAGCTGTTTAAACCAGTGTTGCCAAAAAGTAATCGTAATAGCCGGCCGTAATCGTAATTAGTTCGACACTTTTCTGGCACAGTGTGGTGAATTGATTATCTATTGTATGGCACAAGTCCCTTAACTTGCTCTGCTTCCTCTCTGCTATTAACTGTGTGTGTGTAGCAAATACTTTCACTCTTTCCTTCTCTCCCTCTCTCTCTCACTCTTTGGCATTCATACATACATACGTATGTATGCAGATATTTTACATTCATATGAGTATGTACGTATGTATTTATGTATGTTTACATGTTTGTTTATCTCTATTTTAGTTTTGAGTGTATCTTGTATCCTGTAAATGTGTAAGTGTATCTAAATTTCATTTCATTTCGTTTGTTTTTTGTTTTTTGTTTTTTGTCCATTTTTTAATCAAATATTTACGAACTTTAATAATTTTTTTGTCTTTTTTAGTTGTTGCTGTAGAGTTTTTTTGTGATATTCTGATGAATGTGAAGTTTTTCGTATCTGTAGTCACTTTACATATGTTCACAACAATTTAAATACGAAAGTATGTGTGATCAGTCAGTTTTATTGCATTAAACAAGGCATTAGGGTGGTACATAACTTTTGGAGGTTATTTTATGTACAGGAAGTGGTGAACATTGAGGAATAATTTTGTTGTCATACTTCTTTTGTAGTTTGTGGGAAAATTAATGGATTATACGTAACGAATTTAGCAAACAGTCGTCTTCCTAATGAAACTTCTAAGTAGGCTTCGTTCTAATTTATTTGAGTGCTGATTCATCAGATACATTCTTCGTACATACTTATCTTTTAAGTGTTGCTATTCAGTTTAACATTTTTAGTTTTTTGTTACTTAGTGTACCTAGTTACTCATCGCTAAATCTAGTGAATGGGTGGGATGAGCCATTGTAGCCTAATTCTAAAGCCGCTTGGTAGTCTGCTATCAATGGTAGTCAAATACAAATTTGATGACGCAGCTCGATTAGTTTTAGCAGAGTCTACTAATAGGTCTGTGTGTTAAGAGGTTCAGCATTGTCTTTCCAGGCATGAATAAGGCAACTAATTCTTGACTCACGTTCTATTACTAATTTGATACTGTTACATAAATCGAAACGACCTAATATCGTTTAACAACAAAAACGATAAACAAAAGCCACACGATACAAATACACACTAACACTAAGAATACAATGAACGTGTTGGTTATCTAAAGCTGCACACACACATATGTACAACGAACCTGGTTGCGCCTGGTATCAACAACAACATGTATGTGACAAAAAGGGAAAGACAACATAAGCAAAGTCTACAAAAAACAATGTATTAGCAATGAGCTCCCTAGAAGGCGAGATCACGAACCTTCCACTTCAAGAATGTTCGTTAGACTGGTTGTGTCGGACTATAAAAGGGCTGGACAAAGCAGGCAGCAGTCAGTAAGAATTAAGTCAGCCTTGTGTGAAGTTGCGTGTGAACAAAACAAGTCGTGGTTGTAAAGTGAATAATTGTGTGAAGTAGTAATAAGAATAATAAACAGATTATCATTGTTGTATCGTTAAGTTGTATACAGTGGCACACAAAAGTTGTGTAAAGAATAAAGAGGTTAACTGAACTTAAGTTAAACACATATTTGTTTTTACTTTGTTTGCAATCAACGAACTCATATTTAAACTTTTTTAAAAAGGTAAAAACGTAACAATACGTTGGGAACACTTTTTTGTAGGCATATTGATCCAAATTCAATTTACAGTGCCCATCACAAACATTTTGTTCGGATTTTTTTTTATTATTATTTGAGTATTGCTGCAGATGTTCGGTCCATCGAACTAGACCGAGAATTGTACGAAGGATTTTTCAGTTTTGCCAAGCCTTATACCCACGCATGAGGAGTCATACAACAACTTCCAAACTTTAAAAGTTGATAACGGAAGCCCAGTTTTAAAATTAGTTGTTATTTATTCAGTCTGTTTGGCCATGGACCATAGACGAGCATAGACAATGCCATGTGGTCGCTGGGCTCTGGAACAGTTGGTTGAGAGTCCAGAGTCATTTTTAGTTGAATGACGAGGTGAACAAACAAAATTGTCGAATTTAGGAAAATACTAATCCCCATTAGAACAAACAGCCATGTATGCAGATAAAGTCACTGTAGTCTGTGCAATCGTATTAAGTCCATATTTCTTTGAAAACAACGTTTTACTGGTCATCACAGTCATCACATTTTACTGGTCACGACCAGGCGATTACAGGTCGATAATTACCAACTTCTTTTGGTATAAATTGGCTGATCTAGGCACCAACACCATGTATTTTCAACAGAACCGAGCTAATTGCCTCACAGCTCATGTCACATTGGCTTTTCTGCACAAGCGATTTGAGTGCATTGAGTCATTTCACGTGAAAGTAATATGAAGTGGCCATAGATATCGAGCGATTTGATCACGTTGGACCTTTTCTTGTGGAGTTTTCTTAAAACAGCGGTTCCCAAAGCCAACATAATGAATGTCATCGAAGAAATTCAACCTGATTTGTGCACCAGTTTCATGGAAAATTGGACATTTCGGGTGAGTTCCTTCAAGAGAAAAATAGCACTAATACACGCACATATAGAATTCGTCATTACAACCCTACAATCAGAATTACAACCTAGCTTCTCACATCTCTTGTCTTGTGTGTGTTAATTTTATACATGAGTGGCGGGACCTACAGTTTAAAGTTGACTCTGGACGACAGATTTTTAAGGAAATTTTCATGGCAATTTATTTATTTCGCTCTCAGAGCTTTTGCCAGAAATCTGAAGAAAGAAATATTTATTTTTGATTTCGTTTTGTTGGAGATGTCTGACTAGGGATTTGAACTGTGGAATCACGTCTCATAAGCCAACACAATGCCTACTACACTACGGATAGAATTGACCACGTTAGACTTTCTCTTGTGGGGGGTTTTCACAAAGCCAACATAATTAATGAAATTTGGCCTGATTTATGTGCGGCAGTTTCTTGGAAAATTTGACATTTTGGATGCATTACTCCCAGAGAAGAATTGCATCATCATGCACATTAAAACGCATAAGAAACTTCAATGATTTCTCACACATACTTTGTTTAATTTTAATTTAATAAAGTGTCCGCCAAATAACTTTTTCTTTTGAAAATGCTTTAAAAAACAAAACTACGGAATATTTTCTCAAATTTCTTTTTTTTTTATTTGAAAGTACAATCCTTCCGGTTAATAATGGAAAATAATTTCATTCAAATGGCTGCCTCGGCTGGCCATGCAGTACCCCACACAATCGGTCCAATTTTTAAACACATTATCGATTGTGTGCAGCTGTATTTCACCAATGGCTTCACGAATATTTTCCTTTAAAGCGTCAATTGTCTCTGGCTTGTCGGCGTAACACTTATCTTTGACGGCGCCCCACAAATAATAGTCCAACGGTGTCAAATCGCAGCTCCGAGGCGGCCAAACGACATCAGCTCTGCGGCTGATAATGCGATCTTGAAAAACAGGGCGCAAAACTTCCAGAGTAGCTTCGGCTGTGTGGCACGTAGCGCCGTCCTGTTGAAACCAAATGTTGCCAATATCATCCTCCTCAATTTTTGTGAACAAAAATTCGTTCAACATGGCCCGATAACGATCGCCATTGACTGTAACGGCCACTCCTTGCTTATTTTCGAAGAAAAATGGCCCAATTATGCCTCTGGACCAAAGTCCACACCAAACAGTGACTTGTTGTGGGTGCGTCGGCTTTTCAATGTATGCGTGCGGGTTTTCTTTGCGCCAAATGCGACAATTTTGCTTGTTTACATACCCGCCAAGATCAAACTGAGCTTCATCTGAAAAGATGATTTTTTTTTTGCCAAAATCTGCATCTTCTGGTGTAGGCTACTGCATGGCCAGCCGAGGCAACCATTTGAATGAAATTATTTTCCATTATTAACCGGAAGGATTGTACTTTCAAATAAAAAAAGAAATTTGAGAAAATATTCAGTAGTTTTGTTTTTTAAAGCATTTTCAAAAAACAAAAAAGTTATTTGGCGGACCCTTTAGTAGGAAGTATTTAATGTAAGACCCGATAGAATAACTAAATGTTCATTCCGTCCATATAATCCATTCAAGAAGCTCTCTCGTTTTATATTCTTACCTTTTGAACATCAAACTTCATATGATTGTGTTGAAAATAATTTGAAGTTGAGCAGCTTAAACGCCTGCCACTTATGACAGCGCTTAACTTGACGTATAATTTTCTAAAATTACTAGGCATTTCCAACGAAAGCCTTTAAGAAACGATAAGAAAAATTTCAATAAAATTTTATTCTTCGTTAACAAAAGAAAAGAAAATTTCCGTTTCGTTTCGTTTACGTCGGCTTTTGCAAGTTTAAACTTCTGCAGAAGAAGCAGAACATGATGCACAGAAAATATAAAAAGAGTTTCTTTATTTGCTTAAGTATTTATTTTTAATTTTTTTGGTTGTTGTTGTTGTAAATGAATGCAACTATTTATGCCTTTAACAAACTTCTTTCATAAACACATACATACACACGAACACACAAAAAAGGGAATAAAAAAAGAGAAGAAAAATACACACAAGAATTTTGAAAATACTTGATGAATGAGCCCCAAAGACTTGTATGACATAGATTATGTTACTCTACACATACATACATACAAATATATTAATTCTTATACAAATATACACATACTATACATACTAATGGGTGATTTTTTAAGAGCTATAGGAACATTTTTCAAAAAAAAACACATAAAATTCAGAAAAATGCATGAAATTTTCAATTTAATGTTTGAAGAATATTTCATGCAAATGTTGACCGCCACTGCGCCTCAAATTGTCCATCCGCTTAGTCCAATTTTGGCATACTCTTTCCAACATTTCGGCCGGTATCTCACGAATAAATGCTTCAATGTTGTCTTCCAATGCGTCAATTGAAGCGGACTTGTCTGTATAGGACATGAGCTTTAACATGAGCCCCACAAAAATTAGTCTAAAGGCGTTAAATCGCACGATCTAGGCGGCCAATTGACCGGTCCCGAACGTGAAATAAAATGTTCACCGAAGTCGCCTCTAAATAAGTCCATTGTTACGCGTGCTGTGTGGCATGTGGCACCGTCTTGTTGAAGCCACCTGTCATGCAAGTCAAGCTCTTGTATTTTGGGCCATTCACAGTTACGTTACGATTCGCAGCATCTTTGAAGAGGTACGGTCCAATAATGCCACCAGCCCATAAACCGCACCAAACTCTGACTTATTCCGGATGCTGGTTGGTAGCTTTTGCAATGCTTCTGGCTGACCTTCATTCCAAAATCGACAATTCTGCTTATTTACGTATCCATTGAGCCAAAAATGAGCTTCGTCGCTGAACACAATTTTTCGATAAAGAAGTAGATCTTCGGCCAATTGTCCAAGAGCCCATTCACCAAAAATTCTGCGTTGCGGTAGGTCGTTCGGCTTCAGTTCATGCACCAGCTGTATTTTGAAAGGCACACCACACCTAAATCCTTCCGCAAAATTTTCCACGTTGTTGAGTAACAGAGGCCCAATTGCTGCGAACGGCGACGAATCGATAATTGATCGTCATCATTAACACTGGCCGATACGGCTGCGATATTTTCTTCAGTTCGCACTCTACGTAAGCGTGTTGGTGGTTTAATGTCCAACAATGTACATTTTTGGTGCGAAATTTAGTCACAATAGCCCGAATAGCCGCTTCAGTGGGTCGATTAAACTGACCATAAAATGGAAGAAGCGCGCGATGAACTTTCTTAACAGAGCCACGCATTTTGATAAGAAAATTCAATGATTTGCAAGCGTTGTTTGTTTTTTAAGACGATTCATGGTTAAATTATTGACCAAACTGTAGATGACACATTGACAGTGAAATAAAACACGAAACGTGCGTGAGCTGGTTAAACCAGTGTTGCCAATAAGATAGTTAGCTAAAAAATCACCCGTTATATGTATACATATGTATGTGTAAGCATAAAAACATATTTACTGTGTGCTGTGCTGTGCTGTTTTGTGTTTGTGTTTGTATTTGCCTAGAAATTTTATTATATTCCTAAGCATAGATAAATATGTATGTGTATGTGTGTATGTATGTATGTATGTGTGTGTAAGCTTATCCATCTTTCGCTTGCTCAATATCTTCTCTAAAGAGTTGCATTTTCTTAAAGGTTCGCACGCTACTCTGTCTTCCCTGGCAATACATTGCTTAACTAAAACTGTCTGTACAATCTTGGCTACGCTGAGCAAAATATTATCCCAACGGACTTATCGTGGAAAATGCGTTTTCTTTGGTAGCTTTGGCAGCAGCAACAGCAAGCCATTAATTTTGCTTCTATGAAAACTTCGACTTCTTAAGCTCACATCTATGATTATAAGCATGCTCTTGTAAATATGCATGCATGCACAAGCATGTGCATGTGCATAAATATGTGTGTGTCGCTTGCCTTTAATAGAGTTAAAGTTTGTCTTTAGGGACTTTAGAGACGAGTCACAAGATTAAAAATAATTGGCAGTTTGCTTACCCACCACCAAGTCTTCTTTTACGCACAAATGTCATCACACACATACATATACAATTACAATTACAATGCAATGCAACACAGCAATGTAGACAAAATAGATGACAACAAATAAACGAACAGATGGCCGTTATACAAAATATACACAAAGGAACGGATATTTATACGAATGTATGCGCGCGTGTGTGTGTGTGTGTATGCAGAGAAGCGTTAAAAAGAAATATTTTGTATCCGGCATACTTATCTGATGGCATTTTTAAAGTTGGCCCTTAAACTTCTGCTCAAAAAAATTTTTTTTTAATTTTTTGTTGGTTGACCAAAAGGGTTGACATTCTTAGAGGCAAATTCAAATAGCCCATCCTTTACTTTGTTGTTGTTCAATGATAAATTTGGTTTCTATTTTTTTAATCAGATTTCTTAAATTCATTAAAAAAAATTCTATACACACTTTAAGTAGGTCAAAACATTGGGTGTGTGTTCAAATAGTACCGACCAACTGTTTAGATTTGGTTGTGGCTAAAGCTTTATAAAGGGTGTTTTTTTATAGAGGTATAGAACTTTAAGTTGGCATTACTTTTCAAGATGGCGACCGATTTAACAGCTGTCAAGTGATTTATTCTCAGTTTGGTTTGGCAATTTATCATGAATAGACTCATGCCTGAACAACGCTTGCAAATTGTGCAATTTTATTTCGAAAATAATGGTTCTGTGCGGAAAACGTATCGCACACTACGTCCGAACCCGAATGAGTCCATCCGCCATCGAGCACAGGAATTGGATCTGTGTCCATCCACTTTATGGAAGATTTTGCGGAAGGATCTTGGTTTGCGTGCTTACAAAATCCAACTCGTACAAGATTTGAAGCCAAACGATCATCAAGTAAGGCGTAGATTCGTCGAATGGGCCCAAAACGAGATTACCGTTGTTCCCGATTTTCATAAGCGAATTTTGTTTAGCGATGAAGCGCACTTCTGGTTGAATGGCTACGTCAACAAACAAAACTGCCGCATTTGGAGTGAAGGTAATCCTCAAGTGTATATGGAAACACCGTTACATCCAGAAAAACTGACTGTTTGGTGCGCTTTATGGGTTGGTGGAATCATTGGTCCGTACTTTTTCAAAAACGATGGTGGCCAGAACGTTACAGTCAATGGTGATCGGTATAGAGCCATGATTACTAACATTTTCATTCCTGAATTGAATAACCATGATGTCCAGGAGATGTGGTTTCAACAAGACGGCGCAACATGTCACACAGCTCGTGCCACAATAGATTTATTGAAAGACACGTTTGGTGACCGCCTAATTTCACGTTTTGGACCTGTGAATTGGCCTCCAAGATCTTGTGATTTAACACCGCTAGACTACTTCCTGTGGGGCTATGTAAAGTCATTGGTCTATGCAGTAAAGCCACAAACGCTTGACCATTTGGAAGAAAACATTCGCCGTATTATTGCCGATATACGGCCACAAATGTTGGAAAAAGTCATCGAAAATTGGACGTCCAGATTGGACTAGATCCGCGCTAGCCGTGGCGGTCATATGCCAGAAATCATATTTAAAATGTAATGCCGCAAGATTATCTTTCGGATAAATAAAATTCATGTCAATCGAAAAATCCATCGTTGTTTTATTGCAACTTAAAGTTCTATGCCTCTATAAAAAACACCCTTTACATACATGCATACATAATTGGTCATTACAACCCTTCAGTCAGGATTACAATCTATTTTCTCACACCACTTATGTTATGTATGCTAATTTTATACATGAGTGGCGGCACCTACAGTTTAAAGTCGACTCCGAATGACAGATCCTTTCAGAATCTTTTCATGGCAATTTTATTTTACTCTCAGAGAGTTTTTTTTGCCAGAAATCTGCTTAGAGGCAGGCGCCGACAAGTCTAATAAGCCGACTACTAGACTACGGCGATTTCTAAAGCTAAAGCTCTATACCCTCAGCTTATTGAACAACGACTAGATTTGCGGTATGACTACGTTTAATTGCAAATCATTTCTGCCTCTCAGTTTGGTTTATAGATTGGTCAAGGAAGCAGAGAGTATGGAAGACGCTTTATGTCAATAAACGTCTCTTACTCAACGGAGAAGTTGCTGTAGTCTTGTAGGTACTGTGTTGGCTTATTAGACATGAGCACTTGGTTCAAACCCCAGCTTAGACGTGTCGAACAGAACAAAACATGAAAGAAATAATTCATTGACGAATTCCTCTCAGCAGTCTTCTAGCAAAAACTCTGAAAGTAAATAGAATTGGAATGAGAAGTTTGTAAAAAATCTTTCGTTCGATGTTATACTGTACGTCCCGATACTTACTTACTTAACTTGCCATTTACAAACTGATTAACGGATTTCCCCAGTGTTAACATATCCTTCCAGGCGCCTATGCTTCTTGCGCGCCTATACCAGTTGATCACACCAACATCTTGTAACATCTCCTTGGGGTTACCTTTCTCAGTAAGCGGCAAACTGTCCACCCTACACGCAGTTTACCAACTTCCTCTGCCCTGCCCGCCAGTTTCATAGGGATTGCGATTACCGCCCTCCTAGTACCTCCTGGAACGTTCCTGATCGTCTTGAGAGCCGACGGTTGTATTTCCCCGATTTGGTCCCTCCATGCGGCGATTATTTCCTCCTCAGTTGTTACTTCATCCAGGTATCTGAGTTCGAATGTAGCCTCGTCAGTTATTGTTCTGACCTCTATCTCTTCGGCCAATAAGCTCCTTAGCTTAGAACGGTGCATCTCCGTAGCCACCTCTGCCCATCTTCTAAACTCCAGAAGGATTTCGGCTCTTTGAGTCTTCTTCACAAGCTGGACATCCTCACCAACTGAAGGGCATTCCTTACCTTCCTTAGAATGTCCGCAAACTATAGTTTCTTGGTTGGCTTTATTATCATTGCGTCTGGTCTTGGAGGTTTTCTGCGCTTCCTAGTTTTCACGATCCAATCATTGTGCTACTGAGTGTCTTCCTCTGTTGCTGCGGGCACTACCACAGTCTGGTTCCTCGATCTGGTTCTTTCAACGCAAACAAGGTCGGCCTCTTCGTCGACTTATGCGAATCTCCCTATCAAATACCCGTCTCGCCGGAGCATCCTTCTCCATTCGAACAACATAGCCGAGCCAGCGCATCCTTTGGATGTTAATACGCTGCACAACTTCCATGTCGTTAAGGAATTCATACAGTTTGCGGTTGGATTGGATGCGGAGATTATCGCCAACTTGCACGAGACCGAAGATCTTACGTTGGACTTTTCTCTTGAATACTCTTAAGGCTGCTGCATCAATGTTTAATAGTGTCCACGCCTCTGCGCCATAGAGGAGCACAGGGAGGGTGAGCGTCTTGAAAAGTACATGGATTGAACTAGTATACACAGCATACAGGTTGTGTGAGAACCTAGTTTGCATTTCTGACTAAAGAATTTTGTTTGTTTTTTTAATTATACTCGCATAGTTTTTGGTAGAAGCCTCTGCTGAGAGCAAGTCAGCAAAGAAATATTTTTTTAGATTTCGTTTTGCGGGGTTTAAACTACAGGTTCGCGTCTCTGCTAAGCCAACATACTATCTATTAAAATACGGCGACTACTGTTTATTAACCACGGATTTCAATGCGGCTGTTTACCCCTGAATCAAGCGCAAACACTTAACATACGTTTCTGCTCAGTGACTATGTCTCCAGAAGAAGTAGAAATTCGAAATATTTCTACATGTAATTAAGATAAGTTGAAGTCGCCGTGGTCTAGTAGGTAGTGTGTTGGCTTATTAGAAGAAAAGCCAGGGTTCGAGCCCCAGGCCAGACATCAAGACAAAATACAAAAAAGTATTTCTTCGGCGACTTCCTCTCAGCAGATTTCTGGCAAAAACTCTCAGAGTAAATAAAATTGCTATGAAAAGTTTCTCAAAAATCTGTAGTTCGGAGTCGACATTAAACTGTAGGTCCTCCCCACTCATGTATAAAATTAACACACACAACATAAGTGGTGTGAGAAACTAGGTCGTAATGCTGACTGAAGGGTTGTAATGACCATTTATGTATGTAAAGGGTGTTTTTTATAGAGGTATAGAACTTTAAGTTGCAATAAAACAACGATGACTTATTTGATTGACATGAATTTTATTTATCCGAAAGATAATCTTGTGGCATTACATTTTAAATTAGATTTCTGGCATATGACCGTCACGGCTGGCGCGGATGTAGTCCAATCTGGACGTCCAATTTTCGATGAATTTTTCCAACATTTGTGGCCGTATATCGGCAATAATACGGCGAATGCTGTCTTCCAAATGGTCAAGCGTTTGTGGCTTTACCGCATAGACCAATGACTTTACATAGCCCCACAGAAAGGAGTCTAGCGGTGTTAAATCACAAGATCTTGGAGGCCAATTCACAGGTCCAAAACGTGAAATTAGGCGGTCACCAAACGTGTCTTTCAATAAATCTATTGTGGCACGAGCTGTGTGACATGTTGCGCCGTCTTGTTGAAACCACATCTCCTGGACATCATGGTTATTCATTTCAGGAATGAAAAAGTTTGTAATCATGGCTCTATACCGATCACCATTGACTGTAACGTTCTGGCCACCATCGTTTTTGAAAAAGTACGGACCAATGATTCCAGCAGCCCATAAAGCGCACCAAACAGTCAGTTTTTCTGGATGTAACGGTGTTTCCACATACACTTGAGGATTATCTTCACTCCAAATGCGGCAGTTTTGTTTGTTGACGTAGCCATTCAACCAGAAGCGCGCTTCGTCGCTAAACAAAATTCGCTTATGAAAATCGGGAACAACGGTAATCTCGTTTTGGGCCCATTCGACGAATGATGATCGTTTGGCTTCAATTCTTGCACGAGTTGGATTTTGTAAGGACGCAAACCAAGATCCTTCCGCAAAATCTTCCATAAAGTGAATGGACACAGATCCAATTCCTGTGCTCGATGGCGGATGGACTCATTCGGGTCTTCCTCAATGCTACGCTCTACAGCAGCAATAGCTTCTTCTGTACGCACCGTACAGCGTCTCTGGGGATGCGAGTTATCAATAAGAGTAAACGTGGTGCGAAAACGTTCCATGGTTAATCGAATTAACTGCTCTGATGGACGATTTTGTCGACGATAAAATGGACGTAGTGCGCGATACGTTTTCCGCACAGAACCATTATTTTCGAAATAAAATTTCACAATTTGCAAGCGTTGTTCAGGCGTGAGTCTATTCATGATGAATTGCCAAACCAAACTGAGAATAAATCACTTGACAGCTGTTAAATCGGTCGCCATCTTGAAAAATAATGCCAACTATACCTCTATAAAAAACACCCTTTAGAATACGCCGACTAACGTTTATTAACCACGGATTTCAATGCAGCTGGTTACCCCTGTATCACGGGCAGATACTTAACTTACGTTTCTGCACAGCGACTATGTCTCCAGAGGAAGTAGAAATTCGAAATATTTCTACATGTAGTTAAGCTAAGTTTTAAGCTAAGTTTTGAAATAAACTATTGACTTGAAAAATAGCTTAGAGGTGCCGTATAAGGATTCAAATCATCATCTGCCATGTGAGAATCCCAAAATAATTTTTTCTTTGATTGCCGAAATTCTCCTGAAGGTATTTAGTTTGCGAAATAAAAATCAAATAAGTAGAGCAACCTCTGTCATCATTGCTCGCATACATAATTTATTTCTCAAATCTCTTAAAAAAAATTCAGAAATTTCTTGAAAAGAAAGAAATCCTTTTCCAATGCCAATCGAATAACATCGTCATCATCATCCATTTGAGAGTTTTTAAGCAATTCATCACATTTTTTTTTATTGCCATGATCAGCACAATGCAAAGCAAAACGTTTACATTTGCATTTAAGTATTGTGCACACTCACACACACACTCGAACTTATGCACACACTTAAATATTTAATCGTACAACGGCAGACAATTACGAAAATGTATTACAATTTCAATTTGTAATCATCATCCATATACGAGTATCAAACAGAACAGAGTAATACGAAGAGCGACAAAGAGAGACAAAGAGAGAGAGAGTGAGAGCAAGAGTGAGAGCCAGTGTAAGAGAAACTATAAATTTTAATATTAAACAATACACTGTAACAATAACAACACTTAACAATAACAATTACAACAATTTACAATAATAACAACAACAACAATAACAACATAATACAATAGAATACAATAACACGTATAAAATGTATTTAAAAATAATACAATAAAATGTAATACAATGTTAATTTAACTTTAACTAACTAATTTACTACTACTAGTACAACTACAATAATTAAACACACACACACATACACACACATGTAAAATGAATGGACACGAAGCACACCACACACCATGTACACACAGAGAGAGAGAGAGAGACGGAAGAAAGAGAGGGCGAGTCATTAGTATTCTTTAAGTTTCAATTATAAAATCTGAATGAATGAATATTCACAAGCCAAATTATGTATAAACGAACTGAAAACGAATACTATTTACACATACACACACACACATACACATGCAACTGTGGACAACAGCATGCATGCATGTATGCTTGAGTAGGTTTGTGTATGCTTTCTAGTATTTGTGATTTAATATATGAGAGTTTCTTTATTTCTCTTTTAGAATATATGTACGTTACACATACGATATACGTTATATATATAAGTACGTGTGTGTGTTTGGTGTATGTCTGCCTAAATAAACAGCATGATGTCCTCCCTCTCTTTATAAGCGTATAGTGAGTGTATAAGTGTTTGTAGGTTTCGTTCATTTGCTTTTGAAATGTAAATTTACTAGAAAACTACAGTTTACATACAACAAATAATCACATACACATACACATACAGAGTATGTGTACGTGTGTGAGTGACTATAGCAAATTATAATGCATTTTGAAGTTGAAATAAATGCAAATGAGTTGAGTTTTACATTACGATTCTCTGTATTACTATTGAAATAAAATCATGAAAATTTGTTTACACCGGGAGAAAAAATTTTGTCTTCCTTAGTTAAGAAGATTTTTAGAATAAAAAGAAGAAGTGAGGCATTGGATGTACAGATTATTTCTATCAGTAACAGCTGAAATTCTATCAGCTGATATCGAAACTAGCATCAAAAGCATTACAGAGGATAGAAAAAAAATTAGAAAAAAGCCGCTGTTAAGTTATCCACAAATGATTGAAATTGGAAGGAAAGATTGCAACGAGTTGCCGCAGTCTAGTAGGTAGTACGTTGGCTTATTGGACATGAGGCCACGATTCAAACCACAAGTCAGACATGTCCTACAAAACGAAATATGAAAAAATATTTCATTTGGCAGCTTCCTTTCATCAGTTTTCTGGCAAAAACTCTGCGCGTAAAATAAATTGCTATGAAAATGTTTCTCAAAAAAATCTTTCGTTCGGAGCCGACTTTAAAATGTAGGTTCTGTCACTCATGTATAAAATTAACACACACAACATAAGTGGTGTGGGAAACTATGTCGTAATTCTGACTGAATGGTTGTAATGACCATTTATGTATGTAAAGGGTGTTTTTTTTATAGAGGTATAGAACTTTAAGTTGCAATAAAACAACGACGGATTATTCGATTGACATGAATTTTATTTATCCGAAAGATAATCTTGTGGCATTACATTTTAAATATGATTTCTGGCATATGACCGCCACGGCTGGCGCGGATGTAGTCCAATCTGGACGTCCAATTTTCGATGACTTTTTCCAACATTTGTGGCCGTATATCGGCAATAATACGGCGAATGTTGTCTTCCAAATGGTCAAGCGTTTGTGGCTTTACCGCATAGACCAATGACTTTACATAGCCCCACAGAAAGTAGTCTAGCGGTGTTAAATCACAAGATCTTGGAGGCCAATTCACAGGTCCAAAACGTGAAATTAGGCGGTCACCAAACGTGTCTTTCAATAAATCTATTGTGGCACGAGCTGTGTGACATGTTGCGCCGTCTTGTTGAAACCACATCTCCTGGACATCATGGTTATTCAATTCAGGAATGAAAAAGTTTGTAATCATGGCTCTATACCGATCACCATTGACTGTAACGTTCTGGCCACCATCGTTTTTGAAAAAGTACGGACCAATGATTCCAGCAGCCCATAAAGCGCACCAAACAGTCAGTTTTTCTGGATGTAACGGTGTTTCCACATACACTTGAGGATTATCTTCACTCCAAATGCGGCAGTTTTGTTTGTTGACGTAGCCATTCAACCAGAAGCGCGCTTCGTCGCTAAACAAAATTCGCTTATGAAAATCGGGAACAACGGTAATCTCGTTTTGGGCCCATTCGACGAATGATGATCGTTTGGCTTCAATTCTTGCACGAGTTGGATTTTGTAAGGACGCAAACCAAGATCCTTCCGCAAAATCTTCCATAAAGTGAATGGACACAGATCCAATTCCTGTGCTCGATGGCGGATGGACTCATTCGGGTCTTCCTCAATGCTACGCTCTACAGCAGCAATAGCTTCTTCTGTACGCACCGTACAGCGTCTCTGGGGATGCGAGTTATCAATAAGAGTAAACGTGGTGCGAAAACGTTCCATGGTTAATCGAATTAACTGCTCTGATGGACGATTTTGTCGACGATAAAATGGACGTAGTGCGCGATACGTTTTCCGCACAGAACCATTATTTTCGAAATAAAATTTCACAATTTGCAAGCGTTGTTCAGGCGTGAGTCTATTCATGATGAATTGCCAAACCAAACTGAGAATAAATCACTTGACAGCTGTTAAATCGGTCGCCATCTTGAAAAATAATGCCAACTATACCTCTATAAAAAACACCCTTTAGAATACGCCGACTAACGTTTATTAACCACGGATTTCAATGCAGCTGGTTACCCCTGTATCACGGGCAGATACTTAACTTACGTTTCTGCACAGCGACTATGTCTCCAGAGGAAGTAGAAATTCGAAATATTTCTACATGTAGTTAAGCTAAGTTTTAAGCTAAGTTTTGAAATAAACTATTGACTTGAAAAATAGCTTAGAGGTGCCGTATAAGGATTCAAATCATCATCTGCCATGTGAGAATCCCAAAATAATTTTTTCTTTGATTGCCGAAATTCTCCTGAAGGTATTTAGTTTGCGAAATAAAAATCAAATAAGTAGAGCAACCTCTGTCATCATTGCTCGCATACATAATTTATTTCTCAAATCTCTTAAAAAAAATTCAGAAATTTCTTGAAAAGAAAGAAATCCTTTTCCAATGCCAATCGAATAACATCGTCATCATCATCCATTTGAGAGTTTTTAAGCAATTCATCACATTTTTTTTTATTGCCATGATCAGCACAATGCAAAGCAAAACGTTTACATTTGCATTTAAGTATTGTGCACACTCACACACACACTCGAACTTATGCACACACTTAAATATTTAATCGTACAACGGCAGACAATTACGAAAATGTATTACAATTTCAATTTGTAATCATCATCCATATACGAGTATCAAACAGAACAGAGTAATACGAAGAGCGACAAAGAGAGACAAAGAGAGAGAGAGTGAGAGCAAGAGTGAGAGCCAGTGTAAGAGAAACTATAAATTTTAATATTAAACAATACACTGTAACAATAACAACACTTAACAATAACAATTACAACAATTTACAATAATAACAACAACAACAATAACAACATAATACAATAGAATACAATAACACGTATAAAATGTATTTAAAAATAATACAATAAAATGTAATACAATGTTAATTTAACTTTAACTAACTAATTTACTACTACTAGTACAACTACAATAATTAAACACACACACACATACACACACATGTAAAATGAATGGACACGAAGCACACCACACACCATGTACACACAGAGAGAGAGAGAGAGACGGAAGAAAGAGAGGGCGAGTCATTAGTATTCTTTAAGTTTCAATTATAAAATCTGAATGAATGAATATTCACAAGCCAAATTATGTATAAACGAACTGAAAACGAATACTATTTACACATACACACACACACATACACATGCAACTGTGGACAACAGCATGCATGCATGTATGCTTGAGTAGGTTTGTGTATGCTTTCTAGTATTTGTGATTTAATATATGAGAGTTTCTTTATTTCTCTTTTAGAATATATGTACGTTACACATACGATATACGTTATATATATAAGTACGTGTGTGTGTTTGGTGTATGTCTGCCTAAATAAACAGCATGATGTCCTCCCTCTCTTTATAAGCGTATAGTGAGTGTATAAGTGTTTGTAGGTTTCGTTCATTTGCTTTTGAAATGTAAATTTACTAGAAAACTACAGTTTACATACAACAAATAATCACATACACATACACATACAGAGTATGTGTACGTGTGTGAGTGACTATAGCAAATTATAATGCATTTTGAAGTTGAAATAAATGCAAATGAGTTGAGTTTTACATTACGATTCTCTGTATTACTATTGAAATAAAATCATGAAAATTTGTTTACACCGGGAGAAAAAATTTTGTCTTCCTTAGTTAAGAAGATTTTTAGAATAAAAAGAAGAAGTGAGGCATTGGATGTACAGATTATTTCTATCAGTAACAGCTGAAATTCTATCAGCTGATATCGAAACTAGCATCAAAAGCATTACAGAGGATAGAAAAAAAATTAGAAAAAAGCCGCTGTTAAGTTATCCACAAATGATTGAAATTGGAAGGAAAGATTGCAACGAGTTGCCGCAGTCTAGTAGGTAGTACGTTGGCTTATTGGACATGAGGCCACGATTCAAACCACAAGTCAGACATGTCCTACAAAACGAAATATGAAAAAATATTTCATTTGGCAGCTTCCTTTCATCAGTTTTCTGGCAAAAACTCTGCGCGTAAAATAAATTGCTATGAAAATGTTTCTCAAAAAAATCTTTCGTTCGGAGCCGACTTTAAAATGTAGGTTCTGTCACTCATGTATAAAATTAACACACACAACATAAGTGGTGTGGGAAACTATGTCGTAATTCTGACTGAATGGTTGTAATGACCATTTATGTATGTAAAGGGTGTTTTTTTTATAGAGGTATAGAACTTTAAGTTGCAATAAAACAACGACGGATTATTCGATTGACATGAATTTTATTTATCCGAAAGATAATCTTGTGGCATTACATTTTAAATATGATTTCTGGCATATGACCGCCACGGCTGGCGCGGATGTAGTCCAATCTGGACGTCCAATTTTCGATGACTTTTTCCAACATTTGTGGCCGTATATCGGCAATAATACGGCGAATGTTGTCTTCCAAATGGTCAAGCGTTTGTGGCTTTACCGCATAGACCAATGACTTTACATAGCCCCACAGAAAGTAGTCTAGCGGTGTTAAATCACAAGATCTTGGAGGCCAATTCACAGGTCCAAAACGTGAAATTAGGCGGTCACCAAACGTGTCTTTCAATAAATCTATTGTGGCACGAGCTGTGTGACATGTTGCGCCGTCTTGTTGAAACCACATCTCCTGGACATCATGGTTATTCAATTCAGGAATGAAAAAGTTTGTAATCATGGCTCTATACCGATCACCATTGACTGTAACGTTCTGGCCACCATCGTTTTTGAAAAAGTCCGGACCAATGATTCCACCAGCCCATAAAGCGCACCAAACAGTCAGTTTTTTCTGTATGTAACGATGTTTCCACATACACTTGAGGATTACCTTCACTCCAAATGCGACAGTTTTGTTTGTTGACGTAGCCATTCAACCAGAAGTGCGCTTCATCGCTAAACAAAATTCGCTTATGGAAATTCGGGAACAACGATAATCTCGTTTTGGTCCCATTCGACGAATCTACGCCTTACTTGATGATCGTTTGGCTTCAAATCTTGCACGAGTTGGATTTTGTAAGCACGCAAACCAAGATCCTTCCGCAAAATCTTCTATAAAGTGGATGGACACAGATCCAATTCCTGTGCTCGATGGCGGATGGACTCATTCGGGTCTTCCTCAACGCTATGCTGTACAGCAGCAATAGCTTCTTCTGTACGCACCGTACAGCGTCTCTGGGGATGCGAGTTATCAATAAGAGTAAACGTGGTGCGAAAACGTTCCATGGTTAATCGAATTAACTGCTCTGATGGACGATTTTGTCGACGATAAAATGGACGTAGTGCGCGCTACGTTTTCCGCACAGAACCATTATTTTCGAAATAAAATTGCACTATTTGCAAGCGTTGTTTAGGCGTGAGTCTATTCATAATGAATTGCCAAAAAAAAAACTGAAAATAAGTCACTTGACAGCTGTTAAATCGGTCGCCATCTTGAAAAGTAATGCCAACTTAAAGTTCTATACCTCTATAAAAAACACCCTTTACATTCGATATTTATCTAAATTTTTTGTTAGAAAATTTTATCCAATTTCATAAAACTTTTATCACACAACTTCTAGTTTTATGTAAGAAGTAATAGTGTATAAATATTTTGGTATTAGTTATTATACTTTCAGAGCAGCCCATATATCCTTTTTTAAGATTTTTAAAAAATGTAATTTTTTGTTCGCCTAAAAGGTAAGAAAATTAAAGAAAATATATTTAAATAATGATGCTTATGTTTTTATGTTCCTCTTTGGGTATATTTTCATCTCAAATTAAATTTTTTTTAGCAACAGAATTCAAAAACTTTTTAGTTTTATTGTGGAAAATGAAAATTACCTTCAGTGATTTGAATTGAAATTTGATACTTAATGATGGAATATTAAGGAAATTAATTTAAGGATATTTATATAAATCAAGCTTCATAAAGAGATTTACGGAGTAATGCTTGGTATTGATTTATGTTTTCTTTCCTTTTGTTTTGTTTTGTTTTATTACCTTTTCAACTCAAATTTAATTTTGTCGCTGTAGATTAGTAACTAATCGAAGTCGAATTGGCAGTTTTAGATTCAAATACATGCTACGTGCTTAGCAACTACTTACAGCAGTATTTGGGGAAACCCGTATCCGGGTAACCAGAGATGAATCACAGAGAGAAAATTGTTATTGACATTATCGATGTTCTATTGCAACAGGAAACTTTTTTACCTCACATGACGTTGACAAAAAATATTTCTAACGAATCACAAAAATGGTTTGTAGACAGCGCACTACATACTAGTCTGTAGCAACTTTGTTTATCATTATATATGTATGTACGTTTAAAAATTAATGTTTGGTGATTGAATCCAGCCGGTTCCATAGAATACTAAGTTCCTCTAATAGATCACTTGACTACATTCAGTAGACGGGTGGTAGTTATACTAACTTAAGCCCGGATGTGCTATTTCTTGGCATTTTCGTTCTGGATACTGTTTAATTTATCGGTCAAATTTCCTATCAAATATCGGGTGTTTCTACCTTTAAATTTAAAATAAACAAAGTGTGTGCATGAGAAATTTTTTATTCATTTCCAAGACCTATTGATGCTATTATGTGTGGAAAACAACATCGTTCATAATGTCCGCCATGTCTTTTCTGTCCAATAGCCATGACTCTGGCTCATAAATTTGCGACAATTTGACCGATGGCATGTGTTACGTTGGTTTTATGGACCACTGTGGACCCCACAAGAAATAGTCTAACACCATCAGGAGCTAAGGCTAACACGTCAGAAGACCATGCCCCACAAATCACTCGTGCAGAATATCCAATGTGGCATGAGCTGTATGGCATGTAGTGCCGTCCTGTTGAAATCATATGTCTTTGGTGACCAGATCATCCAACTTAGATCAAAAGAAGTTGGTAATCATTGGTCAACAGTGTTAGTCGTTGACCGTAGTCGATTGATTCTCAAAGAAATATCGAGAGATGATACTGTTTAAACAAAATCTACAGCAAACAGTGAGTTTTTTCGGAATGCATTGAAGGCTATTGTGTCTCATGTGAATTAGTATCGTTGTGACAATTGGATAATTTTTTATGCTTGTTCATGATGATTTTTCAATGAACATAAGGGGTTCAATTTCCAATTGCTGCTTCAGAGTTTAGTCAGTGATCTCATGTGATGAAGTAAAGCAGACTTAATAAATGACAACTAATTTGACAGATTTAGCTTCAACAAGATGGGCGTTATGGACTGTCAAAGTCCCTGTTGGAAGGCCCTAGATTTGGGCAATTTAAAATTTCCAACTCGAGATCACTTTGTCGAATGCCAATCTATAAGGGGAGCATATTAGAATTTTACTTCTACTAAGGAAGGACGCATTTCTAAAGTGATTCTCCTGGATTTTATAAATAATTGGAACCTAAACCTTTCTCCTTAAACATTATGGACGGTACACTTCAGCTACAATTGAATAGCAATTGAAATCAAATCGGGACTCGTTAAGTTATTCAGTTTCTGGAGTGTTGTTAAGCCTCAAATTAACCCTTTGAGTTGCTTTAATTTCTCATGGTGTATTTATTATTTTAGGGGGGGTGGGGGATACTGTTTGTGTAGCTGAGTCACAAGAACCAGTTGCTACACACACGCACAAGCAGACAAACGCAATTATATGTACGTTCATTCTCTAATAAACATTCACGACACTCATGTACATACATAAACGCATGTACTCTCTAAGAAACAGAGAGCGAGAGCGAGAGAGAGAGAAGTAGAGATAGGGAGTGAGACTTGATTTTCATGGCAATAAAACTGATGTTGTTGTTGTTGTTTTTATTTGTTTGTGGCCTGCTGCATGCATTTGTAATCTGAACCAAATGTTTAAGTGGCTGGCTCTCTAAGAAGGTCAAAAATTCTCTTCTTTAGATGTACAAATGTTGCAACAACAACAGCAGCAACAATAACGACAAGAGAAATAATAACATTAACAAATATTATACGCACATAGGCACACAAACAGACGCATGCATTATTTGCATTCCCTTAAGTCAGAGCAATAAAAACCAACCAGAGTTGCAACACAATAATAATAATAATTATTTTACATTTGCAACAATAATAACAACAACATCATCAACAACAAGAACAACAATAACAACAACAATTATAAATATTAACAGTAAATAATTGGAAATCTTTCGAAGAAGTTCGAAGAAACATGACAGAAAGACACAGATCGATCAGTATAAGCCAGTTGAGCTGGCAAGAAATTGATTTGGTAGGTCGGTACCAGAGACCAATAATGAGTATTAAAAAGGATGAGTAGAATCCAATCATACTCATAATTTCTGATACTTATACGCGTTCATACTTATTTTAATATCATGGAACCTCTACTCATATTCAAAGTTCGAAGTGTACTCATCATATTCATACTTAACAACACGTATGATGTTATGGATTACGACTCTCCTCCATAACTCAACATATACACGAACCACAAAATAAGTACGATTCGCATACGAACACTAAAATACTCACTAAAAGGTTGTGTGTTTTGTCTGCTTGCTGCTCTGTCTTCTTTGCTTATGTCTCTTATTTCTTTTGTTGTAAATGCAACATCAACTTAGACTTAAAATTCGAGTCACTCGAGTCATTTATAAGTAAAGGGTCTGCCAAATAACCTTTTTTTTTGAAAATGCTTTAAAAAAAAACTACGGAATATTTTCTCAAATTTCTTTTTTTTTTATTTGAAAGTACAATCCTTCCGGTTAATAATGGAAAATAATTTCATTCAAATGGCTGTGCTCGGCTGGCCATGCAGTAGCCTACACCAGAAGATGCCGATTTTGGCAAAAAAAAAATCATCTTTTCAGCTGAAGCTCATTTTGATCTTGGCGGGTATGTAAACAAGCAAAATTGTCGCATTTGGCGCACAGAAAACCCGCACGCATACATTGGGAAGCCGACGCACCCAAAACGAGTCACTGTTTGGTGCGGATTTTGGTCCAGAGGCATAATTGGGCCAGTTTTCTTCGAAAATGAGCAAGGAGTGGCCGTTACAGTCAATGGCGATCGTTATAGGGCCATGTTGAACGAATTTTTGTTCACAAAAATTGAAGAGGAGGATATTGGCAACATTTGGTTTCATTTGCTACACAGCCGAAGCTACACTCGATGTTCTGCGCCCTGTTTTTGAAGATCGCATTATCAGCCGCAGAGCTGATGTCGTTTGGCCACCTCGGAGCTGCGATTTGACCCCGTTCGACTATTATTTGTGGGGTGCCGTCAAAGATAAGTGTTACGCCGACAAGCCAGCGGCAATTGACGCTTTAAAGGACAATATTCGTGAAGCCATTGGTGAAATACAGCTGCACACAATCGATAATGTGCTAAAAAATTGGACCGATCGTGTAGGCTACTGCATGGCCAGCCGAGGCAGCCATTTGAATGAAATTATTTTCCATTATTAACCGGGAGGATTCTACTTTGAAATAAAAAAGAAATTTGAGAAAATATTCTGTAGTTTTGTTTTTTAAAGCATTTTCAAAAAAAAGCTATTTGGCGGACCTTTTATTTTAAGTATTTTTCTAAAGTTATAAATCTAAATGCGTAGGTGTATGAATCGAACATATTTCGAATGGTATGAGTTTGATGTCAACGTTGTACGCATACTCATTGCAACCTGTACTTATAAATCAACGTTGTCGTGTGTCAGAATGTATCAGAGCAAATAGTTAAGTTTCAATATTGTTGACTCCTCACTTATATTCAAAATGTCATGAGTACGTATGAGTAGTGAAAAAGCGATGCATTGCTGATCTTTGCATCACAGGTTCGTTAATTTTACGCCAGACAATCCACTTCATTCGTTTGCAAGAAGAGGTTCCTCTAACATAGCCATTGTTGTAGTAACTGACATCGTTTTCTATGGAATTTTTTTTGGAAAAATTGAATTCTTCTTTCAGTTTTCTTTTGCGCTGATCTGGCATTAATTTTCATTATCTTTCCATTTTACGTTCCAATGATTTTTGTCTTCATTTTGCGCCGGCATTTGTGTGTCACTCACTATTAGTGGATAAAAAGACAGAAAGACAGAAAATATTAATATTCGCTTATAAATAACTGTTGTTGTTGTTGTCATTATTTTATTTCTATATTTATTATTTCGCTCTCACTCTCTCACTCTCTATATACACACATACAAATACACAAACGTAATCACGCTCACATTCCCAATAAATCACACATCGATAACAAGTTAATTACATAACCGTTATTGCTTTTATTTCTATTTGAAATTCTTGTTGTTGTTGTTATTGTTGTTGTTCTTGTTGTTATTGTTGTTGTGGTGTTAGTGATTCATAAATAAATTCGTTGCTGTTGTTGTTGTTGTCTTGCAGAAAACCTAGTAAATTATTAAGCTTTAGTTAATAATAGATAGAGAAAGACAAAGAGCGAGAGAGAGAGAAGAGAAGCGAAGAAAAGAAGAAATTTATGACCGTTATGAGGTTGTGTTATGCGGAATTTGGTTTTTTTTGGTTTTATACACGAATTCGGTAGATAAAGTGTTATGTTAGAAGTAATACAGTGCGTTCTAGAAATAAAAGGACAGAAGTGAAACTTTGTGAAGTAAAGTGTTTTCAGTGGTAATTTTAAAAGTTTCAAAAAATGTTTGACTGCAGGTAAGATGATGAGATTAAAAGTGGTGCAGTGTTTAACGTTTTCTTGGATAGAAGAGAGAAACTGTTCGAACGCTAGGTTAATCTGCCTAAATCTGAATCTAGAGGGGGCAAAACAGTCTATTTTTCTTTTTTCTTTGGAAATTTGTTATGAGGTCTCTGTCGTCATGGAATATTGCCTAATAAGGAGACAATTAGGCGTTTGATGAAGATGCGACCCGGAGACCATTTATTGCTTAATAAGTCACTGCCTAGCAGCCTAGCTAACATACTGGAAACACCATTTGGCATAAAAGAATGTGTGGGCTTTTGGACTCTTCCTAATAGTGTGCTTTAAAGTCTTTTTAATTGAATGGGAGAACTAAGTGAGAACCAAGTTGCCGCCTAGCAGCCATACGAACATACTGGCATAAAATAATGTGTGCGCTTCCTAATAGTGTGCATCAGCGTCTTTTGAATTGAATGGTAGAACTAAGTGAGAACCTCATGTGGTTTAAGTTTTTTTTTATCATCAAAGCTGGTTAGATGCTGAAAAGTACAACTAAATAGTGTTGCTAAATCCCCTTGGTCGTCTTGGTGTTCATAGCGCCCAGTCAGTGCATTGAATTCACATACTTATGCTTCAAGCTGGTTCAGAAGTTGTGTTTGTTGCCGTACTTTTGTACTCGATTGGTCAGGCCAACCCTATAAACTGGCTTCTCACATTAGAAGGGCATTTTTTTTACGCCGCACCATAGTGGAAGTCGTCACATCCTCCGTGTGTGGGGCCCTCACCCCCTTAATCCCCCCCTCGTCTCGTGGACTCGTGCCCGCTCCGGAACTACGGTGGTATTACTTCGGAGTGGAGTCCTTTTGGCCCTTTGGCCCCTGCGTGTTCATATCCGTGTCCGGATTGCGTGTAGAAAGTTGAGGAGACATCTAAGTGTGTCCACTGTTCCTTTCGTCCAGGTCGCTGTGTCGGATTTTGTTTGACACATGTACAGGTATCATCTATGCCGGCATGCCTACATGTTCTGCAGCTTCGAGATCTCACTTCTTCAGTTTTAGGATACTCTCCACGTAATTCGCCACTGAAGTCCAATTCTCCCTACTCGCAATCATAGCCCTGACAATGTTAGCGGTCGTGTTCGTTCCAACTATTGACGTCAGTTTAGAGCGATAGATCTACCAGCGTGTACACTCGAAAATAGTGTGCCCTGCATCATCAATTACTTCCTTCTCTTCGTAAAGGCAATAAGGGGAGGCGCCTACAAATTAATGCCAGCTCCCTACCAGAGATGTAACACTTTTCACGGCAATTTTCATTTTATTCTTAGAATTTTTGGTCCGAAAACTGTTTGGAGGAAGTCGCGAAGAAAATATTCCGTTCTTCTTCATATTTTGTTTTGTTCGAGATGTCTGAGCTGGGATTTAAACTACGGATACGTGTGTAATAAGCCAATGCATTACCTACTACGGGTGGCTTTTGTTTTTTAACCACAGACATGAATGCAGCTGTCTCCACCTGACAATGTCTGCATAGGAAGAATAAATTTGACAAATTTGATATGAAATTGCGTTTTTTTACACTTGACCCTCTAGTAGAACAATTTTTCTTTGTTTTCGTACAACCAAAATGAAAAGTTGTTTCAAACCTGTAAGACCAGGCCGCACAATGGATCCTCGCATACTGTGTTCCTTTCACCCGCATCTCGATCTTTTCGGATAGCCAGGCTGCCATAAAGTCTCTGTCGAACATTGCGAATAATTACAGGATCGTCAGGGAATGTCGCCGTTGCCTCAACCTTCTTTCTGGGCGCTTCAGTGTCACACTCGTCTGGGTCCCCGGACACTGTGACATTCCGGGAAACTGCAGAGCCGACGAGGTAGCCAGAGCTGGATAGAAGGCGTACCAAGCAGTTACTTGGACTTGGTTGCGGCATCATCTCAATGGTCATGCTTACAGGTCACTGTGTTATGGGTAGACACTCGGAGAGAATGCGGCTCCCATTTAATGATTTCTGCCGTGGGTGCAGATCCTCTGAGGAGGACGAGACTGTTATCCACTTTCTTTGGCAATGCCCATCTCTTGCGAGGTGCAGATATAGGTTATTTGGTTCTCCGACCCTTGTCAGCTTGACGGAGCATTGATGTCAAGGATATAGCCTCGTTTATCAAACTTTCTGGCTGGTTTTCCAGCGCGGGGTTGTCGTTCTTTAGATGTGCAGATCTTGCGCTGACCGACCTCCCCCTCCTGGGTTCGGGGGAACTTGGTCAGTACAGGAACTGCGTTCACCTGTGGCATCACAACGGGCCGCTATGCATACTCAAGTAAGCTTTTGATATGAAGCTACCACATTAACCAAACCTAACCTAACCTGTAAGGCTTGGGTTTATTGCCCCACACTTGGTGTAAGGTATTCTTTGAATTTTGAATTTTCAATTGAAAATGTGTTACCAAGCTGGACATTTTTTTCTGTTCTCTTTTGCATATTTCGTTTTCTTATAAAAAATAAAACACGGAGTTTTCTTTTAGGCGTTTAGAAACCTAAAAATTATTCACAACTTTTTATCTCCTTCTCTTTTTGCCTCAAAAAAGCCCCTCTAAAATGTTTCCAATTTATTAACAAATAAGACCCAGATTTACTTCTCCGTAGCCGCAAGAAATAAATGCGTCTTACCATTGCCTCATGCTTACATTTTGCAACGTTTGGTAAGGCTTAAAGCGTTCAAAAAAAAAGAAGTAAAAAAATTTAACAAATACAGCCTTTAAGGCAATTTGCAATTGAAAAGAAAAAAACACAACAAAGAAACGTCAAAAAGGGAAATCACAACAACAACAACTGCAATAACAATTGCCTTGCGGTCATACACCAGTAAATAAAAACACTGGCTTGGCTTTGTTTTACTGTGATAAAATAATTTTTTTTCTTTTGTTTTCGGTTTTAAGTAAAAACAATAACAACAAGAGAAAATAAAAAGAGAATGAGTAAACGAACGTATGAGTAAGAGAGAATACAAATTTAAGAAGAAGAAGAAAAAAAATCATTGAATAATTCCTTGAAAACTTGAAAATGCATTGAAAACTATGCAACAATAAATATACGCACACATACACACACAGAGAGACACACATAAAGAAGTTGTTGTATTTCTATATACCTATACATATGTACATACCTATGCATACATGGTTATTTAGTTCACTGTGTCAATAGGGCGTAACAATTAATAAAAACACATGAAGAAAGAAAATAACAACAGAAAACAACAATAAAAACCACAACATAACTTGAATTGACTCTTGTTCTCTCTCTCTCTCTCTCAGTGTTTGTTTTGTTTTTGTTTGTTTTTTTTTTATTGTTTTTGTTGTTGTTTTATTTCATATTAAAAGAAACCTTAAGAAACCAAGAAACACTAATTAAAGTATACAAACACACACGAACACACTTAGACTCATAAAAGCACAAAGCATTGGGCAAAATACACCACAAGAATGCCCGTAAAAGAGAGAGAGAGAGCGAGAGTGTGAGAGTAACACATAAAAAAGGAGTTAAACAACTGCCATAAAAAAAAACAAACAAAAAAAACATACGCTCAGCACACAACGATCATTAGAGAGTTTGCATTAACACGCATAAACGTAACAAAACCTGTTTGTTTGTTTGCCTTTTTTAATTTCGTTCGTTTCTCTCTAATGATTGGCAATTTTCTCTCTTTTTTTGTTGCATCTTTATTTATCATGAACAATAACAACAACAACAAAAACTTGCAATAACAAAAGAGGCAAATGTAAACAAAGGTTTGAAAATTAATATAGGAAAACAGCTGTTCTTTCTCTCCTCCTTTACTTTCCTCTGCCTTTTGTTTTCATGCTCTCTGTTTATTTTATTTAAGCGTTATTAGTTCTTTTGGGGATACACGATTTGTTTTGGAATTTTTTTCTTTGTTTCTGTTTGTTGTTGTCAAAGCATACACGAACATGAAAATAGCTTTTCGTTTATGTCGTTTGCAAAGAGAAGAAAAGCTTATGTTAACTCTCAACTCTCACTGTTAATTTGTTATGTATGTTGTTTGTCTCTTGCAATGTTATGCGCACAATTGCTTGCTTGTATGTCTGTGTATGTGTGTGCTTTTAAAAACCATGTGATAATTATTAATGTATTTAAGCTTATCATGTTATTCTTTTTATTATTGTTGTTGTTGTTGCTTTTTTTCAATGTAATTTTTTTCATTATTTTGCTTTGCATATCATGCGTGGGCTAACATTGCAAGACACACCTACTCTTTCTCTAGTCAACATTGAAATACACGTACACATCTGCTCTCACCTACATATATACACAGTTTTTTTTTATGCAAAATAACAATATTTAACAGAGAACATATCCTTCAGAGAATATTTTTCATTGCGTTACATTACGTTATGCGTTATGTTATGCTACACATTTAATGAATAATAACAGTGCAAACTACCACATACAATGACAATGTGTTACTAGAACAACAGTGGGAAGATTGATTGGAAATTAAAAAAAACATTTCTTTGTTGGAACAATTTTGGCATACTCTTTCCAACATTTCGGCCGGTAACTCACGAATAAATGCTTCAATATTGTCATCCAATGCGTCAATTGAAGCGGGCTTGTCTGTATAGACATGAGCTTTAACATAGTCCCACAAAAATTAGTCTAAAGGCGTTAAATCGCACGATCTAGGCGGCCAATTGACCGGTCCCGAACGTGAAATAAAATGTTCGCCGAACTCGCCTCTCAAAAAGTCCATTGTTACGCGTGCTGTGTGGCATGTGGCACCGTCTTGTTGAAACCACATGTCATGCAAGTCAAGCTCTTGCATTTTGGGCAAAAGAAAAAGTTGGATATAATCTCACGGTAGCGCTCACCATTCAGAGTTACGTTACGATTCGCAGCATTTTTGAAGAAGTACGGTCCAATGATGCCACCAGCCCATAAACCGCACCAAACTGTGACTTTTTCTGGATGCATTGGTAGCTTTTGCAATGCTTCTGGCTGATCTTCACTCCAAAATCGACAATTCTGCTTATTTACGTATCCATTGAGCCAAAAATGAGCTTAGTCGCTGAACACAATTTTTCGATAAAGAAGTGAATCTTCGGCCAAGATCTTCCTTCCAAGAACCCATTCACCAAAAATTCTGCATTGCGATAGGTCGTTCGGCTTCAATTCTTGCACCAGCTGTATTTTGAAAGGCACACCACACCTAAATCCTTCCGCAAAATTTTCCACGTTGTTGGGTAACAGAGTCCCAATTGCTGCGAACGGCGACGAATCGATAATTGATGGTCATCATTAACACTGGCCGATACAGCTGCGATATTTTCTTTCAGTTCGCACTCTACGTAAGCGTGTTGGTGGTTTAATGTCCAACAATGTATATTTTTGGTGCGAAATTTAGTCACAATAGCCCGAATAGCCGCTTCAGTGGGTCGATTAAACTGAGCATAAAATGGAAGAAGAGCGTGATGAACTTTCTTAACAGAGCACGCATTTTGATAATAAAATTCAATGATTTGCAAGCGTTGTTCGTTTGTAAGACGATTCATGGTTAAATTATAGACCAAACTGAAGATGACACATTGACAGTGAAATAAAACATGAAACGTGTGTGAGCTGTTTTAACCAGCGTTGCCAAAAAGATAATAGCTAAACAATCACCCGTTATTTTAAAAATATCAGCCGTCTCTCAATTAATTTTTTAGTCGATGTAGTGCACATACGATTACAATACTGATATCAGATCTTCCAATAGGTATTTATTAAATTTAATGGTAGAAAGCGGCCATCTCGTCAAAGCTTCATTGCATCTATCAAATTAGTTGACATTTATTCAGTTTGTTTTGCCAAATCATCATGTACGACCACAGCCAACAACATAATTTGAAGGAATGGACTCTAGAGCAGTAAAATCGAAGAGTATCCCAAAAAAGTCACGGTTTGGTAAGGATTTTAGTCCATATTTCTTTAGTCCATGAGCACTTTAAGCCCACGATTTCCAACTTTTTTGGTATGAATTTCATGATCTGGATATCAACGATATGTGGTTTCAGTACGACGGCGCTACGTAGCACACACCTCATGCCATGTTGATTATACTGCACGTACGATATGACAGCTTGGGCATCTTACGTTGAGATGATGTGAAGTAGCCACCGAGATGGTGCACAGATATCGTGCGATTAACCACGTTCACCTTTTTCTTGTGAGGTTTTCTTACGTGAAAAAGAGCGGTCCACAAAGCCAACATAATCCATGCTAAACTATTATACGGCAGTAAATCTTGTTCATTATTTTTTTTTTGTAGTCACCGAGATTTTTCAAACAACGAAATGTAATCAGTAATGTGTTAAATGCTGACGGTGGGCAGTGTAATGGAAGTGATATTTCTGAAAAGGTCTGAAACGCGGTGGAAAGAAAACTTGGCAAGACCACCACTACGAAACAGCCTTTAGAAAAATAAAAGAATAACCAGAACCTAATGGAAGAATAACCACACCTCGTAGCAATACCAAATGCCAGTTTCGAGTAGTGTGTCTCTGGCGGCGGAGGTGGTTTTAGTCGGTAAGACCTCTCCCCCAATAGCAAAGGAAAACTAGCTATCCTGGAGTTGGAGTCGCAGTCGTGTTGTCTCTAATTATTTCTGCACACGTTTGCTTAGATGCAGGAATCTTTCCGGCAAGAAGGGGTAACTCACTACGCGTCTGCCTATAGATTCTCGGAAACTATAGAACAAAGTACTTTCCGCTGTGCTATATTTTTGAAAATTAAGGAACAGGACTGTTAGAAATCACAACCTTAATTTATTTCTATTTATTGTTGTCCTTTTTCTGTTCCATCAATCCGGTTAGCCACGCGATTTACCTATTGTAGTATATTCTAGGATGACAGGGTTACCACAATTTTCTCTGTGAAAATCTATTCAGTCGTTGTATTGGTTATAGGGATGAGGAATTTTATGGGGTTTAATAACACAGCCCTGCAAATTTAAACTTTTTTTTCAAAATGGCGGATCCAATATGGCGGTCAAATAAATCTGATTAATTTTTATAAACCTCAACCGCCATATTGGATCCGCCATTTTGAATTTTTTAAATCTGAATGAAGATCTGTAATCAGCGACCCCAAAAACCTCTGAGGAACAATTTCCAAGTTAATCTGATTAATTTTTAAGGACCTCCGTAATGTGTTTCTTTTTCTCTTGCATCCCTTGACATAAACCCACCGCCCTACTTTAAGGGTGCATGCAAACAATTTGGCTTTGGGCTCATTTTAAAGAGCCACGATCAATTGTCAATTTCTAACAATAGCGATGGTTCTAGCACGTCAGTGTTTAGCTCAACAATTTTTCAAAAATGGCCAAAAACGCTATTTTTAGGGTTTTCAACCCCCTTTTTCTCGAAAACCTGACGTGATGGAAAATTTTTGAAACCAGATTCGTGTTCAGCGCTCAAAATGCCTTCGGAAACACCTGGAGCAATCTTATTTGCAAAACCCATGCAGGGCTGTGTAATTGAATTCATCACTTATTTTAACATTTGAAACCATGGTGGACAATAGTTCTGTATTCTTCCCGATGATCGCATTTTAAGTTTAACACTACACCACGCCACCTCTATATACATACGAGTATTGTTACGTTTTTACCTTTTTAAAAACGTTTAAAATATGAGTTCGTTGATTGCGTTAATTTAGTTTCAATTAAACTCTTTATTGTTCGCACTACTTTTGTGTGCCACCATTTAAAACTTGATGAATCCAACAATAATTTGCTTTATTCGTTATTCTCCTTTACTCTTCTATTCGCGTACACACTAGCAAATGTTCGGTAGATCTTTACAACGACGATCTTCAAACCACGACTGTTTTCTTCACACAAAACTGACTGAAATCTTACTCCTCGTTAACTGCTTAGTCTTGCCTTTTGATATGCCCACGTAATCAGTCTGATGAAGGTTATTGAAGTCGAACGTTCGGGGTTTCGCCTTCTTGAGAACCCTATGGCGATTTCAATGTTGTTTGTGTATTTTGTTCATATTGCTTTGTTGTTGTGTTCTCGCTTACTTGTTTATCCTCTTTTCCTTCATACTGATGTTGTTGGTTTGCTTGTAACAAGTTCGTTGTATTTGTTTGTGTAGCTTTTGCTCATTTTAATGTTAAACGATGTACACCGTTTCCATATTCGTAAGAATATTCTTGCATATGCTTTCCTGGGATCTTTAATTTTTTTTAGATATTTCCCCTTATATCGGGTCCGCCATCTAACGTTTTTTTTCAACTAGTGCTTATTTCGTGAATGGTAACTCTTAGCTCATGTCTGATTTGACAGATAATTAGTTTTATCCTTCCGCTGAATATTCAATATTCAATCGACCATCCAATGCGTTTTCGCTTCGCTAAGTAGGCCTGCGATCGACTTACGGAAGATGCCGTTTTTGGCAAAAAGATCATCTTTTCAGATGAAGCTCGTTTTGATCTTGGCGGGTATGTAAACAAGCAAAATTGTCGCATTTTGGGGCACAGAAAACCCGCACGCATACATTGAAAAGCTGACGCACCCAAAACGAGTCACTGTTTGGTGCGGATTTTGGTCCAGAGGCATAATTGGGCCATTTTTCTTCGAAAATGAGCAAGGAGTGGCCGTTACAGTCAATGTCGATCGTTATCGGGCCATGTTGAACGAATTTTTGTTCACAAAAATTGAAGAGGAGGATATTGTCAACATTTGGTTTCAACAGGGCGGCGCTACGTGCCACACAGCCGAAGCTACACTCGATGTTTTGCGCCCTGTTTTTGAAGATCGCATTATCAGCTGCAGAGCTGATGTCGTTTGGCCACCTCGGAGCTGCGATTTGGCACCGTCGGACTATTATTTGCGGGGTGCCGTTAAAGATAAGGGTTACGCCGACAAGCCAGAGACAATTGACACTTTAAAGGACAATATTCGTGAAGCCATTGGTGAAATACAGCTGCACACAATCGATAATGTGCTTAAAAATTGGACCGATCGTGTAGGCTACTGCAGCCATTTGAATGAAATTATTTTCCATTATTAACCAGAAGGATTCTACTTTCGAATAAAAAGAGAAATTTGAGAAAATATTCAGTAGTTTTTTTAAAGCATTTTCAAAAAAAAAAAGTTATTTGGCGGACTCTTTAGTCCATTGCACTACCTTTTATGCCCTTTGAACCACTGTCTGTTGATGTTATGATTTCTAGTCAAAGCAGAAAATGCGTGTAAGTGTTTAGCTGCTACTGCTGTTGTCGTGCTGTTATGTTATGTAGCGTACATAGCCTTGCTTATAAGTGTCTGTCTATTTGTGTGTGTGTGTGTGCTCTTTACACTCTACTAATGATTATTTATCCTTGAAAGTCATGTGATTGTTTTATAAGGGAGATGCGAGTTGTGTGAGAGCGTGTTTAACAATAACGTGCATTATGCACACGTTATACTCGCACATACAAATACTACCTCAACATAACATAACATAAGTTGAGTTAACATATGAAGAGCAGGTTTTGATTTATGAAAAGTAAAATGGAATATTTTTGGAAGAGTACTGTGTACGTGTGTAACAGTTAAAGAGTAGCGTTTACCGTATGAAAAAGTATTTTTACAGAATGTATTGTATTTTGTTGTTGCTGTTTTTGTTTTGTTTGTTGTTTTGTATAGCAGCAGCAGCAGTAGTTGTTGTAGTTGTGATTTGTTATAATGTATTAATGGCATAACGTTTAAGATGCTGCAGTAGATGATTTTAGTATGAAATAGGACTCATTTAAAGACGGTACGAAAAGGTGTTAATTCCGTATACTAAACACGTGCGCATACTAAAAAAAATTGTTTTTTTTTACTGTTACAAGCTAGAAAAGAAGGAATAAAAAATAAGAAAAATTTTGAAAAAAATTTGTTTTTTTTTGTTTTTTTTGAAAAAAATTGAAGTGTTTAAAGGCGAAATATTTTCAATTTAAAAAAAGAAGTGAATTTAAAATATTTTTAAAGAAGTAGAAGAAGAAATATAAGAAAATTATGAAATAAAATGAAAATTTCAATTAAAAAAATTGTGTTTTTGTGGTAAATTTAAGGAAATTATTGAAAAAAAAAATTCTTTTTTTTTGGATTAAAAACAAAGTCAAGGAAATATTTACTGAGATGAAGAAGGTGTTATAATTTAAAACAAACAAAAACAAATAAAAGGTAAAATTTTCTCAAAAGAATTATGGATACAAATCCTAAATAATAAAAAAATATCTTAAAAAATTGTTGAATAAACTTTGAAAAACCATAAGAAAATTTGTATAAAAATTTTAAAAAATTTTGTAAATGAAATTATTTGAAACCCTTTTGTGTTGCCATACGTAAGTGCGTGAATGTATTAGTATTGTGTAGAACTGTGGTGTTGTGTATTCTATAAGTTTGTGTGTGTCTCAGCTGTTATGGGCAGGAGCCTCGACTTTTATTATCACGGACTAAAAATCAACCTAATTTTCCCATTTTTTCTTTCTAAACATTCTGCATTTTTATTGTATAGACATAGACAATACAATAGTACATGTATGTATGTATGTGTGTTTTGTTGTTGTTTTTATTTTTATTATTATTATTTTTTGTTTGTTTTTGCTTTAAAGTGAAAATTATTTGTCTATGCGAAAACGACGACAACGACTACACTGCCACCACCATTGCGATTATAACGAAATATCTTCTTATGTAAGAGACTATAAAATGGAAAAAAAATTGCGTTATTTCTTATTGTTATTGTTGTTGTTGGTATTTCGCCTTCATAAAATTTTCCTAGAATTCTTTGCATAATACAAACAAGAAAATAAAAATAAAAATAAGAAATTCTATGCAAAATAAGTGAAGACAGTTTTCAAAACGATAAAAACTCCTTTCAAAATGCAACAACAATTAGAAAAAAATATTTTTTCTTAAAACGAAAACGATTTCTAAGAAAATATGGCAAAAAAACCTTTAAAATTACGCATACACATTGTTGTTGTTAACAAACTGTTTATTCGCTCTTTAAATAAATGCAACAACAGTTACAAAAAAATTTTTTTTTCTTAAAACGAAAACAATTTCTAAGAAAATATGCCTAAAAAAAGTTCCTTTCACGCATTGTAGTTGTTAAAAACTGTTTATTCACTCTCTCTCTCTCTAAATAAATGCACCAACAGTTACTTTAAAACAACAAAAGATTGTTGTTGTTGCATTTTAATTTGTATTCATAATCAATCGCTTTTATTAATAGCATTGAAAATAGAAACACAAAAACAATAACAAAAAAAATATGCACACTTTCACTCTCTCTCTCTTTCTCTAACCAAATATGAAATTGATAGCAAAACAAAAACAAACACAAGCAGACACAACCGTTTTAGAAAAACAAGTTTCACAATACTTTGTAATTATTATTATTTGCTCTTAAACTCTAATCCTATAAACCTCTCTCTCACTGTACTCGTATATTGCTTTCTATTTGCTTACAGAGAAAAAAAATTGTTTTTGTTTTTCTCTTCTCAATAAATATTGCTTTTCTCCAAATGTTTGTTTCTTTTTTTATGGTTTCTGAATGACTGTGTATAAGTGTGTGTACGAGTGTAATTGTATAAATTGTGTTTGATGGCAATTATAAGCATAAAAACACACAGGGAAGCAAGAGAAAACACCAATAACAACGACAGCAGCTAAGCAAGAACTAGTTTATAATGAAAAATGAAAGTGTTGCAAAAAGTTTGTTTTTTATTTTGTTTTGTTCGTCTTTAATTCGTCCATAAAAGTTTAAGGCACGACCTTAGTTCCATGTGTTTGTTGGGTGCGTGTGTGTGTGTGTGTGCGTTTGTGTGTATGCAGGAGAAAGAGTCTAAGCATTCACACATTTTGTGTGAACGTATGTTAATATTACAGCATGAAACAGTGTGTATTAAAAGTGATTTAACCTTTAACATGGAACAGGGTTGTGTGCGTTTAATTTTCTTCGACAGACACATTTAAGGTGTGAATATTTGAAAATTCCTTGAAAATGTTTGTTTTTTTCTTTAAATTTTCTTTAAAAATTTTACATTTAAAGTGATTTAATAATGGTTGGCATGCGTATTATTATACGTATTATTTTCAAATTGTCAGCATATTTTTAGACAAAAGTGTGGGGGTCTTTTAAGTTTTTATTGGTTTTTCAAATGCAAGTTGAATACACTCCTTATAATTAATAGACCTGCTAGAGGATTCACAATTTCTGAGTGTTAAATGATGTGATAAATGCTGGCACTTGTAAATTTCTTTCGCTAACATTTTGGAATAGTTGTTCCAGCTTTAAACCGATAATTTTACATCAAATGCTGTGTCTTAAGGCTTCCTTTTTTATGTTTTTTTATTTTTGTTGTGTATGAAGAAATTCTGTTTTTGAAACATCTTTAATCGGCAATGAAGTCGCCGTTGCATAGTAGGTAGTGTGATGGCTTATTAGACGTAAAGCCAGGGTTCGAGCCCCAGGCCAGACATTAAAACAAAAATACAAAAGTATTTCTTCGGCGACTTCCTCTCAGCAGATTTTTGGCAAAAACTCTGCGAATGAAATAAAATTGCCATGAAAAGTTTCTCAAAAAATCAGTCGTTCGGGGTCGACTTTAAACTGTACGTCCCGCCACTCATGTATAAAAATTAACACACACAACATAAGTGGCGTGAGAAACTAGGTCGTAATGCTGACAGAATGGTTATAATGACCAATTATGTATGTATGTCTGTATGTCAATCGGCAAATTTGGACCTCCGGATACTGTATTTGTCCTGATTGACAAATACACGTCCTCTAACCTATGCTTTCTATGAAGTCCGTTTGAAAACATCATGTTTTCTTCAACATCATAAACAATTTGGCAAAAGAACAGTTTAGTTTTTAATCTAAGCGTTAGTTGTTGACGTTTTTTTCAGCTAAATTTTCAGAGTGTCTTGATCCATTGACATCAACAGATTAAAATGAGAACCAATTAAAGAAATCAAAGAGATCTAAAGGTTTCGCTACAGATTATCCATATAATGGACCATAATGGGTGCCCCAATGGTCTAGTTTTAGAGTTCTAAACTACAAGTGACGAAGCTTTGGTTCGATTATCACCAGACGCTCTGGGTGTTTATTGTAATTGTCTGACATTATATGTTATTGTTCTCAATACAAAAAAGAAAGTGGGAATTATTACAAAAACCAATTCTGGAAATAAAGAGACGAACTGGTCATTAAAAAAAATAGTGTCACACTCTTCCCCCTCTTTCCTTTCTCATCTAAAATATTTTTCCTATACTCCAACACAATGCAGTGCATGGATAGATGTTATCTCTAGAGTGTTCATCTTTCGATGTTTATATTTCCCTTACAGCGCATATTTTCATTTGAATGATTGAAACTAATATGAATCTTAAGTCCTGTCCCCTTACAGGGGATACAACATGAACAAAAATACCATATGAAGGTTAGGCAACGTTATGTCCAGAAAAAAACCCGACTTAATCAGCTCATTAGCACTGAATTCAATACATGTTCACGTTAAGCGGTGTTTGTAAGCAACAGCAGATGCCCACGCTCTCATTTCACGACTTGCTACAGTAGACCAGTTGTCTTATGCCATTTAAATGATGACGTCGAGATTGATTGAAGCAGTCCATCGTTTCAATCGATCGATCACCTTAATCAACTAATTTTGGTGCGGTATTTTTGCGATAATCTGTGGATTGTTGGTTTTCAAATGCTCCATTATAAGCGTGAGCATGATCTTTGCTAGTAGCGTAATAAAAAACTTCAACAGCGTCAAACCGAATACGTTCAGTAAGCAATCATCATCGCCCATATGAGGTAATACACCTCATATGAAACTTGCCACCTCCTATAGCCAAATTCGATTGTGTTGCCAGAGTTTTTCTGGTACCTAAAGGGTTCTTATTTGGTTTCACAACTCCCTTACAGGACGTTTCTGCTTATTCGAGTAATCATCGTTTGAGGAATGAGCTTCAACGCTTAAGAAAATTTTGTTTGAGAAATTAATATTCAAGGGCTGTTGCTGTAGCATTCAAACAAATTATGTATGGTGTTTTGAACGTATATACACCTATTGACACCTAATTAGAAACGCTTTAAAATTTTTATAAAATATTGAAATATTTTTCATATTGTTTATTCTTTTCAAACTATTTGTTATTTAATTTTATAAAGTCATAAAAAAGAGACAAAAAAAAACTTAACAAATCTCTTATTACTAAACACTTTAAAAAAAAGAACACAATTTTTTCAAATATTAACTGGAAAAACATGCCCACACCATAGTCGATCATCCACCATGCTGCACTACACGTGAAACATAGCGAGGATTAAATTCTTGATTGATGGGCCTTCTGACCAATCGTCGACCATCTGGACCAAGGCGATTTATCCTAGTTTCGTCCTTCCAAAGCACATATTTCCATTGATTGGCTCTCCAATTCAAATGGGACGTTTTCTCTGAATTTTACTCAGAAGTGGTCTCTTGCGTGCTGCTCTGCCATTTAACGTGACTTCAACCAAACGACGTGAAATGCTCCTCTTGGGTATGGAGATATTAAATCAGTCGCAAATTTCACTCTGGATATCCGCAGACGACTTTTTGGGTCGGCTTTGTAGATTCGCCCAATAATGCGGTTTGTATAGTCTGATGTTTTCCTGGGCCTTTTCTGTCGTGGAACGTTCGATATGGTGTCATATTTTTGAATGTGCTTCTGAGCGTTAAAGACCATTTTTTTGAACACTGAAGCTGCTCTGATATTTCTCTATATGTCTTTCCAGCTTTACGCAGTTCGAAAATAGAGCTCCTTACTTCAGGAGTGCAGTTCTTACATTTTCCCATTAAAAAAAATTAAAAATATTTGGCTAATATATTGAATTAACACTAACATATTGAATTAAAAAAAAAATATTTGCCTACCTTTTTCTAAATATTGCCTTTCACAGCAAATTTTAAACAATAAATGATCGTTTCTAATTCGCATTTTTGTCGCACTTTTTTTAAACTATACTAAGAACGTGTTTACAAGTTTGCAAAAAAATAACGGTAATTGAAATGCTTAATAAAGAAAGTACAAGAATTTAAAGATAAAACAGTGTAATAAACAAAATACAAGTATTTGGAAGGCAACATAATGGTAGTTTTCCCAAAAATTATTTATATTACTGACTTTGCGCTAAAGTAAAAAAGCGTTTCTAATTAGGTGTCAATAGGTGTACATACATTATGATGATCATCACATCTGTAGCGCTTTCCCGGCTTTTGTCACATTCCTTGCACAGTAGGCTGATTATGACGCCAAAATCACTTGGTAATGCTCGTAAAGTGGTCGGTGGTTTGTAAACATCACTTCTGTAGTTCACGTTTTAATTAATTTTTGTGCTTTCTTCTGATTTTAAACTATTTATGTATGTAAATGGCAAACATTTGACTAAATAAATGACATTTCAGATAGAAGATATTCAAACTTTTATAGGCTTGCCAGAACAACAGTTTTGAAGTCAATAAAACTTACTTAATTGGTCATTACGACTCTTTAGTTAGGATCACAACGCCAGCTTCTCTCAACACCCATGTTGCTTATGTTATTTTAACCATGAGCAGCGTTACCTGCTTCGCACGATAGATTTTTGAAAATTTTTTATTTCGGTTCCAGAGTTTTGCCAAAAGACTGCATGCAACTACCGCAAAATGGCATCAAATTATTGATAATATTGCGAAATTGAAATGAAATAAAGATTTCCTAGATATTCAGTTTACATTTAAATATGATTGAAATAAAAATTTTTAATTGAAATAAACTCTTTACGTTTACAGAACGTCAATAACAGGGAGATGTTGCTTTGTGTGTGATGTTGCCTTGTTTTTTTTTCTTTCTTTTTTTTTTGTCTTGAGCCGGATGTGGGAATCTTCGAAAGACACTTTTGTTCCAGCAAAAGAGTGCACGATTCACCATCACTGATGCCTACGTACTAAACTACACACTTCAACCACTCTCCCCCCGCGGGACTGCCGCAAGGTATTACTTCGCGGAGAGCTGGTTAGCTTGAAAGCTTTATCACTTTAATTCAAATTTCGCCTCCGTTCCTCCAGTCTTCGGAGTACTATCATAACTTCAGCCATTCTCTGGCTATATTGACTTCCTCCTCATCTACACAGTTTGGGCATATAGGAGAAGTGTCATGACCAAATCTGTGCAGGTACTTCCTGAAGCACCCATGACCAGTTAGGAACTGGGTCATGTAGTAGTTCAGCTCGCAATGTCCGTTCTTCATCCAAAGGGTTACATCAGGGACAAGACGAAATGTCCATCTTCCCTTTAAACTGCTCTCCCATCGTGACTGCCATTTGTGCATGGAAGTCCTTCGTTCCACCGCTTTTATAGCCGCTATTTGTCCCGGGTACTCGAGACGGCTTATCTCATCCGCCAATATGTCTATTGGTATTGTCGTTTTGCCAATACCAAAACTGCTTTATCAGACACTGTCTTGAAGCCACTTATCCGTCTAATAGCGCTTAGACGATACACCGAGGACAATATACGCCTCGTCGTCCCCACTGAGAGTGCCTTCGACCATATTGGGCAAGCATACAGCATTATCGACGTTACTACCGCCGAAATTATTCTCCTTTTAAATGGACCTGGTCCTCCAATATTTGGCATCATCCTCGCCAGTGCTCCTTGTGTTACAGATGCTTTTTCACCGATGAAAAACGCGCTCCTTGAAGTTCAATCTGTCGTCGATAATCACTCCCAGGTATTTTATCGCCCGCTTCGATTCGATCCTTGTGCCTCCAACGGTCACTTCCATTTTCTCCACTATCTTCCGGCCTCCGTTTTATGTGCAGCAAGTGTCAAACCTGCCTCATCAGGCATGATGTTGCCTTGTGTTGGTGTATGTGTGTGTGTGCATATATGTTGTAATTAAGAAACCAAAAAATATTAATTAAATTTGCTTATCACGGTTTTCCTTAGGTTTTCTTTATTTCAACTGATTAAGCAAAATTTTCCAAAAAGCAAAATTCATTTCATTTTTCACTTACGAAGCTGAAGAGGAGAGTAAATTTTACATTTCAATGGAAATTCAATTGAAATTAGTTGTTGTTGTTGTTGCTGCTGTTAATACAACCATTAATTATCAGATCAAACATTTTACGCACATCCATCCACACAGACACACACAGCAAAAAAAAAAAACTGAAAGCAAAGAAAGTGTTATTTGTGTTGATACTTACACTCACTCTCTCTCTCGTTCTCTTGCTTTGGTTTGAAAGTTTTATTTTGAAATTGAAATCATTTATACAAGCACTCACGCACACACACACACACACACACATTGATGCTACACTAACAAATATGAGTTGAGATGCCAGCAAACTTAATGAGGGTTATTGCATGACAGAGAGACACAGAAGAACATGTTTGATGTTGAGATGTGTTGTTTATCGGGGCGTATGATTGTTGAAATGATTTTATGTATCGCTTTGGCAAATATTAATCATACGTTCAGGTGAAGAATGGCAAATAAATTTAATGACTCATGAATACATAACGTTCTTCAAAGCCATGCTAATAAATTAAAAGTTAAACAAACAAAAACCATAATAACGAGTCATTATTTCAAAAGAAAGAAAGAAAGAAAGAAGAAGACAGACAGACAGAGACTGTTTAATTATTTTTTCTTAATTTAGCCATTAAGTGTCGAAGTGAAAAGAAATATAAAAAAATTTTTTTCAGGTAAACATTTCATATAACAAAAGGCCACCATTTAAATTGCCAACGTTTTAATTTAATGCTGCTGCTGCTCATTTATAACTCTCTTCTTGAGACACATTAATTTCAAGATTTGTCTTCTTTTTTTATTTTGTTTTCTTCGTTTGTTTGTCTGTATTTTTCAAAACATTTAATTCTGTTTTATTGCCGTTGATGCTGTTGCTGTTGTTGCTGTTGTTACTGTTAATTTTATAAGGTCATAAAAATAAAAATAAAATAAACACTTTCAGTTTTTTTGTTTTTTATACGCATCCGTTCCGTTAGTGTTTTTCAGCCACTTTATTTCGTATTTTTTTTTTATGGATTTTCCTCACGTTTTGCTTTTTATTTTACCAGCAGGACTTGCTTTCATTTCTCCTCTCTCTGTCTCTCTTTCTCACAGAAGTAGGATTTCAAATCTTTAAGAAAAATAAATACAAACGTATAGAAAGAAGAAGAATCTTTTTTAATGAATATAAAGTTTGTAAACCCCTTTTAAAGTCATTAAAGGTTCTGTAAATGACATTAAATATGTATGTATGTAACGGAGAGAGAACAGCTCTCTGCTCAAGGATAATATAGTTAATATATACGCACACACACACACACACACACGCACACATTTAAAACATTTTCTTAATGGGAAATTATTGTGTTATTTATTGGTTGATTATGAGTTTTAAAACGATTTTTATTTAAAACTTTTCAAGGCTAAAGACGATATTTATTTGAGTAATTTTTCTTCAATATTTTTCTTACTTTTTGGAATATTTTTTTGAATGGATGAGAGCCTCAAGAATTTTTTTTTAGAGTTTTTCAATCAAAGAACAATTTTTGTATTTTGCTCGGAATCTACTTTAGAGACCATGGAATCCATTGTGGCCTTTGGGTTTTAAAGAAATTACCTTTTTCTATGTACGCGACTCAGCCTTTACATCTGGAATATCTAAAGAGACTCTTTATTTCATCGAAAACCTAAAATAAATTCCATTTAACCCATTTACAGACAAAGAAAAACTACAAGTTCGATTTTTAAAATTTCAATGTATATTTATTTTTAACCCTTTCATGCCTGAATTTTTTGGGCCACAGCTAAAATTTTTTTAAGGGCATGTGTTTGTTAGTCGTGGCCTAAATATGAAGTGATATTAAATTCAGAGTCCTAAGTATTCTGGTTTTACACGTTTTTAACCAAGCTTGTTTGCAAAAAAAATCTTTTAAAAAAATTAAAAATTACGGACTTTATGAACAAAAATGTACAATGTTGCCTATAGGAAACATCGGGCATGAAAGGGTTAACAATGCAAAAAAACAGAAACGTAAAAAAAGTAAAAAATAAATAAAATTCGGGACATTAGAGGGGTGTACCCAAATTGGTACAATGGCTTATGAGTGATATTTTGCAAAACAATTTTTTTCAACGCAGAGTGGTTTTTGAATTTTTTGCAACAGATGACACAACGCACACGCTTAGGAAGCTTTTCTGGAACATGATTTGCGCCGTCTAGATGTAGACCCTTAATATTTAATGACGAAAGCCGAGCAGAATGTCTTTTGGACGACTGTTTTAGATAAAACCTAGCTATGGATCGACGAAATTGTAATTGATTCATAGCATTTTCTTCACAAAATTCATGTAGGCGCCACGCATTTGATATAGCCATATCAACCATGTACGTAAATAAACACCACCACCATTTTTTGCTATGTATGTATGCTAATTCGGTATAAAGATATAGATTGGTCCGTTTCATCAACTCTGCCCATGCTTTTGTTGTAAGTTTGGAACAAGTGAGGTATTTGCACATCAACTTTTTGTTTTTTTTTTCAGAAGACCTTCTTTTAATTTTTCCTACTGGTTCATAAGATTCGTAATTGGTCGCCATTGTGCAAATACTGTTATCATTTCAGCGGACCAGTAATAATTCATTATTTTTGTCAAATCTGAAATCGAAATCGGCTCTTGATTTTTTCAACATCTCTTTTGAATTTGCCAGAGGACATTTCTTAGTGCGGTTTTCTCGGATTGTTCCTGTGGCACGGTAACCTAAATTACGCAAATCATTGAGTAACTCAAAACTTGTTGATTGAAGATTTTGTGGTTGGCAGCATTCATGGTCAATTTTTGTAGCAGCATTTGCACAAGCCTAGTACCCAATGACTTAGAAACAGGTGTAGTTAATTTACCACAATAAATATCAAAGCAATAACAATATCCAGAGGAACTTGCTGGAACCCAGTTTTTAAAGGGTGTTTTTTTACAGAGGTATAGAACTTTAAGTTGCAATAAAACAACGATGGATTATTGGATTGACATGAATTTTATTTATCCGAAAGATAATCTTGTGGCATTACATTTTAAATACGATTTCTGGCATATGACCGCCACGGCTGGCGCGGATATAGTCCAATCTGGACGTCCAATTTTCGATGACTTTTTCCAACATTTGTGGCCGTATATCGGCAATAATACGGCGAATGTTGTCTTCCAAATGGTCAAGCGTTTGTGGCTTTACCGCATAGACCAATGACTTTACATAGCCCCACAGAAAGTAGTCTAGCGGTGTTAAATCACAAGATCTTGGAGGGCAATTCACAAGTCCAAAACGTGAAATTAGGCGGTCACCAAACGTGTCTTTCAATAAATCTATTGTGGCACGAGCTGTGTGACATGTTGCGCCGTCTTGTTGAAACGACATCTCATGGACATCATGGTTATTCAATTCAGGAATGCAAAAGTTTGTAATCATGGCTCTATACCGATCACCATTGACTGTAACGTTCTGGCCACCATCGTTTTTGAAAAAGTACGGACCAATGATTCCACCAGCCCATAAAGCGCACCAAACAGAACAGTTTTTCTGGATGTAACGGTGTTTCCACATACACTTGAGGATTACCTTCACTCCAAATGCGGCAGTTTTGTTTGTTGACGTAGCCATTCAACCAGAAGTGCGCTTCATCGCTAAACAAAATTCGCTTATGAAAATCGGGAACAACGGTAATCTCGTTTTGGGCCCATTCGACGAATCTACGCCTTACTTGATGATCGTGTGGCTTCAATTCTTGCACGAGTTGGATTTTGTAAGCGCGCAAACCAAGATCCTTCCGCAAAATATTCCATAAAGTGGATGGACACAGATCCAATTCCTGTGCTCGATGGCGGATGGACTCATTCGGGTCTTCGTCAATGCTATGCTCTACAGCAGCAATAGCTTCTTCTGTACGCACCGTACAGCGTCTCTGGGGATGCGGGTTATCAATAAGAGTAAACGTGGTGCGAAAACGTTCCATGGTTAATCGAATTAACTGCTCTGATGGACGATTTTGTCGACGATAAAATGGACGTAGTGTGCGATACGTTTTCCGCACAGAACCATTATTTTCGATTCGAAAATTGCACTATTTGCAAGCGTTGTTCAGGCGTGAGTCTATTCATGATGAATTGCCAAACCAAACTAAGAATAAATCACTTGACAGCTGTTAAATCGGTCGCCATCTTGAAAAGTAATGTCAACTTAAAGTTCTATACCTCTATAAAAAACACCCTTTATAACCAAACCGAATAGGTTTACCTCGAATATACTGTTTTGCTGAATGGCAACCGCAATATTTCACCATGGATTCATCGATAGAAATATATTCGTGGAAAACACCTCATTGGTTACATTTTCTGATAAGAATATCAGCCAGTTGACGTACTTTAAACATTTTGTCCTGGCCATTGTACCCAAATTGGAACAGCATTATTATATGCTTTCTAAAATCTTATACATTTGTTGTATGAAACTAAAAATGCTTTTCAATGTTTCACTGTTTATTGAATTTTATATTATAATACAAATAACGACTAGGAGCTTTAGGTAGAAAATATAACTTTGATTACCATTGACCGATCTCTACATGTGTATTGTTAATGAAGTTTAATAGATTATTACAACAATAGCAATAAATGTAGTTAAATTGTTTCATTTAATATTTATTCAGACCACTTTCCACTATTCAATAATGAAAAAATAAATAAACTAGAGTAAACAGTTTTTTCTTATACAGCCTTAATAATTAAGTGTTCCCACATTTACACAGTGACCGTAAATGGGTTAATTCAGACTGTGTTCCTTTGAAGCTGACGAGTAAAGTAGTATTCTCTGCTGCATATGTTATTCGCTCTAAAGTCTATTCCCACTTACTTAATGGGTCATTACAACCCTTCAGTCAGGATTACGACCTAGTTTCTCACACCACTTATGTTGTGTGTGTTAATTTTATACATGAGTGGTGGGCCCTACAGTTTAAAGTCGATTCCGAACGACAGATGTTTGAGAAACTTTTCATGGCAATTTTATTTCGCTCTCAGAGTTTTTGCTAGAAACCTGCTGAGAGGAAGTCGCCGAAGAAATAGGTTAGGTTAGGTCTGAGCTAAGCTCACTTGAGCACGCATAGTGGCTACGGGTGAACGCAGTCCCTGTACTGACCAAGCTCCACCAAAATCAGGGAAGAGGAAGAAGTTGGTCTGCGCAAGGGCTGCACATTTCAAAGCACGACTACCCCATACTGGAAAACCAGCCAGAAAGTTTGATGAACGAAGCTATATCCTTGATATTAATGGACGATAGCTCCGTCAAGCTGAAAAGGGTCGGAGAGCCAAATAACCTATATCTGCACTTAGCAAGAGACGGGCACTGACAAATAAAGTGGATAACAGTCTCCTCTTCCTCAGCGGATCTGCAGCCACGGCAATAGTCGTTAAATGGGAGCCTCATTCTCTCCGCGTGTCTACCCATAATGCCCGTAAGATTGGCCACTGTGGTCGAGATAATGTTACGACCAAGACCAAGTAATTGGTTGGTACGCCTTCTATCCATCAAGGGCCAGGTGAGTCTAGCGGTGCGGCAGGGCTCCCCATTGACCCAGGATAGGTTGGCATCCCGAGAGAATTTCCGCGCAATGTCCAACTTGACCGAGGCAAGTGGCATACCCAGTTCAATTGAAGAGCGCACCAGCTCTGGCGAGCTCGTCGGCCCTATAGTTTCCCGGAATGCTACTGTGCCCGGGGACCCATACCAGTGAGACACTGGTGATACAGCGGCGACATTCCCTAACAATCCTAGTGTTATTCACGAAACACGATAGAGATCTTATCGCGGCCTGACTATCAGAAAAGACCGAGACGTGAGTGAAAGGAGCACCGTTGACGCGAACCCATTGAGCGGCCCGGTATATTGCCGTCACCTCCGCCTGAAACACGCTGCAGTAGTCCGGCAGACGTAGAGAAATGTTCAGGTCCAATTTCCCAGAGTAGACACCGCTTCCAACCCCATTATCGAGTTTAGAGCCGTCGGTATACATATCCAGGACTTCCGTGGAGACAACCGTATTGGGATACTCGGAATCAGAGAGTGGAAACTCCTATCGAGACAATCGCCGAAGAAATACTTTTTTTGTATTGGGTTTTGATGTCTGGCCTGGGGCTCGAACACTGGCTTTACATCTAATAAGCCAACACACTCCATAGTAGACTACGGCGACAGCTAATGGGTCATTATAATCATTAATTTGTTTCTCACACCACTCATGTTGTGTGTGTTACTTTTATTTATGAGTGGCAGGATCTACAATTTGAAATCGATTTGGAACGATAGCTTTTTGAGAAACTTTTCATAGCAAAATTTTATTTTACTGCCAGAGTTTTTGACAGAAGACATGTTTTTTTCGCTTTAGGTCGATGAGGCTTCTAATCTTCTTAAAAAACTGGTGATGATTTCTATAATGTTCGTTGATTCGTTTTATGACCTTCGAAAGGAGTCACGGTTTTGCAATGGACTGATTGAATTGGTATTGCAGCCTCTTAATTTTTGAAATTCAAAAATCATGATCCACATTCCTTTCTAGCTCTTGTAACATGGACGTAGATTTCCCTTCTGTAACATCACCAAATTTTATTACCACCCTCGCATCATAGCTAACACCACTGTGCATGCATACACTACTCGGTATTTTAATATTTAATCTGTTGTATTCTTCTATTCCTTTGCCTTTAACTTTATTTCAATTTTTTTTTCATTTATTTTTCTATTAAATTTCCATCACCATCGCCACCACTCAAATGAATTTTTTTTGCCGCCACTTAAAATGTTTCAAAAAAAAAAATTGTTTTCATTCACTTTTTTCTCCTAACAACGCTTGAAATAATTTCAGGGAAATGTGATACGTTCGTTGAGTACATTTGTTTTCAATAAAATATTCCCAGCATTCCATACACATTTATTTAAACGTATTTAAATGCCTGTGTTTTACTATTGAAAACTCAAGAGAATTTGTTTCAAAAAAAATAAAATTTAAATTTAAATGGCGTGAACACAATTTAAATTCTATTCAACAAAAGAAAAAGAAAAAAGAAAAAATAATTGAATAACAAATCAAAAAAAAAAACGAAAAAAATATGGAAGACCACCCATGAAATTTTAAACGGATTTCGAGGTCAGTGATCATCACGGTATTTCAGATTAAACGGCTGAAAAGAAATGAAGTGTTCAATGGAATGAAATTGAAGAAAATATGATGATTTTTAGCAGTTTGGATCAATAAATATACAGACAGACCTCCCTGTGGTAAAGCTCAAAGGGCCTATTGGCAACCTCCCGTCCTTTACACCAGGAGTCCTTGGTTGGAATTCTATAATAAAATCACCAGGCATCAGATCATGCATACATAGGTAGGTAGGTAGGTAGAGATGGCTGTCCATCCAAGAAAAATTCTTGGATGGACTCACTTAGGCCGCATTGGGCCCATTGTGCTACCACAGTCATCCGTTATCCCCTAGGCTCAAAACCACTCGGAGCTCCCGATGAAGCGATTTAGGGTGCCAATGTCAATCCTTAACAATTCCTCCAAATCACCCATGTAGTAAGTACCCAAGTACTTCCTTCTCCTTTGGCAAAGAGCCGGGCATATAGCCAGCAGATGAGGGACAGTCTCCTCTTCTTCCTCATCTCTGCAGCTTCAGCAGAAGTCGTTAGCAAGTTGTCCAAGACCAATGCGCCTCGCATGCGTACCCATAATGCAATGCCCCGTAATGACATCGACAACTACACTGAGTGCGCCTCTTTGCAGTTTAAGCAGACTCATTGTGCGCCTCTCATCCAGCCTTGGCCAGATTTTACGAGCAGTTCTACCCGTGTCCGATGCCGCCCACCTGTCGTTGACGGAATCTACAATCTCATTATTATGCATACATACATAATTGGTCATTACAACCCTTCAGTCAGGATTACGACTTAGTTTCTCACACCACTTATGTTGTGTGTGTTATACGTTATACGCGAGAGTGGCGGAACCTACAGATTTTTGAGAAACCTTTCATTTTCAATTTTATTTCACTCTCAGAGTTTTTGCCAGAAATCTGCTGAGAGACAGACGCCGAAGAAATCTTTGTTACATATTTCGTTTTGTAGATGTAGATGTCTGACCTGTGGCTTGAACAGTATTTTTCTGTATTTTTCTAAAGTTAGGCTTATTAATGAAACATATTTCGATTGGTATGAGTTTGATGTTGTACGTTGTACGCATACTCATTGCAATCTGTACTTATAAATCAACGTTGTAGTGAGTACGAATGAATCAGAGTAGTGAAGTTACATTTCAATATTGTTGACTCATTTATATACATTCAAAATTTCATGAATGCTTATGAGTATCAGCGATTCATTGCTGATCTTTGGCCGTTATGAAGAGTTAATCAAGTACACTCTGCCGTATGAGTGCTGCAATCACAATAAAATATTAATCATACGCTACGATGGTAGTGGTAGTGGTGCACAGTAGAGCTGTTCATGTAAAAAAAACATCGATGTTTTTTGCCATTCGATACATCATTAATTAACATCGATGTTATTCGATGCATCAATTAAAAAAACATCGATGTTTGCGATGCATCGTATTTATTCTAACTGGAACTTAACAAAATTAATTGAATAAAAGTCGAATTATTTTAACATATTGAATACAAGAATTGTTTATTTTATGAGGAATTTTTTCATTAAATTCAGTGTTATTAGATTATTACGGTCCGAATTTCGTGTCGTGACCCAATTTTTAAAATCGATGTTTTCCGATTTGGATGAAATTTGCACCAAGGTTAGTACTATTGGATAGTATGCCAGGCACAAATTTTCAGCTCTATCAGTCAAGAACTGCCGGAGTTAGAGGGGGCCAAAGTTGGACATTTTGATCATACAGAGTTTTTTTAAAATGTGTGTAACTTTTCACCTATTGATCCTAGCAAAAATTTTCCGAAGGATATTAGATAGCTATTTCTTCAATCTTTCCAAAAATAATTTTTTTAATTTTTTAAAAAAATATTTTTATTTTTTTTTAAATAAATTTTTTTTTAAATTTTTTTTCAAAATGGGCCCTTCTTTTTTTTTTTTTTTTGCTCAAATGGGATGCGAGTGGGATATCTATCAAAAAAATTATTCTTTAATTCAAGAATAAGATTTTTCAATATTATTTCAATATTTTATGATAAAATTGAGTTACTAGAGCTTCAGTTTCGCACGCTAAAGTTTTTCCCTTCTTCTCGCTTGGAAGTGTATGAATCCCATGCTCAGCAACTAAATTTTTAGCAATTCTTACTTTTCGTTGAGACGTTCCAAACTCGGTCATTATTTTTGAACAACTCATGACGATGGGGCAAGAGAAAGAAGTTGAATTCTTTCAGATCTACTATGTGACGTTTTGTACTTCTTTTTTATTTGTTCATAAACTTCTACTGCATCCTTGTGATGTTGATTTTGGCACTCATTATTAGGTCTTATAGGTTCTACTGAAAAGTTAGAACAACCATCATCTCCTGCAGAACTGTCATCATTTTCAGAATTGATTTTGTTCTCATCTGGAATAACCGGTAATGTGTCCAACATTCCCACCATTTTCCTGCACGATCCACAAATTAGCAAACGTTTTGAAAGCGTTGGGAATTTTGTCGGAAATATTTTGCATATCTGATGATCTGTGCTTCTTTTTGTTTAAGGGATTACAACAAAAAGAAGTCAACATTTCCTTTTTGGAAGCGGAAGCCATTGTAAATAACGCACGTCCAAACTTTAACACTGTTTTTAAAAAACTAATTTCCGAATGTCCTTAGAATGCAAATACTTTTTTAAGATCATTTAGGTAGTAAGTTTTTTTTGCCAAATGTTGAAAAATCTTATTCTTGAATTAAAAATAATTTTTTTTTTAAAGAAAATTGTATAAGCTTTCTTTTGAGAAAAAAAGGGCCCATTTTGAAAAAAAAATCAAGCGATTTTAAATCAAATTAAGTCATTCTTAGAGGGTTTTTGTTTAAAAACATTATCACTACTTTAAATGAGTTGCAATCTGCTACTTAAACAAAAGCTGCCGGACGCGTAAATTTAAAATTCAGCTTTTCGATACATCGAATAAAAAATATCGATGTATCGATTAACATCGTATGATACGATACATCGACATTTTAACGATGTATCGAAATCAAAACATCGATGTTTACGATGCATCGATTAACATCGAACAGCTCTAGTGCACAGTAGTTGCGCCCATATGACAAAAATAAAAATTTTTTTTTTCTATATTGGGTTTGTAGCCAAATAAATAGTCACTAATGTCATCAAATTTCTCTCTTCTGAATTTGTTTTGATAATATCTAACGGTAATTTTTAAATGCAAACAATTAAAGTGCGATTTTATATAGGAAATAAGAAAGTTGACTAAGTGACTGTGAAAACAAAATGAAGTTAACAATTTGTTAAAATACATTTAATTAATGTGCCCAATTAAAATAATTAAAATGGAAATTAATGTGAATGGTATTGACATTATTTTTAAGAAAAAGAATAACTTAATAAATTGTGTTATAGTTTTCGTAAAGTAGTGATTTTTAAGAACTGTTTTTATTAACACCGTTTGAAATTCTTTGTAAAAAAAATAATTAGAGATTTAGTTAGTTTCCCAATGAAAGCCAATGACCAAATTGGTTTGTAAATATTGATACACATCTATAGTAAAAAATTGTGTTTAATTCAAGTGCAGTTTTTTGCAAGGTTTCTTCCATATATTTAATATACTGGCTTAACCTCTGTGTTTATTGTGTTTTTAAAATTTGTTGTGTATCTCGTTTGATTTAATACTACTGACAGTTTTGTTGTTTTTTTATAGTTTTTTTTTTTTTTTTTTTATTCTACATAGTAGAAACATCCCGTCAATGCATATTTTCACGAATGACAATTTTCGAGCTTTGGTGCTCTAAGAAGGGTTCAAATTTGGCGAAATCATAGCAAGTTTATGACGAAGTAATCAAATTAATTAATTTTGAATGCGAAGATGGTGCGTTTTGTGATTTATTGAAATGTGTACAATATTTATGCAAAAGAATTGTTGACATTTGGAAAAAGAATCACCGCTTAAAATCAAACGTTTAAAAAAAACCATTCAGACTGGTTAGTAACTAAAAGAGGTTGTTTCTTAAAACTCAAAAACGTTTGTGTGTCGCCTAAAGAACAAGTACTAAAAGCGAATAAAAGTTGTCGCCCTTCATCTGATTTCTCAAGTTCTTCAAAAAGAACAAAAAACAACGAAGAGTAGCAAAGTTGGCAGAAACTGGTGCGAATGCAGCGGCTGCCTTACATAGTCTATGTTCAGCACCAAAGCAAGCTTGTTAGGAATCAAATGCCGCTGAAGTTCTTGCATTAATAATTGACACAAATTTAACAAAGCAACAGTATTGGCATATTCGAAATTTTGTAAACTCTAAGGTTTACTTCAGTTTATTCCCTAGTTACATACGAAAAGATATTTAGGGAAAAGAAAAAAAGTTATCCAAGTTCAAAATATATCGCCGTGAGTGAATCTAAAGCTGAGTTAGATTTACAAAATTTGTTTGACCATAGCTTCACCTATTTTAGATTTACAATTTGAAGTCTGGAAGGACGAACCTGGTATTAATATAAACAACCTTGCTTTGATGGGAAAATGGGGTTTTGATGGTATCTCCGGTAATAATGAGTATAAACAACGTTTTAATAGCAAGACTCTACAGGACAACAGTTTATTTTGTAACATCTTATGTACCCCCTTCAATTAGTGACAAAATCTGCGAAGCCTGAAGATGCAAAAATAATATGGAAAAACCAAAATTTTATTCGCAAGTATCCGCGCCCATTTTTTTACGATATTGTGGTTATTATATCCGAAATGTACTGTGAAAATTTCAAGACTATATCTTTAATATATAATCCTTCCCATGCAAGTGCAACCACTGTGTGGTGGTGGGTAAATAAAACTCACTCGCTCACATGCATTTTGAGTGAAGGCTTAGCTCTTCATGAGAGGTACTTAAAGAAACGAAACAAACAAACGAAATGAAATGAAATGTTAAAAGTGCGAGAGTTTTGAGATTTGCATTTGGAAACAAGGGGGAGATGACCGCCTAAAGTAATTATTTGAAAAGAGTTTAAATGTAAAAAGAACTAATCCATGGTCATAAAAACAACGAAAGAACAAAAAAGTTCTTTTAAAAAAATTCCATCAAATTGCTTTAAAGAAACACATTTTCAACGTCTCACACGTAACAATATGGTATTGTCTTGCAGAAAGTTTCTTAATTAGTTGGTCATGTACCATAATTGTCAAAGGAAAGGTATTAATTCTATTAAAATATCACCTTGGCATGCAAAAAATAAAAATTCTCAGTATCGTGCTCTGAAATTGCCAATTTCCGTATTTAAGGGAACTGACCTAAGTACGTATTCGGCCTGCTCTACCATTAGGCATAAACTTCATTACAAGGGAGTTCAGTTCAACATAAATTAATCGCTTACAAGAGAGCTTTGTGCCCCAAACAGCATTTACATTTAAAAACTACAAACGGATCACACAGCTGGTAAGGAAAGTAGTCAACACGGTTACTCAATAAATGACAAATTTTACGTGAGGAATCATAGGAGGCATTATTCTAAAAGATTTCTTCTGGTTTAAAGGCTGCAATCTGCTTTCGTTGTAGAACAGTACACGAAGCTAATATTACTACAGATAAACATGTGTCAGCAGAATGTGATACGAGAATGTTCAAGATTTTCTTTGATATTTGGCGTAAAATATATCGCAGTGATTCACTGGATTATATAACGAAAACAAAATCCTATTCTTTCCATTTCCTCGAATGTAAAATTCTTTTGAACGGTCGGTTGTGCATCCAGAAATTAAACTTCAAACACTGCAAGTTAACGTCAACAAGTCGCACTGATTAAAAGCAATAGTTTAGGGTCTTATTATGAAAGCTTTCTACGTTTAAATTGAAATAAAACAAGGAGTGTGTGAAATATCAGAACTCGCCATAGTCTAATAGTAGGTAGTGTGTTGGCCTATTAGACGTGACACCACTGTTCAAGCCACAGGCCAGACTTTTCCAACAAAACGAAAATATGAAACAAAGATTTCATCGGCGTCTGCCTCTCAGCAGATTTCTGACAAAAACTCTGTGAATGAAACAAAATTGCCATGAAAGTTTTCTCAAAAATCTGTCTTTCGGAGACGACTTTAAACTGCAGGTCCCGCAGATCATGTATAAAACTAACACACACAACATAGCTGCTGTGCTAGGTTGTAATCCTGATTGTGAGCTATCATCGAAATTGTATGTTCTGTGAGTGGATATAAAATGTCCGATTTTCCATGGCTTTGGCGCATAAATCAAGCTGAATTCAACCGATGGCATATGTATTATGTTGGCTTTAAGGACCGCTGCGGTGTGTGTCATATTCGCATACAACTGCGATCTAAAAAAAACCCACAAGCGCACAAAAGTTAAACAGGGTCGAATTAAGCAATTTCGGTGGCCAGTTTACATTACCTCCACTTGAGATGACCATGTATTCAAACCGTTCGTGTAGAACATCCATTGTGAAATGAGCTGTATGGCATGTGACGCCATTCTATTGAAACTAAATTTCCTTGATGCTCAGATCAACCAAAGTTGGTAATCATCGACGAAAGCAATGATCAACATCGTTCTCAAGGAAACCCAATTTAGTTCACTTACTAACTCATCCAGAAATCGACCTTATTGTAGAAAAAATCGTTTTCTATGAAAAATTTAGAGCTCACATAGCATATCTATCACTCTATCGAAATTCCAATAATTTGCTGTAAATTATCATAAAAAGTCATAGATTGCGTTGATCAGTTCGAAGTTTTGGAATGTATTTCAGCGGTGAAATCGAACGCAATTGGCTCTGATGATGTAGATCCTTTTTTTTGAAAGTTTTAACACCTAGACTTTTGCCGTATTATACCCACTTATTCAATACAGTGCTGACTAAATCTACTTTTCCTGATGAATGGAAACTGGCTAAGATCATTCCCATTCCCAAAACGAACAATGAGTTTAGACCAATTGCTATTCTTCCCTTTTTGTCGAAGGTAATGGAAAACATTATAGCCAGACAGATCAATGGTTATCTGGAATGTCACAATTATTTATCAGTCAGTCAGTCGGGTTTCATGAAAGATAGGAGTTGTACTACCGCTCTATTGCATGTAGTTGAGGATCTTAGGTTGGAGCTAGATGCAAATAGTGTAGCGTTTTTAGTTCTTCTCGACCACACCAAGGCATTCGATACGGTCAATCATAAAATTTTATTGAATAAACTCCGGAAACTGTTTAATTTTTCTAATTCTGCCGCTAGTCTAATATTTTCTTATTTGTTGAACAGATGTCAGAGGGTTCATTTAAATGGGAATATTTCAGATTCGCTAAATATTTGTAGAGGTGTTCCCCAGGGATCAATACTGGGGCCACTGTTGTTCTGTATGTATGTTAATGGTCTACCGGGTGTTTTGGTTGACTGCCGTGTTCATATGTATGCTGATGATGTGCAGATTTATACCAGTACTCGGAAGGAGAATATTGATTCTTGTTTGCACACTGTTAACAGTGATTTGGATAGGATTGACAGTTGGGCTTCGGCGAATGGACTACGCATTAATCCCTCTAAGTCCAAATGTTTAATTCTTTCGAAGACCAATGTTTCTTTTGCCTTACCTGGATTGAGTATCAGGGGAAATAAAATTGACTTCGGCAAGTCTGCTACCAATCTGGGTATTGTATTTAATAACAGATTATCGTGGTCTGGCCATATAAGTGTCGTTGTTGGCAGAATATATGGCATGCTTCGGAATCTATGGGCGGTCATTGATTCAACTCCTTTTGAAATTCGTATGCAACTTGCTAAAACTTATTTAATTCCTGTGCTATTGTATGGCTGCGAAATTTTTGCAAACTGCGATAGTAATGACAATCGGAAACTAAACTTGGCATACAACAATATAGCAAGATACGTCTTAATTAAGGGTCGCCGGGATCATATTTCTCATTTAGCGTACCAGATATTTAGTGTGAAATTTGATAATCCTCTGAAAATTAAATGCCTCATACTATTCCATAAAATTATTAATACGGGACAGCCGGAATATTTATTAGGCCGAATTAAGTTTGCTAGGTCATGCCGGGGCATGAAGATTATTCAACAAAGTTATAAGACTCTTTTGTCACAGCGACAGTTCTTTATACACACCACTAGTCTCTGGAATTCCCTACCAAATTATATCCAAAAGATAGGCAATGCAAATGCGTTCAAAAAGGAGTTATTTAAATTGTTCTCTTAATGAAATGCTTGGTTATTATATCGATTACATATTTATCCTTACTTTCTATATCGATTTTTGTAAATATTTCCTTTTTATATTATTGGAATTCTTTATTTTTTTAACTTTTTATTTTCTTTTTATTTCTGTAGTATTGTTAGTTTTTCTATATTATTTTAAATTATATTTCTACTTAAATTTTATATTTTAATTAATTTGTTTTTTATATTAATTTGTTAGTTTTTACTTAATTTCTTATATTTCATAATTTTTATTATTTTTTTATGTTTTATATCTTATTGATCCTAAGCATAGCACTATAACTTATAAGATTAAAATCTTGTTGTGTTATGTTAATTATAATAAATAAATAAATAAATCCATGAGTTTGTTTATGTTTTTGAATAAATTATGAGACTAATTTTATTTTTAAATACAAAACATTAAAATTGTTATTATTTACTTAATTATTCTTTATTTTTTAATTTTTTTATTTAATTTTATTCGTTGCAGCTCTGCTGCCAGAGAGAAACACTGTATTAAACAGTGTTGAGCAATCGGACAGGCAGACAGACAGACAGAGCCAATCAATTTTCAAATGAGCGAGAGATTTTAATTCATTTAAAATTTATTTATTATTGTCCCCGTATTAAATTAAATAATATTATTGTCATTGCGATTGGAATTGCAATTGTTGTTTAATTAAATACTGTTTTGTGTAGTTGGTATTCAATTTTTATTGCATAAATTTCATGGAAAAGAAAGGAAGAATGGCAATTAATAATCATAATAATAAAATATTTAATAAAAATAATAATGAAACAATTAAATAAAACAATAAAACCAATTAAATTCACAGTGAATAATTTTAAATGATTAAATTATGTGTGTGTTCGAAGATAAATTCCAATATAAAAACCAAAGACGCAAACCCACACTTCTAGCAGTGCTACTTCTTGTCTCTAACAGAGTAAACTTTGCTATTAACAGAGCACTGTTAACTGTTTAACAGTGGCAATAAGAAGATTATTCTTCTACTTTGCAATTATTTTCAGGCTATTGATATAAAATATGATTTTCATTATGATCGTTCATTATTATTTGTGAACAAAAGTTTGAAATGTAAACGATGGTTGATGGGGGTGGATGACGGAATTATTCCAAATATTCCACTGCCACGATTCGAAAGAGAACCCTCTATTTCTTATATGTTTCAAAATGGCCGCTGATCTTCTAGAGAATTTTCAAGCAAAAAATTGATATTTTCAAAGCCAATTTTCCCCATACCATATCACTTTATATGTGACCATGTTGCTGATTATAAAGGGTGTTTTTTATATAAAGTAGTCTAGCGGTGTTAAATCACAAGATCTTGGAGGCCAATACACAGGTCCAAAACGTGAAATTAGTCGGTCACCAAACGTGTCTTTCAATAAATCTATTGTGTCACGAGCTGTGTGACATGTTGCGCCGTCTTGTTGAAACCACATCTCCTGGACATCATGGTTATTCAATTCAGGAATGAAAAAGTTAGTAATCATGGCTCTATACCGATCACCATTGACTGTAACGTTCTGGCCACCATCGTTTTTGAAAAAGTACGGACCAATGATTCCACCAGCCCATAAAGCGCACCAAACAGTCAGTTTTTCTGGATGTAACGGTGTTTCCACATACACTTGAGGATTACCTTCACTCCAAATGCGGCAGTTGTGTTTGTTGCCGTAGCCATTCAATCAGAAGTGCGCTTCATGGGTAAACAAAATTCGCTTATGAAAATCGGGAACAACGGTAATCTCGTTTTGGGCCCATTCGATGAATCTACGCCTTACTTGATGATCGTTTGGCTTCAATTCTTGCCAAGATCCTTCCGCAAAATCTTCCATAAAGTGGATGGACACAGATCCAATTCCTGTGCTCGATGGCGGATGGACGCATTCGGGTCTTCCTCAATGCTACGCTCTACAGCAGCAATAGCTTCTTCTGTACGCACCGTACAGCGTCTCTGGGGATGCGAGTTATCAATAAGAGTAAACGTGGTGCGAAAACGTTCCATGGTTAATCGAATTAACTGCTCTGATGGACGATTTTGTCGACGATAAAATGGACGTAGTGCCCGATACGTTTTCCGCACAGAACCATTATTTTCGATTCGAAAATTGCACTATTTGCAAGCGTTGTTCAGGCATGAGTCTATTCATGATGAATTGCCAAATCAAACTGAGAATAAATCACTTGACAGCTGTTAAATCGGTCGCCATCTTGAAAAGTAATGCCAACTTAAAGTTCTATACCTCTATAAAAAAACACCCTTTATTAAGAGGACTTGAAATCTTCTTTTGAGTATGATATGGTACTCAGAGACCTAGTATTTGTCCTTAAGTTTACAGTCTAAGTTGTTGTTGTATTTACAACAAAAGAAAAAAGACACACATAAGCAAAACAGACAAAGCAGCAAGCATAGCAAACGCACAACAATTTAGTGAGTATTTTAGTGTTCGTACGCGAATCATACATTTTTTGTGATTCTTATAAATGTTGAGTTATGAAGAGTCGAAATCAATAACTTCATACGTATTGTTAAGTATGAATATGATGAGTACACTTCAAACTTTGAATATGAGTAGAAGTTACGCGATATTAAAATAAGTATGAATGCATATACACACATACATAATTGGTCATTACCATTCAGTTCGGTCAGGATTAATTTTATTAATTAATTTTATATATGAGTGGCAATTTTCTTTTACTTTCAAAGTGTGCAGTTGATTAACTGTACATAACGGCCAGAGATCAGCAATGAATCGCTACTGAGTGAGTAAATGAGTGAACAATATTGAAGTTTAACTTCACTACTCTGATTCATTCGTACTCACTACAACGTTGAGTTATAAGTACAGATTGCAATGAGTGTGAGTACAACGTACAACATCAAACTCATACCATTCGAAATATGTTTGATCCATAAGCCTACTCATTTAGATTCATAATTTTAGAAAAATACAGAAAAATTCTTATAAAAGATTCGTATGTCTCAAATCCATCTTAGTTCTTAGGGAACAGACACATAAGCAAAAAAGACAGAGCAGCAAGCGGAGCAAACACCCAACCTTCTAGTGAGTATTTTAGTGGTCGTATGCGAATGCTTCGTGTATACATATGTTGAGTTATGGAGAGTCGAAATCATCAAAATCATACGTGTTGTTAGGTATGAATATTTAGGATGAGTACACTTCAAACTTTTAATACGAGTAGAGGTTCCATGATATTAAAATGAGTATAAATGAGTTTAATTATTAGAAATTATGAGTATAATTCGATTCTATTCATCTTTTTAATTAATTCTCATTGCTGATCTCTATTACCCACCACCACGACCACTACCATCGTGGCGTATGATTAATATTTTATTGTGATTGTAACACTCATACGCCAGAGTGCACTTGATTAACTCATCATACCGAGCGAGTGGTGTTTATGTTTTCCTATGCTTTTGGTTGCATGCACTCATCCACTCATACATTCATACATTCATTTATTTATGGTGTTTCTTTGTTACACTCTCACGCTCTCTCTTTCTCTCTCTATGATTTTAATTTAACTTTTTCTTTCCTCTATGTGTGTGTGCCTCACTCTCTCTCCGTCTCTGTCCTCTTGAGTTTTAATATTTTAAATACAACAAATGCCTATTTGTGTGATTGTATATGTATGTGTCTGTCTGTTTGTTTGTATCTGCAATTAATTAATAATTTTTTTAATAAAAAGAAATTAAAATCAAAACGTAAATGTTTGCCTTTGTCACAATAGCAACAACAACACCGACATCCACTAATATTTTATTGTTTCAAATATTGTTGCACATTGTTTGTTGTTTTATTAACAATTATAACAACCACTACATATGTACGTATGTATGTAAACGTTATTAATTTTATTTTAATTAAAAACTATTCTCTTTTATATGTATTCCTCTCTCTCTCTCTCTATCCTTATCCTCTCATAATCAATTGCTCATTGATGTGTGCCGGTGAAATTCATTCATTCATTCACTTATTCAATCAATCAGTCGATCAATCAAACATTTGATGGCATGGCATGCCATGCCATGCTTTTCAAATGTATTTTTTTTTTTTTGAGGATTTTAAGGATTTTACCACAAATACATGTACACACATGCATTATCATGCAAAAAGGTGTTCATACATATGGAGGGGATATTTAAGCAGATTTTTTTTTGATTGATAGGAGGGGATTACAATTATTGAAAGAAGGAATTAGTTTTCAAGCCTTTGCCAAACAATTGGAATGCGAAAAATTTGAAAAATATTTTTGAATATTTGGAAACGTTTTGGTACAGGAATGTTTGCCATGTTGCGGATTGAGAAGGATTTCAAGAAGTTTAAATACGGCTGTGGAGCAAAAAGGATCATCGCCACATGAATTCATTATTTTATGGAAGGAGGCCGCATATATATATAGAATATAATAATATGGTCCTCTTGTAAAAGTTTTCTTTCATCGTTTTAATAATCTGTTAATGCCATTATGTTTGGCAGACAGTTAGGTAGGTAGGTAAAGGGTCCGCTAAATAACTTTTTTTGCTTAAAAAAAAAAACTACTGGAATATTTTCTCAAATTTCTTTTTTTATTTGAAAGTACAATCCTTCCCGTTAATAATGGAAAATAATTTCATTCAAATGGCTGCCTCGGCTGGCCTTGCAGTAGCCTACACGATCGGTCCAATTTTTAAGCACATTATCGATTGTGTGCTGCTGTATTTCACCCATGGCTTCACGAATATTGTCCTTTAAAGCGTCAATTGTCTCTGGCTTGTCGGCATAACACTTATCTTTGACGGCACCCCACAAATAATAGTCCAACGGTGTCAAATCGCAGCCAAACGACATCAACTCTGCGGCTGATAATGCGATCTTCGAAAACAGGGCGCAAAACATCGAGTGTAGCTTCGGCTGTGTGGCACGTAGCGCCGTCCTGTTGAAACCAAATGTTGCCAATATCCTCCTCTTCAATTTTTGTGAATAAAAATTCGTTCAACATTGCCCGATAACGCTCGCCATTGACTGTAACGGCCACTCCTTGCTCATTTTCGAAGAAAAATGGTTGATGGCGCTTCACGCACACTTTCTGCCACAGCAGCAATATTCTCGGGTGTATGCACTGTTTTTGGCTTTTCACGCTTTCGTTTATCGATGAGGAGATGCCAGTTTCTTTCACTTTTTTCACAAGACAACGAACATACGGAGCTGACGGTGCTTCTCTTCTTCCAAAATCCGTACACAATTTTCATACACATTCTGCAACATTACCAATGATTTTCAAAGTAATTTCGCAATATTTCCCAGCGTTGTTCAAGCGGGAAATATGTTCCCATATTCGTTCAGCGGAAGGATAAAACTAATTATCTGTCAAATCAGACATGAGCTAAGTGTTACCATTCCCGAAATAAGCACTCGTTGAAAAAAAGAAACGTTAGATGGCGGACCCATTACTTAAGTAGAAGTAGCTGTACCCTCAATGAAGTTATGAGCGAACACACTTAGGCCACATACAGGGCCACATTGTGAAACCACAGCTTCACATTTTCTGGCATACAACATTATTGAAATGTCCATCATGGCTTCTCTGGGTGGAAAGCATCTTGAATGTTAAATTTTCCATGACTGTGTCACATAAACCTGACTGAATTTGACCGATGGCATAAGCAGCATTGGTTTTAAGGACCGCTGTGGTTTGCCACATTTAAGGGCATACACTTGTGACTTAGGAAAACCACACAGGAGAAGGCCTGGAGGGGTTAAATCACACGATTTCGGTGCCCAGTTCAGAGCACCTCCATATGGCTGTAGGTCCCACCACTCATGCATAAAAATTAGCACACACATCATAAGTGGTGTAAGAAACTAGGTCGTAATCCTGACTGAAGGGTTGTAATTTCCAATTATGTGATGTTATGTCCGTTGTGATTCGTTGAATCCTAATTTAACCCAGGATCGCTGACAATGGCAATGAACACACAGTAGACTAACAGAAGATGCTGAATTCTATTGGGTGTGTAATTAACTCGACACATAACAGATTTCCGATGAAGGAATGGGGATACGCGTAGGATAGCAAATTCCGAGAACAGCACAGGACTGCTCTAAGCTTTCTTTACTGGATTTTATGCGGAAAACAAAGAAAATGTTGTTTTTTCAGTAGATTGCGTCCTTGTCCCTTTATTCGAGAAAATTATTGTGGGAAACATTACTGGTGGACAATTGTATCATCTGCATTTATACTTATAATCGTATAAAGGTAGCTCAAAGAGTATATCGTCGGACAAGCTGCTGAGTATGCAAATAACGTTCAGAGCCTTGATAACACAGCCCTGCAAATTTGGACTTTTTTTGTGCAAATAAGATGACTCCAGGTGTTTCCGAAGGCATTTTGCGCGTTGAACACGAATTTAAACAGATCTTCATAAAGATTTAAAAAAATTCAAAATGGCGGATCCAATATGGTGGTCAAGTAAATCTGATTAATTTTTATAAACCTCGACCGCCATATTGGATCCTCCATTTTGAATTTTTTAAATCTGAATAAAGATTTGTAATCAGCGGCCCCAAAAACCCCTGAGTAACAATTTTCAAGTTAATCTGATTAATTTTTTTTTCTTTTGCACCCCTTGACATAAACCCATCGCCCTACTTTAAGGGTGCATGCAAACAATTTGGCTTTGGGCTCATTTTAAAGAGCAAAGATCAATTGTCAATTTCTGACAATAGCGATGGTTCTAGCACGTCAGTGTTTAGTTCAACAATTTTTCAAAAATGACCAGAAACGCTGTTTTTAGGGGTCTCAACCTCCTTTTTCTTAAAAACCTGACATGATGTTTTTGAACCCAGATTTGTGTTCAGCGTGCAATGCTTTCGGAAACACTTGTAGCCATCTTATTTGCAAAACCCATGCAGGGCTGTGTAACAAACAATACCTTTCTGAGTAGTCCCCAAATAGAAATCTGCATTATCACTGCTATATCGCGACTGGTGGACATAGACTTACTGATTTCTTGGACTTTGTTTATACTTATCTGTAGAGGTCTTAAGTGTTTCCCACATCCACTGAAGTTTACTGCAAACCTCTGGTTTCTAGGTAACGTCTTAAATATCGTTTCTCCTTACGGTATTACAATTTAGCCTTGGATGTTTCGATTTTCCACAAGAAGTCTTCTTCCTGCGCCTTGGATACCGCTGGATTAAACCTGAAATAAATGCAAAGAACGCCAAGTTGGGCCACAAATTGATGTTCTGTTTCAGATATGCTTTGGTAATCGAAATTTAGTTTAGCAGGAGCTCTTGAAAAAAGAGACATGAATTGTAGAATCCTTCGGTTTGAGATTGATTTTAGGTCTCAAAAGATTATCTTCTTATCGTTATATATGATGTTTTCTCATTTCCTACAGCTCTTCTTTGCTTAAATATAACATAACGTAACCAGTCATAACATAACTAGTCATTCCAACCCTTCAGTCAGGATTATGGACCTAGTTTCTCACAACCACTTATGTTGTGTGTGTTAATTTTATACATGAGTGGCGCGACCTACAGTTTATAGTCGACTCCAAACGACAGATTTTTTGAGAAAGATTTCATGGCAATTTTATTGCACTCTCAGAGTTTTTGCCAAAAATCTGCTCAGACGAAGTCGCCGAAGTAATACTTTTTGTATTTCGTTTTGTTGGATATGTCTGACCTGGGGATTGAACCGTGGCTTCACGTCTAATAAGCCAACACACTACCTACTAGACAAATATTCACACATTTTTTCCAATTCATGGAAACCTTCCTGAAAGAAAAATTTAAAACAAATTTCTCTTTAATCACCTCCAGGTATTGTAAACTACGGCTGACTTCCAAAATGTTAGTTGCTTTGTGTTTCAACAAAGTATAGTGTTTCATAAAGCCGCTGTACAAAATGTTTACAATGTATACTTTTTCAAAAAGTCGTCAATGTGTATTTTTAATGCAGTCAGACAGCAATCGGGCATCGGATTTATAGTGACGTATTGTTTGGTAACTTTGCATATGTACAAAATTCATATACCGTAGTAGAACTGTATACAAACTTTGTATTGATACATGTGGGAAGTCAGCCTACATGTGAACGTTTGTATGCCTCCTTCCCAATTTCGCCAATTATCAGTTTTCAGTTCCCATATTTTTTTCTTCTTGTTTTTTTTTAAGACTGTTGTTGTTGTTGTTGTCATTGCGATGGTCCTTGTCTTTAATTTTTAATTCGTTTATTTTCATCATTTTCTTACAGCATTAAGCAGTCAAATAATAATTTCTTTCCATTCCATTCCATTCCATTCCATTCCATATTTTCTTTTTCAATCGTTTTTTATGGAAATTTTAAACAAAAAACAAAAAAATAACATTTCACGTATATGTATGTATGTGTGAGGGTGACGGTGACACATGGTGAAAAAAAATAAGAAAAAAAACTTAAGTAAAACTGAGATGGTAAATAAATTTGCATATTAACACATACACACACACACATACATGCATTCATACTCAAGCCCCGACGTGTTTCTTAATAAAAACGAATCAAACCTGAGCTGCTGGGCTGCTTGAAATAACATCCACACATACATATACACAAGTGTACACGTACACAATTGCTACTACTTCCGCCATTACCACCATCATCAGCATATCACCTCGAACGTGAGATCATTATTCATGAAGAAGCCAAATATCTGCGGGTGATTTCATTTGTGTGCAGCGTTGTGTCGTTGTCGTTGTAAGTGTGTTGCCTTATGCTGCTGTTGCTACTCCTGAATTTTCTTGTCTTTTAATTTTGCTTTCTCTCCCTCTCTCTCTCTCTCTTTCTCTTTCACCATCTTTCTTTATGATTATTTTTTTAAATAAAAATTTTTTTTACGATGACAACATACGGCGACGACATGCAATGAAAAGTTTTCAGCAGCAGCCGCAGCAGCAGAACAACTACAAGCAGAAGTCAAAGCTTTGCAAAGAAGTGCATAAATTTTGATTTTCGTTTCGTTTTTTTCGCCATAATTTTTCCGATGTTTGTTTTTGTTTTTGTTTTTAATGGCAAAACGATTAAATTGCGATTTTTATTTTCTTAAAAGAGGCAAAAGACAATAAAAACTTGAAGCAGAAGCAGAAGCTGAGCTGAAGCTGAAGCCAGTCATGTGAGGAGTGGGAAATAATAATAAAAATTGATAAGAAAACGTTGACGAAACCGAAAAAGCAAAGCGTTTAACTATCAGTGCAAGAAAAAGAAGAAGAATAAGAAAAACGATGAAATATTTAAGCAGGTACAATTAGGTCATTAAAGCTTATCCATGAAAGACGTGCAACAAGGTTTATCAACAAATTAGTTTCTTTAAATTAAAGGGTTGCCTTGGCCCATTTCTTTGAAGATTATAAGGGGTTATCCAGTTTTTGTTAAAGTAAACGTAAAGAAACGTTCATAAAGTTGTGGTTTTGTTGCAATTTATGTGTGTGAAAATTATTTAAAAACCAAAGACGCAAACCCATACCTCAAGCAGCTCCACTTTCGCCTCTAACATAGTAAACTTTGCTATTAACTGAGCACTGTTAACTGTTTAACAGTGGCAACAGTAAGATCATTCTTCTACTTTGCAATTATTTTCGGACTCGACATCAAATATGATTCTTATTATGATTATTCATTATTATTTATGAACAAAAGTATTGAAATGTAAAAGAGAACGGAAATTTTCTCAACTTTCAAATTTATTCCACGGTTCGCAAGAGGACCCCCTAGACTACCATTTGCATATAGTCCGTATGGTGTACTATTTCTTATATATTCCAAAAATGGCCACTGATCTTCTAGAGAATTTTCATGCAAAAAAATTGATATTTTCAAAGCCAATTTTCTCCATACCATATCACTTTCTATGTGACTACAGGGTGGCTGATATATAATGCAACAAAGTAAAGCGCTGTATATTTTTAATTTTTTTTTTAATTGTATTGTTCAAAAGCAAAAAATGTTCGAAATAACATAAAATTTTAGAATCAGTTTAGATTTGTTCGAATTGGCCACCTTTGGTACGAATTATTGCCTTCAAACGGCCGGCAATGCCATCACAGACTGCACGAAAGTGGCTCTGCGGTATTTTGGCCCATTCCCGGCGAAGCGCCGTCTTGAGATTAGCGGCACTTTGGTATTTTTTAGTGAGAACCTTACTCTCCAAAATGCCGCAGGCGCAAAATTCCAACGGATTGAGATCCGGAGATTTTGGTGGCCATTGTGAGGTAGAAATGAAGCGAGGAACTTCCTTTTTAAGCCATTCTTGGTGGACGCGTGCTGAGTGCGGTGGTGCTGAGTCCTCTTGGAATTGTTTGTCTGCCCAGGGCTTCAATACTGTCTTTAAGATATTTTCCCGATAATATTCGGCATTTATTTTGACCCCACGGTCGATGAATACGAGCGGGGAGCGACCATCGGCCGTTACGGCGGCCCACACCATTACCATCGGCGGCGCTTGAGTTCTGGTGGCCAATCGCAGGTGTAAATTTTCCGGCCACTTTCGTGCAAGCGAAGTAACTCCTTGGCTCTTTCCAGTCTAACTTTTTTTTTTGTCCATCGGTGAGCTCTTGCACTTTCTGGAACTTCAATGGCTTTAGTCCAAGCTCATTTTTCAATATGTGTTGCATCCGTTCTCGCGATATGTTCAGCTCACGAGCAATTTTTCTACCACTGCCTCGTGGATTTCGATCAAATCTGGCCTTCACTTTTCGGATCATTTCTGGTGTTGTTACCGTTTTTTTTTCGTTCACTTTTTGGACGCGATGCAACACTGCCAGTATCACGGTAACGAGCAATGGTACGAGAAACAAAAGATTTATTCACATTTAAATGCTGGAGGGCTCTAACGATAGCCACATGTGGTTTTCCAGCCAAATATAAAGCAATCACACTATCACGCTTGAATTCCATCGCGAATAACTTTTTTTCTGAATCAAAATCCTTTTGTAAGCTTGTAAATAATAAAATGAACTGTCACTGGAATAAATCTGTCAGTTGTCAGACGAGCGGTTTACAAATGATAACAACCTGAAGTTGGTTGCAATACATATCAGCCACCCTGTATGTTGCTGATTATATTAAGAGGCCTTGGAACCTTCGTTTGCATATAGTATGGTGCTCATAGACACATAGAGCTATTTCCTAAAATAAGCTCCTAAATAAGTGGGCTCGTTCAGATGGATACTGTTAAATAGCTAAGAGGAAATTTTGCTGTGTTAACGTGCTATGTTGGCGCTGCTAAAATTTATGGATTGCGTCTTGGATTTTCAATTTTATCTTCACACACATTTGCAATTTTTATTTAATTTTTCTAATGCTTGAGTAGTAGAATACCATTTAAATGACCGTCTTCGTATTGGTTGCAGAAGTCAATCTATTTGAGATAATTTACGACCACTTTTTGGCACATTTCCCACGATATGTCGGCAATAACTTGGCGGATGGTGGTTTTCAATTTTTCAAACGTTATGAACAGCGTTAAATTACCTCTTCGGGTAACTTTTCATGCATTAAAATCGAAATCGTTTGTGACCAAATAAAGTCGTTTATAATGCGGCCTTAATGCTCTCAATAATAATAACAACAACGGTTGTATTAAACGAAGTCGCCGTAGTCTAGTAGGTAGTGTGTTGGATTTTTAGACGTAAGGCGACGGTTCAAACCCCAGGTCAGACATCAAAATGAAGAAGTATTTCTTCTGCGACTTCCTCTCAGCAGATTTCTGGCAAAAACTCTGCGAATGAAATAAAATTGCCATGAAAAGTTTCTCAAAAATCTGTCGTTCGGAGTCGACTTTAAACTGTAGGTCCCGCCACTCATGTATAAAATTAACACACAGAATATAAGTGGTGTCGTAATCCTGACTGAAGGGTTGTAATGACCAATTATGTATGTATGTAACCACGTATGTCGGATCACCCACGGTTTGTTGAATATGAGAGCAACAACCATCAAGAAATGTTCGAAAAGTTCCCACATCAGAAACATCGCTTTTGTAGTCAATTTTAATTAGTTTTATACGTTCTTTGGTAAATAAACGATTTGTATTCTTACGTACTTAATTGGTGAATGCAACCTTTTAGTCAGGATTACAACCCTAGCTTCTCACATCACCCATGTTGTGTGTGCGTTAATCTTATTTAAAGTTCTAGCAAAAGTTATTCCAAAGATTTTATTTTCCTTAGGAAAACATATATATTTAGCGACAAAATGCTGCTTCTAAAGGCCTTCTTCACGTCTAAGTAATGTATCACGCTCCTGCTTGCTGAGCCATGCCGTTGTTTACTGGGTTGTAGAGTATCATAGGGTGTATCTGTGTAGAATATTGTTGCGTTTTTACCTTTTTAAAAACGTTTAAATATGAGTTCGTTAATTGCAAACCAAGTAAAACAAATATGTGTTTCATTTCAGTTAAACTCTCTTTATTCTTTACACTACTTTCGTGTGCCACTGTATACAACTTAACGATACAACAATAATAATCTGTTTATTCACTTTACTATTTCTTATCACACAACTATTCGCTTTACAACCACGACTTGTTTTGTTCACCCGCAACTTCACACAAGGCTGACTGAATTCTTACTGACTGCTGCCTGCTTTGTCCAGCCCTTTTATAGTCCGACACAACCAGTCTAACGAACATTCTTAAGTGGAAGGTTCGTGATCTCGCCTTCTTGAGAGCTCTATTGCTAGTACATTTGCTTATGTTGTCTATTACATATTTGTCGTAGCTGATTTACTTTATGTTGTTGTTGGTACCAGCCGCAACCAGGTTCGTCATACATATGTGTGTGTGCAGCTTTAGATAATCAACACCTTCATTGTATTCCTTGTGTTAGTGTGTATTTGTACCGTGTAGCTTTTGTTTATCGTTTGTGTTGTTAAACGATATTAGGTCGTTTCGAATTGCGTAACAATATGTTGAATTACTTGCATATCTTTTGCTCTTCTGCTCTTCTGCTCTAATTAACAATTCTTGAAAACAAATTTTAAATTCATTGTTTTGTTGCATCTACACCTTCAGGCATTCAATTGAGAGATTTAATAGGATTTTCAATATTATTTCTTTCGTTTAAATCTGTTTAAATAGCCTTCCATTTAGAAACTCATTTCATTGTTTGCATTTGAAATAATGACGTTTGAAATGAGAGAGAGAGACTTTGAATTGAAGATAGAAAATTAAATAAAATTTAAAATTAAAATGATAATTAAGTAAAAAGCATTCAGAGAATGTTTGTTGTTGCAGAAACACTGAAAGATTTCCCAAAAATTTTATATTTGTTCAGCCTCCAGGCATTCATTCTTAAATACAAAGACTATTTTGGATTTTGAATATGAAAGATTTTTTTTTATTTTTTTCTGTTTTAAATGAAAATAACAAATAATTATTTAAACTTAAATAATAAATAGGCATTCATTAATAGGTTTTTGTTTTAAATACAAGTATCGTCGTACATAGCGTGTGGCAGATGGAATGAAACGGAAACGCTTTCTTTGGAAACACATTCCAATGATAAATAATTTAATTTTAACATTCGTAAAAAACGTTTAAAATATGGGCTTGTCGATTGCAAATAAAATAAAAATAAATTTCTGTTTAGTTTTAATTTAAAGTTCTTTATTATTCGCACAATTCTGTGTGCCACTGTTCACAACTTGATGTAAACAACAACAATTGCTTTTCCTTTTTATTCCTCTGTTTATAAACTTTGCATAAACAATAACAATTACTAGACAATTGTTCGGAAGATCTTTGTAACGGAGATCTTCAAACCACGATTACTCTATTCACGCGCCTTCACACAAGACTGTATGAACTTCACTAACTCACTTGCCTGCTTTGCCTTGCCTTTTATATGGCAGAGTAAACAGTCTGATGAATGTTCTTGAACTCGAATGTTCGTGGATTCGCCTTCTCGAAATCTCTATAAATGTAAACATCGTTGTTTAGATTTATTCTTGTAGTGTTTGTTGTTGTATTTTTGTTTACTTGTTTACCAATTTTTATGCTTGTACTTGTTATTGTTTTTTTGTTTCTCATTCTAATGTTAAGCGATGTAAAAGCAAAACACCAGTATCTAGATTTTTCATTTTCGAGAACGGTTTGTCTTTCACGGTGCGACGTTGTTTAGCACATTGTTTTTATAACATCCAAGGATCTGCGTGAATTTGTAGATATGAAGCCAAGTTGCCGTTCAGTAATACGCAATAATTTTACTTTAAAGCCGACCATGATTCTTTTCTGTGTTAGTCTTTCGTCCAGAAAATCTTTGATGTCATTCAGTGTGTAAACAGGGCTGTGTTCATACCAGACGCAGTTCAGAAAATCCTCAAAATGATGCATGAGCTGACTGAAAGGATATGGATTCTCGGACTTCTTATTAACACTGTTTAACCTTAAATTCTTTTGAATTACACAGAATTTCTGCAACTGTTACGGCCTGTGACCTTGACATACCTTCAGCTGATCTACTTCAATTCAGTTTTAAGCGCCCTCTACTTCTTGTTCTCTCGAATTCCTCTTTGTGTCTGCCGCAAAGTGTAGCTAATCAGTTTCAATTCTCTGCTTCTCCCTTCCTTGTAGATTTGCTTTCGATTACACAGACACAGAGTAAGTCGAGATGGCTTATGGATTGTGTATACGATTAACGGACTGGGTTTCAGGCACTTTGTTAGGAAAACTTGCAAGTTCCTAGGTATTATGCTACTAACTCTCTAGGTACCTATCTTTTGAGAACTTACTAACAACACTGTGTATCCAATTAATTCAACTAAAAAGGCTTTACAAAAATTTGAGGCATAATACCCTACTTAAGGCACGATATATTTTAGGCCCACACGAGCGACATAATCAGAATGATTAGAAGCCTTGTTAACTTGTCTTCTTTCTTAAGGCCTACGAAAACCATTGCAGAATGGATCAACCTAACAACAAAAACCTCAAACAATTTGTAAAAAAAAATGATTGAGGTTCTTATAAGTCCTCTGAAATGCTGATACAGTTCGACCAAGCAATGCCTGGTGGTTTTGTGTTGAGCACTTAATATTTTTTGTATGGATTTCTCTGGGACTTAATCAGCTCATTAACGACTTCAATTCCTGGGGATTTTGCATGGTTAATGCTTTATGTAGCGTGTGTCAGGTGGGGGAACAAAGTAAAAAAACCAAAGTACCATAGAGGGCGTATGAAGGCCGTCTGCTTGGCCTGAGCCAAAGGCATGCAGGCAGTATTTACAACGTACATGCCTGTTTTTGTCCATTGAGGGCCTGATCAGCATCTTGGGCTTGTCAAAGCTACAGAATCTTACTCTGCGATCTCTACTGGAGCGCACAGGGCCTGCTCAAATAGTTGTAGGCAACTATATTGCCCTAGGCTAGTAGGTAGTTTGTTGGCTTAATAGACGTGAGGCCTCTATTAAGGTCAGACAATCTCTAGGATTGAAATCCGGAAAAATATTTCTTCGGCAACTTCCTCTCTGCTGATTTCTGGCAAAAACTCTGCGAATAAAATAAAATTGCCATGAAAAGTTTCTCAAAATCAATCTGTCGTTCGGAGTCGACTTTAAACTGTAGGTTTAGTGGTGTGAGAGCTAGGTCGTAAGCCTGACCGAAGGGTTGTAATGACCAATTCATTATGTATGTATGAATATGCCGATTGATAACAGCCAATTCAGTAGATGTTCGCTATCGAAACAGTTCATCTAAACGGAGACTATAGGATCGCAATGCGGACTCTACTTTAAACGCTCTGGAAGCATAAGCCTTCCATAATTTTCTTTGCGAATGTTGTATCGTAGGCATATGTCTTCGTTATGTCTCTGAATGTTGCTTGTTTTTCCAGTAATTTACAAATTTTTCGAAGACCTCCATTATACGGGGTGTTACTGGGAAAAAGAACCAACAGTGAAACGGTTTTTCGAACGAAGTAATAAGACAAGATGACAAAACAAAAAATGTCACCGTAGTCTAGTAGACAGCGTGTTAGCTTATCAGACGACAGTCTATGATGCAAACTCCAATTCAGACATCTCGAAAAACGATTTCTTTCGACGACTTACGCTTTCGGCAGTCTTCCGGCCTGAGAGTAAATATTGCCATGAAGATTGCCATGAAAATTTTTTCAAAAATCTGTCGTTCGAAGTCGACTTTAAACTGTAAGTCCCTGCTTACATTTGTATAAAATTAACACATTCAGCATAAGTGGTGTGAGAAGCTAGGTTGTAATCCTGCCAAATGGGTTGCAATAACCAAATTAGCAAGGAAGTGAGTGACAAAATCAACAAGAACCTGTTCAATCCTCTCATATTGAAAATGGAAAATTAATTCTGCTTCACAGAGAAGACCTAAGCGACCGTCAAGTTAAGCTGCGTTTATCTCCAGCCAATGGAGCGAAACAGCTCACTTGCTTTCACGTCCATAATTCCTTACCTAAAATGTAGTCTTATGGGGCGTTGCATAGTAGGAAGTTATACCATTGCTAGTCGTATTAGAAGGAAGAATAGGGGTATTCCCCTTACATTCTAAACGTAACTGCCCCAATTGAAATTGAAACACATTGGAAATGTCCTGAAATGTAAGATCCTTCTTGATGGCATACATCAGCATTTCCTTCCACAAAATGTGGTACCGCAGTATTGCTAATGAACTGACTAAGTAAAAATCTCCATGTGGCTATGCATCGTAATGCTAACCAAACCAACATAACCTGTTTTTGTCTCATAAAAAGTACCAAAAAAAGTACCAGAAATTTTATATTTAAATAACCACGGGGTTTATGATTCTACTAAAGCAACAAAAAAACAAAAACAATAACAACAACAACAACAACAACTAAACGAAACTAAGCAAAAAAACCAACAATAATCCTTGACTTTAATACAAAAAACATAATTTATGTCTCTTGATTTTCCCTTGAAAAGATTTTAAGGTTAATTTCTTATTGTTGTTGTTGTCATTCTATCGTATATTTTTTTCACACATGAAATTCTAGCACATACTCTCACTTGGTTTTTCTCACTTATACAGGAGGCCTGTTTAAATTATAATGTTACCGAGCAAAATAAAAAAAGGAAGAAGAAGAAAGTGTTGGTATTTAAGAAAAAATAACGAGAGACAGAAAGAGAGCGAAAGTGAGAGTGACAGTGTATAAAAGCATTTACGTGTGTGTCCTTTAAACGAGTAAAACATAAATGGCAACAACAATGGCCACACGACATAACGACAACGACAGCGGCAACGGCAACGGCAACGGCACAACAATGACAAGAAACCAGAGCCTTAACAAAGCACATAATGACACAGTCCTTTACGTTCTTATTTGCTATTGTTGTAGTTGTAGTTGTTGTTGCTGTCATTGTCTAATTTTTTATGCGTTTTTTTGTTTTTTGTTTTGTTTCAGAACGTGTGATAATTTTCTAGCTCATCATCATATGCACATACGCATACATATACTCATGCAAATACTTTGTAAAATTCCATAACATTTAAGCAGCATAGCACACACACGCACGCTCTCATATGTATTGGTAAGAGAGAAGGCTTTACTTTGCGTATATCAGTCGCAGTCGCTGTGGTTGAGTGAATTTTCAAGAGCACAGCCGTTCACACAGTCAACCCATCTAGCCAGCCAGCCATCCAAGCAGTCACTCAGTCTAATTTTACTGCCATTCATGTAACTTAACATTGAATTGTTACTTTCACTCGCTCTCTCTCTCTCACTCTCTTCTCTTTATTGTTCTGTTACTTTTTGTCTTTTGTCGCCTCCCTTTGCTTGCCTTTACAAACGCGTGTTGTTGTTACTGTTTGCCGTTTAATAATCCCAAAAACAATTTTAATTGACGTTGTGTTGTTATGCCTGATTATTTTGAGGTTTATGTGTGTGTGTGTAATATTTTACTTCTTGTTACTTTTGTGAGAAAATTTACTTTCTCTCTCTTGGAAGGAATTTTTATTTTTAAATGCCTCAACGACATCGCCGTCGTCGTTTATAAAGTGTCGTTTGTTGGATGGCGCTATAAATAGTCGGGTTGATGGTCGTGTTGTTTTTATTAAATTTTTAATGCACAATGGGTATGTATTCGTAGAAAAATTAAAGAAATTTTAAAAGTGTTACTCAAACAACAACACAATAACTAGAGATTTTTGAGAAAATCCTTCTATTATTTGTAATTGTTTCGATCGTGTAAGAAAAAAACTTTTTAGGCGCTTGAAAGGTATGAATTATGCGGATATTTGTTTACTCTTATGGACTTACAAGAAAAGCTAAGAGTCGATCAAAATAAACACCAAGTGAAACCAGAACACAGAAACTAAACACGTTAACCGCTTAAGCACATACATGTTATCTTGAAAACATTCATTGACCTTGGCTCACTTATTTCGCAAATCCTCACATGACCCCCTAATGATAACACAGAAACAGAGGCGAAAGGACAAAACATATTGTTACGCAAATCGAAACGACCTAATATCGTTTAACAACAAAAACGATAAACAAAAGCCACACGATACAAATACACACTAACACAAGGAATACAATGAACGTGTTGATTATCTAAAGCTGCACACACACATATGTACGACGAACCTGGTTGCGCCTGGTACCAACAACAACATGTATGTGATAAAAACTGATAGACAACATAAGCAAAGTACACAAACAACAATGTATTAGCAATAGAGCTCTCGAGAAGGCGAGAAGGCGAGAACCATCCACTTCAAGAATGTTCGTTAGACTGGTTGTATCGAACTATAAAAGGGCTGGACAAAGCAAGCAGCAGTCAGTAAGAATTCGGTCAGCCTTGTGTGAAGCTGCGTGTGATCAAAATAAGTCATGGTTGTAAAAATCCAGTGAATACTTGTGTGAACTAGTAAAGTGAATAAACAGATTATTATTGTATCGTTAAGTTGTATACGGTGGCGCACAAAAGTAGTGTGAAGAATAAAGAGTTTAACTGAAATTAAGTTAAATACATTTGTTTTTACTTTGTTTGGAATTAACGAACTCATATTTAAACGTTTTTTAAAAGGTAAAAACGTAACAATATTTGGAGAATGCCAAACACGGTATGGAGCTGCTTTTAACTCTTCATACGAACTAAGATTCGAATATTAAACCAGAAAGTTAAGACTGTAGATGACGGTGCGATGTTCTGTCAAGCATTACCGTCGTAGAATTTTGGAATTTTTTTTCTGTATTTATTAAGAGTGTAGAGCACTGGGTAGTTATGTTCTCAGCTCCCCAAAAATTGTAAAAGACATGCTTTGAAAATTGCCAGGTTGCCTTACAAGAATATAATGGATATTGAAATATCTTTGATTAGATTATGGGCTCTATCATTAGCATTATTACTGACATAGAATATCGGCACGATTGTTGATATCTGTCCTGAAGATGTAGATGATCGACCGTAAGCAACGACATGTGTTCGCAGAATGGGCTCCGGCACAGATGGCAACTGACGCGAATTTTCATTGAAAAATCATCTTCACTGAATTAGATAGGATATCAAGCCCCACTAGGGTCGTGAGTTTTGATCGTGTTAGACTTCTACTTGTGTTGTTTTCTTAAGTTCCTAATTCACAAATCACAGTGGCCCTCAAAATCAACATAACCCATGTGATCGATCAATTTCAGCCTGATTTATGCGTCATGGAAAATTGGACATTTTGGATGAGCTCCACTAAGAGAAGTTCGCTGATATCTCACATAAATTACTTTTCCCTTACCCACTACAGTTCGGACTGTAGCGTGTACGTGTCCCTACGTAATGGGGACGAGCCCTCCGCGGTCGGGTGAGGGTGGGTTAGTGTGAGGCCGGGGACGTTCGAAAAAAAAATAATCTTTGGTCGAGAGCAAAATTTGTTATCAATCTGAGGCCCTTGCAGATGAATATCTTTAGGTTTTACGTGATTGAGATTCCTTACAAGCCATGTTCTACTGCCGTATAAAAGAGTAGACTTTTCACTTGCATTGGATTTTTTTTAACGCAGATGTGTGACGTGTGTTATCTGTTCTGTAAAACCAACTGGTTTCTTTTTGCCTGATTATATTCCATTTATTTTGTGTCTGACAACTTCTAGAACGTATTTGCTATTGTCATTTTTTCTATTTTTCGTGACTTTCTTGTGTAGTTGTGTTACCTTTGATCTCTGTTTGTCACTAACCTATCTCAAATGGACATTACACCCCTTGAGTCAGGATTACAACCTGGCTTCACACAACACCCATGTTGTGTGTATTAATTTTACCCATCAGTGGCGGATAAAGTCGCGGCTCGAATGACAAATTTTTGAGAAACTTTCCATGGCGATTTTATTGTACTCTGAGAGTTTTTGCCAGAAATCTACTGAGAGGAAGTCGCCGAAAAAATATATTTTGTATTTCGTCTGTGATGCCTGGCCTGGGGCTCGAACCCAGGCTTTTGCGTCTAATAAGCCAACACACTACCTACTAGACTACGGCGACTGCTGAGAGGAAGTCACCGAAGAAATAGAGGGGATAGCGACGAATTTGTTACAATTTCGTTTGTGTTCGAGAATGTCTGTGTCAAGGGTTGAACCATGGGTGCCAACACGCTGCCTGTTAGATTACGTCGACTTTGTAATCCTTTGTTGTCTCGTTATTGTTTTATTCTATGGTGTTGTCTTCACAACAATATGATGTGAGGAGGCTCATGAAGAATTTTAACTTGGCTATTTGGTTCGCGAAAGACCCGTATGCATATACGTACTAGGCATACATATCTGGCAAGCGTAGAGAACCACCTGCGATGCGCCTTCTGCATACATACATACATAATTGGCCATTAAAACCCTTCAGTCAGGATTACGACCTACCTTGTCACACCACCTATGTTGTGTGTGTTAATTTTATACATGACTGGCGGGGGACCTACAGTTTAAAGTCGACTCCGAACAATAGATTTTTGAGAAACTTTTCATGGAAATTTTTTATTTACTTTCGGTTTTTTGCCAGAAATCTGCTGAGCGGAAGTCACCGCAGACATATTTTTTCATATTTCGTTTTGTTGGGGCTTGAACCGTGTCATCACGTCTAATAAGCCTATACACTACCTACTTGACTACGGCGACTACCATACTACGCTTAGGTTGTCTAAAAATTCAAAGACACCGTAGTCTAGTAGGTAGTGTGTTGGCACCAACCCGTGATTCAAAGCGCAGCTCAAGCATCTCGAACAAAACTTATGAATTTCAAAGAGTAGGTTAAGACAAGATTAAGCATGGCTTACGTAAGATTTCTTTTATCACATATCGTTAGTTTATCATAAGATTAGATCACTAGAGCTTTAACAATTGATAACGGCTGTGTTGTTGATGTTGCATCTGACAAATTGGTTGCCATTTGTTCAGTCTACTTTGTCAAATCGCCATTAATGACAATAGAAAACGACTAGTGTTCGCTGTACGGGCCCTGGAGTAGTTGGCAATTGACCCTAATTTTCATCGAAACATCATCTTCAGCGTGAACAAACAAAATTTCGGAGCGATACTAATCAACATGAGGTACAAGAGTATCCAATGCAAAGCGAAAAAATCACTGTTTGGTAGGGATTTTAAGCAGGCGGATTCATCCGCTCATATTTCTAGGAGAACATCGTTGGCCAGGTCATCATAAGCAACGGCGAGAGCTACAGATCGATGATTACCAATTTCTTTTGGCCGGAATTGAATGATGTGGACACCAACGACAAGAAGTTTTAACAGGACGACGCCACACAGCTCATGCCACATTGTACATTCCGCTTGAGTAATATGAGGGCATAGTTATCTCACGTTATGGTCATAGGAACCCTCCACCAATTTTTGAGAAACTCTTCAGGGCAATTTTATTTCACTCTGAGAGTTTTTGTCAGAAAATTGCTGAGATATGTGACCTGGAATTTGAACTGAGGCCTCAGGCCAAATAAGTCAACATACAATCTACTAGACTGCGGTAACTTCAATCTTAATTCATCTCTCTTTATCCATGACGTTTTAAGAGGCCTTCTTCAATAGATCAGGCCAGAAGGTCGGAACCCTTTCGTCTTTCGCTCACGTACCCAGGCCTTTAACAATAAAGCGATAAACACGCTGGTTGCATCATTCACTTCAAAGTCTTAAGCTTTTCCCATACTTTCTAAATAAAAATGTCAGTCCATCCCTATATCTTCTTAATAAATCCCCAAAGAGTACCTTTTTTGCAGTTTTTTTTTTTTTGGTACTTGGGTGTTTTTTACAGAGGTATAGAACTTTAAGTTGGCATTACTTTTCAAGATGGCGACCGATTTAACAGCTGTCAAGTGATTTATTCTCAGTTTGGTTTGGCAATTCATCATGAATAGACTCACGCCTGAACAACGCTTGCAAATTGTGCAATTTTATTTCGAAAATAATGGTTCTGTGCGGAAAACGTATCGCGCACTACGTCCATTTTATCGTCGACAAAATCGTCCATCAGAGCAGTTAATTCGATTAACCATGGAACGTTTTCGCACCACGTTTACTCTTATTGATAACTCGCATCCCCAGAGACGCTGTACGGTGCGTACAGAAGAAGCTATTGCTGCTGTAGAGCGTAGCATTGAGGAAGACCCGAATGAGTCCATCCGCCATCGAGCACAGGAATTGGATCTGTGTCCATCCACTTTATGGAAGATTTTGCGGAAGGATCTTGGTTTGCGTGCTTACAAAATCCAACTCGTGCAAGATTTGAAGCCAAACGATCATCAAGTAAGGCGAATGGGCCCAAAACGAGATTACCATTGTTGCCGATTTTCATAAGCGAATTTTGTTTAGCGATGAAGCGCACTTCTGGTTGAATGGCTACGTCAACAAACAAAACTGCCGCATTTGGAGTGAAGGTAATCCTCAAGTGTATGTGGAAACACCGTTACATCCAGAAAAACTGACTGTTTGGTGCGCTTTATGGGGTGGTGGAATCATTGGTCCGTACTTTTTCAAAAACGATGGTGGCCAGAACGTTACAGTCAATGGTGATCGGTATAGAGCCATGATTACAAACTTTTTCATTCCTGAATTGAATAACCATTGAATGTCCAGGAGATGTGGTTTCAACAAGACGGCGCAACATGTCACACAGCTCGTGACACAATAGATTTATTGAAAGACACGTTTGCTGACCGCCTAATTTCACGTTTTGGACCTGTGAATTGGCCTCCAAGATCTTGTGATTTAACACCGCTAGACTACTTTCTGTGGGGCTATGTAAAGACATTGGTCTATGCGGTAAAGCCACAAACGCTTGACCATTTGGAAGACAACATTCGCCGTATTATTGCCGATATACGGCCACAAATGTTGGAAAAAGTCATCGACAAGTGAACGTCCAGATTGGACTACATTCGCGCCAGCCGTGGCGTGGTCATATGCCAGAAATCATATTTAAAATGTAATGCCACAAGATTATCTTTCGGATAAATAAAATTCATGTCAATCGAATAATCCATCGTTGTTTTATTGCAACTTAAAGTTCTATACCTCTATAAAAAAAACACCCTTTACAAATTCCACATGGTACTAGCACAATAACCCATTAATGTATGCGAGGAGAGAGGCAGAACACAAAAAGGGTTCAAGCAAAATACAAAAGAAATCATTTCAGCTGCTCTTTCTCATTTAATCCTTTTTTTTCTCCTACACATATACAGTTATTGCTTGTTACTGTGTATCAATTGTTGTTGTTGTTGTTGTTAGTCTTTTGTTGTTGTTCCATTCATTCATTATTGTTTCCCAACCAATTTGCTAATGAGTATCCTTTTTAATTTCCCTTAATTATTAGGGACAGACTGAGAGACAGACAGACTTTTTGCTTTTGTTGTGCCATCGTTATTTTTATTGTTATTGTTGGTGTTGTTGGCTTTGTTGAGTAAACTTGAAAATCTATACCTCAACCCTCGCATGCCCTTGTATCGATCATAATCACGTGCCCTTTTAATTGTTCTTTTTTTTCTCTCCGAATTTCGCTTCTCTGTTCTAAACATTTGTGTGTGCCCTAGACTATGATGTGCTTGGGCTACTAAGGACATTATGAAGGCACAGTAAAGCTCTCCCTATGCTCTTTGAAAAACATGTTGTAGCGTTTTGTTAAACATCGTGTTCATTTTCGTTTTTCATTTCTTTTTTTCAGAGTTTTTTTTTTATTTTGTTTTGCTTCACCGCCACTCTATTGATGGTCGTCGTTTCCTGCCTCTGTAAGGCCAATGAATGGAAGAAGATGGTCACTGCATTGTGTACGTGTATGGGAGTAGCATCGTTGGGTCTTTGTTTCTGTATATTTTGTTTTTGCTGTAGTTGTTGCTGTTGTTGTTTTGTTTACGTGACCTGTATGCCAGTAATATGGCCTAAAGTTGATAGAGAGGTTGAGCAATTTTTAGGGCCAACCATTGAGTAGGGCTCTCCTCTCTTCCTTGGGTTTTTTTTACAGTTGTTGTTGCAGTTGATGGTGTGTTTTTTTTACTTTTTATTTTAGAAAAAAAATTGTAATTTATTACGGGAAACATGATTTGTTTTAAATTAAAATAAACTCATCATCGTTCTCAATGCAACACTTTTTCAAAAAGATTACGTTTTTTAGTTAAAAAATTTAATATATTGACACGGGGTTTACTGCTTAGGCAACCTATGTCACAAGCAATATTTAATCCACTTTGTAAAGGGGGGTGCCATAAATATTCTTCTATTTCTAAACGGTTTTAGCATGTAGCCTGTGGTAGCCTTAAAATCTCTTTAAAAATTTATTTTACAATTTATTTCCTATTTCCAACATATTTTTTTTAATTTGGTTTTTATTAATTTGTTGTTGTTGTTTTCTTTTTTTTTCCAGAAAACTGTGTAATTAACTAATAACCAAAGAAAAAAAAACAGAAAAATGTTTCGTTAAATATTTCATAAAATTTCATAAAAGGTAAGTGAAAAACCATCCTCTTTTGTTTTCCTTTTTTTTAAATTGTAATTAAAAATTTATTATAAAAATAACACAAAACAAATACTTTAACTATGTAACAACACTGTGCTACAGAATAATATAGAGGGTCCTTCTTTTAACGCCTGCTAACTTTACATTTAAATCAGAGAACAGCAATGAATCGTTTTTTCGCTACTCATAAGCATTCATGAAATTTTGAATATGAGTGAGGAGTCAACAATATTGAAATTTAACTACCTCGGATTCATTCATACTCACTACAACGAGGATTTATAAGTACAGGTTGCAATGAGTATGCGTACAACGTTCACATCAAACTCATATCACATTCGAAATAAGTTTGATTCATACGCCTCTACTCATTTAGATTCATAACTTTAGAAAAATAATTATAATACTGTTACGTTTTTGCCTTTTTAAAAACGTTTAGAATTTAAGTTCGTTAATTGCAAACCAAGTAAAAACAAATATGTGTTTGATTTCTCTTAAACTCTCTTTATTATTCACACTACGTTTATGCCACTGTTCACACTTAACGATACAACAACAGTTTGCTTGTACACTATACTATTTCACACTTCTGTCCGCGCAAACACTAACAACTGTTCGTTAGATCTTCTCTGCTCACATTCTTTTTACAAGCAACAACACTTGTACGTTCAAATCGCAACGTGTCTTCACACAAGACTGACCGAATTATTACTGACTCGTTGCTTGCCTTGTCTTGCCCTTTTATACACGCACGTAATTAGTATGATGAACTTTCTCGATGAGGATGGTTCTTGTTCTCGCCGTCTCGAGAATTCTATCGCGACTGTATTGTTGTTTGTATCTGGATAACAATGCTTGTTTGTTGTTGCTTTCTCTCATACTTGTCTGTCTCCTTTTCTTGTACTGATGTTGTTGGTATATGCAAGCATGTATGTTGTATGTGTTAGTGCAGCTATAGATAATCATCATGTTCATTGTATTCCTCGTGTTTGTGTGTTTGTTAGCATTTTAATATTAAACGATGGTACACTGTTTCCCTTTGCGTTACAATACTTATAAATGATTCGAGTCATTAGTTGTTGTTGCAAAGAAAAAAGACACACATAAGCAAACAAGACAGATCAGCAAGCAGATCAAACACACAACCTTTTAGTGAGTATTTTAGTGTTCGTAAGCGAATCATACTTATTTTATGCTTCGTGTATATGTTGAGATATGGAGGAGAGTCGAAATCAACAACATCATACGTGTTGTTAAGTATGAATATGATGAGTACACTTCAAACTTTGAATATGAATAGAGGTTCCATGATATTAAAATAAGTATGAATGCGTATAAGTATCAGACATTATGAGTATGATTCGATTGTATTCATCTTCTTGAATACTCATTGCTGATATCTGATTTAAATAAAACAAAGTTAGTGTAGTCACCGTAGTCTAGTAGGTAGTGTGTCGGCTTATTAGACGCAAGGCCACGGTTCGAATCTCAGGTCAGACATCAAAACTAAGATATGAAAAAAAATATTTCTTCGGCGACTTTCTCTCGGCAGATTTCTGGCAAAAACTCTGAGAGTAAATAAAAATTGCAATGAAGAGTTTCTCAAAAATCTGTCGTTCGGAGTCGACTTTAAACTGTAGGTCCCACCACTCATGTATAAAAGTTTGCGCACACAACATAAGTGATGTGAGAAGCTAGGTCGTAATCCTGACTGAAGGGTTGTAATGACCAATTATGTATGTATGTAAGTGTAAGATATCATCAAATTTTGTATTTGCTTGAAAGGCCTATTGATGCCATTATGTAAGGAATAGAATATCGTCCAAATATCAGCCACCGTTTTTCTAGGTGGAGAGCGTCCGAAATATCCAATTTTCCATGACTCTGTCGCTTAAATCAGGCTGAATTTGAACGATTATTATGGGTTGCATTGGCTTTAAAGGATGCTCTGGTTTGTTTCTTATTCGCATACATCTGCGACTTAAGAACACAACATAAGAAAAAGTCTAACGGAGTCAATTAGTACGATATTGGTGGAAGGATCCTATGACCATAGCGTGAGATAACTGTGCCCTCATATTAGATATGTAGGTAGTAGGTAGAAGTGACTGTCCCCTCGATGGAGTCATGAGCGGACACACTTAGGCCGCACACAGGGCCCATTATGATACCACAGTTTCACATTCTCTTCTCTTACTGGAACCACTCTGAGCTTCCGATGAAGCGACTCAGACTGCCGATATCCATGCATGACAGTTCATCTAGATCCTCAATGTAGTAGGCACCCAGGTACCTCTTTCTCCTCCGACTAAGTGCCGGACATGGGCATAGTAGGTGAGGAATAGTTGCATCCTCCTCCTCCTCATCTCCACAGCTTCTGCAGAAATCATTCGCGAGGTGTCCAAGACTAATACGCCTCGCATGCGTTCCTATAATACAATGCCCCACAATAACCTCGATAACAGCGCTGAGCCTGTTTGGAGTTTAAGCAGAGTCGCCGTGCGCCTGCTATCCAGCCTTGGCCAGATTTTTTGAGCCGTTCTGCCCTTATCCGAAGCCACCCACCTACTGTTGACAAGGTCCACAATTGTATTGTCAATTATAAGCCTGCAGGTATATAAAAGGGATCCCCAATGTAGAGAATTTATGAGAGAGCTCGATGGTCGTGCCCCTTCTGGTCAAATCATCCGCTCTGCAGTTGCCGGGGATATCTCTATGTCCCGGTACCCATGTGATACAAATGAGATATGCCCTCATATTACTCAAGCAGAATATACAATGTGGCATGAGCTGTGTGGCATCGTCCTGTTAAAACTTGTTGGCGTTGGTGTCCACATCACTCAATTGCGGCCAAAAGAAATTGGTAATCATCGATCTGTAGCTCCCGCCGTTGCCTATGATGACCTGGCCAACGATGTTCTCAGAGAAATATGAGCGGATGAATCCGCCAAACAGTGAGTTTTTTTCGTTATGCATTGGATACTCTTGTACCTCATGCTGATTGGTATCGCCCCGAAAACCACAATTTTGTTTGTTCACGCATTCATTCATACAGGAATGGACTTCAACGCTGAAGATGATGTTTCAATGGAAATTAGGGTCAATAGCTAACCGCTTCAGAGCCCGTACAGCGAACACTAGTCGTTTTCTATTGTCATCAATGGCGATTTGGCATAGCAGACTGAATAAATGGCAACCAATTTGACAGATGTAACATCAACAACACAGCCGTTATCAATTGTTAAAGTTCTAGTGATCTAATCTTATGATAAACTAACAGTATGTGATAAAAAAAACTTACGTAAGCCGTGTTTAATCTTGTCTTAACCTACTCTTTGAAATTCATAAGTTTTGTTCGAGATGCTTGAGCTGAGGTTTGATTCACGTGGTGGTGCCAACACAATACCCACTAGAGTAGTACCTACCTAAGAGTAGAGTAGAGTAGAGTATTGTAGTCACCGTAGTGACGTGAGGACAAGGTTCAAACCCCAACAAAAACGAAATATGAAAAAATATGTCTTCGACGACTTTCTCTCAGCAGATTTCTGGCAAAAGCTCGGAGAGTAAATAAAATTGCCGTGAAAAGTTTGTAGGTCCCACCACTAATGTATAAAAATTAACACACACAACATAAGGGATGTGAGAAACTAGGTCCATAATCCTGACTGTAGGGTTGTAATAACCACCAATTATGTATGTAAGACTAGTATTGCTGGCACATTGCAATTTAAAGATAAAAATCAAATAATTTCATACAGAATTTTTTTTTATTGGCAACTTTGTTGCATTATGTTTCACAGTGTAATTTTTGGACGTAAACTATGTTTATAAAATTTAAATCACTTTATCCTGTTATTGTTCTTCTTCTTTTCGCCTCATAAATCTTTAATTTTATTACTCTGTGATAAGCATGACCTGTCCTACATATTTATTTTCATACAAATTTTTTAAACAAATTTTTATAAAATTTTACCTCCTCTTTTTTCAAATAAATTCTACAATTCATTGTAAGCCAAAAATTTAGATTTCCATTCCTGATATTGTAGGTAGAAAAATAGAAATAAAAAATATTATAAACAAAATATCCCCCTTGACTTACAACAAAAAAGGTGTCAAAAATGATTTCCCAACAAAAAGGGCATCGTGGGTCATCATCAGTGTTAACGTTTTGTTGTCATTTGTTCATCACTTTTAATTTGACAACAGCAATACTGGACAACATCATCATCATCATCATCCTTATCGTCATCATAATACAACAGGCAACAAAACAACAATGGCAACAACAATAATAATAAGTACAACAACAATAACAAGTAATGGCAGTCAGCTTAATAACAACAATGACTTCGATGATGATGTTGATGATGATGACGATGGTGACAATGAGAACGATGATGTCAAAAGATTAATTCGTGTTTTGTTTTGCTTTTTTTTCTTTCTGCTCATTTCGTTAATAATGAAGGAAAACAAAGCAGGAAAGCACCTAGAAAAGTTCAGTCAGTCATGTTTGTTTGTATGAAGGTTAGGGTTGGGTTCGACCATCAGCAAGTCTTGTCGACTCGTTATAACTCTAACACTTCCCATTCTGCCTAGAGTTTAATGCTCTGCAGGTATTTGTAATCAATTAACTCTGCTTCGGTTTTAACAAAGTCCGCTTATCAGTCATGCTGTACACATCGGTCGGCATTAAGAGTTAACCAAGTACACTCTGGCGTATGAGTGCTACAATCACAATAAAATATTAATCATACGCCACGATGGTAGTGGTGGTGGTGGTGGAGGTAACAGAGATCAGCAATGAGTATTAATTAAAAAGATGAATAGAATCGAATTATACTCATAATTTCTAATACTTATACTAATTCATATTCATTTTAATATCTTGGAACCTCTACTCATATTCAAAGTTTGAAGTGTACTCATCATATTCATACTTAACAACATGTATGATGTTGTTGATTTCGATTCTCCATAACTCAATATATACACGAAGCACAAAATAAGTATGAATCGCATTCGAACACTAAAATACTCACTTGAAGATTGGATATTTACTCTGCTTGCTGCTCTGTCTGTTTTGCTTATGAGTCACTCGACTCATTTAGAAGTATTATAAGTATTTTTCTGAAGCTATGAATGAGGCTTATGAATCAAACATATTTCGAATGGTATGAGTTTGATGTCAACGTTGTACGGATACTCATTGCAACCTTTACTTATAAATCAACGTTGCGGTGAGTACAAATAAATCAGAGTGGAGTTAAATTTCAATTTTGTTGACTCACATATATTAAAAATTTCATGAGTGCTTATGAGTAGCGAAAAAACAAATCATTGCTGATCTCTGCTGTAGATATGCCTTAAGGGTACCTCTGTAATATCCCTTGCAGATGATACAGTTTCTAGTACACGACTATGCAGTTTTCAGAGACGTATTAGTCTATAATTAGAGCAATGTTTAGCCACTCGACTGTACTCATAGAGGACATAATAGAGTAAATTCTCTGCACATTTTTGCAAAAAAAAAATTTCAAGTGAGCAGTTCAATCACAGACCATGTAAATCTTAAATTAGTTTTTAACCGTAGGTGTACGGCTCATAGATAGATATGGGTCTCGAAGGGCGGGGGTTTTTGGATGGAATATACATAAGTCTCTATTTGCTTATGCAAAGCATTTTGAAATTCTTGAAATTCAGACAATTTAACAAGTGTTGAGATAACTCTACAGAAGGGTATCAGAGAGCACTGAGAGCTTTGTTCAATGAATCCTTCGGGAGTCCTTTGCTTATGTCAACGTTTAATTTGCTTTTTATTAAGGTGAGGTTAAGAGTGGACCCGTACAACTAGGGGTAGAAACTTGATAGTGTCCAAAATCTCTATTCATAGCCTGAATGCCGCAGAATTAATATGAGATGAGGCAACGTTATGAAAGGCTGATGGTTGAATAACTTAAAGAGGCTTGCAAGGAAAATCGCAGGAAGGTCCAGGAAAAGCCAGCATGTATAATCATACACATACATGCATACATAATTGGTCATTACAATCCTTTAGTCAGGATTACAACCTAGTTTATCTCATCACTTATGTTGAGTGCGTTAATTTTATACATGAGTGGCGGGACCTACAGTTTAAAGTCGACTCCGAACGACAGATTTTTGAGAAACTTTTCATGGCAATTTTATTTCATTCGCAGAATTTTACGTCGAGCAAGCCAACACACTACTTACTAGACTACGGCGACTTCATCCTTTGCTTATGTCAACGTTTAATTTGCTTTTTGTTAAGTTTCGCATCATTTCGAGATCGTTGCCTTGAAATTGTTGAAGAATTGGCGTGAGAAGAGGTTGCTGATAATTTGTCTGAGTGTGGAATGCTTGCTCAGAAATAAGGTTAAGGGTGGACTTGTCCAACTGGGATAGAAACTTGATAGTGTCTCTATTCATAGTCTGATGCAAAAGCAAAACCTCAGAATTAATTCGACATGAGGCAACGTTACTAAAGACTGATGGTTTTATGACACAAAGAAGCATGGAATGGAAATCACAGGGAGGTCCAGGGAAAGTCAGCATGTATAATCGTATACATGCATGCATACCCTTCAGTCCGGATTACGACATAGTTTCTAGCACCACTTATGTTGTGTGTGCGTTAATTTTATACACGAGTGGCGGGACCTATTGTTTAAAGTCGCCTTTTCATGGCAATTTTTATTTCATTCTCAGAGTTTTTGCACAGAAATCTGTTGAGAAGAAGTTGATGAAGAAATATTTTTTCCGTATTTCATTTTGCTGGAGATTGTCTACCCTGCAGTTTGAACCAAGGCTTTACAACTAATAAGTCAACACACTACCTACTAGACTACGACGACTTCCATCATACATGAGATTGAAATTCCTCCTCAAAGTGGCAAACAAACTTTATTCATTTGCAAAGGAAATATGGCACAATGAACCCACTTGAATGAAGAGAAAAAATTTTTCATTGAACTATACCAGAGGCTATCTTAGGAACCTCACAGCAATTATAAAATAACACGGGCCCCTAAGTACACTTGTGAACAGATTGGGAAAGTCTTCTAAAGACCTTTGTGGAAGGAAAAGGTGGACTTGCTGATCATTTTCTATCGTCCAGCACTTGGAAACGTGAGTCGTATAATTTTGGACAGCCAGAATTTATTGAAAGGACTTGTATAGCCAAAGGTGATTTGGACAGAAGACACTTCCTTATGAAAATGTCTGGACGGTTGAAAACTGACAACCAGCCACTAGAGTTGAAAGACTAAAAAGGTAGTTTTGGTATTGCCTGTTTAGGGTCGAAGTAATCTGCTAACAATTCAACTTAACCATACAAACACTCCCAACGAGGATAAACTAAAGCGCAAAAAAATAATCCAAGGAATACGACTTTGATCCTTGACAACAAAACTTTCTATTCCTCATTGAACGTCCCTTTTTAAATGGCCGGAGATGCTACATTTCACTACGAAATTGATTCCAATTTGATCCTCATTATTGAAGGCTGGTGTAAGGCTTACAAGCCTTATAATGGCCTCTGTAGCAAAGGTAGCGCAGTGTTTCAACACTGTGTGACTGTGTATAAGTGTGTCTAGGATGGAAAAAAATGGAAATGAAAAGTAAACAATGAAATGTAAGAGAGACACACAATATTCTTTTAAAAGCTCTCAGTAATGAAGCAATACGTCGACCATATTTACTTACTTATTTTGTAAACAAATATTTACACAAACACACACAGTCTCGAATATAATAGAATTTTGTTGTTGTTGTTATTACTAACATAGACTTGATTGTTGTTTAATATGGTTTTAGTCAAACTTAAATTGCTATTGTTATAGTTGTTGTTGTCGCTGTCGTTATTGTTGATTTTAATGGTTAGTTTTCGTATTTTTTTTTTGTACTGTTTTAATATGCAAGAAAAGAGAGAGAGAGAGAGAGAGAGTGACGAGAAAAAATTAATACATTCTTGACACTGTGACAAAGTGTGTCATGTTAATGTCAATGTTCATTAGCAAAAACCGGAATATTAGCAACAGCAACGACAACAGTAACATACAAAAAAAACTTTATTGTCTCTTACACTTATAAATACACACATGTACACCAATGTACTCGTATGCGCCATACAATTTCCGAAGATATCAATTTACACTCCCGCACATACATGCAAGCACAGGCATACTCTACTCTTCGTTTTTTTTGTTCGTTTTTTTATTTGTTTTAATTTCTCTGTTTCAATACTCGTCCATATATCAATTGTTTGTTATTTATTATCTACTGTGCTATCGTATAATCATTTCAAAATATATTGTATGTGTAGGTATGTATGTACGTATATGTATGGACATTGCGTGTACGTAAGTCTTGCTAAAAGAGCGTGCCGTAAGTAAATATTTGATGTATGGAGGCCTCTCTTCATTTACTTGTTTCGTTTTTTTTTTGTTGTTGTTGTTTGTTTTGTTTTTTCAATAATAAATTAAAATCACAGCGACAGGCATTCAGTAATTGAAAGAAAATAAAAAAATAAAGACAAGAAATATGCCTGCCATACACACACATACATACACCGAGAGACAAAGTGTAATTGGTAGTTGCGATATGGCAGTGTTTCTCTATTGTGAGAAACTCTTTAGAAAATCAATGAAGAAAGTAAACAGCGTTGCTGCTAAGTTTAGCAACAAACCACGCTAAAAAAGTTCTTTTTTTGGTTTAAAATCACAACACTATGCAACAAAAATTGAATTTTTCTTATTTACATAAACGCCCTTTATGGTGATGGTAAAAGTATTAAATCGTAATATTTTAAGAAATAGTTGTGCAATCAATTTATCGTATATACATACCAGAGATTAGCAATGAATCGCTTTTTCGCTACTCATAAGTACTCATGAAATTTTGAGTATGAGTGAGTCAACAGTATTAAAATCCAACTACTCAGATTCATTCGTACTCAGTACAACATTGATTTATAAGTACGGGTTGCAATGAGTATGAGCACAACGTTGACATCAAACTCATAACATTCGAAATATGTTTGGATTCATAAGCCTACTCATTCAGATTCATAAATTTAGAAAAATACTTATAATATTACTTATAAATGACTCCAGTGATTCGAATTATTCATCAAAACTTACAGTCTTAGTTGTTGTTGCATTTACAAAGAGGGAAGAAAGACACAGAAACAAAAAAGACGAAGACAGCAAGCAGAGCAAACACACAACCTTCTTGTGAGTATTGTAGTGTTCGTACGCGGTTCATACTTATTTTGTGATTCGTGTATACGAAGAGTCATGGAGAGTCGAACTCAATAACATCATGCGTATTGTTAAGTACGAGTACCATGAGTTTTTCAAACTTTGAATATGAGTAGTATAAGTATGACATTAAAATAAGTATGAATGCGTTTTAGTATCAGAAATTATAAGTATGATTCGAATCTACTCATCGTTTTGAATACTCATTGCTGACCTCTGATACATACATAGCTACACTAAGGAGCAGAAGTGAGTACATGTTGTTTTACTACAATTACCATGCAATTATTGTCTTAATTCTTCATGGCATATCAGCAAAAAAATTCAAATCTTAAATCTCAGGAAAATCTATTTATGATTGGTAGCAGGTATAAATTTGCAATTCGGCGTTACGTACAGTCGCTACCGAAATGCTGAACTCGATAGTAGAAATTCCATCTACATTATCAGAAGCATTAAATTCAGATGAGGCCTCGGAATGGAAAGCTGTCATGGAACGTGAGTATATTTCATTAATTAAGAACAATACTTGGATACTCGTTGAAAGACCTAAATCAAGAAACATTATCGGTTCGAAGTGGGTCTTTGCAATTAAACGCAAACCAGATGGCACTATAGAAAAGTATAAAGCTAGATTGATGGCTCAGGAAAATACTCAAAAACTCAACGTAGATTACCATGAAACGTTTGCGCCTGTGGTTCGCCATTCTACCATAAAAATTTTATTTGCACTCGCGGTGCAATACAAATTATTACTAAGACATGTGGACGTTGTGTCTGCATATTTAAATGACAATCTGGAAGATGAAATTTTTATGGAACAGCCACCGATGTTAACGGATCCTGTACATTACAACAAGGTATGCAAACTAATTAAAGCTTTATATGGTTTACATCAGGGCGGAAGGTAATGGAATATAAAGGTGTCACTAATTCTTTCGGAGATGGACAATTGTATATATTTTCAACGAAACGGCGATTGTATAAGCATCATAGCATTGTATGTAGACGACATGATGATAGCATCTTCAACTGAAGCCGATATGAACCAAATCATCACTCAACTTAATGATCATGCGGCGGCTGAGGATAGCGTATCAATTTCTTTTTATTGGCGCCTTGAAATCGGACGAGAGGGCGATAGGGGTCCCATACTAATTCATCAAAGTCCAATAAGCCACTACACTGCTTACTAGACTACGACGATTTCATGAGCTTCTGCCAATTAGCGAAGAAATTTCTAAAGTTTTTAATTTGATTTGAATACTATGAGTGAGACAGGCGGGTTTGTAAAGCGAGTGTGTTGTATTATAATTCATAAAATAAGTACTTATAAATTAATAGGGTCTTTGAATAGTTGTTTCTGAAATTTGACACTTGATAACGTCCATCTTTTTGAAGCCAAAAACTATCAAATTATTTGTCATTTATTCATTCTGTTCTGCTTAAAATGGGCTTTAGCGCAATTGGAAATTGACCCTAATTTTTGTAAAAAAAAAATCATCTCCACCGATCAGACTCAATCCTGGATAAATTGGTACGTGAACAAACAAAAATTGTGCAATTTGGGACGATACCCATTTACATGAGACCCAAGAGCGTCCAATGCATTTCAAAAATGTCGCTGTTTAGTGTAGATTTTTAACTAATGGAGTGATAGGCCGCAATGAATATTCTGCATGAACAACTTGAGGGCATGGTCATCTAACGTGGAGATAATGTAAACTGACCACCGAGATTATGCGATTTGATTCCATTTGAGTTTATTTTGAGGACTTGTCTTAAGTTGCAAGTGTATGCGAAGAAGCTTTAAATCAAATCGATCCTTAAGGCTGAGTTAAAATTCATCTTGATTTTTGCTCCAAAATTTAACATTTTTTTGAAGTCGTTTCTATGGGAATTGAATTGAGTTTTTATTCACATATTTTCATTTCATTTTTATTTCAGTTTTTTCTTTCTTAAATTTACTTTCGCTTGCCCCACTGTTCACTTATTGGCATTGCCATTGCCAAAGTAAAATATCTTATTTCACTCTCTCTCTCTCTCTCTCTCTCTCTCTCTCTGTCTCTGTCTATTTCTCTTTGTTTCTATTATTTACTCATTATAAAATAGAAATAAAAATAAAAATAACAATAACGATTATTATTGTCAAGATAAAAAAAGAAAACATGAATAAAAAAAGAAAAATTCCTTGTTTTTTTATTATTAAAAAGGAAATCATCATTTACGTAATGAAAACGAAATGATAATACAATGTTTTGAAAATAGAAAAATTATCACAGAAACAAACCCGAAAGCAAAACTAAAATAAAAGAAAAGAAATGAGAAAAGAAAATTTAAAATGAAAATCAAAATATTATGAGCAGATAAGGTCGACTATTAAAGCCCACTTTACTTTGAATACAGACACAATAACTTGGAAACACTTTCAAGGACACTAAGAGGACACAATTCCTGCTATCAGCTTCTTTCAACATTACATGCTGATACTCCTATTAAAGGAACGAGTCCTTCCTTGATTAACAAGGGTCGCAGTACTGTTCGCAGTACTACATCGTATTGTCTTTTAGAGTATCACTAGCTGTACAATGCGCGTGTTGCTGCACCACCAACTAAAATAAATTTAAAGGAAAGACATTGACACAAATGTTCAATTAATTTTGAATCATTTTATTCATTTTGTTTCCCGTTGTCCTGATGATTCTGATGAACGGGCCTAAGTACATAGTACACATTCGATCAGTTTCTAATCGCACTTCTCGTTGTTCCAGTGGTTCAAGCGAACAGGTCTCAGCGGCATATACTCGAAGATTCTCCAGTTTCAATGCGTGTTTGATTTTGAGTCTCGTAATGCTCTTTTCTTCCATGCTTGAGGTGTAGGTCGACCAATTGCTTGTCATTCATTTTGAATAATTTTCAGTTACGCCATCCATCGGAAATTAATCGCACCAACCTCCGTCGACTCAACAACTTTAACAACTTTGTTAAAGAATGCACAGTTTACGATTTAATTCATTTTAAGTAATTTTCAGTGGCGCCACCTGTCGGAAATTGGTCATACCAAGTTAGAAATTTTCCCCGGCTCATGCGCAACAACTTTGCTAAAGATCATAACATGATCAAATGCATAGTTTACGATTCTATAAGGTACATACAAACAAACATTTATTTTTATATATACATAGACTATGGGAGGTGACACGCCCACTATAGCCAATCAGACCATTTTGTTCATATATGCGTCAAAGTCGACCATACAAAATTTGAGAACTCTAGCTGTAGCAGTTTATGAGATATGCGACATTAAATACTTATTGGGTATGTGGGCGTGGCACATCGCCTACTTGAAATTTTAAAATCAAAAGTAGCCTATAGTTCCTTCCACACATGCAGGAAGATACCGTAAAAATTTCAAGAAAATCGGTTCAGCCGTTTAGCCATCTATAGACTTCAAACAAACCCAAACAAACAAATAAACACACATTCATTTTTATATATAAGAAAAAGATATCTGTCCAGAAGTTATTTACTTGAATTCGGTTTCTATGTAATACGTTTGAAGTTCCTTCTACCTGGAGAAGTCAAGCAGCTAACATATGTTGCTGCTAACTAATAGGCCAAAGTGTCCTGATGTAATTGTTAAGGAAATTGCCAAAAGAAAATAGAAAGACACGGGCAGGAAATTAATTTCAGGCAATTTCATCTTGCATTGGGTAAATACAGTAGGAGGAAATGTGAGTTATTCGCTGGACTGTGCTTTTGATCGAGCACTGTAGACTCAAAGAGCATTTGTTTAGAATGGGGAGCACCTCAAGTCCAATATGAAATCATATGAATAATCAGAATACATACCTGAAACCTATGCGACGTTATTTCACCTCAGACGTAAACTCCTGTAATAATACTTAATGACACTGGACAACATACATACATACGTTTGTCAGAGCAAAAGGATTAGAGTGCATATACTTATAGACTGATGCTGATTTAATGTATAGGGTTATCCACTTCTTGGTTTCAAAAGTAAACGTAAATAAAACACATATAAAATATTTTTTTCATGATATTTCTTTTTTATTGTAAAATTTGAACGTTGATATTATGTGTGAAACACTACATCATTTAAATGACCTCCACGTGAAGTGTTGCAAGCATTGATTCTTTTGAGATAATTTTCGACCACTTTTTGACACATATTGGGCGGTATCTCAGCCATAACTTGACGAATATTGGTTTTTAAGTGCTCAAGAGTTGAAGGTTTATCTGGATAAACACGGTCTTTCACGTAGCCCCACAAAAAAGTCCAATTTTGTCAAATCGAATGATCTTGGTGGCCAGTTGATATCGCCACGACGAGAAATTACGCGGCCCGGAAATGTCTCTTGCAATAAAGCCATATTCGCTCGAGTTGTGTGGCATGTGGCACCGTCTTGTTGAAACCACATATTCTCCAAGTAGTATTCTTCAATAGCAGGCAAAAAAAAATCGGTTATCATATGACCATAACGCTCCGAATTGATGGTGACAGTCGTTCCATCGTCGTTTTCGAAGAAGTAGGGTTCAATCACACCTTCGGACCAAAGAGCGCACCAAACAGGGTCTTTTTCTGGATGTAATGGCCTCTCTTCAATTACTTGAGGATTGTCAGAACCCCAAATACGACAATTTTGTTTACTAACATACCCACCGAGTGTGAAATGTGCTTCATCGCTGAAGATTATTTTGTTCGATACGTGGCTGTGGCAGAATCACCATTTTTGTAATAGGTTTTGATAATTTTTATGCGTTGTGTGATAGTTAAGCGATCCATTTTCGTCAATGTCAGACTTTCAACTGAAAAGAAAAAAATTGGTTTCACAACTTAGTTAGGGATAACCCTTTATTTCAGAAGGAAACACTAGCTTTTTGTATGTCTTTGTTGTCACGTAGTAGCAGCTAATGTTTGTTGCTATTTTAAAACGCTACAAATATTGTCCTGTGCTACTCAACACTGTTTTTGCTACTGTAGGGCACTAAAAAAACACAAAAGACCACACACAACAACAACTTTTTAAATAATTGTGGGGAACAAAAACAGCAACAAGCCGCCCCATATTACTTAATATCTCACATACATATATTTACTCTAAGTTTAGTTACAGTTATCATTTGGCTGCTCCCTCGCATGACTATTTTTCTGTCTCACTCACTCGCTCTCCTCTATCTGGTATATGAATATGAGAGTTTAACTGTGTATTGGTGTGGTAACCAACAGTTAAAGGCTTTTTTATGTCTTTTAAGGGAAATTTATCATCATTCGTATGAAATAAATTGTATTGCATTTGTATTGTGTTTTTTTCTTTTTATTATTGCAGTTGTTGTTGCTGCTATTATTGTTGTTCCAGTCCAAGAGAGCAAAGGGAATTTAAGTGTATGAAAGCATAAAAAGTAATGTTATAGGGGGCAGAGAGAAAGAGGGAGAGAGAGAGAACAATAGAAATAAAAGATTTCCAAATAAGTTGCTCGGCTTTGTTTGTTTGTTTGATCGTTTGTATGGCAATAATAAGTTCATTGTTTTAATATAAAAAAAACAAAAACAATAAAAACAAACAAAAAGAAAAAGAGAATAAAAATAATAAGAAAACAAAGGAGAAAAAAATAATATTTTTTGGCAAATAACAGCATTGGCAAGACGAACATTATTGTTACGTTATAAGCAATAATGCATGCTCATACACACATAGACACCCATCCATTGATCAACCGAAAGACCCAGGCATACACATATTAAGCTGAGAGTCTCATACACATTCTCTTGCAACAATAACTACACAGGCATACTTTTCAAATTGAGCATTCATATGCTCAACTGCACTGGACACATTCCGTTATATTTTCTCCACCACACACTATACACTCTCTATACACTAAAGCAGCATAGGCATGAGTGTATGTCTCTCTTTATGCTTGTGAAAGTTGTCATTGTATTTCATTTGCTTGCTTGCTTGGTTGTTGCCTTGTGGCCGTATGAATAGTGGGTGGTTTGACAATGATGGTGATGGTGAGTGCTTGGGAAATATTTGTGTTACTTGTGGTTATCAAAGAGACAGAGAGAGAGAGAGTGAAAGAGAGCGAGACAGATGGTTAGGGTAATGGAGTCGGTTATTAAAATTATGCCTTAAAATTCAATTGTTTATTGAAGATCCGATTGTCTGAAATTGAATTGAACACAATAGCTGGTGGTTTGGTTTTCTTTTGTTTTTGTTGGGTGTTGGTGTTGGTAAGACATTAATCAAAAGGGAAACTCTTTATTTATTTATTGGGGGTCTCTTTTTCTTTCTTTTTTTTTTGTTATGGTTCAACAAATAACAATAAAAAGAGAAGGAAAATTAATTGACAACAATTTTCATTATAATTGCAGGGAATCAATATGAAACAAGAAAAAGAGAGGAGTGAAAAGTAGAGTGTTTTTTTGAAAATTTAAAATAAATTTTTAAAAATATCGAGTGTGTAGCAGTTCAAAATTACTTTGTGGTTCACAAGTGAATGTAAACGAGTAATTTGGTTGCTAATATGATAGAAGATGAAAACATTTTCATCAAGACGAAATTTTTAAGTTAAAAGGCTTCCATGAGCTCTTAATATTGTCATGTTTTTAGCTTTTTAAAAACGTTTAAATATGCGTTCGTTAACTGCAAATCAAGTAAAAACAAATATGCGTTTATTTGCTCTTAAACTCTCTTTATTCTTTACACTACGTTTGTGCTACTGTATACAACTTAACGATACAACAACAATTTCCTTGTACACTAATCTATTTCACACTTCTGTCCGCATTAACACTAACAACTGTTCGTTAGATCTTCTCTGCTTACAACCTTTTTGCAAGCAATGCCGCTTGTACGTTCCAACCGCAACTCGTCTTCACACAAAACTGACTGAATTATCACTGACTGCTGCCTGCTTTGTCCAGCCCTTTAATAGTCCGACACAACCAGTCTAACGAACATTCTTGAAGCGGAAGGTTCGTGTTCTCTCGTTCTCTAGAGTTCTATTGCTAGTACATTATTGTTTGTGTACTTTGCTTATGTTGTGTATCACATATTTGTCGTAGCTGGTTTATTTTCATTTCGTATTGTTGTTGGTACCAGGCGCAACTAGGTTCGTTGTACATATGTGTGTGTGCAGCTTTAGATAATCAACACGTTCATTGTATTCTTAGTGTTAGTGTGTATTTGTATCGTGTGGCTTTTGTTTATCGTTTTTGTTGTTAAACGATATTAGGTCGTTTCGATTTGCGTAACAATATTATATGTCAGAAAACCAGAGCTGCCAGAGAGTACAATATCAACATAAAACATCATGGAAAGGCCAGACATGCTCTTGAGAAAGATTAAGGCACAAAGCGCGCACTTCGTCATCGTCAACGCCAATATAACAATCCAATATCTTTTCATTAAATCAGATGGCAATCCTATTATTCTAGAACTTGTTGGTTCTACAGCAGACCAGGACAAAGCTAAGAAATAATAAGCAGATGGAAGATGCAGTCTGTATATAGTTGATAATCAACAGCTTTACAACCTCCACTTCCTTGCAATAGAGACTTCTGGTACTAGTATTGAATATTGACATCCTCTACAGGTGCTTATTGCAGACGTAGTGACTTATATGTGCCGCCGAAAGTGTTTTCAAATTATTCTTGGTCAGTTTCATAGTAAAATTTGCTCTACTAACGTCCAAGTTGGGAGACTATTTAGAGTGGTCACGAAAGGATTGTCCTATCAGTATTCCTCCAGCATGGATTTTGACTCAAACATGCATTGGCTACAGTAAAGATCTCCTCAAAACTGGCTTTTGGCATCTATATCCGTCATTTTGGAAGTCGCCGTAGTCAAGTAGGTAGTGTGTTGACTTATTAGACCTGAGAACATGGTTCAAAGGCCAGGAAATACGGAAAAATTATTTCTTCGACGACTTCCTTTCAGCAGATTTCTGACAAACACTCTGGGAATGAAATAAAATTGCCATGAACAGTTTCTTAAAAAAAATCTGTCGTTCGAAGTCGACTCTAAACTGTAGGCCCCTTGACTCATGTATAAAATTAACACACACAACATACATAAGTGGTGTGAGAAACTAGGTCGTAATCCTGACTGAAAGATAGTAATGACCAATTATGTACGTATGTATCCGTCATTTTGCTTTCCTAGTACAAGTTGTGTCCAGGCATTGAAATAAATTTGTTCTAAGCGGCCAGATTGTTACCAGTGTGTTGCTATGACACAATAACACTCTGATTGTAAATGAGGACACATTGACTGCCCGAAAGTATTTTTATTTCAATTCCTTTGGGATAGAATTCCCATCATTTCTAGTATTGCATGGACAATCGTTTGAAAGATTGTGCCATCCTTGCTCAGGCTTATCTGCGTGCTAAGAAGGCCATTCCGTGGAGTATTTTAAACTCATAGAATAGAACAAACAAATTCTACCAGTTTTGCCTTCTCTTTGTACCTACAGCCAGAACTCTTTACTCATATCACAGGTACCCTGTGAACTTTAAAAACCCTCCTATTTGTGTTGTTGAACGCATTTTGTAATTTATTTCAATATTTTTATTGAGTTTCATTTGTTTATAAAAACGATCTTAATTTCCCTTAAAAAATAAAATAAAGAAAAAATAATTTGGTTTTAAAAGATTACTTGAATCGATTACGTTTGTCAAATGTGAACAAGAAACACAAGAAAATGTTGACATTTTTTTTTGGCAAAAGTTTTATTAGTTTTGATGTTTCGAATTTACAAAAAGATTAAGGAAAGTTTTGTTTAAAAAACACACACAAACATACAAAATCATAAGACATGTTCATAATGAAAAAAAAACTGATTCCTTAGAAAGAACTCAGGATAATCAAAGTCAACATTTCCCTGAGCTCTTAATACAAAATAAAAGTTTTTTTTTCATAAGAAATATAAGAACACATGTTAAGAACTGGGAGATAAATAGAGGGGATAAGGAAATGTAAAGAGAAACTAACAAGACTTCTAACAATTCATATGAAAATCATAAACACAGACAGAGTGGTTACAAAACAATGCAAAAGATAATCGTAATAAATAAGCAGTGAAGTGCTTAATAATACGTCTACTTTGCCACCAAAAAGAAATTTTGATGTACAAAATATGGCACGGGAAACCTATTGCATATCGTGGCAATACCATTACCGCTTGAAAAGCCTCGATGATCTCTGGAAATAGTCTCCATATTTTCTATGCATTTCATAGGTCATAGGTTTCTTTAGTATGCAGTCATGATATTCAAACCAATATGAAATAAAACACACTCTCTTTCAATCCTCTAGACTAGTAGATAGCCTTTTAGGCAAACACCCGTGGCTCAGATATCTTGAGCAAAACAAAATGTGAAAAAATATGTCTTTAGGTTACTTTCTCGATGCTAACGGCGTGGAGATTCCGCCGCCTAGCCATGAAGAGGTCAAAGACGCGATTATGCGTCTTAAAAACAATAAAGCGGCGGGTCCTGATGGCCTCCCCGCTGAAGTGTTTAAGACCGGATGTAATGAGTTGGTAGGGCGCATGCACCAGCTTATTTACAAAATGTGGCAAGAGGAAAGTATGCCCAATGATTGGAACCTCAGTGTCCTCTGTCCTGTCCTGAAAAAGGGAGACCCTACTATATGCGCCAACTATAGGGGTATAAGCCTTCTCCCTATCGCATATAAGGTTCTTACAGGCGTATTGTGTGAACGACTGAAGCCGCTCGTCAAAACACTGATTGGACCTTATCAGTGCGGCTTCAGACCTGGCAAGTCCACCATCGACCAGATCTTCACACTACGCCAAATCCTGGAAAAGGTCAACGAAATACAAGTCGACACACACCATCTTTTTGTCCACTTTAAGGCAGCCTTCGACAGCCACATAAGGGATCGTATTTTTGCCGCAATGTCTGAGCTCGGTATACCTGCGAAGCTGATAAGGCTATGCAGAATGACGTTGAGCAATTCCTGCAGCTCCGTCAAGGTAGGAAAGGACCTCTCCGAACCTTTTGATACCGTGCGAGGTTTCAGACAAGGCAACCCCTTATCATGCGACCTCTTCAACTTCGTCGTGGAGAGTGTTCTGCGAAAGGCGGTAGTCAATGACACTATTTTTCAAAAAAGCGTCCAGTTGATTGCGTACGCTGACGACATTGACATCATAGGGCGTACCAAGCGAGATGTTACTGCTGCCTTTGGTGCAATTGAACGGGAGTCTACTAAGATGGGTTCTGGCAGTAAATGAGGGCAAAACAAAGTATATGTTATCGACAAGTAGAGACGTGCGGCGTATTGATTCTCAGATTACAGGCGATAACTATACTTTTGATACAGGAATTTATTTTGAGGAAGGAATTTATTTATCTTGGCTCCGCCGTTACCACCAAAAATGATGTCAGTCTGGAGACCAACAGTGCTACTATGGTCTCAATAGGCAATTGAGTAGCAGAGACCTCTTTCGTACGGCAAAACTAACACTCTACAAGACGCTCATCCTTCCCGTGCTTCTTTATGGCGCAGAGAGTACTGATGCAGCAGCCTTGAGAGTATTTGAGAGAAAAGTCCTAGAAAGATCTTCGGTCCAGTGCGAGTTGGTGATGATTTCCGTATCCGATACAACAGTAAGCTGTATGAGCTCATCAACGACATAGACGCTGTGGAGCGTATTAATATCCAGCGACTGCGTTGGCTCGGCCATGTCGTCCGAATAGACGAGGATACTCCGGCCAGACGGGTATTTGATGCGGGAATCTGTGGAAGTCGGCGAAGAGGATGACCTTGCATCCGTTGAAAGGACCAAATCGAGGAAGCCCTGTCATCGATTGGTATAACCAACTGTCGTAGGCACGCAAGAAGCAGAGGCGCCTGGAAGGATGTGTTGCGGCAGGCCGAAATCCGTTAATCGGGTTGTTATGACCAATTAAGTAAGTAAGTAAGGTTACTTTCTCTAGGAACTCCTCTGGAAAAAACTCTGAGAATAAAATAAAGTTGCCAGGAAAAGTATTTTTTGTAAAAATCTGTCTTCCGGTGTCTACATTAAAACAATAAGTCCGCCACTCATGTATAAAAATTAACGCACACAACATAAGTGGTGTGCGAAACTATATTGTACTCCGGACTAAAGGATTGTAAAGACCATTTAAGTATGCTCTCTGTTACCTCAGCTATTCACCATAGTGTTGCTTGATATGATCCAGAACCTTGTTTAGAAGCCTTATACTTTTTACTGATAATTTCGTTGTCATCCATATAATTTCAGTACCTACTATTACCACTCACAGCACCTTGCGTTGTTTGTATCTGTTAATTCTGGTCACAGTAAAAATTCTATTATGATCATAGAGCGCCAGATTAATACTGCAGTTCACTATTGCATCCAGCTTGCAGCAACATTTCTAGTTCTAAGTGACTAGTAGGGACAGCTGCTAGTGCCGGTTTTAGGTAACGTCGCCGCAGTCTGGTGTAATGCCTCGGTTCAAACCCCTGGTCACCCATCAAAACGAAAATATGAAAAAAATATTTCTTCGGCGACATCCTCTCAGCACTCTTCTGGCAAAAACTCGGAGAGTAAATAAAGTTTCTCCAAAAATTTATCATTCGGAATCGACTTTAAATTGTGGGATAAAATTAACACACACAACATGTGGGGTGTGAGAAGCTAGGTCGTAATTTTTACTAAAGGGTTGTAATGATCAGTTATTACAGGGTAGCTGATATATAATGCAACAAAGTAAAGCGTTATATTTTTTTTAATTTTATGGTTCAAAAGCAAAAAATGTTGGAAATAACATCAACTTTTAGAATCAGTTTAGATTTGTTCGAATTGGCCACCTTTGGTACGAATTATGGCCTTCAAACGGCCGACAAAGCCATCACAGGCTGCACGAAAGTGGCTCTGCGGTATTTTGGCCCATTCCCGGCGAAGCGCCGTCTTGAGATGATCGACACTTTGCTATTTTTTTAGTGAGAACCTTACTCTCCAAAATGCCCCAGGCGCAAAAGTCCAACGGATTGAGATCCGGAGATTTTGGTGGCCATTGTGCGGTAGAAATGAAGCGACGAACCTCCTTTTTAAGCCATTCTTGGTTGATGCGTGCTGAGTCCTGTTGGAATGTCCATGGTCTGCGGCCGAAATGTTTGTCTGCCCAGGGCTTCAATACTGTCTTTAAGACATTTTCCCGATAATATTCGGCATTTATTTTGACCCCACGGGCGATGAATACGAGCGGAGAGGGACTACCGGCCGTTACGGTGGCCCACACCATTACCATCGGCGGCGCTTGATTTCTGGTGGCCAATCGCAGGTGTAAATTGTCAGCTGACCTCTTTGGCAAGTAAACCCGATCATTTTGTTTGTTCACAAACTGCTCAATTTGGAATGGCTTCTCATCGGAGAAAACCAAATTCGGTAACTGGCCACTTTCGTGCAAGCGAAGTAACTCCTTGGCTCTTTCCAGTCTAACTTTTTTTGTCCATCGGTGAGCTCTTGCACTTTTTGGAACCTCAATGGCTTTAGTCCAAGCTCATTTTTCAATATGTGTTGCATCCGTTCTCGCGATATGTTCATCTCACAAGCAATTTTTCTACCACTGCGGCGTGGATTTCGATCAAATCTGACCTTCACTTTTCGGATTATTTCTGGTGTTATTACCGTTTTTTTTTCGTCCACTTTTTGGACGCGATGCAACACTGCCAGTATCACGGTAACGAGCAATGGTACGAGAAACAAAAAGATTTATTCCAGCATTTAAATGCTGGCGGGCTCTAACGATAGCCACATGTGGTTTTCCAGCTAAATATAAAGCAATCACACTATCACGCTTGCATTCCATCACGAATAACTTTTTTTTCTGAATGCAACAGATCAAAATACTTTTGTAAGCTTGTAAATAATAAAATGAACTGTCACTGGAGTAAATCTGTCAGCTGTCAGACGAGCGGTTTACAAATGATAACAACCTGAAGTTGGTTGCAATACATATCAGCCACCCTGTATGTATGCACAGCCAGCTTTTAGTGCCTGTTTTAGGTAACTTCTCATGGTTACTAGGAAAAATGGAAATGGAAAATTTTTTTTTGGTTTTTAACTTTCGGAATTTCTTTAAAATTTTCTTCTTGTATTGCTACAATAATTGCTTGTGCTATTTTTCTCTACTCAAATGTGTTTCATAAAAACCGCTCTTACATGCTTGTAAATATCCGTTATATGATATTTAATATACACACACTCACACCTACCCTCAGCTCTAGTCTCCTTCACAAGCTAACTATTCACATATACAAAAAATTGTGTATGAGAGAATAAATTTATTTTTGTTTTCTTATTCATTTCAATGTATTTGTTGTTGTTGTTGTTGTTGTTGTTTTATATATTTGTTTCAATGTTAATAATATTTATATATTGAGTGCTTATATTTTTATGTATGTATGTGTACACATGTGTATGTGTAATAGAGAGACAGAGAGAGGATTTAGTCGTAATACCGTTAGAGACAATATGTTTTATTAGGTCTTGTAAAAATTCTTTCTTTTTCTTTCTTTTTTTCTATTCTTCTTTCGTTTTCGTTGTTGTTTTGTTTCGTTCTTATAAAATACAAGAATACATGTACATGTCCATGTAAATGTATTTATGTATGTATGTATGTGTGTGTGTAAGTCTTTATTGTTATTTTTTTGTTGCCATTTAGCCGGATGGATTTTCTTACTAATGCCTTGAAATAATATTTAAAAAAATATTTGAATATCTTTCGTCTGTTGTTGCTATTGTTTGTTGTCGTTTCTGTTGTGGCAAATGCAAATGAATAGAATATCAACGACAACAACAACAACAACAGCCTCAATAGGAATGTTTACTTTTAATAGTAGTTGTACTCAGCCTTATAACAATATCAACCTTGTTTTTCTATGCTCTCATTCGCTCACTCTCTCTCTCTCTCTCTCTCTCTTTAGTTTACTTTTGTTATTTGCTAGCATCAGTATGTGTATGTATGAGTAAGTGTATGTGTATGCCTGAGTACCACTTTAGTTAATACTTTTTGGTTTATAAACGTTACGGTTTCTCTTCCCTTTTTTTAATTTAGTTTTGTTGTTGTTTTCGTTAATAAATTCGCCCTATTTTGTGTCTTTTATTATCGCTGCTGTTGTTGCTGTTGTTGTTGTTGTTGTTTCAAATATAAAATCAGTTGTTATGCAAATGTTTTTGAAAAAGGGAGAGCAAATGTTTTGGGATTTCCTATTGGGTTCTCAAAAAACTTTGTTTACAAATCTGTTTTACCATTTTTTTGTAGGTCTGTGGGGAATTTCATTTTATACCGTCAACGGAGTTCTGCAGGGATCGATACAAGCGATAATCTGAATCTGAATGCAGCCAAGCTCTCGTTTTGTTTTTGTCATCCTTCCTGCATTGTCTTTATGGCATATAAATTGCTTTTCGATGATCATTTCTGTCTTTTTAATTGGATTGCTTGTTGCAGTCTCATTAATCGTTGACAGTAGAGATCAGAATCAATCGTTTGACTAGGTTGTACAAGCTTATAACGATCAATTCCCTCCTATACGTACCAGAAACATATTGTTACGTTTCTAGCTTTTAAAAACGTATAAAATATAAGCTCGTAGATTGCAAATAAAAGGAAAATAAATTTGTATTTAATTTTAATTAAAATTCTTAATTATTCGCATAATTCTGTGTGTACCACTGTTCACAACTTGATGTAGACAACAACAATTGCTCCTCTTTGTTATTCCTCTGTTTGCAGCCTTTGCATAAACAATAACAATTCCTAGGCAATTATATGACAGATCTTTGTAACGGAGATCTTAAAACAACGATTACTCTCTTCAAACACACCGCATCTTCACACAAGACTGACTGAACTTCACTGACTCACTCGCCTGCTTTGTCTTGCTTTTTATATGGCAGAGTAAACAGTCCGATGGATGTTCTTGAAGGCGAATGTTCGTGGCTTTTATAATCTAAACATCGTTGTTTCATTATTATCGTTTGGTTTGGTCATTATTTGGTTTACATTTATTCTTGTAGTGTTTGTTGTTGTATTTTTGTTTACTTGTTTACCATGTTTTATGCTGGTATTTGTTGTTATATTAACCAGTACGATAATTTGTAAACAGGTTTGTTTACTGCATTGTTTTTGTTTATTTAGCTTTTGTTTACAATTTTAATGTTAAGCGATATAAAAGCGAAACACCAGTATTTAGATTTTTCATTTTCGTAACAATATCATAGCAGCTCTTGGTGTTAGATATGGCTTTGTCATCATATGGTTATCCTGTTGATTACTCAATTCAGGCCAAAAGAAGTTGGTAATCACTGACCTACAGTGCTGGCCGTTGATAGTAATGGCCTAGCCAACGTCATTCTCATACAAACCACGGCAAACAGTGATATTTTTGGGCTGAATTGCATGCTCTTGTATCTTATGTGGATTGGTATCGTCCCATATTTACGACAATTTTACTTGTTCAAGTACCTATTTATTCAGAAATTGGCCTAATCCCTGACTGATAACTTTTCAATGAAAATAAAGATCAACTGTTAACTGTAATAGTTCGGAAGCCTGTGTTGGAAGTAAAGGGTGTTTTTTTATAGAGATATAGAACTTTAAGTTGGCATTACTTTTCAAGATGGCGACCGATTTAACAGCTGTCAAGTAATTTATTATCAGTTTGGTTTGGCAATTCATCATGAACAGACTCATGCCTGAACAACGCTTGCAAATTGTGCAATTTTATTTCGAAAATAATGGTTCTGTGCGGAAAACGTATCGCGCACTACGTCCACTTTATCGTTGACAAAATCGTCCATCAGAGCAGTTAATTCGATTAACCATGCAACGTTTTCGCACCACGTTTACTCTTATTGATAACTCGTATCCCCAGAGACGCTGTACGGTGCGTACAGAAGAAGCTATTGCTGCTGTAGAGCGTAGCATTGAGGAAGACCCGAATGACTCCATCCGCCATCGAGCACAGGAAGATTTTGCGGAAGGATCTTGGTTTGCGTGCTTACACAATCCAACTCGTGCAAGATTTGAAGCCAAACGATCATCAAGTAAGGCATAGATTCGTCGAATGGGCCCAAAACGAGTTTACCGTTGTTCCCGATTTTCATAAGCGAATTTTTTTTAGCGATGAAGCGCACTTCTGGTTGAATGGCTACGTCAACAAACAAAACTGCCGCATTTGGAGTGAAGGTAATCCTCAAGTGTATGTGGAAACACCGTTACATCCAGAAAAACTGACTGTTTGCTGCGCTTTATGGGCTGGTGGAATCATTGGTCCGTACTTTTTTTTAAATTGTAATGCCACAAGATTAACTTTCGGATAAATAAAATTCATGTCAATCGAATAATCCATCATTGTTTTATTGCAACTTAAAGTTCTATACCTCTATAAAAAACACCCTTTACTACATCAGCAAAACTTGACGGTAGTGTTCCATATTCACACTCAGTTTTACATACGCAGATAAACTTTTGTAATGAAGAGAAGCTTAAAATGAGTTTTCTGAGTTATTTCGCTGTAAAGCCATCCTACGTACCCCGACATTTTGTAACCAAACTTTTTCGAACACCCAATTTATGCATGTGAGCGTGTTTTCTCCCTCTTTTCTGCCTTCTTTCGCTTTCAATTTATTTGATACTTTGCTGGTAATCATCACATATTTATGCATTCATATTAGAAATGATTTCTCTCTCTCCCTCTCTCTGATACCCTCTCTCTCCCTCTCTTGCAATTTACAGTAATGCGGCAGTTATATTTAAATGAAAAGATAATAAACGACAGGCATTTCGGTTTCCTTTCTCATCTTGTGCTGACTGTCAACAACAACAAATTGAGCCTTAAAAACAACAAACAACATAACAAAGAAAAAAAAACAAAACGTTCTTCTACTTAAGTTAAGAAAAATTTAAATTTCTTTTGAACGAAAAGAAAATGAAAAAAATGAAAAAATTATGAAAATTTTGTTTATTTTTTAAGAGTTTCTTTGACTCAATTTTCGATGATTTTGTTTATTTGAACAAGAAATTGATTTTATGGCCTGCAGTTCATTACGTATGTAATTGTGCTGAGTTGGTTCTGCATTTTCGATGAAAAGGAACCGAGAAATTCATTTTTAATTGTCGCATATGCTTCATTACATTTAAAATATTGTTTTGAATTGATGGACAATAAATAAAGGAGGGTGAAAAGAAGGGTTTGTGATATGCAGAAGGCTTGCAGGGAAATCCTGAGGATGCTAACTAGGAATTAGGCTTTGGATGGTCAGACCAATAGTGACTCGTGGGGCAATTGTTTGGGCAGATAGAATTGATGTAATTGACAGCTCAAATGTAACGGGTGATTTTTTAGCTATTATCTTCTTGGCAACACTGGTTTAAACAGCTCACGCACGTTTCATGTTTTGTTTCACTGTAAAACATCTTATCAGTTTGGTCTATAATTTAACCATGAATCGTCTTACAAACGAAAAACGCTTTGCAAATCATTGAATTTTTATTATCAAAATGCGTGACCTGTTAAGAAAGTTCATTGCGCGCTTCTTCCATTTTATGGTCAATTTAATCGACCCACGGAAGCGGCTATTCGGGCTATTGTGACTAAATTTCGCACCAAATTTACATTGTTGGACATTAAACCACAAACACGCTTACGTAGAGTCCGAACTGAAGAAAATATCGCAGCCGTATCGGCCAGTGTTAATGATGACCACCAATTATCGATTCATTGCCGTTCGCAGCAATTGGGCCTCTGTAACTCAACAACGTGGAAAATTTTGCGGAAGGATTTAGGTGTGGTGTGCCTTTCAAAATACTGCTGGTGCAAGAATTAAAGCCGAACGACCTATCGCAACGCAGAATTTATGGTGAATGGGCTCTTGGAAAGTTGGCCGAAGATCCACTTCTTTATCGAAAAATTGTGTTCAGCGACGAAGCTCATTTTTGGCTCAATGGATACGTAAATAAGCAGAATTGTCGATTTTGGAGTGATTATCAGCCAGAAGCATTGCAAAAGCTACCAATGTATCCAGAAAAAGTCACAGTTTGGTGCGGTTTATGGGCTGGTGGCATCATTGGACCGTACTTCTTCAAAGATGCTGCGAATCGTAACATAACTGTGAATGGTGAGCGCTACCGTGAGAAGATATCCAATTTTTTTTGCCCAAAATGCAAGAGCTTGGCTTGCATGACATGTGGTTTCAACAAGACAGTGCCACATGACACACAGCACGCGTAACAATGGACTTATTGCGAGGCGAGTTCGGTGAACATTTTATTTCACGTCCGGGACCGGTCAATTGGCCGCCTAGATCGTACGATTTAACGCCTTTAGACTATTTTTTGTGGGGCTCATGTTAAAGCTCATGTCTATACAGACAAGCCCGCTTCAATTGACGCATTGGAAGACAACATTGAAGCATTTATTCGTGAGATACCGGCCGAAATGTTGGAAAGAGTATGCCAAAATTGAACTAAGCGGCTGGACCACTTGAGGCGCAGTCGTGGTCAACATTTGCATGAATAATCTTCAAATTATAAATGGACCGTACTATCGATTCAAATAAAGATTTCATGCATTTTTGTGAATTTTATGTGTTTTTTTTTTTGAAAAATTTTCCTATAGCTCAAATTAGTTGAAAAAAATACAGATATTAGCGTGTGTTGACATAACAGGGGCAATGAAAAACCGATCTACTATGGCGCTAGAGACTCTATTATACTTAAGTATACTGCGCATGGTACTGGATATCAAAGCTTTGAAATCTATGGTTTGGTTGATGGGGAACATGTCTAATATGAAATTCTTGAATTGCTCACAGTTCCTCCCTTAACTGTTCCCTGAAGAGAACCCGCAGACTCAATCATTTTTGTAAGTGTTTCGCAACGAGACTTTGTAATAAAAATTAATGGAGTAATCTGGAAGATACATACTCGGTTAAAAACAAATCTTGGAGCTGGAACAGAAGTTTTTGGTTCCAGAATGAAAAATTCCAAGTCAATAAGGAAACTCGCGGGTGTCCTCCAAGCCTAGGATTCAACTTGGCTAGGAGGTGCAGAAGACAGCCCATAACAATACTATCAGGCAGTGAAGTCGCCATTCGAGCACTCGGTTCATATGAGCAAGCATACGAGCTTGCGAGGCTGATAGACTCAGTTCCCTTCTATGCGGTGAAGGCGGATGTTAGAAAAGGGATGCTCAACGAAAGGGAAGATAAAGATAGTCAAAGACTCCTCTCAAATCAAGTGGGTTTAAGGCAATCGAAGCGGAGAACTGAGTCATGCATGAGTATATCAAGTAATAACCTGAGGTTGATAATCGGTCTTTTGACAGAGCACAGCAGGCTCAAAATACACTTATTCAGAAAGAGGAATGTCTTGAGCCCAACATATGGATTCTGTGACGTTGAGAATGAATCATCGGACCACAGTCTTGGAACTTTTGGGGCAATTGTGCATTCCAGGAAGGAAGACGAGACGTATTGGATCCCAGATTACGGCCAAAGACAATACATACATACATAATTGGTCATTACAACCCTTCAGTCAGGATTACGACCTAATTTCTCACACCATTTATGTTGTGTGCGATAATTTTATACATGAGCGGCGGGATCTACAGTTTAAAGTTAACTCCGAAAGACATATTCTTGCGAAACTTTTCATGGCAATTTTATTTACACTCAGAGTTTTTGCCAGAAATCTGCTGAGAGGAAGTCGCCGAAGAAATATTTTTTCTTTCATATTTCGTTTTGATGTCTGACCTGGGATACGAACCCGGGCTTTACGTCTAATAAGCCAACACACAACCTACTAGACTACGGCGACTTCAAAGACTATACTTTCAATCAATTAATCTATCTTGGCAAACCGTTCCCAGCAAAGAATGTTAACAATCTGCAGATCTAACGTATGATCATTCTTCCCAACAGGTGTCATTGTGGTCTCAATAGGCATTTGAGTAGCAAAGACCTCTCTCATGACACGAAACTAATGCTATACAAGGCGCACGTTCTCTGCATGCTTCTCTATTACGCAAAAACATGTACGCTGTCCTGATGCAGCAGATTTTGGAGTCTTCGGAAGAAATGTTTTACATAAGATCTTCGGTCCAGTACGAGTTTGAAGTCGCACATACATAAACTGTCAAAAAAAATCTTTGCACATAGAGAAAAATAAAAAAAACTTCGAAAAATTCATTGATTTCTAATATAAATAACCAACTTTTTAATTTTTTTCCAACAGGATTTTATAAACATATATTTTGTTAATATAATAAATAAAAAACTTTTATAACAATGAAAATATTCTAATGTAAAATATTAAAAAACAAAAACAATTCAATTTTACTGCTGTCAAAAAAATGTTTGCACACTTGACAAAATATTAAAACTTATGCAATTTTTTTAAAATTATTGTGCTAATCCTTGAGCATCAATCACCGATTGCAGACACCTTCTCATGGATTGAATAAGCTTCGGAATGTCATATTCTAATGGTATTTTTTCCCATTCTTCTTTGATGAACTTTATCAATTCGTTTTTATTTGTGGGCGATCTTTTTCCTACCTAGTACTTGTAATTAAATTTATTCGTATTAACCGGGTCAATAAAACCAAATTTCTTAAAGTTGGCGGTCAGTTCATTTTTTAAAATATCAAGATATACTTCCTTAGTCATTATTTCATCCAAAATCCTGATTACACCAACTCCCTTGCTGGATATACAGCCCCATACCATTACAGACTGTTTTCCAAACTTTACTGTAGGAATAAGATTTTAATTTGCTAGTGCTGTCAGAGGCTTACGCCAAACTCTTTGCGGTCCGTCATGATAATAAAGCATTATTTTCGTCTCATCTGAGAAAATAACAGCGTCCCAGTACTCCGGAGGAAGTGAAATGTATTCGGTGGCAAATCTTAATCTCTTTTCGACATTTTGTGCTGACAGCAGGGGTTTTTTCCTAGCCACACTTGAAGAATATTTGTGTTTTTGAAGAACATTTCTGATGGTTTCTAGGGAAACACGTAACCCAAAGTTTTTTTGCACTTGAAGAGCTAATCATCTCGTACTGGATTGTGGGCTATCGTACATGATTCTAATAATTTTTCTTTCAACTCGCTGCGTCACCTTTTTCGGCCTGCCTGTAAATCCTTTTAAGTCTAATCCTCCTTCTTTTTCAGCACGGGATATAATATTATATACAGTCCTGATGTTCAGGGAGAACATATCATAACATTTCCTTGGCAGATTTGCCTTTGTAGTAGTTGAAATATATATTTTTTGAAACTCGTTTTCCTGGCATTTTTTGTATTCAAATATAAGGACACTTGTTACATAAAAAACGATCACTTCATTAATAAAACGTTGTTTACCCCTATCACATTCCATCTCATTTGTAAAAAACCCAAAATGCACAACATTTTTGGGAAATAACGGCATTTTTTTGTCATTTTTTTTATTATCTTCATTCAATATGCAAAGATTTTTTTGACACCCTTTATACTGTGTAAAGTCCTTTTGTTGTTGTTATTATTGTAATGTGTGTGACGATTAGAAAACTATTGGGGCCTTATAGTCGTAAACAAGTACAGTTATAGAATGTGTGCAAAAATGACAAAGTTTGTAAAGATTTTGTTGTTGGAATTCTTGAATGAAAATCACATTTTACATTTTTTTGTTCTGCGCAAAGATTTTTTCCACAAACTGTATATTCCATGCTCCTCTATTACGCAAAAACATGTACACTGTTATGCCCTGACGCAGCAGATTTTGGAGTCTTCGGGAGAAATGTTTTACGTAAGATCTTCGGTTTAGTACGAGTTTTAAGTCGCACATATATTCCATGCTCCTCTATTACGCAAAAACATGTACACTGTTACTGAGTGTTCGGGAGAAAAGTTTTACGTAGGATTTTCTGCGTCCTTTCCGAGTTAGTGGAAACTGTCGTATCCATGGCTGTATGAACTCCTCAACGACTTGGACGTTGTGCATCGCATTAACATACAGCGTCTGCTCTAGCTTGGCCATGTGGTGCGAGTGGAAGAGATGATGATTTGATAAGCAACCTGGTCTGCATTGAAAGCATCAAATCGAAGAAGCCTTGTTCTCGATTAATTTGACTAGTGAAGGCATGTGAGAAGCAAAGATGCCTGAACGAAATCCGATGTAAGGATAAGGCCAATTGAGCCACTAAGTAAATAACTACCAACCTCTGCAAATGCATGAACTTTGTTATCTCCTGTCCCCTCCAGAGATACCCGACATTCATTGACAATCTAGGGATCTCTAGAGATCTAAAGGATGCTTTGGTCTCTCTCAATATGCATGTATCTCCATACGATATACACTAACACCATACTGGAGCAGATGAAATCTTTAAAAATACCAGAATTTTATTAAAAATAAATTGAAACGAATTGCCACATTTTTTTTATTGTTTAATACGTATGATTTAAAGGCAAATATTCTATAAGAGAAGACATATCTGCTCCCTGCTCCATATATTACATCTCAGTGCAGTAAAGTAAAGTAATTTCGTATTTTTAATGGAATTTTCTTCTTCTTTTTTCTTCTTTTTTTTTCTTGTATTTTTTAAAATTAATTTCAATCCTTTTTTTTACGATTTAATGCTCTCAGCAAATATGCCCTTAAAAAATGAAGTCACTTTACAGGATTTCATAGAGATACGATGACTTTTTTAAGACTCCATTAAAAGCGAAATGAACAGAAAAACAACAAAAAAAATTCCATGAATTAAAACCAATGATGCGGTCTTAAGAAGCTGGAAAGAAGAAAAAAATAATACGAAAAGAAAAAATCATAAAAAGAATTATGCTGACGACATTAAACCAGAAGAAGACATTTGCAATGAAACTGTAAACAGCACAACACAATACAGCACAGCACAGTACAGTCATAAGAAAATATTGCAAAATGAAAAAGAAGAAGAAGGCATCTGAACTTATTATGTGTGTGGCATAATAAAGACACAAATACACATACAATGAGACGCAATGAGACCAACAGACATCCTGATACATAAACATACAATTCAACAACTAATGCGGCATACTTCTAGGCGCTGTAATGCATTACACAAAAAAAACTGTTTTAAGAGACGTTATGAGGAGGATGAAGTCCTGATAAGCAAATAATAAAAAAAAGGAAATATTTAAAAGGATATGCATGCGTTAATAAAGGGTGTTTTTTATAGAGGTATAGAACTTTAAGTTGCAATAAAACAACGATGGATTATTCGATTGACATGAATTTTATTTATCCGAAAGATAATCTTGTGGCATTACATTTTAAATATGATTTCTGGCATATGACCGCCGCGGCTGGCGCGGATGTAGTCCAATCTGGACGTCCAATTTTCGATGACTTTTTCCAACATTTGTGGCCGTATATCGGCAATAATACGGCGAATGTTGTCTTCCAAATGGTCAAGCGTTTGTGGCTTTACCGCATAGACCAATGACTTTACATAGCTCCACAGAAAGTAGTCTAGCGGTGTTAAATCACAAGATCTTGGAGGCCAATTCACAGGTACAAAACGTGAAATTAGGCGGTCACCAAACGTGTCTTTCAATAAATCTATTGTCGCACGAGCTGTGTGACATGTTGCGCCGTCTTGTTGAAACCACATCTCCTGGACATCATGGTTATTCAATTCAGGAATGAAAAAGTTAGTAATCATGCCTCTATACCGATCACCATTGACTGTAGCGTTCTGGTCACCATCGTTTTTGAAAAAGTACGGACCAATGACACCACCAGCCCATAAAGCGCACCAAACAGTCAGTTTTTCTGGATGTAACGGTGTTTCCACATACACTTGACGATTACCTTCACTCCAAATGCGGCAGTTTTGTTTGTTGACGTAGCCATTCAACCAGAAGTGCGCTTCATCGCTAAACAAAATTCGGTTATGAAAATCGGGAACAACGGTAATCTCGTTTTGGGCCCATTCGACGAATCTACGCCTTACTTGATGATCGTTTGGCTTCAAATCTTGCACGAGTTGGATTTTGTAAGCACGCAAACCAAGATCCTTCCGCAAAATCTTCCATAAAGTGAATGGACACAGATCCAATTCCTGTGCTCAATGGCGGATGGACTCATTCGGGTCTTCCTCAATGCTACGCTCTACAGCAGCAATAGCTTCTTCTATACGCACCGTACAGCGTCTCTGGGGATGCGAGTTATCAATAAGAGTAAACGTGGTGCGAAAACGTTCCATGGTTAATCGAATTAACTGCTCTGATGGACGATTTTGTCGACGATAAAATGGACGTAGTGCGCGATACGTTTTCCGCACAGAACTATTATTTTCGAAATAAAATTCCACTATTTGCAAGCGTTGTTCAGGCGCGAGTCTATTCAGGATGAATTGCCAAACCAAGCTGAGAATAAATCACTTGACAGCTGTTAAATCGGTCGCCATCTTGAAAAGTAATGCCAACTTAAAGTTCTATACCTCTATAAAAACACCCTTTACAACAAAAAACCAAATATTATATTGAAAATATAAAATATATTGGGTGTTCGAACAAATTCGGTTACAAATTAACAACAGATGACTCCTATAATGTGGCAATATCTCTGGTAATAATGGGTGTTACTTTCAAAATCTTTCTTATCTTTAAAATGAAATTGTTTATACGCTTAAAAGTTCTATTGATGCCGTTAGGTGAGCGTTATAACATCGTTCATGGCTTCTCTGGATGGAAGGCAACCGAAATGTCCAATTTTCCATATTCTGGCGAATAAATCAGGCCGAATTTTATCGATGACATGGTTTATGTTGGCTTTGAGAAGTGCTGTGATTTGTGGCTTATTCGTATACATCTGCGACTTAAGAAAACCCCACAAGAAAGAGTTTAATGTGACCCAATAGAATGACAAGTGGCCAATACCATTTGTCGTTGTACGTGCCATAGTCAAAGCAGGTAGTGTGTTGCCTTATTAGACGTGAGGCCACGGTTCAAACCCCTGGTCAGACATCTCCAATAAAACGAAATACGAAAAATAAAGGGTCCGCCAAATAACTTTTTTTTTGAAAATGCTTTAAAACAAAACTACTGAATATTTTCTCAAATTTCTTGTTTTTTTATTTGAATGTACAATCCTTCTGGTTAATAATGGAAAATAATTTCATTAAAATGGCTGCCTCGGCTGGCCATGCAGTAGCCTACACCAGAAGATGCCGATTTTGGCAAAAAAAAAATCATCTTTTCAGATGAAGCTCATTTTCATCTTGGCGGGTATGTAAACAAGCAAAATTGTCGCATTTGGGGCACAGAAAACCCGCACGTATACATTGAAAAGCCGACGTACCCAAAACGAGACACTGTTTGGTGCGGATTTGGGTCCAGAGGCATAATTGGGCCATTTTTCTTCGAAAATGAGCAAGGAGTGGCCGGTTACAGTCAATGGCGATCGTTATCGAGCCATGTTGAATGAATTTTTGTTCACAAAAATTGAAGAGGAGGATATTGGCAACTTTTGGTTTCAACAGGACGGCGCTACGTGTCACGCAATCGAAGCTACACTCGATGTTTTCCGCCCTGTTTGTGAAGATCGCATTATCAGCCGCAGAGCTGATGTCATTTGGCCACCTCGGAGCTGCGATTTGACACCGTTGCACTATTATTTGTGGGGTGCCGTCAAAGATAAGTGTTACGCCGACAAGCCAGAGACAATTGACGCTTTAAAGGACAATATTCTTGAAGCCATTGGTGAAATACAGCTGGCTGCACACAATCGATAATGTGCTTAAAAATTGGACCGATTGTGTAGGCTACTGCATGGCCAGCCGAGCCAACACACTACCTACTAGACTACGGCGACTTCAAATACCCGTCTCGCTGAAGCATATTCCTCCATTCAAAGGACATGGCCGAGCCATCGCAGCCGCTGGATGTTAATACGCTGCACAGCGTCCATGTCGTTCAGGAGCTCTTACAGCTCATTGTTGGATCGAATGCGGAAATTATGGCCACCTCGTACTGAACCGAAGATCAGAATTTTCCTTCGAATACTCTCAAGACTGCTGCATCAGTGCTTAACAGTGTCCATGCCTCTGCGCCATAAAGAAGCACGGGGAGAATGAGCGCCTTGAAGAGTATTGGAATTAGTTGGCTATGATTGTCCGTGGTAATTTGGCAAAAGCGACTGAATAAATAACAACTAATGCAGCAGATGATGCGTCAAAATAATGGCGATTACCATTTTTAGATCCATCATTATCGATTAAGATAGAAGTCGCCTTAGTCTAGTAGATAGTGTGTTGGTTTATTGGACGTAAGGCCACGATTCAAACCCCATGTCAGACATCAAAACGAAATATGAAAACATATTTCTTCGGCGACTTTCTCTCAGCAGATTTCTGGCAAAAACTCTGCGAATGAAATAAAATTGCCATGAAAATATTTCTCAAAAAATCTGTCGTTCCGAGTCGACTTTAAACTGTAGGTCCCGGCACTCATACTAAAATTAACACATTAAGTGGTGTCAGTGGAGAAATCAGGTCGTAATCCTGACTGAAGGATTGTATTGGCCAATTATGTATGTATGTAATCTCGATTAAAACGGCACATATTTGGTTTAACAAAAACTCACTTTAAATATAAAGAAATCCCGAAATTTTTCCACACAATATCAAGAAAAATAGGAAAAAAATATTTTCTCTTCGAATATTTTGATTTCGTTGTCATAAGTAATCTTGAATCCATTTAGTGTTCGGTTAAAGCTCGTCTCTATAGTTTGGGGCACTCTTAGGGAGTTTATTATTGTTATTCTGGGTTAATAAAGTATTCTATGAATGGCAGTCTCTTCTCTCTCTCTCTCTCTCTCTGTTTATGAGCATTTTAAGAATGTAAAGACCATAAAAAAATATGAATTAAATATTAAAATGAATAACACACATACATACTCGTGCATAAACTTTTATAACTTAAGAGTAAAATAAACAGAGAGAGAGAGAGAGAGAGAGAGAGAGAGAGAGTGGCAGAGTGATCTTTATTGAATTCTTAAAGCATTTATTGTCAGCATAAATTTCATTTAATTATTGTAACTCATTTTAAATTCGCTTTTTCTCTCTCTCTCTCTTTATCTTGCTTCTCTCTATCCCTTTCTGTTTTTTGTGTGCATTTTTATGCAATTTTTTATGCGCAAGCAGTAGTAATTGTGGAGTGGTGTAGTGTGGAGTAGTAAATGGCGTAGTAGTAAATGGCATTCTAGAAAGTATAGAACAAAGTTCAGGGCGTATTACGCATGTTGAGTTATTTTCTAAGCGAATATTAAATGTTTATTGTCAATGTAGGTGTATAAGAAGGAGAGATGCGGATGGTTTTTGCAGAAGTTTGATTTATTTTAGCCTGTGAATACATTTTTTCCAATTGACTGAAATACACTACGCGAGAGAACTTCAAATTTAATTGGATGCTTAGCTGGTGTCGCCGTAGTCTGGTGTCGTCGTAGTCTAGTAGGTAGTGTGTTGGCTTATTAAGACGTAAAGCCAGGGTCCGAGCCCCAGGCCAGACATCAAAACGAAATCTGAAAAAATATTTCTTCGGCGACTTCTTCTCAGCAGATTTCTGACAAAAATTCAGAGAGTAAATAAAAAAATTGCCATGAAAAGTTTCTCAAAAAACCTGTTGTTCGCAATCGAATTTAAACTGCAGGTACCGCCACTCATGTATAAAATTAACACACACAACATAAGTGGTGTGAGAAACTAGGTCGTAACCCTGACTGAAGTGTTGTAATGACCAATTATGTACATATGTATGCATAGGGCAACGTTCAGGGCGTATTACGCATGTTAAGTTATTTTCTAAGCGAATATTAAATGTTTATTGTCAATGTAGGTGTATAAGAGAGAGAGCAGGAGCTGACCACTGCTGAGCTTTAACTTATTTAAGTCTCTGACTGCGTTTTTCTCTTCAATTGACTGAAATACACTACGCGAGAGAACTTCAAATTTAATTGGATGCCTATCTGGTGTCGCTGTAGTGTAGTAAGTAGTGTGTTGGCTTATTAAGACGTAAAGTCAGGGCTCGCGCCCCAGGCCAGACATAAAAAAAATACAAAAAGTATTTCTTCGGCGACTTCCTCTCAGCAGATTTCTGGCAAAAATTCTGAGAGTAAATAAAATTGCCATGAAAAGTTTCTCAAAAATCTGTCGTTCGGAGTCGTCTTTAAACTGTAGGCGCCGCCACTCAATTATAAAATTAACACACACAACATAAGTGGTGTGAGAAACTCGGTCGTAATCCTGACTGAAGGGTTGTAATGACCAATTATGTATGTATGTATGTATCTTTAAAAATGTTTTTGAATTGAAATTCACAAATGAACAGAAAAGCATGTGACAGTTAACTTGGAACGCGTACTTACATACTTAACTGGCCATGACAACCCTTCAGTCAGGATCAGAGATCAGCAATGAATCGCTTTTTCGCTACTCATCAGCACTCATGCAATTTTGAGTATGAGTGAGCCAACAGTATTGAAATCCAACTACTCTGATTCATTCGTATTCACTACACCATTGATTTATAAGTATAAGTTGCAATGAGTATGAGTATAACGTTGACATCAAACTCATACCATTCGAAATATATTTGATTCATATGCCTACTCATTCAGATTCATAAATTTGGAAAAATACTTAGAATACTACTTACTCCAGTTATTCGAATATTTCATCAAAATTTAGTCTTAGTTGTTGTTGCATTTACAAAGAGGGAAGAAAGACACAGAAACAAAAAAGACGAAGACAGCAAGCAGAGAGTATGTAGTGTTCGTACGAATCATACTTATTTTATGATTCGTGTTTCGTGTTTCGTGTTTAAATCTATAACATCATGGATATTGTTAAGTACGAGTACCATGAGTATTTCAAACTTTGAATATGAGTAGTATGAGTATGACATTAAAATAAGTATGAATGCGTATAAGTATCAGAAATTATAAGTATGATTCGAGTCTACTCATCGTTTTGAATACTCATTGCTGACCTCTGGTCAGGATGTGTGTGAAGATAAATTCGAATTTAAAAACCATAGACACAAACCCACACTTCTAGCAGCGCCACTTCTTATCTCTAACAGCGTAAACTTTGCTATTAACAGAGCACTGTTAACTGTTTAACAGTGGCAATAAGAAGATTAGTCTTCTACTTTGCAATTATTTTCAGACCATTGACATAAAATATGATTCTCATTATGATCATTCATTATTATTTGTGAAACAAAAATATTGAAATGTAAAGAATTGTTGATGGGGGTGGATGACGGAATTATTCCAGCTATCCCACTACCACGGTTCGAAAGAGGACCCAGTCTGGACTACCATTTGCATATAGCCGGATAGGTGTACTATTTCTTATATGTTGCAAAATGACCAATGATCTTCAAGCAAAAAATTGATATTTTGAAAGCCAATTTTCTCCATACCATATCACTTTATATCTGATCATGTTGCTGATTGTACTAAGAGGCCTTGGAACCTTCCTTTAAGTATGATATGGTACTCATAGACCTAGTATTTGTCCTAAAATTAGCTCCTAAGCAAGTGGATTTGTTCAGATAGATACTGTCAAATAGCTAACAGTGCTCTGTTACGAGGAAATTTTCCTCTGTTAACGTCAAAATGTGGCGCTGCTAAAATTTATGGATTGCGTCTTGGATTTTCAAATTCGAATTTATCTTCACACACATTCAGTCAGGATGATGGAAAAATTCAAAGAGAAACTTGTGTCTTAATTATACTGAAGCCAGTTCCCGCCACAACTAACAGCAGATACTTTGGCGTATACGATGAGTAATCCTTTCTCCAGTCTAATGGAGAATGTTCTGTTGACAGTAAATTCCTGCCACTTACAAGCAGTGACATTCAACAATCAACGCATAATTATAAAAACGATTTTAAATACTCTTCCTTCAAACCTTCCTCCAACATCGTCATTAAACTGTCTGTCAATTCAATCACTTTCACTTTGTTGGGAAACATGTTTGCATCACCATCATCATCAGTGTTTTCATCTTCTACCTGGAATTCCCTCTCTCGCACACACACTTTCCATTTCATTTTCATTATTGTCGACATCATTAACGTTTCATCATCACCTGACATCGTCAAGTGGAACTTTATCTCTTAATACTTAAGGATATGGATGTGTGTGTGTGTGTGTGTGTGTGTGTGTGTGTGTCATACAGTGGATGTCTCTCTTAAAGTGTCAAAGAGTTGTTGTTAAATTGCCACACAGCTTTAGTAGCAATTTTTTGGTTTTTCTCTTGCTGCAGCCATTGTTGTCAGCAGTTGTCATACGTTTTATGTTTTCTTGTAATGCTCTTGTAAAAATACTTGCAACATTTTGTTGTGCCACCATTCTATGGCACTCTCATATTGATTTTGAAAAGAAATTTATTTGAAATATTGGCTTCCTTTAGTTAAAAAAGATTTCTGTTAATTGGGTGGAGGAGATTTACTTGGAAGAGCAGCCGCTAGTGTTGCACAAATGTAGACAGGATTTGGACTTATGAAAAGCAATTGAAATTCTAAACAATAGCCTCGTACTGTAGTCGATGCAGCTTAGTAGGTAATGTGTTGGCTTATTAGACGTAAGGCCACGGTTCAAACCCTAAACGAAAATATGAAAAAAAAAAATATTTCTTCGACAACTTCCTCTCAATAGATTTCTGGCAAAAACTCTGAAATCGACAATAATAGCAAATCGGGATTTAACTCAATCCAGGAATTTTTCTAACACTACAAAGGATTGTTCTACAGCCCAGACGATCGCGTCGTAGTCTCAAGCGATATAAAGGGTCAGCCAAATAACTTTTTTTTTGAAAATGCATTAAAAAAACTACTGAATATTTTCTCAAATTTCTTTTTTTATTTGAAAGTACAATCCTTCCGGTTAATAATGGAAAATAATTTCATTCAAATGGCTGCCTCGGCTGGCTCTGTAGTTTTTTTTCTTAAAGCATTTTCAAAAAAAAACAGTTATTTGGAGGACCCTTTACAATTTATTACTTCATGGAATACTCAGCGAAGAACCATCAATTTGATACATTGCCAGCCGTATCATACTTGGCAAATATATCATCTTCTTTCTGTTCTTTGTTTTAGATATGAAACATTTGTATATATTCTAGGAGGTTCTAGTATAATAGAGTTGCCATGTACTAGCAAGAAACTTTGCTCATTAGGAAAGCCTTGACGCTGCTTGGATTACCTATTATAATTATTATTGATGCTGCAAACGGTTTCCTATATGGATTACTAAGATTTTAAGGTCACTTAAATTTTAAAATTCGCAAAAGCCCATGTTTTCAGTCTTAATAAACACAACATGATTTCTAGTGATCACATGTATACGAATAAAGTCCGACAGAGTAATCAGATGAAAGAGAAGGTTTCCTGTGATTTCCTTTCCATTCTGATTTGTGTCTCTTATGATGATAACTTAATACACTGCCGGAGTAAAAGTATGTCGACATTCTCAAAGCAAAAAAAGAATAATAAATCCTACAGCCAACATTAAAAAAGAAGAAAATTACGAGGACAAGGGTATGGAAGCAAAAGAAGAAGAAAGCCAAGTAAATCCATCAATATTTTGTTTGATGTTTTCGTTTTTCATTTATTTTTACATTTTTAATGTGAGTTCACACAAAACTTATACAAATATTGACATTTTAGATTGGCAAATAATAATATTTACATACACACACTCACATACATACATAAGCATACACATAAACCTCTATAAACCTAAAGCTTACATGGGGACGCAGTTTTTAAAATGTACGCACAGCCAGAGGTTAATATTTTACCAATTACCCACACTACCTCACTTAGTTGAGTACCAAAAAAGAAAAGAAAAGAAAACATTTGCTCCACTAACTGTTACTTTTACTCTCCCTCTCCTTAGTTTTACTATTGCCCCACCACTTGGTTTATGTCTCAATTGAAAAATCCAAATAAACACACAGGAACGCATACAAATACCCAGCCAAGCTACCATAGTTGTGATTACATACATATATTAACACACTTTCTTTCGTGCCTTTTACTGTAATTATATACGTGTAAAAGTTTATGTAAGTGTGTGCGTAATACTTGTAATATGAAACGAGTTTTAAACAGGCAAACATCAGGCAGTAAAATAAGCGTGATTGTTTATGTGTTTGTGACACCTCACGCCCACTTTCAATTTTCTTTTTCACTCCCCTCTCTTAACGCCTTAAATTTATCACCAGCAGCATCAACAGCAAATCTTTCAAGTTCGGATTTTTCTGTTTAAAGACTTCGTTTTTCAAATTCTCATCAATTTGTTCAGGCATGAGTAACGGAAGGGTGGAGAGTAAATATAAAGGAATACAAGGCGTTATAGTGTTGTAGTGAAATGCTCTAGCAGTAGTGTTATAGTAGTATAGAGAGAGTGAGAGTGGCGGAGAGAGAGTAAAGTTTTAATATTTTAATGTGTTGTTTATATTGCGATAAATACAATACAAACAAATTGTGTCAACATTGTCATTGTATTGGTGTAAAAATGTATTTGTTTTTTTGTTTTTTTTATTATTTATGTTGCTGTTGTTGTTGTTATTGCTTTCAACTTTATTTGTTAATTAATATTTTATTACAAACAAAGAACACATACGGACGCACGCACGCATTTACTCATTCTCAGTCTCTTAATTATTCATTTAGAATGTTGAGATTGGGACATCAAGAGTTAAACACACACACACACACACTCACACTATCAAATAAAGAGAGAGAGATTAAAAATTTGTGTTATTTTCCTATGGTACCCTACATTGTCATTCGTTCTGCATGAAAATGTTTTCGGTTTTTTAAATATAGGACCAGTTGTGACGGGGTTGGGTTGGTTGTGGAAGAGAGCAGTATTTGGAGAACCTTGGATTTAAATACGTTTACATTGTAAGTGACAGGAAGACTGACGTGAAGTGATTTCTTAATGCAAAGCATTACACATACGAAGTTGACGTAGTCTAGTCGGTAGTGTGTTTGCTTATTAGGTCATGGTTCACACACTAGGTTAAGCTTTTCCAACAAAACGACGGCATCTTCCTCTCAGCAGATTTCTGGCAAAAACAACACTGAGAGTAAATAAAAAATTTGCCATGAAAAGTTTCTCAAAAAAATCTGAATTTCATGCCAATTTTTACCCAGAAATGTCCACCATTATAACCAATACAACAACAATACAACAACAATACAACACGCTTTTTATAGACAGAGCCTGGTGGTAACTCTATCGTTCTAGATCTTGTTACAGATGAAAAAACTTTATTAATTAAACTGTCGTCGCCGAAATCTAATAGGTAGTGTGTTGGCTTATTAGACGTGAAGCCTCGGTTCAATCCCTAGGTTAGACATCTCCAATTAAAATGAAATTTTTCTTCAGTAATTTCCTTTCAGCAGATATGTGGCAAAAACTCTGAGAATGAAATAAAAATGCCATGAAAATTTTCTCAACAAATTTTTTGTTCGAAGTCGACTTTAAACTGTAGGTCCCGCCACTCATGTATAAAATTAATACACACAACATAAGTGGGGGTGAGAAGCTAGGTCGTAATCCTGTCTGACGGATTGTAATAATCAATTATGTATGTATTTATTCCACGTACGAATATCATGGCTGCAGAATTAATCCTCTGTGTAAAATATTGTGCGATTTAGTGAGCAATCAAATAAGAATAATAGCGCTCTGTGTGTTCGAAGAGTTCTAAGGAAATTTAGAGATTTAGGCCTTTGAACTCACACTTTTCGTTATAAAATCGATAAAACACTGAAGCACAAGACGCTTTATAGGGAACTATTGGAGCGAAATACGCCCGCTGCCTTTAATGAATCATTTGCCGCATCTCCATTATCTGGCTGTGGAGCCATTAAAATAAGTGGTGAGAGAAGCTGATCCTGACTGAAGGGTTATAGTGGGGTTAGGGTTGTGGAAGAGAGTAGTATTTTGAGAACTTTGTATTCCAATACGTTTACATTGTACGTAACAGGAAGAAAGTATTGATGGAAAGTATTCCACATACGAAAAGTGTGGCTAAAGAACGAATTCTCCTTGTAAAGTATATCGAGATCTGGTGTACAATCGAACAGGAGTAAAAGCGCTCTCTGTGTCCGTCTAGGTACTGAGGAAATAAATACGATTTTAAGGAATTACTTCTTGGAGCTCATCAGAACACATTCCGTTATAACATCGCTAAAACAGTGAAACACAAGACGCTTTCTAGTGAACTAATGGAGTTGAATACCCCACACTGTTTTTAATGAATTATTTTCCATCATCTGTACTCTGAAGAGAAGCCTTAAAATAGACTTCGAGGCACTAATCCACACGTATTCTATTCTCAGTTGAATATAGAAAGCGTAGATTGTAATGAGAAGTCGTTGTAGTTTAGTATGCAGTGTGTTGGACAACAACGAAACGAAATCTGAAAAAATATTTCTTTCGGCGACTGCGTCTTAACAATTTTCAAACAAAAACCCTGAAAGTATACAAAAAATTGTCATGAAAAAGTTTTTCAAAAATCTATCGTTTGGAATCGATTTTAAACTGTAGGCGCCGTCTCTCATGTCTAAAATTAACACACACAACATAAGTGTTGTGAGAATCTAGGTCGTAATCCTGATTAAAGGATTGTAATGAACAATTACGTATGTATGCATATATGTATGTAGATTGTAATGAAAAGTCGCTGTAGTCTAGTATGTGTGCTTATTATTGTGTTGGCTTATTAGATGTCAGGCCACTATTCAAACCCAGGTCAGACATCTCCAGCAAAACGAAAATAAGTAAAAAAAATTTTTTCGGCGACTTCCTCTCCGCAGTATTCTGACGAAAACTGTGAGCGTAAATTAAATTGCCATGAAAAGTTTCTTAAAAATCTGTCTGTCATTCGGCGTCAACCTTAAATTGTAGTGGCGATGAATTAAAGTCAGTCCCTTATAAAGGGTCCGCCAAATAACTTTTTTTTGAAAATGCTTTAAAAAACCTACTGAATATTTTCTCAAATTTAATTTTTTTTATTTGAAAGTACAATCCTTCCGGTTAATAATGGAAAATAATTTCATTGAAATGGCTGCCTCGGCTGGCCATGCGGTAGCCTACATCAGAAGATGCCGATTTTGGCAAAAAAAAAAATCATCTTTTCAGATGAAGCTCATTTTGATCTTGGCGGGTATGTAAACAAGCGAAATTGTCGCATTTGGGGCATAGAAAACCCGCTCGCATACATTGAAAAGCCGACGCACCCAAAACGAGTCACTGTTTGTTGCGGATTTTGGTCCAGAGGCATAATTGGGCAATTTTTCTTCAAAAATGAGCAAGGAGTGGCCGCTATAGTCAATGGCGATCGTTATCGGGTCATGTTGAACGAATTTTTGTTGACAAAAATTGAAGAGGAGGATATTGGCAACATTTGGTTTCAACAGGACGGCGCTACGTGCCACACAGCCGAAGCTACACTCGATGATTTGTGCCCTGTTTTTAAAGATCGCATTATCAGTCGCAGAGCTGATGTCATTTGGCCACCTCGGAGCTGCGATTTGACACTGTTAAACTATTATTTGTGCGATGCCATCAAAGATAAGTGTTACGCCGACAAGCCAGAAACAATTAACGCTTTAAACGATAATATTCCTGAAGCCATTGGTGAAATACAGCTGCACACAATCGATAATGTGCTTAAAAATTCGGCCGATCGTGTAGGCTACTGCATGGCCAGCCGAGGCAGTCATTTGAATGAAATTATTTTCCATTATTAAACGGAAAGATTGTACTTTCAAATAAAAAAAGAAATTTGAGAAAATATTCAGTAGTTTTTTGTTTAAAGTATTTAAAAAAAAAGAAGTTATTTGGCGGACCTTTTACGTATTGTTACAGGGTATTGTATTGTCGGTATTGATCGCATTTTATAATTTTCACTCGCTATTTTGGTTTTTTTTGTCCTGTTTTTAGTTTCCTTGTCTGATGACTGTTTGTGACAGAGAGACAGAGACAGTTCAACTGAACCCTGTGTGATATGAACTGAACTTTTCATTTTGAACCCACTGAACTAAACTTTTGAACTCATTTGCTTCTGTTCTGTACTCTTTTTTCGATTGTTGTTTTTGTTGTTGTCATCAAGCAAATACATACACACACATATATGCATTCCTATACTTACATAAGAGACAGAGACAGACAGAGAGTGTGAGAGAGAGAGAGAGAGTGCTGGCAGTAAATCATTACAAATCATGGCAAGAATCCGTTGATTTCTGTTTGTGAAAGTGTTTGAGGCGGCAGTCATTTGTTTTTGAATGATATTTTAAACGTACTGTGTACGAGAACGTGTGCTCTTAGGTTTGTGTTTTTGAGAATAAGTTTTGGGGGTCCTTTAGAAGTCATAAAATTAATTTTTGTTTTATAGGCTGCCAATTTTTAATTTATTTTTCATTCCTTTTTCTTTCGTTCCTTTTTAATAAAGGAAGGAATTTGAAGCGGAATGAATAAGACAAAGTATTAAGTTCTCTTTAAGTGGCTTTATTTCATACAGGATTCAGACATTCGCTTCTCTTTTTTTTCAAATAGAGACCTGTTCACATGAAAATAAAATGAGAAATTTATGGGACGAAGGTTTTTTCTTGCAAAAATATTCATGCTGTCAAGTAAAAAATATTCTTGAGTTCAGCGGTCAAAATTATTCGTCATGGCATATACTCGTATGTTTGTCTCATTCCGGTTTTATCATCAAAGGAAGCGCTTTATTTTTACATAAACAAACAACACTTAGGAGATGACCCCTATTCATGCATTGTTCCATTGCGTTACAAGATTTGGAGGCATCTGCCCATACATGAGTGTTGTATTCCATTTTGGTCTTCCAACAAAGACCTCATAATTCTGACAGTTGATTATTACTTGTTATTTATTCAGTCATTATGAACGATCATAGACAACGTGCACTGAATAGGAACTGGAGCTGGTGCCAACTGATCCGAATTTTTTTTTCTGAATGAATAGAGACGTAAACAAAGAAAATTATCGAATGTGGAACGATATCAACTCATATGAAATTCAAAAGCGTCCAATGCATCCTGAAATTTAAACTACTTGGAGTGAATTTAGAGTTCGCCACGCCATGGATAATCTGCACGCGCAATTTGAGGACATGATCATCACCTCACGTCTGACTTATGAGATTTGACCCTGTTAGACTTCTTTCGGCTGAGTTTTCGTAAAACGCAGATGTATGCCAATAAGCCACAAGTCACAGCGATTCTAAATCATCAGTCAAATTCGACTTGATTTATTAGCCAATATCTTGGAAATTTGAACATTTCAAATGCCCTCCACCTAGAGAAGCCGTGGCGGACATATGAATTATGTTACATGCTACATATACTGGCATCAAAAGGTCAGGTTTTTCAAAAGAATAAAAATTGTGATATTTCACACACACACTTGGTTTTATTAAAATTTAAAGATGAGATGCCCTTTTAAAAGACTTGCATCATTTTGAAAAAACATTGCTGGTTGCGACGATTATTGTATTGAATTTTCTTATCCAGATCTTCTGTCATCTTCAGCATATAATATGTTCTAATTTAAGTCTGTTCTTTTAATTGTAAGAAGAATTTAACTCTGTTCGTACTGTTTGTGGCTACCAACTATACTTTGCAACTATTGGATGAAGTCATTCTATTTAAACGAGCAGCTAACCAGCTCAGTGTCTGTAGTCTGGTAGGTAGACTGTTGGCTTATTAGATGTAAGGCCATGATTCAAACCCTAGGTTAGACGTCAAAACAAAAATATGAAAAAAAATATTTCTTCGACAACTTGCTGAGAGGAAGTCGTCTGACAATAATTCTGAGAGCGAAATAAAAAAATTGCCATGAAAAGTTTCTCAAAAAACCTGTTGTTCGCAGTCGACTTAAAATTGTAGGTCCCGCCACTCATGTATAAAATAACACGCACAACCATAGCTGCCAGATAAGTGAGGCACCAAATCATCAAATATTTGAGAAAAAATCGTCAAAATCGTCAAAGACGTTTATTAAAATCGTAAAAAACGTCAGAAAATATAAATAAATAAATTAAAATTATTTAAAAAACCAAATTTATTTCTATTGTAGTAAAACATATGAAGTCAATTTATCTACATATCTAAGTTCAAAAATAAAACCTTTAACAAAAAAATTTATTGGAAATTAAAAGCTAGCGTCCCTCATCTTCATTTAATAAGAAGAAATTTGGATCATTTTCAGAAAAAAATTTTTTAAGGTTTAAACAATCTATCCCAGTGATAGTGTTGTTTATTGACACAGAAGCGCAGCAATAGTATTACATCATCATCATCATATCTATGGGCGGTGTAGGTATTAGGGAGTCAGAAGCTCTTGATGATCTGTGCATGAAAATTCAGTGTAATGCTGACACATCCTTAAGTTCTTATTATCCGATCGTAATACATATTTACCGACCGTATACAGGAGAGGCCATAGTATCTCGTTAATGACGGCAGTGTATCCAACTCTATATAATCATTGGAGCATCTTTGCATAAGGGAACTTTTTCCCGAAAATCATATATTCCATTGGTCGATTGGCCAGTGGATCGCACACTGCATTACAGTAAAAATATGGGATTTAGTCGCACTATTCGTATGTGGAAATCAATTCCCGCAGAGGTCTATCTTGTTACTTATAGTAAAGGGTGTTTTTTTTATAGAGGTATAGAACTTTAAGTTGGCATTACTTTTCAAGATGGCGACCGATATAACAGCTGTCAAGTGATTTATTCTCAGTTTGGTTTGGCAATTCACGCCTGAACAACGCTTGCAAATAGTGCAATTTTATTTCGAAAACAATGGTTCTGTGCGGAAAACGTATCGCGCACTACGTCCATTTTATCGTCGACAAAATCGTCCATCAGAGCAGTTAATTCGATTAACCATGGAACGTTTTCGCACCGCGTTTACTCTTATTGTCAACTCGCATCCCCAGAGACGCTGTACGGTGCGTACAGAAGAAGCTATTGCTGCTGTAGAGCGTAGCATTGAGGAAGACCCGAATAAAGACCCATCCGCCATCGAGCACAGGAATTGGATCTGTGTCCATCCACTTTATGGAAGATTTTGCGGAAGGATCTTGGTTTGCGTGCTTACAAAATCCAACTCGTGCAAGAATTGAAGCCAAACGATCATCAAGTAAGGCGTAGATTCGTCGAATGGGCCCAAAACGAGATTACCGTTGTTCCCGATTTTCATAAGCGAATTTTGTTTAGCGATGAAACGCACTTCTGGTTGAATGGCTACGTCAACAAACAAAACTGCCGCATTTGGAGTGAAGGTAATCCTCAAGTGTATGTGGAAACACCGTTACATCCAGAAAAACTGACTGTTTGGTGCGCTTTATGGGCTGGTGGAATCATTGGTCCGTACTTTTTCAAAAACGATGGTGGCGAGAACGTTACAGTCAATGGTGATCGGTATAGAGCCATGATTACAAACTTTTTCATTCCTGAATTGAATAACCATGATGTCCAGGAGATGTGGTTTCAACAAGACGGCGCAACATGTCACACAGCTCGTGCCACAATAGATTTATTGAAAGACACGTTTGGTGACCGCCTAATTTCACGTTTTGGACCTGTGAATTGGCCTCCAAGATCTTGTGATTTAACACCGCTAGACTACTTTCTGTGGGGCTATGTAAAGTCATTGGTCTATGCGGTAAAGCCACAAAGGCTTGACCATTTGGAAGACAACATTCGCCGTATTATTGCCGATATACGGCCACAAATGTTGGAAAAAGTCATCGAAAATTGGACGTCCAGATTGGACTACATCCGCGCCAGCCGTGGCGGTCATATGCCAGAAATCATATTTAAAATGTAATGCCACAAGATTATCCTTCGGATAAATAAAATTCATGTCAATCGAATAATCCATCGTTGTTTAATTGCAACTATACCTCTATAAAAAACACCCTTTAGATTCCAGGAATATTACAGGGTGAACAAAGAAGGATTCAAATACCTGCTGAATGGGTTGATGGAAAATTTGATTAGTAACAACTGCAAAGTAAATGCAAATCTTAAGGTGGCTTTTAATGTAAAGAATATGATATAAAATTTTAATTTTTAAAAATCGTCAAAATAAGGGTATAAATCGTCAAAATGCCTGGCAGCTATGCGGACAACATATATGGTGTAAGAAACTAGGTCCATAATCCCGACTGAAGGGTTGTAATGACCAATTATGTATGTATGTAGCTTACAAGCTCAGTTTTAAGCCGCAAAAACCCTAGACAAAGCTATTAAAAAATCAACACCGATCATCATGAGGTACAGTTGCCAGCCTTAAATATATCGAAGCTGCTGAATTAAGCCTACCTGATAACACCTTAAGAAGATACATGCCTATTTCAGGATTACAATCTAAATATCTTGTGTCATCGATTTTGCATAAAATTTTCTACAAATGCTTGCAATTCTTCCTTGTAGTTGGCAATTAATTGTCAGCCTACATTTGCCAACCAAATAGGATTTTAAACGATTTTTCAAGAAAAATTTAATGTCATCTGAAGTGATAAACAAATTTCCGTTGTTTTGCCTGTAATTTTCCTTTTCATCTCGAAGAGACTGTATTGAGTTGATGGCACTTAAAAAATTCATTTCTTTTAATTACCAAAAAGAAGGATATTTTCAATCCCTTAAAAAGAAAACGATAAAGTTTAGAAAGATACCTGCTGTTGGTCTCTGGCCCAGTCCATCCAACTCAATTCCATTCATTCAGTCAATCATGAAGTCATTCGTCTTTCATTCGTCATCGCCAACCAGAGAAAAACAAAACAAAAATCAACACAATCATGTTGCAAACCTCCATCAGGAGCACCATGGCACACTCACTGGCAACAGCATTATTATCGGCTGTGAATACAAAAACTCTGCTTAAATAATAATGACTTCGGGTGTGATGTGATGATGAGGAGCTAAAAGGGCAAATGGTCAGTCAAATGGATTGAAAGACAGACAGACAGACAGACAGACAGACAGACTGAGAATTGTTAAAGGCAGAGAGAGTTTTTGCAGGACTCCGGCATACTTAGCACAAGTTAGAAGGAAAATGGAAAGGATAATGGAATGAAGGGGATGACCTTTGAATTTATTTTTTTGCTGCTAAACAGCTTTTGTGTATGTGTTCATATTGAAATTCCTGTCTTGCTTTTGTTCTCTCTGTACAGTGTGGTTATTAATTTAATTACAGAAGAAACAAAAATCATGTCCTTGTGATATGATGGGCTTAGCCAGAAAAGCCTACAACAACCTGATTTGATTTGATCAACCAAACCATCATGGATTACTGGAAAGCTTATTAATAAAGAACGAAAGAAAGAAAAGAAAAGAAACGAAAAACATCCTGCTTTGTATTCTTAAAGCTTTAAATCACTTTTTCTCTCCCCTTCCTCTTTAACGAACCAGAAAATATTTTCATTTTCTTTTAAGTTTTTCCTTCCGTTTCATGCCTTCTTTTGTATAATGCTTGTGGGGGCCTACTAAAGCCTTATCCAATAAAGCGACTACGGCAAGGATGTGGGGGAGAATTTTTTAGAAAATTTCAAAGAAATGAAAAACGAAATAAACAAGGACCTGCCTGCCTGCCGTGCCGTATTTTATGTTGAAAATCGAATTGTCGCCGGAAACGTGCAATAAATTGTTGATGACGATGATGATGTGCTAAGACGAGTGTTGTTAAGCAGGAATGGAATGAAATGAAAAGAAAAAAATTGAAATTCAAGAGAATAAATAACAAAAAAAAAAAAAAATACTGCAAATAAATATGAATAAAAATGTGTACAAAATAAGTAGAAATATGCGCAAATAAAACATGCATATGAATACACAAATGAAATAAAAAATAAAATGAAGAAGCATGAGGCAGAAGCAGAAGAAGCATGAACCAATAAATAAATAAAATCCTATTGAGTGCCATGTACCACTCGTATGTGCCACTTGATGCCGCATGCGGATCGGATGATGTTGATGATGATTGCATGACCCTCACGCACATATGAGTACATGCAGGGTCATTAAATTTAAAAATTTTTCGAATTTCTAAAATTTAAAAGAAAAAAAATATTGCTTCTCCCAAATCACTAGATATTTATGGCTTTATTACAAGAATTTCACGGAATATAACGGACGTGAGAAGACATACATACCATACTTTAGTCAAGACTACAACCTAGTTTCTCACACCACCCTTTATGTGTAAGCTAATTATATCCATGAGTAGCGGGAGCTAGTCATGGGTATAAGTCTCCTCCATATCGCATATAAGGTTCTTACAGGCGTATTGTATGAACGACTGAAGCCACTCATCAAAACTCTGATTGGACCTTATCAGTGCGGCTTCAGACCTGGCAAGTCCACCAACGACCAGATCTTCACACTACGCCAAATCCTGTAAAAGACCCACGAAAAACAAGTTGACACACGCCATCTTTTTGTCGACTATAAGGCAGCCTTCGATAGCCCCATAAGGGATCATGTTTTTGCCGCAATGTCTGAGCTCGGTATACCTACGAAACTGATAAGGCTATGCAGAATGACGTTGAGCAATTCCTGCAGCTCCGTCAAGGTAGGAAAGGATCTCTCCGAACCTTTTGGTACCGTGCGAGGTTTTAGACAAGGCGACACCTTATCATGCGACCTCTTCAACTTCGTCCTGGCGAGTGTTCTGCGAAAGGCGGGAGTGCATCGCAATGACACTATTTTTCAAAAAAGTGTCCAGTTGCTTGCGAACGCTAACGACATTGACATCATAGGGCGTACCAAGCGAAATGTTACTGCTGCCTTTAGTGCTATTGAACGGGAGTCTAGTAAGATAGGTCCTGGCAGTAAATGAGGGCAAAACAAAGTATATGTTATCGACAAGTAGAGACGTGCGGCGTATTGATTCTCAGATTACAGGCGATAAATATACTTTTGATACGCTCAAGGAATTCATCTACCTTGGCTCCGCCGTTACCACCAGAAATGATGTCAGTTTGGAGATCAAGCGCAGGATTACTCTTGCCAACAGGTGCTACTATGGTCTTAATAGGCAATTGAGTAGTAGTAGACCTCTCTCTTACGACAAACGAGACACTCTACAAGACACACTCATCCTACCCGTGCTTCTTTATGGCGCAGAGGCATGGACCCTATTAAGTACTGATGCAGCAGCCTTGAGAGTGTTCAAGAGAAAAGTACTACGCAAGATCTTCGGTCCAGTACGTGTTGGCGATGATTGCGGTATCCGATACAACAGTAAGCTGTATGAGCTCCTCAACGACATGGACGTTGTACAGCGTATTAATATCCAGCGGCTGCGCTGGCTCGGCCATGTCGTTCGAATGGACGAGGATACACCGGCGAGACGGGTATTTGATGCGGGAATCTGTGGAAGTCGGCGAAGAGGACGACCTTGCATCCGTTGGAAGGACCAAATCGAGGAAGCGCTGTCATCGATTGGTGTGACCAACTGGCGTAGGAGCGCACGAAGCGGAGGCGCCTGGAAGGATATGTTGCGGCAGGCCGAAATCCGTTAAACGGTTTGTTATGGCCAATTAAGTGAAGTAAGTAAGCGGGAGCTACAGTTTAAAGTCGAATCCGAACGACAGAGTTTTGGGAAACTTTTCATGACAGTTTTATATTGACTCTCTCTGAATTTTTGCCAGAAAGCTGCATAAATTTCGTTAAGTTCGAGATGTCTGAGCAGGGTTAGTAGAGTTTAAACCGCGGGTTCTCGTTTAATAATCCACACATTACATACTAAACTATGGCGACGTCATCACTGTCATCTGCCAAATTAGGTGCCATTTATTCAGTCTGTTTTCACAACTAACAATGCATGACTATAGACAACGTTGTGTGTTCGCTGAATAGGCTCTGAAGCAGTTGGCAACTGAACCTTATTATCATTGAAAAATCATCTTCAGCGATAGAGCCCATTTCTAAATGAATGCGTATCGGAACAAATAAAATTGTATTGTTTGGGACGATACTAATCCACATGACATCGAAGAGCGTCTAATACACTCCGAAAAAATCACTTTTTAGTGTGGAACTTAAACTGGCGGCGTTATTTTTTCATATTTCTTTGAAAGAAATGATTGCCTGGCCATCACTGTAATAGGTGAGCACTATGACTCGATGACTATCAACTTCTCTTGACACGATTTGAATGAGCTGGATACCAACGACTTGTCGTTTCAACAGAACAGCGTATACATGCTACACAACGCATGTCATATCGCATATGCTGCATGAGTAGGATGTCGTTACGTGGAGGTGATTTGAACTTTTCACCGAGTTCATGCGATTAAACCTTGTCAAGGAATCCGCCGTAGTCTAGTAGGTAGTGTGTTGGCTTATTAGACGTAAAAGCCACGGTTCGAGCCCCAGGCCAGACATCAAAACAAAATACAAAAAGCTACCTCTTCTGGCAACTTCTCATGCATTAAAATCGGTATCGTTTGTGACGTTGTGACCAAATAAAGTCGTTAATTATACAGCCTTAGTGCTATCAGTTGGGAATAACGACTGTATCAGACGAAGTCGCCGTAGTCTAGTAGGTAGTGTGTTGGATTTTTAGATGTAAGGTGACGGTCCAAACCCCAGGTCCGAAAAAGCCATGAAAAAGTTTCTCAAAAATCTGTCGTTCGGACTCGACTTTAAACTGTAGGTCCCGCCACTCGTGTATAAAATTTAACACACACAACAGAAGTGGTGTGAGAAACTAGGACGTTGTACAATGGGTCAATTTGACCTCCAGGTACTGTACTTGTCTTAATTGACAAGTACACGTCCTCGAATCTAAACTAACCGACATACTTTGTGGATGAAACTTTCCCAGACGTTACTGAAGTATATTGGAAGAAATTGTGAATTAAGGAAACACTGACACGATATGGATTTCCTGTGAATATTAAGTGGTTGGTATATGTCACTGGAGAGCTCAAAAATTTTTGATTTTGGTTCTTTGTTTATATCTTTTCCACCTGAATTACATCGTAAACAACCGTGGACATTGATTTCGACTCAGAGATCAGTAATGAATCGTTTTTTGCCACTCATAAGCCCTCATGACATTTAAAATAAAAGTGAGTCAACAATATTGAAATTTAATTATGTATGTACTCTGATTCGTTCATACTCACTACAACGTTGATTTATAAGTACAGGTTGCAATGAGTATGCGTATAATGTTGACATCAAACTCATACCATTCGAAATATGTTTGATTCATAAGCCTACTCATTTAGATTCATAACTTTAAAAAAATCCTCTTATAATACTTATAAATGATTCGAGTCACTCGAATCATCCAACAAAATTTATAGTCTTGGTTGCTGTTGCATTTACAACAACAACAAAAAAAGACACGTAAGCAAAAAGACAGAGCAGCAAGCAGAGTAAAACACACAACCTTTTAGCGAGTATTTTAGTGTTCGTACTCGAATCATACTTATCTTGTGATTCTTGTATATGTTGAGTTATGGAGAATCGAAATCAATAACATCATACGTGTTGTTAAGTATGAATATGATGAGTACACTTCAAACTTTGAGTATGAGTAGAGGTTTCATGATATTAAAATAAGTATGAATGCGTATAAGTATCAGAAATTTTGAGTATGGTTCGATTCTACTCATATTTTTGAATACTCACTGCTGATCTCTGGTTAGAAGTCAAATATGCTTACCATGAATACGTACCGTGTTTATATACGAATTTATTTATAACACCACCTACATTATGTTTTGGGTGCTGACTATGCGCAGTCCTACCCCCATAAAAGCTTTTATAGTATTATCATATTCAAATATTATGTTACATTTTTAAACATTGTTTCCAAATATTTTTAATCCCCTTTAAAAATTATTGGAATATGTAGTAGGCATCAGTAAATCCCTGAAGTGTATTAAATTGTATTTGTTTTTGTATTCGTTTTTTCTTTTTCTCTGTATTCCAGCATATTTTGACAGGTTTTAACCTACTGGGGTTATTGAAAATTTGCCAAATAAATTATAATCCAATTAAAGTGGTTTAGAAAATCCAAAATTTTCTATGCAAAAACGACGACAACAACAACAACAAAAAAATGAAGCAAATGAAAATTAAAATAATCAATCAATAACGACCATAAGAATACGCTAAATGCTACTTATTATTGTCGATATACGCTAATAACGGATTTGCAGCGTTAAAAGCGAGTCAAGGTTCTTGTCTTTGAAGATGATATACATCGAACGGTATGTTGAAGAACAAAATCAATGAAAAGTATTTGATTCGATGATGAAACTGTGGATACTAATAATCACAATTAGTGCCGGTGTATTATGAAGTCACCGCAGTCTAGTAGGTAGTGTGTTCGCTTATTAGACGTGGGCCACGGTTCAAACCCCCATGTCAGACATCAAAACGAAAATAAAAAAAAATTATTCTTTCGTGACTTCCTCTCAGCAGACGTTCGGCAAAAACTCTGCAAATGAAATAAAATTGTCATGAAAAGTTTCTCAAAAAAATCTGTCGTACGGAGTCGACTTTAAAAAACTGTAGGTCCCACCACTCCCATGTAAAATTAACACACACAACATAGGTGCTGTGAGAAGCTAGGTCGTAATCCTGACGAAAGAGTCTAAAATGAAACGTATGTATTAGTAGTGTAGGGTGCTTAAGAATAAGGTTTTTATGTGTGAAATTACCGGCAAAACTAAAACATTTGTGACGTCTTTTTTGGATTATTTTTTTCATTTGTTTTTGAAAAGGATTCGAAAGGATATGAAATTCGAAAATGCTTTTCATTATGAATGTGTTAATATTGTGGCTTAACCAATAAAACCAACCAGAATATTTAAAACAATTGTTTAAGTAAAGCATTGTTCACACAAAATCCGGAGGCAAAATAAAAAAAAATTTGCTGAGTAAACGATATTATTTGCTGAGTGAAACAAATTTCAATTCATTTCAGGCAAATTAATAGAATTAACAAAGCATCATAGAGTGGTCGGACCACCCTACACTTGGCCTTAAGGTTGTGGAAATAAAATGAAAACATTGGCACCTCATTACCAGATTGTTTAAAGCATTTATTCTTCAAATTGTTGTACTTCAGTGAACCATTGTTTAACTTTTTTAGCTTACTGTACTCTAAGTTGATGATGAAGTAATCCATTATGTTTGCAAAATATTTATGGATTTAAATCTTGGCCAAAAATAAAAGATTCACGAAAGAAATAACCCCGCTTAACATCATGGCTTGTGTTCTAAAATTTTTCTTTTTCAAATCCTCTCTCATGAAACATGGAAACACTTTTAAAGTTGGAACCAAACAATCAACTAAACAATGAACTATTCAGTCAAAAAAAATTAAATCAAATACAAGAGACTGACTCATGCAAACTGACTCAAAAAGTCTTCTTAAATACTTTATAAAACTGTGGTTCTTTCTCTCTTTCTCTCTCTTTTTCTCCACATATTTGTGTTTATCATTGAATATGTGAGAAATTGTTAAACAGTGTAAAAATTGTTTCAAAAAAATAAAAGAATTTTCAGTTTCATCACTTCTTTCACTCACTTCTCTTCTCTTCTCCTCACCTATCTTCTGTTGTTGTGTTGTTTCTGATTTTATTTTCGAAAAACATTTGAAAAGATTTTTGCGGTATTTTTGAATTTAAGTTTTGAAACTGTAAGATGCACACACACACAAATACATACACAAATACTTGCATTTACACACACACAAACACACACACAGAGAAGTGCAGTTTAGATTTCTAGATTGTCTTTTTGACTGCCAAAGTGTAAAGAATGTTTTGAAATACAGTGGTACGAAGAGGGCAAGTGATGTGGGAAAAAACAGCAACAACTACTGGAGTAAAGTTTCTGTTGACATGGAAAGCATTCTTAGGATAACACAGCCCTGCAAATATGGACTTTTTTGTGCAAATAAGATGGCCCCATCATCCATCCAATCCAATGCAATATGGCGGTCAAGTAAATCTGGTTAATTTTTATAAACCTCGACCGCCATATTGGTTCCGCCATTTTGAGTTTTTAAATCAGAATGAAGATCTGTAATCAGCGACCCCAAAAACCCCTGAGGAACAATTTTCAAGTAAATCTGATTAATTTTTAAGGACCTCCGTAATGTGTTTCTTTTTCTCTTGCACCCCTTGACATAAACCCATCGCCCTACTTTAAGGGTGCATGCAAAAAATTTGGCTTTGGGCCCATTTTAAAGAGCAAAGATCAATTGTCAACTTCCGACAATAGCGATGGTTCTAGCACGTCAGTGTTTAGCTCTACAATGTTTCAAAAATGGCCAAAAATGCTATTTTTAGTGGCCTCAACCCCCTTTTTCTTAAAAATCTGACATGATGGAAAGTTTTTGATTTCAGCGCTTTGTGTTCAGCGCACAAAATGCCTTCGGAAACACCTGGAGCAATCTTATTTGCAAAACCCATGCAGGGCTGTGTAATCTGCGCTGTATTCTGCAGGTGTTATCTCAACTTCAGTGCTAAAGAAAAGGATTACCATGGTTGAGACGCTATAGGTCAGAGATCTGGTCGAATTTAGTTCCTCCATTTAAAGGACTGCGTGTCTTATAACCGAGCTATTACAGACTTGATAGTAAGACGAGGTAGGCTGATAATACTCCTCGATTTTCTACCATCCAGAAGCAAGTTTGGCAAAATTTTTTCTGTTTTTCAGTCATGAATTCTTGAAATTTTTCTTGATGAAAAAATTAAATTAAAACTAATGGGTGGTGTGAAGTCGCCGTAGTCTAGTAGGTAGTGTGTTGGCTTATTAGACGTAAAGCCAGGGTTCGAGTCCCAGGCCAGACATCAAAATAAAATACAAAAAGTATTTCTTCGGCGACTTCCTCTCAGCAGATTTCTGGCAAAACCTGAAAAGTTTCTCAAAAATCTGTTGTTCGGAGTCGACATTAAATTGTAGGTCCCGCCACTCATGTATAAAATTAACACACACAACATAAGTGGTGTGAGAAACTAGGTTGTAATCCTGATTGAAGGGTTGTAATGACCAATTATGTATGTATGTATGGGTGGCGCGAAAAGCTAGGCCGTATCATGAAATCGCCGTAGTCCAGTAGGTAGTGTGTTGGCTTATGAGGTGCGAGCCCATAGTTCAGACTTCTCGACCAAAACGAAATATGAAAAAATGTTTCTTCGGCGGCTTACTCTCAGCAGTCTTATGGCCAAGCCTTGAGCCATGAACAGTTTCTCAAAAATCTATCGTTCGGAATCGACTTTCCACTGCTGGTATCGCCACTCATGGATAGATTTAACACACACAACATGGTTGATGTGTATCATAATGCTAGCTATATGTCCTGTAGATGAAGAATCTTTTCTTTCTTCCTTTTATCTCTGCAACTGCTGTAGAAATTATTAACAGCGTGGCCAAATCTCATGCATCTGGCATGAGTGCTTTGTTTACTGTACCCACTAAGCTACGTAATGGAAGACCTTATTTCAGCTTTGGTCAAACCCGAAGCGCTGTTCTTATTCTCAATCCTCAGCTTGAAGGTTCTCAATGTGGAATCACTGGAATATCATTGTGGTCTTGGGACTTAAATAATTTGAATATTGTGCTTCACAACCATCTTGTTTGAGAGATTCACTAGCATCTTGTGAAATGCCAATTCTTTTGTCTTTGAAAAATGAAATACTTTGCTCTACAAGACTCCTTTCCTTATTATTCTGAATGAATCTGTTGTCAATTTCCCAGTTTATTTCTCGCTTTGTAGCCAACCCCGACCCACAGTGCAATTTTATTAAAAATCCTTACCACATTGCTTGCTTTACAGCTGCACATTTAAAGTTCTTTATAGCGACTGCACATTTCAACATGAAACTGCAGTTTAGAATTATTTTCCTCTTCTTTTTTCTATTGCCCCCCCCCCCTTTTCGTATCATTGTGTCTCTCCACCTGCCTCCATCCCTTCTGCCCTCTTCCACAGCCTAAATATTAAAATAAAAATGCAAATGCCTGCCTGCCTGCCTGTGTAACTGAGCATAGGTTTCTCTTTTGTTTTGTATTTCATCAAATCGCTTAAAGGCTATTCTGCTTAGATGTATATGCCTTACTCACTGTAACTGTGAGTATTTGACTGTGTGTGTGTGTGTAAGTTTTCTAGTTGAATACCAAGATTTACCATCACTTAGATGGTTTAGTTTTACAGACATTTTTACTTGTTGTTGTTGTTGTTGCCCTTCTTTTAATTCCTTCTTATGCTCTTTTTTTCTTTCTTTGCATTTAAATTGCTTTCGTTTAGTCAAACATATACTCTCATGCTCTCACACCCTTGCTCGCTCTCTCATACCTTCTTTCTAAATGCCTTGTGTAAAGCAATAAAACTAAAGACTCTCTGACTACCACACTAAATGGTGTAAAAAAAATTAAGAACAGTAAAGAAATCAAAATCAAAAAGAAGAGAGGGAGAAGGAACATAAGTGTGGGAGAGGTTTTACATTTCTGTCTTATTGTTCTCTTGTGTTGTTTTTTTTCATTTTTTTTCGTAAAAATTTTATGCCTGGAACCCATTGCTCTGTAACCAGAGAAACGTTGTGTGAATTTTCACACTTGTTCAGTTCAGTTCAGTTTTCTTCTTCTTCTTTTTTTGTGAAAGCATATCTCTTTCTGAGTGTGTAGGTGTAAATGTGTAAAGAAATGTGTGTGATTATGTGTAAAAGAGCCTGCATTTTTCTTTTAATTTTTTTCACTTTTTTATGACGTCATTTAATTGAGTGTGGCTACATCGTCTGTCTGCTTATGCTTTGGGTGCGTGGGCAAGAGGGGCATAGTTTCTGGGTTTAATATTTCAGCCTGAAAATATTGGATTTCAATTTTCCTTTTAAGTATGACTGTCAGTCAATTTAATGTCTTCTTTCTTTTCCTTTTTTCTTTTAATTCTTCTTCTTTTGCTTATAAAATCCGTTTAGTTTTTCCATTACAACTGAAACAGTTTCAGGTAAATTAAGGACATTTATTAACGAATCGAAAAAATGCCATAGAAAAGAATGAATGAATTCATCATTAATATTGTACAGTGGGTCAAAAAAAAACAGTTCTTTAACAACTTATTTACTTAATTGGTTATTGCAACCATTTAGTCGGGATAAGAACCTAGCTTCCCATATCACCTAAGTTGTCCGTGTTAATTTTATCCATTAAGTGGCGGGAGCTACAGTTTAATGGTACTTCATGGCAGTTTTTGAAAAAACTAAAAAAACAGAACAGTCGCCGTGGTGTAGTAGGTAGTGTGTTGGCTTACTATTCGTAAAGCCCGGGTTCGTATCCCAGGTCAGACATCAAAAAATGAAATATGAAAAAAAAAATATTTCTTCGGCGACTTCCTCTCAGCAGATTTCTGGCAAAAACTCTGAGAGTAAAATAAACTGCCATGAAAAAGTTTCTCAAAGTTCTGTCGTTCGGAGTCGACGTTAAACTGTAGGTCCCGCCACTCACGTATAAAATTAACGCACACAACATGAGTGGTGTGAGAAGCTAGGCCGTAATCCTGACTGAAGGGTTGTAATGGCCAATTATGTATGTATGTATGAAAAAACCGATGAGAGATAGCCTCCAAGCAAAATATTTTTTCCATATTTCTGTGGTTTGAACCAAAGCAGCAGCCTTGCGAGTATTCAAGAGAAAAGTGCTACGTGAGGCCTTCAGTCCAGTACTAGTTCGCATCCGTTCCAACAACGACATGGACGTTGAGAAACGTATTAATATCCAGGATGCTCCGCCAAGACGGGTATCACAGCCATGCATGGGTTTTGCAAATAAGATTTCTACAGGTGTTTCCGAATGCACTTTGCGCGCTGAACACAAATCGGGGTTCAAAAACTTTCCATCATGTCAGGTTTTTAAGAAAAAGGGGGGTTGAAACCCCTAAAAATATCGTTTTTGGCCATTTTTGAAAAATTGTTGGGCTAAACACTGACGTGCTAGAACCATCGCTATTGTCAGAAATTGACAATTGATCTTTGCTCTTCAAAATGAGCCCAAAGCCAAATTGTTTGCATGCACCCTTAAAGTAGGGCGATGGGTTTATGTCAAGGGGTGCAAGAGAAAAAAAAACACATTACGGAGGTCTTTAAAAATTAATCAGATTAACTTGAAAATTGTTACTCAGGGGTTTTTGGGGTCACTGATTACAGATCTTCATTCAGATTTAAAAGCTCAAAATGGCGGATCCAATATGGCGGTCGAGGTTTATAAAAATTAATCAGATTTACTTGACCGCCATATTGGATTGGATTGGATGGCTGATGGAGCCGTCTTATTTGCATAAAAAAAGTCCAAATTTGCAGGGCTGTGTGTATTTGATGCGGGAATCTGCAGAAGTCGGTGAAGAGGACGACCTTGAAAGAAGCAATTATTACGTCGAAAGAAGCAGATAGAGGAAGCCCGATTCGTGTGACCAACTGTGTTAAGGCAGGCCGAAATCCATTAATCGGGTTGTTAATGTCCAATTAAGTACATACATACATACATAATTGGCCATTACAACCCTCCAGTCAGGATTACGGCCTAGCTTCTCACACCACTCATGTTGTGTGCGTTAATTTTATACGAGAGTGGCGGGACCTACAGTTTAACGTCGACTCCGAACGACAGAATTTTGAGAAACTTTTTCATGGCAGTTTATTTTACTCTCAGAGTTTTTGCCAGAAATCTGCTGAGAGGAAGTCGCCGAAGAAATATTTTTTTTTCATATTTCATTTTTTGATGTCTGACCTGGGATACGAACCCGGGCTTTACTAATAGTAAGCCAACACACTACCTACTACACCACGGCGACTTCAAATTAAGTACGTCGGCGCTAATTCTATGTGCCCCCAATCACGGATCAAATTAACACACAGAACATCGGTGTTGTGAGAAGCTAGGTTGTAATCGTGTCTAAAGGGTTGTAATAACTAACGAAGTAAGAAAAAGCCATTGAATTCCGCTAACTAGGATGAGATTTCACATTTGCAAGCTGTATCAATTCCATTCATGGGTAATTAAATGTATTCAGAACGCAAATGTCATCAACTACATGGGGAAAGTGCAGAAAATATTGCTTGAACATTGCTTTTTGCCTTACCTTTTCTATTTGAAGCATTAAGCATGAGTGGTATAGTAACGGCGGACAATTGTAGTGAATTTGACATCACATGCTGTAAGGTCTGCTTTGAAAATTGTTTAGGAATCAGATCATATGGTCCATCCATAGCTGCCAGATAAATAGAGCATTAAATCGTCGTTTATTAGAAAGAAAATCGTCAAAATCGTCAAAGACGTTCATTGAAATCGTCAAAAAATCGTCAGAAAAAATAAGTAAATAAATTAAAAGGTTTTTTAAAAAAAGTTATTTTTATTATAGTGCAACATATGAAGCTAATGCAATGTACATATTTTCTATCTAAAATAAAACAAAAAAAACATTTAACAAAAAAGTTCAATATGTCTTGTTTTAAGAAATTCAGTTTTAAGGAATTTAGTTTAATTTAAATTAAGTTGGCTTATAACTAACTCTCTGCGTTAACTGAAGAATGTGATAATACTAGAGTTTCTTAATAAATTTAGTCAAGGCTGGAAATTAAAAGCTGCCATCTCTGATTATTGTTTCTGATATTTTTTCCACAAATCGAGAAGTTTTGTGTCATTTTCTGGAGAAAATTGTTGAAGGTTTAAACACTCTATCCCAGTATTGTTTATTGACACAAAATATTGCATTGTCTAAATCTATAGGAAGCCAGAAGCTGTTGATGGTCTGAGCACGAAAATTCAGTGTGATGTTCGCTGGAACCGACACATTTTTCAGTGCCTTAGCTCCTTAAGACGGTGCAACAAATACATACGTCACCTCATCTGGTCTTCTTCCTACACTACTTGTATCAGGCCGAAAATGGAATACCACTCTCGTGTATGGGCCGATGCCTCAACGTTTATTTTCAGACTCCTCGACCGCTTACAGGAGAGAGCAAAGGTGTTCTTTTATCGGGATAGGGTATCCAACTCCATTTATTCATTAGAGCATCGTTGCAATGGCGCTTGTGTTTCACTGTTCTATCGCTACTACAACGAATTTTGCTTGAGCAATATAAGGGAACTTGTTCTCGAGAATCATCTTTCCTACGTAACATTTGTCTTTCTCGGCCAGCACATCCGTTTGTGGTCGATTGGCCAATGGATTGCACGCTGCTTTTCAGAAAAAATTCGTTCTTTTTTTGCACTATTCGCATATGGAACTCCCTTCTTGGTCTACCTCCTCTTCCTACTTCCCATAACATATTTTCCTAGTTTCCACAGGGCCATCCCATGAGAGTAGGTCGTACGAAAAATAAAATAAAAGCACCTGCCTTGGTCTTCCTAGAGTAATATTAGAAGCCATGTTGGAATCTTTAAAAATGGTATGTAAACGTGCTAATCTTATTTCACATCTTGGTATTGCTATTATTTGCTGGGTAATGTTAGGTTATTTGCAGATATTTACGAAACTTACTTCTCTAAATATCTGATCATTTCTTTCTAAGTGTCTTCGCCTAGTATCATCATAGTTGTTCGTATATAATTTAAGAACATAATACTTTAATTATGAATATTTTTAATTTCTAAAAATTGTCAAAATAAGGGCATAAATCGTCAAAATGACGATAAATCGTCAAATCATTTAAAACCACAATAGGAAACATCAGTTTTTTTACATCAAAGTGCTTACCGGATATCGTATACGTACATACATACATAATTGATCTACTACACACACACTACTTATATTGTGAGTGTTAATTTTATACATGAGCGACGGTACCTAGAGGTTCACGATGATTCCGAACGACAGATTTTTGAGAACCTTCTCATGGCAATTTTATTTACTCTCAGAAGTTTTTGCCAGAAATCTGCTGAGAGGAAGTCACCGAAGAAATGTTTGTTCGTATTTCGTTTAGTTGGTGATGTCTGACATGGGGTTTGAACTGAGGCCTCATGTCTAATATGCCAGCACTGACTATGGCGGCACAAGTGTGAGTGTTTATTGGTGTTCTTCTCTTTCCCAATTCTTTGCAATTTCTTTGTGTTCTTTGTTCACAACTTGCCTGCTTTGTGGAGAGAGGAGCTTCTGAATAGATTACTTATGGGGGTGTAATAAGGACTCTACATTTTTTAAAAATTCTTAACAATCTGAATATAAAATTATTTGTATTCTTTTGTAAATAATTGTGCTATGCTTGGGTGTATAAAGAAGCATTTTGAATCACTTCTGTAGTCAAATAAAAAAAATTTTTCAATTCATTCCTTTACAGCTCTGCTTGATTTAAGTTGTGATTATACTACCAGTAGATATTAAACTAGTTGTTGTATTCCAAAGTGTATGTATGTATGTATGTGTGGAGGTGTAAGTAAGTCTTTACTTTATTTTTCCTTTCCCAGTTTTGTTTTGTTTTTTTTTAAGTTCAAAAGCTTTTATTTCATTTCCCCCTGTAAAGTTCTTTTTTATTCAGGCACAATTCGTTATTTTTATCGTTGTTGGTTGGATTCTGTTAAATGCACTTTAGGGCAGAGACACTTGAGTCAATTTAAACGTAATCGTTGTGATGAATTACTTCAAACATTAGACTGTTAGAGACCCATTGACGTTTACGGGTGGGTAACAGTTGAAAGCCAGCCAGCCAGAGCAGCCTGCATTAATAGACAGTCAAATATGGCAGTCAGTTAAGCATGGCAGTCAGTCAGACATGCATGCATGCAGTTATTCAGCCGAAGAACAACACACAAGCACTTATGTACTGCACTCCACTGCACTGCTTGCTGTTGGTATTAAAAAAACACAGAAAATCCTCTCTCTTTCTCTCTCCATTTAATTTTTACACTGTGTTGGCTTTATTGTAGAGGTACTGTGTGTGCTAAATACAATGCTCTCTACGTCTCTATGTAGCAGTCTATGTGTGTGTGTATATAAGTGTTAAGTGTTGTTCCCATAGTGCTGGTGTGTGTTGCTGAATCTATTCGAATATTTTTGTTTCGTTTTTGTCTCTCCCAGATTTTATTTCTTCGTTTAGAGTTGCAAAAAAGAATTTCGTTAAAATTGTTGTTGTTGTTGTTTTTGAGTTCATTTGATTTGAAGTATTTGTTGTTGATTGACTGAGTAAATTTGCGTGAGTGTAAGAGTGAGAGTGAATGACAGAGAGAGAGAGAGAGTGATTGAAATGGAAATCGAATTTTATGAATTTCCATTTCAAATGCTTGTTGGTGTTGTTGAATTGTTCGGGCTTTCGTTTTCTATTTTTTTCCAATCGAACATGTTAACAAGTAATGTTTTATATTTTGTTGTTGTTGTTGTTGTTGCCATGATTTTAGCACCGGATATTTCGTTTATACGAATTGGTCCATTTTTAATTGCAATAATTGCCCCCCTCTTTTAGTCAGGTATTGTAAATTCATTGAATTCCAAGCGTAATTTGGTACGGCACTATTGAAATTCCTTAAGAGGCTTAAGGACATGCTTGCAAATTTACTTTAGGGCTTATTGTCCTTACAAGGACGTGCTTGCACTTAAAAATTGTTGCAATTAATTGCATTTGGAGACATTATGAAAAGTTAAGGTGTGGAAAATAAAGACATTTTTGCAATTAAAATTACTTCACAACATCAATTTTGTTCTTCTGACTGCTCCGTTTATTGCAGAAATATTTGGAATTTTGGTGAACCTCTACTAGGATTTTCAATCACAACTATTCACGACAAAATGTTCTGCAAACGCTGCAAAATTTATTTCATAACAGGAGTTTAGCCCTATCAATGGTTATATGAGGTCTTTTAATATGAATTCCTCTTCAACTTTGACAGTTAATAACGGCCATTTGTTTGAGGCTTCATCTGTCAAATATGGTGTCATTTATTCAGTCTGTTTTGCCAAATTACCAGGGGGACATATATAGCATTCAACACCATAAGCAAATAATGAAATTGTCTTAACGAAAGAGGTATTTTGTTCGGGGGACGTTCCGCGTACTTTTTAATTGAAAAATCCTCTTCAGCAATTATTCCCATTTCTGAACAATTCTAAGCAAATGAAATTCTCGAATTTGGCACGATACACATTCACATGAGTTTCAAGAGCATCCATTGCATTCGTCGGAAAAAGTTACTGTTCGGTGTGGATTTTGTGCGCGAGGCCTTAACGGTTCATATTTCATTGAGAATGACACTAGCCAGGCCTTCTCTTCCAACGGCAAGCACTTTAGATCGATGATTATCAACTTCTTTTGGTCTGAATTTGATGATCTAGACACCAATGGCATGTGGTCTCAATAGGATGGCGCTTTGGGTCACACAGCTCATGCTACATTCGTTATTCATTCATTAGTTGAGGGCATGGTTGTCGTAAAGATGTGTGCCACAAAGCTCATGCTTCCTTCGTTATTTATGCATTGCTTGAGGGTATAGCTATCTCACGCGGAGGTGATGTGAACTGGCCACCGAGATCGTGCCAATTGAGGGCCTTAGATTTTTTCCTATGGCGTTTTCTTAAGTTGCAGGTGTTTGTCACTAAACCACAAGCCACCGTCATGCTCAAAACCAACATAACATTCTACTATTATGGGCTGGAAAGTTATAGGAGACTAATACCCTACAAGAAGCTCATCCTCCCCGCGCTTCTTTATGGCGCAGAAGCATGGATACAATTAAACACTGATGCAGCAGCCTTGAGAGTATTCGAGACAAAATCCTATTCTTCGATCCAGTGCTAGTTGGCGATAATTTCCGCATCCGATCCAACAGTGAGCTGCATGAGCTCCTCAACGACATGGACGTTGTGCAGCGTATTAACATCCAGCTGCTGCGCTGGCTCAGCCATGTCGTTCGAATGGCGGAGGATGATCCGGCGAGGCGGGTATTTGAAGCGGAAATTAGTACGGAAGTCGGCAAAGAGGACGACCTTGTTTGCGTTATAAGGACCAGATCGAGGTAGTCTTGTCATCGATTGGTGTGACCAACTGGCGTAGGCGCGCAAGAAGCAGAGGCGCCTGGAAAGATGTGTTAAGGCAGGTCGAAATCCGTTAAAAGGGTTGTTAATGGCCAGTTAAGTAAGTAAGTGAAGTCGCCGTAGTCTAGTAGGTAGTGTGTTGGCTTATTTGACGTAAAGCAAGGGTTCGAGCGCCAGGCCAGACATCACGACAAAATACAAAAATTATTTCTTCGGCGACTTACTCTCAGCAGATTTCTGGCAAAAACTCTGAGTAAACAAAATTGAAATGCAAAAAGTTTCTCAAAAAATCTGTCGTTCGGAGTCGACTTTAAACTGTAGGTCCCACCACTCATGTATAAAATTAACACACACACGTTGTACAGTGGGTCAATTCAACCTCCGGGTACTGTACTTGTCTTAATTGACAAGTAAACGTCCTCTAACCTAAATTAACCTAAGCCTTGTCATCGATTGGTGTGACCAACTGGCATACGCGCGCAAGAAGCAGAGGCGCCGTTAATCGGATTGTTAATGGCCAGTTAAGTAAGTAAGAAAGTTACAGAAGACTCATTCTATAGTTTCTAATTCTTCTCCTTTTTAAATACTTTGCAATACACGAGCTGGAATTACTCGCAGTTTCTTGTCAGTGATCTGACACCATAATGTCCCGTGTGAAATCTATTTAACCGTCTTACTGAGCCAGAGCAGAGAACAGTATCTCTGCTACTACTTACTATCGACAATAGACACCTAAACACTACCGGCCATACAATACCGGGATCTACTATCCAACTCCTTTGCTTCCTCTCTCCAACTCACATCCAGGATGTTAGAAGATTTTGAGGGTTACAATCAATCCCCACATCACCCATTGAGTGGGACGACACCAGTTTAACAAGAGTATCAGCCATTTGCTCCCTTTTTCTTCGATATTTAATTCCAACTTTTGATTAACTGTCGCGCTCTCTGTCTTATCGATCTCACCTGCCGTTGTGAGGCTGCAGAACATTCTCTGGCATTATTTTTATAACGCCTGCACAAAATGCTCTCGACTTCAACAACGGCAGTCAGTAGCTTAGTTTCTAAAGGGTCCGCCAAATAACTTTTTTTTTTTTGAAAATGCTTTAAAAAAAACTACTGAATATTTTCTCAAATTTCTTTCTTTTTTTATTTGAAAGTACAATTCTTCCGGTTAATAATGGAAAATAATTTCATTCAAATGGCTGCCTCGGCTGGCCATACAGTAGCCTACACGATCGGACCAATTTTTAAGCACATTATCGATTGTGTGCAGCTGTATTCCACCAATGGCTTCACGAATATTGTCCTTTAAAGCGTCAATTGTCTCTGGCTTGTCGGCGTAACACTTATCTTTGACGGCACCCCACAAATAATAGTCCAACGGTGTCAAATCGCAGCTCCGAGGTGGCCAAATGACATCAGCTCTGCGGCTGATAATGCGATCTTCAAAAACAGGGCGCAAAGCAGCGAGTGTAGCTTCGGCTGTGTGGCACGTAGCGCCGTCCTGTTGAAACCAAATGTTGCCAATATCCTCCTCTTCAATTTTTGTGAACAAAAATTCATTCAACATGGCCCGATAACGATCGCCATTGTCTGTAACGGCCACTCCTTGCTCATTTTCGAAGAAAAATGGCCCAATTATGCCTCTGGATGAAAATCCGCAGCAAACAGTGACTCGTTTTGGGTGCGTTGGCTTTTCAATGTATGCGTGCGGGTTTTCTGTGCCCCAAATGCCACAATTTTGCTGGGTTTACATACCCGCCAAGATCAAAATGAGCTTCATCTGAAAAGATGATTTTTTTTTGCCAAAATCGGCATCTTCTGGTGTAGGTTACTGCATAGCCGGCCGAGGCAGCCATTTGAATGAAATTATTTTCCATTATTAACTGGAAGGATTGTACTTTCAAATAAAAAAAGAAATTTGAGAAAATATTCAGTAGTTTTTTGTAAAACATTTAAAAAAAAAAACTTATTTGGCGGACCCTTTAATATTTATTCGTTGCATTTAACCGGGTTTATGTGCTCAGGTAGTTGCTTTTGCATACAATTTCATTTGTACTACACTTTTGTGCTCCACTGTAAAGTGTGAATCATATTTCATGAGAATAAATTAAAACAAAAAACCGTGTTTCAAACATACTGACGATGACTTGTAGCCGGGGTATGGGTTTTTGCTAAAAAAAAATGTTCATTTTAAACAGGGGAATTGCGTTAAACTTCCCGCACAGACATGGTGTGGGGGTAACATTTTAATTTATTTGATGCGTTGCGTTTTGTTCCAAATTGCTCCTCGTTTTGTTTTTAATTTCTTTGTTTCTTCTTGTGTTTTTGTTGTTTTTCCTCAGACTTTTGAAAATAAATTTCTTGGAAAGAGTTTGTTTGCCACAAACAGATTTTAATCTCTTAAAGTTTAAATAAATATATTTCTGTAGGATTGTGTTGCAATTCTCAGTTTTTTTTCACATCCTACAGCCATTAAGTGTCAAATAATTTTTTTTTGCATTTTGTTACTCAAAAGGATATGCAAACAGACACACACGCCAAGCCATTATGCACGCAAAATTTTTTACACACACAAATGACAGAAAGAAAGATAGTGAGATAGAGAGAGATAGAGGGAGAGAGAGAGAGTGCGAATAAGAGCGGAGGCTAAGTGAGTGTTTCATTTGTAGCCCTAAGCCGTTTTTGAAACGGAAGACAAAACGCCTATTTTGTTTCCTTCTGCCTTTTATTGTTGTTGTTGTTGTTGGTAATTCATTTCTTTCTTTCTATTACTCAACTAAATAGAAAAATTACAACAACAAATGTCATGTACAAGCTGCAGACAACAAGGCAAGTCTAGTATGATGACGCAAGTACAGGAGATGATGACGGATGTAGAAAAAAAATACAAAAAAAGACGGTGCGTGTGGGAAGTGTGTACAGGCAGAGGATACGGAAATCGACATTGTGGGCGAGAACGAGAATGCAAATGTTAGAGGAAGTAGACTTGTTTTACAATTTTTTTTTTGTTTTTGTTTCATTTTAAATCTTTTCAAAAATGGAATTTTTTTTTAAAGAAATTGTAGGCGCTAGGCAAACAAAACTGTTTATCAAACAATTGTAAGTCGTGGCTGTCTTGTAGACAGATAGACAGTCAGACAACCATTTCTTAACACACGAAACATGCAAAATAAAATAAAAACCGTGTTGAAGAAACAGCAACACAATCATTTTATTGCAATAAAGTTTTCAACACAATCTCTTCCTTTCTCTGCTCTCCCTCTCTCTCTCTATCTCTGTTTGTAACACTTTTGTTGAAATGAAAACTTTTTTTTATTCTTTGGAAAATAAATAAAACTTTTTCCTTTAATTGTTGTTGATTATTGCTGTTGTTGTTGTTGCTGTTGTTCATGTTTTACTGACAGACACATGTTTAAACAAAATAAAGGAAGAAAAACTCGTCTTCAAAGCCAACAACGTAGCTGGCAAAATTACTTTCCAACATTGTTTTGTCTTAATTGTGCCATAGACAAAGTAGTATAACAGTTAGTATAACACTTTTATAACAGCCGCCATTAGAAACATATTTTCATAAGCCCTTGTTGCCACGCCCACTTTAGTAAATACTTCAACACTCAAATACAGCAACACTGTTCAAATTGAAACACAAACCCACTCCTTAAACTGTTTTTAATTAAAAACCTCCAGACACTCTGGTTTCAATTTTGGGATGGGAGAAGGGTTAGCAGAAGGAACACGCGGAAGGAGAGAGTTTTATAAATAACAAGAACAAAGAAAAAAGGATTAAAAGACTTAGAAATTAGTAATGAAAACTTACAAAATTTGGTTTAAAAAAAAAAAGATTTTTTAATAGAAAGTTTAACAAGAATTCTGTTCTTCCTTTTGAATTAAATGACGGAGTCATTAGAAGTTGTTCACATAAAATCCAGTCGCATAAGGGTTACTCAATTAGAACGTTAACTTTATTTTAACGTTTGTGCAGTAAACAGTTACGAAAAGCGTGTCATTTTAGCTTGAACTGCCATACTCTTTAAGAAAGCAGAAGAATTTAAAAACAATTTTTTTCAATTAGACGTAGACTTGTCAGTCGTCCACCCTCCAATTGGGCAAGAATTTCCGTCATTAGCTACTCGCTTATGAGACTATAGAACAAGAGGAGTTAATGTCAGGTCTGAACGGCCCCGTAGCACCCGTTTCTTTCTTTTTTTTTTTGAAAAATTTTCATCGATAGTGGTGGTGGTATTGGTGCGTCGTTTAGACGTAGACTTGACAGTCGTCCGCCCTCCAAATGGGTAGAAATTTCCTTCATGAGCTGCTCGCTTAAGAGACTATAGAACAAGAGGAGTTAATATCAGGCATGAACGGCCCCGTAGCTAGGTTAGGTTAGGTCGGAGTGGTAGCTCTGATTTCACAAAGCTCACTTGAGCACGCGTAGCGGCCCGTTGTGATGCGACGGGTGAACGCAGCCCCTGTACTGACCAAGTTCCACCAAAATCAGGGAAGAGGAAGAAGTTGGTCAGCGCAAGGGCTGCACAGGCCCCGTAGCACCCGTCTATATTTTTCTTTTAGAAATTTTACATTGGTAGTGACGGTGGTGGTGTTTCACATCGTAGACTTGACAGTCGCCCGCCCTCCAATTGAGCAAAGTTTCCACCATTAGCTGCTCGCTTAAGAGACTATAGAACAAGATAAGTTAATATCAGGTCTGAAAGGCCCCACAGCACCCGTTTCTTTCTTTTTTGTTTGAGAATATTGCAGCCAAATTGCTGACAAACTTTGCTACTCCCAGAGCAGCCGCTCTGCTGGCACACAAGACCCTAAAGTAGCGTTCAGAAAATGTGTCATCCAATTAGGCATCTATCGGCAGTATTTACCAAGAACTTTGGTGAACGACTTGAAGGTGTAGTCTTACAAAATGCTCACCGTCTATCAGCTAATGAGAGCATTGGATTTTATTAAGATGAACTCCTAGACTGCGTACGACTTACTTACTTAGTTAATTGGTCATTAACAAACCGATTACCGGAGTTCGGCCTGTTTCGGTATATCCGTTCAGGCGCCCCTGCTTTTTGAGCGTCTACGCCAGTTGTACACTTTAGCGCTTCCTCGATTTGGTTATTCTAACGCAAACAAGGTTGACCTCTTCCACGACTACGGCAAATCTCCGCGTCAAACCCACGTCTCGTCGGTTCATACTCCTCCATTCGAACGATATGGCCAAGCCAGCGCAGGGCGTTAATAAGCAGCACAACGTCCACAGCATTGAGGAGCTCATGCAGTTCATTGCTGGATCGAAAGCGGAAGTCATGGCTTACTCGCACTTGACTGAAGATCCTATGTAGGACTTTTCTCTCGAATACTCTCAAGGCTTTGAAGTCGCCGTAGTCTAGTAGGTAGTGTGTTGGATTATTAGACGTAACGCCAGGGTTCGGGCACCAGTCCGGACATTAAGACAAAATACAAAAAGTATTTCTTCGGCGACTTCCTCTCAGCAGATTTCTGGCAAAAACTCTGAAAGTAAATAAAATTGCCATGAAAAAGTTTCTCAAAAAATGTGTCGCATGGAGTGGACTTTGAACTGTAGGTCCCACCACTCATGTATTAAATTAACACACACAACATAAGTGGTGTGAGAAACTAGTACGTTGTACAATGGGTCAATTCAACCTCCGGGCACTGTACTTGTCTTAATTGGCAAGTACACGTCCTCTAACCTAACCTAACCTAACCAAACTCTCAAGGCTGCTGCATTAGTGCTTCATAGTGTCCTTGCTACTGACCATAAAGAAGTTGCATACGATTGCCATAGATATCTAAACAAGATAGCCAATCGACTTGATGTTAATATCACATTGGTACCAGGACAGAGGGATATTCGAGGTAACAGCAGAGCCGATTAACTGGCCAAACAGAGCACAACTGTTGAACTCTCAGCTAAATTCCCGATGTTAGGAATCCCTTTCAGTACCTGCATACTTATAATTGACAATGCGATCGTAGACTCCGTCAACAGTAAGTAGAGGCTTCGGATACGTGCTGGACATATCTAAGGCTGGATGGAGAGCTAACGCCAACTCTGCTTAAATTCCCAAGGAGAAAGCTTATCCATGAGCGGCGGGACGAGTTAAACTATGAGCTCTCGTCTAATAAGCCAATGCGCTACCTACTAAACTACGGCGACTTAACCCACAAATTATCGACATAAATAGGGGAACATAAATAGAAGAGGAATGAGTAGGACAGAGTAAAGATTAATTGAAGATACGAACAAGGAATTGGATGAGACCCTTGCTCATTTTTACCTTGAATAAAACGTACATAAACTGTTCAACAATAAACGTCGAAGCCGGAAAGTTTTCATATTTAAGTACAACTCGCCGAAATCCAACAAAAGAAATGTCCAACTGCCTTAAGCGATAAAGTTTGAGGTTATCAGATACGACTGTATGGTCAAAAATTTATCTTCGCAACATTATTTGTTCGTTTGCAACATCAGCTGTTGGCTCAGACGTTTGGGAAAATAATTTCACACAAATCCCTCTGCGAGTTGGCTGAACGGTAACATAAATGTGTTCCTTTTTAATTTCCCCTGTTTCACATAAATTTATAACCGTTGTGTGTGTGTATGTGTATGAGTGTGTAACATTTTCAACTCTTTTTTCTCCATCCCCATCACTTCTTAGGAAATATTTCTGTGTCTTGTTTTATTGGGGAATCTGTGTCATTATTTTTATTTTTTATTTTCGGTTTTCTTCGCTTTTCTTTCTTTCATTTTTATTTTTATTTTCGGTTTTTGTTTTTAATTTTGATTGTTTAATAATTTATTTACATTTTTATTTTTATTTGGTAAGGATTTACGGTTAATTAAAATTCTTTTCCAATTCTGCTGCTGCAGCTGCTGTTGTTTTTTATTATTTTGTTGTTGTTTCCTCAGCTGGCCATTTGACCCTCTTCGTTTCGATTTCAAGTGTTTGTTTTTCTTTCTTTTTTTTCTAATCTTTTCAATAACACTGCGTTACAAAAGAGAGTCGAGCCAACAAGTTGATCCTGTAACGATGATAATGAATTATTGGAACACGTTCTTGGAACCTATTGGGGCATTAATATATAACAGAAAAGAGCACCTGTTTACCTATCAGTTACTATACTACAAAGAATTGCCTTTGTTCACAATAGTTAGTTAGCAATAGGCTTAGAGGAGACACACTATATATCTCCACTATCGTCTACCAATATCGATTTGAAGTTAAAGTCTGCTCGGTTTGAATCCAGAGTTGGGTATTGTTGAATTTATTATAGGAATCGATTGACAAGGATCTGGATTATATTGAGGTTACAACGAGCTGTATTCCATGACTTGTATTCTTACAATTCCATTCAAAAATATGTTAGTAATGTTCAGTTAAATGCACCACAAAATAAGTCAAGAGTTCCATACTTTGCGTAGATGGCCTAGCCCTATCAATGAGCAAATGTACACCCTATACTACAAAGCCACAGCTATAATTCCTTATAATTCCTTTAAAGTCCTACAACAGGAACTTCCGAACTTTGACAGTTAATAACGGCCAGCTTACTACTAATACTGTTCTACTAGTATAGTAAAACTACTACTGCAACTGGTCCTACTACTAGTAATATACTACTGCTACTACAGCTACTGGTCTTACTACTACTACCATACTACTACTACTGCTACTAGTACTACTATTACTACTACTACTGCTACTTGTACCACCACCACTACTATTACTACTATTACTACTACTACTGCTAATAGTACTACTACTACTACTGGTACTTGTACCACCACTACTATTACTACTACTACTACTACTAGTACTACTTCTACTAGTACTACCACTGCTGTTACTACACTACAACTACTGCTACTACTGCTGCTACTACTACTCCTGCATCTACTGCTACCACTGCTGCTACTACTTCTGCAACTATTCGTTTGTATCCAGAGTTGGGTATTGCTGGACTTATTATAGGCATCGATTGACAAAGATCTGCAGCTGCATTCCATTATTCGCATCCGTACTGTTCTATTCAAAAATATTAACAATGTTCAGTTAAATGCACCCCCAAATAACTCAAGAGCTTCTTCCATACTTTTCGTAGATGGCCTAGCCCTGTCAATGAGGTTCCTAAAGTTCTCTCCAGAAAACCAATCTTAGTAATAATGCTCAGATAGCAATATGGCCAGAGATGTTGTAATAGCAGAGGTATGTCGTTGTATGACTACAACCTAGATCCTTAAATCACTCATGTGCTGTGTGTTAATTTTATCCATGAGTGGCGGAACCTACTTTTTAAATATCAACACCGAACGAAAAATTTAAAAAACTTGGAGTTGTTGCTAGAAGTATACCGAGAGGAAAGTCGCCTAAAGAACTATAGTTTCAATTTGTTCAGTTACAAGATAGCAGAGCTAGTATTTGAACTTACGAGACTTTGTCTAGTAAGCCAACTTATCAGTTATTAGACCACGGTGACCTTCAGTCTTCCCTCACATTAGTCCGATTAAACTGCAATGAAATCCTGTCACGCTCATCATGTGTACGGCCACAACGGACGTTCAATGAGCAACGTTTTCAAAAAACTAAAACAAGCTGTCACTCCTATCGTGGACATCACACCACACGGTCAATGTTAAGAGAGTTTAACGACTTTTTGCGAGTCATACGCGAACTTTCGGTGTTCCAGAAGCAATACTTCTGCTAATTCACGTATAAATAGAGATGAATAAGGACCTCGTTACTACTGAAGTTCTGCGATGTAAGATTGTCTTCATCGATTTCGACATCCAGGATGGATTTCATATATGCTACACGCGCTTGACAATCAAATTCTAGCAGCTGATGAACAGCTTCATTTTCTAAGTTAACTTCTTCAAGTTTTTCATCTAAATTCTCTACAAAAATTGTTGATTGATGCTCAATTATGTGACACTCTATCTGATCGATACTCAGATCTGCTCTGCAGCATTGTCGACAACAATCATGATATTCCCTGCAGAACTGTTGCTCCGGAATCGCCCAGACTTGACACAAAGTCTTCTGATATCCCATACTCTTTGCTGTCGACTTATCTATGTTTTGGAGGGCTTTCCAGTTTTTTATTTTTCCTATGGGTTACAGTCTAATGAAGTTTATGTCTGACTTACTTAATTGGCCATTAACAACCTGATTAACGGATTTCGGCCTGCCGTAACACATCCTTCTAGTCGCCTCTGCTTTTTGCGTTTCTACGCTAGTTGGTCACACCAATCGATGACAGAGCTTTCCTGATTTGGTCCCTCCAACGCAAACAAGGTCGTTCTCTTCGCCGACTTCCGCACAAATTTCCGCATCAAATACCCGTCTCGCCGGAGCATCCGCCTCCATTCGAATGACATGGCCGGGCCAGTGCAGCCGCTGGATGTTTATACGCTGTACAACGTCTATGTCGTTGAGGAGCTCATACAATTCACTGTTGGGTGGTATGCGGAAATCATCACCAACTCGCACTGGACCGAAGATCTTACGAAGTTTATGTCAGGTCTTCTTGTTATTTACATAATGTAGTACGTGCTTGTGTGAGAAACCAGGTCGTAATCCTGATTGAAGGGTTGTAATTACCGATTATGTATGTATGTAGTATGTGCATTGGAGTTTAGGATTAAAAGATTCAGAATTCCCTGTTGGGTACTGTCGCTCGCCAAAAATTGTTCTTAGTGAACAAAATTTATTTCACGTTGGTGTTAAAAATTACGATCTGGATCGATCTGGGAATACGAATTGAATTCCAAATAGAGCTGAGTATTCCATAGGTGCGCCAGAAGTCTTTGTCGATACTTTTTTGATCTCCCGATATGAGCAGTTCTTTCGATTCGGTATCCTTATTTTGCCAGAAAAATTGAAAGCAATCTTGCACTTGAACTACCGTTCTTTGTTTCTGCAGAGCAGCTAGTGACCTGCTACTGCAATCTATGGAATGATACTCTTCCCTTTATTATCCAGGTTAGGCTCAGTTAGTTGATCAGCTCTCGCAATTAACCAGAGTATCAAGACCACAGATGGCGACTTTACCAAATAAAAACGAAGCAAAAATCAAAACCAACTTAAACTGTTTATATAAAGGGTGTTTTTATAGAGGTATAGAACTTTAAGTTGGTATTACTTTTCAAGATGGCGACCGATTTAACAGCTGTCAAGTGATTTATTCTCAGTTTGGTTTGGCAATTCATCATGAATAGACTCATGCCTGAACAACGCTTGCAAAAAGTGCAATTTTATTTCGAAAATAATGGTTCTGTGCGGAAAACGTATCGCGCACTACGTCCATTTTATCGTCGACAAAATCGTCCATCAGAGCAGTTAATTCGATTAACCATGGAACGTTTTCGCACCACGTTTACTCTTATTGATAACTCGCATCCCCAGAGACGCTGTACGGTGCGTACAGAAGAAGCTATTGCTGCTGTAGAGCGTAGCATTGAGGAAGACCCGAATGAGTCCATCCGCCATCGAGCACAGGAATTGGATCTGTGTCCATCCACTTTATGGAAGATTTTGCGGAAGGATCTTGGTTTGCGTGCTTACAAAATCCAACTCGTGCAAGATTTGAAGCCAAACGATCATCAAGTAAGGCGTAGATTCGTCGAATGGGCCCAAAACGAGATTACCGTTGTTCCCGATTTTCATAAGCGAATTTTGTTTAGCGATGAAGCGCACTTCTGGTTGAATGGCTACGTCAACAAACAAAACTGCCGCATTTGGAGTGAAGGTAATCCTCAAGTGTATGTGGAAACACCGTTACATCCAGAAAAACTGACTGTTTGGTGCGATTTATGGGCTGGTCCGTACTTTTTCAAAAACGATGGTGGCCAGAACGTTACAGTCAATGGTGATCGGTATAGAGCCATGATTAATAACTTTTTCATTCCTGAATTGAATAACCATGATGTCCAGGAGATGTGGTTTCAACAAGACGGCGCAACATGTCACACAGCTCGTGCCACAATAGATTTATTGAAAGACACGTTTGGTGACCGCCTAATTTCACGTTTTGGACCTGTGAATTGGTCTCCAAGATCTTGTGATTTAACACCGCTGGACTACTTTCTGTGGGGCTATGTAAAGACATTGGTCAATGCGGTAAAGCCACAAACGCTTGACCATTTGGAAGACAACATTCGCCGTATTATTGCCGATATACGGCCACAAATGTTGAAAAAAGTCATCGAAAATTGAACGTCCAGATTGGACTACATCCGCGCCAGCCGTGGCGATCATATGCCAGAAATCATATTTAAAATGTAATGCCACAAGATTATCTTTCGGATAAATAAAATTCATGTCAATCGAATAATCCATCGTTGTTTTATTGCAACTTAAAGTTCTATACCTCTATAAAATAAACACCCTCTACAATGGAAACCACGACCTATGGATTCATGGGAATATGCAGATGATGTAATGACAAGAAAGAAAATCAAGGATCAATGGCTTTCAAAGGTGCCGAGTTCACATTTATCATTTTCTGATGACTAACTTTTGTAGCACAGTGTAATTGTTTGCAATATTTGCCCTGCTTTCCCAAAAATTTAAAATGGCTGTGTACGTATCTCATCTCTGTTTCATTCGCTGAAAATATTTCAGCTGGTGATTCTATTTGCTGTGCTGTTTGTGAGTTTTTTCGGGACATGAAAAGGGACAGAGAGGGAGCGAAGAATAAATAGGTATTCGTGGCTTGTCTTATTATTGACTTAATTTTTAATTTTTTTTTGTTGTTTTTCTATTTTTTTAATTCGTTTTCTTCGTTCATTTTCTCGTTTTCTAAATGGGGGGTAAATAAAATGAATTAAAAAAAGTTTTTTTCTGTTTGTTATTGGCAAAACCCTTCCTGGCCTTTCTTCCTGCTTTTGTTTTTTTTCTGAAATATTTATGAACTTGTATTGTTGATTTTTCAGTTTCAATTTTAATTTCAATGAAATTTTTATTTTTATTTTCACCAGAAAAAAAATTCCAAAAGAAAAAGAAGGAAAAAGAGTACGAAAAAAGGGCTGGTTTGGGGGTTTAAATAACTTTCTTGATAAGCCTTATGATTGGAGTTACTTTTTCTAAGTGACCGTAATTCATAGCTTAAGCAGGGCGGGGAGGGGGGTAAGGGCTTTTAAATTATTTCTTTGTATTCCTTAATGCAGCAACAACAACAGCAAATGAAACAGAAGAAATGGGTTTTTAAAAAGTTTTATTAGCCAGCTAAAGCCACTGCCAATTGGCCTCTTAAGAGTGCTTCTTTAGAAAAAAAAAAACATTCGCCACTTGATTGAGGTTTTCAGAAAGAATTTCAACCGCATTTTTGTTAAACAGCTTTTGAATAACATCCTTCCTTCCTTCCTTTCCCTTCCTTTCCCATTTGTATACTTTTTTTAAATATTTTTTCAAGGAAGTTAAAGTTCAAGTATAAATTATTGTAATATTTTCTTTTGAAAACTGTAAATCAACGGCTAACGAGGCGTTATGCATGGCTAAAAAATTATTTAACTCCACTTAAGGTTGATAAGCAATCTTCAGACAGGGCCGGTAGACACAGAGTGCACTTGATTAGAATGTTGTAGGTTGCTTCGAGTGACAATCTATAGATTCTGTGACGATGATAATGAACTACTGGAACATGTTCTTGGAACCTATTGGGGCATTAATGCATACCAAAAAAGAACATCTGGCTGCCTATCACGTACTATACTACAAAGAATTGTCTTTGTTCACAGCAAGAAGTTTCCTGAAGTTTGTCAGGACAATAGGCTTAGAGGAGTCACACTATATATTGGGTCCGCCATCTAACGTTTTTTTCTCAACTAGTGCTTATTTCATGAATGGTAACACTTAGCTCATGTCTGATTTGACAGATAATTAGTTTTATCTTTCCGCTGAACGAATATGGTTGTGTATACGCTTGAACAACGCTGGGAAATATTGCGACATTACTTTGAAAATCATGGTAATGTTGCAGAATGTGTACGAAAATTGCGTACGGATTTTGGAAGAAGAGAAGCACCGTCAGCTCCGTATGTTTGTTAGTGAAAGGAACTGGCATCCTCATCGATAAACCAAAGCGTGAAAAGCCAAAAGCAGTGCGTACACCCGCGAATATTGCTGCTGTGGCAGAAAGTGTGCGTGAAACGCCATCAACATCAACAACAATTGAACATTTCGGGGACATCATTGAGACGAATTTTGCATAAAGACCTTGGTATGACGCCATACAAAGTCCAATTGATTCAGGAGTTGAAGCCAGTTGACCATCCAATGCGTTTTCGCTAAGCTATGTGGGCCTGCAATTGACTTACAGAAGATGCCGATTTGATCTTGCTCATTTTGATCTTGGCGGGTATGTAAACAAGCAAAATTGTCGCATTTGGGGCACAGAAAACCCGCACGCATACATTGAAAAGCCGACGCACCCAAAACGAGTCACTGTTTTGTGCGGATTATGGTCCAGAGGCATAATTGGGCCATTTTTCTTCGAAAATGAGCAAGGAGTGGCCGTTACAGTCAATGGCGATCGTTATCGGGCCATGTTGAACGAATTTCTGTTCTAAAAAATTGAGGAGGAGGATACTGGCAACATTTGGTTTCAAAAGGAAGGCGCTACGTGCCACACAGCCGAAGCTACACTCGATGTTTTGCGACCTGTTTAGAGGATCGCATTATCTGCCGCAGAGCTGATGTTATTTGGCCACCTCGGAGCTAAGATTTGTCACCGTTGGACTATTATTTGTGGGGTGCCGTGTCAAAGATAAGTGTTACGCCGACAAGCCAGAGACAATTGACGCTATAAAGGACAATATTCGTGAAGCCAAATACAGCTGCACACAGTCGATAATGTGCTTAAAAATCGCGTAGGCTACTGCATGGCCAGCCGAGGCAGCCATTTGAATGAAATTATTTTCCATTATTAACCGGAAGGATTGTACTTTCAAATAAAAATTGAAATTTGAGAAAATATTCAGTAGTTTTGTTTTTTAAAGCATTTTCAAAAAAAAAGTTATTTGGCGAACCCTTTATCTCTACTGTCGTCTACGAATATCGATTTGAAGTTGGAGTCTGCTCAGTTTGTATCCGGAGTTAGGTATTGTTGGATTTATACAGGCATGATAAGAATCTGGATTATACTGAGGTTACAAGGAGCTGTATTCCATGACTTGTATTCTTACAATTCCATTCAAAAATATGTTAATAATGTTCAGTTAAATGCACCGCAAAATAAGTCAAGAGTTCCATACTCTTACTCCCTATCCATACTCATACTCCCTATACTACTAAGCCACAGCTATAATTCTATACCCTTTAAAGTCCTACAACAGGAACTTCCGAACTTTGACAGTTAATAGCGGGAAGCTTGCTACTAGTACTGTTCTACTAGTATAGTACAACTACTACTGCAACTGGTCCTACTACTAGTAATATACTACTGCTACTACAGCTACTGGTCCTACTACTAATACCACACTACTACTACTGCTACTAGTATTACTACTACTACTCCTACTACTGCTACTTGTACCACCACTACTACTACTACTATTACTACTACTACTGCTACTAGTACTACCACTGCTGTTACTATACTACAACTACTGCTACTACTGCTACTACTGCTGCTACTACTACTCCTGCATCTACTGCTATTGCCGCTGCTACTACTACTTCTGCAACTATTCGTTTGTATCCAGAGTTGGGTATTGCTGGACTTATTATAGGCATCGATTGACAAAAATCTGCAGCTGCATTCCATTATTCGCATCCGTACTGTTAATAATGTTCAGTTAAATGCACCGCGAAATAAGTCAAGAGTTCTTGCCATACTTTGCGTAGCTGGCCTAGCCCTGTCAATGAGATTCCTAAAGTTCTCTCCAGGGAAACCAATTCTAGTAATAATGCTCTGATAGTGACATTACCAGAGATGTGGGGGTAGCACACGTGCGGCATTCACATAGTCCAGATCTTCTTTTTGACTTTACAAGCCTTTCCCTGGTACTCAACCGTAGTGAAGAGCATCGCATATGTTAAGAATCGGAGTCCATTCTCTAGATTTGATTTCCAAGCAATTTTGATTGAAAACATATTCTCCCTGTGTGTACATTGTAATGAAGGTTTTAGGCAATTGTGCTTAGAATCCTATTGTATTTGATTTCAACTAAATCATGGCCTGTATTTGGATTAACAATCTAAAATTGCCAGAGGATTTTGTGTAATTAAAGCTGGTAATAAGACTGTCCTTTTAGGGTGCCACAAAGCTTATCTTAGAGAAGTCAAATGATAGTATGGTCGCATTACTAAGGCACGCCTTTATAATTGTACTCGATAGTTATAGGGACAACAATTCTAATTACTAAGGCACGCCTTTACAATTGTACTCGATAATTATAGGGACCAGAATTCCTATGGAAATGGAAACATTTTCAAATAGCTCCCCGGAATGAATGAATGAATTCATAAATTGACCATGTTTATGTTTTTCCAGCTCCGCGATACCTTTGCTTTAAAATTTTATCTTCTTTATGCCCTGACCTGATCATCAATTTCTTAAGTTTTCCTTTTTACCAACAAAGAAAATTAAATTCCCAAAAAAATTGTAATTTTTCATACCTCGTGTCTCTTTAAAAATGTTTTCCTTTTAAAAAAAAACGAATTCATTTTGCAAAAATAAAAAACGTGTCTCCGGCGGCGTCTTCTTCACATATTTCTTCACGTAGCTTAAAAAAACAAGACAAGACAAGAATATCGTCAGGGATATTTTGCTTAAATGGAAATAAACAACTTCCGTCTCTGTCATCCGGTGTTGTTATTGTTGTTGTTGTTGTAGGTGCGTTTCGCCTCTTTCTCAATTCATTTCGCCAGAAAAATATTCATGAAATGAAAACATAAATTAAACGAAACAGGCCCCTTAAGGCATTCAAAATATGTGCCAGCACTTGCGTAAATGTGTGTGTGTGTGTAAAGTGCGTGCGGTGAAAAGAACCCCAATGATAAGAAGATTTTATTTGCGTGTGACAGTGGGCGTGCAAGAGATAATTTTTTTTTGGTGCGAAATGGAAATGATTTTTTAAATGTTTTATTATTTGAAACATTTCTTCCTGTTTTTGGTACGCTACACCAACACTAGCTGAGAATGGTGACATTCGTGCTAAGTTTGGTGGCACCCTAAACAGCCAGTCCTATAACCAGCTTTATTTACACAAAATCTTTTATGTCAGTTTTAGACTGATAAGCCAAATACAGGCCATGATTTTGTTGAAATCAAATGGAATAGAACTCCAAGCACAAATGCTCGAAACCTTATGCCGAAGTGGACACAGGGAGAATACCTATTTCGGTCTGTACTTTTAGAAAATCAGTTTATTTTTAAAGAAATGGGCTCCTATTCTTCACATGTGCTAGTAACTTCCTGCTGTGGAGTACCGGGGAAAGGGTTATAATGCCAAAAAGATGGTCTAGACTATGTGTACGACAAAGGTCTGCTATCCCAATGTCTCTGGTCATCTTGCTATCTGAGCATTATTTCTAGGATTGGTTTCTCTGCAGAGAACTTTAAGAACGTCATTGACAGGCCTAGGCCAACTCCGCAAAGTATGGAACTCCTGACGGTGGTGAATTTAACTGAACATTATTAACATATTTGAATAGAATAGTACGGATGCTAATAATGGCATGCAGCTCCAGATCTTTGTCAACTGATACCTATTACAAGTCCAGCAATACACAACTCTCGATACAAACCGGGTAGACTTCAACTAAAATCGAGATTCGTAGACGGAAGTTGAAATATATATTCTGTGTCCACCAAGCCTATTGCCCTGACAAACTTTAGCATGTTGCTCGATGTCAAAAAGGACAATTCCCTGTCCAGTGTTTGATATGCATCCAGACGTTTCCTTTTGGGATGCATTGATGCCTGCAAGAATGTGTTCTTACGATTTAATCGAAATGATTCATGTCAATAAAATACATATCGGGTCTTTCATTAAGCGTGTAAAATATTCACCAGATGTTTTATTCATTCGAAAGACCTGCTGATGCCGTTATGTGTAGAATTTAATGCTGAAATGTCAGTCATTTGTTTTCTGGGTGGAAATCATTGGAAATGTCAAATTTTATAGAATTCTGGCGTATAAATCATTTAGAATTTGAACGCAGGTTTGGGTTATATTAGTTTTGAATGCCGCTTAGCCTTGTGACTTAAAACCCTACAAGAAAAAGTCTAACCACACGATCTCTGTGGCCAGTTTGCATCACCTGCACATGAGATGATCATGCCATGTGTTGAACGCAGCGTCGTTCTATTGAAACCACATGTCATTGGTGTCCAGATAAAAATTGTACATACATACACACATAATTGGTCATTACAACCCTTCAGTCGGGATTACGACCTAGCTTCTCATACCACTTATGTTGTGTGTGTTAATTTTATGCATGAGTGGCGGGACCTACAGTTTAAAGTCGACTTCAAACGACATTTTACTCGCAGAGTTATTTCCAGAAGTCTGCTGAGAGGAAGTAGCCCAAGAAATATTTCTTCATATTTTCTTGTTTATGTCTGACCTTGGGATAACATATAACAATTGTGTCTAGCCAAAGTCGTTCTCAAAGAAATACCCCTAAACCCAGACCATAACGTGACTTTTTGATGTGCATTGGACGCTCTTGAATATCATGTGGATTTGGTATCGTCCCACATTTGACAATTTTTTTTTTGTTTATTACGTACCCATTCATCTGGAAATGGTGCTAATCGCGTAATATAGTTTTTTGATGAAAAGTACTCGGTAAAGTATACCCATCTTGGTCAAACAATTTGATTATTTGCACATGTTATTGATTGCTACGTCCATTCATAGTAATTTGAAAAAAAAAAAAAAAAAAATAGACAGAAGAAATGACAATTAAGTTGACGAATAATAGTAGTAGTAATATAGTAGTAATAGTAGTAACAATAGTAGAGAGACAAGTTTGACACAAGTAGTAGTAGCAGCAGTAGTAGCAGTAGTTATAGTATAGTAGTAGTAAAATCAGTAGTAGTAATAGCAGAAGTAGTAGTAGCAGTAGTAGTAGCAGCAGTAGTAGTACTAGTAGCAATATTAGCAGCAGTAGTAGTAGCAGCAGTGGCAGTAGCAGCAGTAGTAGTAGCAGCAGTAGTAGTAGCAGCAGTAGTAGTAGCAGTAGTAGTAGTAGTAGCAGTAGTAGTAGTAGCAGTGGTAGTAGCAACAGTAGTAGTAACAGCAGTAGTAGTAGAAGCAGTAGTAGTAGTAGTAGCAGTGGTAGTAGCAACAGTAGTAGTAGCAGCAGTAGTAGTAGTAGCAGTAGTAGTAGCAACAGTGGTAGTAGTAGTAACAGTGGTAGTAGCAACAGTAGTAGTAGCAGCAGTAGTAGTAGCAACAGTGGTAGTAGCAGCAGTAGTAGTAGCAGCAGTAGTAGTAGCAGCAGTAGTAGTAGCAACAGTGGTAGTAGCAGCAGTAGTAGTAGCAGCAGTAGTAGTAGCAGCAGTAGTAGTAGCAGCAGTAGTAGTAGCAACAGTGGTAGTAGCAGCAGTAGTAGTAGCAGCAGTAGTAGTAGCAGCATAAGTAGTAGCAGCAGTGGTAGTAGCAGCAGGAGTAGTAGCAGCAGTGGTAGTAGCAGCAGTAGTAGTAGCAGCAGTAGTAGTAGTGGTTGTACAGTAATCCCTCAATTTACGTCGCAGTTGGTTCCAAAAAAGTCGACGTAAATCGAGGCGACGGAAATCGAATTTCATATTGCTCATACGACAAAATAGTATGTTTTTAAAAAAGAACTTAAAAAGTTACAGTAATCCCTCGATTTAAGTCGCAGTTGGTTCCAAAAATAGGCGACTTAAATCGAAGGACGACGCAAATAGAAGTTAGAGAGAACAAAAAATTTGACGACGCAAATCGAAACAACGTTAATCGAGGTGACGTAAATCGAAGGATTACTGTAGTCCTAGTAGCATTAATAGTAGTAGCAGTAGTATAGTAGTAGTATAGTAGTGAGTAACAGTAGTAGTAGAACAGTAGTAGTAGTAGCAAGCTGGCCGTTACTAACTGTCAAAGTTCAGAAGTTCCTGTTGCAAGACTTTAAAGGGTATCGAATTATAGCTGTGTCTTAGTGGTATAGGGTGTACATTTGCTTCTGGGTATCCTGCATTACTATCTTCTTTTATTTTGTTGTACAACAACAACAACAAAATTATTTGCATATAAATTATGTTGTTCGTCTGTCCGCATGGTTGACGGTTTGTTTAAACTTCATTTATTAGTTTCATATTTTCATTTTTGGTTGTTGTTGTTGTTGTTGTTGTTGTTGTTTAATTTTTTGACAAACAATAACAACAAGAACAAGAAAAATATAATCAAAGTTAACACAAAACACAACCAGCTGTTGTAAAATTTATAAACAAATACAAATGCAAACGTATACATTCACTCTCTCACACACATTACACGTTGTTATCAGTGTTCTGCTACTGAAAAAACGAAAAAAGGACAAGAGTGTATAACTAGAGAGAGAGTGAGAAAGAGGAACAGAGAGAGAGAGCATGAAGATTCTCTTGTTGTTTAAGTACCGTTTTACACAAATCAAACAGAGTGTTTATGTTTTTCGGGGTTTTTTCTGTGTTTGTATTAGAAAATGATTTTGAAAAAAAAATACCACATCCGCTTCCATAAAAATCTACGAATGTGATGGTTGTATGGGTGTGTCTTGTTCTTATCACACTATTGTTTTAGTGTATATACACACATACTTAGGATATGTATGTATTAATAGGTGTATGTGAGTGTGTTGTTGAATTTATGCGAAGTTTACCTTTTTCATAAATGGTGTGTGTTGGCTGCTTGGTTGGTTGTTTGCAAATATTTACCGAAAATATAAAATTTTTTACACTTTTATTCGGTTTTTTCTTTATGTTTTGTTACTTTTTTTTTTTTTGTTTAAAAGTAATAAAAAACCAAAGAAGTTGATTAGAAAATATCCTTAAAACAATCGTTTAAATACTTGAAAACAAAGAGATTTACACAAAAATCCAATAAAATGGGACGTGAAATGCACTTCGAAATGGAGTCGAAAGAAATTTTTGTTCTTTCAAACAAAGTTTTTTTTATCTAGTAATTCTAGTGACTTTGTTGTTGTTGTTGTTGTTGTTGTATCACATAAAAATGTAAATTATGGATTTAGAAAGTTATTCGATACATTCACAGGATTAGTATGAGGCCAATAAATATTAAAGCTGAACTGAATTCTACACTAAGCAAAACTGTTGTGCTCTCTACGTGAATAAAATATGATAACAACATCCTACGTGCGGACAAAAGGAACATAATAATTTTATTATCAAAATGCGTGCTCTGCTAAGAAAGATCATCGCGCGCTTCTTCCATTTTATGGTCAGTTTAATCGACCCACTGAAGCGCCTATTCGGGTTATTGCGACTAAATTTCACACCAAATTTACATTGTTGGGCATTAAACCACCAACACGCTTACGTAAAGTGCGAACTGAAGAAAATATCGCAGCTTTATCGGCCAGTGTTAATGATGACCATCAATTATCGATTCGTCACCGTTCGCAGCAATTGGGCCTCTGTTACTCAACAACGTGGAACATTTTGCGGAAGGATTTAGGTGTGAAGCCAGCTGGTGCAAGAATTGAAGCCGAACGACCTACCCCAATGCAAAATTTTTGGTGAATGGGCTCTTGGAAAGAGATGATATCCAATTTTTTTTTTGCACAAAATGCAAGAGCTTGACTTGCATGACATGTGGTTTCAACAAGACGGTGCGACATGCCACACAGCACGCGTAACAATGGACTTTTTGAGAGGCGAGTTCGGTGAACATTTTATTTCACGTTCGAGACCGGTCAATTGGCCGCCTAGATCGTGCGATTTAACGCCTTTAGACTATTTTTTGTGGGGATATGTTAAAGCTCTTGTCTATACAGACAAGCCCGCTTCAATTGACGTAATCGGAATTCACGAAACCAAAATTGTGCAGGATGTTGTATTACAGTACAGGACTATACAAATTGCCTACTTAGTGAGTTGAGACGCTTCAGTTTTCGCCAGTTTTGAAGAAAAATTTGTACAAAATTTCTATTTTTCTGATATGCACTTTTGCTCTGCGAGAGTTTTAGCTTTCGTGAGATCAAAGGTTTTAGTCTCATGGTACCTATTGGTGTAATTGCCCATTGAATATTCTACACGGTATCTAAGGGGTTTACCTAGCCTAATAAAGGGTCCGCCAAATAACTTCTTTTTTTTTTGAAAATGCTTTAAAAAAACTACTGGAATATTTTCTCAAATTTCTTTTTTTATTTGAAAGTACGATCCTTCCGGTTAATAATGGAAAATAATTTCATTCAAATGGCTACCTCGGCTGGCCATGCAGTGTAGACTACACGATCGGTTCAATTTGTAAGCACATTATCGATTGTGTGCAGCTGTATTTCACCAATGGCTTCACGAATATTGTCCTTTAAAGCGTCAATTGTCTCTGGCTTGTCGGCGTAACACTTATCTTTGACGGCACCCCACAAATAATAGTCCAACGGTATCAAATCGCAGCTCCGAGATGGGCAAACGACATCAGCTCTGCGGCTGATAATGCGATCTTCAAAAACAGGGCGCAAAACATCGAGTGTAGCTTCGGCTGTGTGCCACGTAGCGCCGCCCTGTTGAAACCAAATGTTGCCAATATCCTCCTCTTCAATTTTTGTGAACAAAAATTCGTTCAACATGGCCTGATAACAATCGCCTTTGACTGTAACGGCCACTCCTTGCTCATTTTCAAACAAAATTGGCCCAATTATGCCTCTGGACCAAAATCCGCACCAAACAGTGACTCGATTTGGGTGCGTCGGCTTTTCAATGTATGCGTGCGGGTTTTCTGTGCCCCAAATGCGACAATTTTGCTTATTTACATACATTTCCGCCAAGATCAAAATCGGCATCTTCTGGTGTAGGCTACTGCATGGCCAGCCAAGCACAGCCATTTGAATAAATTTATTTTCCATTATTAACCCCAAGGATTGTACTTTCAAATAAAAAAAGAAATTTGAGATAATATTCAGTAGTTTTTTTTAAGCAAAAAAAAAAGTTATTTGTCGGACCCTTTATATGCCTGCTGAGTTACAATGCGACCAGATGGCTTACAAAACATTCTTTTCGAATAGTCAGCATAATTAAATGCGAATCATTTAAAATACTTTAATATGCACTCATAGTATTATCCCAGCAGATATATTTTTTCCACCCGTATAACCTTAACAGTGGCTGTAATAATTAGGACTCCAGTTAATTCCATTCCTTCCTCCCACTACGTGTTCAATTGATGAAGTGTAACTAAAAATAAATAATTAATCACACACACTATCTATCGTTCATCGTTTCCGTCTATAATTGAAACATTTATTCCACAGGATGTTGGCAAATTTCCATATTCATACGTACATATGTATGAAGAGAGGAGTCTCCTTATGAATGTAAATTTATTAGCAGGATATTTAAAGTCATACGAGGTATAAGAATAATAATAAGAAGAAGAATGATGATGATACTAATAATAAAATGGGGTTCATACCACAGTTAAGATGAATGAACAGACATTTTTTCTATTAAAAAAACGAGTAAAAAAAAGTAAAAAAAAATGAGAATGTTTTTAACAAAGTAAACTTTATGCACATGAAACACAGTAAAGATGGCAGGCATTCTGACAGCAGCAGCAACATTGGATCAGAATCTACTATTCATGGATGGAATATTAAAGAAAATAAAAATAAAAACAACAACAACAACAAACAACAACAATAATAACAATAAAAAATCTTTAAACTTTTAAACATTTTTACTAACAAAATTGAAAGTATACAAGATAAATGGCTAAAAGCAACAACAACAACAATAAACTGAAACAATAAAAATATCAAAAACAAAGGCAAAGATTTGAAACTTTATAAAATACGAGGGTGGTAGCAAAAATTTACATGACTTAGTGAGAAGATGGCAATAGTTAGGTTAGGTTTGAAGACGTGTACTTGTCATTGGAACAAGTATCATAACCAGAGGCCAAAATGATTGTGAAAGTGTCCTAGAAGGGAGAGATAGAGAGACGATAGCGAAGATGATAAGAAAATTAAGAAAAAAGAAGAATTAGGAAAGAGAGGATATAAGCGACAAAGGAAAATAGATGGCAACAGTAGTTTGACGAGAACTTTTTTTGGTAAGATGTGCAGACCTTTTAAAAACATTTAAAATATGAGTTCGTGTGTCTGTCTGTCTGACTGACCATTTGCCCTTTTAGCTCATCATCATCGCATCACAGACGAAGTCATTATTATTTAAGCAGAGTTTTTGTATTCACAGCCGATAATAATGCTGTTGCTAGTGAGTGTGCCATGGTGCTCCTGATGGAGGTTTGCTTCATGATTGTGTTGATTTTTGTTTTGTTTTTCTCTGGTTGGCGATGACCAATGAAAGACAAATGACTTCATGATGGACTGAATGAATGGAATTGAGTTGAATGGACTGGGCCAGAGACCAACAGCAGGTATCCTTCTAAACTTCATCGTTGTCTTTTTAAGGGATTGAAAATATCCTTCTTTTTGGTAATTAAAAGAAATTAATTTTTTAAGTGCCATCAACTCAATACAGTTTCTTCGAGATGAAAATGAAAATTAAAGGCAAAACAAATGAAATTTGTTTATCACTTCAGATGACATGGAATTTTTCTTGAAATAAATTCATTCCTTTTGTTTAAAATCCTATTTGGTTGGCAAATGTACCTCCAAGGAAGTATTGACTGCATTTGGAGAAAATTTTATGCAGAACCGATGCCACAAGAATAATTTTCATACTACAGTACGCTTCAATCCAGAAATAGGAACGTATTGTTACGTTTTTACCTTTTTAAAAAACGTTTAAAATATAAGCTCGTAGTTTGTAAATAAAATAAAAATAAATTTGTGTTTAGTTTTAAATAAAATTCTTTATTATTTGCACAATTCTGTGTGCTACAACTTCACAACTTGATGTAAACAACAACAATTTCTTTTCTTTGTTATTTCTCTGTTTATATCCTTTGCATTAACAATAACAATCACTAAGCAATTATACTACAGATCTTTATAACAGAGATCTTCAAACCATGATTACTCTCTTCAACCACACCGCGTCTTCACACAAGACTGACTGAACTTTACTAACTCACTCGCCGGCTTTGCCTTGCCTTTTATATGGCAAAGTAAACAGTCTGATGAATATTCTTGAAGGCGAATGTTCGTGGCTTCGGCTTCTCAAAATCTCTATAAATGTAAACATCGTTGCTTACATTTATTCTTGTAGTGTTTGTTGTGGTTTTTTGTTTACTTGTTTACCATTTTTTGATGCTGGTGTTGGTTGTTGTATTTTTGTTTACTTGTTTATCATTTTTTATGCTGGCGTTTGTTGTTGTTTTTTTGTTTATAATTTTAATGTTAAGCCATGTAAAAGCAAACCACAAGTATATAGATTTTTCATTTTCGAGAACGGTTTGTCTTTCACGGTGCGATGTTGTTTCATACAATTTTTGATGCTATCCAAGGATATGAGTGAATTCGTAAACATGAAGCCAAGTTGCCGGTCAGTAATACACAATATTTTTACTTTAAAGCCGAGCATTATTCTTTGTTTGTTGTCATGTTAGTCCTATGTCCAGACAATCTTTGATGGCATAAAGTGTGTAAACAGGGCTGTGTTCATACCAGACGCAGTTAAGAAAATCCTCAAAATGATGCATGAGCTAACTGAAAGCATATGGATTTTTGGGCTTTTTATTAACACTGTTTAACCCTGTCTATAAACAATCGTCATTCTTTTGAAAATTCTTTTGAATTAAACAGAATTTCTGTAAATGTTACATCCTGTGACCTCGTCATACCTTCAGCTAATCTACTCCAAGTCAGTTTCAAGTGGCCTCTACGTTTTGTATGCTCGATTTAATCTTTGTCTCTGTCACAAAGTGTGGCTAATCAGTCTCCATTTCCTGCTTCTCACTTCCTTGTAGATTTGCTCTCCATTACACAGACACAGAGTAAGTCAAGATGGCTTATGGATTATGTAGACGATTAACGGAGTGGGTTTCAGACACTTTGTTACGAAACCTTGCAAGTTCCTAAATATTATGCTACTAACTGTCTATGTACCTATCTTTCGAGATGCGTCAATCATAAGCATGACGTACTTTATTTATTCTGCTGCTATTGATATCAATCCCACTCTATTTGCTCGTTTGAGATTCATAAGCCTTTTAGTTTTGTCCACATATTGAAAATCTTGTACTAAAATGAAAGTCAAATCCTCCATTTAGCCGTTAGACTTCATATAATTCTTAGTGGTTCTGTATAGATTACGACGTCATGTGTCACATTGGTCAACAGTTGAGGTGATAGAAGTTATACTTCGTTTTAATCCATCCCTAGTACGTTTTAGTCGTCTAATGATCTCATTGTAAAGAAAACTGAAAGTTCTGCATGCATTTATTTCGTATACCTTGTGTCTTGTTGATGATGTGAAGCAAAGATTTTAAATTCATTCAAGTCATCATTTCTCTGGAATTTTACAATCAAACCTGCTTTCCAAGTTGAAGGCAGGAAGAACATGCTGTACCCATTTACAGATCGGAAGCAGTACAAAAACAGAGTCATGAAGATGTTAAACTTCAGTAAACCCCATGTTTTTATGGTTGATTCGTAACCATGGATACCGACACAGATCTACTGCTTCATACCTGACGCCTAAGAGTAGTCAAAGCAATGGATTGGATTGAAAAAATTCGGCTTAAAAAAGTCAAAGGCAGTTGCATTTGAAGCAATGTACATCTCGTACCTTAAGAAAGGAAACACTGTTAATTCTCTTACCACTCCTCGTACCAAAAGAATTTAGAAAAAAAAGCCCCAAAAAAAGTTTCAAAAAAGAAGAGAAACGATGAAGATGGATTGTGTTGCGTTGGAGAAATCTGTCTGTGCATCATTGTTTCAATCGATTTAAAAAGAATTTCAAATATTTTACGTTTTTTTTTTTATTGTTTCTGACTTCATTGCTGTTGTTGTTGTTGTTTAAAATTTATCCTAAAAATCCAAAACCCCAACACCAACACCAACCAAGAAAAAACAAATCAATGTCAGCCGGAGTAAATTTTTTGATGGAATAGTTTTGATTAACAAACTTGATAAATGTAGGGTGACGGGGGATGGGGGTGGAGGGCACACAAGCATTTACGGCAATTGTTTTGAGAGAATGAATGGATTTTGCAGAGAATGCAGGAAATGACGTGTAGTAAGGAAATAAAAAATGTTGCAGCACTTTGAACGGAAGTTTTAGAAAATTCTTAATGCGAAAAGCATTTACCCTTGCTCTCTCCCTCTCTCTCTCCCACTTAATTGTTTAACTCTTAATTTAAATGTGAGAACAGTGAAAGGGAAAGAGAGGCAGAGGCAGGGAGGTACGATTTTAAATTTAGGGAAACAGGAATTCGAAAATCATTTCTTAAAGACTGTGTTGTAAAGACATCGCCTGCACGAATTTCAAGAATGAAGCTCTCAAAAGTAAGTCAGAAGTAAAAGTAAACTGTCAAGGTCAGTGAAATTGATTTCAGCGCTTAAAAATAAAATTTTCAGACTGGAATACATTACAACCTTTTCAGGCAAAACAGTTCAATTGGAAAATAAAACGTTCGATTAAATAATTTAAATTCGGTAACAAAGAGTTGTCCCTCGAGCAGCAACTTTTAATTACAACATGTCCAATGCATACATACATACACAATTGGTCATTACAATCCTTTAGTCAGGATTACAAACTAGTTTCTCACGCCCCAGCCGCCCGAAAGTGGCGGGATCTGCACTTTAAAGTCGACTCCGAGCAACAGATTTCTGAGAAACTTTTCATGGCAATTTTTATTCTCTCTCAGAGTTTTTGCTAGAAATCTGCTGAGAGGAAGTCGCCGAAGAAATACCTGGAGCTCGAACCCTGGCTTTACGTCTAATAAGCCACCACACTACCTACTAGACTACGGCGACTTCAAAGCCTTGAGAATATTCGAGAGAAGAGTCCTACATAGGATCTTCAGTCCAGTGCGAGTAAGCCATGACTTCCGCATTCGATCCAGCAATGCATTGTAAGAGCTCCTCAACGACATAGACGTTGTGCAGCGTATTAACGCCCTGCGCTGGCTCGGTCATGTCGTTCGATTGGAGGAGTATGAACCGACGAGACGTGGATTTGATGCTGAGATTTGCCGAAGTCGAGGAAGAGGTCAACCTTTTTTGCGTTAGAACAACCAAATCGATGAAGCCCTGAAGCGAATAACTGGCGAAGACGCTCAAAAAGCAGGGAACTCCGATAATCGGTTTGTTAATGACCAATTAACTAAGTAGGTAAGTCGTACACAGTCTTGGAGTTCATCACATTAGAATCCAGTGCTCTGATTAGCTGATGCACAGTTAGCATTTTGAAAGACTACACCTTCAAGTCATTCACTAAAGTTCTCGGTAAATACTGCCGATTGATGCTTAATTGGATGCGACACTTGCTGGTCGCTACTTTGTTGTCTTCTGTACCAGCAGAGTGGCTGCTCTAGGAGTAGCAAAGTTTTTCAACAATTAGACATATTATTTAGATTATGATTTTTTGTTGAATATGTCTGACCCTGGATTTGAACCGTGGCCTTACGTCTAATAATTCAAAACACTACCTACTAGTCTACTGCGGCTTAACATGTCGAATGATTGATGTCTACTTACAACAATTTGGACTGGCGTCAATGCCTTCTTACACCATACAGAAGCTCTTAATTTGACTCATCATGCTTTCAGAATTTGCTTCAGACAACAGTTTGTCAACCCCAATTCGCAGACTTAAAGTACGCCTTTAAGAGATTTTACATGGAGCCTAATAATTTAAAAACTTGAAGCCGTAGGTAAAACTGTAGATTTTCACACTTTACTCAGTCGAGCAATGATTGTTTGGACCTTGTTCCCATCTTTAGCTGCTCCGCCCTTGAGTGTAATTACTCAGTTCAAAGCATAATAAAAAATTAATGGTAGGTCCTGTATTTTCATTTGAAACGCCGAACTGTTTATGCAATATGGACATCAGTTCCACTCTTTTAAATGTTCAATTCAGTCGTTCCTCTTAATGTTCCCTGAGGTTCCATAAAATGTTACACATTTAACTGATTGGTAGCTGTGACTGAACATCTTCAAGACAATTTAAAATAATGCAGGAGACAGAAGAAAACCTTGACTGACATGTGGCGTTGAGCTGTTCTGAAGAACTATGCACTCGAAGTCATTGCACTGTGCTTTTACTAGATTGATATATGTTGAGTATAGACTCTGACGACATAGGAAAGCCTAAAGTGTTCAAGTACCATCGACAGTAGTTTTATAGTCCATAAATTGTATCATTTTATGCTGTATTAATATGGGGAGGAATCCTAAGCCATCCTATAATATAGCCAAAATTAAAATGCTTAAATTTTTTTTAAGGAATCGCTTAGGGACAGAAATTATCCCTATATACAGTGGTGGCCTTATAATTAGAAACGACTTAACATGTATGTTTGTTAATTTGTTTTACAGTTTTCACTTTGTTCCTGGAATCAAAGGCTTTGTTTGGAGGACGGCTTAAATACGTTTTTCCATCAGATTGGGGCAAATTAAACTTAGATTCGTAACTCCAGAAAACTCTGTTCCAGAAACATCGTTTCTGATTATAAGGCCACCACTGTATATTGAGGCTATGGAAATGTGTGAGTTCTTTAAACTAATAACAGAAATCCTGTAATGATTTGACGATCAAAGGATCTTCAAACTTATCTCAAGTATAGGAATATGTAAGTGCGTTGTACTAAAATTGGTTTCAGAAAATTTAAGTCTTATCACTGAGTTCTGCGCCCAATTAAGGGGAAGTTACAGAATGTATCACAAGATTTATGCTGGCAATATTGATATCATTAGCCGAAAAAGTATTCGATTGTTACGGTTTTACCTTTTAAAAAACGTTTAAAATATGAGCTCATAGATCGCAAATAAATTTGTGTTTAGTTTTAATTAAAATTCTTTATTATTTGCACAATTCTGTGTGCCACTGTTCACAACTTGTTGTAAACAACAACAATTGATAGTCTTTGTTATTCCTATGTTTATACCCTTTGCATAAACAATACCAATCCCTAAGCAATTATTCGACAGATCTGTGTAACGGAGATCTTCCAACCACGATTACTCTCTTCAAACACACCGCTTCTTCACACAAGACTGATTGAACTTCAGTAACTCGCTCGCCTGCTTTGCCTTGCCTTTTATATGGCAGGGTAAAGCGTCTGATGAATGTTCTTGAAGGCAAATATTCGTGGCTTCGCCTTCCCGAAATCTCTATAAATATAAACATCGTTGTTTACATTCATTATTGTTGTTTGTGTATTTTGTTTACATTTATTCTTGTAGTGTTTTTTGTTGTATTTTTGTTTACTTGTTTACAATTTTTTATACTGGTGTTTGTTGTTGTATTTTTGTTTACTTGTTTACCATGTTTTTTATGCTGGTTTTTGTTGCTATATTGTTGTTTACTTGTTTACCATGTTTTTTATGCTGGTGTTTGTTGTTGTATTTTTGTTTACTTGTCTCCCATTTTAATGTTAAGTGATGTAAAAGCAAAACATCAGTTTTTAGATTCCTCATATTCGTAACACGATGAAAAATGCCCAAAAAACTTGAAGTAGACAGGACAACATGTTGTATTTCGTGTCCACAATTATTATCCAGATGCTGTTGTAGCGTTTGCCAATATAGGCCCCTAATCTTGATAGAAGCAAATGGTAACAGATTAAAACTTAACTGCGGTACAACAATAAAATCGAATCGAAAACTTTTACTACTGAAAAGATCCAAAGATTTAAGTTCGAAAAAGAAAAGTTCGCGATTTTTGTACCCCCATTGTCACATGCTCAATAATACTGATAGCATAACATACTTGTATACAATAAAAATCCGCATTTAATTATGATCTTTTAAAACCTTTTTTCAAATGCTTTTTTTTATGGCCTCTTAGAATGTATGAAGTTTTGAGAAAAAAGTCATTTGAAAACTTTCAAACTTATTTGCTTGTCCGGGAGGTACCCTCTTGAACTCGGTTATATACTGTGACCAATAAAGTTATATTGTTTCTGTTCTTTCTCTTCTCCTCCCTTCTTTTCTTGTTTCCATTTCAATTTCATTCACTTTACTGCCACTATAAACTTTACATGAAAAAGAAAAAGATTTCAAATTCCATCATAAATTTACCATAAAAATACCGGAGAAATTCGTTTGGAAAAGAAAAAATCATATAAATTTTGTTTATTATTCCACTCAATAGGATGTGACATACAAGTTATCATTGCAAAATATAACAAAACGAGGTCTTGGAGTGGGGGTGGGTATTATTGGAGAGCAAAACATCTGGACTCCTATTCACAGTCGCATTCGCATTCACATTCATTCAATCATTTCGTTTATCCATCCATTTGTATAGACATTCTATTCAAAAAGTAATAACTGTCATGACAATATTTTTTTTCAACTTTTTTCGCCTCGTTTTTTTTTTTTTTTGGTTCAAAATGCCATTTCTCTGCCATATGTATTGGAGGAGCCAAGAAAAAAAACGAAATTCTAAAAAAAATATTTTTTTTAGGGAAAAAACACAACACATTGATAAAACTAAATTGACAACTTGATATTAAAAAAAATATAAAAAAAATATAATAGAGCCGGAGAAAAATTGCATAGAAAATGAAAAAATAACACCGTTTCCATGCAACGCAAAAATTACAAAATTTTATGCAATCAAACTTAAGAAACTAACAAGTGACTCTCGCTTTCATTAACATTCGTACAGTGCTACCCGCGTTACAGATTTATGCTCTACATTGGTCTACCTTTGGCACAATAGCAGTAGGAGTGGATATTTTAGGTGTGTGCTAAAGAAATTCAAGAAATTCAAGCCAGAAATTCCCAGATACTATATCGGTACACATGTGTGTTGCTTATAACTTGTATAACTTCAGTTCCTACTCAGAGATCAGCAATGAGTATTCAAAAGGTTGAGTAGAATCGAATCATACACAATTGGCCATTACAACCCTTCAGTCAGGATTACGGCCCAGCTTCTCACACCAGTCATGTTGTGTGTGTTAATTTTATACATGAGTGGCGGGACCTACAGTTTAAAGTTTATTTTTTGAGAAACTTTTCATGACAGTTTTTATTTACTCTCAGAGTTTTTGCCAGAAATCTGTTGAGAGGAAGTCGCCGAAGAAATAGTTTTTCTTATTTCGTTTTGATGTCTGACCTGGGGTTTGAACCGTAGCCTTACGTCTAATAAGCAAACACACTACCTACTAGACTACGGAGTCCTTCATACATTCATGCTTATTTTAATATCATGGAACCTCAACTCATACTCAAAGTTTGAAGTACTCATCATATTCATACTTAACAACACGTATGATTTTCTGGATTTCGACTCTCCATCAGCTCAACATATACACGAAGCACAAAAGAAATATGATTCGCGTACTAACTCTAAAATACTCGCTAAAAGGTTGTTTATTTTACTCTCCTTGCTGCTCTGTCTTTTTTGCTTATGTGTCTTTTTTTCTTTCTTTGTAAATGCAACAACAACTAAGACTGTAAATTTGGACGAATAATTCGAAGTACTCGAATCATTTATAAGTAGTATTATAAGTATTTTTCTAAAATCATGAATCTAAATGAGTAGGCGTATGAATCAAACATATTTCGAATGTTATGAGCTTGATGTCAACGTTGTACTCAGACTCATCGCAACCTATAGTTATAAATCAATGATGTAGTGAGTATGAATGAATCAGTGTATGTAACGGATGATTTTTTAGCAATTATCTTTTTGGCAACACTGGTTTAAACAGCTCACGCACGTTTCGTGTTTTGTTTCACTGCCAATGTGTCATCTTCAGTTTGGTCTATAATTTAACCATGAATCGTCTTACAAACGAACAACGCTTGCAAATCATTGAATTTTATTATCAAAATGCGTGCTCTGTTCATCGCGCGCTTCTTCCGTTTTATGGTCAGTTTAATCGACCCACTGAAGCGGCTATTCGAGCTATTGTGACTAAATTTCGCACCAAATTTACATTGTTGGACATTAAACCACCGACACGCTTATGTAGAGTGCGAACTGAAAGAAAGTATCGCAGCCGTATCGGCCAGAGTTAGTGATGACCATCAATTATCGATTCGTCGCCGTTCGCAACAATTGAGCCTCTGTTACTCAACAACGTGGAAAATTTTGCGGAAGGATTTAGGTGTGAAGCCTTTCAAAATATAGCTGGTGCAAGAATTGAAGCCGAACGACCTACTGCAACGCAGAATTTTTGATGAATGGGCTCTTGGAAAGTTGGCCGAAAATCCACTTCTTTATCGAAAAATTGTGTTCAGAGACGAAGCTCATTTTTGGCTCAATGGATACGTAAATAAGCCGAATTGTCGATTTTGGAGTGAAGATCAGCCAGAAGCATTGCAAAAGCTACCAATGCATTCAGGAAAAGTCACAGTTTGGTGCGGTTTATGGGCTGGTGGCATCATTGGACCGTACTTCTTCAAAAATGCTGCGAATCGTAACGTAACTGTGAATGATGAACGCTACCGTGAGTTGATATCCAACTTTTGTTTGCCCAAAATGCAAGAGCTTGACTTGCATCACATGTGGTTTCAACAAGACGGTGCCACATGCCACACAGCACGCGTACCAATGGACTTATTGAGAGGCGAGTTCGGTGAATATTTTATTTCAGGTTCGGGAACGGTCAATTGGCCGCTTAGATCGTGCGATTTAACGCCTTTAGACTATTTTTGGTGGGGCTCATGTCAAAGCTCATGTCTATACAAACAAGTCCGCTTCAATTGATGCATTGGAAGACAACATCGAAGCATTTATTCGTGAGGTACCGGCCGAAATGTTGGAAAGACTACGCCAAAATTGGACTAAGCGGATGGACCATTAGAGGCGCACTCGCGGTCAACTTTTGCATGAAATAATCTTCAAACATTAAATCATATGGACCGTACTATCGATTCAAATAAAGATTTCATGTATTTTTCTGAATTTTATGTGTTTTTTTTTTTTGAAAAATTTTCCTATACAGTCAGGATTACGACCTAGTTTCTCACACCACTTATGTTGTATGTGTTAATTTTATACATGAGTGCCGGGACCTACAGTTTAAAGTCGACTCCGAACGACAGATTTTTGAGAAACTTTTCATGGCAATTTTATTTACTCTCAGAGTTTTTGCCAGAAATCTGCTGAGAGGAAGTCGCCGAAGAAATTGTATTTTGTCTTGATGTCTGGCCTGGGGCTCGAACCCTGGCTTTTCGTCTAATAAGCCAACACACTACTTACTAGACCACGGCGACTAGTTCTGTGTGTACATTATCGGTAAAGAAGCTTCTATTATTTATCTAGAAATACTTCGTTTTGTTAAGGAAACAGTGTAGAAACTACTTGAAACTATTATTGATGCTACACACACTAACCAACCAAAAAATGTTATAAAGAGCAGTAGCAATAGTAAAAGCGTAGTGGCACAATGAGTGGCATGCAACATTCATGCATTCATTCAATCGTTCATTCAAACAACCAAACATTCATACTCATATGCTGTTTCATATGCAGTCAGTCAGTTAAAAATCGAAGAGTATCAATTGAAATATGCAGCCATAGTTCAAGTACAAAAATCATACAATCATATACACTATTAGTTTTGATGCACATCCATACATACATACATACATACATATTGTATTTATTATTATTATACCATATTGTTATTGTTGATGTTCATATTGCTATTGCTGTTGCCATTGCTACTGCTATTGCTGTTGTGGCAGTTGCAGTTGCTGTTTTAACATTAGTTTTGTACACTCAATTCATATATTTTGATGGTTTATTGCAACAAATTTGTTTTTCTTTCTGTTTTTTCATATGAAAATGAAAGGGGAAATAAACGCAATAAAATGAAATAAAATGCAATAAAAAAAAACGGAGAGAAGAAGAGAAATGTCAACAAAAACAACAAGGAAAAGTAACACAAAGTCCATACACAAGCGCATACATATACTCAATGATTGAATAGCTAAAGGGTCCGCCAAACAACTTTTTTTTTGAAAATGCTTTAAAAAAAAAACTACTGAATATTTTCTCAAATTTCTTTTTTTATTTGAAAGTACAATCCTTCCGGTTAATAATGGAAAATAATTTCATTCAAATGGCTGCCTCGGCTGGCCATGCAGTAGCCTACACCAGAAGATCCCGTTTTTGGCAAAAAAAATCATCTTTTCAGATGAAGCTCATTTTGATCTTGGCGGGTATGTATGTAGACAAGCAAAATTGTCGCATTTGGGGCACAGAAAATCCGCACGCGTACATTGAAAAGCCGACGCACCCAAAACGAGTCACTGTTTGGTGCGGATTTTGGTCCAGAGGCATAATTGGGACATTTTTCTACGAAAATAAGCAAGGAGTGGCCGTTACAGTCAATGGCGATCGTTATCGGGCCATGATGAACAAATTTTTGTTCACAAAAATTGAAGAGAAGGATATTGGCAACATTTGGTTTCAACAGGACGGCGCTACGTGCAACACAGCCGAAGCTACACTCTAAGTTTTGCGACCGCATTGAAGGCCGCACTATCAGCCGCAGAGCTGATGTCGTTTGGCCACCTCGGAACTGCGATTTGACACCGTTGGACTATTATTTGTGGGGTGTCGTCAAAGATAAGTGTTACGCCGACAATCCAAAGACAATTGACGCTTTAAAGGACAATATTCGTGAAGCCATTGGTGAAATACAGCCGCACACAATCGATAATGTGCTCAAAAATTGGACCGATCGTGTACGCTACTGCATGGCCAGCCGAGGCAGCCATTTGAATGAAATTGTTTTCCATTATTAACCGAAAGGATTGTACTTTCAAATAAAAAAAGAAATTTGAGAAAATATTCAGTAGTTTTTTTTAAAGCATTTTCAAAAAAAAAGTTATTTGGTGGATCCTTTATATACTGGGGAAAAAGTATGACCTTCTCTCCACCAATACACACACATACCTACACTCCTGTATAACCATATATAAATATCCTTTTCAATCATATTGCAATTGAAACGAAAGCAAAAATAAATACAGAAACTCATTTCATGTGGAAATCAGAACTCATTGTAACATACTCACAATATATCCACAGTATGTCCACGGTATATCTATCGTAGTATTGATTACAATAACAATTAGCAGAAGTACAAGAGAAAAAAAAAGAGTATTTCTAATATTCTTCACAATACCACCAGCTTTCTCTCTCTCTCTGTCCCTCTCTATCATTCTCTTTTCTTATATGATTGCTTACATATTACAACGGCAAAACGGTTTAGAATTTTAAACTCTGCATAAACTATTGAACAGTGGTTTTGCTTTTCCTCTCTCTCTCTCTCTCTGGCTCTCTCTGGCTATTCTCTTCCTTTTTCTTTCATATACTTTTGAAAATCCTTTTATTGGTGAAAGCATTTGTAACATGCATGTTCATGTTCATGCCACCACATATAAAATATTAATAACGGTTGTTTGGAGAAAACAACAAAAAAAATTAAAGGATTTCCCTTTTTATTGCCAATAGTTTGTCTCCGGGCAAAATGTTACCAACTCGTTCGAATTTAATTAAAATTTTATCAACTTAATGAGAATTTGTAGAGACTTTCACAAATATCGCTTTATTTGGATACAACTTTACAGTGGAGTACAAAAGTGGCACGATGCCTAAGTTAAAGCGATTCAGATTTCAAGTCTAGAGAAAATTAAAAACTCTTCATTATGCTCGAATCCATTTTAATAATCCCAAACAGAGATCAGCAATGTGTATTCAAAAAGATGAGTAAATCGAATCATACTCATAATTTCTGGTACTTATACGCATTCATACTTATTTTAATATCATGGAACCTCTACTCATATTCAAAGTTTTGAAGTGTACTCATCATATTCATACTTAACAACATGTATAATGTTATTGATTTCGACTCTCCTCTATAACTCGACATATACACGAATCACAAACTAAGTATGATTCGCGTACGAACACTAAAATACTCACTAGAAGTTTGTATGTCTCGCTCTGCCTGCTACTCTGTCTTTTTTGCTTATGGGTCAGTCTTTATTCCAATTTTGTAAATGCAACAACAACTAAGACTGTAAATTTTAATGAATTATTCGAGTCATTCGAATAATTTATAAGTATTGTAAGAGTATTTTTCTAAAGTTATGGATCTAAATGAGTAGGCTTATGAATCAAACATATCTCGAATGGTATGAGTTTGATGTGAACGTTGTACGCATACTCGTTGCAACCTGTTCTTATAAATCAACGTTGTAGTGAGTATGAATGAATCAGCGTACATAGTTAAATTTCAATAATGTTGACTTACTTATATTCAAAATTTCATGAGTGCTTATGAGTAGCGAAAAAACCATTCGTGCTGATCTCTGATTCCAACACCAGACTTTTTGTCTTTTTGACCCAAAGAGGATAATAACAACAATGAACAGCAGGCAGTGGCAGTGATTAAGGAAAGGCGTTGTACTATACCTTAATACTGGGAGAAGATCTTCTCCTGTTATTTAAATAATCAGAACTTAATGTAGCTAATCTGGGCTCTGAAAGTACCCTGAAGTAGTAAGAATGTGTTTGCGGAATAGAAACAAAAGATGATTTTTATTCAATAGGCCGATTCACCGTGTATACAATACATAATTGTACATTACAACCCTTCAGTCAAGATTACGATCTAGCTTCTCACTACTCTTACGTTGGGTGTGTTCATTCTATACATGAGTGGCGGACATATTTTTGATGAGAAGCTTTTCACGGCTATTTTATTTTGCAGAATTTTTACCAGAAATCTACTGAGCAGCAGTTATCGAAGAAATATTTGTTTTTAAATTTCGATTTGATCGAAATGTCTGGCCTGGGTTGTGAACCGTGGCCTCACGTCTAATAAGCCAACATCCTCAATACTAGACTACGGCTACTGCGTCTTTACTTTCGCAAAAAAAGCGCAAAAATTACACAAGTTTTGTTTGATAGAAGTTTGTTTGAAAAATAAATCCACAATATAGTTTCCAAATAGAAGACGAACATTGGCCTGTCTAAGTGTAATAAGAATGGTCAACCTATTCCACAAGTAAGCTTATAGTAGAGCCTATAAAGCAATTAATTTCTTTTTATACTTAAATTACGCCAGCCTCCGCTAGGTTTACAATGACCATTCGCTTGACTCTAGTTGCCAGATTGCCTACATGTTAGTTTCCGATTATTTCATAACGATTGGCAACTACACAATGCGCCGCGTAACTGATTAGAGCTCCTTCGTAATACAGATATGTATCTACTGGTGAAGGCTTCTTTGATAGTTACATATGTCTTCAAATTCTAATTTACTTAATTTCTGTCCGACAGATTATGTTCTAAACTTGCAAGCTTGAAGGATATTTCAATTGTTGTCTACTTAGTAAAGCATCCAAAACTATAGCAGCTAATCTCGAAATTAAATTACTGTAAAGATACGGATAAAGTCTCATTTACATAAATTCATATAAATTTCAATCATTCGTATCTGTGTGTACGTCATCATTATTCGATTTTGGGAAGTAACTTTTATTTATTCATTCTCTATACTGAGCGTCCATATCCGATGCTTGGTTCCGCTTCTGTCCGTTGCCATTGAGTGGTTCTATCACAGCTCTTAGCTAGAAAACATTAATTCCCGAAGGACACAAAGCATTCCTGGGTGCTGCGAGTAATTAAAGCAATTCATCAGAATTACTCGTAGTACTTCAAATGAATGTGCCTCACCCGATTGTCCCCCTACTTAAGAGCTATGGAAAGGAGCATGTAAAACGGATTAGCTCAGAGATCTGAGGATGTCTTCAGTATATTCCAACTTTCGTAACTAGGATTATATTAAGAGGCCTTGGAATCTTCCTTTGCAGTACCATACTACTCATAGACCAAGAGTACTTTCCAAAATTAGCTCCTAAACAAGTGGGCTTGTTCAGATGGATACTGTTAAATAACTAACAGTGCTCTGTTAAGGGCAAATTTTGTTCTGTTAATGCCATATGTGGCGCTGCTAAAATTTAGGGATTGCGTCTTGGATTTTCAAATTCGTATTTATCTTCTTCACACATATGTTTGTATGAGTCGGGGAGAAATTTCTCAGCTGAGAAATTGATCTCTGGCTGTTTGATTTTAATGGACAATCACACACGAGAACAATTACTCTGGCACAAAATGGCAGCTTGTTGGCAAGAGAGGTGTGGAGGGTGGTTGTTTGCTGGCGTAATATATCAATCAGCTTCTACCCCGCACAAACCAATACATAAACAACACAAAAGCAATACACATACATTTATAAAACAGCAGGTTCAGAAAAATTTTTTGTACAGAGCATATTTAGTCTTTCGTTGGGCGTTGAGTACATACATACATAATTGGTCATTACAACCCTTCAGTCAGGATTACGACCTAGTTTCTCACACCACTTATGTTGTGTGTGTTAATTTTATTCATTAGTGGTGGGACCTACAGTTTAAAGTCGATTCCGAACGACAGATATTTGAGAAACTTTTCATGGCAATTTTATTTACTCTCAGAGTTTTTGCCAGAAATCTGCTGAGAGAAAGTCGTCGAAGAAATACTTTTTGTATTTTTTTTGATGTCTGGCCTGGGGCTCGAACCCTGGCTTGACGACACACTACCTACTAGACTACGGCGATTTCGTTGGGCGTTGAGTAGTGAAGAAAAAACTAATACATGCAAAGCAGAGTAAATGTATACAGTTTTACGCCAGATGAAATAGTCTCGTGTGTGACTGAAAGAACAAAAATTGTGCGGCTTATAAAATGGTCTCGTGTGTGATAGCACAATGACTAATGAACCAGAGGAGCTGACTGTTTTTTAGCACAAAAAATTTTTTTTTTGAGTTGGTTGCACTTATTGAATTTCCAACACTCAGACATCAACGCGCGTTATAAAATTCATTTCAATTGAATTGAAGAAAGAATGAAAAAAAGAAACATTTTTTTTTTTGTTGCTTGGTTGTATTTCTCTGTTCTTTCTGCTTTTATTTGTTGGATTCCAAGTACATTTTTACGAAACATGATTGAAAGTAACAGCCATAAATAAAAGATCTGCTGCGGCATTGTTCCGAAGTGTTTTATTTCTATTTCTGTTGCAATTTGTGTGTGTGTGAGTTCTTTACATTTTTTTCTTACTCAGCTTTCAACTGCAATTTTGCTAAACATCAATTTCGATTTCTATTTCAAAATAAATTCACAAAAAAACAGTTTTTTTCCTTTTTGCTTTCTTTCTTTTTCTCTCTCTATTGCCACTCATCATCATCCATGGGATGGCATGGCATGGTATGCCATAGCATTCTATACCATGCCACATAGTGTGTCATGTTGTATAGAAAATTTAGGCAACGACAACAACTACAACAAAATTTTATGCCACATTCAAGATGATTTTAAATACACAGCAAATACACGGCAAATACTCAGCAGCAGCAGCAGCAGCATCATCAAATAGACATCAGTTTTGTATCTTATTTTGCAGCATCAGTATCGGTTTTTGATAGATTCGTGGAAGTTTTTGTTGTTGTTTTTGGCTGGGATTGAGGGAAAATGAAGGGAGCCTAACCACTTTCACTTACGCTGACGAGTTTTCTTTCTGCAGAATGCCTTACTGCCTGATGATGGGGCTCAAAAGGACCTTCAAACGTTTAACGTTGTTTTCTAAGGATTCATGTTTTTTTTCTGTTTTTTTTGTTCGTATTGCAAGTTTTTCTTTTCAATCCACAATCCACTCCACGTACATATAAATTTGGCATAAACTGGTGTCATTTGGCTTTAGTGGATGATGCCAAACAAATTCTGCTTCTTACCAGCAAACCAATGCAAAGCCCAACCAAACCAAACCAAACCAAACCGAAACCATTGAGCGCCATCCATAAGAAAACCCCATGAATTTATTTGAATGAACATTCATTCGACTGACTGAATGGATGAATGAATGCCTGAATGAATGTTTAGATGGTTGCATGAGTGAATAATCATCACGATGATGATGATGATCATCATCTTTCGGTGTTTTTAACATAAAAATACCTCCAGCAAAAGTATTTCACTTTCACTTAAAATTTTATGCAACAAAATGAGGCAAAAAAAAATAAAATAAAAAAGAAAACCCAAGCAATGAACGTATCTTTAGGTAGCGTTTTCTTTTTTTTGAAATGTTAAAATCCATGTAATTGACCAAAAGAGACACAGAAAATATATTTTTTTTTTTTTTTTTGAAGAGGACTTTCAGATTTCTTTCTAATGGCACTTGTAATTGTGGTAGCATTTTGCCATCAAAGCATCAGCAGAAGAATTTTTGAGCAGGGAAAAAACAACAACAACAACAACAACATTCTTTAGATTTTTTTAATGAAATTTGATAATCAAACATGACTGATTACTGATGATGACTACATAATGCTGGTGATTAGAGGCACAGAATGCTTAGAAAATATTATGAATGATGAATACGATGACAGGCAAGCACTTTGTAAGGAATTCTTTTTTTTTTTGTGGGGAAATTGGAAATGATTTGTAGTGAATTGAATATTATTTTCAGAATTTTTTTTAATGCCACCATTATATGAGGGGTGGTATGAAAAATTTCCGCATTTGTCCTTAGGTACATAAAAATACATGTAAACCACTATAGTTCATGCTGAAGAGAAAGTTTAGACAAGAAAAATTGCACGACCTCGTTAGCCAGTTCACATCACCCCCTCGTGAGATGCCCTCAAATCACTTGTGCAGAATATCCAATGTGGTATGAGCATGGCCTGAAGAGGAGCCCAGTTGAAACCACATGTCGTTGGTGTCCAGATCTTCCAAAATTTATACCAAAGAGTGACTTTGTGTGTGAAGATAAATTCGAATTTTAAAATCCAAGACGCAATCCATAAATTTTAGCAGCGCCACATTTTGACGTTAACAGAGCAAAATTTGCCCTTAACAGAGCACTGTTAGCTATTTGACAGTATCCATCTGAACGAGCCCACTTGTTTAGGATCTAATTTTGGGAAATATTCTATGAGTCTATGAGTACCATACTATATGCTAAAGAAGGATCCAAGGCCTCTTAATATAATTAGCAACATAAAGGGTACGCCAAATAACTTTTTTTTTTTGAAAATGCTTTAAAAAAAACTGCTGAATGTTTTCTCAAATTTCTTTTTTTTATTTGAAAGTACAATCCTTCCGGTTAATAATGGAAAGTAATTTGATTCAAATGGTTGCCTTGGCTGGCCATGCAGTAGCTTACACCAGAAGATGCCGATTTTGTGGGAAAAAAATCATCTTTTCAGATGAAGCTCATTTTGATCTTGGCGGGTATGTAAACAAGCAAAATTGTCGCATTTGGGGCACAGAAAACCCGCACGCATGGATTGAAAAGCCGACGCACCCAAAACGAGTCACTGTTTGGTGCGGATATTGGTCCAGAGGCATAATTGGGCCATTTTTCTTCAAAAATGAGCAAGGAGTGGCCGTTACAGTCAATGTCGATCGTTATCGGGCCATGTTGAACGAATTTTTGTTCACAAAAATTGAAGAGGAGGATATTGGCAACATTTGGTTTCAACAGGACGGCGCTACGTGCCACACAGCCAAAGCTACACTCGATGTTTTGCGCCCTGTTCTTGAAGATCGTATTATCAGCCGCAGAGCTGATGTCGTTTGGCCACCTCGGAGCTGAGATTTGATACCGTTGGACTATTATTTGTGGGGTGCCGTCAAAGATAAGTGTTACGCCGACAAGCCATAGACAATTGACGCTTTAAAGGACAATATTCGTGAAGCCATTGGTGAAATACAGCTGCACACAATCGATAATGTGCTTAAAAATTGGACCGATCCTGTAGGCTACTGCATGGCCAGCCGAGGCAGCCATTTGAATGAAATTATTTTCCATTATTAACCGGAAGGATTGTACTTTCAAATAAAAAAAGAAATTTGAGAAAATATTCAGCAGTTTTTATTAGAATAAAATTTTTTTCCGATACTCAAGCTGCTGTGAAGTTCCTGGCATCACCGAATACCAACTCATCTTGATTTAAGGCCGAGACTAAGTAGAGGATATTACTTTGGCCAAGATATCCTTAATTAAAGTTTCGATATACAGACATATCTTTGGATATGAGTAAGCTGATGATGAATGTGAAACTTTCCACCTCTTACTCTAAGGTTTGTTAAGTAAGAAATCTGCAGATTGTTGAACCTTATTTTTAGTTGCCACAGTCTAGTAGGTAGTATGTTGTCTTATTAGATGCGTGCAAGTGGTTCAAAGCCCAGCTAAACATCTCGAATAAAATGGAATATACAGAAGTGTTCTTGCAAAAACTGTTTCAGAAAATAAAATTGACAAGAAAAGTTACTAAAGAGTCTGTTTTTCGGGGTCGCCATAAAACTGTAGCTTCCGCTACTCATGGATAAAATTAACACACACGACAAAGGTGTTGGAAGAAACTTGGTTGTAATCCTGACTGAAGGTTTGTAATGGTCATACAGTCAGGACTACACCACCTTTGCGTGTGTGTTAATTTAATCCATGAGTAGCGGAAGCTAAGTAAGTTTTATCTTTTTCTATACAATCCCATGTGCTAGTTTGCCACTATATTGCAGGATCAGAATATTGAACTTCTGATGAACCCCAGTATTTTAAAGGCGCCCCACCATCTGTCGATGTTTCTATACTTACAGAGAATTGGTACGCCTGGAGAAAATATAGATTCACTGTTCCCAGTGCAGAAGCTGTAGAAACACATCGGAAAAGCACACAATCTGTCAATGTCTAGACGAGTAGGGTTTTTTAGGGGAGTCTTTCTTTAATGGCTAAAAGCGGTATGCAAGCCCGGTACTCTTCGACCTTCTAGACTTTTGAAGTTGGTTGTAATCGAATTAGAAGTCCCCGTAGTCTAGTGGGCAATGTGTTGACTTATTAGACGTAAAGGCCACGGTTCAAACTCCAGGCCAGACATCAAAACGAAAATCTGAAAAAAAAATTTTTCATCGGCTTCCTCCCAGCAGATTTCCGGCAAAAAATCTGCCAATGAAATAGAATTGCCATGTAAAGTTTCTCAAAAAATCTGTCGCTCGGAGTCGACTTTAAACTGGGGGCTACAGCCACTCATTTATAATATTAACAAACACAACATAAGTGGTATGAGAAGCTAGGTCTTAATCCTGTAACGAACAATTATGTATGTGCACTGCAGAAGCTGAAGAAACCCTTCAAAGAGGCAATCGGTCTAGGCATATGACCACGACTGGCGCGGACGTAGTCCAATCTGGACGTCCAATTTTCGATGACTTTTTCCAACATTTGTGGCCGTATATCGGCAATAATACGGCGAATGTTGTCTTCCAAATGGTCAAGCGTTTGTGGCTTTACCGCATAGACCAATGACTTTACATAGCCCCACAGAAAGTAGTCTAGCGGTGTTAAATCACAAGATCTTGCAGGCCAATTCACAGGTCCAAAACGTGAAATTAGGCGGTCACCAAACGTGTCTTTCAATAAATCTATTGTGGCACGAGCTGTGTGACATGTTGCGCCGTCTTGTTGAAACCACATCTCCTGGACATCATGGTTATTCAATTCAGGAATGAAAAAGTTTGTAATCATGGCTTTATACCGATCACCATTGACTGTAACGTTCTGGCCACCATCGTTTTTGAAAAAGTCCGGACCAATGATTCCACCAGCCCATAAAGCGCACCAAACAGTCAGTTTTTCTGGATGTAACGGTGTTTCCACATACACTTGAGGATTACCTTCACTCCAAATGCGGCAGTTTTGTTTGTTGACGTAGCCATTCAACCAGAAGTGCGCTTCATCGCTAAACAAAATTCGCTTATGAAAATCGGGAACAACGGTAATCTCGTTTTGGGCCCATTCGACGAATCTACGCCTCGCTTGATGATCGTTTGGCTTCAAATCTTGCACGAGTTGGATTTTGTAAGCACGCAAACCAAGATCCTTCCGAAAAATCTTCCATAAAGTGGATGGACACAGATCCAACTCCTGTGCTCGATGGCGGATGGACTCATTCGGGTCTTCCTCAATGCTACGCTCTACAGCAGCAATTGCTTCTTCTTTACGCACCGTACAGCGTCTCTGGGGATGCGAGTTATCAATAAGAGTAAACGTGGTGCGAAAACGTTCCATGGTTAATCGAATTAACTGCTCTGAACCATTATTTTCGAAATAAAATTGCACTATTTGCAAGCGTTGTTCAGGCGTGAGTCTATTCATGGTGAATTGCCAAACCAAACTGAGAATAAATCACTTGACAGCTGTTAAATCGGTCGCCATCTTGAAAAGTAATGCCAACTTAAAGTTCTATACCTCTATAAAAAACACCCTTTATATAAACAGTTTAAGTTGGTTTTGATTTTTGCTTCGTTTTTATTTGGTAAAGTCGCCATCTGTGGTCTTGATACTCTGGTGGTTAATTGCGAGAGCTGATCAACTAACTGAGCCTAACCTGGATAATAAAGGGAAGAGTATCATTCCATAGATCGCAGTTGCGGATCACTAGCTTTTGTTCATCTGTTTGATTTCACTTGTGAAGCACACGTTCATTGCCAATGTTGACTGAAGGAATCATGGAACATAAAAAAAAGAAAACGTGGAAGGAGGGGTTAAAGAAAGATCCTGCGAGTGAAATCTGCTAATAGTCCGTAACCTGTCGAACTTAGCTTAAATTACGAGCACAAGAAGAAAAATTTCATTTTTCTTTGTTTATCATTCTCATTCAATGAAATATATGCGGATATAATATATTTATTGGTTTTTTTTTATTAAATTTCTGTTACAAAAACAATAGCATGTCACACAAAATGTCAATTTGAAATAAAAAAAAAACAAAGAGGGGGGGGGGGGGGGGAGTAGAAAAACAATGTGTCACTTAAACTATTATTTATGACAACCAGCACAGGATTAAGCATTATTGTGTAACGCAATAGCCTGTGAAGCTCTTAAATTGTAATCCCATTTTGTATTTCTATTAAGCAGAGACAGTATTTCGTTACTCTCTGGCCTGTTTAACAGACAGACGGACGGACGACACCTGACAAAATACCCTGTAAAAGAGCTCCTTTATTTTATTTTATTTTTTTTCTCCAAACATAGGAAAAGGAAATGTGGCAGTAAATTAAATTGTGACAGGAGAACAACTTAATAGTTTGAACAGAGATTATGGGTAGGCGACCAAAATATATATAAGTAATCCTGGATGAATGTCTCCTCTTCTAACCTATACTCTCTCGCTCTCTATCTCGCTCTCTCTCTCTATCTGTCTCGGTCTTCTGATGTATTTCCTGGTTTCAATTCAAATAATTTGGTTTTGTTTTGTGTAATAAAAACAAAAAAGAAATTTACATCCTTAAATATCCTTTAGAGATGATGACAGTGTGCTGTGCTGGTGTTGCAGATGCTCTGGGTTTCTGGCCACATACACTGGGCTTAGCACAAGGCCTTTAAAACTGGCAAGAGAGTACCATCAGCATCAGCAGTAACTTTATGGTTTTGGTCGGTCTTGAGACCTTTTGTTTGTATTGGTGTGTGTAAACAAGTGTGTGAATGTTTTTATTGCTTTATGGACTTCCTTTTCCTCTTTTCTCTCTCTCTCTCTCTCTCTCTCTCTCTCTCTCTCTCTCTCTCTTCTTTCGTTTATTATTTTGGCAGTGGTGTGGTGTTGAAGTGAATTTAAATAATATTTTCCCTGCAAATAAATCAAATGATAATCAAAATTCTATTGTGTTTTGTATACAACACTCAAACACACAGACAAACACATTTTGTTTAACAATAATGATAACAACAACAACAACAAGAATAATCATATTTTTGATGTATTTTTCTCAATTTTTTCTTGCAGATTCTTTTGGGTTACACTCTAGAACTTCTTCTATTTTTTCTTAACGTTCATCCTGTGCATATCCTTTTTACTTCTTTGTTTATTGGATTCTCTTTGGCTTCGGGCAAAACACTTTCACAAACGTAAACGTAAGATTCGTTTATTTTATACGGGGTCTTGTTTGTGGCATCAACTCTTATAAGAAAAGAAAATAAAACAAAAAATAAAGACGTATAAAGACTTAATAAGAGGCAGAGAGAGAGAGAAAGAGAGAGAGAGAGAGAGCAGAAACAACATTTTTCATCATTTATAATCTTCATCATGTGCAACATTGTTTAAGGACATGTTTTATAGGTATGTACAGACTAATATATATTTTGTATTGTATGTTTTACAGTTTGCTTATATACATACATATATTGGGTGTTGAAACTAAAAATGTGTGCTTTTTTTGTAATATCTTCGAAGTTTAATAAAGAAAATTTCATTAAAAGTATCGGCAAGTATTGGAAAGTACAGGCACGACCATCACACTCTCTGATGAATTCTCTACATGAGGGATCCCTTTAGGCGCCTGCAAGCTTACAATCGACAATGCAATCGTGGACCTTCTCAACATTAGATTGGCAGCTTCGGACACGGACAGAACGGCACAGAAAATCGCGTGGCAGCTGTGCTTAAACTCCAAGGAAGTAAGCTCAGCATTGTTATCGGCGTTATTACGGGGCATTGTATTTTTTTTTTATAGCTTTACGAGCTAACGGTTGGGAATCTTCGTAAGACATTGGTAGCCCGGCCTACCAATGTGCACGATTCGCCGCAAGACTTACTCTCGGCTAGCTAAACGCATACGTACTAAACCCAAACTAGTTCGTCACACATTCAACCCCCCCATCTCCCGGGATCAAAATCAAGTATTACTTCGGCGGGGTGGAGATTCAGCGAGTGCTGCCAAATTCAAATTCTGTTGACCTTGCTCTCTCAGCCAATCTTTGCTGCGTCAATACCCTCCTTGCGAAAACACATACTGCGTTCCAATTGTCACATGAGGTTAACATCAGGTTAACTATATTATCGGGCATTACCTGGAATCCTATTGTCCTCTCCAGGCAATTTCGTTGAACAACATATCGCGGACAAGTAAAGAAAACATGCTCTGCCGTCTTCCTTTCATTGCGGCATTCTGGGCATGCCTCGTCTCCATCATGACCATACTTACAGAGATATGCCCTATAACATCCATGGCCGGTTAGTAACTGTGTCAGGTAGAAGTTCACCTGACCATGTCTCCTTTTGGTCCATTCGCCTATGCTCGGTATGAGTCTGTGGATCCATCTTCCTTTGGTTGAATTGGACCAGTCTTGCTGCTTTCTATGCGGGGCATTGTATTATAGGAACGCATGCGAGGCATATTGGTCTTGTACACCTTGCAAATGATTTCTGCAGAAGCTGTAGAGATGAGGAGAAGGAGGAGGATGAGACTGTTCTTCACCTACTGTGTATATGCCCTGAACTTGGTCGGAAGAGAAAGAGGCACTTGGGTACCTACTACATGGAGAACCTGGCTCAACTGTATTGCATGGGTATTGGCAGTCTGAGCTGGTTCATCGAAAGCTCCGAGTGGATCCTGGACTAGGGGAAAAAGTAAAACTGTGGTATCACAATAGGCCCTGTGTGCGGCCTAAGTGTGTCCGCTCATGACTCCATTGAGGGGACAGCCACTTCTAACCACCTACCATTGGCAACCGTAAGCTAAACTAAGTTTTGTCTTCATACAGCATACTAAGCTGAGGACTAAGACCAGACAGTGATGCAAAATGGATGCATGCGATCTTAAACAAATGCATGCGGATAATCCTGCACTATCATCAACCAATAATAGTGTTAAGAAGAGGAATTCAACAGTCAATGGGATTTTGTCTTGAGCCGGAGGAATCAAGACACTTTTGTTCCAACAAAAAAGTGCACTGGTGCCTACGTACTAAACCCACCCCCTACACACTTCAACCACTCTCCCCCCGCTGGACTGCCGTAGGGTATTACTTCGCGGAGAGCTGGTTAGCTAGAAAGCTTTATCACATCAATTCAAATTTCGCCTCCGTTCCTTCAGTCTTCGGAGTTCTAGCATAACTTCAGCCATTCTCTTACTATATTGACTCCAAAGAATGCTACAATTCAACAGCTCTTCCATTAGACGGTTTGGTTCCAAATTCGTTTCTCCTGGCCACCTTAATCTGGGGCAGCAGGTTAGAATATGCTCCGCATCTTCCTCCTCATCTACACAGTTTGGGCATATAGGTGAAGTGTCATGACCAAATCTGTGCAGGTACTTCCTGAAGCACCCATGACCCGTTAGGGACTGGGTCACGTAGTAGTTCAGCTCGCAATGTTCGTTCATCATCCAAAGGGTTACATCAGGGACTAGGCCAAATGTCCATATTCCCTTTAAACTGCTCTCCCATCGTGACTGCCATTTGTGCATGAAAGTCCTTCGTTCATCCGCTTTTATAGCCGCTACTTGTCCCGGGTACTCGAGACGGCGAAGTTATATCCTCGTCATCTCATCCGCCAGTATATCTATTGGTATTGTCTTTGCCAACACCAATACCGCTTCATCAGACACTGTCCTGAAGCCACTTATCCGTCTAATCGCGCTTAGACGATACACCGAGGACAGTATTCTCCTTGTCGTCCCCACTGAGAGTGCCTCCGATCATATTGGGCAAGCACACAGCATTATCGACGTTACTACCGCCGAAATTATTCTCCTTTTAAATCGACCTGATCCTCCAATATTTGGCATCATCTTCACCACTGCTCCCTATGTTACAGATGCTTGTTCGCCGATGTATTTCACGTGCTCCTTGAAGTTCAACCTGTCGTCGATAATGACTCCCAGGTATTTTATTGCCCTCTTCGATTCGATCATTGTGCCTCCAACGATCACTTTCATCTTCTCCACTATCTTCCGGCCGCTTATCAAGACGGCCTCCGTTTTATGTGCAGCAAGTATCAATCCTGCCACAGCCACCCAGGCTCCAACATTTCGAATCGCAGTGTTCGTTTTCTCCGCTATTTCCCTTATCATCATAGCTACCGAGACTATGGCAATGCCATCTGCAAAGCCCACAATTGTAGTCCCGTTTGGCAATCGCAATCGAAGTATACACCCAATATACACACATGTGGTTGTGTGAGAGTGTGTATTGTTGTATGTATTTGTTTCTATAACTTCGTTATTATTTCCTTTTTATATTTCATATGTGTATTGTTTTGAACACACACGCACTCATGTTCACGTACATATGTATGTACGTGTATGAGTGCGTGCATGTACGTGTATGTTTTTCTTCTCATTATTAACTATCTTGTCACTGTGACTTACGTTTTTTTTTTCCTTCAATTATTTTTTTTTTGCCTTGTTGTTGTCGTATTTTTTTTTTGTTTTTGTGCTTAAACGTGACATGTCTTGTATTTATTTTCTGTTTTCTTTTCCTGAAATATTTTCATGTTTCTTGTCGGCATTTCTATTCATGTTATTGTTGTTGTTGTTGTCATATTCATATTTTATTGTGTTATTTTCTTAAACAATTTGTGTCACTTCATTATCTGCGTACAAAGCAGTGATTCTTAAATTCTTTTTCGGATATGTTTAAATATAAAGGGTGTTTTTTATAGAGGTATAGAACTTTAAGTTGCAATAAAACAACGATGGATTATTCGATTGACATGAATTTTATTTATCCCAAAGATAATCTTGTGGCATTACATTTTAAATATGATTTCTGGCATATGACCGCCACGGCTGGCGCGGATGTAGTCCAATCTGGACGTCCAATTTTCGATGAGTTTTTCCAACATCGGCAATAATACGGCGAATGTTGTCTTCCAAATGGTCAAGCGTTTGTGGCTTTACCGCATAGACCAATGACTTTACATAGCCCCACAGAAAGTAGTCTAGCGGTGTTAAATCACAAGATCTTGGAGGCCAATTCACAGGTCCAAAACGTGAAATTAGGCGGTCACCAAACGTGTCTTTCAATAAATCTATTGTGGCACGAGCTGTGTGACATATTGCGCCGTCTTGTTGAAACCTCATCTCCTGGACATCATGGTTATTCAATTCAGGAATGAAAAAGTTAGTAATCATGACTCTATGCCGATCACCATTGACTGTAACTTTCTGGCCACCATCGTTTTTGAAAAAGTACGGACCAATGATTCCACCAGCCCATAAAGCGCACCAAACAGTCAGTTTTTTTGGATGTAACGGTGTTTCCACATACACTTGAGGATTACCGTCACTCCAAATGCGGCCGTTTTGTTTGTTGACGTAGCCATTCAACCAGAAGTGCGCTTCATCGCTAAACAAAATTCGCTTATGAAAATCGGGAACAACGGCCCATTCGACGAATCTACGCCTTACTTGATGATCGTTTGGCTTCAAATCTTGCACGAGTTGGATTCTGTAAGCACGCAAACCAAGATCCTTCCGCAAAATCTTCCATAAGGTGGATGGACACAGATCCAATTCCTGTGCTCGATGGCGGATGGACTCATTCGGGTCTTCCTCAATGCTACGCTCTACAGCAGCAATAGCTTCTTCTGTACGCACCGTACAGCGTCTCTAAACGTGGTGCGAAAACGTTCCATGGTTAATCGAATTAACTGCTCTGATGGACGATTTTGTCGACGATAAAATGGACGTAGTGCGCGATACGTTTTCCGCACAGAATCATTATTTTCGAAATAAAATTGCACAATTTCCAAGCGTTGTTCAGGCGTGAGTCTATTCATGGTGAATTTCCAAACCAAACTGAGAATAAATCACTTGACAGCTGTTAAATCGGTCGCCATCTTGAAAAGTAATGCCAACTTAAAGTTCTATACCTCTGTAAAAAACACCCTTTATAACGAAAAAGAAAAGAAATGAAAACTTCATATTATTTAACAAATTGCAATAGTAAGGGGTGTCATATTGCTTTTGTTTGTTGTTATCGAGGTATTCAGGTGTAAAAAATCTGCACATTATTGTTGATGGCAATTGGTGTGAGTTAAATTTCGTATCCATGAGACCATTACTTATGAACAGACGTAGTTTTGTCTCTTTCAATCCTGCTGATCTGACAAAATTCACTTAATTTCACTACTTTTTCAGTGTCAATAATAATAACTCCCTGCCTGGTGGGGTGCTCCTCATTCAGAAAAGGGAGGACTGGAGGAAAGATGCAGCGCACCTCGCGGGGGATACCGCACAAATCTACACCGATGGGTCCAAATTGGAAAGAGCCATTGGAATTGGTACCTATTCGAAATCAATCGGAATATCCAAGTCTATAAGGCTACCAGATCACTGCAGCGTCTTTCAGGCGGACGTATAAGCAGATCAGGCTGCTGTGAAAATAATTGTGGACAAAAATGTTCACAGGCGAAACATCACCATACTTTCCGATAACCAAGCGGCCATCAAAGCATTGGATTCTAGTGTAATAAACTCCAAGACGGTGTACGACTGTCGCAGATATCTCAATGGGGTGGCGAACCGATATGATGTTTGTATCACATGGGTACCGGGACATAGAGATATTCCCGGCAACTGCAGAGCAGATAATTTGGCCAGAAGCGGCACGACCATCGAACTCTCTGATGAATTCTCTACATTGGGGATCCCTTTGGCTACCTGCAAGCTTATAATTGACAATGCAATCGTGGACGGCTCAAAAAATCTGGCCAAGGCTGGATAGCAGGCGCACGGCTACTCTGCTTTAACTCCAAAGAATCAGGCTCAGCGCTGTTATCGCGGTTATTGCGGGGTATTGTATTATAGGAACGCATGCGAGTCGTATTGGTCTTGGACACTTCGCGAATGATTTCTGCAGAAGCTGTGGAAATGAAGAAGATGATGAAACTATTCTTCACCTACTGTGCACATGCCTGGCATTTGGTGAGAGGAGGAAGAGACACCTGGGTGCCTACTACATGGAGGACCGAGATCAATTATCTTGCATGGATATCGGCAGTCTGAGCCGCTTCATCGAAAGCTCCGAGTGGTTCCTGGACTAGGGGATAATGTGAAACTGTGGTATCACAATGGGCCCTGTGTGTGGTCTAAGTGTGTCCGCTCATGACTCCATCGAGAGGACAGCCACTTCTACCTACCTACCAAACCCCGCTTATCATTTTTTCTTCTCATCACAAAATGGGCATACAGGGCTTGAGTTGGTTTCTTTTCTGAACAAGAATTTTTGGAGTCTATAGTATACGGTTTAAGTAGCTGTTGCTTTCCCTAGGCTGATCGGTGAATCAAGACTTTTCTTGTTATAATTATCCGACAAAAATTTTCTGTCTTCCTCCATCTTTCCTTCCTACTCCATAGAAATTTTCTGTTCCTTTAGAGGTATGGAAGCACTCTCTCTCTCTCTCGTAAACTCATATGCCTGCTTACTGTCGTGTATTCCCACGTGATTAAGAATCTCCTGACTAGATGGATATCAACTTGCCTCGATGGTTTCCTATTTTTTCTCGGACTAACCTCAAGTTAGCCGAGTGCTCGTAAGGCGACCTGACTGTCAGATAGTGTTGCTACGTCCCGTCCTTTATACCTCCTTTACGAGTTTAATTGAGCACACATTTCGATTGCATTGCACATTCTGCTTGGAAAATACTCTCGAGTTTCTCACTGTTTCTCAGTATTTTATACCAGACCCGAGCAATTTCATTCTTGTCCAGTGTCTGCCCAAAAAGAGAAAAAGTTAATCTGGCAGTAAATTAAAATGTGTCGGGAGAGCAACTGTCGTTGACCCATTCTGTATATCGCAGAACGGTTCCTCTCCTAAAAAAGTACGTAGCCTTTAAATTGCAGCATTCACTCTTATTACTCAGTCTCGTTGAGAGGCATTTCCCAGGCAATTGTTTGTCCAATTGACAGTCAAAAAGGCAGTTGTATGCTTAGTTCCATTATACTAAACAAAGCTTTCATAGCATTGGTCTTCCCTATCATATGCAATGGGCTTAGATTAACACTGGCCAGGAAACGAGAAAGGTTACTAGTCTTGCCGGTTTCTGTGGTTGTAACAGCTTTGCTGCTGTATCCGAAAGTGTTCCTCTTGCGAAAGAAAAACGTCCGGTAGGTACAGCTTTTGCTGGAGTAACAATTCTTGGCCAATTTAAATTTGAATCATTCCGGAGCGTAGATCGATTGTCGTGGGCACGTTTGGTGGTTAATAGAAAAACAGATCTTCTGTATGAAGACTTTTTGTAGTGGGTGAAATACTTAGCCTTTTATTATTGGCCTAGGTTAGTTAAGGTAACTGGATACCAAATGCCTTTCAGTGCTAGCAGATAGGATTTTTAGCTTCCAGTGTAGTGCTAACTTTATGAAAAGATCGTAAACGTATGTCCTCTTTGTTCAATATTAAACCGTTTCACTCTGCTTACACTTTTATTGTGTAAATGAAGAATTTCATTGCAAATCGATATTAATAACTCCATAAAGTATGCAACATTTCGATAGCATTTGAAAATTACAAGTTAAGCCATAACGTATGCAATAAAAATTTACAAAGATACAGGTTTTTGTCAAGCTTGTCTTAATCTGTAAAACTTTTTAAACGAAATTATTGCCTGGTCAGTTGTCACACAATATTCAAGCCTTTCGTACTCTTTAAACAATTATCTTTAAATTCCTCTCCCTCGGCCTTAGCTGGTGGTTCACCACAAATTTGATTGCCTGTCAAAAGCGTTTTACATTCAATATTCTCTCTAAGAATGTCTGCAACAACAACACACACAATTACACAGGATCTAGTTACACTAGCAAGGATTTAAACGACCCTTACTGGGGTATGTAAGTGTGTGTGCGTGCGTGTTAATAGTTCAACGGCTTTTTAAGTCACGAAATTTAAGTACCGCACCGCTGTGAAGTCAAACACTGACCCCCTTTTGAATAAATCGCGTTAAGATTGGTACGTTATTAAGCTTTTGCCTGCAACCTAATCCTGTTAGACTACAACAACAACAACAAGACATGAACAATAATAATGTTTACAGCAACAATGCAGGATAACAAAGAATATTACAACAACAACAACAACAACGACAATCTTCATAATTCATGGTGGTTTAAGCGCGAGCAGCCATAAAAAACTGTAACGAATAGCAAGAAAAAAGGGAATATTTGTACGGAGGGAGGGAGGGACAGTGAAAGGAAAGAAAACATTTCAAAGGAAAAAATAAACAACAAAAAAAACGTAAAGGAAACTGACAAAATATCGTTTGCCACAACAATAATAATGAAGAAATAAAAGAGAAAAACGTGTAATAAATATTAAAACACCCCGCCCCCCCCTGCTCTTGCGCCCGCAATACTTTCACCATCATCAGCATCTCCAGCATTACAGCTTCACTACTTTTTATCATTCTTAAGCAAAAAAAAAACTCCAAAAACCAAGAGGAAACTACGCATGGAAAATCATAAAGAGGATACCTTCCCCTTATCCTACCCCACTTAGTCTAACTTAGCACAAAATGAGATGTTTTTTTATGAGCCTGCAAAAACCGAAAAAAATTCCCCCATCGAACTAAGAAAACTGTTTAGTCATGGTCAGGTTCTCCCGCTGGTCTCAATTCTTTTCTTTTTCTCTTGCTTGCTCCCTTTTGCTGTTTTCCATTTGAAGTTTGACCCGCCAAAGGCAAATGGTAGAGAGAGAGAGAGAAATAAAGTTTCTTCATTCCAAGGCATCAGGAAGTAAAGGAAACGTGCAACAACAAAATATTGACAAACTATTTAGTGGTTGGATTAATAAAGAGGAGAGCATTTCTTTTAGGGATGCTGGAAGCTGGGAAGCATGTGGCAAGACAAAACTGTCAAAAAATTTAATTTTTCAATATTCAATTTGGTGGCATATTTTTCTTTAAGTTTTCTTTCTCTCTGCTTTCCATTTTCTTATTGAGTTTTCTCCTTGGGCAGAGCATAATTAAAGTCACATAACCGTGTCGACTCAATTATTCCATGGAACAAGTTTCACTCACTGTTTGAGGACACTGCAATGCTTAAGGACAAGAAAACTTTTTCGTTTTCTATTTCACAATACACTTCTCTCACATTCTCACTTCCTATTATTCATAAATCTCTAAGAGAGCCAGACAAAAAAGAAAACTTTTGCATACTTTAAGGGTTTTATCTTGAAATAATTTTTAATGCAGAGACAAAGCAGAAAAAGAAGGTTTTTTTAAATAAAGAATTTAATTTTTTATTGTTTTGTTTTTATCATAAACAAATTATGTCAAAATGTCATAAATTGTTTAAAAACTATTGCATACTTCTAGGGGTTATTAAGAAACAATATACTTATTATGTTCCAGTCGAGTGTCATAAGACAAGAATAAGATAAGTCAGAAGAAATAAAATCTAAAAAACAAATTTCCTGTCAAAATTGAACATACCATAAACAAGAAACAATTTTTCTCTGTCTTCCTACGGTTACTTGACACAATTGTATGAGTAATGTTAGCATACCCAAAGGCTGATTGTTTGAAATAAAATATGTTGCATACTTTAAGGGTAAATCATTTGAGAGAGAGAGAGAGAGAGAGAGTTTAAATAAGCAAAGAAAATTGAATTTCTTTTTATTCAATTATTCGACTAAGATTGCCACCTAGTTTGAAACAGTTTGGAACTGATTAACCCTCCATCGTACTGGGACATAAAAGTTTGGTGTTTATTAACATAAAGTTGGGCTTATAATCTTCATTAGAAGTTAAAATATAGCCAATGTACTGCATCACCAATAAGTTGCACTTGGTCTTTAGGTCAAAGTACTTAAGTTAGATTCTCGAAACAAAAACTCTAAGTCTTCTAAGGTTATATCGGGTCCGCCATCTAACGTTTTTGTTTTCAACTAGTTCTTATTTCGTAAATTGGTAACACTTAGCTCATGTCTGATTTGACAGATAATTAGTTTTATCCTTCCGCTGAACGAATATGTATGGTTGTGTATACGCTTGAACAACGCTGGGAAATATTGCGACATTACTTTGAAAATCATGGTAATGTTGCAGAATATGTGCGAAAATTGTGTACGGATTTTGGAAGAAAAAAAGCACCGTCAGCTCCGTATGTTCGTTATCTTGTGAAAAAAGTGAAAGAAACTGGCATCTCCTCATCGATAAACCAAAGCGTGAAAAGCCAAAAACAGTGTGTACACCCGAGAATATTGCTGCTGTGGCAGAAAGTGTGCGTAAAGCGCCATCAACATCAATTCACCGTCGTTCTCGGACACATCATTGAGACGAATTTTGCATAAAGACCTTGGTATGACGCCATACAAAGTCCAATTGGTTCAGGAGTTGACGCCAATTGATCATCCAATGCGTTTTCGCTTCGCTATGTGGGCCTGCAATCGACTTACAGAAGATGCCGATTTTGGCAAAAAAAATCATCTTTTCAGATGAAGCTCATTTTGATCTTGGCGAGTATGTATGTAAACAAGCAAAATTGTCACATTTGGGGCACAGAAAACCCGCACGCATACATCAAAAAGCCGACGCACCCAAAACGGGTCACTGTTTGGTGCGGATTTTGGTCCAGAGGCATAATTGGGCCATTTTTCTTCGAAAATGAGCAAGGAGTGGCCGTTACAGTCAATGGCGATCGTTATCGGACCATTTTGAATGAATTTTTGTTCACAAAAATTGAAAAGGAGGACATTGGCAACATTTGGTTTCAACAGGACGGCGCTACGTGCCACACAGCCGAAGCTACACTCGATGTTTTGCGCCCTGTTTTTGAAGATCACATTATCAGCCGCAGAGCTGAAATCGTTTGGCCACCTCGTAGCTGCGATTTGACACTGTTGGACTATTATTTGTGGGGTGCCGTCAAAGATAAGTGTTACGCCGACAAGCCAGAGACAATTGACGCTTTAAAGGACAATATTCGTGAGGCCATTGGTGAAATACAGCTGCACACAATCGATAATGTGCTTAAAAATTGGACCGATCCTGTAGGCTAATGCATGGCCAGCCGAGGCAACCATTTGAATGAAATTATTTTCCATTATTAACCGGAAGGATTGTACTTTCAAATAAAAAAACAAATTTGAGAAAATATTCCAGTAGTTTTTTTTAAAGCATTAAAAAAAAATTATTTGGCGGACCCTTTACAATCGGCTACAATTTACTGCCTTAGACAGTCGTGTACTCTGCAATCATTTTGAGATGATAGTTCAGTCTTTGCTTTTATCTAGACCGATACCCTCCTTAAGCTAACTGCAATACCGTGGGTCTTGAAGATAGTTCTGATGCGATCTGAATTCCTTATTACAGGACAATAACTAAGTATTCAAGTATGTTAATTTTAGACGACAACCTTTCCACTTAAAGGCAATAACGATAGCTAAAGTTCTTGACAGTGTAGTTGAATATTGAGGGACGGGAATTAGGTCAAGAGATCATACTGTTTTTAGTTGGATCAGCAGATCGTATAACAATAAAAGAGAAAAAAATATAAATAAATAAATTATACTGAAAATAAAATGAAAGCAAATACATATAAATATTTACTTTAAAATAAAATATTTATAACAGAAGCTGTAGTTTATATCATATTTTCGATATTTGATTTGTAAATTCTTTTAATAATCTTTTAAAATTCGAAAGCGTAGAACAGGATTTTATAAATTGTCGTAAATTGTTAAACTCTTAACTGCCAGAATACTCAATACGTTGTTTTGTTGTCTCTGTACGGCAAAAAGCTACTCTCAGTTGTCGACTATTTCGAGTAATAAAGGGATTTTGAACTTGAGCGAAACGTATTGTATGGTGGCCTATATTGTGGAGGCATTTATATACATACAAAAGTATTTGTAACTTGTTAGTACCACATATTGGTAGAATTGATGGAAAATGTTCACTATACAAAGATCTTGTTGAATGTCTCATTGGTAAGTTTGCAACAGCCTTTAATGCTCTATTCTGCAGTCGTTGTAGAGAACTGACTTCAACCTTTTTTTTTTGTATGCATAAGTTGAAGCTAAGTAGTTAATGTGGCTTTGTATTAAACTTTGATAGATCAATAACTTTGTGGGTTGATTAAATTTGTATTTGAATTTATATAGTACTCCAATAGCAGGTGAAATTTTCGACTTAAGGTGTTTTATGTGTTGATCCCACGCAAGATTAGATTGAAAATATAGTAGTTGATTGAGGATACTTCTTCGATTTCTTTGCCATTAATATGTACACTGAAGTTTGAGTTAAAACGCACATGTGGTCTAAATCGAATCAATTAAGTTTTACCTGGATTAAGAAAAAATGTATTTAGTCGCATATATTCGACTATAAGAGCTGCATCACGCTTGGTTTAACTACATCCTCATATTTATGTGGATAGAAAATAGATATGTCATCTGCATACATATACATTTTACCTGTTAGCTCCAAATTTTTTATATCGTTCTATATATATGAACATAAAAACAAAAAGCAAGGGACACAAAACAGTTCCCTGTGGTACGCCAAACTTAATTGGTTCCAAACTGCTTTTCTGATTATGGACTTGAACGAACTGCCTTCTACTTTTCAAATATGACTGAAATAATAAAAGTTCATGATCACGAACGCCATAAAGTTTAAGTTTTTGGATCAAGATCTCATGATCAATCATATCAAAAGCTTTCTACAAGTCGAAGAAAATTCCGACAACCGCACTGTTACCCTCATCAATCATTTTGCAGATGCAATTCTGGACATTAATAACTGCTTCCTCGGTACGACATTCTTTTCGAAAGCCATATTGACAATCATTAAGCAAGTTATTCTTTTCAATATATGTTGATAATTAGTTATGTATAATTTTATCAAAAAGGTTATTGACTACTGGCAAATTGGACGAAACTGATCAATTACAGTAGAATTTTTGCCTGTGGCTATCGGTATCACTTTATGTATTTTTAGGGTGTTTTTAGGGTGAATTTGAACCAAATGAGATACAAGAAAACTACCGCTATTTGTAAAAACTTTAGGTGATATGTTTTCATGCCCACAGTTTTTGTTGGGCGGAAGACTTAATATTGATTTTTCAACTTCTTCGGGGGTTGTAAAATTCAAGACAAACAACGCATGCGTAAGGTTCTCAGAGAATTAAAGTCATCCGCAGGATTTTCATTAAAATATTGCTTTAAATTTCGTACCGATGTTAAAAAATGTGTATTCAAAGTTTCAGCCTTAATAGCATCATCTAAAATAGCATTACCATGACAATCTCTAATATGTAGTTCCTTTACTGAATTCCTACCTTGAGTGATTATGTCCTACCTTTAAACTAAATGGATGGACTAAAGTGTTAATGAGTATATCACAACACAGGTATTTAGGATTAATAGCGTTTGGCTCTCAGCCTTTGGAAGAAGCCTATACTACACATACGTATTTCCTAATCCAGAAATGTCAGACCTCACAAAAGGGGATAGCAACAGATGGCGCATTGAATATTAAATGTGTACAGATTTATGCTGCTAATGAAGCTGATCATGTTGCTGAAAAATTAGCAACGTTGACCATCAGATCGTATAGGTATACTTCTATGCCGAGTGATCGTGATTCTACTCTTGGACAAGATGGAAGTGCTAATGAATATATCACACAAGTTTTATAAGGTATGTAGTTTCTATTCTTCAATAGAAGTCCATACTAGACATACATATTTCCTAATCCAGGAATGTCTGGCATTATTGAATGAGATACCGACACCTGCTCCACTGACCCTTAATTGCGTACAGGATTCTGCAGATATTGAAGGCAATCATGTTACCAAAGAAGCAACAAAGGCAGACGCATAAATGCTCTCTTATGCATGTGATAAAAAAGAGCAAAGAGGAGGAAAAGAAACAGAGAGAGAGAGAGAAAGAAAATATTTACCACTAAACGCCTTTAAATATGCTACAAAAATAGCAATTAATTACAAAGTGAGGACACGCTATCCCCTCTCCTGAGCATAATAAATTAATTTTTTTGCAATAAATTTTCTAAAATTCCTATACTTCCTGTTATCAATTAACTGGGCGTGACAAAAATTATGAATTTTAACTGCAAATGAGTTTGAAAAAGTTCTTCAATGTAAACACACACACACACATTTTTTTTATATTTATTTATAAAATTTTCCTTGTTTTTGTTTTTGTGCGGGAAAATAAGAAATTTTATTAAAAATTTTGCCAAATGCTTAGTTGGTGTAAGTGTGCGTATCTCTCTCTAATTTCCTAAAAATATCACTTCACCTACACCTACTCACACTTTGTCACATAAAATACCATTTAATTGCCTTCAAAATAAACATGATGAACAACAAAAACAAAAACGACAATAAAAAACCGTTTTTATTGCCCCATTAAAATAGGCGCAAAAAATATAGTGAAACCTACTTACACTCAAGCACACAAAAACCCACTGGCGTACTCACACTTAGTTGCACCTCAATATTTCGTTCATCATCAATCATTTATCATCACTTTAAACATCCATCAATGAATGACATTTACAGCACAGCGCAGCACATCACAGCATAGCATAGAAGAGCACAGCACAGCACAGCACAGAGGGTACGGTACCCAACACCCAAAGCCCAATACACTGCCTTGATGTGCTGCACACCTAGCGCGGCCCCAATGTGACTTGGCGACATTACCCAAAACACAAATCCCTGGCACGGTGGCTAAATTTTTTTTGTTGTTATTCGGCTGGTACTTGCTAAAGTGTACCAATTTCTTTTTTAATTTTCTCTTTGGATTGCATGCAGGAATTTAAAAGAATGCGTTCTATGGAATCAGATTTCGAATTAAAATTTTGGAGTAAACTAATTGGATTTTACAAGGCATTGTGAAGCATTTAAGATATTTGTTCGAAAAAAAAAATGAAACATCACATCACTACATATGTACGTTATACCTCTCTCTACTTTGAGCGAGTCTAATGGAATACCTCTTAGCGTCAAAAAAATAGGCAATTTAGGTCTCAGTTGTTGCTAGTCCATCAGCAACATGATCAGCTTCAAAAGCTGTATAATCCTGTACAGAATTAAGCGTCAATTTACCATGTGTTTTCATTCATTTAATAATACCTAACTTTCCTGGATTAGGAAATATGCCTAGTATAAGCATTTGCTACCACCATAAACCCGAAATACCTGTGTGATATGCTCTTTCATACTTTACTCCATCGCGTCCAAGAATGGAATCACGATCTCTCGGTATAGAAGTGTGCCTATATATACGATCAGCTGGTTCACGCAGTAATTGTCTTATATGCTGGCCTATACCTCGATCCAATACTCAACTTTACTGCCGAGAACTTTAGCGATCGTTTTCGCTTTTAAGTCAAAAGTAGCCGTTTAAAAATCACCTGACTTGATTTCTTAGGTCCTTTGAATATCTATGACAAGAAACTCTGATCGCTTCAGAAGTATTTTCAAGATCCAACGTTTTATAGTCTGCTCATGGAGGCAATTGGTGTAGAAATATTATCTCGAAGAGTCACAGAGTACATGACGTCTTAAGGCATTAAATTGTATCCGATATACACCAAACTTTTAGCTTGTAGTACTAGGGAGGGTTAGATTAGGTGAGGTTAGCGGGTAGCTTCCCGTTCACAGGCAAGTTCATTCGGTGGCCATGTAGCCAATTGTGTTACACAATGCAAGGTAAGCCCTCTTGCCTTGATCCGTTAGTGACAGATTTGAATCACCCCGAACTTCATATAAAATCGGACAGTTCCCTTAGAGGCTTGTTCGCCACCATATCTAGATCTTCAAACGATTCGTCATGCAAAAACCGCTGACGTCTGTCGTGAAGTGCGGGGTATACGAATGGTTAAACGCTCTAAAACTTTTTGAATTTCTTACCTTCTTACTGAAGGGAAAACACTGCCTTTGTCAACAGTCATCTGTGGTGTGCCTCCTGCGTAGCTTAGTTTGTATTTAACAATCATTACAACAGACCAGTTCCATTGAATTCTAAATGCATGTACAGCCCAGTAGCTAAACCTCTGCAGTTCTTTTTTGTGAGAAGAGGATTCCTTTTCCTACCCCAGAAGGCCTTCAAAGCAAACTTTGGGTTATTGATAGTATCGAGTTCCTATAGGACTCCCTGAAACCGAGGGAGTTTATGCTGTGGGGACAGTGCTGCAACGCATCAAACATAGACAAAACAACTTCAATCCGGAACCTTCTTCTCGCAGCCATTATTAAATCCATTAAAGACTTTTTCTACTCGACTCAGCAATCACATACATACATACATAATTGGCCATTACAACCCTTCAGTCAGGACGACGACCTAGCTTCTCACACCACTTATGTTGTGTGTGTTAATTTTATACATGAGTGGTTTAAATTCGACTCCGAACGACAGATTTTTGAGAAACTTTTCATGACAATTTTATTTACTGTCAGAGTTTTTGCCAGAAATCTGTTGAGAGGAAGTCGCCTAAAAAATACTTTTTGTATTTTGTTTTGATGTCTGGCCTGGGGTTCGAACTCTGGCTTTACGTCTAATCAGCCAACACACTGCCTACTAGACTACGGCGACTTCACTACGTCTCAGCAATCCCTAACAAAAATTCGAGGAAGACTCAGAGCACTTGACAAGGAAACTTAGCCGTAAGAACGCTTGCACTGGAGTTGACATTATTAATCTAAGCTTCAAAGCTAATACCTGCCGTTCTCTATATAACACCCGCCTAAGATAGTTCTCATTACGATGCACTTGCCCCACAAAGCTTGAAAAAATCTGTTCAAAGCTAATGTTTTTAAATAATTTCAGTTCAACCAGAGAGAGAGAGAGAGAGACAGAGAATATGCCTTCTGCAAGTACAGACTGACCTTAAAATTCTTTAATTCCTTGTGGATTACACCCTATAGTGGTTCTTGCAGCATTGTCATTTAATTTTCTCAAAGGACCCCTAATCACCCTCTATTTATGTCAGACTTGGAGTTTCAATTGGAGTTGTTAACCACAAGCAGGGAATAGACAAGTTTTTTAAAAGACGAAGTTGGCAGCGGTTAATGAATCTCTGAATCGCAATGATAACCTTAGTTTCAGCATTCCTCCTCTCAATGATTTCATTCTTTTAAATGCCTGCCATCCTGCTGTTTGGCTGAATCGTATTGCATACCCACTATCGCTCGCACTATCGCACACAAATGTAATAAAAACACGCCAATATTGCCGGCAATCATGTCGTTCGCTCATATTGACGGGTTTTTGTTGTTGTTTGTGAATGAATGCTGATGACTACGATGATGACTGTTCGTAGATGTTGTTGTTGTTGTTGATGTTAGTTGATGCGTTGCTTGCTTGTATACAACGGAGTGACGAACTTGTTTGTCTGCAACTTGCTTCTACTGCTGTTGCTATTGCTGTAGGTTGCTTTAGGCTGCTGTGCTGGCTCGGGTGTTGTGCTTTCGTATGTGTAGTGGTAGTGTTTCAACAAAAGACAAACAAGGTGCCTTAAATTGTCGCAATTGATCTGTTAACTTATAAGTAAAACCATTAAACAACAATAACAACAACCACAATAAGTAATAGTAGTACGCACACACCTAGCTACACTTGCACTTGAGAGTGTGTATGTGTGTGTTTGTAAGACTATAACCTTCGGAGAAAAGTTGCACGAGTTCAATAACGTTTTTAACAAACAAAGTTGAGAAGGAATGTGTGCCACCAGCCAAACGGCGAGAGTCAGTATGAGTGTAAGAGTAATGATGCTGACTGGATCCTGTTGTCTGTCGTCGTTAATGAGCATGGCGATAATGATGTTAAGTTTTTAAATTGCTTAAGAGGAGACGGGTCAATAATGGATGCAAATGAGTATAAGAGTGAGAATTGATTTCTTGTGGCGTAAGATGATTGGGCTCATGGTACTTAACGCTTTATTTTTATGGAATTTCTCTCCTCTGCCTAAACGCCATTAAGTATTGATGATGGCGAGTTGATAAGTGCGATTATAATGCTGCTTATAATGATTTTTATGAGAGATTAGCATTTAAATTTAACCATAATCCTGTCAGCCTGTTGTTTGTTAGCATGCTAATGGAGAAACAATCAAAGAAAATCCATAAAAACGTGGAGAACAAAATTTCAGATTAGAAGTTAAGAAAAGCCATAAACAAAGTGTGGCCATAAAGATGAAAAAACAAACGAAAGTAATTGGTTTTTTGTTTTCCACGAAACAGCAACAACAAATCCTAACCAGTCAACCAAACCAAGTCAACCATCGCATAACCCCAAACACAATTTGAGATCGCAAACAAGGTGACAACTAATTCGCGTTAACAATGTGTCAATGTGGCTAAAAGCAACACAGTATCAACAGCAGCAGTAGTAGCAGTAACAGTAGCGCAATAAAACAAACTTTTTTCCTCCACCTTTACAGTGGCCTTTGGTAACCGAAAGTTTTTATGTTTTTTTTTTATCGCCGTTAAAGGAAGTGGAACAAACAGAACCAAAAAGAAGGAAACGTTTACAGTGTAATAATCAAACAAATTTACAACAACTTTTATTATGATGCTTCTTCTTCTTCTCTCCACTTCTTCACTTTAGTTTGTGTATGTGTGTAATGGGTGTATGGTGTGTCTGTATTTTATCATTTTTATTAAATATTTTTATTTACTTTTGTTCCCATTTTATTGCCATCAGTCAAAAAAGTAACGTTTTTTTTTGGGGGGGGGAAAAATAATTTTTTTTTTATGTTCTTTTCCCTTGAAAACTTTGTTTTGGCATGAATGAAGCACACTTAGCTTGTGAACAGAAAATTTTATCAATTCAAATCCATTTATGTTTGTAGTTAGAGGCCTATTTAGCTGGGTATGGTCAACTGTGTGATATTATCCATCAAATGTTGATTGTTAGAAGGGCCGCTTGAACACTTAATGACTCTTAATGGGGTAGGGGACCTAGAGAACTTTTGTTTTTCGAATATAAACACAATTGTAGTCATGTTAACACAATTATATTTCGACGATATTAGATTAAATTAAGTTGCATCAGTTGCTAGTCAACTAATCTCGCAAGTCCACTCGAAGTCCCTATTGTCCATTGTGATATCCTGAAAATTCTATGTCCTTAATCTAGTTTCATTCATATTTTCCGTGATTTTTTTAAAAACCAACCACTTATCTTAACAAATCATATTTTATTCCATAGAAACATATTTCTGGAGCGACCCATTTTGTAAACCTAACTCCCATGAAGTGTGTCTTATGCCAGTATTCCATGGAGCTTCCTGTTTTCTTCCACATCCAAAACATTGACGACTGCGGTCGTAATTACAGTCCGAATAAATGTCAAGACTTCAGTAATTAGATTTGATTTCTAGGACTGATTATTACAGTCCGAATTCCTTCCAAAGGAAGGTTGAAGTCGCCGTAGTCTAGTAGGTTGTGTGTTGGCTTATTAGACGTCAAGCCAGGGTTCGACCCCCAGGCCAGACATCAAGACAAAATACAAAAAGTATTTCTTCGGCGACTTCCTCTCAGCAGATTTCTGGCAAAAGCTCTGAGAGTAAATAAAATTGCCATGAAAAAGTTTCTCAAAAATCTGTCGTTCGGAGTCGACTTTAAACTGTAGGTCCCGCCACTCATGTATAAAATGAACACACACAACATAAGTGGTGTGAGAAACTAGGACGTTGTACAATGGATCAATTCGACTGCCGGGTACTCTACTTGCCATAATTGATACGTCCTCTAACCGAACCTAACCTAATCACTGCCTGAATTCCTTCCAAGAGCCGTAAGAGTTCCTATTTCTTTCCCCCTTAAAACAGACCAGAATATTGTAAACACACTGCATGTGCGGACACCACATCATCTGCATTCAGTTATACTCTTGAAAGAATTCTAAAACGGGTGATATAATCCACTAGTCATCTCAAGAGCCAATCAGAATTTCTGATAAAATCAATTTTGCAATCATTTCTCCACAACAGCTCCTACAATAGTGGTTATAAAAGTATTCAGTACGTTGCTACATACGCCCATTAGGACAAGAGAATCTTCACCTTTTCCATTAAAAGAAATTGTCAAAGGATTCACCAAACGGGAACGAGACTTTCATGTTCTCAACTCACATCAATCTACCACGTTCGATAGTGGCAATAAAATGATATGTAAGTTCTGCTGCGTAACAGTTACTACGACCCCGTAGTAGCTCATCTCTCAAATACCCTAACCACTGCAGGACCCATATCAATCATCAATTCATCATCATGTGGCTCAGTAAGCGAATGCAGCTCAGAAGGCGCTTTGATTTCACTACATTGGATTATAGGACTCTAGGCGATGCCATACTGACCACATTGATGTCGATAGTCGAAGATTCGAAATTTAATTTCCGAACACATTTCGTGGCCATAACAATGGCGTAAAGATTCGTTTGATAAACATTGCACTCAGCAAGCAATCCGAGAGATGCTGAAGTGATAAGTTCATCAGCATAAATACGCAATCCGGCAAACATTTCCCTGTGCGGGGCATCAATAAAAATTGAAATCATGGTGTTCTGAAAAACAAATTTTGCGGTTCAATATTCTCTTTAGGTCCTATCGAAGTTTGGAGTGGCAACGAGGCCCCGCACTCGTATGACATATGTATGTATATTAGAGACTAGATGAGTAACCAGCTCATTTTTAATCAATTCCTGCATGTCTCGGTATCAATACTAGGTTTACGCTAAGGTAGATGCAAATATGTGAAAATAGCTTTGAAGGCAATGGTGTCAAAAGTTTTAATAGTTACCATCCACAAGGATATTGTTACGTTTTTACCTTTTTAAAAGCGTTTAAATATGAGTTCGTTAATTGCAAACAAAGTAAAAACAAATATGTGTTTAACTTAATTTCAGTTAAACTCTCTTTATTCTTTACACTACTTTTGTGTGCCACCGTATACAACTTAACGATACAACAATAATAATCTGTTTATTCACTTTACTAGTTCGCACAAGTATTCACTGGATCTTTACAACCACGACTTATTTTGTTCACGCGCAACTTCACACAAGGCTGATTGAATTCTTACTGACTGCTGCCTGCTTTGTCCAGCCCTTTTATAGTCCGACGCAATCAGTCTAACGAACATTCTTGAAGTGGAATGTTCGTGATCTCGCCTTCTCGAGAGCTCTATTGCTAATGCATTGTTGTTTGTGAACTTTGCTTATGTTGTCTATCCCTTTTTGTCACATACATGTTGTTGTTGGTACCAGGCGCAATCAGGTTCGTCGTACATATGTGTGTGTGCAGCTTTAGATAATCAACACGTTCATTGTATTCTTAGTGTTAGTGTGTATTTGTATCGTATGGCTTTTGTTTATTGTTTTTGTTGTTAAACGATATTAGGCCGTTTCGATTTGCGTAACAATATGTATCTAGATTAGGGGCTAGATGGGTAATCAGCTCATTTTCAATCAATTCCCGCATGTCTCGGTATCAAAACTAGGTTTGCACTAAGATAGGTGCAAGTATTTGAAAAAAGCTTTGAAGGCAAAGGTGTTAATCGCTACCATCCACAAGGATATTAATCAACACTACGTCCAGGCTGAGATGCTGTGGTGTAGTGATTCAATGTTGGACTACAAATCCAAACATATCAGTTTCGAATTCATTAGAAGACCAAGAATTTTTCTTCGTGGTTGTTACGAATTTGAAAACCAATAGATTTCGCTTAACATATCGGGTCCGCCATCTAACGTTTTTTTCTTCAACTAGTGCTTATTTCGTAAATGGTAACACTTAGCTCACGTCTGATTTGACAGATAATTAGTTTTATCTTTCCGCTGAACGAATATGGTTGTGTATACGCTTGACCAAGGCTGGGAAATATTGCGACATTACTTTGAAAATCATGGTAATGTTGCAGAATGTATGCGAAAATTGCGTACGGATTTTGGAAGAAGAGAAGCACCGTCAGCTCCGTATGTTCGTTATCTTGTGGAAAAAGTGAAAGAAACTGGCATCTTCATCGATAAACCAAAGCGTGAAAAGCCAAAAGCAGTGCGTACACCCGAGAATATTGCTGCTGTGGCAGAAAGTGTGCGTGAAGCGCCATCAACATCAATTAACCGTCGTTCTCAACAATTGAACATTTCGGAGACATCACTGAGACGAATTTTGCATAAAGACCTTGCTATGACGCCATACAAAGTCCAATTGGTTCAGGAGTTGAAGCCAATTGGCCATCCAATGCGTTTTCGCTTCGATAAGTGGGCCTGCGATCGACTTACAGAAGATGCCGATTTTGGCAAAAAAAAAATCATCTTTTCAGATGAAGGCCATTTTGATCTTGGCGGGTATGTATGTAAACAAACAAATTTGTCGCATTTGGGGCACAGAAAACCCGCACGCATACATTGAAAAGCCGACGCACCCAAAACGAGTCACTGTTTGGTGCGGATTTTGGCCCAGAGGCATAATAGGGCCAGTTTTCTTCGAAAATGAGCAAGGAGTGCCCGTTACAGTCAATGGCGATCGTTATCGGGCCATGTTGAATGAATTTTTGTTCACAAAAATTGAAGAGGAAGACATTGGCAACATTTGGTTTGAACAGGACGGCGCTACGTGCCACACAGCCGAAGCTACACTCGATGTTTTGCGCCCTGTTTTTGAAGATCGCATTATCAGCCGCAGAGCTGATGTCGTTTGGCCACCTCGGAGCTGCGATTTTACACCGTTGGGCTATTATTTGTGGGGTGCCGTCAAAGATAAGTGTTACGCTGACAAGCCAGAGACAATTGACGCTTTAAAGGACAAAATTCGTGAAGCCATTGGCGAAATACAGCTGCACACAATCGATAATGTGCTTAAAAATTGGACCGATCGTGTAGGCTACTGCATGGCTAGCCGAGGCAGCCATTTCAATGAAATTATTTTCCGTTATTAACCGGAAGGTTTTTCAGTAGTTTTTTTAAAGCATTTTCAAAAAAAAAAGTTATTTGGCGGACCCTTTACAAACAATCCGTCAGGCAGTTTTCTGATGATTGAATTAAAAAACGAATATCTCAGAAATATTTGGCCACTCGTGAAAGAATTGGGCCCAATTAGCAAAGTTTTTCACTTCTATACGCAACAAAATAATGGATTACAAAATACAAATTATGACGACACATGGCAACCCTATCGTTCCAAACTACTCACCGGATTGACTAAAAAACACTTATTAATTGAACTAAAATAAGGCATCAGTGAAAATATGAAACCGCATAAGCAAATGGAGGTGAATTGTAACAAAGCTAAACTCCCTTAAGGAACTAGTGGAGCAATGCTAAATCAAATAATTTCAGACTCCAATGATATTGATATCCCAGTGGGAAAATCTGCATTCCTATACTATTTCTCCTGACCATTTTTTAAGAAGGATACGCTATTCATTCTAGACAGTTCATATAAAATTAGTTGTGAATACAGATACAGAGTTAGAGTTAATAATAAGGCAGAGCTTGGTACCTGCTACAGTTTGATACTTTATATTATAACATTCATGCCCATGGTACGAATCGAATTTCTCTTTAAATACTTGAAGTGTTTCATTATTTACTCTTAAATCGATTCATTCGTATAATAATTATAGAGTTTTTAAAAAGCTACATTGCTTTCTGGCTGCCTAAAACTATGCAACATAAAACCTTGAAATGTTTCCCTTGAAATCACACTAAATGTTCATGCAAAAATTAACTACAAAATGACACTTAAACTACATTTTCTGGCATGACATTTTGCATCATTAACTAGAATTCACAGCCTTAATGTAGGCAACATATTTTACTTTAAAAAAACACAGCCTAAATGCACTTGTACATTCTACAACGTTAATATGAAACCAATTATAGACGTTAATTGTGGCTTAAGCGTATTTTCCATGATCATTTTGAAATTATGGAATGAACAGCGAAAGAAGAAAAAAAACACGAAACGAAATCCATTTAAATAGGCAGGCACCCTCTACTCTAGAGTGGTGGAAGCAGCAGCAGCAAGCCTGACATAGAATAACATTTTGTAGAGAAAGAAGGAAATTTTTTTTTTTTTTTTTTGGAAAATAAAATGAAAATCTGTAACAAATAGAAGGAGAAAGAGAGAGAGAGAGAGAGAGAGAGAGAGAAGGAAAGAGTAGCAAAAAAGTCTGCTTTTAATGCATTTCTTTATGGCAAAAACAACTCATTTCCGCTCCATAAACATTCGTTTAGTGGTTGTATTTGAGTTGCTCGATGGTTGTTTGGCTGGCTGGCTGGCTGGCTGGCTGGTTGGATTGGGTTGCTTGCTTGAAATCACTATGACTGGGCCACTAAGGGAATACAAGCTCTAAGCGTCGCGTGCCCGCATGTTGACGATGTTGATTATGATGACAATGAAGCTTTTGAGTGCTGGCGCAGCCATTTTTTCTTTAAAGGACAAGGGACAGGACATTTGAAAAACTTTTTAGAATTTGATTTCATTTTATTTTCTATTTGTTTGAGTGTGTTTGTGTGCAAATTTATAAAATTATTTTTTTAAAATAATTTCGTATACAAGTATCATCATCGTGGTTAATGCTACATTATGATTATAATGCTTATCCCCCTCTAATATGACCTAAAGCTGCTCAAATACAGCCAACCACCACCACCATCACCTCTGGCGGGAGTATGAGCATCAAGGCAGCATTTTAGTTTTATTACAGCAAATTGTAGTTGTTGTTGGCAAATTTTATTTCAATTTTTTTCTCTTTTTTCTCCACATTTTTTTTTGGTTTTACTTTCATCACCACAGAAAAAAATTTTTTTTGCTCATATTTTCGGTTGCTTTTCTATGTCTACGAATTTGTTCGTTTTAAACGCTGCCACCAAAAGAAAGGAGAAACAAAAATTAAAAAAAATTATTCGAAAGTTGTTTGAAAAGCACAAAAAAAAAATGAAAAAAAAAAACTCAAATAAATGAGACCACTTAGCCAAACATGGCAAACGCCCATTGTGATGCTGTGCTCATAATGACGACAAAGATGATGATTTTAGTTCAGGACATACATACATAGTGTTTTGCTATTGCTGCTGTTGGTTCCAGTGCAGTTTCTATGAATTTATAAGACCATCCATTTCACACAACTCCCTGTGGAGTCAAAGACATACAAAAATGTTCTTTTTTTTTCTCGCCCTCTCTCTCTGTTGCAATGCTTTTTTATTTTCTTTTTTGTTCTTTTTAGTGATTTGAAGGCATTATTTTTCTTTATTGAAAGCGAAAAAAAACACAAAAAATTTTTGTACAATCCACTGTGTGCACAATGGGATGGAATACAGAATGTGGGATTTTGGTGGAATAAATGAAATTACCTTTGAAGATATTTTTTGTATTCGAAATTCAGGTAGGCAGATATGGTCGCTTGAAGAATATCCATTACGTTGTGATCAACTCTGGCAAAAGAAAGATCCACGGCTCTTATGGCTCCTTAGGGTTGTCTGATTGGACATCTGTCGGAGCATACAGGCTGGCTGATATGTATTGCAACCAACTTCAGATTGTTATCATTTGTAAACCGCTCGTCTGACAGCTGACAGATTTATTCCACTAACAGTTCATTTTATTATTTACAAGCTTACAAAAGCATTTTGTTCTGTTGCATTCAGAAAAAAAGTTATTCGTGATGGAATTCAAGCGTGACCACAGGTGGCTATCGTTAGAGCCCTCCAGCATTTAAATGTGAATAAATCTTATGTTTCTCGTACCATTGCTCGTTACCGTGATACTGTGAGTGTTGCATCGCGTCTAAAAAGTGGACAAAAAAACGGTAACAACACCAGAAATGATCCGAAAAGTGAAGACCAGATTTGATCGAAATCCACGCGGCAGTGGTAGAAAAATTGCTCGTGAGTTGAAAATATCGCGAGAACGGATGCAACACATATTGAAAAATGAGCTTGGACTAAAGCCATTGAAGTTCCAGAAAGTGCAAGAGCTCACCGATGGACAAACAAAAGTTAGACTGGAAAGAGCCAAGGAGTTACTTCGCTTGCACGAAAGTGGCCAGTTACCGAATTTGGTTTTCTACGATCAGAAGCTATTTCAAATTGAGAAGTTTGTGAACAAACAAAATGATCGGGTTTACTTGCCAAAGAGGTCAGCTGAAAATTTACGCTTGCGATTGGCCACCAGAACTCAAGCGCCGCCGATGGTAATGGTGTGGGCCGCCGTAACGGCCGATGGTCGCTCCCCGCTCGTGTTCATCGACCGTGGGGTCAAAATAAATGCCGAATATTATCGGGAAAATGTCTTAAAGACAGTACTGAAGCCCTGGGCAGACAAACATTTCGGCCGCAGACCATGGACACCACCGCACTCAGCACGCGTCAACCAAGAATGGCTTAAAAAGGAGGTTCCTCGCTTCATTTCTACCACACAATGGCCACCAAAATCTCCGGATCTCAATCCGTTGGACTTTTACGGCTGGGGAATTTTGGAGAGTAAGGTTCTCACTAAAAAATACCAAAGTGTCGATCATCTCAAGACGGCGCTTCGCCGGGAACAGGTCAAAATACCGCAGATCCACTTCCGTGCAGCCTGTGATGGCTTTGTCGGCCGTTTGAAGGCCATAATTGGTACCAAAGGTCGCCAATTTGAACAAATCTAAACTGATTCTAAAATTTGATGTTCTTTCCAACATTTTTTGCTTTTGAAGAATAAAATTAAAAAAAAAAATTAAAAATATACAGCGCTTTACTTTGTTGCACTATATCAGCCATCCTGTATGGATCGACTCTTCTTCTTACAATTATTTCTGCAGCTATTTCATGAATAAGAAATAGAAACAATACTTTTGTACCTTTAGTAGGCTAAAACATAGTGTTATAAGCCTTTGGCCTGTGTAGTGATTAAAGAGTTTGACAGCAAACCGGATCAAGCCAAGTTTGAATCGTGGTAAAAGAAGGAACAAATTATTTATCATGGTTTTCTCGCTATTAATTCATACATACATACATACATACATACATACATACATACATACATACATACATACATACATACATACATACATACATACATACATACATACATACATACATACATACATACATACATACATACATACATACATACATACATACATACATACATACATACATACATACATACATACATACATACATACACAATGGGAAAAATACTGGAGAGGATAATATACAATCGACTACTGACGTGTGCCGAAGCAGGAGGAGCCCTCTCGGACCTGCAATACGGATTTAGGAAAAGACGGTTCACTGTTGACGCGATAAGTAGAGTGGTCGACATTGCAAGAGATGCAATAGAGGGCGAAAGATGGAGATTTGGTACCAAGGAATACTGCGCGGTTGTCACACTTGACGTTAGGAACGCGTTTAACTCGGCGAACTGGGGGCGGATTATGAGAGCCCTTTTCAATATGGCTACGCCGCCATACTCAATGGAGATCCTGAATAATTACTTTCAGGATAGGAAGGTAATATACCTCCGTTGATGATGGAGAAAAGGAGTACGTACCGACGGCGGGTGTCCCGCAGGGCTCTGTACTTGGGCCACTACTGTGGAACATTATGTGGGATGGTGTACTTCGACTGCAACTGGCAAACGGGACTACAATTGTGGGCTTTGCAGATGACATTGCCATAGTCTCGGTAGCTAAGACGGTAAGGGAAATAGAGGAGAAAACGAACACAGCGATTCGAAATCTTGGAGCATGGCTTGATGAGGCAGGATTGACACTTGCTGCTCACAAAACGGAGGCCGTCTTGATAAGTGGTCGGCAGATAGTGGAGAAGATGGGATTACGACCTAGTTTCTCGCAACACTTATGTTGTGTGTGTAATTTAATACATGAGTGCTGGGGCTACAGTTTAAAGTCGCTTCCAAACGACAGATTTTTGAGGAACTTTTTCATGACAGGTTTATTTAATCGCAGAGTTTTTGCCAGAAATCTGCTGAGAGGAAGTTGTCTAGGAAATATTTTTCCGTATTTAGTTTCGTTGAAAATTTCTAACCTATTGTTTGAACCGAGGCCTCACGTCTAATAAGCCAGCACACTACCTACTAGACTACGGCGACTTCAATTCGATTCCTTTTAATAAATCCATCTGGGAGTTCCTCTGGCCACTGATCCGTAACCACACATAGACTAATATGAACAACGAACATCACAGAGAGGTCTAGGTAGCGCCACCGCTTGAGTAGGATTAGGAGTTATTGAGCAAATATTATTGCAGAATATCATAAAACAAGCGAATTCCGAACTTCAAAAGAGCAACGTTTTTCCTTTCTTGTTGAAAGAATACTTTGTTTTCACCATTGCTGTTTTCGTCACTTCCTCTCCTTGCTTTTGGAATATTACATACATATGTACATAAATAATTGGTCATTACAACCTTTCAGTCAGTATTACGACCTAGCATCTCGGATCACTTGGTCAGGACCTACAGTTTAAAGTCAACTCCAATTGACAGATTTTGAGAAACTTTTGCATGGCAATTTCATTCATTCAACTCTCAGAGTTTTCTCCAGAATTTTGCTCAAACGAAGTCGCCGTCGAAATATTTCTTTAATATTTCGTTTCGTTGGAGATATCTGACCTGGAGTTTGAACCCTGGCCCTACGTCTAATAAGCCAACAGACAATCTGCTAGACTATGGCGGCTTCATTCGATTAAGCGACTTCAATTCCTTTTATATAATCCATCTGGGAACTCCTATGGCCACTGATCCGTAACCGCACATAGACTGATATGAACAGCGAACTTCACAGAGAGGTCTAGTAAGGATATGACAAAACAACAGAATCCAAAATTCCAAGAGAGCAACGTTCTTTCTTGGTACCGACTAATAGAAATACCTTGATTTCATCACTGCTTTTTCATCTCTTCCTTACCACTTACGACATAGTTTCTCACACCACTTATGTTGTGTGTGTTAATTTTATACATGAATGGTGGGACCCACAGTTTAAAGTCGACTTTGAACGACAGATTTTTGAGAAACTTTTTCATGGCAATTTTATTTTACTCTCAGAGTTTTTGCCAGAAATCTGCTGTTTCGTTGTATTGGAGATGTCTTGACCTTTAGTTTTAACCCTGGCCTCGCGTCTAATAAGCCAGCACACTACCTATTAGGCTACGGCGACTTTATTGAAAACTTTTGGTATATTACGTGCCATCAATTGTTATTTGGTTGCCCACCATGCCTCTTAGCATCATACTTTGTATATTTTAGGGCTTCCTAGTGATACCCATGATCGAACCTTGTATTTCTTATGGTTTTCGTTCTCCTTTTATTAAGTTCCAGAGAGCTGTGTTACTGTGTTGGGTGCATATAACTCTGACCCTCAAGCAGTTTTGACATGATTGCATTTGCTCCTGAGATGTAAGTTCCTAGGACTTGAGACATCTAATGTAAAAGATTTGTGGTCCCAGCGAACTAGTTCCCCAGAAATTGTCTAATTAGCAGAGGTTTTCATAAAATCCCTTTGTTTATAAAATTGATAGGAAATTATAAACATACATTAAAATAGGCATGGTAATCCAAATGGTCTGCCTAATATTCCAATGCACAATTTTTGTTTCACTTTTTCTCACTTCCAACCCATAGTGCGTTAAATATGAATTAAAAAATTCTTTTATTTTTTTAAATAGTTTCTCCTCCTCTCTCTCTGTCTCTCTTGCCTTGTTGTTCTATAATATTTTATATTAAATCCTTCGTTGAGTATTTATTGCAAGCTGACCAAATTTGTTCAATCTCAGTATGAGATTTTCTTTACATTTGTGCACGTTTTTTTTTATTTTTGTGCCACGCTTTCTTCATACATTTTTAATTCGTTTAACGAACAAAAAACTCGAAAAAAAACATTCACTCACTTGCTTTCTCTCTCTCGCTCTTGTCTTGTCAGTTTTTAGACAACATCTGCTATTGAAAATGTTTATTTAGCAACGAAAGAAAAAAAATACGAACTGAAAACAATAGCAAAACTGTGTACGTATGTATGTGTGTGAAAGAAAATTAAAAAGATTGCTTTAAAAAAAGGGTACAAAAACAAAAAAACCCCAACTCCTGGCAAGCAAGAGTTTCTCTGCCATGTTTTTGTGTTAAATTCATAGAAAAATGGAGTGTGTATACGTGTGCGGGTCCTTAATATTTGTTTTTGTTTGTACTTATTCAGCAACTTGTTTATAACATAATTAAGATTTGTTTGTGTAGCTTATTCTTCTTCTATTTCTACTTCTACTTCGTTTTTTCTTTTTTTTTTATTGTTTTATTGCTCTTTTTCAGTTATTCCCTCAACATTACTCACTCACTCACACACTGCCTCACTATATCTCTCACTCCATGGTTTTCTAAATTATTTCTTTTGTTGTGCTGTTGTTGTAGCTCGTTCTATTGCCGTTATGTTATGCTGTTGTTTTATTTTTTCTTTTTTCTTCTGAGGAACACATTCATTTTAAGTGTTTTGTTTACTGGTTTTAAGTGATGAGCAAAAGAGTTAAAGAAGCGGGTATAGAGAGTATCAAAGCAAGAGAGTGAGTATCACTACTACAACCATTGCTCTACACTCGTTTGTTGTTGTTAGTCTTCTGGCCATATTTCATTTGAAATGTATAAGAACAGCATAAGAGAGTGCAACAGAGAGTGTTATTTATTCGCTGTATGTTTATGAGTATACATACGTACTCATACGTGTTTGTGTTGTTTTATTGTCTTACCATGCATACGTACGCACTTATACACTTAGGCAAATAGATATGAAATGAATTTTTTTCATGTTGCATATGGCTTAGGATGTTGCGAAGGACCATATACACAGAACATCACAGAAAAAGTGCTGAGCAACATGAAAATCATAAAAATGTTTACTTTTTCCTACAAAAAAAATTAAAAATTTTTTTTGTTTCCTTTTGTCTTTTAATGAATTTGTCAGATTTTTTTCTAATTTTCTTATGCATTTTACCAGCTGTTTAGAAAATATTTCATTCAAAATTTTCTTTCACGTTCGCCTTAGTCTCAAGAAATTATGACATTATCTTCTGGCATGTTTCCTAGGTTTTTAGTTGCTTAATTAGAACTGGAAGGAAAAGAATACAGGGCTTACTTGTTAGTTTTCTGTGGAAATCGGCACACTTATCCCTTTTTTCTTTGTTAAATAAACACGAAAATTTTCGTGAGTTTTTTTGCGATTTTTTTTTAAATAAAAAAAAAATTTTCTCTACGTATTGTTCAGAGAATTATTTTAAAAAGTTGAAATCTAAACGACATTTTACTTTTCTTTTGGTAAATCTTTACTTGAGTAAAAAGTTTCCTGGAAAGTTATTTAAACTGAAAGTGAAAGAAAAATCAAATAATAGAAGAAAGATTTTCTTCCCTTTAATGTTAAATTCCGTATCTGTGATATAACGCAGATCATTTGAAAAATTTTTTTGACAAAAGAAATATTAGTAGATTAGATGGCACGTCCACACCTTTTGTTTCTATAGAACGAATATTTTTTGTTATTTCTAGGTTCACAATACTCATTGCTTATGCCTAACAGCAACTTCTAAACTGACAGCCGCCTCAAAAAGCACGGATTTCTCCGGTATTATTGCATTACTGTTTCATTGCCAATGAGCAGGTTGGTTAAAAGCTAGTGTGGACACGGTTTAATGCGAAGCCTCTGCACTGACCAAGTTCTTTGATTAGTTTGGGAGAATTCGGTCAGTACAAGGACTATGGTTACCCGTGGTGTCACAACGGGCTGCTATATGTGCTCAAGTGAATTTTGGTAATCAAAGCTATCACTCCAATCTATCTACCTACCAATACCAACACCAATGAAGTTCCCATAGTCTAGTAGGCAGTGTTTTACCTTATTAAGCGCAAGTCTGTGGTTCAAAACTCAGCTCAGATGTCTTGAACAAAACGAAAAATTATTTTTTTCAGCGACTTCTTCATCTTCTGACAAATATCTGACAGTAAATAAAATTATCATGAAAAGTTTCTCAAAAATCTGTCGTTCGGAGTGGTTTTTTAAACTGTAGCTTACGCCACACACGCATAAAATTAGTACACACCACATGGATGGCGTGAGAAGCTAGGTTGTAATCCTGACTAAAGAGTTGTAATGATCAACTAAAGTATGTATGTGTAATGACCATAGCTTCTATTCCGTCATTCAACTATTATTCCTGGCCTGCATTTCTAAATTAATTCGATGCTATGGATTCTATTCAAATCATGTTTGCTAGATATGTACTTTAAGTCAATAAACTCTGGATATCAAAAAAATCCTCCACCCCATGTTTTCAAAAGCCAGACAAGGACACAGAAAATCTCCTGCCTTTTTCCCTTCTTCCCTGTTATTAAAGATTCTGCAGCAGGCGTTGTGAGGCATTCCTAGTCTTCGGACCTGTGAAGCCAGAGGCCAGTATTCTGTTATTAATGCTGTAAGGTTCTTAAGATTAGATTTATCTGCCTTCCTTCATTATTTCATCTTTGCTTTGCAAATAAATAAAGTTTATGTGCTCTCTACAGAGGAATGCCAGTATCACTTATGCATTCATTTGAATTTTTCTCTTGCGGACCAGCTTTCGCAAGCTTGTTTGCCTTGCTGTTACCTTCAATCCCTTTGTCCAGCAACCAATGTAAGGGTAACCATCGAATCTCTCGCAGAAACACCAATCTTAGATAGTTCTGGATGTAATATACACACTCTCTAGAGATCTAATAGCAGCTTTACTGTAGTAAATATGCGTGTGAGAGTCGCCATTGGTAGAGTGTTGGTTTATTAGAAGAGACCCTTGGTTAAGCCCCTGGCACAAACATCTCGAATAAAAGGAAATATGAAAAGAAAGAAAGTTTTCGTTTGGCGACTTCCTCTCTGCGAATGAAATAAAATTCCTATGAAAAGTTTCTCAAAGAATCTGTCGTCAGGAGTTGGCATTAAACTGTAGGTCCTGCCACTCATGGATAAACTTAACACACACAGCATGTGTGTTATGAGAATCCTGACTAAAGGGTTGTAGTGACCAATTAGCTAAACAAGTATGATAGACTTTTCGTACCCGAAACAAAACCTTAATCATGACTTAACCGTACTTGGTTCTTTACATACATACATACATACATAATTGGTCATTACAACCCTTCAGTCAGGATTACGACCTAGTTTCTCACACCACTTATGTGTGTTAATTTTATCATGATTGGTGGGACCTACAGTTTAAAGTCGACTCCGAACGACAGATTTTTTGAGAAACTTCTCATGGCAATTTTTGCGAGAAATCTGCTGAGAGGAAGTCGCCGAATAAATACTTTTTGTATTTTTATTTTGATGTCTGGCCTGGGGCTCGTACCCTGGGTTTACGTCTAATAAGCCAACACACTACCTACTAGACTACGGCGACTTGATGCTTTGCATTTAATAATTCTTATAAGTACTCAAAGAGCATAAAGTCTATTATATTGTTACGAAAATGAAGAATCTAGATACTGGTGTTTTGCTTTTACATCACTTAATATTAAAATGATAAACAAGTAAACAAAAATACAACAACAAACACTACAAGAATAAATGTAAACAAAATACACAAACAACAATAATGAAACAACGATGTTTACATTTATAGAGATTTCGAGAAGGGGAAGCCACGAAATTTCGCCTTCAAGAACATAAAGGGTCCGCCAAATAACTTTTTTTTTAAATGCTTAAAAAAAACTACTGAATATTTTCTCAAATTTCTTTTTTTATTTGAAAGTACAATCCTTCCGGTTAATAATGGAAAATAATTTTATTCAAATGGCTGCCTCGGCTGGCCATGCAGTAGCCTACACCAGAAGATGCCGATTTTGGCAAAAAAAAATCATCTTTTCAGATGAAGCTCAGTTTGATCTTGGCGGGTATGTAAACAAGCAAAATTGTCGCATTTGGGGCACAGAAAACCTGCACGCATACATTGAAAAGCAGACGCACTCAAAACGAGTCACTGTTTGGTGCGGATTTTGGTTCAGAGGCATAATTGGGCCATTTTTCTTCGGAAATGAGCAAGGAGTGGCCGTTACAGTCAATGGCGATCGTTATCGGGCCATGTTGAACGAATTTTTGCTCACAAAAATTGAAGAGGAGGATATTGGCAACATTTGGTTTGAACAGGACGGCGCTACGTGCCACACAGCCGAAGCTACACCCGATGTTTTGCGCCCTGAGCTGATGTCGTTTGGCGACCTCGGAGCTGCGATTTGACACCGTTGGACTATTATTTGTGGGGTGCCGTCAAAGATAAGTGTTACGCCGGCAAACCAGAGACAATTGACGCTTTAAAGGACAATATTCGTGAAGCCATTGGTGAAATACAGCTGCACACAATCGATAATGTGCTTAAAAATTGGACCGATCGCGTATGGCCATTCGAGGCAGCCATTTGAATGAAATTATTTTCCATTATTAACCGGAAGGATTGTAATTTCAAATAAAAAAAGAAATTTGAGAAAATATTCAGTAGTTTTTTTTTTAAAGCATTTTCAAAAAAAAAATAGTTATTTGGCGGACCCTTTACATCAGGCTACTTACCCTGCCATATAAAATGCAAGGCAAAGCAGGCGAGTGAGTTAGTGAAGACGCGGTGTGTTTGAAGAGAGTAATCGTGGTTTGAAGATCTTCGTTACAAAAATCTGTCGTATAATTGCTTACTGATTGTTATTGTTTATGCAAAGGGTATAAACAGAGGAATAACAAAGAAAAGCAATTGCTGTTGTTTACATAAAGTTGTGAACAGTGGCACACAGAATTGTGCGAATAATAAAAAAATTTAATTAAAACTAAAAACAAATTTATTTTTATTTTATTTGCAATCTACGAGCTCATATTTTAAACTTTTTTAAAAGGTAAAAACGTAACAATATTTAAGTACGTTTCTTTGATATGAGCCAGGAGGAAGCTGAGAAAACTTTCTCATATATTTGCAATTTAAAATATTGTTTAACACATGCTGAACACTGTCAAAAATATTTCAAAATATTACTTTAATGTGCTGTTTTTATTTGTTCGTCTGCTTTAATTTTCTAAAAATAACTTTTCAAAGAAGTCTTCTTAGAAAAGCAATCATTTATTGGGAAATTTTCCAACAAATGAAAGTATTCGATTTCATTAAAAAGTTTCTTGAAATGAATTTTTCTACTCTTTCATTAGATTTCTTTGGTTTGTTTGTTTGTTTTCGTCCTTTTAAAATTCGCTCTTTTCTAAAAATGATAGAAAATTCATGGCCAATTAATAAATGATGACGACGATGTGCCCGCATTTGAACAGTCAAAACATATGTATGTATGTGTACATTCGCAAAAGTTATGCCCAAAGGGTATGCCATGTTCTTCTGTGTCCCCAAGGAATTCTGTTTTAAAGTGAATTTCTTTTCTTTCTTTTTTTTTTGTAATAAAAAGTTTTATTTTTTCAGTGCATTCTTCCCCCTTTTTACTGTGTAAACATCCATGATCAACTGCTGATTACTTTGAAGTGTATTTCCACATCGCCTCCTGCTCTCAAACACATACAGCTCACTTCACTGTTGTTCTTCGTACTTATTTTTCCTTCTTTTTTTTCTGAATTTTTCTTTTTATTTTCTCGTAAAAAAAATATTTTTGCTGCTGCTGCAAGTATTATTAGCAGCCATGGAAGGAACATTCAACATATTTCAGTGAGATACGTTGACAGTTTGGTTTTCTCTCTCTCTCTCTTGCTCTCTCTCTCTCTCTCTCTCTTTCGCTCTTCTCAAAATTTAATTTATTGGTTATTTGTTTCGTTGCCAACACATTGGCAATTTCGTTTCTTTTTTTCTTTTGTTTTATTGTAATCAAGTATACGTTTAAAGTATGTATGTATGCAAGTGTGTGCGAGAGTCATAAGTGAGTTTGTATTGCTTTGACAAGTGATATTATAAGTTATTTACTGAGAGTGTGTTAAAAACAAAAACAAAAACCGAAACTAAAACAAATTATGAGTGTGAGTATATGACACTCTTTTGACACACGATACACTCATACACACACAGATATACACACGCACTCATATCAAATAACAACCGCAATTACACAAAACTCAGCATTACAACGGAAGTAACATGAGTTTAACTCTGGCATCACATTTTCTCACTTCACAAATATTTCCTGCTTAAAGGCTACACTCAGAGAAATATCGCGTGGGAAATATGCTTTTGATGAGGGCTGGTGGGAGAGAAGAATATAGAGAAAGAAATGAAAACTAGCCTTCTATAATATTGTTACGCAAATCGAAACGACTTAATATCGTTTAACAACAAAAACGATAAACAAAAGCCACACGATACAAATACACACTAACACTAAGAATACAATGAACATCAACACGTTCATTGTATATAAAGCTACACACACTCATATGTACAACGAACCTGGTTGCGCCTGGTACCAACAACTACATGTATGTGGCAAAAAGGGATGGACAACGTAAGCAAGGTACACAAACAATAATGTACTGGCAATAGAATTCTCGAGAAGGCGAGAGCAAGAACCTTCCACATCGAGAACGTTCATCATACTGATTGCGTGCATATATAAAAGGGCAGCAGGGCCAGCAGCGAGTTAGTGATAATTCAGTCAGTCTTGTGTGAAGACGCGTTGCGGTTGGAACGTACAAGCGGCATTGCTTGCAAAATGGTTGTAAGCAGAGAAGATCTAACGAACAGTTGTTAGTGTTAACGCGGACAGAAGTGTGAAATAGAATAGTGTACAAGCAAATTGTTGTTGTATCGTTAAGTTGTATACAGTGGCACAAAAGTAGTGTAAAGAATAAAGAGAGTTTAAGAAAAACTACACACATATTTGTTTTTACTTGGTTTGCAATTAACGAACTCATATTTAAACGTTTTTAAAAAGCTAAAATCGTAACAATATTCTATGAATCTTCTTTGCCAAACTCCACTTGACTTGTACCGCATGGGTACTAAGTTGCAGGAAAGAGCACATGGGAACTCTTCTAAATTCCCACTGACTATATTGTTACGTTGTTAGCTTTTAAAAACGTTTAAAATATAAGCTCGTAGATTGCAAATAAAATAAAAATAAATTTGCGTTTAGTTTTAATTCACAATTCTTTATTATTCGCATAATTCCGTGTGCCACTGTTCACAACTTGATGTAAACAACAACAATTGCTATTCTTTGTTATTCCTGTGTTTACACCCTTTGCATAAACAGTAACAATTACTAGGTAATTGTTCGATAGATTCTTGTAACGGAGATCTTCAAATCAAGATTACTCTCTTCAAACACAACGAGTCTTCACACAAGACTAACTGAACTTTTACTAAATCACTCGCCTGCTTTGCTTTGCCTTCTATATGTCAGGGTTAACAGTTTGATGAATGTTCTGGAAGGCAAATATTCATGACTTCGTCTTCTCGAAGTCTCTATAAATGTAAACATCGTTGTTTACGTTTATTATTGTAGTGTTGTTTGTGTATTTTTGTTTACTTGTTTACCATTTTTTATGCTGGTGTGTGTTGTTATTATTAACCCTTTCATGCCCGATGTTTCCTATAGGCAACATTGTACATTTTTGTTGATAAATTCCGTAATTTTTAATTTTTTTAAAATTTTTTGTTTTTGCAAACAAGCTTGGTTAAAAACGTGTAAAACCAGAATACGTAGGACTCTGAATTTAATATCACTTCATATTTAGGTCATGACTAACAAACACAAGTCCTTAAAAAAATTTTAGCTCTGGCCCAAAAAATTCGGAAAGGGTTAAGAAGTACGATAATTTATAAACAGGTTTGTTTACTGCATGGTTTTTTCTTTGTAGCTTTTGTTTATAATTTTAATGTTAAGCGATGTAAAAGCCAAACACCAGTATTTTGATTCTTCAATTTCGTAACAATATGAACCGTGTTTAGATGTGGCTTGAGGATTCCTATTCCGGATAGATCCTGCTAAAACAGTGGGGAACTTTTGTTTTGAATTGTCATGTTCATATTCATTGGTTTTTTAAACTAGCACTACTGCTGCTGATCGTAAACTTCATTGTCAGTGAGATGACAGTCACAGTGATTTTGCAACGACGATGGGTTTTACATGGGTACCTGTCTGCGTGGACCTAATCCCATGGTGCTCTTCGCACAGGGTGAAATGCAATGCGTCTACCAATGCTCCCAGATATAACAGACTGCTACACCTGAGTACCAATTCGAAGCCATGTATTTGGACATGACTTCCCCCTTGGTTAGGAGAGAGATTTTTGCAGTATGGAGTTTACTTCAGACCTTAGCTTGATTTGGTCATTATATTGTAGCCTTTAACACTGTTCTGAGGAAGCTGCCGAAAGAAATATTCCGTTTTATTCAAGAATTCTGAGCTGTGGTTTGACCTACAGGCTGTTGTATAATAAACAATAAATTACGTACTGCATACTGCATACATATACACGTTGGTCATTACAACCTTTCAGTCAGGATTACGAACTAGCTTCCCACATTACTTATGTTGAGTGTGCTAATTTTATACATGAGTGGCGGAACCTACAGTTTAAAGTCGACTCCGAACGACAGAATTTTTGAGAAATTTTTCATGGCAATTTTATTTCATTCGCAGAGGTTTTGCCATTAATCTGCTGAGGGGAAGTCACAGAAGAAATATTTTTTCATATTTCGTTTCGTTGGAGATGCTTGAGCTGGGGTTTGACCTACGCACTCTTTTCTAATCAGGCATTACACTACCTACTGGACTATGGCGCTAGTAATTGTTTAAAATTCTTCATTTATGTCAGTTTTTTTGGGAAAGCGAGTCCATTTAAATTGTGATAAAGGTTTAAGAAATAGAATTTCTCTGAGTGTAATTTGAAATCGACAATTTGAAGCTGTCTGAACTGTCCTGCAATGAAAATAATTTCATTATGTTTTCTTACAACTAACAGATGCACTTTTGACCCCCTCTTCTGATTGGTCATAAAGGGTGTTTTTTATAGAGGTATACGATTGACATGAATTTTATTTATCCGAAAGATAATCTTGTGGCATTAAATTTTAAATATGATTTCTGGCATATGACCGCCACGGCTGGCGCGGATGTAGTCCAATTTGGACGTCCAATTTTCGATGGCTTTTTCCAACATTTGTGACCGTATATCGGCAATAATACGGCGAATGTTGTCTTCAAAATGGTCAAACGTTTGTGGCTTTACCGCATAGACCAATGACTTTACATAACCCCACAGGAAGTAGTCTAGCGGTGTTAAATCACAAGATCTTGGAGGCCAATTCACAGGTCCAAAACGTGAAATTAGGCGGTCACCAAACGTGTCTTTCAATAAATCTATTGTGGCACGAGCTGTGTGACATGTTGCGCCGTCTTGTTGAAACCCCATCTCCTTGACATCATGGTTATTCAATTCAGGAATGAAAAAGTTAGTAATCATGGCTCTATACCGATCACCATTGACTGTAACGTTCTGGCCACCATCGTTTTTGAAAAAGTACGGACCAATGATTCCACCAGCCCATAAAGCGCACCAAACAGTCAGTTTTTCTGGATGTAACGGTGTTTCCACATACACTTGAGGATTACCTTCACTCCAAATGCGGCAGTTTTGTTTGTTGCGCTTCATCGCTAAACAAAATTCGCTTATGAAAATCGGGAACAACGGTAATCTCGTTTTGGGCCCATTCGACGAATCTACGCCTCTCTTGATGATCGTTTGGCTTCAATTCTTGCACGAGTTGAATTTTGTAAGCACGCAAACCAAGATCCTTCCGCAAAATCTTCCATAAAGTGGATGGACACAGATCCAATTCCTGTGCTCGATGGCGGATGGACTCATTCGGGTCTTCCTCAATGCTACACTCTACAGCAGCAATAGCATCTTCTGTACGAACCGTACAGCGTCTCTGGGGATGCGAGTTATCAATAAGAGTGAACGTGGTGCGAAAACGTTCCATGGTTAATCGAATTAACTGCTCTGATGGACGATTTTGTCGACGATAAAATGGACGTAGTGCGCGATACGTTTTCCGCACAGAACCATTATTTTCGAAATAAAATTGCACAATTTGCAAGCGTTGTTCTGGCGTGAGTCTATTCATGATGAATTGCCAAACCAAACTGAGAATAAATCACTTGACAGCTGTTAAATCGGTCGCCATATTGAAAAGTAATGCCAACTTAAAGTTCTATACCTCTATAAAAAAACACCCTTTATTATAAATGTCTTCTCATATACATAATCCATTCAAGTTTTCTTCGTTTTCTTTTTTTCCTCTCTTTTTCTCAGTGTAGTCCACATGAAACAAGCTGCTGATATTTTTCCAATTTTTTTTTCGTCTATTTTTACTGCCAACAAACAGCTGTTGGTTAAGTTTTCTGCTGTTTTCTATTCAATTTTTTTTTTGCTCTTTCTCTCATTCACTCTATATCTCCCTCTCTCTCTCTCTCTCTCTCTCTCTCTCTCTCTCTTTTTTTGCTTTATGTGGAATTTGTAATACCAAGCTAAACACGTATGTATGTATGTAGGAGTGTTGTGTTCACATTTAAAAGAAAAATTCATGGATTTGAACAACCAAACCCACCACACCATGCATCTCAACAACTAATACCATGACAGATTGTTTTTATTTGTGCTCTCCTCCTCCTCTATCCTTTTCGGCCTGCTCTCCTATGTCACATGCATATGGTTGTAAATGTGTATGTATGTATGTGTGTGTTGTTTTATACATTTCATGAGCCATCATTGAAAGCTGTTTCAATGTGTTGAGCTGGGTTTTCTCTTTTCCCTGAGTAAGGCAATAAAGGTGGACGAAAATAAAATTTGTGTGTGGGTGGGTGTGAGGGTGTGTGTGTGTGTGTGTTGATGGCGGGTGTGGGTATGCCGATGATGATACTTATTGAGCTGGTCGCTATAATGACATGGTTTTTTATGAGTTTTTTTTTTTGTTTCTTATCATTCACGTAAGAGATCAATAGTGTTAATGTTTTATGGACGACATTATGACACACACACACTCTAACACACTTACACTCTTTTGCACGATTAAACACATTCGTGTACATACAACAACACATTGATTCCTACGCTTTATTGCTCATTTGGTCTGCAGCAACACAACTATCATCGCTGCTGCCATCCATCCTCTGCTTTCTATAATTCCTTTGCTTTTTGTGCTGCTTTTTTTTTGTATCGTATTCCTCTTCTTCCTTTTCTGTTTTTTTTTTGGCGTGTTTCTTTTATAAGGATTTCTTCTTCATTTTATTGTAATCCATGTTTATTATAATAAAGAGATACCAAGAGAGAACGAAAGCAAGGAAAGAAGAGTACAGAAAAGTAAAAGCAATTTACACAAAACCCATTATGCTGCTCATTAAGATGGATGGATAACATGGTTCGACAAGAAGAAAAAAACGTTGACTGTCCACTTGGGTCAACGCATACATTTGCGTGTAGAGTGCCATTGTTATTCTTTTTTTTGTTCATTGTTAAGCTTTTATTTCACTCTTTTCGTTTAGAGAGGGTGGAGAAGGTGGCATAAGGACTTTGTGTCATCTTAAATTAAATTTTAATGTTTAAGGGAAAACCCCAATAAAATTTATATCATTTTAATCAAATGCGTTTTAGTAATCCTTTCATTAATATTTTGTGTATTAAAGTTAAGGAAACAAACGAAGAGTAGTCATAGAAAATTTACAAGGATTACAATTTTCCTAAACCTAAACTATTGGAATTTGGTGGCAAACAGGTTTTATAGTCTTTTATTTTCCAAGGGATTAAGAAGCTAGTATTGTGTTGGCAGCAGCAGCCAAGTTAGTTAACAAAGTTCAGCAATTTTATCGCTTTCTTATAATCCTAATTTCATAGCAAAGCTTTGGAGAAATTTTCTCAAGTTGCGCTTCCATAACATCGAAAGTCAATCAACTTCTTCCGTCTTCGTAACCGACATGCATATATTCCCTAAGTCTGCTGAATGTGCGGGTCCACAAATTGCAACTATGCTCAGCCGGTTGCAAGTTGTTTCATGTGGTCTCTGTTTTAAGGGTTAATTCGGTCAAAGCCCGAATCACTATAAGACTATTCAACATACATACATAACATAATTGGTCATTAAAACCCTTCAGTCAGGATTACGACCTAGTTTCTCACAGCACTTATGTTGTGTGTGTTAATTTTTATACATGTGTGGTGGGACCTACAGTTTAAAGTCGACTCCGAAGGATAGATTTTTGAGAAACCTGCTGAAATCTGCTGAGAGGAAGTCGCCGAAGAAATACTTTTTGTATTTTTGTTTTGATGTCTGGCCTGGGGCACGAACCCTGGCTTTACGTCTAATAAGCCAACACACTACCTACTGGACTACGGCGACCTCACAATGCATTTGAAGTATTCTCAAGAGCTCTTGAACTTTACATATCAAGTAGGCTACCAGGTCATTACAGTACTTACTAGGTGCTAAAATTCTAGCCTTCAAAGAAAATCTAGACTAGCCAAATCGGGCTGGCTTTTCAATGAATTTGAGGAATTTAGTTACGACATAAAGGACTCATTATCCCAGTTCATGTGGATAAGAACTGAACTAGCTCTTCTAGCTCGTCTTTTAATGAGATGGCTGAAGAGATTAACATTCGTATCACATCCTGTTGCTCAAAGATATACAGGAAGAGGATATATTAGCTTTCCGGAACTGGCATCATAACGCTAGTAATGCCTCGATATCCTCGTTCATGTAGACAAGAACTGTTCTCAACTATTGCTAGTCTGAGATGAATTGTGTGTGTCCTGAATATAAAAGCTTTCGCAAACTAGCACCATTTTATAAATTTAGAAGATATGCGCTCCTTCTCCTTTACGAACTCTAAGACCAGCGTGATACATTATAGGCTACAATGGATTTTTTTTTGCGGGAAGGAGGGAAAATGCTTTATGCATTCATGATGGTCGTCACCAGACGTGATATGTCGGATTCTCCCATTGGGTATACCGACTAAAAACCCGCCTTGTCTCCTCACCGGGGAATCATTCCACCTCGGGACCACTCTTGTATTACTTCGAGGTGGACCCCTTTTCTGGCATATGTTCCCGTTCCATCGTCGTCAACCTGCATCCAGACTGCGCTCTATTCTCAGTCTGCTGCGTCTAGATCAAATTTCTTCCTTCGCAGGACGTGCTCTACAAAGTGTTTTACTGCGTTCCAGCTCTCTCTGCTGTTTATCATTTTCAGCACGACGTTTGTAGGGCTAATGACGCCGATTTCAGCTTCGAGTCGCTGACGACTTTTGGCCCATCGACAACAGCTGAAGAAAGTGTGTTCGGAATCATCTAACGTTTCTTTCTCTTCATGAATACAGAATGGCGAGCGGCATTTCCTTATGCGATGCAGGTACTCTCTGAAATATCCGTGACCGGTCAGCATCTGGGTTATGTAGTAGTCTACTTCGCCGTTTTTTCCGTTTTTCCACACTTGCAACTCGGGAATCAGTTTATATGTCCACCTTACATGCTGTTCATTTTCCCAGCGAAATTGCCATTTTAGGAAGACTTCGTGCTTTATGGGAACCATTCCGGCTATAACTAGGACAGCTTGTGCCGATACCGTGCGATACGAGGATGTCACTCGTAGAGCAGCTATTCTCTGCGCAGACAGTAGTTTTCTAGCCCTGGTCCGGGTTTCCAAAGTAGTAGCCCAGATTTCAGACCCATAGATGAGTATGCTATTTCCATTCTCCATGAGTAGCTTCCTCTTACTTGGGAGGGGTCCACCAATGTTTGCCATCAGTCTACTTAGTTGAGTTGTTATTCTAGCTGCTCTCGCTGTTGCATACTCTATCTGCTCTAAGTAGGTCAGTTTCGAGTCCAGTCTAACCCCAAGGTATTTAATCAATTTCTTCGTGGGAATAACTAAGTTGCCTATGTTGATTGCGATCTCGATCGGAATGTGTCGTCTGCTTAGTAGAAGCAGCTCGGTTTTATGCATGGCCAGCTGTAGGCCGTGAGATTCTAACCAGTGCCTAGTCCGCATCATGACAAACAGTGGATGCCTAGTAATAAATCTCGAATAGCTAATCATGCGGTATTACAACTATTGCCGCAGTTGCAGAGACGAGAGTGAGAAGAAAACACTTCCAACGTAACTTTCTTCTGTTTTCGTCGCCTTGAGAGTATCGGTTATACTTCTTTCGAGGATTGATTTTCTATGTGAGATTCCAAACTTAAGGCTATTTTAGGCTTTGTAAAGAGCACAAGTTGATTTTACGGTGAATAATCTGTTAAATTCGCTTGTCGTTGTGTCATAATGGACTTGGTGCTTTAAGTATATCGAATTGTATCAGCTCTCTCTACTCAGCTAATCAAACTTAACCTAGCCACATAGTTAACAACCAACATTTCGTCCCAGGTAGTTTACATGGCTTGAAAACAGCACAGAAGATTTACTATCTGAAGACAGCGTAGTCTAGTAAGTTGCATTTGAAGCCCCCTGGTTTTAACTTCAGCTCAGACATCGCGAACAAAGCGAAATTTGAAAAAATATTTCTTCGGTGGCTTAACGAACAAAGGGTTGTAAATACCAATTAAGTAAGTGCGTAGTGTCCATGTGAAGTCGCGTAGTCTACTAGGTAGTGTTTTGGCTTATTAGACGTAAGGCCCGGGTTCAAACCCAAGATCAGATATCAAAACGAAAATATGAAAAACATATTTCTGCGGTGACTTCCTGTCAGCAGATTTCTGGCAAAAAGTCTGAAAGTAATTCAAATTGCAATGAAAAGTGTCTTTAAAAATCTGTCGTTCGGAGTCGACTTTAAACTGTAGGTTCCGCCATTCAGGTATAAAGTTAACGAACACAACAGAAGTGATGTGAGAAACTAGATCGTAATTCTGACTGAGGGGTTCTAATGACCAATTATGTATGTACACTGAGCGCCATAAGTAAGTCAACACTTTTGTTCTTAAGTATAAAAAAAAAGTTCCTTTATCATGAATTGTTGTTTTTGTTTTAACATTTTATAAGTAATAAATAAACGTTTTTATTTTTAGAAATTTATTCCACTATTCTCATTTACTTTTCTCGCTATCCTAAGAAAATGCATTATTTCAGGGTGTTTTCTCACTTTTGGCGCTCAGTGTATGTATGACTTCCGAGAATTCTTCCGGTAAAAACTCGGAAAATAATATCAAATTGTCGTTCGAAGTCGACTTTAAACTGTAGAATAAAATTAACACACACAACATGTTACCACCCATGCTAGGGTTGTAATCCTAGCTAAAGGGTTGTAAAGTCCAAACTAAGCAAAGTCAGTTTAAGTTGTAGACAGGGTAAAGGCAATTGGTTCTTATGATCAATCTGGAGTAGATTGTATTGTTTACCTATGCATCCGCTCAACACAGTTAATGACGTGTACTATTATCAGTTGTTGTTCCATTAGAAAAAAGTAATAAAGAAAGAAAAGATTGCAGTTGGAATTTCATCTCGGCACAAAGCCACTGTGGCGATACAAAAGAACCAGTGAATTAAAGTTTGTATTGCCTTATAGCCATCAACGCTTTAGGCGCCAGATTTAGTTCACTCGGATATTCTTTGCTGCCAAACTAGCAAATGTCTTGTAGTAAAGCAGTTGCTATCAGGACATAAAGATAGTCAAGAATTACAATCTGCGGTTTAAGGCCATGCTATGAAGATAAAAATTTTTACTAGCTGCGAGAGAAATTTATCATGAAATAAAGAAAAACAAATTTTAGGTCATCTTACGTTGTTATGGCCTTCGTATTTGATTTCAAAATAAATTTGAATTGTTAATCAATTTTAAAATAACACAGTAGTTTTTCTCTTTTGTTTCTTTTGCTGCTTACTTGTGGAAATGGTGTAATTTAAGAAAAATATTTTCATTTTATTTTCTTTCCACCAAATGCTGAGCATTTAAAGTGATTTTTTTTAATTTCTTTCTGCAATGTTTTCCTAATTTTAGCACAGCTTTTGTAGTCTTTAATCGATTTCAGCGCCGCTTGTAAGTGTACGTTTTGCAACGTTTTCCAACAAAAGGAAACACAATTGCACGGAATTCTTTTGTTGTTGTTAAGCCTTCTTAGCTGAAATGTTAGCAGGATTTTAGTTAAAAATAAATAAAAAAAGGATTTTTAATTGTATTTTATTTCCTTGTAATCTTCAGAAAAACAAAACAGAAATGAAAGGCAAAAAAAATTTTAATGGAAATGGAATCTAAAAACAAGAATAAACAAGACTAAAACGAAATTAAATAAATTTCCGTATTACAGAATCCTTTTTAAATGTGAATGCCAAATTAAAAAATAACAAAAAATTCTCAAAAAAAAGAAGAAAAACCGCATGCCGCACACCGCACTGCATCGGACCATAACACAAGAGTTGAGAGTAGAAATTGGTTTTCCTGTGACACCGACACCGAATGTGAAATGGGGGGGAGGCCTAACAATTCAATTGTTCACAGACATTCAGACATTCGAGCACTATAACCAAAGTTTTCGTTTCTCTTTTCTTTCTTTCTGCGGATCATTCATTCATCTCAAAAAGAAAATAAAAAAATAAATTCATTGCGAAAAAAGGACAGAAAAAAGAAAGGATTTTCCATTGATTTAATCATTCAAACAAAAAATTTTTCAAAAATAAACAGAAAAGACAAGACAAAACTAATCCAAGCCAAGCCAAGCCAATCCAATCCGAGACAATACAATACAAACGGGCAATAAAATTGTATGTAAATGAGGCATTTTATTCCGTCGTTCATATTTAAAATAGTTTTTCCTTTTGCAAAAGGATTTGCTTTGAAAGGAAACGACGAGTCCCCCTACAAAATTAAGCCAATTTGTGGCCACAATAACAGGGAAATCTTTTCCGAACAGCATTACACACAGAGAGACAGATTGATTGTCTTAATTCAAACGAATTCCCATGGCCTACAAGGCTAATGCCTTCAGTGACACTTTGATTAACTCTCACCCTTAAAGAATATGACGGCCTAGAATGTGGTCAACGTAATACCCAAATGGGAAATGCTTGTGTTTAAAGAGAAAAAAATTGATTTTGTGGCAAAACAGTATCCAATTTTCAACGAGATGGTGAAATGTGTCACGTCAAATCATGGCAAGTCAAACTGAATTTAAATTCTTTTGTTTTAAATTCGAAATTGAAATGCAAAAAAAGGACTGTGCTTTAAAAGTTGATTGAATATGACAATTTATAATAAATTTTAATATAAAACCTAGTTTCCCAATCTGTCGTTCGGTGTTGACTTTAAACTGTAGCACCCACCACTCATATATAAAAAATTAACACACGCAACATAAGTGGTGTGAGAAACTAGGACGTTGTACAATCGGTCAATTCGACCTTCGGGTACTGTACTTGTCTTAATTGACAAGTACACGTCCTCTACCCTAACCTAACCCAACCTTGGGTTCATTTCAGATCCTGCTATAGTTCAAGATATTGTTACGTTTTTACCTTTTAAAAACGTTTAAAATATGAGCTCGTATATTGCAAATAAAATAAAAATAAAATTTGTGTTTCGTTTCATTTAAAATTCTTAATTATTCGCACAATTCTGTGTGCCACTGTTCACAACTTGATGTAAACAACAACAATTGCTTTGTTTGTTATTCCTCTGTTTATACCCTTTGCATAAACAATAACAATTACTAGACAATTGTTCGGCAGATCTTTGTAGCGGAGATCTTCAAACCACGATTACTCTTTTCAAACACATCGCGTCTTCACACAAAACTGACTGAACTTCAATAACTCCGCCGCCTGCTTTGCCATGCCTATTATATGGCAGAGTAAATAGTCTGGTGAATGTACTTGAAGGCGAATGTTCATGGCTTAGCCTTCTCGAAATTTCTATAAATGTAAACATCGTTGTAAACTGCTTTGGTTAATCTTGCAATCGAAAAAGGTTTGCTCAACGTATCCGATTACGCATCTTCGCTCTCAGGAGTACCTAGTCACGTTTTTAGTGGCATTGGCTTTATTTTTTCGGTTTCAGTACTAGTTTCATATTTATTGGGAGAATATAAAATACTATAAACAGTATGGCCTTTAATTTGATGTATGACTCGGGCGAATAGCTTTAGTCGTTCTAGAGATATGGATCGCCGAAGTAGCAAAACTGCCAAAAAATCTAGATTTTCAAAACTTTGAGGCCCCAGTGGCACGGGTTAACATCTTCAAATTGCGCTCAAACTTTGGCAATCCTAAAATCTGACAGAAAGAAACATTTTAGGGGGGTGCCCCACAAAAAAACGGACATCGATTTTTTAAAACCACCCTAGCTTACAGTGTGAATAGCCCATATGACCTTTAGTCATGCAAAAGCCAGATATTCAGTATGGGATGTGATACAATTCCTACCCAGAGTTATGAGAGATCTACTTCGTTTTCCCAACAAAAAAAGCGTGGTTATTGTGCAAATGGCGACTGCGGATCACCCGTGTTCCGCTTTACATGTAATCGCCGTACTAGAAAATGCCACATAGCCTCCCACCACAATGAACGAGTATTCCCACAAAAATTGACCAAATTTTTCAGTAACATCATCTACAAAAAATCCAGATCATGAAAGAAACACGCACCAAAGAGCTTAAGTCTAAATTCCCGTAGATTGGGACTGTTACGCGGAAGCATTTGTACAATACTCCGCACTCTCATTGCAAAAACCTTCAACACAGTCAATGCTGGTAAACAATACCCTCAGTGATCAGTAATCGTACCCATTGGAAGATTAACAGACCCTCATTCAGAAGTTAAAAGAGTTTATGTCCTTTCCATTTACAGAGAGAGCCAGGAAATTCGGAATGTTCTACAAATGGTGTTGTTAGGTCAGGATAGGTTCAATTGGCATACATGGTGTCAGATTCCCAAGTTCCGTATAATAACAAGGCAGATATTCTGTGGTCTACTCTTCTTCATCGTCACTACAGTTCCTGCAAAAGTCTTCGCATCCCATCCCATGGAACACCAATTGATTGTATGAATTCGTTTGCATATTCTGTTGCACCAGTTCGATATCCTCATATCCTGGAACGCATATTAATGGAACCTTAGAGTGTTTTTTATTTCCACTCTCAAACAGGTTTAACAGCCACTTTACATATTTACTTAATTGGTCATTACCATCATTTAGTCAGGACTACAACCTAGCTTCTCACACCATCTATATCGCGTGTGTTAATTTTACCCACGAGTGACCTAAGATTTAATGTCAACTCTGAACAATAGATTTTGGAGAAAATTTCGCAGCAATTTCATTTACTCTCTGACTGTTTACTATAAAACTTTTGAGAGATAGTTGCAGAAATAATTTTTCCTTCATATTTCGCTTTGTTCGAGATGTTTGAGCTGGGGTTTGAAACACGGGCTATCGTTTATTAAACTAACACACTGTCCACTAGCTACTAGACTACGGCGACTTAAACGGTCAGCCGCTTTACTACCAGTTTTCCGCTTTTTCCCCCTCAATATACTCTGGTATATTCGATTCACACAGCGGTAGTCTTTAAAGCCATTATTTCAGCCTAAACAGTACTGCAGAACTTTAATGATCATTTTAGAATTCAACTGTTCCGCATTGCTGATCTCATACCAACTGAGTTCCATCATTCTCAATGCCTATTTATTTATTAAGTTCGACTGAATAACCAAATTACCCCAGCGTAAGAGCTATACCTGGTTATACTAAGATAATATACCAGGGAAAGATAAGAGTGCACTCTTAATCCTTTGCACTCAATTAATTTTCAAAATCGTTATCTGACAACTTGTATTTAATTTTAGCTGAATGAATGTTGGTTTGCTTTACAATATCTGCAATAAGTTCATCAGTGAAAAATCTTTTAAAAAAATCTATTGGCTCAAACTCTTTGTCTTGAAATTGAAGCCCAACATTCTTGTCTCGAACACGTAATGTAATTTCTGCTGGCAGGTCATCCTCTTCTTCACTCACATCAATCCAACTTGATTCTGATATAGTATCATTATCCCTATCAGGCTCTGGTACAGTATCACTTTCACTAGCAGATGAATATTGTACCGTTTGAACTCGTAAATTGAAATTCACGGTCATTATCCTGACTGTATTCAAAATCCATTTTGAACAGGAATGAATTAGACAAAGAGAAAAAACTCCGGGCACGACTAACACTAGACTGACAAAACTTGACAAATTATTACAGTATACGCCGCAATGTGTTTTACAGTTATTTAGTTTTATCGTCTACAGACTAATATGCGAGTTGTAGAGTAAATTAGGGTTGTCACCTCCATACTGACATACGAGTGCAAAGGGTTAAGTAATACTAATCCCTCACACGTCCGAATGACAAGGCATTCATATTAGTATATAATATTGTTGTCTAATTCGGGCTTGTCAGCGAATTCAAATCTCTCTACTTTGAAGTTGAGAGCATTGATCCATAAAATACAGTGCAGGTGGATGTTATTAACCAAACTTTTGAGAATTAATTCTCGAATACTCCCCGTTGCCAGTGCTAAGATAAACCGAAAGGTTAATTTGATCAGAATAAATTCCTGATTCAGTAAATATTTCTGTCGAACCATCGAGCCATCTGCCTTCGAGCCATCGAAATAAATCACTTTGACTCGAGGTATAGAATCCGTTACCCAATACTCTCTGCACAGCGTTACCAAATCGTTAATGTGATTTAATTTATGGAGTTTTGAAATAAAATGATAAGCACTTGCTCATTAAGCTTGCAAATATTTTTCCAATTGATTAAATTCTATTGCTAAATAACGGTAATTTGGTTTACGCAAAAACATTGTCAAGAAAACAAATACAGTGTTGCCACAAGGTTTTTCTCAATAGCAGGTGAAGTGTGAGCGTGTGTGAACACAATCGTTGTTGCCTCTAAATCCTAAACAAATTCATGGCATTTCTTTAATAAATTTTCCGCCAAACTGTCTACTGATTTTTCTTTCTGGTTTTGTTTCTTTAATTTTTTTTCTTCAATTTAAAAATGATTATAGCACAGGCAATTTTCTTCTTTTATTATATATTTTGTGGCATCATAAAATCATTTTACACCCTCTTCTCTCACTGCCTTCTGAAGAAGACTTTACTAAATAAATCAAAAGATTTTTTTTTTCTTTTTGGATTTCGTGTAACGTATTTCCATTCTTTTCTCTCCTTTTCGCATTTCTGATGAAACAAAATTTATCTCTTTCGTGTTTTTTTTTGTTATTTTTTCTCTTTCTTTTATTTTTCAAAATCTATGTCAAGGAATTTTGTTTCTTTTTCTTCAGAATTTTGTTTTTTTTATTATTTTTCTTGCAAACCAACATCCTCCCTTTCGCTGACAGTGAGTGTTTCTTGCAGCAGCCTGTCAATCATTCATTCTTCTGCTGATTTTGCTTAATTCGTTGCCATTTTTTCTTCTTCTTCTTCTTGTTCTTTTTGATTTTTTTTTGTATGCCATGCCATGGATTTATTTCTTCTGCTCGTGGTTTATCCTGTCTTGCCTTGTCTTGCTATAATTAGTATTAATTGTCTTCCGTATTCATTCATACACACACACACACACACACACGCAAACACATTCTTACTCTCTCGTTCTCGTTCGGGATTTTCAGTTCATAAACGAAATTTTTATTTTTGACATGCGAATAATAAGACGAATTCGTTTTAGACTTCAAAGAATTAATTTCTCTTCTTGTATGTATTCTGCCTCCTTCTTTGATAGGAGGAAAGTGGGGGGGTTTTTGCGTATGGCAACTGAAATATTCAGCTTTGGAGTATGCAGCGCTAAGCCAAATGATTACAAATCGTAAATGATTTCAATAAATTGTTATTCGTGCGATTTTAAATGTCATTAGAAGGTCATCAAAGCAGCCAAACTGGCTTTGTGATTGATTCTGTTCTTATAATATAACACACCATGTGTGTGTATATGTGTGGCTGAATAACTTTATTCCGTAATTTTTTTCTCAATTGAATCCAACATGTATGGAAGGAGGCAACATTGCATAAGTGGAATATGTTGTTGGGTGTGTCAGTTATTTCTCTAGTAAAACTATTGAATTCAAATGCGTTGTGGGAATTTTTCAAGCAGCAGCCAGTGGCCGTATATATATACTCATGATTTTTGATACTTATACGCATGTATGCTTAGTTTAATATCAAGCAACTCCTACTCATACTCAAAGTTTGAAGTGTACTCATCATATTCATACTTAACAACACGTATGATGTTGTTGAGTTACGCTCCATAACTCAACATATACACGAAACACAAAATAAGTATGAAACGCGTACGAACACTAAAATACTCACCAGAAGCTTGTTTGTTTGCTCTGCTTGCTGCTTTGTGTTTTTTTTTTTGGTTATGTGTCTTGTTTCTGTTTTTGTAAATGCAACAACAACTAAGACTGTAAATTTTGATGAATAATTCGAATCACTCGAATCATTTATAAGAGTATTTTTCTAAAGTTATGAATCTAAATGAGCAGGCTTATGAATCAAACATATTTCGAATGAGTTTGATGTTGTAGTTGTACTTATACTCATTGCAACCTGTATGTACTTATAAATCAACGTTGTAGTGAGTAGGAATGAACCAGAATCGTTAAATTTCAATATTGTAGACTCACTTATATTCAAAATTTCATGAGTGCTTATGACTAGCGAAAACACGATTCATTTCAGATCTCTGGTTTGATCCGTGGCCCAACGTCTAATAAGCCAACACACTACTTCCTAAACTACTAGGACTCCAATATTTTTCATGCAGAACTTTTAATTTCAATATCCAGCGTTGTAGTCTTTATCGTACTAGCACCCACTAGTGTAAGATTTGAACTCGCGTGCAATAATGTCAGTCACCAATTTAAAAGATTTTAAATTATTTCAGTCTCTAGCTCACAGCTTACTTAACTTTACTGGCTTACAATAAGTTCTGCAATGAAGTGAATTGATAAAAACGCTGAGCTGAGAATGTTTTCGAATGTATGTGTCTGTCTTTATGACTTTTAACTTCAGTACTGTGACTCTCTGCTTTTTATTTTCTTCACAACTTTAAATCTGTGGTGTTTCTCTATAAAAATGCCATAAAAATAAAACACTTTCGTTTTACATTTAATGACGGCAATGAAGTGAGTGAAAAAAAACCAAAAAATAAAAGAGAGAAAATAGTCCAAAAAAATTAAAACAAGCACAATGGGGAACACTTGAAAATCCACAAACTTAAAGCCAATGAACCAACCAGTCAGTCTTCCCACAGGACAGACAATGGCATGGTCAGTAAAACAGGATATTCTTTGGCCACACATACAACAAGTAATGAGACAAGCAACACAAGCATAATTAAAGAAGAAGAAGAAAAATTAATTAAATCGTAATTTTTATGGGACAATAACTTCTCTCACTCTCTCTCTCACTCTCCCGCTCTCTCCCGCTCTCTTTTTATTTTCTTGGTGTTTTATGACTCTGATAAATACAAGCAGAAGTAATAATAAATGACTGACTGACTGACTGACTGAATGAATAAATGAATAACAGCCAGACTGAGAGCATAAAGTAATGAATGAATTTGAAATGAAATTATGGGGCGGGGAAACACACAAAACAGGATGTTAAACAAAATCTTCCCCTGGGCTAAACACGTTGACATCATTACTCGTGCCTTAAATAAATCTCAATGCAGGCAATATGAAATAATCTTTATTACATGCCTTTGGTACGAGGGTGGATCAAAAAATTTATCATCTGTTCATCTATTCAAAACCATTAGCCCCACATAACTCTAGTGTTTTATTGGACTACCCTCGTACACCAAAAACTCGCAATTTATGGAAATGCTTTCTGCAGAGAGAGAGAGAGAGCAGCAGAGATTTGCAAACAAGTTAAAGTGCGAGCAGTACGTGAGTAAATGCTTAATGACCCCGGGAATCTCTTTTAATAACTTTACAACGGAAATGAAGCTAAGAAATGTTCGTTGATAAAACTTATCCTGCAGGATATATAAAAATTAAATGGGAGTGAGGGAGTTGGTTGTGGGCTTTTAATAATTATTTAAAGGCTCTTTGCCTTTATCTCTCATTTACAAATTCCTTGGAACTATTGATTGCCAAGTAATCTAGTTTACTACACTTTATCTGCCTTTTTCTCTTTGTCTCTCTCTTTCTCTCTTTTCAAGCACGTCTTAATTTCTTTATCTGATGGCATTCTTTTTGATATTTTACCAGGACACTTCTTAAGAGCAGCAGACGTTCATTGCAACATGCAGCTGAACTCTCTTGTTCTTCTGCTGCATCATGTTCACTCGTCCGTTTCTCTTTGCATTAACAAGATTTTTCTTTAAGATTTTCAAGAACTCTCGGTGTCTGGGGCACAAAGGCATACACAAAGAAAGAAGAACACACAAGCGAAAGTGACTCAAAGTCATCATCATCAACATCATCATCGTAGTCGTCATTATTCTGTACAGCCAGTCATCCAGCCATCAGTTGTAGTTTTCCTTCTCTCTCTCAGACTTAATAAATTTTGTTGTTGTTGTTATTGTTGTTTTTTATTTTCTCTATTATTTGTTGTTATTTTGTACTTTAAAGAAAGAAAAAAACAAGAAAAACAACAAGTGGCTGCAGCCTTATGAATTCAAAGTTCAAAAAACGTTTTGCAAACGTTGAATGCGAATTTCTTCAAAGAACTGATGCTCATTTGATGGCCTTTTATTACGATTGTCGGCTGCCATTAAGAATGGCATTTAAAATATAAAAAAAGTACCACTTGAGGCTTTTACACATGAATGGTGTTTTGAGTTCGTAAGGATTAATTAGCCAAACGAAGAGCGTGCATCGATATTCAATCGTTGGCGGAAAATTTTAAATAAGATTCTCGCTTGAGTATAAAACGGATGCCTAGTGGCAAATAATGCAGAAGAAAGGAAAAAGAAGGTGAATTTGATTGCAGGGGAATAAAGCATAGGAACTGCAAAACTATACTAAGTTCACTTGCATTCGCTTTCCGAAAAGCATTGACTTTGTTGGAACTCAGCGCTGATTTTAACATGGAAATTTAGTCGATGAAGTACATACATATATACATAATTGGTCATTACAACCCTTCAGTCAGGATTACGACCTAGTTTCACACACCACTTATGTTGTGTGTGTTAATTTTATACATGAGTGGCAGGACCTACATTTTAAAGTTGACTTCCGATGGCGATATTAGAAGCTATACTAGAACTACGATTTTATTTAGGAGTTGTAATGTTTCAGCTTTTAAGTGGTTAAAAAGGAAAACAATACAGAAATAATCATCACAGGTATAACGAAAGTAACTTAAAAATATAACACTTTACTCCTTGTTTTAACAATTGCAAATTAAATACAAAGTAAAGAATATGATGTAAATTTTTAATTTTTAAAAATCGTCAAAATAAGGGCATAAATCCGCGGCAGCCATATAAATGAAATAAAAATCACTTTCCAACCGGCGCGAAACAATAAATTTATCAAAATTTCAAACTATTTTTGTTTTATTACATTTTTAAATTTAAACTTTTAAATCGCCAACCCGTTATATTTACTCATATTATGCTCATATCTAATACATATGTATGTATGGAAGTAAAATTCATAATGCAGAGAACATATGTGACGTATGAGTTATATTTAATTCCATTAGTTTTCATACATGACAAAATCGAACGTTTTTTATTGCATACTCTTCAGGGTAACTATTCCAGTACATGTAATATGATGCGTATGAGTAATATATTTCAAATAAAATTAAAAAGAAAGTATACCCCATAAATATGGAATTAAGCTACATACACAGCGTTACCATTTTCCAAATTTTCCCTTTTTTTTTCCAAGTTTTTTGAGATGCGAAAAAGTTTTCATTAAAATTTTTTCTAACAAAAAAGTTTTTTCGAAAAATTCAAAATTTCAATAAATTCAACAATAACACGAAATATTTACATTTTTAAATAAGATATAATGTATTTTATTAGTCCCAGGCAAAAATAGCAAAGAAACACTAATAAAAGGCACCGGTCTCCGATGTTTCCTTTAAAAATGTTGATACTTTTGTAGAAAAAAAAGTTTTTTTTTGTAAAAAAAAAAGTTTTTTTTCCCAGAAAAAAAAAGTTTTTAAAAAAAATTACTGGCAACGCTATACATACATGACTTTTCGATTCTATGCAATTCTGGGCTATATTCTAGTAGGTAATAACGGATGATTTTTTTAACTAACTATCTTTTTGGCAACACTGGTTTAAACAGCTCACGCACGTTTCGTGTCGTTTGTTTCACTGTCAAACATCTTCAGTTTGGTCCATAATTTAACCATGAATCGTCTTCCAAAACAAACAACGCTTGCAAATCATTGAATTTTATTATCAAAATGCGTGCTCGGTTAAGAAAGTTCATCGCGCGCTTCTTCTTCCATTTTATGGTCAGTTTAATCGACCCACTGAAGCGGCTATTCGTACTATTGTGACTAAATTTCGCACCAAATTTACATTGTTGGACATTAAACCACCGACACGCTTACGTAGAGTGCGAACTGAAGAAAATATCGCAGCTGTATCGGCCAGAGTTAGTGATGACCATCAATTATCGATTCGTCGCCGTTCGCAGCAATTGGGCCTCTGTTACTCAACAACGTGGAACATTTTGGGGAAGGATTTAGGTGTGAAGCCAGCTGGTGCAAGAATTGAAGCCGAACGACCTACCGCAACGCAGAATTTTTGGTGAATGGGCTCTTGGAAAGTTGGCCGAAGATCCACTTCTTTATCGAAAAATTGTGTTCAGCAACGAAGCTTATTTTTGTGCTCAATGGATACGTAAATAAGCAGAATTGTCGATTTTGGAGTGAAGATCAGCCAGAAGCATTGCAAAAGCTACCAATGCATCCAGAAAAAGTCACAGTTTGGTGCGGTTTATGGGCTGGTGGCATCATTGGACCGCACTTCTTCAAAGATGCTGCGAATCATAATGTAACTGTGAATGGTGAGCGCTACCGTGAGATGATATCCAACTTTTTTTGCACAAAATGCAAGAGCTTGACTTGCATGCCATGTAGTTTCAACAAGACGGTGCGACATGCCACACAGCACGCGTAACAATGGACTTATTGAGAGGCGAGTTCGGTGAACATTTTATTTCACGTTCGGGACCGGTCAATTTGCCGCCTAGATCGTGCGATTTAACGCCTTTAGCATATTTTTTGTGGGGCTATGTTAAAACTCATGTCTATACGGACAAGCCCGGCCGAAATTTTGGAAAGAGTACTCCAAAATTGGACTAAGCGGATGGACCATTTGAGGCGCAGTCGCAGTCAACATCTGCATGAAATAATCTTCAAACATTAAATTATATGGATCGTACTATCGATTCAAATGAAGATTTCATGAATTTTTCTGAATTTTATGTGTTTTTTTTTTGAAAAATTTTCCTATAGCTCTTAAAAAATCACCCATTACATCATGACCTGTAACTTCATAGACTGTATCTTGAACATCTTACAACAAAAAAAAATTTATTTGGCAAAATTTCAAACCGTTTTTTGTTTTATTGCATTTTTAAATATAAACTTTTAAATGGTCCAGCCAGTCTAATGGTCTCATGTCAGAACTGAATGTGCTGCCTGCCGTTGACTATCCATCTTCCAATCTAATGAACATTCATTCACAAAGCTATAAAAAGTCTCATTTCCAAAAGCTTCCTATTTAGTGTATGTTGGATATCACTGATATTTTTTTTTTATTCATTAAGCCATTATGTGTGGCATATAACTTCGTTTAAAAGTCCATGCCAGACTTTTGTCTGGGTGGATAACATTCAAAATGTCTAATTTTCCATGATATTAGGGCAAGTTTTATTGATGGCATGGCTTTGTTGTTAGGTTTGAGAACAGTTGTAGTTTGCGGCTTATTCGCATACAACTGCAACTCAAGAAAACTCCTCAAGCTAGCTAAGGTCACTTCCAAGTGAGATTGACATGCCTTCAAATCGCTTGTGCACATGATATCCAACATGGCATGAGCTGTGTGACACGTAGCGTCGTTCTGTTGAAACCATTTGCCGCTGGTGACCAGATCATTTAATTCAGGGCAAAAGAATTTTGTAATCATTGGCTTATAGTGCTCACCGCTTTCTCCTAGAAATATGGACCGATGTTGGCTGTAAGTTTTTCGAAATTTATTGGATATATTTACGGTCATAAATGCATTTTTTGAATGAATACGTGAAATTGTTTTGAATGTTCCCAAATTGCACACATATGGCAATAATTTGATAAGAATGTTTTTGCGAAATATTTACTTATCATTACAATATATTTTGTTGCTATTTTTTAAATAGAACGATTTAATGTTTGTTTTCATACACGTGATACCACTGGCATAGAAATAATGTGCTGCCAGAACAACTTCATTTATTACAGTCACTAGGAACGGAACAAATTTAAATACGTGTTATAGTTACTCAATAATTATACCTGTTAAGTCACACTTTAAAACAGTGAAATTATTATATTAAATCGTTGATAATATTATAATATTAAGTTCAACTTAATCTACAGTTGTGTTCAAAATAATAGGAGCGCCCTTCATTTAAAAGCAAAGTTAAGAAAAATCAAAAAAAATTATTTCTAATTCCTTTTCTAATTTTTTAACACTTAATTGTTTAATTAAAACTACGAAAACAAAAAATATTTTATGTAAATAAAGCTTACTCTCAAAATTAATTGTTCAAAATAATAGTGAGTGTTTTTGACGTTGTACAATGGGACAATTCGACCTCCGGGTACTGTACTTGTCTTAATTGACAAGTAGACGTCCTCTAACCTAACCTATCTAACTTATAGGAGTGTTAGCAAACAACCTAATAATTTATAAACAAAAGGCACAAAAGTTTGATAATATCTTAAAATAGTAAAGTTATTGTAGTATTTGGTTGAATAACCTTTGCTTTTAATAAATACAGCACATCTACGAGGTCAATTGGGTCAATAAGACCTTGGCATCTCTTTAAAGGTATTTGTTGCCACGCATCGCGCACTGTGATCCATAGTTCTTCTGCATTTGAAGGTTTTTTTCTCTGCAACATACTTTTTTAACATCTCCCCATAGATGTTCCATGGGATTAAGGTCAGGAGACTGAACTGGCCACGCCATAACCTTCACCCCATTAACCCGAAACCACTAATTTGCCATTTTACTGGTGTGTTTCGGGTCATTATCTTGTTGGAAGATCCATTTTAGAGGCGTGGAGTATGGTAACATCACTTCTCTCAAAATGCCAACATAGACGTGCCTTTCCATTATGTTTCTAATTCGCTGTAGTGGGCCTACACCTTTATATGAAAACTTTCCCCATATCATTAGCTTTGCACCACCATGTTTGACTGTCTTTTGTGTATACTGAGCTTTATATTTGGTGTTGGGCGGACATCTAACACCACCACCACCAAATAAAACAATTTTGCTTTCGTCGGTCCACAGTATGTTTCTCCATTTTTCTTTCGGCCAATTGATATGTTCTTGGGCAAATTTTAAGCGTGTTGCTACCTGTTTTGTATGTCAATAATGGCACCTTTTTGTGAACTTATTGCAAATAAATTGTTGTCCATCAGACGCCTACGAATAGTAGGCCCACTTACGGCAAGATTCAGAATTTTTTTTTTGCATACGCTGAAGGGTACATTTTGCTGTATCGCACAATTCTACAGTCATCTACAGTTGATGTTTTGCGCTTGCGCCCACGCGTTTCGAGCTTTTTTATATTTTAATGCATTTGCAGTCATTTAATTGGAGCAACTTAAGGTTTCCTCAATTTCTTTAGAAGTTTTGCCTTTTTTTCGAAGATTTTTAACTAGTTTTCTATTTTTTTCAGTACAATGCTTTCCTCGTCCCACTATTACAAAAATTTATGTGAATCACTGTAGAAAAAGTTTTAACTACATTTTTCCGTACTTATTTTTCACTTTTTTGTTTAAATTATATGCTGTTATATTTTTATTTTTAAAAGAACACTCACACACTGAATTCATGGGCAAAAAAAAAATGAATCAATTTCATCGTAAATATTAAAGTTATTACAAGATTCTTTTTTGCATTTTTTTTTATTTTATTTTTTATTTTATTTACAAGATAATAATTTTATAAATGAAAGTGCTATGGGAGTACATCAAAGAGGAAAAAGTAATAACAAATCATTGATTATATGAGTAATGAGTTGTATGAAGTACAGTAGAAATAGAAATGAATAAGAATATGTTTTAACCTCAGGAAACAGCAATCGATATAAAAAAATTAGGATAAGAAAATGAGTATATGTATGTAAAAAACTAAATTAGGAAAGATACAAATATAAAGAAAAATACAAACAAAGAAAAATATTCATTTAATGAGATACAATGAAACTTAAATAATAAATTAGAAAAATTAAAATAATTAATTACTAATAAAAATAAAGATTAAAAATGTATAAAACAATCAAAATATATTAAAAACTACTCAAACAGAATGTATAGCTCCTTATTGAACTTAGTTGCATTGCCTATGTTCTGAATATAATTAGGTAAAGTATTCCAAAGACTGATGGTGTGTATAAAGAACTGTCGTTTTGAAAAAAGAGTCCTATGCCTTAATTGGATAATTTTCCTACCGCGGTTGGATCTAGCAAATCTAATCCTGCTAAATAAGTATACTGGCTGTTCCAAAGTAATAATCTTATGGAGGAGAATTAGGCACTTAATATTCAATAGATTATCAAAATGAATAGCACATAACTGGTAAGAAAATTGTGATATATGGTCCCGACGTCCCTTAATAAATACATATCTGGCTATGTTATTATAAGCCAAGTTGAGTTTCCGCCTATCATCCGCATCACAGTTTGCGAAAATTTCCGATCCGTATAAAAAAACAGGAATCAAAAACGGCAAAAGGAGTCGAATCTATAACAGCCCATAAGTTCCTAAGCATACCGTAAACTTTACCAACGATGACATTAATGTGGCTAGACTACGTTAGCCGACCATTAAAGATAACACCCAGATTAAATTCAATTTTATTCCCCCTGATAATAATTTCCGGCACATCAAATGCTTTCTTAGTCCTGGAGAGCAATAAACATTTAGATTTAGAGGCATTTATACAAAGTCCATTAGCACTAGCCCAGTTGTCAATTTTTCGTAAATCATCGTTAATCGTATCTACACATAGTCGGATATTATCAATACAAGCGCTCCTATAGAGCTGAACGTCATCAGCGTACATATGTACGCTACAATTATCCAAAACATCAGGTAGGTCGTTAATGTATATACAGAACAAAAGGGGCCCTAAAATTGATCCCTGAGGAATACCTCTTCCAACGTGTACCGAATTCGAGATGTTGCCGTTTAGGTAAACTCGTTGTGATCTATTAATGAGATAGGAACGTATAAGGCTACAAGCTGAATTAGAAAAATGAAAGAGGGTCTGTAGCTTTCTCAATAATATTCTGTGATCAACTGTATCAAAAGCCTTAGTGTGATCCAAAAGAACCAAAAACGCTATGTAATTTTCATCCAGTTTCAACCTAAGGTCATCAACTACCTTGACTAAAGCAGTAGTGCAGCTCCTAGCTTTCATAAATCTCGACTGCTTATCAGATAAAAAATTATTTCTTGAATATCGTTGTAACTACCATTCGAATATATCATGCTTTGCAAATTGGTACAATAAAAAAATTTTACTTTGAAAATATTACATGGTGGCACTCCTATTATTTTGAACACAGCTGTATATCTATATTCAAAATTTCATGAGTGCTTATGAGTAGCGAAAAAAATAATTCATTGCTGATCTCTGATCACGATCTTGTTTATCAAACTTCGATTCTATACAACAGATTTGAAAAGGTTTTGCCAGACGATTGCTGACAGAAAGTTTACTTATTTTTTTCGTATTTTTCGTCAGAGCTGAGTTTTGAACCTTGGCCTCTCGTCTAATGATACCACACACTATCTACTAGACTACGGCGACTGCTGGGGTAGATCAACGGCGTCCAGTGGTTACATAAAACAAAATTGTTTTCCGAAGAAATTTTAAATCTATTTATTTATAAATCCTGAAATAACTTACGTGCTACCTTAAGCTAACTAGATATAAAAGAAAGATTAAATATAAAATTAATTAAAGAGGGAAAAAAATAAATAACTAGGCCGGCCACACTACTGTCCGTCAAGTGACAGTGCTGAGTGTGTCAAAGGGTGGTCAGAACAACAGTCAAACGGCCTACGCCCAGGATGACTGCGATTCCTACTGCCCCGATGATCTTTCCTCGGCACCGTCGTCACATCAACCAAAGGAGGATATCAGAACGACAATCAAACGGCCTACGCACGGGATGATTGTGGCTCTGAGGCCACCTATTGTCAGGAAGATATCACAACACAACAATTGCAAAGCCTACGCACAGAACAATTGTTGTACAGGCTTCCTCGTCAGTTGCTAATGTTTGGCTGTGAATAAATCTCTCACCAGTGTGGTCAACCACACCACTAATGAGTTAATTTATTTTTACCAACCGAGAGTCAATGTTAATAAATAGAATCGACCTCACTTACCAGCCACTCAGCACCAACTAACACCACTGCTCAAATCCTGCCAGCTTTTATTCCCATAAGTAACGAGTGACAGATCAAACATGATCGAACAATTAGCAACATCAAACATGTTGCGTCATACTCTACACATTACGAATGGGAAAACAAGCGACAATGGAATTGAACAGAGAGTACAAGTACACATTATATATGTAATATGTAAGTCGTACAACTACCGTTATAAAAAAGTATACAATTTTGCTAAAAATAGATCATAAAATCTACACAGTGATTTTATGAAATATTTTAAGCACAGTGGGGCTTATTACAAACTTAAATACTAAAATATTTTAAGAAATACAAATTGTGTTTTCAATAATTCATGTATGCTAAACAATTATAAGTATATAATATTGAGGAAATAATAGGTGGAAATATGGAAATATGGTGTGGGCAAAAACAAGGTCTTCCGCCTTTTGTCGTCACAAAAGACTTTTCGAAGTTTCTGGGAAAATTGTTCAAAACTCCAATATCCTATTTCCCACAGTTATCGGAAGCTGTATTCATTACGTAAACTGTAATTTTTTTTTTTACTTGTTTGCCATTTCTCCTCCTCCCCAACTGCTTATGTTTATAGCTTCTCCAGAAATAGTTCTCAACGAACCACACATACAAAATGAATACGAATGAATACGAAATAAATTTTTTTAACTTTTTTTCAACATAAATTGGCTTTTAAAAACACACACACATCCTTTGGAGCCTATTAAGTGGTTTTCCAACAAATTTATTTCCTGTATACTCCTCGTTTTCCTGGCATAACGAAATAAATTTCAAACGTTTTTCAAAATTAGTTTATATTTTTCATTTTTCCTTTCTTTCCAACTCCTTTTTCTCTTTTATTTTGTTTCGTTTCGTTTTAAATTGTTTTGGCGTGATTTTTCTTTTTAAAGTTTTTCTGCCTCTCTCTCTCTCTCTCGCTGTCTCTTCCTTATTGGGATATTTTTTCCTCTGCAAGTTTTTTAAGAACTGATTTATTGTGTATGAATTTTGACAAAATTGACAGCAACAACAATAAAAAAACATTTTTCCGTATTACATTCACACACACACATTTATCTACGCACATACTCAAATCGGGACTTCTTATAAAAATTTTGTGTTCTACTCACTCTCTTCACTTTGTTAGGCATTGTCTCCATGTATGGGTAAACGTATGGGTGTGTTATGCAAACAACGCAGTCATTTACGAATTGCTAAAAAGGCAAACACACACACATTTGTACACTACCACCCAGCAAACATTTGGTGGAAAATTTGAAAGTTAGCAATCCAACCAACATTATTATTATCAGGGAATGGAAATACTCTTCTAGCGTAGGCACTGTTACTTATAAGCGACTTTTAAGGTCAAGATAAAATATCCCAAAAACTCACTTTCACGAAGACGAAATTCCACCCACCTAGTCTGTAGAGTCTATAATGTCTAACGAATGACAGTTTCTAACAGAATTTCCCCCGGCCTTCATAGAAAGATCATGACTTCATTGGTGGCCAGTCGACGGAACTACAGACACACATAATTGGTCATTACGAACCTCCAGTCAGGATTACAACCTAGCTACTCACACCACTTATGTTCTGTAAGTTAATTTTATACATGAGTGGCGGGACTTTCAGTTTAAAGTCGATTTCGAACGACAGATTTTTGAGAAATATTTCATGGCAATTTTATTTTATGCTCAGAGTTTTTGCCAGAAATCTGCTGAGAGGAAGTCGCTGAAGAACTTTTTCATACGCAAGCAACTGGACACTTTTTTGAAAAATAGTGTCATTGCGATACGCTCCCGCCTTTCGCAGAACACTCACCATAACGAAGTTGAAGAGGTCGCATGATAAGGGGTTGCCTTGTCTGAAACCTCGCACAGTATCAAAAGGGTCGGAGAGGCCCTTTCCCACCTTGACGGAGCTGCAGGAATTGCTCAACGTCATTCTGCATAGCCTTATCAGCTTCGCAGGTATACCGAGCTCAGACATTGTGGCAAAAAACACGATCCCTTATGGGGCTATCGAAGGCTGCCTTACAGTCGACAAAAAGATGGTGTGTGTCGACTTGCTTTTCGTGAGTCTTTTCCAGGATTTGGCGTAGTGTGAGTAGGAGGATCTGGTTGATGGTGGACTTGCCAGGTCTGAAGCCGCACTGATAAGTTCCAATCAATGTTTTGACGAGTGGCTTTAGTCGTTCACACAATACGCCTGTAAGAACCTTATATGCGATAGGGAGAAGACTTATACCCCTGTTGTTGGCGCATATCGTGGGGTCTCCCTTTTTCAGGACAGGACAGAGAACTCTGAGGTTGCAATCGTTGGCCATATTTTGTAAATAAGCTGGTGCATGCGCCCTACCAACTTATTACATCCGGTCTTAAACAATTCAGTGGGGAGGCCATCAGCATCCGCCGTTTTATTGTTTTTAAAACGCATAATCGCAATTTTGAACTCTTCATGTCTAAGCGGCGGAATCTATACGCCGTCATCATCGATCAGGTTCGGAACATCATCTCTAAAGGTGGTACTGGTGTCGTCATCACCTTGTAGTAGAGTAAAGAAGTATTTCCTCCACAACCTCAGCACCCCTTGTGAATCTGTTATCAGGTTTCCGTTCTCATCTCTGCAGAAGGACGCTCCGGGCTTAAAACCTTCGGTTCGACGCATAACCTTTGGATAAAATTTTCGAGCATTATTCCTGCATCTATACATCTCGACTTCCTCGCGCTCACGCCTTTCCTGCTTCCTCTTCTTGCGTCGGAAAAGGCGTCTCTCATCCCTTCTCCTTTCTCTCTATAGTTCTCGACAATGACTCTCGTTGCGGCTGACTGCAGCGTTTTCTTGTATGCGGCGTTTTTCGTCGCAGCAGCCTCGCGACTTTCCTCGTAGTACCATTGATTTCGTTGTGGTGAGCGCTCTTTCCGCACTCACTCTATACAGGCCTGTGATATGTTCTCCACTTTTTTCTTTGCCTAGACGACAACGTATCAGGTTGTAAGTGACCTGTAATTAACTTGCCCCCGGTTATTGTGTTTATTACAGGGCAATGCCTGATTAGTCCGCTGACAAGAATCTGGAATGGATCCCAGCCAGACTATTGTAGGATACGTTGCGACGAGGAGGAGTTGGAAACTCTCGAATACCTCCTCTGTAATTATCCAGCCCTTAGTAGGTTGAGGTTGAGGACCATGGGCAGGGGCTTCTTTGGGGGTTTGAATTTAAGGCTCTCCGTTGATTCATTATCAGTTTGAGCTGGTTGAGAAGTTCTAGGGCTTCATTTGTGCAGTCGCGCTCTCTTGTGTGTTTGTTCATCACACTGATTGCGTGCGTATATAAAAGGGCAACAAGGCCAGCAGTCAGTCATTAAGAATTCAGTCAGCCTTGTGTGAAGTTGCGTGTGAACAAAAGAAGTCGTGGTTGTGAAGATCTAGACAGATTATTATTGTTGTATCGTTAAGTGTAAACAGTGGCACAAACGTAGTGTGAAGAATAATAAGAGTTTAAGAAAATCTAAACACATATTTGTTTTTACTTGGTTTGCAATTAACGAACTCATATTTAAACGTTTTTAAAAAGGTAAAAACGTAACAATATGTTCGCCATGACTTCTCTGCATGAAGCGAATTCCCAATGACAAATTTTCCATGATTCTAACGCCTACATCAAACTGAATTTGATCAACGACATGGGTTGTATTGTTTTTAAGGACCGCAGTAGTTTGTAGCTTATTTGCATACGTCTGCAATTTAAGAAATCTCTACAAGAAAAAGCCGAATGGAGTCAAATCTTGCGTTCTCGGTAGCTAGTTAACATTATTTCCTCCGTTAGTTGAATTTTTGAATGAGTGCAGGCCCATGTCACGACACAGAATTCACCAAGTTGTTGTTTGTGAAGTGAAGCCTCTCGAACGTCTCACATTCTCATGCAAACTACCATAGACGGTGACGAAGTTACGTTTCGTTAATATACCAGCGTTGATCGATTACTTATAGAATCAGGAGGCTCCAGTTTATTCACCACATTGTAAACAGTCCTCTCGATAGTATGATTATGGAAGGCGACCCTAAAAAGAGTGAAGAGTTCGATACGTTGCCCGAACAGAGCATGCATTTTCATAAAAACAAATTCATTATATGCGGGTATTTTTTAGGGCTCTGTTCGTCACATCGTGATTTGACATGGCAAACTGAATAAATGACAACGAATTTGATAGATGAAACTTCAACAAGATGGCCGTTATCAACTGTTGTCACCATCAACTTGTTAAGCGCGCATTAAGAGCGAACTGTGCAGAATGACAGGTATTCTAACGTGCATACAACTTAATAGAGTCGCGCATACAACTTAATGGAGTCGTGCATACAGCTTTATAGAGTTGCATAGACGCTGGACAAATAGGAACAAAATTATCGAAGGTTTTCAAAATCATTGCCCAGCTTTTTTTGGGTGCACGTGATTTAAATACTTTGTAAGTCGCCGTAGTCTAGTAGGTAGTGTGTTGGCTTATTAGACGTAAAAGCCAGGGTTCGAGCCCCAGGCCAGACATCAAGACAAAATACAAAAAAGTGTTCTCTTCGACGACTTCCGCTCAGCAGATTTCTGGCAAAAACTCTGAGAGTAAGTAAAATTGCCATGAAAAAGTTTCTCCGAAAATCTGTCGTTCGGAGTCGACTTTAAACTGTAGGTCCCACCACTCATGTATAAAGTTAACACACACAACATAAGTGATGTGAGAAACTAGGACGTTGTACAATGGGTCAATTCGACATCCGGGTACTGTACTTGTCTTAACTGACAAGTACACGTCCTCGAACCTAACCTAACTTAAATACTTTGTGGATGAACCTTTCCCAGACGTTACTGAAGTCAATTGGAAGAAATTGTAAATTGAGGAAATACATACTGTCACGATATGGATTTACTACGAGTATTATGTGGTTGGTATTTGTCATTGGAGATCTCACAAAATTTTTATTTCGGGTCTTTGTTTATATCTTTTCCTCCTGAATTACATGACAGTAATTGTAAACAACTGTGAACTTTGATTTCGACTCAGAGATCAGTAATGAATCGTTTTTTCGCTACTCATAAGCACTCATGAAATTTTGAATATAAGTAAGTCAACAATATTGAAATTTAAATTCACTACTCCGATTCATTCGTACTCACTACAACGTTGATTTATAAGTACGGGTTGCAATGAGTATGAGTACAACGTTGACATCAAACTCATACCATTCGAAATGTGTTTGTTTCATATGCCTACTCATTTAGATTCATAACTTCAGAAAAATACTTATAAATGATACGAGTGACTCGAATCATTCATCAAAACTTACAGTCTTAGTTGTTCTTTAAGCGAATCTTACTTATTTTGTGCTCCGTGTATATGTTGAGTTATGGAGAGTCGAAATCAAGTCCATCATACGTGTTGTTAACTATGAATATTGTTACGTTTTTACCTTTTAAAAACGTTTAAATATGATTTCGTTAATTGCAAACCAAGTAAAAACAAATATGTGTTTAATTTCAGTTAAACTCTCTTTATTCTTTACACTACTTTTGTGTGCCACCGTATACAACTTAACGATACAACAATAATAATCTGTTTATTCACTTTACTAGTTCTTATCACAAGTATTCACTGGATCTTTACAACCACGACTTATTTTGTTCACACGCAACTTCACACAAGGCTGACTGAATTCTTACTGACTACTGCCTGCTTTGTCCAGCCCTTTTATAGTCCGACACAACCAGTCTAACGAACATTATTGAAGTGGAAGGTTCGTGATCTCGCCTTCTCGAGAGCTCTATTGCTAATACATTATTGTTTGTGTACTTTGCTTATGTTGTCTATCCCTTTTTATCACATACATGTTGGTGTTGGTACCAGGCGCAACCAGGTTCGTCGTACATATGTGTGTGTGCAGCTTTAGATAATCAACACGTTCGTTGTATTTTTAATGTTAGTGTGTATTTGTATCGTGTGGTTTCTGTTTATCGTCTTTGTTGTTAAACGATATTAGGTCGTTTCGATTTGCGTAACAATACTTATAAATGATTCGAGTCACTGGAATCATTCATCAACATTTACAATCTTAGCTGTTGTTGCATTTACAAAAAAAGAAAAAAGACAGAGCAGCAAACAAAGTAAGCACACAACTTTATAGTGAGCATTTTAGTGTTAGTAAGCGATTCATACTTATTTTGTGATTCGTGTATATGTTGAGTTATGGAGAGTCGAACTCAACAATATCATACGTGTTGTTAAGTATGAATATGATGAGTACACTTCCTACTTTAATAATGAGTAGAAGTTCCATGATAATAAAATAAGTATGAATGCCTATAAGTATTAGAAATTATGAGTCTGATTCGATTCTACACATCTTTTTAAATACTCATTGCTGATCTCTGAGTTTCGACGCTATTGTAAGTAATTTAATGCCAATTTTTCGCAGAATGGTTCTCCTAAATCACCTGAAAATTATGCAGCAACGAGTCAAACTTTGCGTTCCAAACTATCATGTCAATTAAGACATTAAAAAAGTCATTAAAAGCTTCTCTACTCAAGCAAACATCTTTGAATGTCAATCTGACTGACGATTCTTAAAGCCCAACTTCACCATCTTTTTCGAAACGTTTCCAACAGTTATTTGACGAGCAAAAAACCCTTCTCAGTGGAGCTTCAATTAAATAACGAACGTTTCTTTTTTTCTTTATCTTCCTCTTATTTTTAGTATTACAACGTAGTAGTATGCCAATGTCAACATTTTAAAGTGGTCTTGAGTAAAGCTTTTCATAATAAAGTTTCAATTAAGCTGTGAGGCATTTCACATAAATAGTGAATAGGGTGGGATGTGAAGGATATGACACCAACACACACACTTTCAATATTTTTTTTGTGTTTAATTTTTGCAAAGACAACTTAAAAATGAGGCACATTAAGGAGACGAGAAAAAAATGAAAAATATTTCTGTGTTACTAGTAGTAGTAGTATTGGGGGCCACACACCAACATTGCATTACCATTAGAGTATCATGTTGTTCAGGGTTTCTGTGGTGGTGTGCCATTAAACCAGTGGCATTAGTTGTGAAGTGCTACCCATGCAACCTTGTGCTGTGGTTTGATGTGGTGTGATGTTGCTTTCAACAGCTGCTTGTGTTGCTTGCTATCAATACCGTTAACGCTTAGAGCTGCTTTCTCTCTCTCTTGGTAAATATTTTCTGAAAGATTTCAATGTTTTCAATTTTAATATTTTATTACTTATGATTGTTGTTGGTGTTGGTGTTGTGGTTGCTACTACTGTTGTTGTTGTTATTATTATTAAAATATACAATTTGTTTCAATTGCTACTGCTGCTGGTACTGGTAGCAACTCAAATATTATTCTTTTGGATTTGATGTCAAACGCGTTAAAGTGCAGATTAACGTCAAACATATACTCTCTCTCTGCCTCTCTATCGCTATCTGTCTCTGTCTCTGCCATGTTGTGTTTTCTTAACGCTGTGTTAACGAATCGTTAGCCATGTTTACATACCATATTCGCATGATGACAGCAAATGCTGCTGAACAATGCTTATACATTGCAAATGCTTCTCTACAATGCTTTTAAAGCATTTTAAAGCCTTTAAAATAATATCTGTTGGCAAAGGAGAAGAAGAAAAAGAAGTGGAACAAGAAATGGAAATCTTGCTGACGATGATTATGATGAGTATGAGGGATAATGCCAGTGTTGTTTGCTAATGTTAGGGTTTTTTCACAAGCTTTACAAAATATTTTTACTTTTTCAAACACAAACAAACAACACTGGCAGCAATGGTAACCGCCTCTGCATCATTATCATTAGCAAATACAGCAGCAGTAGCAGCATTTATTCATTATTTTACTGAGGATTTCACGTTGGCTGCTTATTTGACATCGTGGTGATACTAACACTGGCTGACAGACAAACTGTCTTCCTGCCTGGCTGCTTGTTTGCCATTGCTGCCTGATCCTCTTGTAATGAAAATTATGTTTTAATAAGAATTTTTAACATTTTATGTCCTTGTAAATGGAAAAATAACAACAACAACAACAAAAATAGAAAAAATAAATGCTTTAAACAACTGGGGTTCTAATTTGCAGTTCTTCATGTCACTGAAGAAGAAAAAAAAAGTTGAAAAAATTCAGAAAAATATTCAAAAATACGAACTTTGACTTCATATAAGTTTAGTTTACTTTCCCCACTTTATCTTGTTGTTGTTCTTGTTCTTGGTGTTGTCCATAAACCCTTGCTAATATTGTTTACCCACCAGCCAAAAGGACCTTTTTCGCTATCAAATCTTCTGAAATTAGTTTCATTTTTTTCTTCCTGCAAGTTCTGATTGTTTTACGACTTTTTTTTATTACACTGCAGAGTAAAGGAGGACAAAAAACAAAACCTTATTCTCTGCTGTAATCATTAGTTTAAGGCTGTAAAATATGTGTGACATATTTTCCTAACCCCACTTTCGTTTACACATTTTTTTTTTGGGTTCCCGGTTTTCCTTTGAAACAAAAACAATTTGCATATAAATTCCATATAAATTAAGGAAGCTTTAAGCACTGGCAGGCAGGCAGCAGTTAGGCAGACAAGCAAGGCAGTCTTTTGTTTCGAAAGTCATTTAGATCGACTGCCACCCAACCCCCCTTTCTTTGTGTCTCTTCAGACAATATTTAATTGGTGGAATGGGGGATGGAGCAGGTCCACAAAAAATAAATTTTTATGGACATGTATATGAGGCACTTTGTTATTCAAGCTCGATAACGGCAAAGAAACAAAAATAAAAAGGTTTCCCTGTCCATATGGACCCAACGTACAAAAGGTAGAATTTTGTGAAGAGTATTAATGTGTCGCAATTTGTAATTTATAGAAGAAAGTATTATAAACTATTATTGGGTGGGAGAAAAAGTAATTTCCGTGAAACATGAACTTAAAGCTTAATTTTTATAAGATTTCATATTCAGGTGTTAAACGGCAACAGGCGCCACTACTGCATACCATCAAGCAGTTATGGCCGCATTCTAGTGGTTAAAATATTAGACGAGAGCCTATGGTTCAAACCTTAGCTTAGACATCTCGAATAAAAGAAAATATGAACATGACATGAAATTAACACACACAACATAAGTGGTGTGAGAAACTAGGTCGTAATCCTGACTGAAGGGTTGTAATGACCAATTATGTATGTATGGATGTATGAACATGACTTAGTCTTAGCAGTCTTCAGGCAAAAACTCTCCGAGTAAATAAAATTGCCATGAAAAGTTTCTCAAAAATCTATTGTTCAGTCACAACACTTAACAAGAGTGGTGCGAGTAGTTGGGTTTTGATCCTGACTAAAGGGTTGAAGCGCAAGTTTCTTAACCACAATAAAAACAACATCTAAACCACTAGGTTAGGTTAGGTTAGGTTAGGTTAGAGGACGTATACTTGTCAATTAAGACAAGTACAGTACCCGGAGGTCGACCACTTATGTTGTGTGTGTTAATTTTTATACATGAGTGGTCGGACCTACAGTTTAAAGTCGACTCCGAACGGCAGATTTTTTGAGAAACTTTTTCATGGCAATTTTATTTACTCTCAGAGTTCTTTGCCAGAAATCTGCTGAGAGAAAGTCGCCGAAGAAATACTTTTTGCATTTTATTTTGATGTCTGGCCTGGGGCCAACACACTACCTACTAGACCACGGCGACTTCAACTAAACCACTATCTTGTGTTCTCTTTCTTCTTGTGCCTTCTATAACCGAAAGAGCTTGGAAAAGCATGGTGTAGTGGTTAAAAGACTCGACCACAAACTGTTGCATCACAATGTCGAACTCAGCAAAGGAACAGAATTTTTGCTTCCCCTCCTTACACTCCATTCCGCAACTATCGAACCGTCTAGAGAGTGTAATGTCATCAACAAACAAGAGTAAAACTCAAGAAGCAAAGTTCATTACCGCTTTACCTAACAACAACAACTCAATACATTTTTACCGGAGGCAAATGTGACCCTATTATCCTAGAAACTGGTAATCACCTGCTTAGCTGGCAAGATTAATTAAATGAAACTGAAAATGGAATGGAAACCGTATAAGAAGTTGTAGGAAATGTTGGATGGATGCCAAATAGGTAGCTTATGATAGCCCGCCGAATGTGCTGGTTAGGGGGATTGTGGCTAGGTTGGAGACAAGTCATTAAAAGTTATCTGGAAAGTATTACATCATCTGACTTCACAATCAGAGTCCTAGTTTCCATGTATAAGTGGTCCGCAATGTTTATTTCACAATTCTCTCATCAATATCAGGTTTTTCTGAAAGGACTTTCCACTTCAGTTACGCTCAAGAATGAGGTCTTTACAGTAACAATATGGTTGATCTTTCAATTGCTTTATATCCTAAAGGAATGACCGGCTCTGACTTACATACATACATACATAATTTGTAATAACAACCCTTCAGTAAGGATTACGACTTAGCTTCTCACACCACTTATGTTGTGTGTGTTAATTTTATACATGAGTGGCGGGACCTACAGTTTAAAGTCCGAACGACAGATTTTTGAGAAACTTTTCCATGGTAATTTTATTTACTCCCAGAGTTTTTACCAGAAATCTGCTGAGAGAAAGTCGCCGAAGAAATATTTTTTTTCATATTTACGTTTTGTTATCTCGAACTGTGGCCTTAAATCTAATAAACCAACACACTACCTACTAGTGTACGACGACTTCAATTGCTTTATATCTTAAAAGAATGACCTGCCACGACTTACCCCGTGTCATGTTAGTTACCACCATGAGTAAAGCAGAGATCAGCAATGAGTATTCAAAAAGATGAGTAGAATCGAATAATACTCATAATTTCTGATACTTATATGCCGCATGCAATCTTATTTTAATATCATGGACCCCTACTCATATTTAAAGCTTGAAATACTCATTATATTCATACTTAACAACACGTATGATGGTGTTTATTTCGACTCTTAATAACACAACATATACACGAATCACAAAATAAGTATAAATTGAGTATGGATACTAAAATACTCACTAGAAGGTTGTGTGCTTGCTCTGCTTGCTGCTCTGTCTTCTTGGCTTATGTGTCTTGTTTCTTTTTTGTAACTGCAACAACAACTAAGACTGTAAATTTTAATGAATTATTCAAGTCATTCGAATAATTTATAAGTATTGTTACGTTTTTACCTTTTTAAAAACGTTTCGATATGAGTTCGTTTATTGCAAACCAAGTAGAAACAAATATGTGTTTATTTTCTATTAAACTCTATTCTTTACACTACTTTTGTGTGCCACCGTATGCAACTTAACGATACAACAATAATAATCTGTTTATTCACTTTACTAGTTTACACAAGTATTCACTGGATCTTTACAACCACGACTTATTTTGTTCACACGCAACTTCACACAAGGCTGACTGAATTCTTACTGACTGTTGCCTGCTTTGTCCAGCCCTTTTATAGTCCGACACAACCAGTCTAACGAACATTCTTGAAGTGGAAGTTTCGTGATCTCGCCGTCTAGAGAGCTCTATTGCTAATGCATTGTTGTTTGCGTATTTTGCTTATGTTGTCTATCCCTTTTTGTCACATACTTGTTGATGTTGGTACCAGGCGCAACCAGGTTCGTTGTACATATGTGTGTGTGCAGCTTTAGATAATCAGCACGTTCATTGTATTCTTAGTGTTAGTGTGTATTTGTATTGTGTGGCTTTTGGGTTGGTGTAGCTGGTAGCTTTTGTTTATCGTTTTTATTGTTAAACGATATTAGGTCGTTTCGATTTATGTAACAGTATTTTTCTGAAGTTATGAATCTAAATGAGTAGGCTTATGAATCAAACATATTTCGAATGGTATGAGTTTGATGTCAACGTTGTACTCATACTCATTGCAACCTGTATTTATAAATCAACGTTGTAGTGAGTATGAATGAATCAGAGTACATAGTTAAATTTCAATATAGTTGTCTCACTTATATTCAAACTTTCAAAAGTGCTTATGGGTAGCGAAAAAACGTTTCATTGCTGATCTCTGATGTAAAGCATGGTATCGAACCACCGATATCTTGGCATATCCCGGTCCCTTGGAATGGTCCTATATTCGAGGGCAATGTTCGCAACTTACTGAACTCATATTTATCCAGTACCTGAATAAAGTCGCTGTAGACATGGACAATCAAAGCCGGGCAACAGCAGAAGCTGTATCCACCACCACTATAAGTTGGTGCATTGTTTTGGTGAAGTACTCTTCGTAAACTATGATCTCGCAATTCCTTACAACTTAATTGAAAAGATTTTGGCTGTAAGCCAAGGTCGAAGCCCAGGTTGAAGTCGCCGTAGTCTAGTAGGTACTATGTTGGCTTATTAGACGAAAAGCCAGGGTTCATATCCCAGGCCAGACATCAAAATAAAATGCTAAAAGTATTTCTTCGGCGACTTCCTCTCAGCAGATTTCTGGCAAAAAATCGGAGAGTAAATATAATTGCCATGAAAAGTTTCTCAAAAATCTGTCGTTCGGAGTCGACTTTAAACTGTAGGTCCCGCCACTCATGTATAAAATTAACACGCACAACATAAGTGGTGTGAGAAACTAGGTCGTAATCCTGACTGAAGGGTTGTAATGACCAATTATGTATGTATGTAAGCCAAGGTTTTGAAATAAATTAATCCAATGCGCCTTACAAATCAGGTTTCTACACCAGCAAAACAGAATCCATGCAGAACAATTGAATTCCATTTGGAATACAACAACTTAAGTTGACTACAGCCGTTGTTTTTTGCACGGTTGTTGGCTTAAAAAATTTAATCAAAAGAGATTTTTTCTTTAAAAAAAAGGGAAATCAAAACTTAACTCTGCTTTTACTTCCTCCTTTAGCTCGTGATTAATCTTTAAAATCCTTAAATTTTATTCGCTTACAGTAGATACGATACAACGCAATTTCCATTAACTTTTGTGGTTTGACGGGCATTACAGAAACAAAAAAAGGATGAGAAAAACAAAAGAAAAGAAAGCAAAAAAAATTGAAACGAAAATGTATTTGAAGGGGAGTTGGAGAAATCCCTGAAACTAATGCTGTTTAATGCTACACAGCGTTTAAATGATTGAAATGTTTTACAGAGCGAAGATGCTTTCCTTTGCTTTTCATTTAAATATTCCAGTTAAGTGGGAATGTGCAGGCAACACTACCTACTGACATACTGACAGAGAGAGACAGACAGACAAGCAATTTCATTTTCATATTCATGCCCGCCAACGCCACACAACAGATGAGTTGTGTTGTCTTCCAACATGCTTACCTCCTCTCTACGAGTTAGTCTACGAGCACAACTCTTGATCTCTGTATTCATATTGGTTTAAGAAAAATCAACATCATCATCATCATATAACACACACATACTCACACGCATACATGCATGGAATACTTGGATGGAAGAAAGGGAGAGTAACATGAATTGAACTGAAAAGAAATCAAAAGTCGCAGAGACACTTAAAACAAAAGAATTCTTTTAAGAAGAAAAGAAAATGAAAACAAAGAAAGAAATGGAGAAAGGAAGAAAAAAATGGCACTTAAAGCAGCAAAAACAAAAGAAGAAGATACGATAAAAATGTTTAAAGCCACAAACAAATTAAAATAAGAAGAGAGGAGAAGCATAAGAAGACAGAGAACAGAAAGAAGAACCAAATTAAACGAAACGAAAGTTAAATCGCTTCTTTTACATCTCTTACCACCAATACCAATACCACTACCACAAACATTCCCGCTCTCTCTCCCTCTTTCTATGTTTATCTCTTGCTTTTGTTAAGTATTCTTCAACCATTTATGGATCCCTGTAGGCGCCTTTATTATCTGCTTCGTTTAGGTGTACCTTTCAAAATGAAAATGTTTTAAATACTTTGCTTACAAGAACTTCTTATTCTTCTTATTCTTCGTCTTCTTCTATTGTTCTGCTACTTGTAGTTTTTATTGTTGCTCGCTGCTGCTGCTGTTGTTGGCATTGTTGTCGGTAGGTTGTGTGGGGTCTCTTCGGGTTTGTTCTGCTCAAGTGTGATTAGGTATGATGTATGGTATGATGTGTGGTATGGCCTGGTGTGTAGTCCCCTTTTTAAAATTTCATTTCATCTGCACTTGCTTTTGCTTTATTTTATTGGAGGGTGGGGAGTAGGATTTCAATTCAAAAAAAGAAAAAGAAAAACTGCCTTGAGTGCAAAGGTAAGTAAGAGTCTTAAATAAAACATTCCGAAATGAAAGACAGTTATTTGTATCACACACACTCACACACACACACTCTGATAAATACTCTGATAGAACTACAGTATAGAGAACAAGACATTGGAATTAATCGCAGATAAAAAATATATTCATCATCAGCATACCATACCACACCATACGGCATATGGCACAGGCCGGGGCCATTTAAGCATTGACATTTTTGAAGAAGGTTTCATGTTTTTTTGAAAATAAAAGAAAAGTTTTTTATGAAAAAAAAAATTATGTTTTATGGGGACCAAATCATTCGATAAGAACTTTAGAAAACAAATTATCAGAGAGGCAATAAAAAACCCTCTTTCTCTTAAACAGATGCGATTTCAATAATTAATACCCAGGCTTTAGATTTCAAAACAAAATTGTTACGTTTTTGCCTTTTAAAAATGTTTAAAATATAAGCTCGTAAATTGCAAATAAAATAAAAATAAATTTGTGTTCAGTTTCCCACAATTCTGTATGCCACTGTTCACAACTTGATGTATGCAACAACAATTGCTTTTCTTTGTTATTCCTGTGTTTATACCCTTTACAATAAACAATAACAATCACTAAGAAATTACACGACAGATCTTTTACAACAGAGATCTTCAAACCACGATTACTCTCTTCAAACACAATTCGTCTTCACACAAGACTGACTGAACAACTTTTACTAACTCAGTTGCCTGCTTTATCTTGCCTTTTATATGGCAAAGTAAGCAGTCTGACGAATGTTCTTGAGATCTCTATAAATGTAAACATCGTTGTTTCATTATTGTTGTTTGTGTATTTTGTTTACATTTATTCTTGTCGTGTTTGTTGTTGTATTTTTGTTTACTTGTTTATCATTTTTATGCTGGTGTTTGTTGTTGTATTTTTGTTTACCTTTTTATGCTGATGTTTGTTGTCATATTAAGCAGTGCGAGAATTTGTAAACAGGTTTGTCTACTGCATTGTTTTGTATTTGCAGGTTTTGTTTATAATTTTAATGTTAAACGATGTAAAATCAAAACACCAGTATTTTTCTATTTTCGTAACAATATAAAGGAAATGGCCAAAAGTAGGACTTTAAATTCTGGTCGAATTTCATTGAAATCAGGGCTTGTAAATGGCAATTGAAAAGGAAAGATAGAAATTACAGTTTATCTAACCTGACCACATGCAGCTGACCATAGTGTAGCGACTAAATTCTTTACTACAAACTGACTCACCCATGAACGAAGCTAAGGGAAGAGGAAAACATTCTCAACAAATGATTTTCGATTTTTTGAAGATTAAGAGGCTTCAAGCCCCTGCAAATAATCTATCCACATTACATTTTTATATCTCGGAAAAAATAAAATCAAAAATCAACAACGCAGAATATTTGACAAGGAACCTACTTACTTAATTGGCCATTACAACCCTTTAGTCAGGATTACAACCTAGCTTGTCACACCACCACAGGACTATACAGTTTGTAGTCGACTTGAAACGACAGATTTTTGATAAACTTTATATAGCAATTTTATTTACTCACAGAGTCTCTGACAGAAGACTGCTGAGAAAAGGATACCGATAGAAATGATTTTTTTGTTTCGCTTTGTTCGAGATGTCTGAACTAGGGTTTGAACCACTGATTCGTATATACTAGTCCACTACTACCTACTAGACTACTACTACACTCAATACCCAATACATTTTATAGAGGCTATGATTTCAAGGCAAAAAAGGCTGGTATCGTTATGACGTTCCGCATGTACCAACTCTTTCAGGCATTTTTTTCTCAGATTCACGTTTTTCCTGTGAAAAAATACATTCTCTGATTATAAAGGGTCAGCCAAATAACTTTTTTTGAAAATGCTTTAAAAGAAAACTACTGAATATTTTCTCAAATTTCTTCTTTTATTTGAAAGTACAATCCTTCCAGTTAATAATGGAAAACAATTTCATTCAAATGGCTGCCTCGGCTGGCCATGCAGTAGCCTACACGACTGGTGCAATTTTTAAGCACATTATCGATTGTGTGCAGCTGTATTTCACCAATGGCTTCACGAATATTGTCCTTTAAATCGTCAATTGTCTCTGGCTTGTCGGCGTAACACTTATCTTTGACGGCACCCCACAAATAATAGTCCAACGGTGTCAAATCGCAGCTCCGAGGTGGCCAAACGACATCAGCTCTGCGGCTGATAATGCGATCTTCAAAAACAGGGCGCAAAACATCGAGTGTAGCTTCGGCTGTGTGGCACGTTGCACCGTCCTGTTGAAACCAAATGTTGCCAATACCCTCCTCTTCGTTCAACATGGCCCGATATCGATCGCCATTGACTGTAACGGCCACTCCTTGCTCATTTTCGAAGAAAAATGGCCCAATTATGCCTCTGAACCAAAACCCGTACCAAACAGTGACTCGTTTTGGGTACGTCGGCTTTCCAATGTATGCGTGCGGGTTTTCTGTGTCCCAAATGCGACAATTTTGCTTGTTTACATATCCGCCAAGATCAAATGAACTTCATCTGAAAAGATGATTTTTTCCCAAAATCGGCATGATTTTCAAAGTAATATCGCAATATTTCCCAGCGTTGTTCAAGCGTATACACAACCATATTCGTTCAGCGAAAGGATAAAACTAATTATCTGTCAAATCAGACATGAGCTAAGTGTTACCATTCACGAAATAAGCACTGCTTGAAAAAAAAAACGTTAGATGGCGGACCCGATAGTCAGGCGCAGTCTAGTAGATAGTGTGTTGGCTTATTAACGCGAATACGTGGTTCAAACAGCATCTCAAACATTTCGAACAAACCAAATACAACGAAAATATTTCTTTCAGCGACTTCTTATTTAGCAGTCTTCTGGCAAAAACTCTGAGCGTAAAATAAAATTGCCATGAAAAGTGTCTTAAAAATCGGCCATTCGACTTTGAATAACACGGGTGGTTAGGGAAACTAAATCGTAATCCAGACTAAAATGACCAATTAAGTAAGCGTACAATTAGCCTGGTAGTTGGAACTGAGTTTAACCTGTGAGTTAAGAAACTTCTTGTCAATGAAATCCCATAGGTAGGTAGGTAGGTAGGTAGAGGTGGCTGCCCATTCAAGAATTTTTCTTCATTCATTCATTCACTTAGACCGCATTGGGACCATTGTGCTACCACAGTTATCTGCTATCCCCTAGTCTCAAAACCACTCGGAGCTCCCGATGAAACGATTTAGGCTGCCAATGTCAATCCTTGACAGTTCCTCCAGATCACCCACGTAGTAAGTACCCAAGTACTTCCTTCTCCTTTGGCAAAGAGCCGGGCATGTACGCAGCAGGTGAGGGACAGTCTCCTCTTATTCCTCATCTCTGCAGCTTCTGCAGAAGTCAGTAGCAAGATGTCCAAGACCAATGCGCCTCGCATGCGTACCCATAATGCAATGCCCCGTAATGACACCGACAACTACACTAAGCGCGCCTCTTTGGAGTTTAAGGAGACCCATTGTGCGCTCCTCATCCCGCATTGGCCAGATTTTACAAGCTGTTCTACCCGCGTCCGAGACCGCCCACCTGTCGTTGACGGAATCTACGATCGCATTAACAAATATGAGCTGGCAGTCCCTCATAGGGATGCCCAGATTCGAGAATTTAACTCATATGTACTACGACTTAAAGACAAGCCATTGATGTTCGATTTTTCTAGGCCCAAACCAATACAATTTGCAATGTGTTCGTCACCGATTGATGCATCATTTACTTGTAATATGCAAATAAACTTTCATAATCATCATCGTGATTATAAGTTCCTTAATGTAAACAATGTTTCTTATGTTATGCGGCATTTGTTCTGCGTTCTTATCAAACTTTGAGAGATCGGAATCCATTGATGATAAAAGGACCCAAAATTCATTCACACTTCAGTTGCTTTCAGGCTTACAGCTGGCCAGTGGTATTGCTATATTGAATAGCATAGAGCCGCGTGTCTTCTGTATCCTCTATTGCCGAATTTCACTTTCATTAATTAAATAGTCCCAGCTAAACAGGTGCTACACTCTATACAGATTCTAGACTGGTAGGGTTGCCATCTGACATTGCTTTTCAGAATGGATTATGTGAAGTGGAATAAAGTTAGGTTAGGTTGGAGTGGTAGCTTTGATACCAAAGCTACATACATACATAATTGGTCATTACAACCCTTTAGTGAGGATTACGACCTAGTTTCTCACACCACTCATGTTGTGTGTGTTAATTTTATACATGTGTGGCCGGACCTACAGTTTAACGTCCACTCCGAACGACAGATTTTTGAGACACTTTTCATGGCAACTTTATTTACTCCCAGAATTTTTGCCAGAAATCCTCTGAGAGGAAGTCGCCGAAGAAATATTTTTACATTTTGCGTTCAGTTGGAAATGCCTGACCTGGGGTTTGAACAGAGGCCTCACGTCTAATAAGCCCACACACTACCTACTAGACCACAGCGACTCCAATACCAAAGCTGCCGCAGGTAAATGCAGTTCCTATTCAGACTGAATTCCAACGAATTCAGCGAGAAAGTCAGTCAGCGCAAGGGCTGCACGTAGTGGAAATAAAGCCTCTTAACTTAACTTAACTCTAAACAATCATAATGAAAATGTTTTGCATTCTGTTTTTGAACCTAAACTGCATGGCAGTAGTTTTTAACAAACATTTCAAACAGTAAACCGGGCCACTTCAATTCCATAAGGACTTCTGTCGGCCTTTATGCCATGAGGATTAATAGGCCTACGAACGAGGTTAGATTAGGCAATCTGGAATGCTTGCTCATCCGAACCATGCTTATAAAAACTCTGTGAATTAAATTTTTCTTTCATTGGATCTCTCAATCATCGCAAAATGGCTTCAAAACTACAATGTTGAGTTCCATTGTCGCAATGCTCTCTATTTTGAAGCAGATTTTGTGGAAATGTTTGTCAATTTCTATCTTTTGTTATAAACATACAGAATTATCCTTAAATTTGCCATTTCCAAGGAGTGTTTGGATCTTATTTTCAAAAATTAAATCATGCCTCCATGTGTCTTCTTTTTATATTCGCTAATAAATCCTCTGAAGAAATAATTTCTTTCTCTTTCAGTTTGAATGTCTTTCTCGAGATTAATTCACTTAATTTTTGCAGAACAATTCCATTCTTATGAAACGTACCTGCACTGTGTGTTCTGTTTTCAGAGAAAGAGACGGACAGACAGACAGACAGTCACATACGTAGCCAAAGACAAAAAATAAATGAAAATGAACATGAGATGCACAAAAGCAGGCTTTGAAATTTACACAAAAGCTTACGCCTAAATACATGCTACACACATACATGTTTAAATACGTACTCACACACACACACCCGCACATATATTAATTCATTCATTCGTTTGCTCATTCATTCGTTTCGTTCGTTCGTTTATTTTATTTTATTCTCCCCGTAAATAAAGTGCCGAGATAAATAACCTGGGATGGTATACCCAGGTGGACACTTTAAGATTTTAATGAGTATGAATTTTTTTCTTCTTCTTCAAATTCTAATTCTTCTTCTTTTTTGATGCCTTTTTCTTTGCCTTAACATATGGCCTAGAACAGCAAAATAATGAAATAAAGCATCATCATGGAATTGGAATTTATTGTTCACAGGTGAAAATTATTCTCTTCTTCTTTCAGAGAATTTTTATTACAATTTGAACGCAAAGCGGCAGTTGATCATCCGAAAGAAAGGAACGTTTTTCCAAACAATTTGCGGGTATTTATTGCAAAAATTTTAATGCCATTGAGTCCTCTAGTGTATCAACGGCAATATATTGTTGAGAGATGTTAAGGGAAAACCGATGCAACACATATTGAAAAATGAGCTTGGACTAAAGCCATTGAAGTTCCAAAAAGGGCAAGAGCTCACCGATGGACAAAAAAAAAGTTAGACTGGAAAGAGCCAAGGAGTTACTTCGCTTGCACGAAAGTGGCCAGTTACCGAATTTGGTTTTCTACGATCAGAAGCTATTTCAAATTGAGCAGTTTGTGAACAAACAAAATGATCGGGTTTACTTGCCAAAGAGGTCAGCTGAAAATTTACCAGAACTCAAGCGTGGTGTGGGCCGCCGTCGCTCCCCGCTCGTATTCATCGACCGTCGGGTCAAAATAAATGCCGAATATTATCGAGAAAATGTCTTAAAGACAGTATTGAAGCCCTGGGCAGACAAACATTTCGGCTGCAGACCATGGACATTCCAACAGGAATGGCTTAAAAAGTAGGTTCCTCGCTTCATTTGTACCGTACAATGGCCACCAAAATCTCCGGATCTCAATCCGTTGGACTTTTGCGCCTGAGGCATTTTGGAGAGTAAGGTTCTCACTAAAAAAATACCAAAGTGTCGATCATCTCAAGACGGCGCTTTGTCGGGAATGGGCCCAAATAACGTAGAGCCTGTGCTGGCTTTGTCGGCCGATTAATTTTATCCACAATTGTCGTCTTCGAACGACAGATTGTTTTGAGAAACTTTTCATGGCAATTTTATTTCATTCGCAGAGTTCTTGCCAGAAATCCGCTGAGAAGAAGTAGCCGCGGAAATAGTTTTTCATATTTCGTTCTGTTGGAGATGTCTGACCTGGGGTTTGAATCGTGGCCTGTCATCTAGTAAGGCAACACACTACGTACTAGACTACGGCGACAACAATGTGTTCTGTTGATCCATTCTAATTATCACGGAACCTGGAAATCTTGATGGAAATGGTGAATTATCCAAGGCACCTCGATTTTAATTCAATGACTGTGGCCTTCGCACTCAGAGCTGTGTTAAGTGGTACATTATCTTGTTAACACAACTATTTCTTTTATTTTTTGCTTCTTTTTCTTTAATTGGCTTTGTTTTGCTGCAATGGTAAGCTGCTGAACTAGAAACGCAAGCAATTCAGGTTCGAATCCAAGGACTGCCCTTATGCCCTAATGTTGCCCTTAATTAGGGCAACCTTAATTGCCCTTAATTAGGGCAACATTATCATTATAAAGGTCCTGAAAAAAGTACAACTTAATGAGCAATATCTGTGTTACACTACAGCCAATGCAATCCCAGAACCTGCTGCGGAAAACCAATCAAGTAATCTGCTTTTCAGCAATTCAGGTTCGAATCCAAGGACTGCCCTTATTCCCTAATGTTGCCCTTAGTAAGGGCGACATTATCATTATAAAGGTCCTGAAAAAAGTACAACTTAATGAGCAATATCTGTGTACACTACAGCCAATGCAATCCCAGAACCTGCTGCGGAAGACCAATCAGCTGTTTAGCTAAAAAAAAAATTCTTGATAAATGTAACTGAAAAAATGCATTAAAATAATTAGAAGAGGTGGCAATAATAGGTGGCAACTCTATCTGTTTTTTATATTCAAAAAGCTTCAATCAGTTGGCATTGGCTCGCTATCCTTGTTTCTTCTTTTTTAATGTTCTCAAAGAATTCCAAAAAACAGACTGTATAACCTTATCTACAGATGCTACTGTCTTCAGCTTCTTCGACCATAACCGAAGGTGCCACTTATCTTGAGCGCTGCTAATATGGAAACAAAGAATGCTCAGATGCCTAGAAGGAAAATGTATCTCCTCACAAATCCGTTATAGGCTATGGCAAGTGAAAACTGTTCTTATAATTTCAGTAGACCATCTGGCATATACTAAAGGATCCGCCAAATAACTTTTTTTTGAAAATGCTTTAAAAAACAAAACTACTGAATATTTTCTCAAATTTCTTTTTTTATTTGAAAGTACAATCCTTCCGGTTAATAATGGAAAATAATTTCATTCAAATGGCTGCCTCGGCTGGCCATGCAGTAGCCTACACGATCGGTCCAATTTTTAAGCACATTATCGATTGTGTGCAGCTGTATTTCACCAATGGCTTCACAAATATTGTCCTTTAAAGCGTCAATTGTCTCTGGCTTGTCGACATAACACTTATCTTTGACGGCACCCCACAAATAATAGTCCAACGGTGTCAAATCGCAGCTCCGAGGTTCGCTAAACGACATCAGCTCTGCGGCTGATAATGCGATCTTCAAAAACAGGGCGCAAAACATCGAGTGTAGCTTCGGCTGTGTGGCACGTAGCGCCGTCCTTTTGAAACCAAATGTTGCCAATATCCTCCTCTTCAATTTTTGTGAACAAAAATTCGTTCAACATGGCCCGATAACGATCGCCATTGACTGTAACGGCTACTCCTTTGTCATTTTCGAAGAAAAATTTCCCAATTATGCCTCTGGACCAAAATCCGCACCAAACAGTGACTCGTTTTGTGTGCGTCGGCTTTTCAATGTATGCGTGCGGGTTTTCTGTGCCACAAATGCGACAATTTTGCTTGTTTACATACCCGCCAAGATCAAAATGAGCTTCATCTGAAAAAATGACTTTTTTGGCCAAAATCGGCATCTTCTGGTGTAGGCTACTGCATGGCCAGCCGAGGCAGCCATTTGAATGAAATTATTTTCCATTATTAACCGGAAGGATTGTACTTTCAAATAAAAAAATATTTTGAGAAATTTGAGAAAATATTCAGTAGTTTTTTTTTAAAGAATTTTCAAAAAAAAAAGTTATTTGGCGGACCCTTTATAAAGAAAACAATTCCGTACCGTCTTCGACTAGTCCTATCGTAAGGCCAAATTCAATGTAGAATGCACTACGGTTGCGGTAAAGCAAGTAGTGTGTTGGCTTATTAGACGAAAACCCATTGTTCAATCCCCGGCTCAGACCTCTGGAAAAAACTAAAATGCAAAAAAATATTTCACACGGCGACTTCCCCTCAACAGTCCTCCGACAGAAACTCCGAGAGTAAAATAAAATTGTTAATTTTTTAAAAATATCTGTCGTTTGGAGTCGATTTTTAGCTGTAGGTTCGGCCCCTCATGAATACAATTAACACACACAACATGACTCGTGTGAGAAGCTAGGTCGTAATCCCAACTAAGCGGCAGTAATCACTGACTAAATAAGATTAATTCACAGCAAGAGTAGTTGATACATTTATTGAAGACACAGAATTATTTTTTTTATTAAAAATGTTTACAAAAAAATTCAATACGTTCAGAATCGACAGTAGTACGATGCAGATGAATGTAGTTCAACGTCTGATGGACTTATTCAGAGGGATACTCACACTGTTGCTATCGAATTTATTACAATCGAATTAGAGGATTGTTAGAGATGTCTCTGTGTTTTCATCTCCAAAATAATATTCATGCTTGACAGTCTATTTACAGCACATTGATTAGCTTGATGAGCAGTAAAACCGCTCAGCACTAAATCTCTGGATATTTTAAGGAAACCTGAAGCATACATGAGTCAAGTTTGTTTCTTTAGATATGTTGAAATGAGGATTGTTAGCGATGTGTCTGTGTTTTCATCTCCGAAATGATGTTCATGCTTGACAGTCTATTTGCAGCATATTGATTAGCTGAAGAGCAGTAAAACCGCTCACCACTAAATCTCTGGATATTTTAAAGTCACTTCAAAGATACATGAGTCAAGTTTGTTTTCTTTAGATGTGTTGAATTGAGGACTGTTAGCAATATCTCTGTGTTTCCCGAAATGATTTTTATGCTTGACAGGTTATTTGCAGCATATTGATTAGTTTGATGAGCAGTAAAACCGCTCACCACTAAATCTCTGGATATGTTAAGGCCACTTGAAGTATACATGAGTCAAATTTGTTTTCTTTAAATATGTTGAATTGACGATTGTTAGCGATGTCTCTGTGATTTCATCTCCGAAATGCTTTTCATGCTTGACAGGCTATTTGCTGCATATTGATTAGCTTGATGAGCAGTAAAACCGCTCACCACTAAATCTCTGGATATTTTAAGGCCACTTCAAGGATACATGAGTCAAGTTTGTTTCTTAGATATGTTGAATTGAGGATTGTTAGCGATGTCTCTGTCAAATGTCTGTATCTCTGAAAAGGTTTTCATGCTTGACAGAGTATTGGCAGCATCGCGATTAGCCTTACGAGCAGTGAAACTGCTAAACACTTTGAGTATAAATTTTTGGATATTTTAAAGCAATTTAAAGGATATATGAGTCAAGTTTGTTTACTTTAGATTTGTTAAATTGAGGATTGTTAGCGATGTCTCTGTGATTTCATCTCCGAAATTGTTTTCATGCTTGACGGGGCTGCTGAAGGTATCTCCATTAGTCTGAAGTGTAGTAAAACCGCTAAATGCTTGCAGCATAAATCTCTGGATATACTTGAGGAATACATAAGTCAAGTTTGATATTTTTCAATGGCTACCTATTGCCACAAAAAGAGAGTTGCGACAAACTACTCCGTACGAACTAATGACAGCATCGTATATAAAAAATTATGCGACTTCGATCAGATGTTTTGATATATGTATGGGGCTTAAAAGGAAAGATTTTGACTGACTGAAACTCCAGATTTAACCACGACTAATCGGTTTCACAAGCTACAAAAAAGCGCGTTCTTAATAACAGTCTCAGGCTTACACAGTCCTCTGACCAGAGGGCAAAAACTGTTCAAAAAAAAGAAAAAAGAAAAAAGAAATGATTTTTGAACACAAATTTCTATTTTTTAATTTTGTCTGCCTATTTACTCGGGCGTAATTTATTTTGCTGGGGAATTAATAACCCCTTTCCCCCTGTATTATTTTCTCTATTCTTAATCCATTTACCTGTTCGTTCAATGATATCCCTTATAATTGCCATCTTCTTTGTGGGTCTTACTTCCCTTTGGACAATCAAAGTGTATGTATGTGACTGTGTGTGTGTATATATGTGAGTTTGCATAGGTATTTGTGTGAGTCAGTCAGTAGAGTGCATTGCAATCGAGAATATCTTTCTCTCACACTCTAATGGCACAATAAAAGTAAAAGTGCTCTCTCTTTCAATGCTTGAGGGACTTGAAAAATGAAAATCACAGTCTTTTGTGTTGTTGTTGTTGTTGGTTTTTTGTGCCTCAAGAAAAAACGATTCAAGTGAAAGACAACAAGAAGAAGAAAAGGTTTTCTAAACACAAAAAAGAGATGAAAATAAAAAGACACAAGAAGTGGAATTTAAATGTTGCATTCATAACTATGAATACGATTTATTCATAACACGCATACATATATACATACATACACACAAAATCTATTCATAAACATACTCATTCATAAAGGAGCAATAATAGCCACACACACACACAGAGACAGAGAGTGAGAGAGAGAGAGATGTGATGCAGGCAGGCAGTCATTTGGGGCAATATCATCATCAAATCGCATTTCATTTCTTATTAGTGGCAGTCAGCAGCAGTTCAAAAAGGTTGTGCTGCACAAAAAAAAAACAAAATTCCCCTGAGAGAAAAAAAACACTGAAACAGAAATGAAAAGGGTGACACATTCTTTTATTTTAGCATTTAAGGCCTATTTAGTTGCTGCTACTGCTGCCTTTTAGTTTGCTTGTGTATATGACGAGATGGTTGCTGATTGTCAGAAATAACAGGCCAGAAAATTTTTATTGGCTTCATTATGTTTTCATAAAAAAATTTATCTGCTTTTCATCGTCTTTTTTTCTTTTATTTTTCATATAAAACAAGCAAAAAATGGAAAGAAAAAATGCCTAGAAAAACATGAAATGAAAATGAGAAAGGAAAAAAGATTGCCTGAAAAGAAATGTTTTTCTTTCTGCCTTTCATAAAAATCTTGTGAAGTGATGTCGCTTAAGGTATCCAAGAATTTAAAGACAATTTTATTAGGATTTTTAAAATTTTTTTTTCGTCTGAAGGATATCAAAAGCAGCTTCACCTCATATTATTATTCTTTATGATTTTAAAATGGATTTTCTTGATTTAAATTAAAATTTAAAAAGCATTTCATTCTAGCAAACGCCAAGATTTTTAAGATTTCTTAAATAAAAACCAAAAAAAAAAAAATATAGAAATTTCGAACGCATTTGTTAACAACAATTTCAGAATAATTTTTAAAAAATATGCAATTTAATGGAAAATGAATCAAAGTAAAGAAACATGAATAAATAATGAAGACCATGAAAAAGTTTTTCCAAACATATTTTGGTTGCATTTATTACTTTTTTTTTTTTTTTTGATGGTCATAATAATTATCAAGCCAAGGATATGTAGAATTATTTCCAAAGGAATTATTGTACTCTGTATCAGAGATCAGCAATGAATCGTTTTATCGCTACTCATAAGCACTCATAAAATTTTGAATATAAGTGAGTCAACAATATTGAAATTTAACTTCACTACGCTGATTCATTCATACTCACTACAAGGGTGTTTTTTACAGAGGTATAGAACTTTAAGTTGCAATAAAACAACGATGGATTATTCGATTGACATGAATTTTATTTATCCGAAAGATAATCTTGTGGCATTACATTTCAAATATGATTTCTGGCATATGACCGCCACGGCTGGCGCGGATGTAGTCCAATCTGGACGTTCAATTTTCGATGACTTTTTCCAACATTTGTGGCCGTATATCGGCAATAATACGGCGAATGTTGTCTTCCAAATGGTCAAGCGGTTGTGGCTCTACCGCATAGACCAATGACTTTACATAGCCCCACAGAAAGTAGTCTAGCGGTGTTAAATCACAAGATCTTGGAGGCCAATTCACAGGTCCAAAACGTGAAATTAGGCGGTCACCAAACGTGTCTTTCAATAAATCTATTGTGGCACGAGCTGTGTGACATGTTGCGCCGTCTTGTCGAAACCACATCTCCTGGACATCATGGTTATTCAATTCAGGAATGAAAAAGTTAGTAATCATGGCTCTATACCGATCACCATTGACTGTAACGTTCTGGCCACCATCGTTTTTGAAAAAGTACGGACCAATGATTCCACCAGCCCATAAACCGCACCAAACAGTCAGTTTTTCTGTATGTAACGGTGTTTCCACATACACTTGAGGATTACCTTCACTCCAAATGCGGCAGTTTTGTTTGTTGACGTAGCCATTCAACCAGAAGTGCGCTTCACCGCTAAACAAAATTCGCTTATGAAAATCGGGAATAACGGTAATCTCGTTTTGGGCCCATTCGACGAATCTACGCCTTACTTGATGATTGTTTGGCTTCAAATCTTACACGAGTTGGATTCTGTAAGCACGCAAACCAAGATCCTTCCGCAAAATCTTCCATAAAGTGAATGGACACAGATCCAATTGCTGTGCTCGATGGCGAATGGACTCATTCGGGTCTTCCTCAATGCTACGCTCTACAGCAGCAGTAGCTTCTTCTGTGCGCACCGTACAGCGTCTCTGGGGATGCGAGTTATCAATAAGAGTAAACGTGGTGCGAAAACGTTCCATGGTTAATCGAATTAACTGCTCTGATGGACGATTTTGTCGACGATAAAATGGACGTAGTGCGCGATACGTTTTCCGCACAGAACCATTATTTTCGAAATAAAATTGCAGTATTTGCAAGCGTTGTTCAGGCGTGAGTCTATTCATGATGAATTGCCAAACCAAACTGAGAATAAATCACTTGACAGCTGTTAAATCATACTTATTTTGTGATGCTTGTATATTGTTACGTTTTTACCTTTTTAAAAACGTTTAGAATATGAGTTCGTGAATTGCAAACAAAGTAAAAACAAATATGCGTTTAATTTCTTAACTCTTTATTGTCCACAATATCTTATGTGCCACTGTTCGAACTTGTACCACGTACTATATAACAATAACTACAACAATAATCTGTTAATTCGTTATTCTTATCACACAACTATTCGCTAGATCTTTACAATAGCGATCTTCAAACCACGACTTGTTTTGTTCACATGCAACTTCACACAAGGCTGACTGAATTCTTACTGACTGTTGCCTGCTTTGTCTTGCTCTTTTATAGACCAACACAACAGTCTAACGAACGTTCTTGAAATAGAAGGTTCGTGTTCTCGCCTTCTCGAGGTCTCTATCGGGACCACATTGTTGTTTGTGCATTCTGCACACTTGTCCATCCCTTTTTCTCTCATGCTTGTTGTTGGTTTCCTTTCATATTTGTCGGTCTCCTTTCCTTTCATGTTGTTGTTGGTATATGCAACCAAGTTCGTTGTACATATGTGTGTATGTAGCTTTTGTTTATTGTTAATGTTAAACCATATTAGGTCGTTCCCATTTGCGTAACACTGCCGCCCACTTAAGCCTGTTTGTCCTAAATAGGCTCATTATCTCTTTTCCCATATTTTGCGAGTCGCTCTATGTGTACGACCTTCATTTTTGTTCGGGGGCTGTTTGCTTTCTGTATCTTGTACACGACATCGTTTAACCGTTTAATTATTTTATACGGTCCATCCCAGCTACTTTGCGACTTGGGGAATAATCCTTTCTTCCGCGTTGGTTTGTAAAATAGTGCCAGTTGCCCTTCATGGAAACAGTCCGTGTTTGCTGCACGATCATACCTGACTTTCATTCCATCACTGACCATCGCTATTCTCTCCAAAAGTGCGCCCGAGCTAAATTGTTGTTGTTTATCGTGAGAGGACTGTGTTCGAACTGATGTCTGTGTGATCTCTTCGACTCGCCCGATCACGTATATTTCTTCTATACCCCTACTCCCGGAATGTTAAGCGACCCGTGGTTATCGGATGGTTTGCAGTCGGGGGTCTAATCCGACTGTATTATTGTTTATCGTTAATGTTAAACGATATTAGGTCGTTTCCTTTTGCCTAACAATATGTTTAGTTATGGAGAGTCGTAATCAATAACATCATACGTGTTGTTAAGTATGAATATGATGAGTACACTTCAAACTATGAATATGAGTAGCGGTTCCATGGTATTAAAATAAGTATGAATGCGTATAAGTATCAGAAATTATGAGTATGATTCGAATCTACTCATCTTTTTGTATACTCATTGCTGACGTCTGGTATGCATGTAAGTGCTTAATGATAAACCCAAATAACAATTTCACAGATTGATATGTAGTTTGTTCAGTTTTTTGGATAATGCTGAGGGAATCATAAATAACAAAAACTAGTGATTGTTGGAAGCCGATGACAAACGTATTGTTTGTTAACAAGTTGTTAAATTAAATCATGAGTATTGTAGAGCAACAACTACTTTTAAAACTCTGGCCATTTCGGAGGACAATTTCTCTGCCGAATGATTTTTAAAAACAATAGCGAATTTGGCACCAAGAGATGCGAGTCCTCAAGAGAAAAGAAATTCAAAAAACCTGCTCAAGAACGGAGCTTACTTTTGTCAATTCTAAAATGCTGATAACCACGATAAAGTCTGAGCTAAGTTTGTATACAAATAATATTCCAGAAAAAGTTTATAATTCCTCAACAGATTTATTAATTCTTTTAAAATCCTTTTTTAAAAATATTTTCTTGATCATGTTTTTTAACTTTTTGAAATTAAATATTCGTCCACTAATAATCATGATTTTTCTTTCTCATTTCAGCTTTTATTTTCAATAGATTAGCAGTAAAATGAAAAGAAACAAAAAAAGTTAAAAAACAAAATGGAGAAATAATTTTTTATTAAAAAAAAATAAAACAAATTAAAATAAATTTAAATAAAAAGAACACACATACTGCCATTGTTATATAATATTTAAAATAAAAAATTTACGAAATGTAGTTTATAAACGATATACGGAAACAGAAACATAGTAAAACAAAGGAAACTACAAAACTTCAATAAAAAAAAACCAAAAAATAAAAGAAAAACGATGAAAAACTTTTAAAGCTGCCACCATACGCACCGAAATACAAAGAGAAAATAGAATTTTTGACTTACAAGATACCACAAATGAAACTGGAAACTACAAAAATGTTGAATACTTACGCAGCAGATAATGCCAAAAGGCTAGAAGTGCAACAACACCAACACCAAGAACAGCTTGTTTAGTGAAGAGAACGTTAAACAAAAACAAAAAAAGAAACTTTAAAACTGTCAAACTAAAGACTCTCTATTGAAACGACACACCACACCAATGAATGAATCCGTGAATGTGAAGCAAATACGAATATTTACAACAACAACAACAACAACAGCAATTACAACTAAAGAAGCTTATGCATTGACAACAAGAACAATAAACACAATATCAGCCAAAACAACAACAATAACGGCAAGTGTACAACAAAAGCTATTGCAAACAGAGAAAATTTTAAGCAAAAAAACCTTAAGTTACTTAAGGTTATTAAACTACAAAGCAGCTGTCTTACTACAGCTGCAAAACTACAAAGCCATCCTTGTTTGTGTATGTGTCCGATATTGCAGATGGCTTGAATGTAGTTGTGGCTTGAGTAGTTATACGCTTAAACAGAGCTTCAGATAGCAAAAAAAGCATTTCTTTTCTCCTTCTTTCGTTTCAAATTGGTTTCTCTAACTTTCTCTCTTGGCGGCCTTTAACAACACAAAACTCTCCTACAAGAACTCTCTCACTTAACGCACGAAAGTTATTTTCACTATTTGTGGACTGCCTATGTAAAGCAACAACAACAACAGCAACGACCACCGCTTAAAACAGAAAAGAAAAGAAAAACTGTACTTTAGTAACAGTATTAGCAACAAATAAAATCGTTAAGGAATCTTAAACAAAAACTCTTGAAAAGAGAGAGAGAAAGAGAGAAAGAAAGAGCCCGTGAGAGAGAGATAAGACATAAAGAATATTAAATTTATTAATACTACAATAATAATAACAACAACAATACAATGATAACTGCCATTGTCTCAAAGATTTTAAAATCGAATCACATTTTTATACTGGACAACTACTGTTAACAAGCAGAGCAGCAGCAGCAACAGCAGCAGCAGCAGCAAAAAACAAACGCCACAAAAATTTGCTTTAAACTCAGCAACGACATTTGCATTCAACACAACATAAAAAAGTCTTTAATTCCCTCTCACTTAAACAACAATAAGAAACTCTCTTTAACCCGTTGTAAACGTTACACCCTGGCACTCACATACACATATACAGCGACACACATAATACATTTACTCTTGCAATTGCTCTTTGTATTAAACTTAGACCCTCTTAATGCCACCGACTTAAATTTCGTTCGTTTGCTTAAGGCTTCTTGAAAATCATCACTCATCCGCAAAGCAAAAGAAAGACAAAACAAAACAACCAAGCAACCAAAGAGACGAGTCGAACAGCCAACAACAACATTTATAGCAAAAGGACTTAAAACAACAACAACTACTACAACGACGACTACAATTGCAACGACATCATCATCTGCATCACACACATAAAAATAACACACAAAAAAACAACAAAGAGAACTACAATCAAAAAAACAAAAACAACAACAAAAAACAAAAATATTCCTCAACTTGATCTTTTGTTTTGGGATTTTATTTATAAAACGCTCGGCTATAGTCGTACGTTCGTTTTGTCTTTAAAAACATCAGTGTGTGTGTGCGTGTTTCAGTTATTCAAATCCAACAAAAGACAGGGCACCAACGAAAACTTATTGCACAACAAACCGAAAAAGAAATAAATTTACAACAAAAAAAAAAAAAACCAAGTAAAAATAAAGACCGGGAGAAAGAGAGAGAGCGAGAGTGAGAGTAAGAGCCGTAAAACAAAAGGCAAATATTATAAAAGACAAACAACAACAACAGCAACAGCAATAGCAACTAGAACAGAAAGGATAACATAACGAAAATTTATAAACAAAAAAAGAAAAGAAAGAAATAAAACAACAACAACTAGAAACAGAAGAAGAAAAACAACAACATCATAAAAGGGGAAATGAGATGAAGTGGTTTCAAGTGGCATTAGATATGATTCTTGTGCTTTCACTCATATCAAGTAAGTATACGACAAATTTGCATGAGTAGTTGTTATATTCCGCCCCGGTTTTCTATTCTCTGTTCTCTATTCTATTTTAAATTACATTACGAATGTCATATAAATCTACAGATAAAAACTATTAAAAATTCTGTTACAGCGCGGATTATTTAAATAAAAAGAAAAGAAAAACAAAAACGAACAAAAAAAAATTGTTGCAAAATTTAATTTCCAATTGTACGACAGTTGTTAACGAAAGAAACAACAAAAAAAAACTCTTTCAACAACTGAAACTGAATAAAACTTTTAGCATAGCTAAGGTCAATTGTAATGGAATTGCTTATGACATAAGCATAGTAGCTCAGCATAGTGATATATGATCCCAGTTTGAAGTTATTAGGATGATATTCTTCCAAGATTATTTTTTCTTTGAAGCAATCTCATAGCAGATGGGGTTAAATGTGACCCCCATCTGTATTAAATCGAAATTTTATAACACACAAGGTAACATGGAGAATATTTTTTGGTCTTGAACTAGTGTTTTACTTTTTAAAAATTATCACGAATATTATCCTTCACTGAGTCTTTGAATGAAACTGTGGAGTGGATAGAAATATTTTTTGTTTCAAAAATCAATAATTTTTTTGCCAGATTGAGATCTTTGTGGCAGATATTTTGCTTTGAATACAATCCATACATTTTATCGTTCGAGAGATGGTTTATGCATTTCAAAGTAGGTGATTTTGATACGAAGACCCCGTTTAATCAAAAACGTGCCGAGCTTATGGTACCACAGTCTTAGATCCGCAAGTTTACTGTCCTTCAGATCTGCCAATTTCTCAATAAATTGTCTGCCAAACAAATACAAACAAACAATAACATCCGTACATACATAATTGGTCATTACAACCCTTCAGTCAGGATTACGGCCTAGTTTCTCACACCACTTATGTCGTCTGTGTTAATTTTATACATGACTGGTGGGACCTGCAGCTTAAAGTCGACTCCGAACGACAGATTTTTTGAGAAACTTTTCATGGCAATTTTATTTAACGCTCAGAGTTTTTGCCAGAAATCTGCTGAGAGAAAGTCGCCAAATAAATATTTTTTTATTTTGATTTGATGTCTGGCCTGGGGCTCGAACCCAGGCTTTACGTCTAATAAGCCAACACACTACCTACTAGACTACGGCGCAAACAATAAAAGTCCCATAAAGTATGATTCCACTGATCATTTTGCATCTTCACATCCTTCCTTCCTTAATTAGCCATTAACAACCGGATTAACAGATTTCGGCCAACCTTAACATCTCCTTCCAGGCGCCTCTGCTTCTTCCGCGCTTTCGCCAATTGGTCACACCGATTCGATGACTGGGCTTCCTCAATTTGATCGTTCCAACGCAAACATAGTCGTCCTTTTCGCCAAATTTCGCAAATTCCTGCATCAAATACGTGTCTCGCCGGAGCATTCTCCTCCATTCGAATGACATAGCAAGCGCTGGATGTTAATATGCTGCACAACGTCCACGTCATTGACTAGCTCATGCATTTTATTGTTGGATCGTATACGAAAATCATTGCCAACTCGCACTGGACCGAAGATCTTATGTAGGACGTAGGCTGCTGCATCAGTGCTTAATAGTTTCTATGCATCTTTGTACAATGGGTCAATTCGACCTCCGGGTACTGTACTTGTCTTTATTGACAAGTACACGTCCTCTAACCTTCTATGCATCTGCGCCATAAAGAATCACTGGGAGGATGAGCGCCTTGTAGAGTATTAGTATTTGCATCCTCACATAGCCTACAGAAATCAATGATATTTCTGTTCCATCTATTGATCTTGTGTCTAAAAGGGGTCATGTCCCATTAGATCGTCTCTAATAGCTCCTGGCACCCTCCAACTCATGCTTAAAACTTGCTTCTTGCCTCTAGTATTGAGCTTTGGCCATAGTGCTCTTGCAACCATACATTCTGACCTACAGCCCACGTACAATTACTCAGTAAATCAAAACTTTTATCAATAATTAAAAAGAAGAAGCTAATAGGCGATTTTATCAAACTCTCTGCTGTCGTTGCTGTTGCAGCTGACCCTAATCCTGCCAGTTCATAAACAAATTCGTTACCAGTATCATCAGGTTGGGTTAGGTCAGTGTGGCAGCTTCCATACCAAAAGCTCACTTGAGCACGCATAGCGGCCCGTTGTGACGCCACAGGTGAACGCACGTCTTTGTATTGACCAAGTTCCTTCGAACCAAGGAAGGTGAAGTTGGTCAGCGCAAGCGATGCACATTTCAAAGCACGACTACCCCACGCTGGAAAACCAGCCAGAAAGCTTGATAAACGAGGCTATAGCCTTGACAACAGTGGACGATAGCTCCGTCAAGCTGACAAGGTTTGGAGAGCCAAATAACCTATATCTGCACCTCGTAACAGATGGGCATTGACAAAGAAAGTGGATAACAGTCTCCTCTTCCTCAATGGATCTGCACGCGTGGCAGAACTCGTTAAATGGGAGCCGCATTCTTTCCGCGTGTCTACTCATAACACAGTGACCTTTAAGCATCGGCACTGTGATCGAGATGATGTTACGACCAAGTCAAGTAACTGGTCGGTGCGCCTTCTATCCATTGAGGGCCAAGTGAGCCTAGCGGTGGAGCATGACTTCTCATTGATCCAGGATAGGTTGGCGTTTCGGAAGAATATCAGCGCGATAGCCCGCTTGAACGAGGTAAGTGGCATAGCCAGGTTGATTGAAGAGGAGTCCGGAAGTAGTGCGCCAGCTCTGGCTATTACATTGACTAGACAACCAGCAAAATCTAAGTAGATACTACAACTGCTTCGTAGATTTTTTACACTGCCAGAGCAGAATATAACCTAAAAGTTCCCTCATAATCCCGCAAATTAATGCGATATTCCGGTATTTAAACTGGCTTTAATCGTCAAACTTCCAACTGGTCACTATAGCGACTAAATACGACCAGACTCTCCACGCAGAGGACAATCTTTCTGGTGTCTAGGATAAGATTGCGATAAACGAAGATTTTTTATCGAAAAAATATTACGAAGTAGGGAAGACACATGTATGATGTTTTTAGGACTTATATAAGACTTTCGTCATCTGCAGATAGCAAATATAATTAAAAAAGCTTAATCCCTCACAGATCTACTAAGCCACACCATATTGTTACGTTTTTACCTTTCAAAAACAATTAAAATATGGGCTCATAGATTGCAAACAAAATAAAAATAAATTTGTGTTTAATTTTAATTAAAATTCTTTATTATTTGCACAATTCTGTGTGCCAATGTTCACAACTTGATGTTAACAACAACAATTGCTTTCTTTTGTTATTCCTCTGTTTATACACTTTGCAATAAACAATAACAATCACTAGACAATTGTTCGATAGATTCTTTTAACGAAGGTCTTCAAACCACGATTACTCTGTTCAAACACACCGCGTCTTCACACAAGACTGACTGATTGACTTCACTAACTTCAGTCGCCTGCTTTACCTTGCCTTTTATATGGCAAAGTAGACATTCTGATGAATGTTCTTGAAGGCGAATGTTCATGACTTCGCCTTCTCGGAATCTCTTTAAATGTAAACATCGCTGATGCTTAATTATTCACAGATCTAGTGAGTTACACCATATGTATGAATCAGTTCATCTGTCTCGCCGTCGGAAATCTCGCTGTGCATTTCCGTCAGAAATATGGGTGCTTGGCCTTTGTTAAAAGGCTTTAAAAAACCTTATCAGGTTATTATCTAATTATCTTCAACGATTTATAGTGCGATATAGTTGTCAACTCTTTAATTTTAACTACCAAGTGTCCATAGTTTCCAACATTCCTTATGATAATGTTCAAACGGAAAAAACATCCGCTTTCGCATTCCAATGTCCTCCTTTTATTATTCCAAATACCTCAGGTATCATACGGTCAGTCATGCATTTGCATGTGTTGACTTATTGTTTTAAACATTAACAAATAATTTATTAAAGAAATGTTTGAAATTCTCATCTTTTTTTCAAAATGTGGAAACATTTTTACTCACCCTTCTTTAAATATCCCGCACTGTATGAATTATACTCGCCTTTCGGTATGTCTCGGGCAAATTAAATGATTTTTTTAGCATGAAAAAAAAAGAACAAAAAACAACAACAAAATGAGAACTAAAAAATTTATTTACCATGACCGTAACAGTCAGTACAGTACAGTGGCTGATTATTCAAAAATAATGAAAAGAAAAAGAAGAGAAAAAAGAGAACAAAAAATTTCCAAATAAAAGATTGCACATGTGAATGTATTGGTGATGTGAGAAATCAAACAAATGCTCGGTGATATTCGGGTCAAATATCATATTTCAACTACAATCTCACAAAAAACGAATAAAAAGAAGACATATGCACTCATACATCTACAAAAATACTAGAGTCTTACAATGAAAACATGCACAAGCCAGTTGATACTGTCTGTGGTCAACGAGCACAGATTTGTACCACCACCACATAATTGTTGTTGTTGTTGTTGCTAGCTGTTGTTGTTTTTTTTTTTTGCTTGTTTTCTGTGTTGCCTGAATATTTCTTTTTTTTTCAATAATTCATGTCGAACAGTAAAGCGGCGATATGAACAAACAAAAGTTCAAACGAAATTCCTCTCCTCCTGCTTTTGCTGTTGAATACATGAGGCTTCCTTTGCAAGTATTTCGTTTTATTGTCTTTCATGTCTGTCTGTTCGTTCACTTAATCTACTGTGAGGAGGCAATCGTTGTTTTTTTTAGATTTTAAATGATGACACACAGTGCCGGTTGGTTTATTGAATTGCATTCCGTAAAAGGGGGGAACAAAAGATGAAAAGTAATGCAGCAGCCATAAAAAGTTTCACAGAATAATTTGTGTGTGTTCGTTTTGAAGACATTTAATGAACATTTTTTTAATTCTTCTACTCGTGTAAGTCTTTTCGTACACCCCTACATATGCAACAATACACAACAGAGAATAGAAATAAAATCGAATGCAAAACAATTCAAAGCTAAATCATCTGTAAGTCAAAGCGTATGTGGAATATTTTTAGTTACAAAATTACGTATACGACCGAATCACAATAAAATTATATTCTTTTGTGTATTGAATTTATTTATTTATTTATTTATTATTCAATGGACAATTCCACAAATCGAAAAAAAAATTTAAATAGTATTACAATCAGTTTCTTCAAAAATACAAGTAATTGTTACAATCAAAAGATAAGAAAAGTTATGAATTGAGAAAAAATAATGTTCCGTTTTATAATGCAAGAATTTAAAGAAAAATCAACAAACTCTGACAAATAATTAAATTGACGGCAAATTCTAGTTAATGGATCAGCAACAGCATAATTAGTTCGGCAGAAATGAATATAAAAAAGATTATAACAGCGGAAGTTACGACAAGGAAAATTGAATTTAACAGATCTTAACAGAAATTCTTAGCAAATATTACCATTGATCAGATTAACCATGAAGGATATATTTAACATTGTTCGACGAAGCTTAAGGGTAGGCAGTTTTATTAAAGCGAGTCTGCTAGTATATGAAGGCATATCCAAGTACATAATTCCATCCAAGGCCACGCAAGCCGAAGAGTAAAAATTGTTTCTGAACAGATTCGATGTGTTCGCTGTAAGCATTATAGTGAGGATTCCATACGAAGGATCCATACTCCAAAATTGGTCTGACAAGCGATACATATAACGTATTTAGTAATAAATGGATCACTGAATTCCTTTGCCCAATGTTTTATGAAGCCAAGAGTGCTTCTTGCCTTATTTACAGTCAAAGTGATATGATCATTAAAGTTTGATTTTGTGTCTTATAGGATCCCAAGATCAATAAAAGAGTCCACTATCTCCAATTGATGACCTCCAAGCAAATAATTAACCTTGATAAAATTATTTCTTGAGAACCGCATACATTTGCATTTTTTTAATATTCAGCTCCATCATGTTGTACTCGCACCATAAAAAGAAATTATTGAGAACACTTTGAAGATAAATTATATGCTCGATGAAATTATTAAAGGAGAGAAAAACTTTTAAATCCTCAGCATACGTCAAGATATTGGCAAAATTAATCAGCGAAAAAAGAAGTGAACCAAGATGGCTGCCTTGAGGAACACCAGATGGCACATAAATATGCTTAGATAAGCTATTGTCCACATATACGGTCTGCTCTCTACCAGTCAAATACGACTCTAGCCATCTTAAACTCCTATGATTTACACCCATTAAATCCAATTTAGTTAACAGGAGTTTGTGATTCACTTTATCGAAAAATTTAAATTAATAATCATTGTTGAGCAAGTACATACATGTGTATGTATATGTTATCGACAAGTAGATCTCATATAACGGCCGATAACTATACTTCCGATATAGCCAACGAATTTATTTATCTTGTGTACGCCTTTATCACCAAAAATGATGTCAGTCTGGAGATCAAGCGCAGGATCACTCTTACCCACAGGTGCTGCTATGGTCTCAATAGTCAATTTAGTAGCACTGACCTCTCACGTACGACAACTCTGTCGGCGAAAAGGACGACCTTACTTGCGTTGGAAGGAACAGTTCGAGCAAGCCCTGTAATCAATTGGTGTGACCAACTGGCATAGGCGTGCAAGAAGCAGAGGCGCCTGGAAGAATATGTTACGGCAGGCCGAAATCCGTTAATCGGGTTGTTAATGGTCAATTAAGCAAGTAAGTAAGAGTAAGTAAGTAAGTGTTATGGTTTTCAATGGATAGACTTTTACCTCATGGTTTCCAAACACTACAGGGATGTTACTATGCCATCCAGGAGGATCCACGTGGAGGCTGCCAGTTAAGTTGCATACAGTAAGACAAGGATTATTCAGATAGTGACCATAATCAGAAACTTTTTGTATTCCATTCCACTTCATTTCTGTAACAGTAAGACCCCTTGAAACGCGCCAACTACAGGCGTACAAATAAGTCTTCTCTCTATCGCATATAAGACGCTTATTGTGTAAACGACTAAATTAACTTGCCAAACACTGATTGGACTTTATCTCCATGCAGACCTGGTAAGTCTACTATCGAGCAGATATTTACTCCACGGCAAATCCTTGATAAGGCCCATGGAAACCAAGTCGAAACACACTATCTTTCAGACGACTATAAGGCAGCATTCGATAGCCTCATAAGGAATCATGTATTTGCCTTCTAGTAGGTAGTGTGTTGGCTGAAAAGTTTCTCAGATAAAAATAGATAAAATTGACAAACACAACATAAGTGCTGTAAGTCGCCATAGTCTAGTAGGCAATGTGTTGGATTATTAGACGTGAGGCCACAGTTCTCCAACAACACGAAAATATGAAAAATTATTTCTTTCAGTAGATTTCTGCCAAAAACTCTGAGAGTAACTAAAAAATTGCCATGAAAAGTTTCTCAAAAATCTGTCGTTCGGAGTCGACTTTAAACTGTAGGTACCGTTACTCATGTATAAAAATGAGCACACACAGCATAAGTGGTGTAAGAAGCTAAGTTATCATCCTGACTAAAGGGTTGTCAGAACCAATTAAGTAAAGAACTCTGGGCTCGATATTCCTGCGATGGCTGTTCAATATGGCTGAATAAGGCTGTTCAAAATAAACTTGAGAAACTCTTGCAGCTTCGTTAACAAGAAAGGAAAGAACCTCTAGGAAAAAACCTCTTTGAACGTCGTTTTGATACTGTGCCTGATTTCAAACAAGTTGATGCCTTATCATGCAACAACTTGGCCTTTGTCATGCAGATTGTTCTGCGGAAAACATGAGTTCATCGCCATGCCACTATTTTCTACAAATATGTGCAGATTTTTGCTTACGCTGGCGATATTGATATAATTAGGTGTGCCAAGCGAAATGTTACTACTACCCTTATTATTATTGAACGAATCTAAATTGAATCTAACAAGATGGCTAGGACTGTAAATGAAAGCAAAACGACGTATATGTCTTCAACAAGTAAGTACGTGCGAGATATCATATCCCAGATTACAACCAATAACTATGTTTTCGACATTATCGGCGATTATAACTATCTCGACTACCCTGTTACCAGTCTAGAAATCTAGCGTGGGAGCAACAAATCTTTGTAAAACCAAAGCCTAATAAGCAGAGTTGCCAAATTTGACGATGTATCGTCATTTTAACGATTTTGAGCTCCGAAAATATCATTTTGACGATTTGACGATTTATGCCCTTATTTTGACAATTTTTGGAAATTAAAAATTTACATCATATTCTTCACTTTATTACATTAAAAGCCACTTTAATACAAATCTTAAACATTACTTTGCAATTGTTACTATTGGAAATTATTATATTTTTAAGTTTCTTTCAAATACCTGTGATGATTTTTCTGTATTTTATTCCTTTTTAAGCTGAAAAATTCCTAAATCCTAAATAACCTCGTAGTTGAGAATAATTTATCACTTGTCGTTGCAGACAATTTGAAAAATTCTAGCATAGCGTCTAATATTACCATCGGAAGAACAAAGGCAAGCGCCGTTATTTTTTTTCGTACGACCAACACTCATGGGATCGCTGGCATTGTGTTTGGAACTATGAAAATATGTTATGGGAAGAAGGAAAGAGAGAACAGTGTTTATGGGCACTAAGCTTTTGTATATTTATACCATAAAAAGGCCTCTGCAGGGAATTAGTTCCACATACGAATAGTCCGACTAAAAACCGTATTTTTACTGTAATGCAGTGTGCGATCTATTGGCCAATCGACCGCATTCGGAAGTAGTGGCCGACAAAGACGAGCGTTACGTAGAAATATATGATATTCGGGAAAAGTCCTCTTACTTCGTTCGAACAAAATCCTTTTGTCGAAGCGATAGAACAGTGAAACACAAACCACATTGCAACGATGCTCCAATGTTTCAATGGAGTTGGATACACTACCGTCATTAACGAGATACTATGGCCTCTCCTGTACACGGTCGAGAAACCTCAAAATAGACCTTGAGGCACCGACCCATACATGAGAGTTGTATTCCAGTCACGGTCGGTTACAAATGGTGTAAATAGTAAGATCATAAGATCTTAAGAAGGAAGGTGGCCTTGTAGTCTAGAGGGTAGTGTGTTAGACATGAGGGTCGTGGGTTCGATTCCCACCAGAGACTCTGATCTGTGACACTACACCGAGCATATGGTCAAGATACTCCGCTCCTATATAACTAGAATATAATTTGTAATTGTATTGTAATTAATTAATAAATAAATAAATAAATAAGAAGGAACTGAAAAATGTGTCGGTTGAAGCCAACACTACACTGAATTTTCATTTTCAGAATGTCAAGAGCTTCTGACTCCTTAATATTTACACCAACCACAGGTTACCATGATGCAATATTATTGCTGCGCTTATGTGTCAATAAAAAACATTGGGATAGACTGTTTAATTCTTAAACAATTTTTTCCTGAAAATGATATAAAATATCTCCGTTTTTGGAAAAGAAAAATTAATTAATATTTTTCCTGACGATTTTTTTGACGATTTTAATAAACGTCTTTGACGATTTTGACGAATTTTTCTCAAATATTTGACGATTTGATGCCTCATTTTTCTAGCAGCTATGCTTATAAGTCTCACGGCTTTCCTGTGTTGTCCTTGCCTGGGTTCAGTATTTGTTTAACTTGAGGAATTTTATAAAACAAAAGAAAGTGAAAATGCTGCCGTTGTATTTAGTTTGTTGACTTATTAGATATGAGTCCACGTATCAAACCCCAGGTCAAACGTTTCCAACAAAGCGAAATATGAAAATTTAAATTTCTTCAGCGACTTAGTCTCAGCAGATTTCTGCCAAAAACTCTGAGAGTAAATAAAATTGCCATGTTAAGTTTCTCAAAAATCTATCGTTCGGAGTCGACTTAAAACTGTGGGTAACGCCATTCATGTATAAAATTAACATACACATCATTAGTAGTGTGAGAAGCTAGGTTGTAATCCTGACTGAAGAGTTGTAATGACCAATTCTGTATGTATGTATGTAAAATGAAGATTCCTTATGGCTTTACAAGACAGCTGTTCTGTCACTGTCATTGCCAATTCCAAGAGCTTTCTTTGTATTGAGTTAATCAGTACGTAGCACATCGCTTGTACTATTCCAGATCTTTTGGCTGAAGACAGATCACAATTGGTCACCAGAATTTTTTACAAAGGTTTTAACATTCGACAAAGCTTTTAAGAGATCTGCTTGTCTGTCACAGTGAACAATTTGACTATAGGATGGCATTTCTTGTTGTAACTCCTGAGAGAGCTCTTCTTTCTGTTCTGCAGAAGCCGTTCTTATTACGCTTTCAAGACAAGTACACATACATACATAACCGGTCATTACAACCCTTCAGTCAGGATTACGACCTAGTTTCTCACACCACTTATCCACTTATGTTGTGTGTATTAATTTTTATGAATGAGTGGTGGGACCTACAGTTTAAAGTCGATTCCGAACGTCAGAGAGAGAAACTTTTCATTGCAATTTAATTTTACGCTCAGAGTTTTTGCCAGAAATCTGCTGAGAGGAAGTCGCCGAAGAAATATTTTTTGTATTTTGTTTTGATGCCAGGCCTGGGGCTCGAACCCTGGCTTTATGTCTAATAAGCCAACACACTACCTACTAGACTACGGCGACTTCAAACAAGTATATTACGTTCAATTCTGATATAAATTACAGGAACGCGGCAGCCACTTTGAGATTTTCGGCATTAACTTAACCAGCATAGGTTTCCAACGCAGCAAATTAAGAATACTTTTATGGTTGAGTACAGTTTTTTTCCTTTATTTTTGCTTCTTATTAGACTTCCCTGCCACAAACAATACTATTCCCACGTTACAATGTTTATGTTAAATACCCGGACAATCTTTAAAACACAATAAATTTTATATGAAAATTCAAAATAAATTGTCCATTTAATGTCATTAAAATTAAAATTTTCCGATTTAATAAATGCAATTTGAGAGGAAACCCACTTCCCTTCATATGATGTTTCAACAAAAAAAAAACAAAATGGAGAAGAAAAAAAGAAGAAGAAAAATTATTTTAAATTTGAATTATTTATGAGAGGCGATCACACAGCTCCATAAATATTCTCTAAAGCAACCGAACCAGTACACACACTACACAGTCTGTAGACTAGTTTGAGTGTGTATAAATGAGACACACATATGCACATATATGCACACACAATAGAGGAAAATCTAACACAATTTATTTGGATTTAATGCGGTTGAGTGTTCTTCGATTTTAAATAAAATTTCAAAGCAGAAGCAAGAAATCAAAAACTATACTTACACAGAGTGCCATACAGAGTGTCATACAGAGAGAGAGAAACAAAGAAAATTTATACTCATTTACAATCAACAATACATATATCTACTATGCTTGCCAGCCAAGCATTTATCACCTACAAATACCACAGAGAGAGAGAGAGAGAAGAAGAAGAATTGTATTGTTTTTGCTTAACATTGCTTTGAATTGCATTGGTTTCCTTTGCTTTGGTGTTTCGTAAGCATAAAGAAATTTTATTTCTCTGTTTTATTTCGTTTCTATATCTCTCCATGTGCGTGTGTGTTTGTGTGTAAAAATATCCTGCTTCCGTTAAGCATATCGCATATACAAGAAACTTTCTTTCAGTTGAGTGTGTATGTGTGTGTAAGTGTATGATTTCTTGCTTGACTTTAGTGGACTGTGCTGCTGTGTGTTATGTTGTGTTGCGTTGTGTTCGTGTTCGTGTTGCATTCGTTTGTCGTTGTCGTTGCCGTTGTTTGATGATGAATATTGAGTCGTACTAAGTTATTGTTGCTGCTATTCATTCCCTTACAACCACATTTATTTGCATGAATTTATTTTTTAAATGACTGAACGAACGAACAACTGAATGACTTGAATGCATGAGGAAAAAAAATAAATAAATGTAATGAATGACTGAATGAAATGAATGAATGAAATGAAATGAAATGAATTTATAAATGAAAGTTTTCCTTCGCTCGCTCTCACTCTCTCTCTATGCATAAGCATAAGCTAGTGTTTGAGCATATTTGCCTGTGTGTAATAATATTTGAATAAATTTCAAGTGAAAGTAAAAAAAAAAAATTAAGAAAATATTTAATACAGTACACTACTGTACGTTTTTATTTTGATTAACCCTATAACTGTTTACATTAAAAAAGAATACATACATATTTTATTCAAACACTCTTAGAGACAGAGAGAGAAAGAGAGAGAGAATGCATACGAAATATTCTAAATAATACTAACTCCCTGCTCCCTCCTAGAAATGAAATGTAAGTTTTGCATTTAGAAGAGGTTTTAAAATAAAACATTTTATGAAATATTTAAAAAAGCACGAAATAATGTTAAAAGTCTGTAGGAAAATTTAAAATTCAAACGTTAACCTCTTAACAGTTGATACTGAATTTTTATTTTAATTTTTCACACTTTAAATTCAAACGTCATAGCACAGTTAAAAACCCAGCTGCAGTGTAGGTTTACCAATCTTCCTGTTTAATTTGCATTGCCATAGTATAGTAGGTAGTATGTTTGTTTATTAGACGAGACTCCGTAGTTCAACCACCGATGTTAAAAAGTGAGGGATCAGAAATCTCAGTGTTTTCAAGGACAATTGACATTGGCCCGTAAGTAGCGGTTCTGTACGATGAATGGTCATGTGATTTAAGTGAGTTGATTTTCTTCTTGCCCATACTTGTCTACCAATATTGCGCGTATCCTCTTGCTGCCAACGAGATTGAGCTGTCTTTTAAGAAGCATATCCAATTTAACTACGCCAGCCAGATTGGACACATTTAGGCCTATTGGGATATCACAGTTTTTCAACTGTCACAATTTTCAATTCTTTTTTTCTTTTTCTTTTTCGAACGTCTCCGGCCTCACACTAACCCACCCTCACCCGACCGCGGAGGGCTCGTCCCCATTACATAGGCATACGTACACACTACAGTCCGGACTGTAGCGGGTAAGGGAAAATTAATGGCAACGAGAATATAAATCAGCTACAGAACTTAATCACAAGCTGAATAAAGTAACAATAGAACAGGAACTATCTATGACAAGAACGAAAATACATTTTTATATAATAATTTACAAATTAATGCCAGCATATAAGCTACGTTTTATATTACAAACACTACAATTAAAATCAATAAAATCATAATATAAGTTAAAATCATTACATAATCTACGAAAAGGAAAATTACATCCATAGTTCGTTCTATAAAAATCTAAAGAAAGAGGACGATTGTGCGGTGAAAATCTTGCTGGAATACTGAAATTCGGATTAAAACAGATTAAAAACAAAACAAACCCCTAAAACAGCCCTTCTACGTTCTAAAGTTGGAAGTTTAATTAAACATAATCTAGTCTCATATGACGGAAACCCATTGGCACAATCCCATCCTAAGCCACGTAAACAGAATAATGAAAACTGTTTCTGCACAGACTCTATTGAATCACTATGACAACGATAGTATGGATTCCAAATAATAGACGCATACTCCAAATTGGGTCTAACAAGTGAAATGTATAGCAGTCTTGTTATAGTTATAGGGATCAATGAATTTCCTAGCCCATCTTTTCACAAAACCAAGAACAGCCCGAGCCTTGCCAAGCATCATACTAATATGATTAATAAAAGACAATTTTATATCCAATAATACTCCCAAATTAAGAAATGTAGTCACAGTTTCCAAAAGGGCAAGAATTAATCACATAAGTGGACGAAATTACGCCCCCGCGAGAGAAAACCATGCATTTATCTGCATAGAAGCTTAAATATCTTGAACGAAATAAAATATGAAAAAAAATTTCAGTCGGCGACTTCCCCTCAGCAGTCTTCTGGCAAAAACTCTCAGAGTAAATAAAATTACAATGAAGAATTTTTCAAACCTGTCTCTAAGTTGTAGTTCCTGCCACTCATGCACAAAAATTGACACACACAACATGCATGGTGTGAGAAGCTAGGTTACTATCATGATTAGTGGCCTGCAACGCGCATTTAAGTCAGTACGTAACTTTGTATTTAAAGTAACCAGAAAGCATGGAGGTCGGAAAGAGTTATTAGTTATTGCCTAATGGAGAATCCAGGGTGAAGCTTACGGCTTTCTTATATTAACTTCGGAGAAGTTTTAGTGATGTGGAGGAGAATGAAACATTTGCTTAATTTTTCTGTAACTATCCAACATTTTCATGAGAAAAACTAAGATTTCCAAGTAGAATCTTTTTTTTAATAAACATGCAAGTCTAGCAAACACAAATCAACTACAAATTGATCCTGGAGGATTAAAGCTGAGTTCTAATTATCTTGGGCAGTTAGAAGGATGGTTCCTAATAAAGGAAATTTGCTACAAAATCGATTTAGCATTCCCTTGTATTCCATTTATTGTAGTTAATGGCCCCAAGTAAAGATAGCGATTCCATTTAAGTGTTAGAAATTTAAAGCATCTACTGATGTAGTCGCCATTGTCTACACCGGGTAGTATATTGGGTTATTAGACGTGAGGTCTCGGTCAAGCCCGAGATCAGACATCTCGAACTAAAGTGGAATTTGAAAAGAAATACTTCTTCATCTACTTCCTCTCAGCAGATTTCTAGCAAAAACTCTGCGAATGAAATAAAATAACCATGAAATGTTTCCCAAAAATTTGTCTTTCGGAATCGACTTTAAACTTTATGTATGGCCCCTCATGTATGCAATTAACACAACATAAGTGGTATAAGAAGTTAGTTTATCATACTGACGGAAGGGTTGTAATGGCCAATTATGTATGTATGTACAGTGGGCGTCAAAAGAAACTGTACACTAAAAAAAATATACACTAATAAATTACCGTTATTTTTGTGTTGAAATTGTTTTATTGCCAGAATTGAAACAAAAAAAAGTTCGAAAAAATTTCGAAAAATTATCAAAATTTTTCGGGAACTCTCCTTAAGTGGTTAATGTTGACTTAGGTGATTGTTAGAATTTTATTCTTAGTGTGCAGTTTCTTTTGACGCTCACTGTATGTATGTTTTTTGAGTTACCTTGTCATTTTGGAAGCAACAAAATGTGTGCTTTTCATGTGAATCTTAGTGGCGGTTCATTAATATGATGGAATAACAACTTAAAAACCCATGTAATTTTGTGCCTTCAATGATTACATTATGATTGTTTATTTAAAAACCTTTTTTTGTTAACTTGTCATTGAACCTGAGAGATTTCAAAGCCAGCACTTTCAATTCCATCTGACAATTCACACAGCACCTCTGGCTGCTTTTCCAATGAAAGTGGAAAAACACTCTGTCATCACAGTTGATTGTTTTTTTTACTTTCTTTTTGTCACAAAAAAAAAATTTTAACAAGTGGAAGTAATAAAGCTTTAAAGCAGTTTTTGACAACAACAACAATTTAAAAAAATCGAGTAGAAAATATGCTGGCAAAACTTCTCTTTCATTATGTTTTCCCTTTAATCCTGCCATTAAAATGATGCGCGACAGATTTCTGTTTCCTTTTTTTTCTGTTACAAATTATTTCAATAATTCAGCCTGAAACTGAACTGAAGCAATGCCGTTGAAAAGAACAGCAAAGATATGCGATTAATTTTCATACGCTAGAGAGAGATAAAGAGATAGACAGAGAGGCAGAGAGTGAGAGGCAGACAGTGATTAAAAGCAAAAAAAAAAAATGAACGAAACTGTCAACAATAAATTGATGGCAGCATTAAATTGTTGTAACGCTTAAAAGCGTTCATGAAATGCCATGAAGTACTTTAAGCTGGGGGAGGATTGAAAATATTTCTACTGACTGTAGGCAGCAGCATTCAAAATTAATTGTCATTGCAGTAGCAGTAGCTAAAGCAGTAGAAAATGAAAATGTTATTGGAAATATTGCAAGAAAATTACTTCAAAGAAAGATATCGGCTTTCTTTAATGTCGCTGTGTAGGTTTCTCACTGCAAGGTTAAAAAGTGCTTCCGAATTAGCTTCAAACATAGACAAACTGGTTTGGAATGATGCTCCTAAGCTAACAGTAAGGGTTGGTATTTCAAAAACTTCTTAACTAAGCATGTTGAGCAAACCAAAAAAAGTTGTAAACAAGTCGTATCGTAACCTTGATCACAATTGAATTAAAATTTTTTCACGCAAATGTTTCAACACAAATTTTTGTATTTGTAACCATGCAAGAGGAGTTTTTCTGCCACATCAAACTTGGGAGAAAGTAATCGTGGAAAAAAACTCCAATGTTTTGCGAAATTAGAGTCCCAAGAAGGCAAAGACGGTTTTAGCTGTAGACAAGGCCTTGGCTTCTATGTTTCGAAATTATTGTGAAGGCTTAAAGGGTTATAGGGACATCATGGAATTTGTCGCTAAGTATGTTTTTAGATTCTCTCTATGTTCTTAGATTCTCAGTTGCTAAACTGCATGTTTCATAGTCACACAAAATCGTACACTTTACGCAGAGATTGAATACTCTGAATCTCTGCTCGTTGTCGGGAATCGCCGCATAAAATATTGTTACGAAAATGAAACATCAAGATAATGGCATTTTGCTATTACATCGCTTAACATTAAAATTATAAACAAAAGCTACAAAAACAAAACAACGCATTAAACAACCCTGTTTACAAATTATCTTATTGCTTAATATAACAAAAAACACCAGCATGAAAAAAATGGTAAACAAAAATATACCAACAAAAACTCCAAGAATAAGTGTGAACAAAATACATACATACATACATAATTGGTCATTGCAAACCTTCAGTCAGGATTACAACCCAGTTCCTTACACCACTTATGTTGCGTATGGTAATTTTATATACATGAGTGGCGGGACCTACGTTTAAAGCCAATTCCGAACGACAGATTTCTGAGAAACTTTTTCAAGGCAATTTTTATTTACTCTCAGCGTTTTTGTAAGAAGTCTGTTAAGAGGAAGTCGCCGAAGAAATACTTTTTGTATTTTGTTTTGATGTCTGGCCTGGGGCTCGAATCCTGGCTTTACGTCTAATAAGCCAACACACTACCTACTAGACTACGGCGACTTCCGTGCATCGTTTGTTGTGAACAAAATACACAACCAACTATAACGTATATAAACAACGATGCTTACTTTTATAGAGATTTCGAGAAGGCGAAGTGATGACCATTCGCCTTCAAGAACATTCATCAGACTGTTTACGTTGCCATATAAAAGGCAAGGCAAAGCAGATGAGTGAGTGGGTGAAGTTCAGTCAGTCTTGTGTGAAGACGCGGTGTGTTTGAAGAGAGTAATCGTGGTTTGAAGATCTCCGTTACAAAGATCTTTCGAATAATTGTCTAATAATTGTTATTGTTTGTGCAAAGGGTATAACCAAAGGAATAACAAAGAAAAGCAATTGTTGTTTACATTAAGTTGTGAACAGTGGCACACAGAATTGTGCGAATAATAAAGAATTTTAATTAAAACTAAACACAAATTTTATTTTTATTTTATTTGCAATCTACAAGCTCATATTTTAAACGTTTTTAAAAGTTAAAAACCTAACAATATTTTCTCATTCTCACTATTGCCCGTGAAGTCAAAGTGTGATGTCGTGAAATCAATATCCACGAAAGTTCCCAATTTTGTCGAAATTTTTGCCACTATTTGAAGCAAAATTTCTAAGGAATAACCACTACAGCTGCCGTAACATATTGTTACGCAAATCGAAACGACCTAGTATCGTTTAACAACAAAAACGATAAACAAAAGGAACACGATCAGCGTTGCCATTTGCCAAGTTTTCCCTTTTTTTCCAAGTTTTTGAGATGCGAAAAAGCTTTCATTAAAATTTTTTTCTAACAAAAAGTTTTTTCGAAAAATTCAAAACTTCAATAAATTCAACAATAACACGAGATATTTACATTTTTAAATAAAATATTATGTATTTTATTACTCCCAGGCAAAAATAGCAAAGAAACACTAATAGAAGGCACCGGTCTCCTGTGTTTCCTTTAAAAATGTTGATATTTTTGTAGAAAACAATTTTTTTTTTTTAAAAAATTTTTTTTTCCCAGAAATAAAAAGTTTTTTTAAAAAAATTACTGGCAACGCTGAACACGATACAAATACACACTAACACTAAGAATACAATGACGTGTTGATTATCTAAAGCTGCACACACACATATGTACAACGAACCTGGTTGCGCCTGGGACCAACAACAACATGTATGTGACAAAAACGGATAGACAACATAAGCAAAGTTCACAAACAACAATGTATTAGCAATAGAACTCTCGAGAAGGCGAGATCACGAACCTTTCACTTCAAGAATGTTCGTTCGACTGGTTGTGTCGGACTGTAAAAGGGCTGGACAAAGCAGGCAGCAGTCATTGCTAATTCAGTCAGTCTTGTGTGAAGACGCGTTGCGGTTGGAACGTACAAGCGGCATTGCTTGCAAAAAAGTTGTAAGCAGAGAAGATCTAACCAACAGTTGTTAGTGTTAACGCGGACAGAAGTGTGAAATAGAGTAGTGTACAAGCAAATTGTTGTTGTATCGTTAAGTTGTATACGATGACACACAAAAGTAGTATAAAGAATAAAGAGAGTTTAACTGATATTAAACACATATTTATTTTTGCTTTGTTTGCTATTAACGAACTCATATTAAACGTTTTTTAAAAGGTAAAAACGTAACAAATGTTTCAAGGCGCTGCAACCATGCCAGCCTGGTAGTTGAATTAAACTTGGCTTTAATTTACATTTGAAAACATTTTTCTGAAACTAAATATATACGATCTGCTGACTTTCTTAAAAATCATGACCATGAGTTAAAGTAAAAGGAATATTTTGATTTTAACTCCAATACCAGCACACATACACTGTTTACTTTTCATTTCCATCGACAAATTTAATAATACAGCCTCTACTCCAATTAACTTCTCTCTCACTCACTCTCTCTCTCTCTGTTTAAATCCCCTGATAGAATTTACTGTGACAACAAAAACAAAAAAGAAACCATAACCGAGGGACTGACCAAACAATACCCCATTCAATTTAATAACAATATTGAGCTTGAGCAGCCACTTACATACAATCAACCAACGAGCCATTCAGTCCACCAGCCATTGATGAGAGAGTATTTCACACCCACTTGCATGTGCTCTCAACATTTTTAAGAGGGATTTATGAAAATAAAACGTCCTTCAGTAGCACAGAAAAGCAGCAATTGAATCGAATGGACAAACAAGAAAATAATACCCACCAAACGCCCTCATTTTAGTAAATTGATTACTAATAACACAACTCCTTATAAACTTATTACTTTTCAGGGTCACTTATTCTTCTCCTCCCATATTATCTTCTTCTTAATTCTTTGTTTGTTTTTTTTTTGTTTGTTCTTTTCAATGAAGTTTATTTGTCTTTTTTTTCTTTTCTTTTTGGCATATTTTTCATCAGAATTTATTAGTGAATTACCACTTGTACCTGTTCGAAGATCCTTCAAAATGGCACACATCCTTAGAACAGAGAAGAGCAGAGCAGAGTTTGGGTAATAAAGTATTGTGTTCTGTGATTGTATGAGGGATTATAAGTTTATGTATTCGGCTTTTAAGCTTCAATTGTTCTCCTATGTAAACTTGCGTATGGCCTGTAAGTCCTTTGTATTTGAGTTTCTTTGCATGTATAGGGTGTTCTTTCAAGAGCTTGACAACTGAAAATGACAATACAAGACAGAAATTAAATATTGTTACGAAAATGAAAAATTTAGATACTGGTGCTTTGCTTTTACATCGCTTAACATTAAATTTATAAACAAAAGCTACAAAAACAAAACAATGCAGTAAACAAACCTGTTTACAAATTATCGTACTGCTTAATACAACACCAAACACCAGCATAAAAAATGGTACACAAGTAAACAAAAATACAACAACAAAAACTACAAGAATAAATGTAAACAAAATACACAAACAACACTACAATAATAAATGTAAACCACGATTACAGCCTAGCTTCTTACACCACCCATGTCGTGTGTGTGTTAATTTTATTCATGAGTGCCGGGACCTAAAGTTTAAAGTCGTCTTCGAATGGCAGACTATTGAGAAACTTTTCATTACAATTTCATTCATTTACAGTGCTTTACCCAGAAGATTGCTGAGAGGAAGACGCCAAAAGAAATATTTTTTTAATTTTTCCTTTTGTTTGAAATATCTGAGCTTGGATTTGAACCATTGGTTCACGTCTAATAAGTTAACACAGCCATCGACTTGTCTACGGTGACTTCAATTCCAATTAATTCAAGGTAATCTAGCCGTATGGCCTCAATGGTGGCTAGAATATTGGCTGCCAATACTTTAAAAATTGTTGGTTGAGGGGCTTAAAGTAATGGCTTAACATAGCCGAATAAAAGTAAGTCCAGAGGCTTGTAAAAAAGCGCCGGATCCAAATGACAACAGTCAGCAAAAATGCAATTCAAACAATGGTGATATGTTGTCCATTCTTGTGCGAACATTGTTTTACAGGCACATTGCCTCAAGATCCTTATGGAAAATTGTACACGTTGTCAAAGGACTTAAGGCAACAGATGGAGAACTTCAAATCGAATTCGATTTTGCTTTCATGGTGAAGACTTCGAGCTACAACTGTACGACACTTCTCCGCATTGTTACTTGTTTTAAATCGAAAAGAGAATTGTTTGCTCCTTAGACCCATTATGTTGATCTGAAAAATGAACGAAGTGCTCTATGAACTTCTACTTAATTGGTCATTACAACACTTCAGTCAGGATTACAACCCTAGTTTCTCACACTACCCATGTTATGTGTGTTAATTTTACTCATGAGTGGCACCGGAACTAGAATTTAAATTTATTCTCCGAACGCTAAATGTTTGGGAAACTTTTCACGGCAATTTTAGTTTCTCAGATTTGGCAGAAAACTGCTGAACGGAAGACGCCTAAAGAAATAGTTTTTCATGTTCCGTTTTATTTGAGATGTCCGAGCTGGGATGTAATACACGGGCACTAGTTAAAGTTACTCATGACAACTCTATAAACTTCACGAATTCTTAGTTAGCTACCGTCTTACCCGCAGGACACATCTGTTTGTGGTCGACTGGACATTGGGTCTCTCCCGGCATTATAGACAGAAATTCTTCTTTAGCCGGACTATCCGTTGCGGAACTTCCTACCGGCGGAGGCCTTTCCTGACATTTATAAAAAACTTTTTAAATATGAGCTCGTAGATTGCAAATAAAATAAAAATAAATTTGAGTTTAATTTTAATTAAAATCCTTTATTATTCGCACAATTCTTTGTGGCACTGTTTACTACTTTATGTAAACAACAACAATTACTCTTCTTTGCTATTCCGTCACCGTAGTCTAGTAGGTAGTGTGTTGGCTTATTAGACGTAAAGCCAGGGTTCGAACCCCATGCCAATCATCAAAACAAAATACAAAAAATATTTCTTAAGCGACTTACTCTCAGCAGATTTCTGGCAAAAACACTGAGAGTAAATAAAATTGCCATGAAAAAGTTTCTCAAAAATCTGTCGTTCGGAGTCGACTTTAAACTGTAGGTCCCACCACTCATGTATAAAATTAACACACACAACATAAGTGGTGTGAGAAACTAGGACGTTGTAAATGGGTGAATTCGACCTCCGGGTACTGTACTTGTCTTAATTGACAAGTAGATATCCTCTAACCTAACCTAACCTATTCCTCTGTTTATAACCTTTGCATAAATAATAACAATTGCTAGACAGTTGTTCGACAGATCTTTGTAACGGAGATCTTCAAACCACGATTACTGTCTTCAAACACACCGCGTCGCGTCTTCACACACTCACTCACAACTCTTACTAACTCACTCGCCTGCTTTGCCTTGCCTTCTATATGGCACAGTAAACAGTCTGGTGAATGTTCTTGAAGGCGTACGTTCATGACTTCGTTTTCTCGAAGTGACTATAAATGTAAACATCATTGTTTACGTTTATTATTGTAGGTTGTTGTTGTATTTTTGTTTACTTGTTTATAATTTTTTATGCTGGTGTTTGTTTTTATATTGAGCAGTACGATAATTTGTAAACAGGTTTGTTTACTGCATTGTTTTGCTTTTGTAGCTTTTGTTTATAATTTTAATATTAAGCGAAGTAATAGCAAGACACCACTATCCATTTTCGTAACAATATAAAAAGATTCAAATCTAATGTCCACAAACACTAATCCCTCTGCCCTCCTTCCCGTAATCTATTTTCCTAATTGCAACACAATGCACTGCATGAGTAGGAGCCATCCCCTGAGTGTTTCGTTTGGTCTTATAAGAAAAAAAATTCTCTCGATATGACGTTAAACAATTCATGATGATTTGTCGCATTTTACTAAACTTAAATGTCAAATCAATATGACATATTCCTCTACCATGCCCTATTAATCCATATCGATAGTTCTCATGTTGCTGAAAAAAATCACCCGTTAAGTATGAGTGTATATACGTGTTTATATCATTGAACTGATGATGACAATACCACACACAGAGTGTAACAACCATAAACAACGTGTAATAAAAATTTATTGAAAAAAGCAGTCATTTTCTGTTAATAATCGTATTTATTTATTTATTCGACCATATCAAACGATGTATCAATTCGTGTTGCAACAACAACAACAACTGCTACAACTGGAACAACAAAAGAAAATAATGTATAACACGATACAAATGTTTCCAAGCGAAAAAACCCCAAAAAAGCAGCACGAATGCAAAAAAAATTAAATCAAGAAAAACCAACACAACTCTGTAACAATGTATGGATGTGCTGTGCAATTGTTAAAGGATATGGAAATACATATACACAGACAGACACACACATATTCACTCTTATACCGTTACGTTATATAGAAATGCATTCTTACTTTGTAACACTTCAACATACACACAACACACATACAACATGTGTTCAACTTTGGTTTTGTAACTGTCGGTGTCGGTGTCGGTGTTGGTGTTGGTGTTTGTGTTAGTGTTTTGTAGAGATTCTTATAACTCTGAAAACGAAAGAAAGAGAGTGAGAGAGAGACAGAGTGTGAGTGTGAGTGCATTTGTCTATGTTTGTATATGATAAATTGCTTTATATTTTGTAAAATAAAATATTGGCAAAAAACCCCTTCTTCTTCCTCTTATTCTACTCAGGCTTGTAGTCCTGCTCAGCTTTAACAAATCCTTGTAAATCATACAAATGTATTCAGCTTTAGATCTCCTTTTTTTCATACACTCTCCCTCTCTCTCTCTCTCTTTCTCCCTGAAATACAAGTACCTCTGCATTAAAGATGTGGTAATACTGTAACAGCAGCTGTATGATTTGCTTATGGAAAAATCTCTTCTCTTTCTCTCTCTCTCTCTCCTTTCATTCTTCTTTCTCTTAGGACATCTGTATGCTGGTTGATGCCATGAATAAATTGTAATACATTTTCGCACTTAGTTTATGTCTGAATTTTTTGTTCTTTTTGTGAAGTTTCTGAAAAATCTTATGAAACTTGGCTATACTGTACACTTCACAGGCATTTGTGGAAATCTACTGACAATCAGTGATGCCCGAAATGAAATTGTGCTGCAAAGTTTGTACACTGAAAGGAAATATTATTTCAAAAAATATATCTTCACACTCCAATATATTGTTACGAAAATGAAAAATCTAGATACTGGTGTTTTGCTTTTAAATCTCTTACGATTAAAATTATAAACAAAAGTTATATGGTCCACCAAATAACTTTTTTTTTTGACAATGCTTTAAAAACAAGCTACTGAATGAAAGTACAATCCTTCCGGTTAATAACGGAAAATAATTTCATTCAAATGGCTGGCGATGCAATAGCCTACACGATCTGTGCAATTTTTAAGCACATTATCGATTGTGTGCAGCTGTATTTCACCAATGGCTTCACGAATATTGTCCTTTAAAGCGTCAATTGTCTCTGGCTTGTTGGCGTAACACCCCACAAATAATAGTCCAACGGTGTCAAATCGCAGCTCCGAGGTGGCCAAACGACGTCAGCTCTGCGGCTGATAAAACATCGAATGTAGCTTCGGCTGTGTGACACGTAGCGCAGTCCAGTTGAAGCCAATATCCTCCTCTTCAATTTTTGTGAAAAAAAATTCGTTTAACATGGATCGATAACGATCGCCATTGACTGTAACGGCCACTCCTTGCGCATTTTCGCAGAAAAATGGTTCAATTGTGCCTCTGGACCAAAATCCGCACCAAACAGTGACTCGTTTTGGGTGCATCGGCTTTTCAATGTATGCGTGCGGGTTTTCTGTGCCCCAAATTCGACAATTTTGCTTGTTTACATACATACCCGCCAAGATCAAAATGAGTTCCATCTGAAAAGATAATTTTTTTTTGTGCCAAAATCGGCATCTTCTGTAAGACGATCGCAGGCCCACTTAGCGAAGCAAAAACGCATTGGATGGTCAATTGGCTTCAACTCCTGAACCAATTAGACTTTGTATGGCGTCATACCAAGGTCTTTATGCAAAATTCGTCTCAATGATTTCTCCGAAATGTTCAATTGTTGAGAACGACGGTGAATTGATGTTGATGGCGCTTCACGCACACTTTCTGCCACAGCAGCAATATTCTCGGGTGTACGCACTGTTTTTGGCTTTTCACGCTTTGGTTTATCGATGAGGATGCCAGTTTCTTTCACTTTTTTTTCACAAGATAACGAACATACGAAGCTGACGGTGCTTCTCTTCTTCCAAAATCCGTACGCAATTTTCGCACACATTCTGCAACATTACCATGATTTTCAAAGTATTGTCGCAATATTTCCCAGCGTTGTACAAGCATATAAACAAACATATTCGTTCAGCGGAAGGATAAAACTAATTATCTGTGAAATCAGACATGAGCTAAGTATTACCATTCACGAATAAGCACTAGCTCAAAGACAAAACAACAAACACCAGCATAAAAAATGGTAAACAAGTAAACAAAAATAATAAGAATAAATGTACAAACACTATAAGAATAAATGTACAAAATACACAACCAACAATAATGAAACAACGATGTTTACATTTAAAGAGGTCTCTAGAAGGCGAAGTCACGAACATTCGCCTTCAAAAACATTCACCAGACTGTTTACCCTGCCATATAAAGGGCAAGACAAAGCAGACGAGTAAGTTAGTGAAGTTCAGTCAGTCTTGTGTGAAAACGCGGTGTGTTTGAAGAGAGTAATCGTGGTTAGAAGAAGAAGATTTGTCGCACAATTACCTAGTAATTGTTATTGTTTATGCAAAGGGTGCAAACAGAGGAATAACAAAGAAAAGCAATTGTTTTTGTTTACATCAAGTTGTGAACAGTGGCACACAGAATTGTGCTAATAATAAAAAAATTTAATTAAAACTGAACACAAATTTATTTTTATTTCATTTGCAATCTACGAGCTCATATTTTAAACGTTTTTAAAAGGCAAAAACCAAATAATATTGTCTGTGGCCATTTGCAAGCATATTTCGAACGAAATTTTTTTATTCCTTGTTGTTCCTTTAGGAAACTGAGGGCTGTTCTTTGCTTTGTTTCAGTTTCATTCATAAAAGGGACGTCAGAGTCTAGAAATAATACGATGTGTAATGCTAGTGTTGAGGAATTTTACTCATTAAGTTGTGTTTTCCACTGCCTAATGTTGGAAAGCGCTTCGTGTCTTCTCTGAAACACGCGGAATGAATTTACATTCTCCTCTTCCATTTTAAAAAGAAAATTTGTTTACATTTTCCCAGATTCAAAACCGATATGCATTATTGCCCTTGAAAGTATTGACATTTTGAACTTAAAGGATCTTCGGTTTGAAATTATACGGCATTCTTCTAGTGGAGACATTCCTTTCGTACTTGGAAAACCTTCACCACGTGTATGAAAGATAGAAAATGTTATGCATGGTTATCCGAACAGATCAGAGTAATTCGCATCACCCAATCCTTGCGCTGCTTTCAATATGGCCGTGACCTTTGCTGGGAAAAGACTGCTGTTGTCAGACAGTCTACGCGAAAGTCTAGCATCAGCCTTCCACTTCACTTAGATATTCAGTCGGCATATCAAATTCAAGTTCAGAATCAGCCCAGACGCTATCAAGCAGCTGAAACTCCATCATCCAGCAAGTGAGAATTTAATTTCGTATTCGAATTGAATATTTCCAGCTAAATTTTTACACCAGCTGTAGTAAATTTCCCTTAAACAACATCCCATCCTTTAAATGCCATGTCCGGATACATGAAAAGGCCAGCAATACTGATATCATCTGTAAATGATAGAATTGATGCTCATCTGCAATCCTCAAACTTCATTACAAAATAAATTCTAAACGAAACACAGTAAAATCAGAGACAATAAAACCAAATTTTATTGGAAAGAAAAAGAAAATTTGCATTCCAAAATACACTTCCCCGTCGTTCATTTGAAATGCTTAAGTAATCCCTACGAAATTTCTTCAGTAATTTTCCTTTCAAATGAAAATAAAAAATCGTGGACTTAAACTCACTCACCAACTTGCCTTCTTTTTTTCTTAATGCTTCCACATCTTTATTCACTTTCTCTAGTCGACTAACACTATAACGGAATAACAGCAAAAAGAGAATGTAATTCGATTTGAGATTTATTTGTGAATGTTTTTTTCGGTTCCCTTTTAACATTTCTTATTGAAAATCCTTTAAACAACAACAACAGCAACATTAGCATTGCACATCAAGTAGGACATTACAGCATGAAATCTATGTTTGCATTAATAGACTTGCACTTGCTAAGGCAAGTTGTTGTTGGATATTTCGAATTAAATTGTCTTCTCATTGACTCTACGCATTTCAGTTTACAGTAACGCGAACCATGAGGTCTTTTAGCTTTCGCTTCAGATTTCGTGTAAAATATCTAATGGAACGCGAATCTTTTTTTTTTTCTTTAGTTTTGATACGAAATGAAAAGAGAACTAAGCAGCCGTAAGTCAGTCATATGAATAGCAAGAAAAACTTGTTAAGTTTCAATGGAAATAACATTTAAAAGAAAACATTCGTTAAAGGATTTGAAAAGAAAATGCAAGTAATCGATAAATTTTCTATAAAAAATGTCAGTGCTCGTTAAATGCATGTTAATGGTAAGTTTATATCATAAATGTAGGTTATCAATAAATTTCCTATACAAAACGCATGTCATCGATAAATTTTCTATCGAAAATGCAAGTTATCGATAAATTCATTATAAAAAATTCGATTTATTTGTAAATTTTTAATAAAAAATTTAAGTTATCGATAAATTTACTGTAGAAAATGCAAGTAATCGATAAATTTTCTATAAAAAATGCAAGTGATCGATAAATGCAAGTTAATGGTAAGTTTATATCATAAATGTAGGTTATCAATAAATTTTCTATATAAAACGCAAGTCATCGATAAATTTTCTATCGAAAATGCAAGTCATCGATAAATTCATTATAAAAAATACGAGTCACTGGTAAATTTTCTATAAAAAATACAAGTTATCGAAGAATTTACTGTAGAAAATGCAAGTTACTGATAAATTTACTGTAGAAAATGCAAGTTATCGATAACTTTACTAACAAAAATGCAACTCATGGTAAATTACTATCATAAATGCAGATTAGCAAAAAATTGTCTATACAAAACACAAGTTATCGATAAATTGACCGAAAAAAATGCCAGTTTTCGATAAATTTACTGTAGGAAATGCAAGTCATTGATAAATTCATTATAAAAAATGCGAGTCACTGGTAAATTTTCCATAAAAAATGCAAGTTATCGAAGAATTTACTGTAAAAAATGCAAGTTACTGATAAATTTACTGTGGAAAATGCAAGTTATCGATAATTTTACTAACAAAAATGCAACTCATTGGTAAATTACTATTATAAATGCAGGTTAGCAAAAAATTGTCTACACAAAACGCAAGTTATCGATAAATTGACTAAAATAATGCTAGTTATCGATAAATTTACTGTACGAAATGCAAGTCATAGATAAATTCAAATGGTTCTCAAATAGTCGAAATTGGCTACAAAATTCAATTGTTGTCACCAGATCTTCTTCGACAACTTCCTTTCAGCAGATTTCTGGCAAAAACTGGAAGAGTAAAATAAAACTGCCATGAAAAGTTTTTCAAAAATCTATCATTCGTGGACGACGTTGAACTGTAGGTCCTGTCAATCATAACATACATAACACGTGTAGTGTGTGATAAACTAGGTTGTAATCCTGACTAAAAGGGTTGCCTAACTGTATATTCGTAACAACTAACATTCGTTAAGTTATCGTACTTATTGCCTTACTTTGGATTTTCTAACGAGGCATTGAATATTTTCGTTAGAATTCTTTAAATTCCAAACATTTCAGACTCTGAATGGAGGGGGGAAAGGCCATTATATAGTTGGTGGGATTTATTTTTATTGAATTGAATTGTTTGTTGTTGTTCGTATTCTTCCACTTTTTTTCAACACTCCAACTAAAATTTCTCACATGCGATACACAACGAGTACAATATTCTTTTACAACAATGCGTATGTATGGCACATGTTTATGAGAGTGTAGGTGTGTGTGAGTGTGTATGTGTGTGAGTAGATATATTGCATTTATTTTATAAACAATTTTCTTGTTTTTTTGTGCTTGTTCTTCTTCGTCTATTTATTTATTTCCCATTTATTTTTTTCTTCGTTTACAATAAAAATTATTTTTCGAACACAAATACAAACACAGTTAGACAGTTACACGGAGTGACTCTCTCTCTCTCTCTCTCTGTCCTATACGGCAATAACAAACGCAGCAAACAAAATGCTGCCAGTAATGCTGCTCCCATATGCTAGCAGAGAAAGAAAACGAAATAAGACAAGGAAAATATGAATTTCTTTCTCCATATTTTTGTTGTTGTTGCTGTTGCTGTTGTTGTTTTTCATTTCTTTTATAATATAAAAGAGAGAGGGAGAGAGAGAAAATTTATGCTTTTCCACATCGTTAGCATCGTTACTGAGTGAAAGAAAGCGTACGTACGTACGTATGCATGATGAACCAACCAACCAACCAACTATTTTACACCGTATCCGCAGGCAATTGAAGACAAAGAAAAAAACGCAGAAAAAAAAACGAAAAGGAAGTTCAAATACAGAGAATGAATGTTTTTGGCTTAGAAAGTTAAGTTATGAAGTCATTTCTTGTTGAATTAAATTCTTTTTAAACCGCAACCAGGGAATGAAATTTAAACTGAAATTGGATGGTGGAGGGGAAAATATGACTTTCGGCAATGCATTGCTGTTGATTGCATTGAAAATATTTGTCTTTAAAAGTCTTTGTAAATGGTTTCCTTTGTAGGGGATATGAACAGTTCAATATTATTTTTATTTTTTTAAGTTTTATTAACGTATCGGCAGATCACAAAAAAAAATTCGTTTAATTTTGTATTAAAAACTTGGAAATTTTGATAACATGACGTACAATGTTCCTAAGTATTGAAATCACATACCACAGGCATCTGTTCTTGCCACAGAAACAAGTGCTGCCCTTCAAAAAGTGAAAACAGTTGACGTTTCGAAATAAAATAAACAGCTGTTGTCGCATAACTGATCCTAATAAAAATGACCCCGAAGTACATCAAACAAAACTGCATTCAGGCATAACAATGTCTGCTACACCATATTCATAGAAATTCATAGAAACCTAGTAGGCTGCTGAGTGTGATTATAACACCCCACGTTATATTTCCACATCGTCGTAAGTTGACACTTTCCATTGCTAATGCTTCAAACGATCTCTGTACAATGCCTTGGATACCCACCAAGTACACGAGAAGTATTATACGGTGCTCAGATATGCATCTTTATTGCGTAAATCACAATAAACGCCATTATTGAGCTCAATATTTCATATAAAGTCACAATTAATTATTGCGCAATAAATACGGAAATTGTTATAATATTGAGTAAAACTAAAAATGCAGCACTGGCATAAGTGTGTTTAGTGAGCATATTAGAATTAACCGAACGCTTTCTGTTGATATTTGACAACTCAAATGTCAAAATAAAAAGAATGTTGTTGCAACAACCAGCTGCTTTGCTTACCACTTGTCAAATGAATATTGAATAAGTAGCTGAGTTGCGTATATTATTATGCCTGAACACTTAAAATGTTGTACTCAATAAACCGAATATTGACTCAATAAAAGTGTATATCTGAACATAGTATTAATGTCGGACAATAATTAAAAACTTATTATTGAGAGCCTATATCCGAAAATTTGTGCTCGACCGCTGTAAACAGTTGTAAATCAGCTGATCGCACCGGTGTGACAAACATGATTGCATAGTGGCTGTAACTTTTAGAGAGCAGGCTGATGTTTACAGTCTTAAGAGTAGAAAACTACTCACCAAACAGCCTTAAAGAACGGGAACAGCAACTACTACGGTGTAACTATTACTCCAGTCTTAGGATAGTCAGAACTGATACTATGCAGTCTTCGTTTTATCTGGTCTTCAATATTTTTAAGAAAACCTTTAACATGCTTCATCAAGTGATCTCAAACAGAGAGAGTTTCAGATGATCACATTGTATATCATACATGTGCAGCCCTCGCGCTAGCCAACTTTTTCCCTAGTTTGGTGGAACTCGGTCAAGACAAGGCCTGCCGCTGTGGCGTCACAGCGGGCGTACTTAAGTGAGCTTTTGGTATCAAAGCTACAACGCCAACCTACTTAAATACATGATTGGTCGTACAACCCTTTAGTCAGGATTAGGACCTAGCTTCTCACACCACTTATTTTGTGTGTGTTAATTTTATACATGAGTAACGGGACCTACAGTTTAAAGTCGATTCCGAATGACAGATTTTTGAGAGACTTTTCAAGGCAGTCTCATTCACATGCAGAGTTTTTGTCAGAAATTTGCTGAGAGGCAGTAGCCGAGGAAATATTATTTCATGTTTCGTTTGACCCCAGGAAACTAAATAGCAACTGAAAGAACAGTGGGATGATATGCATACTCAAGATAGCTATTGATTGAAACTCGTATGTCTCCATTGAAGAAGGTTATTAGAACTCCAAGTAGGTGGAAGGTTAGGTTAGGTTCGGTTAGAGGACGAGTACTTATCAATTAAGACAAGTACAGTACCTGGAGGTCGAATTGAGTCATTGTACAACGTCCTACTTGGAAGCGGATTGACTTTTTCCATACAACCAACACTCAGGGAAAGACCCTTACTCATGCAGTGCATTGTGTTGGAATTAGACACATAAGTTGTGAGAGGAAGGAGTGTTTAAAGGCTTTAGGTTTGAACCAATTTTTATTGTAAATGATAGAAAAAACTTATGCAAAACGAGCGTTATTTCACATGAGGATGGTGCGTATGAAAAATGAATTTTATCTGTAAAGCGGTTTGGGCTCCGCAGGCCAATCATCAACGAATATGAGATATTCAGTAAAAAGTTTTTTTTATATTTCACTAGAGACCATCGCGTTATAAAGCATTGCATTGAATTTTAAGCCACTGTATACCAAATGCTGAAGAGAGTTAATCGTTTGAGAACAGATATCAAGATAGGAGCGGGAGTTTTTCCTCTCAGAGCCAATGTGGTAAGCAATTTGTAGGCTATGTGAAGAGGAAAATGAATCATCAGAACACGTATTGCATTTGATACAATACCCTCATCCCCAATTCTTGTTAAAAGAGTGGGTTATTCATATTAAATCCACATGATTTGAGGCTCAAAGGAACAAAACTGATTAAGATAGAGCAGCAACTCTGGCCTGCGTTAGATAATAAATGCATGGCACCCTCATAATCGCTATTGAAAGCAACACTGGACATTGTATTCTGGGTACTCAAGCTCGACGAATTAAACATGGTCAACTAGTCAATAATTTCTTGTCTTTTTGGGTATAATGTTACAGTAAAAGTAAACAACTGCATCTCTGAAAAGCAGAACGTATAGTTCGAAGAATGCGGTAAAACTTTTGGATTCTTGTTTCACAGCATTGTGATTGTCCATTCTAGGGTTATGTCGCAGAAGAAACGAGCAACTGGGCTTCTAACCAGTAGTTTAAGTCCCTGGTCTATCAAGTGCAAACATTAGCAAATGTAGTTGATTTATCGTGGACTCTCTTATTATTCCAAGATTAGAAATATGATGAAATATGATGGTATGAGAGTCTATTCTTTCTACACAAAAAGCTGTTAAAATTTTACGGCATTTGTTAAACAAAGTCTTATGATATCTCCGAATTTCTTTTAAAATCATTGGTTGAAACGATAGCTACGACAACTCTGCTTTTACTACGGTTCCTAAAAATGCTAACGAATGTACTATAAGGTATATGCTGGATAGCAAAGGATTATTTAATACCCTAAAAATAGCTATTCACCAACTTTAAAAAAGGAAAGTGTTTACTGTGTATCAATAAAAATAGTAGCCAACTACCTACTACTGTAGTAATAGTATAGTAGTAGTAGTATAGTAGTAGTAGTATAGTAGTAGTATTATAGTAGTAGTAGTATAGTAGTAGTATAAAAGTAGTATAGTGGTAGTAGTATAGTAGTAGTGTTAGTAGTCTATGTACTACTACTATAGTATTAGCATATTATTATTAGTACTGTATATTAGTAGTAGTAGTAGTATAGTAGTAGTAGTAGTATAGAAGTATTATAGTAGTAGTAGTAGTATAGAAGTAGTATAGTAGTAGTAGTACAGTAGTAGTAGTAGTATAGTAGTAGTAGTACAGTATTAGTAGTAGTATAGTAGTAGTAGTACAGTATTAGTAGTAGTATAGTAGTAGTAGTACAGTATTAGTAGTAGTATAGAAGTAGTATAGTAGTAGTAGTATAGTAGTAACAGTAGTAGTACAGTAGTAGTAATACAGTAGTAGTACAGTAGTAGTAATACAGTAGTAGTACAGTAGTAGTGTAGAAGTAGTATAGTAGTAGTACAGTAGTAGTAGTAGTATAGTAGTAGTACAGTAGTAGTAGTAGTAGTATAATAGTAGTAGTACAGTAGTAGTAGTGTAGAAGTAGTATAGTAGTAGTACAGTAGTAGTAGTAGTATAGTAGTAGTACAGTAGTAGTAGTAGTATAGTAGTAGTACAGTAGTAGTAGTAGTAGTACAGTAGTAGTAGTATAGTAGTAGTAGTACAGTAGTAGTAGTGGTATAGAAGTAGTATAGTAGTAGTACAGTAGTAGAAGTAGTAGTAGTAGTAGTAGTATAGTAGTAGTAGTATAGTAGTAGTAGTATAGTAGTAGTAGTATAGTAGTAGTAGTACAGTAGTAGTAGTATAGTAGTAGTAGTATAGTAGTAGTGGTATAGAAGTAGTATAGTAGTAGTACAGTAGTAGAAGTAGTAGTAGTAGTAGTATAGTAGTAGTAGTACAGTAGTAGTAGTATAGTAGTAGTAGTATAGTAGTAGTAGTACAGTAGTAGTAGTATAGTAGTAGTAGTATAGTAGTAGTAGTACAGTGGTAGTAGTATAGTAGTATTAGTATAGTAGTAGTAGTACAGTAGTACTAGTATAGTAGTAGTAGTATAGCAGTAGTAGTACAGTAGTATTGTTCAATAAAAAATTCCGTTTGGTAATGCTCTCCCCACAAATCCCTTTAATTTACTTTATTACGGTAATTTTTTGTTAATAATTCTCTCTCCCTGGCTATGGCTCATAAAATAATTTCTCATATTAAATATTGCCCTGACAAATATGCTTGCAATTCTCTCTTTAAGCCAATGCCAGCCAGAAATAAAAATTAGTCCCCTCCGTTTAAGAGTTCATAAATTTGCCACAAGAAAATCACGCATTAAGATGTACGCGAGTTGTACTACGATGCTAAAAAAGACCTTCAGAATGAAAATTATTCACTTGACACATACAAATTGTGTCTTCTGCGAATGAACGGATGTAGGAACGTGTGGGAATTGACAGTGTCGATGGTGTTAAACTCCCCTTTAAGCTGTTCTCAATTTGGTATTTTTTTTCTCTCGTTTTACATGAATTCTGTGAATTTTTTGTAAATGCTTACATAGACAGAGAGAAAGAGAGAGTGAGAGAGAGAGCGAGAGAGATTGTGAAGGTAAATATTTTAGCATTTTACAAGACATTTTTATGCATATTTTTCCGCCTGACAAATTCTACACAATAATGTGATAATGTTTGTTACTGTTGTTGTTGTTGTTTTCTCTCTATTTTTTTGGTTTTTTTACTTTGCACTTCATCTTTTACTTTGAGTAGAAAAATTCTTTTTTTACTTTTCTTTACCTTTTTCTATACTTTATTTTTTCTTCTTACTTTTGCAAGTTGTTTTCTGTTTGCTAGTTTGAGTGTACGTGTGTATGTGTGCGTGTTTCAAGGTGTCCTTCTGGTTTGTTTAGGGAGTTGATACACTCTTGCTTGCATACATTCTCTTACACATACTTTAACTTTGCATACCCACTGCTTGTTTACTCAACACATTTTTTTCTTTTTATTCCTATGCTTCTTTCGTGCTCTTCTTCTTTGTTTTTGTACACCTGGTTTGATACAACCAAAATAAAACAAAAAAAAACTTTGAAAATATTGTTGAAATAACGCTCTCTCTCCCTCTTTCTCTCTCTCTTTGCCAATTGTTATGTAAAAAAGTTTTTCCCACTGTAACAGGCCTTGCCTGCACACATGTTTGTTTTGTATTTTGGGTTGTAATGTGATGTTGCTGTGTTGTGTTGTGTTGTGTTCTGTTTAATCGCCTTTGAAAACATACACATACACACACACAGCAACAATTCTATTCCTGCCAACAGTAGGTAGCCATCAATGGTTGTGTGCATGCTTAGAATTTAATAAAGCCTGGACAAGTGGCAGAGCAACCACAGAATTGTTAAAACTTTTTCCGGGGAGCCCAAAATCAAATTCTAAATACTTTTCGAATATGGGGTTTTTTCTATATCAAGAAAAAAGAAGAAGAAACTTAAAAAATTAAAAAAAGAACAACAAAAACCACAAATTAAGAAACTTTATTTGTTTAAAAAAATTTTTGTTGCTGCTGTTCTCGTTTAGACTCAATTATGCTGCAGCACAAGGCAATAAAATTTATGCTTGAACAACATATTTTCCTTCATTGATAATAAACTCCTCCATATTGTTTTTATTAGTTTCAGGTCAAATAAAAACACGAAAATAAAACATTTGAAATGCCTTAAGGATTTAAATCTGTTCCCACAAAATTTCTTCAATGAAAACTTTACAAAAAAAAGATTCATTTTTAACAAAAAAAAATTTCATATCGAAAGGTACTCTCTGGGGTTTTTTGCTTGGCACACACAAATTTTAAATTTTAATTTCTTTTACAATCTTTAAATTGTGTAAAGATTTGTTCATACGTCTTATGTATAAAAATGAATGTGTGTTAATTTGTTTGTGGGTTTGTTTGTTTGTTTGAAGTCTATAGACGGCTAAACGGCTGGACCGATTTTCTTGAAATTTTCACAGCATCTTCCTGTATGTCTGGAAGGAGTTATAGGCTACTTTTTACTGGTACCCAAGTAGGCGAGGTCCTATGCTCTCTAGAGGAGTTAGAGGAACATATATATGTAGGCGGGGTGCCACGCCCACATACCCAATAAGTATTTAATGTCGCATATCTCACAAACTGCAACAGCTAGAGTCCTCAAATTTTGTATGGACGACTTTGACGTATGTATGAACAAAATGGACAGATTGGCTATAGTGGGCGTGTCACCTCCCATAGTCTATATACATATAAAAATGAATGTTTGTTTGTATGTACCTTATAGAATCGTAAACTATACATTTGATCATGTTATGATCTTTAGCAAAGCCGGCGAAGGTTTCTAAGTTGGTATGACCAATTTCCGACAGGTGGTGCCACTGAAAATTACTCAAAATTAATTAAATCGTAATCTGTGCATTCTTTAACAAAGTTGTTACGCATGAGTTGACGATCGAGTTGGTGCGATTAATTTCCGATGGATGACGTCACTGAAAATTATTCAAAATGAATGACAAGCAATTGGTCGACCTACACCTCAAGCACGGAAGAAAAGAGCATTACGAGCCTCAGAAATAGACGAGCATTGAGGCCGGAAAATCTTCGAGTATATGCCGCTGAGACCCGTTCGCTTGAACCACTTGAACAACGATAAGTGAAATTAGAAACTGATCGAATGCGTACTGCTTAGGCCCGTTTATCTGAATCTTCAGGACAACGGTAAACAAAATCAATAAAATGATTCAAAATTAATTGGACATTTGTGTAATGTCTTGCCTTCAAATTTATATTAGTTGGTGGCGCAGCAACACGCGCAGGATACAGCTAGTGTTTGCATAAAAATAAAAAAAATTTTCCCGGATATTCTATCCAGTTTAAATGGGTATCCAATGAGCGCAGTAAATGCTCAATGCTCGAGCTACCTAATGAACATTGGAAGGATGATTGCTTAGACAATATTAGTTGCTATGGAAACATATCTTGAGATTCTGTATGCAACTCTCATACCAAATAGAAAGGCGATTGGCTCTTCACTTCACGCTTCATAAAGTTCAGCGATTTCAAACAATTTGTATTGAGGCTTCAACTTCCTCAAAATTTGACCTAATCAGCCTTTGATTACGTTAGTTGGCTAACCCTCCTTTAAAGGACAAAGTCCCACTTAGACAGGCATTTAGACTTAGCTTTTACGATTCCATAATTATTAATTAAACACTGTGATAAACATTCAGGAAGGAAGGAAACTTGCCTGACTTTATAAGAAATCTTGATATTGCAGCATTCTTTACATTGCAGTGCTCAGGATGAATGAAAATAAGAGTTTAAGTATGTTCATTTCTTCGGGACAAAAACAGCATGAAGTGAAAAGTAGTCTCTCATACCTTCCAATAGGAAAGTGGCCAGTGAGAATCACATTTATGTGGTGGAAGAAAAAGGCACTCAATTATCTTCTTATCCTTACAAGTACAATCCTGCTACCAACGGACTTAAGCTTACATGTATAACGAACGTAGGATATCTAGTTTAACTGTGGTAATCGAAACACCTAAGCCCTGTAGCAAGACGGAGTTTGTGAGCACCACACTGTTTCTAGAAGTCACCGTAGCTAGTAGGTACTATGTTGGCTTATTAGACGTGAGGCCCTGGTTTAAACCCTAGGTCTGAAAACTCCAATAAAACGAAGTACGAAAAAATATTTCTTTGGCGATTTTCTCTCGGTAGATTTCAGGCAAAAACTCTGCAAAAATTGTCCTGAAAAGTTTCTTAAAAATATGTTGTTTGCAGGTGACTTTAAACTGTAGGTGCTGCCACTCGTGTATAAAAATTAACACAAACAGCATAAGTGCTGTGAGAAACTAGGTTGTAATCCTAACTGAAGGATTGTAATGACCAATTATGTATATATGTATGTATCAGAGGTCAGCAATGAGTATTCAAAACGATGAGTAGATTCGAATCATACTTATAATTTCTGATACTTATACGCATTCATACTTATTTTAATGTCATACTTATACGACGCATATTCAAAGTTTGAAATACTTATGGTACTCATACTTAACAACACGTATGATGTTATTGACTCATCGTATACACGAATCACAAAATAAGTATGATTCGCATACGAACACTACATACTCACAAGAAGGTTGTGTGTTTGCTCTGCTTGCTGTCTTCGTCTTTTTTGTTTATGTGTCTTTCTTCTTTCTTTGTAAATGCAACAACAACTAAAACTGTAAATTTTGACGAATGATTCGAATCACTCGAATCATTTATAAGTATTATAAGAGTATTTTTCTAAATTTATGAATCTGAATGAGTAGGCGTATGAATGAAACATATATCGAATGGTATGAGTTCGATGTTAAAGTTGTACGCATACTCATTGCAACTTGTACTTATAAATCAACGTTGTACTGTGTACGAATGAATCAGAGTAGTTGGGTTTCAATACTGTTGGGTCACTCAAAGTTTGAGTATTTCATGAGTACTTATGAGTAGCGAAAATGTGATTCATTGCTGATCTCTGGTATATACGCAGTGTCCTGTAAAAGTAGACAAAGAATTCTTTATAGTTCAATTTAAATGTTTGTTTGAAAGCCTGTCAAGGCAATTTAGGTCAAAAGGCAACCCAGGATCTGTTAGCCTGTGTTGAATTATACTGAATAACTTCATTTCAAAATCAATTTCATTCAACAAACCTTGGAATTCAATTTAAAAACCTCTCATATACGTTTTAATTCAATTGTTTTACAACAGTTTTCTTTTAAATCTCTGAATCTCCTTCTACTTCTCACTCTCTCCCTCTCTCTCTCTCCCTCTCTCTCTCTCTCCCTCTCTCTCTCTCTCTCTCTCTCTCTCATTTCTTTCATGAATAAGACTTTAAAACATTTTTTTGTTTTCTTTCGCGTTCACTTTACTAGATTACAAGACAGTGGAATGGAATTGCATTAAAATTTCTTTGGGTTGACTTAACGTTTGGCAACGCAATAACAAAACGAGATTAAAAATTAAAATCAACATGAAAAACGTAAAACGTAAGACGTAGTAGAATGTAGAACGTAAGAACGTAAGTTGCAAGTTGTAATGCGAAACTGTGTGTATGCAACATGGCTACAAATCTACTTAAAAATGTTTTATAAGACGCAAGCTGAACTTTATTTGCATTTCAAATAAATACGGACGACAACGACTCTCTATTTTAATGCAGAAACAACAACAACAACAACTGCAGCAGCAGTTGCTAGTAGTTCACCTTCTTAAGACTCTGATTTCAGCACAAAAAATTTTTTCTGACGTGTTTTTCCTCTCTCTTCCTTGCCGGTTCTGTTTTTTTTTGTATGCTGCTCCTGCATTATTATGTTTAAAGTAAAACAGGCCTCCTCTGCTTGAACTAAAAACAAATACAAGGATGGAGATATAGAAGAGACAGAGAGAGAAAGAAAGAGGGAGAGACAGAAAGAGAGAGGGAGAGAGCTGAATAATTTTCTTTTGAAAATAAATAATGAACTGTTGTTGTGCATTATTTTTTATTGTATTTTCCATTTCCATTTCCATTTTTTTTATTTTCTGCTGCATATTCTGCATTAATAATACGGGTTGTACTAAGCAGTAGTACTCTACTCGTTATTATATACTTAGTATTAGTGGTAATTGTTGTTGTTATTGTTGTTGTCGTTGTTATTAGCATTAATAAGCAGCCTATTTCCTTGGTAATGCAGTAACTGTTACATTTTAGTGGCGTTGTTTCTCAGGAGAATATTCTGTTGCAATATGTACTTACAACCCGTACTTACTTACATTAGTAGTTAATACTGCAACATATTGTTGCTGTTGCTGCTACTGCAAATTGTGCTACATACCACCAGTAACAGGCAAAAACATCAGCCTAAGAAAACATTTTACAAAGTTTCCTTTCGCCTTACATTTTCACTTTGTTTCTGTCATCGTCTCTCTCCTCGCCTAGTTTTCTTGATACATTTTTAATAAACTTTCTAGTTTTCCTTTAACAGGCCCTATCTCCCAAACAGTTTCTTGTTGTTATCCCACCTTTATATTGCAAAAATAAGAGAAAAGAAATTCTATTCTTTGCCTCTTCTCCTTTATGGATTTCAACAACAACTTTGAAATGGGATGGTAACCTAATAGCACTAAGATGGAGAGAGTATTCTAGTGTTAAATGCTAAAAGCAATTTACTTTATGTTAACTTAGCAAGAGAAAGAAACTTTACAGGACCCCTTTAACTAACGTAAAGGGGACGCAACTGTGTTAATTGACTCCCTACTGCTTTATAAGTCAACCAAGAATAGATTTATTTGAAAAATGTTTTCGATTTGCAGCGAAAACAGAATAAACACTGGCACCACTCGCTGTTAAAATTAACAAACACAACATGGGTGGTGTAAGAAGCTAGGTTGCAATCCTGGCTAAGTGTTATAAATAAGTAAAGTAGGCATAAAATCGTTGTAGTTGTTGAAGTCGCCGTTGTCTAATAGGTAGTGCGTAGGTTTATTAGACGTAAAGCCACGGTTCAAACCCCAGGTCAGACATCAAGACGAAATTATGAAAAAAAAAAATATTTCTCTCTGGGATTAAAAATTACCGCCTCTGTCCCAATATCTATGCTCAAACCATAGAATTCCTCTTTCTCTAAAATATCACTTAGTCTCTGGGTTATTCCGTTCATTTCTTTTACTAAGTCTTGTTGTGTTAATCCCACAATAATAGCGTATACTGGTAGCTGTCCTGGGGACAAAAGGTACCTGTCCGCCACTTTGATACATTAGCTAGAGTTAGCACCTCTTGTTGGCCGTTGCATAAAAATCCAAAGCAATGTTCTACAACGACGTGCTCTAGTGAAATAAATAGTCTTGTATGCCATATTCGTTGACGATTGGCCTGGGGAACTCATAATGCTTTACAGAGAAAATTAGTTTTTCGACTGCACCATCCTTATGTGAAACAAAGCTTGTCTTGAATAAGTTTTTTCTATCACTTACAGTATAAATAAGTTCAAAGTCCATAAACCCTCCACCCTTTCACAACTTATTTGTCTAGTTCCAACACAGTGCACTGCATGATTAGGTGTCCTTCCATAAGTATTGGTTGCATGGAAAAAAATTAATCCGTTTCCACCAACTTCGAGTTCAAATAGCTTTCTTCAATCGAGATATACGAGTTTCAATCAATAGCCATCTTGAATATGCCTATCATTCCACTGTGCTTTCAGTTTCTAGTTTCCTGGGGTCATACGAAAAAAAATATTTCTTCGCCTACTGCCTCCTCGAACCCGCCACTCATGTATAAAATTAACGCACACAATATAAGTGGTGTGAGAAGCTTGGTTGTAATCCTGACTGAAGTATTGTAATGATCAATTATGTATGTGTGTGTGGGGTTATTTTGTCTATATCTTTAGAACTCTTTAGTACGGATTAAAACCCAGCTTCTCACACTACATATTGTTACGCAAATCGAAACGACCTAATATCGTTTAACAACAAAAACGATAAACAAAAGCAACACGATGCAAATAAACAATAACACTAACAATACAATGAACGTGTTGATTATCTAAAGCTGCACACACACATATGTACGACGAACCTGGTTGCGCCTGGTACCAACGGCAACATAAACAAAGTACACAAACAACAATGTATTAGCAATAGAGCTCTCGAGAAGGCGAGATCACGAACCTTCCACTTCAAGAATCTTCGTTAGACTGGTTGTATCGGACTATAAAAGGGCTGGACAAAGCATGTATCGTTAAGTTGTATACAGTGGCACAAACGTAGTGTGAATAATAAAGAGAGTTCAACTGAAATTAAAAACACATTTGTTTTTACTTGGTTTGCAATTAACGAACTCGTATTTAAACGTTTTTAAAAAGGTAAAAACGTAACAATATGTTGTATGTGTTAATTCTATCCATTGCATCCTCTCCAATGTACTGCTATGGTGTGTAGTTTACATTGAACGCTTTATCGTGCTTTAATTTTTTTTATAATTCCATCGACTAAATGTCAACTCTGTACGAAGAACATTAAAGAGTTATGCTTAACGGCTTACTTCTACATCAACTAGACGAATTGGAACAGAAAAGTGTGATATCATCGAGGTCTAGAAAAGCACGAAGCATACTGCACGACCTACCTTTGACAACATCCTACTTTCTGTAGAGTGCCTTACCGAGTTGAGAAATCTCTCGTTTTGGTGATTTGCACTGGCCGGTAATATCACTCGATTTAATCATTGTAGACTTCTTTATCTGGGATATATTTATGTCACGAGTATAGATCAACAAGCCATAGATTTTTTAAGTTCTTAAAGAGAATATACGTCTGTAATTCAGTAACCTATACCCTGAGGCATTTGCAAAAGTATTGGAAAATGCTCGTACAGCATACAGAATTGGTCATTACATCCCTTCAGACAGGGTTACGGCCTAGGTTCTCACACTTATGTTGTGTGTGTTAATTTTATACGTGAGTGGTGGGGCCTACAATTTAAAGTCGACTCCGAACGATAGATTTTTGAGAAACTTTTTCATGGCAATTTTATTTCATTCGCAGAGTTTTTGCCAGAAATCTGTTGAGAAGAGATTGCCGAAGAAAAAAACATTTTTTTTTTCATATTTTCGTTTTAATGTCTTACCTGGGGTTTGAACCGTGGCCTCACGTCTAATAAACGAACACACTACCTACTACACTACAGTGACTTCGGAAAATGCTCGTAATGTTATCAATTTTGACGATAAATTCCCAAATAAACCTTGAGTCATAGGCACAACGACATATTTTTCGTTTTATTTCAGAGACTTTTCTCATGGCATTAGGCATCATTCCCCTTATCATCACAACAGACAGTTTGAGTAACGTAGAGGGCAAACAGATGATGAAGAAGAAGAAGCAGAAAAAAAACTGAAATTCGACCCCAAAAAAAGAAAAACAAAAGAAAATGTTACAACAATAACTCGGATTCATTTTGCAAATGTTGATGTCCTTGATATACATCAGCAACAGCAATAACAAAAAAATCTTTCTTAAGGGATTTTTTCTGCCATCAATTCATGCACTTGTATCCATATACATACATATGTATGTATGTGTATATACATACAGTTAGATAAACAGGTACTCATTTGATTTGTATCTGTCTCCCCACTCCATGTACACCTAGTAGATGTGTTGCAAAATACAAACAAACAACAAATTTTTGAAGGCAAATTGAGAGAAAAAATACAAAAAAATGGGAAAATAACAGTAAAAAATTACGTTTTTTTTATATGACAGAGAGAGAGAGAGGGAGAGAGAGAGAGAGCAGTAAGAGAAAATAACTGTATATAAATCTCGTAAGTAAATAAAACCAGTTGCTCTGATCGTCGATTTAGAAAACAATCTTTGATAATGAGAATTTACTTCAGCTCTTTCTCTATCTCTCTCTCCGTCTCTCCGTCTCTCTCTACGGATGCAAATGAAATTACCTGTGGTCGAGAATGGGAAAAAAATATGAAATGAAAGAAAATTAAATTAAATTTTATAAAGAATATGCCTCTCTAGGTTTAAGTTGATTACAATCAATTTTAATTTAAGTTTAGTTAATGCCACATTGATTTCTATTAAGAGATTAATGATGCATTAAATGGATGACCAATTTAAAATGTGTAGAATAGTTTCATAGCAGATTTCAAGAAAAGAAAACCGACATATTAAATTTAATTAAAATTTAAACTTAGGAGGCATAATGATGGTCAGACCAATAGTAACCTTTGGGGTAATTGTCGAGATAGACAAAATGAGCCTGAGCTGTATTCGCAATTGGATTTAGATAAGATACAGAGATTAGGGTATGTTTGTATAACACAGATAATGAGAACCAGAGATCAGCAATGAATCATTTTTTCGCTACTCATAAGCACTCATGAATTTTTGAATATAAGTAAGTCAACAATATTGATATTTAACTTCACTGCTCTTCTGATTCATTCATACTTTCTATAACGTTGATTTACAAGTATAGGCTGCAATGAGTATGAGTACAACGTTGACATCAAACTCATATCACATTCGAAATAAGTTTGACTCATAAGCCAACTTATTTACACTCATAACTTTAGAACAATACTCTTATAATACTGTTACGTTTTTACCTTTTTAAAAATGTTTAAATATGAGTTCGTTAATTGCAAACAAAGTAAAAACAAATATGTGTTTAATTTCAGTTGAACTCTCTTTATTATTTACACTACTTTTGTGTGCCACCGTATACCACTTAACGATACAACAATAATAATCTGTTTATTCACTTTACTAGTTCTTATCACACAACTATTCGCTTTACAACCACGACTTGTTTTGTTCACGCGCAACTTCGCACAAGGCTGACTGAATTCTTACTGACTGCTGCCTGCTTTGTCCAGCCCTTTTATAGTCCGACACAACCAGTCTAACGAACATTCTTGAGGTGGAAGGTTCGTGATCTCGCCTTCTCGACAGCTCTATTGCTAATACATTGTTGTTTGTGGACTTTGCTTATGTTGTCTATCCCTTTTTGTCACATACATGTTGTTGTTGGTACCAGGCGCAACCAGGTTCGTTGTACATATGTGTGTGTACAGCTTTAGATAATCAACACGTTCATTGTATACGTAGTTTAGTGTGTATTTGTATCGTGTGGCTTTTGTTTATCGTTTTTGTTGTTAAACGATATTAGGTCGTTTCGATTTGCGTAACAATACTTATAAATGAGTCGAGTGATTCGAATCATTCATCAAAATTTACAGCCCTTGCTGTTGTTGCATTTACAAAGAAAGAAGAAATACTCATAAACAAAAAAGACAACGACAGCAAGCAGTGCAGAGAATCTCATTTTGTGGTGGTGGTTCCCCATCAGCAAGTAAAATTTAACCTACATTAACCCAGATATTTGTGGATAAGCCATTGTATTTGGGTAATTGACACAAAAGAGTGTCTGGAAGAACCGTTACAAAGCGCTATGTACCTATAATAACCGGCTTTTTTGAGTTTTATTTACTCTTAGAGTTTTTGCTAGAAGACTGGTGAGAGGAAGTCGCCTAAAATAATATTTTTTTCATAATTTGTTCTGTATGAGAGCTGGGGTTTGAACTACGGGCTTTTTTACAATAGAAACTAAATTTTTATTAAATATACTTTTACAGCGATACAAACAGAGGTGTTGATATTTTTGTTGTTGTCTAATACCAAATCAATTGATATTTGTTGTATGAAATTATTTAGCAATCTATTTATCCTTGGAGTCACCCTTGCCACCACGAATTCTACCAGTACGACGGGCCGTACCGTACGACCAGCAGAGGTACCATGCTTAACAGTGGAAGCCTTACCAATGTGTTGATGGTTACCACCACCGTGAGGATGTTCAACGGGGCCTTAGGCCAGCTGTTACGCTTAACCTTGTATTTGTGGTAGGCACGACCAGCCTTCAAGATAGGCTTATCGATACGTCCACCATCAGCGACAATACCGACCATAGCACGGTTGGCGGATGGAACGACTTTCTTGGCGCCGGAAGGTAACTTGACACTGGTCTTCTTAGTGTTGGTATGCATACGCTCAGGAGCAATGAAGAGTTCCTTGCGAATCTTATAACGATAAGGGTCATGGAAGTGAATTACAGCCAAGGGAGCCCCACGGCCAGGATCGTGGATAATTTCAACAACATCGCGAATGTAGCCATTACGTTCAGCGAAATCCAAAGATCTCAATTTAGCAGCACCTTTACGATGGTGAACATGGGCCTTGAAGACGGACCCAGCACCTTTACGTTGTGCACGAATAACGCGACCCATTTCTTGGCTTTAATATTCGAAAGCCTGCTAAAAAAAAGGGCTCTTATCTAACCATCCTCATGGTGTTACTTTCAACTTTTTTTTTATTAGATTCACAGAAGGCTTTTGTATCGTGTTCAGGAAATCAAGGTACACAAATAAAATCTTCGAAACCTATTTTTTTTTGCAAACAGCCACAAGCCGTAAAACTTTTAGAGCAAATCTCGCATAACCATGGATAGCATAAATACCACTTCGGTATGGGCTTAGATGATTTAAAATGTTTAAATATTTTAAATAAAATTTCTAAACATCATCAGTCACATCAACATCAACATCAATATCATCGCCGTCATCATCATCATGATTATCATCAACAGTATTATCATCACATTGTCAGACACCATTGTCAACTAGACATACTGACATACATTTTACATCACTAAGCCGATATAAAATGTTCGAAGCAATGCTAATAATCGATAACAAAGCGGCTTTAAAGAGAACAGGCAAAAAAAAATGTATTTCAATGACTGGCATGCATGTATGCCTTAACCTGCCTGTATGGTATGATGGTAGGCATAGAAAATGTTGTGAAATGTTTAATAAATTGAGGGAGCATAAGAGAAATGCATGAAGAAATGAAATTGAATGAATGACTTGAACAGCCAAATCAATGGCTGAATGGGAAACACCTTCAATGTGTGAGTGCATGAATGTTTGAATGAATGTGTGAGTGAAGAAGGGCTGACTGACTGGCTGATACTGCCTGACTGAAATGAAATGTAATTTAAGGCCAAAAGTATTTTAAAGCGTTAACACGTCTATTCAATTAAATAATTTATAACGTTTACTTAAAACAGCCTACACACACTCTTCAATACATACACATATGCACACGCATGTAGGCTTTCATTTACTCACACATTCAACACTGTGTGATACACACAGCAATGTTTACAGAAATTCTCGTACTTAACTGCTTAACTTAATATGCCGCCTGTTGTAAATGAGACAGAGAGAGAGAGAGAGAGAGTGTGTGGAAGTATGTATGGAAATAAATGAGAGAGTATACATGGTGTGAGAAAGAGTGCGTGTGTGTGGGGTAGAAAAGAGAAGAGAAGAGGTTTATGCTTTGATAATATAAAATTGACGGATTTATTGAATTACAGGCATTATACATTCTATTGATATAGATTGGCAGCATCCATCTTTATATTTCACATGAGAGAAAAAACAACAAAAATTATCTCTCTGTGTGGGTACATGTGTGTATATAACGGGTGATTTTTTTTAGCTATTATCTTTTTGCCAACACTGGTTTAAACAGCTCACGCACGTTTCGTGTCGTTTGTTTCACTGTCAAACATCTTCAGTTTTGTCTGTAATTTAACCATGAATCGTCTTAAAAAACAAACAACGCTTGCAAATCATTGAATTTTATTATCAAAATGCATGCTCTGTTAAGAAAGTTCATCGCGGGCTTCTTCCATTTTATGGTCGGTTTAATCGACTCACTGAAGCGGCTATTCGCAACAAATTTACATTGTTGGACATTAAACCACCAAACACGCTTACGTAGAGTGCGAACTGAAGAAAATATCGCAGCTGTATCGGCCAGTGTTAATGATGACCATCAATTAACGATTCGTCGCCGTTCGCAGCAATTGAGCCTCTGTTACTCAACCACGTGGAAAATTTTGCGAAAGGATTTAGGTGTAAAGCCTTTCAAAATACAGCTGGTATAAGAATTAAAGCCGAACGATCTACCGCAACGCAGAATTTTTGGTGAATGGGCTCTTGGAAAGCTGGCCGAAGATCCACTTCTTTATCGAAAAATTGTGTTCAGCGACGAAGCTCATTTTTGGCTCAATGGATACGAGTACGTAAATAAGCAGAATTGTCGATTTTGGAATGAAGATCAGCCAGAAACATTGCAAAAGCTACCAATGTATCCAGAAAAAGTCAGACAGTTTGGTGCGGTTTATGGGATGGTGGCATCATTGGACCGTACTTCTTCAAAGATGCTGCGAATCGTAACGTAACTGTGAATGGTGAGCGCTACCGTGAGATGATATCCAATTTTTTTTTGCCAAATATGCAAGAGCTTTACTTGCATGGCATGTGGTTTCAACAAGACGGTGCCACATGCCACACAGCACGCGTAACAATGGACTTATTGAGAGGCGAGTTCGGTGAACATTTTATTTCACGTTCGGCATCGGTCAATTGGCCGCCTAGATCGTGTGATTTAACGCCTTTAGACTATTTTTTGTGGGGCTCATGTTAAAGCTCATGTCTATACAGACAAGCCCGCTTCAATTGACGCATTGTAAGACAACATTGAAGCATTTCTTCGTGAGGTACTGGCCGTAATGTTGGAAAGAGTATGCCAAAATTGGACTAAACGGATGGACCATTTGAGGCGCAGTCGCCGTCAACATTTGCATGAAATAATCTTCAAACAAATTCAAATTATATGGACCGTACTATCGATTCAAATAACGATTTCATGCATTTTACTGAATTTTATGTGTTTTTTTCTGAAAAATGTTCCTATAGCTCTTAAAAAATCACCCGAGTAAGTTTGTGTTTCTGTGCATACATACGATAATTTCACGTATCCATCCTGTGCCTGTGGGTTGCTTGCTCCTAATGGAGACGAATTTTAATGTTAATGGGCTGCTGATGCTAAAGCATGTTTTTCCGTTTTCTTTTTTTTATTTTATTTTTATTGCCATTAATGAAGAGTCAGGTAAAACGTCAGCTGGGAATGATGGAAATAGTGGGAGTTTTGGGGGAAGATGGAAAGCAGGCCAATCATTTTTCTGACAGCTTTCAATTCAATTTATTTATGCAAAATGAACAAAAAAGAATGCCAAAACCATGTTTAAAAATTATGTTCATCGCATATTCACTCCTACGTATCTTTTTGTCTTTAAATTATTGGCTGCTTTTTAACAAATCCTCCATAATTTACAATGTCCCCCATACCAAATTTATTTATAATTCTTAAAATATTCTTTATGGAAATCAGGCATTCAGTTGGCATGACAAAAAAATATATTTTTTTTCTTATGAATTTGTAGCACTTTTCGCTTAAAATTCATTAAAAAAAAGGAAGAAATTCTGAACTCAAAACTGAAATACTGGGTAATTGCTGTGGCAAATTGTGAAAGAAAGCAAAAAAAAAGTTGTACGGAAAACTATAAATTGCCGGAACTGAATGACAGAGCGAGAGAGAGAGAGATAGAGATGGCATCAGTTGGTGTTGGAGGAAGAAGACAACACAAAAGTTAACAGGTGGCAAAAAGTTTTCGTGATGTGGCCAGCTCATTAATAAACAATTTTTTGTTCACAAAAACTGTAACAAAACAAAGTTGAAAGTTAAAAATTTTCTTTTGTATTTTAATGATGTTAACGAAAATGCTTTCTCTGGCATTCTAATTTAGGGCCACGGCCCATTTTACATACTTCCACATTCCAGTTGAAAAAAGACATAAAACCTTCTACCACTAGAATCCTCTTTCGTGGCCGTTAATATAGGCACAGTGCACCTAAAGAACCTGTTTATTCTAGCCAAAATGACCTACGTCTTGACAATCCTTCAGTCAGGACTACAACCTAGTTTCTCACACCACTTATGTTGTGTATGTTAATTTTTATACATGAGTGGTGGCACCTACAGTTTAAAGTCGACTCCGAAAGACAGATTTTTTGAGAAACATTTTTATGGCAATTTTATTTTACTCTCAGAGTATTTGCCAGAAATCTGCTGAGAAGAAGTTGCCGATGAAATTATTTTCACATTTTCGTTTTGATGACTGACCTGGGGTTTAAACTGTGGCCTTACGTCTAATAAGCCAATACCTTACATACTAGACTACGTCGACAATGGCCTACAGTCCAGCGAAATTATTTTCCGCTGAAATGTGAAGCGTTAAGGTATATGGTCATACTTGGATTACTACTTGGATTCTGCTGAACTTAACTGCCTTATATGAAGTCGCCGTAGTCTAGTAGGTAGTGTGTTGGTTTATTAGACGCAAAAGCCTGGGTTCGAGCTCCAGGCCAGGCATCAAAGACAAAATACAAAAAGTATTTCTTCGGTGACTTCCTCTCAATAGATTTCTGACAAAAACTCTGAGAGTAAATAAAAATTGCCATGAAAAGTTTCTCAATAAATAAAAATCTGTCGTTCGGAGTCGATTTTAAACTGTAGGTCCCACCACTCATGTATAAAATTAACACACACAACATAAGTGGTGTGAGAAACTAGGACGTTGTACAATGGGTCAATTCGACCTCCGGGTACTGTAATTGTCTTAATTGACAAGTACTCGTCCTCTAACCTAACCTAACCTAATTGCCTTAACATATTTGAAGTGAAAAGCTCTACGCGCTCGGAGTGGAATCGTGGTTCAATAAGTTAAATATAAGGGCTTACAAGTTTGACGTGGAAATAAATAGTGACTATGGATGCAGGGGTTTTATCAGTCAAGGACAACATAAATCCTACCAATGATTGCTTAGGACTCAAGAGTCATTCAGTTGGAGATTCTGATATTAAGAAAGCATGTGTTGATGGTCAGGAAACTATTCCGGGCTCCTTATTATTATTATCACTCGGTTGACTTCGTTTCTCTACAGCCTATTATGTGGGTTAAAGGCCATCGACGTTTCTAATAAAACAAACAGTACGAGCTAGCTGCTACAATATCTGATTCAGTGCCTTCACCCTAAGGGGTACAAAAGAAATATTCCCGACCATAATTTGAAAGAAGCAAATTGAATGTCGCGGAATTATTGAGAGTGTTGTTTTGATAAAGGACAGCTCAGACATCTCAAACAAAAAGAAAAGTAAAAAAATATTTCTTTGCCAACTTCCTCTCATCAGTCTTCTAGTAAAAATTCTGAAAGTAAAGTTGCCTTGAAAAGTTTCTTAAAAATCTGTCGTTGAAAGTCGACATTAAACTGTAATTCCCATCACAGATGGATAAAATTAAAATCCACAGCATGGTTGTTGTCACAAGCTAGGTTGTAATCTTGACTAAAGGATTGTAACGATCAAATAAATAAGTAAGTAAATGTGAAGTGATAACGCATCTGCTAATGCTGAGAAAATCCCTACACCCTCGAAATGATATAAAGACAACGATATCAGGGCTTATAACGTTGGCTCGACAATGAATAGTGGCTTTGGTTCGAGATTTTTAGCAGTGAAGACCAAACCTAGTCATCACTGTATTGTTACTAACAGCTCTAGAATATTTCGGGTGAAGATATTTGCTTAAAAGAACTAAGAATCAAACAAAAGAGTGCACGAGTTCGCCCATGCTAGATGTGACTCGATTGCATCATCAAGAATGACAAACTTAAGGTAACTGTGCTCTCCTAGGTACTGTGTGTACCTACAAGACGTAAGCCTTTGGTTTAAGCCGTAGAAAAAATATTTCTTCTGGTAAAAACTCTGAGTGTAAATAAATGTGCCAGGAAAAGTTTGTCAAAAATCTGTCCTTCGGAATCGTCCTGTCACTCGTGAATAAAATTAATACACACAACATGGGTGGTGTGATTAAGTATATTGTAATTCTGGCTAAGGGTTTGTTATAACCAATTAAGTTAAGTAGGCTAGAATATGTGGCAATCGAGTTCACTTATAGGATCCATATGCATATCACAGCCTGTTTTTATGAGGGTTCGGACTGACTAAATATATTGCCTCCGGACCCCACATAGCTCTAGAGGTATGGGACAAGAGAAAATAGTTGATCACTTTCTTTACGGCTTTCTAGCCCATATAAGGCAATGGCGTAGAATCTTCCTCGCTATCTTATGCATATCGCTGCCTGTTTTTATGAGGGTTCGGACTAACTAAATACATTGCCTCCCCACATATGCAGCTGTAGGGGTATGGGAAAAGAGAAAATAGTTGATCACTTTCTTTACGGCTTTCTAGCCCATATAAGGCAATGGCGTAGAATCTTCCTCGCTATCTTATGCATATCGCTGCCTGTTTTTATGAGGGTTCGGACTAACTAAATACATTGCCTCCGGACGTTCATACCCCACATATGCAGCTGTAGGGGTATGGGAAAAGCGAAAATAGCTGATCACTTTCTTTACGGCTTTCTAGCCCATATAAGGCAATGGCGTAGAATCTTCCGCGCTATTTTTGACGTATCACGGAGTGTTCTTGAACACCTCTGTAGAAGCCTCTCAACCTGATGAGTACTGGATTTCTTAAAATCCAATATGTAATCCACATAGTAGTCTAGAAATTATGGAAAAATATTACTCCTTGGCTAATACTTGCGGAGTAGAAAGGATAATCTGTTCGAGCGTTAGCTTGAGGTGGGCGAACCTCAACACATAGAGAACTAAAGGCCTTATTTGTCTCTCTCTCTCGAATTGACGTTAATATTATGTGTTAACTTCGGAGGTAAGCCCGTCGTTTAAAAATTCTCAAGAAGACGAAACACCGAAGAGGACGAAGATATTTTTGCGTGAACTGGAAATCCCATTCTTCTTCCTATTTGGGCACATCAATTGTCCAACCAAGCAACACCGAATTGAAATAATCCGATAAACCGAGATATAGATGGCTACCCTATCATCCTAGAAACTGCTGCAGTAGACCACTCAAATGCTTGAATGAAAAAACTTGATGATGATGATTTTTATGTCACGTTTTGCTTTAATGGAAAGGTGAGTCTTGATATTTATGTGATCATCTATCAGATGAGATTATATCGCTGCTAGCAGTGGGATAATTTAGCGATTCTTTTGCATTAAAAGAAGAGCAGAAGTGTATAGAAAAGATTGCTTGAAAACTAACATTTAGTCGCTCCATTAAGGATAGTTTTAATTCGTCAATCTTATCCCCTAAAGAACAAAGAAATCAGTATCTAATCCATTAACTTTCCTTCCACAAAATTTCGTTCAACTTCAATAAATTCATTGACTGCCATTACCCGGTGGTTAGTCTATTAATTCCCACAATAAATACACAAATATGTGCGGCATAAATTTAAACCGTCTGTCTCTCCGCCTAAATTATGATACGCATTTTACTGCCGTAGTCTTTGTCTTTGTAAGCAAATTTTTGTGATTCATAACTCGCATGTACGCTTGCTTTTGTGTAATAATTTTCGCTTTAAACCACAAGGCAAAAGGCATGAATTTCATTTAAATTTGAAATGGTTGGCTTGGCTCTATTACGGCTAAAATGCCATCAAACACCCATACCCTATACTATTACTAGTAAAACTATTGGCATTGCGACCTGGTGGCCCAAAAACTCATTACAAAACTTTCCCTTTCGCTTTTCGTTATTGACTGTAAGAATCTCTTATCAAAAGTTGACTGCAAAGCCACTTTTTTTTCTTTCTTCCTCTTCGTCTAACTTTGTTTGATTCACGCGTTTTGTTTCTCCGGTTGCAACAAAATGAGGCAGCCAGAGCTGTTCACAAAATGTTTGCATAAATCGCCAGCAAATGTAAAAGTTTTGCATGCATGGCGTTGAGAAGTTCTCTCAGACAGATTTTAAATTCAAATTCCGAATGAAATTCATGAAGTAAAGAAAGGGAAAGACCGTATGCAAATGAAGGTTTGATATGTGAGTTAATATATGTACATACATATGTATGTATGCAAGTATGCTAGTGTGTGTGCGTGCGTTACTTTAAAGGTTTTCATAATAAATTTATGAAAACATTTCGTTTGCCATTGTAGACACGAGCGAAATGCTTTAGTTTTTGGCGTTTCTTTCGTATCAAACTTCTCTCACAACAGCCTTCTCAACAGCCCAACAGCACGAACTATAACCCATCGTCTATGTGTGTGTGCATGTGTGTTTCGTTGATGGCTACGTTCGCTATGGTGGTGGCGTTGACTGTGGCTTCAGTCTCACACAGTAACTTTTGTCGAGAGTCCTTGTACAGCGAGAGAGGCAACAGCAACAACAAAAACGGAAAAAAAATACCAAACAACAACAATAAAAACTAAAAGCAACGTAATTTGCATATTAAGCCATACAATGAGTACAGAAAACATAGAAAAAAAAAACAAAATGAACTGAACAAAGACAAAAAGCGAGTGAGTGAGTGAGGTTATGGTGACATTTGCCAAGTAAGTGTTGTTCTAAACAAAAACACACACACACAGCATCGGCACAGCACTCCGAGTTCAATACACATACAATTACACTTACACCAGCAGCAACACATCATCATACAGTCATTGTTTTTATTTACACGCATTACGTTAGAGTGTGTGAGTTAGTGCAGGCCTGTATGTGAATTTTAGCTGCAGTAACTGAGAAAAAATATCCAAAAAAGTTGTGGTGGTAGTGCTGCTGCTGCTGTGCCTGCTATGGCAGCACAATTAAATGCAGCTGCATTTGCCATTAGAGATGATTAGAAAATGTTCACAAGTTCCGATAAAAAATTTTTTGGTACGTTTCCTCATTGTTTCATTGGCATAATTGTGGATACATTGTAAAGTGTTTAAGGCTTTGGGAACCAGGGGAATTTATAGGTTTGCGTTGGAAAAACAATTTTAGGCAGTAAATAAGGGAATATAAAGAGATATTGTGCAGGGAAATATAAAATGGGAATACGTTACAAGGCACCTATCGTGTGTAGAAGAATATTTGTTAGACGAACATGTTAGTTTTTGGCACAGTAGCTGGGACCAATTAAATATTCACCGTATTATGATTGAGCAGTTCATGGCATAAGAAACACCAGTGAATGCGAAATCCAGTCGTGTGCTATGACCGTGATTTTATTATGAGTCTTTCTTAGGCAAATTCCACCATCACTTGCAGCGTGGGATTTTAAAGATTAGTGGTGGCTGTTGTGTGTGGCTGTCGTGTGTGAAGTCGCCGTAGTCTAGTAGGTAGTGTGGCTGCCTTCCAAAATGTATCAATACAAAGTTTGTATGCCGTTCTACTACTGTATATAAACTATGTAGATATGCAAAGAAACCAAACAATGCATCAACTATAAATGCCTGATGCCTGATTGCTTTTTGACTGCGTTAAAAATACACATTGACGACGTTTTGAAATAGAATACATTGTACATATATTTTGTACAGCGGCAATATGAAACACGATACTTTGTTCAAATAGAAAGCAACTAACATTTTGGAAGGCAGCCTGTGTTGGCTTATTAGACGCAAGGTCACGGTTTAAAAATCAGGTCAGACATCAAAACGAATATATACAGAAATATTTCTGCGGCGACTTCCTCTCAGCAGATTTCTGGAAAAACTCTGCGAATGAAATAAAATTGCCATAAAAAACATTGTTAAAAATCTGTCGTTCGGAGTCGACTTTATACTGTTGATCCCTTGACTCACGTATAAAACTAACACACACAACATAAGTGGTATGTAATGACCAATTATGTATGTATGTATGTATGTATGTATGCATGTATAGTGTGGCCATCCATAGAAATTCGATGGTGATCGTATTCACAGTCCAATGATGATCAATCGATCGATGCTTGAAGACCATGTATGCAGTTCTGTTGAGCAACCACAAAGTACCACAGACTTTATACGTACTTTACATTCTTAATTGATCATCATAACGCTTTAGTCAGGTTTGTAATGTAGCTTCTCACACCACCCATGTTGGATTTGTTAATTTTATCCACAACTGACTGGACCTACTGTTTATAGGCGATTGGAGAAGCTTTTCATGGCAATTTTATTCATTCTCAGGGTGTTTACCAGGAATCTGCTGAGAGAAAGCCGTTTAGACATCTTGAACCAAACGAAATATGAAAAATAAAATTTCAGGCAGTGACTTCCTCTAGTCTGATGTCAGAAACTCGGAGAGCTAAAATAAAAATTGCCATGAAAAGTTTCTCAAAAATCTGTCGTTCGGAGTCGACACATAAACGGCAGGTCCCGCCATTCATGTAGAAAATTAACACACATAACATGGGTAGTGTAAGAAATTAGGGTTGTAATCCTGACTGCAGTGTTGTAATGACCAATTAAGTAGAAGTTCATTGAGCACTTCGTTTATATTTCAGGTCAACAAAATCGGTCTAAGAAGCACACAAATTTCTTTTTCGTTTTAAAACAATTGACAATGCGGAGAAGTGTGCTGCTCTTGTAGCTCGATTTCTTAATCATTAAGTCAACTTGTCTCAACCTGTTGGCTTATGTCCTTCGAATGCATGGAAAATTTTCAATAAAGATCTTGAGGTACGTACCAGCAAAACAATGTTCGCTGACTGATAACATTTGAATCCGGACCTAGTTTGTGTGCCTCTGGTATTACTTTTATGAGGCGATGTTAAGTCAGTTCTTTATGCCCAATAAACTAGCAACTCTTGAAGCGTTGGCAGCCAATATTCTAGCCAACATTGATGCCATACGGCTAGATTTCTTTGAATTAATTGGAATTGAAAATACCGTAGACTAGTTGGTAGTGTGTTGGTTTATCAGACTGGAGCCAGTGATTCAAACCCAATTTATTGATTTCGTACAAAACGGAGTATGAAAGAAAAAATTATTTCGGCGACTTTCTCTCTGAAGTGTTCTGTCAAAAGCTCTGAGCGTAAAATAAAATTGTCTTGAAAAGATTCCCAAAAATTTGTTGTTCGGAGACGACTTTAAACTGTAGGTCCCGCCCCTTATAAAGGGTGTTTTTATAGAGGTATAGAACTTTAAGTTGCAATAAAACCACGATGGATTATTCGATTGACATGAATTTTATTTATCCGAAAGATAATCTTGTGGCATTACATTTTAAATATGATTTCTGGCATATGACCGCCACGGCTGGCGCGTATGTAGTGCAATCTGGACGTCCAATTTTCGATGACCTTTTCCAACATTTGTGGCCGTATATCGGCAATAATACGGCGAATGTTGTCTTCCAAATGGTCAAGCGTTTGTGGCTTTACCGCATAGACCAATGACTTTACATAGTCCCACAGAAAGTAGTCTAGCGGTGTTAAATCACAAGATCTTGGAGGCCAATTCACAGGTCCTAAACGTGAAATTAGGCGGTCACCAAACGTGTCTTTCAATAAATCTATTGTGGCACCAGCTGTGTGACATGTTGCGCTGTCTTGTTAAAACCACATCTCCTGGACATCATGGTTATTCAATTCAGGAATGAAAAAGTTAGTAATCATGGCTCTATACCGATCACCATTGACTGTAACGTTCTCGCCACCATCGTTTTTGAAAAAGTACGGACCAATGATTCCACCAGCCCATAAAGCGCACCAAACAGTCAGTTTTTCTGAATGTAACGGTGTTTCCACATACACTTGAGGATTACCTTCACTCCAAATGCGGCAGTTTTGTTTGTTGACGGAGCCATTCAACCAGAAGTGCGCTTCATCGCTAAACAAAATTCGCTTATGGAAATTCGGGAACAACGGCCCATTCGACGAATCTACGCCTTACTTGATGATCGTTTGGCTTCAAATCTTGCACGAGTTGGATTTTGTAAGCACGCAAACCAAGATCCTTCCGCAAAATCTTCCATAAAGTGGATGGACACAGATCCAAGTCCTGTGCTCGATGGCGGATGGAGTCATTCGGGTCTTCCCCAATGCTACGCTCTACAGCAGCAATAGCTTCTTCTGTACGCACCGTACAGCGTCTCTGGGGATGCGAGTTATCAATAAGAGTAAACGTGGTGCGAAAACGTTCCATGGTTAATCGAATTTACTGCTCTGATGGACGATTTTGTCGACGATAAAATGGACGTAGTGTGCGATACTTTTTCCGCACAGAACCATTATTTTCGAAATAAAATTGCACTATTTGCAAGCGTTGTTCAGGCGTGAGTCTATTCATGATGAATTGCCAAACCAAACTGCGAATAAATCACTTGACAGCTGTTAAATCGGTCGCCATCTTGAAAACTAATGCCAACTTAAAGTTCTATACCTCTGTAAAAAACACCCTTTATATAAAATTAACACACACAACAGATAGTGGTGTGAGAAGCTAGTTAGTAATTCTGACTAAAGAATTGCAATGACCAATTCTATACGTATGTTTATTGGTGCTTTGTTTCTCTGGAAGGAATGCTCGTGTAGAAAGCCAATGTGACATGAGCTATGAGGCAATTAACTCCGTCCTGTGGAAAATACATGGTGTTGCTGTCCAGATCATTCAATTCAGATCAAAAAAAGTTGTTAGTCATCGACCTGCAATCGCCTGTATAATATGGGTGGCGTGAGAAGCTAGATTGTCACACCGACTAAATACGTAAGTGAGTTACGTACTCACTAAGTGCGTAAGTAAGTACGTAGGTAAGTACGTAAGTAAGTACGTAAATAAGTACATAAAAAAGTATGTAAGGAAGTATGTAAGGAAGTACGTAAGTAAGTACGTAAGTAAGTACGTAAGTAAGTACGTAAGTAAGTACGTAAGTAAGTACATAAAAAAGTATGTAAGTAAGTACGTAAGTAAGTACATAAAAGAGGATGTAAGGAAGAACATAACTAAGTACAGTAGAGGATTACAGATATTAGACGTCTTGGAGTTTCCACACAAATCCCAGAATTTATTACCCGACAGACCACTATTGCCAACCACAATAAATGTTAACATTTAGTAATCAAAATTTCTTATTCATTTTATGTTCGTAATTCGAATGGTACTTGCATATGAACATGGGAAAAAAAGTACTCTTAACCAGCATTTTAAATATTCTAATTAACCAACATCCTTCTCTCCTCGCACTCCCTCATAAGGGGAAAATTTTACAGCTGTTGTTGTATAACAACAACAACAACAACAAAAACAAGAGCAAAAAAAATATGCAATTTTATTACGTTACGTTACACATTTGCTAGAGAGAGAAAGAAACAAAAACGAAAAAAAAAAGAAAACAACACACAAATTTAGGTCGTTGCAAGTTTAAAAACGGGGTTATTGTTGTTGTAATTTTTTAAATAAAAATTTTGTTGTTGCTGCCTCTAATGCTGTCAATGCTAAAATAGTTGTTGTTGTTGTTGTTGTTATTGCATATATTTTTTTTTTGGCTTTTTTTCCTATTCAGGGCTAAAACATGTTTGTGGCTTGTAATTGCCCTCAAAATAATTTCGTGTAATAAATACTCGGACCAGCAGCAACAACAACAACAACAAAAAGACAGAAAGAGGTTAGGAAAACCAAATATAAACCGAATGAAACTGTATAGGAAACGGATGATGACAATTTAAAAATTTCTCTACAAGAACAACAATTGCAAAATAAAACACACACATACACAGAGAGAGAGACACTCGTATTTAAATGTTATGGCAGACTCACTTAAACCCACTTACACAAATACAAACGTAAATGCATTAAAAATATATACACTCGACCAGTCTCACGCTCGCTCTCTCTCTCTTTCTCTCTCTCTCTTTCTCTGTCTCTGTTGTAAAGTTTAACGTTTGTTTAGTTAGTTTAACTTTTTCCAAAAAAACATGTGTGTTTGACTGCAATTACACACACTTACAGAGAGAAAGAGAGATAGAATGTGTGTGTGTGTGTGTGTGTGTAGGAGACTATGTTTACATGCATTAGTCTATGAATTCAATTTCATTTGTATGTTCAACAAACGCTAACAAACAGAATTTCTGTTTTTTTTTTTTTTTTTTTTTTTTTTTGTAAAGGTATGGGTATGGTATGTGTTATGTTACTTGTCATGGTATTAGAGGATGGGGAAGCCATCACAAATACTATAAACAAATAAAAACTGTATGAAGAAATGAACGAAATGAACGAAATGAATCAAATTTCATGAATTTCATGAATTCAAATTTTTTTTTTCATCATTTTATTTATGCTGTGATGCCACTAGAAATTTTTGCTGTTCTTTTCCTGAAAAATGAATGGAGATGACAATGTTTTTTATTTACTCGACTAACAAGTCTCACTTGTTTTGAACAGTGTTGGCTATAACGGATGAATAAATTATTAAATTCGATGGTATTGAGGCAAACATTATTCATAGGTGATGCATTTATGAATATTTTTTTCATTCATTTCATTATTTTTTAATTTTTATTTCATTCAATCGAGATTTTTTTTTGTAATTAAAAGGCGATGTTTGTTGTGGACAATGCTACAAAAGCAACAAATATTTTGGCAGTAAAAGGCATTCAAGTGAGTTTCTCTTCACAAAGTAAATGATATTGATAACGAGGGGTGATAATTGTTTGTTGTCATATGAAGTGGTCTTTAAGTCTTTCTAGGCAGCTTCAATAAAACAAAACTATAGAGAATGAATATCAAAGAAATACTTCCAGCCACACTTTTAATAACAAACATAATAGAAGAGGTTCAATCATTACTTACTTACTTACTTGGCCTTTACAAACCTTTAGTCAAGATTGCAACTTAGCTTCTCACAACACTCGTGTTGTGTGTGTGTTAATTTTATTCAAAAGTGGCAGGACCTGCCTACGGCGACATCAACTAGGCTACGGCGACTTCAAGTAGACTACGACGATTTTAACTAGGCTACGGCGACATCAACTAGGCTACGGCGACTTCAACTAGGCTACGGAGACTTCAACTAGACTACGGCGACTTCAACTAGACTACGGTGACTTCAGTTAGGCTACGGCGACTTCAAGTAGACTACTGCGACTTCAAGTAGACTACGGTGACTTCAAATAGACTACGGCGACTTCAACTAGACTACGGAGACTTCAACTAGACTACGGCGACTTCAAGTAGACTACGGCGACTTCAAGTAGACTACGGTGACTTCAAGTAGACTACGGCGACTTCAAGTAGACTACGGTGACTTCAGATAGACTACGGCGACTTCAACTAGGCTACGGCGACTTCAACTAGATTACGGCGACTTGAACTAGACTACGGCGACTTCAACTAGACTACGGCGACTTCAACTAGACTACGGAGACTTCAACTAAACTACGGCGACTTCAACTAGGCTACGGCGACTTCAACTAGATTACGGCGACTTGAACTAGACTACGGCGACTTCAACTAGACTACGGCAACTTCAACTAGACTACGGCGACTTCAACTAGGCTACGGCGACTTCAACTAGACTACAGCGACTTCATTTAGGCTACGGAGACTTCAACTAGACTACGGCGATTTCAACTAGACTACGGCGATTTCGACTAGACTACGGCGACTTCAACTAGATTACGGCGACTTCAACTAGATTACGGCGACTTCAACTAGATTACGGCGACTTGAACTAGACTACGGCGATTTCAACTAGACTACGGCGACTTCAACTAGACTACGGAGACTTCAACTAGACTACGGCGACTTCAATTAGGCTACGGCGACTTCAACTAGACTACGGCGACTTCAACTAGGCTACGGCGACTTCAACTAGACTACGGCGACTTCAAGTAGACTACGGCGACTTCAACTAGACTACGGTGACTTCAAGTAGACTACGGCGACTCCAATTAGACTACGGCGACTTCAAGTAGACTACGGCGACTTTAACTAGACTACGGTAACTTCAACTAGGCTACGGCGACTTCAACTAGGCTACGGCAACTTCAACTAGACTACGGCGACTTCAACTAGGCTACGGCGACTTCAACTAGGCTACGGCATCTTCAACTAGACTACGGCGACTTCAACTAGGCTACGGCGACTTCAACTAGACTACAGCGACTTCATTAAGGCTACGGAGACTTCAACTAGACTACGGCGATTTCAACTAGACTACGGCGATTTCGACTAGACTACGGCGACTTCAACTAGATTACGGCGACTTCAACTAGATTACGGCGACTTCAACTAGGTTACGGCGACTTGAACTAGACTACGGCGATTTCAACTAGACTACGGCGACTTCAACTAGACTACGGAGACTTCAACTAGACTACGGCGACTTCAATTAGGCTACGGCGACTTCAACTAGACTACGGCGACTTCAACTAGGCTACGGCGACTTCAACTAGACTACGGCGACTTCAAGTAGACTACGGCGACTTCAACTAGACTACGGTGACTTCAAGTAGACTACGGCGACTCCAATTAGACTACGGCGACTTCAAGTAGACTACGGCGACTTTAACTAGACTACGGTAACTTCAACTAGGCTACGGCGACTTCAACTAGGCTACGGCAACTTCAACTAGACTACGGTGACTTCAGTTAGGCTACGGCGACTTCAAGTAGACTACGGCGACTTCAAGTAGACTACGGTGACTTCAAATAGACTACGGCGACTTCAACTAGACTACGGAGACTTCAACTAGACTACGGCGATTTCAACTAGACTACGGCGACTTCAACTAGACTACGGAGACTTCAACTAGACTACGGCGACTTCAATTAGGCTACGGCGACTTCAACTAGACTACGGCGACTTCAACTAGGCTACGGCGACTTCAACTAGACTACGGCGACTTCAACTAGATTACGGCGACTTGAACTAGACTACGGCGATTTCAACTAGGCTACGGCGACTTCAACTAGACTACGGAGACTTCAACTAGGCTACGGCGACTTCAACTAGACTACGGCGACTTCAACTAGATTACGGCGACTTCAACTAGGCTACGGCGACTTCAACTAGACTACGGCGACTTCAACTAGACTACGGAGACTTCAACTAGACTACGGCGACTTCAATTAGGCTACGGCGACTTCAAGTAGACTACGGCGACTTCAAGTAGACTACGGTGACTTCAAATAGATTACGGCGACTTCAACTAGATTACGGCGACTTGAACTAGACTACGGCGATTTCAACTAGACTACGGCGACTTCAACTAGACTACGGAGACTTCAACTAGACTACGGCGACTTCAATTAGGCTACGGCGACTTCAATTAGGCTACGGCGACTTCAACTAGACTACGGCGACTTCAAGTAGACTACGGCGACTTCAACTAGCCTACGGTGACTTCAAGTAGACTACGGCGACTCCAATTAGACTACGGCGACTTCAAGTAGACTACGGCGACTTTAACTAGACTACGGTAACTTCAACTAGGCTACGGCGACTTCAACTAGGCTACGGCAACTTCAACTAGACTACGGCGACTTCAACTAGGCTACGGCGACTTCAACTAGGCTACGGCAACTTCAACTAGACTACGGCGACTTCAACTAGGCTACGGCGACTTCAACTAGACTACAGCGACTTCATTTAGGCTACGGAGACTTCAACTAGACTACGGCGATTTCAACTAGACTACGGCGATTTCGACTAGACTACGGCGACTTCAACTAGATTACGGCGACTTCAACTAGATTACGGCGACTTCAACTAGATTACGGCGACTTGAACTAGACTACGGCGATTTCAACTAGACTACGGCGACTTCAACTAGACTACGGAGACTTCAACTAGACTACGGCGACTTCAATTAGGCTACGGCGACTTCAACTAGACTACGGCGACTTCAACTAGGCTACGGCGACTTCAACTAGACTACGGCGACTTCAAGTAGACTACGGCGACTTCAACTAGACTACGGTGACTTCAAGTAGACTACGGCGACTCCAATTAGACTACGGCGACTTCAAGTAGACTACGGCGACTTTAACTAGACTACGGTAACTTCAACTAGGCTACGGCGACTTCAACTAGGCTACGGCAACTTCAACTAGACTACGGCGACTTCAACTAGGCTACGGCGACTTCAACTAGGCTACGGCAACTTCAACTAGACTACGGCGACTTCAACTAGGCTACGGCGACTTCAACTAGACTACAGCGACTTCATTTAGGCTACGGAGACTTCAACTAGACTACGGCGATTTCAACTAGACTACGGCGATTTCGACTAGACTACGGCGACTTCAACTAGATTACGGCGACTTCAACTAGATTACGGCGACTTGAACTAGACTACGGCGATTTCAACTAGACTACGGCGACTTCAACTAGGCTACGGCGACTTCAATTAGGCTACGGCGACTTCAACTAGGCTACGGCGACTTCGTCTGCCGCGGTCTTTATGTCCTAGAAACAAAAGTTAGGTATTGCCGAGTGACCGTAAATGAGAAATTTTCCTTGCGTTCATGGACAAGAGCAGATATCGATTGATTTCCTTTCAATATACAAGCTTTGCGTCGTTTTCAATATGGCCCTGAACTCTGCCTATAAAACGCTGCAGTGGTAAGACTGCTGTACATAAGTCTAAAGCCAGCGTACTCTGTCCGTTATCAGCATATTTTTAAGAGGCACTCCTGGGACTTTACTGATATGCATATCAGATCAGGTTTTAGTTCGAATCCTAAAATAGAATCTCTTGTTGAGAAAACTATAAGGCGACATGTAGTGGGAAAACTGGTGTTTAATTTTCATGTGTTTTGGTGTCTACAAAACTATCTTGAATTGCAAGCCAACTGGCCTAGTTTTTTAACGGTAATAAACCAAAGAGATTCTAAAGAAAAATGGATAATAAAAAATGCAAACGAAAAACAACCAATAAATGCTTTCTATACCACCCAATATACATATCTTGCAGCATATACTGGATACTTTCTCTTCAACGAAAATCCACTTTATTTTCATATGCTCCATGAAAAACAGAATAAAAATATAAAGGAAAAAATAATGATAAAAAGGATACAAAAAACAAAATTTAACAAGAGAAGCATTTTTTGTCATTGAGAAAATTGATGAAGAATCAGTTTTTCCTTTAAAAAGCTTGTCTATGCATGAGTATGTGTGTATGAGTGTATGAGTGTATGTTTGTGCAATTTTGTCTCCCTTTTTTAGAGCATAAAACAACTCAACATATGAGTTGCCTGTATACATACCCCGTTATAACTGTGTTGTATTCACGAAGTATGTGCGTGTGTGTGAGTGCTTGAAAGAGGAGTAACTGTATCCGTTACTACTTGTGTTTTTGTAATTCTCAGTCTATTAACAATTTTGCTGACACACAAATGTTTCTCTAACGAATTATTTTCAATTCTTTTTAAATTTTTTTTTTGATTTTTTTCATTTTGTTATGGCATCATCTTCCTGCATAGCACAGCACAACAGCATAGCATTCCGATCAAATAAAAATATTGACGAAAAATTAATTTCCGTTTCATATTGAAAGGAATAAAAACGAAAAAAAAAACAGAGAAAAAAAATAGAAAAACAAGCAGAAGAGAAGTAAAAAGAAGAAACATATCACGTGTCAACATATAAAAATGGGAACAACATGTGTTCTTAACATTTTTACAAGCGGAGATTTTTTTTGCTTTTTTTCTGCTTTCCTTGAAACTGGAAAACAATGGGATGAAGGTGCACAAACAGGCAGACAGAAACAAGAAGCACAGGAAAATGTTATTCGATCTACAATAAACAAATTTAGCCACTTTTAAAATGTTGAATGTGCTAAAAATTCTCTTCTTTTCTCTTCTTTTGTGATTCTCTTTCCCTCTTTGTGAAAGGAGGGGAAACAAAAGGAAAACGGAATTTTCCTAGTTTTTCCATAATGGCGTATACAAGCAAAAGTAATTCATTATGATGCTATCAGGTGGTGTTGATGAATATAAACTCTGTACTTAGAAACGTTTTCAAACAACCTTTATTAGATTAAATGAAATGAAATAAAATTTTAAATTCAATAAAATTTAATTGTATTCGTTTATTCATGCCACTCAGCATGAATACAGGTTATTAATTACGTTGCTAAGTAAAGTTCACTTGATACACACACTTCAGTCAGTATTACGACCTAGTTTCTCACACTACTTATGTTGTATGCTTTAATTTTAGACATGAGTAGCGGTAACTACAGTTTAAAGTCGACTCCGAACCACAGATTTTTGTGAAACTTTTCATGGCAATGACAGGTAATGCAGGAAGCTGAATGCTAAGGCAGCTGTGTACTGGTCTTTACTTGTGGGTACACAAACGTGTGTATAGTCTAATATCGGAGCAGATAATCTCGTGAGACCTGCTCTGAACACATAACTGAAGTATTTGAACCGAGCCTAGTTGTCTAGTCAGCCAAAGCCTGAACTATTAGACAAGACTTGGAGCCGTATTACTCATGCGTATTGCTCATGCGATTAGAAGCAAAGTTTATTTCAGAATAAAAACTCTAAGGTTCGGTTATCGATATCTACAAGAACAGTATTAAATCTATAAGAGCTCCCAACTTCAACGTAATAAGGTTTCCACTGCATTTGTTTTCCGGCAACAACAAATAGGTTTTCGAATCTGACAATATATATGTCACCGCCGCCGTAGTCGCCGTAGTCTAGTAGGTAGTGTGTTGGCTTATTAGACGTAAAGCCAGGGTTCGAGCCCCAGGCCGGACATCAAGACAAAATACAAAAAGTATTTCTTCGGCGACTTCCTCTCAGCAGATTTCTGGCAAAAACTCTCTGAGAGTAAATAAAATTGCAATGAAAAAATTTCTCAAAAAATCTGCCGTTCGGAGTCGACCTTAAAACTATAGGTCCCACCACTCATGTATAAAAATTAACACACACAACATAAGTGGTGTGAGAAACTAGGACGTTGTACAATGGGTCAATTCGACCTCCGGGTACTGTACTTGTTTTAATTGTTAAATATACGTGCTCTAACCTAACATAACGTAAGTGAAGTTTTGAGTACGTATAACAAAGTCTTCAGATTAATCCTAGATAGTCTAATACATGCAGCAGATCTTCTAATTTTAGAATTTTCCAACAAAAGTGTCGATTTCCTTAAGCCCACTAAAGGAACAGCCAACCAAACAAGCATTCCCACACTCAGAAAATTTTGGCGGCCATACTTGCAAGCTTGTTGCCAATCCATTGCCAAACATTCTCACATAACCTAAGACGCAGTAGAGGGTAACCTGATACTGTCTATCTAGCTGATTCAGCTTCTATAGACAGTCCCATACTAACTTCGATTTAACCTCGAGTTGAGTGCTCAAGTGGCAACTAGAATGCCGATAGTATTGCTATGTCCTGTCTTTTGTACTCGATATCCGAGTTGAATTTTATGCATCTTTCCTTGGCATAGAATTTAGCCGCGAGTTTCCCCATGGTTTAGGAATGTTTCCAGCTGGGGCCAAAAACTGTCGCTTCTGTCTCAAGAGTCCTTCTCGATCCATCTGTACATCACAAAATATACCACAATTCCAGAAGAACATGCAGCTTTCTGAAGTCGCCGTAGTCTAGTAGGTAGTGTGTTGGTTTATTAGACGTAAGACCAGGTCAGACCTCAAAACGGAAATATGAAAATCTTTCTTCCTCAGCATATTTCTGGCAAAAACTCTCTGAGAGTAAAATAAAATTGCCATGAAAAGTTTCTCAAAAAAAATCTGTCGTTCTGAGTCAATTTGAAACTGTTGGTCCCTTCAGTCATGTATAAAAATTAACACACACAACATAAGTGGTGTGAGAAGCTGGCTTGTAATCCTGACTGACGGCCGTAATGTCCAATTATGTACGTATTATTTCTGCAACTTTTTGTTGTTGCATTTTTCATATTAAGTCTCGTTGCAAAGACCTTGCAATTTTTATTGAATTTACTGCTTCTGTGTGGGGAACTGTTAAGGAGGGAGTTATAACCCAAGCAATCTCTTAGATACCAAAATCCCCCCAATAATATTAATGATATAGTCTTCACTAGAGTCGCTGTGGGACTGGTTCTCATCAGAGATCAGCAATGAGTATTCAAAAAGTTGAGTAGAATCGAATCGTCCACATAATTTCTAATACTTATAAGCATTCATACTTATTTTAATATCATGGAACCTGTACTCATATTCAATCTTTGAAGTGTACTTATCATATTTATACTTAACAACACGTATGATGTTGTAGATTTCGATTCTCTATAACTCAACATATACACGAAGCACAAAATAAGTATGATTCGCTTACGAACACTAAAATACTCACTAGAAGGTTGTGTATTTCCTCTGCTTGCTGTTCTGTCTTTTTTGCTCATGTGTCTTTTATCTTTTGTTGTAAATGCAACAACAACTATTCAAGTGACTCGAATCATTTATAAGTATTGTTACGCAAATCGAAACGACCTAATATCGTTTAACAACAAAAACGATAAACAAAAGCCACACGATACAAATACACACTAACACTAAGAATACAATGAATGTGTTGATTATCTAAAGCTGCATACACACATATGTACGACGAACCTGGTGGCGCCTGGTACCAACAACAACAACATGTATGTGACAAAAAGGGATAGACAACATAAGAAAAGTCCACAAACAACAATGTATTAGCAATAGAGCTCTCTAGAAGGCGAGATCACGAACCTTCCACTTCAAGAATGTTCCTTAGACTGGTTGTGTCGGACTATAAAAGGGCTGGACAAAGCAGGCAGCAGTCAGTAAGAATTCAGTCAGCCTTGTGTGAAGTTGCGTGTGAACAAAACAAGTCGTGGTTGTAAAGCGAATAGTTGTGTGATAAGAACTAGTAAAGTGAATAAACAGATTATTATTGTTGTATCGTTAAGTTGTATACGGTGACACACAAAAGTAATGTAAAGAATAAAGAGAGTTTAACTGAAATTAAACACGCGTTTGTTTTTACTTTGTTTGCAATTAACGAACTCATATTTAAACGTTTTTAAAAAGGTAAAAACGTAACAGTATTATAAGAGTATTTTTCTAAATTTATGAATCTGAATGAGTAGGCGTACGAATCAAACATATCTCGAATGGTATGAGCTTGATGTCAACGTTGTACTCATACTCATTCCAACTTGTACTTATAAATCAACGTTGTAGAGAGTACGAATGGAATCAGAGTAGTTGGATTTCGATACCGTTGACTCACTCATAATCAAAATTTCATGAGTACTTATGAGTAGCGTAAAAGCGATTCATTGCCGATCTCTGTAAATGATCAGCCGAGTACAATTGTTCCGTGTATTGGAGTTCGTATGGATGGAGGCTCAAATCCAAATGCAAAATACTACAAACTAAGCCGTAAGATAAATCCAATTGCATGAAACGGTGTGAAGTCAACGAATATAGATTTTCCGTCACTGCGATAATGCACAGGTCCGACCAGACCTGTCACACTTCTATCCCCTTCAAACCAAAAACATTGAAAGTAAGTTAGTTTCGTTAAACATCATAATATAGAAGGTTGCAGCAGCTTTACTGGAATCAAAGTTTACCTAGGGTCGCATAGAGGTGCTGATCAATATCGGTTATGAGTTCATAGGCTTAACCTTGGACATAACCACTCTTAAGTTAAGCTATAAACAAGACAGTAAGTAGCATGAATCTGGCAATTCGTCTGATAGCGGGTCCGCCATCTAACGTGTTTGTTTTCAACTAGTGCTTATTTCGTGAATGGTAACACATAGCTCATGTCTGATTTGACAGATAATTAGTTTTATCCTTCCGCTGAACGAATATGGTTGTGTATACGCTTGAACAACGCTGGGATATGTTGCGACATTGCTTTGAAAATCATTGGTAATGTTGCAGAATGTGTGCGAAAATTGTGTACGGATTTTGGAAGAAGACAAAACCCCGTCAGCTCCGTATGTTCGTTATCTTGTGAAAAAAGTGTAAGAAACTGGCCTCCTCATCGATAAACCATAGCGTGAAAAGCCAAAAACAATGTGTACACCCGAGAATATTGCTTCTGTTGCAGAAAGTGTGCGTGAAGCGCCATCAACATCAATTCACCGTCGTTCTCAACAATTGAACATTTCGGAGACATCATTGAGACGAATTTTGCATAAAGACCTTGGTGTGACGCCATACAAAGTCCAATTGGTTCAGGAGTTGAAGCCAATTGACCATCCAATGCGTTTTCGCTTCGCTAAGTGGGAATGCGATCGACTTACAGAAGATGCCGATTTTGGCAAAAAAAATCATCTTTTCAGATGAAGCTCATTTTATGTAAACAAGCAAAATTGTCGCATTTGGGGCACAGAAAACTCGCACGCATATATTGAAAAGAAGACGCACCCAAAGCGAGTAACTGTTTGGTGCGGATTTTGGTCCAGAGCATAATTGGGCCATTTTTCTTCGAAAATGAGCAAGGAGTGGCCGTTACAGTCAATGGCGATCGTTATCGGGCCATGTTGAACGAATTTTTGTTCACAAAAATTGAAGAGGAGGATATTGGCAACATTTGGTTTCAACAGGACGGCGCTACGTGCCACACAGCCGAAGCTACACTCGATGTTTTGCGCCCTGTTTTTGAAGATCGCATTATCAGCCGCAGAGCTGATGTCGTTTGGCCACCTCGGAGCTGCGATTTGACACCGTTGGACCATTATTTGTGGGGTGCCGTCAAAGATAAGTGTTACGCCGATAAGCCAGAGACAATTGACGCTTTAAAGGACAATATTCGTGAAGCTATTGGTGAAATACAGCTGCACACAATCGATAATGTGCTTAAAAATTGGACCGATCGTGTAGGCTACTGCATGGCCAGCCGAGGCAGCCATTTGAATGAAATTATTTTCCATTATTAACCGGAAGGATTGTACTTTCAAATAAAAAAGAAAGAAATTTGAGAAAATATTCAGTAGTTTTTCTTTTTAAAGCATTTTCAAAAAAAAAAGTTATTTGGCGGACTCTTTAGAAGGTAGCAGCAGCTTTACTGAAAACAAAAGTTTACTCAGGGTCGCATAGAGGCCTTAATCAATATCGGTTATGAGTTCATAGGCTTAAACTTGGGCATAAGCCCCCTTTAAGTTAAGCTACAAACAAGACAGTAAGTAGCATGAATCTGGCAATTCGTCTGATATAAAAAATGCTCCATTAAATTATAGGTAGAGGGAGCGAAATCAGTGTGCATTGAGCAAGGGAGGTACATTGGCATATGAAATGTTCCATGCTCTCTTTCTGCTTGACCAGCCTAAAACGTCTACAGAAGTCATTAGCAGTTAAGCTTAGTCTCTTCTATTCAATATCCAAAGTAGTTTAAGCAATTGATTGGTACGTTTTGCCAGTTAAGTCTGGCAGTAAACAAAACTCCATTTCAACTCAAGATTTGTTGCAGTTCAATGGATACCTTAGAAGCAGATACCAAAGAAGCAGGCTCAGCTCTGTTATCGGGGTTATTACGCGGCATTTTATTATAGGAATGCATGCGATGCGTATTGGTCTTGGACACCTCGCGAATGATTTCTGCAGAAGCTGTGGAGATGAGTAGGAGGATGAAACTATTCTTCACCTACTGTGCACATGCCCGGCACTTGGTCAGAGGAGAAAGAGACACCTGGGTGCCCACTACACGGAGGACTTACATGAACTGTCATGCATGGATATAGGCAGTCTGAGTCGCTTCATCGGAAGCTCAGAGTGGTTCCTGGAATAGGGGAGAATGTGGAACTGTGGTAACACAATGGGCCGCACACAGGGCCTAAGTGTTTCCGCTCATGACTCCATCGAGGGGACAGTCACTTCTACCTACCTTTAAGGAGCATTGCTCTGCCACAAAATCTCTGCAAATTCTTATTCAGTTTATGATTTCTTCTGTGGCTAAGAAGCTAACTGTTCTATTAGAGTCGATTCTAGAACGATAGAGTTGCCATCTCCTAGTGCCTAGAAACATATGGGAAAAGGTATTTGTTGTTGTATTTGTTGTTATATTTGATGTTTTCTTTGTTGTGTTGGTGAATTGATCTATCTGACGCTGTCTGAAATGTTATTGATTTTATCCTTGCTGTAAGGGGCATAAAAGGATGCTGATAAGTTAAGCTGGGAAATAAAACAAAGTTGCACAACAACTCTGGATATTGTGATGCCGTACTTTAGCCAAATTTCGTCCTTTTTAAATTCGACATTTAAAGATTCCAAACTTTAATCTGCTTGGCTTATAACGTCTCTGCACTCTCACTATCATTTAGTGTCTTTATAGAAAAAATTAAAATGAAAATAAAGAAATTAAAATAAATTTTATTTGCAAAATTAAAATGAAAAATAAAAACAAAACAAAAACTGAAAAACGAAAATCAATTTTAATTTCTTGTGAATGGCGAAATACGTTTTCCAACTCAGCAGAGTCAATTTTAATGGAATTCAACAGCAAAAAACCAAAAAACCAAAAAACAAAAACTGGAACTTCAACAATAAAAACTCAGATTAAAAGAAAATGCAACAGAATGAGAATGAGAATGAGAATGAGAATGAAAATAATAAACAGAGATTAGATACAACAGTTATTATTATTATTACAGTTTTTGTTGTTGTTGTGTTTTATTGTTATTTTTTTGTAGCCATTGTATCTACTTTTCTCGTTTTTTGTTTTTTTTGCTGTTGGAATGGAAAATCGATAAAATTTTCCATAAAAGGTTTGTTCACGTTCTTATCTTGGTTGGTTTTCTTTTTTTATTTGAAAATGTTTTTTTGTTTCTGTTGCTATTGCAGTAACTAATTCTAATAAAATGGTTAACTAAGAACAGTCAGGATTAAAATAATAGAAGCGCTATGACATCTATTTTCTTAATGTCGAAAAAATGTAAATATTGTTACGAAAATGACACAAATCAAGATACTGGGGTTTTACTTTTACATCGCTTAACATTAAAAATATAAACAAAAGCTACAAAAACAAAATAATGCTGTAAACAAACCTGTTTACAAATTATCGTAATGTTTAATATAACAACAAACACCAGCATAAAAAATGGTAAACAAGTAAACAAAAATATACCAACAGCACTACAATAATAAACGTAAACAACGATGTTAAGCTTAAGCTGGATTCACCCTTTTTTTATATGTTGTTTGACGTTTCTCTTTTTGAGAGAGAGAGAGAGCGAAAGAGAGTAAGCTTGCTTCGGAACATTTTCAGCTCGAATTGGTTTAATTTTAATTTTTGTTCCGAAACAATCCAACTGTGCTGCCTGCTACTTTAATTTTTTAAGTAAAGTTGAACTGAGATGCCACATCATATTATATGTACATTTGTATGTGTCTATTTATGTACGTATAATATCCATTATTATCCTTTTTTTTAGTTCTACAATTTCAGATTTATTTTTATTTACAATTTCTTTGTAACACAATAAAAAATAGGATCACACTCAAGCCAAGTAAACAAACGAATTGCAATCATCTGCTACTGTGCTGTCTAATTGTAAAACTAACACGAATCGTCTACAAAAATATTTCATATGGTAGCCTTGTTTTTACAGAACAATTGTTCGAAGTGGGTTTGTTCAGGAACAAGCATTTTGTTCCGAAACAATGGGTGAATCCAGCTTTATAGACATTTAGAGAAGGCGAAGTCATGAACGTTCGCCTATAAGAACATTCATCAGACTGTTTACATTGCCATATAAAAGGCAAGGCAAAGCAGACGACGGAGTGAGTGAAGTTCAGTCAGTCTTGTGTGAAGACGCGGTGTATTTGAAGAGAGTAATCGTGGTTTGAAGATCTCCGTTACAAAGATCTGTCTAGAAATTGTTATTGTTTATGCAAAGAGTACAAACAGAGGAATAACAAAAAAAATGCAATTGTTGTTGTTTACATCAAGTTGTGAACAGTGGCACACAGAATTCTGCGAATAATAAAGAATTTTAATTAAAATTAAAAACAAATTTATTTTTATTTTTATTTACAATCTACAGGCTCATATTATAAAAGTTTTTAAAAGGGAAAAACGTAACAATATGTATGGATAGATCGTCTATATATATAAACGCATATTTGAATAGCCTGGTAGTGTAAGCTGCTAATGGAGCTTGAGGTTATTGCTGTCAACATTTACTTCTTAATTGGTCATTGCCACCCTTTAGTTAGGATTACAACCTAGCTTCTCACTCCACACATGTTGTGTGTGACAAGCAGCTTAACCTCGACTCTGAATGATTACGAAGATTACGACCTAGCTTCTTACACCACTCTTGTTAAGTGCCGCAATTTTATATATGAGCGGCGGGACCTATAGTTTAAAAAAGTCGATTCTTAATGACAGATTTTTGAGAAACTGTCCATGGGAATTTTATTTACTCTCAGAGTAAAGACGAACAAGACACTGCTGAGAGTAAGTCGCCAAAAGCAAAATTGTTCATGTTTCATTAGGTTTCGAGACGTCAGGGTTGGGGTTTGAATTACGGGCTCTCGTGTAATAAGCCAACATACTACCTACTAGACTACAGCCACTACCACACTAAAAACTGTACACATTTGCCCTCCACTGTAAATTGTTATGTATTTAAAATCAAATAACATGTACGCACATTGATTGTGAGAAAAAAATGTTTTTAAAACTTAGTCGACTACGGGTAACGAAAGTAAAATCTACTGACACTGACACCGACAGTGTTACTGTCTCAACCACTGCTAGTTTTTGCATTTTTTTGAATTTGATTTTCTAGCAACAAAAAGAGCTACTCACACACACACACACAGTATTGCATATTGGCAGCTTAAAAATGCAAAAAAAAAGTGGAGGAAAATAAAAACGAAAAACTCCATAAAAAGGAATTCCAATTTCGGTTGAAAGTTATTTTAGTTGATCTTCTAAAAATATACACAAAAAATCTCTTGTTTTTTTTATTGTGATTGAAACATTTGCAGCAACAGTTTTGTTAAGTAAGAGATTGGCAACGCAACTCTGTGCAACTATACTGCTGATGCATGCTTTCAACTGAAAACTGAATGTGAAACCCAGTGAATGTTGAAAAATATTTGGAAAATTTTAATTAATTGTTGCACAAAACTTCAGGTATTTTTTACGGTTTATTTGGAAAAGTAATCAATTTGCGCACCAAATAAATTAAATTAAAATAGAGGCCGAAAGCAAAAAAGTATCTTCTTCTTATGGAAGAGATTCAGAAAAAAATTTCATCAAAATAAACGTAATTTTTCAACATGTTTTAAAATTCCAAAAGAGACAAAGAAAAGAAAACATTCGTTGTTTATTGCAACCATATGCAGTCCCTTCCTGCAGTTCTCTCCAATCCATGTATTCTATGGCTTTTAATTAAACAAACCCAGAAATTGGCAATTGGCAACTCATGCCGCCACTTCACTTGAAACAATCCAATGATTACTGCAAATGAGCAACAATCGAATGCTGATGAGAAAAGGTAATAACAAGGGTTTTCATAACTCAATTAATTGTTAAAGGGTAAGGAATTCTTTATTAATTTAATATTCGAATAATAATTCCTGATTGACGCTTAGGACACGAATTAAAAAACGAAGAAACAAACTTCGCTGTCTTATTTCTCATCTTAAGATAGGGCGTGGTAGATTTGTTGAAATCAGAGCTAACGTGAACACCCCTAGCAATTCATTCTGATAGCGATTTACGCTATTAGATTAAAGAAGCCAGTGGAATCAGCGTGACGACTTTGTAATAAATACACTCAGTAATAAAATAAACCGAAAGCCTGTCTTAAAAGTTAATCAATGTTGCCAAATATGAGAACCCAGAGATGAAAGTTGAATGAAAGAATGAAAGCTGTTGATTAGTACACTTCGCATACAATTTAGTCAAGAACAATACGGCAGCGAAGTAAAAAACCTTCTTAGTCCAGGTTTTTTAGCTTTCAATAAATACCTTAATCTGCTGGATAGTCTATCGGAAGGCAGAGGTATACATTTTTTCATTCGGTGGGACTGTACCCGTTTTGGTAATTATATAATAATTTACCCAACTGCGCTATTTGTACCTGTGACTAGAAACCAATATAGGGTTTGAACAGAACTCTTCGATTGTAGTTTAACTGTGAAATAAGATACAAATACTAATATCAGGAGATTTCCTATTCTGTGTTAATTCCATAACATGATGTGTGGGCATACCTCGGCTTGAAACGTACTCCAAAGTGTAAGATTAAGATTTTGGTAGAGCCCATCTGTGTAGACTTCCACCGAATCCCTGGTCATGACCACCTCAAAGGACCATACATTGTATTCTATTCTGAAACCCTCTAGGAACTACAATTGAACGATAAAGATTTTACACGAATTGTTTGTTAACAATGTAGACCGTAAAATGGAGACAGTTTCATATGAACATGCATACATACATAATTGGTTGTTACAACCCTTCAGTCAGGATTATGACCTAGCTTCCCATGCCACTTGTATTGTGTGTGTTAATTTTATACACGAGTGACAGATTTTTGAGAAACTTTTTCATGGTAATTTTATTTATTCTCAGAATTTTGTCAGACATGTCTGACCCGTGGGTTCATGATGACATTTCAAACACGTAGTCCATATGAGACAAAAAACACACGATATAAGGGCTCCTTGTAAATTGAACAAACACGGTATTTCGCGTAGCCCCACAAAAAAAGTCTAATGGTGTCAAATCGCATGATCTTGGTGGCCAGTTGATATCGCCACGACGAGAAATTACGCGGCCAGGAAATGTCTCTTGCAATAAAGCCATATTCGCTCGAGTTGTGTAGCATGCGGCACTGTCTTGTTGAAACCACATATTCACCAAGTCGTATTCTTCAATAGCAGGCAAAAAAAAAGTCGGTTATCATATGACCATAACGCTCCGATTTGACGGTGACAGTCGTTCCATCGTCGTTTTCGAAGAAGTAAGGCCCACTCACACCTTTGGACCAAAGAGCGCACCAAACAGTGACTTTTTCTGGATGTAATGGGCTCTCTTCAATTACTTGACGATTCTCAGAACCCCAAATACGACAATTTTGTTTATTAACATACCCACCGAGTGTGAAATGTGCTTCATGGCTGAAGAAAATTTTGTTCGATACGTGGCTGTGGCAGAATTACCATTTTTGTAATAGGTTTTGATAATTTTTATACGTTGTGTGATAGTTAAGCGATCCATTTTCGTCAATGTCAGACTTTCAACTGAAAGGTTGGCTTCACAACTTAGTTTGACAGATGTCGAATTCCAGTCCCATACTTTTGAAACCACGAAATGAATAACCCTTACTTTGGCGTTGATTCCGCAGTTTAGAAGAGTTCCACATACGATTTCTTATGATATGGCAGTTTTAAGCGATAATTTTTATACAGCCAATAAAAATTCAATACCGAGAATGCTAATGCAGCTAAAGACTGGCTTAAGTTTTCACTCCTATGGACAAATCACTGGAAAACTTGCATGATTTTTCTAATTTTTTCTTAATTCCATAACCCGATATACACACCATTTCTGTCAGATACCTGTCTATATTAGTCCCGAAACTCTGGTCTGTTTCAAATAAACTTCTTATGAAACTTGAGTGTAAAATAAGGAAATATTCGTAGATTTTCATTCGCTTGTTCTTAAATCACAAGCAATTGACAACCCTATTTAAGTATTCTAACTCCCCTATCCGTTATAAATCCGTTTAATCCTTAAATATCTCATACACGCCCACATACATAGATAAACATATGCTAATGCAGATATCAGTTAAACAATTCATATAATCATTCTCTCGCGCTCTCTCTCTCTCTCAGACACACACACTTAAATACTTACACAACAGACAAATACTAATTGAACAAACACAATCGACAACAATAACAACAACATTTGCATAATATTTTTAGCATCATTTTGTTTTTATTTTTTTCTTGTAGTGGGCTCTTCTGTTTAGTCGTGTTGTATTCATTTAGTTTCAAGTCTCTCGCTCTCTCCCTCTCTCTCTCTTACACCCTCGCACACACAAACTTTGCATAACTTTAAGTGTATTAATGGTTGTCATATTTTGTAAATGAATTTTGAATGTGTTGAATAAGTTGAATGAGTATGAGTGTGTAATTGTAATTGTAACAATGTGTGCATGTATATGTGTATGAAGGCAAATTTATGTTGAATTGCTTTGTAGTTATAGTTGTTGTTGTTGTTGTCGCTGTTGTTGTAAAAATTGTTCATTTGGGTCCATTTATATTAATTTCTCTCTTGCGTGTGTCTAAAATGTGAAGAGACAGCTGCTGTGTTAAAGCTTTGTGTTTAAACATCTTTTTGTTCTGTTCTTAGCTCTTGCACTCTCTCTCCCTCTCTTTCTCTCTTTCTCTTGTTTTTTATTTTTGTTTTTCTAATGTAGGTGTGTGTGTGTGCATGGAAAAATGGCAGGTAATTCAAGGAATTGAAAGTTTTTTTAAAAGTCATGGGAAATTTTGAAAATAAATTGTGAATTCAAAGCAAATGTCTTTGTAAGCTTTGAAAAGTTTTTAAAAATTTATTCGTCTGAGAGCTGTTGTGTATGTTTTTGCCAAAAAGAAAACGTAGGAAAAAATTTTAGTTTATACTGCTGTTAACAAGATGGTTTTCAAAGCTATGCCTTACACTAACTTCAGGGGCTTTGCAAAGTGTCAAGTACGTATCTATTAGCCATGAAAAGTTTCTCAAAAATCTGTTGTTCGGCGTCCTAATACTCATGGATAAAATTAACACACACAAAATGTGTAAGTGGTAGGAGAGGCTAGGTTGTAATCCTGACTGAAGCATCGTAGTAACCCATTAAATAAGTAAAGTAAACTAAGAGTTTCGCAATTGAATTTTTTTTTTCTAAAATCTGTCATTCGGAATCGACTCTAAGCCGTAGGTTTCAACACTCATTGATAAAATTAACACACACAACATAAGCTAGGTTGTTGTCCTGGCTAAAGGGTTGCAACGACCTACACTACAGGAAATAAACCCCATATCGAATAGCCTTGGCAGAACTTTTAACAACATAGTTGAAGTGAGATATACAGCCGCTCGTTGATATTGATTTTTTATAAACCGGCACTCAGGGGATGGCCCCTACTCATGCAGTGCATTGTGCAGGTTATAGGAAGGAGGAAAGAGGGTGTAGTGTTTGTGGACATTTGATTTAAACTTACCAATATCGTAACTGATGGGAAAAACTTGCTCTGTAAGATCATTCCACAAGCGAGCAGTGCGGGCAAAAAATGAATTGTCTCTGTAATGCATTGTGCGGTTCACTGAACAATCAACCACAAAAGGATGTGCTCTGCGAGAAGTACGAGTACCACGTAAAAATATGTGATTATCGGGAACCAAGCCCCCTATCTCTCGAGAACACCTCCCATTAAAGTACCGATAGAAATACCAACGCCACATTGCGACGATGCTCCAACGAATCAATAGAGTTGGATACCCTACTGTCATTAATAAGCATCTTCGCCCTCTCCTGTACGCGGTCGAAAAGCTTCAAAATAAACTTTGAAGCACCGGCCCATACATAAGAGTTGTACTCCATCCGAGGTCGGATAAAGGTCCTGTATATAGTAAGAAGTGAATAGTAAGAAGAAGTGAAGATGGAGTGAAGTATTTTCTACACCGTTTTAAAAAACCAAGGCACTTGAATGCCTCCTCAAAATGCCACGAAAAATGTGATCGTTCCAACGAGCATCACAACTAATTCTCAGGCCCAGAACATCAAGAGCATCCGCCTCCTCAATATTTACATTACCCATAGATACAGATGACAGAACACCAGCACCAGCATCACGCCAGTGTGTCAAAAAACAACATTGGGTCTTGCGCGCATTAAAATCGACCCTTTTCGCGCGGCCCCACTCAGAGATTGTTATCAGGTCACTCGTGAGTGTGTCATTCATGTTCATGGAGCCAACTTATTGACAATCTCTGACCAGTATAGCCACAACTCATAATCAAATGAAGAAGAGCAAGGCATTCATAGCCTTAATGATTCCATACCTTTACCACTCCTCCTCCTCGACGTTCTTTAATTCTCTTTTAAAAATTAATCCATGCCAGTGAAAGTTTAGTTATGACAAGCACAACGAAAAGAGAATCTGTTTTCTGTGATTAATTTTTGCATAAAAATAGAAGTCAAAAGGAAAACTTCGAAAGAAAAAAATTGTGAAGGAAAAAAAAGGAGAGAAAAAATTAAAAATTCTTTAAAACTCAACAGAAATTTGATTAAATTTATGCCAAGAGAAAGAAGAGCGAACTACATTTGCAAACCAAAAAACAGAAAAAATTAATAAAGAAATCAAATTAAATTTAAAAAAGGACAGAGAAAAGCAATAACGGAATTATTATATAAAAAGCGAGTGTGTGTGTGGTTCCATAAATACATATACAGATACATATGGTACACATGCATACATACATACTGTTTAAAATGTTACGAGAGTATCAGCATATTACGGTGGTCGACTTTATGAGGTGTTGAATATAATTTGACTTTTAGGCTTTTATTTGTTGGTATTGTTGTTGGTGTTATTTTGCTGGTGTTGTTGTTTTAGTTGTATTTGATTTTTTCTCTTTTTAGCCAAATTATTAACCACACACTCAAATCTCTCTTTAACCACAATAAAAATGAAAACAAAATCATTTTTTTTTTTCTGTTATGAAGTTGCTTATTATTGGGCTTTAGTGGCTGGGGGTAGAATATTCAAAAGAAGAGAAACCGACTTTTTATGCAATTTTCCTATCGTTCCGTTTGATTTGTAACATATTGCAATGGCTTAATACAACAGCATTTTCTTCCTCATAACAAAAGTTGCTTATATACATACATACATAAAAAATTGGTCATTACAACCCTTCAGTCAGGATTACGACCTAGCTTCTCACGCCACTCATGTTGTGGGTGGGTTAATTTTATACATGAGTGGCGGGACCTACAGTTTAAAGTCAACTCCGAACGACAGATTTTTGAAAAACTTGAACGACGCTACGTGTCACACAGCTCATGCCACGTTAGATATCATGTGCACAAGCGATTTGAAGGCATGTTAATCTCACGTGGAGGTGACCTTAGCTAGCTTGAGCAGTTTTCTTGAGTTGCAGTTGTATGCGAATAAGCCGCAAACTACAGCTGTTCTAAAACCTAACATAGACCCATGCCATCAATAAAACTTGGCCTGATATCATGGAAAATTAGACGTTTTGAATGTGATCCAACCAGACAAAAATCTGTCATGGACTTTTAAACGATGTTATGTTCCACACATAATTGCTATTTCAAATGAATAGAAAAATATCAGTGATATCCAATACGCACACTTTCCTTTATTTAAACTAAATAGGAAGCGTTTGGAAATGAGACTTTACTGCTGTAAATGAATATTCATTAGATTGGAAGATGGATAGTCAATGGCAGGCAGCACATTCACTTCTGACATGAGACCATTAGACTCGCTGGGCCATTTAAGAGTTTATATTTAAAAATGCAATAAAACAAAAATGGTTTGAAATTTTGCGCAAATTATTATTTTTTTTTTTTGTTGTTGTGAAGATATTCAAGATACAGACTATGAAGATACAGTTCATGTTGTATTACCTACTAGAATATAGCCTAGAATTGAATAGAATCGAAAAATCATGTATTTATGTAGCTTAATTCCAAATTTATCGGGTATACTTTCTTTTTAATTGTATTTGAACTATATTACTCATACGCATCATAATATTACATGTACTGGCATAGTTACCCTGAAAATTAAAATTAAATATAACTCGTACGTCACATATGTTCTTTGCATTAGGAATTTTACTTACATACATATGTATGTATCCGATATGAGCATAATACGAGTAAATAACGGGTGATTTTTTAGTTATTATCTTTTTGGCAACACTGGTTTAAACAGCTCACGCACGTTTCGTGTTTTGTTTCATTGTCAAACATCTTCAGTTTGGTCCATAATTTAACCATGAATCGTCTTACAAACGAACAACGCTTGCAAATCATTGAATTTTATTAACAAAATGGGTGCTCTGTTAAGAAAGTTCATAGCGAGCTTCTTCCACTTTATGGTCAGTTTAATCGACCCTTTGTAGCGGCTATTCGGGCTATTGTGACTAAATTTCGCATCAAATTTAAATTGTTGGACATTAAACCATTAAACACGCTTACGTAGATTGCGAACTGAAGAAAGTATCGGCCAGTGTTAATGATTACCATCAATTAACGATTCGTCGCCGTTCGCAGCAATTGGGCCTCTGTTACTCAACAACGTGGACAATTTTGCGAAAGGATTTAGGTGTGAAGCCAGCTGGTGCAAGAATTGAAGCCGAACGAACTACCGCAACGTAGAATTTTTTGTGAATGGGCTCTTGGAAAGTTAGCCGAAGATCCATTTCTTTATCGAATAATTGTGTTCAGCGACGAAGCTCAGTTTTGGTTCAATGGATACGTAAATAAGCAGAATTGTCGATTTTGGAGTGTAGATCAGCCAGTAGCATTGCAAAAGCTACCAACCAGCATCCAGAAAAAGTCACAGTTTGATGCGGTTTATGGGCTGGTGGCTTAATTGGACCGTACTTCTTCAAAGATGCTGCGAATCGTAACGTAACTGTGAATGGTGAGCGCTACCGTGAGATGATATTCAACTTTTTTTTGCCCAAAATGCAAAACCGTGACTTGCATGACATGTGGTTTCAACAAGACGGTGCCACATGCCACACAGCACGCGTAACAATGGACTTATTGAGATTCGAGTTCGGTGAACATTTTATTTCACGTTCGGGACCGGTCAACTGGCCGCTTAGATCGTGTTACTTTGGAAATTTTACTATTGGAAATTGTTGTTAGTAATAGCAAGGAGTAAAGTATTAGATTTTTAACTTACTTTCGAATACCTGTGATGATTTTTCTGTATTTTATTCCTTTTTAACCACTTAAAAGCTGAAACATTACAACTCCTAAATAAACTCGTAGTTGAGAATAATTTATCACTTGTCGTTGCAGACTATTTTAAAAATTCTAGCATAGCGTCTAATATCGCCATCGGAACAACCAAGGCAAACGCCGTTATTTTTTTTTTTTCGTACGACCAACACTCAGGGGATGGATGGCATTGTGCTTGGAACTATGTTATGAGAAGAAGAAAAGAGAGAGAGCAGTGTTTATGGACACCTCTGTAAGAATTGAGTTTCACATAGTCCGTAAAAATAGTAAAAAAGTCGCCGTGGTCTAGTAGGTAGTGTGTTGGCTTATTAGACGAAAAGCCAGGGTTCGACAGGCCAGACATCAAAACGAAAATCTGGAAAAATATTTCTTCGGCGGCTTCCTTTCGGCAGATTTCTGGCAAAAACTCGGAGAGTAAATACAAAATTGCCATGAAAAGTTTCTCAAAAATCTGTCGTTCGGAGCCGACTTTAAACTGTAGGTCCCACCACTCATGTATAGAAATTAACACACACAACATAAGTGGTGTGAGAAACTAGGATGTAATCCTGACTGAAGGGTTGTAATGACCAATTATGTATGTATAGTCCGATAGACCGACAAAAACCGTATTTTTACTGTAATGCAGTGTCCGAGACACTGGCCAATCGACCACATACAGATGTGCTGGCCGAAAAAGGCGAGCGTTATGTAGGAACATATGATTTTTGGGAAAAAGTCCCCTTATTTCGTTCAAGCAAAACCATTTTATAGTAGCGACAGAACAGTAAAACACAAGCCACATTGCAACGATGTTCCAATGATTCAATTGAGTTGGCTACACTACCGTCATTAACGTGATACTATGGCCTCTCCTGTACAAGGTCGAGAAACCGCAAAATGTCCATACATGAGAGTTGTATTCCATCCTCTGTCAGTTATAAACGCTGTAAATATGTAGTAAGATCGAATGATAAGAACTTAAGGATGTGTCAGCATTACACTGAATTTTCATGCTCAGAACATCAAGAGCTTCTGACTCCCTAATATCTACAACGCCCATAGATATGATGATGATGTAATATTATTGCTGCGCTTATGTGTTAATAAACAACACTATCACTGGGATAGATTGTTTAAACCTTAAACAATATTTTCCTGAAAATGATCCAAATTGTTCCATTTTTGGAAAAAAAAATATTAAATGAAGATGATGGACGCTAGCTTTTAATTTCCAATAAATTTTTTTTGTTAAATGTTTTATTTTTGAACTCAGATATGTACATACATACATTGACTTTATATGTTTTACTACAATAGAAATAATTTTGATTTATTTATTAATATTTTTTGACGTTTTTTTACGATTTTTATAAAGATTTTTTTTTTGAAGATTTTTCTCAAATATTTGACTATTTGGTACCTCATTTATCTGTTAACTATGCTCATCAGCCTATTTGCAGCATTGGGAATTGTTAGCTGGCTTTACTTTTGCCTGAGTTCCGCTACACTTTTCCTTAAAGAAATAATATTGTGAGTAGTGCGTAGTGATTCAGTTGTGAACGTAGTGTAATGTTTTCAATCCCTTTAAATTTCTTTGTTCTTACTTTACTTAATTGATCGTTGCATTCCTTTAGTCAGGATTACAACCTAAGTTCTCATATCATCCATGTTGAGTGTGTTAATCTTATCCATGAGTAGCACGACCTAAAGTTTAAAGTGGACTCCAAACGATAGATTTTTGAGAAACTTTTCATGGCAATTTTATTTAGTTTCCCACAGACTTTTTGCCAGAAAACTGTTGAGAGCAAGTTGCCGAAAGAAATTTTTTTATTCGTGTGTTGTTCGATATGCCTAAGCAGGGGTTTGAACTACGCGACCGCGTCTGATAAGCCAACAAGTGAGATGCACAAATAAATGTTAGAGCCTTAGATTATCAGGGCTTACCCTCCTTGATTTCATTTAAAATACCAACACTGCAGCAGCAATAGCTTCTTTCACGGCTGGCTGTCCCCATTACGCCTCTTGTTCTTTTAATTTTAAACAGTTTGTAGGCTGTCGAGTGGTTAGAAAAAACAATTAGCGTCGCAATCACTAGTAAAGGGTTCGCCAAATAACTTTTTTTTTGAAAATTATTTAAAAAAAAAAACTACTGAATATTTTCTCAAATTTCTTTTTTTATTTGAAAGTACAATCCTTCCGGCTAATAATGGAAAATAATTCCATTCAAATGGCTGCCTCGGCTGGCCATGCAGTAGCCTACACGATCTGTCCAATTTTTAAGCACATTATCGATTGTGTGCAGCTGTATTTCACCAATGGCTTCACGAATATTGTCCTTTAAAGCGTCAATTGTCTCTGGCTTGTCGGCGTAACATTTATCTTTAACGGCACCCCACAAATAATAGTCCAACGGTGTCAAATCGCAGCTCTGAGGTGGCCAAACGACATCAGCTCTGCGGCTGATAATGCGATCTTCAAAAACAGGGCGCAAAACATCGAGTGTAGCTTCGGCTGTGTGGCACGTAGCGCCGTCCTGTTGAAACCAAATGTTGCCAATATCCTCCTCTTCAATTTTTGTGACCAAAAATGTGTTCAACATGGCCCGATAACGATTGCCATTGACTGTAACGGCCACTCCTTGCTCATTTTTGAAGAAAAATGGCCCAATTATGCCTCTGGACCAAAATCCGCACCAAACAGAGACTCGTTTTGGGCGCGTCGGCTTTTCAATGTATGCGTGCGGGTTTTCTGTGCCCCAAATGTGACAATTTTGCTTATTTACATGCCCGCCAAGATCAAAATGAGCTTCATCTGAAAAGATGATTTTTTTTGCCAAAATCGGCTTTTGCTGTAAGCCGATCGCAGGTCCACTTAACGAAGCGAAAACGCATTGGATGGTCAATTGGCTTCAACTCCTGAACCAATTGGACTTTGTATGGCGTCATACCAAGGTCTTTATGCAAAATTCGTCTCAATGATGTCTCCAAAATGTTCAACTGTTGAGAACGACGGTGAATTGATGTTGATGGCGCTTCACGCACACTTTCTGCCACAGCAGTAATATTCTCGGGTGTACGCACTGTTTTTGGCTCTTCACGCTTTGGTTTATCGATGAGGATGCCAGTTTCTTTCACTTTTTTCACAAGATAACGAACATACGGAGCTGACGGTGCTTCTCTTCTTCCAAAATCCGTACGCAATTTTCGCACACATTCTGCAACATTATCAATGATTTTCAAAGTAATGTCGCAATATTTCCCAGCGTTGTTCAAGCGTATAAACAACCATATTCAGCGTTCAGCGGAAGGATAAAACTAATTGTCTGTCAAATCAGACATGAGCTATGTGTTACCATTCACGAAATAAGCACTAGTTGAAGAAAAAAACGTTAGATGGCGTACCCGATAGTTACCTCTTTAACATACCAATACGCCAACATGTTTTCTCTCACTCGCTCTTTGCACTTCAGTTTTTCTCTTTTCTTTTTTTTTGTGTACTATATGAGTGTGAGTATGTATCTATATATGTGTGTATTAGGATTTAATATTTAATTTTTTTATTTTTTCGATTTTATTTTCATTATTATTTAAGCACATTTGTGGTTATTATTGTTGTTGCTTTTCAATACCATTTAAGTGCCGAAAAGCCCAAAAAGATACAATGTTTCCCTCTCTCTCTCTCTCTCTCTGTCTGTCTGTTAGTCTCTGTCTCTGTCATTTGGTTTTTTGTTTTAAATTGTACAATTCCAGTTCCAGTTCTGTCTGCTTGTCTATTGAGTGGGATAAACGTATTATATTTCAAAGCTTTAGGATTATAAGGCCCTGATAATACTTTGTGGCAGGTGGTTGAGTGTTGGTTTTCGAAAAAAACAAACTCTCTGTCGATATTTTTATATGGTCGGGTGATTTCTTTTGTTTTTTTTTTCTTTTTGGGGTGGCTACACTGAAGGAAATTGTAGTTCATTTCATTTAAAAAATGGTTCCCTTTAAAATATTGTTTTATTTTTACCTTTTAAAACGTTTAAAATATGATTCGTAGATTTGAAAATAAAATAAAAATAAATTTATGTTTAGTTTTAATTAAAAGTTCTTTATTATTCACACAATTCTGTGTGCCACTAATCACAACTTGGCGTAAACAACAACAATTGCTCTTCTTTGTTACTCCTTTGTTTATACCCTTTCCCGTCGCCGTAGTCTAGTAGGTAGTGTGTTGGCTTGTTAGACGTAAAGCCAGGGTTCGAGCCCCAGCCCAGACATCAAAACAAAATAAAAAAAGGATTTCTTCAGCGACTTCCTCTCAGCAGATTTCTGGCAAAAACTCTGAGAGTAAATAAAATTGCCATGAAAAGTTTCTCAAAAATCTGTCGTTCGGAGTCGACTTTAAACTGTAGGTCCCATCACTCATGCATAAAATTAACACACACAACATAAGTGGTGTGAGAAACTATGTTATACCCTTTCCATAAACAATAACAATCACTAAACAATTGCTCGATAGATCTTTGGAGATCCTCAAACCACGATTACTCTCTTCAAACACACCGCGTCGTGTCTTCATACAAGACTGACTGAACTTCACTGCTTTGCCTTGCCCTTTATATGGCAGGGTAAACTGTTTGATGAATGTTCTTGAGGCGAATGTTCGTGACTTCGCCTTCTCGAGATCTCTACAAAAGTAAACATCGTTGTTTACATTCATTATGGTTGTTTGTGTATTTTGTTTACATTTATTCTTGTAGTGTTTGTTGTTGTATTTTTGTTTACTTGTTTACTATATTTTTATGCTGGTGTTTGCTGTTGTATTTTTGTTTACTTGTTTACTATTTTTGTTATGCTGGTGTTTGTTGTTATATTAGGTAATACGATAATTTGTAAACAGGTTTATTTAATGCATTATTTTGTTTTTGTAGCTTTAGTTTATAAATTTAATGTTAATCGATGTAAAAGCAAAGCACCAGTATCTTGATTTTTTTTCATTTTTGTAACAATATTTAATTTCTTCCAAAAGCATTCATGTTGAAAAGGAAACCACTTTCTTCTTTATGCAACATTAAGTGGCATTCAAACATTTCTTTTGTTTAAGTGTACCGTGCTTAACAATAAATTCCATTAAGGAATACCAAGTGATTGCTTACAAGTAAAGGAGAGGAGATCTTGTTAAACAATTGCATTAAAAACCTATTGATTCTACCGCAACGAAAAAACCACATGAAAAATTCCTACTCCAGCTTCTACACAAACTCCTACGCCCTCTCTCTGCCAGCCTTTTGAAGAGCAAGAAAACGGAAACAATTCTAATCCTCTTCAATATCTTTTCTTCTGTTTTGATTCCTTCTTTTTTTATATATTAAAAGGCACTTTTGAATTTATTTCAATATTTATATGTACTTACAGTAAATGAATGTATGTGTGTGTGGTATACCTATATACGTACATATGTGGGTGTAAATGTATGTGTAGTAAAGTAACAGAGTGTGTGAATTGCGTATCATTTTTATAGCCACTTAAATAAACAAACATATTAATTTCGCATTATTTTCTTTATACTCTGTGCTCTCTTTCTCTCTCTCTCTCTCTCTGCCGTTCTCATTGTTGTGTTCCTGGCTAACCAATTAATATTTAAACGCTTACAATCCCCAAAAGCCAATTCATTCGTTCATTCATTCGATTTCGATTTCGTTTTCACTCTCCTGGCGACTTTCTGCTTCGTGTTCGGAATTTATTTTTCTGATCCGCAAATATATTGTAAATCTATACAACGATTTTCATTATTAACACTTAATATTAATGCTACAACAACAACAGTTACAACAACAATAACACGAAGAAGAAGAAAAAAACCAACGAGAAAAAATCCAACAAATTAAACATTCATAGCAAATGGCAAATGGAATTACAATCGCCGGTTATTTCCACCGTCCAATATTAAATACACGGCAAAAAAGAGTGTTCACAGAGAAAGTTTTACGGTTCTGCTAACAGATTGCCTATGCTCTAAAGAAAGCATGAAGGCCAATGATGTCAAATGGATTGGTGGGGATCCAAACTTTACTTACGAAATTAATTTTTTTATTTTATTTGTGCATTTGTGAACGGGCTATGGAAGCGGAAGCTATGTTCTACTGGTACTGGTGTTAGGCTTATTCCTAGCTTTATAATGAATTCGAAATAACGTTTAAAACATGCCCTGATTTTGGTGTCGAATAAGAGGGAATGTCAAAATATAAGAAGCAGGCTTTGCCACCATCCTGCTCTAAGAAGATCATAGCGACTAACTGGGGAAGCATTATAGTATTTTTATAACAGAGATCAAATCTTCTACCCTGCTACTGAGTAGCAGAAGCTGTTATAAAGCGGAAGCCATACTTTAATTATGCAACTACGTGCACCAGAGGAAAAAAAATGTGGCAAAGGACCTACCCGCGTTATATGCGACAGATCTTGCATGTCTATTATCACAGGAGAATATTCTCTTTGACCAGTTATTACCGAAGCAATTTGCTCCTAGTGGTTATGTGTTACAGCCTTGTTGGTATTTATAGCGGATAACTGCCGCAACTTTAGAGCCCATGGTACAATTACCAGCTACTGACTGATTGCTGCTCTTGCAAAAGAACGTTCCACTTCACGTTTTTTTTTCAGGGGCTGCAATGACATTTACTCACGTTTTTTTTCAGGGTTTCAGTCATTACGAATGCATTAGAACCTCAGAATGATTTGAGTATGATTATATTATTTTTTTATTTGATTTATTATGATCTACATAGCACAACAAGATACTTAAGGAAAACATACCTGGCTAAGTACGTTTTAGCAAGTCAGCATTCGAATGGCGAAAGGAGTTAAATGTATGACAGCCCACAAATTTCGAAGCATGCCATAAATGCTGCCAACAACGACACTTATGTATATAGGTAGATCACGATAATTGGTCATTAAAGACAATACCCAGATTAGTAGCCGACCTGACAAATACAATTTTATTTCCCCTGATACTCAATTCAAGTATGGAAAATGGTCCGTTTGTTCTCGAAAGTATAATACATTTAGACTTACAAGGATTGATGCATAGTCCATTGGCCGAGGCCCATCTGTCAATCTTTGCTAAGTCACGATTAATGTAGTCTAATGCAAAACAGCAGAGGCCCAAGTATAGACCCCTGGGGAACACCTCTACTAATATTAAGTGGATCCCAAATATTGCCATTGAAATGAACCTTCTGAAATCTATTCGTCAAATAGGAATAAATTAGATTACAGGCAGTTTCGGAGAAATAAAACAGTTTTCGGAGCTTTTTCAATAGAACCGTCTGGTCGACTGTATCAAAAGCCTCAGAGTAATCAAGCAGAACCAAGAACGCCACACTATTCCCATCAAGTTCCGACCTAAGACCCTTAACTACATTTACCAAAGCGGTAGTACAATTCCTACCTTTCATGAAGCCCGACTGACTGACCATTAAGTAATTGTGACCCCTCAGATATTCATCGATTGGAATGGCCATGATGTTCTCCAATACCCTGGATAAAAAAGTAGGGATTGCAATTGGCCTGAACTCACAATTAGTTTTAAGAATGGGAAGGATTTTAGCCAGTTTCCAACTTTCAGGAAAAGAAGACTTTGTCAGAACTGTATTGAACAAGTAAGTATAGTAAGGCAAAAGTTTAGGAGCCAGAGCTTTCAAGAATAAAGGATACAAATTGATTAGGATACTGTACTGTCAATTCTATCCCCTTATAAAAATGGTTTAATTTGCCTTTCAGGATGATCAGGACAGTATTATGAGTTCATTGGAATTCACAGAGATCTACATAACATAGTTGGTCATTACAACCCTTCAGTCAGGATTACGACCTAGTTTCTCACACCAATCATGTTGTGTGTGTTTAATTTTATACATGAGTGCCATTACCTACAGTTTTAAGTCTATTCCGAACGACAGATTTTTTGAGAAACTTTTCATGGCAGTTTTATTTGCTCGCAGAGTTTTTGACAGAAATCTGCTGAGAGGAAGTCGCTGAAGAAATATTTCTTTTCAAATTTTGTTTTGATGTGTGGTCATGGGTTTGAACCGTGGCCTCACGTCTAATAAGCCAACACACTACCTACTAGACTACGGCTACTTCAATCACCATAATATCTGACTAAATGAGGCTTTACCCTTCAGGGACAAAGAATACCACCACCTAAACGAAACAGTTATCGCATTACTGTTGTCGTTGCTGGAATAATTTGTCTTTGATTCTTAGTGGAGCATTGGCTCAACCCTGCTCTTGTACTGGACTCTATTTCGAGTTATTTGCCTGACATTCTTTTCTTTGCTAATTCCGAAGAAACAGTTTCGAGTCAATTTCATCAATAAAACTTTTGTTGTTTTCCATGTTCGCAATAGCATCGCTTGTCATAGGAGTCATGTACAGCATTTATGAAATCTGTAGCTATGTTCTGAAGATGGGCTTGAGTTTACTTTTAAGGACAAGGATTTTAAACGAATTCGAAATAACGTTTAAAACAAGTCATAATGTCAGTATCAAATATGTACGACTGCTGTCGAAATATAAGAAGCAGACGTTGGCTTTATCTTGCTATAAGACAATTGAGACCATCTGGGGAATCGTGCCTAGTATTATAGAATTTTTATATCAGAGATTCAATCTTCTACAGTGCTTACAGTGAAAGCTGTGGTAAGGAGGAAGCACTACAGCGACTATGGAGCTACGGGCAGCAAAGGAAAAATAAGAAGAGGGCTTTACTACCATCGCAAGAGAATATTCTCTTTGATCAGTTTTAAGCAATGCAACTTTCTCATAACAAGTACTGCAGATCCGTCCAGTTGATACTCATAGCGAATAACTGCCGCACCCTAGAGGACAGAAATCTCTCTAGAGATCATCAACAATTTGCGCACAGTGATTGGTTTAGTTACCGGCTACTGCCTGATTGCTGCTCCTGCAAAAAGAGTTCCTCATCGCGTTATTTATAGGGACTGCAATGACTTGGACTAGCTGGAGACAGTCACCCATTTCTTCTATCAGCATCCCCGATTATTAATAAATAGACAACGATTCCTGACATATTGCCTGCAAATATCATTGCGTACTCATTAGAACCTCAAAATGATTAGAATATGATTAAGATTCTGCCCTGTCAATTCAATCTCCTTATAAAAATGATATGATTTGCCTTTAAGGACGATGGAGAGAGTACTATGAGTTCTCTTCACAGAGATCTAACAAAGGTTAACGCAGGTATGGGGCGCCCAAATTGCAGTAGTCTAGTAGGTAATGTGTTGGCTTATTAGACATAAGGCCCCGGTTCAAACCCCAGGTCAGATATCAAAACTAAATATGGAAAAATATTTCTTCGGCAGATTTCTGGCAAAAACTCTGAAGAGTAAATAAAATTGCCCTGAAAATTTTCTCAAAGAACCTATCGTTCGGAGTCGACTTGAAACTGTAGGTCCCGCCGTTCATGTATGAAATTAACGCACACAACATAAGTGGAGTGAGAACCTTGGTCGTAATCCTGACTGAAGGGTTGTAACGACCAATTATGTATGTATGGGTCGCCCAACTAATTTCATATTGACAGATCGAATTTCATTTGTAGGATTTCCCTCTAATTTTTTTTTATTTCCACTTACTTTAAAAAAAAAAAAAAATTGTTTTCGTGTTCAACCTTTAAAATTCCTTACGTTTAAGTGTCTATTTACTGTCGACCTTTTAGCATTTTTTTTTTTGTTAACAGCAGTTGCAGCATAACAAAGGTGTCAGCCAGTGTTGCTTATTACTGGCTTGGCTGTTAAAGTAACAACAACAACAACTACAACAAAAAGAGAGAACGAAAGGAGGAAAAAAGCAATAAAAAGTTAAAGATTCTTTAAATGCAACAACGTCAACACTTTAAACCCAAAACGTTGGTTGCCCTCCCTGTATTGTATTGTTCACACCAAACTGAAGCCGGTGTTTAATATAAACTTTATTGTTTTTCTTGTTGTTGTTGTTGTTGGTTTTATATTTTTTAACCCCGTTTTCCTGTTTGTTCATTTAAAGACTTTTCATGGCACAGAATTATGCCAGCACAGTACGTAACTTTATAATGGTGAAGGTATTTAAGCGCAAAAATAAGATGAACAAGAAGAAGAGAAAGGGCGAAGGTTAGGCCAGGGTGTATAGTAACAGAAGGAAAAATAACAACAGCAACAACAACAACAACAACAATTTCTTTAACTTTAGCCTTAAAAGCTTAAAAAGTTTTTTTCCTCATTTTTTTGTTTTTCTTTGTTTTTGTTTCTGTTTTGTTGTGCAGCTGTTTTTGGCATAAATTTCATAAATCTGGCCAAAATCATAATAACAATGGACAATGGCTTCCTATACGCTTGTGAGCTATGCTTGCCTTATACAGTAACATAGCATCGTAGAGCAGCAGTCAGTAAAAGTTGAGAAAAATAATTTTTTTGTTTTTGTTTTTCTTTTCTTTTGTTTTTATTATCGTATTGGATTGGTATTGTTGGCCGTAATGAAAATTACAAAATAATGAAAAGGTTAATCACAATAATTGCAAAAGTTTATTCGTTTGCCAAAGACACACAACAAATGCTGTTTATGGCGGCCTTCATCAGCATCCCCATTCCCATCATCTGTATACTCCTTATCATCATCATCATCATCAGTAATGTGTTGGATTCGTTTATTACAATATTGTTGAATGTGAAATCAATACGAGAGAATTGTTTTTAACTTTGATCCTTAAAATAATTACAACTTTTTTCCATTCCCTCCACCGCCATGCACCGTTCCATCCTCTTCTCTTTATTTGTTATATTATCGGGCCAATCACTCTTTGGTTCTTAATCCTTATTGAAGTATGATGGGTGGCGGTGTTGGTGGTGTTTGTGGTTGAATAATTAATCGTAAATGTATTCACATCCCATATCCTTATGATTCATCTTACTTTGCATATGATGGCTATTAAATGCGTTTGGTTTATTGACCGAAAACGTTAAATTTTTTATTTAAAAACACATGTCGAAATCATTTATTTAAAGGAAAATGATTTTATCTTATTGTCTCCTTTTCTCTGTCTCTCTCTCTCTCTCTCTCTCTCTTTCTCTCTTCTGTCTCAGTCTTTTAATGTTATGCTGTAAACAATATTTAAAGCATACCTTAAAGGGTTTGTTTTTTCATGTTGAATTGGAAAATATGTAGCATATATTAAGGGTTGCAAATATTTAAATTGAAATTAATTTTAATAACTCTCCGAATTATAACCGTCTTTCAATGTTGAAATTAATGCCACGCCTACATTAAAAAGGCGTTTGCAAGGCCTAGTTCACAGACTAGTTCCTTAAACGAGCATAGGCCAAAATAAATCCCCAAATGGAATATGCGGTGCTTGAATTGTGCTTGTCTAATGAATAAAGCTATTACACCGGAAACATCTGCGAATAACCACAGAGATCCGGTAAAGGACAAATAACCGTATACCCATTAGGAGATACTGAAGTGAACTAAAGGGTGTTTTTTATAGAGGTATAGAACTTTAAGTTGCAATAAAACAACGATGGATTATTCGATTGACATGAATTTTATTTATCCGAAAGATAATCTTGTGGCATGACATTTTAAATATGATTTCTGGTATATGACCGCCACGGCTGGCGCGGATGTAGTCCAATCTGGACGTCCAATTTTCGATGACTTTTTCCAACATTTGTGGCCGTATATCGGCAATAATACGACGAATGTTGTCTTCCAAATGGTCAAGCGTTTGTGGCTTTACCGCATAGACCAATGACTTTACATAGCCCCACAGAAAGTAGTCTAGCGGTGTTAAATCACAAGATCTTGGAGGCCAATTCACAGGTCCAAAACGTGAAATTAGGCGGTCACCAAACGTGTCTTTCAATAAATCTATTGTGGCACGAGCTGTGTGACATGTTGCGCCGTCTTGTTGAAACCACATCTCCTGGACATCATGGTTATTCAATTCAGGAATGAAAAAGTTAGTAATCATGGCTCTATACCGATCACCATCGACTGTAACGTTCTGGCCACCATCGTTTTTGAAAAAGTACGGACCAATGATTCCACCAGCCCATAAAGCGCACCAAAAGGTCAGTTTTTCTGGATGTAACGGTGTTTCCACATACACTTGAGAATTACCTTCACTCCAAATGCCATTGAACTAGAAGTGCGCTTCATCGCTAAACAAAATTCGCTTATGAAAATCGGGAACAACGGTAATCTCGTTTTGGGCCCATTCGACGAATCTACGCCTTGCTTGATGATCGTTTGGCTTCAAATCTTGTACGAGTTGGATTTTGTAAGCACGCAAACCAAGATCATTCCGCAAAATCTCCCATAAAGTGGATGGACACAGATTCAATTCCTGTGCTCGATGGCGGATGGACTCATTCGGGTCTTCCTCAATGCTACGCTCTACAGCAGCAATAGCTTCTTCTGTACGCACCGTACAGCGTCTCTGGGGATGCGAGTTATCAATAAGAGTAAACGTGGTGCGAAAACGTTCCATGATTAATCGAATTAACTGCTCTGATGGACGATTTTGTCGACGATAAAATGGACGTAGTGCGCGATACGTTTTCCGCACAGAACTATTATTTTCGAAATAAAATTGCACTATTTGCAAGCATTGTTCAGGCGTGAGTCTATTCATGATGAATTGCCAAACCAAACTGAGAATAAATCACTTGACAGCTGTTAAATCGGTCGCCATCTTGAAAAGTAATGCCAACTTAAAGTTCTATACCTCTATAAAAAACACCCTTTATTTATTCCCTGTGGGTCTGCAATTGGCAATTTAATCCGAATATTATGTCGACATATCATCAAATCTGTCTGCCGCTGTCATTGCGTTTTGCAACAAGTCTCAACCGACATTATTTTTGTTGGCCGAAAAGAAATTGAGGTCGTGAACTCTATGCCCAAAACAGAGGAACGGCAAGACACCAGTTGTGGACAATATTTACATGGAATCATTAAAAGCAGCGATAATGAAACCTTTTCTCGAGTCTGGACTTAAAGAGGGATTCGTAATTAAACTACACAGGAAGGCAAATAAATCACGCTGATCTAGTAGGTAGAGAGTTGGCTTATTAGACGTGAGGCAACGGTTCAAATCCAAGGTCAAACATCAAAACGAAATATGAAAAAATATTTCTTCAGCCACTTCCTTTCAGAAGATTTCTGGCAAAAACACTGAGAGTAAATTAAATTGCCATGTTCGAAGTCGACTGTAAACTGTAGGACCCGCCACTCATTTGTAAAATTAACACACCCAACATGGTGTGGTGTGAGAAACTAAGTCGTAATCCTGGATGAAGGGTTGTAATGAGCAATTATGTATGTATGAAGGGAAAGAATGCAGAAGATAGGGAGGTATCATACTGCGGACTATACTCAACAAGCGACTGAAACGTCTGCCCACAACAGATGCTTGAAATAAAAAGGTCGTTCATCAAAAAAGTGCAGCCGAAGGGATGGCGGTTTGTTTTGTACCTGGCAGATGATCAGGAGTGAAGCCGCCGTAGTCTACTAGGTAGTGTGTTGGCTTATTAAACGTAAAGCCAGCGTTCGAGCCCCAGGCCAGACATCAAAATAAATACAAAAAGTATTTCTTCGGCGACTTTCTCTCAGCAGATTTCTGGCAAAAACTCTGAGAGTAAATTAAATTTCCATGAAAAGTTTCTCTTAAAATCTGTCGTCTAAAGTCGACTTTAAGCTGTACGACCCGCCACTCATGTATAAAATTAACACACACAACACGAAACTAAGTCGTTATCCTGGCTGAAGGGTAGTAATGTCCAATTATGTATGTATGTTTGTATGAAGGGAAAGAATGCAGAAGCTAAAGAGGTATGTCGACTATGCTCAACGCGTAACTGAAACGTCTGTTCACAGCAGATCCTCGAAATAAATAAGCCGGTAGAATGGCAGTTTGTTTTGTACTTGGCAGATGATTAGGAGCGCTTTTTAAAGGAAAGTAGTTTCATTTTAAGTCAACTGGAATAACTTTAAAGCTGTTGTAGTCCACCAAAAGCAAATTCGTAGAGTTTTTCATTCATTCAACGATTTACAGAAGAGGATGAATTTTAAATAAACCAATAAATTTTCTAAAACCTTAGGTGCCTCTCCAGCTGCTATATACCTCGCCTGCCTATGCCGGTGTGGGATACAAAAAATCCAAAGAAAAAAATCTTAAACCTCAAGAAAAGCAAACAGGATACGTACATTTTCTGGTTTTTCCTTGACTTCTTGTGGCAATTCTACGAAAGAAAACAAAGAAACAAAGTCCCCGCAGCTGTGTAACAAAATTGTTTAATTTGATCTCCAAAAGCTTACTTGCTTACTTTTAATTCCCATCTTTACTTTGGTTTACTTTGAACCTCTTAAAACGTTTTAACTGGTATCAGCTGTTAACACTTAGACAGTAATATTAAGGTAAACTTTATAAAGGCGCATAAGTACTGGCATCTCAACACACAAATTTTTACGATTTTCTTTCTAAACCAAACGAAGAAGCAAAGAAAAGAAGAAGAATATTATTATGAAGTGCTTAAATTGCAATCGAAAAAAATTTCATCCCTTTGCCAGAAGGATATGCTTTCTCTAGAAAATGCTCAAGTAATTGTACGGCTGTTAGAGATTAAACCACAAAATAAATGATAAGAAGTCTGGAGTATTATTGTAATACTAACTCCAGGTCACTTTTACTCTGCCCATTTGAAATGAATTTATCGGAAGAGCAGGCAGCCTCAGAGCTAATTTGCCAAGAGCATTTAGAATATTACCAATAAGATCGTTACCCGAGATTTTGGCATGTCCATAATATATTATAGCTTCTACCGTGTTTAGTAACATGAACGCTTAACATTAATATTGTTACGAAAATGTAAAAATCTAGATACTGGTGTTTTGCTTTCATATCGCTTAACATTAAAATTATAAACAAAAGATACAAAAACAAAACAATGCAGTAAACAAACCTGCTTACAAATTGTCGTACTGCTTAATATAACAACAAACACTAGCATAAAAAATGGTAAACAAGTAAACCAAAATACACCAACAAACACCAGCGTGAATAAATGTAAACATAGTCGTTTACATTTATAGAGGCCTCGAGAAGGCAAAGCCGCGAATATTCTCTTCCAACAACATTCATCAGACTGTTTACTTTGCCATATAAAAGGCAAGACAAAGCAGGTGACGGATTTAGTAAAAGATTAGTCAGTTTTGAGTGAAGAAGCGGTGTGTTTGAAGAGAGTAATCATGGTTTGTAGATTTCCATTACAAAGATCTGTCGAATAATTGCCTAGCAATTGTTAGTGTTTATGCAAAGGGTGTAATCAAAGGAAAAACAAAGAAGAGCAATTGTTATTGTATACATAAAGTTGTGAACAGTAGCACACAGAATTGTGCGAATAATAAAGAATTTTAAATTAAAACTAAACACATTTTAGGGTGATTTTTTAGCTAACTATCTTTTTGGCAACACTGGTTTAAACATCTCACACACGTTCCGTGTTTTGTTTCACTGTCAATGTGTCATCTTCAGTTTGGTCTATAATTTAACCATGTATCGTCTTACAGACGAACAACGCTTGCAAATCATTGAATTTTATTATCAAAATCCGTGCTCTGTTAAGAAAGTCCATCGCGCGCTTCTTCGATTTTATGTTCAGTTTAATCGACCAACTGAAGCGGGCTATTCGGGCTATTGTGACTAAATTTCGCATCAAATTTACATTGTTGGACATTAAACCACCAAACACGCTTACGTAGACTGCGAACTGAAAGAAAATATCGCAACTGTATCGGCCAGTGTTAATGATGATCATCAATTATCGCTTCGTCGCCGTTCGCAGCAATTGGGCCGCTGTTACTCAACAACGTGGACAAGTTTAAGGAAGGATTTAGGTGTGAAGCCTTTCAAAATACAGCTGGTGCAAGAATAGATGCCGAACGACCTACCGCAACGCAGATTTTTTGGTGAATGGGCTCTTGGAAAGCTGGCCGAAGATCCACTTCTTTATCGAAAATTTGTGTTCAGCGACGAAAGCTCATTTTTGGCTCAATGGATACGAGTACGTAAATAAGCAGAATTTTCGATTTTGGAGTGAAGATCAGCCAGAAGCATTGCAAAAGCTACCAATGCACCCAGAAAAAGTCACAGTTTGTTGCGGTTTATGGGCTGGTGGCATCATTGGACCGTACTTCATCAAAGATGCTGGGAATCGTAACGTAACTGTGAATGGTGAGCGCTACTGTGACATGATATCCAACTTTTTTTTGCCCAAAATGCAAGAGCTTTACTTGCATGACATGTGGTTTCAACAAGACGGTGCCACATGCCACACAGCATGCGTAACAATGGACTTATTGAGAGGCGAGTTCGGTGAACATTTTATTTCACGTTCGCGACCGGTCAGTTGGACGCCTAGATCGTGCGATTTAACGCCTTTCGACTATTTTTTGTGGGGCTATGTTAAAGCTAATGTCTATACAAACAAGCCCGCTTCAATTGACGAATTGGAAGACAACATTGAAGCATTTATTCGTGAGATACCGGCCGAAATGTTGGAAAGAGTATGCCAAAATTGGACTAAGCGGATGGAGCATTAGAGGCGCAGTCGCGGTCAACATTTGCATGAAATAACATTATATGGACCGTACTATCGATTCAAATAAAGATTTCATGCATTTTCTGAATTTTATGCATGTGCGAATAATAAAGAATTTTAATTAAAACTAAACACAAATTCATTTTTATTTTAGTTGCAATCTACGAGCTCATATTTTACGTTTTTAAAATGTAAAAACGTAACAATACTATAGTTCCTAGCATATTTACTTATATATACGCTAAACATTAAACGTTACTGCCTAGTTTTAGGAACATTTATTTAATTTTTTTACTGGTCTTCTCAATGATTTCATAAATACTTTTGAATATTGTTTAACATAGCATATCTATAAGCATTCAACCCTTATTTTTATTTCTTTTTAATTTCCAATATTGTTCAACTGCTTTATGACAAAATGAATAGGAAAACTTTGTTTGTCTAAGTTTTCAAAAAGAAATCCTTTTAGTTGGCTTAAGAAAGTTTCCATATTTTCTTGGCCTCTTTTTTATTTTTCGGTTCAGTTCAGTTCAGTTCATTATATGAATTGTATAATCATATGCCATTCAGTATTAATTTATTTCCTTTCTTTCCATTCTATTTTATTTTGTTTCTTAAGGCCTAAAAGTAGGCAAATATTTTTTGTATTCAACAAGAGCCTGACAAGTATGCTTCACATAATCATTTTCTTTTATTTGTTCAATAGAAATAAAAACGAAAATGAAAATAAAAATCAAAATAAATTTTTCTTAAAAAGAAACTCGAAATTGACACAACAAAACCGCCGATGAAATGTTAGCAGAGACGCAGAAAAATACTTATTTTGTTTAGTTTGATTTGATTTGGTTTGGTTAGGATTTTTATTTTTTATTTCATTTCCTTCTACTTTGCTTGAGTAGTTTTCTTACTTGAAAAAGTTTTTTTGGGGGTATTTTCCACTTCTCCTATTCTTTGCCTTTTTCACACAGAAATATGAAGTCATTTTGGCTTGCTTACCCCTTCCCTCTGTTTAGCTCTTTCACTGTGTCTCCCCACATTAGGTTGCCTTGTGTTCATGGCTTTTATGGCAGGCACCCAATTCATTGGTCAAATAACGACCAACACTTGACTTTCTGCTCGCTCTGGCTGCCATCACTATTTTACCTTGAACACTTTCACTACAACAACTACAACTACAACAACTACAACTACAACAACTATTTATTTCATATTTAGCAAAGAACAAAAAAACAAAGAGAACGTTTCCTTTTGTCCAAAATAAACAGCTCGTGAAGGAAATCCATGTTTTGGTCTAAAAAAAGTTGAACAAAAAACACGAAAAAAAAACTGAATCGTAATGACAAGACGTGCTGGAAACTCTATGTAATGTTGGCTACTGGCTGATGGCTGCTGTTAATATTTTTTGAAATCTAAACACTGTGCGTGTTTGAAAACAACTACTCATGCATTCACTTTTCCCCATACATGCTCACCTCACTTCTCTCACCACGTATGGGCACACAAGTTTTTTTGTTAAAGAAATTGTTGTGGGGGGGGGCAAAGTATAAAGAGGAAAAAAGTTGTGTAAATTGGTTAGTGAGAGAAAGTTTACGGGTTTATTGGTTGTAGAACAGGAACAGGTCCATTTCGTTAAAGGCCAATATACAGTTAACTGAACATTTTGTATATGAAAACGAAAAAAAAAAGAAAAGTTTTTGCAAACAGCAATAAAATGATACAAGAGCTGAATAACTTAATGGCAGATAAGCAAATATTTGATTTGTTATGTGGACAGTCAATAGGGTAAAGAGAAAGTAAAGGGGACCACGTGCTCCGAAAAAATAAATTAAGAGTTCCAAACTTTTCTGCATTTTAGATCATAATAGAAGAACAAAGTCTTGGAAGTTTTGAAAAAACGTTATGTCAGCAGGAAACATTGCAACACTTGTGGGAGTATTGTGTGCGACATTGCTTTACAGCTGCTCAGTATTCTACAAGCCAGTTGTTGTCGTATAATCACCGTACAATATTTTTATAATAGCCTTGCTCAATAACAAGCAAATGCTTTACTTTAATCGACAGTGTATCAAACCCCAAATTAAAATCTGTTCTATTCAACTAATGCAAAACCCATCACAGCTTTAACATCCAATAAGTTCATAGTCCACATAAGCCTCTATCCAGAAGTCGCCGTAGTCTAGTAGGTAGTGTGTTGGCTTATTAGACGCAAAAGCCTGGGTTCGAGCCCCAGGCCAGGCATCAAAGACAAAATACAAAAAGTATTTTTTCGGCGACTTCCTCTCAGTAGATTTCTGGCAAATACTCTGAAAGTAAATAAAAATTGCCATGAAAAGTTTCTCAATAAATAAAAATCTGTCGTTCGGAGTCGACTTTAAACTGTAGGTCCCACCACTCATGTTTAAAATTAACACACACAACATAAGTGGTGTGAGAAACTAGGACGTTGTACAATGGGTCAATTCGACCTCCGGGTACTGTACTTGTCTTAATTGACAAGTACACGTCCTCTAACCTAACCTAACCTAAGCCTCTATCCAATCCACTTCCTTAGAGGAGGTGATCAATATAGGAGGCAGCATTATGAATATTATTACGTTTTTACCTTTTAAAAACGTTTAAAATATGAGCTCGTAGATTGTAAATAAACAGAAAATAAATTTGTATTTAGTTTTAATTAAAATTCTTTATTATTTGCACAATTCTGTGTGCCACTGTTCACAACTTGATGTAAACAACAACAATTGCTTTTCTTTGTTATTCCTCTGTTTACACCCTTTGCATAAGCAATAACAATTACTAGATAATTATTCGACAGATCTTTGTAAAGGAGATCTTCAAACCACGATTACTCTCTTGAAACGCGCCGCGTCTTCACACAAGACTGACTTAACTTCACTAACTTCAGTCGCCTACTTTGCCTTGCCTTTTATATGCCAAAGAAAACAGTCTGATGAGTGTTCTTGAAGTCAAGAACGTTCGTCTTCTCGAAATCTCTATAAATGTAAACATCTTTGTTTTCGATCATTATTGTAGTGTTGTTGATATATTTTTGTTTATTTGTTTACCATTTTTGTTATGCTGGTGTTTGTTGTTATATTAAGCAGTACGATAATTTGTAAACAGGTTTGTTCGCTGCATTGTTTTGTATTTGTAGCTTTTGTTTATAATTTTAATATTAAGCGAAGTAAAAGCAAAACTTGATTTTATTTCATTTTAGTAACAATATAAACTTTAAATAGAAAAACGAAAAACTTATAATCCTTTTACTTCTATGAAACTTTTTCAGATATTTCCAAGTTTTTCTCGTTTTTATAGTCAAAAGTTTCTTGTCAGCATTGAGATGAAATGTGGTAGAAACGTGGAAATTTTATTATGTTTTTCGATTGATTTTCAATTCCCTTGCAAATAATCTGTTCAGGAATCCTAGAGGGAATCTTATTAGGAAATGCCTAAGCAACCTTTCGAATCCAGGCCCCTTTGTGTGGTTTGAATATCCAAAAATATCTTTATGAACCTCCGTTGCCTCCCTGCCTTGCCCACTGGGATTGGCTGAATCTCAACTTAAGTGTCATGTTTAAAGAGTCTCACCCCCATACGTTATCTATTTCAAGCGCTTAGCACCGCCTTGATCATCGAATAATTTGAAACTCATACCCTGCAATTAAGGAACATGATCTTGAACACTCGGGAGAAACCCAATTTAGTATTCATGTAGTCTGTAATCAAAGCCACCAGCACGATCAGGAGTCCTTCCTACAACATTCCCGGAATTCTGGCCCTGACGCAAATCGCATTCTCAAAGAAATCTTCACAGCGCTTTTCTTCACAAATTTGTGCTGTAGGGAAAGCATTATTATGGAATTAAAGGCCGCCGGCGGCTCAGTTATGGGCGGATCCAGCCTTTTATAGCCTTTTAAGCCTATCTTCGAAGTTTTTCTTTAGTAACCTCTTGGCCAACTTTGGCCAGCAAATAGGTGATGTAATTATCGACCTCTAAAAAAAGTTGCTGGTATAGAGATAATCTAAGAAAAACTGTACCAGAATACCTATATTAGGCATTCATCACATGATTAGCATTCCGTATTCAATACATAAACTAGAGGCTGCCAAACGTCCTAATTGCCGTGTCCAAGAATGTGACCCTATTGCTGAGGGGTCAAGTAATATCCAATGATTTAATTTGTCTTAAGCGTGTTATTCCCAGAGATGTTTCCGTCAGCGTTTGATGTTTATTATGGACCAGCGTCTACACGACGCCATTGTGGTACTAGACTTTGTCAGATTTCCGACCGACAAAGGATTCTAAAAGAATGATAAATTTTCAAAATTTTGGAAGCAAGATTATAGCAATACTTATTGGTGTAACTTCAATAGGCGTATATATGAGTATATTCAGGAGCTATTTTTACGATAAAGAACACAGTGAGAGAATGTAGACATAAATATGTTGAAAAAGGGGTCGATATAGCCCTATAAGTTAATCGAGATGTACTGACTACTTTCACATTAAACGTGATTTATAAAAATATTAAAAACAAGTTGCTTATGCCATGAGAATAAATCTCCAATCTAACCGTACCAATAAATATACAAAACTCCTCCAAATATTTCTTAAACACCAAAACAACCCGAACATTACCAATCCCCCCCCCCCCCCTGTGCAATGGGGCTGAAGTATAGAGTTAAAAAAAAATGAAAAAAGAATATCAATTAAAAAGGAAAATATTTATTGTGCCTTTGTAGCTGTGGACTTTGGTTTGGTTTCAGGCTTTTGGGGGCCTGATGTATTGTCCATCGACTACAGGCGTTAAACCAAAACATGGAAAAATTAAAAAAAAACCGAGAACCGCAAAAAATAATAACAATTATAGGCTTCATCATCATAAAATGAAAATGTTTATTGTTGTGTTGGTATTTTTGCTGTTGCTATTATGGTGTGTAAATATATTTATTGTTAATACAAAATACAGTGGTGTTAGAAAAAATGGCATTAATTTGGCTGGCATTTGCATTAAAAAATTCCAAATTATTTCCAAAAATTTTAGAAATTTCTGTGCTGCTATTAAAATTGTTATGAAAATGAAGAATCGATATACTGGTGTTTTGCTTCTACATCGCTTAACATTAAAATTATAAACAAAAAATACAACAAGAAACACCACCATAAAAAATGGTAAACAAGTAAACAAAAATACAACAACAAACACCAGCATAGAATAAATGTAAACAAAATACACAAGCAACAATCATGTAAATAACGATGTTTACATTTATACAGATTGCGAGAAGGCGAAGACACAAACATTCGCCTTCAAGAACATTCATCAGACCGTTTACCCTGCCATATAAAAGGTAAGGCAAAGCAGGCAACCAGTCAGTAAAAAGTCAGTCAGACTTGTTTGAAGACGCGGTGTGTTTGAAGAGAGTAATCGTGGTTTGTAAATCTCCGTTACAAATATCTGTCAAACAATTGCCTAGTAATTGTTATTGTTTATGCAAAGCGTGTAAACAGAGGAATAACAAGAGAAAGCAATTGTTGTTGTTTACATCAAGTTGTGAACAGTGGCACACAGATTAGTGCGAATAATAAAGAATTTTAATTAAAACTAAACACAAATTAATTTTTCTTTTATTTACAATCTACGAGCTCATATTTTAAACGTTTTTAAAAAGTTAAAAACACAACAAAATGCTCTTCACTGTGAGTGTAAAAAAAAGACTTGTTTGTAAATATTTTATGGAAGTAAATGCTCACATTACTTGCCTCAGTATAAAGACCTCTGGCACATTTAACTGACCATGTACTCCCCACTACGTCTCTCTTATTACTATGGGTCCTGCTGCATTTAACCAAACAAGAGGGCCAACAAACAACAACAACATTTGGCCGCATCTGAATTAATATTTATTTCTACTGGAATTTATTTGCCTTCTCTCTGAACAAAAAAAAAAGTAGGGAATGGATCGCCCACTCACTTCGGGTCTGTGCAATGCAACGCAGACTGCAATAAATATTTTAATTTCTGTATAAAGTACTAAAATGGGTGTTTTTGTTGTAATTTTTATATTCAATCTTGGCCAGTTTCAAAATAAAAACGGCAAAAAAAGACGAACACAAAACGAAACACAAAAAAGAACCCCAAACAAAACGAAATTACACTCATAAACCCAGTGTGCAAACGAGCGCACTCACTCGCTCGCTCACTCACTAACAACTGGGCTTACTATTTACTCTCTGTCAGTTGAGCAGAGGAGAGTAGAGTGTAGGCCCATCTCCGGTTGCAACAAAATTTTTGTAGATTTTCAACAACAACAATTTACTTTGTGGTCATTTTAAGGCTTTTGCAACATTTAAATTTAAATGCTGTGGTATTTTCTCGTTTCAACATTTCAAATTGAAAATCCGCACACACACAAACAAAATCGCAATCACAATCGGACACACAATAAAAAGAGGCAGTCGTGCAGAGTTGGGTGTTTAAAATAAACGAATGAATGAATGAATGAATGAATATGAATAATAAAGAATTATAAGCGTTATAATAAATTTTTGGGAAGCAAGAAATTGGAAGAATGGAAAGGAACGAGAATAAATGGAAGTTTTTCTATTTAATTTGAAGTCTGGGAATATCACACTGCAATTGGTAGCAAGATTCTGCACCCATGAGGCTTGCTTAAGTTTGTAACAATTGCCAGTTAAGCCCGGCTAAGATGAATGTGAACATTTGGGGCACTTCAAATTTAATTGGGGAACAGTCTTCAAGCTGAACAGCTACATAGATTTTCGGCAAAATAAGGACTGCGAAGAATCTATGAAATGGCGTAGTTCTAGTATTTGTTAGTTTTTTAGGAAAACCTTTGATTTTTCAAGGACTGAAATATGAATGCATAACTCTCCAGCTCTTCACAAAGGAAGCATAAGTCTATCATATCATATCTAAGCTGGAGGAAAACATGGCGGCCATCTATCACATCAGCTTTTAACCATCTTTTGCTGGACGATATCCTGAACCAAGTTTTTTCAGAGAGAAAAATAATTTCATGTTTTCTCCTACGCCAACTCGATTTTCCAATATCAGGAAAATACACTCCATGAATAAAGAAGATCGTGCACTCAGATAACTTCTGTAGTCGCTGCAGTCTACCAAGTAATATGTTGGCTTATTAGACGTGAGGCCTCGGTTTAAACCCCAACGAAACGAAATATGAAAAAATATTTCTTTGTCACCTTACTCTCAGTAGATTTCTAGAAAAAATTCTGAGTGCAAAGAAAATTGTCATGAAAAGTTTCTCAAAAATCTTTCGTTAAGAATCGACTTTTTTAAACTAAAGGTCCGCCGTTCATGTATAAAATTGCGGCACACAACAAGAGTGGTGTAAGAAGCTAGGTCGTAATCTTGACTGAAGTTGGTTGTATAGATGACACTACGTATAGCTGACGCTACGTAATCAATGGCAGTGTAAAAACAAACGAAAACAAAGTACTCAACAAAGCCTGAACGACCTTTTCGACGATTACAATAAATATAAAGAAGCTCACAAATATCTACACGTATTGAACTTATTCAAAGCATGTCTGAAGTGTACTCTTTTGTACGGATCTGTAACCTGACTAGTAAAAATACATCAGAGTTATATACAGAATATACTGGCTCAACTATTCAGGCCAGTTGGATCTCAGACATAGGATGCCTTCCAAAATGTTAGTTGCTTTGTGTTTGAACAAAGTATCGTGTTTCATAATGCCGCTGTACAAAATATATACAATGTATTCTATTTCATAACGTCGTCAATGTGCATTTTTAACGCAGTTAAAAAGCAATCAGGCATCGGATTTATAGTTGATGCATTGTTTGGTTACTTTGCATATCTACATAGTTTATATACGGTAGTAGAACTGCATACAAACTTTGTATTGAGACATTTTGGAAGGCAGCCATATTTCACTACAGTAAAGACGCCAAAATATAGCTTCATTCCGCCCAAATAAATTATGTTCCTCTCTTCAGAGAAATAATGGCACAATGTTCTCTTCCACTTTACATCTTCTTCTACAAATTTTCTGAACTTATTTGGAATTATACTAAACGTTGAAATCAAAAGTAATCTCAATTATAAGCCGCCTCATAGGCCGATATAAGTCTGGCAAATATTGCTCTCTAAAGATATTTTCTTTCCGTAGTTACGACTCTTGAACGCAATGGTAGTTACTTACTTAATTGGTCAATACAACATTGTAGTGAGGATTACAGCCTACCTTCTCACAGCACCCATGTTGTATGTGTTCATTTTATACATGGGTGGCGGGACCTGCAGTTTAAAGTCAACTTCGAAGACTGGCGACTATTGAACGTAACGACAGTTACTTACTCAATTGCTCATTACAACACTGTAGTCACCCTTACAACCTACCTTCTCACTCCAAACATGTTGTGTGTGTTAATTTTATCCATGCGTGGCGGCATAGCTGTTTGTCTTTATCAGAGATCAGCAATGAGTATTCAAAAAGATGAGTAAAATCAAATCACAATCATAATTTCTGATACTTATAGGCATTCATACTTATTTTAATATCATGGAACCTCTACTCATATTCAAAGTTTGAAGTACATACTCATCATATTCATACTTAACAACACGTATGATGTTGTTGATTTCGACTCTTCATACCGCAACATATACACGAAGCTCAAAATAAGTATGAATCGCGTACGAACATTAAAACACTCACTAGAAGATTGTGTGTTTGCTCGGCTTGCTGCTATGTCTTGTTTCTTTTGTTCTAAATACAACAACAACTAAGACTGTAAATTTGGTTGAATGATTCGAGTCACTTGCATCATTTATAAGTATTATAAGAGTATTTTTCTAAAGTTATGAATCTAAATGAGTAGGCTGACTTATGAATGAAACCTATTTCGAATAGTATGAGTTTGATGTCAACGTTGTACGCATACTCATTGCAGCCTGTACTTACTCAATGTTGTAGTGAGTACAAATGGATTCAGAGTAGATAAGTTTCAATATTGTTGACTCACTTACATATTCAAAATTTCATGAGTGCTAATGAGTTGCAAAAAAACGATTCATTGCTGATCTCTGATTAAAACATTGGAGCCAGGATTACAACCTGCCTTGTAACACCACACATGTTGTGTGTATTCATTTATCCAAGGGTGGAGGAATCTACTGCTTGTAGTCAACTTCGAAGACAGATTAAATTTCATTCCTTCATGGATTCTCCTGAAATTTGTCGTTATCCACACTGTGATTATTTGTTTTACAACGCAGTGTAATTAGTTTTCAAAAACAAAGACGGACAGGAAAACTTTCAACGAATTGTAATATTTCTACGTAGAATTGAGTATTTGAACACATTTTTCTCTCTCTCTCTTTACATATCCACACTCATAGTTCATGAGCAATTGACTGTTTTTGTATTTTTTTATATTCAAATAAAACAACAACAAAAATTAACAGCCAAAGGATAAATAAATTCACATGCAAATTAACAACATAACTATCGACACCAAACAACATCAACACCAACCAACACCATCCATATCATCGTCAACAATATACGGAATGAAACAGAGACAGAGACAGAGCCAGAGACAGTGAGAGATGAATTGTTTATAAAAAATATTTATTTTTTAAATAAAAACAACAACAACAACAACAACAATAACTATAAACAAATACAAAATGGTGAGACTTTAAACAAATTGTGTTCTGCTGGTGTATTAGTGTGTTACAATGTATTTGGTTTATGGACGCTGTAAACAAATATAAACTCGGGTGTTATAAATTGATACATGGAAAGTGGAAAGTGTACAGGAAATAGAAATTAAAAATAAAAGAAAAACAATTAAAACAAGTTAACAGTAAACGAAATGGTGGTAATAACCGTGTCTATGATACACCGTACCGTGCTACTGGTTTTAAAATTTTCTTCTGTACTTTCTTATGGCATTGTGGTATACCTAGGGACGGACCTTACACTAGATTGAATTCATTTTCTATGGACGAATGGGTGATTGGTATACAGAATACAGTACAGAGGATCTACTTCCTCTATTGATCGGGATGTTGTGTTTCCAAAAGTCTTTGGTCTTCTCTTGACAATGATGGAACTGGCTTGTGGTTGTGGTTGGATAAATCTACCAAAGAGCTGGTGACTAGGTTTCTAAGCTGGAGTAAAACAAGGATACTCTCTATCACATCAACTGCTCATTATCTTGTAGGATGCTATCCTGAGCCAAGATTGTTCAGCAAGGATAGGAATTACATAAAGCCTCTTACAAAAACCAGTACCATGAATGAACGACTTTAGCGCGGAGAATATTATGCTACAAGCCTGACCAGTCGAGTACTTGCTATTTAGGCAGTATAGTTGATGCTACGTAATCAGTAGCAGTGCAAAAGGAGACGCAAACAATGTACTCAACAACAGAAGAGCAACCTTTTCGACGATTACCAACAATATGAAGGAGCTCCCGAATTAAACACAAAATATTAAAACGTATGACGTCTACTCTTTTGTACGGATCTGTAACTTGACTGCTACAAATACGTCAGAGTTATACGCAGAATATACTGGCTCAGACCAAAGGGATCTCAGACACATTTAACTACAGATCCATTCTCTCTTAGAATTTTGTTTTGTCTCATCAATTCACTTCATCTCTGTCACTACAGGGTGGCTGATATATAATGCAACAAAGTAAAGCGCTATATTTTTTAATTTTTTTTAATTTTATTGTTCAAAAGCAAAAAATGTTGCAAATAACATCAAATTTTAGAATCAGTTTAGATTTGTTCGAATTGGCCACCTTTGGTACGAATTATGGCCTTCAAACGGCCGACAAAGCCATCACAGGCTGCACGAAAGTGGCTCTGCGGTATTTTCGTCCATTCCCGGCGAAGCGCCTTCTTGAGATGATCGACACTTGTAGTGAGAACCTTACTTTCCAAAATGCCCAGGCGCAAAAGTCCTATAGATTGAGATCCGGAGATTTTGGTGGCCATTGTGCGGTAGAAATGAAGCGAGGAACCTCCTTTTTAAGCCATTCTTGGTTGACGCATGCTGAGTGTGGTGGTGCTGAGTCCTGTTGGAATGTCCATGGTCTGCGGCCGAAATGTCTGTCTGCCCAGGGCTTTAATACTGTCTTTAAGACATTTTCCCGATAATATTCGGCATTTATTTTGACCCCACGGTCGATGAATACGAGCGGGGAGCGACCATCGGCCGTTACGGCGGCCCACACCATTACAATCGACGGCGCTTGAGTTCTGGTGGCCAATCGCAGGTGCAAATTTTCAGCTGACCTCTTTGGCAAGTAAACCCGATCATTTTGTTTGTTCACAAACTGCTCAATTTGGAATGGCCTCTCATCGGAGAAAACCAACTTCTGTAACTGGCCACTTTCGTGCAAGCGAAGTAAATCCTTGGCTCTTTCCAGTCTAACTTTTTTTTGTTCATCGGTGAGCTCTTGCACTTTTTGGAACTTCAATGGCTTTAGTCCAAGCTCATTTTTCAATATGTATTGCATCCGTTCTCGCGATATATTCAGCTCACGAGCAATTTTTCTACCACTGCGGCGTGGATTTCGATCAAATCTGGCCTTCACTTTTCGGATCACTTTTTGGACGCGATGCAACACTGCCAGTATCACGGTAACGAGCAATGGTACGAGAAACAAAAGATTTATTCACATTTAAATGCTGGAAGGCTCTAACGATAGCCATCTGTGGTTTTCCAGCCAAATATAAAGCAATCACACACTATCACGCTTGAATTCCATCACGAATAACTTCTTTTTCTGAATGCAACAGATCAAAATGCTTTTGTAAGCTTGTAAATAATAAAATGAACTGTCACTGGAATAAATATGTCAGGTGTCAGACGAGCGGTTTACAAATGATAACAACCTGAAGTTGGTTGCAATACATATCAGCCACCCTGTATCTCTTTCCATTTATGTTTTCCTCTGTTCGCTATGCTCTGAAGTCGCCGTACAACTAATAGGTTGGCTTATTAGAGAACCCATGGTTTAAGTCCCAGCTAAAAAATCTCAAACAAAAACGAAATATGAAGACAAGAATATTTCTTCGGCCTTTTCCTTGCACTAGACTGCTGGCAAAAATTCTGAGAGTCGAAATAAAAGTGCCATGAAAAGTTTCACAAAAATCTGTCGTTCGGAGTAGACTTGTCCCATGTGAATTCCCGAAAACAGACACCATAACTTGCAGATGCTGCTGTCATTGGCATCTTTAGATTCTATAACCCACTATTTTGACTTCTTTTCAGATGCTTACTTGAGAACCTACAGCTCATTCGAATTTATAGATCAACGTTAAAACAAAAACTTCGTCAAACACTCGATTGAAAAATCAACACAACTACGTATTATTTCAAAACATAGCTGTCAGATTTGACGATTTATCGTCATTTTGACGATTTTGAGCACCAAAAATATCATATTGACGATGTGACGATTTATGCCCTTATTTTGACGATTTTTGGAAATTAAAAATTTACATTATGTTCTTTACTTTAGTACATTAAAAGCCACTTTAGGCTTTGCATTTACTTTATAATTGTTACTAATCAAACACATAATCAACACATTCAGCAGGTATTTGAATCCTTCTTTGTTCACCCTGTAATATTCCTGGAATCTAGAATATAGATTAGAATTGTATAGAATCGAAAAATCATGTATGTATGTATGTAGCTTAATTCCAAATTTATCGGGTATACTTTCTTTTTAATTGTATTTGAATTTATATTACTCATACGCATCATATTACATGTACTGGAATAATTACCCTGAATAGTATGCAACAAAAAAACTTCGATTTTGTCATGTATGAAAACTAATGAAATTAAATATAACTCATACGCCACATATGTTCTCTGCATTATGAATTTTACTCACATTCATACATATGTATTAGATATGAGCATAATATGAGTAAATATAAATTTTGATAAATTTATTGTTTCGCCGTGAACTACAACTGCTCCGGTTGGAAATGGATTTTTATTTCATTTATATGGCTGCCACGGTTGGCCTTACAATCATAGCTCCCAGATTTATGTCCTTATTTTGACGATTTTAAAAATTAAAAACTTACATCATATTCTTTACTTTAGTAAAGGAGTAGAGTATTGTATTTTTAAGTTACTTTCGAATACTTGTGATGATTTTTCTGTATTTTATTCCTTTTTAATCCCTTAAAAGCTGAAAAATCACAACTCCTGAATAACCTAATAAAATAATAATAAATTATGGACACTAGACTTGTATATTTTTAGACCATAAGTAACAGGATAGACCTTTGCAGGAATTGAGTTCCACATACGGATAGTCCGACTAAAAAATTTTATTTTTACTGTAATGCAGTGTGCGATCCACTGGCCAATTGACCACATGCGGATTTTCTGGCCAAAAAAGACGAGCGTTATGTAGGAATATATGTTTTTCGGGAAAAGTCCCCTTATGCAACGATGCTCCAATGATTCAATGGAGTTGGATACACTACCGTTATTAACGTGATACTATGGCCTCTCCTGTACACGGTCGAGAAACCGCAAAATAGACGTTGAGGAACCTACCCATACATGAGAGTTGTATTCCATTCTCTGTCAGTTATAAACGGTGTAAATATGTTTGTTAGAGCGGATGATTAGAACTCAAGGATGTGTCAGCATTACACTAATTTTTCATGCTCAGAGCATCAAAAGCTTCTGATTCCCTAATATCTACACCGCCCATAGATACATATAGATGATGTAATATTATTGCTGCGCTTATGTGTCAATAAACAACGCTGCGATAGATTGTTTAAATCTTAAACATTTTTTTCCTGAAAATGATCCAAATTTCTTCATTTTTGGAAGAAAAAAATATTAAATGAATATGAGTGACGCTAGCTTTTAATTTCCAATAAATTCTCTGTTAAATGTTTTATTTTTTTGATACATATATATATTGACTTCATATGTTTTACTACAATAGAAATAATTTTGGTTATTAAATAATTTTAATTTATTTATTTATTTTTCCTGACGATTTTTTGACGATTTTAATAAACGTCTTTGACGATTTTGACGATGTATTCTCAAATTTTTGACGATTTGGTGCCTCATTTATCTGACAGCTATGTTTCAAAAGCGGTTCTTGTCCTTGCTTTGCGATTTCCAGCGCAAAATTTTCGCTGCCTAAGCGAGACCTTTTTTGAAGGGTAAGGCCTCAAATTTGTTCTATGAGTCAGCCATTTTTCACCGTAAGGTGGGTTAATAATGGAAAAGACCGTGAATCCAAGACTATAGTTTCAGCTGCCTCCTAAGCATGGGTAGGGCATCAACAAATTGATTTTGGCCACTTTAATATTATAAAATAACAGACAACAGTTTCTTTTTTCCTTTTGACGGTATTTGTTGAAAAATAAAAGCAAATAAAAGTACTTCCCAATGTGGAGTAGAGAAGGAGAAAGACCACCAAAAATACAGCGAGTGTAGGAGTAAAAATGTACAGGATGTAAAGTACAGTGTAAAGTAAATTGTAAATTGTAAAGTAAAGTGTAAAAAGGGTAAAGTAAACTGAGTAATAAAATTAAATTGCGAAACTTTTTTAAAACAAAGTTTTTCTATTTCATTTTTATTTTGTTAAATTGTTATTGTTGTTGCTACTGTTGTTGTAGTTGTTTTAATTTGTTTTTTGTAATGGAATGTTAAAGTGAAAATGACTTCAAAACAACCTTCACCTGATAACACCATTTCGTTACTCACACATACACACTCATACACACATATATGTATGTATGCGTGTGTGTATGTGCATGGCCACAAAATATTTTTTTTTCTCTCTCAAAAAAAAGGCCAGAACTTGAACAACAACTGAAATTGTTTAAAGGCCGAACAGCAAATTATTTTATAAAAAAAAATAAAAAAAACGAGGAAAAAGGCAGCAAAAAAATAAAAACAAAACAGAAATTTAAAAACATTTCTTTTTTCCTTTATTGCGAGTGAGCGAAATATTTAAGCTGTTTTGCCTTTTCTTTTATTGGAATTTTAAAATGCATCACAATGCAGCACACAGTGGTTAAATTGAGCGCGAAAAAGAGAGAAGCTTTTGGTCACAGACCATGTACTCAGTACCACTGAGTTAGTAATCTCCGACAGTAATAGCCTTATGCTCTGCTTAGATTCTCTTACTTGGACATTATTAGCGACAATGTTTAAGAAACTTTCGTTGCTTAACTTCATGCATGAGGACCATCAATCATGATGCCCAGTTATTCTATGGAGTTCGAGGATAGATCATCAGAGCATCCCATAATGGATCAAACAATTCACCATGGATCGTCACATTCCACTATCATCGTTCTTAAAGTAAACGTAGAGGAATTTTAGTTTTATTATACTTGCAGGATTCTCTATAACTTTAGCTATAAGCGTATACCTGCCATCAATTCATCTCTCATAGGCAGGACTAAACGGGTATCACTTCGTTCATGATCCGCTTAATAAGCCAAAGGCATAAGAACCTTCCAACAAAGCTCCCGAAGCCTGGCTCAAGTTACTATCAATACATGTATCTTGACTGTGGTCAGACGAATGTAATCGAACACATTTACACTTATATTCCACAATAGTGAAGATAGAAAGAGGCGAAAACCTTTATCAAGCCAGAAGGGTTTGTGTCAATGGTAACTTTACCATTGCGCTGGACTATCCAACAAATCTCCCGAAGTTTAAGACGATTTATTATAAATGGATATGGCTTGGTTGTGCCCACACGAATATAATCGAACACATTTATACGTATATTCCGCAATAGTGAATATAGAAAGAGGCGAAAACCTTTATCAAGCCAGAAGGGTTTGTGTCAATGGTAACTTTACCATTGCGCTGGACTATCCAACAAATCTCCCGAAGTTTAAGACGATTTATTATAAATGAATATGGCTTGGTTGTGCCCACACGAATGTAATCGAACACATTTATATGTATACTCTGCAATAGTATAGAGTGAGGCGGAGACCCCATCAAGCCAGACGGGTTTGTGTCAATGGTAACTTTACCATTGCGCTGGACTATCCGCCAAAGCTCATGAAGCTTAAGGCGAATTGCTATCAATGATTGTGACTTGATTGTGGCCAGATAAACGCCTGCAATCAGATGAACATAATCCAACGCATTTATACGTATCCTCTGCGATAGTGAACATAGAAAGAGGCGAAGACCTCTTCATGTCAGATAGGTTTGTGTCAATGCTAACCTTTTCTAGGCAGCTATAAGGGAAAGAAATTTGCGGTAGACTGCCCAGGACAGTATAACAATAACTCTTGTATAGAGAACGAATCGCTCCAAGTCTTTGTAGTCTAATAGATGGCATATTGGCTTATTAAACGAGAGCGAAATATAAAAAATATTTCTTTCGGCGACTTCCTTTCAGTAGACTTCTGGCAAAAACTCTGAGAATAAACAAAATTGCCAGGAAAAGTTTCTTAAAATCAGTCGTTAGCAGTCGTCGTTAAACTCATGAAAAAGTCGCCGTAGTCTAATCGGTAGTGTGCTGTCTTATTAGACATGAGGTCTCGGTTCAAACCCCATCTCCAACACAACGAAAAATGAAAAAAAAAATTTCTTTAGGCGACTTTCTCTCAGCTGATTTCTGGCAAAAACTCTGAAAGTAAAATTAAATTTCCATGAAAAGTTTCTCAAAAATCTGTCGTTAGGAGCCGACTTTAAACTGTAGGTCCTTATAATCATGGACAAAATTAACACACAGAATATGGGTTGTGTTAGAAACTAGGTTTTAATCCTGACGTAAGGGTTGTAATGAGCAATTCAGTGAATAAGCAAACAATTCGGAAGCTATGGTGGTATAATAATGGGTTCGCCATCTAACGTTTTTTTTTCAGCTAGTGCTTATTTCGTGAATGGTAACACTTAGCTCATGTCTTATTTGACAGATAATTATGAACGAATATGGACCATCCAATGCGTTTTCGCTTCGCTGAGTGGGCCTGCGATCGACTTACAGAAGATGCCGATTTTGGCAAAAAAAATCATCTTTTCAGACGAAGCTCATTTTGATCTTGGCGGGTATGTAAGCAAGCAAAATTGACGCATTTGGGGCACAGAAAACCCGCACGCATACATTGAAAAGCTGGCGCACCCAAAACGAGTCACTATTTGGTGCGGATTTTGGTCCAGAGGCATAATTGGGCCATTTTTCTTCGAAAATGAGCAAGGAGTGGCCGTTACAGTCAATGGCGATCGTTATCGGGCCATGTTGAACGAATTTTTGTTCACAAAAATTGAAGAGGAGGATATTGGCAACATTTGGTTTCAATATGACGGCGCTAAGTGCCACACAGCCGAAGCTACACTCGATGTTTTGCGCCCTGTTTTTGAAAATCGCATTATCAGCCGCAGAGCTGATGTCGTTTGGCCACCTCGGAGCTGCGATTTGACACCGTTGGACTATTATTTGTGGGGTGCCGTCAAAGGTAAGTGTTACGCCGACAAGCCAGAGACAATTGACGCTTTAAAGAACAATATTCGTGAAGCCATTGGTGAAATACAGCTGCACACAATCGATAATGTGCTTAAAAATTGGACCGATCGTGTAGGCTATTGCATGGCCACCCGAGGCAGCCATTTAAATGAAATTATTTTCCATTATTAACCGGAAGGATTGTACTTTCAAATAAAAAAAGAAATTTGAGAAAATATTCTGTAGTTTTTTTTTAAAACATTTTCAAAAAAAAAAAAGTTATTTGGCAGACCCTTTGTAAGGCGTTCATGGTCGGCAATTAAAGATTATGACATGGACGACTCACACGGTTCGAAAAGTTTCTAACCCTTTATGTTTATGTGTGGCCATAAATCACAATTTATTCTGAAAACTTTAATTTTGTTTATGTAAATCAGTTTTTAAACAGTTTCGATAACAGTTTTAAACATTCTCTATGTAATCTCTTTGGAAATAAATTGAAAATGAAATCATTTTTAATGCTTCAATATTCAAAGAAAATATCATCAGTATTCAATGCCTACCAAAAAGTTTTATTGATTTATTTTCTATACACAAAAGAAGTCATGGCCCTTATTGTTTACAACTTTATTAATAATTTCAATACAATGGACAAAAACTATGTATAGACATAAAATGTCATGTGACATATGCCTGTCAAAAATTGTCTCAAGGCATAAAGTTTTATTGTGTCAATCATTAAATTTGCGAGGGAAAGAAATAAAGACAATATTCTTAGATGAATGAATATAAAAGAGATGTCAAACTCAAATAAAATGTTAATAAAAAAACCCATCACAATAACAACAAAATATTTTTCTCTTAGTAAGTTGGCATGTCTATGACCAAAATTTATTATTAATAATCATAATAAAACACCACACACAGATGGCAATTTTATGTTTAAAATAGAAAACTTTTGCCCACACCTAAGAAAACCAAGCACACACGCACACAACAATTGTTTGTTGGGAACACAGTGAGCCGAGTGACCATAAGTTTTTACGGCAATTAAATTTAATCATTGGGAAAGATAACACGGCCACACAATTACAATTTTATTACGCAGGCACACACACACATAAAGAGAAAGCGACACGCAAACAAACAGAAAATAAAAACGAAAATATTTTTTTTTTTATTGTAATTGTATGCCTGTGTGAGTATGATTTGTTGATAATGACTAAATTACTATAACACTGCCATACATACTGACATACACACGCATACATACATACAATTTGTAAAGGGCAACACACAAAGAGAGAAAAAAAGGAGAAAAAGAGAGAGAGAGATGCCGAGATAAAGACAATTTATAATAATGAAATGTCAAATAAAAATCAAGAAAACAGACAATCAAACAACCCCACAAAGAACAGCACTAACACACACATACACACACAAAACAGTTTAAAAAGAAAACCCCACTCACACAAACAATATCCCAAGTAAACTACCACAGGCAGAAAGTAAGAGAGAAGAGAAAAAAAATCAAAAATTTAAAACGGTTTCTTGCTGAATGAGCTTAACAAACCCAAGCAATTTATTTTTATTTTGTTGTTGTTACTAATTATGCCATCTTACTCCCTTACTCCCTTACTCTTTACATAAAATCATAGGATTGTATGTTAATTCATTTTGTTTTTGTTTCTTTGTGTATATTTCCAGCCAGCACATCGAATCCCGATGCTAAACGTCTATACGACGATCTTCTCAGTAATTACAATAAATTAGTGCGACCCGTTGTCAATGTAACCGACGCCTTAACCGTACGCATTAAATTGAAATTATCGCAACTGATTGATGTGAATTTAAAGAATCAAATCATGACAACCAATTTGTGGGTGGAACAATCGTGGTATGATTATAAATTACAGTGGGAGCCAAAAGAATACGGCGGTGTTGAAATGTTACATGTACCCAGTGATCATATATGGCGTCCCGATATTGTCCTCTATAATAAGTAAGTATTTTATTATTGAATTGTAATGTAAACTAAATTTATTGTGATGTTTATTAATCGTACGTACATGGTCATTAAATTAGGTACACTTCCAGAACGCTATAGCTTCTGCAAGTTCTTCTGCAACTGAAGATTATGAATTGGACAGTGCCACAGGCCATATAACATGATTGCTTTCAGAGCATACATGTATACATAATTGGTCATTACAACCCTTCAACCAGGATTAAGATCTAGCTTCTCACATCACTTATGTTGTGTGTGTTAATTTTATACATGAGTGGTAAGACCTACAGTTTAAAGTCGACTACGAATGACAGATTTTTGAGAAACTTTTTCATGGCAAATTTATTTACTCACAAAGCTTTTGGCAAAAATCTGATGATAGTAAGCCACCGAAGAACCCACTCTCACACACATATATTTTTTTCATATTTTGTCTTGAAGGAGATGTCTGACCTGGGGTTTGTCGCGGTGGCCTCACGTCTAATAAGCCAACTCACTACCTACTAGACATTTTAAAAAATATCTACGCTAACAATCCCTTAATATTGAATCGTATTGTTAAATTATAACCGAGATATTGCCCAAAACGTACAAAGAGGAGAACTTTGAACTACCGAAAGTTGATTGACTACTGAAACCAATTCAAAGGCGGTCATTGACATGAAATTCTCTTTCCTATTTGTATGGAACTGTCCAAGCAATCTAAAAAAATATAAAAGTTTCATCGAAATCACAGCGTGTTGTCTTATTAGACATGAGGCCACAGTTCAAACCCCAGGTCCGACATCTCGATCAAATCAAAAAAATATTTCTTCGGCGACTTCCTCTCAGCAGATTTCTGGCAAAAACTCTGAGTGTCAAAAAAATTTGTCTTTCGGAGTTGACTTTTAACTGTAGGTCCTGCCACTCGTGTATAAAATTAATACACACAACATGAGTGGTGTGAGAATCTACCTCATAATCCTGACTGAAGGCTTGTACGGAGCAATTATGTACGTTTCACGTCAAAAAGACGGTAACTCTTTATTTTCACAGCTTCGACGTGTTTAACACTCAGAAATGTCTTAATGTCTGCAGAGAATCTCTTAGTAGATGTACCGGTACACATCGGGTTGCATAATAGAGGTTCTTTAGCAGGACTTTGTGGAAATCCTGCCTTATAAGCCTACATAACACAATCGTTGTTCGAGAAATAATTCTCGACTATTCGATTCCATTATTCAACTGCATTTATTAGGATTTGTCTCCACTCCGCCAAATTAAGCCAATTTTTTTAGAAGGTATTGGCCTAATAACTGCTGTATATATACTTTCTTTATTAGCCATTAAGAACCTGTTTAACGGATTTCGGCTTGCGTTAACATATTCTTCCAGGTGTTTCTGATTCTTGCGCTTCTACGCCAGTTTGTCACACTAATCGATGACAGGGGTTGATCAATCTGGTCCTTCCGACGCAAACAAGGACGTCCTCTTCGCCGACTTCCCGCATCAAGTACCCATTCCGCCGGAACGTTCTCCTCCATTCGAACGACATGACTGAACCAGCGCACTCGCTAGATGTTAATACGCTGCACAACGTCCATGTCGTTGAGGAGCTCATACACCTAACTGTTGGATCGGATGCGGGAAACAGCGGCAACTCGCACTGGACCGTAGGTAGGACTTCTCCCTCGAATACACTCAATGCTGCTGTCTCTGTGCCATAAAGAAGCATGGGGAGAATGAGCATCTTGTAGAGTATTCGTTTTGTCGTACGAGAGCGGTCTCTGCTACTCAATTGCCTATTGAGACCATAGTAGCACTTGTTGGCAAAAGTGATACTGCGCTTGATCTCCAGATTGACATTATTTTTGGTGGTGATTCATGTATTCAGCTGCAGTTATTAGGATTTGTCACCATTCCGCCGAGTCAAAACCAATTTCTAGGCTAATAACTGCGTTATTTATCCAATGTCTTATGCTACACTCTGGGCACAAAGTGTGTCTACCGTGATGTTTAACTCTTTAGCGTCTTCGGGTATTGTTGCCACAAAAAAATTTACAAAAATTCATGAAAAACGGCAAATAAAACGATTCAACATTGACGTGAATACCTTTCACATGCTTTTGCCGGTTTTCCATCTGCTTTTCCAAGCAATAAATCAATAAAAATCTTATGCAGACGTCTGTCAAATAAAGATTCCTTGATTCTAGGCCGCCATGTTGTTAATACCAGTTTTAATTTCCGGTTACTATTGATTAAGAGAAAATGGAGATGAAAGAATAAAAAACAGAAACTGAATGAATTTGTAAACGAAATGTCACAAATTGGTCACTCATTGTTTCTCTTTCACTCTCGCTCTCTCTCTTTCTTTCTCTTTACTAAAGAAAATATAACAGGTTACAGTTAATTTTTTTCAACAAATCTAACGTTTGCCCTTCTCTGTGTGTTCTCTTGTATCGTTTCAGTGCTGATGGCAACTTTGAAGTGACGCTGGCAACAAAAGCGACTCTTAACTATACGGGACGTGTTGAATGGCGACCACCTGCCATCTATAAGAGTTCATGTGAAATTGATGTCGAATATTTTCCATTCGATGAACAGACGTGCGTTATGAAATTTGGCAGTTGGACATACGATGGGTTTCAGGTAAGTTTGACCAGAGCAAACGACCGACCAAACGTGCAACTCAACGTATAACGGAAAATTTGTAATAGTAACGGTAAAACATAAACTGAAATGAAATGATTTTTTTTTTGTTGTTTTTTGGTTTCGTTAATAAGATTTGGGCCTCCAAAAAGGAAAAAAAATTGTGTTCATAAAAAATTTGTTGAGTTTTTTTTTGCCCTTCGTTGTGTTCTTCTTGATTTTATTAGTTTGTACATGAGTTTTTCAATAAAATTAAATCAGGCCTAGAAAAAGGTCAAACAAGAGTTCACATATATAAAACATTGTCTGACCTTTTCTCCATTTTCCTTTTTTTGTTGTTGCTGTTGTTATGTTCAATAGCAATTGGCCCTTTTTCTTGTATAGTACCAGTATATGTATGTATGGGTATTGCCTTTAGATATTATAGGTCAGGCATTTTATTGCTTTCTGGTAATATTCGATTAAATTTCTTCATGCGCTCTTCAGCTTCAATGTAAAGGAATAATTTAATCTGCAAATAATTGGTTGAAGATAAACTTTAAAGATCCCTTTCCAATATAAAAAACAAAACACTTTCGTAACTCCTCTAGATTAAGGTATTAAAGACAATGATGTTTAAATTTAAATAGGCTCTCTTATTCTCTCTTTCCCTCTCTCTCTCTCTTTCATTAAAAATTATTTTAGTTTTTTCTTACCAGCCCTTCAATTATAATTTCATTTACTTTTAATGCCTCTCATTATAAACTGTTTTTGTAGGTAAAAATTTTATTAAAATTTCCAATCGCGTTTTAAATTTTCTACTCATAAATATTCATAACGCATGACAGTACCCTCACCGCCAACACCACCACCTCACCACCTTCTTCATGCCGTCCATTTCAACCGCAAATAGTAGGACTCGGACAGTTATTTTGGCTGTCAAAAACAATTTCATTTGAAAGCTGTTTTCAGAGCTTGGCTGTCATTAATTTAATCTGGGCGTCACTGTTTGTAAATAAATAATTACAAACAACAACAACAACAAAAAATTGATTTTTAAAGGGTGGCACCGCCCAGTTTGGTGGCAGTCAAATCCTAGCACAACCTGGACTAAAGGACATGCTGCTATTATAGTCCAACATAGGCACATCAGGGTGGATCACATGCTTTCTTATAATTTTCTGAATAAAACATTTGAATTTAGAATTCCAACGAGGGTTTTCTGGCCTAAAAGCTTGGAGGTTCCTAATGGGATCCTTGAGACTTATACTAATGACTGTATTATTTTTTTTTTTGTGGGAAGGAGGGAAAATGGTTTATGCATTCATGATGGTCGTCACCAGACATGATATGTCGGACTCTCCCACTGGGTATACCGACTAAAAACCCGCCTTGTCTCCTCACCGGGGAATCATTCCACCTCGGAACCACGGTTGTATTACTTCGAGGTGGACCCATTTTCTGGCATATGTTCCAGTTCCATCATCGTCAGCCTGCGTCCAGGCTCCGCTCTATTCTCATTCTGCTGCGTCCAGGTCAAATTTCTTCCTTCGCAGGACGTGCTCTACAAAGTGTTTTACTGCGTTCCAGCTCTCTCTACCGTTTATCATTTTTAGCACGACGTTTGTAGGGCTAATGACGCCAATTTCAGCTTCGAATCGCTGACGGCTGACGGCTGTGTTCGGCATCGTCTAACATTTCTTCTCCTCGTAAATGCAGAATGGCGAGCGGCATTTACCCATGCGATGCAGAAACTTTCTGAAATATCCGTGGCCGGTCAGCATCTGGGTTATATAGTAGTCTACTTCGCCGTTTTATCTGTTTTTCCTCGGGAATCAGTTTATATGTCCACCTTACATGCTGTTTATTTTCCCAGCGAGATTGCCATTTTAGGAAGACTTCGTGCTGTATCGTTTCTATGCTCTGTAGTTGAGTTGTACTTTACCTGGCGTTAAAGATCATCCGGCGCTCATAGGCTTGTAGGTCTATGGGAACCATTCCGGCTATAACTAGGATAGCTGTTGTCGATACCGTGCGATACGAGAATGTCACTCGTAGCAGATAGTAGTTTTCTATCCCTGATTCGAGTTTCCAAAGTGGTAGCCCAGTTTTCAGACCCATAGAGGAGTATGCTATTTCCAGCCTCCATGAGTAACTTCCTCTTACTTGGGAGGGGTCCACAAATGTTTGCCATCAGTGTACTTAGTTGAGTTGTTATTCTAGCTGCTCTCGCTGTTGCATACTCTATCTGCTCTGAGTAGGTCAGTTTCGAGTCCAGTCTAAACCCAAGGTATTTAACCGATTTCTTCGTGGGAATAACCAAGACGCCTATGTTGATTTCGATCTCGATCGGAATGTGTCGTCTGGTTAGTAGAAGCAGCTCTGTCTTATGCATGGCCAGCTGTAGGCCGTGAGATTCCAACCAGTGCTTAGTCCGCATCATGACTTGTCGTAATCTGCGTTGGACTTCGTCTGTGTTTCTGCCCCTAATGACTGCTGCGATGTCGTCTGCGTATCCGACTAGGAAAATATCCTCCGGCATCTCTATTCTTAGGATTTCATCATAAGTCGCGTTCCAGAGATCTGGTCCCAATATGGACCCCTGCGCCGCTCCGGAAGTGACCTGCCTTCTTCTTGACCCTTGGTTTGTGTCGTATATCAGCACACTGACTGTGGTATAGGCTCTGGTGTATTTATTAAGCGTTCAGATGTTAATCTTTCTTATAGGAGATCACGGCTATTTCCAGAGTGGCACAATGGATGTTGGGTTGCGGGATTTTCTCTGAAAATCTATTGATTTACTCGCACAACCATTCCGCTATTAAGTCAATAACGTACGTAATTTCGACGACCGTTCTTATCCAGAAATGTCGAAGATATTTTAGAGAAATTTTGAGCCATATGAAGGTAAATCTTAAATAGGTTCCGTACCATAGGTGCCATGATGACCTGGTCAGAGCCGGTACGGGGCTCCTAAACTCCAATATATTACAGGGCATAGGTATTCCGATTACCTCAGTTATATTGAAAGATTTAGGTTTAGGTTAGAGGGCGTGTACTTGCCAACTGAGACAAGTACAGTACCCGGAGGTCAAGTTAACCCATTATACAAACGTCCTAAAGGAGAAAGGATAATAGGGGAGATAGGGAAAACTGAGAGGATGTAGGAAAGAAAGAATAAGGAAACGAAGAAATAACACAGACTAACGAACGCCCTAGAGAGCGCGACTACACTATTGAAGTCCTAGCACTTATCTACAAGCTCAAACTAACAATGAATGTATGGAGAGCCTTAATGCCGGCTCTCGACAAAGAATTCAAACCCTCGCAGAAGCCTTTGCCAAGGGTCCTCAACCTACTAAGATATGGACAGTTACAGAGGAGGTATTCGATAGTCTTCAACTGCTCCTCATTGCAACATAGTCCGGCTGGAATCTATTCCAGCTCTTTGTCAGCGATCTAATCTCTAAATGCCTAGTGCATGATAAACCCAATAACTAACCTTAAGCTGGCCTTATCCAAGCCCAGCAGTCAACCTGCTCTTACACTGTCTGTAACATATAACAGGCCATAGACATCTATAAATTGGAAATTATTCACAGGAAATTATTACAGGGGGGCTCAATCTCGTTTGCAGTTGTACACTTATGGATAAGAAGAGGGCCGACGTATACTGAAAAACTTGACATTCCGGCAAATAACTCCTGCAGAGCTGTGGTTCTAAGGAACACCTCTTCTTCTGACAAAAGCTCTGATTTTTTTTGCCATAATAATTGCCATGAAAAAGCATGTCAATGCCTCTTCTCACTTAATTGGTCATTACAGCACTTTAGTTAGGTTAACAACCAACCTCTGACACCATCTATGCAGCGTGAGTTAAATTTACTCATGAGTGGCAACACCTACAGTTTAAGGTCGACTTTGAATGACAGATTTGAGGATCTTTTCATGGCAAATTTTATTGTACTGTCACTCTTTTTGCCAGAGAAAATCCTGAAAAGAAATATTTTTCATGCCAAGTTTCGTTACTTTTTTTTCGTTAATTCTGAGCCAGAGTTTGAACCACGAGCTCTTGTCTCATAAGCTAACACAATACCTACTAGACAACGGCGAGTAACAGGCATTAATCCATAAGATTTCACGCCACTTCCAGATGGCAGTCAACATGCATTTTATGCTTCTGCTAGTTAGTCCCTGCGTATTATACGAGTTGCAGGGTCAAACATTAGAAAATAACTTAAATTCTAGCCCCCATGGCTAGAATCTATTGGCTCTTCAATCCTTGTGAGTTTGACGATGCTATCATCCATTGATGTCAAGGATAAAGCTTCGTTTATCAAACTTTCAGGCTGGGTTTCCAGCGTAGAGTAGTCATGCTTTTAGTGTGCAGTCATTACGCTGACCAACTTCTTCTTCCCTGGCTTGGAGGGACTTGGTCAGTAAAGAGACTGCATTCACCGTGTAGCGCCACAACGGGCCGCTATGCTTTTGGTATCAAAGCTACCACTCCAGCCTAACCTAACCTAGCCCAATGGCAAGGACCTGTGCCATAAAACATGGGTATTCATGAGTCTGTTTCATCATGTAAGTAACCACAATGGAACGCTTCTGGTATACGAACTAAGCTAATAAGACCTAAAAATCTCTTCTACAAGAATTTTCCAGATTTTTTTTTGTGCTTGGGGTAACAGGCCTTTGTCCAAATTCAAATTTTAGCCTTCTTATGATGCCAACTTCACATATTATCCTCCAATGTTTTCATGTCAGGAAAAAAAAAATGTCTCCCATTTTTTTTTTAAATTTCCCAACAAGTTTTATGACCAAAGAAGCCAATTAAAATGTTTCTTTCAAGTTTTATTCAAATTTCTTTCATGCAAATTTTCCCAGGTGTAAAGTCTTAAGAGACTAACAAGCCTACAATACAGACGCCTTGTTTAGCACAGGCATTTGATTTTAAATGCCAACGGAACTGTATTGCTGACAAGCATTTCCATAATAATACACACACACAAAGAGGCACACAAACTTGAAAACTATTTCTTAGGAAAAGAGATTCAAAAGAGAAATATAAAGGGCACCGGAGTAGAGAGATAAGTTTATAGGCGTAGAAAAACAAGGCTGGGTATTACAGTGTAACTCATTGTATCCAAGGGAAATAGTTTATTAAACTAATTTCCTACAAAGATTTCCAGTTACAATTTCCTTTTAATGATTTTTCTTTCCCTGTTTTTTTCTTTTTTTTGTCAAAGAAGTGGAAGTAAAAAAGTAACAACTCAACTCACACTTCAGTTGAGCTACAGTTCATCATCATCACAATTTGTGTTGCCTGGCTTTTCATCTTTTAAAATGACTTTTTCCTTCACCTTCCCCTGCCACAGACTACTGTTTGTAGTTCCTTAAAAAAAACTTCAAGTCAATGATTATCATTCTTATGATGGCATTGTCGTTGCCAATGATGAGCAAAAAGGCATCAAAAGTTAAGCATCATGAGCAAAGGATAATGAATGAATAACGATGACAATGAGAATCTGAATAAGAATGTATTTGTCAGAGACTCCCTATCTCTCTCTGTGTAAGTGAAAGTGAGAGTGAGAGTGAGAGTGAGAGAGAAATTGACTTTTATTGTGATGATTTTTCATTCACTTTGAAGACTCAGTAGGCGTTTTACTTTTTTCCATGTCATCGCCATAATCATTGCCATCATTATCATCATCCTCATCCTCATCCTCTATGTGCTCATCTTTAAAAATGGCTCTCATACGGTATCATGTCTTTTGGCGTATCAGTTTTTTTTTAACGGTAACGGTAATTCCCTTTATGTGTTTTATTTCCCATTCCTTTTTAATGTACGAGTATTTCCTGTATTTCTCTTTTTATGATAACATTTCATTATTGATTTTTAACTGTCGCTTCGTCGTCGCTTTTGTCTCTTTGTCTCTTTTTATTCGCAGGTTGATTTACGCCATATTGATGAACTGAATGGTACAAATATTGTTGAAGTTGGTGTCGATTTATCAGAATTTTATACATCCGTAGAGTGGGATATTTTAGAAGTACCTGCAGTGAGGTGAGTTAAGTTTTTATTATTTTTTTCTTTTGTTATTATTTTATCGGAGATATTTTAAAACATTTTAAAGTGCCATGACTTTGAAAGAAAATTTCATGAAAATTTTCTAAAAAAAAATTCCATGACACTCAGGGGCAGCTAAATGCCCTCAAAAATTAGAATTTTAAGTAAATCAGGTGAGGAATATGAAAATTTTTAATGAAGACATTGAAAACAATACTGTTAAATAAATCGAAACGACCTAATATCGTTTAACAATAAAAACGATAAACAAACGCTACCAGCCACACCAACATAAAGCCAAACGATACAAACACACACTAACACTAAGTATACAATGAACGTGTTGGTTATCTAAAGCTGCACACACACATATGTACAACGAACCTGGTTGCGCCTAGTACCAACGGAAACATAAGTAAAGTACACAAACAACAATGTATTAGCAATAGAGCTCTCGAGAAGGCGAGATCACGAACCTTCCACTTCAAGAATTTTCGTTAGACTGGTTGTGTCGGACTATAAAAGGGCTGGACAAAGCAGGCAGCAGTCAGAGTTAATTCAGTCAGCCTTGTGTGAAGACGAGTTGCGGTTTGAACATACAAGTGGTATTGCTTGCAAAAAGGTTGTAAACAGAGAAGATCTAACGAACAGTTGGTAGTGTTAACGCGGGCAGAAGTGTGAAATAGAATAGTGAACAAGTTGTATACGGTGGGACACAAAAGTAGTGTAAAGAATAAGGAGAGTTTAAAGCATAATAGAATCCGCAAGTAATTCAGCTACAGAAGCAATCTGGGCGATCTTGATTATCTAGACGATGCGTGACACTTAAGGGCGGCTAGTATGCCCCAAAAAGTTAGAATTTTAAGGAAATCAGATAAGAAATATGAATGCTTTTAATACAGCCGTTATCACTAGTTTAAAACATAATAAAGCCCGGATGTCAACTATTTGAAGCAATCTAGGCGATCCTGATTACGTAGATGACATCTGTTAATGTGCCAATCACAAGCAGACAAGTGAGTTCAAGTTGCTTCAAACCTTACACCAATCATGTTGGGAGTGTAAATTTTACCCATAAGTGGCGGGACCTACAGTTTGAAGTCAATTCCGTATGACTGTTTTGAGAAACTTTTCATGACAATCTAGGCAATCTTGCTTACGTAGACGACGTCTGTCAATGTGTCAATCACAAGCATACAAGTGAGTTCAAGTTGGTTCAAACCTTACACCATTCATGTTAGGAGTGTAAATTTACCCATGAGGAGTGGGACCTACGGTTTGAACTCAATTCCGTATGACTGTTTTGAGGAACTTTTCATGACAATCTGGGCAATCTTGCTTACGTAGACGACATCTGTCAATTTGTCCACAAGCATTCAAGTGAGTTCAAGTTGTTTCAAACATTACTCCACTCTTGTTGGGTGTGTAAATTTTACCCATGAGTGGCGGGACCTGCAGTTTGAAGTCAATTCCGTTTGACAGTTTCGAGAAACCTTTCGTGATAGGGTTTAAAATGTATTCGCACTTACAGTGACCGTCGTCAGCTGCGTCGAGTGGGGCTTCCACTAAAACAATGCCTCCTCCTCTTCTGGAGATACTCCCTTCCCGGGACGGCTATCTGCATTACTTCGGGAAGGGTCCAGAACGACGTCCTGTTAAGGACCGTTGTCCACTCTCCCACGTCTGGGTACGCCATATATATTTGAAGCCAGCCTCATGCTATTGGCTCGTCTTATCATGTATCATTCTGTCGCACTGTATCAAGGTCGACCTTCTTCCTGCGGAGCACACATTCTACGTATCTTCTCACAGCGTTCCATTTCGTCTCGCTTTAGAGCATTGCGTCAACAATGTTGTCGGGTGTGAATTCGCCAATCTGTTCCATCAACACATTCTTCTCGTCTTGCCATTTGATGCAATGGAAGAATGTGTATTCAGCGTCGTCACTCATTTCATCGCAATAAATGCAGCCGAGATCAGTCACCTTGCCCATGCGGTGTAGATATTGTTGGAAATAACCATGACCCGAAAGAAACTGGGTCAGGAAGTAGTTAATTTCTCAAAAATTTCTCTGTGTCCAAGCTTCTATAGATTGAATAAGTCTAGTAGTCCATCCTTGTTTCATCGCTCGATCTACTTTGCCATCGCCGTATTGTTTGAGATCTGACATCTGCACACCACTCATAATGTGTGTGTTAACTTTGTGCATAAGTGGCGGTACCTACAGTTTGAAGTCAACTCCGAACGACAGATTTTTGTGAAAGTTTTTAACGGCAAATTCATTTACTCTCAGAGTTTTTGCCATAAATCTGCTAAAAGAAAATCGCCGAAGGAATACTTCTTAAATATCATTTTCTTTCAGATGTCTGAACTGGGATTTGGCCGTGGCCTCACGTCTAATAAGCCAACACACTACCTACTATGCTACGGCCTTTCTCCATCAATGTATTGTCTTCTGAGTACTGCCTTCCTCTTATTCAACTGTTTCTGTTCTTATGCCTCCACAGACGACGAATAAAAGCTTTTCTAATGCCTCCATATATATTCCAAGCAGCTGCTACACTATTTAAGCCATTAAGAAACCCAATTGATTGTAAAACAATTTAAAAAAAATTTATTTTAAATTCTTTTAAATTTCATACGAAAACTGAAAGAACAAAATCGTCCCCAAATGGCTATAAAAACGCCGCCACCCGCCCCCCTAAAAGTTTCTTAATTTATTTCATAGTTTAATGACTTTTTCGGGGAGCTTCACATTATTTTTTGAGGCTGCTTTGACACATTGTGTAACTGTAAGGGCAAAGTATCAACCAACACACACACACAGCTAAAAACATTCCGCCCTCTTATGGCTTTTACTGAAAAATAAAAACAAAGAAACGAAATAAATGGGGGAACGGAACGGAAAGTGAGATTATCTGTAGTGTCAGGCATAAATGATGGCGAATACGTGACACATCAACTAATTGTCGTGAAATGTAACAGAAAGGGAAACAAAAACAAAAACTAAAAGGTGGCCCAACGACAACCCAGAGTCCAGTGCATTTACAAAACATTTGTGACTTTATCTCCGCTTAAACTCTCTCTCTCTCCCTCCCTTTCTCTCTCTCTCTCACGGTTGTAGCATGAACTACATCAACATCATGTGACGTGTGTAACTACAACTGACTTTAACAGCAGCAACTGAATTGAAAAACGTGGTGGCAGTTACAGATTTTGGGCTGCCAATTTTCATTGGTGCGGACACAGTAAACTAAAAAACAATCGTAGACTAAATAAAAAAATTATTTGGTTTTTGTTGTAAAACTAAATAAAAATAAAAACAAATAGAAATAGGGTGAGGGAAGCAATTAAAGTATTAGAAATTATAATACAAAGCAAATAAAAAATAAATATTCTGCAAGTGTTGCAAGGAAGTGGATTTTGTCCTGCAGTTGACATTCATTTTTCGTTTTTTACACCGTTTTGAACCACAGCCTTGCTACCTTTAGTTAGGAAGTAAAGAATGACGCTTAATGCTCTTAAAAGAGTCACCGTAGTCTATTACGTAGTGTGTTGGCTTATTAGACGTGAGGCCGTAAATCAAACTACAGTTCGATCGAAACTAAACATGACGAAAAAATATTTCTTTTGGCGACTTTCTCTCTCAGCAATCTTCTGGCAAATACTCTGAAAGGAAAATAAAATTGCCATGAAAAGCTTTAAAAAAATAAATGAATAAAATTAACACACACACCATGGCTGTGTGGCTAGGGGAGGCTAGTTTGTAATCCTGACTAATACTATGTTCAGACATGCACTTATATTGAGTAAATCACAATAAACGGCATTATTGATTTCAATATTTCATATAAAATGTCAATTAATTATTGCTCAATAAATTCATAAATTGTTATAATATTGATTAAAACTTAAAATGCAGCACTGTCATAAGTACGTTCAGTGAGCATATTACAATTTTCGAAAACACTTTCTATTGATATTTGACAACTCAAATATCAACAACGACAAACAAAACAAAAACAATGTTGTTGAAAAAACCAGCTGTTTTGTTTACCAGCTGTCAAATGAATATTGAATAAGCAACTGAATTGCGTATACTGTTATGTCTAAACACTTAAAATATTGTAATCAATAAACCGAATATTGACTCAATAAAAGTGCATGTCTGAACATAGTATAAAGGGTTGTAATGCCCATTTAAGCAAGTAAGTCAGTAAGTAATGTAAAATGCAGCTTCCATGGTGCAATGAATTCAATTGCAAAGACCAGGCTTTTTGTGGCTAAACTAAGAATGTTGCTCCTTGTCCGGGTCTCCAAGGTATAGAAAAGCAATATCGTGACTAGGATCACGGGATACTGAAAAGTTGAAAACATAAAGCACATAAGAAAATTTTCGCTCTTTTTTCTAATTCCCAGCCTCCATACATCGGCTTCATTGCCACATACTTTAATGATTCAACTGATATAACCTCTTTTACCAATAATTGGGATATTTTCCATTACATTCAGTCCAAAGCTGACACAATACTATGTCTACAAAACTCTGAAGTTTTCACTGAAGAGAAAACGGAAAGTTGCACGAAGTTTCTAACAACTTTCTGAAAGAGTTGAAGGAAAACCTGTTATCGGGTCTTTAGATTTTAATATATCAGCTAAGTTGGGTTAGGTACGACGGACGGAGGAAATATAAATAATAATCCATTTCTGCTTAATTCAAGTATCTGGTCTCACTGTGTTAACCACATAGTAAGTAACCAATCGTCGGAAAAGTGTAATGCAGTCCATAATAATAGGGTTGTACACCATACAATGCATTGTTATTGTTCAAAAAACTATAACGCTGGGTTGTATAAGATGGAAAAAGACTACCATAAACTAACAACGCCATATAATTTACTCAGAGTTAAATCTTTTTGATATTGTTACGTGTTTACCTTTTAAAATATGAGCTCGTAGATTTCAAATAAAAGAAAACTAAATTGTGTTTAGTTTTAATTAAAATTATTTATTATTCGCACAATTCTGTGTGCCACTGTTCACAACTTGATGTAAACAACAACAATTGCTTTGTTTTCCTTTTTGGACTCTTTTGCGTAAACAATAACAATTACTAGTTAAATGTTCGACAGATCTTTGTAACGGAGATCTTCAAACCACAATTACTTTCTTCAAACACACCATGTCTTCACACAAGACTGACTGAACTTTTACTGACTCGTTGCCTGCTTTGCCTTGCCTTTTATATAGCAACGTAAACAGTCTGATGAATGCTCTTGAAGGCTAATGTTCGTGGCTTCGCCTTCTCCAGATTTCTATAAATTGTAACATCATTGTTTCATTATTATTGTTTGCGTATTTTGTTTACGTTTATTCTTGTAGTGTTTGTTGTTGTATTTTTGTTTACTTAGTATTATTTTTCTCTTTGTTGGTATATTTTTGTTTACTTGTTTATCATGTAAACAAGTTCATTGTTTTTGTTGTTGTACCTTTTGTTTATAATTTTAATGCTAAACGATGTAAAAGCCAAACTCCAGTATCTAGATTTTTCTATTTTCGTAACCATATCATACGGCAACCAAGAACTCTACCAAGTTGACCGATCAAATAAGCTGTAGAGAGAGTATCTGTTCAAAGACAATTTCCTGTTCACAAACACCGCTGGAAGGACAATGATAGGTAAAGTGAATGATAGTCTTATTCTCAATTATTCCAGGCTCTACAAAAGTCATGATATGAAAGACCGAATTCTGTCCCATAAGCATAGATCCGGTAGAAGCCAATTACCATTCTAAATACTACACACAGACCCTATTTGTCAACATTGGTCAAAGCAGATGATATATTATAGTAATAAGGTGACTTTATAGCACAGTCAGCTTCCGATATGACATGTATAAATTTAAATTTAACTTCTAGCATGGTAGATTGACATCAATTTTGACCTGACGTTTATACTCGTCAATTGATTACATAGCGACATAGATCATTAGAGGCCTCCGTAGTATAGGGAGTAGTGTTACAATCTGCGTGTGACGGAGTTGTGTCTCTGGTCTGTTATCACAAAAAAATAATAAGGAAGTTATAACACTGGTCATCAAAAAAAAAGTAATATTAAGAATATCAATACAATTTGCCCCGTACTACTTCCAGATTTTCCTTCTCCCCTAAATCATTTTCGATTATTTCAATACACAGTACTTCATGAATCAGGATCATCTCTTGAGTGCAGATCTCAGTTAAGAGAAAACGAATTATATAGCTGGACGTATATATACGTCAAATATGTATGTTTTACAACTTTAAGTATTTAAATTTTATTTCAATTTAAAAGCTTTTAATGCTAAAAATGAATTTAAATCTTTCGAAAAAGTTTAGAATTTTATTCTAAAATACACCATTAAGTGTCGCTTAATGTTAGAAATACGGAAATATTTGTTTTTGGCACCGCCATTAAAGAGATTAATTGTTGTTAAGGCTGTTAAAGCTGTTAAGGCTGTTAAGGCTGTTAAGGCTGTTAAGGCTGTTAAAAAAAATAGGCTGCTATTTGCTGCCGTAAATGATGTTCAATTGTTTAAGAGTGTAAAATTTAAATTATTTTTGTGTGGAACAGCATTATGCAAATGTACACACTCCCAAAAGGAAAACAATAGAAAAATAATTTTCAAAGCAAATTTGCATTAAAAAAAAGATTCATTTTTAACGCTACAAATAATTTGAATTTAAAATAATTTCCGGTTCCTTTTAGGATTATTTTTTTTCTGTTTCTAATGGAAAAAAAGAAATCCTTTTTATTTTGTTTAAGCAACAAAGAACAGTTTTGTTCCTTTTTTCTGTTTTTTGTTTAAGAATCCAATTAATTTTCTAATAATTATAATGATAAATCATATTTAAAAACAAAAAAGAAAATGAAAGAAAAAGAAAAACAGAAAAAAATAGTTTCTTACAAACGAATAATTTCTTTAAAAGTTTTTTGTTTTTTTTTTTTTGTTTCTTTAAGCAGCATTTTTCTTTGATTTGTTTTTTCTTTCACTTTCTCTTTATCAGAGAATTTCCTTAAAATAATTGTAACTGTTTAGGTATTTAAAGAATATTAAAAAAAATTTTTTTTGTTCCTCAATACAATTATTGGGTGTATAAAATACAAATGTGGTACTCACAACGGTATGGTATATGTGCAGCACATGGTTTGTGGCTTTAATAACTTATACAGCATTTTAAAGGGCAATCATCTACCATTTATTGGCACTTAATTACTGAGCGCAATAGTTTATCTCCTCACATACTGCTCATTCAAGCCTTTCATGAATATGTGTCGTCGTTTTCGACATAATTTGTGTAGGTTACATCACGTAAAGTGTGATTTCTAATCTAGCTGGTCATAATTAGATCCCCAAATTCATTAAATCACCTCGAGGCCCCAACTAGACAAAATCTGCACAGTAAAATCATACCATATCCTTAACAAGGCCCAAAATGTTCTATTGTTTGAAATCTGAACCATCAAACAGATGCTTAGAGGTACTAGGATACAGCAACCAGACGACTTACTTTACTGCCATCAACTTATGTAGGATATCCTTGTAATATTCCTGCAATCCTGATGCCCTGCAAAAATCAGAATGCTATTCGATCTCAGTAAGATTAACCACCTGCCTCCTATTTGATAAACACTCAGGTATTTCCTTTTGGGATGCAATAAAGCCACAGAGATGGCAAGTATGACGCCTGGTGACTCTGCGGTAACTGCATAGTGGGCTTTAATCGATTCTTATTCTAAATCCACAGTCCTTTGAGTCTCTGTGACTCACTAAAATGCCGATTACTACACTTAGGCTACTTCTCAATAGTCTGATTACTTACTTGCTTACATACTTAATTGCTTATTACAACCCTTTAGTTAGGTTTACACCACCCATGTTGTGTGGGTGAATTTTATCCATGGGTGACAAGACCTACAGTTGAAAGTCGTCTCCGGACGACAGAGTTTTAAGAAACTTTTCATTGTAATTTGATTATACTCTCAGAGTTTTTGCTAGAAAACTGCTGAGCGTAGTTGCCGAAGAAATAAATTTCCAAATTTCGTTTTGTCTAGGCTGGGGTTTGAGCCATGGCCTCACGTCTAATAAGCCAGCACACTACCTACTAGACTATGGTGTAGATAGTCTGACGCATAACTCAAATCACTTGTCATTGTAAAAACCCAATCAAAGCCATTTGATTTGAGTGTGGGCCTCGCTTCTTTCTACTTCACTGACACATTCTGGTCTAATCAGACTTGTGAAAGCTATGCATATCCTCCTAGCGAACTGATAAGCCTGTTCATTATCGCGACTATTGTAAAAAGTCCGCAAAATAACTTTTTTTTTGAAAATGCTTTAAAAAAAACTACTGAATATTTTCTCGAATTTCATTTTTTATTTGAAAGTACAATCCTTCCGGTTAATAATGGAAAATAATTTCATTCAAATGGCTGCCTCGGCTGGCCATGCAATAGCCTACACGATCGGTCCAATTTTTAAGCACATTATCGATTGTGTGCAGCCAGCTGTATTTCACCAATGGCTTCAAGAATATTGTCCTTTAAAGCGTCAATTGTCTCTGGCTTGTCGGCGTAAAACACTTATCTTTGACGGCACCCCACAAATAATAGTCCAACGGTGTCAAACGACATCAGCTCTGCGGCTGATAATGCGATCTTCAAAAACAGGGCGCAAAACATCGAGTGTAGCTTCGGCTGTGTGGCACGTAGTGCCGTCCTGTTGAAACCAAATGTTGCCAATATCCGCCTCTTCAATTTTTGTGAACAAAAATTCGTTCAACATGGCCCGATAACGATCGCCATTGACTGTAACGGCCACTCCTTGCTCATTTTCGAAGAAAAATGGCCCAATTGATCCTCTGGACCAAAATCCGCACCAAACAGTGACTCGTTTTGGATGCGTCGGCTTTTCAATGTATGCGTGCGAGTTTTCTGTGCCCCAAATGCGACAATTTTGCTTGTTTACATACCCGCCAAGATCAAAATGAGCTTCATCTGAAAAGATGATTTTTTTTGCCAAAATCGGCATCTTCTGTAAGTCGTTCGCAGGCCCACTTAGCGAAGCGAAAACGCATTGGATGGTCAATATACACAACCATATTCGTTCAGCGGAAGGATGAAACTAATTATCTGTCAAATCAGACATAAGCTAAGTGTTACCATTCACGAAATAAGCACTAGTTGAAGAAAAAAACGTTAGATGGCGGACCCGATAGTTATCCTGAGTCAGCCTATTAGGAATTGAGATAGTCAGATGGCGGAATGACTATTAGATAGTATTGTCACGTGTTCTATAATTCAAGTTCAAGTTTAATTGGACACATCTTTCGACGGCGTAAACTTTCGCTTGAAAGCAATACACACGTTTCCCCATTTGTTTACCGAACACCCTCATTTCGCTACAAGTCTTCGTTCCATTTTTATAACAAGAACATGAAATTATTTTTTTTCTTTTCACACATATTAACATTCTCGTTTCCTGAATTTATAGAGTGTACAGAAACTGTCTAGCAGATACAATACACACATACATACATAATTGGTCACTACAACCCTTTAGCCACGATTACAACCTAGTTTCTCTCACCACTAATGCTGTGTGTGTTAATTTTAAACATGAGTGGTGGGACCTACAGTTTAAAGTTGACTCCGAATGACAGATTTTTGGGAAACTTTTCATGTCAATTTTATTTACTCGCGGAGTTTTTGACAGAAATCTGCTGAGAGAAAGTCGCCGAAGAAATATTATTTGTATTTTGTTTCGATGTCTGGCCTGGGGCTCGAACCCTGGCTTTTACGTCTAATAAGCCAGCACACTACCTACTAGACTATGGTGTAGATAGTCTGACGCATAACTCAAATCACTTGTCATTGTAAAAACCCAATCAAACCCATTTGATTTGAGAAGAGTGTGGGCCTCGCTTCTTTTTACTCCACACACACATTCTGTTCTAATCAGACTTGTGAAGGCTGTATGCTCCTGGCGAACTGATAAGCCTGTTCATTATCGCGACTATCAGAATTATCCTGAGTCAGCCTATTAGGAATTGAGATAGTCAGATGGCGGAGTGACTGTTAGATAGTATTGTTATGTCTTCTGTACTTCAAATTCAAGTTGAATTGGATACATCTTTCGATGGCGTAAACTTTCGCTTGCAAGCAACACACACGAGTTTCTCCATTTCAGCTAAGGACCGAACACCCCCATTTTGCTATAAGTCTTCGTTCCATATTTATAAGAAGAACATGAAATTACTTCTTTTGTTTTCACACTTATTGATCACTCTCGTTGGGAAACATTTTCTGAATTCATAGAATGTACAGGGACTGTCTAGCAGATAAGTGATAAGGGAAGTGTCAGTTAGTGTTAATTTTATACATAAGTGGCGGGACCTACAGTTTAAAGTCGATTCCGAACGACAGATTTTTTAAAAACTTTTCGTGGCAATTTTATTTCATTCGCAGAGTTTTTTGACAGAAATCTGCTAAGAGGAAGTCGACGAAGAAATATTTTTCCATATTGTTACGTTTTTACCTTTTTAAAAACGTTTAAATATGAGTTCGTTAATTGTAAACAAAGTAAAAACAAATGTGTGTTTAATTTCAGTTAAACTCTTTATTCTACTTTTATGTGCCACCGTATACAACTTAACGATACAACAATAATAATCTGTTTATTCAGTTTACTAGTTCACACAACTATTCGTTAGATCTTTACAACCACGACTTATTTTGTTTACACGCAACTTCACACAAGGCTGACTGAATTCTTATTTACTGTTGCCTGCTTTGTCCAACCCTTTTATAGTCCGACACAACCAGTCTAACGAACATTCTTGAAGTGGAAGGTTCGTTATCTCGACTCCTTGAGAGTTCTATTGCTAATACATTGTTGTTTGTGTACTTTGCTTATGTTGTCGTTCCCTTTTTGTCACATACATGTTGTTGTTGGTACCAGGCGCAACCAGGTTCGTTGTACATATGTGTGTGTGCAGCTTTAGATAATCAACACGTTCATTGTATTCTTAGTGTTAGTGTGTATTTGTATCGTGTGGCTTTTGTTTATCGTTTTTGTTGTTAAACGTTTGAACCGAGGCCTCACTTCTAATAGGCCAACACACTACCTATTAGACTACGGCGACAGTGTCAGTCACAATGCCTACTATTAAGAATCGTACTAGACTTGTCTCCAAGTAACCTAACTCCCAGCCACACGTTTTCAATTTCCAGCCTCCATGTAAGACAAAGCTTGAGTTTACAGAGAAGCATAGGCACATCCAGGCCTTGCAAAACCTTTAGAAACCACATGCAATTTCAAGCTGCCTGTGCTTCCGGTACTCATCTGATTCGGGTATTAATTTGTTTAACCATCTGCTGATTCGTTTTTAAGCTGAACACCTAATATAAGCAGCACCTAATTTCAGTTGGCTTAAGACAAAGAAAACAGAAAAAAATAGCAAAAAGATAAAAGTCCGATAAAGCAAAAAGGAAAAAGATTTAAAACTAAAGAAAATTTAAGGAAAAACCCATGAAATTATGTTTCTTTAATCGTCAAGTGCTCTACAATTTGTATTGCATTTCCTTTCTCTTTCTCTCTCTTTGTCTCAGGCTCTCTGGCTATGTGATTTTATTTTTAAATATTTATTCGTTTCATTTTTATTTTAAATTTTTTTTATAAAAGCAAAGAAAGGAAACAAAAAAAATTCTTTTTTTATTTGGCTTTTGGCAAAAATGTTTGTCCCTGCTTTGGCTTTGAAAATCGTTTTCAATCTACAACTGCTGCTACTGCACACAGACACACAAACACACTCATACCCTTACTAAAGCAAATAGAAAAACGAGAAAACTTTTCCCTCTCTCTCTCGCCTCTGACCGTTCAATATTGGTTTCAAATGCCTACGTGTGTGTGTGTGCATTAAATTTAGTTCAAAAGATATTTAGAGACCCCAATTGTTATTCTTGTTGGCATTGACTTGACTTGGTATAACAATTTTAGACACTTTTTTTCTCATTCTTTTTTACACTATTTTTCGGTTTCTTTTTTTTTTGGCTTTGCTTTCCTTTTTTTTGATTTCCATTTGACAAAGGTTTTCTCAAATATTTTTTTTTGTTATTTTTTTTTTTGTTCTACTGAAAGTCCAAAAAGAAAAAAAATCGAAACGAAATGTTTTTTACGTGTTATTTTATCTTTTTTTTACATTTGAATACTTTTACTGCCTGCCATCACTATTACCATCACCATCACCACCGCTGCCATCACTGCCCTTGCCACTAACACTAACACTTTGACAATGATTTCTTGTATGATTTCTTGGAAATCCATTCTCATTTGGTTCCATTTCATTTCATTTGTTTGTGATCACCACAAACACACACATACACACGTTCTTGATTTATTTATTGTATTCTAATGTATTCGTATTCGTAATCGTATTCCTATACCATATTCGTATTGGTATTGGCATTGGCATTGTTGTTGCTATTCGAGTTAGAAGTTTTGCTTTCATTTGCTCAAAACGAACATACCAATACATTAAGTTGGGGTTTTCTTTTATCTATTTTGCCACTACTTTTCATATTTCTTTTTCTGTTTTTTTTATTTTTATTCTCTTAAACAGTGGGCCACAATGAAGGATTCCTTTGGGGTTATGAATTCGATGAATTTTTTTTCTGCATTAGAATACTTAGGCTTTGCCATAACATTTACTGCCAACTCTAGATTGGTTGAGGCAGTTCATCCTTTTGTGGTAGACTTCGTCTACTTTTTCACACATTTCAGGCAGTATTTCGACAATAACTTGACGAATTTTTGTTTTAAAATCCTCCAGTTTTGATGGATTATCCAAGTAGACGCGGTTTTTGACGTAACCGCACAAAATAGTCTACAGATGTCAAATCTCATGATTTTGATGGCTAATTGTTGCTACCAATTATTATTAAATTTGTCTTAATGCGCTGCATTAGCACTGCGATCACACGATATATCGTACTCTCCTCAAATTTTATACGATATCGCTATAATTTCTCTTCTAAGCTTAAGCCTCTGACAAATTTCAGAATGCTACGTGGAATCAGCAATGACAATTCCATGCCTAGCACTTGATATGCACTCTGATGTATCTCCCTCGTATGCATTAAGGCCCCACAGGTTCTAAGAATGTGTTCCGATGATTTATTTCAATCGCCACAGAATCCATACGTAGGGCCCAAGGCAACTGCCATTTTGAATAAATGTATCCTGATTCTACAGTACCCTTTAAAAGACCGTTTGCCAGCCTTAGGGTATTTCTTGGTAGTCTGATGCATGACTCAGATCTCCTGCAACTATAATTTAACAACAAAACTTGTGATTGCCTCAAATCCACTTGATTTGAGAAAAGTCTGTGTCTCTCTTTGTCTTTGTCTTTCGTTAATAATATCTTTCCTAACTTTCGCTCACACTCTCCAGAAGAGTTCTGACACCATTAGTTGCGTGGAATCTCCCTTCCTTGCAAGTTCATATACATACGGATTTTTTTTTTTTTTTTTTTTTTTTTTGTAAAACCAGCACTCAGGGGATGGCCCCTACTCATGCAGTGCATTGTGCAGGTTTAGGAAAAGGGGTTATAGGAAGGTGGAAAGAGGGAGTAGTGTTTGTGGACATTTGATTTAAACTTACCAATATCATAACTGAGGGGAAAAACTTCCGTAGGAAGATCATTCCACAAGTGAACAGTGCGGACAAAAAATGAATTTTCCCTGTAATGCGTTGTGCGGTTCACTGGACAATCAACCACAAAAGGATGTGCTCTGCGAGAAGTACGAGTACCACGTAAAAATATGTGATTATCGGGAACCAAGCCCCCTATCTCTCGAGAACACCTCCCATTATAGTACCGATAGAACAATGAAACACACGCCACATTGCGACGATGCTCCAACGAATCAATAGAGTTGGATACCCTACTGTCATTAATAAGCACCTTCGCCCTCTCCTGTACACGGTCGAGAAGCTTCAAAATAGACTTTGAAGCACCGGCCCATACATGAGAGTTGTACTCCATACGAGGTCGGTCCCGACCTAGCTGATTCAGATTCTTCAGACTGTCCGATACTACCATCGATTTAATCTCAAAAAAGCAGAGAGCTGGAATGACGGCCTGACTGTTAGATAGTATTGCTATGCCATGTCTTTTGTATTTCCTATCACATTATACTGAGCTGATCATTCGATTCCATTGACTTTCGCTTGAAAAATACTTGCGAGTTTTTCAATGGGCTTAAAGTATTTCATTCAGGGGCCAAAAATGTCGTCTTCCAATCCAAGATTCGTTCTTAATCTATCTGTATAAAACAAAATAGTTTCTCTTTTAAAAGTATATGCAGCTTCCAGATTACTTTATTCATTTTTGTTAGAAAGTCTCGCTGTTTTCGCAATCCAAGAGTTCACTGGTCCTGTCCAGGGGACTGTTAAAGAACGACCTGTCAGCTTATCTATTTCGAAATCCCCCAATAAATTTCCTGTTAGATTTCCCTACCATTATCCGAACTTACTTACTTACTAATTGGCCATTAACAACCCGATTAACGGATTTCGGCCTGCCGTAACAAATCCTTCCAGGCGCCTCTGCTTCTTGCGCGCCTGCGCCAGTTGGCCACACCAATCGATGACAGGGCTTCCTCGATTTAGTCCTTCCAACGCAAACAATGTGATCTTCTTCAACGACTTTTGCAGATCCTCGCATTAAATACCCATCTCGATAGAGCATCCTCTTTCATTCGACCGACATGGCCGAGCCAGCGCAGCCGTTGAATGTTAATAAGCTGCACAACGTCTATTACGTTGAGGAGCGCATACAGCTCACTGTTGAATCGGATGTGGAAATCATCCTAACTACAGACTCCAAAACTTTAGTCTTCACTACCATATGCATCAGACTGGTTCTCATTGCCACGGTTATGTCAACACACATGCTACGATACTTCCATTTTTTTTCGAACGTCCCCGGCCTCACACTAACCCACCCTCACCCGACCGCGGAGGGCTCTTCCCCATTACGTAGGGACACGTCAACACTACGGTCCGGACTGTATCGGGTAAGGGAAAAGTAATCACAACGAGAACATAAATCAGCTACAGAACTTAATCACAAGCTGAATAAAGTAACAATAAACAGGAACTATCTATGACAAGGACGAAAATACATTTTTATATAATAATTTACAAATTAATGCCAGCATATAAGCTACGTTTTATATTAAAAACACTACAATTAAAATCAATAAAATCATAATATAAGTTAAAATTATTACATAATCTACGAAAAGGAAAATTACATTCATAGTTCGTTCTATAAAAATCTAAAGAAAAAGGACGATAGTGCCGTGAAAATCTTGCTGGAATACTGAAATTCAGGTTATAAAGCAAAAACTCAGAATCGATATCACCTTTAACCAGATTAAAAACAAAACAAATCCCTAAAACAGCCCTTCTACGTTCTAAAGTTGGAAGTTTAATCAAACCAAGTCTAGCCTCATATGATGGAAACCCATTGGCACAATCCCATCCTAAGCCACGTAAACATAACAATAAAAACTGCTTCTGCACAGACTCTATTGAATCGCTATGACAACGATAGTATGAATTCCAAATAATAGACGCATACTCCAAATTGGGTCTAACAAGTGAAATGTATAGCAGTCTTGTTATAGTTATAAGGATCAATGAATTCCCTAGCCCATCTTTTCACAAAACCAAGAACAGCCCGAGCCTTGCCAAGCATCATACTAATATGATCAATAAAAGACAATTTTATATCCAATAATACTCCCAAATTAAGAAATGTAGTCACAGTTTCCAAAAGGGCAAGAATTAATCACATAAGTGGACGAAATTACGTACCCGAGAGAGAAAACCATGCATTTACATTTCTTCAAGTTAAGATCCATTAAATTAATTCTGTATCAAGTTACAAACAAATCAATATTTCGCTGAAGAACAGCCTGACCATGATCATCATCAAAAGTATAAAATAATTTAACGTCGTCAGCATACATCAGAATATTACAATCAGAAATAGCACAAGGAAGATCATTAAGAAACAATAAAAACAGTAAAGGACCCCCAAATGGCTACCCTGCGGAACACCAGAAGTAACATATACAGTCTTAGACAATACATTCCTAAACAATACCCTCTGAGTCCCAAGGGAAAGGTAGGAGTCCAGCCAACAATGAATAATATCAGGAATACCGATTAATGAAAGTTTAAGAAGCAAAATCCTATGATCAACCCTATCAAAAAGATCGTCGAATGTCTTTTCCAGTTTATTGTAGCAAAACACGCGATATTTGTAGTGAAGAAATTGTGTAACAAAACCCAATTGTCATCAATCAAAGTGTGTTGTTGACAACACCTAAAAAAAACAATTTTTTTTTTTTTTTTATTCAAAAATCGAAATCCTGGAAACCACATTTTCTACCATCCCAACCCACTGTGCAGTGCATAGAAACGTATCTACTACGATTTGAAATATTTGAATTATCCATTTTAACGGTTTTCCCTATTTACACCAGCACTTTGTCTGTGTAGATAAATAATGTGAATGAACGGGGCAGAGAATGTACAAACGAGTGTAAACGAGTAAATGTATATATTAGTGTTTGTGTTTGTGTGGAACGCATGTTAAAAATAAGTGAACGAGTATATGTGTGTTTACACACACAATTTATTTGGTTTTATTTATTTTCCTTTCGCATGCTCTTCCTTTCTTGCCGCGATTCATGCGTTATTTTCTTGATTTTATTTTAATGTATACAAGTATTCAAGTGGCTGTGTATGGAAGCGTGTGTATATGTGTGTGAATATTTGGTTTATTTTCTTTGAATGCGTTTTATTGGCAATATGTTGTAGTGGTTGCTGCTATTGTTGTTTACTGTTCAATACACACAATATAAGAATCTCTTGGGGCACTATTTCTCAATACTTTGACTTTGTTATTCTGCTACACACTACTATGCTTTCGTTTTTTTCAAACACACAGAGAGGAGGTAGAGGGGAGGTGAAAAAAACAAGGAAAGTGGAAAACAGAAAAACGAAAAATTTTACAACATTTTGACCCACATTCAATGTCTTATAAGACGGAAAAGAAATCTTTATAAACATTTACTTGTTTTTCTTGTCTTTCTTACATTATTTCTTAACTACGTGTGTGTAAGTAAGTGTGAGTGAGTGAGTGTGTGATTTTTTTTTGTCTCTCGCTCTTCTTCACTTCTATTTTATGTGATACACAGCAAATGTTTTAGACGTTAAGAGTTAAGAAAGAGAATGAAAGAAACGAGAACTAAAAACAAAAGTAGAAAGAGAGCCTGAGTAAGAGGCCTGTGAGTGAGTAAAGGTTGAACATCATAAATCATAAATTGTTTTATAAGAGAAGAGAAGAAGCTCATCGCAGTGATTAATGTTTTAGCAACCATAAGAGTATTGTAAACTAAAACCAGCAGGCAATAGCAAAAATACATCAAAAATTACAACAACACACAAGCAAACAAACACAAAACAGAATAAATAAATAATGAAAATAGAAAATCTCTTAACAGACACACACTCATACACACACACACGGACACATACACGTGCTGTTTTTATAATCTCTTATTTATGGCATTTGATTTAAAGGAAAATGAGAGTGTTTTTTTTTCAATTTTTCTGTATTTCTTTTGCCCTTCCTTACGCTTTTTTATGTTGTCCGCTTCTTACTTTTGCTTTAATATTTGATTTTGACCTGCTTTAACGTTTCATGATTGTGGCTTGTCTAATCAGCTGGCCAATACCAATGGATTTGCTTGTTTGCTGGTTACAATATATCAATATTGACATTCAAAACTGGGTTAAAAGTTTTTTTTATAATTTTTTTCGCTCTCTTTTTTCCATCTTTTTTCATTATTATTGTGTTTTATTTCGTTTTTTTTTTTACCAATTTTTGTAAAACTAATTATAACAAGTCTGCTGGTAGCGTAGAAACTAATAATTTATTGGCCATGCCGGAGATGAGCATTTTATTGATTGCTTAACAACAACACTTACACTCACACACCCACAATACAACAAACAGTGATGACGTGACTATCATTTAACCCAAACTGTTTTGTTTTCAGCTCAAAATGACAGTTCTTAACATTTAAACGAATTGCTGCAGAGCTCAGTTCTACGTTGGTTTTAAGGAGCAGATGATGAGTTATCATGGGAACATCATATGAACGACATCAATTGTTCTTCTCATTCACTATCGTCTTAGTCTCGAAACTAACTAAGATTCAAATCAAGATGAGTGCATCCGGGCTCAGTCTCTCATAAGTATCGAACCCCTTAAACAATACCCCTTAAATATGATCACTTTACCCACTAGACTATTTCGGAATAATTCGTCTTATGAAGACAGAAGGGTTTACATAATTGATCATTACCATCTTTGAGTCAGGATTACAACATAGTTTTTCACAACTCCCACTTTGCGTGTGTTAACTTTTTTCAGGAGTGAAGGAGCCTACAGTTTAAACTCCACCTCGAAGGGCAGACTTTTGAGAAACTTTTTTTGCCAGAAGTCTGCTGAGAGAAGCAACCAACATTCAACCTACGATTACGGTGATTTCACTGTCTCTCAATACTTTGGGAAATGCTTCGAAACAGAAGTCAATGTAGTAAGTGTAAATCGAGCAATTTCGAAGGACTTTTCGTTATTATACACACGAAACAGGGGCAGTGATGTTGGATCAGAAGTGTTTGACTTTCAAGCGTAAGTTTACCCCATCGAAAGATGTATTTAATTCAACTTAAAGAGGAAGTACAGAAGGGAGGATAATATCAACACTATCTGACAGTCGTGTCACGATTTTGAGTACTGCGGTCATGCGATCTACTGTACTCCCCTTAAACTTAATAGGTTATTCCTATAATATTGTCTCAAAGTCTAGCGCTCGATACGCACCCAGGTGTTTCCTTTCTTTCACCGGATGTTTCAGCTTTATTCCGACTTTTTAGCATCTCAATCTCCTAACTGCCCGTCTATCTATTTCCTTCACCTTCTGTCAAAAAAGGCATTTCGCTTCTCTGATTTTCTATTTCCTCTATTATTTCCTTTTGTTTTCTTTCCTCTTCTGTTCACCACTCACAGGTGCCCCTCAGATGCCAAAAATATATTCCAGTGATTCATTCTCATATTACCGAATCTTCATGTTCCGCTGGAGACAACCCCATTCTGAATAAACGTCAAAAGACCGTTTGCCAACCTCAGGCTATTTCTTGACAACGAAAGTTGTGATTTCCTCAAATCCACTTCGTTTGAGAAGCGTACTTTCCTCTCTTTTTCATCTCCTTTCGTTAAGCTTACCATTTGAAACATTTGTTAGCCCTCCCACAGAAAGGTTCTGGTTCCATCAACGGAGTGGCTCCTATCCTCACAAGCTCATCTGCCGGCTCATTGTCGAGAATTCACACATAAGCTAGGGCTTAGCAAAGGGTAACCTTTCCTGTCCACCCAATTGATTCAGCTTCTTCGGATAGTCAGTTTTCTAACAGACACCTGTCTTCTGACGAGCCATTGTAGACTCAAAGAATACCCGGTGATGAGGAAACGAATTACCAGAACACATACTCGGAACCATTGTCGATTGGGGAAGCTAATTCAGTTTCAAGTGCTTCAATATGAAAAAAAATTTAAAATATGGCTGTATCCTCAAGAGACTCTTAATGCAGAGCACTTATGAATTGCGAAATATACCCGTATGGTTCTATTGGCATCGGAGTCTACAACCATGGACAGAAGCTGAACTTTTCACCCCTGAAATCAGTAATATTGTGCATAGAACGTGTGAGCACTTAATTTAGCTCTTCTATCCTAAATATCTTTTCAACACCAGTTTAATTTGCTATCTTCGTCTGTGGACACTTATCAGTACTGCCTCGGTTTTTTGCGCCACAAATTCCAGTCTCAGTTTAGTTGTCGGTGTTATTACGGGGCATTGCATTATGGGTACGCATGCGAGGCGCATTGGTCTTGGACACCTTGCAGAAGCTGCAGAGATGAGGAAGAAGAGGAGACTGTCCCTCATCTGCTGGGTACATGCCCGGCTTTTTGCCAAAGGAGAAGGAAGTACTGAAGTATTTACTACATGGATGGTCTGGAGGAACCGCCAACGATTGACATTGGTAGCCTGAATCGCTTCATCAGGAGCTCCGAGTGGTTTCGAGACTAGGGGATAACGGATGACTGTGGTAGCACAATGGGCCCAATGCGGCCTAAGTGAGTCCATCCAAACATTTTTCTTAATGGGCAGCCACCTCTACCTACCCTACCTACCCAATTCAAGTTCAGCATCATCCTGCAATGCATTTAAAAATATCAAAAATTACGTTCACTTTCGTTGCTCTCCATTGCAATAAACCCAACACATGACAAGACTTAAAAAACTACATGAAAACAGACAACAAGACTCAGGAAAGACACTACAGCCCCAGTAATTAGTAAGCATTTCTAAATCACTCAATTTAATTGAAAGTGTGCACTGTTGTTATTAATTTTATATACTTTGAACACACACATAAAGATTTTTTAGCAACTTCACTCTGCGCCTCTAAGCGTATGAGCAATAATAGATTCCATCATTATTTTGGAATTTTTTATTACTCATACGCCACCATATTGTATCGTGTAGACAAGTAGACGGTATTTATCTATTGTTTAGCCATTAAAATTTCTTTAAAATGCCATTAAATTCTGAAAAGTTGATAAAAATTTAACGCGTTTCTTTTTAAAAACCAATAAAAAATTATGACAGAAATTTACTACCGCCTGCGTGTGATGCTAAACTTTATGAAGATGATTGCCAGGATAAGATGTACGCCGTATGAGTGTTAATAAATTTCCTGTAATGTAATGTTTATTACACTCATACGCCTTCCTAATTAGTGCTCCTTTTCTTTTTTCTTCAATTGTTAGGGAAGCTATAAAAACACCTTAATATGGATGAGTAGTTCTGGAATTTTGGAATTTTTTTGTTGACTTAAATGAGTTTGTAAATATTTTTTAGATAGCAAGCAGTGATGGAAAGTATATTTTTGAAGTGATAGAAGTACACGGACTTCAAGTTACCCTTTTTCCCAAACCGGTTCGCCCGATTTTCATGATGTTTTCTTTTTCAAAGAGTCTGTAAATTCTGGAGTTTACTAAGGTCTTTTTTATTTCTACCTCCACTCCGATTTTTCTATCTCACTCTTCCGCTCTCTATCATTCTCACTCTCTCTATCTCCCTCTCTCTATCTCTTACGTCATTTGTCATTCAAATTCAGAAAATGGAGGGAACGCAGACTAGTTTACTGCATCAAAGCCTGAAGGATCACAGACAAAAGAAATGACTGTCTCACTCTCTTAAGTGGCCACTATAGCCCTTGCAGTGAAAAGTAAAGGGCAAACACAGCGATTGTCCAGTGACATGGGTACACTACACCCTTGTGAGTATTAAAGCTCATCCGATGTCCTTACCCAGTCATGCGAAGGCCAGAAGGCCATTGAATTAACAGGAGACAAGACTGCATCTGCTCTGTGCTGTACCACCAAAAGAAATTTGACATTCCTTCCTTAGGACGACAAAGCTGAGTGTAGGAGTTGCGAAATTATACACCCACCGCGGCTTTCCTAACAAGTTTATCAATATCTCAGTGTCACGGGATAGTTTTTCCTATAATGGAGGTAGAAACCAGGCATAGATCTCGTATATCGGATTCCTACCAACTAAAACCACCTCCATCGTCAACACATCACTCCTCGCCACTGTCATTTGGTACTACATTGCGGAGTAGTCAGTTCACTGTGCTGATCTTATTACCCTCAATGATTTCGTGATTTTACCACTTTAAGCTCTGGTCGTGGCATTGCTTTCTTCAATAATGGTTTGCTTATGTATAACTTGTACTCTTTTTTACAGTTTTGGTCTTCCTCATAAGTCAACGGGACATGCACTAAGTTACTTATACAGGAACTGAAAGGTTGCCATCTGAAACTTGCTAAAGACCTCCAGCAACTTAAAGAATGCTACAAACTTGCCAGACCTCTCCCACCGATTACTATCCTACATAAGCTATACCCTTTGAGAAATATGTGGGTAAACGCGCAACAATGTTGCATCAAATGTTTAATAGAAACCCGTGTTCAATTTATCGACCATTTTTAAACAGGCAGCACATCTTAAAAGGGAGTGTTGGTCTACAGTCGCCGTAGTCTAGTAGGTGTATGTTGTCTTATTAGATGTAATATCCAGGGTTCAAACCCCAGGTCAGACATCAAAACGAAAACATGAAAAAATATTTCTTAGGCGACTTCATCTCAGCACATTTTATCAAAAACTCTGGGAGTAAATAAAATTGCCTTGAAAAAGTTTCTCAAAAAAATCTGTCTTCGGAGTCGACTTTCAACTGTACGTCCTGCTACTCATGTATAAAATTAACACACACAACATGATTGGTGTAAGAAACAATGTCGTAAACCTGACTGCAGCATTGTAATGACCAATTACGTATGTATTGTTACGAAAATGAAGAATCAAAATAATGGTGTTTTGCTTTTACATCGCTTCACATTGAAATTATAAACAAAAGCTACAAAAATAAAACAATGCAGTAAACAAACCTGTTTACAAATTATCGTACTGCTTAATAGAACAACAAACACCAGCATAAAAAATGGTAAACAAGTAAACAAAAAACATCAAACAACACTACAACAATAAATGTAACGATGTTTACGTTTATAGAGATTTCGAGAAGGCGAAATAATGAACATTCGCCTTCAAGAACATTTATCAGACTGTTAACCCTGCCATATAAAAGGCAAAGCAAAGCAGGCGACTGAAGTTAGTGAAGTTCAGTCAGTCTTGTGTGGAGACGCGGTGTGTTCGAAGAGAGTAATCGTGGTTTGAAGATCTCCGTTACAAAGATATGTCAAATAATCGTCTAGTAATTGTTATTATTTATGCAAAGGGTATAAACAAATGAAGAACAAAAAAGAGCAATTGTTGTTGTTTACATCAAGTTGTGAACAGTGGCACACAGAATTAAACACAAATTTATTTTAATTTTATTTGCAATCTACGAGCTCATATTTTAAACGGTTTTTAAAAGGTAAAAACGTAGCAGTATATATGTTACTCTACACCTTAAACGCAGTATCCATTTCATTGCAAACCCAATTTGTATGTGGTTTTCTCTATGATATGGTGGCCAATTAATATTACCCATCCCTGTATTTTCATTTAATAAACCCAAGGGAATTATTCAATTTCCCTTATGGAATCTCTTTGACTCTCCCCCTGTCATGCCACAGTTTCTTGTTAAAAGTGATAAAAGTTTTTAAAGCCATAAAAATGTTGATTCCATTAGTTTTCCCACTGACACACGCATAAAAAGTTATCATCATCATCAGATGTTAAGGTAACGCAATAAAAAAGCAGAAGAAGTCCTAAAAAGCATAGAAATTTAAATGCAGAAATAGTGAGAGGCAGACACAGAAAGCAGAGAGAGAGTGATGCGTTGTAATGATGATAATTTCGAAAACATGTTGAATTTTTATGTGCCAAAGTTTATAGGCCTGTTTGGCAAATAAAAATTGTTCACAGGTAGTTGTTATGGAAAATAATAAAATATTCGTGGCATGGCACCTTTGCAACCATACGCACTTTTTTTTTTTTGATTTTATGATGCTATTCCGGTGTACATACGTACGCCACTATGTATTTCGGTTAGCAGGGCTATTTATTAAACATTAAGAAATTAATTGTTTTTAAACAAATTTATGAAATAAAAAAATTATTTATTAAGCAATTATTGATTTTTTTCATTGTTGTTATTGTTGTTTTTATTTTCTTTACAGAAACGAAAAATTTTATACCTGCTGCGATGAACCCTATTTGGATATCACATTTAATATAACCATGCGCCGTAAAACCCTTTTCTACACAGTTAATCTCATTATACCCTGTATGGGCATTAGTTTTTTAACAATTTTAGTGTTTTATTTACCATCCGATAGTGGTGAAAAAGTAAGTATTTCACCAGAGTTTTTAATTATCATCCACACACATACACACAGAATAGATCACTTAAAAACACACGCACAAAAATTCTCATACTTAGAAAATATGGAACGATTAGTACTCCCCTCTTCAAAATTTCGTGTTCTATGTTTCGGAAGCCTAGCGTGAAATCAACAACTCTTGAGAAGATTGACAGACGTAGTTTGCCAAAGATAGGCCCATGATTTATTCGATATTCCCATAGGTGTAGGTAGGTAGGTAGGTAGAAGTGGCTGTCCCCTCGATGGAGTCATGAGTGGACACACTTAGGCCCCATTTTGATACCACAGTTTCACATTATCCCCTAGTCCATGAACCACTCGGAGCTTTCGATGAAGCGGCTCAGACTGCCAATATCCATGCATGACAGTTCATCGAGATAATCCATGTATGTAGTAGGCACCCTCTTTCTCCTCCGACCAAGTGCCGGGCATGTACAAAGTATGTGAAGAACAGTCTCATTCACCTCCTTATCTCTACAGCTTCTGCAGAAATCATTCGCAAGACCAATACGCCTCGCATGCGTTCCTATAATACAATGCCCCATAATAACCCCGATAACAGTGCTGAGCTTAATTCTTTTGAGTTTAAGCAGAGCCCCCGCGCGCTTCTCATCCAGCCTTGGGCAGATTTTCTGTGCCGTTCTGTCCGTGTCTGAAGCTGCCCATCTACTGTTGATGAGGTCCACGATTGCATTGTCAATTATAAGCTTGCAGGTGCCCAAAGGGATACCTCATGTAGAGAATTCATCAGAGAGTTTGATGGTCGTGCCCCATAGGTGTAAATAATCTAAAAATGTTTGCCAACTTTCCTCCAGATCCGGTCAAATGATAATGGTAAACGTCGTTAGAATAATAAAGAAATTTGGAAACGAAACAAGACTTCTAAACAAAATTAACCTGCTAATAAACGGTGAATAAACTTTTGTTGAACTGCATAAAAATTCATGCATTCAGGAACGAAAAAACTCGTCATCCCTATTATAGAAATACTTCGTATGACGAGATATTTCGTCATACCCTGTCAACAGGTTAATCGCCTGTCGATACTGGTAAACATCCATTACTGCTAGTATAGCCAGGCCTGTTAAGTTCTCTACTACCCTATTTCAGTCAATTTCCTTCCTAGTCCTCTCGTTTGCCGATAAGACAATAGATTGACGGCTTCGGAAATGGGTAGAACAAAGTAGAAAATCTAGTCAAGGTTGGAGGGCGCACACTAATTCTGCTTAGACTCCAAAGAAGCACGCTCAGTACTGTTTTGATCTTGGACATCTTCCAAATGATTTCCGCAGAAACTGCAGAGATTAGAAAGAGCAAGAGACTGTAATTCACCTACTAGGTACGTGCCCGGCAATATATCGTAGAAGAAAACGTCACCGACGATATGGCTGATCTGTGGGAACTGAGTATTTTTATCAGAAGATCCGAGTGGTTTCGGGACTGGGGGATAACTGGGCCCTAAGTAGTAGTCTAAGTTAGTCTATCCAATTTCCTGAAGTAGACAGCTACCTCTACCCATCCCTTCTTATGTAGGTAACTTACAATAAACTCCAAGAAGAGAATACTTGCAGAAGGTAGGTAGGTTGAAGTGGCTGTCCCCTGGATGGAGTCATGAGCGTACACACTTAGGTCGCACACAGTGCCAATTGTGATACCACAGTTCCTCATTTCCCCTATTCCAGGAACCATTCGGAGCTTCCGATGAAGCGATTTAGGCTACCAATATCCATACAAGACAGTTCATCCATATCCTCCATGTAGTAGGCACCCAGATACCTCTTTCCCTACCGACCAAGTGCCGGGTATGTGCACAATAGGTGAAGAATAGTCTCATCTTCCTCTTCATATCCACAGCTTCTGCAGAAATAATTTGCAAGCTGTCCAAGACCAATACGTCTCGCATGCGCTTCTATAATGCAATGCCCCGTAATAACCCCAATACCTACTTCTTTGGAGTTTAAGCAGAGTCGCCGTGCGCCTCCTATCCAGCCTCGGCCAGATCTTTTGCGCCGCTCTGCCCTTAACCGAAATTGCCCACATTCTGTTGACCAGATCTACGGTTGCATTGTCAATTATAAGTTTGTAGGTACCCAAAGGGATCCCCAACGTAGTTCATCAGATAGTTCGAGGGTCGTGCCCCTTCTGGCCAGTTCATCTGCTCTGCAGTTGCCAGGAATATCATTACGTCCCGGTACCTATGTGATACAAACATCATATCGGTTCGCCACCTCAGTGAGATATCTGCGACAGTTGTACACCGTCTTGGAGTTTATTACACCGGAATCCAATGCCTAGCCAAGCGGCTAGGCTATCGGAAAGTATGATGATTTTCCGTCCGTGAACATTTTTGTCCACAATAATTTTCACCGCAGCCTAAATTGCTGAAACCTCCGCCTGAAAGACGTTGCAATGATCTGGTAGCCTTATAGACTTGGATATTCCGATTGATTCCGAATAGATGCCAATTCCAACGGCTCCTTCCAGTTTGGAGCCATGGGTGTAAATTTGTGCGGAGTCCCTTGGGAGGTTCACTGAATCACTCCTCCAGTACTCCCTTTCCGGAATGAATGTCCCATAGTTCATTGAGAAGTCATATCGCGGTATCATGTAACCATTGCCTCCGACAATATCAATTTCTCCCAGTATCTTTGTATGGCCAATGCCCGATGCATGTCATTGTCCAGTAGCCCAGAGACGCCTGCTAATCTTTGCAGCCACGCTCCTGCATGGAGGTCAAGCGGCAGAAGGTATAATATTATCTGCAGAGCGATCGTAGGAGTAGTGAGCAGAGCACCACTGATAATTATTAGCAATAAACACAAGTATTGTGCAGAATGGCAGGAGATGCATCTAAAACGAAATTCATTGTGGTGGGTAGCAAGTGCCTCTTTAACAGAATCCTGAACAGAACCAGTAAAATTTAAGATTTTGGAAGTGTTTGGAAACAAAATTGTGTAACAAGAGTGAAAAAAAAATTGTCAAGGCTGCATACACTTTTAGAAGACACTCCAACCTGTGCTATATGGATGGGCCGAGAACAGATAATGGAACAGGAGCGGTTAGGTTCGGTCCCAGAGAGAAATATTCGGAATTTGTGGAGAAACTGTAGAAATCTTGCAATTGGAAGTTTACGTCATCGAAAGATGTGCTTAATTCAACTTAGACAAGGAGTTCAGAAGACAGATTAGACCACCATCCGAACACTTAATTCATATGTATACTTGAAAATAGTACGGGACTGTAAGGGTAACTGAATCAACTTAGCTGGGAAATACTATTGGATCCCAGGCAACGTGAGAATTCACGGCAATAGGCAAACAGATCAGCTTATGAGAAGGGATGCTACCACACCGCAAATAGGTGAAGAGATTTAGAAAAGTATACTCGACGAAGGAAGTCAAATGGATTTGACAGAATCTAAACTTTGGCTAAGTAATTCGCTCCAATTCGCTCTAAGAAAGAGATCATGCCTAGACTATTAGATTCAGAAATAGTATGAGACAAGCTATCGGCCATTTAATCGGTCTTTATAGGCTCAAAGAACACGTGTTCAGAATAAGGATGACCTAAGCCTTGTAAATGGGTTTATTAACGAGGAGAATGAATCATTAGAACACTTTCTTGAGCCTTAAAAGGAAACACGTGGACGCATATCAAATAATAGGCAAGGGCTTATCGTTTCTGACATCGCACAAGATTTGAGCTCATCCCTGGACTATTAGGCTCAAAAGTAGTATGAGACTAGCAATCGGCCGTTTGATCGGGCACTATAGGCTCAAAGAACAAATGTTCAGAATAAGCATGGCCCAAGCCCTGCTTATATAATCAGTAACGAGGAGAAAGAATCATCAGAACTCATGCTTACATCTCAAAAGGAAGCACGTGGTTGCATATCAAATACTAGGCAAGAACTTATCCTTTCTGAGGCTGGATAACATCCAGAGGTTTGTCAAGGCATCAGGATTGGACTAGGCATTATAGAGATATTCTTTATTACGGCTAGTACAATAGATCGTGCGATCATTCTACTCTAGTACCTCTAAACAACAATAAGTGATAGGAGATGATACTTTTGATATAGTGACTGACAGTCTTATTATATGTTGCAGCTTTTTGACGTAATCTTTTCTTAGACAGATTAACTACGACTTCACTACCTAGTATGGACATTAGGTTTTAATCTCTTCAAATATAATTAGAAATAATCATTAATCCGATCTACTAGGAGTATAGTTTTACTCCTTATCGTTTTAATAAAGGGTGTTTTTTATAGAGGTATAGAACTTTAAGTTGCAATAAAACAACGATGGATGATTCGATGGACATGAATTTTATTTATCCGAAAGATAATCTTGTGGCATTACATTTTAAATATGATTTCTGGCATATGACCGCCACAGCTGGCGCGGATGTAGTCCAATCTGGACGTCCAATTTTCGATGACTTTTTCCAACATTTGTGGCCGTATATCGGCAATAATACGGCGAATGTTGTCTTCCAAATGGTCAAGCGTTTGTGGCTTTACCGCATAGACCAATGACTTTACATAGCCCCACAGTAAGTAGTCTAGCGGTGTTAAATCACAAGATCTTGGAGGCCAATCCGCAGGTCCAAAACGTGAAATTAGGCGGTCACCAAATGTGTCTTTCAATAAATCTATTGTGGGGCACGAGCTGTGTGACATGTTGCGCCGTCTTGTTGAAACCACATCTCCTGGACATTCAATGGTTATTCAATTCAGGAATGAAAAAGCTAGCAATCATGGCTTTATACCGATCACCATTGACTGTAACGTTCTGGCCACCATCGTTTTTGAAAAAGTACGGGCCAATGATTCCACCAGCCCATAAAGCGCACCAAACAGTCAGTTTTTCTGGATGTAACGGTGTTTCCACATACACTTGAGGATTACCTTCACTCCAAATGCGACAGTTTTGTTTGTTGACGTAGCCATTCAACCAGAAGTGCGCTTCATCGCTAAACAAAATTCGCTTATGAAAATCGGGAACAACGATAATCTCGTTTTGGGCCCATTCGACGAATCTACGCCTTACTTGATGATCGTTTGGCTTCAAATCTTGCACGAGTTGGATTTTGTAAGCACGCAAACCAAGATCCTTCCGCAAAATCTTCCATAAAGTGGATGGACACAGATCCAATTGCTGTGCTCGATGGCGGATGGACTCATTCGGGTCTTCCTCAATGCTACGCTCTAAAGCAGCAATAGCTTCTTCTGTACGCACCGTACAGCGTCTCTGGGGATGCGAGTTATCAATAAGAGTAAACGTGGTGCGAAAACGTTCCATGGTTAATCGAATTAACTGCTCTGATGGACGATTTTGTCGACGATAAAATGGACGTAGTGCGCGATACGTTTTCCGCACAGAACCATTATTTTCGAAATAAAATTGCACTATATGCTAGCGTTGTTCAGGCGTGAGTCTATTCATGATGAATTGCCAAACCAAACTGCGAATAAATCACTTGACAGCTGTTAAATCGGTCGCCATCTTGAAAAGTAATGCCAACTTGAAGTTCTATACCTCTATAAAAAACACCCTTTATAATCAGAAATAATTATTACTCCGATCTACTAGGAGTATAGTTTTCCTCCTTATCGTTTTAATAGAAACCTGTAGCAATGTTTCCAAGCTTGAACACTTAAATTTACTTCAATCCTGCTTTACAAACAAATTTTTTGTGTTTTTTATTGCTTTTGTTTTAATTGTTTTCCTTATTAAAACGATAAGCGTTTATAAACTCCCATAAAATTGTTTTCCTTTCGGTATTATTTACGTTACAATGTTACAACAACGGTAAAACAACGTTAGCAACGGTTATTCAATTTCTTTTTTAATCTCCTGCCCTGGCATTTTCCTATTTTTTTTCGTTTTTCTGTTTGTCGTCGATGTTAATGTGTTTTAGTTTGGCGTTGTCGTTGTCGTTATCGTTGTTGTTGCAGTTGTAGTTGTATTATTATTATTATTATTACTACTGTTGCTCTAACTGTAATAATTGTTGTTGTTTTATTACTGTTTTTTTTCTTCCTCTTCTTCTATTATGTTTATTTTTTTCATTCGTTGTGTTTGTTCTGTTCTGTTCTGTTCTGTTCCTATTGTATTTTCCAGGTCTCATTAAGCATATCCATTTTACTGTCGTTGACTGTGTTCTTCTTGCTGCTGGCGGAAATTATACCGCCAACATCGTTAGTTGTGCCACTTTTAGGGAAATTTGTACTTTTTACAATGATACTCGATACATTCAGGTAAGTCTTTCCCTTCTCTACTACCATACTATTATTTCTCTCGTTTTGTTTTTTATTTTCTCTCTTTTTGTATTTCCAATATACATATGAACAGTTTATATAGCCCCAACGATATGCAAATGCATATTCAAATAAATTCTACGATAAAAAAAAATCAAAAAAAAAATCGAAAAAAATCCCAGAGAATTTAAATCCAATATTTGCATTGTAATGGTGAGATTTGTTTTATAGTGTATAACGTAGGCATCAATATGCAGATTTTTTTTATTTTGTTTATCAAATCCTAGACGAGTATACAAACTACACATACACACACACACACATACATATATTTTGAAAATAATGCAACTGTCGCCAGTAACACCAAGAAGAATGTCTCCTTCTTGCCAAACATCAGCATTATCTTTTAATGCTAACGACAGTTCTCATAGTTTAAATGGATATACCGCCATTTTGTAATTTAGGTGACGATTAGGCTGATTGTGCCTAACCTTCAACGCACAAGTGTTTTAAAATCACATCGTATTTCAGAGATAACGGAAAGACTTTTCAAGGTTCAGTTTGATATGCATTCCAGAGCCTGAACGAAGAAACCTTCCAAGTATTTCTATGTAAGTTTCCCCAGAGAAATATCCGATGCTAGTCCCTATACAGGGTGGCTGATATGTATTGCAACCAACTTCAGGTTGCTATCATTTGTAAACAGCTCGTCTGACAGCTGACATATTTATTCCACTGACAGTTCATTTTATTATTTACAAGCTTACAAAAGCATTTTGATCTGTTGCATTCAGAAAAAAGTTATTCGTGATGGAATTCATGTGTGATAGTGTAATTGCTTTATATTTGGCTGGAAAACCACAGGTGGCTATCGTTAGAGCTCTCCAGCATTTAAATGTGAATAAATCTTTTGTTTCTCGTACCATTGCTCGTTACCGTGATACTGGCAGTGTTGCATCGCGTCCAAAAATTCGACGGAAAAAAACGGTAACAACACCAGAAATGATCCGAAAAGTGAAGGCCAGATTTGATCGAAATCCACGCCGCAGTGGTAGAAAAATTGCTCGTGAGCTGAACATATCACGAGAACGGATGCAACACATATTGAAAAATGAGCTTGGACTAAAGCCATTGAAGTTCCAAAAAGTGCAAGAGCTCACCGATGGACAAAAAAAAGTTAGACTGGAAAGAGCCAAGGAGTTACTTCGCTTGCACGAAAGTGGCCAGTTACCGAATTTGGTTTTCTCCGATGAGAAGCCATTCCAAATTGAGCAGTTTGTGAACAAACAAAATGATCGGGTTTACTTGCCAAAGAGGTCAGCTGAAAATTTACACATGCGATTGGCCACCAGAAATCAAGCGCCGCCGATGGTAATGGTGTGGGCCGCCGTAACAGCCGATGGTCGCTCCCGCTCGTATTCATCGACCGTATTCAATGCCGAATATTATAGGGAAAATGTCTTAAAGACAGTATTGAAGCCCTGGGCAGATAAACATTTCGGCCGCACCCATGGACATCCGAACAGGACTCAGCACCACCGCACTTAGCACGCGTAACCAAGAATGGCTTAAAAAGGAGGTTCCTCGCTTCATTTCTACCGCACAATGGCCACCAAAATCTCCGGATCTCAATCCGTTGGACTTTTGCGCCTGGGGCATTTTGGAGAGTAAGGTTCTCACTAAAAAAATACCAAAGTGTCGATCATCTCAAGACGGCGCTTCGCCGGGAATGGGACAAAATACCGCAGAGCCACTTTCTTGCAGCCTGTGATGGCTTTGTCGGCAGTTTGAAGGCCAATTTTTCGTACCAAAGGTGGCCAATTCGAACAAATCTAAATTGATTCTAAAATTTGATGTTATTTCCCACATTTTTTGCTTTTGAACAATAAAATTAAAAAAAAATTAAAAAAATATAACGCTTTACTTTGTTGCATTATATATCAGTCACCCTGTGCTACCACAATTGAGCACCTACCTCATTTCCTTCACAAACCTCAACGCTGTACCGATACCTATAGTCAATTGAAAAACTGTTTGCATCTTATGATGGTGATAGCTATTATTCCCTCTATCCTATCTAAGAGTCCATAGACTCTGAGTGAAATCGATTAGACTTCGTCTGAATCCAGTCTTAAGAGAAAATTTCACATGGTCCAGGAGTTTCTGAGGAAGTCTACAATGTGTTTCAAACCACAAATCACGCTGTGGAACTGATCATGAGCAAGAGATCCTCCAACTAATAAGATTTCTATCCCGGCCACAAAAACAGTCAGATAGATGACTGACACTCTCTTTCGAATGCAACCTTCAATGCTAAACTGGTTGGTAACCTTGACTCCTTTGATCAACTGTCAGTCTAAAATGAGTTCCTGGTCACAAAGTTTAGGTTTAGGTTTAGGTCGGAGTGGTAGCTCTGATATCACAAAGCTCACTTGAGCACGCATAGCGGCCCGTTGTGAAGCCACGGGTGAACGCAGTCCCTGTACTGACCAAGTTCCACCAAAATCAGGGAAGAGGAAGAAGTTGGTCAGCGCAAGGGCTGCACAACAAAAGCACGACTACCCCGCACTGGAAAACCAGCCAGAAAGTTTGATGAACGAAGCTATATCCTTGATGTCAATAGATGATAGCTCCGTCAAGCTAAAAATAAATGGGGAGCCAAATAACCTATATCTACACTTAGCAAGAGACGGGTACTGACAAAGAAAGTGGATAAACAAAGTCTCCTCTTCCTCAGCGGATCTGCATTCGCGGCAGAAGTCGTTAAATGGGAGCCTCATTCTCTCCGCATGTCTACCCATAACGCAATGACCTGTAAGCACGGCCACTGTGGTTGAGATAACGTCACGACCAAGACCAAGTAATTGGTTGGTACGCCGTCTATCCATCAAGGACCAGGTGAGTCTAGCGGTGGAGCAGGACTCCTCATTGAACCAGGATAGGTGGTCACAAAGTAATCTCGGGTAATTCTGAGATTACTAGATCCAGTCACTAACATAAATATCTTAGACTTTCGCTGTTAGACTTTCTATTAGGCAATCGTGACTGAACAATTCTAGGCAGTGGAAGGATCTTGCAAGACTCAGCTGGTCTACATTATGTAGGCAGTTTACCAACTAAAAACTTAAAGTGTACCGTGAGCACATATCTGTCACTGTATATATTTTCACGGATCATTACATGCTAAGAGCCTTTGTTTAACTGGAAATGAATTCTGCAAAGGTTGCAGATGGATTTAGAAAGAAGAGAGTATTGTCCGCCCATTTTATTTGTCAATGTACTATGTCTACAACTTGACACAAACTTCTCTCATTTCTTACGAATTCCTCGATATTCTAACGAAGCTATCGTTTTATTAGACAACGAATCGATCACTAAATTTATTGAACTTTCAAGCTTATTTAAATGCGAAGCCCTGCTTTTGGTGGCAGGACCGCTTAACCAGCACCAGTTAATCAGACCGCTATGTGTGTTGAAGGGAGCTTTGATTTGACAAAGTTACCACTCCCTTCTATCATTTGCTGCGATACCAAGACGTTCTCTTTTGAATCACTTTGTCTATCTTATTACAATCTTCGTGATCTGATCTCGGATGGGTAGTATTACGGACTTCTCTCTGGAGGGGCAGTTTATCTGAAGTTAATATGTTCAGATCAACTTAATTACTTAATTAATTAATTATTGCAGCCTTTAATCAGGATTACAATCTAGCTTTTCACACCACCTTTGTTGGGAGTTGAATTTATCCATGCGTAGCGGGATCCACACTTTAATGTCGACTTTGAGCGACAGAAATAGGAACTATTCATGGCAACTTTTACCAGAAAAATGCTGAGAGAAAGTCGCTGAAAGAAATTTTTTTCTTCATATTTCGTTTCGTACGAAGTGTTTGAACTATGGTTTGAACCAAGGACTCTTGTCTAATAAGCCAACAAATTACCTACTTGAGCCGTTAAAGTGACTTTAGACTTTGACATATACCCGTAGGGAGACAGTCCATATAACCACAGGCTAGAGCTGTGTAAATGCCAGTGTATAGGTAAATAAATTTGTGTCTCTATGTGTGTGTATGGGTTGATATTTAGTTTTTTTTCCTTATAAATAAACATGAGCTTGAGTATGATGAGTATGGACTGGGTAGACGATGATCTATTTTTAGCGAATTTTTTTTCTTTTTTTTTTTGAGAACACAATCAAATATTGATTTATTGCATCGAATGTCTGTTGCATTGAATATGCAACATGAAATGATTGTGGCATAAAATTTTTACAATATTTCAGTTTTTTAGTTGAACAGACGGACACAAAAAAAAAACGTTGTTAAACAAGTGACAGGAAAAACACAAAGGAACAAAAAAATGCGAATCACAGAGTATACAAAAAGATGAGTAGAATCGAATCATAGTCATAATTTCTGATACTTATACGCATTCATACTTATTTTAATATCATGGAACCTCTACTCATATTTAAAGTTTGAAGTGTACTCATCATATTCATACTCAACAACATGTATGATATTGTTGATTTTGACTCTCCATAACTCATCATATACACGAAGCACAAAATAAGTATGAATCGCGGTACGAACACTAAAATACTTACACGAAGGTTGTGTGTTTGCTCTGCTTGCTTGTGTATCTTGTTTCTTTTTTTGTAAATGCAACAACAACTAAGACTGGTTCGAGTCACCCGAAGTATTATAAGTATTATAAGTATTTTTCTAAAGTTAGAAATCTGAATGAGTAGGCTTATGAATCAAACATATTTCGAATGGTATGAGTTTGATGTCAACGTTGTACGCATACGTATTGCAACCTGTACTTATAAATCAACGTTGTAGTGAGTGAGTATGAATGAATCAGAGTACATAAAGGGTCCGCCAAATAACTTTCTTTCTTTTTTGAAAATGCTTTTAAAAAAACTACTGAATATTTTCTCAAATTTCTTTTTTTATTTGAAAGTACAATCCTTCCGGTTAATAATGGAAAATAACTTCATTCAAATGGCTGCCTCGGCTGGCCATGCAGTAACCTACACCAGAAGATGCCGATTTTGGCAAAAAAAATCATCTTTTCAGATGAAGCTCATTTTGATCTTGGCGGGTATATATTGAAAAGCCGACGCACCCAAAACGAGTCACTGTTTGGTGCGGATTTTGGTCCAGAGGCATAATTGGGCCATTTTTCTTCGAAAATGAGCAAGGAGTGGCCGTTACAATCAATGGCGATCATTGTCGGGCCATGTTGAACGAATTTTTGTTCACAAAAATTTAAGAGGAGAATATTGGCAACATTTGGTTTCAACAGGACGGCGCTACAGCCGAAGCTACACTCCATGTTTTGCGCCCTGTCTTTGAAGATCGCTTTATCAGCCGCAGAGCTGATGTCGTTTGGCCACCTCGGAGCTGCGATTTGACACCGTTGGACTATTATTTGTGGGGTGCCGTCAAGGATAAGTGTTACGCCGACAAGCCAGAGACAAATGACGCTTCAAAGGACAATATTCGTGAAGCCATTGGTGAAATACTGCTGCACACAATCGATAATGTGCTTAAAAATTGGACGGATCGTGTAGGCTACTGCATGGCCAGCCGAGGCAGCCATTTAAATTAAATTATTTTCCATTATTAACCGGAAGGATTGTACTTTCAAATAAAAAAAATTGAGATAATATTCAGTAGTTTTTTTTTTAAAGCATTTTCAAAAAAAAAGTTTTTTGGCGGACACTTTAGTTAAATTTCAATATTGTTGACTCACTTATGTTCAAAACTTCATGAGTGCTTATGAGTAGCGAAAAAACGATTCATTGCTGATCTCTGATGCGAATATAATTGAAAACTCAAAGACAATTGCGTATAATTTTAAATTTAAAAAATGTTTCCTTTAATTTTTCAACTTAAAATTATGGTTGACTGTGTTAAATTTTAACTTCAAACGGAGAAACTGTTCCCACTTCTCTGGTTAGCGTTGCAATTGTGTCAATAATTTTTTTCCCTTTGGATAATTAATGCTGAATAAACAAATAAAATCGTCATCATCGTCAACGTCATCGTCATCGTAATCATTATTCTTATTAAAGAAAAGCAAATAAAATTTATTTAATTTGCTGTTGACTAAATAATTACAACCATAATAACAACAATTGCTGCAAGTAAATACAACACAAAAAAACACAGAAAATAAATACAAATTAAATAAATAATTGATTATTTAAACGTTTATCCATCCATCCATCCATCCATCCAACCATCCATCCATCTATTCGATTTGCCTGTCCGTCTGCCTATCTATATGTCTGTCCGCCCCATCATGTGTTGTTGCTATTCATGTTTATGTCTTGTTTATTTGTCAACAAATGATAAATCTGTGTGTGCGCTCGAGTATATCAGTAAGTAAGTATGGATGTGATTGCCTAACGGCTGATCCATAGTCAATATAGAATCACATGACCACTGGCCATCATAATAATGTTATTAAAAACACCCACTCCCTTATGTTTGTATATGTGTCCGTGTGTCCGTGTGTGTGTGTACGAATTGTTTAAACAATATCAGTCCAGCATCAACGTAATGACGTTAGAATTTCGTGGTTTAGCGTAATTGTTTGATACATGCACAGGCCATTAAACTAATGTTTGGCATTTCTTATGTCATACATAGAGAGAGAGTGAGAGAGAGACAAAGAGAGTGATATGTACACAGTCATACAAAGCCATAGATACATTTATAATTACACCTATACATACTTAAATATGTAGTTATAGGCAACATGCTGAGTTGCCATAACACTTTTAGGCACAGGCGGCATTTTTTTTCTTCTTTTTGTTTTGTTTTCTTTTTTTTTTTCTTTTTCTATGGCTTCTGCACAAGGGGGCAAAATAATGGTGCTCTATTGTGTTCTTTTTCTAAATGAAGTGTGCTGTAGTTGACTGTCAATAGTGTCTTGATTATAATGGGTAATTTTTTAAGAGCTATTGGAAAATTTTTGCAAAAAAAACACATAAAATTCAGAAAAATGCATGAAATCTTTATTTGAATCGATAGTACGGTCCATACAATTTAATGTTTGAAGATTATTTCATGCAAATGTAGACCGCGACTGCGCCTCAAATGGTCCATCCGCTTAGTCCAGTTTTAGCATACTCTTTCCAACATTTCGGCCGGTATCTCACGAATAAATGCTTTAATGTTGTCTTCCAATGTGTCAATTGGAGCGGGCTTGTCTGTATAGACATGAGCTTTAACATGAGCCCCACAAAAAATAGTCTAAAGGCGTTAAATCGCAAGATCTAAGCGGCCAATTGACCGGTCCCGAACGTGAAATAAAATGTTCACCGCACTCGCCTCCCAATAAGTCCATCGTTACGCGTACTGTGTGGCATGTGACACCGTCTTGTTGAAACCAAATGTCATGAAAGTCAAGCAAAAAAAAGTTGGATATCATCTCACGGTAGCGCTCACCATTAACAGTTACGTTACGATTCGCAGCATCTTTGAAGAAATACGAACCAATGATGCCACCAGCCCATAAACCGCACCAAACTGTGACTTTTTCTGGATGCATTGGTAGCTTTTGCAATGCTTCTGGCTGATCTTCATGTCCAACAATAGAAATTTGATGCGAAATTTAGTCACAATAGCCCGAATAGCCGCTTCAGTGGGTCGATTAAACTGACCATAAAATGGAAGAAGCGCGCGATGAAATTTCTTAACAGAGCACGTATTTTGATAATAAAATTCAATGATTTGCAAGCGTTGTTCGTTTGTAAGACAATGCATGGTTAAATTATAGATCAAACTGAAGATGTTTGACAGTGAAACAAACGACACGAAACGTGCGTGAGCTGTTTAAACCAGTGTTGCCAAAAAAATAATAGCTCAAAAAAATCACCCGTTATAAAAAGGTTCCATAAAAAAAATATCCCGCTTTATGGAACTTCTGTGATTTGTGAGTGACAATATTGATTTTGATTTTTCGCGGCTTTTCGTTTGACCCATTTGTCCACCACTAAGAGGATTTTGCACGGGCACAAGCGTATTATTTTTGTCTAAGCGACAGGAAGACAATAATAGGCGACTCAGTGTCTTCTTTTTTCTATGGAGTGTCTAGCATTTTTAGCCAGAAGTAATGAAAGGGTGCGTTACTTAAGTCTAGGGAAGCTAAAGTTACAAATCCTTATTCTTCTTGATCCCCAACATCTATCTAAACAGGTGCTTAGGCATCATCATCTCAAACAGAGGCTACGGAAATGCAAAGTCAGATCCTTCTCCGAATTCTCTGGGAATAAACAGCAGCGGCTGGAAGGAAAACAGGCTGTGGTATGTTTGTAGAGAGCTTGGATATCAGAAACCCATATAGACTCTCAGTGTCGTACAGGTGACTACCCCTACGACGTTTAGATTGCTACTCAGTGGCATAATATTCCCTGAGGATATACGGATAATAAAAGGCAACCAGGCTGCCATAAGATCACTACTACGTCACTATTATAATGATCCCTGAGCATAGGGACATACCTGGAAGTTGTGATGCAAACGCTTTAGCCAGGACAGCTACCAAGCTACAAAACCTCGCGTGTGCTCAACTTATGGGAATCCCCTTAGCTGTCATAAAGCTTGAAATAGAGAAAAAATTACTGGATAGCATGGGAGGATATGTCCTTACACTTAGTTGAGCTCGTAGAAACATAAAAATCTAACTAATAAGGAGGCGTCCTCTTAAGCTAAGTGGCTCCTGTCGTGTTTTCTGTAGAAATTGGGGCACGCAAATGGGAGAGTATATGCCACTCAGCTCTGCAATATTACTAGACTTTGCTGGACATGTATGGACAAGAAGAGGACCGACTCACTTTTGTTCTTAAATCACATGGGCATTCATTGCGCAATACCGATTCTTGAGGGCCATTGTCCATGCCAAAAGACTCGGCATTCCATCGAATGAATTTTGCAGGGCTGTAGGTCTGAGGAGGAGCAAGGGACTGCCCTTCTCCTACCATGTTAGTGCCCTGCTCTTGTCGTAAAGAGATGGAGATTTTTGACCTCCCAGTATCTGATATCTTTGTCCAAAATTAAGACACGAAAATGGGAGAGTATATGCCACTCAGCTCTGCAATATTACTAGACTTTGCTGGACGTGTATGGACAAGAACAGGAACGACTCACTTCTGTCCTTAAATCGCATGGGCATTCATTGCGCAGTTGCGATTCTTACTGGCCATCGTCCATGCCAGAAGACTCAGCATTCCATCGAATAAATTTTGCAGGAGTTGTAGGTCAGAAGAGGAGCAAGGGACTGCTTTTCTCCCCACGTGTCAGTGCCCTGCGCTTGTCGTAAAGAGATGGAGATTTTTGACCTCCCAGTATCTGATATCTTTGTCCAAACTCTCGAATATATGGCTGCAATAGAATTGCAGCCGGGTGGGTTTGTTCTAGGAAATGTTTTATTCCCAAGTAGAATTATTTGCGGCATCACAATGAGTCCAAAGGCTGGCCTAGGAGGGATCTCTTCCTTTAGAAAGAGTCTGTCATAGAAATACTTGCAGCTGTATTGCTACAAATGTTTTATTTAAAAAAAAAAATTCCTAGTCAAATTTGCCCTGAAACGACCCATAGTGCATTTTACATCATGTCTTATTACCATTTGCACTTGTATGGGCATATGAAAGTAAGCCTAGTATGAGAGCTACTTACAAGTATGCATACCTTTAGAAACCGCTATAACACAGCCTATATGTAGGCTTCAGTTTTTTTTTTCTTTTTGTTTTTACTCTGCTCCTTAAAACAATCACTGTGGCCTATTAGGCAACAGTTTTATGGCCATTTAAGCTGCATGGGTTAATGAAGTCGTGCATATTTTATCAGGTTACAAATGGAACATTAAATAAATTCCTTCTTTCGTTCGCTCTTTTTTGTTTTTGTGATAATTTTGTGGGCTTTTTCAAAATGAAGCCTTAATAGCCCGGCAGCCTATTCTAAAGTGTTGTTTTGTAAATAATTTATTATGAAAATAAATATTTGCGCTCTAATTTTTGCAAATAAATCAATTAAAATTGAAATGATTTTTTTTTGTTCATGCTTCCTTTTATGGTTTGTGTTTGTAAACTATTCGGTTGACAGTTTAATTAATTGTTTATTAGTCTAATTAAACATAAATTTTTATCGCTTTTTTTGTGATTTTTCAAAAATTTTAATTTTATTGGTGAAATGTTTGCCTTGTGTTATGCTTTAAAATTAATGGATTTTGTTATAAGCCCCAAAAGTATGCTAATGTTTTTGGCGAATCACTTTCAATTAATTATTTATGGCCTTAAAATAGGCTTCATAAATTTCAAACACATAAACGTTAACTTATTCGTAAACCATTCATGTATTGTAAATGAAATGAAATTTAAATTTTTGTGTGTTTTCATGACTTGTTAACATATTAGCGCCATGGGCTGAAATATCCTAAATAATGAACACTAAATGCAGAAAAGATATAGTACGAGAGAGAGAGAGTGAAAGGGAGAGAGAGACAGCTGTAGTCATGTAAAATTATTTGCTAACATTGTCGGTTAATCTGAGGGCTACTGGCGGCATTGTTGCGGCGTTTATTTAAAACATTACCAAAAGGGATCCCTAAGTATGAAAGGTAAAAAGCTTTCTTTTGGTTTTAATGAACTCTCTCTCTCTCTCTCTCTGTGTGTGTGTTTAATTAACTGTATGTGCGGCAGAATTCATAAATTTAAAGGCCAAAAAACTTAATGAGGGATATAAGGGATATTTAAATTACTTTCATATGCACGGCGTTTATTTTAAAGCGGTTTTATCACAAGAACCCTAAAATAATAACCCACACCCATTGCGCCTTTTAGTGTTGCTATAGCAGGTTATTGGTTTTAGGATGTGGTTTGATGGAACTTTACAACTTTATGGATTTTATGAAGGAAAAAACCTTTGAAACAATTTCACTTTATGAATTTTGTGGCATACTTACGCACAAATGTTTTTCTAATATTTCTTACTGCTGCCTCAATATCATCTCATAGTTTAAATTGTGTTCGTTTGATAAGCATGCCTTTAAACACGGATGGTATTCTAATATTGGCCCTTATACAGAGCTCTGTGACGCTTGTTCATCCATTAGCTAACATTAGCGATTTGATCATTTAATTAGAATGTAGCTTTAATCCCCAAAGAAAGGCTGATAACTAACACCCAGAAAACTGAAACCCAATATCTGGATGCTAAATCAGACCATAATTTGGTATTTAGTAGGAGGTTGAAGATTATGTTCCCTGGTCGCTGGGCATGGGTTTAAGGTACAAGGCTTACCTTGTGATTTTTTTAGCTATTATCTTTTTGGCAACACTGGTTTAAACAGCTCACGCACGTTTCGTGTTTTGTTTCACTGTCAAACATCTTCAGTTTGGTCTCTAATTTAACCATGAATCGTCTTACAAACGAACAACGCTTGCAAATCATTGAATTTCATTATCAAAATGCGTGCCCGGTTAAGAAAGTTCATCGCGCGCTTCTTCCATTTTATGGTCAGTTTAATCGACCCACTGAAGCGGCTATTCGGGCTATTGTGACTAAATTTCGCACCAAATTTACATTGTTGGACATTAAACCACCAACACGTTTACGTAGAGTGCGAACTGAAAGAAAATATCGCAGCTGTATCGGCCAGTGTTAATGATGACCATCAATTATCGATTCGTCACGGTTCGCAGCAATTGGGCCTCTGTTACTCAACAACGTGGAAAATTTTGCGGAAGGATTTAGGTGTGAAGACTTTTAAAATACAGCTGGTGCAAGAATTGAAGCCGAACGACCTACCGCAACGCAGAATTTTTGGTGAATGGGCTCCTGGAAAGTTGGCCGAAGATCCAGTTCTTTATTGAAAAATTGTGTTCAGCGACGAAGCACATTTTTGGCTCAATGGATACGAGTACGTAAATAAGCAGAATTGTCGATTTTGGAGTGAAGATCAGCCAGAAGCATTGCAAAAGCTACCAATGCATCCAGAAAAAATCACAGTTTGGTGCGGTTTATGGGCTGGTGGCATCATTGGACAGTACTTCTTCAAAGATGCTGCGAATCGTAACGTAACTGTGAATGGTGAGCGCTACTGTGAGCTGATATCCAACTTTTTTTTGCCCAAAATGCAAGAGCTTGACTTGCATGACATGTGGTTTCAACAAGACGGGGCCACATGCGTAACAATGGACTTATTGAGAGGCGAGTTCGGTGAACATTTTATTTCACGTTCGGGACCGTTCAATTGGCCGCCTAGATCGTGCGATTTAACGCCTTTAGACTATTTTTTGTGGGGCTATGTTAAAGCTCATGTCTATGCAGACAAGCCCGCTTCAATTGACGCATTGGAAGACAACATTGAAGCATTTATTCGTCAGATACCGGCCGAAATGTTGGAAAGAGTATGCAAAAATTGGACTAAGCGGATGGACCATTTGAGGCGCAGTCGCGGTCAACACTTGCATGAAATAATCTTCAAACATTAAATTATATGGACCGTACTATCGATTCAAATAAAGATTTCATGCATTTTTCTGAAATTTATGTGCTTTTTTTTTTTGAAAAATTTTCTCTTTATTAATTTCTCTTAAAAAATCACCCAAAAATCACCTTAATCCCAGAGACCTGAAATAGTTTATAGAGGCATCGAAGACTGATACGGATATACAAATTTCTTTTAGCTGAGATTTAATATAATTTCAGTGTACATTACAATGGCTGTGAGAGGATGACAAATGATTATATTTTTGGATAGTCAAACCGCACTGAAAGCACTAACTTTGCATTCGTTGGAATTGTTCAAGTTGAGACTAATTCGCTTCGATCACCATGAACAATTCGACGCGATGAGGTCGCGGGCAATGAAATTGCTGATCGAATGTCGAAAGCGATGTAAACGTAGCAGACTTCATTGGACCAAAGCCCTATTGTGTGATAAATTGAAAATCCATTTTCTCAGGATTGCACATTGAGAGGGCGCTCGAGCCCTGCACCAGATCAAATGATTATTTGGGCTTTCCTTCCTATGAAAAACGGAACATAAAGTAAGAAAACGGGTTTTTATCGGGGCACTATTAACTAAGAATACTTATCTCAGGTCACTTTTGTCTTCTGGATAACACGGAGATCAGAAAGAATTATGCAAAGTTATTAAACGTTTTCAAACGGTATCAATTGGATTCGTGGAAAATCAGATTTCACAAGAAGAGTAGAAAAATTGTCATTTAAACAGGGATTTCGGTCTGCCCCTACCTACTGGGAATTGATTTGACTAAGATGATACCGGTGTACGATTACGGTTTACTGAGTATCAGCTTTTGTAAGCGTTGCACTGTCTATTGTGCAAGTGTCATCAATAGTGTCTTATTTTAGTTTTTCGACCAACACTCAGGGGATAGCCCCTACTCATGCACTGCATGATATCACAACTGGAAAAATAGATTATGGAAGTAAGGTTAAAGAAAGTAATGTTAGAAATACTCTTTTTTAGAATTCCTCAGAGACGAAATATTTGATTCATAAGTACATATAAGTTCTTTAGGGGCCTAAAGTTGCAGATCTTTTCGTTGCAAACCCTTTCACCCAGAGCAATCGGGTTTAACCATGTGAAATATTGCGAATTCAAATCCAGTGGAAGGCACGGTCAGGATATAAAGGGTACGCCAAATAATACAATCCTTCCGGTTAATAATCGAAAATAATTTCATTCAAATGGCTGCCTCGGCTGGCCATGTAGTAGCCTACACCAGAAGATGCCGATTTTGGCAAAAAAAATCATCTTTTCAGATGAAGCTCATTTTGATCTTGGCGGGTATGTAAACAAGCAAAATTGTCGCATTTGGAGCATAGAAAACCCGCACGCATACATTGAAAAGCCGACGCACCCAAAACGAGTCACTGTTTGGTGCGGATTTTGGTCGAGAGGCATAATTGGCCCATTTTTCTTTGAAAATGAGCAATGAGTGGCCGTTACAGTCAATGGCGATCATTATCGATCCATGTTGAACGAATTTTTGTTCACAAAAATTCAAGAGGAGGATATTGGCAACATTTGGTTTCAACAGGACGGCGCTACGTGCCACTCAGCCGAAGCTACACTCGATGTTTTGCGCCCTGTTTTTGAAGATCGCATTATCAGCCGCAGAGCTGATGTCGTTTGGCTACCTCGGAGCTGCGATTTGACACCGTTCGGCTATTATTTGTGGGGTGCCGTCAAAGATAAGTGTTACGCCGACAAGCCAGAGACAATTGACGCTTTAAAGGACAATATTCGTGATGCCATTGGTGAAATACAACTGCACACAATCGATAATGTGCTTAAAAATTAGACCGATCGTGTAGGCTACTGCATGGCCAGCCGAGGCAGCCATTTGAATGAAATTATTTTCCATTATTAACCGGAAGGATTGTACTTTCAAATAAAAAAAGAAATTTGAGAAAATATTCAGTAGTTTTTTTAAAGTTTTTTAAAAAAAGTTATTTGGCGGACCCTTCAGTTAAATTTCATTATTGTTGACTCACAGACATATTTGTTCTCCAGAACTAGAATTAGTCATCCCTGAAATAAAATTTTAATGAATTCAATACCATTTTATTTAAGACATCTTATGCCGTATTAACTCGTTTAAATGCTTGCAAAAAAATAAAGAAGATTCCTAAGTTCCTTTCAAAATGTTGAAAAATATTTTGAAAATATTTTCCATAAATTTCTCTAAAAATAAAAAGAAATCATAATTTAAATACTTTAAATTAATAAAAACAAATTTAAGAAATTAACTTTTATTTAAGCTTACCATAAATTAAAGTCTTAATTTCAATCTCTTACTCTCTCTCACTGCAATTCACTGCCACTGTTTGGGTTCATCATAAAAATATTACAGAATCATTTTAACACTTTATACTGTGTGATATTATTTTCCATTTTTTTCTTTTCATTGTCATTCTTACATTAAATATTTGATTTTTTTAATAAATAAATATTATTTTAATTCGTTATTATTATTGTTATTGTTGTTGTTTTTTGCTGTATGTATTATTCATATTTAATATTTAATATTTACAAGTGTTTTATTTCTGTTAATATTTACTACAGATTGTAATACAAATTGATTTAAATGCAAATAAATTTAATTGTTCGCCTTACACACACAGACACATACGCTTTTAATCTCTCTACTCTCTCTGTCTTCCCTCTCTCTCTCTCTCACACACACAGTCACATACTTATTAAATTTTTTAACTTTAATCAAGAAGCATTTGTAGGTACTTAACGAATAGTGTGGTACCCTACTCTAAAGTAAACTTTTAAGAAAATTATCTTTTCTTTATTAATTCAAGAATTTATGGGATCTGAATCGAGTATTGCTCGAACATTTTTACAGGTGGGTTATTGGTAGGTAAAGTCGCTGCAATCTAAATGGTATTGTGTTGTCCTATTAAACGTAAGGCCTTGGTTCAAAATACAGGTCAGACATCAAAACGAAAATATGAAAAAATATTTCTTAGGCGACTTTCTTTCGGTAGATTTCTGGCAAGAACTCTGAGAGTAAATAAAATTACCAAGCAAAAGTTTCTCAAAAATCTGTCGTTCGCAATTGACTTTAAACTGTAGGCCTCGTATGTACACACACAGCAACAGTGGTGCGAGAAGCTAGGTTGTAATCCTGACTGAATGGTTGTAATGACCAAATTATGTATGTATGTGTCTGTAGGGTAATGGTTCCCGTTTTATATTGTTAATATGTACTCCGCAGATGCCATTAAGCATTAACACAGCACCTTTCCTGATGATACTGCTTTTAAGTGTATGCATGTGAATCCTCTCCAAGCATTTCGATACTCACGGGAACAAATTCCTCAAATAAAGAAGTTTGTGGGCCAGATTTGTCAGTCCACTATATATCTATGTACATACATAATTGGTCATTACAACCCTTCAGTCAGGATTACGACCTAGTTTCTCACACCACTTATGTTGTGTGTGTTAATTTTATACATGAGTGGCGGGACCTAAAGTTTAAAATCGACTCCGAACGACAGATTTTTGAGCAACTTTTCATGGCAACACTATATACGTGAGCTTATTATCTCGTCTTTCCTTTTCAAATGAAAATCAATCACGTATGAATCCAATCCAATTTTCTGTTGCAACAGCCTTTGCAAGTCCATTAACATTGTTTTTGCATTCAATATTATCGCATCCAGGAACTCATAGGAAAGTTACCGGCACATGTCTATCTTCTTCAGGGAGAACCAGCATTTTTGGCAGCCAGGCATCTAATTGCCTTTTTAATGTCCGTAAATATACCTATAAAGACACCATAGTCTAGCAAATTGTGTCTTCGCTTATTAGACAAGCAAACCATAGCTCAGACAACTCGAACAAGACGAAATATGAAAAAAATATTTCTTTCAGCGACTTTTTCTCAGCAGTTTTCTGGTAAAAACTCTGAAAGCTTCTCAACACTGTCTCTAAAGTAGATCTTACAACTCATGAGAGAAAATTAATACATATAATATGAATGCTGTGAGAAGCTATGCGTATATTTCCACTAGAAATACTCCGATAGTGGATTCAAAATGAGGCAATCTTTGTAGTCATTACCAGCTGTACTCTGCGCGTGTTGCTGCGCCACCAACTAAAATAAATTTGAAGGCAAGACATTGACACAAATGTCCAATTAATTTTGAATCATTTTATTGATTTTGTTTCCCGTTGTCCTGATGATTCAGATGAACGGGCCGGAGTAATACGCATTCGATCAGTTTCTAATCTCACTTCTCGTTGTTCAACTGGTTCAAGCGAACGGGTCTCAGCGGCATATACTCGAAGATTTTCCAGTCTCAATGCTCGTCTGATTGGAGTGAAGTCGACCAATTGCTTGTCATTCATTTTGAATAATTTTCATTGACGCCATACATCGGAAATTAATCGCACCAACCTCCGTCGACTCGTGAGCAACAACTTTGTTAAAGAATGTACAGTTTACGATTTAATTGATTTTAAGTAATTTTCAGTGGCGCCACCTGTCGGAAATTGGTAATACCAACTTAGAAACCTTCGTCGGCTCATGCGCAACAACTTTGCTAAAGATCATATCATGATCAAATGCATTTTGAGTAATTTTCAGTGGCGCCACCTGTCAGAAATTGATCAAACTAACTTAGAAACCTTCGTCGGCTCATGCACAACAACTTTGCTAAAGATCATAACATGATCAAATGCACAGTTTACGATTCAATTCATTTTGAGTAATTTTCAGTGGCGCCACCTGTCGGAAATTGGTCATACCAACTTAGAAACCTTCCCCGGATCATGCGCAACAACTTTGCTAAAGATCATAACATGATCAAATGCATAGTTTACGATTCTATAACATACATACAAACAAACATTCATTTTTATTTATATAGACTATGGGCGGTGACACGCCCACTATAGTCAATCCGCCCATTTGTTCATATATACGTCAAAGGAAGATACTGTGAAAATTTCAAGAAAATCGGTTCAGCCGTTTAGCCACAAACAAATAAACAAACATTCATTTTTATATATAAGAAGAAGATTATAAAACAGTAATCGGCTAGTGCAGCTGTCTAAGCACATACGATTTTATTGCCTGCTCGGCATCCATCATTTAATACTTGGATGACGTTCTCTCGGGTATAAGACTTATTATCCCAATAGGATATCTATCCAGTATTTTCGTTATAAGGCCAGGAGAGAAAAAGGGCTCCGATATTGTGGAGTCAAGAGGAAGATTCGGTTCAAGAATACCTTAGATTGCTCATGAAGAAAATATTCAAAGACGCCAACAAAATCTTACGTATTATGACAGCTGCACTATGGTGAATGAAAAGCTCGTACATATAGATCTCAACTAAATCTCCTATTCCACCCAAATCCCTTGCCTTATAATATTCTGGACTTTTCTAGTCACGTTAATTGAAAGAAAAGGGACACTGCTCCAAAAGTTGAATTTATTCGTGATCTTAACCGGGAGTAAATCATTTTTATTTCCGAGTTAAAATCTGAAAACTTTTGTCCTTTCAATATAAGATTGAAGCCACAACAAATAAGTGATCAGAAAAGAAACGACGATGCTGCATGAGTCATCGTTTTCATTAAGCTTTCCTAACTACAATGTAGGGTATAACAATGTGTACGCTCTCATGCACACATTTGTAATGGCTCTCAGTACACATTTGTTTATTTATTTATTTATTATGAATGAAAATAATGAATTTTTTACAACAACAAAAAAAAAAGAAAGAAAAACACTTTTACAGACCAACAATTGTAAAAGAGCTAAAAAAATATCCGTTTTTCCATACTCAAAATATGGCAGAGCATGAGGGGACTCTCCTGCAGGCTTGTTTATAAATTGGTTACATATGTCACCTATGCACTTACACATACTACATGCATACATGCACTTGTAAATGTATACCAAGAAAAACAACACAACACAACACAATACAACAATTAAATTGTGTGCTCATAGTCAAAAATGTTTAACAAGCGAAAGTCACAAGAAATATGGAGAGAAAGAGAGAGAGAGTGTGGGAGATAAAATAAAACGTAAACAAAAACAAATAAAATGTTGGGTATTGTTTTACAGCTAAAGTTGTAGTTGTTGTTATTGTTGCAATTTTGTAAGTTTATATAGGTTTTGCAGGCATGCCTGTTATAAACCCCTACGCAAACAAATGCACATATGCATACGTGTGTTCTTTTTTTTTTTGTTATTTTTTTTTGTTGTGTTATATTGGGAGAGCTGGAATAACGGTAGAAATAAAAATCTCACCATTGCATTTACTTACCATGCAAACAAAGTTGAATAAGATAAAAAAAAAAACCAAAAAAATTTTAAGAAAAAGGAAATAAAAAAAGAGAAAAAAAGCAAAACAAAACAAATCAAAAATTAAATCTCTTTCTTTCCTGTTTTGTTTTTTTTACTATGTATTCTTTTTTTATGGATTTGCATTTTTTTTTCTCTTTTCTCTATATTACATGTCGTGCCTTGTGGAAAACAACAACAACTGTGAACTGAATGCCGACACAAACACCGTCATGCTGACTGCTGAATGAATATCCTGATCCCTGTTGTATGAATGGATTTTTAATAATTCGTTTGCTGGCTACACCAAACACCAACACCAACACACATACACCTACACCTTACGTTCGTTGGTGGAAATAATTTTTCTGTGGACGTGGTCATATAAATGTGTATGTATGTATGGGTTGGTTGGGTGGTCGGTGGCTATGGTTATTATGGCAATAACAAAAAAAAAACGAAATAAATTTTAAATAAAAAAAAAATCATCAAAAAAAAATCATAAAAAACATAAAATCACAGTATATGTGTTACGGTGGTAGTGCTTAATATACACTTCCGATCGCCCCAAACGCACACTATGGCACCGTGGGTGCGCACAGTGTTTATCAATCAACTGCCACGGTTTCTGGTAATGCGACGACCGCTTTATCCCATTGGTGAGATGATGTAAGTAAATCATATATACATACTTACACATACACACATACATACATGCATTTGCATAATAATAATTTCTGTTTGTTATAGTAGTTGTTGTTTTTATTTTTATTTAAATGTGCAACAATTTTTTTTTATTCATTTTTTAAATCCGTATATTTTTTAATTAAAAAAAACAATTCGTTTTAATTTTTATTGCAAGGCAATTGCAATTTTTATTCAGCCGTATAAATTATTAATATTTCCGTATACGTGGGTAGTGTGATAAGTTGTTGAGGGCATTCAAAATGATTGAAAAAAAATTTTGATACGTATTATGCCTACGAAAAATCCATTAAACTAGTAGAAAACTAAGAAGTGGCATTCACCGTCTGGCTTTTTAGACAATTGCTCGTGAGTTCAAATCTCAAACAAAACGTAGTAAGAAAAAATATATTTCTTCTCGTATCCCCTAACAGTCTTCTGGCAACAGTCCTGAAGGTAAACAAAATTGCCATGAGAAGCTACACAAACCTGTAGTCTAGTTGAAGTCGCCTTAGTCTACTTGAAGTCGCCGTAGTCTAGTTGATGTCGCCGTAATCTTGTTGAAGTCGAAGTAGTCTAGTTGAAGTCGCCGTAGTCTAGTTGAAGTCGCCGTAGCCTAGTTAAAGTCGCCGTAGCCTAATTGAAGTCACCGTAGTCTTGTTGAAGTCGCCGTAGTCTACTTGAAGTCGCCGTAGCCTAGTTGAAGTCGCCGTAGCCTAATTGAAGTCGAAGTAGTCTAGTTGAAGTCGCCGTAGTCTAGTTGAAGTCGCCGTAGCCTAGTTAAAGTCGCCGTAGCCTAATTGAAGTCACCGTAGTCTTGTAGAAGTCGCCGTAGTCTACTTGAAGTCGCCGTAGCCTAGTTGAAGTCGCCGTAGCCTAATTGAAGTCGCCGTAGTCTAGTTGAAGTCGCCGTAGCCTAGTAGAAGTCGCCGTAGTCTAGTTGAAGTCGCCGTAGTCTAGTTGAAATCGCCGTAGCCTAGTTGAAGTCGCCGTAGCTTAACTGAAGTCGCCGTAGTCTACTTGAAGCCGCCGTAGTCTACTTGAAGTCGCCGTAGCCTAGTTGAAGTCGCCGTAGCCTAATTGAAGTCGCCGTAGCCTAGTTGAAGTCACCGTAGTCTAGTTGAAGTCGCCGTAGCCTAGTTGAAGTCGCCGTAGCCTAATTGAAGTCGCCGTCGTCTACTTGAAGTCGCCGTAGTCTAGTTGAAGTCGCCGTAGTCCACTTGAAGTCGCCGTAGTCTAGTTGAAGTCATCGTAGTCTAGTAGAAGTCGCCGTAGTCTAGTTGAAGTCTCCGTAGTCTAGTTGAAGTCATCGTAGTCTAGTACAAGTCGCCGTAGTCTAGTAGGTAGTGTGTTGGCTTATTAGACGTAAGGCCACGGTTCAAACTCCAGGTCAGACAACTCCAACCAAACGAAATACGAAAACACTATATTTCTTCGGCGTCTTCGTCTCAGCAGATTTCTGGCAAAAACTCTGAGAAAAGTTTCTCAAAAATCTATCCTTCGGAGTCGACTTTAAACTGTAGATCCCGCCGCTCATGGGTTTTAATAAACACATACAACACAGGTGGTGTGAAGGATAAAACATCCCTGTTCAAAAAGTAGAGTTTTCAATGCATTTGGCACATCTGGATTTTAAAAGGCTTCTCCATGCTGATTGTAATTCTTCGAATGCAATTCGTGCCTTCTCCATGCTAACGTCGACTATTTTCATGACTTTCGTTTTATCTCAAGTCCATCATTACACGCAAATCTTTTTAGATCTTCTAAACTCGATGATCCTCGGTTTGCAGTGAGAGACTCCGTGTAATTTATTTTTTCTCTGAACAGACTGCGGTCAAGCTATCATTCAATTTGATGAAGAACATTTCTTGTGTTCTACTGTTGGCTGATGCTTCTGTTTTGAAGAAATAAAAGTTTAGATCCTCGTAAACGCCTCCTCCTATAATTGGAATTAGTTTCTGGTGTACTTCTTGCATTCACTTGTTTCCAATCATTTTGAAACTATTCTGATTCGACTTGTTTTCTTTTATGAAATTATCAACTCCTACTATTCGAACTAAGGATGCTTAAGTTTGTAATAAAGTTGGCTTTTGGTAAACATATCAAGATGATTTCGTTTACAATTTGCTCAGGATAATGAGCACAAATCCTCATGAAAGTATAGAAAAAACTGTTCAAAATTGATGAAAGCAGTGCTTTGGACTCAAGGAAGCTCGATTTATTCATGATTTTTTTTTATTCTCTTCTTATTCCTAGTAAAACATCAAGACAACTTATGCTACGAACCTGCAATGGACTCGAACTTAGGGATCAAATACCACCGCTGCCACCACCCGTAGCCTTATCACGGTAAGTCAATTAAAATCTTCAATCAATCTTTAGCAGAATTTTTTCTAAAATTTTTATTCCCTCCTTGCTAGACTACACCACAGTCCACATAAAACTTCACGTAGCACCTCGCCACACCTACAACATCGAGTACAAAGTCTCAATATGCTGGACGAGGTTAGCGGGGCCTACGGCGGAAGTTGTGTTGTCGGTGGTGCGTCAACAATAACGGGTAACTGTTCCATTCTGTACCCATCCACTATGAATCAAGAGACTTCAACAACCAGCTCCCTGGTGGATACACTGCATCACAGTCAATACCAGCAAACGGGTGGCTCCCTATTGGATCATCCACTGACACCAACGAAATTTCGCCAGAAAACCTCAACATCCGTACAAACGAATGGCATGGGTCTCGAATCCTCCACATCACAATACAGTGGCTACGGTACATTGCATCAGCATCAGCATCATCGTGATTCGCAGCCACTGCAACAGCCCCACATACATCATATGAGTCATGGTGCTAATGCTGCCAAATCCTCATCGACCACAACGCTGCATCAGCAACACTCTGCCTCACATCCCTATCATTTGTATCGCCAACAGTCAACATGTTCGGCGAATTTTTCGCCTGTGCCTGCGCCTCTGCATCCGCATCAACAACATCAGTCGACTACGACATGTGACCTGATAGGCAATACCAATTCGAATGTGATAAAATCGACTACAACCGTTAATTCGGCAGCAACGGCCTCCACATTGGCGGGCTCTTGCTGCAGTGTTAATGGGGCGATACAAATACATCAGGGTCTGGGTGCTGGTGCAGCCTGTGAATCGGCAGCGAATCGAACACAACATACGGGTGTGCAAACTAATAATACAACAACTACTACAACAACTGCCAGAGGGATAGGCGCTGCCGCCAGTGGTGGCGTTGGCGGTGGTGGTGCAATGAGCATGGGTGCCGCCAGTGTAAGTGCTACCACTATTTTACCCGAATGTCAACGTGAAGGTGGTACACATTGTTGCTCGTCGGGTAAGAGTCGTGTACGACATCGTTGGCACAAATGTCCCGAGTTGCACAAAGCCATGGACGGTGTCACCTATATAGCGGATCAGACACGCAAAGAGGAGGAGAGTACAAGGGTAAGTGAGGGAATTAATTTGATATTTTTAGTTCGATTTAAAATTCAAGGTTTTGGGACGCTTAAAAGGCTCACGAACATTAAAGACTAAGCTCTGTGACATTTCCGAAAAGGTTATTGTCTAGAGATTGCTAACGAATATGAGAGTTTCGTTGATCAGTGCCTATAACTGTCCTTGAAAGTGGACGAACCAAGCCTTTTCATTTCAAAGGATTTACAAGATCCCATGAGTTCTATCGCCTTGTCATTCATCAGAAGTTTAGGTCCAGAACTTAAACAATTTCTCCCAAAGGATTTGCTTTGAATTTTCTCCCAAATAAATTCCCTTAAATTGCCAATCTTTTCTCGTTTCCTTCACTTCCAAATTCTTTAATCGTTTATGCACTCCCCCTCACCGACAACATCAAACATTATAATTAAACTGGGGATACATTTCTCTTCCATCACCCTTTAAGAGAGGGTAGGTATGGTATGGTGGGCGTAATTCATTTCATTTGATGCTGCCAGCCACGTTGATCCCACCTAATTAATGGAGTGTGTTACAATTTACACAATTGCTCTCGCTCGTATGTTTTTAATTCTAATCCGCCTTAAATTATGCTGTTTATTTTGGATTTTGTACCTTTTTTGTTGTTGTTTTTGTTATCCTGCTGCCACTTTTATTCCTTTTAAGCAGATGTTGTTGAGATTTTGTTGGTATTTTGTTTGTATTTTGGTTGGCTTTAATAATAATTTTCCTTTTTTTTTTTTTGGCAATTGTATGTAGTATTTTTGACACTGTGTGGCTTTGTTTTTTTTTGTAACGTTTTACCTTTTGGCTCATGATATTGTAATTCAGACACGTTAAAAAGTAGAGAGCATAAGTTATGAAGGCTGGTGGTTTCACATTACACTGGAAGAAAACGAATTGGTTGTGTAAAGTTTACATTTTAGTTGCAAAAAGTTTAGAAAAATTCGCACAAAATAGTAGTTCCTTTAAGCTATAGGTAAAGACTTGGTACTCCGTACAAGAAGCTTTCTAAAGCTTTAGAAGCTTTGGAATAAGTAGGTTTAATCAAGGTTAGGTTAGGTCTGAGTGGTAGCTCTGATTTCAGAAAGCTCACTTGAGCACGCATAGCGGCCGGTTGTGATGCCACGGGTGAACTCAATCCCTGACCAAGTTCCGCCAAAATGAGGGAAGAGGAAGAAGTTGGTCAGCGCAAGAGCTGCAAAGGTTTAATCAAGACTAGCGTGTAATTTGCCTCAGCAGCGGTTCCCTAAACAGTATCGGTTTCATTAAACACTCCTAAAGCCAAAAGCCTCTGGGTTAATGTCTTCCCCGGGCATTATCTACCACAAGAAACAATCAAATTTAAGAAGTAAGTCAGTTTTGTTATCTCGAGAACATAATTTCCCAAAACAGTAGATCGACTTTGACAACCACAAACAGAAATTACGGTGGACTTTGGATGGCTTAATATCCATTTGGAAATTGTCTTCATTTCTCAACACAGAATGTCATATTTATGGTTGCAAAACATAGAACCCCGACCCTCCAGACTTGAGGATAACGCAGCTGTTCGTGAAAGAAGTTCTTCTTACAATATTGGGAATATATTTGCCCAGAGTGATGTCTAACAACAGCAATATTTAGAAACAGATCAATCGACAACCCATGGCCACAGAAAAAAAGATGTAAATGACAGTGGATTGACAAAACTTTCATGAAAATCGTGAAATGCTGGAATTAGCAGGGTAGCCTAAGTAGGAGATCTGGGAGTCAAGTGTGAAGAAAACAAGTTAATGTAGAACTACTGTCCTAATAAACTTAAGGATTTTGTTCACTGCCAACTAGAACCTCCTGCCTAGTACTTGATACGCATCCCAGGTGTTTTCTTCTGGGGTGAATTAACGCTGCTTAGGTTCCAATTGAGAAACTAGGTCGTAATCCTGACTGAAGGGTTGTAAAGACCAATTATGTATGTATGTACACTCAGCCACAAAAGTATACATACGGTTAACAAATTTCAGAAATTTTTTAACCAATCCGTTTTCGTTGAAAATCTTTATAATTTTCTGACTTCTTTCTTCGATTTTAAGACAGTCTTTTGCTTTGGTTCAGAAATTTGTGAAATTTGTAAATTGGATGCATACCCTTGTGGGCCTGTGCAGGGCCACAATTCAGTTCAATTTCAATGCAAAAAACCGTCTTAAAATCGGAGAAACTATAAAGATTTTCAACGAAATCGGATTGATTAAAAAATTTCTGAAATTTGTTTACCGTATGTATACTTTAGTAACTGTGTGTATGTAGGTTCCAAGTATGTATTCTGATGTTCCATTCTTCAGCGATCCTCTGTCTAAACGAATTCTCTTTGAGTTTACAGTACCTCTACAAAGGCCGGTTACTTAAGTTTCTCCTGGATAGCCAAATGCATACTTCAAATCTCCTCTGATTGTCATTACCCCACAAAAGTTTAGATTGTCTCAAAGCCATTAGCCCCTCAAATCCGCTTATCTTCGACTGTCTTAATCTCCTATTCCGTCGAGTACACGCTTGCAAACATCTCTTTCCACTGCACCGAAAGGTTCTGGCACCATCAGCAACGTGGAACAACTTCGAGATTGACTTGGTTGTAGTTTGAGCATAGTTTATCACTAGGCTTGTCTATCATTAAATATCGTGATATTTTCACCTCTAGATACATTTGAGAAGTCGCCGTAGTCTAGTAGGTAGTGTGTTGGCTTATTAGACGTAAAGCCAGGGTTCGAGCCCCAGGCCAGCCATCAAAACAAAATGCAAAAAGTATTTTTTCGGCGTCTTCCTCTCAGCAGATTTCTGGCAAAAAAAAAACTCTGAGAGGAAATAAAATTGCCATGAAAAAGTTTCTCAAAAATCTGTCGTTCGGAGTCGACTTTAAACTGTAGGTCCCACCACTCGTGTATAAAATTAATACACACAACATAAGTGGTGTGAGAAACTAGGACGTTGTACAATGGGTCGATTCGACCTCTGGGAACTGTACTTGTCTTAATTGACAAGTATACGTCCTCTAACCTAACCTAACCTAACCTACATTTGTCTGCTTCCTCGATAGGTTTTTCTATTGCGAACACAGGCATAATGTTGAAACGTGTCGGATTCTACAATGTTCAGTGACATTCTAGAAGTTGAAATCGTTATCATTACTGCTCAGCGTTTTAATGTCGGTGTAGTCTAGAGGGTCGAAGATAGATTGAAATCGCCGTAGTCTAGTAGTAGTGTGTTGGCTTACTAGACGTGAGGCCTCGGTTCAAACCCCAGATCAGGCATCTCCAACTGAACGAAATGTGAAAAAATTAATTTCTTTTGCGACTTTCTCTCAGCAGATTTGTGATAAAAACTCTGAGAGTAAATAAAATTACCATGAAAAGTTTCTCAAAAATCTGTCGTTTGGTGTCGGCTTTAAACTGTAAGTCCCACCACTCATGTATAAAAATTAACGCACACAACATAAGTGGTGTGAGAAACTAGGTCGTAATCCTGAATAAAGGGTTGTAATGACCAATTATGTTATGTATGTAGTCTACAGGGTAGTAGATGCGAGTCCGTCCTTCACACAGTTCCTCTCAGCATTCCTCTGAAAGTAAATAAAATTAACATGAAAAGTTTCTCAAAAATCTGTCGTTTGGTGTCGATTGTAAGTCCCGCCATGTACCCATAAGTACTTTGCTGCTATTAACTGTTTCTCTCAAGACATCAGCAGGATGCCTGCAAGTGTACAGGCAGAAGGTGAAATAACACGTTCAATTCTTCTCGATCAGGTCCTCAGTGCCCACGCTGCTTCTATAGCTTCGATTATAAGTACTCTTGATGAGCAAACTGAGCTATTATATCACACAATATGGCCCTGTATCTAAAGTTCACATTTCTAGAACAATTTATTCTATGAATACTTGTTTTACTCATCACTGTAAGCCCCAAAAACAAAAAATATCGCACACAGTATTATTCTAAATTGACTTTTTTTTTATAGAAATTTTCAAAAGAGTGACAACAATCATCGTCACCAAATCATCATTATAATCATCATTATATCATCACACACACACACACCACACAGAATACAGTAACAGCAACATTACACCGGCGAACACATTGATAACAATCCCTTCGCTTCGTTCTCTTCGTATCAATCGATAGACGAAAAATCCCTCATGTTAAATGTCAGTTACGACAAGTTGATAATGCTCTTCTGTGTTGTATTGGATAGATTTTTCAATTGTTGTTGAGGTTCTAAAATTGTGACAATATTATTTTATTATTGTTGTTGCTGTTGCTACTGTTGTTGGCGTTTGAGATTATTTGTGTGGTAATGTTATAGGGCAGACTAGGGGGCAGGAAGGGCTTTGGTTGTAAAATTTGTTGGCAATTTAATGCTAAAAATGTGCACAGGTTTTCGCTTTTTTCTCTCTTCTTCTTTTTGTGTGACAGTGATTGTAGGAAATATTGACTTGCAACCACCATACAACATCAACCTCTTGCTAGTTTTATAAGCTGTGTTGGCAGCAGCATATTCCCAAATATAACACGGTGTTGTCGTTGTTGAAAAAAATTTAAATTATTTGTCTACTATAGCCTGCTGCAAAAAGAATTTGTTGCAGGCAATTTACATTCATTCACTCACTGATTATGATGCCACCCACCAATCTCTCTATGGACTGTCAGGGTGCTGTTAATGCCACACTACTTTAGCTTGCATCTACAATATGTTTTTCTGTTTTTTCTGCTTTTTTATTGTTGGTGTCTGCATTTTAACTGTTTTTTGGCTTTGGTAGTGGCGGTTTTTCATGCTTCTTTATGCGGTTGAAACGAAATTTTATTTCAACTTTTTTTCTGTTAATGCCTGCTAAACCATGCCATAGAAAAGAGAATTTGGTGTGTGCAAACAGAATTTAGCGGTTGAAATTTATTTACTGCAAATGAATTTCCAACAATATGACACAGAATGTTTAGAAAAAGTGGCTGAATTATGAGGGGGAAGGATAAATAAATAAATAAAGATAAGATAAGATAAGAGTTTTATTGCAAATGGCAAAAGAGAGAGAGAGAGAGAGAGAAAATTTTTAGTAACAAAATGGGTAATATTGGCACTGCTGAAGTCGGCTAAAATGGTTGTAAAATGAACAAAATTGCATAAAACTTTAAAGTTATAAAAAAAGAGCACAAAATTTAAAACACTGGATGAGCTCGAAAGAGGCATACTGACTCTCTTTGTTGCACGTTGCACAATAAAAGGTTGACTTCAAAATAAAATACAGAACAATCTGTGAGATGAACAGGCAGGTATTCTATCAAACACGAGTTGCATAGAATGCTCAACCTATCCTTTGTATCTATACTTCAGCGAATTCAAAAAAGTTTTCAATACCTTCAGGCGATCTACACACAGTTACTAATGTATACATACGGTTAACAAATTTCAGAAATTTTTTAACCAATCCGTTTACGTTTAAAATCTTTATAGTTTCCTCGATTTTAAGACGGTCTTTTGCATTGGTTAAAAAATTTCTGAAATTGAACTGAATATATATACATCTGATTAACAAATTTCACAAATTTCTGAACCAATGCAAAAGACCGTCTTAAAATCGAAGAAAGATGTCAGACAATTATAAAGATTTTCAACGAAAACGGATTGGTTAAAAAATTTCTGAAATTTGTTAACCGTATGTATACTTTTGTGGCTGAGTGTACTTACGGTTAAAGATTAGAAAGAATACCAGTCCTACAGAACATAGTTCTAATCATCAGAGTTTTCGAACACGATGAAGATTTAAGGTTTCTCATAACGGAAATATCAGCCGAGCGTTTACACCAAAGTTTCATGCCAAAACATGGTTGCGTTCTTAGTTTCAAGATTAACTTGATTGATAATGGAACTCGTATTGCAGGCATGTTATCGATAAATATTATCATAAACCTCTATTGCTTCCTCTGTAGTTGAAAAACACCAAAAAAGCATGAAAACATTTTTAACTTCGTAAATAAGAACCCGTATCGACTTCTGAGCCATCAGTGTAGAAGTTCTTCATTTTGTCGATGAAATTGTTGCGGAAGTACTCAATAATCTTTGGCAAATCCTTTGCATATTGGCTGCTTTCTCTCATATCCATCATTCTATACTCCATCTAGATTTCCAAAATCCCCCTTGAGTATCTAAAGTTATTGGTTTTCGTTATAGCAAAGAAATTAAGAGGGATAGGAGTACCACATGAGGATACTATATTCGCCGTAGTCTAGTAGATTGTGTGTTGGCTTATTATACGTGCGGCCACGGAAATATAAAAAATATTTCTTCGGCGACTTCCTCTCTGCAGATGTCTGTCAAAAACTCTGACAGTAAATAAAATATTTTTCATATTTCGTTTTGTTCGAGATGTCTGACCTGGGTTTTGAACCGAGGCCTCACATCTAATAGGCCAACATACTACATTTTAGATTACGACGAGGTAAAGTGTCTTCCTGACATCATATCATTCATTATACTTTCAGGCAGATTTCGAACTTAATTAATGGAAGTGTAGTTCGAGCCCCAGGCCATTTATCAAAACAAAATACAAAAAGTTTTTTTTCGGCGACTTCCTCTCAGCAGATTTCTGGCAAAAACTCTGAGAGTAAATAAAATTGCCATGAGGAGTTTCTCAAAAATCTGTCGTTCGGAGTCGACTTTAAACTGTATTGGTGTGAGAAACTAGGTCGTAATCCTGATTGAAGGGTTGTAATGACCAATTATGTATGTATGTATGTAGTGCATTAATTCAAAGTCCCTGTGCTGATTGTCAAAATTGGTTGCTTTGGACTTAGCAATTAGCACTGAAACAATGCTTTACGCAGCTCCGGAATGATTTCAACAACTCCGCCTCTCCTTCGTTTCCTGTATTTTCGTTCATAAACCGCAACCCTTATAGTGGTGGTCATAATGAATGAATTAAAGTTCGATTTGCTTCCTCACGCCCCTTATTTGCACGAATTTAGTTCCCTTGGATTATTTTTAATTGCGAAACTTGTAAATACGCATTGTTGGTAAAGGAGTAGGCAACAATGAAATGAGTCTTCAATGAGTCTTCAATTGATAGCTGTTTTCAGAATCTCCAAGGTATCATAGCTTTTGAACATTGCTTAGAAAGCTGTATCGTGCTTAAAGAAAAGTATGTTAAGAGGTATGCAGGGGTTGTCAAACACCAGATCAGACATCAAAACGAAATATAAAAAAAATATTTCTTCGGCGACTTCCTCTTAGCAGATTTCTGGCAACAACTCTGAGAGTAAATAAAATTGCCATGAAAAGTTTCTCAAAAATCTGTCGACTTTAAACTGTAGGTCCCGCCACTCATGTATAAAATTAACACACACAACATTAGTGGTGTGAGAAGCTAGGCCGTAATACTGACTGAAGGGTTGTAATGACCAATTATGTATGTAGCATATAGTGTTTTAAGGCAAAGACCCTGTGCTGATTGTCAAAATTGGTTTATCTAGGCTTGTTATCTCTAAAACATCGCTTTAATAGGTACCGCAACAGTGTGCTCTGTTATGTGTGATCTACTGAGCTCTGATTTCAACAAATCTGCCACTTCTTTCGCTACTCCTGTATTACCCTTCATCAATCACAACTGCTATTGCCGTGGTCAAAATCAATGAATTAAACTTCGAATTGCTTCATCTCATACTTTATTTACCAAATTTAGTTCCCTTGGATTATTATTAATCGCGGAACTTTTAAAGACGCATTGTTGGTAAAGGAGTAGCCAACAATGAAGGGGCAAAACCTTCGATTGATGGCTGATTTCGAAACTTTATAAAGGGTCCGCCAAATAACTCTTTTATTTTGAAAATGCTTTAAAAAACAAACTACTGAATATTTTCTCAAATTTCTTTTTTTATTTGAAAGTACAATCCTTCCGGTTAATAATGGAAAATAATTTCATTCAAATGGCTGCCTCGGCTGGCCGTGCAGTAGCCTACACGATCGGTCCAATTTTTAAGCACATTATCGATTGTGTGCAGATGTATTTCACCAATGGCTTCACGAATATTGTCCTTTAAAGCGTCAATTGTCTCTGGCTTGTCGGCGTAACACTTATCCTTGACGGCACCCCACAAATAATAGTCCAACGGTGCCAAATCGCAGCTCCGAGGTGGCCAAACGACATCAGCTCTGCGGCTGATAATGCGATCTTAAAAAACAGGGCGCAAAACATCGAGTGTAGCTTCGGCTGTGTGGCACGTAGCGCCGTCCTGTTGAAACCAAATGTTGCCAATATCCTCCTCTTCAAGTTTTGTGAACAAAAAGTCGTTCAACATGGCCCGATAACGATCGCCATTGACTGTAACGGCCACTCCTTGCTCATTTAAGAAGAAAAATGTCCCAATCATGCCTCTGGACCAAAATCCGCACCAAACAGTGGCTCGTTTTGGGTGCGTCGGTTTTTCAATGTATGCGTGCGGTTTTTCTGTGCCCCAAATGCGACAATTTTGCTTGTTTACATACCCGCCAAGATCAAAATGAGCTTCACCTGAAAAGATGATTTTTTTTTGCCAAAATCGGCATCTTCTGGTGTAGGCCACTGCATGGCCAGCCGAGGCAGCCATTTGAATGAAATTATTTGCCATTATTAACCGGAAGGATAGTACTTTCAAATAAAAAAAAGTAAATTTAAAGCATTTTAAAAAAAAAGTTATTTGGCGAACACTTTAATATTGCTGTCAAGAGTGTATCGTGCCTAAAGGAGATTATATCGAGAAATAAAAAAATATTTCTTAATTTGTACTGTTTTTTGTTTATTAATCCGCTATTCTTGGGAATGCCCTCGTATCGCTAATAAGTCCAGTTTTCTATTGTTTTTTTGCTTATTTTACAAAAGTTTTTAAAGTTTTAAGTAATAAGCCTTTTGCGCATACCAAGTCAGTTAGCAGTACAATAAGTTGCTTTAAACGTTTGGGCCATAAACCGTTACAATAACTGCAACTGAACAAACGATTACAAAAAAAAATTCGCAATTAAATCCTGTAATACGCCTTTTAAAATGTGTAAAACCATGGAAAAATTAAAATTAAAAGTTTTCCATTAATTTCATTCTTTCTTTTTTTTCATTCTTCTTCTTCAAATATTGCATATAAGTATTGCTCTACGGCAGTGAAAGTTTTAATTTCGCTTTAAATAAACATTCCTTAACAACTTTTCTTTCAATTGCAGCTCATTAAAGAGTTTAATTTTCTTCTTCTGCCTTTTTTTGTTTGTATTCATTTTTGTCTGTCTGTAATTAAAAAGGAAAAGAGGGAATAAAACGAAATTAAAACAATTTAATGCTCGTAAAAACTCATAATTTAATATAAAAAAATACAAAAAAAATTCACTCATACATGCTTAACATATACGCCCACACCCCCTGTTATGCAGCAGCCATATTTAACACAATAAAAGAATTTAAAAAAAGAGAAAGAGAGAAAATCGGCAACAACACTTCAGTATTATAGTCTTCATAGTAATGCTTGTGCATGTCGAATACAATCAAAAGCCAGTAAATATTTTATCCTTTAACACACATCGAAATAAAAAGTGAAAGGACAACAAAAAAAAACACAATACAAAACAGCAACAACAACAAAACAAGGTGGTGTGGGAAATCGTAAGGGAAGGAGGTAGAAAAATTGTAAAATTTTCCAATTTTTTATTGTCAGTTTTTTTTTCTCCTTTTTGCTCTTTTTGTAACTGCGTAGCTATGAAGGTAGTTGATCAGAGCTGCCTATAAAACGTTGTTCACATAAAATACGGCCACACTAAAGATTAAATTTATTTACACAATGTGTGTCGTAACCAGCGCCTTTTATTTTCATGTGGGAAATGGTTACAAACATTACAAAAAGCTTGTAAAAATCATTCTAAAGCATGTTTGGAGATGATATAAATAAACCCTAACTATGGATTGTAAGTGACAAGAAAAGAAAAATAAAAATAAGCTGACGTAGACACCTCCATCTGATAGGAATATCTTCGCCTTCCTTGAACACGATTCTTCTAATCCAATCCACTGCTCTGTGTGTGCCTTTGTCTCAGGAACTTAGTTATGAAGCCGTGGATATTTAAACGTAATGTAATTTTGGTCATTACAACCCTTCAGTCAGGATTACGACCTAGTTTCTCACACCACTTATGTTGTGTGTGTTAATTTTTATGCGTGAGTGGTGGGACCTACAGTTTAAAATCGACTCCGAACGACAGATTTTTAAGAAACTTTTCATGGCAATTTTATTTATTCTCAGAGTTTTTGCCAGAAATGTGCTGAGAGGAAGTCGCCGAAGAAAATACTTTTTGTATTTTGCCTCGATGTCTGGGCTGGGGCTCGAACCCTGGCTTTACGCCTAACAAGCCAACACACTACCTACTAGACTATGGCTACTTCAAGTGACAAGAAAAGAAAAATAAAAATAAGCTGACATAGAAAACTCCGATTCTTCTAACTCAGTCCATTGCTCTGTGAGTGCCTTTGTCTCAGGAACTTAGTTATGAAGCCGTGGCTGTTTAAACACCCCTAGAAATATTTTCAAGAGACTGTTTTTGTTCTATTGTAAGACTATTGTGAAAACCACATTCTGTAAAGCTTTCTCGTTTCTAATATGTGGCGTAAATCACTCTTTGAAGTGCCTCACTCTTCAGCATACTCTAGTATTTTTAGCCGAGGACTATCTGAAACCGTATTTGTGAATTTGCGACTCCGTGTCCAATGGAAAGTACTGAGTTGATGGACTAATGGACTATCTTGTCATCTTGTAAAGGCTTGCTTAAACTCTTCTATCCATTTTTTGGTACTCGACAATGAAGGAACAGATTCTTTCAGTTTAAAAACTAGGTTAGCTTAGGTTGGATTAAACTGGCAGCCGCCTCACTGTGAACAACTCACTTGGGTCCTGTAAGGTGCCGCTGTAACACCGATATTTTCTATTCCGTCCTATAATAATAGTTCCTGATTGGTATGTCTTAAAGTCGCCGTGGTCTAGTAGGTAGTGTGTTGGCTTATTAGACGAAAAGCCAGGGTTCGATCCCCAGGCCAGACATCAAAACTAAATAAAAAGTATTTCTTCGGCGACTTCCTCTCAGCAGATTTCTGGCAAAAACGCTGAGAGTAAATAAAATTGTCATGAAACGTTTCTCAAAAATTTGTCGTTCGGAGACGATTTTAAACTGTAGGTCCCGCCACTAAAATGTATAAAATTAACACACACAACATAAGTGGTGTGAGAAACTAGGTCGTAATCCTGACTGAAGGGTTGTAATGACTAATTACGTATGTATGTAAGTCGTTATACTTTAGTAAGTTTGCTGTTGGCTTCTTCGCTTGGATTTGTTGGTTCAAATCCCAGTTCAGACCAGCTGAAGAAAGAGACGAAATATTTCTTACCTCAACTTCCTCTCAGCAGACTTATGGCAAAAACTCTGAGAGTAAAAAATCTGTCGTTCGGTGTCGACTTTGAATTGTAGGCGAGTCCTACTCATGTATAAAAGTACACACATAACATGTGTGGAGTGAGAAGCTAGTAAGTACGTACGTATGTAATTTCTATGGGAAGATCTAAGCATTGTAATGAAATAAAAATATCATCAAAATCCTTACTTTATGTGTGCTTTACTTGACTTTACTTTTGAAATTCTTATGAAACAAATAAAGGTACGGAGAGATGGGTCAATATCATCTACGAATAAGTAAGAATTTGCTACAGTTTTACTAGAACGTTTAAAGTGTTTTTACTTTTACTATTCACTGTATATTTTATTTACAAGTAAATTGCCTGATGATGCACTAACAAAGTTTTATTTATTTTCCACCATTTTTTTTTTTCTTTCATTTTTCATGCCGCCAACAACAACAACAACGAAAAATAAATGTGAAAAACAGGTTAAAGAAGATTGGAAATATGTGGCCATGGTATTGGATCGTCTTTTCTTATGGATTTTTACATTTGCTGTAGTTTTTGGAACGGCCGGCATAATATTGCAGGCGCCAACACTGTACGATACACGCGTACCAATCGATATTAAATTGTCTGAAATTGCATCAACAACAGCAAAACCGAACATTGCCAAACCTGTGTTGTAAATACTATTATTTAATAAATAAAAATAAAAATAAATTTAATTAATAAAAAAAAATAAATAAATTATTACAAAAAAAACACAACAAAACAAACAAACAACAAATATTTATAATAATAAAGAAATGAAAATAAAAAAAAACACAACAAAAAAATTTATTTAAAATTAAGAGAAAAAGAATAAATAAGTGAAACCTTTCGTTACTACTCCATAACAAGGGATAAAATAAATTTAATAAAATAAACAAAACAAAACAAAACAAAACAGAAGTAAATAAAATAAAAATAAAAACAATAAAAACACAACAACAAAAACAACAGCAACAAAATTTGTTAAAAAAAATTAAATAAAAAGTAAGTAAAATAGTCTTAAGAAAGAACCCTACAAACTGAAGAATATAAAACCAGAGTTAAACCAATTGGAAAAAATAATCCAAAAAAAAAAAACAAAAAACAGAAGGCAACACAAAAGTACCATAAAAGAAAAAAATTAAAGTACTTAATTTAAGTACGATAGGAGAAAAACAAACAAATATAAAAAGAAAACCATAAGAAATATTGTATAAGAAAAACTCTTTAATACATTAAGAAAGAACAAAAAAAAGAAGAGAAAAAAATATAAAAAAAATGTTTTATTAGAAATGAAGCACAAAAACAAATACATACGAAATAAGATAAAATGATAGGCCAACTCTACCTTGGCACAGTGGTACACTAAGTGGAAAAAAATTTGGTGTAACTGATAAACAAAAACTGATTATTAACACATGAGTAATAATTGTTTTTTAATTTAAATTCTATTTAAAATTCTTAGTAAAATAATTCAAAATATTGTTCAGAATATTCCCATATATGTACCTCAAGTTTCATGAAAGCCTTGGTATAAAAAATACTTGGCTACACCTGGCAGCATACTGTTTACATAGCTATATTCGATCTGCTTATCATTGTAGAGCAAACCATTGAATTGAGACACTGCAGTACAGGGGAGCAGCATGGAAAATAATTCGTCTTATAAAACAATAGGCACATACGTTGCATGCGATATGGGCAACAACTCGACATTTAACTACGTGTAGAGATCAGCATCAGACATCAGCAATGAATCGCTTTTTCGCTACTCATAAGTACTCATGAAATTTTGAGTATGAGTGAGTCAACAGTATTGTAATCCAACTACTCTGATTCATTCGTACTCAGTACAACATTGATTTATAAGTACAAGTTACATGAAGTATGAGTACAACGTTGACATCAAACTCATACTATTCGAAATATGTTTGATTCATAGAAAAAAACTTATAAATGATTCGAGTGATTCGAATCATTCATCAAAATTTACCGTCTTAATTGTTGTTGCATTTACAAAGAAAGAAGAAAGACTCATAAACAAAAAAGACGAAGACAGCAAGCAGAGCAAACACACAACCTTCTTGTGAGTATTGTAGAGTTCGTACGCGAATCATACTTATTTTGTGATTCGTGTATACGATGAGTCATAGAGAGACGAAATCAATAACATCATGCGTATTGTTAAGTATGAGTACCATGAGTATTTCAAACTTTGAATATGAGTAGTATAAGTATGACATTAAAATAAGTATGAATGCGTATAAGTATCAGAAATTATAAATATGATTCGAATCTACTCATCCTTTTGAATACTCATTGCTGACCTCTGGTCAGCATACTATCGCTTGCATGCTATCGCCTCTGTCTTTCAACAATTTCTCAATGCCTCGGTATCGGAGATTCTAAACGAAACAAAGTAATTAACTGACAAATAAAACTCCTCACTCATAAGCATTCAAACGGGCAGACATAACTGAAAACTTAAACGATTTTGAAAACTAGACACTCTAGCAGCACTGTCCGCTAACATTCCTAAAACTATGGTTATGCGCATCAGCATCATCAATCTCTACTTTATTGTTGCGTATGATACACCATTTAATACCGAGGATTCATTATTCAGCATTGATTCCAATACTACCATACTTTCCGATAGGCATGCAGCTATTAAAGCTCTAAATTCTTACGTAATGACCTCCAAGACGTTGTATAGCAGTCGCAGATACATATCTCAACGAGGTAGCAAAACAATATGATGTCCATATCAAATGAGAACCAGGATACAGTAAAATTTTAGTTAATTGCAGAGCGAATGAACTAACCAAGTGTGGCACAACCATTGAAGTCTCCAATGAATTCCCGATTTTGGGAATCCCTCTTAGGACTTTCGAGCTTAAAATTTTCAATGCAATAATAGATTTTGTCAACTCCAGAGGGGTGACTTCGATCATAGGCAGAACAGCGCAGAAAATCTAGGTAAAACTGGTTGAAAGGCGCATGATAAGTCTGCTTAAACTCCAAAGAATTGTGCTCAGTATTGTTAATGGGATTATTATCGGGCATTGCATTATAGGCATGCATGCGATGCACAATGGTGTCTTGGGCACCTTGCAAATGATTTCTACAGAAGCTGCTCGGAAAAGAAAAAAGAGGAGACTATTCTTCACCTATTGGATTATGGCTTGCACTATGTCGGAGAAGAAAAAGACAACTTGGTTCCTACTTTATAAATTATCTGGAGAAACTATTCCACATTGTGATTGGTAGTCTAAGGCACATGATCAGAAGCTTCGAGTGGTTCCGAAACTAGGGGATAACGAATACTATGGTACCAACAGAGGCCCTAGTGGTCTGTATGTGTCCATCTTATTTCTTTGGGTTGACAGCCATTTCTAGCTACTTATATACCTATCTTCGTCACTATATCTAGTATAGACAGGGACTTGAGACTTGTAGGGTAACGCTTCAATAGGGAATAGTAGGTGGTATTTCTTGTCCTTCATTAGTTTTCCTAGTTCTTATGATTATGATTTTCACGTCAGGTGATGGTTAATTTTTCTTAGTATTTCTTTATTTAAGTCGCCGTAGTCTAGTAGGCAGTGTGTTAGCTTATTAGACGTAAAGCCAGGGATCGAGCCCCAGGCCAGGCATCAAAACAAAATACAAAAAGTATTTCTTCGGCGACTTCCTCTCAGCAAATTTCCTTCAAAAACTCTGAGAGTAAATAAAATTGCCATGAAAAGAAGTTTTTCAAAAATCTGTCGTTCGGAGTCGACTTTAAACTGTAGGTCCCGCCGCTCATGTATAAAATTAACACACACAACATGAGTGGTGTGAGAAACTAGGTCGTAATCCTGACTGAAGGGTTGTAATGATCAATTATGTATGTATTTCTTTATTTAGAATTCCTAGTACATGTCTTTTTAACCACATTTCAATTGTTTGTAATCTTTTTTCGTTCACTGATTTAATTGTCCATACTTCAGGTGCGCATATAGCGCCAAACCATACATAACATTTGTTGTAAGGAATTCTCCAATTTTATATTAATGCCGTGCCGTGTTTGAAACCCTCTCAATTTATCAGAGCTCCTCAATATTTATACGTTCAGGCTTTTGACGATTTCGTGAAATAGTTTCTACGAGTATATATACAACCTTGTTTAATGTGTGACCTCACTTAAATTACCATTCACTGTTAGTTTATATTGTAATTGATCTGAAAAGATCTGTTAACATTTTAATTTATCTCCTATTCCAATGGCTGTTAAGATTTCATTTAGCTTATCATGTTGAACTTCAAAATAACTTTTCTCGGACCATTTATCGCTGAATTTGCCCGAGGTTCTATTTATTCCGTAAAATCACACCGGATTTGACGTATATTCACTTACAGATGATGTTTTATTTGAAGAAATATTTTTTGGGCGTGGCACGTTAGGTTAATTAGTCTATAATTGGTATGACGAAGGTATATCAACCATTTGAGGGAATATTGTTCTGTTCCGTAACAACAACAATCACGGAGAGGATTTCGGCTAGATTTTCAATTTCTTTGTTTTTGAGAAGTTCCACACCGTAATCGATTATGAAATTGTATATTGTACTCAAGAGGCATATTGTGAAACTTTACTTATTTACTTAATTGGCAATTAAAGGATTTCGGCCTGCCTTAACACATTCTTCCAGGCGCCTCTGCTTCTTGCGCGCCTACGCCAGTTGATCACACCAATCGATAACAGGGGTTCCTCGATTTGGTCCTTCCAACGCAAATAAGGTCATCCTCTTCGCCAAATTCCGCAGATCCCCGCATCAAATAGCCGTCTCGCCGGAGCATCCCTCTCCATTCGAACGACATGACTGAGCCAGCGCAGCCGCTGAATGTTAATACGCTGCAGAACGTCTATTTCGTTGAGGAGCTCATACAGCTCACTGTTGGATCGGATGCGGAAATCATCGACAACTCGCACTGGACCGAAGATCTTAGGTAGGACTTTTCCCTCCAACACTCTCAAGGCTGCTGCATCATTGCTCAATAGTGTCCATGCCTCTGCGCCATATAGAAGCACGGGTGGAATGAGCGTCTTGTAGAGTCTTAGTTTTCTCATACGAGAGTGGTCTCTGCTACTCAATTGCCTATTGAGACCATAGTAGCACCTGTTGGCAAGAGTGAAATTGTGAAAAACGAAGTCGTAATCCTGTGTAAAGGATTTTAGCCAATAAGCTTTAAAAATATATGATAAGAGTTTTGGAACTTTTTAAAGATTTTCTATGCTTAACCAAGAGAAATTGGCTCAATTTTTAATAATGTTTTCTTACACCGAAATAGACTTAAAGGAATTTAAATTGTTGAGGTAACAGAAAGCAATTACAAATTCAAATACTCTGTACATTTTCACACTTTTGGCCCACTGTGCTAGGTAATCAACTTTAATAATAAATAAAATTTAAACAAAAACAAATTAAATGAAATAAAATTTATATTTTTTTTATTAAAATGAAAATGAAATAAAATTCACAACAACAACAGAAATAAGAGAGAGTAACAGCTGTTAAGAATGAATTTTCTTTTTTATTATATTGTTTGTATAGACGCTGTAATGTATGATTGAAACAAAAAAAGAAAAAACGAAAAAAAATTTATAAATTTAAACAATTTAGAAAAAAAACATTAAAAAAACAAAATAAATATTTGGAAAATGAAAAATAGATTAAAAAAAAAACAAAAATCTTTAACGAAATTACACTAAAAACATTGGTTTTTTTAAAAAAGACAAAACCATGAATAATGAAATGAAATATTCATGGAAATCTGTGTATATGTACGTGTAGAGTAAATGAATAAATAAATAAATTTAAATTATAAAAAAATAAATAAAATAATGAAACACAAACTAAAACTAAAAAAAAACAACAACAAATTTATATTGTATTTTAAGTTTAAAATAAATATTTTAAGTATAAAAAAGTAAAAATAAAAATAAAAACAACAACAACAGAAAACAAATTTATAACATTTAAAAAAACAGAAACAGAAACAGAAAAATAAAAATATATTGTGTAGCATTGTTTTAAGTAAAAAAGAAATTAAAAAAAAATTATTGGGAATATTTAAGTAAAAACAGTAAAAAATTAAAATAATTAAAAAAAAATAAAAAAATTTGTTACATTTATACAAACATTAATAGAAAGAAAAAACTATTTATACATATACAAACAAACCAAAATAAAATAAAAAACCAAAATACAAACAAACAAACAAATATTATAATAATCTCACATGCACTTTCATGTTAGCATATATACTTACATACCATATATACATATGTACATACATATGTACATACAAGTACATAGTTTGTTACATTATATCATTGTACATGGCGTACATGCGTACATGCATGTAAACATTCATTCATTCATTCATTCATACATTCATCAATACATTTATTTTATATGAAAAACTTAAAAGTATTAAAAAAAATTTAAAAAAAGTTTTCCTTTTAAACTTTTTTTTTGTTTTTTATCACACCTCAAAATTTGCATAAAAATTTATTAGAAAATTCAAAAGTTATTGTGTGAATAAAATACGTTTAACCCTTTAAGAGCCATAAATTGTAGTGCCAGTAACAAGTTTACTTTACTTTAAAGCCTGTAGACAGTCAGCAGTCCTGATTGCAATTCGACAAAGGCATTATTTGCTACACTCTGTTGTCTGCTCTTTAACCTTCTTTTAAAACCGAAGATTGAATTAATAGTAGTGAGACTCTATTTAGTCAAGTCCTGGTCCAAGTTGTACTATGGACCAGAGATCAACAATGAGTATTCAAAAAGATGAGTAGAGTCGAATCATACTCATAATTTTTGATACTTATATGCATTCATACTTATTTTAATATCATACTCATACTACTCATATTCAAAGTTTGAAGTACTCATCATATTCATATTTAACAACACGTATGATGTTGTTGATTTCGTTTCTCCACAACTCAACATATACACGAAGCACAAAATAAGTATGAATCGCGTACGAACACTAAAATACCCACTAGAAGGTTCTGTGTTTGCTCTGCTTGCTGCTCTGTCTTTTTTGCTTATGAGTCACTCGAATCATTTATAAGTATTATTAGCTGTAACCTGCGCGTGTTGCTGCGCCACCAACTAAAATATTTTTGAAGGAAAGACATTACACAAATGTCCAATTAATTTTGAATCATTTTATTGATTTTGCTTCCCGTTGTCCTGATGATTCACATCAACGGGCCTAAGTAGTACGCATTCGATCAGTTTCTAATCTCACTTCTCGCTGTTGAAGTGGTTCAATCGAACGGGTCTCAGCGGCATATACTAGAAGATTTTCCGGTCTTAATGCTCCTTGCTCGTCTAATTCTGAGGCTCGTAATGCTCTTTTCTTCCGTGCTTGGAGTGAAGTCGACCAATTGCTTGTCATTCATTTTGAATAATTTTCATTGACGCCATCCATCGGAAATTAATCGCACCAACCTCCGTCGACTCATGAGCAGAAACTTAGTTAAAGAATGCACAGTTTACGATTTAATTCATTTTGAGTAATTTTCATTGGCGCCACCTATCGGAAATTGGTCATACCAACTTAGAAACCTTCGTCGGCTCATGCGCAACAACTTTGCTAAAGATCATAGCATGATCAAATGCATTTTGAGTAATTTTCAGTGGCGCCACCTGTCGGAAATTGGTCAAACTAACTTAGAAACCTTCGTCGGCTCATGCGCAACAACTTTGCTAAAGGTCATAACATGATCAAATGCACAGTTTACGATTTAATTCATTTTGAGTAATTCTCAGTGGCGCCACCTGTCGGAAATTGGTCATACCACCTTAGAAACCTTCGTCGGCTCATGCGCAACAACTTTGCTAAAGATCATAACATGATCAAATGCATAGTTTACGATTCTACAAGGTACATACAAAAAAACATTCACTTTTATATACATACATAGACTATGGGAGGTGACACGCCCACTATAGCCAATCCGCCGATTTTGTTCATATATACGTCAAAGTCGTCCATCTAAAATTTGAGGACTCTAGCTGTTGCAGTTTATGAGATATACGACATTAAATACTTATTAGGTATGTGGGCGTCGCACCCCGCCTGCTTGAAATTTTAAAATAAAAAGTAGCCTATAACTCCTTCCAGACATACAGGAAGATGCTGTGAAAATTTCAAGAAAATCGGTTCAGCCGTTTAGTCGTATAAAGACTTCAAACAAACAGTTATGAATCTAAATGAGTAGGCTTATGAATCAAACATATTTCGAATGGTATGAGTTTGCTGTCAATGCTGAACGCATACTCAGTGCAACCTGTGCTTATAAATCAACGTTGTAGTGAGTACGAATGAATCAGAATAGTGAAGTTAAATTTTAATATTGTTGACTCATTTATATTTAAAATTTCATGCGTGCTTAATGCTGCTATGGACATGCTACTATTATCTATGAAAACATAGCCACATCAGTGGCGTTTGTTTGTTTTCTTACAACGTTCTGTAGAGAACATTCGATTATAAAATTTCAACTTAAGAAATCTGATCTGAGGACCGTGAAGTCTCTATAGGAACAGTCGAGGTTTATACTGATGGCTCTACTGATGCATGACAAAGTGAACTGTATTAAGGTTTCGGATTTTAAACTTTCTTAAAAACTGCCTGACCCCTGCAATGGTTCCTAAGTCATGTCTATTTTGAAAGCTATGCAATACTTGTTGGGTTACCAGATTTTTCCGTACAATCTCTTGGTTTACGCGGACAGCCAGATTGAGATTAAGTTCTTTCTTGTTCATAAAATCCGAGGATTTCTTAGTCCAATTTCCAATAATTCGAAAGCATTTCTCTATGTGTTCTGAGGCATAGGGACGATATCGTTGGAAATTGGATTGATAATGAGTTGGTCGCTGCGGAGTTGACAATCTCGAACATGATACGAGGGTAGGTGTGCAGATTGCTTCAGATAAATTGGAAAGTGTATCGCTGACAGCAATAGGATACGCGTGTAATATTGCTACTGGACATGAATGGCTAAGAAGAGTATTGACTTACTTCTGTCTTTAAATATCGTGGGCATCCAACTCACAACGGCGATTCTCACGGGTCATTGTTTATTTGACAGAGACAACGAAAGACTTGTTATTCCGGCAAATGATTTCTGCAGGAACCATAGGTCTGAGGAAGACCTCTTTCACCTCATGTGTGAGTGCCATGTCAAAAAAAGACGGAGGTTTCTGACCTCTTATTTTCTGACATCCTTGAGTAAGCTTTCTAATATAAAAATTGTTGCACTAACAAGGATTATCCCGGACTCGTAATTATTTCTAGGGATGTTTGAACCCCGGCTTGAATATTGATTGTGGAGCCCAAGTGCTGGTCTAAATTGGACCTCGTACTTTAAGAGTATCTCCACCGTACTGAACCTAATCTTTGAAACCCTTGGAAATCAAAAGAAAATTGTTTTCTTCACTTCCAGTTGAATTTCGAAATTATGTCTGTTAACTTCATGATCTTTCAATGAAATTGTTATGATAAAATTTTTTACCTTTGTTTTGTATTGTTTTTTTTTTTTGAATTCGTAGTCTAGTAGGTAGTGTGTTGGCTTATTAGACGTAAAGCCAGGGTTCGAGCCCCCGGCCAGACATCACAACAAAATACAAAAAGTATTTCTTCGGTGACTTCCTGTCAGTAGATTTCTGGCAAAAAAAAAACTCTGAGAGTAAATAAAATTGCCATGAAAAAGTTTCTCAAAAATCTGTCTTTCGAAGTCAACTTTAAACTGTAGGTCCCACCACTCATGTATAAAATTAACACACACAACATAAGTGGTGTGAGAAACTAGGACGTTGTACAATGGGTCAATTCGACCTCCGGGTACTGTACTTGTCTTAATTGTACACGTCCTCTAACCTAACCTAACCTAACCTTTTTTTTTAATTCCGTAATTTGTTGTGTAATCATGTGTACCGTTCAATGTGTGTATTTTGTTCTTGTCTGTTTTTCTTGTTTACGTATTTTCGTTTACGTTTGTTTTCCTCTCTCAATATTTTTGGTATTCTCAACAAAATTTTTCTTATGAATCCTTATAATTTTATGAAAATTGTTTTAGAAACTTTGCTTAGTTAACTGCCTTAGAACAGAACTGACTTAGCACTTGCGTTAAGCGTCTTGATCGTACGCTATTTGGATTGCTTGTTGATTTTCATTCCTGGGTCAGCAGCATTCCTTCTCTCTATTCGTAGCACACTACCGAGACAGCTGTGCTCACTTAAATTTGTTTTGGTATCATAAGCAAATGTTTGATGAGGTTGCCATTTTTTATTATAAACATTTAGTTTTCAAACTACAGTTATCATCTGTAAGTCTGGTCAGCTAACAACAACAAATTTATAAATTTATGGCCTGTAAAATATGAGGGAAATAATGTTTATGGCTCTTAAAAAATTAAGCGGCCACTAACAAACAAAATTGGAAACATTAAAATGTAACACAGAAATTATTTTCATAAATTATTTTTTTTTTCTTATTAACAAAAACAAAAAGAAGAAACAGAAAACAAAGCAGAAGCAGAAGAGGAAAACAATTTAAAACTTAAAACAAATTTTTTCATATTTTTATAATAAACAAAAACGATAAATTAAGTAGAATTTTACGAATTCAATAAGAAAAGAAAAATAAAATAAAAAAAAACAAAACTGCCCTTTTGTTAATGTTTTTATTAAAAAGAAAAAGAAGAAAAATATAAAAAAAATTAAAATTTAAAACACTCAACTACCCTCTCCCTTTCTCCCCTCACCTTAAAAACTAATTTTTAAAATTTATAAAATAAAACAAAAAAAATTTGAGATAAGAAAACTTGTGTAAATATTTCAATAAATCTTTGTCTCCTGAAAATGAAAAACGAAAGAAGAAAGAAAAAAAGATAATGGAGGAAGACAAAAAAGACATTGAAACTCATACTAAAGCAATTGGTTCTAAAGCTATAGATTTTAAGGACAACAAAGAAAATTTAAATTAAAAATTTAAAATTAAAAAAAAAGAAATTTGAAACTAAAAAACAAAAATTAAAACTCATAAAAAACTCTACTCATATGGATCAAAAACAATTAGAATTAAAAGGAAAGAAGAAAGCAAAACCGAAAACAAGGAATAAATTTAAATAAATTAAAAATAAACAAATAAATTTGAAATAAAAACAAATTAAAATATTTAAAAACCAAAAACCAAAAACAGAAAATTTATATATTAAATAAAAATTTATTTAATTAAGGAAAACAAAACACTGTTATTCAAACTGGGAGAATTTAAGAAAATTTTCCTTAAAAAAAAGAAGAGAAAAAGATTTTTTTTTTGTTAATAAAACAGAAACTTATTTAATAAAATATATAAAAAAATTAAAAAAGAATTTAAAAACAATTATAATTAATAAAAATAAATAAACAAATAAAAATAAAACAAATAAAAATAAATTAAAAATAAAATAAAAAACAAAAATGAATTAAAAAAAGAAGTTGAAGAACATTACTGTGTCCACTGCCTTCCCCCCAGAAATAAAAAAAATTATATGAAAAAATAATTTAAATTTATAAAAAAAATTTTGTTTAAATATTTACATTTCATCACGATTTCAATATTCATTAAAAATGTTCATTTCAACTCAAAAAAAAATTACACAAAATACTTTAATTAGCAAGAAACAGCAACAAAAACAATGAAAAAAAATCATTAAAATTTAACATTAATTGCTGGAATTAAAAAATCGATGAGTTTTTCAAAATTAAAACCTAAGGGCCCAGTTGTTATATCCATGAACGTTTGGCTTGTCATTCAAAAATGCAGTTTTTTTATTGTGACATACGTGAACATAATGCACGTTAGGAAATTTTGGATTATGACATACAGGCTGACTTCCAAAATGTATCAATACAAAGTTTGTATACAGTTCTACTACGGTATCTAAATAATGTAGATACGCAAAGTTACCAAACAATGCATCAACTATAAATCCGATGCCTGATTGCATTTTGACTACGTTAAAAATACACATTGACGACGTTTTGAAATAAAATATGTACATTGTAAACATTTTGTGCAGCGGCTTTATGAAACACTATACTTCAAACACAAAGCAACTAACATTTTGGAAGTCAGCCACACTGACAGGCAAAAGGCAGTACATGTTGAGAGGGAAATGAAAGCAGCTATAACTGGCTATTCCATGTATTAAAATGTAATTAAATTCCTGCATTTTCTTGATTTTCTTTTCCTTGATCATTAATTTTCTTGATGTAGTCCAGATTCCACTCCTCTTACCATAGATGAGTACTGTCTCCCATCATTATTATCACTTACAACTGCTAGAGTACTGCAGCCAAACGATTTATTATGCTGCCCCTCCCAGGACAGCTCGACTGTCAAAGAAAAATTCAATCCATGGAAAAAATCCATATCAAAAGAAAAGAGTTTAGACAATTTTTTTTCGCTGGAATGAGGGAAAATGCTTTATGCATTCATGAAGGTCGTCACCATACATGGTAGGTCGGACTCTCCCACTGTTTATACCGACTAAAAACCCGCCTTGTCTCCTCACCAGAGTATCATTCCGCCTCAGAACCACGGTTGTATTACTTCGAGGTGGACCCCTTTTTGGCACCTGTGCCAGTTCCATCCTTGTCAGTCTGCGTCCAGGCTCCAGGCTCTTTTCTTATTCTACTGCGTGTAGGTCATATTTTTTCCTTCGCAAGACATAGTGAACAAATTGTTTCACTGCGTTCCAGTTTTCTATGCTGTTTGTCATTTTCAGCACGAGGTTTATAGCACTAATAACGCCGATTTCACCCTCGAGAACCTGATGTCTTTCGGCCCAGCGACTGCAGCCGAAAAAAGTGTGTTCGGCATCGCCTAACATTTCCTCCCCCTCGTAGATGCAGAATGGCGAACGACATTTCCCCATGCAATGCAGGTACTCTCTGAAATATCCATGACCGTTTAGCATCCGGGTCATATACATAGTAGTCTACTTCGCCGTTTTTTCTGTTTTTCCACACTTGCAACTCGGGAATCAGTTCATATGTCCACCTACCATGCCGTTCATTTTCCCAGCGATATTGCCATTTTAAGAAGACTTCGTTGCTGTATCGTTTCTATGCTCTGCGACTGAGTCGTGCTCTGTCTAGCGTTGTAAATCATCTGGCGCTCAATTGCTTGAACGTATATGGGAGCCAGGCCTCAGGTAACTTCAAAATAGCAAAAATCTCAACCTAAAAAACGCTGTAGTTTTCATTCAGATCCTCTCAAAAGACCCCACTAGTATGCCATCTAATTTCCAATCGTATTGCCCGGATAAACGTCCAATTGTATTACTCTGGGAGTTTACTTCTGAGGTACAATTATGCCTCATAGGTTTCAAGTATGTGTCCTAACGATTCATTATTTACCTCATCACAGAATCTATGTAGAGGCCTACAGGCGATCAATATTTCCAACAAGTGTTTGCTACATCTTGCTACTTCCGGATAAATTAGGTCTCCAAACCATTTGCCACTCTTTCAAACTTCTCTTCCCACAAAAATAGTTCAAAGCCTCATACATAGCGGCAGTATACGCATTTCCTCTTGGTAACCAAAGCTTAAATCTGGACCCGCTCAACCAACCTCGCATACACATACACAATCTGAGTGCTTCAAAATGTCTTGGATTGTATAAGTTTGCCGCCTCATAAGCTTTATAATTCCGGTCATCGATCTGACATCTCAATGTCTCGTAAGGAAGCCAGTCACCAACACTGAGTCCAAGCTGCGATAGATTGCTCCTTCAAGCAACTCGGGGATATATCCCGAGCCCATAGGAATAGCAGATTGAAGCATTAGGGCCAACAACTACATCCTTAATTGAGAATTGCAAAAGTGCAAGTGTGTCCGTTCTCTCGTCCCCACGAATACTTCTTAACTCCACAGAGATTGACTCAATCCGATCCAAACGCTTTTATTGAGTCCTTACAACCACGAACCGGCTATTATCCTTAGTACAGCTTGAGTATTAAAAGAAAAAGAATCCATATTGGAAGAAGCAAGCTCAGCAATGGACGCAAGAGCTGCAAAAATAGCGAATATTTCCTGCTGCAATTCAGTCCCAAAGATATCAGCACGATTGCGCCATTTAATATTGAGAACTGAGAGATCTGCCCTTAGCATTCCACAAAATTCTATCAGGAATGAGAAAATAATTGGCTCTCAATATGCCCCATTTTAGGGAGCCACACAGTAACACTGTTGAGCGCTGCTATCAAATAAACATAGTTTAGCTTGGCAGAAAATACAGTTCGAACTCCATGCTTTACGTGGAGCCTGGAAGGTTACTGTTTCCATATTTATACAGGCTTTCAATGTCAATGCTGTCAATGTCTAAGCAACCAAGGTAACAGCGTTCTTTACCCCTAAGGAAATAAAAATGGCAAACTATACGTTCCATTACACCTTACTCGCCCTGTTTTTAAGTGCTGGGAATTTCAAAATTTCTTAACATTATTGACCCATCCTCCTTAGTGAAGCTCTTAATGTTCTGGCCACAAGAATCGAATGCAATGTTCATTGGAACAAGCGTGGTTTTGTCGAAGAATAAGCATTTTGCCTTTAACATTTTAAAATTGTTCAAGAAATATTTCACTTCAGCTAACAAACTGACTTGATCTAAAGACCAATATGTTCTCTATATTGAAAGTAGGGTGTCATACTATATTTAATCTTTCGATTACCAATGCAATATTGATTCTATTTCACTGTGTCATAAGTACTACAAGAGATTAAGCTTTGCTTTTCCTAAATAAAAAATTATTTTTTTTTATTTGAATTATTTCCGGTGTTGCTGTTGATATTTTGTGTGGATATGATATAAAATTAAAGCATATTTTAAGGGGATTTAAAATTTAAATATCAACACGTAAAAGTGTGTTGTTATTATTAAATGCAATGTTGTAAACAGAAATAATTGGCATACTTTAAGGAGCTTAAGCATCCCTACAACAATATTTGAATAAATAGTTTATTTATGACACACACACACGCATAAACAAACAAACAACTGTGTAAATCCCTTTAATTATGCTTTTGATGTGCAAGGTGATGTAATGTTTTATAAGCGCGTAGTATTTCAGAAATAAAACAATAATTTTGGTTTTTTTTGTAGAAAGGAAATAAAATTAAGGAAAATGAGAAAATGAAAATGGAAAATGGGAAAATGTTTATAAACTAATTAAGAAAAGATATGCTTTCGTTTTTCTTTGGCTTACTTTAGGGTTTTTGTTTCAATTAAAGCGCCTTAAAGCAGGCTTTAATAATTTTATTTTTACCTTTGGTGAGAGACGGGTATACACACAAGTATGTGTGTGTGTGCGTACAGGACATTACAAAATAATTTAATTTTACAATGAATTAAAAAAGCAATGAAATAAACGTAGAAAGAAATTGTTGGCAATTAAATTAAATTTTTTTTTTGTTTAATAACTTAACATCATTATAAATAAATATTATGGTCATTAGTAACATTACAACAAACAAACATCATCATTATCATTATTATAGTCATTAATAAATTAAAATAAAAAAGGAAAAACAAATTATATTACGAATAAAACAAATAAAATAAATTAAGAACAGAGGAAAAACAAACATTAAAAAATAATTAAGTATAAAAACAACCAACAACAACAACTACATTAAAATAATAATTAAAATTAAATTATTTAGTGAAATATTAAAACAAATAAACAACAAAAACAAAATTAAACATGATGAAATTAAATTAAATTTAAGCAAATTATTAATTAATTAATTATAAAAACATTAACAAAAAAAATTATTTAAAAACAAAAGCATGGTTGGGGACTAAATAACAACGATATTAATTTAAATAAAAGAAAAAAAATATTTAAAAAAATAAAATGAAAATAATAATAAAAAAACAAAAACTATTTAAATAAATTAAAAAAAAAGAAACAAAAGAAAACAAAAAACCATTTAAAACAGTTAACTTACATTCTAGTTAATAGTAAATTTAAAACACAAAAAAAAACATAATATTAAAAATAAAATTAAAAAATTAACAAAAAACAACATTTAACAGAAGAAGAAGGTAATTTATGATGATTAAAAAAAAACAAAAAAAATATTTAAAAGAAGAAATAAAAATAAAAAGATGAAAATTTAAATGAAATAAAAACAAAAACAAATTCTTTAAATTGTAAATAAACGATTTGAAATAAAAACACACACAAAATTAATTATAATATTAAAAAAGAAATTATATATACACGGCTTTTTTTATTATAAACAACGGGCCTATTTAAAAAATTCTTAAAAATTCTGTTCATAAAGGTAAGGCATCTGGCAATATTAAGTTATCGATAACTCTGCAAATACCCAGTAAACAAACCTAATAGCAAAGCCAACTTCATTATTCGTTTATTAAAGACAAGAATCGTAAAAACAATATTTCATGAGAAGAAAAATAAGAAAAAATAAGACAGAATTTCCACGCCTTTTATTTTCATTCTAAATACCAAGCCTATTTAAAAAATGCTTAAAAATGTAAGACATCTGGCAATATAAAGTTATCGATAACTCTGCAAATAGCCAGTAAACAAACCTTATAGCAAAGCCAACTTCAATACATATTAGTATTGGTATTTCCTGAATAGCCAACTGTAAATGGTTGTTTAAAAAGTGGAATAAATAATAAGAGACAGAGTTTCCATTCCTATTGTTTTCATTCTAAACACCAAGTCTATTTAAAAATGATTAAAAAGGTAAGCCATCTGGCCATATTACGTTAGCGATAACTCTGTAAATAGCCAGCAAACAAACCTTATAGCATTATTGGTTTAGTAAAGACAAGAACCATAAAAACAATATTTCCTGGATATCCAACTGTAGAAAGTGGAATAATAAAAATAAGAGGCGTGGAAACTCTGGTGAATTTAAGTCCGTTGCCCAATGTAGAGACATCTACAGCATTGGAGGCTAAAGCAACAAGTCTAACACCAGATTCATCAGTGGACATCGGGAGCTCACAGCTCCCTACTTAACTCTCCCCTGGACAGAACCAGTAGACTCTATAATTTCAAAAATTACTTTGCAACGAGACTTATTAGGGAAAGTGAAGGGACTAATATGACCATGATAAGACATGTGGATGGATTGAGGGCAAGTACTAGCACAGAAGAGTAGATTTTCGATCACAAAATGCAATATTTTGAGCCCTTGGAGTAACTGGCAGATATCCTTCAACCAGAAAACCACGTCTTCTAAAGATGTGCCCAATAAAACTTGGACAGGAAGTGGAAAAGATGGAACATAGCAACACTATCTGATGGACATACCGCCATTCGAATACTTAATTTTTAAAAGGCTGACACGAAAATAGTACGGGACTGTCTGGGGGAGCTAAATCGGCTACGCTTGAAAAATAGGATCAGCCTCTGCTATGTCCACAGATGAGTTTGTGAGGAGGTGAAGATACGTTTGAAAGGGAATACTCAGAAGGGAATAAAGAGAGAGAGAGAGAGAGAAAGACTCTTCTTAAATCAAATGGGTTTGAGGTAATCTGAGCTTTTGTTCGATAATTAGAATAGGAGGAGTTCTCAGTCATGTATTAGACAATCGAGGATTAGACTGAGATTAGCAATCGGGTTTTTGACCGGCATTATAGACTCAAGAAACTCTTGTTCAGAAGACAGACAATTGGATTAAGGCTATATGAGCAGAAGCATGCCAGTCGTCGGCCACGGTGCCTTATTTTCTATTTTCAATTATTTTTTTTTTTTTTTTTTTTGATTTTGACTCATACGTTTTCGTTCACGTGTGCCAAACATATTAGGAAATTAATCTAGGTTTTGTCAAACCATAAACAGATATTTCAATTTGTAAAATGGGAATGCTACTTGGTGTACATTACGTGTGATAAGAAAAATTGCTTTTCGAGAACACCGCCCCTTATGTTGTGCATACTCAAGTCTTTGTCTTCTTGTGCCGCTGTAAACAGAGGTAATGAGTTAATTTTCACATTATTTATGTACTTTAGGGGATTAATATTTAATGGTCGCGTTATCTTAAACAATTAGCTGCAGTTTTCTTTCAGTGTAGCTTATTAAACACGTTATATTTGGAATACTTTATGGTCCAAGTAATTTTTTTTCTTACAGATAAAGCCTTTGTTTCACTTTTAATTTTTAAACTAATTAGTACGATTAGATTAGATTAGATTAGATTAGATTAGATTAGATTACAATAAGCACATCTCAGTAGAAAATTGTTTCAGTCACATTAAGCAAGCCTAGTCCTTCAGCTGTTTTTAATTATTTTTTGCAAAACTCTGTAAGTGTTCATAACAAATTAAATTTGAAAACTTTTAATGAAAGTTTGCCTATAATTCTTTATTGCAAATGCTGTTTATAGTGAGTTAATGACTTTACTAGAAAGAAAATTCTCAATTCGAGATGTAAAACAAAATTTAAAAATTTTATTAAAATTTTGTTTGCTATTTTTTCTAACAATTTCTAATAATAATTTCTAATTTTATCTAAATTTCAGACACATAAGTTTCTTATACACATAAAGCTTTTAAGTTAAGTTTGTTTAAGAGGGAACATATAAATAATTTCAATACTTACAAACAAACAAAGTGTGGATGTGTGTATTTATTTGAATATTTCGAGTTATCTTAAGCACTTCTTTAAAAGTATCAGGAAGAGTAAATAGAGAGGAGATTGAATAAGTGTGAGAGACAGCAAAAGTGTGATGCATTGATTAAAAATATTGTCATTTCATGAGATTATTAAGTTGGAGAGCACAAGGATTTTGTAAGCAACATAATTAACAATCAATAGAGACAATACCATCATTGTCTTCTTCAGGCTCATTGCCACGACCTTCGCGTATGCGTTTCAATTTACGTTTTAAGGTCATAATACCTGAAACAACAAAAAAAAGGATTATTAACACCCAAAAGCATAAATGGAAAATAAAAGCTTACATTTAATAGCTTGAAAAGCCTTAGCCGAAGAACTTCCCGTGCCTGAAGCACTTAGATTACTGGCGTTCTTTTTTTCCTGAGCCAATTTCACTTCCAAGTAGGCTTTCTTCAAAGCCTTAAAGTGACGATGTTCACTGGAGTCTTTAAGTAAAATACACTTGGCCGCTGAGCCCTCGCCCGAGCAATCTACCGGTGAATTGTGATAGATTTGATGATAGAAATATTGTAAGACGGGTGAATTCCAAATGCTTAGGCCATACCATAGCCAAATGGTTATATTCAAAATGAATTTAAAATTCTTGGCAAACAAAGTAGGCACGAGATATTTAAAAGGCAAGAGACTAATGAAGACATGGGACCTGAAATAATTATAAAAAAAAACCCCTGAAATTCGTTTTCTAATCATACAATGTCTCCTTCAGATTACTTACCACGAAGCTATGCGCATACCCAAAAATATTTGATACACCAACACATTACGTTTCGAGTTTTGTAAGGCAAGTAGGGAAAGCACTTCTGTGATAATATTGTAAATACCCAATATGAGATTAATGCCCACGAAATAGCTTTCATATCTGCAATATAAGCCATAAACAAAGTACAATAAGTAATCCGCCACTGCATAACATAATACCCCTACTCACCTATAAACATCTATGGCCACCATCGAGACCAAATATAGACTTTTTGAGGCCGCCTCCAAATAATCGGATTCTTTGTAGTCCAACATTGCTCCATGCAAATAGAAGGTGATTATAAATATCGAATAGAATTGAAATTTTTCACATTGTTGAGATTTATAGAAAATTAAGTTTTCGGACGAATAGAACAACGAATAACGGCCTTGATTTTTTAATATTTGCGGCAATATCACCAGGTCATTGTAGAAATACAAAAACAATGTACAGGCGGTATAAAAGGCAATATTCCATATGGAACGGGCAAATTGCTTGTGTTTGTAGTACTTGATGTTGGATGTTTTAAGAAAAACCTGAAAATTAAATTTTTTCATTTTTAATAAAATTAACGTTACACTCACTCACTATCACGATATAAATTTCAGTTGGCAATGCGCTGCTCATAATGTTTATTTCTTGGTTTATTTACTTCAATACCTATTGTGAATTTGATCTTTCAATGTTTGTTTTGATTCCCATTATTCTTCAACTACGTGGAATTGCGATTAAATGAAATCAAAGTCGTCTGAGACCACAACGTATAGGTGCCGTCGTTCTCAGTTTAAAATGTATTTAAGGTTTAAACGATTACTGTGGCTAATACAATTGAAGACCCTATGTTCTAACAGGAATCAATATATTCCTATCGATTCAACAACAAGGTTTTTCAGTCATACAATTTCTAAGCAATATACGTAGTGCATTCCAGTTTTATGAGCTAATTGTCTGATCTGTCAGCTTTCAACTGAAAAATTAAAGTTTCCAAAAAACAAAACTGATTTGTTTAAGAGGGGTCGGCTTGAGTCCATATTATACACACTACATGATCAGGGTTTGATCTTACATTGAGGATGGCATTAAGTTATCCTATAGGCCATCCCATAAGTACAGTATATTTCAGGCTAAAGTGTTTGTGATCACCAAAGTGGAGTCATTATAAGCAAAACTAGTTTCAGTTAAATTAGCAGCCACTTATCATACTGGGTTCCCATAAGATGTCATTGTAATACCACTAATACCTATTCAACTATTTATCTATAATTCCAGGCTGGCATCTCTCAACCATCCTGATTGTTTTAAAAAAGTGTGGATTTTACCCAAATCTCCCAAATTGTGCAGCCCTTGCGCTGACCAACTTCTTCCTTTTCCCTGATTTTTGTGGAACTTGGTTAGTACAGGGGCTGCGTTCACCCGTGGCATCACAACGGGCCGCTATGCGTGCTCAAGTGAGTTTTGTGATATCAGAGCTACCACTCCAACCTAACCCAAATTTCCTTTATGCAATACATAAATTTTGAGCGCACAAAAAAACTTCGTCCCCGATTCCCAAGTGCTGTACAATTTCAGAGAAGATTTTCTGAGGTTTATAACAAGATTCAGTTCAGTGTTAAAAAGAAACAAAAAAATACATCGCCCCTTAATTCGATTTAACTTAAACAGCAAATCAACTAATTACCGATTTTAATCTATTTTAAGCTAAAAATTTGAACGTATCTGAACAAAACAACAATATCGCTAGTCAAATAAAAAGATAGTCTCATGTTCAGGCCGTTTTTGATGAAAAAATAATACATTACTTTCAACGCCGTCAGTAACAGTTTGACGACTCTGATGTCTGTATAATTTGTTCACAGGACTATATAGTATATTTCTGTTAGTAGCAATAAGAACAACAATTGCACTTTACATAAGTCTTGAGTTTACCCTGAATCTATTTCTGGCACACCCAGTGCCAACTGCTGATGCATATATATACTATGTGTGTGACACTTACCTGAAACAATTTCTGGAAACCAACAAAACCAAAACTGAAGCATAGGAAAATCCAAAACATTGCATTTACCAGGTAATTAAAATTAATATTCTCCACCAAGGCATCGAAACGCTCGCTGGTGATGATGTATTTGAGTGGCAGAAACAAATTGCCGAGTTCCTCCCAAATGGTAGGCTTGGCCGTACGCATATCCAAAATGGAACTCATTTTTGCCTACACACACTACTAGCTGGCTGGATGGCTGTTGTTTATGTAGATTTTTTATTTATTTTACAATAATTTTGGTGTTGATTTTAATTTTCTTAATTGTTATTAATTTATTTCTTTGCAAATAGTGGTGACATTTTTATTTGTTTTTGCAATTACGAATCCTTTTTATTGCTGCAGCAACACCGAAATTTCTCTTGCTCTCGCTGTGTTTACAAGAGGCCGAAACCACAAATAGTTTGAAGGAAGAAGAGTTTATTTTTAAAATCAGCTGTTCTGTGTTGTTCTTTACAGTTTTGTTTTGTTGTTTATTTCGTTTGTAGTATTTGATTATTAGTTATTAGTATTAACGTTGCCAATCATTTAGGGGGAACTAGGTTTGAGAGGAAACTAAAATCGAAGGAAATATTCACAATAGCAATACTACGTTCGTTGAGAGTTCTTCTTTTATTCATCTCAGATTCGCACCTCAATTTATGTAGTTTTTAGAGGAGATGAAAATTACTTATTCTACACACACACCGGTTAATTCATCACTGACAGTACATTGATCATATATTTCAGTATATATTTCGAATACCGACACTGGTGAATTTCAATTTTATTCATCACACTTTGTAAAAATTCACCACCTTGGAAACTCACCACACTTTCCAAAAATAGAAACATTAAACTGCAATTTAATTTTTTTTTTTGGGGGATGCGACTGTCGTTCAACCAACCACCCCACACAAACACGTCTTACTCGGCCCATACGCACACGCACACGTTCTTTTATCACAGAAAAAGTAGCCCCCCACAAGCATGAGGAGCACAGTCCAACCGTCCACGCACACTCTTTGTTTTTTAAACATGGAACGGACTTTAATTTTCACTTATAAAAAAAACTAAAAAATAGGAAAGTTTAAACTGATTTGAACTAAAAATAAGTGAAATAAAATTAAAGTGATAGTTTTTTCTATTTTTTCAACATTAATTATTATATTTGCAATAAATGATAAATCTAAATTTTTAACAAGAATCTACTCTTTAAACAAAAATACCCAGTTTTAGTTAGAAATAACCTAAAACCGGCAACACTGAAAGGGTACTTTTTTAATGCAACAGCCATATTCCTGATAAGAGAAAAAGAAGAAGAGGCAGACACAAACAAACATTGTTGTTATTAAAACAGCTGTTGTGTTTTCTATGTTTTTAATTTCCTTTATGCATTTTATTGTTTTACTGGGGATTTTTTCCGCTTAAGAAAATATAACCGTTAAAATTGGAGAACATCTATTAACAAGAGAAAATAAAATAACGAATGAAATATACTACAGGGAGAATGAATGAGTAAATTAATTCAAAATGTTTCTCTTGGAATCAAATAGTCGTGTATTTAATAAATAATGCAGCAGCCGTACAGAGTATTTTATTTTCGTCTGTTTAAAAAGGAGAGAGTCTTATTTTTAATCATCTGTTTTGTGTTTTTCTTTTTTCTTTATTTTGTTTACTTCGTTGGTAGTGCGGCATTGGTATTTACTCTTTTTTGTTTATTTCGTTGCAGTCAGTAACAACAACATAAGTTTGCCGCCATTAATTTGGGAAGAATAAATAAAATAAACGATTGTTTTAAAAGGAAATTAAATTATGAGTAATACGGAGGTAAGTAAAATTAATTTATTGATACAATTAAAGATAATTATTAAGAGAAAAATAAATTTTCTAGAAAATGTTGCACTTTTCAAAAATAATGCGTGCACCATCCACACCCATACAAATGTTTAAGCAAGTAATTGGCAAACTGGAAACACACACAATCATGATGAATTTGGCCACAGTGGACAAGTAAATTAAAATTTCTTTCAAGTTTCTTAAATTATTAATTATTTCTTTCCATTTTAATCCTTCCTATCCCAGGGACTATGGTGTTCTCAATCGCACAGTTATTTATCGCGGTCTTACCCCAGGGGAGGTGGAACCAAACCAACACATACGTTTTGTTACTGAAAAAAATTCCCACAAATATCAAAGCCTTAAAGAGAATCCCAAAGTATCGGTTACTATGGTCTTGAATTTGCCTGATGAAATATGGCAGATACGTTTATTTAATGCAGAGGCCGTTGAATTACCAAAGGAGGCTTTAAAAAGCCTGTGGGAAGATGAGCCTCTCTTTGCCAAGATGCGAAGTGTGGTGTGCAAGTGTGGCAGACCAAATGAGGGCGTTGAAGAATTGGAATGTAGATATCAGGAACTATATAAGCAATATGAAAGTGAAGGCAAGAAGGAGCCCGAACAAACAGAAACGTAGTAAGTATTGTAATTGGGAACGTAAGTCTATTATTTAAACTTCTCTAGAAGAAATAACTCAGAAATACCACGTAGCCGTGATACCCGTGTGTCGCCTGTATATTTTAATAACTTATAGTTGTTGTGACTTCAATACTGCAATTTAATTAAACCGAATACACAAAGTGGTTGCTTTGATTAGCCCCTGCCGGTTACAACAGACAAACATATCCTGACAGATAGGATGTCCAAGTATCTCGAAAATTCCTGTAATTTAAAAAATTTGAGACTGTGTGTGAATGGAAGACAAAAAAAAACTGAATGAAGTTGCTCAGCCATTTGTACAGCTCCAAACGAGTCCAAATTATAGAAGGTACAATCAGCATAATCAACGAAAGCGTTGACTTAAAAAGTATAAAACCCTTGTCATTTCATAGCCCAAAATAGTACTGCTACGTTCGTTAAGTCTTCGTGAGTGGAACATTCGGAATGATCTAACGGTTCAATTCTGGTTCTGAATAAATGGGCATCCGATTGTGTTTTAGTTATAAATCCCGAAAAGACGGTTCTTTTCACCATATTGGTCACTCGAAAATTCTGACTAAGTTATGAAGCCGCCGTAGTCCAGTAGGTAGTGTGTTGGCTTATTAGACGAAAATCCAGGGTTCGAACCCCAGGCCAGACATCAAGACAAAATACAAAAAGTATTTCTTCGGCGACTTCCTCACAGCAGATTTCTGGCAAAAACTGTGAGAGTAAAATAAAATTGCCATGAAAAGTTTATCAAAGATCTGTCGTTCGGAGTCGACTTTAAACTGTAGGTCCCACCACTCATACATACATACATAATTAGTCATTACAACCCTTCAGTCAGGATTACGACCTAGTTTCTCACACCACTGATGTTGTGTGTGTTAATTTTATACATGAGTGGCGGGACCTACAGTTTAAAGTCGACTCCGAACGACAGATTTTTAAGAAACTTTTCATAGCAATTTTATTTTTACTCTCAGAGTTTATGCCAGAAATCTGCTGAGAGGAAGTCACCGAAGAAATACACTTTTTTGTATTTTATTTTGATGTCTTGCCTGGGGCTCGAACCCTGGCTTTTCGTCTAATAAGCCAACACACTACCTACTAGACCACGGCGACTTCAACCCACCACTCATGTATACAAATTAACACACACAACATAAGTGGTGTGAGAAACTAGGACGTTGTACAATGGGTCAATTCGACCTCTGGGTACTGTACTTGTTTTAATTGACAAGTACACGTCCTCTAACCTAACCTAACCTATGAACTTTTGGGAGCATCGACGACATGACACAGCTCTATGACTTAACAAGGAAGTTCTGAATAATCTTATCCACGACTCTATAACAAATCTTTACGCGTGTCTTTAAATTGAACGGAAACTATGGGTAGATACAAGTATCTTGCAAGAATCGGCTGTTATAGCTTACAAAATATGTCTCCCAGACCAATTCGATTCTCTTCTAAGAGGAATTATTAGCTAAATTAGCCATATGATAGCACCTAGCACGATTTAAGACTATCGCAGGCAGGTCTCTCACAAGATGGATGAGTAGTACGATGTTCATAACATAGGGTGCGTTCGTAAATTCAGCAAATTTGTGCACCACTGCGGCAGTAATGCCAAGTTTTGTTGCTAATGCGTGATCAACTGTTGCAGATGCTTGCTACTGCACAATAACTAAACAGAATTTGCTTTTTAGAACGTTCTGCAAAAATTAAAAAAAATTGTTCTCAAAATTAACAATAACAATTATTATTGAAAATTTAGACGGTGGACCTGAGAGCTTTCTCTTAAATTATAATAAAAAAGAATAAGGAAAAGAATGAAAAAACTTCTGATTATTAAAAATCAATTAAAACTAAAAAGAAGGCATATTCCTAAAATAAGAAATTACTTTGAAATAATAAACCGGTATCAAGATGATGTATTCTACAGCCATTTTCTTATTTGTTCATTTGTCATTTCAAAGTCCGGCTTGAGTTCTTTAATTTTTAATAAGATTTTTCCCCACAATACTGACTTCTTCTTTCTCCCTTCTTGGAAGTCCGACTCCATATCCAGTCTAGTTCGTATTATTAATTTTTGTATGTTGAATGTGAAATCTTCCTCGTAACTAAAAACATATATAATTAAAATTTTCTATAACAATATCGGTTAAATTTTATTACTTTTCCAATTTTCTGCAAATAAAGCTAAATTTTCTTCTGTTTAATAACTTTTATTTCACGAAACTACAATGTTGTCGAACAAATGGTTTACCGCGAACTATTGCAACTGAAATCAAACTGTTGCTAAATTTGCAAAAATTTGCGATAGCATTGCCATTTGTCTGCAAAAAAAAACGTTCGACGCAAGTCAGTGCTGCCAAGTATTGCATTTTTTAACATTTGATTTTTATTATGCTGCAATGTTGCACAACTACTGCATTTACGAACGTACCCATAATGTTACAGGGTTTCAGTGACTGGCCAGACAGACATGGCCACCAAAATTATGGTAAAATTTTTGCATTGGTAACCCCATGAAGAAAAGCAACGGATACTATGAGCAAATTAGACTGCGAAACTATCGTAGGCTGCTTAAACTTTATTGGTCATCACTCAACTTCCATGTTGTGGTCATTGGAGAATATTGTGTACAGGTCAAATACTTTTGGAGAAATTACAGAGGGAAGGGGGAGACTATTCATCACCTACCGGTGATACATACATGCCTAAGTTTATGTAGCACAAGAAAAAATCATCTAGACTTCTACCAGGCAGATAAACCTGGACCTGTGGAGGACAGAAATTGATGATTGTTGAAAAAAAATGTCCGTGTGATAGCCTCTAGCACGATTTTAGACTATCGCAGGTCTCTCACAAGATGGATGGATGAGTAGTACGATATTCACAGCATATCGTTACAGGTTTTCAGTGACTGGCCATCATGCTTTATTATGAGTTTCGGAGAATTCGTACATTGAGTAAGGAATACATTAAATTATCACCACCATTGACCTTCTAACAGTAGTTTTACAGCAAAACAAATTCAAAGTCAGAAGCAGGCACACGACGGGTACCTAGTAATGAGATTTTGGGTTTTAAAAATAAATTTTTTTCTTTGCAGCACGGCTTTTAAAATTATACCAAAACATTGGGATTTTTATTTTTCCGAGCCAAATAAAATAGCCGATCGTGTACAGTATAAACAGGTAGTTAATGAAGCAAATAAATGGAATATTTATCATGCAGATGCTTAAAGGTGCACATGTACATATATACAAACCAAAGAACGTTTTTCTTAGTAAAAACGGAAATATTTATTATTTTTGAAATGTTTATTTAAAATTATTAACCGAAAACAAAAAAATAAAATAAAAAAACAATTAAATATCGTACGTTAATAATTAATGTTAGCTTTAAATAACAATTTTTTTTTGTTTTGTTTCTTTCCTCACTTATAAAAATATTTAAAATGTATAAATAAATACAAAATAAAAAACATTAATTAAAAATATTATTTTAAAAAAAATATATATAAACTACAGATTAATTCGTTACACATTCATACAATGCCACATTCACGCAAATCAAATACACTCAAGGGAATTGTTTTTAACAAAATTAAAATTAGAAAATTAAAAAAATGTTAACATTTTGAAGTTATATTACGTATGAAAGATATTAAATAATGAGAGTAAAATAATCTTTATAAGTTTTTTTTCTAAAATTTAAAGTTCAAAATCTAAGTCTAATGCTTTATAATGCCTCCAAGATGTTACCAGGTACAAATATCGCCAGGGCCCTATTTAAAAACATTGATTTTCTTACTACAAACTGCTGTGTATGCTCTGTTAAAGTCCAGGGTAACAATTTTTATCTTTTTATTTAAAATCTTGATTCCAAGCTCTTGCAATATTGTTATTAAAACTCTTCAATTAATTGATATTATAAATCAAACATTTTTATCACGTTTTTTAGAAATTTCATCAGCATAAGAATTTCTACGTTAAATATTTTAAGCCCTTAATTACAAATCCTGGTAATTTTATATGAAACAAACCATCTTATTTAAAGTAAAAATCAGTTACGATTACGTTCCTAATACTTTTTGGAATTTTATGTTGAATTCCAGAGTTCGGATTTGTATTTTAATATGAAAACTCTTCAAGAGTTATACTCTTAATTGCAAAACATTACGCCTTTGTTTATGTTTTTCCTGAAAATTTTGTATTAAACTATTTTATGTGAAATTCCAGAGTTCGGGTTTGTATCTTAAGAAGAAAACTCTTCAAGAGTTTTACTCTTAATTGCAAAACCTAACCTATTCGCTTTTGTTTTTCCTGAAAATTTAGTATTAAACTATTTTATGTTGAATTCCAGAGTTCGGATTTGTATCTTAACAAGAAAACTCTTCAAGAGTTATACCCTTAATTGCTAAACCTGACCTCATTGTTCTTGTTTTTCCTAGCAATTTAGTATTAAACAATTTTATGTAGAATTCCAGAGTTCGGATTTGTATCTCAACAAGAAAACTCTTCAAGAGTTATACTCTTAATTACAAAACCTGACCTCATTGTTTTTGTTTTTCCTAAAAATTTAGTGTTAAACTATTTTATGTAGAATTCCAGAGTTCGAATTTGTATCTTAACAAAAAAAACTCTTCAAGAGTTGTACTCTTAATTGCAAAACCTCACAATTCTTTTTTTTTTGGTTTTCGTAACAATTTAAAATATTTCAAATTAAATTTCAGGGTTCGTATTTGTATCTTAACAAGAAAACTCTTCAAGAGTTATACTCTTAATTGCTAAACCTGAATATCTGCTTTTGTTTTTCCTTAATTTCTGGAGTATAAATCATGGATTACTGCCAGTTTTACATTGTATTCATTCCCTGTTCAAGATCAGAGTTAGGATTTTTGTATTTATAATTTAACTCTTAGGAAAAAGCTCACTTATTTCTAGCTTTGATCGTTTTCTATGAGCTCTTTATAAACTTTGAAGTATAACTCACAAGTTATTGTCTTTTCTATGTTTTTAACATTTCTTGATTGAAACCAGAGTATGAATTTATAAAAATACTCTTAAAAAATAAAACTCCTGCTTAAAAAACTGATAACTTATACTTTGTTTTTGTTTGTATCCGAATTTACATTTTATCCATTATTTATAGCAATTTAAAGCATTAGACTAAGTAAGCATAAAGGAAATAAAGTTGAAAAGATTTTTTTTTAGAAAGTGAAGCTTAAAACCTAAATTAAGTTAAGGCCTAAAAAAGTTTTGAATTTAAATATCGAGAAAAGAAAATCTGTTTTCTTTTTTTATATACACAGAATACAATACAACATAACCTAACCTATGATTTTATAAATATAATACACAAACCAATCAACTCCTAGCGGAATACAGACTCTATGAGGCATTCACAGTTTCTCGTATCCAGGCAACATTCGATGTTATTTTGTCATACATTCGTGGCCTTTCAACGCCCGAAGCAGCACAGGCAATGCGCCACGAAGAAACACCCACTAAAGCCCATTGATTAGTACCGGGTATGAGACATTGTACAGGAGCTCCAGCATATTCTTCTTGCTGAAATAAAAGTGAACACATTTTTTTTTATTAGAGTAGCTGTTAACAGGTAAGACTAAAAGTAATTAAGAGTTCATAAAAACAATTTTGTTTTATTTGTTCAAATAAAAATCTCTCTCTCTCACTATTTACCTAAGAATCTTGTATTTCGATACCTAAGCAAACAAATTTGTTTAAAAGATCAATTAAATGTCATCAGATATTGGGTTTTTTATAGTGTTATTGAGGTTTTTCATATAAAATTATCTCGCTCTCTGTCTCTTTCTATCACGCATTAATTTTATTTTTACCTAAAGGATATAAAAATATTAATTTATGGAGGTCACACACATAATATATCCTCCAGACTAGAAGAAAAGGAATTCCAAGAAGAGGAAACATAAAGACGTTATAAATCTGGAATCACGAAGAAGATTCAATTCATAATGAAGGTGGCACACACTAAAAACTCACCCTCTCTCTCTATCCCTCTCCCTCTCTCTTATAAAAGGGTTGGTTTTTTATCTCTACGTCAAAGAGCGAGTTTGCAATTGAGAAAGTAATTAAAAATTGTATCTTCTTTGGAAATAAATACACAAAAGATTACCAAAAAGTATCCTTAGTACGTGGCAATATTTTTAATATTTAAGTGGCAACTGGTATGCGTTTTAATGTAATTGACTGTTCTCAACAGGATGTCTGGTTTATTACAAAAGATAAGACAATCAAATTAAAAATTTCAATCCTATTTCCGTGAATTTAAAACTTATCGTGGTTAAATTAACCACCATTTGAAGCATAGTTCACCAAGGTTTTATCATGGATATCCTGTGCCTCTTGTACTATATTTGTCCTTCAGTTATTATGTTGGTTTATCCAATTTATAAACATCACTTAAAACACCTCTGTCTAGTCAGTATTTATCAATAATTATTGGTAACCCAAGAACTTTTCAGCTCAGGTGCCCAAACACCAGATTGTGTTCAGGTGAAGACGTACAGTGACTCAACCACTCGGGTAATACAGTTAACGCTTAGTGCCATTTCTCGCAGTTGTTGATGCCAGTTTTCATATGTTATACTTTAGGCAGTCCAAAACCGCAAGGACCAACTCGATATGTTAGCATAGCCAGTAAAAATGTCCGATTTGATGTATGCAGAGTTCGTTAATGTTTGGAAGTATGATGAACCCGGAGCTTTTAGCCTTTTACTGTCATATGCAGGATGTTATCAAAGTAGATATGATACTTATTCTTTACTCTAGGGGATTGTTGGTACTGAAATCTAATTTGCGCATTTACCCAGAGTCCAGTGGCCACTGCTTGGATACAATTTTCTTTGATTTTCGTAAAAGGTTTTCTGTTTCTTCTTCTTAAGCTGTTCCCTGGTTTGTCTAGTCATATAATAAGTTGTTAAACTCTTCCATCTGCTTTCGTTCTTTTTCAAGAAAGTGTGCCTTAATTTCTGCATAATCTCACGCATTGAGATAATAACCCCTGAATGTCTCTGATGGACTATGACAGCTCGTCGGAAAACTTTTTTCCATCGTGATTACAGTGACTTGACCGCCTGAATGTAAAGGGTCCGCCAGATAACTTTTTTTTTGAAAATGCTTTAAAAAAAACTACTGAATATTTTCTCAAATTTCTTTTTTTATTTGAAAGTAGAATCCTTCCGGTTAATAATGGAAAAGAATTTCATTCAAATGGCTGTCTCTGCTGGCCATGCACTAGCCTACACGATCGGTCCAATTGTTAAGCACATTATCGATTGTGTGCAGCTGTATTTCACCAATGACTTCACGAATATTGTCCTTTAAAGCGTCAATAGTCTCTGGCTTGTCGGCGTAACACTTATGTTTGACGACACCCCACAAATAATAGTCCAACGGTGCCAAATCGCAGCTCCGAGGTGGCCAAACGACAAAAGCTCTGCGGCTGATAATGCGATCTTCAAAAACAGGGCGCAAAACATCGAGTGTAGCTTCGGCTGTGTGGCACATAGCGCCGTCCTGTTGAAACCAAGTGTTGCCAATATCCTCCTCTTCAATTTTTGTGAACAAAAATTCGTTCAACATGGCCCGATAACGATCGCCATTGACTGTAACGGCCACTCCTTGCTCATTTTCGAAGAAAAATGGCCCAATTATGCTTCTGGACCAAAGTCCGCACCAAACAGTGACTCGTTTTGGGTGCGTCGGCTTTTCAATGTATGCGTGCGGGTTTTCTGTGTCCCAAATGCGACAATTTTGCTTGTTTACATGCCCGCCAAGATCAAAATGAGCTTCATCTGAAAAGATGATTTTTTTTTTGCCAAAATCGGCATCTTCTGGTGTAGACTACTGCATGGCCAGCCGAGGCAGCCATTTGAATGAAATTATTTTCCATTATTAACCGGAAGGATTGCACTTTCAAATAAAAAAAGAAATTTAAGAAAATATTCAGTAGTTTTTTTTTTAAAGCATTTTCAAAAAAAAAGTTATTTGGCGGACCCTTTAGATGCATTAGTTTCTCCATGCATCACTCAGTAGTCTCCGCTTTTTTATTGTTACTGTTTGGGCTGGTATTTTCAACTTTGTAGCGTGTACGAATATACGGTGGTTAAAACGGATTTTAATCAGTTTTACCATAAATCGTGTTCTCTTTATAATCATTTCGTTTCAAAATTGTCTATTCTAATTTCATGAGGATCCCGTCTTCAAGCTTGCCTTAACGATTATGTATGTGAAATCATTTGTTTATCTTTCATTAGTTCATTCATTCATTCATTAGTTCTATAGACTTCGGTGATTAATCGATAAATATTTCTCTAACTCTTCTGCATTCGATATACTTTAGTATAGAATTTGTTTCACGACAAGTTTTACAGCCATTTCTTCCGTTTTTACTGTAAGGCCCAAAGAAAGATGATGTTACAAAAGTCTAGAATGGGACAGTTATATAGCGGCTTCAACTAAAACAATTTACTGTCGGTGGAAGATTGCGATGCTTGTTCAGTTATGGCAAATGGCACTGAAACTTGTATGTAGACTTTAGTCGATCACTGTACACATGTATGAAATCGAAATCAGTTTTATAGGTCAAATCGACTCTACTTTTTAATTTGCAGCCAGCAGTCAAGAGCCTACAGTATGATAATTTGTTCATGAAAATACTGCATAAAACTTAAATTAATAAACCTAAGGACGCCCCAAAAAACAAAGCATCCAACAGCTGTGATAATATTTTAGTGGCTTGTGCCGCCAGACACAACATGCATGAATGAATCAATATGAATCACCAAAAATGCATTAATCCAGCCATCACAATACACTCACTAACACTATTGCTTCACTGGCATGCGTCATTTCAAAATATAACGGCTACCCAACAATAAACAAAACAAGAGAATACAATTGAGTTGAACATGTTAAAGCATGAATGTTTTTATTTAGTAAAGTGATGCTCATAATTACATGGGAGCTCAACGTACATACATACTATGTCCCGGTAATAACATGAGCAAAACAAGTAATAAACAACAACGGCCTATACGTACTATCTTGTTATTAAAGAGAATAATAAAGTGAGAGTAAGGAAAATATGAGCAAGAAAGAGCTTTCTTTGGTGAACAACAAAATAATAAACATCACATACACTACACTACAGGTAATAAAAATTGGGAAGAGTCATTGTGTAAAATTTAACGAAAACAAAACCGGAATGTGTTTTTATTTAAATTACGGGTACTGTTGTTATTGTAAAGTAAGACAAACAGTAAACAGTCTACCTAAAAGCAATTAGATGATAAAGAGAAGGGCCGTGCATGTGTGTGTATGTGTGTGTTTTACTCCTTGTTGGGGTTGTTTTTTGTTTATTTCAAATTCTATAATTTTTTTGGTGCCTGTTTATTATCTCATATAAGTTGTTCTCTTTGCATTTACTCTCTTGCTAATGCTGTCTCTCTTGTTTGTAAAGTAAATGCCTGTTTATATTGAAGCCTTGTTGAGGTCGTTTGTTGTTGAAGTTATCTGTTAATTGATTGTGTTGCTCTCTTTAAATTTACTCGTGAAGAGCATTCTTTAGAACAGCTGCAGCCTGTACTATCATTTAAATATCACCAGCAAACTGCTTTCAGCTACAGTTACAATTTGAACTTTGTAAAGCAAGCATCGTGGTGAATAAAAAAAACGCAGTGAATATTCGAAAAAAAAAACAGTGGGAATAATTAATAACCCCCGTGTAATAATGACTTTAAAAAATTGTTTGAAAATTTCCTATAAAGGTCTTACGCGCTATATTGTTTGTGATTTAAAATTTCAATATGATGATCTCTTAAATATTGTTTTGGATAAATTCAATATAAACCAGAATTATAAATTGGCCATAGAGTTCTATGATGAACAGGGCCACAAGTACAACAAGGATACCTTTGAATATTTTCTTTTGCTGTTTCCAAATCCAAAGAAAATATTTTTTATACGTTTGGACTCTACAAAGATACAACAAACAACACAACAACAGCATTCACCAAATACCACTATGGAATATAATCATCGTATACCCTTGGGGAAATCGCATTTAAATAATGTACCTTCAACAGAAAAGCCTGCAGACGCAACAGAAGATTGTAAAGCTGTACCGGTTACCAGACAAAATTGCTTTATAGGCTCTTGGCCTAGTTCGACGCAAAATTCACAGCAACAGCGTTCATTAAAAGCAACAGAGGAAATGTTGGCATTGGAAATTGTCCAACGAATGAAGCGTTTGAAGCAAACTCCACCCAAGAAGAAACGTTTAAATAATCCAAATAGTTTCAAACGTTCGTTAAGGATTTAATTGTTGAAACGAATTTCATCATAAACATAAGGGCTGTTTTACAAATATAAAGACTTATTTAACTTTAATTTTAGTGACAAAAAATATAATATTTAAATATCCTATAGTATAGTATATTAGAAGAAATTAAATGTAGCAAAATACTCAGAAATATTAAAAAATTAGTTAATAAGTTAAATAAGTCAACTGTAAGTGTACATAAACTGTATAATATAAGTTTAATTTTTTAAAAGAAGTATGAAAATATATTTAATTTATAATTAAAACTTTTCAAGTCTTTCATTTGAAACCATTTCATTCAATTTGAGATAAAAATTTTTATAAAAAAGATTTAATTTTTTTTTAAATTAAATTTTAATTAAAAAACCAATTGATTTCATTGTTACGACGCTTTGTTTACGGGTGGCCAATTTGATGTGTTTTTTGTTTTCTTTAAACACTCTGAAAGCTAATGTACAGTAAAGTCCTAAAGTCTACATATAATGCTAAATTTAAAAAGAAAAAAATACAAAATAATGGCAAAAAGTAATGAAACATTTGAATATGCTTCTCGAAAAATAATTTAGTCATCCAGATTCATGATAAAAGAATATTTTTGCAAAGAGCAAAAAGAATCCCAACACGATCGATTCCAATTAGATTTTATTAATGCTAAATATTTTCTTCCTTAAAAAGAGTCCGCCAAATAACTTTTTTTTTTGAAAATGCTTAAAAAAAACTACTGAATATTTTCTCAAATTTCTTTCTTTTTTATTTGAAAATACAATCCTTCCGGTTAATAATGGAAAATAATTTCATTCAAATGGCTGCCTCGGCTGCCCATGCAGTAGCCTACACGATCGGTCCAATTTTTAAGCACATTATCGATTGTGTGCAGCTGTATTTCACCAATGCCTTCACGAATATTGTCCTTTAAAGCGTCAATTGTCTCCGGCTTGTCGGCGTAACACTTATCTTTGACGGCACCCCACAAATATTAGTCCAACGGTGTCAAATCGCAGCTCCGAGGTGGCCAAGCGACATCAGGTCTGCGGCTGATAATGCAATCTTCAAAAACAGGGCGCAAAACATCGAGTGTAGCTTCGGCTGTGTGGCACGTAGTGCCGTCCTGTTGAAACCAAATGTTGCCAGTATCCTCCTCTTCAATTTTGTGAACAAAAATGCGTTCAACATGGCCCGATAACGATCGCCATTGACTGTAACGGCCACTCCTTGCTCATTTTCGAAGAAAAATGGCCCAACTATGCCGCTGGACCAAAATCCGCACAAAACAGTGACTCGTTTTGGGTGCGTCGGCTTTTCAATGTATGCGTGCGGGGTTTCTGTGCCCCAAATGCGACAATTTTGCTTGTTTACATACCCGCCAAGATCAAAATGAACTTCATCTGCAAAGATGATTTTTTTTTGCCAAAATCGGCATCTTCTGTAAGTTGATCGCAGGCCCACTTAGCGAAGCCAGCCGAGGCAGCCATTTGAATGAAATTATTTTCAAATTACATTCTTAGAAGCAGCTCAGGTGCAATGTAGAATACACAGAGATGGGATTGCATTGGTAAACTCATGGCAATGGGAGGGAACCTATGCTATAATGGCGCTGGAGGCTCTATCGTATATAACACCGTTGCATATATTAGTGAGGATCATAGCCCCTATGGTTAGGAATAATGGGAGACAAGATTAACGCGAAATTCATCAGGGAACATCGTGAACTGATAAAGCAAATGGCAGACAGTTCCCTTCTCAACTGCCCCCTAGATAAATACATACAGTCATAATTGGTAATTACAAACCTTCAGTCAGGATTACGATCTGGTTTCTCACACCACTTATGTTGTGTGTGTGTTAATTTTATACATGAGTGTCAGGATCTACAGTTTAAAGTCGATATCGAAAGACAGATTTTTGGGAAACCTTTTCATTGCAATTGCTTTCTTAGTTTTATCCAGATATCTGCTGAGAGGATGTCGCCCATGTTTTTCTTATTTAATTATGTTGGAAATATGAACCTGGAGTCTCGGTGGTCTAATAAGTCAACACACTACCTGCTAGACTAGATAGAACCAGTAAATATTTCGCCATAAGGATAAGTGGTAAGGAACACTTAAGTTGGTACATACTCTTCTAAGAAAATGATCATTCTACTGTATGCAACCAAAGGCGTCCCAGCCAATTACTTGGTCTTGGTCGTGACGTCATCTCAACCACAGTGGCCGTGCTTACAGGAATTTGCGTTATGGGTAGACACGCGGAGAGAATGAGGCTCCCATTTAACGACTTCTGCCGTGGATGCAGATCCGCTGAGGAAGAGGAAACTGTTATCCACTTTCTTTGTCAGTGCCCGTTTCTTGCTAGGTGTAGATATAGGTTATTTGGCTCTACATTTCTTGTCAGCTTGACGGAGCTATCATCTATTGATATCAAGGATATAGCTTCGTTCATCAAACTTTCTGGCTGGTTTTCCAGTATGGGGTAGTCGTGCTTTTGATGTGCAGCACTTGCGCTGACCAACTTCTTCCTCTTCCCTGATTTTGGTGGAACTTGGTCAGTGCAGGGACTGCGTTCACCTGTGGCATCACAACGGGCCGCTATTCGTGCTCAAGTGAGCTTTGTGAAATCAGAGCTACCACTCAGACCTAACCTAACCTATTGTATGCAAATGGCTTAAGGACATATAATGGAGGAAAAGCGATGGTGTTCATGTCCAAAATGAAATATTTAAGAACAAATCGGAAACCACGAGTTTTATGCAGTTTAAGTCATCGAAAGATGTGCATATTTCAACGTAATAAAAGGACAGACAGACAAAGGACGGGAAATAGTAAGACTATCTGATAGTCAGACTGCCACTTAAGCACTCTGCTACTATGAAGTTGACAGATGAAAAAGGGTCGTCTTCTGATGGCTCAGAAGCCATATGCACCTGGTTTGAATGGGTATACCCGGCAGGAGGAAACGCAAGGACACTGAAGCAATAGACAGGGAGTTAAACTTATTATTGACGTTGGCAGCATCCTGAAGTTTTTCAACATAACAGGATTGGGGTAGACATTATAGGGATTCCTAATATGGAGTCAAGGCAGTCGAATAAATCGTTGGGACTTGGTACTCTATAACCTCTGTTCAGCAATAACTACACTCTGTTCTTTTGATACAAAAATCAATCGATGCACAGAACACATCGATGTATTTTGTGATAATCGATATGAGGTCGATGTATATAAAAAAAACGTCGATGTTTGTTTTTAATGTTCATCACTAATCCATGACGGCTGCTTCCGCTTCCACTGGTCATAACTAAACATTTTCATTTTCAAGGTTCCTGGATTCAATATCCGTATCTTTGATTGATTTACGTTGAAATGGAGTCCAAAAACGCAACGTATTCTCATAACTTCCACCATATTATTAAACAGAGGCGTTAGTATTAAAATTGCACTAAAAACGACCTTAAACACTCAACAGAAGACCTATTTTTCTATTTGTTACTCACCGTACAATCATGCTTCTGATACGTGGCCTCCGTACACATGCTATTCACTGTGGCTATGGAAACATTTTCACAGGCTGCCATATCACCAATTTTCAATTGTACCCGTTGCAGATGATCACGTTGACGTGACCAACCCAACGTATTACAATTGGTCCAGATCTGTTCCACATAAGGCGTTGCAGGTGTAACAGTTCTTGTGCCGGCTGTTGAATCTACTGCTACAGATTTGGTAGGATTTGTGCGATTTACAGCATTAATGCCATAATAATTGACTTGGGGAGCACTTTCTGCTATGGGATACGTATCTAAATTGAACTCTTCAATTTCATCGTCCACCAAAGCCTCTGCTCGGGGCATTTTATAAGCAGACGATTCATATTCCGAGCTCATGTACGGACTCATGGAATCTTCACTGCTGTGATAGAAATTGGGTGACTCAAAATATTGTTGGGTTTCATGTTCTAAAAGTTTAATTGGTTCACGACTCTCTAGACGTTCCGCTTTGGGCACATACGATCTTCTTTGTATCTGCTGGTCGAGTTTTCTTTGTGACTCATCGGGTAGGCAAACGGGTCGCACATGATCTGAATACACAACCGAAGTTTCCAAACGTATTAAAGCAGCTGTGGAACCTTCAACGGGACTTTTAATCATGCCTATTATGCGTCTACGCTGAGTCCAGGGAGCTTTGGAAGCCAAACGCACGGAACCAAAGACCGCCATCCAAGTGGCCCTGGGTTGACCTTGGAAACAGGACTCGGTTGTTAAAACCCAATCTTGGGAGATCTGTAATGGAAAGCTTATTACTGGAGTTCATTAATCAAAATGAGTTCTGCTTGCTTACCAAAGTGCCATCACAAACGTGTACATCTTCCCGATATAAAGCTGCTAACCAGGGCCAATCTCCAGGGGCGGACATTTTTGGTAATGATAAATGCTGTTTGCCATTTAAAACCGATTGTACGCCACATTGCAGTTCACCACAGCCTACATACAGCACTTCACGTCTGGGACAATGTGTGCGAACGAAGGAAATTTCCGGCGCATGAGGATCCAAAACGCGCACATAATCGTTTACGTTTTCAGTATCTGGTTGTACCTCATATATCTCCACCGATCTACAAGTAAAACGTAACATTGTATGACTTTTAACTACTAATCAGGAGGTTGATAAAAAATCTTACTCGTAACCCAGCGATTTGCATAACGATTCCGCTACTGTTTGCCTCACCACCAGTTTGCTATCGCCCTCCAAGCCCTCAGCACATAGTTTTCCTACCGAACCCTTTTCGGAAAATACAGCAAAGCCCTCGGAATGGAAACGCGGCAGATAGGGTACCAAAGGTTCGGGATTTGTTAAGTCTGCAGCCAATGGAGCTATAGAAACTGTAAAGGAAGGCAATTTAATCATCAATTGAATAGAAAATCTGACGCAAACTTACGACAATCTTTTTCATCTGAACCATCAGGACAGTCGGCTTTGCCATCACAACGTGCTCTACGCGGTATACAAGCGCGCCCTTTACCACAGTATAGAGAATTGCTGGTACAAAACGTACACGTTCTCTCATCCGAGAGATCAGGGCAATCAGCAACACCGTCACATAAACGTGGACTTTGAGCATTACTCTGCAAACCATTGGCACAGCGAGGCTTTTGACGACACGTCTGTATGCCGGTGACCTCAGGAAATCTTTCACAATCGAAATATTTTTGAAATCGTATCGGCAAACGGCTGCCACAGCCTTTCATAAACTGTTCGCAATATTCCCTGCACATTACCCCGGCGGTAGGTTCCAAATTGCCATGAGTTTCACAGGGAGGCTGTAGTAAGCGGCATACAAAATCGAAAGCCTCACGAAAACACTCAGCATCCACCAGTTCTCTGAAGGCAATAACATCCGATTGAACCTCCTCAAACGAGTAGTGGCCCAATAGATTGGGATACGTGGTAATATTATAGCCAATCGAACGACAGTAGTTCAGTTTTAAAGGTTCACAGCGTCTGGGTTGCCTGGGGGTTGTGGTAATATACTCTGTGGTCTCATCATCTCCACCCAAAGGAGAGGAAGACATAATGGGCTCCTCTATAAGGCCTGTAACCTCTTTTATATTGAGACTATTGGGATCCACGGTAATATTGCCAAAGTACCGGGGCTGACTGCTACGAAACTCCTCACCAAATAAAGCCAACAGATCGGCTGTAGAAACCAGGCCCGCATATGGATCAAAAACCAAATTGAAATGCACTAAAATATCACTGGTGTCCTCGAAACTAAACAACAAAGTTTAAGAAATCATTAAAAAGGACATGGACTTTACATTAAAAACTTACCCATCCAATGCCAATATTTCACTGCCTTCATAGGCTTCCTTAAGATCTGAACGCCTCACCAGTAGATTAATACGCTCACGATAGTCTCTCGACTTTTGTTGAAATCTCAAGGAATTTTGATTGGCCAAATCCATGGACCATTTATCGTTTAATATTTGAAACTTACCACGAAATATGCGATCCGATAAAGGTTCCGGCTTGAAATAAGTATCTGCAATCAAAGCATAGCATAAAAACATAAGCCTACCTTGAACCTATTTTGAGTACTCACATCCCACATAAACAAAGACACCCGCCACCAAAAGAGCCACCAGAAAACCAGCTATTACAGCACAACCACACTTCTGACTGTCGCCTAGCTTTCGTCGTGTAAATCGTATATCCGAATCTGTGGATAGGACCGATTCGGTTTTCTTTCGATGGCCCGCACTTGGCAAATGATGAATGTGTGTGTGACTATGACCGCCATTCAAGTGATGACTGTTTATTTCGCTTACCACTACACCGTTGCCGCCATTGCTCGTTCGGTTCGGTGAATGACTGTGATGGGCTTTGTGATGTCGTGTGCAGCGTGTATTGTGAAATACTTTTGGCACGGATGCTGTGGTCGGTGTTGAATTGCCATTCGATAAGGTATCGCGTGTAGAATTACTGGAGTTACTGGTTACACCCTGAAAAATAAAAGAATAGAATAAAAGGTTCGGTTTAAAAGCAATTAAATACTGACTATTCGAATAATAAAAGAATGGTTTTCCGGTTTTGAATCTGTGTACCCAATACTGAAGTTAAAAATGTGCAAATGTGACATGTTGTTGCCTGATACTGCTGGGGCTGTTAGGATGGGTGATAGGCCGAGTTGCGTTCTTGCCGACAAATATCGACGTGAAAGAGTTTAGTCGCCTTTACAGCCGTGCAAGTGCAGTACTATCGCACAAACACTAATCAGAGTAGCGATCACGTGCTATGAAAGCATCACAACAGCAGTGCCGAAAGGAGATTACAAGCTAGCACGGTGAATTGGATTAACATTTCACACATATCCCTTTTCAGTGGCGGGTGGACAACCCTTCTTGAAGGGTAAGGTCTGCCTCTTCATGGCAAGAGTGGGACTCTGACACATGAGGTAAGAGATAATCTGCTGTTCCTTCTCAGATCCACAACTCCAGCTGAAGTCATTTAAGGGACAGTCAAGTTTATTGGTATTCCTTCCAGTAAGACAGTGGGCTGTGAAAACCGCAATAGTGCGATGGAAGACCGTGCAATTTAAGGATAAAAGACTATCACTGCCGACTTTCCTTGAATGAATCCCTGGCATTAATGGATGGGCACAGGCGTCGTGGTGACGCACGTTAAGAATTTGATTGCAGCATGGGAAGTCGCCGTAGTCTAGTAGGTAGTGTGTTGGCTTATTAGATGTAAAGCCAGGGTTCGAGCCCCAGGCCAGATATCAAAACAAAATGCAAAAAGTAATTCTTCAGCAAATTCCTCTTACAAAAATATGTCGTTCGGAGTCGACTTTAAACTGTAGGTTCCGCCACTCATGTATAAAATTTAACACACACAACATAAGTGGTGTGAGAAATTAGATCATAATCCTGACTGAAGGGTTGTAATGACCAATTATGTATCATACATGGGCATACTGCATTATAATTCTAATGCATTAAGCTTTTCAGTATTCAGTAAATGTTTACTGGTAATGAAATTTCGATTGCATTACCAGTAAAATTTTACTGATTACTGAAAAAAATATCAGTATTCAGTAAATTTTAGTGGATACTGAAAAAAAATTCAGTAAGTCAGTAAATTTTTACTGATTACTGAAAAAGATCAGTATCAGTAAAATTTATTAATTACATGATAGTGGAATTATTTTCTGGAAAAATTGCCTACATTTCAAGGATTCGAGTAAATTTTGCCCTGTTCAATTAGCTGAATTATTAACAATTGTTACTGGAAAAGCATTCATTAACTCAAAAAACTGCAAGAAGAACAAAAAACTAAAATTGTTAACATTTTTTATCGTTGCAAATTATTACAAGTTCTATTTTGAATTATCTTTTGTTTACATTATCTTCAGAACAATTTAAAATCAAAATATATTACAATATCGACTACTCAAAAATTATACATTTACCTTAATAAAGTTTTCATTTACTATATAGTTTTTGATGATATAAAATAGAAATTTTCCATAGTTTTTATTTTCACTCTCTTAATAATAATTTAATGAACAAACTTAAAAAAAAAATTTTTTTTCACATACACTAAATTTTTATTAGTGTCCACCGTTAGTGTATCTTAGAAGATACAACTATTAAATGAGGCTCTGTGACAAGGAATCGGAATATATTTTTCCCTATTATTTCTAAACGCTTCTAGACATATTTTTAAACAAGATAATATTTTTTCTTTATATCAATTTGTAATCCTGTCCGATATTTCAATATAGCAAAGCACCTAATTCACCAAATTTGGAAAAAATATAATTTTCAACTTTGATGTTGAAGCAATCAGAGAATTCAACAAACAACACACTTAAATAAATATTTCGGTGGTGTTGTGAGTACAACGGTGATTAGAAATCGGGTGGTCGTCGGTTCAAACTCAGAGGGCTGCATCTTTTTTTAATTCATATTTGACATTATTTTAATTTTTGTTTTTTACAAATAAAGTCCGCCAAATAACTTTTTTTTTTTTAAAATGCTTTAAAAAAAACTACTGAATATTTTCTCAAATTTCTTTTTTTAATTGTAAGTACAATCCTACCCGTTAATAATGGAAAATAATTTCATTCAAATGGCTGCCTCGGCTGGCCATGCAGTAGGCCATACGATCGGTCCAATTTTTGGGATTGGGAAAAAAATCAGTAATCAGTAAATTTTTACTGGTAATGCAATCTAAATTTCATTACCAGTAAAAATTTACTGAATACTGTAATTTTTTCAGTAATCAGTAAAAATCAATTTTTACTGAAATTTTACTGGTACTGCAAAGTGCCCATCTATGTTATGTATGTATACATGACCTCCGCCTGGAAAACACAGCACGAATCAGACATCCTATACGAAATTTTAATGCCACACGCCTCCTTCTCTGTCCAGCATTTTGGAGGCGTCGGTATACACTAGCGTGGGCCTCCAGTTCATTAGACCAGAAGTCTTCCTCTTGAGAAAGCTATAAGAAACCGTGTAGTCCACATGAATGTTTCTATGGCTTCTCAGTGTTGGAACATAACTACAGTGACGTTTGAACTTAGCACTCTGAGTGCAACAGTAGTGGTGCCGTGGAAGTCTCACACTAACTCTGGCTTTCAGTTGCTTGTTTGAAAAAGTATGTGGCTACGTGCTATTGCCTTATTATTAAAGGTTATCCTAGACAACCTTAGGGTAAGAGAAACTCAACCAATCTAGTAGAACCATGAGTTGAGGATCTACGCAATCGCTTGGAATACCTGAAGTGATGTTTACTCATTCATAAGAAAAGATACCCATGGTTGAGTTAGCGAACGCATAAACTTCTTTAAGACAGAGACGTTAAGATTCAATACAGCAAACCCCTAAAAACTTATGGTGTGTTGTTGTTCTCTTGAAGAGGAAGGTGAAGGAGGTTAACACTGTCATTCCAAACCAGATAACTCCTTACAAGATGTCAAAAGCAGACTCAAAAGGGAAAAGGGTGGCATTGTGAATGGAGTTCCTCACAACTTCCGAACATTATTCAATCGTTTGCCAACCGATGTGTTTGAAAAATATTGGAAATCTTTGGCTTTTCTCGTAGCTCTGAGTAGCTCTGGATTGGTAAGAGCCAAAGCCATTGAAAGATCAAACATCACACCAGTAAGTGACATCCATAGGACTGAAAGATATTATAAGAACTGCTTTTGGGGGAAATCTTAAGCTCAACGATGTGTTGGGCTTTGTGGACATATAAACTGATTCCCGAATTGCAAGTGTGGAAACACAAAAAAAACGGCGAAGTAGACTACTACATAACCCCGATGCTGACCGGTCACGGATATTTCAGAGAGTAACTGCATCGCATGGGGAAATGTCGCTCGTCATTTTGTATCTATGACGAGAAAGAAACGTTAGATGATTCCGAACATACTTTCTTCAGCTGTTGTCGATAGGCCGAAAGTCGTCGACTCGAAGCTGAAATCGGCGTCATTAGCCCTACAAACGTCGTGCTGAAAATGATAAACAGTAAAGAGAGCTGGAACGCAGTAAAACACTTTGTAGAGCACGTCCTGCGAAGGAGGAAATTTGATCTAGACGCAGCAGACTGAGAATAGAGCGGAGCCTGGACGCAGGCTGACGACGATGGAACTGGAACATATGTCAGAGAAGGGGTCCACCTCGAAGTAATACAGCCGTGGTTCCGAGGTGGAATGATTCCCCGGTGAGGAGACAAGGCGGGTTTTTAGTCGGTATACCCAGTGGGAGAGTCCGACATATCATGTCTGGTGACGACTATCATGAATGCACAAAGCATTTTCCTCCTTCCCGCAAAAAAAAAACGACGTGTTGGAAGACCCCCAGGTGCATGAAGCAAGCAGCTTAGGATAGAATGTAAACTGACAGGATTGCTTTGGAAGGCGGTGTATTCATCCTATTATCCTTATAGGAATACGTATCATTTATTAGGTTTATTGGGAAAATGGGAACGTTAAACATGCCTAAGACACTAGATTGACTAGGTTCTAAGACTGAAAGGACCAATGATTGTGCAAAACTACAGCCACGAGCAAAAGCTAGTACTTAACAGAGGTACTTCGCGGATTGATAAAAACCTTTGACTGCAGGATATCGTACTTGAGGAACTTTAACTACAAGCAGGCAACTGCATTGTCTGACTGCATTGTTGTCATTTCAAAAACCTTTTCTTTCCACTTTTCTTTTGTCGAATACTAGAGAAACATTAACACATCATTTAACACTTGGAACAAACATCATCTGTTAAATGCAACACGACAAAACAGCCGAAATTTTCATCACTTGCAAGACATTTTCAAAAGAAAAGCGTTTTTCATTCAGATTTCCTTACTCATGATTTGTTTTTTTTTTTTCACCAGATGTTGCGAATACTTTTTAGATTTCAAAAAGTTTCTTCTCCAAAGAAAAAAAAAACGAAACGAAACGAAAATTTCATTTTCAGGTGGGCATTTTTGAAGCCGAAAAAAAATGTTCATGTCTACATGCCATTAATCTTTTAAACTTTCGTACTCTACTAAGATGCAACAAATCTTTGAGATACGATTTCAAACACTTATTGAGATGAGAAGAGAGTGAGAGAATGGGTGGTGGCTACTTACTTAGGTATCTTATCTGTCTGTCCGTTTATATAAAAATTTCTGTACAAATGCGATTATAAATCAAATGCTTCTTCGTTTTTTTAAAGCATTTGCATGCCACCATAATTATCGTTTAATCAACCCATTTTTATTGAACATGTTTTCTACCAAATTTTGACGTTTATTACTGGAGATGATGATGATGATGAGGTTGATACTGATGATGTAAATTTGTTTTGTGATGCGATTTGTATAATTAATGATTTAATAATGAATTTAATTTTTTTGTTGTTTTCTTCGCGGCTCCGAGGTGGCCAAGCGACATCAGCTCTGCGGCTGATAATGCGATCTTCAAAAACAGGGCGTAAAACATCGACTGTAGCTTCGGCTGTGTGGCACGTAGCGTCGTCCTGTTGAAACCAAATGTTGCCAATATCCTCCTCTTCAATTTTTCAAACAAAAATTCGTTCAACATGGCCCGATAACGATCGCCATCGACTGTAACGGCCACTCCTTTCGGAGAAAAATGGCCCAATTATGCCTCTGGACCAAAATCCGCACCAAAAAGTGACTCGTTTTGGGTGCGTCGGCTTTTCAATGTATGCGTGCGGGTTTTCTGTACCCCAAATGCGACAATTTTGCTTGTTTACATACCCGCCATGATCAAAATGAGCTTCATCTGAAAAGATGATTTTTTTTGCCAAAATCGGCATCTTCTTGTGTAGGCTACTGCATGGCCAGCCAGGAAGGATAGTACTTTCAAATAAAAAAAGAAATTTGAGAAAATATTCAGTAGTTTTTTTAAAGCATTTTCAAAAGAAAAAGTTTTTTGGCGGACCCTTTATCATCATACTTCCTAGCTATTGTAGCATCCTCTTGCCCTTTAACGTGGATGATCTGGACACCAAGGACATATGGTTACAACAGAATGGCTTTACGTTCCACTTAGCTCATGCCATATTAGATATTCCACCCGAAAGATTTGAGGGCATAGGTCTTCTGACGTGGAGATTATGTGAACTGTTCACTGTTATTGTACGATTTGATCCCGTTAGACTTTTCTTGTGAGGTTTTTTAAATTGCAGGTATATGCGAATAAACCACAAGACACAGCGAACCTTATAACAACGCATGCCATCGGCCAAATTCAACCTGATCTATATTGCAGAGTCATGCCAAATTGGACTTTTCGGATGTTCTACGCACTCAGTGAAGCCTTAACAAACCTTTGAACATTGTTATATTGCCTAAATAGGGTGCCCTGGTAGTCAAGTGGGTAGTGTGCTAGACTATTAGCATGAGGGTGGTGGGCTCGATTCCCACCAGAGACTCTGGTTTGTGACACTACATCGAGCATATGATCAAAGTTACTCAGTTCGTATATAATTAGAATATAATTTGTAATTGTATTGTAATTAATAAATAAATATATTGCGTACATAATATCATCCATAGGCCTTTTAAAAGAATAAAAAATTTGATTCATAACTCCCACACCTTTGCTTTATTTACTTTGAAAGATAGGCAGGAGCCATTGTTTTAATTTACCCAAAAAAAAATAGGTCATGTTCATAAATACATATCTAACTTACGACTGTTAATTTCAAATTGCCTCCCAATCAACAATTATTACTGTTTCTGTTTTTTTTATAATCAATTTTAATAACATTTTTAAATTTCAAAAATAAAAACGAAATAAATTTTATAAAAGACCATAAAAAAATTTCCTAACATTAAGCACGCCACTAAAAATTTTAAACAATTGATTTTAATTACCGATAAATTTTTTATTAATTATGGCATGATAAAACCGCATTTAAAATGTTTTACACCACACAACACAACACACATAATTTTGGGAAACAAATTGAACATTTAAAAACAAGGTGCACAATGTAAACATTTCCTATTACAACCCATTCAACAAATCATAAAAAAAAATTAAAATAAAAATTTACAATAAAAAAAATGTTTTTTTTTTTCAAAAAATAAATGCTCCAGGTGAGGCTCGAACTCACAACCCCGGCATTGCTCACAAGTTACTGATTATAAGTACCGTGCGCTAACCAATTGCGCCACTGGAGCGCTTGGTGGGGGGTTGTCAAATGCTGTACTTAAACATTAGTGCATACACACTGTGTTTACATTGTTTTGTTAAGAATAAAAAACAAACAACAAAAATGTATAAGAGGATGAGTGTAAAAATAAACATGAATCAGCATTTAGAACTAAGAGCAACAGCGATTATGTACATTGTACAACACATTGAATGCAAAAACAAAAAATGGAATATAACAGACCACATACATAAATGTAAGATTCTCTGTCTCTCGTCTTAAGGTATTTTGCTAATGTTAAGGTTATTTTTACTCCGTTACTTGTAACAGATGATGTTAGTAAATTCGATAGAAAGTTTATTTCAAATGATTGTGATTTAATTAATTATTTACAGTTATTTACGTAACTTCATATAATTATTGAGCATTTTTTGATCCTTGGGAATAATATTAAATATTTTGCGCCATTTTTCTTATTCTCTACACTCCCATAACATTGGTCTGCTGTAAATTTGCATTGTATTTATGAACCCTGCAACCCTGTAATTTTAACCCAGTAATTTTTTACCAGTTGTTTACTGTACGGCCTACGGTGAACAGTTTGAATATGGCAGCATAATTTATTGTTCTGTTATTAACACTATTGCCAATACAATTCTTTTAATGACAAAAAATTCAAAAATAAATTGTAGAAGTTCCCCACTTTGACAGTTGATAACGTCCATTGAAGCCTAATCTGTCAAATTAGCTGTCAATTATTCAGTTTGTTTGCTATAGCAGTTGACAACTGACCCTAATTTTCATCAAAAAATCATCTTCAGCGGTGAGGCGGCCCATTTCTGTATGAATAGACACATGAACAAACAAAATTGTTGAATTTGGAACGATACCAAACCACATGAGCTCTAAGAACATTCAATGCATTTCGAAAATGGTCCTGTTTTATGTGTATTATTGGACTGGCAGCATCTTCGGTCCATAATGCTTTGAGAACAACATTGGCCAAGTTATGGAAAATTGAACATTTCATATGCGCTCCCTCCCAGAGATGTGGTATTTAACAAATAATGGCAGTAATAACCTTTTCAAGGAACTCATCCCAAAAATTTAATTTTTAAATTTAAAGAAACTTCTTTTATATAAAAAAACAATAACAAAAGAAAAAATAATTTAAAAAAAACAATTTTTTAAAGATAAGTTCAATAACTTTTGCTGGCCCCACCGGGATTCGAACTCACGCACTTCTATCAAGAACTAAAAAGCAAACATATTCAAACTACCTCCACCCAGACAGTTAAGCCAAACAAATAATGTTTGCCATTTGTAAGAGTTTCTGTTTTTATTGAGTTGCCAAAGGATTAAAACAATTAATTTAAAAATAGAAAAAAAAAAGTTTCATTAAAAACCAAAAATGAAAATAAAAAAACAACTGCTCCAGGTGAGGCTCGAACTCACAACCCCGGCATTGCTCACAAGTTACTGATTATAAGTACCGTGCGCTAACCAATTGCGCCACTGGAGCGCTTGTCAACATTCTGTCCAATATATGTGAAGAATTTCGGACAATAGAAAAAGGGTTAATGAAATTGCAAGGTCAAAGGAGAGAAAAAGAACTTAGAACCTTTAAGTCGGGAGAGATCGTAAGTTTTTAACGAAGTGAGTCATAATCGCTGAATTTTTGTATGAGGTTTTTAGAATAAAAATATTTTTTCCTTTGAATATCTCAACAGAAGTAAGTGTTCTATATATCCCCCATCGAAACTTTCTGAAAATAAACATCATACTGAAGGATTAGCTGAACGAGAATGGATCTACATTCCACAGCCAGCGTCATAACTCGCACAATAAACGTCGGTAAAACTTGACTTTCGGTTCCTGACAGGGTGTTGAAATTAACGGTATTCAAATACCGCAGACATATGCTTTCTGTCTTCAACTCCTTCTCATTTCGATTAAATCCTGCAAAAATTCAGTTGATATTTATCTCAGATTTCTGTAAGCGTCCTGACATCAGAATGTCCTGTAAGTTACAAATTACCAAAGTCAAATAGGGTTTATCGAGTCCCAAAGGCAATCCAGTTCTATCACTTTCAATCACTGGTCAAAATGTTTCTAGGAACATAATAAGTCCGACTTATCTTCCCATCATGGATTCTCCTTCGCCCGAACACATTCCCTGATGAGATCATAGTGGTGGTAGATAGGGCCGTTCAGGTGTAGCAAACGCCTCATCCAAAGCATGAGAACCTAATTTAGAAATGACATCAGCTAAATCGTTCTCGAAAATGTTGATTGCTATGCAAACTAGCGGAAACTATTTCGATTTGGCTCGAAGATACCTACAGAGTTCACGAAACATTTGCGATATTCATCAGAGCATTCCTATCCTATCGTCAGAGCATTCCTATCCCCTCCAGGCCCGCTTGACTGTCAATGAAAATCACATAAGAACCTAAACAGGAGGGAGTAATGGTGGTAACAGTCTTAAGTGGCTTCTATACAGCAAAGAACTCCACCGCTGCTGTTGTCTTTCATTCGCATTTTTTCTTAAGGCAATACCAACATTTTCGCCAATAGGCACGACGTTGCTCTTGCTCGGTGAAGGAGGGCACCCTATACTGCCAACAGAAACATACAGAATTTGCGACAATTGAACTACATTTTATCGTGAATTAGATGAAAGGGTAACCTTCAGTTTACAAAGTATTCGTGCCGCTCTGGAACTCTAACTTTCACCTTCCGAAGCATTTGTAACGCTATCGCTGTTTTTTGATGTTTACATCCATGGCAAATTTTGAAATTACCAGTGCCTGCTCTTGTGCCATTAGTTTCATTAATAGTTTCAACGTAGTTGACAACGTTTGGTTGCGATTTTTTCTCCAACTTTAACTCCAAAATTAGCCTTCAAGTCTCATGTTATTTTAAGGTCCACTAACTCATAAGGAAGAACAGAGATATACGCAGTTAATCAATAATTTATTAAACTGAACCACTGTACAGTTAATGAAATTCAATTCGAAGCCAATAAAATTTATATTCTCAGACCGAAAATCTGTAAATGGTTTCGTTCAACTTTATGTCCAAAGAATTTTTAATTTTTATATTTTTTTTTTTTTTGAAAGAATAAATTCATGAGAGCCAGAATTAAAAATTCTAAACACACAGAAAAAAACCTCTAGAAAGCCTACAATAGGCGGCAATAAACTTGGAATCAGTCCAAGAACCTCACATGAAAGAAACGCAATTGCTGTACAGTTCACCATATACGGTGCTTTATTTACTTGAAACGGTATTAGAGAGCGAGTGAAATGGAGTAATTTATACTCATCACTCCCCCATTGCTTTAGAACGCAATTAGAATTTCAATTAAAGCCACGCATTTATTTTAATAATTCAACTCTGTGAACTTTTTTGTTTTTTTTATGGGAAAGGGGTAAATTAATTACAGAATAATGAGAAGGAGGGGGTTTTTTGCTGCCCAATGACAGTTCTTATTTTTAAATATTTAATTGGAATTGTTTTTCAATTGTAAAAAACTTAAGTTGCTGCTCCAGGTGAGGCTCGAACTCACAACCCCGGCATTGCTCACAAGTTACTGATTATAAGTACCGTGCGCTAACCAATTGCGCCACTGGAGCGCTTGTCAAGATTTTGTCAAAAGCTTAACAAAAGCTTTCGCGAACGCACACTCAAAAAACACTCAGAGAAATTAAGTTATGATTTACGAAAAGGAAATTTCAGTTCTTTGCATTTACACACGCCTTAAATTCATTCTTAAAATGTTTATGGAACAACAATAACGATAACTTTGTTTTTGTTGTTGCTGTCGTAATTATTAATACAATTTATTACGGTTTCTTTCTGTTTTGTTTAAGTGGTAAACAATTCTTTTGTGGTTGTTGTTTAGGTTTGCTTATGTGTGTTTTCAAGAGACGATAAGAAATTCTCTTACTCATCATCATCATCATCATCATGTTCGTTTATAACGTAATGAGACTTAATTTTCCACACACAACATAGACACTCACACATGTATAAATTCCATTTAGTATGGTTACTAACAAAAGCTTTAATCAGTTTCATGAAAGCTATTTTTAGATCATGTCACTGAAACCAATGCACACACATGCATATATATTTACTCACGCATACAGTGGGTTCAAAACAAAAATTTGTAATCATTCCTAATGGCCTGCACAAGTGATAATCATGCTCGCTTAAGAAAGAAAAAAAATCGGGAGACGGGTTTGAAATGCCAAATTCGGTATTCTGAACTCAACAAAATTTTAATTTAATTTTTTTTTTGGTGTGAAGTTAGAAAGTTTTTAAAATTATTAATTCATAGCGCATTCATTTCATTCAACATTCAGTACTATGACGTGTTGGAAAGTAAAACTTTCTCAATTGTTTAGGTTGTAAATTTAAAATTAATTCTGGCTTCACTAAACTACCGGACCATGTCGCGTATTATGTAAATGCTCCCTTACATACATAAGTTGCGTGCATTCTCACTATGTTGAGTCCTGTCTCCGTGTTATACGATTAATGACGGCCATGATTAACAGTAATCCTTAGAACTATCCCATCGAAGGCATTGTTCACTATCCTTAAGTGTTTACCACCAGTTAGTAAAACAAGCAGCTGCGAACTGTGACTACTAAGCGTGAGACTAGCGAGACGAATTCTCCCTCTCTACTGGCTAAAAGATACCTCAACTAGCTTTTAACATACATACATACATACATACATAATTGGTCATTACAACCCTTCAGTCAGGATTACAACCCTAATTTTTTCACTTTTAAACCTTATTTAAAAACAAGAAAAAGTAAAATTAGGACATCATCCTAAAGATCACACCTTAGAGAGTATGTATCTCACAACGAAAATTGTCCAGGAATGTTACGATAAGAGATTGAAAGACATTCAATGATTCCTTTAAGCGGTTCTTCAATTTGTGGGCATGAAAGCTAGTACAAAAATCAATTTTTTCAATCGGGTCTTTGAAACTTTCACAGTCAATTTCAGGCGTCTTATCGAAGCTACATATATCTCCCAAATTAGTTGTAATTTATTCAGACTGTTTTGTCAAATGTGTTCACTGAATGACCCCAATTTTCATCATAAATCATCTTCAGCTATGAGATCATACATAGCCATTCATCCAGAAATGGACGATACCAATCTACATAGGACCCTAGAGCGTCCAAAATGCATCCAGAAAAAGCACTTTTTGGTGTGGATTTTAGATTAGCGCGGCATCGGTCCATATTTCTTTTAGAATAATATTGGCCAAGCCTTCAATGTCAACTGCAGGCTCCGTAGATTGATGATTACCAATTTTTTTTAAATTAATTGAATGCTATGGATACCAACGATATGTGGTTACACCAGAACGGCGCTACGTACAACATATCTCGTGTCACATTGGATATTCTGAAGGAACGATTTGAGCGCATGAACATCTTACGTGGAAGTGATGTAAACTGGCCATTGATATTATGCGATTTAAGCTTGTTAGAATTTTTCTTATGGGGTTTTTTAAGTCGCAGGAGTAGTCGAATAAGCCACAAACCACAGTGATCCTCAAAACCAACACAGCCCACATCATCGGTAAAATTCTGCCTGATTTATGCACTAGAGTGATATAAAATTTGATATTTCGGATTCAGCCACAAAAGTATACATACGGATAACAAATTTCAGAAATTTTGTAACCAATCCGTTTTCGTTGAAAATCTTTATAATTGTCTCACATCTTTCTTCGATTTTAAGACGGTCTTTTGCATTGGTTCCGAAATTTGTGAAATTTGTAAATCGGATGCATACCTTTGTGGGCCTGTGCAGGGCCACAATTCAGTTCAATTTCAGAAATTTTTTAACCAATGCAAAAGACCGTCTTAGCATCAAGGAATCTATAAAGATTTTCAACGAAAACGGATTGGTTAAAAAATTTCTGAAATTTGTTAACCGTATGTATACTTTAGTAACTGTGTGCATATTAAAATCACCTTGAATCAATAAAGAATCATCTTATCTCTAATTATTTTTAATAAAAAACCCCAATAAAAATAATTTAATACACAATATAGGCCCTTTATAAGGCCTTGTCATAGCTTCAATCCATTAATGTCCATGTAAATAATATGGTATGTACTGTTGCTAGTACTAGTACTAAGCGGTACTTTAAATAGAAAAAAAAAAACTAAAGCAAGCATGAGCATATAAATGTGATCGAACATTATGAACCAGTTGTAATCAAACTTGATTTCTTTTCTTCAGTTACTTTAGTTTTTTTTCTCTTATTTTCCTTTTAATATACATACATATGATTGTATTACGCAAATATTACAGTTTAAATATTGTATTAAATGAACATTCATTTTTTATTAATCAGACTGTCTTATAACATGTAAATGCACATACACATACACACTTATGTACTGCTATAATGCAGAGAGCATATGTTATTGTTTTTAATGCAAAAAATTACTTTGAAAACTATTTACATTTCGTTTAGAACACAAAGAGACAAATTTTATTACAAGATTGCGTTGTTAACAAGCGACAAACAAATTATGTTGTTGCATACTTAAGTACATACATACCCACACTCGTACATACAATGCGTAAAATTGTAAAGAACATAAAATAGTGTTTGTATTTGTATATTATTATGCAGAGATTTATGGTTGTATTGGTACTTAAATTACTGTTTTATGCAATATTTACTTTGATTACCACACATACCAGAAGTATGACAGCCAGCATCTGTGGTTAAACCAACCACACATGCCAAACAAGCAAGAAGAGTAGAGAGAAGAGTACGGCACAGAAGGAATACAACATACAGAATTATCGCGTCGTTATCGGTTGTAATCTTTTAATAGGTTTATTATTATCGTCGTACGTTTAATATTTTATATTTTTTTTTATTATTGTTCTTGTTAAAATTTCATAATTTCATGTTGACTAACCTAGAAATTAAATAATTAAGGCTAATCACAGTCTGTCGTTCGTTAATACTATGGTCAAAGTAAAGGCAATTAATAAAGAGAAGAGTGTCTTTTGTTTGACTGTTTGTTTATATTTTTTTTGACACCAGAGGTCGTTATAATAAATCAACGGGTTTTTGTGAAACCGCAGAGATTTGATTTCTATGTAATTAACGACACTGTGTATGGTCAGCCGGATTAAATTGTTGTGCAAATTCAACTTTATAGGAATAGAAATGCAAATTCAAATGCAAACTTCATTATAAGAAACCATACTATAGTCTGAGAATGCCATGAAATTGACAAATTCGAATTATGAGCCCTATTTTGCGGAGGTGAAATGGCCTAACCACACTTTTAACCCCTCAAGGGCCTTAAATTTTTTTTAATATCGCACCAATTTCTTTCCACTGCTTATGTCGACTATGGAAGGTGGTCGCGTTTGAACCACGTTGTACGTTTTGAAGTTTTTAAACGATCTGTATTCGTAAAAGGTAACCGTTTCACTAAAGAAATGAGACTTTAGAAGCAAGATATTTACTAAGCAGACATATCATAATGAATTAATACTTTCAATCTCTTTCTAAGGAGTTAAAGAATGTTTTTTAAGCAAATATTCCCATTCTGGCTTGTATACGATTACAGAAGTTTCAAAATAAACGAAACTAATCATTAGTAGAGGCAGTTAATGAGCTACTGAGCAATAGAGGTCTGTTACAATCGAACTCTTTTGTAGTTTTTACGAATCTGTTGCACATAAGCTCAATTGACTCAAGGTTAAGCAGTAAATTGATGATAATTTTGAATAAAAACCATTGAATAACACCTCTTAACCATCATAAGACTGGTAATCATTTCCACTACCACGCATAGCCGACTTCTGTGATTACACCGTTTATAGGATTCTTTAGGATGATCTTTGGTGTCAATAGCTACGATTTTCTGTCAAGTACTTCCTTTTGAATGCATTAACGCCGCTCAGGCTCCAAGTATGCGTTTTGGCGAGTGGTTTTCTTCATCACATATTTGTATGGGCTTGAAGCAATCCATACTTATTCAGTTGGTCATTGTAACCATTTAGTCGGGGTTACAAACCAGTTTCTCATACCACTTATGTTGTGTGTGTTAATTTTTTTCATGGATGGCGGAACTAACAGATTAAAGAAACTTTTCATGGCAATTTAAATTTGCTCCCAGAATTTTTTGCCAAAAAGAAATATTGTTTTTATATTTTGAATTTTTTTGAGATCTCTGAACCAGGGTTTGAACCATGAGCTCACGTTTAATAAACCATCACACGACCTATTTCGGCGACTTCGCAGATTTACATGAATTTATTCGGAAAGCGGAGATGTTATTATTTATCAGAAGAGACAGACTAGCATTCGGGATACCGCTTCTTATTTATGTAACAATTGAGTGGGTTGCAGTGGCGTAAGTCCCCGTAGTCTAGTAGGTATTGTGTTGGCTTATTAGACGTAAGGCCACGGTTCAACCCCCAGGTCAGATATCAAAAAGAACTATGAAAAAATATTTCTTCGGCGACTTCCTCTCAGCAGATTTCTGGCAAAAACTCTGAGAGTAAATAAAATTGCCATGAAAAGTTTCTCAAAAATCTGTCATTCGGAGTCGACTATAAACTATAGGTACCGCCACTCACGTATAAAAATAACACACACAACATAAGTGGCGTGAGAAACTAGCTCCATAATCCTGACTGAAGGGTTCTAATGACCAATTATATATGTATGTATGTACGTAGTGGCGTAAACATTTACCATTCTTAACCAAAATAGGACGCAACGCGTTGTTTACGTCAAAGTATATCTCGTAGGGCAGCCTACTTAGGGCAGTATTATCCCAATTGGAATTTATTGTCCTTAACCGTCTTTGAAGTGCTCTTTTTCATGACATCTTAAAGCGCCGCGATTTTATTCTGCTTTAGGGATTCCATTCTAGAGAAGTTTTATTAATGAAATCGGAAGGTTTATTTTCAAAATACTTGGAATACAACTATCTTCGGAATCTAGTTTTTATAGCCTCTTTTCCCCTACAAATCTGTAGTACGAACCATGTTTGTTCTTAGAATACGCTTCATCAAGTTGTCACGTCGAATTTCATGACCTCTGTGCGACACTTTACCCACTTAGTCTAACCTTTAAAGCTTTTTATACTAACTCCGGATTAATATCGCAAACTAGCACGCATAAATCAATTAAATTAAATGACACAGATTCTTTAGAAACGCTTTCTTTTAAATTGTAATTCTTTTTCGAAATTAATTGAAAACAATAGAAATCGATAAACTCTACTAAAGAAAAACAAAACAAAAAAAATCATCATCATTTGTTTTCCTCAGAAAACGTGATACTAAAAATAATCGATTTCATGCAACAAAATAAAATTTATTTTTATCGCCACAAAATAACAAAACCGGGTTAAAAATTGCGTAAAACATACAACAATTTTCATAGATTTTTCGTTTCGTTTTTCTTTTTCCGGCACGTTTTTCCATATGGGGAAATTCATTGCTACAACAAAATATAATTAAATTTATTGTTGTTGTTGTTGTTAATTTTTCAATTTTATTTATGCGTAGAAAAAAATAACAAAAACAAAGAAAAGAAAACAAAATATATGTTACGACGTATGGTGTACCATTTTCTTAATTGCTACGTAAATTACACTGAGAGAAAGAATCCCACTGATACTAAAAAAAACAGGACTGAGAGCAAGAATCTATTGTTCGGAGTCGACATAATACAGTAGGTACTGCTACTCATGCATAAAATTAACGTACACGACATGACTGGTGTGTGAGAAGAAGCTAGGTTGTAACCCTAGGTTTAGATTTAGGTTAGAGGACGTGTACTTGCCAATAGAGACAAGTACAGTACCCGGAGGTCCAGTTGACTTATTGTACAATGTCCTAAAAAAGAGAGGATAATAGGGGAGATAGGGAAAAAGGAAAGGAAGTAGGAAAGACAGAATAAGGAAGCATATGAATTACACAGAGAAACAAAACACACAAGAGAGCGCAACTACACTATTGAAGCCCTAACTCTCCTCAACCAGCTCAAACTAATAATGAATCTATGGAGAGCCTTTATGTCGGCTCTCAACATAGAGCTCAAACCCTCAAAGGATCCCTTGCCAAGAGTCTTCAACCTCAACCTACTAACCGCTAGACAGTTACAGAGCAAGTGTTCGATAGTCTCCAACTCTTCCTCATCGCAACAAACCCTGCAATACTCCGGCTGAGATCTGTTCCAGATCCTTGTCAATACCCCAATAACTAACCTTAATCTGGCCTTATCCAAGCCCTGCAGCCAATCTCTTCTTACACTGTCTATAGAAGGCCATAGACACCTAGAAACATAACAACCCGATCCTTTCCTCCAACGCCTCTGCTCTTCCCCCCGAACCATCCATTAATGAGACCATAGAGGTGGCAGATTGGAGGAGCAGGACCAACTATAGCATCGTCCTCAGAAAGTGAACCTAATCTAGCGAGTGCATCTGCCGTCTCATTACGGAGTATTGCGCTATTACCCGGAACTCAGCATAGGTTGTAACCCTAACTAAAAAAAATTAATTATGTAAGTAAGTCTTCATAGTTCCGACAATGTGAATTGATGTTCACTGTTTCATCAATACTACAACGAAATGTGGCCTAGTAAAATAAAGAAACTTACATAAATAATTGGATTACGACCTAGCTTCTCACACCACTCATGTTGTGTGTTAATCTTATGCATGAATAGCGGCACCTACAGTTTAAAGTCGACTCCGAAAGACATATTTCTGAGAAACTTTTCACGGCAGTTTTTATTTACTCTCAGAATTTTCGCCAGAAATCTGCTGAGAGGAAGTCGCCGAAGAAATACTTTTTTTTTGTATTTCGTTTTGATGTCTAACCTGGGGTTTGAACTCTGGCTGTACGTTTAATAAGCCAACACACTACCTACTAGACTACGGCGACTTTCAACGATACTACAACGAAATGTGGCCTAGTGAAATAAAGAAACTTTTTCCCGAAAATTGCAGCTCTCAGAGCAAACCCGATTTGGGGTCGATTGGCCATTGAGTATGTATTCTTTTGTCGCACTATCTCTAATAATAATTGGCCTGATAGCTTCCTTTTGTAGAATCTACTGACTTGCTATCCCCTCGAGCTTTCAAAGTATAAAATATATTGGGTTCTCGAAAAAAATCGGTTAAAAATTGCCGGTAGATACTATAACTTGTTTGGAAAGTTATTAGAAGACATTATTCAAATCACATCATTTCGTGTAAAGTAATCTACGTTTAGAACCGAGCGAAATTTCGGAATATTTCCGCCATTATTTGCTTAATGCAGTACGCATCACAGAAGGTAAGAATGTGTCAAAGATTGATGAAAAAATTTATGAAACTTTGACTAGAAAAAGAGCTCGTTTTCGATCTGTTAAAGATTCACTTCACTTTGTGATGCTATTGAGTAAAAAATGGATGAAAGAGCGGCATATAAGCAGCATGGAACTAGGCATCTATCACCAAGCAATTAACAACCATTTTGAAGAAAGCTAAAGACACAAACAATCTGAATCCGTGGATGCCACAATGAATTAACTTCCAAAAAATTTTCGATACACTGCTTAAACGGAATGAAATGAAAACATTTCTGAAACAATTAATTTTTTTCCACTACTCCTCTTAGGACCACATGGATGCCGTTTCTTTAATCTTCCTTTTTTTTTGTTCCAACTAAGTTGGTAATTGGTCTTCTATATCAAGTCCTATGATATGGGGCTGGCTTCTTTCGTTGCCTAGAAACAACGCCCTCCGACAATTTGGTGTAGTGGTGGTGAACCTTGTATGTTAGAAAGTAACTCACGTACGACTATATAGTGTAAAAAGATTATGGACGAAGTAAAGAGAACCTTCGCAGACGGTGCCAAGAATAGGACTGATACTAACATTGGTAACGCTGAGTGTCTGGTAGCATTGGAAGTTAATTGTTCATTATGAGCTACTTCAACCAGATTGTGTGAATGATTCTGACCTCTATTGTCTACAATTTATGAGATTGAATCAAGTAATTTAAATAAAAATTCTAGAATTGATCAACAGAAAAAGGGGTTGTAGTCTATTATGATAATGCCAGACCATACCTACAGTGAGCGTCAAAAGAAACTGTACAGCATTGGATAATTTTCTAACAATCGCTAAATGCAATTTTCACCACTTAAGGAGAGTGCCCGAAAAAATTTGACAATATGTATTTCGCAATTTTTTGAAATTCTTTTTTCGTTTCAATTTTAAAAACTGGCAATGTAACAATGTTAAAATAAAAATAACGGTAATTTATTAATGTATATTTTTAATGTACATTTTCTTTTGACGCCTATTGTATCTGTAATAACCCAACAGAAACTGAGAAAACTTGGCGGAGACCAGATCTTAAAACTTTAGATTATCAATTGTTTTAATTTCTGTAGAACTTCCTTAATGGTATAGGACCATAGAGATCTGCTAAACAAATTTAAATAAGTTTTCCGCTTAGAAAACCCACGAGTTTGCCCACAAAAATGGCAAACGGTTATCGATCAAAAGAGTACATATTTTTTGAAATAAAGCACGTTTCTAAAGGGTCCGCCAAATAACTTTTTTTTTGAAAATGCTTTAAAAACAAAACTACTGAATATTTTCTTAAATTTCTTTTTTTTTATTTGAAAGTACAATCCTTCCGGTTAATAATGGAAAATAATTTCATTCAAATGGCTGCCTCGGCTGGCCATGCAGTAGCCTACACCAGAATATGCCGATTTTGGCAAAAAAAAAATCATCTTTTCAGATGAAGCTCATTTTGATCTTGGCGGGTATGTAAACAAGCAAAATTGTCGCATTTGGGGCACAGAAAACCCGCTTACGTTGAAAAGCCGACGCAACCAAAACGAGTCACTGTTTGGTGCGGATTATGGTCCAGAGGCATAATTGGGCCATTTTTCTTCGAAAATGAGCAAGGAGTACCCGTTACAGTCAATGGCGATCGTTATCGGGCCATGTTAAACGAATTTTTGTTCACAAAATTTGAAGAGGAGGATATTGGCAACATTTGGTTTCAACAGGACGGCGCTACGTGCCACACAGCCGAAGCTACACTCGATGTTTTGCGCCCTGTTTTTGAAGATCGCATTATCAGCCGCAGAGCTGATGTCGTTTGGCCACCTCGGAGCTGCGATTTGACACCGTTGGACTATTATTTGTAAAGTGCCGTCAAAGATAAGTGTTACGCCGACAAGCCAGAGACAATTGACGCTTTAAAGGACAATATTCGTGAAGCCATTGGTGAAATACAGCTGCACACAATCGATAATGTACTTAAAAATTGGACCGATCGTGTATTCATGGCCAGCCGAGGCAGCCATTTTAATGAAATTATTTTCCATTATTAACCGGAAGGATTGTCCTTTCAAATAAAAAAAGAAATTTGAGAATATATTCAGTAGTTTTTTTTTAAGCGTTTTCAAAAAAAAAGTTATTTGGCGGACCCTTTATTTAGTAGGAGAAAGCGATTCTTCCACATTTGTTCAAGCAAATTACAAGAACCAATATGTGGATTGGTTGGAAACATATTTTCCATAGTATGCCAGACTTTTTCAAACAATTTCTGATTGTTTCTCTTTCTCTCTCTGTTTATTTCAACGCATGCATTTGTTACATTTTCATTTTTGTTTTCATCGATTTTTCCTTTTTGTTTTCGCAAAAACCGCCGGGATCAAATGTTTTTGGCACATGCTCGTGTTATTGTAATTGCCACAGAAATAAAGCAAATAAATTAAAAACAAAAATTAAAGAAGAAACTCATAAACATACATGCATACAAGCAACATCCATTAATTCATTCCTTCATTTATTACTTTCATCCGATTATTCAAGTCGTAAACTCCAGATGATGTTTTATTTTTAATACCCCAACCAACCAAGCAACTAACAATCATAAACAGAAAACCAACAAAATTAAACAAAAAAAAAAAAATAAAGAAAATTCATTGTAAATTAACAACAATGTTGGCCAGCATTACATGACATGTAAGCGGTAAGCGATTGTAACATTTCTTTATAAGGCTGTGTAGTACGGGTTATGGAAAAGAGAGAGTGTGTGTTTACTTTTTTGCAAGAGTGTAAAGGTTCACATCAGAAATAAGCAAAAGTTCATTGAACTTATTTGCTTTGATGTTTGTTTTTTTCCTCTTCTTCTTCTTCTTGCTCGTATTATTATTACAAAAATACAATTTGAACGGCTTTACTTAATTCCATCTTCTTCGTTTTTTTAATATTTTTAGTTGTTGTTGTCAAATATTTTTTTTCTTAATACTTCTTATGCTTTTTCAAACTTCTTTGATTCTTACCTTCCAATTCGTTTTGCCATTCGATGATGCGTGTTTGCCACAAACGTTACTGTCTCTCATATTGCTGCTGTTGTTGTTGTTATTGTTACTGCTGATGTTGTTGTTGTTATTATTGCTAGTGCCGTTGCTATTTACATGTGTTTTTGGTGATTTATCGGAGGCAGAATTTTTACCATCACTACTGCTATTACTGCTACTCTTTTTATTCTGAAATTGAGAAGAAGAAAACAAGAAAATCGAAATTTTAATAAAAAATTTTATTAAAAAAGTTTTTGAAATAATATTTATAAAAACAAAAATCCATGACAGATTATTTTATATCGGATTAGTTTTGGACCGATATTTGAAGGTTAGGTTAGGTTAGAGGACGTGTACTTCTCAATTAAGACAAGTACAGTACCCGGAGGTCGAATTGACTCATTGTACAAAGTCCTAGTTTCTCACACCACTTATGTTGTGTGTGTTAATTTTATACATGAGTGGTGGGACCTACAGTTTAAAGTCGACTCCGAACGACAGATTTTTATTTATTGAGAAACTTTTCATGGCAATTTTTATTTCCTCTCAGAGTTTTTGCTAGAAATCTGCTGAAAGGAAGTCGCCGAAAAATACTTTTTTGTATTTTGTCTTTGATGCCTGGCCTGGGGCTCGAACCCAGGCTTTGCGTCTAATAAGCCAACACACTACCTACTAGACTACGGTGATTTCAAAAATGAAAGTATCATTCAAATATGAAACGTGGAATATGGCACCGCGCAATTCCCGTTTCTTCAGGTATTTGTTAACAAATGCCGAAAACCGAAAACTACTACAAACTACGTCTACAGTGGAACGAAGTCAAATATCGCGCTGATGATCGAGCTCATTGGAACCAACTTGTTGCGGCCCTATGCTCCCTAGAGGATTAAAAGGAACATACATATACAGGGTGGCTGATATGTATTGCAACCAGCTTCAGGTTGTTATCATTTGTAAACCGCTCGTCTGACAGCTGACAGATTTATTCCAGTGACAGTTCATTTTATTATTTACAAGCTTACAAAAGCATTTTGATCAATTGCATTCAGAAAAAAAGTTATTCGTGATGGAATTCAAGCGTGATAGTGTGATTGCTTTATATTTGGATGGAAAACCACAGGTGGCTATCGTTAGAGCCCTCCAGCATTTAAATGTGAATAAATCTTTTTGTTTCTCGTACCATTGCTCGTTACCGTGATACTGGCAGTGTTGCATCGCGTCCAAAAAGTGGACGAAAAAAAACGGTAACAACACCAGAAATGATCCGAAAAGTGAAGGCCAGATTTAGAACAAATAGAAAAATTGCTCGTGAGCTGAACATATCGCGTGAACGGATGCAACACATATTGAAAAATGAGCTTGGACTAAAGCCATTGAAGTTCCAAAAAGTGCAAGAGCTCAGCGATGGATAAAAAAAGTTAGTCAGGAAAGAGCCAAGGAGTTACTTCGCTTGCACGAAAGTGGCCAGTTACCGAATTTGGTTTTCTCCGATGAGAAGCCATTCCAAATTGAGCAGTTTGTGAACAAAATGATCGGGTTTACTTGCCAAAGAGGTCAGCTGAAAATTTACACCTGCGATTGGCCACCAGAACTCAAGCGCCGCCGATTGTAATGGTGTGGGCCGCCGTAACGGCCGATGGTCGCTCCCCGCTCGCATTCATCGACCGTGGGGTCAAAATAAATGCCGAATATTATCGGAAAAATGTCTTAAAGACAGTATTGAAGCCCTGGGCAGACAAACATTTCAGCCGCAGACCATGGACATTCCAACAGGAATCAGCACCACCGCACTCAGCACGCGTCAATCAAGAATGTTTAAAAAGCCATCGCTTCATTTCTACCGCACATTGGCCACCAAAATCTCCGGATCTCAATCCGTTGGACTTTTGCGCCTGCGGCATTTTGGAGAGTAAGGTTCTCACTAAAAAATACCAATGTGTCGATCATCTCAAGACGACGCTTCGCCGGGAATGGGAGAAAATACCGCAGAGCCACTTTCGTGCAGCCTGTGATGGCTTTGTCGGTCGTTTGAAGGCCATAATTCGTACCAAAGGTGGCCAATTCGAACAAATCTAAACTGATTCTAAAATTTGATGTTATATCCAACATTTTTTGCTTTTGAACAATAAAATTAAAAAAAAAATAAAAAAATATAGCGCTTTACTTTATATATCAGCCACCCTGTATGTATATATTCAAATATGAAATACTTTAATCCAGAGTTTACAAAAAGTCATTATCATTTGAGGATATAGTGAGACCTTCGCATAATAATAGTGGAAGGAGGAATGATATTGAAATTTACACAAAAATTATGAATCTGTTCGCTAAACTTATCGTAATAGACGACAATTTCGTGACTAGTATTTTTATTTTTATTGCTGATCTAAGTAAATGATAATGTTCCAAATAATACATTCAATACCAAACAGTATGGAGGAAGGAAGGCCAAACTGTGGATTGCGGGCCACATGCGATTCTTGGAAGGATTATTTACGGCTCTCGATAAATGTACCCGAGTTCAATTTAGACCCCTGGTATAGAGATATGAATGACATTAAACTTGTTCATATTGTAAAGATATAACGTTCATGGCACCAAAAAACAAAATATTTTGCTTTGTTTTACATAAATAGGAATACATGGCTGGCCACCTCTAAAGTCTGGATGGTAAAACTGAGGCCATAAGACCCATTGTTATACCACAGTAATCCATTTTCCCTTAGTCTTGGAACCATTTAGAGCTCCTGATGAACATACATACATACACAATTGGCTAACCCAAATAATCAGGATTACGATCTTGCTTCTCATGAGCGACTAAATTTTAAGGTTAACACCGATCGACAGATTTTTGAGAGTTTTTAATGGCAATTTTTTTACCTTCGGAGTTTTTGCAACGACACTGCTGAGAGGCAGTTGCCGATAAATTATTTCGTTTTTTTCGAGGTTTCTGAGCTGTGGTTTGAACCATGGGCTCACGTCTAATAAGCCAATACACTACGTAATAGGCTACGACGAGTTTAGCTTCTGATGAAGCGAGCCAGTTCATTGACATTTTCTATGTTGCCTTTTTTTCTGCAACATAGTGTGGGCATATATCAAATAGATATCGCTTCATCTGCTTTGCTTTACTTTAATTAAAAATTTAATAAAGTTTCCCTCTTGTAGCGTTTGTAACGTCTAGAAAAGCAGAGCTTGCCTCCGCTTTAATTAATTATTGTGCTCTCGAGAAGTAACAAATTTGACCAAAAATTAAACAACTTTCTTTTGCATTTAAAACAGACTTTATTAAACCAGTAGACGTACATACATAACATAATTGGTCATTACAACCCTTCAGTCAGGATTGCGACCTAGTTTCTCACACCACTTAAGATGTGTGTGTTAATTTTATACGTGAGTGGCGGGACCTACAATTTAAAGTCGACTCCGAACGACAGATTTTTGAGAAACTTTTCATGGCAATTATATTTACTCTCAGAGTTTGTGCCAGAATTCTGTCGAGAGGAAGTCGCCGAAGAAATACTTTTTGTATTTTGTTTGATGTCAGGCCTGGGGTTTGAACCCTGGCTTTACGTCTTACAAGCCAACACACTAACTACTAGAATACGGCGACTTCAACCAGTAGACATCAGAATGAAACCTTTGAACAGATGATAGAAGATCATGACGAAGAATCCCTTCCCAATTTCTCAAACACGAATTTCTCTCACGGCAAAATCTTTCTTGGTGTTAATATTAGCCTTACAACCATATGTGAAGCTTAACTTTGCTTCAGTCATGATTTATTTCACACATTATTGTTGTTCGCAACGTGCTTATCAGTGTTTATAATCAATTGTTTCAGAAATGCCACGATTTCGTTCCGCCTTAGTGAGTGAATCAGCAATTCAGGCTGCGTTGAAAATTATTGTGGACAAAAATGTTCACGGACGGAAAATCATCATACTTTCCGATAGCCAAGCGGCTATCAAGGCATTGGATTCCAGTGTAATAAACTCCAAGACGGTGTACAACTGTCGCAGATATCTCAATGAGGTGTCGAACCGATACGATGTTTGTATTACATGGGGTATCGTGGCAACTGCAAAGCTGATGAACTGGCCAGAAGGGGCACGACCATCGAACTCTCTGATGAATTCTCTACGTTGGGGATCCCTTTGGGGACCTGCAAACTTATAATTGACAATGCAACCGTAGATCGCGTCAGCAGAATGTGAGCAACTTCGGATAAGGGCAGAGCGGCGCAAAAGATCTGGCCGAGGCTGGATAGGAGGCTCACGGCGACTCTGCTTAAACTACAAAGAAGTAGGTATTGGGGTTATTACGGGGCATTGCATTAGAGGAGCGCTTGCGAGGCGTATTGATCTTAGACACCTTGCAAATGATTTCTGCAGAAGCTGTGGAGATGAAGAGGAAGATGAGACTATTCTTCACCTATTGTGCACATGTCCGGCACTTAGTCGGAGGAGAAAGAGTTACCTGGGTACCTACTACATGTATGGATATTGGCAGCCTGAGTCGCTTCATCCGAAGCTCCGAATGGTTCCTGGAATAGGGGAAATGAGAAACTGTGGTATCACAATGGGCCCTGTGTGCGGCCTAAGTGTGTACGCTCATGACTCCATCGAGGGGACAGCCACTTCTTCTACCTACCTACCTAGTGAGTGAATCACAAATGGAAGTTCAGTCCATTAAATTCAAATTTCACTGTTTATTCGAGTGGTCCCCAAATACCGATTTTCTTCAAATGGTTAACAACTATTTGATAATGAATACCTACTTAGTTCCCTAGCAGCTTATGTAACGCCCTTTCTCAATTTCTTCCATACTTTCATCGACTTTCAGGTGATGAACGAACGGTCAAAATATCGACCTGCTGCAATCGAATAAATCCCCGACCTTCATCAATCAACTAATCCCACCATAGGTTACATTCTGGAAAGAAACAAGTCGGGGGAGCTCAGAGGGAGGCTCAGATGAGAGGCATAAACCAATTTCATTTAGGGTCTGAAAATTCCCAAATAAAGTGCCCAGAGAGAATAATATGCCAGCGTAACCATTAAGTAGGAACAAGACAAGAACGGCTTGTTGTCTGGCAAGTAGTTTAGATAAGCATAATAAAAAGCGTTTTCCTAGAGCGTAATGCTCCTTAAATTTGTATCACAGCAGATCTCCTTTCATAATGAAGACGTTTTTCAGTGGGTAGAGCAATTTTGAAAATGATCACCCAACCTCTGTAAACTCTTTATTTCGTGAATTTTTCATTTACATTAGCAAGCTTGGAAATCGAAATTGTTTTTAAAAACTGTTCAGTTTCAGTTTCATTTTCAAACTAAATTCCCTTTTTTGGAAAAGAAAAAATAAAAAAAATTGTTTAAGATTGTATCTGTTAAGGTCGTACATTGTACTTTAATGTTGAAATTATTTCTCGTATAATTATTTACTTTCTCTGTATAAAATTATTATTTTCGTTTTCTACAGTTTTTCTTCATTTTATTCGTTACGATTGATTAAATCGCAATTTTTTTTCTTTCTTTCTTTTTTTTCTTCTTAATAAATGCCATGGCACCACCCTTTAAATTATGCAGCGAACATAAATGATGGTTCATACGCCATGGCATTTCAACCTACAACGAAGTACAGTGGGTTATAAAATTGTTAAGGAATTGAAAATAAATGGAAGAAAAATTTGAAATTCTAAAGGTTGCAGTTGTTGTAAAAATAACATTTAAAAGCCACAAGAAAATTGTAATTCCTTCAAGTTATAATAATTGTTTGTTAACTTTTACACGTCACTGTATATTACAACCTAAAATCTGTCAATATGATATTTGTTGTTGTTGCTGTTAAGCTTCTTAAAATTGTTTTCTTTTTTTTTCTTTTTTTTGTACTGAATTTTAACAACAACAACAACAATTATAAACTTTCATTATCAAAAAAATTTTTATTTTCTGCCGACTTTCGTGTCTGAATATTTGTGCAGACAAGAAATTGCGATATGAGACCCAAAAAAAAAATTATTTACATGCGACTAGGCAGACAGTTACTTAACAGAATGCCTGCATGCCTTGCCTAATGGAATTTATTTGCCAAAAACTAAAGGACTGGGGGTTAAGAAACTATTTCACAGTTTTTCACTCCTTTTTGGAAGGAAAAAAAAAACAAAAATTTTTTTATCTTTTCAAAATGCCAGACACATCTCACCAAATATTTTTTAAAGTCGCTTCAAATGGCGGCGTCATTGGTGAAAGTGTTGCATATCCAAGCAAAAAATCAAAAAAAAAACAGTATGTGAGAATAATGCTGTTCAACAACATTATCATGTGAATCATCATCATCATGATGATCATAAGTATTTATCCTCCTCTCCTATCAAGGCAGTTCAAATCGCCATCATCATCATCATCATCATGATCAGCATTCGATTGGATCGCATTGGCTTGTTTAGATTGACTTGAAACGTTTAATTGAAATTGAAATCTTTGGCGAAAACATCTGCATCAGTAAACCAGCAGCAGCAGCAACAACAATTAAGGCTTTATTCATATGCACTTTCTTTTTCATTTTTCCATGCATTTTATTCACTCAAGACAAACGCGTTTTAATTCAACTTTTTTTCTCGATTTCGATTTTTTTCTCCTTTTTTTTTGTTTCTTTAAAATGAATTTTTTGTTGTCATTGCTATTGTTGTGGTTGCTGTTACTGTTGCTGTTAAAGATGTAAAACTTTATTTTTATATGTGCAACAAAATGTTGCAAATGTCAAGGTCCCAAAGCATTAATTCATGCCGCCATTAATAACAGCAAAAACAACAGACACCACTTGTACTCGTATTGCAGCCAGCTCCACCACCATAATGATTTTGCAGTACCCCGTGTTATTGTTGTTGCTGTTTCACTGCCTTTAACTATAAGACCGTCTTTCTGCATGTTTTTCTTTAAGTTATTGGTGCCTTGTATTTGACTTTGAAAGTGACTTTTTCTTTGTCATTGTTTTGCAGGAGACGTAGAAAACAAAAAGTTGTCTGCTTTTCATTTCAATTTTTTTTATTTAAAATTTTTATTTAAAAAAAATTATAATAAAGAAAAACGTCAAATCTTTTGTTGCACGAATCATCGCTTAAATGTAATTTAATTCATTATTTTTTCAGTTTTTTTGTTTACTTGTATTTAATATTTCCATTTTTTATGGCATTTCGTATCACATCAAACGTCAATTGAAAACATTTCTTTGTTATTCATTAAAGAAATTCATCAAAAATTGAACTTGACTTTCACGAAATCAAAGGAAAAAATATTCAATTCACTTGAATCATTATAAACTCACATCAATACTATACAAAAACAAATTTGCCCGAAGAGTAAACAACTTAAAGAGTTTTATTGTAAAAATCTCTTGTCATTAAGCGAATTCAACAATTCATTAGACAAGGGGTAGAAAACGTTTGTCATTTTATCAAACTGCATAACAAAAACTTGGGAGCTTCATTTCAAAAACTCAGAAGAAATAGTTCGATAACTACATACATACATAATTGGTCATTACAACCTAGCTTCTCACACCACTTATGTTGTGTGTGTTCATTGTATAATGGGACCTACAGTTTAAAGTCGATTCCGAACGATAGATTTTTTGAGAAACTTTCCATGGCAATTTTATTTATTCTCAGAGTTTTTTGCAAGAAATCTGCAGAGAGAAAGTCGCCGAAGAAGTATTTTTTTCATATTTTCGTTTTGATGTCTGACCTGTGGTTTGAAGCAAGACCTCATCTCTAATAAGCCAACACACTACCTACTAGATTACGGTCATTACAATCCTCTAGTCAGGGACACAATCTAGTTTCTCACACCAGCCATGTTGTTTGTGTTCATTTTATCCATGACAGTACCTACAATTTTCCGTCGAGTCCAAACCATAGATTTGATGAATTTTTCATGTCACATTTATTTGCTTTCAGAGTTTTTGAAACAAAGTTGCTGAGTGGCAGTCGCTAGGAAAATATTTGTCCATATTTCGTTTTGTTCGAGATTGAGTTTGAACAACGCCAACACACTACGTACTAGACTACGCCGACTTCTTCAATAAAGGTTGCACAATTAAGTGGTGCAATATATAGAAAGGCCAGGCCAGACACCAAAACAAAAACGAAAAGTATTTCTTCCGCGACTTTCTCTCAGCAGATTTCTGGCAAAAACTCTGAGAGTATATAAAATTATCAAGCAAAAGTTTCTCAAAAATCTGTCGTTCGGAATCGACTTTAAACTGTAGGTCCCCCTCTCACGTATAAAATTAACACACACAACATAAGTGGTTTGAGAAACTAGGTCGTAATCCTGACTGAAGGGTTGTAATGACCAATTATGTATGTATGTAATATATAGAAAGTATTCCGTAGTTGGAGCCACATTTGTAGACCTAGACGAAGTAGAGATCTGAACTAAAGTAAATAAGGAGGTTTCGTTAAGCGCTATATTTGGAGAGGTAATGAACAACTCTGAATCAGAACAAACATTAAAAGCTGATGATATTAATCGTTTGTGTGTTGAGGATTAGTAACGGAATCTGAAAAACTGCAATAAGTGAAGGTCTGCAACTAAGTCCTATGTGATCTATCCGTATGCTTCAGTAATGGCATAATTTTTCCAGCATTTCTGTAATGCTGTAATGTTGCCTTCTAGGGCTGAAATTGTGGCTGGCTTATTACTGTACACTTGCGACTTTACATATCCCCACAAAAACACATTCCAAGCAGATGTTTTGTGGTCCTTTCTCGTCGTTTTAGCTTCTGCAGAAGTCATTCTGAAGTATTCCCTGGCTCAGAGCATGCACACCCAGAGGCCAGCGTCGCATTATAACAACTACGAGATTCCGAAGATGAAACCTGATGAGATTAAAAATAAATTTGTTCTGCATTTATATATCAGGACAGATCTGTCCAATCATTCTGCGAGTGGGTTCAAAATCCCATCTTTCTTTTGTTAATTAACGAAGTTTGTGTCAGACAATTTGCTTGCTCGCCTGTAGAGGAAAGCTTAACTCATGTATGAATTAAATTGAGTTTTCCATTATGCCAGCTTTTACAAACGTATCGACTTTGTTGTTACCGTGAATGTCCCCGACTCCAGGAACATACATGAGGGAAACTGTCAAATGTCTTACTGTCTCCTCTGCAGACACCCAGCATTATTGAACAATCTTAAATGTGCCACATAATGGCACAATGTCTAGAGATTTAACGACCGCTTTGTTGGCTGTAAATATGCATATAACACTATAGGATATACTCTGATACCAGAGGTTCACACAGCGGGAGGGTTTATAACCATTATTATAAACATTAGTCTAAATTTTGCTACAGTAATGGGGCAGTGCAAGGTGCAATCCAAAATTCAGTTGCTCTAAAAAGATTCCATACCCGAATTTATCACATAAACTGGATTCATCAGTGAATACTTGGATGACGTTATGTGGGAAGTATAAACAACCATTATTAGGGATCCGGTTGTAAAATGCTTACCTATTTCGCCTCTGAATTGATTTATGGTATCGCGTGCCGTGAACCAAGTCCAGTTCTCATATTTTGAGCAGTAAAATTATTTCCACCATTCCATCTACTTAAATGTTGTTTACCAGTATACCACGCCAACTGAGGGGATTAATATAGAATCAACTACCCAAACTCCAAACTCGTAATTTTGACAAACAGGCCTTAGCCAGTAGTACAGGGGTTATGGTAGTGTAACAGATATGAACAATACTCATCTGCAGGTCCCTGATCTTAGTTGGGAGACTTGATTACCTCCACTTTATAGTCTAGAATTGGCTCTAAGTGTTTAACAATTTCCATCAAGTGTCCATCATTTTATGGATAAAAACAATTCGCTGTAGGCGAAGCTTGTAAAAATCTTTTGTTCTAGTTTTTTAACCAATTGAAATGAGTGGTCATTAAAACAAGCAAATTAATTATTTCTTCGGCAACTTGCTCTCAGCAAATTTTTGGTAAAAGATCTGACAGTAAATAAAATTGGCCATGAAAAGTTTCCCAGAAAATCTGTCGTTCGAAGTCGACTTTAAACTGTAGATCGCACCACTCATGTATAATATTAATACACAAAACATAAATTGGGTGGGAAGCTAGGTCGTAATCCTGACTGAAGTGTTGTAATAACCAATTATATATGTATTAGAGATCAGGAATGAATCATATTTTCGCTACTCATAAGCACTCATGAAATTTTGAATATAAGTGAGTCAACAATATTGAAATTAATCTCTCTACTCTGATTCATTCGTACTAGAACGTTGATTTATACGTACAGGTTGCAATGAGTATGCGTACAACGTTCACATCAAACTCATACCATTCAAAATATGTTTGATTCATAAGCCTACTCTTTTTGATTCATAACTTTAGAAAAATACTGTTATAATGCTTATAAATGATTCAAGTGACTCAATTCATTCATCAAAATTTGCAGTGTTAGTTGGCGTTGCATTTACAACAACAGAAAAAAGACACATAAGCAAAGAAGACAGCGCAGCAAGCAGAGCAAACACACAACACAAGTATTTTATTACCCGTACGCGATTCATACTTATTTTGTGCTTCGTGTTTAAGTTGAGTCGAATTCCATAACATCATACATGTTGTTAAGTATGAATATGATGAGTACAATTCAAACTTTGAATATGAGTAGAGGAGATTCCATGATATTAAAATAAGTCTGAATACATATAAGTATCAGAATTTATGAGTATGATTCGATTCATTGCAGATCTCTGATATGTATATATGTGGAGTACCAGTTTTCTTTGAAATTTATTTTTAAGAATATAATTTCACCTGCAAAGTTGATTTTGCATCAAAAGAACTTTTTTTCTGTTAAATTTTATTTAAATTTTCTATCCAACCTTACCACAGCTGTGAAGAGAAAATTAGGCTTTTCGTGAGAACTTTCTTGAGCATAATTTATTTAAAAAAAAAATTAGTACAAACTGATCTAGTTTTATTCGCTTTTAAATTAATAACTGTTTCTCTTTCTTTGTCTTATACTTGTCATGCTAAAGTTCTATAAATTTTTTGTTTTTTTTGTTTTTTTTTTCGTAAATAAAACCAGTAAGACATGCTTAAACTTTTCCTACAACAGCATTTTAATTAGACTTGAAGTGTTAATAAGAATAAATTATTAAAATAAACAACAACAATGACAACAAAGACACACACACAAAAATGTCATAAGTAATCTAAAAAAGAGAAGGCAAAAACAAAATCTAGGCTAAAAACCTTTAATACTTCTTTAAGACAATTGCAGCAGCCAGCAAGCAGCAGTTGTCAAAATAATGTGAAATAAAAACATAATAAGCATCATCATGTTCACAATGACGACAATAATGGTAATGATGATGATGATGAACTTTAAAGTAAAAAATTTCGAAATTTCATAAAATATTGTATAAAATCATGATAATGAGCATGAGCATGAGCATGAGCATGATCATGATGATGTTGATGATGTTGATAAATCTGTGTGTCACACAGGCGTTTGTTTAATTATTGCTTGGTTTACTGTTGCTGCTGCTGCTGCTGCTGCTCTCAGTGTGAGTGTAGCTGTCTTAAGTCTTTTGTTTTGTTTGTTTGGATGAGACTTGGTTTAAACAATTCTTATGAAAAAATGTTCATCTTTTTTTCAATTTTTTGTTTGAAATATTTAAAAAGAAAAACCACTTTTAATTTCAATTATTTTTTTTAATGGGTGTGTTTGCTTTTGTGTGTGTGTGTATGTTTTATTACAAAATCAAAACACAGATTATCTGTAGATTTTTATGAAAATATTCAATTTTTTTATTTCATTTCTTTTGCTATGTTTAAAGGTTATGTTTTGTGTTATGTGAACACATTGTTGTTGTTGTTGTTGTAAACCTATAAAGATTTCTTTAAATACCCCCATCTGTTGCTAACACTTTTGCTGAGGGGCGTCAAAAACTTTTACTTTTTCGTTAACCAAAAATTATTTTTTTATTTTTCTTTGTTTTGTTTTCTTCTTTCAGATGCCTTTTCAGATAATTCATTTATTATTTAAACATTTAATGATTCTTCTTTTCTGTTTCTGTTTCTGTTAGTTTTGTTTGCTTTCATTCTATAATTTGTTAGTAAAACTAATTTTCTTTTAACGCTTTTGTAATAACAAAACAAAACAAAACAAACTTGAAACATAATAAAAACAAAAGAGATAATGAAACAATTTAATACATAATCTCAATTTAGCCTAATTTTATAATGGTTGATGGTAGTAATAGAGGAGGGAGAAACCCAGTAATTTGTTCCATGCTGCACATTTTCTTTTTAATTCCATTCAACATTAACAGCCAACAGCCGTGTTAACTATACCCGCCGCTTCACTGACATTTTATTACATCTTCACGTCTCGCCCATTCTGTCAGTCTTATTGGATGTGTTTTTCAAACATTTTAAAAAAGAAAAACTTTTAAATTATGCGCCTGCTCATCTAAATGCTTACTAAGGAAGTCATTAAAAGTGTTAAAAAAAGAGGAACTTCCGAATGCAATAAAGCAAATAAAAAAAAACTAAAGAAGATACCGCATACATAAAAGGTCATGGATAATAATCGCTAACTAAACATTTTCAAAAGATAATCACGATAGTTTTCAATTCAAACCTGTCTGCCCCTAGGGAAGAGAGTGATAATGATTTCCCCAAAACGTCTTCATTATAAACAGTCGTTCCTTGTTATTCTTCAATTTTTACATGCATGTGTCTGGGGTTTGCATCTGTTCTCTGATCGAACTTGACCGCACTAAAGTGTCATCATTCTGATACTATCGAGTATTTTCGTAATGGCTTAACAGTTTCACTGCACATGTTCTACATTTAATGGCATTGTCATTGGTTAAGTTGTAGAAATCCGTGTTGCAGATATTATTGAAACAAAATATTCTGCCGTAATTTAGTAGGTAGTATGTCAGCTTATTAAAGGGTCCGCCAAATAACTTCTTTTTTTTTTTGAAAATGCTTTAAAAAAAAACTACTGAATATTTTTTCAAATTTCTTTTTTTATTTGAAAGTACAATCCTTCCGGTTAATAATGGAAAATAATTTCATTCAAATGGCTGCCTCGGCTGGCCATGCAGTAGCCTACACCAGAATATGCCGATTTTGGCAAAAAAAAAATCATCAAATATTTTCTCAAATTTCTTTTTTTATTTGAAAGTACAATCCTTCCGGTTAATAATGGAAAATAATTTCATGCCATGCAGTAGCCTACACGACCTTTAAAGCGTCAATTGTCTCTGGCTTGTCGGCGTAACACTTATCTTTGACGGCACCCCACAAATAATAGTCCAACGGTGTCAAATCGCAGCTCTGAGGTGGCCAAACGACAAAAGCTCTGCGACTGATAAAGCAATCTTCAAAAACAGGGCGCAAAACATCGAGTGTAGCTTCGGCTGTGTGGCACGTAGCGCCATCCTGTTGAAACCAAATGTTGCCAATATCCTCCTCTTAAATTTTTGTGAACAAAAATTCGTTTAACATGGCCCGATAAAACTGCGAAAACTTCCTCTCAGCAGGAGAGATGAAATAAAATTGCCATGAAAAGTTTCTCAAAAATCTGTCGTTCGCAGTCGACTTCAAACTGTAGGTCCCTCCACTCAAGTATAAAATTAACGCACACAACATAAGTGGTGTGAGAAGCTAGGTCGTAATCCTAACTGAAGGGTTGTAATGACCAATTATGTACGCATGTATGTAAAATATTATGCATTTGATTCTGGACTCCGTATTACAGAGTAAACTTAACATATCCTATGCTTGGTTTTGCTTTATTGAGAGCCTGTTGTTTGCGTTTGCGTTCGCGATGCTATTCGTTGCCACTAAACTACTTAGATCGCGATAAGCTTATGCAGGTATTCGAGTGGTTGCCTTTGTAGCATGATGTTCTCTGTACTTGCCTACTTGCTTACTTAATTGGCCATTAACAACACGATTAACAGATTTCGGCCAGCCGCAACACATCCTTCTAGGCGCCTCTGCTTCGTGCGCGCCTACGCCAGTTGGTCACACCAATCGATGACAGGGCTTCCTCGATTTGGTCCTTCCAACGGATGCAAGGTCGTCCTCTTCGCCGACTTCCGCAGATCCCCGCATCAAATACACGTCTCGCCGGAGCATCCTCCTCCATTCGAACGACATGGCCGAGCCAGCGCAGCCGCTAGATATTAACCCATTAATGGCCGAATCACTTTTTCTAACGGTTACCGTTTTGTTTTTTACACTCAATTTCCTCTCAGAACATAAAAACTAAGGCAACCTCTGCTGACAACTAAAGTTGCCACTGGGCACTAATTGGTTAATATCGCGCACAACGTCTATGTCGTTGAGGAGCTCATACAGCTCACTGTTGCATCGAATGCGGAAATCATCGCCAACTCTTACTGAACCGAAGATCTTACGTAGGACTTTTCTCTCGAACACTCTCAAACCTGCTGCATCTGTTGTTAATAGGGTCCATGCCTCTGCGCCATACAGAAGCACGGGTAGGATGAGCGTCTTGTAGAGTATTAGTTTTGTCGTAAGACAGAGGTCTCTGCTACTCAATTGCCTATTGAGACCATAGTAGCACCTGTTGGCAAGAGTGATCCTGCGCTTGATCTCCAGACTGACATCATTTTTGGTGGTAACGGCGGAGCCAAGATAAAAAAATTCCTTGACTTTAACAAAAGTATAGTTATTGGGCGTAATCTGAGAATCAATACGCCGCACGTCGCTACTTGACGATAACATACATATATTTTGTTTTGCCCTCATTTACTGCCAAGACCCATCTTAGCAGAGTGTAGTAGTTTATTCTCGTGACTTTAGTTTCCTTGATATTTATTCCAAGCCGAATAATACGAGGTAAACTTTCGAGATTTTTTTTGTTTTACTTGAATGTTTGATATGCATACATACATACATACATACATAATTGGTCATTACAACATTTCAGTCAGGATGACGACCTAGTTTCTCACACCACTTATGTTGTGTGTGTTAATTTTATACATGCGTGGCGGGACCTACAGTTTAAAGTCGACTTCGAACGACAGATTTTTTTATTTTATTTACTCTCAGAGTTTTTGCGAGAAATCTGCTGAGAGAAAGTCGCCGAAGAAATACTTTTTGTATTTCGTTTTTATGTCTGGCCTGGTGCTCGAACCGTGGCTACGGCGACTTCATGTTATTTGAGCAATCAACCGAAATTCAAATATTGTAAGCGATTTCATGTAACTAATCTTCTTTTTTCTAAAAGGTCTTGGCTCAGGATATTATCCACCACGATCGTGGAATAAATGGGGGTTTTTGTTACACTCCAGCTTTGTTATGAAACGGTCTACTGACGCACTCATTGCAAAGAATTGAGAGTTCTGCAACCTCGTACAACCCTTTTTCTTTTTCTGGGGTCGTTCTTTTCTGCTCAGTGCTTTCCACCCGGCAATATGATGACATCAAAGCAAATGCTACTAGATAAAGGTCATAATATTGGCTGAGAAAACACCTCGGAATATAAAGATTTCATCTTTCGTCCTCATTAAGTGATCTGATTTAATTTTTTATTAATTTTTTTTTTTTTTTTTCTTTTTGTAAACCTACTGAACCATATAAAAATCATTCCAATATTATGCTCCACTGTATTCAATCTCATATGAAAGAATAATTTATTGATTATTCATTACAATTTCAATTCCATTTCCGTTGCTCTATTTAAGCCCAATTATGTATTGCTTGCTCCCTGCTTTTGGTAACTAAACTCATAAAAACAGCTGAATAATGAAGCAACAATCAGCTTGACGTGGTTAAAAAAATATTAAAAGTACCAAATAAAACCCAAAAACAAAAAAAGAAAATTTATTAAAGAAAAAATAAAAAACAACAACAACAACAACAACAACAATAAAAAAATTAAAAACAAAATTGAAACAGATGTGTTGGCTTTCTCTTTGAATGTTGCGGATTTTTTCCACTGTTTTATCACAATTTTTTCTGTTTTTTTCTTCTTTTTTTTGTGAACACAAAAGGAACTTCAAGAAAGAAAAAATGAGTGACTGAATGAAACAAAAACAACAACAAAAAAAGAAGAAAATCTGTTACAACAAATGAGGTTTTATTGAACAGAAGAAAATAAGAAATAAAAAACAGCAAAAGACACGCAATTAAAGACAATTTTCCATTAGAAAAATACATCATCTGTTGGCATCAGTCAGTCAACATCATTTACAGCAAAGCGTCATCATATTTACCTCATCATCTTTGAAGATTTTTTTCTCGTTTTATTTTGGATTTTCGGATGTTGTAATGGAAAATCAAAAAAATCTGCATAAAAATTAATCTGATGGAGGTGTTGTAAATATTTTTGCTTTTAACAAATGACGCCTGTTTGCAACAGCATGTTTTGCAACATTTTAGACAAATTGCTGTTCACCTCAATTAACCCATTTTGTATGGGGAACAAATTATTTGTAATTCTTTTCTTTCGTTTTTTCTTTTCTTTTCTTTTGTTTTTGTTGACCTTCAAACATATTTGAAATAAAAATTAGAATCAAAGAATAATGGAAGTTGTTGTTGTTGTTTATATTTATAATGGTTTAGAAAGCCAAACAAAATTTAACCACCAATTGTTTAGACAGACAGACATTACTTCAATTACCATTTTCTAAAGTGATGATGGTAGCGATGTGCAAGAACATCAAGCTGATGGGAAGCATTGTGAGGGAAGAAAGTGATGATTTACGTTCGAATGTATTGTTCATTATTTAGGTTCTGCTATTAGAAAGTAAATTCATGTTGATTTAAATAATTTGAATACTTTCAGTAATTTTTTAGTTGTTTTTTTTTATATTAAGTTTCAATTTTTTTTTTTAATTTTATTTGAAATTGTGTTTAAAAGTCCATTAACAGACACATTGTATAGCAATATTGGAATTTATTTAATTTAAAATCTCTAGGATTTGTTGTGATATGTATTGCGATTGTTAGACATGAGTTCTGGGGTCAAACCCCAGATCAAACATCTCCAACTAAACGAAATATGAAAAAAAATATTTTGGGCTACTTTCTCTCCAGAGATTTCTGGCAAAAACTCTACGGTAAATAAAAATTGTCATAAAAAGTTTCTTAAAAAATTTCGGAGTCGACTTTAAACTGTAGGTCCCACCAATCATGTATAAAATTAACACAAGCAGCATAAGTGGTGTGAGAAACTACAACGCAATCCTGACTAAAGGGTTGTAATGACGAATTAAGTATTGTGACTGAAAACAAAAAGTGCACTGGAAGCCACAATTTAAATTAAATTGTAAATAATCTGTGAAATGAACAGTCAAGTTTTCGACAAAAAATATCTGAGTAGATAAGGTTAGTAGGCCAAAACTCTAGGCAATCTGCTGTACATCGAATAAACTGGCCTATGGTAAGCGTTGCAAAGGTAACGAGTAGCTCACGCAATAATTTAAATCATCAGACGCAATATCAGCCAAGTATTTCATACTAACGCTGGACTAACATCTATCCCCTCAACTATTAATCATCGTGTTGAGTGATATTTAAAGCGAAGTCTGGTTAGAAAGGAGAAGAGTCTCTCACAGAGGGTCTCTCACTCCAACTGAGTGGTTTGGTTTATGCGGATGATATTTGTATACGAAATCTCCATCCATGTAAACAAAACTAAAGTATTTAGAAATATTAACGTCGAAGACATGCAAACGTTATCTCAAAGAATACAATGTTACCAGTTGAATTCGTATATTAATTCGGCATTATAACCAGCCATGTTGTGTGAGTTAATAATATTCCTGTACAATGGTTCAATTCCACCTCCGAGTACTGTAGTTGTCTTAATTGACAAGTACACGTTCCCTAATAATATCCCTTATCCTACAGTTTGAAGTCGACTGCAAACGGCAGATTTTTGAGAAACAGAAAACAGTTGAGAGGAAGTCACCGAAAGAAATTTTTTCTTCATATTTCGTTTTGTTCGAGATGTCTGGGCTGGGGTTTGAACTACGGCCTCACCACCAATAAGCCAACACACTAACTACTGGATTTTGTAATCTAAGAGGTATAATGACAAAAAGCAGGCTAATCAAATCAGCTCGAAAAACCTTAAATACATATAAATACCCTGATAAACTAGGTATAAAATAATCACCGAACGCGTAAATTCTACTCTGTTGGTCGTATGGAACATAATCTCGCAAAAACTATAGGCATTACTGAAGAAGTATCTCAGATTCATTAATGCTTCAGGCTTATGACCCATATGACACTATCAGCAACATAGATCTCTACTTCTCAACCAACCGGAAAGCCATACTAAAGCAAATTAAAGGTAAGAAATGGAAGGCATTACAAGGATGGGCATGGTCACAACTACGGTGATAAATTTAAAACATTTTTTTTTTACGCTGAGGAGGAGTAAATGTACCTAACCGCACCATAGGGGTAGTCGTCACTATCCCCCGTATGTGGGGCCCTCACCCACTAAATCTCCCCCTCCTCTTTGGGACTCCTTATGCCCACTCCGGAACTACTGTGGTATTACCTCGAAGTGGAGTCCATCTGGCCATTTGGCCCCTTCATATCCATATCCGCGTCCGGATTGCATCACTAATTACGAGAAGAAGGTGTTTAAACGTCCATTCTACTTCTCTCAGAAGTTGCCGTGGTCTAGTAGGTAGTGTGTTGGCTTATTAGACGAAAAGCCAGGTTTCGAGCCCCATGCCAGACATCAAAATAAAATACAAAAAGTATTTCTTCGGTGACTTCCTCCCAGCAGATTTCTGGCAAAAACTCTGAGAGTAAATAAAATTGACCACGAAAAGTTTCTCAAAAATCGGTCGTTCGGAGTCGACTTTAAACTGTAGGTCCATCCACGCATGTATAAAACATAACATAAACACACAACATAAGTGGTGTGAGAAACTAGGTCGTAATCCTGACTGAAGGGTTGTAATGACCAATTACGTACGTCTACTTCTCTCATCCAAGTCAATTTTCTTAGATTTAAGTAAGTCCTCCGCTTATCTGACTATACTATTCCAATTCTCCTCACTGTTCAGAATTACATCGCAGAAGTTCTCGACAGTACAGACACGGACTTTGGCCTCAAGACTCCTTCTTTGCAGTCTCCATCTCTCACAATAAAAGATGATGTCTATTCTTGATTATCTTCTGCTTTGTTGCTGAGACACTATGATGGTTGGATTCATTGCTAGGGGCTGAGGCCAGAAAAGCATTTTTCATCTCTCAAGCTTGTCTTTGGTGTTCATATGAATGTAAACGTGTCTCAGGATTCATACAAATTGTTTTCTTGCAAAGCTGTGACACTCATTTTATTACTCTCAGGAATTATCCAACGAATTAAATCAAAAACACATTTAAACGCGCAATTCAGTTAAAATTTGCATTTACTTGTGCTATTTTTGCTTTTCACTGTATAAGAATTGCATGAATTTTCAAATATGTACCTATGTGTGTATGTATGTGTGCGTTTATTGTCTTACTTTTTGCGATCAAAAAACAAATGAAACAAATTGAAGACACACCAATAACAATAACAACAACAACAATAATGACGTTAAACAAAAGCAATCTATAAAAAGAAAATAAATACAAACAATAAACAGAACAAAAACAAAATCAAACTACAAAACAAAAAACAAGTTTGTGTCTTAAGTCTTTCGTTTTCAGCTTAAATCAATCACTTGTATTGAATATGCGTTCGATGATGATTGTTAGAGGAATTCTTTTGTTTTTTTTTTCATCATGTTTTTTTTTATTAAGGTATTGTTTAATAATTGTATTAATAAAATAAATAAAATAAAATTGAATTATTTTTTTATTTTAATTTAGTTTTTTTTCTTTGGAAAAAATTGAAAAAAAAAAATTAAATTTCTAAATAAAGAAAACAATGAGAAAGTAGGCCAAAGCATTATGCCGAGTTTTATTTTATTTGAAACGTTCCTTGTTTATTAAACAGTCAGTGGTGAGTGACTGCTTTTTGTATTTAAAATAAGGAGGAGACAAAAAATTTTCTTTTTCTTCTGCTGCTTTAAAAAAAAAGCTTGGAATTGATTTTTTTAATTAAAAGCCAAATGAAACGTAACGTATTATTATTACAACAACAACAAAAAAGATAAAGAAAAATTAACATGATGATGCTGTTTTATAGTTTTTCTAAATCGTGCTAATCAAGGTTTTTGAAAACAAAATTAAACTGCGACTGTAGGCGCTTAAAAGCCTCAGTCTCAGCCTCCCCTGTATTTATAATTTTAAGGCAATTAAAACGATCTCCATATTTATAATTATTAATGGCATGTGTCATCATTTGTTTTGTGTTGGTTTTTTTGTTGTTTTTGTTTCTGTTTTTAAATTTAATTTAAAATGTTAATCATGAATTTAAAATGTGAGAATTTTTATTATTTTTTCAACATTTAAAACATTTCTAAGAAGTTTTCGTTTCGTTTTTGTTTTTTTTTACTACGTTTTGCTTTGTATTTCTTTTCACATTTCATTTCTTTCAGAGTTTAACTTTCTCTTTTATTAATAATTTTGTTGTTGTTGTTGTTGCTGTTGTTGTTTTTATTTGTTTAAATATTTAAAGCTTAACTAGAGACCAGAAGAGACCAGCTTAAGACATGTTTTACATTTTAAAATTAAAAATTCTTCAGCATTTATATACCTGGTCATTGCCAGAGAAGATACACCCTTTTTTTTTTGTTAAACACTTTTACTTAGTGTTGGTAAGTGTTGGTATGTCTAAATGTAAATTTATTTAACCCACTTTAACCAAGAAAATAAATCATAGAATTCCACTTTTTTAACTTCACGTACTTAAGCTAAGTTATGCCACCTAGTGTATGTACTTTTCATTTTATTTCCTCCTTAACTTTTATTTTCTTTTGCAAAAGACCAGCTCAATGTATTGTTGTTGCTGTTGCTGTTGTTTGTATTTATATTGGCTTTTGTTTTATTGACTTTTTAATTACCAGCGTGTTAATAATAACAACAAACACGATAAAGTAATGCCACCCATTGAATGGAATGTTGTTTCTTAATTTATTCTGTTCAAGAAAAGAAGAAAAAAACCGAAAACAAGTATTTTGTTTTATAAAAAAAAACTCTTGTGTAATTAAAGCTGAGCTTAATTTCGAAATTAATCAAGTACAAGAATCTAGAAAATAAATCTTTTCAATAACCATGGATTACAAAATAAATTCAATAATTCTTACAACGAAGAAGAAAACAATCTAGAATTGCAAGCAAATATTCGCTTGGGTGGCTGGTTAAAAGAAGTGGATTTATTTTTTTTTTTTTTTAATTTGTTAAGACAAACAAAGACTTGTTATTAAAAATATAAATCTTTGAAACTTTATACGTCCAAACTGTTATAAAATTTACGTGACATAAAGCTCATATCATATGCCAAAGTCTCTAAAGTAAAGCAATCTTTTTTTATTCTCTTCTTGATGCAGCATATATTAGTGGAGGTATTGCATTGTTACTGTCTAACATAGTAATTCACTTCCGTAGCAATTCACGGGCATGGACTTTCAATCTATTCCTTTATCTATATGGTGGATTAATTTGTAACTTTTTTAGAAGTCTTTTTCCAATTTCAGTTTGCCTTAACACTTCTGAGTTGTTACCAAACGACAGATACTTTGATTTCGAATACCATTTGTGTCCTATATTGTTCACAAAAGATCCCTACGGAAAACCACAATACTCCACCGATAACAGCCAGGGACTGTCGCAAGCCATGCTTAAATAACAACTTTTCGTTCTGCTATAAAAAGTCGCCGTGGTCTTGTAGGTAGTGTGTTGGCTTATTAGACGAAAAGCCAGGGTTCGAGCCCCAAGCCAGACATCAAAATAAAATACAAAAAAGTATTTCTTCGGCGATTTCCTCTCAGCACTCTGAGAGTAAATAAAATTGCCATGAAAAGTTTCTAAAAAAATTTGTCGTTCGGAGTCGACTTTAAACTGTAGGTCCCGCCACTCATGCATAAAATTAACACACACACAACAAGTGGTGTGGGAAACTAGGTCATAATCCTGACTGTATGGTTGTAACGACCAATTATGTACGTAGTAGGCGAGATAACCATGGTATCAAGTATTCCAAAACATTACATGCAACCGGAGATATAGGCAACGAAACTAATTGTTTATTGGAAAGAAGCAAAAAAATGCCATTAATCGGACCAAATCGAATATAAAAATGAACCTAGTGGGGGAAATAGACCTAGTGGGTTTTGATACCATGGCTATCCAGGATTCCAAAAACGGTCGGGTGTTACTTGGAACCGGAGATATAGGCAATGAAGCCAATTGTTTTCTTCAAATGATCAAATACAGTACTCAATATAAAGCGGGCAAAATTGTCGATATCTTGCGTTTTTTTTTTTTTTTTTTCAGTGATTTGCATTTTTTATGTCGATCGCTTGATAACTCTCTATATAAAGAGGGCAAAGTTTTCGATGTATTGCATATTTTGTCGATGACTTGCATATTTTGGCCGATAACTTGCATTTTTTAGTCTATGACTTGAATTTTTTAGTGGATAACTTGCATTTATTGGTCAACGACTTGCATTTTTTTCGATAACTTGCGTTTTTTGGTCGATAACCTGCATTTTTTGGTCGATGACTTGCATTTTTTTGTGGATGACTTGTATTTATTGGTCGATGACTTGCATTTTTGTAGATGACTTGCATTTGTTTGGTCGATGACTTGCATTTGTTTTGTCCATGATTAGCATTTTCTGGCCCATGATTTGCATTACTTGGCCCATGACCAAATGCGATCGATGATTTGCATTTTTTTGGTGAATGACTAAGTCGGTTATACCTCCGGTCATAAAGGTTACCCGACTGTAGAGAAAAATGTTTTGGAATCCTTAAATTAAATTTTAAATTTAAATTTTATCGAATATTGCCTGATTTATGGAGAGCACTTTTTTGCTCTTATAAAAATGTTAGCATCGTCGTATATATCTTCGATCATAAAGGTTACCTGACTATAACGAAAACTTCTTTTGGAATTCTTGATATAATAAAGGAAGGGTCCGCCAAATAACTTTTTTGTTTTTTGAAAATGTTTTAAAAAAAAACTACTGAATATTTTCTCAAATTTCTTTTTTTTTTTTTGAAAGTACAATCCTTTCGGTTAATAATGGAAAATAATTTCATTCAAATGGCTGCCTCGGCTGGCCATGCAGTAAATTAATTTAAATTATTTTCCGTTATTAACCGGAAGGATTGTACTTTCAAATAAAAAAAGAAATTTGAGAAAATATTCAGTAGTTTTTTTTTAAAGCATTTTCAAAAAAAAAGTTATTTGGCGGACCCTTTAACTGTGAATATTTTAATGAAGTTTCAAACTGATGATCAGCTTGATTCTAAGGCAAACAGGCTTTAAATGTGAAGCCCAGGCGCTGGCCGTGCGTTGAATTGGAATTTGCTAATAAATCTGCAAGGCATCGCTGCATATGGCATTAAAATGGAGTCGAAATGTGTGTTCATGTGAGCTTTGATTTAAAGCTGCCACTCTCTACTATCTGCCCTATCCTATCCTATCCTACTACTGAATTCTAAAAGTTTTCATTGCCTAAAATTCGGCTATAGAGTGAGTACTAATAGGAAGACAAATATTATTTTCACATACTTTTACAATCCCAAAAACAAAATTCAAAAAAATTTATTTCAAAAACAATAACATAAGTAAAGTAATGATATTTTAATTATAATTGTTGCTGTTGCTATTGCCATTGCTATTGTTGTTGTCGTTTTAAAGCAAATACTCTACTTAACATGAAATTGTGTTGGTGTTGGTATTGGTGCCTAATGCCTAATGGTGGGTTACATTGAACTGTTAGGAATGGATTGAATGAATTGCACGAAACAAATACTTGTTGTTGTTCTGTCTCTCTTAAACCAAAGCATTGATTTTGCCTAAAGCAAACGCAAAAGAGAGGGGAATAGAGAGAGTATAAGTTTGAGTTGTTGTTAGAGGGGTGTGTAGGTACATGAGTACGTATTACTAAGTTGCTGTTCTTTTTTAGTCTTCACAGTTTCTTTTACATTGTCTTGGCATGTCTTGGCTTGGCTTAATGCCAAATCAAAAGAACAGGTTACTTGTTGTTATTTAGTACTCTGGTGTTTGTTGTTGTTGTTGTTATTATTGTTACTTGTTGTTTATCAAGTGAATCGAGTAACTGCTGCTTCATACCTTTAAACAATTCAGACACAATTTTTTTTTCTTGTTAATACCGCAACACACACCTATACACACACACACACACACTTGTTTCAAATATTGTAAGAAATGATGTTTTCTTAGGATTTTTTTCTGTTTTTTCGGAATATTTTTCTTTCTTGAGGTTTTTTTGTTTTGTTGGAGTTTTTTTTCTCGCTGTTTAAATGTTATTGTGTAAATAACCAAGAAATCATTTTTTATTTTTATTTTTTTTTTCAAAAACAATATTGGGAATTATTTTTTTAATGTTTTTTCTTGTTGTTGTTATTATAGCCGGTCCTAAGCAAAATTATTGCATTACTGCAGCAGCAGCAGTGCAGTACTCTGGTGGTAATTTGTCTGGTATTTTGTTTGATTGCATAAAAACTTGGTTTTTTTTTGAGAAACAGTGAAAAATATTTGTTTAAAATTTTTTTAAATTTTTAAATATGTTTTCTTATAAACAAATTTAAATAAATTGTAAATAGACCTTAGCGTAACGGAAAACGAAAATGTCCCACAGCCATTATCTACCATACAATACAGTACCATAACCGCGCAGTGAACGTAATTAAAGAGTTTTTAAAGTTTTTAAATAAATTTGAAGGAAACAAAATAGTTTCAATTCCCATGATTATCATCAAGTTTTACGATTATTTTTATTGTTTTCTATACGCCTTTTTAACATTTAAATTGCAATTTAGAAAAAAAAATTGTTTTAATTCAAAGTGTTCTAAAGGGTCCGCCAAATAACTTTTTTTTTCTGAAAATGCTTAAAAAAAACTACTGAATATTTTCTCAAATTTCTTTTTTTTATTTGAAAGTACAATCCTTCCGGTTAATAATGGAAAATAAATTCATTGAAATGACTGCCTCGGCTGGCCATGCAGTAGCCTACACGATCGGTCCAATTTTTAAGCATACTATCGATTGTGTGCAGCTGTATTTCACCAATGGCTTCACGAACATTGTCCTTTAAAGCGTCAATTGTCTCTGGCTTGTCGGCGTAACACCCCACAAATAATAGTCCAACGGTGTCAAATCGCAGCTCCGAGGTGGCCAAACGACATCAGCTTTGCGGCTGATAATGCGATCTTCAAAAACAGGACGCAAAACATCGAGTGTAGCTTCGGCTATGTGGGACGTAGCGCCGTCCTGTTGAAACCAAATGTTGCCAATAACCTCCTCTTCAATTTTAGTGAACAAAAATTCGTTCAACATGGCCCGATAACGATCGCCATTGACTGTAACGGCCACTCCTTGCTTATTTTCGAAGAAAAATGGCCCAATTATGCCTCTGGACCAAAATCCGCACCAAAGAGTGACTCATTTTGGGTGCGTCGGCTTTTCAATGTATGCGCGCGGGTTTTCTGTGCCCAGAATGAGACAATTTTGCTTGTTTACATAACCGCCAAGATCAGAATGAGCTTCATCTGACAAAATGATTTTTTTGCCAAAATCGGCATCTTCTGGTGTAGGCTACTGCATGGCCAGCCGAGGCAGCCATTTGAATGAAATTATTTTCCATTATTAACCGGAAGGATTGTACTTTCAAATAAAAAAGAAATTTGAGAAAATATTCAGTAGTTTTGTTTTTAAAGCATTTTCAAAAAATAAAAATTATTTGGCGGACCCTTTATTAATTGTTTGAAAAAAAATGTTTGTTAAACAGTTTAATTAGTTTGATCTTGGCTTATAAACCCTTGTGGGTAATGAAGTAAACTTACATACATACATAATTGGTCATTATAACCCTTTAGTCAGGTTTACGACATAGTTTCTCACACCACTTATATGTTCTGTAAGTTAATTTTATCCACGAGTGGCGGGATCTACATTTGAAAGTCGACTTCGAACGCCAACATTTTTTTGGTCAATTTTATTTACCTACAGAGTTTCTGCCAGAAATCTCCGTAGAGGAAGTCCCCAATTAAATATTTTTTTTCATATTTCGTTTAGTTGGAAATGTCTGGACCTATAGTTTGCATCGTGGCCTCGTATCTAATGAGACAACACGACCTAGTTTCCCAAAACTCTTATGTTCTGCAAGTTAATTTTGTACATGAGTGTCAGTCGAACGCCAAATTTTTTGGGAAACTTTTCATAGCCAATTTTATTTACTCTCAGAGTTTTTGTCAGAAATCTCCGGAGAGGAAGTCGCCGAAGATATAAAGGGTGTTTCTTATAGAGGTATAGAACTTTAAGTTGCAATAAAACAACGATGGATTATTCGATTGACATGAATTTTATTTATCCGAAAGATAATCTTGTGGCATTACATTTTAAATATGATTTCTGGCATATGACCGCGGATGTAGTCCAATCTGGACGTCCAATTTTCGATGACTTTTTCCAACATTTGTGGCCGTATATCGGCAATAATACGGCGAATGTTGTCTTCCAAATGGTCAAGCGTTTGTGGCTTTACCGCATAGACCAATGACTTTACATAGCCCCACAGAAAGTAGTCTAGCGGTGTTAAATCACAAGATCTTGGAGGCCAGTTCACAGGTCCAAAACGTGAAATTAGGCGGTCACCAAACGTGTCTTTCAATAAATCTATTGTGGCACGAGCTGTGTGACATGTTGCGCCGTCTTGTTGAAACCACATCTCCTGGACATCATGGTTATGCAATTCAGGAATGAAAAAGTTAGTAATCATGGCTCTATACCGATCACCATTGACTGTAACGTTCTGGCCACCATCGTTTTTGAAAAAGTACGCGGATATGCGGATGGACTCATTCGGGTCTTCCTCAATGCTACGCTCTGCAGCAGCAATAGCTTCATCTGTACGCACCGTACAGCGTCTCTGGGGATGCGAGTTATCAATAAGAGTAAACGTGGCGCGAAAACGTTCCATGGTTAATCGAATTAACTGCTCTGATGGACGATTTTGTCGACGATAAAATGGACGTAGTGCGCGATACGTTTTCCGCACAGAACCATTATTTTCGAAATAAAATTGCACTATTTGCAAGCGTTGTTCAGGCGTGAGTCTATTCATGATGAATTGGCAAACCAAACTGAGAATAAATCACTTGACAGCTGTTAAATCGGTCGCCATCTTGAAAAGTAATGCCAACTTAAAGTTCTATACCTCTGTAAAAAACACCCTTTACATGAGTGTCAGTCGACTTCGAACGCCAAATTTTTTAAGAAACTTTTCATGGCAGATATTATTCACTCTCAGCGTTTTTGCCAGAAATCTCCGGAGAGTAAGTCGTCAAAGAAATAATTGTTGATATTTGTTGGAAATGTCTAACCTGGGGTTTGAACCATGGCCTCACGCCTAATGAGGCAACATACTATTTACTAGCTTGCGGCAACTTCAACTTAAAACGAATTCTTTTAAATCCTAAGCATAACTAAAGCTGTATCTATTTAAAAACCTTATGATTAATTCAAATCTATTCAGATTTTACTCTCATCTAAAATAAAATATTCAAACGTTAATGCGATCTATCGTTCTAAAAGTTCCCTTAATACCACCATCCTCATATGTAGGTCATGCTGTATTTCTCTTAAAACCAATTACTTTTAAACACTTTTACATGCAAAAGATTATTTTCGTTTTTCTTTTTTAGTGCCACATACCTTAAGGTTACTGTAAATTGCAATAAGTTTCTATGCCACACACCAGTATTCTAAGCAATTTTAATGATCATCGAAAGAAAAAACACCCTAATTTTTGTATTCAAATCACAGTAAATGTTTAATTTTTTTATTCTATTTCATATGTCTTCAAAATAAATCAATCTTTGGCAAACGTTCTCTACGTAATTGGCATGCATGCCAAATTGTCTTCAGCCAAAGAACTGTTACGAGAAATTCAAATTTTATGTTTCAAAAATTGTACAAATTATTTTGGTCTTCGTATGGAATTTAAATTAACCGCAACAGAAGAGTACTTAAAACAATGCCAGTGAATACTGCTAAAGCTTTAAAAAATATACGGAAATTTGTATCGCAAGCTTAAGATTCTGTTTGGATCAGCAGTATTGGTTGACTGGGATAACAAAATAAAAAACTGTTCCAGTTAAACATCACGATGCTTGATACCTAAACGATGGACAGAACAGTAGAAAGAAGGCTTAAAAGTGTCACGAGCAGGGGTCTGTACTACTTTCTTAATTAGTTGGTCATTACAAGCCCTTAGTCAGTATAACAACCTAGCTTCTCACAGCACCCATGTTGTGTGTGCTAATATTATCATAGCACGGAGGGACCTACAATTTCAAATCGGCTCCGGACGACAGATTTTGAAAAACTTTTCATGGCAATTTTATTTATTCCCAGCGCTTTTGTCAGAAGACTGCTGGAGGCAGTGGGCGCAGGAAATATTATTTTCGTATTTCGTTTTGTTTGAAATGTCTGAGCTAGGTTTTAAACCACGCGCTGTCGTCCAATAAGTGAACATACTTGCCACCACAGCGATTTCAGTCCAATCACACAACAATTAAAGCCGACTGACAGTAGATATACTAGAAATGGTTCGTAATGGTAACTTTTCGCTGAAACTCATTACTCTTTCGGTGGTTAGGTCAACAAGCAAATGTCCTAGAATTATATGAAATGCTGTAGAATTTGAGGATTTGAGTTTGAGGTCGAGAGTCGTTGAAAAGTTTCCACAATTTAACGCAATTACAGGTTGCGCGGAAGAGATATTGTAATCGTTCTGATAGCCACTTAGCAGTCGTTAAAGCCTTGGATGGTATATACATGACATCCATTCCAGCAAGGAGATCCCGGACATCTCTTAAAGGGATTAGAATCCCCTGCCTGGCTTAATGACCAAGAGTGTCAAGAGAGATCGAGTTACTAAGATGCTAGTCACGGGCAGTGATCACATGATTGATTGGCCTTCGTACTCACTCCAAACTAAGCTAGATTGTGCGCTGCGAAAATTTCTGCTGCCTATATGGTACAAGGAAACTACCAGTACTCTAAACTAGCAGATTCGGCACCTCTAAGAATTCAACAGAAGCTAGGTCGGAATCTTTACTAAAGGGTTGTACAGTAAGACCCCGCTTAATGCGGCGAATACGTTCCAATAAGTTCTAGCGCTAAACGAAACAGCATTAAATGAGACAACTTAACATGTACGTAACTAATAGCGTACTTATCTAATCAACTGTGACGCAGGAAATATGCGTTCGTACTGTGATTGCGACTTCGGAAAATACAGTTGGAATCTTTATTCTGGACAGACTAACAAAAGAGCTTTGAAAAAGATGCATAGTATACACCGTCGCTATATAGTGCACCGCTTTTGGTTGGTGCATGGCCGTTTCATTTGCACAAATATACAACAAGTATCAATACAGTGTGCGATTTAGGGGAATCCTAATATTACCGCATAATACTGGAACAGCGTTAAGCGGAGCAGCGTTAGGCGGGGACTTACTGTAATGACCAGTATGTATGTAAGGCCGCAACAGATAATCTGTGGATGATAATTGGAGGGATGAGGTTCAAAAGTTCACTTCTTTTCTTTTTAAGAGGCTGTTCCCTTTGGCATTGCTCAGAGAAAAGCTTCTGGAAAGGTATTCAAGGGATAACTTAGACGACGTTGCATCTGTGGACTTTGAAAAACTACTCGATTTGCTCAGAAACTATACAAAGAGGATTAAACGTGACTAGGTTTGTTGTAAAGTAATTATCTTTCTATTGCCTTATGACAGCTTCAACGTTTTCCGAGGGAACCATCTGACCAGAGGTTGAAATTTTGGACAGTATCGAGTGATATATTAGGCATTACACTACATTAGTTTACAGTGCTGTTGATGATAGCACTTTTCTTACGGTTAGTCTCTTCACAATGTTATGTTAGGCAGTGTGTTGGCTTACTAGAAGAGAGCCTGGGGTTCAAACCCCAGCTCAGACATCTCGAATAAGACGAAGTACAAAAATTTCTTTCTTTCCATGGCTTCCACTCAGCAGTCTTCTAGCAAAAACTCTGCGAGTAAGTAAAATTGCCATGAAATATATCCCAAAATCGGAGTCGGCTTTAAATTACAGATCCCGCTGCTGATGGATGAAATTAGCACATACAAGATGGGTGGAGTAAGAAGCTTGGTTGCAATCCTGATTAAAGTAGGCTATACAAGTAGCACAGAAAAATTTGTATTTTTAAATACGAATGGATATGAGGCCCTATCCACATGTTTATCCTGCCCATTGTATCTAATTTAATAAGCATTCATGGCATTTCAGCTGTTTTGTACTCCAAACACTCAATCTGATGTAGAAATTGAGAAACCACTGGATTGGAATTTAAAGCTTAACACGTTGACTGCTACTCGTGATTATAGTAAAATCTCCTTTAGGCCATGCGTACCACTTAGGGTTTCGGAAACGTTTATAACCGTAACCGTAAACGCGGTTATTTGTGCTCATAACCGTAACCGTAAACGAATGAAAATCGGACGCATACGCATATTTAGTAAGCCATGATTTTTTAAATTTTTTATTTGTAAAACTAATGTTCATACCTAAAAATATATTTGCTGTCACAAGCAATTTTATTTTTTAGAAGCAAAGAATTCATAAAATGCATATGCAATTTGAAATGAAATCCAATTTTTTGAAAACAATATGCACACATATGTAGGAGGTTATGATCAATCAAAGGATCTTGCAATGCGGATGAAATGGTTGAGAAAATTAAAAATCATCTAACTGAATTCAACATAGATTTTTAGAGCGATATAGTATGTACTATTAATGTTCAAGTATGGAAAAACTTGTCCAGCTGATCTAATTGTATGTTTAAATCACAATATACACTTAGGTGTTTGTGACTACTTTTATAAAAAAAACGTGAGTCTACACAAACATCTTATGATGAAAACATAGAGGACAATGAAGAAGATATTTTTGAAGATTCTTGTGTTGACCATGAAATAGAAGATTATATAGAGGATAATATCTCCATTTTTGAGCAACTTAAGTTGGTGACAAAAATTGTAGTTTTTTTAGATATTCTCCTGTGCGTAATAGCGTACTTCAAAATCATATTAAAAAGGAATTTGAATGTGAATACGAGTTGCGGTTGGATATCAAAGTGCGATGGAATTCAATTTCGCCAATGTTAGAAAGATTTTTGAAGCTCAAAACATCAATAGCACAAGCTTTAAAAGATTTAAATTCATTTCATTTGATGTACAAAGTAAATTGGAGCTGATTGATAACATTTGCATTACTCTACAGCCAATAAAACTTGCCGTAGATGCATTAAATCGAAAAGACGCAAATTTATTTAGTGCTGAGGGTGTTTTGTCGTTTTTGAGTAATAAAATGAAAGCGCACAACACAGAAATAAACCGTGATTTGTTACAGTCAATTCAACAGCGGATTGAGTAATATTGCTAATTTAATAAAAAAATATTCTTCCAATTCCGTGGTTGCTTTTGCTAACACTCTCATTAAAATACTTTTTCCGAATAGTAACATTCAAGATCCGGACAACGAAAGTCAGGATAAAGTAGCTGTAACTGATCACCAAGTTGATTTAGTAGAAGAACTGAACTGTTACATAACAAAAGCATCAAATATAAAACACTTGGGAAAACCTTCAGATAACACTTTGAGGCAAGAATTCAACATTTTCAAAAGAACACTGAAAAGAACTGCCAATCTTGAAATGCTCTATAATGCTCTAAAAACGGTTGAGAGAAGAACTTTCTCAGTTTCAGTAAATTTTTGCACCAAAATTCGTTCTCGTTTATCTTGTAAGTCACTGAATGCTTTAGTGTTTCTAAAACATTATTATTTTAACCATGAAAAACAGCAAAAATAATTTTAAGTATTTATGTATGTATTTTAAAGCAATATATGTTAGAAATAAACTATTTCTACTGAAGTTATATATTTTTTTAAATTTTCCTTCGGTAAACCGATAACCGCGGTTATTTGGAAAATTACTATCCGATAACCGCGGTTACTGAAAATGCGGTTATTACGAAACCCTAGTACCACTATACGCAAGTAGTCAAATAAGCGTTACCCCAATATGGGTGACGCGGCTCGATCAAAAACCTTACTGTCACCCGAATATGGGTGACGTGGCAGTCAACGTGTTAAAGCTTGTATTGTAAATAGTTTTCTAAGGGCAAGCTTTTTAAGATGCAAACAGTAAATGACTTGAACAAGAATGACTTGAACGGTTTAATTAAAATTTTTATATTTTTCTTATTTTAAATTTAAAATTAAAACTTGTTTGCTTCCTCTACCATATTTCGTACAAAATGGCCTTTAAACCGAGGTAAAGAAGAAGAAATAAAAACTCAAATTGATTGTCTGCATATATATTTTAAGCTTCTTTTTATTGCAAAAAAACTCCAAACGTCAGCCAACCATTCGTCTTGTCTATTGATCGTGTATCAAATATTTAAAAAGTTTTTCAAACATTTTTTACTCATAATTTGTCGTGTGTTTAACACCAGAGCTGAATGCATAAAATTAGCGAAAATTTATTGCAAATGGACTATGAACCACGATTAGTACGGGAAATGGAAACAAAATTATGGGCAATTTTCCAATAAAACAAGAAAAAAAGGGGACCTTTTAAAGTTTCCTTAAAGGCAAAACAACAGCGGGGCATAAAATAATGATGATGACGATGATGAAGGCGTTAATGAAGAAGAGGGTGAATGAATACACTTGTAACAGAAACATGAAGATTGCTGAACACGTTTTACTCTTAGCTAAGTCAAGTGACATTATAATGACTGCTTAAAAAAGCTTAAAAGCGAAAATTTATTGTAAAAAAAGAAGCAAAAAAAACAAAACTTTACAATCATATTTGCATGAAAATATAGAGAAGAGAAGAGAAAAATAGGCAATACTCATGCATTTATTCATTCATTCATTCGTTGCTTTCTAAATGGCTCCCCATTTTTATGATTAACATGGCAAATGTTGATGTTGGTGTTGGTGTTAGTGTTGTTGTTGCTGCTGCTTTTACTATTTGTTGTTATTGTCATTGTAAGCCAGTACACTTAAATAGACACCAAACAGCAACACTAACAGCAGCAACAACATTTACCACCACCAAAAAATAAAAACGAAACTAAAAAGAAAGACAAACAACAACAAAAAAACATTCACACACACACTTAAAGAGGAGATACAACAGATTCACTTTCACTCTTCTGTAGAAAAACTGGCTGGTTTGGAGCACGCGTTTAAAGTTGATGGCTGGTGGCTGTATTCTGTTTTTTGTTTTGTTTGCCTTTTTTTTTTCTTCTTCTTTTTTATTTTAATTTTTTAACGAAAATAAATAAACGAAAAACCCAAAAACAATAATGATGTTTAATGATACTTGAAGATCATTATTGTTGCATTCATTATTGATTTCGATTTCAATGCTGTGTGCTGAATGCTGCTGCTGAAGGTGATAAAGTTTACCAAATAAACGCATTTGGATGCTTCCAAAAAACTAATGATGATCAGCCTTTTAAAGGTGAAACTTTTGTTTGTTTATTATTTAAAATAAATTTTTTTTCATAATACTTTTGATTTTATTTTTATTTTCATTGTATTTTTATTGTATTGTCCATGTAAAGTTCATCAATACATTATTGTTGTTTGAAAAAACCAAAAACATTACATTGTCAGAGATTTTGTAACATTTCTTTTTCATTAAATTGTATTTCCAATTAATTATTGTCTACACAGCACAGCATTTCCAAATTGAGTCGCCTACAGACAACTTTTTAAAAAACTTAAGTAATCATTAATTAAATGAAGAGAAAAAACAGAGAAAAGAAATTCCAAAAATATCACTGGAATTATTATGAATTGTTAACAGAAACCAGCAGCATTACGAATGGCAAATGCTTTAATGCAGTTGCGTAATTAATTATCGTATTATTATTTAAAATGCATCATAATAGGCCTGCCTTCCAAAAGGACAGTAGTCCGTGAGAATCGCACAAGTCCAGCAGTCATTTAGCATTGCACATACCTTCCTCCTATCAGCGAATTTGATTCTGCCTATAAAACAAGCGATGTATACCGAATCTAACTGAGGCAATGAGCATACCTATGATCTGTAACATGCTGGAGACAGTGAGCTCCGTACCGGCCCTAGCCTGTTCATCAGCAATGCAATTTTCAATGATATCCCTATGGTCTGGAATTCATATAAGAGTTACCATTAAATTATGCAAAATTTTCTTGAGATTTTTTCGCTATTCATGATCCAGAGCTGACGTTAAAGAGCTGTTCGTTAGTGACTTAATTTTGGCTTGACTCTCCGAGAAAATCAAGAGGTTTTCATGGGAAATCGCGCAGCATACATTGCGCCGCTTTTAAAATGGTCACTGCATGTGTATAGACAGCCTATACGAAGGTTTTATATCAGAACCCTTTGCAAAAATACCACAGTCTGTTCTATCCAGCATTTTGAAGCCATCGGTACAAACCTTAAAGGTTCCACTGAGACCCTATAAATCTTCAGACCAGAAGATACTAATTGGAATTCGAAAATCAAATGTCGTTTTTAGAAAATTATAAAAAACTATATGATCGAACTGCAGATCAGAACTGCAGCTTGTCCACTACCCAAGTTGGACCAGGATGTATTGAACTTCACTGCCACTATTTCAAGCACCAGTTTTAATAGGAGGTCAGATGAGATCCCAATTGAACGTAGCAAATAGTGCCTTAGTCGGAGTGAAACAAACTGCACTGATGGCAGAGGGCTGTCTATCGATGTACTATGTCTATCAGTCTGTAGCGGCATTTGTGTTTGCAACGTGAACACCGTAAAGCAAGATTGGTTCCACTACTGCTTAATAGAGCAAATAAGTTATGGGGTCTAAGCCTTCAGATCTTACCAACGACTCTTTTACAGCCGAAAATCACTATGGCCGCTTACTTTACCCTCTCAATTCTCTTCTCGTGCCGTAAGAGATTAGGACTCTGGCCTTTCAACTCTGATCTCGTACCGTGAGAGAGTGGTATTCTGGCCTGTTGCACTTTGTTTTATTTGTGGTTTATTAAAGAAAGTTTCCAAGTTTTCGTACACTTCTCTTTCGCACCTTCACTGCATGAATTGTGACTAAACATTAAGCAGTGTTGAAAAATTCAGTACTTTAGTACTTTTTCCAGTACTTTTTCATTTCAAAAATACCGTAGTACCCCCGGGACGCTTTCAGTACTTTTTTTGTTATTAAATATTTTATGTCTTGCGCTTTTCAACTATCAATGCATTCGGAACGTATTGCAAAAGGTAGAATTAGTCTTTAGTTCCGCTTTGGACGTTAGGATAAGCGAAAAGCAATGAGAACGCTTGCCGAACCGTAATATAATTTCGCTAAGCACTTACATTGCTCTTCATATGCTACAAACGAACGTTAACGTTTGAATAAATGGGACTTTTATGTTTTTTTACGTTTAGAATCAGCAGTTTCTTTTTTTGCATGTGAGGAACACGTATAAGTCGTTAGTTTTTCTGTTCAGTTGCGTACGTAGTGTGCTGGCTTACTAGATGTGAACCCATGGTTCAAATCCCATGTCAGACATTTTCAACAAAAAGATAAATGAAGAAAAGATTCCTTTGGGTACCTCATTCTGTCAAAAACTCTGAGAGTTATTAGATTTCCAGAAAAGTTTGTTAAAAAATCTGACGTTCGGAGTCGAATTGAAACTATAGGTACCGCCACTCATGTAGCAATATTAACACACATAAAAAATGGCGTGAGAATCTAGACAATAATCTTGATTGAAGGGTTGCAATGAGCATTTATGTGTGTATTTCTATATAAAAGCACAATTTGATGCGAAAAAGTACTCTTCCCAGTTACAGTTCAGTACCATTTTCAAATTTCAGCTTTGCAACACTGAGTGTAAGTGGCTATCTCTTATCCATACCCTCTTACCCTTATTCTCTCCCCCTGACAAAGCTGCAAATTATGTCAATCGCTTAGAGTAGTGTAGAGGGTGCAACACAGTTTTCTGAGCGCTGTAGATAGACACTCGTTAATAATTTGTCTACTTTGCATGTCTCCCCCTTCAGTTCTCTTACTTGCACACAGTGTTTTAAAGTGTCTTAAAACCTTTGAACTTTCAAATCCCTTTACCTCTCTGCTGAATACAATTCCTTCACTCCCTTTTACATATGTATGTATTTATTGAAGGGTAGTGTCTGGCTTTGTTTTTTAAGCGATAAAAAAAGAAGACAGAAAAACCCACCAAAAAACAATGAAGAATTATTGCACCTTGACCGTTCGTTTGTGTTGGTTTTATCAGCATAAATTTGTAAGCAGCTTGCCCATAGGCCTTGTAAAATTCAAGTTAGCCATACAAACACTCCTGTGAATGTACATATGAATGTATGTATGTATATATATGTATATGTATGTATACAATATTTATTTCTAAAATAATTTATGCTGGCTTATGGCAAAAAAAGAAATAAGAAATAATATTGAATGCTTTTAATATTTTTAATGAATTTTTTTTAACTCGAAATGCCCTAAAATCAATTAGAACTAAAGTATCAGATGCATGAATACAGACGACGGGGTATCAATACGAATGTCTAGATTCCAATACAAAAGCTACCAAAGCCCACTAGATCACATGAAAATAAATTATTTAATTTATTCATTTTAATTACATGAATTTAATAACAATTTGTAATAAGGAGAGTGCACGAAAAAATTTAGGCATGAAAGAAAATAATTACCGTTATGTGATCGAAAATATGAAATGCTTATGACCAGATGTCGGCACAGAGAACATGATAAAAATGTAAGTGTATTTGTGAGAGACATGTGTTAACCCAGAGGAAAATTGTTAGTAATGTTTTCAAGTCCCAATAATATGTATACGTGAGAAAAAATAAAAAAATTAAAAATTAATTAAAAATTAAAAATAAAATCTTCTTTAGAAGCAGACAAGCAACTGAATGCATTTTTACACTCTTTTTAACGAACATTGTTGATCTTCGTGTCCTATGAGTGTAAAAAGCCGAAGATGCTCTTCCCCTGGGGGACATTGGTGCCGACGTCTGCTTATGACATTTTGTCAGATAACTTAAAATAGAAGCCGATCTTAAGGCATTTAATGATTGAAGATTGTTGTTATGATATTATTTATATGTATATTTATTTAATTAATTTAAAAACAAATAAAGTTTAAAAATAAACACGAAAGGATATTTTTTATAATTGACATTATAAGGCAAACAATTTTACTTTTACACCTAAGTCTGAATATATGTAATACATGTACAATCAAATATACTTGAGCTGTTTCGCCTATCGATCGTTATAAAACAGAAATAGAAGGAAAATCGGTGTGTAGTGGAGCAAAGTGTGTTCCAGTTAAAACAAGTGATTTCCAAAGCTCTAATGACAGCAAATTAAGTATAAAAAGATCGTCGTCGACTCTTTGATAAAGATGTGCTGGGGTTCGGCAATGCCGATTTAGATCTAAAGCTTTAAAAAACCTTTTGATTGTCGTTACGTAGAATGCCTTTGATGATCAGTTGATGTCAATAATTCATGTTTACAATAAATCTATTGTTACGGATGTGGTGTAACGGATGTATTGTTTAATGATTTGGATAAGTCCCCATCGCTAAAAACTGGTTGTATTGTATTTCTGACAGTGATTATGCGTTTCTCTTTTGTGTAAAGCTACATACTTAAAGTACGCAGTAATGATATGTGGACAGTAACATTCAATTTAGTTATCAATCAATCCAATTTAGGATTATTCATCAGATATTTATTTTATTTATTTATTTATTTATTTATTTTATTTATTAATCATAGCACAACAAGATAATAATCTTATAAATGAAAGTGCTATGGGAGGACATCAAATAGGAAAAAGTAATAACAAATCGCTCATTATATGAGTAATGAATTGTTTGAAGTACAGTATATATAAAAATGAATAAGAATAAGAACATGATTTAACCTCAGGAAATAGCAATCGATACAAAAAAATTAAGATAAGAAAATGAGTATATGTAAAAAACTAAATTAGGAAAGATACAAATATAGAGAAAAATACAAACAAGGAAATATATTCATATAATGAGATACAATGAAACTTAAATAATAAATTAGAAAAATGAAAATAATTAATCACTAATAAAAATGAAGAGTAAAAATGTATAAAAAATCAAAATATGTTACAAACTACTTAAACAGATTGTATAACTCCTTTTTGAACTTAGTTGCATTGCCTATGTTCTGAATATAATTAGGTAGTGCATTCCAAAGACTGATGGTGTGTATAAAGAACTGTCGTTTCGACAAAAGAGTCCTATGCCTTAATTGGATAATTTTCCTACCGCGGTTGGATCTAGCAAATCTAATCCTGCTAAATAAGTATATTGGCTGTTCCAAAGTAATAATCTTGTGGAGGAGAATTAGGCACTTAATATTCAATAGATTATCAAAATGAATACCACATATCTGGTAAGAAAATTGTGATATATGGTCCCGACGTCCCTTAATAAATACATATCTGGCTATGTTATTATAAGCCAAGTTGAGTTTCCGCCTATCATCCGCATCACAGTTTGCGAAAATTTCCGATCCATATAAAAGAACAGGAATCAAAAACGTTTTTGCCAGTTGCAGGCGTATAGCAAAAGGAGTCGAATCTATAACAGCCCATAAGTTCCTAAGCATACCATAAACTTTACCAACGATGACATTAATGTGGCTAGACCACGTTAGCCGACCATTAAAGATAACACCCAGATTAGATGCCGATTCAACAAAATCAATTTTATTCCCCCTGATAATAATTTCCGGCACATCAAACGCTCTCTTAGACCTGGAGAGCAATAAACATTTCGATTTAGAGGGATTAATACAAAGTCCATTAGCACTAGCCCAGTTGTCAATTTTCCGTAAATCATCGTTAATCGTATCTACACATAGTCGGATATTATCAATACAAGCGCTCCTATAGAGCTGAACGTCATCAGCGTACATATGTACGCTACAATTATCCAAAACATCAGGCAGGTCGTTAATGTATATACAGAACAAAAGGGGCCCTAAAATTGATCCCTGAGGAATACCTCTTCCAACGTGTACCGAATTCGAGATGTTGCCGTTTAGGTAAACTCGTTGAGTTCTGTTAATGAGATAGGAACGTATAAGGCTGCAAGCTGAATTAGAAAAATGAAAGAGGGTCTGTAGCTTTCTCAATAATATTCTGTGATCAACTGTATCAAAAGCCTTAGTGTGATCCAAAAGAATCAAAAACGCTATGTAATTTTCATCCAGCTTCAACCTAAGGTCATCAACTACTTTGACTAAAGCAGTAGTGCAGCTCCTAGCTTTCATAAATCCCGACTGTTTATCAGATAAAAAATTATTACTCGTGAGATAATCGTTCATTTGTCTAGCTATGAGGTTTTCCATAACTTTGGACAGGAACGGAAGAATGGCAATTGGCCTGAATTCATTGTTAGATTTAGGAATTGGGATGATTTTTGACCGTTTCCATTCATCAGGGAAAGAGGACATAGTTAAGACTGAATTGAATACATGAGTAAAATACGGTAAAAGTCTAGGTGACAAAGCTTTTAAAAACAGAGGATCTAAGTCATCAGAACCAATCGCATTCGATTTCACAGAAGATAAGCATTCCAAAACCTCGAGCTGACTAACACAACGAAAACTAAAGGGGTTTTCTAGCGGAACAAAACAAAGGTCATCATATAGGTTACTGTCAGGTGTAGGAACATTAATATTAACAAATTTGTCATTCAGAACGTTTACATCGACATCAGGAGAAGTATTATGGCATTTATGTCCAATACCAATATCGCGGATTACCTTCCATTTAGCTCTATTATCTAATGCGGAAGCGAACTTCCTGCCGTAAAACAATGTTTTTGCAATTTTAATGTGTTTGGTAACCTCACTACGAGCGGCTTTATGAACGGCTTTCAGATCATCCGTTCTGAACCTCTTCCATCGCCGATAGGCAATGTCGCGCTTATCAATTAATGCTTTAATTTCAGCATTAAACCACGGTTGGTGTTTGGCTTTAACAAGTTTTGTTTTGATAGGAACACAACTGTCATATAGCAGACGCACATTTTCCTGAATTAGTGCCACCTGGTCGTTTACATTACCCAGTGAGTAGATTTGATCCCAACAGATATCATCAACACTTCTGTTCAAAACTGTAAAATCGATACTTTTAAAATCACGGTATGAAATATACCTGTCCTCATGACTCGTAGACAGATTATAAGTTAAGAAGAGAAGATCATGATTGGAAAAGCAAGAGGCTGAAATTTGATCATATAACAGTACCTTAGTCATATCATTAACAAATACTAGATCGATTAGACTACTGGAAGAAGAATGGAAGTGAGTTGGCAAGGACACATTCACAGGGTTAAGATGGAGAGACAACATTGAATCAGATAGCGCATTATCAATTAAGAGATTATTATTAAAGTCACCAATAATAATAATGTCATCATATTGAATAGAAATTTCCTCAAGAATAGAAATAAAGGGATCAAAGTTTATATTAGAATTCGGTCTATAGACACTACCTAATAAAACCTTCTTCTTATTGGTGGATGAAATATCAAGAAATAAATATTCTATTTGACTACCAATTTCTGTTAATAATTTTACCTTGCAAGGAATACCGTTTCGAACATAAATTGCAACTCCGCCACCTTTTGCCCTGGTTGCCATATTGTTAACTAAGATCTTCCTGTCTGACCGGAAAAGCCTAAAGCCCTGTAGATTGTACACCGAATCCTGAACTTCCAGAGGAAACCAAGTTTCGGAAACGCAAATAATATCGATTCCTGCTGCCACAAATAAACGCCTAAATTCATCAATTTTATTGTTCAGACTCTGTGCATTTATATGAACAATGTTGAGACCAGTTCTTTGTTTGGCTAAAACTCTAATCATGTTGTACACACAGTCTCTGGAATAAGAACTGTTAGAGTTCATCAGATTGTACGTAAGTTGTGGCAATGCAATCAAAAGCTAAGTAAATTGCTATAATTAAGATAACTAAGCGCATAATAAAAAAGGAGTTATACATACAGATAAGGAAGGAAATAAAAATTAAATTAAAATTGAACATTAAATTAAAGTTTAAGATTCAAAAAGAACCTGATGTAAAAGCGAAACAAAATTTCGAAACTAAAAGATGTTTACGAAAGAAGAGATTCGAATTGATTGATTTCCTATAGCTTGGAGAAAAAAGGGATCTATTTTACGAACTCCAAGGGAAATGTTGAAGAAAAATCATAAAAATAATTATATAGTACGGCGTAATGCAGTTAAATCCTGGTATAATCTGGAATATGGAAAGCCGATGACACATTCGGATTTCCATGATTTACTCGATAGGGGATTTGATTTAAATATACCAACTAGAATCCCTCCCTTGCTCCATTGAGGTGTATATCCATGGCTCCACAATGCTAGACACAGAGATCTGAGGGATATATATTAAGGATTCTGATATAAAAATTTCAAATGGTCTGCCTGACAACCACTGCGGTGTTTTCCATGCGAAAGTCATGGCTATATTGGAAACGGCGAATTTCTTAGGGAAATTTTGAATCATTCAAACGTAACTTTTATATGGGTTCCAGGACACACGAATATGGCACAAATCTTGTGATCTCTGATATATTATAGAGCATAGATATTCTAATTGCCTCTTCGCTCATTTTACACGGAGGTTCAACTTTATTATCAGCAGGATGCTGCGTGATATATTTTAGGGCTGGACTGATGTGAACATGAAAAGGACTGATTGTCGTTTTTCCTTAAATCGTACTATTGCGGTTCTCACAGGCTACAACCATATTAGAAAGCATTTCAATAGACTTGGCATTACTACAAATATCTTCGGTAGTAGTTATCTGAGGAGAAGGAGGAGTAAAAGACCAGCATTAGCCTCATATGTCAGTGCCTGACTCTAGGCGGACGTTCGTGGCCTCCCATTTTTTTGTCATCTTCGACTGAATTGTCGAAATAAATAAAAATGCAAAAGTAAACTTTATTTAGAAGTGGTGATGGTTTCCTATAGGAAAGGTTTCATTTCCGAGTTGAATATTGATTTGTGGTATCACAATGAAACTAAACTCTGAACTAAGTGTGGCAAATATGGCAGGCCAACGATGTTGTAAGAACTGTTAAATGAAAAATTTTATGCCCGTAAATAGTGTCCTGCTTAATTGTCGGAACTGAACCCAATCGAGCACCTTTAAGGAGTCCTGAAGAATAAAATATCTTCTTTTCAGCCTATAAATAAGCATGAAATGTGGAATCTTGATTGAATTCAATAAACAAACGCTACAAAGCGTTCATAAAAATGTGGAAATGTGTGCTCCGTAGAAGTATTGAAGTAATAAAAGGATTTAATAGCAGGTAATATTTGTAAAACGAATTTCATTTTTTAAATTATAAGATGCCCTTGGCGTTTACATTGGAGTCGGGCATCATTTCCAAAGATTTCTTTTATTTCCGAGAAGATACATAGCTGGACAGAGTTGTAATTTTTTTATAGGTTTTTATGCACATAATTTCAAAATCTTGAAATTTAAATGTAGTTTAGGTTAGGTCATCGATCTAAAGTTACATAAAATTGTAATAAACTGAAATCTTTGTTATGGCCCTATTATTTCTTTCAAGCATACATATGCAGATATATTTAACTTGTTTTTGTAAGATTACTGATGTCATCTATTGAAAAAAATAATGGATTTCTTATTACCTCACCTTATATTTACGTTACAATTTTAAAATTTGTGTTTAAATAAATGAAAATAAAAACAAAATAAAGGAAATACAATAACGTGTCTTTAAATTTAATTGAAATCTGATACCAGTTGAGTTCCACTTTCCATTTTTATGCAGCTACAGTGACAAGAAAAAACGATCGATACATTTGCATGAAGACAATAACAACAACAAAACGAAAACCCGGCCAATTAAAAAATAAAAAAAATTAGAAAAAATAATGCATGAATGCATATTTTTTTTAAATTTAATTCGATCTTTTATTATGTAAAAGTATTGTACAAGAAAACCAAGATCAACTATTCAATAACAATAACAATAACGATGACGATGACGAACAATAATGACGAATAATAATAAGCGATAAACAATTAAGCGGTGGTTAAATAATCGATAATACTAATGAGCGTTAAATAAGCACAGCAAAAAAAAAAAGAACACAAGAAATAATAACAACAAATCACCTGCTAATGCTAGAAACAAGAACGCGGAAACTTTTCATAACGAAAACAATAACAGGGTACCACTAAACTGTAAGAGAATAAGAGACGTGTGAGAGGAATACATACATATATATTACCGTTAATTGTTATGTGGTATTATTTTGTTGTGTTTTCCTTTTGTTTTCTACTCCCACTTTTGGTTACACTCTTTTCTCTCACTGTAAAACAAACGAGCGTGCGAATGTGTGTGTGCATGAATGATTACTGACCACATGGACAACTTTTTAATCGGAGTTGTATGAAGTAAAAACGCGAAATTAAGTCAAGAAAACAATAACAAAACAAGGCTAACTGGCCTACAATAAATAAATTCTTATCAAGTTTAACTTTAAAACAAGTTACGAAAAAACAACAAAAACAAAAACAAATAAATTCAAAAAATTAATTCAACTTACCTTGCTGCAATAATAAATATCCGACATGTTTGTTATGCTGCTGCTGTTGCTGCTATTCTGCTGCTGTTGCTGCCTTTGTTGTATATTAAAGAGTATGTTTTTTTGTTTAATTAAAGAGTATTTCTATTCGTATGTAAGTGTGCAAAATACTCATGTACAATGTATAATTGTAACGGTTTTTGAACTTAAATTTGTTTTTTTTTTTAATTTTTTAATATTTCATGTTTCATACGCTTACTACACTCTCATTAATAACAAATCAATTCTTTTTCTCATTTCATATTCTTGCTCTCTCGCTCTCTCTCAATATTTGTAGATCAATAACAATAATAATAATAATGCTCTTGTTCTTTACTAATAATACACTGTAAACAACATGGATTTCTAGCAGAGAAGAAAAAAAACTGGATTTTAAATAAATAAAAAACCGATTTTTATTAAAAACTAGCATTTCTGGCTTTAATTTAAAAGTGAATTTCAAAGTGACTAATTTTAAAATTATAGTGCTTTTAACTTAAAACACTAAGGAATGCTACGATTTATTTATTTATACGTACGTCAGAAATATGTCTTATACGATTTTTTTTTTTTTGATTTTCTTTTAATTTTTTAAATTTTTAATTAATGCGTTGGAAAATTTCCGCCTTATTTTTTTTCTTTTTCTTTTACTATTTATGTTTATGATTATTGTTAGTGTTGTTGTTGTTGTTGCTGCTCTCAAAGTTGCATTCGGTAGCATTTGTTGTTCCATTAAGTGGTGGAAACACGGTTTTTTTTTTGAAAACTTTCTACTTCACTGACTGCCAGCTTACATTGCCTCAAAAACCGAAGAAGAAAGAAATGAAAAGAAAAAGACATAAAAAACGTCTTTCTATACTACACTGATAAAAAAAATTGGTTTATATTTGTTAACAGCACTAAAACAAAAATTTAAGATATTGAAGAAGCAATCCATAATTTTTTTATTTGTTGTGAAACTAAAGTTATTGGTTTCTTTATTTATTTATAACCCATAGTTTACTTTGCATAGCCTTCAGTTTGTAGGCGAGAGGGACTAAAAAGAATGGATTGAGTAAGGATTTTAACGTACTTGAATTATAAAAAGTTGTACAAACAACAACAAAAGAATATGACGTTTGTAAAACGATACTTGCATATGCAAAAGTTGTCAGGATTACAACCTAACTTCTTACACCACCAATGTTGTTTGTGCTAATTTTATACATGAGTGACGGAACCTGTAGTTTAAAATCGGCTCCGACCGAGAAATTTTTTAGAAATTTTTCATGGCAACTGTATTTAATCTTCGAGTTCTTGGCAGAAGACTTCGGAGAGGAAGTCACTAAAAGAAATATTTTGTTACGTTTTGGCCGATATGTTTGAACTGAGATTTAGACAACACTACTACTAGGCCACGATGATTTCAAAATATAATTAAAAGACTTTATTGAAGTCTCAATGAAAAAGAAAAGATCTAGACCCTCTGGCCTCAAAGATAACAGGAAGTACCATTCATTGAACCTTCCGAAATGCAGAATACAGTCAACAGAAATTATTTTGTTTGAGCTCCGGTTTCGTTATTATGATTTATGGTATCGCAATGTGTCCAACCACTGCCCAATGGGGGGCCTTATTCTTCAAGGAGGATCTGGAACCTTTTCTAAACATTATGTGTGAAAGGAAGATATCGATTAGCACAGTTAAAATACAGTATGTATGTGTAGTGTGCCTGTCGTGTGGACAGACTGCAAGATTTTGTTTGTTCTACCTTAATATGTTTGGCATATACACTGAGCGCCAAAAGTGAGTAAACACCACTGAAATAATTCATCTCCTTAGAATAGCGAGAAAAGTAAATGAGAATAATCGAATAAATTTCCAAAAATAAAAACGTTTATTTATTACTTATAAAATGTTAAAACAAAAACAACAATTCATGATAAAGGAACTTTTTTTATACTTAAGAACAAAACTGTTTTATACTTAAGAACAAAAGTGTTGACTCACTTATGGTGCTCAGTGTATGTAATTGCTGTTGCTACCAGCCTATGTTTGTAGATTTTGTATAGAAATGCAATTCAGTCATTTAAATACATATTTTCTTTATTCTTGAAGTAAAACATAATGTAAGTCAACCGCTAATGTGTCACTTGGAAATTCTCTCGCTATGGAAAGTTTTCAACAAACCTGAAACTAGCCTAAGATAGGTTTTATCATCAGGAAGGTTTAGTTTTGCTTTGAATGATATCATGAGCTCTCATGAACTGATCCTGTAAGAAAATCGCCTCCATTGAAGTTCAATACTTCCAGTTTTCTGCCTAATACAGCCAAAGATATCTTTGGGACATCTATTCATAATAGTTATATTCCTATAAAAAGCCCACAATTAATACTGTTCCTCGACAGTTACTTGGCAAACGTATTTTCCCTCGAATGCCGATACAAATTCTCATTTGAAAGAAGAACTTATGGGTGCTTTACAATGCGCCGATTGTTATCCTTTGTGTTCCTACAATCGATGCTATTATCGCAAGACCATGAATAGGCTAAAACACACATTTAGACAGCCTTCTTTTAGGCAATATTTGTAAATATAAATTTGATATATCGCAGCGGATAAGAAAATCAAGGAAATTTCTACTTTTTCTTGAGACAATATTTCCCATTTACCTACGTAAACCACTCTGGGTAAAATATATTATCTTTATGAAGCCAATTACAAGGTATCAAAAAATCCTTTTCTACAATAAGAAATAAATTTTATGTGAGTTTTACAAGTCGGTTTGATGTATCTGAGGTTTTCATTTAAAGGGTTTTCTGTTTTGCTCTTTTTAACTGACATTGGTGGCGTCTTAGGCATCTGCATGATTATGGGCTGTTCCATTATAAGTGGCGTAGAAATTATTTATTTCGTTTGTTATCGTTTGATGGAAAATTATTTCATTGAAGAAATCCAAAAAATAAATATTTAAGGAGTTTAAAATAAATTCGGGAATACTATTGGGGGATATAACTTAAAAATCCGGGTCTTTTTTCTGATGGGAAGTCTGATTGTAAAAATTAGTTTTTCCTATCTTTTCTGTAACATGTGGCTTTTTGAAGGGCAAGGAAGTGTTATGTTGTTCAGCGAGACCAGCTTGAATCGATCGAAACAAATAACAGTTGGGCGTAAGAAGACCGGCACTGATGTCAACTAAAGCCACTATGACCAAGCGATTCAAAAGCATGCGATTTCTTTATTTTGTACCATTTGCACAATGCAGAGTTGTAGGTGCTCTACAGCCACTAATTGGTAAAAAAAAGTGGCTTTTATGTACCACTTTACTAAAGCTTACCCAACAAAACATAATATTTTTATCACAAAATAGAATAATTCTCCTCACTGTGCTTAATAAAGTCCTTAATTTCATGTTCTGTTTTCGTTCTCACCAAATCACAAAAGAATTCCTTTAAATGTGTTCACTCAACTCTCGTACTTCTGTACGCTCAAACGCAAACGCACAACTTTCTTATGCACAATAAAGAGCAGCTAAACAACAATAATTGTAGTCAAAAAAAAAGCAGAAGACAACATGCACGCATTACACCAAAACACACACACTCAAATGCACATTTATTTTTCAATGGAAATATTGGTGTTGCCCTCTATGTTTTTTAAGTTTTCTTTCTTTCCGTGTCTGTTGGTTGTTCCAAGTAGTTGTTGCCATGAGACAACATATTTGTTATTGTTTTTTGTGGTGATTCCAATAAGAAATAGATTTTGCTGTTGTTGTTGCTTTAATTGATAGATTGGTTGCAAGACTTTTTCTTGATTTCTTTTTTGTTGTTGTTGTTATGCTTTGTTTTATTTTACTCTAGTATTTTAACATTGTTGTTGTCGTTGTTATTTTTTATTGCACTTATAATATATGTACGTACGTACGTTTTTCTATTTGTATAACTTTACGGCACTGGTTTACACTAAATCTCGTAATAGTTTGCCCGCTGACGCTCAATGCTTTTTTGTTTTTTTATATTCTTTTCATCAGCAGGGTTTGTGTTTATGGTCACCACAATTTATAGATCAGATTTCAATTGGCTTTTCTTCACAATTATTTTAATTTTTTCTACTTTTCTTCTGCCGTTTTTTGTTTCAATTTCTTTCAACAACACTTTATTTTATTTCATGCTCTAAAGAAGAAGAAGAAAAAAGCGCGACCACTTTGTCTAACTGAAAACAAGCATACGTCGTAAATAACAACAACAACAATGATATGCAAAATCAAAATGTCAACAGCACTTATGCATGCATTCACAACACAACAAAATTAACGTCACTTGCACTAACACCAATACATTGTAAATCATTGAACACAACACATTAACATGATGAGAAATAAATCACTACTGCACTCAACTCTTCTATTTACGATTTTAATATTGAAGTCACAAACAAACACTCTCTCCCTCGGTCTTTTTTTTAAATTTTTTTTCTTGTTCTTTAAAAGGCTCTCTTTACTTCGTTTGATTTGTTTTTAGAAAGGTAAGTTATGAGTTAAGTTAAGAAAAAAAAGTAACAATAACAACAATAACGATATTTTTATTAAAACCATATTAAGCTTGTTGCTACCTTTGTTGTTGTTGTTTTGCTTTTAACGCGTATTCCGTTTTCTAACCATAAAAAGGTTGTAAAATTTTCTTTTCGCCAAATTTCTTTTCTTAAAGCCCGTTACCAACGTGTGTCTCTTAGCCAAGTCCGTAATGAACTGATTCGAGTTGTTTTGTTTTGTAAGTCAAGAAGTTGTTGTTTGCTATAAATGTGCTGCTGATGCTTTTGCTGCACACATTATTTTGTGTTTTGTGATCATTTCTCTCTCTTCTCTTCGCTTGAGCATGAGACAGTGTTGAAAAATTCAGTACTTTTGTATTTTTTTCGGTACTTTTTCATTTCAAAAGTGCCGCCGTACGTACACCCGCCAAGCTGTCAGTACTTTTTTCATTAAATTCGTTTTTGTTTGGTCAAAAAATAAATATATTTTAATAAATAATTCGCACATGAATGTTGGTTGTGTTTGTTTGATCGCTGCTGCTGATTGAAAAGAAAAGCAAAAAGTTTAAATTAAAAAAAAAAAATTAAGTGTGGTGAATTTTGTAGTTGTGGTGAGTTTTAACAAAATGTGGTGAATTTATCCGCTGTAGTGAATAAAATCGAAGTATTGTGATTTTGTAATGTGGTCAGTTCTTCCAAAAATTGGTGAATTTATCCGGTGTGGTGAATAAAATCGAAATTCACCAAAGTGTCGTTATTCGAAATGGGTACGGTATTACCATAAATACATGTACTGTATATCGTGACTTGGACGGTGCGTGTCTAGAATAAGTAATTTTCACATCTGTTAGTGGAGGACGCATTCAATGATATGTCTGGTTACTGCATTAAAGCAATGTTGCCATTGTGTCATTCTATTTAAATTTCTAAAAAATTAAAATTAGAAAACTGCATACAAAAAATAATTAAATTTAACTATTTTTTATGTTTTATTTTATGAAAGAAGAAAAAATATTTTTGTGGATATTCGAGATATTTTTTGGGGATTTTTTTTTTGAAAACCCATGGCACTTCACGCAAAAAAGGAATTTTGTATGCCGTGAGGATTTGATACTGTGGTGACTTTTGAAAAATATAAGTAAAGTAAGTATACGCTGTCGTGAATGATATTGAAATTTAATAGAAATGCCGTTACCCGTAAAAAAAAAGCACCGCACTACCTGTATGTCGGTAATATCCAATGTCACCATATTACCATCATTGAACTGAGTGGTTTATGGCTGTAATAAATTTTTTCATTGGACTATGGTTGCTAGTATGTATATCCAGAGTGTATGTATTTTTATAAACAAATTTTTAGGGAATTTTGGGATTAAAAACTTCTGAATTGAGGATACATGTTGATAACATTAAGTACAGTTTTAGAAGAGCAGTTTTTCTCGTTTGTTATACTTAAGAAACCAGTATGGAATGTTATTTCAATAGTTTGTGGACATTTGATTTAAACTCAAATGGCCAGTGCTATACCTTCACCATTAGACAGTTTACAGCAATCGTCCCAAGAAGCCCGCATCTTAAGGTTATTTGAGTTCAAATATTTAAATTTTTGCGGTTAAGTGTATATAATACGTATGTATGTATGTACTAGGTTATTTTTAATAAATCAAGCAGCTCTGTTGTAGTACCTGGTTGTTGGCATGGCTAAGGTAATACGTACTGCCGAATATATGCAAATAAAGTGGCGGAAAAATAATATAAAAATGAATTAAATTTTACAAATAGGCCTGCTATCCAGAAAGCATTAAAATTTTTATTTTATTAAGAAATTACAAAAAAATCTAAGTTTTTCGTCATTCTGACGCTGTACTGGTTACACAAGATTTCCTAGACATTTTCAATATCTGGCAACAGCTTGGTTCTTTACCGTGTTGCTTGCATCGGAGTTGTCGATTTCTTCTAATGTGTACGTCGGGGTCAAAGTGATTTCAGCCGTTTTTAAACAATCAAAGAAACTTCTACACCGGGTCCTCAACCTCCTTCTATTAAAGAGTGTACATTTAAAGAAGAGGAGTTCGATAGTCTTCAACACCTCATCGCAATAATATTCGGGTTGAACTCTGTTCCAGATCCTTGTTAGCGATCTAACCTCGCAGTGCCCCGTAAGATGCCCAGAAACAAGTCTCACGTTGGCTTTTTCCAAATCCATAAGCAAACCCTTTCTACCACTATTTATTGAAAGCCATTGACTCTCAAACAGTTGACAACCCTCCCCCAATTCTTCTTCTTGGCCCATTTGCTAACAAGGTCGTGGTAGTGGCAGATTGGAGACTTGAGATCAACTTAAGTTTCTGTGACCTGGTGCCTACGAAATTCTAATAACATTGTTACGAATGCCTGTTCTAGCTCGGTTACGTATTTATTTTCTTTGTTTATTTTTTTTCCTTTTTTTCGTCAGGCCCTATTCGTGTAAATGAAATCGAAATTAATCCAGACGATTAAAATCTTTTGGGCAATTTAACAACCGGTAGCCAAAAACTATTAATTTCACAGGTAATTTGTGTCTGTCTAATATGTATACGACGGCTATTAATGAACAAAACATGTTCGCATGTTGTTTGTGTTTGAAACGCTTTCAATTTCATTCAACTGAAATAAATTTCTTTTATTCTCTGCTTTGTAACGAATTTTCGATTTCAATCAATCAATTAATGTTCAGTAGAAAACGTTCAACAGCCAGTAGACGGATTAGTTTTGTTAACAAAAATGTCTACAAAGATTTTCTATCAGGCAGCTAAAGAAACTCTTGTGGAGTATTTTCAAAAAACCAGTCTAAATGGTTTTGGCCTGCTCTATTACATTAGAAGGCGAAAGTACCAGAGGTGAGAGTGTAAGTTCCAAATAGAATAACAAGATTTAATTCCAAATACTTGCTTGTATTTCTTTTAGAATCTTTTGGTTTTACTTCATTATCTTGGGTATAATATTTGCCGCTTACGTGTCTACCACCACCTTAATATCGTTCTTAAAAGATCCGACTGTAACGGCCTTGGATCCACAGATACATTCTGTTTATGACGTACCATTTCCCTCGGTGGCTGTGTGCAGCAATAACAAGTTTAGCCGCCAGGCCATACGCGATTATGCAATGAATATGTAAGTATTCAATCAAAAAGTAGGCGTAAATGTGGGCGTGTTTAAGATGATGTCACAAGCTACAGAACAAGTAGTTGATAGGTCTTCTGTGCCTTTAAAAATAATAACCTGGTTTCACATCCATCTCAAATCCTTTTTTCATATTCAAGCTCTCAACGCAGTTGGAATCATAATCTTCCCGCATATTGGGAATATAAACTGGAACAGTTTGCCGGTCTTCTTAATCCCGATTCTATAGACTTTGATGAGGCCTTGAAATTACACAATGAACTGGAAGATTTACTTGGGAAACCATTCAACACGCTTGAAACCATTGAAATGTTATCGCCCAAATGTGAGGATTTAATAGTGAAATGTTTCTGGGCTGGTCAAAGGCTAAACTGTACCGAACACTTCCAATTGAAAGCCTTTCTTGATGGAGGCTGTTGTGTATTTAATTATCAATACAAAAAGTAAGTCCAGTTTCCCTTGGGAGCTTCTAAACAAATTGAAGATGAAATTTCTTTCTGCTTACAGACCTGTAGAAGAAGTTTTCTACCCTAATGCCACGGGACTGAATATGGGCTTAATTTTGATCTTAAATTCCTCTACGACAGACTATTTTTATGCCGAAGAGAATACTATCGGTTTTAATGTTAAACTTTTCGGTACACAACGCATACCCGATACCTCAATGGGAGAAATGGAAGAATTTCACGTATGTCCTGGAGAAGATGTGAACGTTAAATTAAATTTAGTTTCCCAGCATACTACAGAAGATGTAAGAGCCTATACTGTTGCTAAACGGGGCTGCTATTTCCCCTTTGAACATAAAGAAGCCGCCTTTGATAGATCCGAATGTCTGTTGAAATGTAAAATACGAAGCATTGAATCGTTATGTGACTGTGTGCCATTTTATAGCAGCGTAAAGGAACTGGAGTTTAGACAACAAGACGAAATGAAAGAGCAATGCTCTTTGGCTCATGCCGAATGCTTGGAACGCTATACGGGTAAAAGAGAAACTACAAATACATGCATAATTTAATGACAAACGCATACTTACAGTTACTTGGCAAACATATTTCCCCTCGAATGCCGATACAAATTCTCATTTGAAAGATGAACTCATGGATTCCTTACAATGTCCCGATTGTTATCCTTTGTGTTCCTACAATCGTTACTATTATCGCAAGACCGTGAATAGGCTCAAAGACACATTTAGACAGCCTTCTTTCAGGCCATATTTGTAAATATAAATTTGAGGTACCACATGAAGAAAACAATGTCACAGAAATTCTTATTTTTTCCAGAGGCAATATGTCCCACTTGCCTGCTGAAATCAGTCTGGTTAAAATCTATTATCCTTATGAACAGATAACAAGGTATCAAAAAAATCTTCTTTATAATTGGTATCAAATTATATGTGAGTTTTATAAATCGGTTTGATGGACCAGAGGTTTTCATTTAAAAGTTTTTTTCTGTCATTCTCTTTTTAGCTAACATTGGTGGCGTCATTGGCATCTGTATGGGCTGTTCCATTATAAGTGGCATAGAAATTATTTATTTTGTTTGTTATCGTTTGATGGAAAATTATATCAAACTGAAGAAATCTAAGAAATAAATATCTGAGGAGTTTAAAATAAATTTGGGGGATTTTTCCGTTGATTCTTGGTTACAAACATTAATTTTCTCATCTTCTCGTTAACATATGGGCTCCAAATCGGAAAAAACTGCCTTTTTTTAAGGTCAAGAACAAATGAAACCAATTTCAAATATCCCGTTCTGAAATTAATCGTATTCCAGTGGCAGTGTGTTGTACAGACCGAAACAGATAATCAACTAAATGATGTAGTGTAGCTACGGCCCCATCTTTATCTAAAAGTCTTCCGAAAATCTTATGAAAAACACAATAACTTTTATGTGCCAGAACAGTGCTTAAAAAGCATGCTTTACCTAAAGTCCGGTCCTGTCGTAGTACATAACGGGTGATTTTTTAACTATTATCTTTTTGGCAACACTGGTTTAAACAGCTCACGCACGTTTCGTGTTTTGTTTCACTGTCAAACATGTTCAGTTTGGTCTATAATTTAACCATGAATCGTATTAAAAAGCAAACAACGCTTGCAAATCATTGAATTTTATTATCAAAATGCGTGCTCGGTTAAGAAAGTTCGTCGTGCGCTTCTTCCATTTTATGTGTTCAGTGACGAAGCTCATTTTTGGCTCAATGGATACGTAAATAAGCAGAATTGTCGATTTTGGAGTGAAGGTCAGCCAGAAGCATTGCAAAAGCTACTAATACATCCAGAATAAGTCACAGTTTGGTGCGGTTTATTGGCTGGTGGCATCATTGGGCCGTACTTCTTCAAAGATGCTGCGAATCGTAACGTAACTGTGAATGGTGAGCGCTACGGTGAGATGATATCCAACTTTTTTTTGCCCAAAATGTAAAAGCTTGACTTGCATGACATGTGGTTTCAACAAGACGGTGCCACATGCCACACAGCACGCGTAACAATGGACTTATTGAGAGGCGAGTTCGGTGAACATTTTATCTCACGTTCGGGACCGGTCAATTGGCCGCCTAGATCGTGCGATTTAACGCCTTTAGACTATTTTTTGTGGGGCTATGTTAAAGCTCATGTCTATACAGACAAGCCCGCTTCAATTGACGCATTGGAAGACAACATTGAAGCATTTATTCGTGAGATACCGGCCGAAATGTTGGAAAGAGTATGCCAAAATTGGACTAAGCGGATGGACCATTTGAGGCGCAGTCGCGGTCAACATTTGCATGAAATAATCTTCAAACATTAAATTATATGGACCGTACTATCGATTCAAATAAAGATTTCATGAATTTTTCTGAATTTTATGTATTTTTTTTAGAAAAATTTTCCTATAGCTCTTAAAAAATCACCCATTACATACATACATAATTAGCCATTACAACCCTTTAGTCAGTATTACCGGCCTAGCTTCTCACACCACTTATGTTGTGTACGTTAATTTTATACATAAGTGGCGGGGCCTACTCCGAACGACAGATTTTTGAGAAACTCCTCATGGCAATTTTATTTACTCAGAGTTTTTGCCAGAAATCTGCTGAATAAATATTTTTTCATATTTCGTTTGATGTCTGACCTGGGGTTTGAACCGTGACAATGCGACCTGTCGTAGTAGTTACCGAAAACTCAACTGTTATACCTTATTCAACTGTTACAAATGGCTAGCATTTCCCTACCAATCTGATAGTTTTGTGAAGGTGTGGAATCTATTTAAATCTAGATGCCCAAGAAATCTTTGTCTCAGATTCCTGAGTACTTGACAATGACAGTAAAAATGTTCTGTGGCCTCATATTCTTCCTCGTTATTACAGTTTCTGCACAGAAGTCGTTGTAAAGTGTTTCCAACCTCTAATAGCAGTTCATAATAAGGATTCTTGTCATCTTTATTTCAAATTTTATTCTGCCTAAATCCATAGCAAGCCAGATTTGTCTGGTCCCTATATAATCGTATTCATTACTTCTGCCTTCTTTTGCAAATGATTAAAATTTATTTGACATCATTTGTTTGCTCCTCTTTGGAGGAATGTTATCTCACGTATGAATTCATTCTAATTGTCTGTTGTAGCAAGCTTTGCAAGTGCGTCGGGTCTTTGTCGATACCCTCAATGGCCCCGTATTCAGGAACCCATATGAGAGCAACCCTCGAAACTCTTCTCCAGTCTAAAGTACAAGTACTTTTGATTTAATTTATATTGTAAAGAAGCAAATTTTTTTCTATTATTAAATATTTAAAAATTACAAAAATATTATGACTTAACGGTGTAAGACACCATTACCGTTAGCAGCGCAACCGCTACCGCTAGCGATATTATCGTCTAATGTTACACCGGTTAAGTCTACAATCTCATCTTGATCATCATCATCATCTAATGTATTAGCATGATTGGTATGATGGGAATTACTACACAATGGCCTGGTCCGTGAAGGGTGGTGACCACCTCGCGGAAAGATTAAGGTATGTTGATTGATCGGTATCAATGTAATAATAAGATTTCGACTATTTGCCACTATCAAGTTGGTAACCTGGAAAAAAGGTAAAAAGTTTTTTTTTGATAATCACTAGGACAACAATAAAACACTTACCTGATCTAAATCCATGCCAGCTATATCAACACCATTCACTTCTACGATCTCATCATTGACTTCGAATAGACCGCTACTCTCCGCTAAACCGCCTGGCACTATACGCGATATGAATATGCCCCGTTGTTTTTTCGAATCATTCGAAGTAGCACGATTCGAGACACCATCACGTATTACGAAACCCAAAGGCCTGTCACTATCATGCTTATGCAAAAGTACACGTCTATGCCTTGCCGGTACAATGTCCACATCAATTATAGCCGATACTTGATGACAATCGTGCGGCGAGGATATTGCTAGTGTTTGCGGTTTGCCTGTCATAAGTCCACACATAGAGTTTAAACTTAAAGTCTTAAGTTGTTTCGCATCATTTTTACGTTCCACAATAATACGCAACACGTGCTCTGATATTTTGAGGGCCTGTTCGAAATTGCTATCGTTATTAATCGGCAGTAATCCGCTATCGCTTGGATCAATGTAACATATTCGGAATGGTGTGTTCAAAAGGCCATGCAATTGCCTTACAAGAGCTTTAAAATTTTCAAAACGTGGTGGTCCTTCAGTACGTTTCAAACCGAAACGACGAAATTCTTCGCCAAGCTGTTTAGAAAGGAAATTGAAAATGTTTTGTATTAGAAAATCTGTATTAATGAGGAAAAGACTGATTATTTATATTCGATCACAAAAATAGAAAGTGTGTTTGATTATAAGTAGAGGGTCCGCCAAATACTTTTTTTTTATTGAAAATGCTTTAAAAAGAAAAACTACTGAATATTTTCTCAAATTTCTTTCTTTTTTATTTGAAAGTACAATCCTTCCGGTTAATAATGGAAAATAATTTCATTCAAATGGCTGCCTTGGCTGCCCATGCAATAGCCTACATGATCGGTCCAATTTTTAAGCACATTATCGATTGTGTACAGGCTGTATTTCACCAATGGCTTTACGAATATTGTCCTTTAAACCGTCAATTGTCTCTGGCTTGTCGGCGTAACACTTATCTTTGACGGCACCCCACAAGTAATGGTCCAACGGTGTCAAATCTCAACTCCGAGGTGTCCAAACGACATCAGCTCTGCGGCTGATAATGCGCAAAACATCGAGTGTAGCTTCGGCTGTGTGGCACGTAGTGCCGTCCTGTTGAAACCAAATGTTGCCAATATCCTCCTCTTCAATTTTTGTGAACAAAAATTCGTTCAACATGGCCCGATAACGATCGCCATTGACTGTAACGGCCACTCCTTGCTCATTTTCGAAGAAAAATGGCCCAATTATGCCTCTGGACTAAAATCCGCACCAAACAGTGACTCGTTTTGGTTGCGTCGGCTTTTCAATGTATGCGTGCGGGTTTTCTGTGCCCCAAATGCAACAATTTTGCTTGTTTACATACCCGCCAAGATCAAAATGAGCTTCATCTGAAAATATGATTTGCTAAAATCGGCATCTTCTGGTGTAGGCTACTGCATGGCCAGCCGAGGCAGCCATTTGAATGAAATTATTTTCCTTTATTAACCGAAAGGATTGTACTTTCAAATAAAAAAAGAAATTTGGGAAAATATTCAGTAGTTTTTTTTAAAGCATTTTCAAAAAAAAAGGTTATTTGGCGGACCCTTTATTACGATTTTATTAACAATAACTTCAATTTGGGATTAAGAAATTCGTAGATCGTAATCTCTTGCTTAAGATCGAATACGAAATGTAAGTCGGATTCCACATGAACTAAAGTACAAATGATAAGAACCATCTGATAATCACTGTTGAATTATAATAAAACTGATCGAATTGAATTATAATTCCACTGACGAATGGTTCACTTAAGAAAATGCCGAGCAATAATATAAATGATGACCCTGACAGGTCTAATGGAAAATAAAAAGATTTTTAAGTTTGTTAGATGATATAGACGGGGGCTAAATTGATCTCCAACTGCGACAGTCTTAACTCGAAACGGCCACACACAACACATTGCCTAAGGCACTTGCGGCTGATTGGAATATTCTTTTGAAAGTTTCAACGAAGAAAACTTCAACAGAAAAATGTCACTGCAATCCGTCACTATCCGTGTTTTTTTTCTGTAACTAAATGATCAATCCTAACAGAATATTTTACCTTCGATTTCACGTGAATAATAGTTAACGATTCCGCTGTAGTTGATGGCGTAGGAAGTATATTTTTCGATTTTTTCTCTTCCCAACCCATTTTTTCACTCCTAGGTTTTCTGTACTTTTCGTATAATTTTTTTGTTTTGTTTTTTATTTTAATCATTAAATAATTTTAGTTTTTTTATTTTTTTTCTTAAGATTGTCCTTTTGAATTATTATTACGAGGCACTGTTTGGAAATTTTAATTTGTTTTATTTTATTTCTTCTACTTCATGTTGTAGTTGATGTCTCCTGCGACAAGTTAAAGTTATACTGAAAGATAACCTCATTCGATTCTATACGGAAGTCTATTTCTTATGTTATTGCAAATAATATTCATTATAATTCTATCTTTGCTTTCGTAGATGACCGCAACATCCGTCATTTTATATATATATATGTACTTAGCTTCGACCAAGCTAAATGCAATACAGATTGAGGCTAAAATGATTAAAATACACTTACAGCTTTAGTTCAGAAAATTTTCCGGAATTAGTTCGTGTTGCTTGTTGTCTTCCAAGGTTGAGTTTGATTCCTTATTTGAAGTGGGGCCGGGCTATTAAAAAAGAAAACGGCCGCACATCAAATAACACATCTTTCTGGTTATTGTGTTGATAAATAATACTCACACATTATAACGGGTGATTTTTTTAACTATTATCTTTTTGGCAACACTGGTTTAAACAGCTCACGCACGTTTCGTATTTTGTTTAACTGTCAAACATCTTCAGTTTGGTCTATAATTTAACCATGAATCGTCTTACAAACGAACAACGCTTGCATTGAATCATTGAATTTTATTATCAAAATGCGAGCCCTGTTAAGAAAGTTGGCCGAAGATCCATTTCTTTATCGAAAAATTGTGTTCAGCGACGAAGCTCATTTTTGGCTCAATGGATACGTAAATAAGCAGAATTGTCGACTTTGGAGTGAAGATCAGCCAGAAGCATTGCAAAAGCTACCAATGCATCCAGAAAAAGTCACAGTTTGGTGCAGTTTATGGGCTGGTGGCATCATTGGATCGTACTTCTTCAAAGATGCTGCGAATCGTAACGTAACGGTGAATGGTGAGCGCTACCGTGGGATGATATCCAACTTTTTTTGCCCAAAATGCAAGAGCTTGACTTGCATGACATGTGGTGCCACATGTCATACAGCACGCGTAACAATGGACTTATTGAGAGGCGAATTCGGTGAACATTTTATTTCACGTTCGGGACCGGTCAATTGGCCGCCTAGATCGTGCGATTTGACGCCTTTACACTATTTTTTGTGGGGCTATGTTAAAGCTCATGTCTATACAGACAAGCCCGCTTCAATTGACGCATTGGAAGACAACATTGAAGCATTTATTCGTCAGATACCGGTCGAAATGTTGGAAAGAGTATGCCAAAATTAGACTAAACGGATGGACCATTTGAGGCGCAGTCGCGGTCAACATTTGCATGAAATAATCTTCAAACATTAAATTATATGGACCGTACTAACGATTCAAATAAATATTTCATGCATTTTACTGAATTTTATTTTTTTTTTAATTTCCTATAGCTCTTCAAAAATCACCCATTACCAATGAAGTTTGAAGATTTGAAGTCGCCGTGGTCTAGTAGGTAGTGTGTTGGCTTATTAGACGAAAAGCCAGGGTTCGAGCCCCAGACCAGACATCAAAATAAAATGCAAAAAGTATTTCTTCGGCGACTTCCTCTCAGCAGATTTCTAGCAAAAACTCTGAGAGTAAATAAAATTGCCATGAAAAGTTTCTCAAAAATCTGTCGCTCGGAGTCGACTTTAAACTGTAGGTCTCGCCACTCATGTATAGAATTAACACACACAACATAAGTGGTGTGAGAAACTAGGTCGTAATCCTGACTGAAGGGTTGTAATGACCAATTACGTAAATTACAGTTACAAGTATTTTATTTTTTATTATTTCTCATATAAAAATATAAAATTATTCTTTATTATTAAGGGAAAAAGGAAAAGGAAAAAAGGAAAAAACAATAACAATATCAAATAACAAATAATTTAATATCTTTTCGGTTATTTACTTAATTAAATTTGAATATTGAATACTAAGCCTGCCTGCCTGCCTTTTAAGACGTCCTTGTTAAATTACTTTAAAAGAAAAAGAAAAACAAATTTATTAACACTGCAAATCCCTCCAACAACTATTACACCTCTTTATTGTATTATGTGTGTATTATTAACTCTTTTTTTTATTTATATTTTGTTTTTATTTTTGTTTTTATTTAAAACATTCCATTTTTAAAGAAGACCACACACATTAATTATTATATATTCATTGATTTATATTTATATATTTATAAACATTTTATTTTTGTTTAAATACTTCTTAATCTTAATTTATAAGCAATGAAAGAAATATTGTCTAAGAAAGATGCATGGCGACATATCAAATCTAACTGATAGAATTTACATATGGGCGTCTCCATTCTATAACGTTCTAAGTGTACTTAGAACGTTTTTAATGCTCTTGCATTTTTAAATTCTACGTTCTCTAACTTAAATACCGTCAAAATTTGGTTAAGATACGCCGATCCGTTCCGAAGTTATAGGGAAATATCTTCCTAGAATACACATATGGTCGTATGTCGCATGAAAACTTTGAGAGCTCATAACTCAAAACACACTTTTTCGACTTAGAATGTTATAGAACGGAGGCGTCGATATGTGTTGATAATATTTAATTTTCTTAGCACAGCAACAAATGAAAATACATTTTCAGCATTTTAGGAAATTTTTAATAAAATTCGAGTATTTTTTGATTCTTCTGAGCGATTAAAAAGCGAGAATATGTGCTCATTTTCTGATCATAAAAAAAGAAAAAAGTGACTACGAGCGACTCTTCTTAAAAATTCATTTATGTGTCATTTTCTATATTAATTTAGAGCAATTTTCGACCCTTTTTCTAGTAGTTTTATGATAATTTTCGAACCGCTATCTGATCATTTATTAGACTTATTGACCTTCGTTTATAATTCTTTTTCGAGTCGTCCTTCAGTCATCGTTTAATCGCATACGAGTCTTTTATGAGTAATTTATCAGTATGTTTAGGAGTCCTTTTATTGTCATTTATCAGTCATGTTTGTATTAATTTCGACTTCTTTCTGCGTTATTTATGATTATAATTTCAGTCATTTATTAGTTTTATTTCAAAATGACACCGTAGTCTAGTAGGTAGTGTGTTGGCTTATTAGACGTAAAGCCAGGGTTCGAGCCTCAGGCCAGACATCAAAACAAAATACAAAAAGTATTTCTTCGGCGACCTCCTTTCAGCAGGTTTCTGACAAAAACTCTGAGAGTATATAAAATTGCCATGAAAAGTTTGTCAAAAATCTGTCGTTCGGAGTCGACTTTAAACTGTAGGTCCCACCTCTCATGTATAAAATTAACACACACAACATAAGTGGTGTGAGAAACTAGGTCGTAATCCTGGCTGAAGGATTTTTTTTAATGTTGCAACACAAACAAACAATTTAGATGTTAACAATTAGAAAAAAAGCAACTTTGTTGGTAACAAAATTCCCTTGTCCTTAACATTTTTTTTAAACGTTTTAATAGGAATTCTCTGTATCATACCAACAAAGTACAGTAGAAGTCCATTTGTCCGGCATCCAATAGTCCGGAATGCCCGATAGTCCGGCATCGCTCCAGAAAATTATAAAAAAAAATTTCCAAAAGTGTGCTTTAAAGCAAATAAAAACGCTCGAAAGCTATTCGGAAGTTTTCGGGGTAGTTCGGGATCATCCGGAAGCGCTCGGTATTATTCGGAAATAATTAGCGGCCGTCTAGTCTCAGCTGTCACAACAAATTCAGGTGCAGTGCAGTTCCGTTAATCAATCACGAAACTTCTTCGCCATTTTTTTGTGCGTTGTTGTTTTTGTGTTTTGTTCACATCGCAGTAAACGTAACTTTTGAAACTGTTTATAAAAAAGTGATTTTTGTTCTAATTGTACAGTCACCATGTTTTCAAAACATAAGCCTTCGAGTTCAAAAGAAGAGGAACGAAAACAAATCATTATCACCATTGTAGTAAACCGCAGTCTACTCAAAATCTTGAAGAAAGTGACTCAGATGCCGAAAAGGAAGAAAAGAAAAAAATCAGCTGGGAAGAACCTGCGGAATCACTAAATAAGTCTGTCTCTTTTGCTGAGGCTGGTACTAGGTGAATTGCTTCAGAAATTATTGATTTCCATATCAATGGAAATAAATTTTATACTAAACGCCAATAGTCAAGATAACAAAAAGATATTCGTGACTTTTTTAAATCTAAGTGAAATATGTTTACAGTACGTGTACATACTTACATTATATGAAATGTAAAATAAACCATACTGTATTTGTAGTTTAATTATTAACCTAATTGTTCTTATAATTACCGCCCGATAGTACGGAATTTTCGATAGTCCGGCACCGAGCCGGTCCCGAACGTGCCGTTTTATCGGATGTCTTTTGTATTTTTTTTTTTTTTTTTAATTTTTTAAATTCCAAATGATTTCTTTTTTTTAAACATTTTAAATCGTAAGTACAAACACTTTTGTTTTAATTATATTATAAAGGATATGTGTTTCATATATTTTTCTTTACTTTTCTTTTATTATAATAAAAAAAGTGTACGATTGTCAACAAACTTCTAAGCTGAGACTCAAAGGCGCAACTTTTATGAAAAATTTGGTTCAAAACTTTTTTTCCTAAATATGAGATTAAAATAAATCAGAACTTTAAATGAAATAATAAAAATGTTTAAATTTTACAAAGAATATGACTCAAAGGTGTAAGACACCATCACTGTTAGCACTGCCACCGCCTCTGCTACCGGTTAAGTCTACAATCTCATCTTGATCAGCGTGCTCAACTTCATCTGATGTATTAGTATGATTGCTATGATGGGAACTACTACACAATTGACTTATACGTGAAACGGAACAATGTTGTGTAAAGGTTAAGGTATCTTGATCGGTCGGTTTAAAGGTAATAATAAGATTTGAGCTGTTGGCCCTCATCATATCGGTAACCTAGGAAAAAAAAGAAACCGTTATACATTTAATTATCACTAAAATTTCAATAAGATACCTACCTGATCTAAAGTCTTGCCAGCTACTTCAATGTCATTTACTTCTGTGATCTCATCATTGATTGACAATAAACCGGAACTCTCTGCCAAGCCGCCTGGTACTATACGCGATATAAATATACCCGGTTGTTTTTCCAAACCATTCGGTGTAGCACGCACCGAGGTGCCATCACGTATATAGAAACCCAAAGGTTTGTCACTGCCATGTTTAAGCAATCGTACACGTCTATGCGTTCCCGGTACAATGTCCACATCAATTATAGCCGATACTTGACGAAAATTTTGTGGCATGGATATGGACATATCTGCCTTTTGGCCACGCATAGATACTCTACATGAAAGGCTACGCATTGACTTATATATACCACGTACCTCTTTACGTACCGTATCCTCTTTACGTTCCACAGTAATACGCAATATGCGCTGTGCTGTTTTGAGCGCCTGTCCGAAATTGTAATCGTTATTAATCGGTAGTAATTCATGATCGCTTGGATCAACGTAATGTATTAGGAAAGGTATGTTCAAAAGACCATGCAATTGCCTTACAAGAGCATTAAAATTTTCAAAACTTGGTGGCTCTTCAATACTTTTCAAACCAAATCGACGAAATTCTTCACCAAACTGTTTAGAAAGGAAATTGAAAATGTTTTGTTTTAGAAAATATGTGCGAATTGCTTTACAACAACAAATTATTCATTGAAAGGACAATTTTAATTATTCATGGAAATATTTGAGAATCATTGCTTATTCCTTTTAAAACTAAGCTTCTACCAGTGATAAAATCCTATATTTCACAGACCTTTTGGAACAATCACGAATAGGCAATCCATACAGCTGCAAATAATGGGTGATTTTTTAAAAGTTATAGGAAAATTTTTCAAAAAAAAACATAAAATTCAGAAAAATGCATGAAATCTTTATTTGAATCGATAGTACGTTCCATATAATTTAATGTTTAAAGATTATTTCATGCAAATGTCGATCGCGACTGCGCCTCAAATGGTCCAGCCGCTTAGTCCAATTTTGGCATACTCTTTCCAACATTTCGGCCGGTATCTCACGAATAAAGGCTTCAATGTTGTCTTTCAATGCGTCAATTGAAGCGGTCTTGTCTGTATAGACATAAGCTTTAACATAGCCCCACAAAAAATAGTCTAAAGGCGTTAAATCGCACGATCTAGGCGGCCAATTGACCGGTCTCGAACTTGAAATAAAATGTTCACCGAACTCGCCTCGTCGTACATCGTAATCCCTCGTATGAGACTGAATACGAAATGTAATTCAGATTCCACATAAGCTAACGTATAAATCTTAAGACCCATCTGCTAACCGTCAACTGACAAATCGCATTAAAGCATCAAGCGAAGGTAGAAATGATGACCACAGCAGGATTGATGGGATAAGAAAATGTTTTTATGTTTTTATGATGGGATAAATTGATCTCTTACTGCGAAAATCTTAACTGAAAACGGTGTGCTGCTAACAATTTTGTTTCATCAGAATAATTACAGGCCACACCTAACACTTGCCTAAGGCACCAGGAACTGATTGGAATTTCCTTGTGAAAGCTTCAACGGAAAAGTCTTCATTGTCACTGCAATTCCTTTTTTTTACTTTTTTCCTTATTTACTTACAAGATGAATTATGTGATCCTATGGAATACTTTACCTTCGATTTCACATGAATAATATTTGCAGAATCCACTGCATTCGGTGGCGTATAAAATTTAGTGTTCGACATTCTGTTTTTTCCAAATTGATTTTACACTCTGTGGTTTTATTTCCTTTTGTAAGACTTTACAGGTTTTTTTTTCGTTTAAATCATTAATAAATTTATTTTTCTTATGATTCTTATCATGAGACACTGTTGGGTACTTTTTTTCGTATTTTAAATCCGACAAGTAGAGGCTATACTGGTAGGTAGTAATATTCAAACTCTACTTTCTTTCTTATTCCTGTTTTAAAAACCGTTTATACGAAACTATCGATGTTTTCACAGGTGGACACAATATCCGTCGTTTATATTGCCGTATAGGTTTACCCTTAATGATGATTAAAATACTCTGACAGCAATACTTCAGAAAATTTCCGACTGTGGTCGCATTGTTTATTGACTCACAGGCGTGCGGTCTCTGATGTAATAATTGCATTCCATTTTAATACTATAATCTGTAACTGTGGGTGAGTGGGTATAAATAGAGTGGGAAGTCAGAAGCTGCTGATGTTTTAGGTTTGTTCGGTTTTCTTCAATGTTTTGCTTTACTTTAGCGAGCCACCATACAATATATATACATACATACATAATTGGTCATTACAACCCTTTAGTTAGGATTACGACCTAGTTTCTCACACCACTTATGTTGTGTGTGTTAATTTTATACATGAGTGGCGGGACCTACAGTTTAAAGTCGACTCCGAACGACAGATTTTTGAGAAACTTTTCATGGCAATTTTTTTTACTCTCAGAGTTTTTGCCAGAAATCTGCTGAGAGAAAGTCGCCGAAGAAATACTTTTTCTATTTTGTTTTGATGTCTGGCCTGGGGCTCGACCCCTGAATTTACGTCTAATAAGCCAACACACTACATACGAGACTACGGCGACTTCAGTTTACGTTTTAGAAACGTTTAAAATAAACTTGTAGATAGCAAATAAAATAAAAATAAATTTGCGTTTAGTTTTAATTAAAATTCTTGATTATTCGTACAATTCTGTGTGCCACTGTTCACAACTTAATGTAAACAACAACAATTGCTTTGATTATTATTCCTCTTTGTGCTCTTTTGCATAAACAATAACAATCACTACTCAATTGTTCGACAGATCTTTGTAACGGAGATCTTCAAAACCACGATTATTCTCTTCAAACACATTTTTTACTGACTAGTTGCCTGCTTTGCCTTGCCTTTTATATGGCAACGTTAACAGTCTGATGAATGTTCTTGAAGGCTTCGCCTTCTCGAGATCTTTATAAACTTAAACATCGTTGTTTCATTATTGTTGTTATTGTGGATTTTGTTTACGTTTATGCTTGTAGTGCTTGTTGTTGTATTTTTGTTTACTTATCACTTTTTATGCTGGTGTTTGTTGGTATAGTTTTGTTTACTTGTTTATCATGTATGGAAGTCGCCGTAGTCTAGTATGTAGTGTGTTGGCTTATTAGACGTAAAGCCAGGGCAGACATCAAAACATAATCCAAAAAATATTTTTTCGGCGACTTCCTCTCAGCAGATTTCTGGCAAAAACTCTGAGAGTGAAATAAAATTGTCATGAAAAAGTTTCTCAAAAATCTGTCGTTCTGAGTCGACTTTAAACTGTAGGTCCCACCACTCATGTATAAAATTAACACACTCAGCATAAGTGGTGTGAGAAACTACGACGTTGTACAATGGGTCAATTGGACCTCCGGGTACTGTACTTGTCTTAATTGACAAGTACACGTCCTCTAATCTAACCTAACCTTATCATGTAAACAAGTTCATTGTTTTTGTTTTTGTAGCTTTTGTTTATAATTTTAATGTTAAAATGTTGATGTAAAAGCAAAACACCAGTATCTAGACTTTTCCATTTTCATAACAATATCATCAAAAATAGACCATATGGACTTAGCTTTGCTTTTCTTTAATTGTTGTAACACAGGTTTTTTCTTCGTTACTTCAGCTACGTTGTAGAGTCTAATTTGAGCTTATGTTGAATGGAGGCTGTCATCTTTGATTAAAAACTCGTTAAAAATATTTAAAAAGTTAAGAATAAAATTTGAAAAGTGTTTTATTTGAATTTGATTTTCTAAGTTTTTCCTCTTTTTTTAGATTTTCATTTTAATTGGTTTTGTTTTATTTCGTTTTTCTTATAGAACTATAAGACACATACATGCTTAGTTTAGTTTTTAATTATTTTTTTAAGTTTTTGTTTTCGATTTTTGATGTGTAATGTGTAATCGATGAATGTCTATTATGAACGGCAACCTAACCTCAGTTGCATTGCCAGTTGGCATTCAAATATTTGTAGCTGCGAAAGAAATGATTATTTTTAAATGTTGGTTTCCAATTGCCAACTGTAATGCCAGCTGGCAATGCAACCCAAGTTCAGTTGCCATTCACAAACGTGCAATGGTATTCATATTAAATGTAATGAAATGAAAAACAAAATGTCTTTTTGTGTTAAAAACAATAATGAAATCTTAAATACAAATACAAATACAGGACATATGCATGATAAATAAGGACAAATTAAAATAAAATAAAATTAAAAAAAGAGAACAATAAATACATATGTATATATACATACATATAAAGATAAATATATATATTTTGTAAGTTTACATAAAAAATAATAAAACAAGTATAGCATAAATACAACATATTCATTTGATTATTTGTTTTTCTTTTTTTTATAAGTAAGTTATAGTTTTTGTTTAAACACAATAAAAATTCAATTCAATTTAATTATTGAAACTTAAAAAGAATAATAATTTTGTGAATAAGAATAAAAAATGTTATATTAAAACATATATTTTATAATAGAATATCGTAATTATTATTGTAAAAAGTATTAAAAATGTTTAAGCAATTAAATTTATGTTTTAAGTAGTGTTGTTAAGTGGTGACAAAACACAATTTTCAATTTTATGTAATTGGTTTGACGTTAAAAAAATGATTTAACTATTAATCACACGCTTGTCATCTCAAACTAAATATTTGGTGTACAGAAAAATATTCATAAAACCATCACTTTCGAATATGTTCAATTTCCATAAGCTAATAATCACAGTGTCAGTTACTAGCATGCAATGACATGGAATCTGAAAATAATAAAGTCCAGCCCAAGGCGAATTCATAACTTGTTGTAGAGTTGCGGTTACCGCATGTGAATTTGCCTTGGTCCAGCCAAAAATATGGTATCATTCGAGAGAAAAATATTGTTAAGATTAGGTTTTTAGCGGATAGATTTTTAGCAGACTAAGCTTTTAAATATAAAAAGAAAATATATAACCGAGCTACACCATCAATTGAAAGAAATCCCACTTCTTAAGATGAAATCACACAAAGAAGTTGCAGAGACTGCCATGACAACTAAAAAGTTGGAAGAATAAATTTAACTGGTGGTAGACCTATATTTTATAATCAAATCTAAATGGAAGGGCATTTCATAGACACAAAGAAAAACCCTCAATCTAACGTAAATCTATCAGGACTTTGTATAAAAGTTGGTTATAGTGGTTTTATCTTACCCAAAACAAAAGTGATTAGTGACTGAATATAACAAATATAAGCAAAATCCTTGATCAGGGAGATCCTAATAGGCTCACGATTAAATCTAGTAATACTGCTATCTAAGGACAAGAACCTATTCAACACTTAACGTAACACAGCAAAAAAGATGTCGACCCGTCGAGCAGTAATGTCGCACGGCAATTCCAAAAAGTATGAAATTGAGAGTGGAGGTGATTTTAGTTGGTAAGAAAAAAACAAAATAAAGGCCCTGTAGCTCAACGGGAATCTAATTATTTCTGTGCTGTTATGACTCCCTTGAGCACCTCGAACATGGTTTCATCGTTTGTCTCAGATTTACACTCAGCCACAAAAGTATACATACATTTAAAAAATTTCAGAAATTTTTTAACCAATTCGTTTTCGTTGAAAATCTTTATAATTGTCTGACATCTTTCTTCGATTTTAAGACGGTCTTTTGCAATGGTTCAGATATTTGTAAAATTTGTTAATCGGATGCATACTTTTGTGGGCCTGTGCAGGGCCACAATTCAGTTCAATTTCAGAAATTTTTTAACCAATGCAAAAGACCGTCTTAAAATCGAGGAAACTATAAAGATTTTCAACGAAAACGGATTGGTTAAAATTTTTTTGAAATTTGTTAACCGTATGTATACTTTAGTAAAAGTGTGTAATATCGAAAAATTTTATTACGGCAGTTGGAAATTGTATTAGTTATGGTAAATTCAATTACAAATTAAGCGCATACAACAAATTATGTAAGACTCTTTATTCTAGAGAGTCTGCAGGCATAATACAGTTTCACTTAACCAATGACAAAATACTTCTCTAAAGCCGCGATTCGGTTCGGTTAGGTTAGGTTAGAGGACGTGTACTTGTCAATTAGGGCAAGTACAGTACCAGGAGGTCGGACTGACCCATTGTACAACGACCTAGTTTCTCACACCACTTATGTTGTGTGTGTTAATTTTCTACATGAGTGATGGGACATACAGTTTAAAGTCGACTCCGAACGATAGATTTTTGAGAAACTTTTTCATGACAATTTTCTTTTACTCTCAGAGTTTTTGCCAGAAATCTGCTGAGAGGAAGTCGCCGAAGAAATACTTTTTGTATTTTGTCTTGATGTCTAGCCTGGGGCTCGAACCCTGGCTTTACGTCTAATAAGCCAACACACTACCTACTAGACCACGGCGACTTCGGTTAGTTTTTAAAGTTTTTGATGATTTCATATCGTGAAGAAGGTGTTCAGCTAACGCAATGAGATTTGAAGCCAAAAGGAATTGATTTTATATCCATAATACGAACTCATACATTTACATATGTAACTGAGACGTAAAGTTCTCCCATAAAAGTTGTACTTCAGTTGGAAATTTATCACGAAAATATGAAGCCGCATTATAAGCTAAACACAAACATCTAATAAGACGACTATTGGTCATTAAAGATACAATCTGAAGTAAGCATTTGTTGGTCTTATACTCGACAATACATAATCATAAATTCATTTATACTACTGAGGCGTGTAGTTCTTTTAGGGCCACTTTTTGAATGCAAGTTTAAACTCGAGATTAACTTAATCTCCAGTTAAATTTAATCCTCAGTTAACTGAGTTTTCATTTTTTGAGTGGGAGTTTAACTAGAGATTAACCTTGTAATCAGCGTATATTTCTGCAAATTTATCATTGACATCAAATGCTGACTATGGATGACACAGCTAAACTTCAGTTGGCAGCCAAACTTCCATATTAAAAAAGAGGTAACAGAAGGTACATGAAAACATAACACAACATAATTGGTCATTACAACCTTTCAGTCATGATTACGACCTATTTTCCAACACACACAAGGTATGTGAAATTCAGTCTTAATCTGTACTTGAACCACAAGTATTTGTTGATTTAGTAGCTACAATACGGAATGATAGATTCATCTAGGCATGGAGCCGCATTATATGAGTCCACTACAAAAGACAGCCGAGCTTGATTGGAGATGGTAACTACTGTTCGTGAACGACAGCATTAGTTATTGACAGTTGCTAGGATATACATACGCCTCGCAGATTATAATGCATTTTACAACCTCGAAAAATACTTGAATTTTTTTTTAATATTTTAAATTGTTTCCCTTTTAAAAGTTTTAAACCAAACATCTAATGTTGTGTGTTATTTTTGATTGAATAAAATTGAAAATTGTGTACTTAAGTAGAGAAATCATAAATGACAATTAGTATCTAATGTATGTAGATTTATAATTTCTATTCATTCATTCTATGATTAAAAGTTCTTAGTTTTATTAAATTTGTTTTCGTCAAAATACATTTAAGGCGTTGTTTTACTAGTTGGTGTTTCTTTTTTTCTTTTTCTAGAAGAGTGTACATTATTTCGTTTTTCAAGGCTATTCATAATACATATTTCAAATTGTATTTTCATTTTATTTCCTTTTCTAGTTGGAACTATTATTGTATTGTATATATTAGTTAGTAGAGTTTATAAAAAAGGCTAATTTAAGTGTGTAATTGGTTTTCAGTTTATAATACGTTATTATAAAATTGTTTTTAAAACAATCGATTTTTTTCTTTTCTTAGACAATATTTCTTTTAATGCTTATAAATTAAGATTAAGAAGTATTTAAACAAAAATAAAATGTTTATTGTATACGAACGACGATATATAAATATAAATCAATGAATATATAATAATTAATGTGTGTGGTCTTCTTTAAAAATGGAATGTTTTAAATAAAAACAAAAAAAATAAACAAAATATAAATAAAAAAAAAGTTAATAATACACACACATAATACAATAAAGAGGTGTAATAGTTGTTGGAGGGATTTGCAGTATTAATAAATTTGTTTTTCTTTTCTTTAAAGTAATTTAACAAGGACGTCTTAAAAGGCAGGCTTAGTATTCAATATTCAAATTTAATTAAGTAAACAACCGAAAAGATATTAAATTATTTGATATTGTTATTCTGTTTTCGTTTTTTTTTGTTTTGTTTTAAAACATTTTAAAACTAATAATCATAATAATAAAGAATAATTTTATATTTTTATATGAAAAATAATAAAAAATAAAATACTTGTACCAAATTTTAATACAACAAATATTAGCGTTTAAGTGAAAAAAGTTTGCTTTTGTTTTAGTTTCGAGAGTTACAAAAGTGTATGATAATGTCACATAAACAAAATAGGAATGATTTTTTTTTAATGTTGAAACACAAACAAACAATTTAGATGTTAACAATTAAATAAAAAAAAAACTTTGTTGGTAACTGAATAGCGAATAGGTTCGTTTTTTAATGCCAAATGATTAAAATGTTTTCTTTTAATTCGTATTAAAAGGGATTCTCCTCTATCATACCAACAAAGTATTTTTTTTTAATTTTTGAATTTCAAATGATTTCTTTTTCTTATTAAACATTTTAAATCAAAAGTTTATAGACTTTTGTTTTAATTATATTATAAAGGATATGTGTTTCATGTCTTTTTTCTTTACTTTTCTTTTATTACAATAAATAAAAAATGTACGATTGTCAACAAACTTCTTAGCTGAGACTCAAAGGCGCAACTTTTATGAAAAAATTTGGTTCAAAAAAAATTTGTTTCCCTAAACATGAGATTAAACGCAGACCGACCGAAACAAACAGAAAGGGAGAGAAAGAGAAATAAATCAGAACTTTAAATGAAATAATAAAAATGTTTAAATATTACAAATAATATGACTCAAAGGTGTAAAACACCATCACCGTTAGCACTGCCACCGCCGCCGCTACCGGTATTATCGTCTAATGTTACGCCGGTTAAGTCTACAATCTCATCTTGATCATCTTGTTCAAGTTCATCTGATGTATTAGTGTGATTGGTATGATGGGAACCACTAGACAATTGACTAGTACGTGAAAAGGAACCACGTCGCGGAGAGGTTAAGGTACGCTGATTGGCCGGTTTAAAGGTGATAATAAGATTTGAGCTGTTGGCTACCATCATATCGGTAACCTAGAAATATACAAAAAATTAAATAAACCCGTTCGAAAACCAATTGAATTTCAGTAAAACGCTTACCTGATCTAAAGTCTTGCCAGCTACTTCAATACCATTTACTTCTATGACCTCATCATTGACTGCCAATAAACCGGTACTCTCAGCTAAACCGCCTGGTACTAAACGCGATATGAATATACCCGGCTGTTTTTCCAATCCATTCGGTGTAACACGCACCGAGGTGCCATCACGTATATAGAAACCCAAAGGTTTGTCACTGCCATGTTTAAGCAATCGTACACGTCTATGCGTTTCCGGTACAATGTCCACATCAATTATGGCCGATACTTGACGAAAATCATGTGGCATAGAAATTGGAGGTGCTCTCGGTTTGCCCGGCGTTTGTCCCAACATACTGATTATATTGAAATTACTACGCGGTGGCTTATACATACCATGCTCAACATCCTCTTCACGTTGTACAATAATACGCAATATGCGCTGTGCTGTTTTGAGGGCCCGTCCAAAATTGTCATCGTTATTAATGGGCAGTAATTCATGATCGCTTGGATCAATGTAACGTATTAGGAATGGTATGTTCAAAAGGCCATGTAATTGCCTCACAAGAGCATTAAAATTTTCAAAACTTGGTGGCTCTTCAGTACGTTTCAAACCAAATCGTCGAAATTCGGCTTCAAACTGTTTAGAAAGAAAATTGAAAATGTTTTGTATTAGAAAATCTGTATTAATGAGGAATAGAATGGGAGTTTTTTATTTTAAAACAAATATAGAAAGTATCTGCTTATAAAACTAAAAGAATTCATATGAATTTCGAAAACATTTTCTTTCGAATTGAGAGTTCTGCTAAGATTCGAAAATTTAGTTGAACTTTTGAATAAAATCTCAGCAATTCATTTGTCTTTCCCGAACTGTTGTCATTGAGGTTTTACAGTATTTGATAAGATCTCATATGGACTATGAATTGTGGACTAGGCTACCCCAATACAATTTGACTAGAATTTTTAGAACATCTCCACATCAAATTGAATCACATGCTATAACATAAAGGGCGATGACGGCAATGTAAAGTTTCTAATTTCTCATAATCCTTTCCTACTGTTGCCTCTGTAATTCGGCAGTTGCCGCTGTAATTACCGATGTTGCCTCTGTAATTGCATCTGTTGCCGCTGGTTGATGCTGTAATGACCGCTGTGTGCCACTATATTCCTGTACAGCTGAAAATCGTTTACGACATTGGTGCGAATGTTACGAATTAATTAAAAACAGCAAATAAGACCTTGAACGCCATACAAGGGGTTTGGTGTCATTACCAGTTTATCTTGAAACCATTTATAGTGTTTCTTCATGGAGAAAATGTCTCTTTTTTACAGCCATGTGACTATAAAAACGAGAAAGTATTCATGACCCTTCCAAGACTTAGCTCCGTTTATTTTGCCTCAAAGATACGAGGAGCTATACGGGATCAATTGTCGAAACGCTGTGTTTCGCAAAAGGCTGGATGGAAAAAGAAATTTTATTAACCCACACGAATGAGGGTAAAAAGTTTCAAATCACCTAACTGATGACGATGTATAAAAGTGACTAACAACCGACAACGCCTATCGAAAGCATTCGAAGTACATAACTGCGATGAGCCGGTATAAAACGGTGGCCAAGATAGGATTGAAGGTTAGAAAGGTTTTGCTTTGTGTTTCATGAGATAAATTTATAAGAGCCAAATCCACATCATAAAAATCTTAATTTGAAGCGATACTGTGAACATTTTTATTCCATTAGAGCTTTACCGTACTATACACACTACTTGCCCGAATCTTCGATAGCTTAGGTGAGCTTTTTTTCTATTATTATCAGGGCCAAGCTAATCCCTTACATCGAATCTCGTAATTCCAGACGGTACTGTCGACAATTGTTTGCCATTGTTTGCATTACAAAACTATAACCACTACTAAGCTGCTTGCCCGAATCTTCGGTAAGTTAGGTGAGGTGACCACCTACATGGCATCTCGTAATTCCAGACTGTCAACAATTGTTTTCCATGAGAGCAATTCAAGACTACAAACACTACCGATGTACTTGCTCGAATCCTGGGTAGCACAAGTAGAATATTGTTTTATATTATAGGCAGCGGCAAGCTGGCCCCTTACGTTAAAAGTTTTAATACACAATCCGCTGTTGTTTCCCATCAAGGCATTGCATGTCCATATACATTGCAAGCTAATTGCCTGAAGCTTTGGGTTTTGTGTTGAGAGGTTCTCATTAATTCTCCCCCTACTTAACGAACTCTAGTAGAAACTTGTGAAATTCAATTGTCCCAGTTTTTCCTACTACGCATTGGGGGTTTGTATGTATATGAGAGTCATAATTGAATTCCCTTCAAGAAGGCCAAAAATAATGGCACACAAGCAGAATAATTGAGCTGATGGGGATCCTTCCAGATATTCTAAATAAGTTTTTCTCAATTCATTTAGAAATAATGAATTTATTTTGACTCGTCTGATGTTTGTATTAATATTATTACAAGCATTTTAAAATTGTATTTGTAAATAGTTAAACTGGAACAGAATGAATGCTTCACCGGTTTTTCTAAGAACTTAATGACTGTTTATGTGTTACATTCAACACTGCTCTTCATCCCTCTCATTTGATTATCTGTTGCAAGAGATACACGCATTCAATCTTCGGTTTGTTGTTTTGTTTCAATGTCGCAAGCAATCAACCCCGCTTTTTTATTTTGCTGTTGAAAGCAACACAATTCATCAAAGAATCAAGAATCAACAGGTAAAATTATTACGAAATGTAAGGCATACATACACACACCACATAACCGCATTATGTATTCAAGTGACAGTGTGAAAGAAATCTAAAAACAAATTTTAATAAAATTATGTTTTTGGACAAAAAACAAACCAAAATTATGGCAATCACTTCCAAAATTGGAATAAAAATACGAAATTCAAACGAAAAGTCCAATACAAATCCACCCATTTCTTTCGATATTTAAAAACAAAATTTCTCAATTGAAATAACGCAGTAGACAATGAACAGATAATAAATAGCTAACTAAGCTAACCGCTCAGACTATTCCAGAGCAGTGAAGATAAAAACGTTGTAACGTTTGATTGATTTGCATTCTTCACACATTAATTATACCCCCTCTATTGTAATGAATAAATTTAGTGTGACTTATGCAAGTGAACTTGAAATGGAATGCGATTTAACTAAGATCGACCGTTCACTGAAGAAGGAGGTGGAGCAGGGCAACAGTAAAAAGACAATGCAAGCGGGTGATTCATAGCAACACTACTCTGTGCTCTGCTCTGCTCTAAACAATTTTTACAAGTTCCTGTGAAAGCTAATGAAAATCTTCAACAGAGAAATGCCACTGCAACTGCCTACTTATGCTTGATTTTTTGTTGTTTGTATATCATTTGACCAATTATGGATTCCTGGTGAATAATTTACCTTTGATTTCACTTCAATAATACTTGAATCCGCTGTATTTGGTAGCGTATGAAATTTATTTTTCGACATTTTCTTCTTCCAAATGGATTTTTCACTCTGTGGTTTTTATTTCTTTTCGTGTGACTTTCTTTGTTTTTCTTTTTCTTTCCTTTTAAATCATTAACAAATTGAGTTTTTCTTTTAATTTTTTTCTTAAAATTTTCCTTTTGAATTGTTATTACGAGGCACTATTTGGTAATTTCACTTTTTGTTTGTTTTATTTCTTTTATTTCATGTAGAAAAAGTGTATATTATGTGTAAATTTATTTAAAAAAAATTTATTAAAACGAAAAACTTGTATAAAAAAATAATAATTTACAAAAATGTAGAAAATATGAACACACAACCACACACACACATGCAAACTCGCTCAACTTTACAAAACTTCGTTTTGATGTTTCGACGTTTCTCTTTGAACGTTATTTGTCACATAAAATTAAAGATGCCAGATCGAAAGAAAGACAAGAGATTGCATTTTAACAATTTCAATACAAAGGAAACGAAATGAAAACTAAACAAAAAAAAAAGAACTTACCCTATGGTTATGCTTGAACGGATTTCGTTCAAGTTTTTCACGTATAAAAATTCGACGAATGCCACATACAGTGCTTGCACTTGATATCAATTTCTGTTTTCAAGATGTATTCGTCAAGAGAATAACAAAAAATTATAGAGACAGAATCTTTAAGAAACCTTGTTTAAATACATCAACTGCTCTGTTGTACGAAAATTGCAACATTCTATTGAAAGCAAAATCGATTATCAATTTGGTTTAAAGTTTTCAATTTGGGAAGCTGTATGTTAAAAATTAATATACAAACATTGAACGTAAAATAACCTGGTAAAGTAAAATGTCCCATTTCCATTCATTCCGTTGTAAACTTTACCCACCAAAACAAGCATTTTATGCTGACACACACACACATCAATACTCGTTAGCACTGTCAAACATTCATTAAACGTCTTATTTTTTGCGGTGTTTTCTATAAAATCGTCTTTTTTATGAAATAAGAAAAGTTTTTAAATAAAATTAAATTTATTTAAGCAATAAACAAATAAAATATTAGAAACAATGGATGTACGGCCAAATCAAACCATTTACATTAATAATCTCAATGAGAAAATTAAAAAAGAGGAGCTGAAAAAGTCACTCTACGCCATCTTTTCACAATTCGGCCAAATCTTGGATATTGTGGCGCTGAAGACACTGAAAATGCGTGGCCAAGCTTTTGTAATATTTAAAGAAATAGCCAGTGCTTCTAATGCTTTAAGGACAATGCAAGGATTTCCATTTTACGATAAACCCATGCGTATAGCATATTCCAAGTCAGACTCAGATGTGGTGGCCAAAATGAAGGGCACCTTTAAGGAGAGACCCAAGAAACTAAAACCACCAAAGCCAGTGGCACCAGTAGAGGATAAAAAGTAAGTTTTTCTACAACAAAAAAATAGAAAAAAGTGTTTAATTTTAATAACCCTTCATTTGTTTTTCCAAACTACAGGGACAAAAAGAAAAAGGCCAGCAATGCGGAAAATGCCAATCCAAATACCCAAACGGAACAGCCGCCCAATCAAATTCTTTTCCTTACCAATTTACCAGAAGAAACAAACGAAATGATGTTATCTATGTTGTTCAATCAATTTCCCGGCTTTAAAGAAGTACGTTTGGTACCTAATCGTCATGATATTGCTTTCGTTGAATTCGCTACGGAACTGCAGAGTAATGCCGCCAAAGAAGCGTTACAGGGTTTCAAGATTACACCTTCGCATGCTATGAAAATTACATTCGCCAAAAAGTAGTTTTATAAAATACCTAAAGTTCATATTGAATATAAACTTTTCTATTTTTATTTGGTATTTTAAAAACTTTGAAATGTAAGTTGTCGGGGAGTGTTCACAGTTGGATCACTGTCATCACTTGCTCGGTTTGGTAGGAATAATTTTTATTTTGTAACTAGAAACACGATCGTTTTGTTTAATATACAAAATGTATTAATTTTTTTTTTAATTTAATGTAAACCATGATAATGAAAACAAAGAGACGCACAAGAATGAATTTGAGTTTATTTTCAAATGTGGAAGGCCGGCATCAACGCAATATTTAATGGAAGATGTGAACAATGCTGCTTTGCTGTTATGAAGTATCTTGTAAGCATCACTGCTTAATAGCGGGATTTATTGCCTCAAGCGGGAAGGGCGTATTAGATTATGTCTTAAAAGACCCAGACGTCTTCATGTCTAGAAAAATATTCAGAATCATCAGGGATGATGCAGCGAATAAAATAAACATCGTCCCACATGAAATTCTGATTGATATTCGGGTGGGGTTTTAAGAACGAAGTTTTAGAATCATTAATGAGCACTTTGGATACAATTGAAGTCCATGCCTGGAACATATTTGTCATAAAATGTTCTACCATTATTATGTGCTTGAAAGCTTCTTGGTGGCTATGTTGAGTACATTGTACTGGAGTCTATGTTACTGATTAGTGTTTCCCCGACCTTATGCCAGAAATGTGAACGAAAATTTTGTAAGGATGGAAGTCTTTTGAAATACAATGCGAAGAGTAAATTTCAAATTTCTGGGGGAAAAATCGGCTCCTGTATTTTAGAAAGTATTTGTGAAGATTTCAGTGGCATTTTTTTAGTGCTCGTTGGACCGATTGCAGTTTTCGTTCGCATTATGCGAATTCGGATTCCTCGTTGATGTCTATGATTTTGATATATTTCCTGGTGATAGCAAAACCTATTTAATATTTTTGATTCAATTCGGCGAATATATCAGAATGGTTGTGGGCGAACAGGCAAACCTTATGGGAGAAGACCAGATTTTCAGTAGACTATTCACACTTTGTGATACCCCGTATAATGCATGTTGCTTGCTGCATAATCTAAACCAATACAATGCAAACCTTATGGGAGAAGACCAGATTTTCAGTAGACTATTCACACTTTGTGATACCCCGTATAATGCTTGTTGCTTGCTGCATAATCAAAACCAATACAATGCTAATCACAGTTGTAATCCACTGCTCTCACCAAAATGGTTTTTTGTTCAAAACTAGGCTCTTTGAGTTCTGATACAAAGCTTTAATATGGTGGATCAAGTCAAGTGCATTCTCCTTACATTGAGGTAAGTGCCAAAAAGCTGCACAAAGTCGGTGGAGGTAAAGTATAATGAACAGCTCCATTGCTTGAACAGTAACGTATGTAATCTATGGATTTTGGAATTCAGTGAGAGCCTCCTAAAACTATTCACTTGTGTGCTATTTCTATGAATGCTAGCCTTAGCTTTTCTCCGTTTTTGAAAACTAAACTGAAGACACCCAAATGTGGGATAATTTGTTGAAGAACATCAGAGCTTCATGAATTAAAACAAAATATGAAAGGGGTTGCAGTGACTATTCGTTTTGAATATACATTGAATTTTGGCAAAGATTTCAACAAATTGTTGTACAAGGAATAACTTATTCCTTTACCCACATTTTATCACTTGAACTTACCTTTCCATATCTCTTTGCTTGTAACAAAATAAATATTTTTTAAATAAGAGAATCAAATAAATCCATTATTTAAGCATTTATTTAATAATATTCCTTCAAATATATTTCATAGCAAAAATCATTGATAATCCTCATCTACAACCAATTCTAACGCTTCACCTGGATCCTCTTGGTAATCGTCAACATCCAGGTGTTCATCTGATAGATAACCATTGGCATTGTATTCATCATCATGCGCTTTAGTAACTGGATTATGTTGTTGTTGCTGTTGTATTTGAACCTCATCTTGTTTGGCATACTTTTCCAAATTCTTTACCAATTTCTCGGAATTTCCGCCTACCACTATGTCCACAACTTGCTGACCTTTTATGAAAACGAATGTTGGCATGCTGGTCACGTTATATTCCATGGCGATATCCTCACAGTCATCGATATTGACTTTTAAAACCTTGGCTGTATCGGCATACTTCAAAGATAACTCTTCCAATATGGGACTAATAATCTTACAGGGGCCACACCAATTGGCAAAGAAATCAATGACCACCAGCTTATTGCCAGCCTCGATAAGTTCCTGTTCAAAATCGTCTTTATTTTGTACGGTATAAGACATGGCTGTTAATTTAATTAATTTTTTTTATAAAGTTTTTAAAATGAAAATTTATTTTTAAATTCTTGGCGTAATTGATCGATCGATTAACAAAAAAAATTTTCTGAAGTGTGATGTTATGAAGTTTAGATATTTTTTTTCAAAATGAAAACAAAAAATTTTGAATTCTAAAAAACATGTGTGAATGTGTGTGTGCGAGGGTGTGACGGTAAACTCAATTTTTAACTCCAGATTTAGCAGCTAACTTTTTCGTCTTCTTGATTGTTTCCTCCTTTTTAGGTTTCTGTCCGCTCTCTTCTGGTTTTCCGGCATGTTTCTGCAGAATATTTTCCAAATTCTCAATATTACTACTGGAGAATTGATCGACTTTATTGCGATTTTTTATCACCACAAATGTAGGCATAGCCGATACATCATATTCCAAGGCAATCTCTTCAAATTCATCAACATCCACTTTAACTATCAACACTTTGCCATTGTAGGAATGGGCCAAGTCCTCTAGTTTTGTAGCCAAATTCTGACAGGGTCCACACCATTTGGCAAAGAACTCCACCAATACTATACGATCCCGTATTTCTTTGATAAGATTGTGAAAATCATCTTTGTTTCTGATTATTAACATATTTGAACCGTCAAGTAAATTTGCAACAGTCTCTGGCGAAGAACTGGCGCCATCTTCTGGTCTAGAGACACTGGCCGCAATGGGTAGTTTTGATTTAGATGGTGCAGACATTTTCAAGAAATTAGAGGAGCTAAAAATTTAAGTCTACAAGCACTTTTTTTTTTTGAAGTTTTCGTTTTATTTTTAATTGTTTCTAAAGAATATTGATTGTTTAAAACCAAACGGAATAAATTTGAATTGAATTTTAATGAATAAGCTTGTTAATCTATGTATCGATAACTGTGTTTGACTTCTGTGATGACAATCCAATACACAGGGTTTGCTAATGCACTCTAAACCTTTTACTCTGTGTGAATAAAGGTTTCAAGGTGTAGTAAAAAGAAATCCATCATTTTCCAAACGGAGGAGTTTATGCATTTTAACAGTTCACACGGTTAAGGAGAAAATGTCTCGCATTTTACGGTCTTCTTACGTTGAAGAGGAGTGCGCAAGCTGGGCTCTTATAAAAGTGAATTGCTTTTGTAATCCTGTTACCGTAACTGTCAATAATAGGTTAAGGATTTCTTTTGTTATTCGCAGTATTTCGTTGATTACTTCAATCAACTTCTCCCAGTTTTTTTCGAAGAGTAGCCTCGCCGCCATTATGTTGTTTTCCGTTAGTACAGTTTGGATCACTGTTACCATCTCCATACGTTATTTGCCTAACCTCAGATGTTTGAACATAATATGTTCCGTACTTCCGACAAGATCGACATGTCTTCCTTGGAAGTTACCTTATAGTTTGCCTTTCCATAACTTCTATTAATCTATTCCTCAATATGTCGGATTGGTTTATAGGTCCGATGTATGGGTTCTACACGAGCTAGCACAAAAAACTCACGAGCCATAAAACTGCTGGAAAAAAACGATTAAAGAAAACCTCAAACGAATTAGAATAGATGAAGAATCGTGTTAAACCGCCTTAAACGATGGATAAGCTAAGCTTAACGCTCAGTTTTGCTGTATGTTTGAACCCAGCAACAAATTGGTCGTTGGAAAGAAGTATTCACCGATATTAGATGATTAGAAGAGAAATTAAGCAGAGGAATCATTCAGCGCCATATGGTTAGGTTCAACGCTGGTGGTATTACATTAAAAAGGTGTTCAGGCCTTGGGAAAACTTATGGGTTTTTTCAATCTAACTTGGACAGAAGGTGCTAAAGTTGACTCGAGGTTAGTATGTAACTAGCTGAGCAAGCTTAATCAGTTAGGAAGAGAAAATAGAGTTTTCCTCTGCTGGATCAGTTTCATTTTGGAATTTAGGATCACGAGCAGGCAGATGAGCTTAGCAGGGAGTAGCTTCCACGTCGCTAATGGGGACAGATATCTTTCTATGGAGCGCGAAGAGAAGAGAGGTACATTTTAGAGAAACCTTATACAAGTCTAGGTCACTACAAAAGATCGTTTAGTCGCCGTATTTAGTTTCGCTTCTAAACAATACAAAGTTCTGCCGTTCCCACGACAATCGGATCTTCGCTCCGGAACGACCCGACTCAACATCGGCCAAGGATTGTCAACCCAGCGAAAGCTGTATCAACTTGGTTGAGACAGCAGCCGAGACAACAGCCGAACTGTTACAACAACAACAACATAGTTCTGCAGTTGTGAGCCTTGAAATTACGCATTCGACTCTTTTTTTTCAAATTAAGAATTTAAGAACCATAGACGCGAATGTGGTTTCCAATAGGGACGCGACAAGATGTTCATCGAATGCAATTCGTTAAATTTAAATGCGACATGGTAGACCTGCTTACATCTGGAGTAGATTTTAGGAAGTTTGGTGAATCAAGTATGATTTCAATCGAAACAAAGCTGGTAGCGCAAGATATATGCAGAAAAGAGTTTTGTTATGCCTTCCTTCCTGACCCCACTGATAAGTTCAAAGCCTTCAAATAATTTAGGCCCTGAAGACATCAATAGGCGTGCAAATGCCATGATTGAGCCCGGACTGTTGGCACTAAAACGTAACGTAAACTGCAGTAAAATATTTCTCTCACTCACAATGGTGAAATAGAAATCTTTTTTATTTTCTCAAAGAACAGTGGATTTGTAAACTAAGTTGTGTTGGCCAGATATTTCTCAGCCAGTTTGTCTACTTGGTCTAATTTATTACCAAAAAAATGTTCCAATTTTTTGCCTTCTTTTACAATCGTAAACGATGGCATCACTGTAACATCATACTCAACGGCTATTTCCTCCAAGTGATCGATATCGATTTTTAAAACAATAAGCTTATCTTGATATTTTTCAGCTAATTCCTTGAATTTCACAGATAGCTTCTTGCATGGACCACACCAGGTGGCAAAAAAATACACTAGTATGTATTTATCCTCGGTGGACTTGACATATTGGTCAAATTCATCTTTATTATTGATTGTTATTATTAAAGAGTCGATTTCTTCGCGTTTGGTCTCTTTAGCACTAGTTCGGGCTGGAGTTGTTGACTTGTTTAAGGGAGTTGACATTTTAATTTTGATTTGATTTTCTATTAATTTTTCTTACTTCTTGTTATTGTTTTATTGCAGAATTTGACAACATGTTCGAAAATTATCGGTTTTTAAAAAAATAATTTCAATTTTTATTTTTCTGTTTTGATTGACTTTTTCTACAAGGGCGTGGGGTTCATCATAAATTAGTTGAGTTTTTTTTGTTTTTTTTCTCTTTAAATATATATTTCTGTATATAAAATAAAATTGTTTTATTTTTCCAACACAAAACTATACATTTTCTGTTTTTGTTTTTATTTGTGTTTCGTTTTAATTTTTTGTTAAAAGTTTACGAAAATCTTCATTACTTTTTGGTGGTCCTGTCGCATTATTACTTGCCTGTGTTGTTGGTTTAGCAGCAGCAGCTGCTGCTGCTCCTTGATTTGTATTTAAGTTTTTACGCACCACATTTGGTATTAAAGACATACGAGGCTTTTGTGTCCCATCATTTGCTCTACGTTTAGGTGCCAGTCCCAGCATTTTTATGGGATTAACCGGTGCAGTGGTGGTTGGTTTTGGTGGTGGTGCCGAAATTGCCACCGATATCTGTTAAAAATTAAAGAGGAATGTTTTTAAATGCCTTTGTTTTGTATTAAAATTAGTGTTGAATAAAGAATTTGAATAAATTAAACTGATTATCAACCGTTGATGACCTACAGCGTATAATACGATACGAAGGAAAAGTTAAAACACTTCTAAAAACTTCAAATTGGATCAACATGTGTTCATGGATTAAAAAAAAAATACGTCCAAGCTCTGTTTTAACAAATTGGCAAGCAATTGAAGTAGACATCTTCAATCCAATGGACGATGGAAGACAAGATGACTTGATGCCTATAAACCAGATATGATTGATTCACTTCTCAGGTAAAACAAATATGATGTTTCATATCTGATCTCATGGATTAGTATAAATGAAGGAAAACAGAGAACTTCCCTGTGAGGTTTGTGTAAATAGCACCGATATTTAATTCTGTGCGTACATTCCTTAAAGTACCTATGGCATCCTATAATCACTGAACTGAAACACAAGCGTCATGAACGATTCCCCTTCTCGCCACATAAGACAAGATCTCACAACTTACAACGCGGACATCAGTCTATAAGCGAGGCACAAAACGTCCTACATCAAACTTCTGTCACGACGGCCAGAGACGACCTCAGCCACAACAGGGTCATTAATCGACATCCACCACCTATATCCGATACTGAAAGGCAGCTCCCAAGGGTTACGAGAACCATTCTGGCCCAGCTTAGATCAGGATGGTCGAACTTCCTGAATAGCTACAGGGTAAAGATTATCCCGGGAACCCAGGATAGCTGCCCCTTATGCAGCCGGGCACTACACGATACGGTGCTCATCTTTAACCGCCCAGCTAAACCGACAGCCCATAGACCTATGGCTGATCCCAACGACAACAGCGGACTTCCTCGGACTACCGACCACATGACGATGACAACATACACACACAACCAGCAACAAACAATCCCATCTCCAACCCATCCCATCCCCACCGAATGACACGGCACACAACCAACCAAATGCATGAAACTAAAACTATCCATCTTATATTTTATATACAGGGAAAAGCTTCCAGAGACAACAGCCGAACTGTTACAACAACAAAAAACTGACAGGAAATTACGTAAATCATCACTATACATGCAAGATTGACTCGATGCAAATCCTCCTTCAGATAACCACTTGCTTGTAGGAGCAATACCCCTGACAATATAAGCAGTCCGGCGACAAAAACACAGTCTGCCAAACCGATATGACGCATTCAACCTGATACCTTCACTTGCACGCGAAAGCTTTATTTGTTCTTAAAAGACTCCATTCGAAAGTGAACCAAACAACTCAAAAGGCAGTTATAGGCAACATACGCACAATATATTAAAGAAAGAGGCCATGCCATAAAAGCAGCTAGATTTTGATCTGCAAAATCATTACACTGACTTGTATGCATAGGACAAGGGCTAATGCCGATATACCCAGGAATAGAGAGAGATTTGCATAGAATTGACCAAAAGGTTTTAGGAAACGCAAGTTCAACTGCGTGTTGATGAAATGATTTGTAAAGGAAAAGTAACAAATGGAACGATTGCCAATGCATAGGTGCATTGAGAAATAATTCAACAGGTGTTTACAACTTCAAATTGTAAGACCTTCAAGCCGCTTTAACTCTCAGTGCAGAGATAAACCACCACTAAACCGTCTTCTACTCTGTCCAACCTTAATTGCTTACTAAAGCATTAGAAACGTTTCATAATACAGGCGATGCATTTCAATACAGGGAATTTCCATTCACAAAATTTACTGGACTACGCTATCATTAGTTTGAGGGTCCCCTGTTTTTGGTAAATATAAAAAAATTTTCTGATTGAATATGATTTTAAATAGACTGGCAAAGGACAGGCAAAACTCCAGTCTGCAAGGAGATTGCAAAGGCAAAATAGAGATAGAACCGTAGCGTTTTAGAAAAACCACAAAACGACATAAACAAGAAGATAATTGACTGGTATCGTTAAGGTATTCAGAACTTCTTTGGTCATTTGCATTCAAATTTGGTAAAACCGAAATAACTCAGCACAAAAAATTCATTAGTGGCTTAGGCTGGTTGACAGGTGCTAGGACTTCATCGGTGTAGTCGCGCTCTCCAACCCTTTTGTTGTGTCTGGTCTGTGTAATTCCTCCGCTTCCCACTCCCCCCTTTCCCATATACCCTCCTTTCATCCTAACCTCTATATTATCCTTCCCTCCTTTAGGACGTTGTACAATGGGTCAATCCGACCTCCGGGTACTGTACTTGTCTTGATTGACAGGTACACGTCCTCTAACCTAACCTAAACTTATATACTGAGTGTAATTTAGTTCTTAATTTTCTCTTTATTAAAAAGAGGTTTTACTTACATTATGGCCTCTTATAGACATATTGTCAGTGGCCAGCACTGCTTTACTCGCAGACGACTCTTGTTCGTATTCCACATAAGCGATATGTTTAAATTTGCCCGACCTTTACAAGAGAAAAAGAAAAAAAAACAATAAATTTATAATCCTTAAAAGCAAGTACCATTCAAGACTTACTTATGATAAACCAGTCTAACATCTTTCAATGTGCCATAGGCACTGAAGATTTCCTCCAATTCGTTTTGTGTACAGTCATGAGGTAAGCTTTTAATAAATAATTTATGCAGTTCCTGATCGGCATTGTATTTAAATTTTTGACGTTGTTCCTTGTCACGCAATACACTGGATATAAATATGGGGCGGCCATTTATACTTTTACGATCTAAAGTTAAAGCCTTTTCTACTTCAGCCTCGTCTTCCAATAAGGCATAACCAAAACCGCGACTTTTATCACTGGCTGAGCGTATCAATTCAAATTTTTCTATTTTTATTTCAGGCAAACTCGAAATAACTTCATCTTCGTTTAAATTATAATCCAAATTCGATAAAAATATACGCAAATGATCTTGGGTAAGATCAATTTCTTGATTTTCATGTTCTTTAAAGTTGGCTTCCTTAGCTGCAGATGCTGCAACTTTATTACTTTGATTTTCTGTTTTTAATTTTGGCTGTTTGATGGGAGAATTCGTTCCAGAGGCAGAAAGTTTTCTTTTAGTTGTTTTGCTAGCGGAGGAACTTGATTTGGTTGCAGGTTTAGTATGGGAGGTATTAAGTAGTAGTTGTTGTTGTTGTTGTTTAAGGAAATTACATTCCTTAAGACAGTTGTTAAGGGTTTTAATGTTGCCATTACATCTTTCGAATCTTTCCCAAGCAGATGCTATCACATTGGGATTGTCTAAGCCCACGGTATTTAAAGCCTTGCTAAAAAGTCTTCAAAGAATTTGAAAGTTTTCTTAAATTTTTGTTTCTATTACAGAAAATAAATGTAAAACTTACTTGCGTGTGGCTTCTAAATCACGTCTCATTTCCAGTAAAATAAATTCTATCCATAAACCAGATTTAGTGGCATTATCAGAACTCTCTTAAATAAAAATAAACGTTTTTTTAAATCTAATTTCCATTAAAACATGTAGCTTTTTTACTTACCCATTACAGTTGTCCATAGTTCTTTACCCCTTTTGGGATCTTGTAAGGGGCCGTATTCCAAACGACCCCAGAATTGTAAAATCTCACAATTACAATCAGCCAATACACCCCACTGTTGGCCCAATATGGTCCAACCTAAATTGAAATTTTTCCTTAATATCTCACAGTCATCCGGATTATTCCAGTCTGTGCGTCGTCTCAAGTAGGTCAAGTATTCCAGCCATATTGATACCGCAGGTTCAGGCGTTTGAAAGCCGGCTGCCAACGTCGATTCTAAAACTTCTTGCACTTCGGATACCGTTTTATCCATCTTTTCGAGTATAAGCATGCGTTTTATATACAAATCTGGTGACCAGGTACAATTACGCAAAGCTCTCTTGCATACATCATCTGGTGTTTGTTGAAACAGGGGTAGATTTTGCAAATCCTCTGGTCTACCAAAGGCATCACGATAGTCTAAAAAGTCAATATATTTTAACCAACACTCAGCATTGAGACAACAGTCAGCCACCATGCGTTCATAGAGTGTTTGTAAAACATTTTCATCGAGAAATTTATCAGATTCTCTTATGTATTCGAAATACACTTCAGCTCTTTCGCGATAGGCCTGTGCCTCCAAACCTTTCAGTTTTTCTTCATACACTATAATCTTCTTGAGATGATCTTTGGCTTTGAAATAACGCTGATCAATATCTGACCAATCGAGTGCTTTCAATGCACTTACGGTATCCTTATTACGTTCATAATACACTTTTAATTCTATATAAGATTCTTCCATCTCATGGAGAGGATAACGTAACTCTTGTAGAAAACTATTAATATAATTGCTTAGGTGTTCTGGTGTTGATAAATCAACGGCATGATAGCTACGATAATGTTTAAAGAATTCACGGCCTCTATAGCAGTTGAGGCCATAAGTACCTAAAATTTCTTGCCATATTGCTTTTGGGTCGTCACAGCGTTGTGCAAATTCGGCAAATTTAAGTGCTAAATCACAAGCTGCAAATAAACGTTATAAAAAAGTTTTTATAGAGAATATAATGTCAAATAGTTATACTCACAGTAATAGTCCTGTAAAGCCCTTTGAAAAAGCTGCTTAACCTGTTCAATTTCCTTAGGAGATTGTGCTAATACTAGTTCAACATCGATATACTTTAACCATAGTTCAGCAGTTAAAGGATACACAGCCGAGAAACTAGAGTAAGCACGACGTATGTTATCTAAATCACCCGTAGCACTAGAGTATAAAAAAGAAACGCTTTAGATTCTCTAAATTGCATACAATCTTGCTAACTTACTGGGATAATTCACACAGACGCACATATTTCTCATAAACATATTGATTGACTTCCAATTCTTTAAGTATGGTTTGAAATTCTTTAATATTTTTAAGTTCTTCATCTTCATCATCATCCTCATCATCATCTTCGTCACTATCATCATTAACTTCTATAACATCATTGCCTGAGTTTAACATGTCCTCATCATCATCGTCATCCAATAAATCAATGGTAGCATCTTCCGGCTTATCGTACGGTGGCAGCTCTTCTGCATCTTCTGTGGTATCTTTGAGCAGATTATCATTCAACAGAGAGTTGTCATCGTTCAAGTCATTAACTAACGAAACCGGCGGAGGATGTAGTAAATTTACGCTCAAATTTGTTTTACCAGCATCACTTTCATCATCTGATTTCAGTAAAGCTTCCTCCTAAAAGTTCATAATAATATTAGTAAACCCTTGCCTTCTCTAAAGGCCAGTAGCCACATTCGAAAGAAGACAGCGTCTGCTGTACTGCGAATGCATGCCAATTGCAAAGAAAACTTACCTCCGCCTCATCTATCTCTTCAAAAGTACTTTTATTGTTTGTCGACATTTTCATTCATCAATCGTTTGTTTATATTAAATATTAATGTCCGTCCTTGTATTTTTATTCACAAGGTATTGAAATTATTTTTGGCTGGCGATTTATTTTATGAAAATTACAATAATAATCACACAGAAGATATAAATGTAAACCAAACGAAATACTCTAATAAAAGTGATGCTTTATAGCCGCCGTCAATGTTGAGTAGTGACGCCGCCACATTCTTTCCCATGGCAACGTTCATAATAAGTGTTGTGCTGGTTTGTGAGAAGAAGCCGCTAAAACGTTTAAATGCAAAAATTTACATATGGCAGCACGGAAAAACTGCAATTATGTTTTTTTTCCGTTCATTTGCAATATTGTAGATCCTATGCTTATAATTCAAACATTCTTTTTCGCGTATCGGTAACATTTAACGAACATTTTTATACCGTGCTCTACATTCGTAACTTGAAGCTGCTGAAATAGATTAAAAATGATGTGGGTGTGGCTGTTTGTGTTGTTCATAATTTGCTTGGATTGCTATATATTCTTGCGGATGCCTTGGTTTGTTGTTGTACGTCGCCCAGTCCTTGTTACTGTTATTAACCTTGACGACGATAGTGATGATGATGTGGTGATTGAGTGATAAATGAAGAGGGGAGGGGGGAGGTTTTTACACATGAATAAGCATCACAGTTTTAACCATTGATTGACATTGTTGGGGAAAAGCAAACAAAATTTCAACACTCCAACCCAACCCCTCTTTTACTTTTTTTTTAGTTTTTCAGTTCTAATTCAGTACCATTTCAAAATTTCAGTGTTGACGAACTGATTTTTAGAATATTTTTTCTTTCTGGCAACACTGGTAGTTAGAAAAATTCGTTTTTGTTCTTTCGTTCAAAAAAAAACCCATTATTATTTTATTTTGCCGTTTCCGGTTTATATAAGTAAAAATTAAGCCATATTTGCTAATTAATATTTATCGTCTATCTATCTAGTAGGTAGATAGTTAGTTAGTAGCTTATTTAGACGCAAAGGTCACGGTTAAACTCCAGACATCGAAACGAAAACAAAAAAAATAATAAAATAGATAAAAATAAGTTATAATAAAAAATTATAATAAACCCTTTCACACCCCCTTTCTTGAGGTGTGGCGAATTTTGTTGTGTGGTGAGTTTCCACTGTGGTGAGTTTTTACAAGGTGTCGTGAATTTATTCACCAAAGTGTCGTTATTCGAAATGGTACCACAGATCAATGTACTATACACTGTGAATTGGACGGTGTCTATCTAGAATAAGCAATTTTCACCTCTGTTAGCGGAGACACTCACCGACATACCTAGTTATCATTATATACTGTATTACCAACTATGTGGTTTGTGTTTGGATTAACGATAATTAATCTCAATAATGACTGAATAAAAAAGGAACGAATTAACATTAGAAGAGCTGATGACCTTAAAATTTAGAAAACTGCATACAAATGGTTAAATTTAAATTAAATTTAGCATCAGAAATAATTATTAAATATAATGATAGTGATGTGTTGATTGAATGAAAAATGAAGATTTTAAACCACTGACATTGTACGGGAGAGCAAAAATCGCCACTCCTCAATCTCTCCTTCTACCACCACCCATCCGTGTTGTCCTTCCCATCTACCACACCTACAATTTATTTTGTAAATGTGGTAAATTTTTTGGCATTGTTCGATGGTAACAAATTTTCTAAAAGTGATGAATTTTTCGGGTGTGAAATGAAAATTAACCACAACTATCGTTACCGTTACAAAATACACGGTCTTAGCGGCACTTAGGTATTACCATATCTGCACATCTATATGAGTGATTAAATTGGAAAACTTAGGTCCTCAAAAAAATGATTTCATCTCGATTAGCGGGTTCATTGACATTTGTTTTGCCGGAATTTTTAGTAGATTTCTTTATAGGCTTACGTCAAAAAGTTGTGGTTATAGTAGTACAGCCATTCACCAAGTTAACTTGCAGACAAACCTAAAACAATTTTGAATTCGCATTTTTGTTGTAAAAGCAGAACGTCTTTCCTGGAACTGCCAAGTGTTTGTGTAATTCTCCCTTTTATTTTCGCTTAACACTGTGTGAAGCAGATAGGCATAATTTCTCCAAGCTATTCTACTTATTTTCCTTGTCCGTGGACTCCAAACTAAGGCTTGTCATGCAGCATTTTCTCTGCTTATTTTTTAAGAATATTTCCAGGCCTGAGACTTGTCTCCATATCCATCTCTAAATGTCTAGACTCGTCACGGTTGACATAGAACAAAATGGTGGATAATTCGGCTTCGTACAAGGCAAGTAACTGACTTTACATGGCTAGAGTTCCACACTGGCTGCGGTTGGCCAAACGCTTGTCTGACCTATTAAGTTGTGCGAAAGCAGATATACATACATATATATGTTGGGTGCCTAGACCAGAACATCGCAATTGCTATTTAAACGTCAGGTTAGAACTCTCATCATAATAATTACTATAACGCCCATGTTGAAGAACAAGCATAATGGAGGACGTATTTCACGGTATTAAATAATCCCGAAATATCCCGGGAATTTGGGATTTTGAAATCCCTAATCCCGGAATTCTGAAAAATCAATAACGTCTGGCATCCCTAATTAATAATTCTTATTCGTTTTCGTTTCTTAAACAAGAGTGTGTGCCAATATAAAATAGAAAAGAATGTGGTGAATAATATTTAAAGTTTATAATTTAAAGATTAATTTATAAAATTTGTACAAAATGTTAACAGAAAAGTGTTAAATTTAAAAAATTTGTGTGAAGTTTCTCGAAATAATTACAAATGTGTCGGGCATTTGTTTCATCAAAACATATTAGTGCCGTTAAGGCAGACAACACCTGTTGATACATTTTCGGCGCGGCTGTTAAGTTCTTTTTATTGTCGCCTCTGGACAACGTGATGTTTCTAAATAATTAACGTAATTTCCATAACAAAATGTACAAAATAGTGGAATAAAAAGAAAACAGGAGCAGTGGAGGCAGTGTCAATTCAAAAGGGTAAGCATTACAATAAAAAAATGAAATAAAAAAAACTGAAGTTGCGGCATGGAGTAGCAACAAATTATTGACATATCAAGAGCTTTTGAGAATGCCTCATATTAAAGGGTGTGTCTGAAGTGATCATTACATTGCTCCCAACTCAGCTGAAGTTTAGAATGATCAGCGTTAAGCTAGGGATTGCAGCCAAATATACTAAAATCCCAAGCAGTTGCTCTTAAGAAGAGCTTCTGTTATATCTTCTATAGGGTCGTGTAATAGATGAACTGCTCCACAAACTGAACCATTTGTGCTTTTACTTTCAATGTCATTTCTGAATGCACAGGAAAGGGTGTGTATTACTGCGTTTCACTAGGAAGATTAGCGTAGGATGCAAATGCCTTATCTGAAAAGAAACTTTTCTTTAATTTCACAATGAAGGTGAATATTTGGTCAAACCTTGGAACACAGATTTTCAATATATTTCTATGATGGCGACATTCTTTGTCTTAACGAAGATTTTTTTCTCAAGACTTGGAATTTTTAATCCCAGAATACTCTTCGGGATATAAATTTCGATCAGCTATGATGCTAAACATCTAATGCTAGAAACTGTAGCTAATCATCAATATTGGCATGAAATATTACATCCCATCCGATCATGAGCTAGAGGGAAGCTCTTTGTAGTGTCTTGAGATAAAAATGTACTTCTGATCTGAAAAGTATTGACGTTATGAGGTGTTAGAGAGTCTTATGAGACTTTTTATGCAATCCGATTCTGCATTGATAACAGTTTCTACCTTCCTCCAGAAACCTGTCAATGGACTTGGAGGACAACTAAGTCTTTCAATTTCAAGCCGTATGATCTGGTATGTTATAGAGACGGATCTAAGCTAGAAAATGGTAGAATAAGGGAAGGAATAAATGGATCGATTCCAATAACTGCCTAGCGGATAATTTTCCAAACAGAAAGTCATGCCTTTGGAATATGTAGTTGCTAGAGAATATCATATTTCGACTAATCCAGTAACTCAATCGACCATATCCATGTCAAAATGGTGTTTGAGTGTGTAAACTTTCTCGATATGTCAGGGAACTTTAAAATTGTTACATTAGCCAGTTGTTTGATTTTCTTTTTCCGTTTAATAGTTGATCTTTCAATCGATATCGTACTCTCAAATCCTCAACTAAGGAAGGAACCTTTGTAATTTAAGCAATTAAGAAGCCGCACGCTTGCCCTTCTTAAAGCTTGAGTCAAAGCTCTTAGGCCGATGACTCAATCTATGTGTTTCAGCATCTTTTGATCGAATAAGTAAAACATTTTAGTTTTCTGTCATAATGTAGGCCTCCAGCTCGTTTCGAGTTTCTACAGTTGTAGTGTTTCAGCTCCTTTATTTTGCCAACTATTAAACGCTTTGTTTCAGCACTTTCTTAACATATTAACCAACGCGTTACCCTGTATTTTATATCCATTATATGCTTATGATAACTGACGTACGTACATACGTCCCTAGCAATTAACATCTTATTAAGGATTTATAATTAAATTTGAAACCCGTAAAGCATCTCTGTCGATCACTTAATTATGGCATTCACAACATGCGGCTCTCCCGCTTTGTCTCTTCTGTTGAAATTCCCAAATTGGCTATAATTTAAGGAAAATTAATGTTTTTAAGCAAAGAAATTAGCTCTCACGCTTCTACACTATAGCAGCACTTCGCATCGCTACACAAATGCCCTGAGATGAATGCCAAAAACATTGAAATTCCCATAACTGGTGACACCCAGTTGTCAAATGCAGAAGTGTGACCGCATGTTGCCACATGCAACCACTACAACAACAACAACAACAACAACAACAACAAAAAGAGAAATAGAATGCCAAAGAGAACAAACAAAAAAAAAATAGCAGTTTCCTTTTCTGGTTATCAGCCAGTGGCAAAATCAAGATAACAAGTGATGTTTTGTGCTCTCTCCAGAATACTAAAAGCTGGCATTTAAACAATCCTGGAAACTTTTAAATACGAAAAACGAATCAAATCTCAGTTCGGTTATTTAGATGACAGTGAACGTTTTATTTTTTTGTTCTTTATCTTACATTCGCTTACAACTGAGGAACTAAGACGAGACACGTGCTGACACGTGACATTCTGGGTAGCACGTGCTGCTCTTACTATGCTGAAGACTATACAAGGCAGCAGAAGCTAGAGTGTATGAATATGTTGGTTGGTTGGCTGCATGTCTTTGACGAGATAACGTATGAAGTCTCAATAAGTTTGCTGCTCTAAAGGTAGTCGAAAAAAACCAACAAGAATAACGACAAAATTTTTTGACATTTCCTTGTGTTGCGCGTCCGTCTATCCATTCGTTCGTCCAATCGTTATGAATTCGTAAATGTGACAGAACATTTCAACTTCCTTTTAATTTTTTTTCTTAGAAATTGTGGGCGTGTGATTTCCTCCTCAACAACTCTTTTGTTCCTGCACATTTCGATAAGTGATGTTCTGTTGTTCTGTTATTCTGTCTCTAATCATATTAGATGACTCTATTATTACCGTTATGACGACAATGCTGTGTGACAAACGTTTGCATTTTGGGATTTTCTACATGTAATTGCTATTGTTGCTGTTGTTTATTTGAAAACAGATTTCAATTTCATTCTTTCCTTTTTTTTGGGGGAAAACAGATTGAATTGGATTGGATTTGTTTATCTGGAAAATATTGAATTGTAGAGATTTTACCCTTTTTGGTCATTGAGAGGCATGGTGTGAAAGTCGTTTTTACATTATTGCTTAGAGAAACCCAATCCTCTTTAACATGAAGTTCTGAAATTATGATTTAAAATTGTGTTACGTTTTTACCTTTCGAAAAACGTTTAAAATATCTGCTTGTAGATTGCAAATAAAATAAAAATAAATTTGTGTTTAGTTTTAATTAGAATTCTTTATTATTCTTAAACATCTTTGTGTCACTGTTCCCAACTTGATGTAAACAACAACAATTGCTCTTCTTTGTTATTCCCCTCTTTACACCCTTTGCATAAACAATAACAATCATTAAACAATTGTTTGACAGATCTTCAAACCACGATTACTCTCTTCAAACACACCGCGTCTTCACACAAGACTGACTGAACTTCACTAACTCACTCGCCTGCTTTGCCTTGCCTTTTATATGGCAGGGTAAAGAGTCTGATGAATGTTCTTGAAGGCGAACGTTCATGACTTCGCTTTCTCGAAATCTCTATAAATGCAAACATTGTTGTTGTGAAGTCGCCGTAGTCTAGTAGGTAGTGTGTTGGCTTATTAGACGTAAAGCCAGGGTTCGATCCACAGGCCAGACATGTCCAACAAAATGAAATATAAAAAATATTTCTTCGGCGACTTCTCAGCAAATTTCTGGAAAAAACTCTGAAATGAAAAGTTTCTCAAAAATTTGTCGTTCGGAGTCGACTGTAGGTCCCGCCACTCATGTATAAAATTAACACGCACAACATAAGTGGTGTGAGAAACTAGGGCGTAATCCTGACTGAAGGGTTGTAATGACCAATGTATGTATGTATGTATGTTGTTTACGTTCATTATTGTAGTATTGTTGGTATATTTTTGTTTACTTGTTTACCATTTTTAATGCTGGTGTTTGTTGTTGTATTTTTGTTTACTTGTTTACAATTTTTTTATGCTGGTGTTTGTTGTTATATTAAGCAGTACGATAATTTGTAAACAGGTTTGATTACTGCATTGTTTTGTTTTTGTAGCTTTTGTTTATAATTTTAATGCTAAGCGATGTAATAGCAAAACACCAGTATCTAGATTTGTAATTTTCATAACAATAGGTTTTCTGTTGGAATATCTCACTGACTGATATTCTTTCAAAGGTGTAATAGAAAGCAAGTTTAAGTGCCATGTATCCTGATCAACTATACCAAGGGATATTAAAACTTCAACTTAACTACTAAAAGCTTTAAAGTAGGAACAAAACGTAGATCTTTTCTAATAGCAACGAAACAGAGAATCTTTTGGCTTGATGAACCCTATTACAGTTGGTATGTCGTATGTCGTTGTGTGCCTCACTTTTTTCATGATATTTTATATCACTAATCAAGTTTAAAGATTCCCCATGCTGCTCTTAAAACTGAAACAATTTTACATATTCTTTTTAGAACTGCTGGCTGGCAAGTTTAAAGTCATAAAATTTAACATTTTATCGACACTTTGTACTTTTAACAGCACTGCGGCACAATTTACGATTTCATATTTGACTTGAAACGTATTTTTTACACTTTTCTTCTTGTGCTTTATTTGACTAATCATCTCCACCGTACAGGCTCTCTGAAGTTTAGCAACAACAGCCAGCAGCCAACAGCCAACAGTCGACATTTATAAATTTTTTATAAATTCTGCTGCACTAACTTTTACGAGGCAGGTGTCAAAATTAGTAGAACTAACAAAGAAGAGAGTAAATTTAATTGCCATGAAAAGTTCCTCAAAAATCTGTCGTTCGGAATCGACTTTAAACTGTAGGTCCCACCACTCATGTATAAGGTTGATACACACAACATAAGTGGTGTGAGAATCTAGGTTGTAATCCTAACAAAGGGGTTGTAATTGTGCATGTAACAAAGAAAATATCTTTTTATTGCATTCGCATTGGCAATTCCTTGCACATTTGGTCGATTATAACGTCCATAATCACATCTTAATGCTCGAACAGTAGACACGTTGAATTACCACTCTTATGGTCCAAATTTTAACTATCCTCGTGGGTTCTTTGGTTGTTAAATGATCCGTATTTGTAAGCGGTTCATATTCCATTTACAAAGTAAATAACAGTCGAGGCGACGGTTTTGAAGCCACTAAATGGATAATCCGATAGGAAAGGCTGTCTGCCTTACATATGTACATACATAAATCAGTCAGGATTACAACCTAGCTTATCACACCACTCATATAGTGTGTGTTAACTTTACACATGAGTGGCGGGACCTACAGTTTAAAGTCGAGTCCGAACGTAAGATTTTTGAAAAACTTCATGGAAATTTTTTATTTACTCTCATAGTTTATGCCAAAAATGTGCTGAGAGGAAGTCGCCGAAGAAATATTTTTTCATATTTTCGTTTTGATGTCTGACCTGGGGTTTGAACCGTGGCTGTACATCTAATAAGCCAAAGCACTACCTACTGGACTACGGCACGGACAACCAACCTTAGTGTTGATAAATCATTAACCTATAGTAAAATCTGTCATGTTTGAATGTAGAAACTTATCCAGGAGTGCTTAACCCATTCGCTGCCAAGCCTAAATTATATGAAGTCATTCCCATTGCCATTTATATTTTGAGTGTCATTGTTTACCAAAACCCTGTTATTTCTTGGTAAGAGCACATGTATATTATCGTACATAATCATTTACAAGCAGAAAACCAAAGTCGAGTATACTCGTCGTTGGCAATAGGAAGGCGGAAGGACTCGATATCCGAGTATACTCGTCCTTGGCAGCGAATGGGTTAATCTAGGGAATAGGGAGTGTGATGAAGCAACAATACAAATAATTTTAATTTACAGTCAACAGTCACGAAATACATTTTGATTTCTGGCTAACTTTTACAGAAGTACACTGCAAAAAAGCCCATTTATTTTAAGAATATAACTAGTTCAAGGTCAATGCTTCTGGATCATAATTGTGTTCTACGCAATAACAATGGCGCAGGTAACGTAAATTATCGCTTAAGATTCGTTCGCAATTATAACACGGTGTGCTTCAAAATTTCTTCTACGATTTGTGTTCAAACTTTGTGACCTTTTGCCAATGTTTCCTTCAATGTTTTAACTAACTTTTCCTACTACCCTCGTATTCTAACAATGGAAAGAAATTGCTATAAAACCTAACAACAACTACAACAGAAAGACAGAAATAAAAAATTAACTTTGTAAACCATGTCTAACAAGTTCAAGTTAAAAAATGTGAAGCAGAAGACAAGGCAAAAAAAAAAACATTTTAAAATAATGTCAATACAAGTACAACAACTCGTGCCCATAGATGCTTATAGCCATTTAAAGAGAAGGTTATGGTTTAAGAGTATACAAGGGTTGCTAGTTGCTGGTTGCTGTTTGCTGGGCATTATACATGCACGAATACAAGTGCTTATCACAAACTGGTACTTTGGGAATATTTCAATGTCACCAGGCAGGCAGGCAGGCAGTCAGGGAAAAAAATGAACCAAAAAACGAGAATAAAAATGAAAATGCGTTAGTCAAAATGGTAATCAGGATAAAGGTACAAGTACAAATGCATACATACATACATACACAATGTAAAATAGTGTTGTGCTAAAGGACGAACCACCAGGACTAGTACAACGATGAGATGAGAACGACAATGCCGGTGTGTATGATGATGATGATGAGTGCATAAATTCTTAAGGGCGTTATTCTATGTTTTGGTTTTATTTTCTCCTTTTTCTGCTTTCAGATGCTTTTTGTAGGACCACTTTAGGGGTTGTTGTTATCAAGGATTTTTATTTATTTTTTTCTTTATGTTCGCTCCCCAATTTATTTAAAACCTTCTATAACAGTTACAGTGTTTAATGGCAGCAGAAAGGGGTAATAAAACATAAAACTAAACGATCTGTTGTCTGTGTAACTACTTTACACAGTTAAATGACACCTCAACGTACGTATGATTGAAGGACGACCCAACAAACGGGAATAAAAGAATAAAACTTTTCGCATAACTAACTTGAATGAAAGTGCCTTGTTTTTTTCTTTTCAGGAAAAAGGGTTCGTAAATGTCAAAAAAGTATTATTTTACCACACCAATACTCACACACCCGTTCACAGGACTGACAACTTATAGTTACATGCGACAACACGATTGATGTCAATCGTCGTCACGCATGCTATACAATATTTTATAACACTTCCCTTCATTCTTTCACTCTTTACTTGGGATTCGAGGGGGTATAACTACTAGCACTGCTCGTAATAATTGCATTTTGGAAAATTTATTGTTACAATTAAACATCTTGTCAAACAACTCAGACTTTTTTCTCTCCGGATTTCGATTTCTTTTTATTCTTTTTTTATTTTTTCTTTGTTTTTATTGGTTGGGGGTACTGTCATATATTTAACCACTTTAGATTTATTTTCTCTATTAAAAGATTGGCGAAGATTTATTATTTTTTTTTCGTTTTTTTTTTCTTGAAATCTAAATTATTATTGTAGGTCAAGCAACTCAAACAAAACTTATTAAATTGAATTGATTACTGGTAGGCCTAAAACACAACAAGTTGTAGATAAAAAAGCTGAGATTATTAGGCGAATTAGATGGAGTTTAGCAGCACGGTAATGTAATATAGGAAATATGGAATCAGTATTAAAGACTTTTGAACTGTAATCAGGTTGCTCTCTTGTGCATTTCCTTTTCGGATATAGAATGTCAAGCAATCTTATCAGCAAGGCCCGTATGAATCACGCCTGCACGCATGTAATAGTTTGTATCTTCTTTCCTTCTCACACAAACTACAGTTAATTGTGTCTGACGTGTTCATCCCGCAGAAGCAAAAACATATTCTTCATTTATTTCTGTTCAGTTTTAAAGTAAAGTCTGCTCTTCAAGCATCTAAGCTTGATGGCTGCGATCAATGGTGTTGTTCTGATACTTCCTTATCTTTCCTTTTAAGAAATCACTGTTGAGGGCAAAGTATGGAGTGATTCTAGTGCGAATCCCCTTTGCCTCTGTTTTAACATATTCCTTCCATGCAATTTCGTTTATGCTCATCATGCCCGGGTACTCCGCTCTTCAAGCGTTTAAGCTTGAATGGTAGGGATCGGTGGTGTTATTCCAATACTTCTTAACTTACCTTTCAGAAAATCCCTGTTGAAATAAAAGTATGGAGTAAATCTAGGATCCCCTTTTTATTTTAACACATTCGGTTCATGCAATTTCGTTTATGCTCATCATGTCCGAGTACTCATAATAAAGTAAATTGTTTCTAAGTGGCCCGGTTATTGAGAAATACTTCATTAGTGCTCTGGTCGTAAATGTACAGGTACAAGACTGATTGTTCTCATCGTGATGATGACCACACGATTATATTCCCCTTATAATTTATAGGGTATCCATAAACCACATTGTCTCCTCCAAACCTATTGTCCTGACAAACTTCAGGGTACTGCTCGATGTTAAAAAGCATAGTTCCCTGCCTAGCACCTGACAAGCTCCTCGATGTTCCACTCAAATCTCCTTTTATTGTAATTTCCCAACAAAAGTTTTGATTGCCTCACACCCATTTGGTTTGAAGAGACTCTTTGCCCCTCATTATTTATCCTTTTTTGAGTATATTTTCCAAACATTTGCCCCCACCGCACAGAAGGGTTGTGACCCAAACGGCGGTATGAAAGGTCATCTGCCTGCTCATTGCATCAAATTTTCTATCTAGCTGATTCAGTACTCCGAGGCAGTTTCGTACTATTTTCTATATAACCTCATTAAAGCCGAGTGTCAGGATCGCGGCCTAGCTGTCAGATAATACTGATATGTTCCGTCTTTTGTAACTTCTATCCAAGTTGAATTGAACAGTTTTATTCTAATGCCCCTATTGCATAGAGGTTATGGTTCTACGTGCTCTGTGGCCCTACTATTCCTGGTCTTACAACGCTTACGGGTTTTCCACTCTTCCAGGTCGGAAAAATTACGCTCTATCTTCTAAAAAAACTGAGCAGAGATTTTTGAGGTTGCTCGCATGAGGTAGTTAGAGAGTGTCAAATCAAGAGATAACCTTTAAGGCTTCCAACCGTAAATTTTTCATCTTTTAAATCGAGTAGCCGACTCGCAGTATCCTCTTGTACTGCCAAATAAGCACTGTTAGATTTAGTAGGGACTACATACCCATTGTTGAGTCGTCTTCATAGCCTCGTTAAGAGGCTCTGTACTCTACTCAGTCGCCGTAGTCTAACAGGTAGTGTGTTGGTTTATTAGACGGGTAAGGCCACTGTTCAAACCCCAGGTCAGACATCAAAACTAGAATATGAAAAAATATTTCTTTGGTGCCTTACTCTCATCAAATTTCTCGCAAAAACTCTGCGAAAAATTAAAAATTGCTATGAAAAGTTTCTGAAAAATTTTTCGTTCGGTGTCGATTTTAAGCTGTAGCTCCCACCACTCACGTATAAAATTTACGCACACAACATGAGTGGTGTGAGAAACTAGGTCCGTAATCCTGACTGAAGGGTTGCAATGAACAGTTATGTATGTATCTACGAAGCCTGGAGGGAGGTACTGGTGATAAACAATAGTTTGTTTAGGCTTTTGCAATTATAATTTTAAGGCCACCACATCTATGGTAAAAGGGCCTGCCAAATAATTTTTTTTTGAAAATGCTTTAAAAAAAAACTACTGAATATTTTCTCAAATTTCATTTTTTATTTGAAAGTACAATCCTTCCGGTTAATAATGGAAAAAAATTACATTCAAATGGCTGCCTCGGCTGGCCATGCAGTAGACTACACGATCGGTCCAATTTTTAAGCACATTATCGATTGTGTGCAGCTGTATTTCACCAATGGCTTCACGAATATTGTCCTTTAAAGCGTTAATTATCTCTGGCTTGTCGGCGTAACACTTTCTTTGACGGCACTCCACAAATAATAGTCCAACGGCGTCAAATCACAACTCCGAGGACATCAGCTCTGCGGCTGATAATGCGATCTTCAAAAACAGGGCGTAAAACATCGAGTGTAGCTTCGGCTGTGTGGCACGTAGCGCCGTCCTGTTGAAACCAAATGTTGCCAATATCCTCCTCTTCAATTTTTGTGAACAAAAATTCGTTCAACATGGCCCGATAAGGATCGCCATTGACTGTAACGGCCACTCCTTGCTCATTTTTGAAGAAAAATGGCCCAATTATGCCTCTGGACCAAAATCCGCACCAAGCAGTGACTCGTTTTGGGTGCGTCGGCTTTTCAATGTATGCGTGCGGGTTTTCTGTGCCCCAAATGTGACAATTTTGCTTGTTTACATAGCCGCCAAGATCAAAATGAGCTTTATCTGAAAAGATGATTTTTTTTGCCAAAATCGGCATCTTCTGGTATAAGCTACTGCATGGCCAGCCAAGGCAGCCATTTGAATGAAATTATTTTCCATTATTAACCGGAAGGATTGTACTTTCAAATAAAAAAAGAAATTTGAGAAAATATTCAGTAGTTTTTTTTAAAGCATTTTCAAAAAAAAAAGTTATTTGGCGGACCCTTTATATGAAAATCCCGATTTAATTTTCCAGGATTTACGTGTCGTTAGTATAGAAGGGGATCTTCAAATATCTATGTAATCAAGAGAGATATCGTATTCATTTTCAAAGGAACTGGTTGATAAGGATATTGCTCTCCTACTATGTAGACTGGAATTGTTAAGAGCCTTTGGCTTGTCACGTTGAAATCTTATTGTTGTCACATGACATAGTTTCTTATTTCAGTGACCTTAATTAAAGTAACCAGGACGAATAGCATTTTGGGTCATAATTTGTAATTCGTAACAATTATAATCTGTGTTGCAATTTCAGTACAAACATTGTACCTTCTTTAACAACAACAACAACAACAACAAACATGATACAATTTACTTATCACCACCCATTATTATTATGGCAGGCAACGTATCTCTTTGATTAGGTAAACGAATATGTTCCACGTTTTTTCCTTCTTTCTTTTTTTTTGTTGTTTTTGATCTGAAATTTTATACTTTCGGCACTTACCACTGTTATCGTGCCCAATGTCTGTCTGTCTTGTCTACTCATGTTACAATTTTAATATGTTTTATGTAACAATTTGTTCTTGTTATTGTTCTTGTTGTTATTGCTGTTGTCATACAAAATGTTTGATTTGATGTTACCAGGGGTAAGTGTAAGAAAATCTTGTTAAACCGATTCAACTACCCAAAATTAACCACAAATCTAGTAAAAGCGATAAAATACGATAACAGCGATAAAAACATATGACACCATTTGCAACCGAAATCAAAATCAAAACAAAAAACAAAAAGAAAAAAAAGTTAAATGAGAATAGAAAGAGAAATTAAAATATGCAGCAGAAGAGTAAGGGAAAATAGATTGTGTTGTTTGACATTTTTTTTGTGTTGTGTGCGACAAGAGAACGTTTTGTATTACAAACACCGGCGATTGTCATCATAAATCAACCCCTAAAGGTATTCTGGTTCTTCTTATTCTTTATCAAATCTGTGTGTTAAAAAGTTGAATTAATAAAATTTAAAGTGTACGAGTCTAAGTACGTCACTTGAATTTGTTATTTAATAAAAAAAAACAATAAATCCACCAGATAGTTTTGTAATGTCCTTAGGAGCAGCAATCGTATCATGTTGTTTAATCCGTAATCCTTTAAAAGCGATTAAAATTTAATTTCAGTGTGAGAAATCGCCGTAGTCTAGTAGGTAGTGTGTTGGCTTATTAGACGTTAAGCCCGGGTTCGTATCCCAGGTCAGACGTCAAAACGAAATATGAAAAAAAATATTTCTTCGGCGACTTCCTCTCAGCATATTTCTGGCAAAAACTCTGAGAGTAAATAAACCTGCCATGAAAACGTTTCTCAAAAAACTGTCGTTCGGAGTCGACGCCTCGCCACTCACGTATAAAATTTACGAACACAACGTGAGTGGTGTGAGAAGCTAGGTCGTAATCCTGACAGAAGGGTTGTAATGGCCAATTATGTGTGTATGTATGTATGTATGTATGTATGTATGTATGTATGTATGTATGTATGTATGTGAGAAAAATTGTAACGTTAGATTACTTTAACAAAGTCAAAGCCCCCGGCTGTCAAGATAAGAAATAGAAAAGATTGGAGTCATGCTTCAGACTATCCAGTAGTAATCTGAGATTAATAACCGGTCTTTTGATAAGGCCCAGTAGCTTCAGAGTACACATATTCAAAATGGAAATTGTTTCAAAACCAAAATGTAGATTCTGTGATGATGACAATGGATCCTCGAAACGCAACGCAATCTTGTAACGTGTGAAACATTAATGTATTCCAGAAGAAACACTTGGGTGCATATCACGTGCTAGGTAGGTAATTCTTATTATGGACACCGAACAGCATTCTAAAGTTTGTTATGGCAATGCGTTTGCAGAAGAATTATAGGGATACCATACCCTATGTACTTCGAGAAGAGTGCATTAGATTGTATGGTCGCAGTATTAATGCATCTCTGCTACGACAATAATGAAGATATGGTCAATTCAATTCGCTTTTTCAAGAGAAATTTTATTTGATAACCGAGTTTGTCGATTTTTTTTGCGTTCTCAGCAATTGGGTCTCTCTTACGGCTCATTATGGCATATTTTGTAGTTGGATTTGCACCTCCTTGCATATAAAGCCTAACAACAAACGCCGCAGACAGACTGCCTAGGCATTAGAACAACCGGCTTTCATTGCTGATTTGTCGAAAAAAAATTTTCTTCAGCTATGAAACACAGTACTCTCTCGGTAGTTACTTCAATAGGCAAAATTGCCATATATGGGGCTCGTGGAACAAGTAAGTGATTGTAAAAAAACTGACTGTTTCGTACACAATAAGGTTTGATCGTGATTCGTATTTTTCGACTAAGAAGCCCTGGAAGAACCGATACCGTTAGTTTCGAGTGCTGTAAACGTATGATAATCGACGTTTTTTGGCGTAACACTTATTTTCGACGGCACCCCACAAGTAATAGTCCAACGGTGTCAAATCGCAGCTCCGAGGAGGACATCAACTCTGCGGCTGATAATGCTATCTTCAAAAACAGGGCGCAAAACATCGAGTGTAGCTTCGGCTGTGTGGCACGTAGCGCTGTCCTGTTGAAAACAAATGTTGCCAATATCCTCCTCTGCAATTTTTGTGAACAAAAATTCATTTAACATGGCCCGATAACGATCGCCATTGACTGTAACGGTCACTCCTTGCTCATTTTCGAAGAACGATGGCCCAATTATGCCTCTGGACCAAAATCCGCACCAAACAGTGACTCGTTTTGGATGCGTCGGCTTTTCAATGTATGCGTGCGGGTTTTCTGTGCCCCAAATGAGACAATTTTGCTTGTTTACATACCCGCCAAGATCAAAATAAGCTTCATCTGAAAAGATGATTTTTTTTGCCAAAATCGGCATCTTCTGGTGTAGGCTACTGCATGGCCAGCCGAGGCAGCCATTTGAATGAAATTATTTTCCATTATTAACCGGAAAGATTGTACTTTCAAATAAAAAAAGAAATTTGAGAAAATATTCAGTAGTTTTTTTTAAAGCATTTTCAAAAAAAAAAGTTATTTGGCGGACCCTTTAGTATGTTGTCTTATTGAACATGAGGCCTCGGTTCAAGTCCCAGGTCAGACATCTCTAATAAAACGAAATATGAAAAAAAAATTTCTTCGGCGACTGCCTCTTAGCAGATTTCTAGCAAAAACTCTCGGGAATAAAATAAAAATGCCATGAAAAATTTCTCAAAATTCTGTCGCCTTAAAACTGCAGGTCCCGCCACTGATGTATAAAATTAACACACACAACATCAGTGGTGTGACTGAAGAGTTGCAATGACCAACTATATATGAATGTATTTCGATCAATAAGCGGAGGAACTTTACTTAAAAGTGTGACTTTATTCCTAGAAGGATACACTGGGTGAATACACTGACATGAATGGAAATCAATCGAGGCTACGATACATAGGCTAATAAGCTGATATATTTGAGTGATTACATGTTGAGTACAATACTAGAACGGACTTTTTTAGAGACCTTCTGCTCAAATAATAACTCGAAATTAGAAGTTATTACAGGATGAGTATTAAAAGCATTCGCACCACATAAAGGGTTTTGGGACTAACATCCTCTCTAAATAATCAACAGAGAGAGAGCAATACAACCCCGTCAAAAATGTGATGCCGTCAAAAATGTGAAGACGTCAAAAATTTTACGGATAGACAAGCACACAACCCTGTTCAATTGCCAATATATATTTGGATTCATATCAAAAGAACAGGTCTCGGCTGTAAGCCAATGTTAATTTTTGTTCATGATATCTTTTAATAGTAAACAATTTAGAAGTCGCCACACTCTAGTAGGTAGTGAGTTAGCTTATTAGTCGAGAGACCGTGGCTCATACCCCATCTCACACAGCTCGAACAAAACAAAATTTGAAAAAATATTTCTTTAGACGACTTCCTCTTCACAGTTTTCCGATAAAAACTCTCTGAGGATAAAATAAAATTGCCATGACAAGTATCTCAAGTCTTTCGTTCGTACTACAACTACGTTCTCCACCAAAACGAAAAATAAAAAAATTTTTTTTTTCGGCGACATCCTCTTAGCAGATTTCTGGCAAAAACTCTGAGAGTAAATAAAATTGCCATGAGAAGTTTCTCAAAAAATCTGTAGTTCGGAATCGACTTGAAAATCTAGGTCACGCCACACTCATGTATAAAATTAGTACACACAGTGGTGTGGTAAGCTAGGTCATAATCCTGACTGAAGGTTTGTAATGACCAATTACGAATGTATGTATGTATATATCTATCCAATACGTAATGAAAAGGTGATAGTTGATTGGTCAGGCAATAAGTCTGGCAATAAAGTCCCAGCCCAGGATTTGTTAGCAGCCAACAATGTAATGACTTTGTGTAATGGACAGTCTAGCAGTGGTATAGTGGCAGGAGTGTGCACGATCTAGCAAGTTCATCGACTACACAAAATTATCTGGAATATCTGTCTGACCAGGAACCGATTGATTAGGCTGACACAAAACTGCAGCGAGTGTTGGTCAAGGCAGTCAAGACATATGAAAACCAGTGTTGATGTAACCGAAAGAGGTCTGATTGCCGCTGGTTTGTCTAAGAACACATAAATGCTTAAAGTTGCAGATACCTTACTCAGGATCAGTGGCATAGTGCGATGTATACATACATACATACATACATAACTGGTCATTACAACCCTTCAGTCAGGATTACGACCTAGTTTCTCACACCACTTATGTTGTGTGTGTTAATTTTATACTTGAGTGGTGGGACCTACAGTTTAAAGTCGACTCCGAACGAAATATTTTTGATAAAGTTTTCATGGCAATTTTTATTTACTTTTTGCCAGAAATCTGTTGAAAGGAAGTCGCTGTATTTTGTTTTGATGTCTGGGCTGGGGCTCGAACCCTGGCTTTACGTCTAATAAGCCAACACACTACCAACTAGACTACGACAACTTCAGTGCGATGTATGGCTAAGCAAAAGTTTCCAGTCTTTGTTGAATAAACGAAAAATTTGGGTACGTTTTCTGCCGTACCATTGATGTTCAAATGTTGCAAAATTTGTGTTTTGTGAACCACATGAGCTTCAAACCATTAGCGTTTGCTGTATTGTATCTTAAATATCTTATATAATATGTGACTTTAATACGATTTGTATTCCAATTCATTGACTAAATAAAAATCTAAAAGTCTTTCCACATCATCGTCATCATCATCATCGTCTCCTTCATTTGTATCGCAACATTGGTGGCAGTACAGTATTTGTTATTAAACGAGGAGAATGAATTTGAATAAATTCACAAAATTCACTTGTTCATTTGCATATTCATTTTAATAACTTGTTGGATGGATGGATGGATGGATGGATGGATGGATAAACAGAAGGAAGGCACAGCTAGCATACACTCAGAAGAGATCCATAAGCCAGCCAGCCTCAGTCAGCCAGCAATTCTAACAGGCAATACAATTATAATTTCATTCTATGCCAATGGAAACTTGGTTATCAGATAAGCAGAGCCTGTGCAAGAGGGTGGTGGGTTAAAGTTACAACACAGTCTTATCTTTGTATTGGCAAAGGGGAGAATGTAACACCAGAGACATACCAAGCAGAACCAATTTTTTCTCTGTTTCTCTTTTGACGTTAATATTGTTATTGTTGTTGCCATATATGTTGTTATTGTTGTTGTATTTATTATTTTAGAAAGTGTGAACAACATTTTTCATAAATTTAGCAACAACAACAACAACAATACAATAATAATAATGGCAAAAAGTAGTCATAAAGAAAACCCTAATCGATGTTGTTACCTCAGCAGGAGGTTCAAACAAATATTCAGGATAATTCGTATAGAAAACAAGAGATAGAGTCGGCAAAACGGGATGTAAAACAAACATGGCAAGAAAAACAGGAAGGAGGCATGAGGAGTAACTGTAATAACATTAAGGATATAAAAAATAAAAATAAAAAAAAGGAATTTTCTCTATAAACTTGGCAAAGTTAAGGGTTCGTTACAGTTCACTACACTACGCATCACTTCGGCTTGGCTTAGCTTGGGAATCCTTGTACAGAATCCTTAAAATATGATGACTTTAAAGGTACACGGTATGAGGACGTATGTAGAATGTTTGTGCGCTCTATCTCGCTGTATGTTTATTTTGTTTTATTTTTGTGTTGATATTCATTCATTCCTGGTAAACAAGAAAATGTCTCCTGAGGCTTTCTGTCTTTCTTTTTTTCTCTGTTTTTTTTTTTTTTGGGACTCATCATCCTCTTCATCATCATCATCATCATCAATTTGTACAGCAGGGGTTGCAAGCAACCGAACTGAACTAAACTTAACAGAGAACAGAACAGAGACGTCGTTTAGCCAAACGTACAATATTTTTTTGTTTTGTTGTTTTGGGTAAACCTTGTCTCGGCTGGTTATGCGAAATAGTAAAGGATGGATGAATGGATGAATGAGTTCCTTGTTTTTCTTTTTTGTATGTTTCTGTTGCTGCCACACATTGTAGCTGCATGTGTTTACTAGACCGCGGCAATGCAATAACAAACCAATTACTATTAGATTGGCCACATATTAAAAGTTGAATGGGAAACACATCTGTCGTGTCTGTGTCAAATAAACAAATAAAAAAAGGAAGAAGATACATTCTCTCCTCTCTTGTTGCTTTTGTTGTTTCATATTTGTGAAACAAACATTTTTTATGTTTCGCAACTGTTTCAAAAAAAAAAAAAAAAATATGAATGAATTCAGCGAATGAGTAAATGAATGTCTAAATGAGGGAATGATATATTGCAAGGAAAAACGCATAACTGATGCTGGTCCGCTTGAAACTGCTTTTTTTCTTATTACAATGTAATCTAATTTTTACCATGGGCGTCACATTTGAACGGCAAGGCGAATATTGTTCGTATTTTAAAATTCGTCAACATATTTGACGGCATCACATTTTGGATCATTTTATTGACTTGAAAAGTTTCAGATTAGTTTCAAACACTTAAAATCCTCCCCAACAGCAAATGCTTTTTTTTAAATGACCAACCTCGCTTACTTAATTGATCATATCAACTCTTTAGCCAAGATTACAACCTAATTTCTCATCACACCGCCCATGTTGTGTGTGTTAATTTTATACATGATCGGCGGGACCGAACGATAGATTTGAGCTGCTTTTCATGGCAATTTTATTTTACTCTCAGAGAGTTTTTATTGGAAAACTGTGGAGAGCAAGTCGTTTAAAGAAATATTTTTTCAAATTTTGTTTTGTTCGAGCTGTGTGAGATGGGATTTGAGCCACGAACTCTCGACTAATAAGCTAACTCACTACCTACTAGTGTGTGAAAACTTCTAGATTGTTGACTATTAAAAAATATCATGAACAAAAATCGACATTGGCTTACAGCCGAGACCTGTTCTTTTGATATGGATCCAAATATATAGTGGCCATTGATCAGGGTTGTGTGTTTGTCTGTCAGTCAAATTTTTGACGTCTTCATATTTTTGACGTCATCACATTTTGGACGGGATCGTGTCGCTCACTATTGATTATTTGGGGACAATGTTAGTACCGAAGTCGAAGTCGCTGTGGTCTAGTAGGTAGTGTGTTGGCTTATTAGACGTAAGACCTCCGTTTAAATCACAGGTCAGACATCAAAACGAAAATATGAAAAAATATTTCTTCGACGATTTCTGGCAAAAAATGGCAATAAATTGCCATGTAAAGTTTCTCAAAAATCTGTCGTTCGGAATCGACTTTAAACTATAGTTCGCGCCATTCATGTATAACATTTATACACACTAGATATCACGAACAAAAATGGCTTGCACTCGAGACCTGTTCTTTTGATATGGATCAAGACATATAGCGGCCGTTGATTAAGGTTGTGTGGTTGTCTATCAGTCAAATTTTTGACGTCTTCACATTTTTGACGGGGTCGTATTGCTCTCTCTCTCTCTGTTTGATTATTTGGAGAGGATGTTAGTACCTAAACCCTTGTACATACAGTTACTAAAGTATACATACGGTTAAAAAATTGCCGAAATTTTTTTAACTAATCCGTTTTCGTTGAAAATCTTTATAGTTTCCTTGATGTTAAGACGGTATTTTGCATTGGTTAAACAATTTCTGAAATTGAACTGAATTGTGGCCCTGCACAGGCCCACAAAGGTATGCATCCGATTTACAAATTTCACAAATTTCTGAACCAAAGCAAAAGACCGTCTTAATTTCGAATAAAGTTGTCAGACAATTATAAATATTTTCAACGAAAACGGATTAGTTAAAAAATCTCTGAAATTTGTTATCCGTATGTATACTTTTGTGGCTGAGTGTAGCTTTGTGTGGTCAGAATACGTTCAATACTCATCCTGTAATAACTTCTAATTTCGAGTTATCGTTTGGGCAGAAGGTCTCTAAGAAAGTCTGTTCTTGTATTATAGAAAAGTCGTGTAATCATTATATCGTAGCCTCGATTGATTTCCTTTCATGTCAGTGTATTCACCCAGTGTATCCTTCTAGGAATAAAGTTACGCTTTTAGTTAGAGTTTCTCTGCTTACTGATCGAAATATCAGCATTTTATTAGCTCTTCTACTCGAGATGGTATTACATACCTACATAATTGGTCATTACAACGCTTCAGTCAAGATCACAACCTAGCTTCCCACACCACTTACATATGTGTGTTAATTTTATTCATGAGTGTTGGGACCTGCAGTTTAAAGGCGACTCCGTGCGACAGAATTTTGAGAAAATTTTCATGGCATTTTTATTTTATTCTTGAGAGTTTTTGCCAGAAATCTGCCGAGAGGAAGTCGCCGAAGAAATATTTTTTCATATTTCGTTTTATTAGAGATGTTTGACCGTGGCCTCAAGTCAAATAAGCCAACATACTACCTACTAGACTACGGCGACTACGATCGAAATTTCTGCATTTTATTAGCTCTTTGGCTTCAGGTGATATTGCCTTCTAATATTAATCCAACGATTTTTTTCGACACATTTTATCCCTGCTGCTACAACGTTATGATTGTGAAGGCCTATTCACAGTGTTATAAGACTCAGCAAAGTACTTCGCAGCCTAGCCCTGATGGTACATCTTTTTTTTTCAATTCATTTTGAATGCTTACATGCCACAGATTTCTCAAAGTGTTCAAAAAACGAAATGAAAATTGTCGTTTTGTTTTCACTTGTTGTGACTTGACTAAATGCCTGCATGTTGCAAACAATATGTGGGCATATGTGCTGACAAAGTCAGTCAGGCTGACAAGATACATTTGTAGCGCAAAATAAAATTAGAAATGTTGTTGCATTTGTTGTTAGATGGGAATCGACATAAAGAGCAACAACAAAAAGAAAAAAAATTAAGAAAAGCACCAATGCTTTTGAGCAGACTGTTAGCTGCCTGTGGAGACTCTTTATGGCAGCCGCAACAGTATCTTTCTACCCTTCATTCATGCATTTTGGGTTGACAAAAAAAAATCTCTTTTCGCTTTAAGTTTCAACTTAAAAACGAAAAAGGTAAAGTCCAAAGGTATAGCCAACTCAATGGCAAAAGCTGCAATCGGGGTGGGTGTTGTTTGTTTGTTTTGCTACATTCTGTTGCAAAATATGAAAACTGAAAATGATTATGAAATGATGACGATGACGATGACGCTGGCAATGATTATTATAATTATAATTGCTATTGTGTTCCCTTTTTTAGTTTGCCACAGTTTTTATTTTCTCTACTCTTATGGTTGTTGTCGTTGTATAACTGGTCTTCCTCCTAACCAACCTGTATCTGCTGTTGTTCGGTTCCCCCTTTAATTTTTCATCACAGATGTTTATTTCGTTAACGTGTTCTCTGTTCCACTATTATTATTATTTTTATTCTTTTCTTTTTTCTTTTTTCTTTTCTTTTGTTTTCTTTGTATTCCATTTTTTTTTTGCTACTTTTTTGGATTTTCTTATTGTATCAGGAAGTATATTTAAGCGCCATTATGATGAGATGGTTAATAATGAAATGTATTCCAAACACACACACACATACGCAAGAAAAATGCGAAAAAAAGTCATAAAAGAAAAGATGAAATTGCTTGAGAATAAAAGAAACAGGCATTAAGGGCGTTTGTAACAATTTTTATGGCAATTTTATTACTTCTTTCATTAGTTACACGCCTATTTCAAAAACGCAGAGAAAAGCAGAATGCGGAGAGGGGGGGGGGAGCGTTATGAAATCTTTGCTTTGTTTTATTCACATGTAATCAATGGCTTTCCGAGTACGTGAAGTGCACTTAATTTGCACACTTAAATTAGGCCATTAAAGACTGAAATTTGAAGCCTGTAGGTGGTTTTAAGTTCAAGACACGGTTTGCAACAAAGTAGAATCTCTCGGAAAGTTTTCAATACTTACACTTAAGAGAGCTGCAATCGAATTAAAAATGCGTATAGAAGGGCATGTAGTCACCGTAGTCTAGTAGGTAGTGTGCTGGCATATTAGACTTAAGGACACAGTTCAAACCTTAGGTCAGACACCAAAACGAAATATTAAAAAATATTTCTTCGGCGATTTCCTCTCAGCAGATTTCTGGCAAAAACTCTGAGAGAAAATAGAGATTAGGTTAGGTTAGGTCTGAGTGGTAGCTCTGATTTCACAAAGCTCACTTGAGCACGCATAGCGGCCCGTTGTGATGCCAGGGGTGAACGCAGTCCCTGTATTGACCAAGTTCCACCAAAATCAGGGAAGAGGAAGAAGTTGGTCAGCGCAAGGGCTGCACATCAAGAGAGAAAATAGAACTGCATTGAAAAAGTTTCTCAAAAATCTGCCGTTCGGAGTCGACTTTAACCTGTAGGTCACGCCGCTCATGTATAAAATTAACGCAAACGATGTGAGCGGTGTGAGAAGCTAGGTCGTAATCCTGACTGTAGGGGTTGTAATAACTAATTACGTATGCACATACATATGTATGTAGGTATGTATAGTTGGGCATAAGTTAATGCCATGTTCTAATGGCTTATTGGTTTATTAGACTCAAGCCCGTGATTCAAACCCCAGCTCAGACATATCGCAACAAAACTTAGAGAGTAAATGAAATTGCTATGAAAAGTTTCTCAAAAATTTGTCTTCAAACTGTAGGTCCCATCAGTCATGGATAAAATTAACATGCACAACATGGGTGGAGTGGAAAGCTAGGTTGTAATCTTGACTAAAGGCTTGTAATGATCAATTACGTATGAATGGATGTACAGTGAGCATCAAAAGAAATTGTACATACAAAAATAAACATTAATAAATTGCTGTTATTTTTATTTTAAAATTGTTTCCTTAACAGTTTTTTTTTAAATTGAAATAAAAAATAAAAAATTCGAAAAAATTTCTGAATATTGTCAAATTTTTTCGGACACCCTCCTTAAGTGGTAAAAGTTGAGTTTGGTGATTGTTAGAATTTTATTCTTAGTGTACAGTTTCTTTTGACGCTCACTGTAAGTAATTAGTCTACTGTAACAGGTCCTATGATGATAGGCTTCTCGTCTATCGTTGCCTAGCATTCATGGTCTGTGTATTGCTTTCTGATTTTGAATGTAATGCTGAGGAATTTCTATGCTTTTCCAAGAGGTAGCACGGCCTGATGTTTGTATTTTATGTTGGATGGAATTTTTTCTAGGGGTTTAGAAAGGCTTAGTTGGAGTAGGAATAACGGACGCTTAATTTTTCAAATTTGTAACAACTGTCAAGTACACCAAGACACCTCAATTAAAGTGTGCATATATTGGATTGTTCCATTGAATAATAAAGGACAGAAGCTCTCATTCCTTTAATTTCTAAATTTAAAAATACCAGAGTCACGTTATAAAGACAAGTTTATCAAGCTTTTAGAATTTTATATTTCCTTATAAGGATTAACAGTTTCAAACTGCATGCCTTTACATACAATCCTTTTGCTCTGTAGAAGTTTAACTTCTTTTCCTGTAACAATGTCTGCAGTATACAGTCAAAGAAAAAAGTCTACATATACCCGTATTTTTTTCCCGGTGATTTTTATCAAATTGAATAAGGTGTTATAGTGTTGTTTAAGGCAGTTACAATTAAGAATGTTTGAAGACAAAAACGAATATAAAAAAAATATAACCTAGAAATTATTGAAAAAAAAAGTTTTTTTTTTCGAAAAAAGTCCAGATACAAAGGTGTAGGTACACTTTTTCTGTGATTGTATATATATTTACAGTGTCAGTTACCACTGGCATACACCTTCATTCAGAATAGGATCTAATTTTACAATCGCAGTGATATGTCATAACTTTAAGAACCACTTTTTGTCAACGTTTTCCTTAAGTTTTCTTAAAAAGAAGTTTTAGCTTTAAAGTTGAAAACAAATTTCACTAGATTGCCTAAAAACCCCATGTAAAAATGATGAAAAATTTATTAAAAGTACTTGAAGGTGTAATAGTAGTTACAGAATAAGTAGGGGATGACGGGATAAAACTTCGTGAATGGTATGTGTTTGTAAGTGTAAATTACGCTCATCGTACACTTGCACACATAAATAATATTATCAGAGTTAATCGTGTTACAAAATTATATGGTGACAGTAATTTAACTTTACGTATGAATGGGCAATTCTACCAAAAATATCACCACAAATACTCGTGTACACTTATACCATTACACTGCACTATCTATCTGCACTATTCTACAGTTCAGTTACTTGTGCCTGTACTTGTTGTACATGTAACACTTGAATTACTATATTTAGATACGATACACAGACGGACAGACAGAGACAGAGACACAGCCACACTTACAGTCATTCGAAGAATCACATTCGAGTGTAAAGCATATCACATTTTGTATTTTGTACGTGATACTGTTATTGAGAGTTGCTTGCTATAAAATAACCTCAAGATAGACATGAAATAGGATTCCAATATTAAAAGTGAAAATTACATCAATACCGGGGCATAAGAAGCCGAGATAGAAAGAGAAAGATAGGAAGAGAGAAAAAGACACAAAGGCAGATTGAAAGAAAATAAAGTGTGATAAAGAAATTGTTGCTGTGAACAAAGTTGTAAGCTAATCGAAATGCTTTAAGAACTTAAAGAGCGAGCATACGAACGAACTGCAATATTTATTAGTTTACAAATAGTTGTAGTTGTAGTTGACAATTATTACAAATTTAAATACCTTTTATTTGTCTTTAGAGTAGAGAGCAATTTAACTAAGTTCCTGTTCTTGGAAGAACATTTTCGACAAATAATTAATTGAAGAATTTAAATGAATTTCTCGTTCCTTTTTTTTGGTTGTCTATGATAACCTTTTTCGCTTAAAATCCTCTTCAACTGCAATTAATATTTTTTAAATGACCTCCTCATTTACCTAATTGGTCATAATAACTCTTTAGTCCAGATTAAAACCTAATTTTTCATACCACCTAAGTTGTGTGTGTGTTAATTTTATATATGAGTAGTGGGACCCACTGTTTAACGTCTAATCCGAACGACAGATGTCGTATACTTTTAATGGCAATTGTATTTTACTTTCAGAGAGTTTTTATCGAAAAACTTGAGACAGAAAGTCGTGGAAAGATATATTTTTGCAAATTTTGTTTCGTTCGTGATATATGAGCTGGGTTTTGGACCACGAGCTCTCATCTAGTAAGTCAATACACACTTACTAGGCTGCAGCGATCGCCTACTAAAGGTAATAATTTGAACCATTCAGATCCCAAATAGTCGTCGTAGTCTAGTAGGTAGTGTGCTGGTTTATTAGACGTGAGGCCACGGTTCAAAGCCCAGGTCAGACATCTTGAACTGGAAAAAATATTTTTTCGGCGACTTCATCTCATCAGATTTCTGGCAAAAACTCTGAGAGCAAATAAAATTGCCATGAGTTACTCAAAAAAAAAAACTGGCGTTCGGAATCAAATATAACCTGCAAATCTAGCCACTCATGTATAAAATTAACACACACAATATAAGTGGTGTGAAAAACTGGGTCCCAATCCTGACTAAAGGATTGTAATGACTAATTCTGTATGTTTTTTACCGGAAGACTGATAAACTTCAAATTTCGTTTTGTTCGGGATGACTGAACTGGGGTTTTAAACCATGGGCTCTCGTCTAATACGCCAACACACTACCTATTAGACTCCGGCTACCTACTAAAGGTAATATTTTCTGTCATTTAGATTCAAAGATGCAAAGATCATGCAGGAGCATACCAGTTGATACTCTCCTAATTACATTTAAGCAGTGCTTTACAACAAAAACTACGACTTTTCTTCTGGCAGGCAAAAACACTTAAAAAGGTATAGAAATACTTATATTTGCTCCGTGTAAGGCACTAAAAACTTGTTTCTTTTGATTTCCCGAAGAAAGATTGTTCAAGAAAGCAGCCTATTTCTTCTAAATTTTTAACTGAAAGCTTAGAAGTGCTATTCAAAGATATCATGACCAAAAATCGACGTTATAATTACGTCCAAGACCTGTTCTGAATGAATGAATTCCAAATATATAGTGTCCTTGATCAATACGAGTATGATGAGTTTGTCTATCTATAACGTCTTCAAACAGGGACTTCCGTGCTTTGACCAATAATAACACTTGATTACACCTACTAAATAAAGGGTCCGCCAAATAACTTTTTTTTTTTTTGAAAATGCTTTAAAAAAACTACTGAATATATTCTCAATTTTTTTTTATTTGAAAGTATAAACCGGAAGGTTAATAATGGAAAATAATTTCATTCAAATGACTGCCTCGGCTGACCATGCAGTAGCCAACACGATCGGTCCAATTTTTAAGCACATTATCGATTGTGTGCAGCTGTATTTCACCAATGGCTTCACGAATATTGTCCTTTAAAGCGTCAATTGTCTCTGGCTTGTCGACGTAACACTTATCTTTTACGGCACCCCACAAAAAATAGTCTAACGGTGTCAAATCGCAGCTCCGAGGTGGCCAAACGACATCAGCTCTGCGGCTGATAATGCGATCTTGAAAAACAGGGCTGTGTGGCACGTAGCGCCGTCCTGTTGAAACCAAATGTTGCCAATATCCTCCTCTTCAATTTTTGTGAACAAAAATTCGTTCAACATGGCCCGATAACGATCGCCATTGACTGTAACGGCCACTCCTTGCTCATTTTCGAAGAAAAATGGCCCAATTATGCCTCTGGACCAAAATCCGCATCAAACAGTGACTCGTTTTGGGTGCGTCGGCTTTTCAATGTATGCGTGCGGGTTTTCTGTGCCCCAAATGCGACAATTTTGCTTGTTTACATACCCGCCAAGATCAAAATGAGCTTCATCTGAAAAGATGATTTTATTATTCTATATTCTGGTGTGGGCTACTGCATGGCCAGCCGAGGCAGCCGTTTGAATGAAATTATTTTCCATTATTAACCGGAAGGATTGTACTTTAAAATAAAAAAAGAAATTTGAGAAAATATTCAATAGTTTTTTTTTAAAGCATTTTCAAAAAAAAAAGTTATTTGGCGGACCCTTTAGGTTGTCATTTATTCAGTCGGTTTTGTCAAATCACCATGGGCGGCCATAGATAATAGCGCGTGTTCGCTGAATGGGCTCGGCAGCAGTCGAAGAAGTTCATTGAAAAATCATCTTTAGCGATGAGGCCGATTCATGCGCCTAAATCATGGATAATTGGATATTTTGAATGCGTTACGCCCCGAGAAGCCCTGGTTGATATTTGAACTATTTTATATTCCACAATAATGCATCAAAACAATTACAGCCGCTAATCCATGGATTTCTTCTGAATTCGTCTGCATAAAAATAGAGAATTTCAGGTGTATTGAGCGAATGTGAAGAAGAACTTTAGACGAATTCCCTATTACCACCGTATGCGCGATGTATTTTAAAAGAATATTTCTTTTTGGTTGTTCATCTCACTCCCCACTGATGTAACCAAAAAAAATTTTCTTTAATTTGTTGCCAAATTTTTATTTGTTGCTCCTGTGGTTGGGCCTCCTAAGCCTAAGAGGTAACTGAGCCCATAGTTAAGTCACCTTTCACACACATTAAAAATGTTTCTGCCTTAGTGAATCCTTGAAATGGGAATATATTATCCTTAATGTAAAATCTGCTACACTTGTTTATGCCCCCCACATACATATGTACATCCTTACATACATCGCATACATATACACATGCATTGCATAAGCAATAAAGAGAGAAAGAGAGAGAGGGAGAGAGAGATCCTGTTGTACTTAAATATTCAACCAGCCAGACACAAAAATGTTTTCAAGCAAAAATACGAGACAAAATAGTGCCAACAGAAATACACAAATGAACGGACAGATAGACGTTGCCGAACAGACAGACTCAAATACAAACATCTACTGGGTATGAATGAGTGTTTGAATGGTTATACTCGTAGGGTATAAAGCTCCTGCTAGAGCATTATTAACTGATTGTAGTTACGTTTGCTTACTCGCTCGCTCATTCGCTCGCTTGTGCTCGTTGGCTATGGCTGGCTCTGGCATATCATGTCATTACGATTTAACACCTCGCTGAGGCTAAAGGAATTTGTCAGATTGTACAACAACATTTAAGCTGCTGGCAAAATTATTATCATCGTTATTACTACTACTACTACGTTGGCTTGCTACACATTATTTCAATGTGCAATTCATATCGTTTTCGTTCGTATCAGTTTTTTTTCGGTTTTTTTCAGTTTTTTTCTCTTGGATTTCTTTTAATTTTATTTCATTAAATGTGATGCCTTACAAGGCGTAGAAAGCCATGTGAAGGGGATTGAAATCAAAACCCAATACGTATAACAACTCAATCGATATGACATTATCGTTGTTTTTTCCATTTTTTTTGTTTTTGTTTTTGTTGTCCATAAAATACAATATTTAAGCAGAGATTTCTTTAAGTTTTTTTTTGTGCTTCAAAAACAGTTCGAAGTTGTTTTCTTGTTTTTATCTGACGTCGTATATTTGGATTTAATTTTGTTGGGCATTAAACCAAGTTTACTGTTTGAAGCTGTTAAATATTATTGATATTGGAAATTTATTTGAAGCCAAAAAGAAATATTAAACACTTTATCATGGTAGGCAAGCATTTGTTATTGGGAAATTAAGATGACATGCTTAATAAATTTTTTAAAGTGCTTAATTCAGTTTAAAATTTTGAGATTGCTGATGCTGGAAATGTAGCACAAAATAAGTTCGAATTCTATGGAAATGTAATTTGTAATATCTTGAGGTTTTTGCTCGTAAATACATACGGGCATAATTGGTCATTACAACCCTTCAGTCAGGATTACGACCTAGTTTCTCACACCACTTATTACGTGTGTGTTAGTTTTATGCATGAGTGGCGGGACCTACAGTTTAAAGTCGACTCCGAACGACAAATTTTTGAGAAACTTTTTCATGGCAATTTTATTTACTCTCAGAGTTTTTGCCAGAAATCTGCTGAGAGGAAGTCGCCGAAGAAATACTTTTTTTGTATTTTGTTTTGATGTCTTGCCTAGGGCTCGAACCCTGGCTTTTAAGTATAATAAGCCAGCACACTACCTACTAGACTACGGCGACTTCTAAATACCGTTTCGAAAATATATCCTCGAAAATAAATGTTTTACGTGAATTAAATGATTTGATAAGAAATTGGTTGAAGGCTGTGCTAATAAACTGGTTCAAAAATTCCAATTAAGACTGCCCAAGAGGATAAATCGAAATCGCTGCAGTCTAGTAGCTAGCGTGTCGACTTATTAGACGTGAGGCCGTGGTTCAAACCCGAGGTCAGACATGAAAAAATATTAACACACACATTATGGGTGTAGTAGTAGCCGTAGTCAAGTAGATAGTGTGTTGGCTTATTAGACGTGAGGCTACTACAATAAAACAAAATATAAAAAAATATTTCTGCGGCTACTTCCTCTCAGCAAATTTCTGGCAAAAAGCCTGAAAATAAATAAAAATTGCCATGAAAAGTTTCTAAAAATTTGTCTTTCGGAATCGACTTTAAACTGTAGGTCCCGCTACTCACGAACAAAATTGACAGACACAACATAGGTGATGTGAGAAGCTAGGTCGTAATCCTGTCAGATGGGCTGTAATGACTAATTATGAATGTCTTATAATTAGAAAATGCCTTATAATTAGAAACGATGTTTCTGGAACAGAGTTCTCTGGAGTGACGAATCTAAGTTTATCTTGTCCCAATCTGATGGAAAAACGTATGTAAGACGTCCTCCAAACAAAGCCTTTGATCCCAGGTACACAATGAAAGCTGTAAAACAAATTAACAAACATACATGTTGTTACGTCGTTTCTAATTATAAGGCCACCACTGTAGGTTGTGGATTAATTGATGGATGTGCTGGAAAACTGGTTCAGAAATTCCAATTAATAAGGCATTCCAAGAGGGAAAATTTAAATCTTCGCAGTCTAGTAGCTAGCGTGTTGGCCTATTAGACGTGAGACTGTGGTTCAAACCCCACGTCGGATGTGTCATACGAACCATGACATGAAAAAAATATTTCTTTGACGATTTCTTCTCAGCCGTCTTCTGGCAAAAGTTTCTCAAAAATCTGTCTTTCGGAATCGATTTTAAACTGTAGGTCCCATTACTCATGTCTAAAATTAACACACACAACATAGGTGGTACAAGAAGCTAGGTTGTAATCCAGACTAAAGGGTTGTAATGACGAATTCAGTGAATAAGTGCCATTTTAGGCTTCATCTATCGTTACCTGTGCTTTTTTTCTCATGGCTGATTGCTTCTACGTGAACGGATTGGACAATGGAGATATGAAAACTAACGGGTATTGAGGGTTATCTAGTTTGCTACGCTTAAAGAGAAAATGACACGGCAGATTTGTTCCTTTTAAAAAAATTTCTTAAAGATCCTGTGATTTGATCAGTCGTTAAGAAGCAATTAATGCTTGGAATTCGTTGCAATTACTTATTATCCACAGAGGACTTACACGAAAAGGGTGGATCTTCTGCATAATGACTTCAAGCGAAGCTGTAATGCGTGTTTTCTACTTATGCAGGGCATTGTTTTGGAACTAAGAAAACTGGTTATGAGAGTGACAAAAGAGAATTAAATCCGTGTATATTTTAAGTGACTAACAAAACTTCTACATGAAGGAAGCTTCACATACAGATAGTGCCACTAAAGAAAGAATTTACTGTACAATGCTTTCGGGGATTCATAGATCAATTGAACACGATTGTAGACGTATACTGGGTAGAAACTTATGATTTACGAAAACAAGTCCCTATAAAACTGCGTAATACAAGCCACAGTGCAATGGTGGTCGAATAAATTAATAGAATACCTTCGCTCTCTTTTGCACGCTGTAGAGAATCCTCTAAATTGGCTTCAAGGCAGACGACCATATATCAAATTTGTATTCCATTTTCGTTTGGTATAAATGTAAGAAAATCTAGATGAAGTGAAGTATTTTTTGCACCGTTTTAGGAAACCACAGCACTTGAATGGTTCTTTCGACACTTGAAAAATAGGCATGTTCTAGTGAAGGTCGCATAGAATTTTTAAGTTCAGAACATGAAGGTCTTCTGACTGTTTAATATTTCCTATTTCGCAGGTAATATTGAACTTGTGGTACCTCTGAATTTAGTCTGAACTCTTTTGATGAAATCTCATAACAACCCGTATAGTGCGATCCATGGAAAAGCTCGAAATCAATAGAGTGAATTGATTACCGATACTAAGACCAAAAAGTTGAGTAAGTGTGCATTGTGCCACACTTTGTCGAATGCTTTCGCAATGCATAGGCCACAATCTTAGTTCACCATATCGCAGAGTAGACTGGTTTTACTTTTCTAAATAACGCCAACAGTTTCCCAGTAGAAAGAGCCTTATGGAACCGTACTGTATGTCGCTGATCAGGTTGTTAGATTCTAAATATTTGACCAGCTTCATCATGCTTGTCATGCTTATTAGAACCTCAGAAATTACGCTATTGATGGATGGTTTTCAACAAGGTTAATAGGTTCACGCTCTCAGCAAAATGAAAAAATTACAGCACGATATGAGGTTAACGAGAAGGTTAGTTAGTGAAACAACGAGCAGCAAGGAATACTGCTTTAGGATCTTTTTATGTTTTGATCTAGAAGAACTATTTTAATCTCGTGAGCTGTCGAGAGAATATTTCGGAGCATAGTTACTGGTACCCTTTAGAATTCGTATCAGGTTGTAATTATTTGCTAACATTTCAGCTTAAATATTGGATTTATGAATCGGGTTAGTGAATACACAATAATTTATTATTAAAGCTTGAATCGAATTAGCATTTTCCCCTACCATTTTCCCTACCATAGGAAAAGAAAGAGGTTTGCTATGAAGGTAACAGATCTCCAGAACTAATTGCAGATGTTCAGGTAGAACTTTCTGAACGATATAGTCTACCAAGCTAACTTCAAATTGCGTTCTGTAACTCAATCGAATAGCGACTATATGATATGAACTCAGTAGGTGTTTCGGAGAATTTGAAATAATTTTGACTCGATTATAGCCTCAGTGAGTGGATAAATGCAAAAGTTGTTCGATTTTTTAATAGAAGTTTCCCTTTAAACACAACTGAATCGCAATTTTATAATTTTCAACAACAATTTCCTTTACTTTCTTCCTTATTTCTTACTTCTGCAGCAGTTTCTCTAACTGATTGCCTTCAAATGTTATCAAATTTGTTTGCTGTTGTGAACGAATACAGTTTAGACTCTCAATTTCTTTACACTTCTGTAGTTTGCGCTGTATCATTCAAAACTTATCAATCAAAATGCGAAAGGAAAAGTACGAAAAACAACAACAACAACAACAGCACGGTAGTAGAAAGAAATAAGGATTAACAAAACCAAAAAAATATTCCAAATAACTGTTGGTTAGACAAGGGAACATTAGATGACAGTCATACGCTTAATGCAGAGAAGTGTGTCCATCCATCCATCCATCCATCCAAATTCAAATCCAAGCAGTCAAACAAACATCGCAACTGCCAAACATCTATCGATCCATTCGTTCAGTCATTCATTCAGTCTGCCAATCTCTGTTTTTTTTTCTTTTTGGGATACGTAATGACAACATTATATCAGCAGCAAACGTACATACATAGTTGTTTGTATGATAACAGCAAGCACAAGCCAGAGTAACGAGAAAAAATTGCAAAAATGTAAAGGAAAGAAAGAAAAAAAGAGAATTTTAAACCCAAGCCACAGATTTGACATGGATCAGTAACCTAATGCCAGATTATAATTCAACATGGAACAATTCGTAGCTGTTGACTGTTGTATTCCACTCACTCACTCAGTTGTCTGTCTGTCTGTTGGGTGAGTGAGTGTTTTTCTACGAATTCAAATTTAGAAAATACATTTCAAATGTTGTTGCAATGTTTCAATGCTCAATGCTTAAACGCTTGTAGAGCTTCAAAGTACATGGGTTGTGAAAGAAATTAACGAACATTGTAGCAAGATATCCCATTGAATTGAGGCAATAAGTATGGATTACTGTTGCCTTGAAAAGCTGATGACTTACAGTAATCCTTCGATTTACGTCGCCTCGATTAACGTTGTTTCGATTTACGTCGTAAAATTTTTTGTTTCCTCTATCTTCAATATGCGTCGTCATTCGATTTACGTCGTCTTTTTTTGGAACCAACTCCGACGTAAATCGAGGGATTACTGTAACTTTTTTTGTTTCTTGTTAAAAACATACTACTTTGTAGTATGAGCAATATGAAATTCGATTTACGTCGCCTTTTTTTGGAACCAACTACGACGTAAATCGAGGGATTACTGTACTTACTTAATTGACCATTAACAGCCCGATTAACGGATTTTGGCTTGTCTTAAAACATCCTTCCAAACGCCTCTGCTTCTTGTGTGCTTACGCCAGTTGGTCACACCAACCGATGACAGGGCTTTCTCGATTTCGATCTTCCAATGCAAATAAGGTCATCCTCTTCGCCGACTTCTGCAGATCTCCGCATCAAATATCCGTCTCGCCAGAGCATCCTCCTCCATTCGAACGACATGGACGAGCCAGGAAAGCCGCTGGTGTTAATACGCTGCACAACGTCTATGTCGTTGAGGAGGTCATACAGCTCACTGTTCGATCGGATGCGGAAATCATCGCCAACTTGGACTGAACCGAAGACCTTACGTAGGACTTTTCTCTCGAATACTCTCAAGGCTGCTGCATCAGTGCTTAACACAAAACCAAAGTCCTTGTTATGATTTGGAAGGCCCGTTTTCTAACTGCTTGCTGGCGTCCTTATAATGCCAGGAATATTTCAATAATTCGCTTCGAAGTGGAACTGGACCCTTCATTTGTAAGACTTGATAACATGTTTTTGACAATCCCTTCTAGAACTAATATCGAGCCGAGCTAAAACTGCCTAGACCGATAGGAGGAAGTCGCCATAGTCTAGTGGGTAGTGTGTTGGCTTATTAGCCGTGAGGTCACGGTTCAAACCCCAGGTTCTTCGGCGACTTCCTATCAGCAGATTTCTGGCAAAAAATCTGAGAGTAAATAAAATTGCCATGAAAATTTGTATCGAAAATCTGTCGTTCTGAGTCAGTAAACTGTAGGTTAACGCACACAACATAAGTGGTGTGAGAAACTAGGTCGTAATCCTGACTAAATGGTTGTGATGACCAATTATGTCTGTATGTATGTTGTGGAACTAATACCGGGTCGAGTTAGAATTGCCTAGAACGATAGAAGGAAGTCGCCGTAGTCGAGTAGGTAGTATGTTGGCTTATTAGAAGTGAAGCCACGGTTCGTACTCCAGGTCAGACATCTCCAGCATAACAAAATATGAAAACATATTTCTTCGGCGACTTTCTCTCAGCAGAATCCTGGCAAAAACTGGGAGAGTAAACAAAAAATTGCCATTAAAAGTATCTCAAAAAAATCTGTCGTTCTGAGTCGACTTTAAATTAAGTGATGTCAGAAGCTAGGTCGTAATCCTGACTGAAGGGTTGTAATGATCAATTATGTATGCATTTTAGGAGGATTACACTACGAAAAATATTCAGGTGGTTACACTTCAAAGCTTAGCCTGATTGCTCTAGTGAATAACAGCGTTGCCATATGTCTTTACATAGAAGCACTGTGCTCTGTGAAAATGTATTGGATTGTTGTATTAGGCATAGTTGCGGGGAACTTAACTTATTAAATCTTATTTTTCCTCAAGAGATAGCAGCTTAAGCTACTTTTGAGGTTCGCCGTCTTATCTAGAAGGCCAGGGGGCTCCTTAGATTTGTTCGGATTCTCCTGAATTCGAACATATATGGTCGTTGTTTGTAGTTAAGTATGTTAAGCAATGCACCCCGCCACCTAAAAACAGATAAGCTTACTTATGTAACTCTAATCCTTCGATTACGGAAGGCAACTAAAACCCAGTTGCATTCCAGCTCACTCTAATCCTTCGACTACGGAAGGCAACTAAAACCCAGTTGCGTTGCCAGCTCACACTAATCCTTCGATTACGGAAGGCAACTAAAACCTAGTTGCGTTGCCAGCTCACTCTAATAGTTCGATTACGGAAGGTAACTAAAACCCAGTTGCGTTGCCAGCTCACTCTAATCCTTCGATTACGGAAGGCAACTAAAACCCAGTTGTGTTGCCAGCTCACTCTAATCCTTCGAACACAGAAGGCAACTAAAACCCAGTTGCGTTGCCAGCTGGCAACTACAAATTTAGTACCGAAGGGAAGTTTTTTATGCGTGATATATTCATATGATGGCTATTAGTTGCCGTTTGTAACACCATTTTTGGCAACTGGCAAGGCAACTAAGGTTGAGTTGCTAACCCCTTAGCCGAGTGATAAAATTCATGCTTCTAAAACCGGTTTCTCTATAAAAATATTTTAGTGCAGAGGCCTCTATTAGTCGAATCAATAAACTATTCCAGATTAGTTATCAAACTTATGTTCCCTACGTTATGTTTAGTTGCTGTATCGGACAACCCACGTCGTTGATCCTTTGTAGCCATTCCACGAATTTGTTACGTGAATGAGCGAACGTGTATTTGTGTTATAATATGGGTGTATTACGTTACGTTTATAAATGTGTGTGTGTGTGTATGTGTGACTGAATACAGTTACTACGTATAACTGCATAGCCGTATCAACATATCCCATCAAAAGCTTTAAGCCAGTTTATCTATGTATGTTTGTGAGTGTGTTTCGTTCATACATACATGTATACACACTTATACATGAGTATATAATATTTGTATTTATGTTTGAGTGCCTGTGTATTATGCGCTTGAATGGAAAAATCCTCTACAACAACAACAACAAGCACAACAACACGGCACAATCTCTAGCATCAACAACAGCATCGTAACGATTGTTGAGATTGTGGTGTGGGGATTATAAATGACCCAAAATAAAATGAAGTTACGTTTCTCATACGTACGTCCTTATGTACTCGTCATGGGTAGGTGTGTGTGTGTGTGTGAGTGGTAAGGTATATTTTGTATAATGTTTTGTTGTTTATGTTGCTCCTTTGGCTCCAACCATACATAGCTTACGATTATTGTGGATAAAAAGTAAAACTCCACAATTTAAAACCTCCCCCTTTTCTTAACGACCTACTCTCTCTCTCTCTGTGTTTGTGCCTGTATTTCGTGCTATTCGTGTTTTGTGGGGGATTTTTTCCGAGGAATAGTCAAAAAAAGAAAAGAGAAAAAAAAAACCAGAAAGAAAATAAAGAATAATAAGCAGCAACCTTAGCATAAAGCCTGCTTTTCTTTATAAAAAAATATCAAATTTTTCTTTCAGTCCCCTAAGTACTGTGGAGTAAAATAAAGGATGCCTGAGTTCCAAAAAAAAAAGGAAATATTATTGCCTTCGAAAACGTAGTAGATTACAGCATCACATCAAGATTTTTAATTTTTAAATATCTATCCACGCATCTTCTAAAGAATTAAGGATTTTAAATCAGTTTTTGGCAACAAATTCATGTACTTATTCTATAGGGACTAGAATTGGTAAAATTACAAAGTCTGGCTAAGCTAAGCACATTAAGGGCCATTATTACAACTTGCCGTTAACTAAAGGGAGGATTTTAAGGGGCAGATAAATTGTTTTCCGTTATTATGAGTACCCAATAAGATAGAAGTGATCGTTAAGCTAAAGAGAGGATCATCCTACCTTTAACATTTAAAGGTCACTTTATGTTTGAACTTGCCATATTATATATTATTTTCATTATGGCAACTTCAAATTTAAACGAAATGAGCATATACAACAAAAAAACGAAGCCCGCGGTTTCCACTGCGTTAAAAAAAAGTTGTATAATTGAGCAGTTTTATCGACATTGCTCCGGCACTGCCATATTTTTGAAAAATTTTGTCTGTAAGTTGTAATATCGAAAATAAGTTAAAGGTAAATTTACAGTTTCCGTTAGCTAAAGGTACCTTTAACTAACTCCAAGTTTAACGACAAGTTGTAATAATGGGCCTAAGACATTTCTGTCCAATGCCTAAAGATTGCCATCCTATTGTTTAAAAGAAATGTTTTTTTTAGGAAACCGTAATGGTCAGTAATGCGGAAATATTTGGGATTCAAATTTTTCTTCGACGACAAGCTTTTGAATATTGCATAGTTGTTGACTTAAGACCCGATGAGTAAAATTCCTACTAACGTAGTATATTGTGATGTAGTTAGGACAGTAAATTATAGAAGAAGTATAAAGGTCAGCGGAAAAAGAGGCAGAGTGCGTCAGATTAGTGGTGAATAATCCATTTTGATGACCAGAGCCGTATCGTCATAACAGAGCAGACTTTTTGGTGATTTTAATTTGCTTCAGTATGGGATTCTTTCATAGTTTCAGAGAACGGTGTAGCTGCCGATGTTAAAGTAAAATGACTTGGGAATAACTCTTAAGCACTTATTGACTGTGTTTGTTGCTTGAATGCCATTGAAACTAGACAGGTTTAACTTTCGAACAACAGAGGAAACTTTACCAATGCGCTGAATATTATAGGCTTGTTTCGTCTAGGTATTTAAAATCCTCCAAGTCGATTTGCTGAGCTTACGTCACTTGCAGTGTCGTCATTTGTTGTTACCATACTGCCGAAATATCAGAAGCTTTCTATGCATTCAACTGGATCTTGTAACATGATATTGTCTACGCTAAGCTGTTCTCATGGTATTGGTTTTCCAGATATTTATCTCAGATGCGACAATACCCACTAAACCATCCAGATCCAGATCAGTTTCGATTAAAGATTGAAATTCTTGTGAGTAGATTAGTATCTTCAGAATAATTTAAATCCTCTACAGATTTCCTCCTTCCCCTAAACAATCCCAGCTTACGATATTATCTGATAAGGACTTGAGATAATGGAGGTCATTTCTGTTTTACTTCAGCGTTAGCATGCAATGGAATTCCTTACTACCGTATGTTGCTTTGACAATTCGAATTATTTTCCAGGGTATTCTATTCCTCCTCGATGGTTTAGCAATGCTTTTTAACTAATAGTTGATGTTTTAAAACCCAGGTTCTTTCCTGGTTCTTCTTCTATTTATTTCGGTTGGGTTCTTCCACTGTAAGCTGTCGAAAAGATTTTGTTGACAAAGCATTGCTTTCTTAGTTTGTGGTGAACAGTATTCTACGAGTTCTATATTTCTTGGGTTTCTGATTTCTATGATAAGAAGAACGATAGATTAGTTTGAATTTGAAATTTGAATGCGAGATAAATATTGCCAGAGGAGTTTTTTGCCATTAAATAGCGAGATCAGCAAAATGACAGTGAACTGAAAACACATGGTAATTGAAAGCTTATGATACTCGGTCATTGAGAATATAATTCTTGCTAACCAGTAGCATGTAAATGATTTCGAATGTAAATCAATTCGGATGCGTTAAGATGGTATCAAATTTAGATTAGGTTAAGTACGGCGGAGAATATAAAAATTATTGGTGTCTCTGTTTGGGGAATTTAGCCTAGAAGCCTTAAGGAATCTATAAAGCTTTTTAAAATCGATGGATTTTAGGTAAGTTCTATACAGCAAACTCTTCTAGCCTTCTAGTTTTCTTGTCTTTTAGTCTAGTCTTGTCTTCTCAATGCATCTATAAAAGTCATTACTCTTGAACTCCTGTTGTATAGAATAACTAGCAATTGCTTTTAGCACCTAATAATGGTGGATTCTTTCATCTTTGGACTCAGCGAAGAACACTCTTTACAGTTGCTAAAGAGCCAAATAAATCATATCGTACTCCACATAATTAATCTTCATTTAAACCTAGAAAATTGGGACAACAGTTATCCAGCGTCTATGCTACTTTCAATACTTGAATATCAACGATACTGCATCCATGGCAGGCACCATGTTTCTGCATTTCACTAAAAGGTGCCTTTGGTTCCGACTACTATTGGAACCTGTCACTAAAAATACAGTGTATTTAATAAAATTCCCGAAGGTTTTGCACATTCACAGCCTATGGAAAGTATTCTTCAATAATCTACAATCACTTTGCCCCACTGTGCAATGGTTGCCATCGAATAGAACAGTTTTTTTCTTCTTCTTCTTCTGCATCTTCTTTTTTTGTTTTCGGTTTTTCATATTTTCCTGTTGGCTTTGGCTGGATGTTTAGTGTGCGTGTAAAACTATGACTACAACTACAACTACAGCTACAGCTACAATAACACAAACAAATATTATGAAAATAACAACAACAACAATAACTTTTACTAACTGAAATACGTTTGTTATCCGTGTCTGACATTTTGTTTTTATCTGTATTGTTAGTTGTTGTTTAGTGTTGTACTCCTCGTAGTTATTAAAGTTCTCTTTGGGTTTTTGTGCTCGTTGTTTATGTTGTTCTTGTTCTTGTTGGTATTATTATTATTATTATTGTCAATGGTATTTGTTGTTGTTGCTGTTACTGGTATTATTGCTGCTGTTGCTGATATTCTATACATACATACATACGTATATATTTACACAGAATATCTTTGTATTTGTTGGAAATGTGTCTCTAGGCTGTCATTTTCATTTCGATTTATATCTCCATCATCATTTTCAGTACGTTTTTCTTTTTTGTTATTTTCTTTATGGTAACCATTACGTTCTCTATATACCCTACACTTGTATGGTAACACTGTAATGGAATTCGTCTGAAATTTTGTGAATCAATTCATAATCAAATTCAGAAGTAAATTAAATGCATGTCATTCATATCAGAGATCAGCAATGAATAGTTTTTTCGCTACTCATAAGCACTCATGAAATTTTGAATATAAGTGAGTCCAACAATATTGAAATTTACCTTCACTACTCTGATTCATTGGTACTCACTACAACGTTGATTTATAAATACAGGTTGCAATGAGTATGCGTACAACGTTGAAGTTAAATATGTTTGATTCATAAGCTTCTACTCATTTAGATTCATAACTTTAGAAAAATACTCTTATAATAAAGGGTGTTTTTTATAGAGGTATAGAACTTTAAGTTGGCATTACTTTTCAAGATGCCGACCGATTTAACAGCTGTCAAGTGATTTATTCTCAGTTTGGTTTGGCAATTCATCATGAATAGACTCACGCCTGAACAACGCTTGCAAATAGTGCAATTTTATTTCGAAAATAATGGTTCTGTGCGGAAAACGTATCGCGCACTACGTCCATTTTATCGTCGACAAAATCGTCCATCAGAGCAGTTAATTCGATTAACCATGGAACGTTTTCGCACCACGTTTACTCTTATTGATAACTCGCATCCCCAGAGACGCTGTACGGTTCGTACAGAAGAAGCTATTGCTGCTGTAGAGCGTAGCATTGAGGAAGACCCGAATGAGTCCATCCGCCATCGAGCACAGGAATTGGATCTGTGTCCATCCACTTTATGGAAGATTTTGCGGAAGGATCTTGGTTTGCGTGCTTACAAAATCCAACTCGTGCAAGATTTGAAGCCAAACGATCATCAAGTAAGGCGTAGATTCGTCGAATGGGCCCAAAACGAGATTACCGTTGTTCCCGATTTTCATAAGCGAATTTTGTTTAGCGATGAAGCGCACTTCTGGTTGAATGGCTACGTCAACAAGCAAAACTGCCGCATTTGGAGTGAAGGTAATCCTCAAGTGTATGTGGAAACACCGTTACATCCAGAAAAACTGACTGTTTGGTGCGCTTTATGGGCTGGTGGAATCATTGGTCCGTACTTTTTCAAAAACGATGGTGGCCAGAACGTTACAGTCAATGGTGATCGGTATAGAGCCATGATTACTAACTTTTTCATTCCTGGATTGAATAACCATGATGTCCAGGAGATGTGGTTTCAACAAGACGGCGCAAAATGTCACACAGCTCGTGACACAATAGATTTATTGAAAGACACGTTTGGTGATCGCCTAATTTCACGTTTTGGACCTGTGAATTGGCCTCCAAGATCTTGTGATTTAACACCGCTAGACTACTTTCTGTGGGGCTATGTAAAGTCATTGGTCTATGCGGTAAAGCCACAAACGTTTGACCATTTGGAAGACAACATTCGCCGATATACGGCCACAAATGTTGGAAAAAGTCATCGAAAATTGGACGTCCAGATTGGACTACATCCGCGCCAACCGTGGCGGTCATATGCCAGAAATCATATTTAAAATGTAATGCCACAAGATTATCTTTCGGATAAATAAAATTCATGTCAATCGAATAATCCATCGTTGTTTTATTGCAACTTAAAGTTCTATACCTCTATAAAATACACCCTTTACTTATAAATGATTCAAGTGACTCGATTAATTCATTAAAATTTACAGTCTTAGTTGCTGTTGCATTTACAAAAAAAAAAAAAAGAAGATTATTAGCAGAGCAAACACACAACCTTTTAGTGAGTATTTTAGTGTTCGTACGCGAATCATATTTATTTTGTGCCTCGTGTATATGTTGAGTTATGGAGAGTCGAAATCAATAACATCATCCGTGTTCTTAAGTATGAATATGATGAGTACTTAAAACTTTGAATATGAGTAGAGGTTCCATGATATTAAAATAAGTATCAATGCGTATAAGTATCAGAATTTATGAGTATGATTCGATTCTACTTATCTTTTTGAATACTCATTGCTAATCTCTGGTTCATATCAGTCTGGTTATGTAGAAAATTCAAAGCAATCTATCGATTTCTCTAAATAGAATTAAAAACGATCACAATAGTGTTTACATTGAGTTGGTTAACTTTAGTACAAAAAGCAGTCCAACTATATTGGTTCTAGGATGGCAGGGTTGCCAACTTTTGTTGCTTATGAAAATAAATTGGGTTAATGTATTGGGTGTTGATCGTAACGTCATCTCGATCACAGTCTCCATGCTTACAGGTCATTGTGTTATGGGAAGTCACGCGAAAAGAATGCAGCTCCCATCTGACGACTTCTGCCATGGGTGCAGATTCGGTAGGGAAGAGGAGACTCTTGCGAGGTGCACATATAAGTCATTTAGCCCTATTTATTTAGCTTGATGTCAAGGATATACTTACTTACTTACTTAATTAAACCCGTTTATCGGATTTCGGCCTGCCGCAACAGATCCTTCCAGGCGCTCTGCTTCGTGCGCGCCTACGCCAGTTGGTCACACCAATCGATGACAGGGCTTCCTCGATTTGGTCCTTCCAACGGATGCAAGGACGTCCTCTTCGCCGACCTCCGCAGATTCCCGCATCAAATACCCGTTTCGCCGGAGCATCCTCCTCCATTCGAACGACATGGCCGAGCCAGCGCAGCCGCTGGATATTAATACGCTGTACAACGTCTATGTCGTTGAGGAGCTTATACAGCTCACTGTTGGATCGGGGACGGAAATCATTGCCAACTCGCACTGGACCGAAGATCTTGCGCAGTACTTTTCTCTCGAACACTCTCAAGGACGCTGCATCTGTACTTAATAGGGCCCATGCCACGTAGGATGAGTGTCTTGTAAAGTGTTAATTTTGTCGCGCGAGTGAGGTCTCTGGTACTCAATTGCCTATTGAGACCATAGTAGCACCTGTTGGCAAGAGTGATCCTGCGCTTGATCTCCAGACTGACATCATTTCTGGTGGTAACAGCGGAGCCAAGATAGATGAATTCCTTGACCGTATCAAAAGTATAGTTATCGGCCGTAATCTGAGAATCAATACGCCGCGTATCTCTACTTGTCGATAACATATACTTTGTTTTGCCCTCATTTACTGCCAGACCCATCTTACTAGACTCCCGTTCAATAGCACTAAAGGCAGCAGTAACATCTCGCTTGGTATGCCCTATGATGTCAATGCCGTCAGTGTACGCAAGCAACTGGACACTTTTTTGAAAAATAGTGCCATTGCGATGCACTCCCGCCTTTCGCAGAACACTCTACGTGACGAAGTTGAAGAGGTCGCATGATAAGGGGTCGCCTTGTCTGAAACCTCGCACGGTACCAAAAGGTTCGGAGAGGTCCTTTCCTACCTTGACGGAGCTGCTGGAATTGCTCAACGTCATTCTGCATAGCCTTATCAGCTTCGCAGGTATACCGAGCTCAGACATTGTGGCATAAACACGATACCTTATGGGGCTATCGAAGGCTGCCTTATAGTCGACAAAAAGATGCTGTGTGTCGACTTGTTTCTCGTGGGTCTTTTCCAGTGTTTTGACGAATAGCTTCAGTCGTTCACACAATACGCCTGTAAGAACCTTCAAGGATATAGCTTCGTTTATCAAACTCTCAGGCTGGATTTCCAGCGTAGGTTAGTCGCACTTTTAATGTCTTGCCTAGTTTGGTGAAACTTGGTACCTGTGGCATCACAACGAGTGCTCAAGTGAATTTTTGGTATTAAAGCTACCACTCCAACCTACCTACCTACTGTATTGGGGCTATACGATGCGGCATCTTGTTCATTGAGTGTTCAACTCTTCCTAAAGAAATAGTTCTGCTTGACCCTCTTTATTACGTTCGTGCTATCTTCTCTGGGGAGTCATAGACCAGTAGACTTCTTGGATAGAGCATTTAAAGAGGCTTTGAATGAATTATAATTACCGTTTCTAAGATCATTTTGCAGTGCAGGGTATCATATATCCGGTGTTTACCTGTTATCCCGAATGGTTTTATATTTGAAACATCAAAATCCTTACAATGTCATTGCAGAAAATAGCCTTCATTGTAATGGGGCTCAAAACATGATTCCAGCCAAACACTGAATCGGCCTGTATCTGTTTGTCACTTCCCTTACATACATACATAAGCATCAGCATCAGCAGCATTATGATCATCAGCATCATCATGGATGTCATGATGACGATGATGATGAACAAATATTTGATGTCAAGGGGCAACTGTAGAGGTAGTAAAGCGAATAGATGAATGGATAGATGGATGGATGGATGGATAGATGGAAGCAAGCATAGATGGTTGCTTGTATAGATGTTTGTGTGTAAATGAATGCATGGATGGATGGATGGACATGTATAACGCGTTACTGTAAATACCCTTCACATAAAGCCACTGACTGACTGTCTTTATGTTTATGTTTGTTGCTGCTACTGCTGTTGTTGTTGTTGTTGTTGTTTAAATGTTGCTCCCTTGTAACCATTTCTGTTGCTTGTTATTGGCAGGAAAACATTTTGAAAAATGAAAATGAAAATAAAAATAAAATTTAAAGGGAAAGGAAATGTTATTCTCGTAATTTGGTTAAATAGCAGCATGTTTTATATGTAATTTTTTTTCTTTTCCTTTTTGGAAATACTTCAAATTGCTATAAAGTTGTAAATGACGAAGAAAATATAAATTTTTTTTTGGTTTCATTTTATGACTGCAAATATCCTTGGTTGTGTTTTTTTTCTTCTTTTTCTTTGGTCTTTAAAGTGCTATTTTGTTAAAGATTTTTCTAATGCTTATTGGCTGCCGTTGTATGCATAGATTTAACCACAGAATTTAAATTCGGTTGTTTTGTTTTATGAGCCAAAGTTTTAATATTTTTATGTCACAGAGAAATACTGTGAATTAAAGCATGATTCGTTTCTTGGAAAGGAAAGAGGAATTTTTTTTATGTTAACGATTAATAAAATTTTAAATTAGAAATATGAAATACATTTTAAAATTTAAGGATTAAACTCTTAATATTCTCTGGCGGAAAGCAAAAATGTGAAAATTTTTTAACTTTTATGGAGACCAGACAATTTTAGAATGGATATTCCGAAGACACGACTTCCATTAAATCTGCCTATAATTCATTCAAAGTCTGACAATATCTTCAAAGGACTACTATCGAAACTGTAGTGATAAAGAATAGGAAAACATTGAACATTTTCTCTGTCACTTATCGTTACTTGGGAACCATTACACATAATTGGCCATTACAACCCTTCAGTCAGGATTACGGCCTAGCTTCTCACATCACTTATGTTGTGTGTGTTAGTTTTTATAATGGGTGATTTTTTAAGAGCTATATGAAAATTTTTCAAAAAAAAAAACATCAAATTCAGAAAAATGCATGAAATCTTCATTTAAATCGATAGTACGGTCCATATAATTTAATGTTTGAAGATTATTTCATGCAAATGTTGACCGCGACTGCGCCTCAAATGGTCCATCCGCTTAGTCCAATTTTGGCATACTCTTTCCAATATTTCGGCCGGTATCTCACGAATAAATGCTTCAATGTTGTCTTCCAACGCGTCAATTGAAGCGGGCTTGTCTGTATATACATGAGCTTTAACATAGCCCCACAAAAAATAGTCTAAAGGCGTTAAATCGCACCATCTAGGCGGCCAATTGACCGGTCGCGAACGTGCTGTGTGGCATGTGGCACCGTCTTGTTGAAATCACATGTCATGCAAGTCAAGCTCTTGCATTTTGGGCAAAAAAAAGTTGGATACGAGTATCATCTCATGGTAGCGCTCACCATTCACAGTTACTTTACGATTCGCAGCATCTTTGAAGAAGTACGGTCTAATTATGCCACCAGCCCATAAACCGCAACAAACTGTGACTTTTTCTGGATGCATTGGTAGCTTTTGCAATGCTTCTGGCTGATCTTCACTCCAAAATCGTCAATTCTGCTTATTTACGTATCCATGGAGCCAAAAATGAGCTTCGTCGCTGAACACAATTTTTCGATAAAGAATATCCAAGAGCCCATTCACCAAAAATTCTGTGTTGCGGTAGGTCGTTCGCTTTCAATTCTTGCACCAGCTGTATTTAGAAAGGCTCACCCCTAAATCCTTCCACAAAATTTTCCACGTTGTTGAGTAATAGAGGCCCAATTGCTGCGAACGGCGACGAATCGATAATTGATGGTCATCATTAACACTGGCTGATACAGCTGCGATATTTTCTTCAGTTCGCACTCTACGTAAGCGTGTTGGTGGTTTAATGTCCAAAAATGTAAATTTGGTGCGAAATTTAGTCACAATAGCCCGAATAGCCGCTTCAGTGGGTCGATTAAACCGACCATAAAATGGAAGAAGCGCGCGATGAACTTTCTTAACCGAGCACGCATTTTGATAATAAAATTCAATGATTTGCAAGCGTTGTTCGTTTGTAAGACGATTCATGGTGAAATTGTAGACCAAACGGAAGATGTTTGACAGTGAAACAAATTTTTCATATTTTCATTTTGTTGAAAATGTCTGACCTGGGGTTTGAACCGTGGCCTTATGTCTAATAAGCCAACACACTACCTACTAGACTACGGCGACTTTGAATTCCATTTTCCATTGCCTACGCCATTTATCGATAAGTTAATTTTCGAAATGCTGTTTAGAGGAAGCGCCGCTTACTGATAAGTTTCTTCTTCAAGATTGCTTAGAGGGGGTGTCCGTATTCAACCATCAAGTATGTGTAAGCCAAGTCGTGAATAAATCATTCTGATTTGTGGCTTATTTTTATACCTCTGCTTAAACTCCAAAGAAGCAGGCTCAGCGCTGTTATCGGGGTTGTTACAGGGCATTGTATTATAGGAGCGCATGCGAGGCATATTGGTCTTGGACACCTCGCGAATGATTTCTGCAGAAGCTGTGGAGATGAGGAGGAGGATGAAACTATTCTTCACCTACTGTGCACATGCCCGGCACTTGGTCAGAGGAGAAAGAGACACCTGGGTGCCTACTACGTTGAGGACCTAGATGAACTGTCATGCATGGATATTGGTAGTCTGAGTCGCTCCATCGGAAGCTCAGAGTGGTTCCTGGAATAGGGGAGAATGTGACACTGTGGTATCGCAATGGGCCTTGTGTGCGGCCTAAGTGTATCCGCTCATGACTCCATCGAGGGGACAGCCACTTCTACCTACCTACCTTAAACCTCTGCGGTTTAAGAGAACCCCATAGGAATACGGGATCAAATCGCACAATCTCGGTGGCCGGTTTACATCAGAAAGATATTATTGCCCTCCTATTGCTAGCCCCGTGCACCATGAGTGGCGGGACCTGCAGTTTAAAGTCGACTCGGCAATTTTTATTTCATTCGCAGAGTTTTCGCCAGAAACCTGCTGAGAGGAAGTCGTCGAAGAAATATTTTCATAAATCGTTTTGATGTCCGACCTGGGGTTTGAGCCGTGTCCTTTCGTCTAATAAGTCGACACACTACGTACTAGACCGATGACTTAGCCAGTCTAAAATTCACCCAAAGTGAAATTTTCGCAATGCATTGGACTCTTGTTTAACTCATGATGTGGGTTGGAAATGTTCAAAATTCGAAAATTTTATTGGTTCACGTAATCATTCTTCATCTCGATGTGGTTCTAATCGCTGAAGATGATTTTTTTTTATGAAAATTAGGGTCATATTCCAGCGGCTTCAGAGCCCATGCAGCGAACACACATTGTTGTCTGTGGTCGTCCATTATGATTTGAAGAAAAGAGTGAATTAATGACAACTAATTTGAGAGATGTAGCTTGAACAAGGTGACAATATTTACCTGTCAAAGTCCGGAAGTGCCTGTTGGAACTACAGATTGATCATATATTTTGAGCAGATGTCAGAAACAGAAGAGAAGCTAATGTCGAGAGTGAGTTCCATCACAGGTGAATTAAAAATTTGACCAAACCGAATAAGATGGAAAGTCGCCGTAGTCTAGTAGGTAGTGTGTCGGCTTATTAGACGTAAAGCCAGGTTTCGAGCCCCAAGCCAAACATCAAAACAAAACACGAAAGGTATTCCTTCGGCGACTTTCAGCAGATTTCTGGCAAAAACTCTGAGAGCGAGATAAAATTGCCATGAAAAGTTTCTCAAAAATCTGTCGTTCGGAGTCGACTTTAAACTGTAGGTCCCGCCACTCACGTATAATATTAACACACACAACATAAGTGGTGTGAGAAACTAGGTCGTAAACCTGATTGAAGGGTTGTAATGACCAATTATGTATGTATGTGAATAAGATGGTGATGCTTTGTGGAAGTCTTGTACTCCTAGGAAGAATTATTATGAAGAAATTTAAAATTGTTCCTCTTAATTTGGCCAATCTATATGCAGAATAACAATAAAACATACATACTTATAAAATGCTTGTATTTTATTTATTGCCAGAAAGCAAATCTATTTTACGATATACTTTACAAGTACAACATATTGGTTTTCGCATTACATGTCTTGAGATATTAGTAAAGTAAAGCAATAAAATAAATTTAATTTGTTCTCGTAAATCGCTATTTCTTTCTACCATTAACGGGGAGAGGGGGAGAAACTATGTATGTATTTATGGCTGAAAGATAAAAGAAAATCCAAAATTCATAGCATTTGTGTATCGATTGTGTCGCCACCCCCCAGCATGTCTGATAAGCTTTGATTTCATCGCAAAACTACTCATAAATATTAATATTGGAAGCATAGAGAGGACGAGACCAGTCAAGGCAAAAAATAAAAAAAAAATTAAAAAGGAAAGGAAAAATAATGAACGAATCGGCATAATTAGATGATCCCAAAATCAGCCGCTAATTTTTCCGCAATTTGCTTAGTAATGCAATAATAAATACAAATAAAACGATAAATAAATATGCGATACATACACACTTATACACCCACAGACATATGTACATCCCTTTTTTCATCTTATATTTGCCAAGCAAGACCTTTAAAAACAGTTACAGTTTTCAGTTACAAATTCCCTTTTTCCTCTCAAAGGCACAAAGGTTTTCTTTATCCATTCAGCTTAATAATGAAGGGGGGGGGGAGGACAAACAAAATATAAAATTATCTCCGTGTGTGAATGTATGTGTTCAAGCCAATACTACAAAGAATTTATACCCTCAAGTGCTGCACATGTCTCTTCAGTTCAGTTTTTCGTAGGTTTTTTTTCTTCGCTTTGAACTTGTAACGTGATTATGTAGCACCAACCCGTCCGTCATCTAGTCAACCAAATAAACAGCCAGTCAACCGTATAGCCAACCAACCAACCAACCAAAGAAATACTCACGACCAACAATTTATGGATCCATTATACTCCCATATTTCAACCAATTTTATACAAATACAACATAAATAACAACAACAACAACAAGCACACAAGTGCTAAATTACAGAAATTTAAAAGAATGAATTCATATGAACGAAATTTGGAAGTCTTTACAACAGGACCATCAAAGTTATGACAAATCCACCTCAAGAGTCGTAAGAGGTTTTGATATTTTGATTCTTAGGGTAAGGTCTTGCCGCTTTTATCGCTCCAATCATTCTAAATTTCGAACCTTGACTGTGTACCTTTAGTTTTATGAACCGAAAAAGGTCACAGGGTGTCAAATCATGTGGCTTTGTGGTACGAACTAATGAAACTTTAATCCAAAATACTCCAGGGCGGGAACAGAACTGTGAAATAGGAGCCAAGGAGTGCAAAACTCATAAAGAAACTCGTGGGAATATTTTAAGGTCGAGGTCATCGGAATATGTGCTCAATTCAACCTTTGAAGTACAAAGGATGGAACAGATGTTTGAGATGTTTGAGCTGGAGTTTGAAGCGCGGACTCTCGTTTAATAAGTCAACACACCACCTACTAGGCTGCCATGAGTTAACTTCTTCTGCAAGTAAAGTCCAATTAAAAAAGTCGCTGTAGTCTAGTAGGTAGTGAGTTGGTTTATTAGTCGTAAAGCCAGGGTTCGAGCCCCAGGCCAGACATAAAACAAAATACAAAAATTATTTCTTCGGCGACTTCTGGCAAAAACTCTGAGAGTAAATAAAAATGCCATGAAAAAGTTTCTCAAAAATTTGTCGTTCGGAGTCGACTTTAAACTGTAGGTTCCACCACTCATGTATAAAACTAACCCACACAACGTAAGTGGTGTGAGAAACTAGGACGTTGTACAATGGGTCAATTCGACCTCCGGGTACTGTATTTGTCTTAATTGACAAGTACACGTCCTCTAACTTAACCTAACCTAACCTAAAGTCCAATTAAGAATTTCGTTCACTTTTGTTTAGTTTTAGTATGAAAGAGGTTGGTAAGCATTGTAGTTCAGTTAAGCCTCCACAGTACCAATCCAAATTGGTCCATCCCCTATAACATGCCTCTTCATTCACAAAGCACTCCCCTGTTCTATTCTGGTAATTTCGTTTTTTTACAAATTGCGATCGAATTCCTTTAAAGTTCTGCTTTGTTTGGTATTGGCAGAGACATTAAAGGGATATGTAAACATATTGTCAGTCAGTTTACAATTTTGCCTGGTGACCCCAGCGGGAATTCCATGCTTTTTTTTTGGTTTTTGTTTTTCTTTGTTTGGCCTCCTGGTTTTCGACAAATACCGGGAATACAAGCGTATACATTGGGAAATAAAATCATTGCATACTTTCAAGGGTGTACAACAACAACAACTCCCTTTTACTTTCAATCACAGTTTCAATGAGAGTTACTTTGTATTTGTGTGTGTGTTTGTGTGTGCGAGTGTTTATGTAGATTTTCTGTCAATAAAATTTTTGGGGGTTGCTTGTCAATTGGTTTACTGGCTGATGTTGTTGTTGTTGTTGTTGCTGTTGTTTCCATTCACATTCCTGCTGTTTTGATGGCTCTTGTCTTTAATTTTAGACGCACACTTGCCTTTTATAACATGATTATCTGACGATTTGATTTGTCGCTCTGAGAGAGACACACACACACACACACCTGTAACTTACACTCGCTTACACTATCATACACTTGTTTGTGTGCACAACGGAAAAATTACGATTAAAAATAAATTCAAACACGAAAATCAAACATGATTTGAAAAAGTAAAATCGAAAGGAAGAACAAAAAAAAATAGAATAACGGAAACAGGAAATACCATAAATTTGATGTGTTTGTTTAACTAAGTGTCTGTCTGTCTGAGTGTGTGTATGTGTTTGTGTATTTTAAGTGTTTATTTAGCCAACCACTCGGTATGTACGAGTATTATGCTTACAATACAAAATTTTCAACATTAAATATGAAATGAAGTGCAAACATTTAAAATGTTTCGTAAAATACTTGGTATTTATTTCTTTGTTTATTTGTTTACTTTTGCAAATCTATACTCGATTCAAAGGGCAACAACAAATAAAATGGAAAATATTTTCCCAAATCAATTTTATAATTGGCTTGAATCAATTTTTATGTTTCTTTAGTTTTTAAAGTTCTTCTTCTGTTTTTTAGATTCCAATTGGTTATGCTTGCTTGGTACTTTTCTTGTAGAAATTCATTGAATTTATGAAAATTCTCTTTATTTTGTTGTGGCATTGGCACATTCGTTAGAGTCTGTCTTACAAAGCAAAAAAAAAAAAAGAAAACGAATATTATTTCAAATCAATTCGTTTGCCTTTGATTTGCATATTGAGTTGCCAATTTTAATGTTTTTCATGCATTTTTACTAAAGGCAACTACTGTTTTAAGTTCTTAAGAGTTTATTTCTTTCTGTTTTAAAATAGCAAACAATTTGAATTTGAATTTGAATTTATTCCTATTATCGTAATCAAAATTTATAGAAGGAACTTACGATCACAACAAACTTTTTTCAATCAAATAATCTCTAGCTTTACCCTTCTTGGATAATTCTTTATCGATATGTAAAGTTTTTGTGGTGTATATCCAAAACATTGAAGTCGCAGTAGTCTTGTTTTGGCTTATTAGAGCCCGTGGTACAAATCCCAGTTCAGACATCTTAAACAAAACGACTTCCTCTCAGCAGTTTTCTGACTAAAACTCTGAGAGTGAAATAAAATTGCCATAAAAAAATTTCCAAATATCTGTCGTTCAGAGTCGACTTTAATCTGTAGGTCCCAATACTCATGTATAAAATTAACACATACGACATAAGTGGTGTGATAAGCTAGGGTTGTAATCCTGACTGAAGGGTTGTAATGACCAGTTATACATACGTACGTAAGTCAGTAATGTCCAATGTAGTTCTATTTATGTCTTCAGAATGCTAGCAGGCATCTGGCATTGAATTCCGCCATACTCTAGGAAAACTGCTTCAGCATTAGCTTGTGTTTGACAGCCTGTGATAGCACTATACCGCTTGATCTGACGTGAAAATGGAAAAAATGCACTGTTTGGCTAAGAACTGCTCCCCATTCCATCCTATTTTCTGAACTTATAATTGACTAAGTTTTCCTAGATGCCAATCTGTTATGAGTGTAACGACTAATCATGTCACATCCCTTGTATTCGTCTTAAGAATAGTCTGAATGTTCCAGAGCGTTCGCCTGTAGGTTTGCTAGTATATGGTAATATTTCCTTAAAGCTTCCTTAGTGTAGGACCTATTGATCATGATTCCCTGCATAGTAAAGGGTCCGCCAAATAACTTTTTTTTTTGAAAATGCTTTAAAAAAAAAACTACTGAATATTTTCTCAAATTTCTTTTTTTATTTGAAAGTACAGTCCTTCCGGTTAATAATGGAAAACAATTTCATTCAAATGGCTGTCTCGGCTGGCCATGCAGTAGCCTACACGATCGATCCAATTTTTAAGCACATTATCGATTGTGTGCAGCTGTATTTCACCAATGACTTCACGAATATTGTCCTTTAAAGCGTCAATTGTCTCTGGCTTGTCGGCGTAACACTTATCTTTGACGGCACCCCACAAATAGTAGCCCAACGGTGTCAAATCGCAGCTCCGAGGTGGCCAAACGACATCAGCTCTGCGGTTGATAATGCGATCTTCAAAAACAGGGCGCAAAACATCGAGTGTAGCTTCGGCTGTGTGACACGTAGCGCCGTCCTGTTGAAACCAAATGTTGCCAATATCCTCCTCTTAAATTTTTGTGAACAAAAATTCGTTCAACATGGCCGGATAACGATCGCCATTGACTGTAACGGCCAGCCCTTGCTCATTTTCGAAGAAAAATGGCCCAAATATGCCTCTGGACCAAAATCCGCACCAAACAGTGACTCGTTTTGGGTGCGTCGGCTTTTCAATGTATGCGTGCGGGTTTTCTGTGCCCCAAATGCGACAATTTTACTTGTTTACATACCCGTCAAGATCAAAATTAGCTTCATCTGAAAAGATGATTTTTTTTTGGAAAAATCGGAATATTCTGATGTAGGCTACATGGCCAGCCGAGGCAGCCATTTTAATGAAATTATTTTCCATTATTAACCGGAAGGATTGTACTTTCAAATAAAAAAAGAAATTTGAGAAAATATTCAGTAGTTTTGTTTAAAAAAAAAAGTTATTTGGCGGACCCTATAGATATGTTGGTTTGTAATTATTTTTGTCCAGATTCCTCTAAGGCATGAGTTTACGAAGGCATGGAGCCTGCTAATGGCTTTAGAGGATCTGTATTAATTTTTCGTACCTATAAAGCATTACAGATTTTCTATTTTAGTTGACTATAGTGTTTCGTTTTTATCTTTTTAAAACGATTATTTCCTGTAAATTAATTTGAAGCTGAAGAAATTGTTTGCTTTTCTTTACTATTTTCACCAACGCCGGGCAAACTTTTTATAGAATCCTTTTACTACAGAGATCAACCATTACAGAGCATAATGTAACGATCTACAGACATATGTCGCGTATTTTACTGTAAGTGACCATTCACTCCATTTATACTTTAGCCTTTCATGGTCAGGCAACTTCTAGAACCTCACTGTTGATTTGTTGTTGTTAAATTTTTCATTTCCATCTTTCGTGGTATCTTGTTCTTGTATTTTTGGTTTTGTATTCGTTTGTTTTTCCTCAAATATGGTTTTTATTCTGTTGCATATTCTGGTGTTCAAGACTTCAAATGCTTGTCTTGTTTTTTATCCAATAACTTGCATAGGCGTCGTAGTCTAGTAGGTAGAGTGTTAGCTTGGTTGACTTGGACATCTCGAACTAAATGAAATATGAATAAAAATATTTCTTCTGTGACTTCCTCTCAGACATACATAATTGGCCATTACAATCCTTCAGTCAGGATTACGGCCTAGCTTCTCGCACTACTCATGTTGTGTGCGTTAATTTTATACGTGAGTGGCGGGACCTATAGTTTACCGTCGACTCCCAATGACAGATTTTTGAGAAACTTTTCATGGTAATTTGCTGAGAGGAAGTTGCCGAAGAAATACTTTTTTTTTGTATTTTGTTTTGATGTCTGGTCTGGGGTTCGAACCCTGGCTTTACATATAATAAGCCAACACACTACCTACTAGACTACGGCGACTTCTTCTGTGACTTCCTCTCAGCATTTTTTTTTTTTGGCAGAATTCCCATGTAATGTTTACCAAATTTTCGTTTAGTCTTCATTAAACAGCACGTTCCTTCCACTCGTGAAGAATTATTAACTCACGTAACATGGGTTGTGTGAGAAGCTTGGTTGTAATCCTGACCAAAGGGGTTGTAATGAGTAATTATGTTAAGTAAGTTGTGTAGTTCTATCGGCGGCTTATAAGCGTGGATTTGTTTTTGGGAACAATTGGTTGTAAGACCAGCTCTTTTCGTTTCTTCCTGGACTGGGCTTAGTTTGTTGGTTTACGGGTGATTTCAAAGGGTAGCAACGCTCTTCTGGTGGATTATTGAAGCCACAATTATGATGTATTAATTTACATGGGGATTCATGGATTCAAGAGATATTTATTAAGTTATTGTCTTCTCAAACCATCCCGAAAGAGCATAAGAAAAGGACGTTTTCATATAAAGATGAAAATAAATTTAAAATTTTACGTATTTTTCGTTGAAAGTTACTTAAGTTAGTTTACTGTCAGATATTCTGATTGTAAGCTGCACGTTTAATGAAAAATTAAACTCTTATCCTCCTTTTCTTTGTGAGTTTACCTTTTAGTTTTTAGAAACCTTTTCGTGTCCATTTTCTTATTCTACCCACTTACTTCCCTTTTGCTCATCAATTTATGCTGAGGTGTCAAAGTGCCAAACAGTTATAGTTTTTGGTTACACAATGTTCACATTCACACGTTTCTTACAACGGCTTTTAATTCTTTTTTTTTTTTGTCTTCTTCGTCTTCGGTGTTCACATTTATTGTCGATCCGTTTAAAGTTTACGGAAGAAATTATTATCGACCTACCCAGGCAAACCAAAATATCAATTCACACACGGACGGACCATGAAAGCGAGAAAAAAAATTAAAGAGAACACCAACGACAATAGCAATAACAAAAAGGCAGAGAGAAAGAGCGATGAGGAAGAAGAAAAAAGCAAAAGGAATAACAAAACAAAACAAAGCAAATAAATAAATAAACAAAAGCATCAATACAAATTTATTTATGAAGGACACTTGAAATTATTGCATGAAACACGCAAACATAAATAGCAACAACGACAACGACAACAACAACAAAACAAAACAAAAAAAAAAGGAAAAACTGTTCCACATGAAATTTCTAATTTACGAGTCGAATATGTATGTATAGGGAGGGAGCATTGGGTTTTTGAAGAACATAAAACATAAAACTACTGTGACTACTGCTACTCCTGGTCTTAATAGTTTTCTGTTGTTGTTATTGCTGTTGTTACTGGTGGTATAATGTCGTCTGAGCGGCAGTAAAGCTGCTTGACTGTGCTGCCAAGTCAGTCATACCCAACCATTCCAGCCAGCCTGCATGACTCAATGTCTATTGAATTTATAAAAATTGTCTGTCTAGAAAGTTGTTTATGTTACATTGCAGGACAAAAGTGAATATTTCACAGGCGAATTTTTTCACCACAATAATTCGGGAACTATAATCAGAATAAGAGCTTTCCTATCCAGTTCCCAGTTGACATCAGTCAAGTAAGCGATAGAAAATTGTATACGAATGTCGCTTGCCTTTGGAGAAGACACCGGCTACACTACACTGTGGGTTCTGTGGACATGGAAGAATAAAAGGTAGCAACTCAGCTGACTAAGCGTTTGTCCCTAGGCATACGCGGTCAAAGTCTGAAAATACTGTACAATCGCTTTCACAGAAGCAGTAACAAAAAAGAAGAGGAGCAGACCACTGAACATCTTCTTGACGCTTAAGAACTTGAGATATAAAATTTTTGGGCATCCAAATAAAATTTTTAGTCTGGTCAAAAGCATCTTTATAGCATCGTCGGCATAGCTGAGAAGTATTAAATTTTAGGCCTGCGGCGAAATAAACACAATGATACTACAACGAGATTTTTGATAGGACTCAAGTGAGCAACGTCTGCCAAGTTAATCATCATCTGCATCGTCTAAGTCGCACTTTGCGGAATTGCTAAGTGATATTACTTCGCGAGGTGGTCAGTTTCCGGTCTGCTGTTCTATTGGACTTCTACTAATTCTTTATGACACTCATTCTTCTACTAATTCTTGGTATTCACTGTTAAGGCTGGCTTTAATAATTTAATCAGCTGTCCCTAGTACTTCTTACAAACTCAGACGTCTCGAACACCACGAAATATGAAAACATATTTCCTCCGACAACTTTCCCTCAGCAGCATTTTGGAATAAAAATCTGAGAGTGAATAAAATTGCCATGAGAAAATCTGTTGTTCCGAGTCGAATTCAAACTGTGCGGCCCGTCACTCATGTATACAATTAACACACACAACATGGGTGGTTTGAGACGTTGAGTTGTAATCCTGCTTAAAGGGGTTTCTATCTAATTTTCCGTACTGGTTTGTAATTTTCTTTCGAAAGGTAAGTATAGTTTGATTTACGATGTCTGAGGTTTTCTTTATCAAATGGGGTAATTCCAATGCCGATTGTACGGCTGTATTTTTCAGGTTGCTATGCGAACAAGTCTCCTACTCAATAGCAAATTTGGCATCTCTCTTGATAAGGCACTTCGGTGTCTTCTTAAAAGTATAGGTTTTGGATAGTCGTCTATAAAATATAACTTTGATGGGATACTGAGCTCCTCTCGCAACGACCAAGGTTTTTCGATTTTTCACTTTATGTTCAAAGTCTAAATACAATTGGACATGTTTATTGCAGTCATAACGTAGAAGAGAAGAAGCATAGAGAGAAGCACGAGTATATATTTTGAGCTTATGGGCTTAACTTCAGACGTCTCCCTATATCCTGGAACCCTAATAAGAGTGAGACGTAGGTGATCATTTAGGTGATGTTCGTGCGGGATTTCCAGGGTTGGTTATCTATACAAGGAGCTCGTGACAAAATTAATAGCTTAGTGACATAATTATAAACGGCTCTCGGTTTTTTCTTTTATTTCTGAGGTTTTTTGGATTATACAGTCTATAGAAACTGTCTAGCTTTGTTAAAAATTATATCACGTTCATAATCGAAACTATCACTGATAAAAATCTGCAGTACCTCCCTGAAATAGGTCACTGTCTAGTAAAATACACTCTTCATACTCATCTTTTTAACTTTCAATTTCCTTAAACGGTATACGTTTACTATTAAAGTTTTTGTTTTGTTTTTCTTCTCGTGTGTCTCGAAACCCTTCAATAACCGTCCCATGCCCAATTGCATGTCTGAACTCTGGACATTGGTCATTAATGCGTTTCACAACCTGTCAAATTGGGCCACATTTATTGTTTAACACGCACATTCACTGATTTTTGACGCCAATTGTTGTTCCCTAAACGTATTTATGTATGTATGCATGTATGTATGTGGACAGCAATGTACTGGGGAGGGAAACGAAACACGAAATAAACGTAGGAATCGATGAACAATAAAATGTAAAAATGATTTACAATAAAACCCATCTGTATGTGTGTGTGTGTGTGAGTCTATAACACGTGTATAGTTCCTACCAACTCTTCAAAGTCCATATCTAGGCCTGTGGTGGAATACGTTTAAAAACGGAAGCGCCAACAATGACTCGCAACTGAATGTTTCAATGTTTCGTGTAACGCGCAGCAACGTTTAATACGCTGTCATGGCCGTATGTGTGTGATTTATATGTTGCATGTGTATGACATGTTGCTGCTGCTGATATTGTTGTTGTTGTTGCTGTTGATTGTCATGTAGAACATTTACGTGTATTTTGTTGTATTTATTTATTGTTTTTGATGCTATTGTTGTTGTTGCTGTTGTATTGCCGTTTATTGAACATTGGAAATGAGTAGAGGTTTGACAATAAGAAATATTTCCTTACAATACAGTGCGGCATAAAAGTTGGAGAACAGTACGGCACAGTTTAAATAAACAATTTGTTTGAGACTTAGTTTGTAAAACTATAAGTTGAAATGTGTGAAACAGTGATATTGCATGAGGAAGTTATGTTCTGTTCTTCTGTTCATGTGGCCTTACTTACATACAGACATACCAACAGGTCAGGATTACGACCTAGCTTCTCACACCACATATGTTGTGTATGTTAATTTTCTACATGAGTGGCGAGACCTACATACAGTTTAAAGTTTTTTTTTAAAGAAACTTTTTCATGGGAATTTACTCGGAGTTTTCTTTTCAGAAATCTGCTGAAATGAAGTTGCCGAAGAAATATTTTTTCATATTTCGTTTAGTTGGAGATGTCTGACCTGGGGTTTGACCTTGTCTACTAAGCCAACACACTACCTACTAGCAACCTACATGAATCCTTACTGCCCATACCAAATACCTCTCTGTGAAGTGGATAGACAGGAAATCGGCACGGTAAGCAGTGTATCCGATAGTCTATCAGCTTACTTAAGCAATCAAATCTAAACATGCTGAGAAAAACAAATTAGAAGTGCAGCCGCTTTAAGCGTACTTCACTTGGATGCCTATCAAGGGTCCTATTGAAGTAATTACTATAACGCCTGTGGTACCGTATGTCTATAATTTTAGACTGGCATCGTTTCTCAGACATCTCAACAATTTTTCAAATGCATGAGACTTATCAACCACACCTCTGACTCGGCAAGTTACAGTCAAAGGAAAAAGTCTACATACAGCGGTGTATGTATGTTTTTTTTTAATTGAAAAGGTGTAATTTTGTTTAAGGCAGTTACAACTAGGAACCTTTGAAGACAAAAACAAATATAAAAAATGTACTGCAGAAATTATTACAAAAAAAGAAAATTAGCGGGGAAAAAAGGTGTGTATGTAGACATACACCGTTGTGTATAGACTTTTTTCTGTGACTGTATGTTGATTATTTCTGGGTGTCAAAAATCTATTGTTCAAGGTTCCCAAGTGTCGCACAATGGTAAAGAAGATGATCTGTGGTCACTTGCAAGATTGTAAACTGATCGACTGAAGCAGTTAGCCTAACAGCTACAATATTATAAAACCATGATCAAATTTTTAGTCTAAGATTAAGTGTGGAAAGGAAGCTTAAATAGAGAATTAATGGACTTGAAAACTCTTCTATAAGGTAATAATATGCCTGAAGGACACAATCTGACTTAAACTCGTTATATAGATGTAGTCCAAAGCATTGAATGACTATGAAGAATTCTAGAATTCTATTCTATTTTGTTGTAGTCTGGTTAAGGGACTATGAAATGCTGGCAATGGGTGATTTTTTAAAAGTTATAGGAAAATTTTTCAAAAAAACACATCAAATTCAGAAAAATGTATGAAATCTTTATTTGAATCGATAGTACGGTCCATATAATTTAATGTTTGAAGATTATTTCATGCAAATGTTGACCGCGACTGCGTCTCAAATGGTCCATCCGCTTAGTCCAATTTTGGCATACTCTTCTTCATTTCGGCCGGTATCTCACGAATAAATGCTTCAATGTTGTCTTTGAGTGCGTGAATTGAAGCGGGCTTGTCTGTATAGACATGAGCTTTATCATGAGCCCCACAAAAGATAGTCTAAAGGCGTTAAATCGCATGGTCTAGGCGGTCAATTGACCGGTCCCGAACGTGAAATAAAATGTTCACCGAACTCGCCTGTCAGTAAGTCCATTGTTACGCGTGCTGTGTGGCATGTGGCACCGTCTTGTTGAAACCACATGTCATGCAAGTCAAGCTCTTGCATTTTTCGCAAAAAAAGTTGGATATCATCTCACGGTAGCACTCACCATTCACAGTTACGTTACGATACTACGGTCCAATGATGCCACCTACCCATAAACCGCACCAAACTGTGACTTTTTCTGGATGCATTGGTAGCTTTTGCAATGCTTCTGGCTGATCTTCACTCCAAAACCGACAATTCTGCTTATTTACGTATCCATTGCGCCAAAAATGAGCTTCGTCGCTGAACACAATTTTTCGATAAAGAAGTGGATCTTCGGCCAACTTTCCAAGAGCCCATTCACCAAAAATTCTGCGTTGCGGTATGTCGTTCGGCTTCAATTCTTGCACCGGCTGTATTTTGAAAGGCTTCACACCTAAATCCTTCCGCAAAATTTTCCACGTTGTTGAGTAACAGAGGCCCAATGGCTGCCAACGGCGACGAATCGTTAATTGATGGTCATTATTAACACTGGCCGATACAGCTGCGATATTTTCTTCAGTTCGCACTCTACGTAAGCGTGTTGGTGGTTTAATGTCCAACAATGTAAATTTGGTGCGAAATTTAGTCACAATAGCCCGAATAGCCGCTTCAGTGGGTCGATTAAACTGACCATAAAATTGGAAGAAGCGCGCGATGAACTTTCTTAACAGAGCACGCATTTTGATAATAAAATTCAATGATTTGCAAGCGTTGTTCGTTTGTAAGACGATTCATGGGTTAAATTATAGACCAAACTGAAGATGTTTGACAGTGAAACAAAATACGAAACGTGCGTGAGCTGTTTAAACCAGTGTTGCCAAAATGATAACAGCTAAAAAATTACCCGTTAGTTCAAGTCGTAGATTGTGAAGTTTTCCTTTTCTTTTCTGAGCAACATGGATAGTTCTCTTCGTAGTTTTTAATAACTCCATGCTTCAGAAGTATTACGAATGAATGTTTCATTCTACAATCAAGATATCTTATCCTATTTTTATCATTTTTTCATTATTTTTATGTACATAAGGTCCTTAGGAAGCACGTTCCCCATCTTAATAATATTTCTTTGCTTTTGTTTCAGATACATCAAGCAAGTTCTACTGTAGCAGACTCTAGGATAACGTCTTCTGTGAAAATATAATTTAGAGCGGTAAGTCCTTATATACATTCTAATAAATTTAAGCTCATTATTCTGATTTTTTGAAAAAAGTACAAGTTTTCTAAAACTCTAGAGACTAAAAACAATAAATAAAATAAATGTGAAATAAATCCCGTGTATTGATTCAAAAAATTCCATTGAATATAAGGAGAAGACCTTCCACTTGTTTCATTAAATCCCGTACAATATTTTTCGAAGCCGACTGATTTTTTATAATTTCCGGCAGTTTCTTGATATTGATTTCAAAACCAAGAAAAATAATCCTTTTTTTTTGAGAAATTTGAAGTCTCACGCACTATAGTATACGAGGAATATAATGACGGCCATTAAGAAAACAATACTCAAAAAAAAGGAGAAAAAAATGTGGCGTCTTTAAGTCTGTTGCGTTATTGTTGCGTGTCGATAAATGCCACAAATTGTTTTTCGATTTTTTCTGTTGCCGTAATCCACAAATTTACGATGACATTTCAAATCCCTCACTTGGTCATGCCATGCCACTGCCACTGCCACTCTTATAATGATTGGACAAGTGTTTCATGTTTTTTATTTTTGTTTTAAACATTTCCTTTCAACATTAATTGTTAATTGAGGTTGTTGTTGTTGTTGTTGTTATAAAAAAGCTGGCCATTAAATCAATAATTGGACTTATCCAACTAATTGCTTTGATTTTGTGGCAAATTGAGTCATTAGCAAGAGCATAACGAAAAACGCACAAATCAGATGAAATCACGCAGGCCACAAACGTTATGACAGCTGTTAAAGACACTGTGGTAACAGGTGTTGAACACTTTTTTAGGTTTTTAAGTAAAGATTTTTGGTATTATCTCCGGCATAATGCTAAAAATATTTATCTTGCTCATGAGCCATTTCCGAAAAAACTTTATCATCCGCAGTAGACTACTTTAAATCAATTTTCCAATGATCAGTTAGAAAACACCTGATTCCTCAACTTAAGTGACCAATTACCAAAGTGTTGTTTTTTATATTCAAAACAAGAAAAAACAACAAGAAAAAAACTTTAATTATTGTCTCCCCAATACAACTTTGTTGCCTTAACACGTTCGCCTCGCTCTTATATATGTATACCCTTCGTATGGCATCTATTGATGGTGCCATGAAGCAAATCTAAAACAATTTGTTGTGAACACTTTACAAGGCCATCATCACCACCAGTGATGATGAGCATATGAGAGCATATGAATGCCAACGAATACATAACGGCAAAGCAGCAGAGCCCAGACAAGGCAAGGCAAGGCAATGCAGAGGGCATTATAATCACATCTTGATGATGTCGCCTAAATGGAAGAACACGCGTCAACAGCATTCAACTCAAACACCTCAAAAAATTAAAATACTACTGGCGCCACATTGGGCACATGCAACTGCAACAGTTTTTCCGTAACCATCTCCTGCTGCTCAGCGCCTCACATTGTATTTTGCATTTTGATTTTGTAAAATGCAAAATATGAGAGCAAGAAACAACCAAAAAAAACCCCCGTAAATTGAACTCAACAACTCATATGCATAATGGGCATGTATAGTAGGTATGCCATTCCATTGATGGACAGACAAAGGTACATACTTGGAACTATGCAACCAGCCAACCAACCAACCAACCACCCAAATAGTAGAACTACAATCTCATGTAGTGGTAGTAGTGGCAGTGATAGTAGTGCGGATAAATGTATGTAGTCTGTGTGATGCAAATAATTGTGTGTTGTTCCCATAAATGTTTTTTTTTGGTTCAAAATATGAATTTTTCGTTCTGCCAGGATGATATTGGAGCTGATGTCAATATCAAAACGAGGGTTGTTAATTAAGGTATAAATTCATAGAATAGTTTTAAACACAGCCCTTCTTCTACAATATGGAATGGAGTTACTTGATATCACCTTCTTACGAATCTCAAAACAACTGGTTGTGAGGCAGTGCTTCCATTTCCATTTCCAGATTCCATTTAGTGAGTGTTTGATCCTAGTGTTTAACGTCGATTTTAATAAAGATGTCACAGCTAAGGTTTGGACTCAAAGCCAATGCAATACCCAGTAGCTTGCGACTACCACTGGTAACGTTTTACCGTCAAATCTTTGGTACTTCCTTGGGTACTTTTCTTTTCTGCTGTAATATCACTAAAGTCTTGCTACAACTAACAAAGAGTGGGGATAATAATTTTGAAAACTAACTTGAATTGGAAAAGAATTGACATCCACCATTATGGAAAATATCTAGAGTCCAATAATCTACCCTGAGGGCGCCCAAAAAGAACAATCCACAGACCGTCGCAACTGTCATGGTAGTACCCTACCTCAAGTAAATAAACTAAATTCAAATCTTATAACACCATCATCGACCATATGGAACAAACGGTAGAGTGCTGCTCGCCATTGTACTTATATTTCATAGGCTGTGAGAAGGCTTTCGATAAACAAAATCGCGATTTAATTCGCTGTACAATCGAGTATAGAGAAATCCCTCTCGAATGCATGCACCTCTTAATACCACTCGTAGGATAAAACATGGCAAATTGCATATAGGATAAGTTAGTACAGTGAAAGATCCACTGGCGGACAGCTCTAATAGGCGGACATCTCCGCTAGACGGACGGTTTTCTAAGTCCCGTCAATTAGGTCGTATTTTTAGAGCAAATTCATCTCCCCTGGACGGACGCTCTGTTGGACGGACGCGGACACCTGTTTTTCCAAAAACATCTCCCATAGGCGGACAAATAAATTTTACAAAATGCAAAGCTGAGCAATTTTATTGTATTTCGGTTTATCCCCCTTTTATACTATGCGCAATGTGTAGAGATTACATAAATTTTTCTTTGTTGAGTGTGTATTTTTCAACTTAATCAGATTATGTAACATTGCGTAGTGCGGTGATTCCCCGGTTTATTATTTTATGTAATGTGATGTTCTTAGACAAAATCTAAATTGTGATTCCTCTTTTTATTTTGGTTTATGCGATAACAGATGGATGGTCATTAAATATGATGTGAAAGTTTAAAGTTAGTGTGTTTTAAAATCGCAAGGTGTTAAGATGGCTCCGCCAAATTTTCTTTCATTAAAAGAAAAAGTGTCTGTAATTGATATCGCAGAAAATGAAAAACTTTCAGTTCGAGACATCGCAAAAAGGTTTGTGTATTTCAAATTTCGGATAAGCCAGCCTTATTCACCCTTGCTTTTTTTAACAGATTTAATATTGGAAAGCCTCAGGCTGCCAATGTTTTAAAAAATAAAGATTGCATCAAAAACAAATGGCAGTCTGGGGATAATGTGAATAGCAAGAAGAATTTTATGTCAGAGAAGGGTTCTAAAGTAGACAAATTGGTCTTCGAATGGTTTTCTTTGGTTAGAGCCAAGAATATTCCACTTTCGGGGCCAATCGTTAAGGCAAAAGCCAAAGAAAATAGCAGAAAAAGTGGGCTATAATGAATTAACTGTATCCGATGGTTGGCTGCAGAAATGGCGTAAACGTCATAATATTGCTTTCAAAAGCATATCAGGTGAAGCTGCAGACATCATTCCAGAGGATGTTACACAGTTCAAAGAAAAACTCCCTTCAATACTCAGTAAGTACAGGCCCGAGGATGTTTACAATGCTGACGAGAGTGGTCTATTTTTTCGGGCATTGCCTAACAGAACACTATCTCTAAAGTCAGAAAAATGTACAGGTGGTAAATTGTCTAAGGAAAGACTCACAATTCTATTTTGTGTTAATATGTTGGGAGAGATGGAAAAACTATTGGTTATTGGTAAAGCGGCTCGCCCACGAGCCTTTAAAAACGCCGCGGTTGCCGCTTTGCCGGTTGATTGGAAATCAAATAAGAAGTCTTGGATGACTGGTGAAATTATGACGGAGTGGTTTAAAGGGTTGAATAAAAAAATGATGTTATGCAACAGAAACATTATTTTATTTTTAGATAATGCTGCATCCCCCCCAAAGGAGTTAGTCCTAACAAATGTAACAATATACTTTTTACCAACCAATACCACATCTGTTTGTCAACCGCTAGACCAGGGCATTATTCAAAATTTTAAAGTTAATTATAGGACCTTAATTTTAAAGCACATCATATCAAAAATGAATTTATCGAATTAGGCCTCAGAGCTTTCAAAAGGTATAAATGTTCTTGATGCCTTATATTTCATAAAAACCGCTTGGGAAAAAGTTGAACCTGCCACTATTGAAAATTGTTTCCGGAAGTCCGGATTCATGCAAACAAACGATGATGTTGAGGAATTCGAACCCCAAGATGACTTGCCTTTATCAACATTAATAAATTTCTATAAATTATCCGATGTAAATGAAGATAATTTTGAAGATTTGGTTAACATTGATGAACGTGCTTCAACTGAAAATGATTTGATGGAAAATATTTTGGAAGATCCAGAAGAAATACTTATTAGTGATGAGGACCAAGAAATTCATTCGGAGACCAACGGAATAAATACCTTTGAAGAAGCTTTTACACAAATTCAACGATTAAAAGCCTTTTCGTCAAACGACTTTGTAGCATATTCAAAATTAATGAATTTAGAGAGCCACTACGAGAATATGTGGAAAAAAACAAACAACAATAAACAAACAACAATACAACAATTTTTTAGATCTTAATAATATTTCTTGCCTTTATATGTCAGTTAATTAGCTACTCTGAATATAAAAACGTATCTACGTATGTACAATGTATATGAATATGGGAAAAATAAAAGTTAATGAAAATATTTTTAAAGATTATTTTTTATCACAGTTATCTTTGGCAACAAATAATATACAGGTAAATATGTATTTATTAAATTTTTTCCGAAGTATTTTAACAAAATATCCCTTGGACGGACATCTCCCCTAGGCGGACAAAAATGCCTCGACGGTCGGTGTCCGCCTATGGGAGCTTTCACTGTATTTAGTTTAGGTATTCGAGAACCAAGTCCTGAGCCACCACTTAAATTTATTATAGTTCTTGATTTGATTCTTGAAAGAATCCATGATAACGGCAGGGAGATTACAGGATCGTTTGAACGATATTTGATTTGTCTAATAAGTGAGGTTATCGATAGTAGGTTGCAGACGGCGCATCAATTATTTGGTCATCTGAGACCTACTTCGAAATCACCTTCGTTTTCTTTATTTGCGAAAATTGCCATCTTCAGTGAGTATATAAAATCTATACTTTTCTACAGTTGCGAAGCCAGGAATGCTGACTCCTCATTATATTTGCAAGATCCTACGTGTCGTCTGTTTGAGAACCATATCTTCAGCCCCTGAGCTGACCAACTTCTTCGATGCGATTGGTGGAATTCAGTCAATACAGGGACCGTGGCATCACAACAGAATGCTATGCGTGCTCAAGTCTTCATTGGTAATCAAAGCTGTTACTTCAACCTAAACTAACCTAAAAGTTGCGAGCCCTATCAGTTGCTGCCCTTTGTGATATTCGCAAGATCCTACGTGTAGTCTATTCGAGAACCATATCTGGCAATATTACACTTTGAAGGAGAACAGGGCAAGGAATCCTATCGGTTGAAAGAAGGAGACGAAAATATCATTGAAACGGATATTGAATATACGCTTAGAAAACAAGCTAGTGACATTACTATTGGAACCAGCAAAGGTTTCACCACATTGTTATATTTTTCTAAGAATGGAGTACATGTCTCATGTGTAGGAAGGTTATACTTCTCGATCAAAATGTTTATAAAACACGGGTAACATTCTATTCAACTTCATTTTCACACGATCCTCGTTAAATACCGCAATGTATTCAGGCCGTCAGTCAATCAGCCACCATAATAATAACAATGAAAATACATAATAAAACCCCACTAAAATATATTTTTCTCTTCAAAGTTTACTCCATCATCGCTATCAACAACAACATCAACGTTCACATCGACATCATTATTGTGTCGTCTTCGTTTTACAAAAAAAAAAAAAGAAGAAGAAAAATATCGGGTTATAAAGAAGGTCTTTTTCTTTATGTTTTCAGTAGTTAAAGCTCCATAACAACTACTTTACTGTGTACTGTGTACTGCACAACAGTATATTGTTGTTGCCAGATGTAGATGAGATGAGACGATGATGATTGGTCCTGGTCTGGGATTCAGTCCATCACTCAATCAGTCATCTTTGTAAATGTATTATATTGCATTGCATTGTCGTCGTTATTGTTGTTATTTGTAGTACAATTGTCGTAAGTAGTATACATCTTTATAGTTGCAGTTGCAATGGCAGTTGAAGTTAAAGTTGCAGTTGCAGTTGCAGTTGAAGTAGCGCACACAATCATCAATGGATCATTTGCATTAAATAAGACAAAAGTTCATGCAGCAAAACGAATATTTAAACGATAAGAAAGTTTTTTTTGGTTTGGTTTCTTCTTCTTCTTCAACAAAAAAAAATTGTTGTAACCATCCATCCGTGGTAATGACGACAATAACAACAATATCAGCAAACAACAGCAAACAACAGCAACGACGATATAAAAACGTAACGAAACCCCCCATTATAAAAATGTAAGACGAGTATGAAAGAAAACATTTTCTATGAAAGAGGAGTAGGAAAATAAAGCAAAAAAAACAAAAAAAAATATTAAAAAATGGAAATGAAAATGGAAATACAGTGCATTCCAGGGAGAAACGTACAGGATTTTTTGCAACATAATTTTGATAGAAATGGCCGTAGTCTAGTAAGTAGTGTAGTGGCTTATTAGATGTAAGATCCTGGTTCAAACTGGCGATCAGAATTCTCGAACAAAATGAAACATAAAAAAAGTATTACTTCGGCGAGTTCCTCGGAACAGCTTTCCGGCAAAAACTCTTGCTGTGAAAATTTTCTCAAACAGTTGTTGCTCGTGCAGGACATTAAGCTGTAAGTCCTTCCAATCATAGATCAAATTAACCCACACAACATGGATGATATGAGAATCTGGTGTGAGAAACAATGTTGAATAACAGACTTATTCCATTCTTCCATCTAACTGATAACGAATTTTAGGTTAGGTTAGCTTAGGTCGAAGTAAAGGGTGTTTTTTTTATAGAGGTATAGAACTTTAAGTTGCAATAAAACAACGATGAATTATTCGATTGACATGAATTTTATTTATCCGAAAGATAATCTTGTGGCATTACATTTTAAATATGATTTCTGGCATATGACCGCCACGGCTGGCGCGGATGTAGTCCAATCTGGACATCCAATTTTCGATGACTTTTTTCAACATTTGTGGCCGTATATCGGCAATAATACGGCGAATGTTGTCTTCCAAATGGTCAAGCGTTTGTGGCTTTACCGCATAGACCAATGACTTTACATAGCCCCACAGAAAGTAGTCTAGCGGTGTTAAATCACAAGATCTTGGAGGCCAATTCACAGGTCCAAAACGTGAAATTAGGCGGTCACCAAACGTGTCTTTCAATAAATCTATTGTGGCACGAGCACGAACATGTTGCGCCGTCTTGTTGAAACCACATCTCCTGGACATCATGGTTATTCAATTCAGGAATGGAAAAGTTAGTAATCATGGCTCTATACCGATCACCATTGACTGTAACGTTCTGGCCACCATCGTTTTTGAAAAAGTACGGGCCAATGATTCCACCAGCCCAGGATGTAACGGTGTTTCCACATACACTTGAGGATTACCTTCACTCCAAATGCGGCAGTTTTGTTTGTTGACGTAGCCATTCAACCAGAAGTGCGCTTCATCGCTAAACAAAATTCGCTTATGAAAATCGGGAACAACGGTAATCTCGTTTTGGGCCCATTCGACGAATCTACGCCTTACTTGATGATCGTTTGGCTTCAAATCTTGCACGAGTTGGATTTTGTAAGCACGCAAACCAAGATCCTTCTGCAAAATCTTCCATAAAGTGGATGGACACAGATCCAATTCCTGTGCTCGATGGCGGATGGACTCATTCGGGTCTTCCTCAATGCTACGCTCTACAGCAGCAATAGCTTCTTCTGTACGCACCGTACAGCGTCTCTGTACGGATGCGAGTTATCAATAAGAGTAAACGTGGTGCGAAAACGTTCCATGGTTAATCGAATTAACTGCTCTGATGGACGATTTTGTCGACGATAAAATGGACGTAGTGCGCGATACATTTTCCGCACAGAACCATTATTTTCGAAATAAAATTGCACTATTTGCAAGCGTTGTTCAGGCGTGAGTCTATTCATGATGAATTGCCAAACCAAACTGAGAATAAATCACTTGACAGCTGTTAAATCGGTCGCCGTCTTGAAAAGTAATGTCAACTTAAAGTTCTATACCTCTATAAAAAACACCCTTTATTAGCTTTGATTACCAAAGCGCAGGAAAGCGCAGTCCATGAAGAATGTGGAATAAAAAAAAAAGATGAGAAATAGCTAAAGGAGATTTGTAATAGCATCCTCTTCTACAAAATATGACGTACAAGCAAACAAACTGAGTGTTGGATCGTTTGGTATCAATGCCGGCTATAAAAGTCCGTAATGCTGCCGATTGACAGTGACAAGGTTGTTGGAACACTAACAGAAAAAGAAGTTGGACTACTAAACTAATCTCCGATATAGAAAGGTATACAAAAAGGAAACATTACGGTGTACGCAAATGCTTTTTGGTCACGTGAATGAATGAAGTTCACTAACAGACTGTATTTATGGTTGATGGATGATGATTGATTAATGACGGGGAACATATCTTCTTGCAGTGTAATATATGGCATACGATTGATAGACCATATAACTTAGACTAGTTTTTGGTCACGGGTACTTCAGAAATTATATCTAAACAATGAATGAATGAAGTTCACTGACAGATTATATGTATGATTGATGCATGATTATTGATTGATGACGGGGAACATATCTTCTAGCAGTGCAATCTGTGGCATACGATTGATAGGCCATGTAATTTAGAATGGTTTTTGGTCACTGGTACTTCAGAAATTATTTTTACACAATGAATGACTGAAGTTCACTGACAGACTGTATTCATGATTGATGGATGATGATTGATTGATGATGCGGAACATCACGGCAAATCGAATGATAGGCTATGTAAATTAGAATCGAATCTTTAATGCCAGAAAGCATTGCAGAGGAGGCGACAGAAGAAGAAGGGAACTGCAGAAGTATGACAAATATTTCTGAGAAGCTAACAGAGAAGATAGAAAATTGATACTGTCTGCAAGCGAAATAAAGTCGTGGTCTAGATAACCTAAGTGCTAGCCACCTTGAAGCAGTGCAAAAGCGTTTACGTGGTGGTCAATTTCGAACGGGAACGAGTGTGATTTTTAGCCGATATTATCCAAATGATGAAGCCCGCCATATATTATAGGAAATGCATTTCTAATTTTCTCTTTTCGCCTGTAAATAATTACAAAGAGGGAGTTGGCCTATGCAAACAACAATCTCGCATACAAAAATTTTAAACAGATCAGCAGAAACTACTCAAGGCTTTGCGAAACAATAGAAGAAGTTAAGAAAGGAGATCCAGAAATAAAGTGTACGTTTTTCATTGACTGGCTACTCCTCTAAACGTTGTAAAAAAATAAATAAAGTTTCCTTTTGCATCAGAAATCCTCGGATATGAATGAATACCCAGAAAACTTTTTGTCAGACTCTATTGCTACGAATACTTATGAAAAATAGTACCAGAGTCATGTGTGATTTTCGCTGGCATTCACTGTAAATAACATATTCAGCCGAATGAAATGACTGAATAAAGGTTTGTACGCCTGCTTGTCTGTCTGTCTGTCTGTCTGTCTGTCTGTTTGTGTGTTTGTAGTTGATATTTGGATGTTTGGTTATTTGGTTGGTTGAATGCACATGCATCCTCCACATACCCAAAGTAATCTGATGCACAACACAAATTACCACAATAAAGAAAATATCACAAGAAGCTCAATTTTTGTTTCGTTTCTTACTCTCGTCTCTGACTCTGAATTTGACTACACTGGCTTTGCCACACTGCTGTTGCTGTTGCTGCTACTTTTGAGTTGCAAATTTAATGTTTCATGCATATAAAATTTTTATACGAATTTTGCTTGAAATTCACCAAAAAAAAAAGAAGAGGAAAAAAACGAAATGAAATGATGGAAAGACAGAAAGAAAGAAAGAAAAAAAGTATTTAAAATGAAGGTACTTTTTTGTAACTCGTAACGAGAACTACTACTGTAGAGCCATGCAAGAAAGCAATCGACTAACCAACCAACCAGCCAGGCAGGCAGGCAGGCAGGCAGTCAACAGCATCGTTGTTAAGAAAAACAAAATCAAATTTGTTGTACGTTGTTGCATGCCCCCATGTCCGTATTCATGCTCATGTTCATCATGTTTTCTTTACTGATTTTTTCCTCTTTTTTTTTTGCTTATTTTGCTGTTAAAATGTTACATGTTTTCGTTTTTCTCTCCGTTTTTTTTTTTTGAAAATTTTTGAAAGCTTCTATAGAAAGACCACCGTTTTTGTATGCCAAAGAAAGAATCTGTGTGAGAATATAAATTTAGTTGACTTGCAGAGCTGGCCTTGGTGCATTATTTACTGAATTTTTCAACGAGATTTTCAATTGATAGCTAGAAGTGCTCAAATCGATTTTTACATCATATTTAATCTTCGAAAAAAAACTTCAATTAAAAATTTCATCAAAAAATATTCAATTATTTTTTTCGTTATAATGACGAATTTAATGTGTAGAAATTTCTATACTCCATATGTTGGGTCCGCCATTTCGTGAATGGTAACACTTAGCTCATGTCTGATTTGACAGATAATTAGTTTTATCCTTGCGCTGAACGAATATGGACCATCCAATGCGTTTTCGCTTCGCTAAGTGGGCCTGCAATCGACTTACAGAAGACGCCGATTTTGGCAAAAAAATCATCTTTTCAGATGAAGCTCACTTTGATCTTGGCGGGTATGTAAACAAGCAAATTTGTCGCATTTGGGGCACAGAAAACCCGCACGCATACATTGAAAAGCCGACGCACCCAAAACGAGTCACTGTTTGGTGTGGATTTTGGTCCAGAGGCATAATTGGACCATTTTTCCTCGAAAATGAGCAAGGAGTGGCCGTTACAGTCAATGGCGATCGTTATCGGGCCATGTTGAATGAATTTTTGTTCACAAAAATTGAAGAGGAGGGTATTGGCAACATTTGGTTTCAACAGGACGGCGCTACGTGCCACACAGCCCAGTTTTTGAAGATAGCATTATCAGCCGCAGAGCTGATGTCGTTTGGCCACCTCGGAGCTGCGATTTGACACCATTGCACTATTATTTGTGGGGTGCTGTCAAAGGTAAGTGTTACGCCGACAAGCCAGAGACAATTGACGCTTTAAAGGACAATATTTGTGAAGGCATTGGTGAAATACAGCTGCACACAATCGATAATGTGCTTAAAAATTGAACCAATGGTGTAGGCTACTGCATGGCCAGACGAGGCAGCCATTTGAATGAAATAATTTTCCATTATTAACCGGAAGGATTGTACTTTCAAATAAAAAAAGAAATTTGAGAAAATATTCAGTAGTTTTTTTTTTTAAGCATTTTCAAAAAAAGTTATTTGGCGGACCCTTTACTTCAATCAGTACTACTTCCCATCATTCAAATGAAAAATAAAGACCGAAATCTCAACACATCCCAGCTCTGTCTGCCAAGCAGATTTACATTGTCAATATGTGTGTGTGTGTGTGTAAGTTTATGTAAAAATGTTTGATGTTGAAATGACTTGAATAGCCAAACTAACTGTCTATATGGATATATAGACTGCTGGCTGACTGATATTTAAACAAGTATGAACGAATGAAACAAATTTCAAAACAAAAAAAAAACAGAAAATTTAGAACAAAAAAAAAAACAGAAAAAACCTAAAAAAGATAAATAAAAAGAGAAGAAGCAAAACAGCAAGAGAAAAAAGTAGCATGTCTTCCAAAGAAAATAAGAAAATTATTGTGTAATGAAGCGCAAGAACATCAAATTCATCATCAAACCAACAGCAGCAACAAGAGCAACAACAATAACACAATTTCTCAAGCTTTTTTTTTTTAAAAAAGAAATAAAAAAATAACAACAAATACGGAAAAAAATGGTAATGGAATGGAATGGAATAGAATAGAATGGTTGGCTGACTGGTTGTTTTCATATTCTCATCATATATGTAGACCACAATGTACACAGTGACGACTCGGGATTTTGACATTTAACCGTATACTAAGAAAGGGACAGCAAATATTACCAAAAAGTATTTCTGTCCCTTTCTGATTGTCTGTCTGTTTTGTTTATTTATGTTTTTTTAAGTTTTGGGGTGGGTTTTTTATATTGGCGAGAGTTAATAAAAAATGTAATTTTTGTGTAAAACTATTAATAAATAATAAAAACAACTAATAACAATAACAATTTTTAACTTTTTCTTTCAAGAAACTAAAAAATATTGGCAACTTGCAGCAAGAAAAATTTTTTATGAGCAGTACGTCTTATTTTGATCTTGTAATATTTAGCTTCTTAATTACCTCTTGCGCAAGAAATTATATTCATTGTAACCGAAAATCACGCACATTTCGATTAATATTTAAATATTTAAGAATCTTTAAACTTTTCATTGAAGAAATTAAAAAATATTCCAAATTTTCCCTTTTTTAACACAAAATAAATGTTTGTTTACATTTAATTTTTCTACTTTATCCGCAAGTTTTCACCCTGTATATCTGTTGCTTCTGACACATTTGATTCGCAAAACTTTTAACATTTTCTTTCTCCCTCCAAGAAAACGGTTAAGGCAGCTGATTTTAGCGTTTATTAAACGTCACAATTGTCATCACTGGTTACATTGTGATGTAGACACCGTCCATAATGGCAGTAGCAGCCATAGAAGAGAACAGAAAAAAAATCAGAAAAAAAAGAAAACTTAAAGGAAAACAAAATTACTGAAACAAAGCTGATGGACTAATAGAAGATGTAGCTTCAGTTTTCAGTATTTTCTTTATTGCCTATACGACGGACGGCCTTTTTACTCTGTAAAGGTAAAAAGCAAAACCTAAAAACAAAACAAAAAAAACGTAAAAAATCTTATTTTATTGCTTTAAAATCGGCAGCAGCATTTACAAATTTAATTGCTGCCTAAATGACGGGAATTAAATGAAAAATAAAAACAAGAAAAAAAATTAGAAGGTCCCTTCTATTTTTCACAATTTATTACCGCAACTAAATAATTTGAATTTATTTTATTGCGCTGCCAGAGTAATCGAATTTTACTACCTGTGTTAACTTTTCCTATTGCTGTATTATTGTTATTGTAATGATTCCTTGTGGTATGTAATCCCTGTCTGTCATTTAATTCTCATTTCCCTTCTAATCACTCGGCTATTTCGATAGAAAAAAAAAAACAAGAAATCTCTTCAACAATTTCATTTCATTTTAGGCTTCAGCCTGAGTTTTTTTTTTTTGTTTCTCGGTTCCATTTAATTTATTCACATGACTGACTGACACTCTAAAACATTTATTTGCTTCGGTGCGTAGCAAAGCGTAGGTGGCTGGCTCTCTCTCTCTCTCTGACTCTGACTCTGACTGATTATTTTTGCCATTCAACACTTTTTCATCTGTTTTTTCCTCTACTTTTGTTGTTGTTTCCCTTTTACCAATTCTATGTGCGTATTTATCCATGCGAATAGTATTTTATTTGATGATTTGATTTGATAGTTTCATTAGTTCGTTGTCGCCGTAGCCGTCGCCATCGTCATGCTGCATCCAATTCGACCATGTAATGAGGCTGGTAATGGAATTTTATTTTTGTATTTTTTTTTTTTTGTTTCGACGTATCCCATTTACCATTTAACGTGATTTGTTGGCAGCTTTCGAGTTTAGGCAGAAAATGAAAACTGAAAATATCTCGTATTAAAATTAATTTTAAATTTAAATGTTGAAATGAAGTCGTATTTTAGGAAAAGGTACAATGAGCCAGCCCCTACGGCCATATATGATGCTAATAAAGTTAAAAAGCAAAATAATGAAGGGTATTACACGTGAACGTAAAGTTTGTTTGTAACACTTGGATTCCTGATTCTTTGCAGATCAATTCGTAGTCGCCGTGGTGTAGTAGGTAGTGTGTTGGCTTACTATTCGTAAAAGCCCGGGTTCGTATCCCAGGTCAGACATCAAAAATGAAATATGAAAAAAAAAATATTTCTTCGACGACTTCCTCTCAGCAGATTTCTGGCAAAAACTCTGAGAGTAAATAAAATTGCCATGAAAAGTTTCTCAAAAATCTGTCATTCGGAGTCGACGTTAAACTGTAGGTCCCGCCACTCACGTATAAAATTAACGCACACAACATGAGTGGTGTGAGAAGCTAGGCCGTAATCCTGAGGGTTGTAATGGCCAATTATGTATGTATTCGTACACCATTAGACTCATTGTAACATCTTTAGAAATAATACGCTTGGTCCTTACGCCTATCATACTATCGATTATTACTTCTAGGATATCAGATAAGTTTATTCATTCAATTATGTCGGCGATTCACTCGAAGTCCGAAGAGAAGTGATTGTCCACATATTTTTGCCTGCTTTCCTTCATCACTGTAGGCTTGCTAAAGATGCTGTATTTTCCAGTAGTCCCTTGCCACGAAACTTACGTCATATTACACAATAACGTACAAAAACTCCTACAAGTAGTGGCGCATCTTATGTCCTATCAATATTTGACAATTTTTTTGCGCTGCTGGAATCATATCTAAGTCCTATCTGGTCAATCATATTGCCTTTCAATCATTTCACCAATCATTCAATCCACTAATGGGAGTTTCATTTGTTTTCTAAGCTATAAAGACTTGAAGATCCTTCCAGTGCTGATGGTCAATCATATTACCATTCAATCATTCCACCAATCATTCCATCCACTAAAATTCCACCTCTAATGGCAATTTCATTTGTTTTCTAAGCTATAAAGACTTGAAGATCCTTCCAGTGCTGATGGTCAATCATATTACCATTCAATCATTCCACCAATCATTCAATCCACTAAAATTCCACCGGCTGATGACAGTTTCATTTGTTTTCTAAGCCATAAAGACTTGAAGATCCTTCCAGTGCTGATGGTCAATCATATTACCATTCAATCATTCCACCAATCATTCAATCCACTAAAATTCCACCGGCTGATGGCAGTTTCGTTTGTTTTCTAAGCCATAAAGACTTAAAGATCCTACCAGTGCTTATGGTCAATCATATTGCCTTTCAATCATTCCGTCAATTATTCCATCCACTAAAATTTCACCGGCTGATGGCAGTTTCGTTTGTTTTCTAAGCCATAAAGACTTAAAGATCCTACCAGTGCTGATGGTCAATCATATTGCCTTTCAATAATTCCGTCAATTATTCCATCCACTAAAATTTCACCGGCTAATGACAGTTTCATTTGTTTTTTAAGCCATAAAGACTTGAAGTTCCTTCTAGTGCTGATGGTCAATTATATTACCTTTCAATCATTCCATCAATCATTCAATCCACTAAAATTCCACCGGCTGATGGCAGTTTCATTTGTTTTCTAAGCCATAAAGACTTGAAGATCCTTCCAGTGCTGATGGTCAATCATATTACCATTCAATCATTCCACCAATCATTCAATCCACTAAAATTCCACCGGCTGATGGCAGTTTCATTTGTTTTCTAAGCCATAAAGACTTGAAGATCCTTCCAGTGCTGATGGTCAATCATATTACCATTCAATCATTCCACCAATCATTCAATCCACTAAAATTCCACCGGCTGATGGCAGTTTCGTTTGTTTTCTAAGCCATAAAGACTTAAAGATCCTACCAGTGCTGATGGTCAATCATATTGCCTTTCAATCATTCCGTCAATTATTCCATCCACTAAAATTTCACCGGCTGATGGCAGTTTCATTTGTTTTCTAAGCCATAAAGACTTGAAGATCCTTCCAGTGCTGATGGTCAATCATATTACCATTCAATCATTCCACCAATCATTCAATCCACTAAAATTCCACCGGCTGATGGCAGTTTCGTTTGTTTTCTAAGCCATAAAGACTTAAAGATCCTACCAGTGCTGATGGTCAATCATATTGCCTTTCAATCATTCCGTCAATTATTCCATCCACTAAAATTTCACCGGCTGATGGCAGTTTCGTTTGTTTTCTAAGCCATAAAGACTTAAAGATCCTACCAGTGCTGATGGTCAATCATATTGCCTTTCAATCATTCGGTCAATTATTCCATCCACTAAAATTTCACCGGCTAATGACAGTTTCATTTGTTTTTTAAGCCATAAAGACTTGAAGTTCCTTCTAGTGCTGATGGTCAATTATATTACCTTTCAATCATTCCATCAATCATTCAATCCACTAAAATTCCACCGACTAATGACAGTTTCATTTGTCTTCTAAGCCATAAAGATTTGAAGACCTTTCCAATACTGATGGTCAATCATATAGCCTTTCAATCATTCCATCAAGCATTCAATTCACTAAAATTCCACCGGCTAATAGCAGTTTCATTTGTTTTTTAAGCCATAAAGACTTGAAGTTCCTTCCAGTGCTAATGGTCAATCATATTGCCTTTCAATCATTCTATCAATCATTCAATCCATTAAAATTCCACCGGCTAATGGCAGTTTTATTTGTTACATTTGTTTTGCAATGTTGCAAAGGCACAGTATGTGATCCAAGTAATTTTTCTCTTTGATTGTGTTTTCTAAGCCATAAAAATTTGGTGAACCTGTCATAGACTTTTCAATCACTATTCCAATCTTTCAATCTCTAAAAATAATAACAAGTAGTGGCTACATCGGATGTGTTTCATTGCCCTGCTGTGATCATGTGTAAGCCATAGAGAGTTCTGCCTGTGGTGATGGTCAACCGTATCTACTTCTAATCAGTCTAAGCCTAGTTAGTCCCATTTGAGATTTCAATTAGAACAGAATTCCTATGTCTTTTCCGCAAACGGCCCATGCGATTGTCAAGCTAGCAGCATTTTTCATCGTTTTGGTTGATTTTTCATACTTTTAGAGTTAAGACCACTATTACGGCTTCCTTAGATGTAAAATCAGATTCCAAAAAAACTCCGAAAGAGCAAGATTTCGATCTGGATGTTGTCATCTCCACTCCATTAAATTTAACAAACAGAGGGAATTACTTTAGTCAAGATTACGATCTAGTTTCCCACACCACTTATGTTGTGTGTATCAATTTTATACATGAGTAGCAGGACCTACAAGTTAAAACCGAGTCCGAACGACAGATTTTTGAGAAACTCTTCCTGACAATTTTATTTACTTTCAGAGATTTTGCCAGAAATTTGCTGAAAGGAAGTCGCCGAAGAAATGTTTTCTTCATATTTCGTTTTATTGGAGATGTCTGACCTGGGGTTTGAACCGTGGTCTCGCGTCTAATAAGCCAACACACTACCTACTAGACTACGGCGACTTCCGATAGAAATTCGAATTTAATGTTCGTAAATCTTCGGAGATTTAAACTCCACAAGACTACGTAACAAATTAGCAACACAAAAATTGCCAAAGGTTTGGTGCCAAAGGATCTCATGTCTAATGGTTTACCTTTAGGAGGTATTGTCTACAGAAATCAGCATTCCATAGATACTTTCATAACATTTTTCCGTCCATTTCTGTTGTATATATCTTACTGCGGGTCTCTCTCATTAGGCTCTCTGATTAGACTCTGAGAATAAATAAAACGGTCATGAAAATCTTCTCAAATCTGTCGTTCGTGATCACCGTAAAGTGTAGGTCCCCCGCCACACTCATAGCTAAATTATTATTCACAACATGGGTGGTGAAGAAGCTATCGATCATACGGCATTCGACTGAAGTCCATAAAGTTTTTGAGTAACCCATTCAACCTAACCTAACACTTCATTTCAATCACGAGCACTCTTTGCAGAACGAAAATGTTTTTCTGACTTTGAGAATCAAAAATTCCCGAAAGATTTTCACTCATCCTTGTGGTTAACTGCGAAGTACGATCCTTGCTGCTAAGTTGGTTAAAGCCTTAGTAACGCATTGGTTAAAGCTCTGTGTAAGGACAGTTCTAGGATACCTTTAAAGTCTATCAAACTACACGTTGAGTCTGCTTTTTATGAGCCTGTCACTTTATGTCACGGACATTTAATGTCATGGCAATTTATTTATTTTTAAAAAGACAGTCAGAACTGTGTGAGGAAATTCACATTCGATAGTCCACGTTCTAACGGAGCTCCAAATTACTTGAAATAATTTGTTAGCGAGCAATGAAAGGGAATTTTCCAAATAATGAAACAAACCAAAAATAACCACATTTATCAACAACATATGGTTTATGTTTTAATACTCTTCCCTTCCCTTCACTTTTCCCATCCCTTTCCCTTCATTTACCATCGTATTCTCTATGGAACTATTAAATTTTGAAGCGTTTAAAGAGTACATACAGACAGAGAGAGGAAAAGCGTGCATGATGTGATGAATACAGTGTCTTGTTACAAATTGCTGCACCATGTGAACGTATGTACACTTCTTAAAAGATGATTGACTAACGCATGGATTTTTATTGTTCAACAAAATGACAACAGCAATAACAATACAAACAATACGAATCGGTCATCAGTGTGTGTGTATGTCTTTTCTATTCACACTGCGTAAAAGTTTTGCTCTGGTATTTGCCCAGTTTACAGGTATGAATAGTAACAACAATGGCAACAACAATAACCAACTAAAACAACCCATAAAATACAGTCCAAATAACTCGTAAATCACCTTCAACACATCATCATCGTGTTGTATTGTTTTTCAGAGTTGCATGCATGCATGCATGCGTGTGTTTGTGTGTGCATGCATGTGTGTTGGCCATTAACTGTTTATGGTTTATTGTATAGAGAGCAAGAGACCAGAGGTTGATTGACTGACTGACTGACAAACAGTGTGTACTCGACTTGAATAACTGCCAGAATGCCTGTCTCTCTGTCTATCTATCACATCATTTACAATACAGACTGACCAGAACAAAAAACAACAACAAAACAACAACAAAACAACAACAAAAACATGTAGAAACAAAAAGAAAAACAAGGCAACACTTCAACAACATGTTAAAACATCATCATCAACAACAACATGACGATTATGATAAGATGACTGACTCTCCTCTCGTTTATGGCAGGCACAGATCAAAGTTGATATGCATGCCAGTGTGCGTTCATACGCACACATACATATACATCTGTGAAGTGGCAAATGTTCTGTTGTAAGTTCTCTAGGTTTTGTTTACAACATTTGCACAGCATTTCAATAGATTTACGAAAAATAGCCATCATCGTGTAATGAAAGTGCGTATAACCTCATCGTCGTCGTCGTATTGCACAGATATGAGTGGAACACATGATAAAATCACTTGCTTACACACACTCAAACACAATGGAAACATTTAATGCCAACAACAACAACAACAACAACAACATTTATGGCTTGGCATACTAGAGAGAGAGATTATCGTTGTTAATGTTGCCTTTTCGTTTGAATTGAGGGCTGCAACAGTGCGGATTTCTATCAATCATAATCGATGAACCATTTATTGTGCGTGTTTGTTGCCTGGCCGCACTATCACTAGCACTCAATGGCACTACCACTGCCAATGCCATTGAAAATGTTTCGCATTCCCTTTCGATGTTTCACTTACAGCAGCAACAACAACAACAATAACAATCATAAACCAATTACGAATTTCGTTTAATTCGAAATAAAATTTCTATTGTTACCCACCAACCCAGAAAATAAAACCAAAAATTTTAAATTTCTTTCTTTGCCATTCAAAAAATGAAAGAGGGTTGGTTACTCGTTCTATCAAAAGCGGTTAAACCGATTTAAAATAATTTGATAAGATACCACAGTCGTACAGAGGACTTGTGTACCCTGCTTAAACACTTTACAAAATGTGTTCTTTTTTGGCGTCTTTTTTAATAAAGTTTCACTCTCATTATCATCAACTCTCACCTACTTAAAGATCAGTTGGATTAGCAAAACAACGCTGAGTTTAGCTAGATTGTCCATAAAAAAAAGTACATGTGACTTCGTTCGAATAGATTTGGTTAGGTCCCACTTTGGCCAAAGGTTGGGCCCATTGTAATACCACAAATCTGTATCCAATAAGGGAATCAAACTTTTCTAAACTAAACATTATTTTGTATGATATAAAATGTGAAATCAATAGCCTACGCCTTTTCATGCATAACATAGTCTCGTACTCCTTCTCAAATATACAGCGATCGGAGAATACCTAGGCAATCCGAATAGCTGTGCCATGTAACATGTTGGAAACTGGGAGCTCTATAGCGGCCTTGACAGGTTAAAGTTGCTTTTGAATGCTCCGAATTTTTTCTGAGAAATCCCCTGTATTCGTGGACGAGTACGGATTACGAGTTTAGGTTAGGTTAGGTTAAGTTAGAGGACGTGTACTTGTCAATTAAGCACGTACAGTACCCGGAAGTCGAATTGACCCATTGTACACACTCACACTACTTATGTTGTGTGTGTTAATTTTATACATTAGTGGTGGGACCTACAGTTTAAAGTCGACTCCGAACGACAGATTTTTGAGAAACTTTTTCATGGCAATTTTATTTACCCTCTTGAGTTTTTGCCAGAAATCTGCTGAGAGGAAGTCGCCGAAGAAATACCTTTTGTATTTTGTCTTAATGCCTGGCCTGGGGCTCGAATCCTGGCTTTTACGTCTAATAAGCCAACACACTACTTACTAGACTACGGCGACTTCTAAAAAGATTCCCTAGAAACTTCCTCACAGCGTTTTAATGTGCGGTGCTTGTGCTGACCAAATTCTTCCCTAGTTTCGTGGAATTGGGTCAGTACATAGACTGCGCTTACTTGTGGCCGTTATGTGTCAACGGGCCGCTATGCGTGCTCAAGTGAGCTTTGGTAATCAAAGCTACCACTTCGAGCTTCTCACAGCCTGTCTGTCAAATCAATTTAAGAGATATTAAGGGAAAATCCAAGTATTGCGCCGTTTTCTGTATCATCATGCCATCCGTCTGAAAAATACTGCAGTCGCCATGCAGTCTCTGCGAAAGTCTAATGTCCACAAATTCTTTAGACTACTCTGTCCTGCATTTTAAAGCCATCGGTATATGTGTTAAGGCCTTCACTAGAAATCTTCATATCATTAGAGCAGAACCCTCCAAATCAAATTGTAAGGAACTATGTACACGAATAAAATTTATTCCAGAATGCTTCCCAATATTGCAGCCTAACTCCGTCAACTCAATTCCTTATGCAATACTTATACAATCGCTAATGATGTATGGGGGAAAGTTGATGTCGCCGTAGTCTAGTAGGTAGGTAGACATCCCGAACACAACAAAATATGAAGAAATATTTCTTGAGCGACTTCCTCTCATCAGAATTCTGGCAAAAATTCTCGAAAAGTTTCTCGAAAATCTGTTGTTCGGAGTCGACTTTAAACTGTAGTTCCCAACACTCATGTAGGAAATTAACACATACACTACATAAGTCGTGTGGGACGCTAGTTCTTAATCCTGACTGAACGGTTGTAATGATCAATTATGCATGTGTGTGTCCAAAGCCATGCGATTTATAAAAAGAAGACAATCAGCAAAGCAATATTTTTGCCAACGAACGGAGAATACCCTGCAACATTTTGGAGATTGTGAGATCTGCACCCCTGCCCTGGCAAAGTAATCTCCAACGATATGTCCTAGAATCTAGAATTTTTCTAAGAAATTCTGAGCACTCACGGATTTCGACATAATGTTCGTAAGGGACTTGTCTGCAACCTGGCTGTCCGGTCAAATTAAGAGATTTTAAGAGGAAATACCATCTCACAGACAAGCTTTCGATATCATAAAGACGCGCTCACAAATAAACTCAGCCAGGAAAAGACTGCTGTGTTCATGTTGTCTATACGGAAATCTAACGTCGGAATATCTAACATGGAAAAGGCGAATAGAGACTGAAGTCCTGGACATTAAATAGAAATCTTTGGAATTGGATTGAAAATAGCCTAGAGGTACTATTTTCTAATGAAGGAAACCCGGTACCAATATAGCCGCAGACAGTCGGCAGAATCGCCAGTTAGAATGAGTTTTAAAAAGTTCCCTACAATTCATTTCATAGGTTAGGTTAGATCTGAGTGGTAGCTCTGATTTCACAAAGCTCACTTGAGCACGCATAGCGGCCCGTTGTGAGGCCACGGATGAGCGCAGTCCCTGTACTGACCAAGTTCCGCCAAAATCAAGGAAGAGAAAGAAGTTGGTCAGCGCAAGGCTGCACATCAAAAGCACGACTACCCCATACTGGAAAACCAGCCAAAAAGTTTGATGAACGAAGCTATATCCTTGATATCAATAGATGATAGCTCCGTCAAGCTGACAAGAAATGGAGGGCCAAATAACTTTTTCTCTACACCTAGCAAGAGACGGGCACTGACAAAGAAAGTGGATAACAGTCTCCTCTTCTTCAGCGGATCTGCATCCACGGCAGAAGTCGTTAAATGGGAGCCTCATTCTCTCCGCGTGTCTTCCCATAACGCAATGACCTGTAAGCTCGGCCACTGTGGTTGAGATGACGTCACGACCAAGACGCTGGTACGCCTTCTATCCATCAAGGGCCAGGTGAGTCTAGCGGTGGAGCAGGACTCCTCATTGACCCAGGATAGGTTGGCGTCCCTAAAGAATTTCCGCGCAATGTCCAACTTGTCGAGGCAAGTGGCATACCCAGTTCAATTGAAGAGGATTCCGGAAGGAGCGCACCAGCTCTGGCGAGCTGTTCGGCCCTACAGTTTCCCGGAATGTTACTGTGCCCGGGGACCCACACCAGTGAGACACTGGTGAAGCGCCCAGAAAGAAGGTCGAGATAGCGGCGACATTCCCTAACGATCCTAGAGTTATTCACGAAACACGATAGAGATCTTATCGCGCCCTGACTATCAGAAAAGACCGAGACGCGAGTGAAAGGAGCACCGTTTACGCGGATCCATTGAGCGGCCCGCTAAATTGCCGTCACCTCCGCCTAAAACACGCTGCAGTAGTCCGGGAGACGGAGAGAAATGTTCAGGTCCAGTTTCCCGGAGTAGACACCGCTTCCAACCCCATTATCGAGTTTAAAGCCATCGGTATATATATCCAGGACTTCCGGGGGGACAACCGTATTAGGATTCCAATCGTCCCTACTCGGAATCAGAGAGTGTTTCCACTCCCTATCCAGACAATATTCAGCTGGGAGATAGTCGATGTTCACGGGGGCCACTGGATCAACCTCCAGAATAGTGGAGTGACCAGAAGGTACAATGTGCCAACGAGACAGGGCATTAAGTCTAGTAATTCATTTTATAGAATGAATATATTTTTCTCAATTCTCACAACCCATTTGCCCAGTTGCAACACAGTGTACAACGTTAGTAGGTCATTTCCTCCTGAGTGTTGGTTACTTGTAAAGAAGCTTCGAAGTTTTACTTTCAGTGTGACATTAAAAGTTAGTCGATGCTCAGCTATTTGCATAATAATATTGGTTGGCAACGGTCCTTATATGGATATGCTATGCATATTCCCCACCTTAAGTAAAACATCCAGTTTTTTTATGGATTTTTTTGTTGAATTTTTTTTTGTTATAAAAACTGTTATTTTTTTATGATTTTTGATAACAATTTCTTTATTCTTCATTCTTTTGCTTCTCATTAGGTTGTTTTTTTCTTTTTTTATTATTTTTTTGTTTTGTTTTTTGTTGTTTTTTTTTTTATATGTATAATGATAAATGTTTATTATAATTAGTGTAATAATAATCATAATAATAATGACTTACAAACTAATCTAACACTAAAGTTTTTTTGTTTTTATTTTTATTAAATTTTTTTTATTTTTTTAAATTTATTTAAATTTAAATTTTTTTATTTTTATGTACAATTCGGTTTTTTAATTGATTTATATCATCTTTCGGTTTTTTTTTGCTTTTTTATCTTTATTTTGATTTTTATTTTTTATTCTGTTTTTATTTATTATCTTTATTAGTTTATTTTTATTATTTAATTTGTGTTGTTTTCTTTCTTTCTTTTTTAAATAGATACACGGATTTTGTTTTAATTTGTTTATATTTTTTTTATTTAATTTTCTATATTTGTGGGTTGTTTTGCCATCATAATATTTGTATTGTTGTTTTTTATTGGTATAAAATTAATTTAAATACACAGACAGTTAGACAGACAGACGGACACAATCTTATATTTAGACTTCTTCTTGATCTCTGGAACATTTACGGAAACAAACTTAGACATTTGAAAAGTTTTGAAACATTTGAATTAAATGACCAAAAATTAATGCAAATCTTTAGGAAATTTATTGTCAATTAAAACTGATTGCCAGATAGTCATTCGAAATGGATGATGATTGAACATCTTGTGCTCAGTGAAACCTAAACAACCTAAAAGTCTAACCTAGCTCATTAGCCTATCGCGGTACATATCGTATTACGAAAACAAATTTTTTGATTTGTCGCTTGAATTTCACCAAATTCTGCTGGAGACAAACTGCATTTTCAAGTAACATTATCTAGTGTTCCATGGGGATTTTTTTTAATTTAAATATTTTACAACTTCCTGGGCTCGATGTTATGCAAAGAACTACTTACCTGGTAGTAAAACTATTGAAAATCGGCAAATAGTTTATGATACTTCAGCACAGTTTTAAATATTGTCACCTCTACATACATAACATAATTGGTCATTTCAACCCTTCAGTAAGGATTACGACCTAGTTTTGTCGCACCACTTATGTTGTGTGTGTTAATTTTATACATGAGTGGCGGGATCTACAGTTTAAAGTCACCCCGAACGACAGATTTTTGAGAAACTTTTCATGGCAATTTTTATTTACTCTCATAGTTATTGCTAGAAATCTGCTGAGAAAAAGTCGCCGAAGAAATACTTTTTGTATTTTGCTTTGATGTCTGGCCTGGGGCTCTAACCCTGGCTTTACGTCTAATCAGCGAACACACTACCTACTAGACTACGGCCACTTCAAATACGGCGACTATAAATATTATCACCTCTACTATAATCCATTAATAACTTCGTTTTCAAATAGCTATTGCTCTACATGATATTGCCTTGTTAACCTCTAGTAAACTAAAATTAGCCGCAACCAGCAGTTGAGACCATCTCGTTACGCTATGATCTTATTACTGAACTAAGGGTGTAAGTCATACAGAACTCAGTAATTGTTCACTTATGTAGAACTACTTACTTGGAAGATTTAAATTACACTAGTAATGTTTATCTGATTGCCCAAGAAGTCTTTACTATGTTTGACAAATTGTTTTAAAGTACTGGCCATAATACTTTATCACGATTACGGATTAGCTATACAAGCCACTCTTATTGTCTGCTTATTCGTGAGTAGCAAGAAGTTCGACTGCAAAGAACATATTTGCGAAGCTTTTTTATGGCAATTAGTTACTCTCAAGGCTTTAGCCTCAAGACTGCGAAGAGGGGAACTTCGAGGAAATTTCTTTTGTATTTTTTCTTTCAAGATGTTAAAGCTCAGGTTTGAATTTGGCAATTTAGATAGTAAGACAATACTCTACCTACCCGACAACAGTGATCTTGTTAATTAAATTCGGCAAAACAGTGGCAATTCAGGCAAGTGTGTTTGTGTCTGTGTTTTGTGTTTTCATTACAAATCATATCAAACAGTTGAGACAGTTGCTCCTTCAAAACTAGAACAAGAAGGCAAAGCTTTTTTATTCCGCAAATGTAAAGTATATTATACTAAAGGGTCCGCCAAATAAATTTTTTTTTTGGAAAATGCTTAAAAAAACTACTGAATATTACTGTTTGGTGCGGATTTTGGTCCAGAGGCATAATTGGGCCATTTTTCTTTTTTTTTCTTTTTAATTTGATTTGAAAGTAAAAAGAAATCCATTGTAGAAAGGAACATAAGAATACGTTCTTTAATCTGGATTTCCTTGCCTCACTGACAATTGTAGGTAAGATTTTTGTGGCACAACTAGGGCTCCAACACAACCATATAAAGGGTCCGCCAAATAACTTTTTTTTTGAAGGTGCTTTAAAAAAAATTACTGAATATTTTCCCAAATTTCTTTTTTTTATTCGAGTACAATCCTTCCGGTTAATAATGGAAAAAAATTTCATTCAAATGGCTGCCTCGGCTTGCCATGCAGTAGCCTACACGATCGGTCCAATTTTTAAGCACATTATCGATTGTGTGCAGCAGTATTTCACCAATGGCTTCACGAATATTGTCCTTTAAAGCGTCAATTGTCTCTGGCTTGTCGGCGTAAAACACTTATCTTTGACGGCACCCTACAAATAATAGTCCAACGGTGTCAAATCGCAGCTCCGAGGTGGCCAAACGACATCAGCTATGCAGCTGATAATGCGATCTTCAAAAACAGGGAGCCAAACATCGAGTGTAGCTTCGCCTGTGTGGCACGTAGCGCCGTCCTGTTAAAACCAAATGTTGCCAATATTCTCCTCTTCAATTTTTGTGAACAAAAATTCGTTCAACATGGCTCGATAAGAAATCGCCATTGACTGTAACGGCCACTCCTTGCTCATTTTCGAAGAAATATGGCCGAATTATGCCTCTGGACCAAAATCCGCACCAAACAGTGACTCGTTTTGGGTGCGTCGGCTTTTCAATGTATGCGTGCGGGTTTTCTGTGCCCCAAATTCGACAATTTTGCTTGTTTACATACCCGCCAAGATCAAAATGAGCTTCATCTGAAAAGATGATTTTTTTTGCCAAAATCGGCATCTTCTGGTGTAGGTTACTGCATGGCCAGCCGAGGCAGCAATTTGAATGAAATTATTTTCCATTATTAACCGGAAGGATTCTTTATAGTCGAAGTCGCCGTGGTGTAGTAGGTAGTGTGTTGGCTTACTATTCGTAAAGCCCGGGTTCGTATCCCAGGTCAGACATCAAAAATGAAATATGAAAAAAGAAATATTTCTTCGGCGACTTCCTCTGGCAAAAACTCTGAGAGTAAAATAAACTGCCATGAAAAAGTTTCTCAAAATTCTGTCGTTCGGTGTCGACGTTAAACTGTAGGTCCCGCCACTCACGTATAAAATTAACGCACACAACATGAGTGGTGTGAGAAGCTAGGCCGTAATCCTGACTGAAGGGTTGTAATGGCCAATTATGTATGTATGTATTCTTTATAGTGTATCGCTTCAGCGCTAACGTTCTTATTTAGGTTGGCCTGTAAGCTATAAGGGATGCAAATACTAAGATTCAAATACAAAGCCTTGTTGTAGATCTTGTGAAAACATAAAAACAGCTTTCTTTGCAAAACTTTTCATATTTTAAAGAAAGAATATAAAAACTGCCCTGTTTTCTTTTAATTTTCCAACGTTTGTCCCCAAATGTGTTTCCGTTTCCTTCCAGTTTACGTTTCAAACGAATTCGAATTGAAGTCAGTTTTGTTTTTAGTGATGATGGCTTAGAGTCTTTAGCAATTTTCAGATCCTTAAGATTCAAAATATATTTTCCTTGTTTTTTTTTTAATTTTTTTTCCATAATTTTATAAATTTTTCTTTTTATTTTGTTTTGTTTTTTTTTTCAATTTTCATTTTTATAGTTTATAATTTTAAATATCGTATATTTAATTATTTATATCAGTTTTATAATACATTCATACAATACATACGCGTACATACACAATAGAAATAAAAAATAAATAAAAATTTTAAATAAAAAATTTTTTAAAAAATAATAAAAACGGGTTTTAAATTCAATTTACAATTGTTTTAATATTACAATAATACAATAATAATAATAATAATTTTTTATTATTATTTGTTGTTGTTGTTGTTATTTAGTTTAAATGTTTTGTTTTTTTAATATTTTTTCCATTTTCTATATATATAAAGTGTTCTTTTATTTTATTTTTAGTTGTGTGGATTTTATAAATTTTTTATTTTTTTATTTGCTTCAGCAATTAATATCAAATTAAGCAGCCATATTTTACGGGTTTTTTTTCAATTTTTTAGTTTTTGTTTTTGTTTTCCTAAATATATTTTGTAAAGACAGTTTTCTTTGTTTATGTTTTTTTAAATAGTTGTTGTTGTTGTTGTTGTTTTAGTTATCGATAATCAGGACCAGCCCCCTATCCACGCATCGCGCATCGCTTTGCATCGCACTAGATTACATCACGTAGCGTTCGTTTTACCACCACATCATCTAAATTATATCCTCCTGTTGTTGATATTCGGCAAGTGTTTTCAATAGCAGCAAACGTGTTGCCAACTCTTTTGAATATTACCAAACAAGCGTTTCGTTTTGCATATTTTGAGGTTCACTGAAGTTACCGGCTGTCATGAATTCGGGTGATGCAGAACGCGGGCCATTTTGTTGCTGTTGCTGGGATTGTTGTGCCTGTTGCTGTTGCTGGGCTTGCTGTTGTGCCTGCTGTTGCTGTTGTGCGGCCAGCAGATGATCAGGCGGCTGTTGAGGTCCGCCCGCCGATTGTATATTCATGGGTGGTCCCGCCGTCTGACTAAGAAACTGAGATTCGGGCGTTAAACCAAATTCATTAACCATAGGTATGGGACCCGTATGATCCATTGGTCCACCTAAACAGACAATCAAAAAGGGGTGGAAGAACGTTGAAAGAAAAAATTTGCAAAAATTAATTGCTTGCTTTGCCAAGACGAGACTTGTATTCTTTGAAACTCACCAGGCGCATTAAAAGGCATTGGTCCTCCGGGATGACCCGGAAAGAATGGTCCATCGTGTGGATGAAAATGTGGTCCATAGCCAAATTCAAATTTGCCTTCGGCTGCGAAATAGGGGAAACCAGGACCATCATCTAAGCCACCCGGTGATAAATTCATAGGGAAACCTCTCATCTTACGTGCTCCGCCAAAGAACGGTGGCCTGCCCATGCTGGTTATTTGTTTCATGCGTCGTTCTTTGGAGCGTTTATTTTGAAACCACACCTGAAAATGCAGAAAAAAATAAAAGAAATTGTAATAGAGCGCCTAAAAATCCTCAAATTCTTATGATTATGGTTGGCAAAAAACCGCTAAATTGACAACACTGTTTGAAATATTTGAAATAAAAAGCACTCTTAAACACTGAACGCCTAAACATGTAAAGGGAGAAATACGCATAAGGAGAATCTCTTGGTACCCTTTTTTGAAAGCTCTTGTACCGTGCTATTATACAATCATGGAACACTTTTCTTACGGACATTTTGTGTACCAGGAAATTCATAAGGCGGTATGGGTCTCTCCGGAACTCCGAGGAGGCAGAACTTTCGAGGGGCAGAGGTTTTTTGTTGGACATAAAAAACAGAAGATTTGCAGACTATGCCAGTCATTATCATTAAATCCACTCTTATCCAACACTCCAATTAAAGCAATATTTTTATTAGGAAATGAGACATGGAACGCCGCATCAACATGTGTCGGTACGATACAAGGTGCTGTTAGGTTAAGTGGCGGACTTTCTTCGAATGTTCCACTTAGGCCAGATGATCCAACAAACCAATATCCAACATGAGAACCAGAGATCAGCAATGAGTATTCAAAAAGATGAGCAGAATCGAATCATACTCATAATTTCTGGCACTTATGCGTTTTCATACTTATTTAAATATCATGGAACCCCTCTCTACTCACATTCAAAGTTTGAAGTGTACATATCATACCCATACTTAACAACACGTATGATGTTGTTGATTTCGACTCTTCACAACTCAACATATACACGAATCACAAAATAAGTATGAATCGCGTACGAACACTAGAATACTTACTAGAAGGTTGTGTGTTTGCTCTGCTTGCTGCTCTGTTGTCTTTTTTGCTTATGTGTTCCTTATGCAACAACAACTAAGACTGTAAATTTTCATGAATGACTCGAGTCACTCGAATCATTTATAAGTATTATAAGAGTATTTTTCTAAAGTTATGAATCTAAATGAGTAGGCTTGGCTTATGAATCAAACATATTTCGAATGGTATGAGTTCGATGTTAACGTTGTACGCATACTCATTGCAACCTGTACTTATAAATCAAACTTGCAGTGAGTACGTATTAATCAGAGTAGTTAGTTGTTGATTCACGTAACTCATTCAACATTTCATGAGTGCTTATGAGTAGCGAAAAACAATTCATTGCTCATCTCTGATAGGAATCCAACATTCCTAAAGGAAACCGTGCAGAGTGTTGTTCCTTTAATCCTTCTTTCGGAGAGCTCAGTTAAAGATGACAGATAACGAGAGGCCAAGAATCTCCAACTCTTTATGCCATATGCTCCTGTAACAGCACCTACAGTAGCTTGTTCTTTGAGGTGTGCTTTCCAATAGAACAGTGGAATGTAAGCACTTTAGAACACAACAGCATTCTGATAAAAGCTCAGAATGTAAAGTAATTCGCATGACGGATTCGCTGTTAATCTTTAAGTTTCGCCACACATAAAGGGTCCGCCAAATAACTTTTTTTTTAATATTTAAAAAAAAACTACTGAATATTTTTTAAAATTTCTTTTTTATTTGAAAGTACAATCCTTCCGCCTCGGCTGGCAATGCAGTAGCCTACACGGTCGGTCCAATTTTTAAGCACATTATCGATTGTGCGCAGCTGTATTTCACCAATGGCTTCACGAATATTGCCCTTTAAAGCTTCAATTGTCTCTGGCTTGTCGGCGTAACACTTATCTTTGACGGCACCCCACAAATAATAGTCCAACGGCGTCAAATCGCAGCTCCGAGGTGGCCAAACGACATCAGCTCTGCGGCTGATAATGCGATCTTCAAAAATAGGGCGCAAAACATCGAGTGTAGCTTCGGCTGTGAGGCACGTACCGCCGTCCTGTTGAAACCAAATGTTGCCAATATCCTCCTCTTCAATTTTTGTGAACAAAAATTCGTTCAACGTGGCCAGATAACGATCGCCATTGACTGTAACGGCCACTCCTTGCTCATTTTCGAAGAAAAATGGCCCAATTATGCCTCTGGACCAAAATCCGCACCAAACAGTGACTCGTTTTGGGTGCGTGCGGGTTTTCTGTGCCCCAAATGCGACAATTTTGCTTTTTTCCAAAATCAAAATGAGCTTCATCTGAAAAGACGATTCTTTTGCCAAAATCGGCATCCTCTGGTGTAGGCTACTGTATGGCCAGCCGAGATAGCCATTTGAATGAAATTATTTTCCATTAACCGGAAGGATTGTACTTTCAAATAAAAAAATAAATTTGAGAAAATATTCGGTCGTTTTTTTTAAGCATTTTCAGAAAAAAAAAGTTATTTGGCGGACCCTTTAGATAAAATTAAAGCACACAACGTAAGTGGTGTGCGAAGCGAGGTCCTAAAACCTAACTGAAGGGTTGTAATGACCAATTATGTATGTATGTATGTATAACAATGGGTGGGCACAGAGCTCCTTTAAGAGGGTATGTTCCTTAAAAGAATTTCAGGAGTTTCATATGCCGGTATTTGCTAATTTTCTAAAATACAGCATAAACCTGAAGGAATGACTAAGCGTAGGTCAATATTTGACTGCAAATTGAAAATTTAATACGTTTTTCTCTAAATTATTGCATTTTCTATTGCGTATATACACCAGACATACGCTTTTGTAAAGGAATTTACCTCGGCTCTCTTTTCTAATGCATTGTTATGACATTTTTTATTTGTTTTTGATTTCGTTTAAAAAACATTCTTTTTTTTTGTCGCACAATTTCTATGCTTAAGTGCTCTGCTAGAGTTTAAAAAACGCGAAATTGATGAGAAAAAGAAAGAAAAATAAACAAGTCGCTGGTCATGGACTATTTCTCTTCATTTTTATAAAACAATCACCCGTTAAAGAGCAGGAAGAGAATAAAAAGTAAAAGAATAAAAATTATTTCACACACACACACACACACACACGCGCACACACAAAATTTATAGACTTTATAGTGCGTTTACGGCCGTATCGTAAAAAAATCATAAGAAAACATCACTAAAAAGAAAAAAAAACACAAGCCATTTACATTCACATTCACATACATTCAGCGTACGACTCGCGTACCAATAAAAGAATAAAAAAAAATTGAGAGAAACATAAACGGCCGGCCATAATATAAATTTTTATGATGATCCACATCATCAACGCTCGTAAGATTATAAAAAATAAACGAAGGAAAAAAAATTATTGTTGTTGTTGTTCTTTTTTATGAACCAGATCTAAATGCCGCTTTAAATGGCCTCACACTGCTCTGGAAACGTATAAAAAAACAAAAAAAAAAAAAATTGTTGTTGATTGTTCTTGTTGTTGTACAAAAACTTTTCGCATAAAATATTCTTGAGATTTTTTGTATTGAAAGATCAGGTAATGACAATTGACCACATACGTACATACATACATATGTACGCGTATGCATATATTGGCCATATAAAACAGAACATTTGTTTGGTTCCAGCAAACGACCAGTCAATGTCTACAATAATGCTAAATTAGTATGAAAATATATAAAAAAAGGAAAGAAAGAAAATAAAATTTTAAACGTAAAAGTTAAACATTGCGTAGCTTTTTTTTGGTTTCTTTAAGCATATGCGCCAACATATTCGCGAATTGGTTTTGTTACCAACAAAGCCCCTGCCTGCAGCCATGTTCGAGTGGATTTGTTATGGAAATACAATAAAAATTTTGACATTTGGGGCTCAATGAATTTTGATTTATGCTCTAAATTCGGTAATTTTCGCTTTGAATCCTTAAACAAAACCAACAACAACAACAACAACAGAAATTCAATGGAAAAGAAAAAGAAGAACTGGGATAATTATCATAACTTTTATGCTCTCAAATGTTAGACTTTCTTTGAAAGTTTAACGTTTTTATTCTGCATTTTTTATGTTTTTCTGTTTATCGGTTTATACAATTTATACGATAAAATTAAAGACAGGAAATTAACGGTTTTATAGTTTGAGATAAGCATATATCAGGTCTTTCATTAAGCACTTTCCTTCTTTAAATAAAAAAGAAAAAAAAAACAAACAGTGTTTATGTTTGAAGTTGCCGTAGGCTAGTAGGTAGTAGACATGAGTCCTCGGTTCAAACCACAGTTCAGATATCTCCACCAAATAGAAGTATAAGAAAAGTACTGTACAGTGGTGGCCTTATAATTAGAAACGACTTAGCAACATGTATGTTTGTTAATTGGTTTTACAGTTTTCACTGTGTACCTGGCATCAAAGGCTTTGTTTGGAGGACAAACGTCTTACAAACGTTTTTCCATCAGATTGGGATAAATTAAACTTAGATTCGTCACTCCAGAGAACTCTGTTCCAGAAACATCGTTTCTAATTATAAGGCCACCACTGTATGTGAAGTTAAATTCGAATTTAAAACCCAAAGACGCAAACCCACAATTTTAGCAGCGCCACATCTTGCCTCTAACCGGGTAAATTTTGCTATTAACAGAGCACTGTTAAGTGTTTAACACCGCCAATAAGTAGATTAGTCTTCTACTTTGCAATTATTGCAGACTATTGTTATACAATTTAATTCTCATTCTGATAATTATTATTTGTGAGCAAAAGCGTTGAAATATATAGGATGGTTGATGGGGATGGAGGACGGAAATATCCGCAACTCTGAAAATTATTCCAGCTATCCCATTACCACGGTTCGAAAGAGGACCCTCTGGGCTACCATTTGCATATAATCGGGTAGGTGTACTATTTCTTATATGTTTCAAAATGGCCATTGTTCTTCTAGAGAATTTTCAAGCAATAAATTGATATTTTCAAAGCCAATTTTCTCAATACCATATCACTCTACTATATGTGACTATGTTGCTGGTTATATTAAGAGGTCTTGGAACCTTCCTTTGCATATAGTATGGTACTCATAAAGGGTCCGCCAAATAACTTTTTTTTGAAAATGCTTTACAAAAAAAAACTACTGAATATTTTCTCAAATTTCTTTTTTTATTTGAAAGTACAATCCTTCCGGTTAATAATGGAAAATAATTTCATTGAAATGGCTGCCTCGGCTGGCCATGCACTAGCCTACACGGTCGGTCCAATTTTTAAGCACATTATCGATTGTGTGCAGCTGTATTTCACCAATGGCTTCACGAATATTGTCCTTTAAAGCGTCAATTGTCGCTGGCTTGTCGGCGTAGCACTTATCTTTGACGGCACCCCACAAATAATAGTCCAACGGTGTCAAATCGCAGCTCCGAGTTAGCCAAACGACATTAGCTCTGCGGCTGATAATGCGATCTTCAAAAACAAGGCGCAGTGTAGCTTCGGCTGTGTGGCACGTACCGCCGTCCTGTTGAAACCAAATGTTGCCAATATCCTCCTCTTCAATTTTTGTGAACAAAAACTCGTTCAACATGGCCGGATAACGATCGCCATTGACTGTAATGGCCACTCCTTGCTCATTTTCAAAGAAAAGTGGCCCAATTATGCCTCTGAACCAAAATCCGCACCAAACAGTGATGACTCGTTTTGGGTGCGTCGGCTTTTCAATGTATGCGTGCGGGTTTTCTGTGCCCCAAATGCGACAATTTTGCTTGTTTACATACCCGCCAAGATCAAAATGAGCTTCATCTGAACAGATGATTTTTTTTTTGCCAAAATCGGCATCTTCTGGTGTAGGCTACTGCATGGCCAGCCTTTAGATCTGGAGTATATTCCAAAATTAGCTCCTAAACAAGTGGGCTTGTTCAGAGGGATGCTGTTAAACAGCTAACAGCGCTCTGTTAATGGCAAATTTTGTTCTGTTAAGAGAAAATTTTGCTCTGTTAACGTCAAATGTGACGCTGCTAAAATTTATGGATTGCGTCTTGGATTTTCAAATTCGAATTTATCTTCACACACATAAAAAAAAATATTTCTTCGGCGACTTCCTCTCAGCAGATTTCTGGCAAAAACTCTGATCGCAAATAAAATTGCCATTAAAAAAGTTTCGCAAAAAATCTGTCGTTCGGAATCGACTTTAAATTGTAGATCTCGCCACTCATGTATGAAATTAACACACACACACACAACATAAGTGATGTGAGAAGCTAGGTTGTAATCGTGACTGAAGGTTTGTAATCGTCAGTTATGTGATGTGTTTGTGAGATATTATCGATGATATCGGAATGCATTGGACACACTTGGATCTTGGATTAAAACATTTCAAATTCGATAATTTTGTTTGTTCACAAAGCCATTCACCGAAAATGTGCCTTCAGTCTACACTAAACACTCTTTCTTAACACTCTTTCCCATAAACTACTTTCCGAATTTGAATACAATTAAGCTGCATGAGTTTCAGTGAAAAACGTAAAGTAAATAATAGACACAGGGTATCACGTAGTCGACTTTAACTGTACTTCACGAAATGAATTATTTTTAATAGATTTTTGCCGGATGGAATATAAAGATTGTCATTAAAACTATAAAATAAGCAAACCAATCAATAAATGCGTCTTTATGGCCAGTCCATGCAAACGAGCCTATTTAAACGAACAATAATTTTTTTTTTTCAAACATGAAAACATTACCTCACACACTTTTTTCGGTTTTCTTTTCCTATTTTATTACTGAAAACAAACCGAAATTATATTTTTTCCAATAAAAATCATCCACGCACTCACACACACACAGTAAATGGTACATTATTTATGGCCAACACTGTATGAAACTATTTTACTTTGAAACTATTTTAAATGAAAGAAAGTAAATTTATTCGAATGTATGCGTATAAGCCAGTGAATCTTGCAATTTAAGATGAATTTTTGTTTTGTTTTGTTATGTTCCAACTTTCCGCCACAACTTCCTTGACTGCAGTCTACAGGAAATGTCCAATTTTCCTTGACTCTGGCTTATAAATACTTTGTGGTTTATTGGCATACACCTGCTACTTCAGAAAATCACACCAGAAAACATCTAACGAGTTCAGATACTACGATCTAGGTAGCCAGTTTACATCACCTACATGCCCTCAAATCGTTCGTGCAGAATATCCCAAGCGTCGTGAGGGATGGTGCAAGTAGCACTGTCCGGTTGAAGTCACATATCTTTGGGGACCAGATCATCATATTCAGGCCAAAAGTAATTGGTAATCATCGACTTATAGTCCCTACAGTTGGCAGTGATGGCCTGGCCATCATCGTTCTCATAGAAGTATGAACGGATGATGTCGCCAGCCCAAAATCCATATCAAACAGTGACTTTTCCGAGATGCACTGGAGGCTTTTGGATCCGTTGTGCATTGGTATTGTCTCAAATTCGAAAATTTTGTTTGTTTACTGGAAACAAGAAGATAAATGAAAATGTTCTTCGTCTTAAATTAAGGTCAGCTGCCAACTGCTTCAGAACCCAATATTCTTAACAGAAATTATTGCAAGCCAACCAGCTTTAGCTATCATATGCTTGAATTAGCTTATTTGTGATCCTTAAAAAGAGGAAACTATAAAGGCCTTAAAAGTGAGCATGGTTGGCAAAATCACCCTGGAAGTTTAGTGTACTAAACACCAGAGATTAGCAATGAATCGTTTTTCCCTACTCATAAGCACTCATGAAATTTTGAATATAAGTGAGTCAACAATATTAAAATTTAACTTCACTACTCTGATTCATTCGTACTCACTACACAACGTTGATTTAAAACTACAGGTTGCAATGAGTATACGTACAACGTTGACATCAAACTCATACCATTCGAAATATGTTTGATTCATAAGCCTCAACTCATTTAGATTCATAACTTTAGAAAAATACTCTTATAATACTTATAAATGATTCGAGGCACTCATCAAAATTTACTGTCTTAGTTGTTGTTGCATTTACAAAAAAGAAAACAGACACATAAGCAAAAAAGACAGAGCAGAAAGCAGAGCAAACACACAACCTTCTAGTAAGTATTTTAGTGTTCGTACGCGAATCATACTTATTTTGTGCTTCGTGTATATGTTAAGTTATGGAGAGTCGAAATCAATAACAACATCATACGTGTGTTAAGTATGAATATGATAAGTACACTTCAAACTTTGAATATGAGTAGAGGTTCCATGATATTAAAATAAGTATGAATGCGTATAAGTCGCCGTGGGCTAGTAGGTAGTGTGTTGGCTTATTAGACGAAAAGCCAGGGCTCGAGCCACAGGCCAGACATCAAAATAAAATACAAAAAGTATTTCTTCGGCGACTTCCTCTCAGCAGATTTCTGGCAAAAACTCTGAGATTAAAAAAAATTGCCATGAAAAGTTTCTCAAAAATCTGTCGTTCGCAGTCGACTTTAAACTGTAGGTCCCGCCACTCATGTATAAAAATTACCGCACACAACATAAGTGGTGTGAGAAACTAGGTTGTAATCCTGACTAAATGGATGTAATGACCAATTATGTATGTATGTATGTAACCAGCTATCATATGCTCTGCTTTTGAAATCTATGGATCGTTCTAGAGACCTAGTGATTATTGTTGATCCTTAAAAAGACGACGCTATAAAAACCTTAAAAGAGGACCTGGTCTCTTAGTTTAGCATACTAAACACTATCCCTGGTAACTCAGATGTCATAAGCAGTTGCAAAAGCTTTTCAATCATTTCAGTCTTCTGTGGCATTTCTGAACATCAAACCCTAAGTTTTCTTATAGTTTACGAAAGCAAATGTTCATTGGGTTTGCTTATTTTCATACGCTCACTTGCAAGTTCGCAACGTACATACGTATTCATGTATTTGTTTTTCATTCGAACATTATTTGAAAGCAAATGGAATAATAAAAGAAAATAAATGAAAAACATCGAGGAAAAACAAAACAAACAAAACAGAACTTCTTTAATAGGAGGCTAAAGACACTCTTCTATATACACACACAATCCCTCAGAACACTGTGTGCTAGTGTGTGGTAGTGTGTGGGAGCGTGGAAGTGTAGGATCTAGAGAAAAAGAGCTCAAGGAATAGATTTTTTAATAAAAATTTCCATATTATTTTTAATTTTTTTATTCTATTTTTCCAATTTCTTTTTTATTTTTTATTTTTATTAAAATTATTGTTGTTGGTTTTTTGTACTATAGAAAGAGAGGAAGAAAAACATACACAGAAACGGAGAGAGAGAGAGAGAGAGAGTAGCATATTAAATGGAAAAATTCTATGTAGCCTGCAGTATAATAATACAATATATGGAGTGTACATACATATGTACATAGATTGTATACATATACATACATATGTATGTATATATTTATGTGTACACATACATAAGCAAATAATGAATGCAAAAGCTCAAGTTTCATTAAAACAGTATAAAAATACACGGAGAAAATACGAAATTTTTTACATCGAAAATCTTTATGTTTTCTTTGGAATTTCACAAGAGAAGGAAGGGAAAATTTAAAGAAATATTGGCAACGTTAGTACTGCATTTACGTTTCTAGTTGTGGTGGCCTCATATTTAATAACATTTTACGATTATAACTTTACGTTCCTTAAATTGCAACGGCAACTCTTGAAGCAAGTCATGGGAAACAAAATTCTGGTAGCCAGATGAACGAAACTTGAGGATTCTATCTATGGAGTTTACAAAATAGACGAAATATTTGACTGTAGTTTCGACTCATAAAGAAATAACTTCAAAGAACCTCTTATACTCGCTAAGACATTTAAAGCGCTTGTGAAGAGCAACGGTTAAGAAATGACGTTGTTTAAGTGCTTTAAGCACGAGTTTAAGCCAGTTTGAAGCTAAGAAGAGACAAAATACATTTTCATTGTGGTTTTCGAATTAATGGAATCAAAAATACTAATTTGCCCTCTAGTAATCCGTTCAGCCTTCTGGCCTCAAGAGATTGCAACACAACCATCAGAGGACAACGAACATCACAGGAAATTCAGCGTCTGCTCTGAGGCAAGAGACACATTAAAAGCTAATGTTCTCACTACTACAACTAATACAATATTTCAGGACATTTTCACAGCAAGTGTTGTTTTTATGCGCCGACAGGTGGCAACCCTATCACCCTAGAAACTGCTACAAAAGAGCTACGAACTGTTTAGCTGGAAATCTTTATTAATGAAAATGAAACAAGGCAAAAAGAAATATAGTTTTTCAATACTTTGTATTTACATTTAAAACAACCTCAGCCAAAACGATTCAGTATTTTGGCAAATGAACGAATTTTGAGAACATTACATCACAATGTTTAAATTCTTTCATAAAATGTTTAATCTTTGATTGCCCTACAGGGATGACCAGATTGTAAGAACACTAGCATCAGAGAAAATTTTGTACCGCACTTTATGATTTAAACATGATACGGGAACGGAGTCTGATATCGTTTCTAATACCAAACAGGAATCGGTCACTTGGTTAAGCTTAAATACTTCAACTGCTTGGAAGAGGAAGGAGTCACTATCTATCAATGAGAAAACGTGGAATGAAATACTTGAAGTATCAGTTCTTAGCGTAATTGTGAATTCGAATTAAAAAAATCTAAATTTTCACGTGCATATTACGTTTATGTATGGTGCTAAAATGTGGAGAGCCTTCCAGACACACAGATTTATATGTCTTGATTACCTAAAGACGGTTTCCAGGTAAGAATAAGGCACGATCTGCGCTCTATTGGACTGATAAGATTAATTTTATCTTCGCAATTTTAGTTGTGGATAGTGAGTGGGTGTTTGTGACAAACTCTAAACCAGAAATATCTTCAAGTGTATGTGCCACAGTGTATGGTTGGTCTGTATTTGTTATAGACAAATTTATGGCAAAGAAAAATGATGTTCTATTAAAACAACAACGACAGTAGAAATAAAAAGAAGAAATTCCTATAAAAATAACTGAAATAGTAATCGACCACCAACATTTTCATAAATTTTCATTCTTTAACTTCATTTTCTTGTTTGTTTTTCTTTTCATTGTGGCCAACTAGATTTTTGTTATCTTGTTGCCTGGTTTGTTGCATTGTTGTTGATGGGGTTTTTATTTGTATTTTTTTAATAAATTGTGGTTTTTTTTGTTTGTTTTATTAGTTGGCCAAGGGCGGTTAAAGGATTGAACTTTAGTGGATGAAAGTAAGGGGGAGTAGGTAAAGTGAAAAATTTAAAAAAGGGAATTTAAATCGCAATTTTTTCTTTGCATTTCAACAGCATAATTCATCATTGCTCGTCATTGTTTGAAAAAAAAAAAATAAAATAAAAAAAAATCACAAGTTTTTTTGAATTGTTTTTATAGCAGGTTGTAGTTGTTGTTGTTGTTATTGTTGCCTTTATCTTGTTAACATTTTGTTATTGGAAATGTTTTATTATAGAAAAATGCCACTACAATTGCTATTGCTACTACCACCACCAGAGATGGGGTTGCAATAATTTTTTTATTTTTTTTTCTGCTTTACGTTCAGTTTTTTTTTTCTGTTTTAGCCAACCAAACAATTGAGTCCCAGCATCCAAACAAGCTAACCAACCAACCAACCAACTAGCCAAGCATTCATCTGTCCATCTAGCCATAGTTGTAGCCAAACAACAAAGTCAGTCATCAGTGAACCAAACTCGACATTTAAAACACAGAAAAAGTTTTTCCACAAAAAAAAGAAACAACAAACGAAACTCCAGTTAAACAAATGAAACTGAAATTCTGTTGAAAAACTGAAAAAGTTTTTAATTTCTTGTTGTTGCTGTTGTTGTTGTTGCTGCTGGTGACTGAGTGGATTCGTTTGTATTTATCGGACACCAGGCGGCTTAAAGCCACAATAGAGCACAGACAGCAACAACGACAAATAGTGGCAGTAGTTGTTGCAAAACAAATGTCTTTTTTTTTGCTACTTGTGTTGTTGTTGTATTGTTAGTGGAATAATAATTTTTAACTTTTTTTTCTTCATCATTTTTTTATATTCACAATATATTTTCCCCATTCATTTCTCTGCTGTTGTAGTTGTTGTTTTAATATTTATTTTTTAGTTGTAAATTCATAAATACTCAGCGCGCATACAAGTCTGAATATTTATGGTTCTCTAAAGAGCCTGACCGGGGGGACCCACAAACACTGTGTATCGCAGTGGTATCGTATACTTGAAATGGAAAAAAAACGCAAAACGCTGGTAAAAAAAACGCTCATTTGTTTTCCTTTTTTCTGTTTCATTTATTACTTGTAAATTACAGCAGAAAAAAATGGCATTTATCATGGCTAAAACACAAGCCATCAGTTTAAACAAGAATATTGTATATGAGAGCATATGACTGACGACTGGTCAAAGAAAGCAAAAACACAATACGAAACAAAAAGAGAAAAATTGCTTTTAAATTTACAACAATTTATGTGAAATTTATTTACAATATTTTGTATTAAAAAACTATTTAAAAGTAACAAGAAGAAGCATTAAAATTCTGCTATGAAATGAAGGTGACAAGTTCGTATTACCGCTCTAAAAATTTATGTTATGGAGGCATTACTACACATAAAAACACTCGAGTTTTCCACCAAGACCAAGATATTAGGCGCACTATCCTAGCTCATTCTTATTTACTTACTCATTTGGTCATCACAATCCTTTAATAAGATTTCCAACCTTGCTTCTCACACCACCCATGTAGGCTGGACCTACAGTTTAACGTCAACTCCGAACAACTGAATTGAGAGACTTTTTATGGCAATTTTATTTGGCTTTCAGAGTTTTTGCCAGAATGCTGCTGACAGAAAGTCGTAGAAAGAATTTTTTTCATATTTCGTTTGCAGTATAAATGTCTGAACTGGGGTTTGAATCATAGACTCTTGTCCAATAAGCCAACACACTATCTAGTAGACTATGGCGACGTCACCTACCTACCATATTCCTAACAAATTTCTTTAAATTTTAAAGCTCACAATGTATTCTATTAGGAAGAGTCCTTAATCCTAAGCCACTAACAGTCACTTATGTACTGGTCGTTGCTTCTTATTCTAAGTTAAGACAATGTCATCAGGAATGGTATTCCTAGTGTTCCGCCACTTGTATGCGCTGAAACTGGATGGTAACACATTAAGGGACAGACGGTCTCTTCACCTTACTTCTACCATTTGCATCTTCCGCATAAGTCAGCAGAGGATACGCCTACTTAACGGGCACTTATCCCTGTTAGTCTATGTCTCGTGACTATGGAAACTAAACAATAAACGCCAAGTCGACAGCGAAAAATGAGCTGTGTTGCCTTAAACGTAGCGGTCGAACAGGGCATCCCTTTTACCCAGGAAGCTTTACCCAGGAGTAGAACTTCATCCAAATTTCCAACCTACCTAATCGTTTTCAATGCCTTTATGTTGACAGTGGGATATCTTTTCTGACCAATACGCCTACAGCACCTTTTACTGGTGATAACGACTGTTCTTTCGGGGAACGTACGATCTCCTTTCGACCAGTGGTGGAAAAATTCGGGTCCACTGGTTCAGTATACGCAGGTCACAATTTGGCGAGTTTTACGTTGTGAGTAGGGCTCGCACCATTTTCAAATTCAACTGACCCAGAAACAATGACGTGTAATCGCTGAATGGACTATGGAGCAGTTGGCAATTCACCTTAATATTCGTTGAAAAATCATGTCCATTTATCTCCATCTTTCTGGATGAATGGGTTGCGAACAAACAAAAATGTCGGTTTTGGGACAATTCCAGTCTAAATGAGACGTAAGAGCGCCTAATGCATTCATATTTCTTTGAGAAGTTGCGAAAAAACAATTGTGCCAGACCGGTTTGCGTTTTATCGCATCTAAAGTGAAGTGTGTGTTGTGGTCTCCGTGACCGGTGAAGAGGCTACGTATGTTTGAGTTGATGGTCACTAAGGTGGGGTTGAGAGTAAACTCTACTTAAACGAAACCAAAGAGAATAAATAGAACAAACAGCCAACTTTCCGTATGCGGAAAGCGAAGCAGATGATTTCAGTTCAATGATACGGTTGCAATCGTACTATGACTAGAAACAATGCCGATTGTGAAACTATATTCGGTTGTCGTACTGGATGTAATGTACGTAAGAAAGAAGTTTCTCACCAGGTTACCCTGCCTATCTTCTCTACGATATCTGTTGATATTTGACAAGGGCTTCCTTGATGGATTATTTGGAAAAGGATTAAAGACTGTTTATTTTTTAAATTTAAAATTTATTCATCTTCCTTCATATTTGAGCGTTAGTTGCTTGAGTTTGTTGGCAAATGAGATATTTAAAATAAAATACTCTTGATAGAATGCTTCTGTAATTGCTCGAAATTGCTCATTTGCCTAGAAGAACAAAAGGTACCTAATTATGACTAAAAAGTACCAATAGCAAAAAGTACTTTTTTTTATTAATTTTTGTTTTCTTTCACTTTTTTATAGAGTTATAGAACTTTAAGTTGGCATTACTTTTCAAGATGGCGACCTGTACTTGTGAAATCAAGTGATTTATTCTCAGTTTGGTTTGGCAATTCATCATGAATAGACTCACGCCTGAACAACGCTTGCAAATAGTGCAATTTTATTTCGAAAATAATGGTTCTGTGCGGAAAACGTATCGCGCACTACGTCCATTTTATCGTCGACAAAATCGTCCATCAGAGCAGTTAATTCGATTAACCATGGAACGTTTTCGCACCACGTTTACTCTTATTGATAACTCGCATACCCAGAGACGCTGTACGGGAAGAAGCTATTGCTGCTGTAGAGCGTAGCATTGAGAAAGACCCGAATGAGTCCATCCACCATCGGGCACAGGAATTGGATCTGTGTCCATCCACTTTATGGAAGATTTTGCGGAAGGATCTTGGTTTGCGTGCTTACAAAATCCAACTCGTGCAAGAATTGAAGCCAAACGATCATCAAGTAAGGCGTAGATTCGTCGAATGGGCCCAAAACGAGATTACCGTTGTTCCCGATTTTCATAAGCGAATTTTGTTTAGCGATGAAGCGCACTTCTGGTTGAATGGCTACGTCAACAAACAAAACTGCCGCATTTGGAGTGAAGGTAATCCTCAAGTGTATGTGGAAACACCGTCACATCCAGGAAAACTGACTGTTTGGTGCGCTTTATGGGCTGGTGGAATCATTGGTCCGTACTTTTTCAAAAACGATGGTGGCCAGAACGTTACAGTCAATGGTGATCGGTGTAGAGCCATGATTACTAACTTTTTCATTCCTGAATTGAATAACCATGATGTCCAGGAGATGTGGTTTCAACAAGACGGCGCAACATGTCACACAGTTCGTGCCACAATAGATTTATTGAAAGACACATTTGGTGACCGCCTAATTTCACGTGTTGGACCTGTGAATTGACCTCCAAGATCTTGTGATTTAACACCGCTAGACTACTTTCTGTGGGGCTATGTAAAGTCATTGGTCTATGCGGTAAAGCCACAAACGCTTGACCATTTGGAAGACAACATTCGCCGTATTATTGCCAATATACGGCCACAAATGTTGGAAAAAGTCATCGAAAATTGGACGTCCAGATTGGATTACATCCGCGCCAGCCGTGGCGGTCATATGCCAGAAATCATATTTAAAATGTAATGCCACAAGATTATCTTTCGGATAAATAAAATTCATGTCAATCGAATAATCCATCGTTGTTTTATTGCAACTTAAAGTTCTATACCTCTATAAAGAACACCCTTTACAACTTTATAAGCAAAATCTACACAAAATTTTTCTTAAGATCTGCCAAAATCTGTAGGCCAACCAGTTCAACCAGCAGCAAGTAATAAAAGTAAAAAAGTATTTAAAAAAGTACCAAAAGTACTCTCCATAAACAATCTAAGAAAACATTGTGTAAGCAATTCATCAAATTGGGATAGGAAATCTTCTTTCAATAATTATTCTCTTCTATTATTATTGGATTTTGTGTTCTCTCCTGCCGTGGAGTTTTTTTCTTAACGGATGGGAAACACCATTTAAGCAATTTTCAAATATTATCGGACAGTTTAAGCCATCACAACATTGTTAAGTGAGACAACGACGAAGACTTTGCTTTGTTGTCCGCTGTGTACATACATACATACATATTGTATTTGACCATCATGGATGGATTGATTATTATGTTGTGGTCTCATCATTACGATGATCGTCATAATGCGGTCTTTATGTTCTTCTTTCTTTTTAGTTCCGCCTATTACATGTACCAGCAGTAAATATTAACAAACTTTGTTTTTTCCATCTTATTGTTGTTGTCAGTATTTTTATTTTTAAATATATTGACTGACCATTATTATAAAGGAGTATATTGATGATGATACTTAATGGATGGCTAAATTGTAGTACAATTTTAAGCCATAAAAAAATAAACGAAAACAGAAAAACAGAAAAAATATCGTATTTTTTTACTTACACAGTAGAAAAACACGAAAAAACCCTGAGAAAAAAAAGAACGAATCATAATCAAACGAAATTATTATGCTCCTCAGCCATTTGGTAGCAATTTTATATGAAAAGTTATTAAAAATTTAATATTTTAAGGCCAGCAATTGTAATTGAGAACGTTTGTTATGTTTCTTTTTTTTAATAGGAAATTACATCACAAAGGGGAAATATTGGCAAAGGAGGGGGAAAAATGACCCCTCAACGTTAATGGGCTTTTGCTAAAGGCTTAGATGACAGAAAAGTTGATGTGATGTGATGATGTTGGTTCCTTTAATTTTCTGTGAAGACCACCTTTTGATTTCTATAACCATGAGGCTACCATATTCTGCTTTAAAGGCAAAAACCGAATGCCACAAAAGTTAAGGTGGACCTCTTATACGATTTTATTTTAGGATCGGATCGATATCTTGGTGGATATACTTGTATTGATTAGAGGCTTGAATTTTTTTTGACAGTAAAGGAAAATCTATAAAAAAACTGTATTAGTCTACTGGAGCCTAAGTGAAGAACCAGTGTAGTTTGTAGGCAACTCTGGCATTCTAGGATATGCTAGAGTAGAACACTCACCTTGATGACTAAAGAGTTAACCTCTGAGCGGTTGGATAATATACATACATACATAATTGACCATTACAACCCTTCAGTCCGAATTACGGCCTAGCTTCTCACACCACTCACGTTGTGTGCGTTAATTTTATACATGAGTGGCGGGACCTACAGTTTAACGTCGACTCCGAACGACAGATTTTTGAGAAACTTTTTAATGGCAGGTTTATTTACTCTCAGAGTTTTTGCCAGAAATCTGCTGAGAGGAAGTCGCTGAAGAAATATTTTTTTTTTCATATTTCGTTTTTGATGTTTGTTCTGGGGTACGGACCCGGGCTTTACGTCTAGTCTAGTCTTCACTAGACTACGGCGACTTATTTAAAATATAATGTCATTAAAAAAATACAAAATGCAACTGCAGTCGACTATTGTGGCGACATTGAATAATGCGGACCGTTCATGTAGTCGCGATAGTGTAGTGTAGTCGCGATAGATAGTGTGTTGGCTTATTAGACGTGAGGTCACGTATTTCTCTCCGGCGACTTCCGCTCAGCAGATTTCTGGCAACCACTCTGAGAGTAAATAAAATTGCCACGACTTTAAACTGTAGGTCACACCACTCTGTTCCAGAAACATCGTTTCTAATTATAAGGCCACCACTGTATAAAATTAACACATACAACATAAGTGGTGTGAAAAGCTAGGTCGTAATCCTGATTGAAGGGTTGTAATGACCAACTATATACATATGTATGTCTGTATTCATGATAATGAAATAACCCTGGTGGATTAGTACCGACTGACATCTGTTCCTCCGAAACAAAATATTTGGATAGAAATTAAGATTGAGCCGAGGGACATAATTAACAACGCTGTGATGTTTTCTCTGCACATAGAGACTGAAACAACAAGTTAAGGTTATTACGGTCGTTTAGTGGACACTTAAGCATTTATAGAAATAAAATAAACGATGCACTATCCTACCTTAGAAAAGCGGTGTGTGCACACAGAATAGTTATACAACGATCCATGCACTGCGATGTTGAAATCAAAATAATCCACTTTGTGCGAGGAGCAGTAGGACTGACGGCATGTAGATCAACAAGTTGAAGGAAATCAGAATTTTTTAGGTTAAAAGAAATAAAGAGGATAGCTAGGAGTTAGCATAAAAATACTCTCAGATAGTTGAACTGTCTTCAGTTTCTTAACAGATTTCTATTGATACCCATGGCGGCATTAATGGAGGGGCCACAAAGAATTCAATCCGGCCGCTCATTGTAATGGAAGGTGCCCCCTCATGTTATAACGTGGCTGATATTTTGCTTCAAAGAAGGGCTGTGGGAAAGAAGTCTTCTAAAAGGGAAGATGAGTAAATGGTCAACATCAATCAAGAAGAAATGTTGGAACAAAAGTTATCCAAAAGTTTCTCAGTTTCGATGCTAAGGAAATGGATTTTGTTTTGGAACTTCAGAGAAAGAGATTGAAGACCCTTTCAGAGGTACATATAGGTAAAGATGGCTGCCTTCCGAAATGTTAGTTGCTTTGTGTTTGAACGAAGTATCGTGTTTCATAATGCCGCTGTACAAAATATATACAATGTATTCCATTTCAAAACGTCGTCAATGTGTATTTTTAACGCAGTCAAAAAGCAATCAGGCATCGGATTTATAGTTGATGCATTGTTTGGTTACTTTGCATATCTACGTAGTTAATATACAATAGCAGAACTGCATACAAACTTTGTATTGATACATTTTGGAAGGCAGCCGATGTCTGCAAAAAGTGTGCGTACAGGATGGCCATATGCATCTAACACTGGAGTGCACAATCAATCGGTTGCTGTATAAAATGCCGGCTTAGACTTGATCCCAACTGCATTCCAATATATTATGTTGCAGTGCCAAAGTGCCATCTATATTCTGATTGAACCATCCATCAACACTTGCATGATGTCTAATAGCCTACATAGACAGCAACTGATTGCAATTGAGGAACATTAGTGAACATAATAAAAGTACTACTTGTTGGAAATTTAAGACTTCATGCCTTCAAGTGAACGTATGTCGAAGAATATAGGGCTTCAGCACGAATGCCTTCTGCACCATCTGGGGGAAAGCATATCGATGTACTTAGAATGCCATTTCTTTGATTTCCTCTCTACTAGGCAGTGTGGAAAAGCATATCGATATACTTGGAATGTCATTTCTTTGACATTTCTTTCTGCGGAGTAGAGGTTGTTGCTCTTAAACAATGTTTTAAATGTGCAGCCCTTTATTGACTTTAAATGAAGCCTTTATTAGTGGTTAGATAACAAAACTAAATTTGAAAATTCTTAGAAAAATTATCCCCAAACTGCAAGGATTTGTTTAGTACCCTGAAAATGCAACTCAGAAAAGAATTGAATTTGCTTTTCCAAAAATGAACTGAAATTCAAAGTTAAAAAGTGCTCTTAAATCGTCCCCTCTATTTGAGACAAACAAAGGAATATAAACTAATCCACTCACACTAATTGACCACTTCCCAATTTCTCTGGAAGCCAAATTATATTTTGTACCCTCTGGTGTGCTTGTTTTTTTCCTGTGTGTATACGGTACGTGACATATATTTTAAGGCAACAATTTGAGGCCGTTTCTTAAACCCTTTTTTTGTTGTTCTTGCTGTTCTTGCTGTTGAAGGGCTCTTCTTCTCGCTAAGCATTTATCATAATAGACACATAAATGTTAAATTATATACAATTTCCGACAAGATTTCTTTGTTTTCTTAAAGCCTTTAGGCCAGGTATCAACACATGCCCCCTATAAACGCCCCGAATAAGAACAAAAAAACCAAAAAAAAACGACACACAATAACACCGTCCGTCATCATCACTATCATCATCATTTGTGTGTGGCAGTGTGTCATCATTTAAAATAATTTGCGTTGATGTCTTGGCCAAGAGCCAGCCACCAAATTGAACTGATTCAAATGATGTGGCACAGACATTCAGAGAGAGACAGAGAGAGGGAGAGAGAGAGAGAGATGGGGCAAAACATAAAAACGTAACCAAAAATATTCGAATTATAATTATAGTCCTAATATTTTAGGGGCATAAACAGCGCCACAATTATTTTGTTGTTTTTAACAAGTCCCTCTCTTTCCATCCTCCTTCTTTTTTATTCGTTTTATTTCGTTTGATGTGATGTGATGTGATTTTGTTTTAAGGCGGTAATTCAAAACCCTATAATTTAACCTCTAAAATGCTTAAAAAAGAAATTTTTAAACAAGATTGTGGCACTTTAGCAAAGTGATTTCAATGATTTTAGTTTCAGTGAATGAATGAAAATTTGGACGTGAAATATGAATGAAATGTTGTGTTTGAAAACATTTATAACAGAAGAAGAAAAAGATGTCCTTTGAAGGAGTGTTCATTTAGGGTTTCAAGTTGTAATTGCTGTCAAATTAAAAGCAAAAAACGTTTTTAAAAACAATAAATTTATCATGTTCTTGACATTTGAATGTTAATTAACGTTACATAAGCGTTATTGACATAAGTTCCGAGTATTAATGTCTGGATAACTGTTGCGTACATACAAATTAAAAAATTTTTAATATCCAAGACGCAATCCATAAATTTTAGCAGCGCCACATTTGGCGTTAACAGCGCAAAAATTTCCTCTTAACAGAACAAAATTTGCCCTTAACAGAGCACTGTTAGCTGTTTAACAAGCTTCTGAACAAGCCCACTTGTTTAGAAGCTAATTTTATGATAAATACTAGGTCTATGAGTACCATATCATACTCAAAGGAATTTTCCAAGGTATCTCAATATAATCAGCAACATAGTCACTTATAAAGTGAGATATAAAAATTTTGAGAGTTGAGATTTTCAATTTTGAAAAAATCGCTTTTTGGCCAAAAATATATGAAAATTCGATCTTTTAGTGACCATTGCGGAACATAAAGGGTCCGCCAAATAACTTTTTTTTTGAAAATGCTTTAAACAGAAAAACTACTGAATATTTTCTCAAATTTATTTTTTTATTTGAAAGTACAATCCTTCCGGTTAATAATGGAAAATAATTTCATTCAAATGGCTGCCTTGGCTGGCCATGCATTAGCCTACAGGATCGGTCCAATTTTTAAGCACATTATCGATTGTGTGCAGCTGTATTTCACCAATGGCCTCACGAATATTGTCCTTTAAAGTATCAATTGTCTCTGGCTTGTCGGCGTAATACTTATCTTTGACGGCACCCCACAAATTTATCACACACATATAAAAAAGTCGTGCTGCCGTGCATATAATAACAAACAATATGCTTTCCATAACTTCTGCTAAAGTTCATGGCTCTCTGATGGTCGCATTTTTCATGTGATCATGGTCAATCAAGTCAATCAATCAACGACATCACTAATCAAATAGCAATTGGTGAGGTTTCTAAGACACTTTTCTAAGGCGACGCAATCATTTTCCTACCTGCGTTCCTTCTAACACGTATAGGCACAGAAGTTATACAGCATTCTCCTCCTTCTTCTCATTAGGGCAGTATCTGCAAATTTCCATGCTCCAGGCAAAGTTCGCACAACGAATGGATTTCTAGCAACTGCAAAAATATCTCATTTCCTCTAGGTTAGCAACTATAATGGTACAACAGGGTACTGGTTACAGTGCTTCCAACTCGAAAGAAAATAAAATGGCTTTGGAATAACAATCAATCAAGAGAGAATTCGAACATCAGGACGGGATGACACGAAGAACAAAACTCCTAGGAGGGTCGAACAGTGCCACAAAAAGTTGGACTCAATAGGCAAACTTTCTCATAACTACACCAAACACAAAAACCCTTAATATTATTACAGACGATGCTGTTTCTAGGCAACGATAAATGGTAAACCTTGCATTCTAGAACCTGCTAAAACCAATTACCTGCTTGAAGAAAGGAAAGAAAAACGATGAAGGAACCCTAAGGGATGATATTTTGCACAGAAATTTGTTTATTAAGGAGTTTTACTCTGGATTAAGTTATCTTGATTATTTTATGCGCCGACATGGTTATCACATCCTAGAATGCTTTCTTCCTACTGTAACCGTAATACCTAAACCTAACATAAAGACATAAATTGACTTCAAAACATCGTGATATTCAGACAATCGGTGCGGCATACTTCACTGCTCACGGCAGTATAAACTAAGATTTTCAGTTTATTTATAATAAAGAAAAGCAACTACTTGTCCTACGAACAATGCTTCATATGGAGCATCCAGTGTTATGCTGAAGGCCCGATTTGGCTAGTGGTTATCCATTTCTCAGAGTATACCAAAGAGTGTCACGTCAATTACAAAAGCCTGGAGCCGAATATTGTCAAATGTTGGGTGAACCCAGTTGATGCTATGGCTGTCGAGAATACGAGTAACACCACTATTAAGCAGGGAAAGAATTTTGAAAGATACGGCCAAGAGAAGCATGCTATCATATCTCGGAAATAACAGTTTAAAGGTGTGCAGAAGATAACCTATCATACCTTTACAAGCGGCTAACGTTGTACTAGGAGGAATTAACCCCATTAGATATGGCAGGGAAAATCACCGAGTTATACCGTGAAGAAAAACCCTGAAGTCTAAAGAAGACCTCTGCGAAAGTGACGACGAAAAACAACAAAAAGCTCAGTGGGGCTGCAGACTAATTCCAGATAAAGAAAGGATGTTTGTACTTGAAGGGACATGTGAAGGGACATGTTAGTTTCCGAATTTATCTGTACCACACCTTCCATAAATGGTTATGATTGATGCCTAAATAAAGGCAATACAGCGGAACATGTTGTGCTCAATTGTCTCAGATTTGGCGTGGTTTTGTTACAAATTAATAGAGCTGATGTTAGGTAGTTAGGTAGGTATAGATGGCAGTCCCCCCAAGGAATCGGATGGACGCACTTAGGCCCTATGGGGCCCATTGTGATACCACAGTTCATGTGAATTATCCCCTGGTCCTGGAACCACTTAGAGCTTCCAATAAAGCGACTCAAGCTGCCGATGTCAATGTTCGACAAATCACCTAGATCGTCGATGTAGTAGGCACCAACATGTCTCTTTCTCCTTTGACATAGTGCTGGGCATGTATCCAGCAGATGAATAACAGTCTCTTCTTCCCTCATCCCTGTAGCTTTTACAGAAATCATTAGCGAGGTGTTCCAGACCAATGCGCCTCGCGCGGGCACCCATAATTCGATGCCCCGTCGCAACTCCGATAACCGTACTGAACATGCAGCCTTGCAGTGCGCCCTCCATCTAACCTCGGTCAGATTATGTGAGCCATTCTGTCCCCATCCGAAGCTGCCCAGCCGCGGTTGACAGAGTCCGTGATCTCGTTGTCAATCATGAGCTTGCAGATCTCCAAAGGGGCTCCGATATTCGAGAATTTGTCCGAGAGTTCGATGGTCGTGCCGTGTCTGGCCAGTTCACCCGTTCTGCAGTTGCCCGGGTTATCATTGTGTTTCGGAACCCAAATGATGTGTACTAGAGCTGATGCTACTCTACTAGAAAATCCAGAACACTTTGCGGTAACATGACCATGTGAGAATGGATAACAACAGCCGGGAGGCTGATTACACTGCGAACCAAACCATACTGCAGCTCCGTGTAGTATGGTGCTGCCAGTGGCATTTAGTACCTATGGATAGTTTAAATTTCTAAGCAAAAAAAAATTAAAAGTATAATGAAAGTCTTGTGACTTTTACTGTAGTGAAACATTTCCCTTATAATTGTATGTTTGTGCGAATTTTTTTTTCTTAATTCTGTTTCAGGCTAAGTCACAGAAAAAAAGAATGAAATCCTCATCTCTTAAGCCAACTTCATTTGAAAAGCCCCATAAAATTTGTTATTATTAACCCACTTCACACAGTAGGATTCTAAGTTTAACTGCCCAGACATAAAAATATTTATTTTATATTCTTGGGAATTTTAATATTTTAAATGCAAAAAAAAGCAACAACAAAAAAAGCTGAAAAATATGCATATTAAACATTAAAAAGAAACAGAAAAAGAAGAAGCAGAGGAGGCAAAAAAAGAAGAAAAAAGGAAAAACTAATCGTCACTGATGGCAATGATACAGCTCTGGGTGACGACGGCTTGAAAACAAAGCAGCAGCAGGTTATTTACACAGAAATCAACATCAAATGATGATTTTTGTTTTCGTGTTTTTTTCTTTTGTGGTGTGCTGTTGGTTGAACCTTCTTCTTCTTCTCTCATGATCATGGCCTTTCATCAGATTATGTTTTATGGTCAAAATAATTATTTTGACCGCAAACAATTAGAGTATTAGTGTGGAGTAAACCTCGAGTTACTGGCTACTTTTTTTCGAAGACTATTTTGTGTAATAAAAACAAATCATTTTGGATACTAAACCGGCGGCTTTTAAAAATAAAAAAAAAAATAATCTAAGATGATGTGATCTTAACAACAGCAAAAAGCATTCAAATTTACCGCAAAAGCCAACCAAAAATTACCGCCTATTCAAGTAATACTTTTATGACTATGTATGAAGAAGAGGGGAGGGGGGGGGAGAAATACAGAAGAAAAATAAGTTAATTTAACACATTGATTTCAACACAAACTAAGCGCCATTATAGTACCGAATAATATCCCTTAAAAGAAAAAAAAAAACAAGGCGGCTTAAATTCTTTGAAATACTGAAATTCCACAAACAAAAAAACAAAACAAAACAAAAATTACCGAATAAAAGTAGTAAAAACCGAAAGAAACATCGTTTCCTAAAAAATTTCAACAACTCATCAATGAACTATTAAATGCTGATATACGAAATCAAACTACTGTGGCAGTACAGCAGTTCAAACGGCGGCGTCATCATCATTTCCATCTCCATCATCATCATCATCACCACTCGCTTAAAACATCGCTTTGAACGTCACTTCCACTTCATTATCATCAGAAGCCAATTTGATTGTTGTTAAAACAACAACAACAACAACAACAACAGCAACAACAAAAGAAAAGTTCATTTAAGGCGACCAAACGCCACCGCTATCACCACCACCACCACCACCACCGCCGACGCTTAGCAAAAGGCGTGACTATTGAAATCAATACGTTATTGTTTTGTGTGTTGGTTTAGTTTGGTTGCCTTGCCTTGTGTGAAATTACCAAGTCATTCTAAAATTATTACCAACAGTGTGTGGTGTGTGTGTACAGAGATAGGATACCTCGCATGTACTTTATCTTCTTTGCACTGTCTTATCGACTGACAGTAAACAAAATAATTTTTTTTATTTTTTATCATTGTTTCATGGCTGCTGCTGCTGTTTCACTGACTGAAACCGCAAATTCATTTCTAATTTTAGTTTAAAAATAATTTTTTTTTCTTCTATTTTTTGTTTTTATTTACGAAACAATTTGACGAAAAGGCCAAGTAATATACAGAAAAATAAGGAGAAAAAAATTTACAAAAAAAAGTAAGCAGCAGCTCAGCACAATTTTGATTAAAGTTAATTAGTTTTCGAAAAAAAATTCAGAAAAAAAAATTCCAGCAATCGTAAGAAAATTACACTGGCAAAGTGTGTTGATTTGTTTTTATTACCATTGGAGTTCTAAACAAAAAAAAATTAAATTTAGAAGTCATGGTTTTGAAATTAAACTGGAATATTTTTGTTTTTTTTTAATACAAATTCTTAAAAAAAAAGTTAAAAACTGCAAAGCTTGAAACATATTTCGAGTACGAATAAGAAACCAACTCAAAGACATTTTAAGTCAACTGAAATTTGTTTGAAACTTAAAACAGTTGTAAAGAAATTTCATGCAATTTTTAATGCCATAATGCAGTGCGATGAAGTGCTTTGAACACTCCACATAGGGGTATGCAACATCCTAACGAACTGACTTATGCTGGTAACATTGCATTGATATCTTCGAAGCGAAGCCATAAACAAGATAAACTAAACAGTTTTGGCTGAGCTTGGCACCAACTTGATACCCTTCATACGGTTAGAGTTATGTATGCAGACGTCTCTGTTGTTCACAATGGGACCGTAAGCCTACCATATCAATTATCAAGCCTTGCAACAGGGTCTTCCAAGCTTTGATAGTCGATAACGGCCATCTTCTTCAACTACATCCTTCAAATTAGTTGTCATTCATTCAGTCTGTTTAGCCAAATCACCAGAGACGGATATAGCGTTCTACAACACGTATAAATAATAAAATTGTTTTAACAAAATGGAGGTTCTGTTCGGGCAATGTACGCCCATTTTACAATTGCCATAATCGTACTAAATAAATTAAATTGCCATGAAAAGTTTCTCAAAAATTTGTCGTTCGGAGTCGACTTTAAACTGTGGGTCCCGCCACTCATGTATAAAATTAACACACACAACATGAGTGGTGTAAGAAGCTAGGCCGTAATCCTGACTGAAGAGTTATAATATAATGAAGAGCATAATCGTACTACCGAGAGAATTATTCGCAGTGTGGTGGATAAGTTCCAGTCCACTGGTACAGTAAACGATTGACCAACACCCGTACTTCCACAAAACACAAGATCTGACGACACCATTGCCACTGGCCTTGACGCAGGGGAATCCGAGGCAGTCGGCCTTTTGCAGATCACGTAACTACATACATAACATAATTTGATTACAACCCCTCAGTCAGGATTACGATCTAGTTTCTCACACCACTTATGTTGTGTGTGTTAATTTCAGACATGTGTGGTAGTTAAAGTCGACTCCGAACGATATATTTTGGAGAAACTTCTTTTTTGGCAATTTTATTCACTTTCAGAGTGTTTGGCAGAAGTCTGCTGAGAGGATGTTTCCGACGAAATATTTTTTCGAATTTCATTTTGCTGGAGATGTCTGACCTGGATTTAAACAGTGGCCTTATGTCTAATAAGCTAATATACTACCTACTAGACTACAGCGACGTCGTTTTGCAGGTTACAATTTGGCATGTTTTACGTCGTGTCTTCGGACTGTCTCTGTATAAATTTCAACTGAACCTGTAACTAAAATTATGGCCTCTGGGCTCTAGGGCGGGTGGCAACAGACCCTTATTTTCATCGAAAAAAATCTTTAGGCATGTGTTCCATTTCTAGATGAATGGGTACGTGTACAAGAAAAATTTTTCAATTTGGGATGATACCAATTCACATAAGATCCAGATCCAAAAGCGTCAAATGCATTCTGAAAAAGTTAGTGTTTGGTGTGAATTCTGCACTGGAGACGTTAGCCAAGTCATCACTATCAACGCGAGATTTACTGATCGATAGTTATCAACTTCATTTGGACTGAATTGAATGATCTGGAGACCAAAAGCATTTCATTTCAATATGACGGCAAACAACTTATGCCACACTGAATATTCTACACAAGAGATTTGAGTGCGTAGTTATCTCACGTGGATGTGATGTGAATTAGCCACCGAGATTGTGCGATTGCACCTCGTTAGACTTTTGCCTGTGCGGTTTCCTTAAGTTGCAGATGTATACGAATAAACCACAAATCACAGAGGAATTCGGAGCCAAGATAACTCATGCGATTGGTAAAATTATGCGCCTGGATCATGAAACATAAGAGAGTTCCGATGCACTCCACTTAGGGAAGCCGTGACGGATGTTTGAGCGATATTATATTGGCTTTTAATGCTGAATTGGAGACAAATATTCAGAAAATCATAATCAACGAATGGGTGATGAGAACTGACGCAAACTACGTGGTCAACAAAGCAAGAATGGAATTGAGACATTTGCAATGCAGAGAAACCATACTTAGGATATTCAAGATACTCTATTGAGTCCTACAACTCTAGTGAGTCCTATCTATGATCTTGCAAAATTACGAGGTATGCCTCAGGATTGCTGCGGAATATTCTGGACCAAGATCAACAATAACACAGATCTCTAGATCTTTCCGTTGCTTATGTAGTAGAAAATGGAGACGAAATAGTCATACAATATGGAGGAAATCCTGTAGAATCATAAGTAATAAGCTAGAAAGCAATCCTCAATACTTAAGTAGTAACAGACAATGCTTCAAAAGCTAGCACAATGCGATCTCATATGGGGAGGCATAAAACTAGCACCAACTAAGATTGGTGATGATGTGTGATTTATGGGAACCTCCTAGGAGGTCTCGTTTACACGAGAGGTTTTAATTAATGTCACATAGGATATCCAGTTGTTTAATGGCTTGCAGTTCATTATCGCTGCTGACGAAATCTTATATTTTAATAGTAGTACTCCCTACTATCTACTGTTTATTTTGAATTTTAGTTGTTGAAGAATTTATTGAATTATTACCACAACAGAGCGATCGATCGATCTTCTTCATCAATCAAAATGTAACTTCTGTTCCATAGGAGAACGTAGAAATAAAATACTCAGCAGCTTAACATGTCTGGCGACATTTAAGCTTTTAAATTGATAACACGATACAGAAAAAAATTAAAAAATAATAAAATCAAAAAATATAAATAAATATTCAAAAAAGAAAGAGAAATAAAATCATTTCTGCACCCTACATCATTATTGGGAGCACTTTTACTTCCTGATGCATATGAAACTTATTCATCGACATATAGAAAGAGTGTCACTCGCAAACATGAAACTTATTACTTTCAGTTAAAAGAAACAACTTCCCAAAGCCTGGACCTCTTCTTAATCGATAGATGAATATATTCCATCAGTTCACAAGGGTACAGGCTGAGCCTAATGCATACTGTATTAATAACTACACACGATTGAAAGATATATCACAAGATTCAAAAGCGCTATTGAAATTGTATTGCTGATACAGCTATTGGACCCATATTTTTTGTTTTTAATTGGGATTCGTAAGAAAATATTGCACATGGCATAGTAATTGATCTGCTTACATCGGGAAGAAAGAATTGTTAATGCCTCAGCCAAAAGATGAGCCTTGTCAATCAATGTAGTGAATAAGAATCAAATCAAAGCCGTGGTTTGCATTTCACTAAGGCACACTGAACATTATTTGTGCTCAGTGACGGATTTGTTATAATTCTTGTTGTGCGGAGGTGGTAAAGTACTTTAACCAACTGATTATTGTATTGCCCCCTATTTATGTATGTGCCACAATCTCTACCAGACTTCAGGATGATGTCTAGTGCCAATAAGAATAACCCCGTACCCGATACGAAACTTCTTATTCTGCACAAATGTTCGGAAATAAAGGGAGATTTACCGGCAGTAAAGCGGCCGTTGGTTCCTTACAGGATGCCTACACTAACATCGGATGATCTTGGAGGAGACAGCGAGACATTCATCGGTTACCTTTATTTGCATGGGCAGTTGGGGATATTGAAAGTAGCAATAAAGCTGACCGACTTGCAAAGAATAGTGAAATAGAAAAATTCAATGTATCACCTAAGCAGATTGATATACAACAGAGATCAGTAATGAGTATTCAAAAAGATGAGTATAATCGAATCATACTCATAATTTCTGACACTTATACGCATTCATACTAATTTTAATATCATGGAACCTCTACTCATATTCAAAGTTTAAAGTATATTCATCATATTCATACTTAACAACACGTATGATGTTATTGATTCCGACACTCCATAACTCAACATGATGTACACGAAGCACAAAATAAGTATGATTCGCTTACGAACACTAAAATACTTACTAGAAGGTTGTGTGTTTGCTATGATTGCTGCTTCTTTTTTTATAAATGCAACAACAACTAAGACTGTAAATTTTGACGAATGATTCGAGTCACTGGAATGCTCTAACCGAGTATTATAAGTTCTTTTATAGATTTATGAATCTAAATGAGTAGAGGCTTATGAATCAAACATATTTCGAATGGTATGAGTTTGATGTTAACGTTGTACTCATACTTATTGCAACCTGTACTTATAAATCAACGTTGCAGTGCGTATGAATGAATCAGAGTAGTGAAGTTAAATTTCAATATTGTTGACTCACTTATATTCAAGATATCATGAGTGCCTATGAGTAGCGAAAAAACGATTGATTGCTGATCTGTGGTATACAAACATTCTTTACTCGTTTCAAAGGAAAGATGGGATAATGAATCCACTTTTTTAGGAGACTAGACAAATCTGACTCGCCATGAATACATAATGAACAAAATTTACTTTAAATGTAACGAGACTCCATCTCAGGCACCTAATATGAATTCTTAAGCTGGATTCACCCATTGTTTCGGAACAAAATGCTTGTTCCGGAACAAAATCAGTTTTTTGAGAGTTTGTTCCGAAACGATTCACCCACTTCGAACAATTGTTCTGTAAAAACAAGGTTACCATATGAAATATTTTTGTAAACGATGCGTGTTAGTTTTACAATTAGGCAGCACAGTAGCAGATGATTGCAATTCGTTTGTTTTCTTGACTTGAGTGTGATCATATTTTTTATTGTGTTACAAAGAAATTGTAAATGAAAACAAATCTGAAATTGTTGAAGTGAAAAAAATGGATAATAATGGATATTATACGTACATAAATAGACACATACAAATGTACATATAATATGATGTGGCAGCTCAGTTCAACTTTACTTAAAAAATTAAAGTAGCTGGCAGCACCGTTCGATTGTCTCGGAACAAAAATTAAAATTAAACCAATTCGAGCTGAAATTGTTCCGAAGCAAGCTTACTACTCCCTTTCGCTCTCTCTCTCTCAAAAAGAGAAATGTCTAACTGCATATAAAAAAATTGTTTCGGAACAAAAATTGTGTTCCGAAACAATGGGTGAATCCAGCTTTATGGGACACTGTTCATTGAATACATACGCCGGGAGGCTTCTACAAAATCTGTTATGATGAGTAACACAAAGGATTCTTCGGCATCCAAAATTTATTGGCAGATCATTTCTAACCAAAGACAAGAAATAAGAAATGCCACCCCGGAGCTATATTTGAATACTAAAATATTAATTATCGGTGCTACAATACGGGCTGATAGGATCCTAAGTCTATGTTTTCCTAGACAGCTGTCAGCTTAACCTAATCTAAGCCGTGAAATTACAAAGTAGTCATACTCTACAAGAAGTCTCCGTGGTTTAGTAGGTAGTGTGTTGGCTTATTAGACGTAAAGCCAGGGTTCAAACCCCAGGCCAGATATCACAACAAAAGGCGACTTCCCCTCAGCAGATTTCTGGCAAAGACAGCTCTGAGAGCAAATAAAATTGCCATGAAAAGTTTCTTAAAAATCTGTCGTTCGGAGTCGACTTTAAACTGTAGGTCCCGCCAGTCATGTATAAAATTAACGCACACAACATAAGTGGTGTGGGAAAATAGGTCGTAATCCTGACTGAAGGGTTGTAATGACCAATTATTTATGTATGTATGCATACTCTACAAGAGCAAATAAAGTCTGAAGTTTGACGGAGAAAATTCATACGATATTTTTTACGATTTTTTTTAATTTAAGAAAAATTTCCATTGTAGGGTATCTCGTCTGTATATCGTCTGATTTGTAACGTCCTATAATATTCTTATTTATTTATGATAATTTTTCTGTATTTATTCTCTCGGCTTGAAATTCTTTTATCGGCCCATAAAAATCTTGTAGTTGCTGCTATTGTTAGACAAGCTTTAGTTTTTCTTTCTGATTTTGTTTTTTTGTGTAAAATAAACAACCATAAAATCATAAGAAATTAAAGAAAGAAAAACAAACAAAAAAAAAACCAAACAAAATCGAAAACGCCTGCTTAAAAATGTTGAAGTTTTTTTTTTCGGTTTTAATATTTAAGCGACAATCACAGATACCAGAGTGATTGTATGGGCTTTAAGCCAAGGCTTACATTGGGCTTTAATTTTTATTTTTTTTCGTTGAGTTTTTTCTTACACTATCGCTAGACTTGAATGAAATAAAATCAAGAAAGAAAAAAAAAACGAAAATAAAAATAAACAACGTTAAGTCGGCTTAAAGAGAATATATTTGTAATAATAACCAGCAACATCGGCAATAACAATAACAACTAGTTGGCGACATCTTAATGACAACAACAAACAAACAAACAAACTCCATACGCCATACACCATAGGTATGTAGTATACATGTATGTATGATGCTTGATGTTTGGTTACAAATATAATACTACGGACTGACTTGATATCAAAATTTATATCTTTTTAATTTCAGTTGTTGTTGTTGTTCTAGTTGTTGTTGTTGTATCTGTTTGAATACAAAGAGACGATGTCTTTATTTTTATTATTATTATTTTAAATAATTTTTTAATTTTATTTTTATTTTTTTCTTTAAATTTTTAATGGCAAAAGGAAAGGGAAACTGTGAGCGAGCAGCGAGCGCACACACACAGTTTTATTTACGAGTGTCTGATGGCGCCAAGCTGAGCCATATTTCAACGTACCATTTAAAGCTCTTTTTCGGTTTTCAGTTGATTTTTTATTTTTTTTTTTTTATTATTTTTTTGAATAATTCAAGTGCCATAAATGGAGCAATGAAATCTGAAAATCGTTTTTTTTTTAAATTTTTAATTTCGATTTTTATTTTTTTTTTTGGTCGTTAGAAAATAAAGGAAATTAGTCATGGCCAAAAATGAAACGTAACGAGGGGATCGTTTTTGTTTTTATTTTTTCATATTTTTTCATTCCGTTTTTAAAAAACTCTCAACTCTTAAGTCTTGTTTCATGATTAATATCTTTGCGATACAAATGATTTGTTATGAAGTCAAGCATTCAATTAATCATTGTGATGAACAACTAACCGACCACTCAGTCAGTCAGCGAATCACACAGTACACAGCATATGTTCAACAAGAATGTGAATAAAAATGCATCGAAAATCTACATTTTTTATTTCGTTTCAAAGGGAAATAAATAAAAATCACCTGATCGTAAGAATTAAAAGGAATTTTCTATTATGCAATGAGAAAAAAAATTAAAACAAAAATTTCAGTATGGATTTCTAGTAATTTGTGCCAAAACACATCCTATTCAGGATGAGTTGTTGGTTATAAAACTCTGTAGTTATAGCGGTCGACTCTTTCAGTATGGATTTCTGGTAATTTGTGCAAAAACTCATCCTATTTAGAATGAGTTCTTCATTATAAAAATTTTTAAATATACCGATCGACTCTCTTTGTAACTCTTCCCATACGGGGCCAAAGGGAACTACAACCTGAAATTTTGAATTTTCTACATTCGAACTGAAATGCACACACTTTTCATATCAACAGTCATTTGTCAGTTGAAACTTGTCAACATTTAAATCAAATTTAGTTTGTGATAGACAGCTATTTTTAGTAGACTATCGCGTGAAAATTATAATAATCCATGAAGCCTCTGATCTGCCCCATATTTTTGATTTAACTTCGAAGGAATATTATTTATTTCTAAACCTGAATGGTTTCCGAATGAAATCATTTCGCAAATAAGTCTGTTTTGATGACCTCGATAATATTATAGCGTTTTTCAGGCAGAGGTCATGGTTATTTTAAAATCGTCGCAATGCATGCTGCGTGGTGGGATTTTCTCCGAATATAACCTTTTACTCGGATAATGCTGTATCCCAAATAATTTTAGAATTTGAGACAACGGGCTAGAAACATTCACTATGTGAACATAGTCTGGGGAGTGGAAAAATGGAAATTGCTGCAGGTACATACATATCCATGGCATCAAAGATTCCAAAACCGACTTCCTGATTGTTGGGACCAGAAATACAAGCGACGAAGTTGATTGTTTTCTTTAGATGAGCAAAAACAAGAGTATAAATGGGGCTAAGACATATAAAAAATGGTCTTGTGGGGGAAATGGTCCACCTAGTGGGGTGGATAGCCATGTCATCAAAAATCCCAAAACAGATTGCCTTACGGTCAGGCGGTACTTGGAAGCAGAGATATATAGGCGACGAAGCTAATTGTTATCTTCAAATGAGTAAAAATAAAAGTGCTCTGTATAAATGGGGAAAAATCGGATAGAAAATGAACTTGTGGTGGACCCCAAAGGGGTGGATAGCCTTGGTATCAAGGATTCCAAAACATGTTTCGTTTCGGTTGGGCGTTACTTGTGACCAGAGATGTAGGTGACGAAGCTAATTGTTTTCTTCAGAGCAACGAAAAGTTTCTGTATAAAGTGGGAAAAATTGTCGGATTGCACTCTTTTTGCCGATGCTTTTGCCGCTTTTTTGTGGATGGTTTCTACTGCTTGTGGCGATGACATACATTGTTTTACAGATGACTTGCATGTTTTTGGCTGACAACTTGCATTTTTGGTCAATGACTTGCACTTTTTCAGCCAATGACATGCTTTTTGGTGGATGGTTTTTACTTCTTGTGTCGATGACATACATTTTTTACAGATGACTTGCATGTTTTTGGCTGATAACTTGCATTTTTGGTCGATGACTTGCACTTTGGCTGATAACTTGCATTTTTGGTCGATGACTTGCACTTTGGCTGATAACTTGCATTTTTGGTCGATGACTTGCACTTTTTCAGCCGATGACTTGCTTTTTGGTGGATGTTTTTTACTCTTGTGTCGATGACATACATTTTTTTACAGATGACTTGCATATTTTTGGCTCATAACTTGCATTTTTGGTCGATGACTTGTACTTTTTCAGCAGATGACTTGCTTTTTTGGGCGGTCATTTGCAGCTTTTGGTCGAAGTCTTGCGTCTTTTTTTGACGATGATTTGCACTTGTTGCATTTTTTGGTCGATAACTTGCATTTTTTTTTTATTTTTGTCAATGAAAAATATATTAGCTTCGTTGCCTGTATTAGTTTCGACGCCTATATCTCCGGGCTAACCCTTGGGCCAAAAGTCCTGAAAAAGGATTTATAAACGGTGGTTTTACTTTCTGACATCTCTCTCATCGAGCTCTCGATTTTAAAAATTGCTGCAATAGCACGATATATTGTGAACTGAGGTTAGTTTCCTCTAGGGAATGTTCGCCGGCTGAATATTGAACACGAATCATTGTCTTTAATAAATCGTACACTATTCGATCTATCATAGACGACTGGAAGATGAAGTCGCTGTAGTCTAATAGTGTGTTGGGTTATTAGAGGATAGGCCGTGGTTCAAACCCCAGCTCAAATACTTCGCACAAAACGAGCAGTATACCGAAAACAAGTTGGAGAGTAAATAAAATGGCCATGCATCTTTCGGAAAATGTGTTACAGTGTATGTCCCGCCACTCATGAATAAAATTGAGACACGCGACATAAGTGTTGTCCTCTGTCCTGTCCTGAAAAAGGGAGACCCCACGATATTCGCCAACTACAGGGGTATAAGTCTTCTCCCTATCGCATATAAGGATCTTACAGGCGTATTGTGTGAACGACCGAAGCCACCGACCGGCTTCAGACCTGGCAACTCCACCATCGACCAGATCTTCACACTACGCTAAATCCTGGAAAAGACCCACGAAAAACAAGTCGACACACACCATCTTTTTGTCGACTATAAGGCAGCCTTCGATAGCCCCATAAGGGATCGTGTTTTTGCCGCAATGTCTGAGTTCGGTATACCTGCAAAGCTGATAAGGCTATCCAGAATGACGTTGAGCAATTCCAGCAGCTCCGTCAAGGTAGGAAAGGACCTCTCCGAACCTTTTGGTACCGTGCGAGGTTACAGACAAGGCGACCCCTTATCATGCGATCTCTTCAACTTCGTCATGGAGAGTGTTCTGCGAAAGGCAGGAGTGCATCGCAGTGGCACTATTTTTCAAAAAAGTGTCCAGATGCTTGCGTACGCTGACGGCATTGACATCATAGGGCGTACCAAGCGAGATGTTACTGCTGCCTTTAGTGCTATTGAACGTGAGTCTACTAAGATGGGTTTGGCAGTAAATGAGGGCAAAACAAAGTATATGTTATCGACGAGTAGAGACGCGCGGCGTATTGATTCTCAGATTACGGCCGATAACTATACTTTTGATACGGTCAAGGAATTAATCTATCTTGGCTCCGCTGTTACCACCAGAAATGATGTCAGTCTGGAGATCAAGCGTAGGATCACTCTTGCCAACAGGTGCTACTATAGTCTCAATAGGCAATTGAGTAGCAGAGACCTCTCTCGTGCGACAAAATTAACACTATACAAGACACTCATCCTACCCGAGCTTCTTTAGGGCGCAGAGGCATGGACCCTATTAAGTACTGACGCAGCAGCCTTGAGAGTGTTCGAGAGAAAAGTACTACGCAAGATCTTCGGTCCAGTGCGAGTTGGCGATGATTTCCGTATCCGATACAACAGTGAGCTGTATGAGCTCCTCAACGACATAGACGTTGTACAGCGTATTAATACCCAGCGGCTGCGCTGGCTCGGCCATGTCGTTCGAATGGAGGAGGATGCTCCGGCGGGAATCGGCGGAAGTCGGCGAAGAGGACGACCTTGCATCCGTTGGAATGACAAAATCGAGGAAGCCCTGTCAGCGTAGGCGCGTACGAAGCAGAGGCGCCTGGAAGGATGTGTTGCGGAAGCAACAATTAAGTAAGTAAGTAAGACATAAGTGGTGTGGGAAGCTAAATTGTAATCCCGACTAAAAAAATTGTGGTTAGTTGTTGGGTAATACACGATTGGTAGGAGTGAATCGAAGACCTGCGAATTTCTAATATACGATCTTAACTGACTAAACGCTTGTAACGAATTTTTCAACGAATTAATTTCATGAAAGATACGAATCTAAAATTTAAATTCAAAAACTATTTTTGTATACAATTTTAAACAAATTAAACAACTTTTTATAGAAAAAAAAATGTTTTTTTTCTTCTTCTTTAAATCAAAGGGGGAGGCGTTAACAAAACTTGTGTCCAAAATTTGTATCCGTAGAGCATTTGAATTTTTAATCAAATTAAATCGAATCAAAATATTTTTAATTAATCAAACGATTTAAATTATTAATGAAACGAGAATAAATTAATTTATTTGAGATAATTTTTTTTTTATAGTTATGCTGTTACAGTTACATAAATTTAACAGAAAAAAAAGATATTTAAACGCTTACTTTTAGGCTTTTAATACGCACGTCTCGTTTCGTTTATTTTCTAAATATAATACGAGATTTTTTTTTTTACTTTTTTTTTGGTTTTTTGTAATTTTAAAACGTCTACTGGGGGCGTTTCCGCTTTTAATGTGTTTTTCGTATTTTTGATTTTTTTAAAATTCTCGCATTTCATCAATTTATGCAAAAGACGTTGTTGCTGCTGTGTCTGTGGTGCTCAAGATGTTCAAGAAATTCAAATGAAATTCTGTGTGAATATTGAACTACAGACTTATGGGTACAATAAATATTCTTAGGCATACAGACATTTCTTCTTATTTTAAATTAAAGCAACTTCCGTTTGTCAAAACTAAAATAAAAAAAATGATTTTTTTTATTCTTCAAAAAACCATTCAAGCATTTCATATCCCAAAAACAAAAAAAGTTCAACTCTACGTGGAGTAAGTAAGTAACGATGAGAATGTTTAGAGGCCTATGATATGAATATTTATTCTTTATTTGCCATTGATGATGAGACTGGGACCTTTTTGGCTATAAGTTAACCTTTAAATGTTGCAAAATATTTAATTTATTGTAGAGTTATGGTTGTTGTTGTTATTGTCTTCGCTGTTGCTGCAGTTGTCTGCTTAGGATTTATAGGTTTTTTATGTTGATTTTCAAAAGTGAAACTTTACTTTAACCATATCTACAGTGTAGTCTTCCTTTGAATGTGTTCTTTTTTTTAATTCTTCTTTGTGTCCACTCTTTATAGATTCCACTGTTCGCTTTACCTTTAATTTGTATCTGTTTTAGTGTCGCCTTACTCTGCTTATTAAACTCTCGTTGGCTAGAAGAGCGAGCGGCAGTGGTAGAGTAGAAAATTATTCTTTGTGACTGCAACTGACAACTTCACGACCACATTTGTCAGTTACGCTTGACCACAACCTCGAACCTGGTCGTTCATTAAAAATGTTTTGAAAATATTTTCGTTTTTTTTTTTATTTTTTATTTGAATTGGATTTCATGTTAATGGGTATCAATGCTTCAAGTGTTTAGTGGTTTGTAAAACCAATAAAAAAAAATAAAAAAGAAAAGAATATACTATTAACCCTCATTATAGAAAATAGCAAATGTTTACAAAACAAAATCTTTTACATGATATTCTGATCGTAAATATTTTAAACACATTAAGATTTTTGAAAGTCAACCTTCAATTAATCGTAATATTAGCGTTGTAATGTTCAAAAACGCCACTGCTGACAGCTGTTAAATACATACGTATTTCAATGATCAAATATTGTTATGATGAACTCTCAATTACTCAAATATTTCTCATTTACATACATACATATATAGCATAATTGGTCATTACAACCCTTCAGTCACAGGATAACAACCTAGCTTCTTACACCTCATATGTTGTGTGTGCGTTAATTTCATACATGAGTGGGTGGAACCTACAGTTTAAAGTCGATTCCGAACGACAAATTTTTGACAAACTTTTCATGGCAATTTTATTTCCTCTCAGAGTTTTTGCCAGCAATCTGCTGAGAGGAAGTCGCCGAAGAAATATTTTTTCATATTTTCGTTTTGATGTCTGACCTGTGGTTTGAACCTTGGCCTTATGTCTAATAAGCCAATATACTACCTACTAGACTACGGCGACTTTCTCAGTTATTTTCATACAAATTGACGATCGTATGAAATCATTTGTCTTACGAAAATACAGTCAAAGAAAAAAGTCTACATACACTACTGTTTATAGCAGAGATTAGCAATGTAACGTGTTTTCGCTACTTATAAACACTCATGACATTTTGAATATAAGTGAGTCAACAATATTGAAATTTAACTTCACTACTCTGATTCATTCATACTCACTACACAACGTTGATTTATAAGTACAGGTTGCAATGAATATGCGTACAACGTTGACATCAAACTCATACCATTCAAAATATGTTTGATTCATAAGCCAGTCTGCTGATTTAGATTCATAGCGTTAAAGAAATACTCTTATAATACTTATAAGGATTCGAAAGACTCGAATCATTCACCAAAATTTACAGTCTTAGTTATTGTTGCATTTACAAAAAAAGGACAGTAGCAGCAAGCAGAGCAAACACACAACCTTCGAGTAAGTATGGCTGCCTTCCGAAATGTTAGTTGCTTTGTGTTTGAACAAAGTATCGTGTTTCATAATGCCGCTGTACAAAATATATACAATGTGTTCTATTTCAAAACGTCGTCAATGTGTATTTTTAACGCAGTCAAAAAGCAAAAAGGCATCGGATTTATAGTTGATGCATTGTTTGGTTACTTTGCATATCTACATAGTTTATATACGGTAGTGGTAGAACTGCATACAAACTTTGTATTGAGACATTTTGGAAGGCAGCCTATTTTAGCGTCCGTACGCGAATCATATTTATTTTGTGCTTCGTGTATATGTCGAGTTATGGAGAATCGAAATCAATCATCATACGTGTTGTTAAGTATGAATATGATGAATATACTTTAAACTTTGAATATGAGTATAGGTTCCATGACATTAAAATAAAGTATGAATGCGTATAAGTATCAGAAATTATGAGTATGATTCGATTCTACTCATCTTTTTGAATACTCATTGCTGATCTGGTGGTGTACAGACCACTGTATATAGACTTTTTTCCCACTAATTTTTATATTTTTTTTCTTCCAATTCTCTTCTTCTTCAAACATTCTTAATTTTAAACTCCTTGAACAATGCTACAATATCTTTTTCAATTTGGAAAAACCGGCGGAAAACATCACTGAATTATAGACTTTTTTAAAGATTAAAGATTATAAATATTTTCGAAACAAAATGCTTTACAGCGTAAGATTATAATGTATTCTTTTTCTAATCGAAAAAGGGTCCGCCAAATAACTTTTTTTTTGAAAATGCTTTAAAAAAAAACTACTGAATATTTTCACAGATTTCTTTTTTTATTTGAAAGTACAATCCTTCCAGTTAATAATAGAAACTTATTTCATTCAAATGGCTGTCTCGGCTGGCCATGCATTAGCCTACATGATCGATACAATTTTCAAGCACATTATCGATTGTGTGCAGCTGCATTTCACCAATGGCTTCACGAATATTGTCCTTTAAAGCGTTAATTGTCTTTGGCTTGTCGGCGTAACACTTATCTTTGACGGCACCCCGCAAATAATAGTCCAACGGTGTCAAATCGCAGCTCCGATGTGGCCAAACGACATCAGCTCTGCGGCTGATAATGCGATCTTCAAAAACAGGGCGCAAAACATCGAGTGTAGCTTCGGCTGTGTGACACGTAGCGCCGTCCTGTTGAAACCAAATCCTCTTCTTCACTTTTTGTGACCAAAAATTCGTTCAACAAGGCCCGATTACGATCGCCATTGACTGTAACGGCCACTCCTTGCTCATTTCGGCCCAATTATGCCTCTGGACCAAAATCCGCATCAAACAGTGACACGTTTTGGGTGCGTCGGCTTTTCAATGTATGCGTGCGGGTTTTCTGTGCCCCAAATGCGACAATTTTGCTTGTTTACATATCCGCCAAGATCAAAATGAGCTTCACCTGAAAAGATGATTTCTTTTTGCCAAAATCGGCATCTCCTGGTGTGGGACTATTCATAGAAAATCTAAATCGTGCAACAATTAAATTCAGCTGATCATTTACAGATTTTATGCTGAAATCGCCACGGTCTAGTAGGTAGTGTGTTGGCTTATTAGACGAGAGACCTTGCTTCAAACCCCAGGTCAGATCTCCAACGAATAACGAAATACGAAAAAATATTTCTTCGGCGACTTCCTCTCAGCACATTTCTGACAAAAACTCTGAGAGTAAATGAAATTGCCATGAAACGTTACTCAAACTGTCGTTCGGAGTCGACTTTAAACTGTAGGTCCCATCACTCATGTAGAAAATTAACGCACACAGCATAAGTGATGTGAGAAACTAGGTCGTAATACTGACCAAAGGGTTGTAACGACCAATTATGTATGTTATGTATGTATGCATGATCATTTACAACGCCTTAGATATACTGATTAGGTAGGTGCCTAGAGCGAACTGTTGAATGTTAATTTTTCCATCAGAATTTTCTTCAGAGCTTGAGGTTCATTTCTCACACTGTGGTTAAGTTAAGAAGCTATGGTGCTCAAGTAACCCAGGAGTGCCGGTTTAGTGCATATTACGGACTGGAGGTGTCATGGGTCCGCATTTCATCGAAAATGATACTGGATGCTTATCACCGCTAATTCAGTAACTTTTTGACTTTATTGCAACGTCTATCGACCACTAAGAGCATGCTCTTTCGCACCATTTGTCTTTTTTATGCGCCTACGTCACAGATTATGTCTACATGAGCGCAACTTACTAACGTTCGAGTAATATTCGTCAAGATATCATGGTTGAAACCTATCTCAGCAAAAGAACCACCTGTTTTAATTAATTCGAGAGGGTCATTTAAACGTCATTGTATTCCTTACACAACGATAAGGTCCAAGCATTATAATGAAATAAATCACAATTCGGTTCAGTACCTATAGAAAAGCGATCTGCAAGACGCATTGCAACGGTGTTCCAATGAATCAATCGATACTCCTCTTCAAGTTTAAGATGCAAAAAAATAGACTTCAAGACATCAACTCATATATAAGTGTTGTATTCCATTTTCTGTTGGATATAGGAATGCTTCTTTCGATACTGGAAGAACATCACACTGTAAATTTATACACAGAATATATGAACCTACTGACTCCCCATGACTGTAGTCGCCGTAGTCTAGTAGGTAATGAGGCTTCGGTTCAAACCCCAGGTCAGACATCTCAAACAAAACGAAGAATGAAAGAATATTACTTCGCCGAATTCCTCTCAGCAGATTTTTGACAGAAACTCTCTGAGAGTAAAATAAAATTGCCATGAAAAGTTTTTCAAAAATCTGTCCTTCAGAGTCGACTTTAAACTGTAGGCCTCAACACTCATGTATAAAATTAACACACACAACGGGAATGGTGTGAGAGAAACTAGGTTGTAATCCTGACCAAAGGGTTGTAGAGGCCAACTATGTATGTCTGTCTCCGCTATATTTACATTGCCATGCTTTTGACAGGGCAATTAGTGACAAAAAATAGAGTAAAAAATTAAAATCTTAGACGTTTCGAATGCGCTTGTTGGATTCCGTCCATAATGGGTCAAATGGGTCTTTCAAACGAATACAAAATTTTGATCATATTTCACACACATTTTGTTTTATTTAAATTTAAAGATAGGAAAGCGCTAAACCAAAGACCCCATATTTAAAAAACCGGTAACGAAACTCATAAAACTTCACAAGAGAAATAAATAAAAAAGAGAAAAAGAAAAAGAAATATTGTTGACCACAAACTATAAAACCGCTGGAAAAACTATTTGAAATCAATACACTTTGAAAAGGTAAACAAGTCACGACAAAAATATACGTTTTTATGTGAAATAAATGACAAGTGGCTGTTCAATTGACAGGCACTAACCCACTAACGTGGCATGCCATAGAGTGGCGGCCTCACCCACACTTACTCACTCACTCACTCACTCGTACACATTACAACATCAACGTCAGTGTCATTAGCGGCAATTCATGGAATTCCATGAATCATTTGAAGTTGATTTTACGAAATTGGTCATACTTTTGATGGTGGTGAATGCAACAGTGAAACAGGAGCGCAACTGGCAAGTGAAAATGAATAAAAGAATGAGAACAACAAGAACAACAACAACAAAAGAAAAGAAGAATTTTTTTTTTTGGTTCAAAAACATTCGATACACTTGTAGCACAAACAAATTATGGAGGAATATTTCATGTTTTTTTTTTTTTTTGTTTTTTTTTTTGCTTCTAACCTACAGAGGCTAAGAAATTATGAAAGGGACTGTGCAGTGCTCAGTGCACTCATATGAATGCGAGATGTTGCTGCTCGTGGAACATCTGTACACGGGGGTACATGGAATTGGTGTGACATACAATACTTTACACTCAACACCTTTTTTCTCAACTTCGTTTTTGTGTAACAAAAAAAAAAAATATTGTTTCGTCGTTGTTGCCTTTGACAAAAACCGCCTTCTGTTTAAGAAAACCAAGTATAAAGACATCATTGTCATCATCAACGTACGGATAATGACAGATTGTTGACACTTTTTTTCTGTTTAAAGCAGGCAACCTTTTCATTCTTCTTCTTATTTCTGTTTATTTCGTATTTTTTCGGTGGGGATTTTTATGTTCTGCTCCATGATGCCGGCCGGCCGGCCTTTTTTTCATTGACTGAAAGTAATGTGAACATTTTAATATTTTTAAATCGCCTCTTTTAAAGGGCTAAACGTCAGATTTACATCTCTCACACACACACTCTCCCTGGCTCACTGATAAGCGTTGTACGCTTTTTAAACGACTCTCAGACTGACAGACTCACGGACTTACTGGCTAAATGAAGCTGTTGCAGTTGCTGTTGACTAAAGTCAAGTCAAAGTCAAGTCAGCGGAATGTAAAAGACGACGACAACGACATATTTGATCAGCTTGACAGTGTTAAGGGATTAAAAAAGGATTGTTCGGGGCAATAAACTTTTCAAAAATTTTCTATGTAACAGTGCATAAGGAAATTGGAACAAATGGCGCTTTCAGCACCTTAAACATGGTGAAACTGCAAAAACAAAAACTAATTTCATGCATTTGGGAACACTTATGCGTTTTAAAGAAATTGCTTGTGCTTGGCTTTTAATATTTTGTTAGAAAACCTATATTCAGGGGATGGCTCCTACTTCTATAGGAGCATTGTGTTCCAAATTAGAAATATATTATAGGGTGGAAGAGAGGAAAAATGGAGTAGCTTTGTTGGTCCTAAGATTTTAATGTGTTTCTATTGTAACTGTAAGAAAAACCTTTCTTTTACGATTAATACCCAGGGGATAGCCCCTATCAAATCAAAACATTGCATTGGAGCTTGTAAAATAGGATATGGAAGGTGGAAAAAAAGAGAGAAGTGAATAAATTGAAATTAAAAGTGGCAGATAGTAAGGCTAAAGAACGAATTCTCTTTGTAAAGTATGAATCACTGGCCAAAATCGATCACAAATAGATGTGTTCTACTTGAAAGATCTGTAGGTTATAGGACGTGTACTTGTCAATTAAGACAAGTACCGTATCCGGAGGTCGAATTGACCCATTGTACAAACAGATCTGTAAGAAATTCGAAATCACTAGAGAACAATACGTAGTAGCTGTATGACAATGAAGAACAAGCCACATAGCGACAGTCGTCCAATGAGTCAATAGATTTGGATACTCTTCTGTTCTTAATAACCACATTTACTCTCTCCTATACAAGTTCAAGAAGCATTCCTATTAAGCCTCATCGCTAAAAATTTCCAAGGGGCTTGACAAATACTACTAATATCCAAGATCGTCCAAAACATCACGAAAAAGTCACTGTTTGTTGTGTGTTTCTGAGGGACCGTGTCTTCAGCCCCTATTTCTTTGAGGACAACAATGGCCAGGTCAGCACAGTCAACGGTGAGTACTGTCGGTCGTTTGATTATCAATTTCTTTGCGGCTGAATATGATAATATGGACACCAGGGACATATGGTTTCAAAAGCACGGCACTATGTGCTACACTGCTCACGGTCGCATTGAACATTCTGCACAAGCGATTTGAGGGTATGGTCATTTCGCGTGGAGCTGATGAGAATTCGTCACCGAGGTGAGGCTATTTCAAAATTTTTCTTGTGAGGTTTTCTTAAGAAGAAATGCAGTCTTCTCTTACTTCTATAATCCTCGCCTGCGGTGGAAATTATCGAAATGCCTATCGATACCACTAGAGAGTGGGGTGTGATGGCCACAATCAGACTTCTTCTCAATCCGCCATCTTCTTGTCCAGATTAATTAAGCAAAGCGAAGCTTTATTGTACAAAAATCGATTCAGTTTAACTAAGGATATCGCGTCACCTATACTCTGTAACATGTCTGAAAATTGTGGGCTTTACATCCCTAGTTAGTATGCAGAGCCTTAACCCTGTCGATAATTTTCTAAGGACTACCTCTAGATGCTAATGTACTCCTACTGCTGAACAGGGGCTTCTTCAAAATCTACATATAAATGCAAGGTAAAGTAGTGAATACTCAATGCCACCACATAACCAATGCCATCCGACCAAATTCAGCCTGAGTTATGCGCCAAAGTCATGAAAAGTTGGATATTTCAGATGCGTTCCATGCAGAGAAACCGTGGCGGGCATTTGAAAGATGTTATATTCCGCACATAATGGCATCAATTGGTCATTCAAGGTTAAGTTAGGTTAGGTTAGAAGACGTGTACTTGTCAATTAAGACAAGTACAGTACCCGGAGGTCGAATTGACCCATTGTACAACGTCCTAGTTTCTCACACCACTTATGTTATGTGTGTTGATTTTATACAAGAGTGGTGGGATCTACAGTTTAAAGTCGACTCCGAACGACAGATGTTTGAGAAACTTTTCATGGCAATTTTATTTTACTCTTCAGAGTTTTTGCCAGAAATCTGCTGAGAGGAAGTCGCCGAAGAAATACTTTTTGTATTTTGTCTTGATGTTTGGCCTGGGGCTCGAACCCTGGCTTTACGTCTAATAAGCCAACACACTACCTACTAGACTACGGCGACTTCACAGAAATAAAAAATTGCGATGACATTTCACTCACTTACTCGCACAATTTGTTATTACAACCCTGTAGTCAGGATCAGAACCTTTTTCACCCATGAGTAACGGGAACTACTCTTTAATGTCGACTTCGAACGACAGATTTTTAAGAAACTTTTCATAGCTCTCAGAGTTTTTGCCAGAAGACTGCTGACATGAAGTCACATATTTTTTGTTTTCTTCGAGATTTCTGAACTGGATTCAGTGGCTCTCGTCTAATAAGCCAATTCACCAACCACTTACATACATACATAATTGGTCATTTCAACCCTTCAGTTAGGATCAAGACCTAGTTTCTCACACCACTACACACCTCATGTTACACATGAGTGGCGGAATCTATAGTCGACTACGAACGACAGATTTTTGAGAAACTTTTCATGGCAATTTTATTTTACTCTTCAGAGTTTTTGCCAGACATCTGCTGAGAGGAAGTCACCGAGGAAATACTTTTTCATATTTTCGTTTTGATGCCTGACCTGAGGTTTGAACCGAGGCCTTACGTCTAATAAGCTAACACAGTACCTAGTAGACTACGGCGACTACAAACACACCAACTACGACGAATTCGCTGAGGATTTGTTTTCGTCAGCTTTTAATCAAGTCTTGTGTCCTAGAGAGTGTTAAAATCCAAGCCATTCCAGAAATATTTTCTGTTGCAATCTTTTATTCGTTTTTTTTTGCATGTTTTTAAAGGAAAATTATTTGAAAATATTTTCTTAAACGTTTGCTTTAAAAGGAACATAAAACTCTTCCGGTATTTAAAGGTTTTCAAAAGTTTCGTTTTTTCTTTTCGCGTCAATTACCAGCACAAAACACCTGATATGAGTTTAACATGGAGGATCATCAATGGAACCATGGGTATAAAATTTAATAAAAAAAATTTAAAAGAAAAACAGATTTTTTTTTAATAATTTAATGGAAACATTATTATTAAAGCAAACAACAACAACAACAACAACGGAGAGAAAAAAAACTGGGAAATAATCAAAATCGGTAACACAGGCAGGCACGTCAACGTGCCGCAATGTTTATGGCATCTAAACAGAGTTGCATTGAGTTTCTTTGTTTGTTGTCTTGTTAGTTGCAACACTCGTACATTTTTCGCATAAATGCCACAGGAACATGAAAATTACAACAACAACAACAAACGAAATTGGGAAAAAAGAGAAAAATGCAAAAAAAAAAAAAAAAAAAAGAAACGATGAACGTGAAATGGAAACAATTTAATTGGATCATAAGCTGGAAAAACATTCATGTTTTCTGAAATAAGTGAGTGAGTGAGTGACTGACCGTGTTGCATACTTCACCGAAGAGTTGTCAGAGTCAACATCAAATACAATTTTTCGGGATAAATACTCTCCATCCACGATTCTGTTCAGCAATTTCTTCTGTTCTGGCTGTTCTGTGGCAATTTTCAATCGTTTTTTTTTCTTCCACATTCTTTTTTTTTTTTTTTGTTTTAATTCCCCCCTTATTTTAGCAAACAAGTGAACGTTGGAACGTGACAATTGACCATAAAATGCTGAACACCGAAAAACAAGACAGCAATTCTACTTTAATTTGAACAGCAACAGAGAAAAACAAAAACGAAAAAAATTAAACGAAAATGAATGAAATTTTTTTTTAAAAGAAAACAAAGAAAACTTTTTTAAACTTTTAAAGACTTAAAGTTTGTCTCCCTCCTTCTCACTCTTTCTCTTTCTGGAGCTACTTTGGCTTAACTACTGTTTAAATTACAATCTTTTCAACTCAAATTAAAATTTAAACGCTTTAAAAAGCCCCAAAAAGCAGATTTTAAGCAGCGTTGTGTTGTGTTGAGCAGAGCAGAGCATAAATACCAGGCGTTTGTATATTGACTTGGTGTCAAATTTAGCCGACGGCTTTTATTTACTCTTTCAACAGTTTAATAATATTGCTGCTGCTTGCCACCGATAGTGGCAGCCCATATATCTACACACACACGTACACTCCTCATGTACATACATATGTATGTGTGTGTTTGTATAACTATAATTTTCCTGTTATTATTGTTGTTGTTGCTGCTACAAACGCTGTTCTAAAGGTGTCAGTTTGAACGTGTGAACGTCAATAAGTTTCATTCTATTTTTTCTTTTTTTGTGTTCACTGCCTTCTTCTTTCACTCTTTAACGCTTCAATTGTGCGTGTGCGTTGTGCGTGTGCATTGCATTGTATTGCCTAAAAGAGTTCTGTTCTTTACTAACTGCCGATAATGCCGTGTAAATGCAGTGCAACGAATTTAAGCATATTAATATGGGCATGATTTTGAAGCCCCTTGAGGGGCTGCTTCTTTTAATTTGAAAGTCAATTATTAAGTAGCAACACCACCACCACCAGACTTAATGGAAAACAATTAATGAAGTTTCATTCGAAAATGTTTTCTACACAAAATTAATCATATTTTTTGAGTTCTGTGTCCCTCTTCTATTGTTCTGCGCCTGTACTTAGTGAGACTCAATAAAAAGTTATTGCCTTTAAAACTGATTTGTATGCATTGAAACCCTAGGCAATTCACTGGGAAAGCTAATTAACCTTCAATTTGAACTTGAGCACGGGAAAATTGCACTTTAATATGCCACTAAATGTCTTTAAGTATTTGTATCTAGGATTTCATGGATGAAAATGTAAATGTTTTTATTGCAAATAGATTCACGAGAATCCGCTCTAAGCATTTCATATCAACTTTCTTGAAGACTGTGCAGAAATGACACACACACGGCAGTATAATGACGGTCCATTCGCATGACGTGATTTTTACAATTTTGGCCAGATTTTTGGATCTTATTAGGGACAGAACACAACTCCCTGTAAGAAAATTTAGCGAGAGAATTCAAGCCGGCGTCCATTGATGTTATGTGGGGTACATCTTGGACTGAAAGTGAGGCAAATTTTTGTTGCGTATTCTGTATAGAAAGCTGCCCTGGAAACGAAATGTACTTAACAGGATGAAAAAGGCCTCCATTGCTTGCTTTTTTGTTAACAAAGGTAAAAAATAGCTTAAAATGTCCAAGATGACATACTGATTCCATAGAGGCAGTGGCCAGATCTCTCTATTCGGCCCATACCTGGTATGGTGGAAAACTCATGGCAGTTCAACTAAACCTCCAATTGACACAGCGGAGATAAAGATATGCCAGCATCATTATTAACGGTGCCTTGCCCACTGCAATTAATCATACGCCCCTTCCACTAAGGGGGCCGTAAGAATTTAATAGACTATGCTTAGAATCATAGAAGACAAGTCTAACAGCAAATTCCTTAGGGATTTATGACGTCCCTTATAAATCGAGCGACTTACAGTGCCCTCCTTAAATTCAGCCCTGAACAGAACGAGAGTGGTGAATGCTTCGTATGTAAACTTAGTAATAAAAGTGAATGAAAAAATCTGGAAGCTACGAATTAATTGTGGCATCACAATGGGCTTAAATGCTTGCCTAAGTGGGATCACTTCCTTCGTAGGTGTCCGGCACCTAACCTAATCCGGAAGTTACATACTCCCTTAAAAGAGGGACCATTTTGTGGTGTGGCGAATGGGTCACGAATAGATGTTGCGACAGGAGCGGCAGTTTTGGTCCCAGAATGAAATTCTCCGAGCCCATGGGAAAACCCGCGGATATATTCCGAGCAGAAATCTATGTCATCGTAAGATGTTCTCAATTCAACTTGCACAGAAGATGCACAGCACGGGACAAAGCAATACAATCTGACACTGTACTTATACGAGAATTAATCGAGGACAGTATTCTACTGTCTGGGGATACACATCCAGCTGGATAGGAAAAACGAGTTACTCCAGGTTATGTGGGAAATCCCGGCCATAAGCAAGCAGATGAGTTCACGTGTAGCGCCAATTTCATGCCTATGGTGGTGTCAGACCCTTTCTGTGGAGTGGTGGTAGATATTTGGAAAGGTTTCCTCAACGAAAGGATAGGTAAAGAGAGGAACATTTCCTTCTCAAACCAAATTGGCAGGAGGCTATCAAAAGTTTTGTTGGGAAACTGTAGTAACTGGAGATGTGAGTCATGTATCAGACTATCCAGGAATAATCTGAGGTTAGTAAACGATGTTTTGACAGGGCACTGTAAACCCTAAGTATACTTGAACAGAATCAGGATACTTCCGAATACATCTTGCAGATGCTGAAATGAATTCCTTTTTAAAACCTGTGAGACAATAATGTTTATTAGAAGAACAAACCTGGGTGCATACCAGCTTCTGGCCCAGGGAATTATCCTTGTTGCCTACAAGCAGTATTTCGGAGTTTGCCAGGCCAATAGCAATGAAGGAGACATTAAAAGGATACCCTAAAAAATTTGAGAGGGCCCAATACTATGGCAACCATTATTATAATAATTATGTCCAGGGCGGCTGGACAATGGCTCGATTCAAATATTTGCCACTTAAAAACCCTAAAACCCACTAGAAACTTTGGAACTTTCAAAGATATCGACTACATGGCATCACCATTCCATTTCTCGAAGTAGTACTCCGGATGCTCATATTTTGTATGTCTGGAAAAATGGTGAAACACCCCTCATTAACGACTATGTTCACATTTTCGTGGACGATTCCAAAAAATAGTTGGAACTGTGAATGAAGAAATATATTCGGAGGCACAGGATGAGTCAGTCTTGTGTACAGACACGTTGCGTTTGAAGAGAGCAATCGTGGTTGGAAGATCTCCGTTCCAAGGATCTGTCGAAGAATTGTCTAATAATTGTTGTTGTTTATGCAATGGGTGTAAACAGAGGAATAAAAAAAGAAGAGCAATTGTTGTTGTTTACATCAAGTTGTGAACAGTGTGCAATTGATAAAGAATTTTAATTAAAACTAAATACAAATTTATTTTTATTTTATTTGCAATCTACGAGCTTATATTTTAAACGTTTTAAAAAAGGTAAAAAAGTAACAACACTGTTTTATTATTTATTAAGTATGAAAAATGACATTAGTATACTTTCACACGGCTAGGAAAATGTCACAGTTCAGGGTTGTAACTGTGGACCTATAAGAAGGTTTATAGCAGCATCGAATCTCTTAATGAGATGCCAGAACGGTACGACATTCATATCATGTATGCAACGGCACATACCGGTATTCTAGGAAATTGCAGAGTGGATAAATTGACCAGACGTGTATGTTCTATACTTTTAAACACTACTCCCTCTCTTGGCATCAAATTTTTTACATGATATTATTTGGGATTTATTTGCTAACATAGCACAACAAATGTGGGATCAAATAATTGAGAAAAAAATTCGAATGAAATGAAAAATATTGGCAGACTCACCTGTATCACTCGCATTGGCAACCCCGTTTCTTTGGCCAGTTGTTCGCGTATGTGTCGCGTTGGTTTCGGCGTTTGGTTAAATGCTGTTTTCAGAACCTCCAGTTGTTTCGCTTTGATTGTGGTGCGTGGCCCCCTTCGTTTTGAGCCGTTGGCATCGTCAGGACTTTTGTTTTCCGCTTGTGAATCGCCTCTCGCATCAGGATCACCATCTAAGGAACCCTGTTATGAAAAGAAAAAATCCATAAAAAACGTGGGGAAAAACAAAAACAAAATTCAGCATAAGTGTTGAATGAAAGAAAATGAAATAAAAACGGAATTTGTTTGTGGTAATTGTTTGGCCATAATCATTAATCAAAAAAAAAGAAGAAAAAGAAGAAAAAAAAACAGGCCATAATCATAAAAGTCTGTCGGACTGTCTGTCTGTGGCTAATATGGTGATGCTAGTGGTGAAGCTAGTGATGATGAGTTTTTTTTTACCGAATTTTTTTTTCTTTTTTTTATTGGCCGATAACAGAGTTCATAAAAGACTATTTTAGAGAGTCTAAGTATGTACATATATGTGAGTGTAAATGTGCATTGAAAACATACCTGATCGGAATCGTCATGCGTGTTTTTGCTGTCGGTGCTCATGCTTTGTACTGAAATATCTGATGCTCCCAATGGTCCACCTGCTGAGTCTGGACCATTTGGTCCCAGCATACCCAGACCCAGAGGGGGTCCTCTTAAATGTGGTGGATCATCGTCATCATCCTCATCTTCACTCGCTGAACCCATTAGAGAACCTTTAAACGAGAAAAACGTAAAAGAAACCATAAGAACAAAACACAAAAACAAAAACAAAAACACAAATGAGTTGATAAGACAAGAGAGAAGTGAAGTGAAAACAGAAAGAAAGAAAGAAAGAAAAAAAATCAAATTTATTACTGACTGGCAATGGCACTGGCACTGGCACTGGCAATATTTGTTATTCAAGTATTTAAGCCTGGGAAAAAGTGTAAAAACTTTTCTGTATGTTTCTGGGCGATACTAATTGTTTAACAAGCTCATGATTCTTGCTCTCAACAAAGCCAATGACAATAAAACAACAACAACAATAAAATATTTTGTTTCAACTAATCTGCAACGCCTGTCAAATTGCGTTGGTACTTTGATACTCTCGCTCTCTCTCTCTCTCTTTCTGTTTTCAAGCGTTTTTTTTTGGCAGTTAAACAATTTTAAACAAAGCGTTGTAATGAAATGCATAAGAGTGCGGTAAAACACGTGTCTTTAATAAAAACAACAACAACAAAAACCAACCACTTTATCAAGAGATTTTCTAGCGTCGTCTACTGTTAAGTAAACTTCACAAACAGCTTTTCATTACGTTTACCAGCCAGCCTGTTTGCCATCCATTTATGGCATGACATTTAACACACGTTTCTTCCTTCCTTCCTTCCTTTCTGCATTTCTCAAAACATTTCATTTTCCGTTGTAATGTTTAAATAATTTGATTTGTATGTCTTCCCAAAAACAAAAAAAAATTCCAAATGGCTCATCGTGTGGCACATGTTCTTAATTTTTGTTCACCCAATTATTTGCTTTCGGAAAATCTCTGTGTTTCTATGCAAAACTGACGCACACGCGTTAACTGTTTGCCGCATTTGTAACAGAAAGCCCCCAGAGTCTGGTGTTTCCCTTACCATCCATGCCACCAAGCTTGGAAACAAAATGATAACAAAATGGAATTTGAATTGTTTTTAAATTCTTCTGATATTGAGAAACATCATTCTGGCCATAACTAAAGGGTCCGCCAAATAACTTTTTGTTTTTGAAAATGCTTTGAAAAAAAACTACTGAATATTTTCTCAAATTTCTTTTTTTATTTGAAAGTACAATCCTTCCGGTTAATAATGGAAAATAATTTCATTCAAATGGCTGCCTCGGCTGGCCATGCATTAGCCTACACGATCGGTCCAATTTTTAAGCACATTATCGATTGTGTGCAGCTGTATTTCACCAATGGCTTCAAGAATATTGTCCTTTAAAGCGTCAATTGTCTCTGGCTTGTCGGCGTAACACTTATCTTTGACGGCACCCCGCAAATAATAGTCCAACGGTGTCAAATCGCAGCTCCGAGGTGGCCAAACGACATCAGCTCTGCGGCTGATAATGCGAACTTCAAAAACAGGGCGCAAGACATCGAGTGTAGCTTCGGCTGTGTGGCACGTAGCGCCGTCCTGTTGAAACCAAATGTTGCCAATATCCTCCTCTTCAATTTTTGTGAATAAATATTCATTCAACATGGCCCAATAACGATCGTCATTAACTGTATCGGTCGCTCCTTGCTCATTTTCGAAGAAAAAATGGCCCAATTATGCCTCTGGACCAAAATCCGCATCAAACAAGGACTCGTTTTGGGTGCGTCGGCTTTTCAATGTATGCGTGCGTGTTTTCTGTGCCCCAAATGGGACAATTTTGGTTGTTTACATACCCGGCAAGATCAAAATGAGTTTCATTTGAAAGGATGATTTTTTTTTTTTGCCAAAATCGGCATCTTCTGTAAGTCGATCGCAGGCCCGCTTAGCGAAGTGAAAACGCATTGGATGGTCAATTGGCTTCAACTCCTGAACCAATTGGACTTTGTATGGCGTCATACCAAGGTCTTTATGCAAAATTCCTCTCAATGATGTTTCCGAAATGTTCAATTGTTGAGAACGACGGTGAATTGCTGTTGATGGCGCTTCACGCACACTTTCTGCCACATTAGCAATATTCTCGGGTATAAGCACTGTTTTTGGCTTTTCACGCTTTGGTTTATCGATGAGGAAGCCAGTTTCTTTCACTTTTTTTTACAAGATAACGAACATACGGAGCTGACGGTGCTTCTCTTCTTCCAAAATCCGTACGCAATTTTCGCACACATTCTGCAACATTACCATGATTTTCAAAGTAATGTCGCAATATTTCCCAGCGTTGTTCAAGCGTATACACAACCATATTCGTTCAGCGGATGGATAAAAGTAATTATCTGTCACATCAGACATGAGCTAAGTGTTACCATTCAAGAAATAAGCACTAGTTGAAAAAAAAACGTTAGATGGCGGACCCGATACTTTGAAACAAACTTTGGGAATAAGTCTCATACTATAAAATTTATTTAAATCGAGCGCTGTATTACCTCAAGAGGTGGTAGATTCGAGCGATTGGAATCTGTGAGAAGACAAAGAAAAATCCTTTGAATTATTCATTTGGGAAGTCCTAATCAAATATCATGGCAAGATCAGACTACGTCTTGAGAAGAAAATAGAAACCAATGAATAAAAATTCGTCACCAGTATTAGAACCCAATACATATTCACAGAAGGCATTGTTTCTAGGCAACGAAAGTTGGCAACCCTATCATTCTAGAACCTTCGAAAATAGACCAGTTGGCCTCTAAAAAGGCATGGAAACAAAGTAGAAAAATAAAAGAGGGTTATTCCTTAACAGATGAATAAGGAATTAAATAAAACTTACTCTTAGCGGCCCCAAGAAAAACTGTTCACCAATGCCTATACTTTCCAGTTTTCATTTGATATCATAGTTCCCTTGCTGTAGAACTACGACAAAATAATATGCTGCAGATCTCCGATGGGAATTTTTTTTACTACTACGAGTGCAGTCAATCTCGATGTAAATAATAGACAGACTGTATCAAGCTTCACTTCATTTCAAACCTTGTTTTTCATCAACCGTACTGTATACGCTTTTCAATTAGTTCGATTTCCCCGATTTCAGCAATATTCCATGGATAGTATTTCTATTAAATAATTTTCTTTAGGCTTATTAAAGCGACACCCCTTACATACATACATACGTAATTGGTCACTACAACCCTTCAGTCAGGATTACGACTTAGCTACTCACATCACTTATGCTGTGTGTGTCAATTTTTGCACATGACTGGTGGGACCTACAGTTTAAAATCGACTGCGAAAAACAGATTTTTACTCTCAGAGCTTTGTCCAGAAATCTGCTGAGAGGAAGTCGCCGAAAAAATATTTCCTTTTGGTGGAGATGTCTGACCTGGGGTTTGAACCGAGGCCTCATGTCTAATAAGCGAACACACTACCTACTACGACTACGGCGGCATGGATACTATTTCTATTATTTAAATTTCTTTGCGGTTGTTAAAGGGGTGTCTCCTTTATAGCTGCAAATTACCAATGACTTGCACTCGATCGATATTATTATCCTCAGGGCCGCTTGACTGTCTTCGAAAATCACTTTAGAACTTGAATAGATGAACTCCGTTTTCGAGCATCTGTGAAATTGTGTGCACCAACACGAGTTGGAAGTTCTTTGTTCTTCCACCAGGCCCTAACCGTACTAAGAATGCTCAAGTCATAGTAAAATCACGAGAAGTGGATACTTTAAAGACAACTGGCGCAGAATTACTTCTCCTGACACCATATACTCTCTAATGGCAGTCATAATATGGGAAACAGTTCGAAGTAAACATGTGAAGAAGTGCGAAATCAAAAGACAGGTTTTACCACCACCATTAGGCAGCCAACAATACGGAAATGATTGAAAAGAAAAGGGGCGTCATAGAAAATATTTCAAATCGCCAGAGGAAGCGTGAGTTACCATTTCATGCCAATTTTTTTTACCATTGTGATGCCTGACACCAAATTAGCCATGTATCAAAAGCAAATCTGTTCAGACAGAAAAGGACTAATATGGGGACTTATACTCCTACCCAAAAATTTCAATTATTATTAGCAAATAGTAAATCCCCCATAAAACTAGATACTCAGACGATTGTAATCATGTATAGAGAAGCTACCAAAGCCAGTTGGCCATACTTAGCATATTCAATACATGTCTACTTTCTTGTATGAAATGAAACCAAAGTACTATCGATTACACAGTCACAGAAAAAAGTCTACATACACCGTTGTCTATATAAAGGGTGTTTTTTATAGAGGTATAGAACTTTAAGTTGTAATAAAACAATGATGATTGACATGAATTTTATTTATCCGAAAGATAATCTTGTGGCATTACATTTTAAATATGATTTCTGGCATATGACCGCCACGGCTGGCGCGGATGTAGTCCAATCTGGACGTCCAATTTTCGATGAATTTTTCCAACATTTGTGGCCGTAAATCGCAATAATACGGCGAATGTTGTCTTCCAAATGGTCAAGCGTTTGTGGCTTTACCGCATAGACCAATGACTTTACATAGCCCCACAGAAAGTAGTCTAGCGGTGTTAAATCACAAGATCTTGGAGGCGAATTCACAGGTCCAAAACGTGAAATTAGGCGGTCACCAAACGTGTCTTTCAATAAATCTATTGTGGCACGAGCTGTGTGACATGTTGCGCCGTCTTGTTGAAACCACATCTCCTGGACATCATGGTTATTCAATTCAGGAATGAAAAAGTTTGTAATCATGGCTCTATACCGATCACCATTGACTGTAACGTTCTGGCCACCATCGTTTTTCAAAAAGTACGGACCAATGATTCCACCAGCCCATAAAGCGCACCAAACAGTCAGTTTTTCTGGATGTAACGGTGTTTCCACATACACTTGAGGATTACCTTCACTCCAAATGCCATGACGTAGCCATTCAACCAGAAGTGTGCTTCATCGCTAAACAAAATTCGCTTATGAAAATCGGGAACAACGGTAATCTCGTTTTGGGCCTATTCGACGAATCTACGCCTTACTTGATGATCGTTTGGCTTCAAATCTTGCACGAGTTGGATTTTGTAAGCACGCAAACCAAGATCCTTCCGCAAAATCTGCCATAAAGTGGATGGACACAGATCCAATTCCTGTGCTCGATGTCGGATGGACTCATTCGGGTCTTCCTCAATGCTACGCTCTACAGCAGCAATAGCTTCTTCTGTACGCACCGTACAGCGTCTCTGTACGGATGCGAGTTATCAATAAGAGTAAACGTGGTGCGAAAACGTTCCATGGTTAATCGAATTAACTGCTCTGATGGACGATTTTGTCGACGATAAAATGGACGTAGTGCGTGATACGTTTTCCGCACAGAACCATTTATATTCGAAATAAAATTGCACTATTTGCAAGCGTTGTTCAGGCGTGAGTCTATTCATGATGAATTGCCAAAACAAACTGAGAATAAATCACTTGACAGCTGTTAAATCGGTCGCCATCTTGAAAAGTAATGCCAACTTAAAGTTCTATACCTCTATAAAAAACACCCTTTACAACTTTTTTCAGCTAATTTTGTTGTTGTTTTGTAATAATTTTTAGGATATATTTTCTTATATTCGATTTTGTCTTCAAACATTCTGAATTGTGACTGCCTTAAAGAACGCTATAAAATCTTTTTAATTTAAAAAAAAACGAACCTATATGTAGACTTTTTTCCTTGACTGTAATCGCGCGAACACTCTAGGCATTCATTAACAATACTGCCAGCAACATGGATCTCTCGAATTTAATCAAGGTGGATGGCGTTAGAGAAGAATTTTCAACGACGAATAAGGAGAATTCGACTAAAGAACACCTAAGCATAAACGCACGATACTCCAAAAACTGGGTTAGTGCGACCTTGTATGAAGAAGCTGAGTAAAATGCAATGGAATAGAAATGTTAGTGGCAGCCCTTTCCATCCATTCCACTAACCTGATAAAAGTTAAACGAATTTTCCTTTACAAATCGTTTCCCTTAATGCTCTTGTAAATATTTGGGAACAACTTGGTTTATATGGGATCTGTATGTGGCTTATGTGGCTGGAGCCAAATACAAGCAAAAATCTTTTTAGGGATTTCCCATATGAACATGACGAATAAAGAATTTTTTCCTTTCCTTTCATTCCTGTTATGAAGATTGATGATTTGATTTTTCCCCTTACACACACACACAATGAGTTTTCTCTAAGGAAAGGGGAATATTTTGAGCTTAACATCGCAGCAAAGCATGTATACATGGTACCCCCGTGCAATTTTCAGTTTTTATTGTGTTTTTGATGGCGAAATATAAAAATAATTGCTGGAGTTATTTTGAACGTATGCTTTTGCCAAAATCGTTACTGAAAACGTTACCCAGAAAAAATAAGGGTGTTTTCCTCTGGCCACTAATCGCTTGTATTCTCTCCCTTCCCAGGCATAGTGGTGAAATGAATGAATGACTGTTTGCATGAGTGAGTGAGTGGTATGAGATGATACGAGGGGTCTCATCTGTTAAGGATTAGATTATGTATCATAAACTTGTAATTTATTGTGTTTCCTTCTTTATTTTTTTTCTTTTTTTCGCAAACACTTGCTCTGCTACTCCTCCTTGGCCAACTGTTCACATACGACAAGCATTTGTTTGCGTTGAACACTGATGCCAAGGTTAAATGAGTTGGTATCACTCACTCATCGTGCTCGTGCAATTCTGTTTTGATCCCTGGAGACTGTTTGTCTTCTTGAAAAAGAATTTTTCAAACACAAGCTTGGAAGGCAGGAACAGATTTATTTTGTATTTAAGATTTATAAGGCCCAAGACGTACGTACAGTAGGTGTCTGGGGATATGGTGGCGGCTTACAACCACGAATTATGATTGAAATTGAAACATTATTACCAACATCAGCAGATGTTGTTATAATTTCCCACAAAAGGAAAACTATTTCAAGTGATTTGTTGTCAATTCAACTCTGAAAATATTTTTAAAAGAAAACTTTTTTCTTCAAGTGCATTGCCCCAATAGCCGATCATACATGTGATGTGTATGAATCGACCATAACACCTGATTACGAAGAATATGTTGCAAACGTCAAATGAAAATGACAAGAAAACTAACTTTGTGGTTAAACTCTAGACAAGATAGTCGTTCTCTGCCTGTCTGTGTGTCTGTCTGTCTGCATGGCTCTCTGTGTCTTCATTTCGTAAGCATTTTTGTGGCAAGTGCAGAAGAGAGATTAAAATGTTGAAAGAATCACGAGTCGTAACGCATTCGGAAATTTGTCTGCTTTGTAAAGAGGAATTAACCTAATTTTTCTAGAACACCTTTAAAACCATACAACCAACAACAACAACAGCATGAATAACCAATAAAAAAAACACGAAGAAGAAGAAGAAGACTTAATAAAATCACACGCCAAGTTGCTATTGCAGAACCAAATAAAGAAAAATTGTGTCTCTTTTCAAAAGTCAAAAAATTATTCACGTGGAAAATCTGTTGATCTGTGGCATCACCATCATCATCATCATCATGCAGCATTGCATTGGCATTGGAGTGTGTGTGTGTGCTTAAGTTTTGCATTTTTCTTCTCTGTGCTCTCTGCTATGCTGAGGTTTATTTAGAAAATTTCCTTATTTAATGGTATTGCTCCCCTTATCCCCCTCTGTCAAGACTGTTGTCATGGCTTATGATACGCACATTCACCTTAAAAATACAATTTTTTTTCTCTTCTTCCATAAACCTGCTGAACACACAATGGCAACCCTTAAGACCAACAGTTTAATAGCCAACGTTGTCTGTCTCTTGAGTTTCAAGAGCACAATTTGAAATTTTACAATTTGTTCTGCTTCATGTTTGTGTTTGTGTGTGTGTGTGCATGTTCGTGTTCATATTCGTGTTCATTTCGGTGTTCGGTACTTATGTACGTAGTAGTAGTAGTATTAGTAGTTGTTGTTGTTGTTCAAACGATGATTTTTCTGCATCATGGACCACATGATGCAAAACTAATTCGAAATTAATGTGAGTGTCGTGGGTACTCAAATAGAAACGAAGATAAACACAAGCCATACAGCCAGCATTTGGTATCAATAGCCAGCCAGCCAGCCTCAACTGCTAAGGGTGAATCAGCCAGTCAGTCCTCTTCAAAAGGCGACCACTTTTTTTTACAGAAGAGGGTGAATGTTTAGAAAAAATTGTCTTTTCATCGCCACAAATAATAGCAGCACCAGCAGTGTAAGCACTTGATAAGCATAAATGAATAGAAAATACTACAACAGGCTTGAACTTAAATATTCAAACGATTAAATAGTTTGACATACACTTGAGATCATCATTATGGGGGTAGAAAAAAGGGAAAACATTTTTGAAATTTTAAATTTTTTAAGTATTCTACCTTAACATCTATATGAGCCCGGTGGTCATTTTTATTGTTTCTTTTTTAAATCAAACCTTTGAAAGGGTAAAATAGGAGCAAACAGGAGTTTTGGTACTCTTAAATACTCCTAATACGTAACTGATAGGTTTAAAATATTCAATAATACAGGAACGGACGGAATATATCCGGCCCTATTATAACATATAGGATACTTAGAGTGGAGGTCGTTGGCATAGGAATAGTAAAGGGTGTTTTTTATAGAGGTATAGAACTTTAAGTTGGCATTACTTTTCAAGATGGTGACCGATTTAACAGCTGTCAAGTGATTTATTCTCAGTTTGGTTTGGCAATTCATCATGAATAGACTCACGCCTGAGCAACGCTTGCAAATAGTGAAATTTTATTTCGAAAATAATGGTTCTGTGCGGAAAACGTATCGCGCACTACGTCCGTTTTATCGTCGACAAAATTGTCCATCAGAGCAGTTAATTCGATTAACCATGGAACGTTTTCGCACCACGTTTACTCTTATTGATAACTCGCATCCCCAGAGACGCTGTACGGTGCGTACAGAAGAAGGTATTGCTGCTGTAGAGCGTAGCATTGAGGAAGACCCGAATGAGTCCATCCGCCATCGAGCACAGGAATTGGATCTGTGTCCATCCACTTTATGGAAGATTTCGCGGAAGGATCTTGGTTTGAGTGCTTACAAAATCCAACTCGTGCAAGATTTGAAGCCAAACGATCATCAAGTAAGGCGTAGATTCGTCGAATGGGCCGTTGTTCCCGATTTTCATAAGCGAATTTTGTTTTGGCGATGAAGCGCACTTCTGGTTGAATGGCTACGTCAACAAACAAAACTGCCGCATTTGGAAGGTGAAGGTAATCCTCAAGTGTAGGTGGAAACACCGTTACATCCAGAAAAACTGACTGTTTGGTGCGCTTTATGGGCTGATGGAATCATTGGTCGGTACTTTTTCAAAAACGATGGTGGCCAGAACATTACAGTCAATGGTGATCGGTATAGAGCCATGATTACTAACTTTTTCATTCCTGAATTGAATAACCATGATGTCCAGGAGATGTGGTTTCAACAAGACGGCGCAACATGTCACACAGCGCGTGCCACAATAGATTTATTGAAAGACACGTTTGGTGACCGCCTTATTTCACGTTTTGGACCTGTGAATTGGCCTCCAAGATCTTGTGATTTAACACCGCTAGACTACTTTCTGTGGGGCTATGTAAAGTCATTGGTCTATGCGGTAAAGCCACAAACGCTTGACCATTTGGAAGACAACATTCGCCGTATTATTGCCGATATACGGCCACAAATGTTGGAAAAGGTCATCGAAAATTGGACGTCCAGATTGGACTACATCCGCACCAGCCGTGGCGTTCATATGCCAGAAATCATATTTAAAATGTAATGCCACAAGATTATCTTTCGGATAAATAAAATTCATGTCAATCGAATAATATATCGTTGTTTTATTGCAACTTAAAGTTCTATACCTCTATAAAAAACACCCTTTACAAAGTCTATTTTAGTTGCCTGGTTGTAGTAGTAGTTGAACATACAGGTGGCCTTCAATAATGTAGAATTTGACTACATAGCAGGCACACGACCAGATTGGGCGTACATGAGAATAAGAATTCGACAAAATGGCAAAAAATTATTAACTCACCACACTTTTACATAAAGGCTTTCGGTGTGCTGAATCCAAATCCAACCCCGTATCACGGTAAGCTTTGGTGTGAATGTTACGTCGTGAATTAAGTTTTTTCTATAAGACAAGATTTTGTACTCTAAAAAAATACCCCTCAACAGGATAACATTAACAATGAACGTCATAGGAAGCTCAGTTGAGAAAGAACAGAACTCAATGATCAGCAAAGTTCCCCATCGCTGTTCCCAATAAATTTTCGCAGGCGTTGTTTCTACTCTACAAGACACTCATCCTATCCGTGCTTCTTTATGGCGCAGAGGCATGGACCCTGTTAAGAACTGATGCAGCGGCCTTGAGAGTGTTCGAGAGAAAAGTCCTACGTAAGATCTTCGGGCATGTACGAGTTGGCAATGATTTCCGTATCTGATCCAACAGTGAGCTGTATGAGCTCCTCAACGGCATTGACGTTGTACGGCGTATTAATATCCAGCGGCTGCGCTGGCTCGGCCATGTGGTTCGAATGGAGGAGGATGCTCCGGCAGACGGGTATTTGATGCGGGAATCTGCGGAAGTCGGCGAAGAGGACGACCTTGTATCCTTTGGAAGGACTAAATCGAGGAAGCCCTGTCATCGATTGGTGTAACCAACTGGCGTAGGCGCGCAAGAAGCAGAGGCGCCTGGAAGGATGTGTTGCGGCAGGCCGAAATCCGTTAAACGGGTTGTTATGGCCAATTAAGTAAGTAAGAAAGTAAACTCGTATAGTGAAGATATCTTTTAAACAGAGCTGAGGGTTATTTTATTCTTATTTTTTAACCAAAGTTTACCGCAGAAGTCCAAAATGATACGAGCTAAAGGAGGTGTGTTTATGTTTCTGATGTACTTGGGTGCTGCAGTATTCAACCGTTTGAATACTAGGCAGTGACCCAAATCTGTATATCATCACACTGTCATAATTGAATTATACGATTAGAACACATAGTCTAATGTTAGACGTGAGTTGTTACTAATAAGCCCATAACAATGCTTACTGGCAACCTAAAGATGTTTCAAAATTAAGTTTTCGTCTTAATTTTATCATTGTATTTCCTTCTATACTTTATTTTTTTCGCTTATTAGATATTATTGTTGAATATCAAACGATTGTAATTCACAGAAGTACCAAGAACGTTCAATGCGTTCTAAAAAAATTCTCTGTCGGTTAGAGACTATAATCTGGCGACATTATTCGCCCATATTTGTTTGCAAAAAACGTTGACCAGGCCATTACCGTCAACGGCAAGCACTAAAGGACAATGATTATCAACTGCTCTGCACCTGGATTGGTCTGATATATCTGGTATATCAGCGACGAGTGGTTTCACATTAAATAATCTGCATGGTTATCTCACGGGGAGGTGATATAATTTGGTTACCGGGATTGTGCGATTTGAAAGCCTTAGACTTTATTTTGTGCGGTTTTCCTAGGTACAAGATGTACGAAAATCAGCCACAAGTCATAGCAGTTCTCAAAGCCAACATAACCTATGCCATTGGTCAACTTCAGTCTGATTTATAAGCTAGAGTAATGGAAAATTGTGGATTTTGGATGCACTACACCTAGAGAAGCCATGGAGAGCATTTGAACGATGTTATAGTCGACAAATAATGTTAAAGTGTTTCAAATGAACAAAAAATTTCGTTGATATCACACTTTGTTTTTTTTTTCTATAACTACAATTTAAATATGGGAAGTGCTTAATGAAAAACCCGTTATAACACGACCTACATCTGATTTTCATAGATTTTTTTCATTTTGTAAAATCGTGTTTAACATGCTAAATAGCAAGCCAGTCCCACTGTATAAAACGCAAATCGTACGTAATGAGAAAATAGTTCGTTTGTTTGTTTGCTTGTTTGGCTGCTTTGTTTACTCGTATTTCTATTCAATATTTTTTTCCTTTCTTTTGGCTCACTTTTCCTTTTGCACTTGTTTGATTTCCTTGCTTGGAGAAGAAAAGAAAATTCTTCTCTTTTTTTTATCATCAACTCTCAAGCACAATGGCAACAAAACGTCGTTTCTCTTTGCTTAAGTCTTCAAAACACAACAGAACAACGACAAAAAAAAATCATAAATAAACCGTTGTTTTCTGTATGATGCTCCTTGCAAACAAGTGTAGGTTGTAGATTGTTTGCCTTAAATAAACAATAGTAAATAGCAACAACAATAATAACAACAACAATATTGTAAATAAATAAAAAACAATAAAAAAAGCATTCAAAAATACTTCCTTAAGTACTTCTCATACATACTACATACACACGCACACAGACACAAAGGAAGAAGCAACAATAACAAAACGGGTGGCGGCTTGTGTTTTTTTTGTTATTGTTTAACCACCCTCCTGCTGGTTATTGTTAATGCTGTTGCTGTGGCTGCTATTGTATGCCAATAATTGTTATTTTATTTGGAAAACACAAACTTGCAAGCACTCACACACATGTACATACATACACACATAGAATGCTTTGCTCTTAAAATTTAACATGTAATTATTTTTCGTTTTGAAAACAATAACAACAACAACAACAATAGAAATTTCTTCCACTGCCATTGATGCTCGTCTGTCTCTCTTTTAACAGTTTATAAATGTTAAATGTTTGTTTATTATTGTTGTTGTTGCCGTTTTGTTGGCTTTACTATTGAACTTGTGCGAGTTGCGTTGAAAGTAAACCGTTGTGTGTGTGTTAGTGTATAACAATAAAATAAAGTGTTGCTGAATGGTTATTGAAGTTAATTTAAGTGATGCTTAAACAAGTGCTTCAGCAGCAAAAAGAAAAAAGGGAGTAAATGAGTGTTTGTTGTAAGGCAGTAAAAGTATTGGAACATGTGTTTCAAAATATTTGTATTTTATCTAAAGGAAACCATACATATATATTTACAAAAACAACAACAAAAGAGAGAAGAAGAAAAATCATTATTTAAATGTGGGTTATTTGTTTAATGTTACTTGTATTCAAAATAACGTAGGGGGAAATAACAGAAAAACAGGGAGGAAAACATACATAATACCCCTCCTGTTTTCGAAAACAATTGAAAATCTATTTAGGAAACGTTTTTTGGCTTAATTTCAAGTATGCTTAAGCAAAGAACAGAAAAAAAAACGAGAAGATATTCTGTCAGCGGTAATCATGGTGGGAAGTCGGTATGAGAGAGTTTTGTAACAAGATTTTTTGCATATTTTGCATAGAAAAAGGGGCACAAAAATTAAGTTTAGAAAATACAAAAAAGCTTGTTTCCTTAAGGGAATAAGTATTCACTTAAAAAGTTATTTATGCCCGTAAATTTTTGAATGGCTAAACGTTTACGTTTTTTAAAAACATCGATTAAAACCTGAAAGTATACATAGTTTAAAGGTTACATTTAATTTCCAATACAAATTCTACCTCGCATGGCTTTTTTCGTTCTCCATTATAGAAAAGCCTCCATAAAAAAATTCCTCTCCTCTCTTAGAGATTATAGGGGGGGGGGGAGGAGGCCTCTGTGAAAACATATGTAAAAATGTCATTTGATATTATTTTGGTGACATGTTAAGAAATTTCTTTGGTTTTGTTTTTATTTTCAACAAAACTCTTAGCCCCCCTTAGAAAATAAAAAATAAAACTTTTGCCGACAAAGGCAATGTGAATGGAATTGCCATAGAAATTCGATTTCTTTTCATGTTTTCGTTCTTTTTTCTTCTTTTTTTTTTGTCATTTTTCTGATTCTTTGAGTAGTGAAAACAAAAACAGAATCTACAAAAGATTTTAACAGAAAAGGAAGAAAACGAAGAAAAACACATGCACTGTTTCTGACATTTTTCTTAGCGAAATGACTAAAAACGAAGGGGGAGGCTGGGGAGAAAAACGACAAAACAAAATATTGTCAAACAATCCATAGAACTTTTGAAATCATTTGATGCAAAGAAAGCAATTCATTTTAACGCACCAGTAGGCATACATCCCACCAACCTTAAGGAAAAGGGCGATAAACAGAAAGCTTTGAAATCCCTATAGAAAGTCTTTTTAAAGGAGAATTTCTTTTTTAAACTACTAAGAGGGTTTTCTTTTTATTCGATAGTAGCATGGTACGGGTTTGTTCCTTGGTAGTTCCTCTCTCTCTCTCTAACTTTAATTTACAGGTGAAAGTACAATTTTTAGTTGATAATTTCGTGTGAAAAGCTTAGATTTGTACAAATAGAGTTTATTTTGATGCTCAGAATATGCCTTCACATGGAATACGTTACATGCTACAAGTACTTTAAGGATATGCAAATATTTTATGAGGATGTTAGCGACCCTAAATGTTCTGTTTTTGAGATCCTAATGCGCTAATCACTGCATACCACAACTTTTGAAAGGAAGTACTTTATTAATTCAAGTTCACCTAACCATACCTGTATCATATAAGATACGGAAAATGTCTTTTACAATGTCAACCGATAAAACGTAATACACAGAAACACTAGTCACTTTCCCCCTCTCTTCCAACAAGATGTGTTTCTGATTTCAACATAATGAACCGAAGCAACAGAGGCTATTTGCTAAGTGTTGACCAGAGATCAAAAAGATGAGTAGAATCGAATCATACTCATAATTTCTGATACTTATACGCATTCATACTTATTTTAATGTCATGGAAGCTCTACTCCTATACAAAGTTTGAAGTGTACTCATCATATTCATACTTAACAACACGTATGATGTATGATTATGACTCTCCATAACTCCACATATACACGAAGCACAAAATAATTATGAAGCGCGTACGAACACTAAAATACTCACTAGAAGGTTGTATGTTTGCTCTGCTTGCTGCTCTGTCTTTTTTGGTTATGTGTGTCTTTTTCCATTTTTTTTTTGTAAATGCAACAACAACTAAGACTTTAAATTTAGAGTCACTCGAATCATTTATAAGTATTATAAGAGTATTTTTCTAAAGTTATGAATCCAAATGCGTAGGCTTATGAATCAAACATATTTCGATTGGTATGAGTTTGATGTCAACGTTGTATGCATACACATTGCAACCTGTACTTATCAATCAACGTTGTTGTGAGTACGAATGAATCACGAGTAGTGAAGTTAAATTTCAATATTGTTGGACTCACTTACATATATTCAAAATTTCATGAGTGCTTATGAGTAGCGAAAAAATGATTCGTTGCTAATCTCTGGTGTTGACCATATTGGTTAAAGAAAATCGAACGCATGTTTCTACCCTCCATCTACATTCTAGTAGTTTTGATATCAAAATTTAAACACATTCTGTACGGTCAATGGCCTACAAAATGGCGAAACTTGTTAAGTTCAATCGTCGTGTAAACACGATTTCAATTCATTACCTTCAATATTGAAAACAAATTTTAAAATCAATTGAATAAAACTGAAAGTAGGATGATCACACTCGCAAGTTAAACAAAAAGCCTCAGGATTAGACGTTGCATGTGATAAACCCTTCGGAATGGCAATAAAGTTGAACGATTTTTGATGTTGACATAGTAAAGTGGTCTATGTATGCAAAACCAAACCGTACAGGTTCAAAAAGCGAAGCAGTAGAACGAATTTTTCACTTCCAGAAATAATCCACTGAACCTCATGACCCTGCAGTCGTCGTAGTCTAGTAGGTAGTGTGTTGGCTTATTACACGTGAGGCCAAGATTCAAACCCCAGGTTTCAGGATTCAAACCCAGGTTTCTCCAACAGAACGAAATATGACAAAATATTTCTTCGGCGACTTCTTCTCAGCAGATTTCTGGCAAAAACTCTGAGAGCAAAATAAAATTGCCATGAAAAAATTCCTTAAAATGTGGCGTTCGCAGTCGACTTTAAACTATAAGTCTTGCCACTCATATATAAAATTGATACACACAACATAAATGGTGTGAGAAACTTGGTCGTAATCCTGACTAAAAGATTGTAATGACCAATTATGTTATATATGTAACCTTATGACCCTGAGTATAATGTCGAACACCATAGTAAGGTCAAAGATAGCGACATCTTGTGAGAAAAAGAACTGAATCAATAAAAATAACACAGCTACACCAAATACATATTCCCAGCGGGATTTATTGCTGGATGACTACTAATAGCAAATCTATCACCGTAATACCATGCTACAGGAGACCAATCAGTGCTAAGCTGAAGAAACTTGGCTAATAAAACTGAAACAAAGGAACTTAAGATAAAACTCGGTTCGAATCATGGTGTAAACTGTGTTCTAGAGATGGTTTCCTACAGTTACAGTCTTAATTTAAAGTTGTACTGTCGAAATTTAGGCCGAACAAAGGTACAATCGAGTTGAAGCAAAGAAAATACAGTATAAAGAATGTGCATTTTAACATATTTTGGAATATTTTTCAAAAATATTTCAAGAGCGTAACAATGCGTTGTTCTCAACATGCGTTGTTCTCATCGTGCGTTTTTGTTGTTTGACCACTTTTTATTTATTTTTCTGGTGTTAAAAACAGACGTCGGCACCAATGTCCCTTAGGGTAAGAACATCTTCGGCTTTTTACACACATAGGACACGAACATCAAGAATGTTCGTTAAAAAGAGCGTAAAAATCTTGTCAGCTTTTTTCAGACTTCAATTATACACCCAAAGAAATATCACAGTAGTATTCACTAATATCAATGAGAAATGATTTCGATTTTTGGAAGAATACTTGCCAAGTTAAATACGATGTCTTTAGGGATTTAGTGCAGTAAAATTTTTCTATATTTTCCGATCACATATACATATCATTGGGTTAATAAGTAGACTTGAAATTATTACTAACAATTTTCCTCTAGGTTAACACATGCCTATGGTTATGGATTAGTGAGTGAGAGAAAGAAAATAAGTTGAGAGAATTTATTCATTTACAGCCATAGAAAAGTGTTAGTAATATACTCTATTTTTATTTTCATTTCATCAACATACATCTGTAAAGCTGTCTATCTTTGGCTTAATAATTTTAGATAAATAAAAATAAAATAAAACATCGATTTTATTATTAAAAGAACATGAAGCTATCCATATTTGGCTTAAAAATTAGGCCATGTTTTTTATAAATAAAAATAAAAAGAATAAAAAAATAATTTTTTATTAAAAGAAAAAAAAACGAGCATTCCAAAGCATTTAAAAAAAATATACTATGGGACAAAATAAAAAATAAAATACGCCCAGCTAATTACATAGAACATTTTTAACACAAAATATTCTTCGAGTGTTATTCTGAAATAAAATGATAAAGCATCCGCAGCAAATGTATTCTTGTCGCAGTCTGATCGACAATTAAATCAAAAAACACAAGAATACATATACATGTACATACGTACGATGAGAGCAACACATTATTACGCTCTTTGTTTGTGTTCATCTTCCTTCTGTCTTCCTCTCCCCTCACCCAGAAATAATTAAAAAAAAATTTGGTGAGAGCGGGTCGTGATGTTACGACCCGCCATAAGAAATTTTACTTCTACATGATGCGCATTCTTTATATCCATATTCTTTGGTTGAAGCTAATGCCGTGACTAACGTCCTCGCTAGTTTGGTAGAATTCGGCCAGTACAGCTTACCTGTGGCATCACTACGAGCCTAACTATCATAACTATAACTATTTCGTCCTTACCTAAGGCGCAATCGAATAAGATGCACTATCTTGAGCTGTTTTCAGAGTAAGTATAGGCATTAGAGTATAAAATGGTCTCTGTGAAGTGAGTGCTATGATGGAATATTTATTTGATGTCCCCCAAGTACATTTTTGCTTTTAAAATTTAAACTTTTTTAAAGGAAACCTATAAAAGAGAGCTTAAACATACATTTTCTTTAATTTTTTTTTAAATTCCTTTTAAAATTAAATTTTTTTTATGTATTTTTCAAACATTGTTTTAAAACTATTAAAAAAAACTTAGAAATTGAAGGGGATTTTCCTTTTTAATGTTCTTTCTAAATTTAGCATTGCGTGTTTGTAAAACTTCGTTATTACTTCAGACGAAACGGCTAAAAATAATGAATGAAATGTTTTGTTTTAAAAATTTCTTGGAAAATATTTTTATTTCACATGAAATCTTTACAAAAAAAAACTTACTGTAGTTTTGTTTCTTTTTTCTTCTTTTTTTTTGACATTTGAAGACAAACGTCAATCAATCGGTAAAAAAAGGAGGAAAAAATTGTAAGCCTGTGTTACAACCACAGGGTATTTTATTTAAGTTGCCACCGTCCTTGACCAAAGTTGTAAAACAACAAAGAAATAAAGTTTTATGCAGGGAAGAATAAAACTTTGCACAAATCATTGAAGTTTAACCAGTAGAAAGAAAGTTTTTAAAGTTTTTTCTTTTTCCTTTCTTTCCTCGGTTTACTCTATTACTTGTGCTTGCTTGTTGGAGGTTTTGGAAAAGTTTTAAAAAAGTTTTTCTGGCGGGTTTTTTTTGTTTAGTTTTTGGCTCTTTTTTTCTATTTTTTTCCATGGCACAGGATATACAATGATTTCTGAAGCAAAAATAAATTTTTGAATTCTTTTTCTAGAGCTTTTAAACATTTCCAATGGAAACTTTGTATTCTTTTAAGTGAAATTATGATTTTTCTGGTTCTACAAGGGTGTTTTACTCATTCCGTTTTTTATTTTTCTAAGGAAATAATACAACAAAAGGAATACAACTGAGGGAACTACATAAATCGCTTAAAATAATATTTTTATACAAACGCGTTGAAATGAAAGAAAAACATTTTAAACAACCAACCAAAATACTTCACATGCAACAAGAAATAAAAGGGAGTAGCAAGCACAGTGTATGACACAATTCCATCAAACCATCAAACAAGACCCTTTTTTTTCTGTATTTCTAGTCTTATAAACACAACAGCAGCAACACTGGTTTCATCCTATGCTCGCACACGCACACACACTGCATACACTGCTATACACCGGGATGAGTGCTTTTGTTTACCTTTTGTTTTGTGTGTAACCTTATCAGAAAGAAAGCGAGAGAGTGTGAGAGAGCGAAACAACAGAAAAAAGGAAATTTTCGGCAAAAATAACATTAAAACCCAAAGCCGAATATCAATTTCAGGTAATCCTCTACGAAAATCCCTTTTCGATTCGTTTCCTAACGAACGCGCTCAAAGGCAGGCACTAACTAAACTGCTGCGTTTGTGTGTGTGTAAATGAAAAAGGGAAAGAGAACAATGCTGTTCACCTCTCTGTTTTTTTCAAGCGAAAGTAATTTTAAATGGTATTTTTGTTGTTGTTTAACTGTTTATATAACCTTAAAGGCATTAAAGTTTTATTTTTTTTGTTTCTGATATTTTAAGACAGTTTTTCTGTCTATTCTTTTGCAATTTGTTTTGTTTCCAACAGGGGTAAACATTTCTTATCATAAAAAAGAAAATGTGGAATCCTTGCACAATTTGTTTAAAGATATTTTAAAACACACATACAAATCAATACGAAATGCAGTTATTTAAAGGAATGTAAACATGTGTATGAATAAAAAAAAAACTTGAAAATATTTTTATACATACAGTGAGCGTCAAAAGAAACTGTATGTTTAAAAAAAAACACATTAATAAATTACCGTTATTTTTGTTTTAAAATTGTTTCATTGCCAGTCTTAGAAACAAACAAAAAAAAATACAAAAAATTTAAAAATTTTGCCAAATTTTTTCAGGCGCTTTCCTTAAGTGATAAAAGTTGAGTTTGTTGATTGTTAGAATTTTATCCATGGTGTACAGTTTCTTTTGACGCTCACTGTATATACAGTCATGGAAGCAGTAATACAAATACAATATTTTTGCACTCAATAACATGTTATTATATCTGAGTGTGCCATCAGGTTTACATTTTCAATTTTCCTCAATGACCAATCGATATAATTTGCTTCAGCCTAAGCTTTCAAACTCTTCCAGTTCATGTAGGTATTCTCTGTAATGAGCAAACAGATAAATTTGCGTGCAAAGAGTCTTCCATGCCGCTGATGGTACCAGAAGCCTTCTGTGAACTAGAAGTGGATATTTCAAAAGTGAAAATAAAGAGAGTTAAAGATTCTCCTCAAGCCAAATAGGTTTGAGAGGTAATCGAAACTTTTGTAAGAAAACAACAATATCAGGAGTTCTGAGTCGTGCTTCACACTATTCACGAATAACCTGTGGTTGGTAAATGGACTTTTGACACTATAATGGACAGGGCACTATAGAGTACACTTGCTCCGAATGGAGGTTGTCTCACGTCCAACATATAGACTCTGTGACAATGAAAATGAATCATCGGAACACATTCTTGGAATCTGTGGGGCATTAAGGCATTCCCGGAAAGAAACATTTGGGTTCATATCAAGTGCTTGGCAGGGAATTGTTAACACCGAACAGCATCCTGAGGTTTGTCAGGGCAATAGGCTTACTGGAGACATTATAAGGATACCCTATAAAGTTTGAAGGGAGTACAATAGATCGTTTGGTCGCTGCATTAAGGTATCTTTTTACGGCAATAATTCAAAGAGATGGTTCTCACTGTTGCAAATAATTCAAGTTGCTTTTTTAACTTTTTAGTTCCTTATATAGTGAAGACCTTAGCTTGCAGTTACAAAAAAATCTAATCTATTATATACGGTCATCCTTTATAATACTGCAGTTCATAAGTCGGCTTTACTTCTTTTGTTCGTAAAGAAGCTATTTTAACACCTGCAGGCTAGAATGTAAGATGAAAAATCGTATGTGCCCCTAGTCCTTAAAAGAATTATGACCCAAATTACACAAAAAAGGAGGTAATGATGATTAGTTAATGCTTCTGATCATATGGTGTTGATCGAATTCTCTGCTACTGATTATATGTACACTCTACAGAGGAATTTTCTGACGTTTGCTGTCATTAAGATGGCAATTTACGCAAGACATCGATCTCAAACATTATTCAAGCATTTTTATATCGTGGTGTTAAGAAAATAAAGTGAACATAATGGAGTAGCTTTCTTAAATGCTGTATCTAATATCTACTAAAGACTTTTGAGTTGTTTTCGAGAACAAAGGAGCTCCTTTTTAGTCGTAAAATATGAAGGAATATTCAATTAAACGGAGATGATGCCAAAAAGTTATAAAAATTAAGGAAACTTTGATCGAAACTTTGTTTTTTTTTAATCAATCATTGAAAATTAAATTAAATTTTAAATCATTTCAATTAAAAACATTTAAAAATCTTCTAAAATTCAAATAGTGTTGCTAAACCTTTGTTCCACACTGTAAATTTAAATTTATTTTTGATTCCTGTATAGATATCACAAAGTAAACATTAAGGAAAGCCAAAAACAAAATAATGCCACTAAAATATAAACTGTTTTATACTCTCTTAATACTCTCTTATTATTATTGTTGTTGTTTCTCTACTCTCTCTCAAGAAAGAAAGAAAAAGAGAGTCGACATTATAGTTGGCATTAAGCATGGCATGGCATTCCATGCAATGAATGACTGATTTTGATTGGCATTTAGTAAGTGATGGGTAATGTTTTTTCCGATTTGTCTTTGCCACTGTTGTTGTTGTTGTTTGTTTTCTTCCTTTTTTTTGTCGACAAACTTTGTTACCGTTATATACAACGCTCTTTTTTTCTGTCGTGTGTATGTGTGTGTTTGACTGTGTGTGTGTTTTGATAACGAAGGCTTAGCCAAAATAACAATAAAAACAAAACGTAGATATTTTGTTTTGGTACAAAACGATATGATATCGTGTACAGGATAATATTTGTGTGTAGAAAGAGAGAGAGAGCAAAATTGTGTGAGTACAGAGGGACAAATTATCATAACAGTGTTGCAAAGGTATCGAATTTATCAATTTTCGAATTTATCAGAACTTTAAAGGAATGTTATAAAGAAATTGAACGTGTCATCTTTTCTGTGGATTAATTAATTTTTAAAAGAACTTTAAAGGAATGTTATAAAGAAATGGGGCATGACGGACCTTGTTGTGATGGAACGCGTCATGTTTTCTGTTGACAACTTCTCTCACATTAAGTGAATGAATTTCTACCCATAATTTTTTATTCTTTTAAAGAAACATGGGATTGTCTTCTTCGCCTTGTTCCAGTCTCTTTAAAACCAATTTTCTCTGCCAAAACAGATAACACAGCCCTGCAAATTTGGACTTCTTTTGCGCAAATAAGATGGCTCCAGGTGTTTCCGAAGGCATTTTGCGCGCTGAACGCGAAGTGTTCAAGTAAATCTGATTCATTTTTAAGGACCTTCGTAATGTGTTTCTTTTTCTCTTGCACCCCTTGACATAAACCCACACCCTACTTTAAGGGTGCATGCAAACAGTTTGGCTTTGGGCTCATTTTAAAGAGCAAAGATCAATTGTCAATTTCTGACAATAGCGATGGTTCTAGCACGTCAGTGTTTAGCGCTATAATGTTTCAAAAAAGGCCAAAAAAGCTATTTTTAGGGGTTTCAACCCAATTATTTTCGAAAGCCTGACGTGATGGAAAGTTTTTGATACCAGATTCGTGTTCCGCGCGCAAAATGCCTTCGGAAACACCTGGAGCCATCTTATTTGCAAAACCCATACATTGCTGCGTAATCAGTCTTCCTTAACAAGTTCTAGAATAATAGGGTTGTCATCTATTATTGCATAGAAACAATGTTTGCTGTGAAGAAGTATTGGATTTTGGTAATGTATCATCTAAAGGAAGTCGCCGTAGTCTAGTAGTCAGTTTAAACTCCAGGTCAGAAGGTCAGACATCTGCAACAAAACGAAATATGAAACAATATTTCTTCGGCGAATTTTTCTCAGCAGATTTCTACCAAAAACTCTGAGAGTAAATAAAATTGCAATGAAAAGTTTCTAAAAAAATTGTCGTTTGGCATCGAACGTAGGTTCCGCTACTCATGTATAAAATTAACACACACAAGTGGTGTGAGAAGCTAGGTCCATAATCCTGACTGAAGGGTTGTAATGGCCAATTATGTATGTATGTATGTATCACCTAAAGTAAGTTATAGCTCATAAACTACAAGCTTAGGCCAGCAAACACATGGTAAATCTTTCTCTGACGCTTAATACTGACTTGAGGATCTTCTGTGCTAGTACAGCGCGATTTAATCGAATTAATTGTCCCTGCTGGTAACTGTAAGTCATCCATTCTTCTTAATTACTGAAAATGCATTCCAGAAATTGTTCCCTTTTGTGACCATTCAGCAGAGGCTCTCAAATATAAAAACCGCTCATGAAGTTTTCTTTTTGTAGGACCCTTATATCGACCATTTTTTTCTAATTGACGTTATTCAAATGCTTTGTAAGAGTGTTTTATGAAATCCTTAGCTCTTAGACAGTTTAAACAGTGCTTATATGATGATGGAACAGGACAATATTCATTATTTTATTGACATTTTCCACTACTTGCCAGCCGAAGTCACGATGTCTACCTTGCAACGTTCACAATTCCCTCAAGTTCTTTGAATATGTCAACGAGTACAGCTTTTCTAGGAGCTGCATTCAAGAGAATGTCACACTTACGATTTCTTTACATTCTACCTTGTCTAAGTATTCTAAATTATCCTGCGTTTCGGGTACTAAACATTTGAATTTCTTTCCAAAAAAAACCGTCCATTTTCGTATAATTCAGTAACAAATGAAACTTTATTAAGCGTTTAATCTTTACAAGTCAATTTAAAAAGCATTTTATGCCAGTTTATTAATGTCTTACAACAACAACAACAACAGCAGCAGCAGCAGCAGGAACTGAATAAAATATTGAAATGTCGTGTACAAAATTGTAAAGGCATTGGTTGGTTGGTTGGTTCTCTTCCTGGCAACTTGGCTTGCTTTTATTGTTTAATCAAGTGTGAACTAAAACAGGCATTTAACTTGTAACAGACTTCCTTCCCCCCACCTATTACCACAACAATACGTTCCTGTGTACCACTATAAAACAAAAAGTCAGCTACAGTGTAAGAAAGAAAAAAAAAGAGAAAAAAACAAGGACTTGTGCCCTTTTGTGTACTCGTATGCAGCTGAGTGTGTATTTTTTTCCCGCGTTCAATATTGTAATGCGTTACGAATCGCATCAAAACGTAACGCATTCAATTTCATATCATTTCGAACACTTTTCCTCATGTTCATGTTCATGCTCATGCTGATGATGTTCATCCTGATACATGAAGTCCTCGTGCGAGCTCCGTATTTAGACATTAAAATTCTCCCCCTCTTTGCACAGCCAGGCAGTCAACAGCCAAGCCAGTCAGCATTACAATCGTAATTCTGTGCCAATACTTGAGCGATTTATTTCGAAATACTTCTTCTGGGCCTACAACGCTTTTATTGTGAGTTTTTTTCTTTTTTCTTTTGCATGGGCGTTTAAAAGCCGTTTTGTAGTTTTAAACTGGTACTCTTTTGTGTGTGTGTTTATTTTGTTGGCAGTCGCAGTACGAAAAAAAAGTACTTTTCCTTTGCATAGAGGGGGTACTCTCGCTTGGACTGGGGTGATATGGTTGTTTATTAGTTATGCGTGTGTAGTGGTGGATTGGTTTTTATATGGGGGTACTATGGTGGTTATTTCCTCTTCACTTGTCCATTTTATTGGCGTTTGTTGTTGTTGTTGTTGGATTGGGTTGGCCAGTGTGTTACAACTTTATTACCTTCGGAGCGTGTTAAATTGTACGCAAATGTAATAAATTTCATGAATATTTAGACAGTCATGGCACTCTATCGAACAAAAAAAATGAGGGGAGAGATTTTTTTATGAAACCAACAACAACAACAAAAAAATACTTGAAGTCAATAAATTTGAAAGAACAAAAAAAAAACCAACAAAAGAAAAAAAATGAAACTGAAAATCATTTTGGATGAGTTTGGTCATCATATATCCTAACGGACTTGAGCCTACACATGATTCTGAGTGTGAACATCACGGGCTATTTGGTTAAGGTAGGCGATTTCGTTTACCCTCAAATGTAGTCCTTTAAGGAGAGCAATTTGGTACATTGTTGAATGGCCATGCGATCTTCACGATCAGCTCGAACGATATCTTAACGGCGCGGCTATCCTATGTACTTCCCGGACGCTAGGATGTTAGGTTATGTTGAAAGAGTGCCGCTTTACTGTATTAACAGTTCCACGTCAGAGACCCATTTATACACTGTGATCGTTCAATTAGAAAACAAAGGAAAGAAGAAAAGGATTAAAGAAGGAGGCGAAAAAAAGGAAAAAACGATAGGGAGCCTTCATGGCTGGCACCCATAGATAAATTTCGACCTGTAATAATATCCCCATAGCCAGTAAATCTCTTTTACGGACCCTATTAGATCCTCAAGTTGGTAGGCTTTTAGGTGTACCAGTTCATCAACAAGTCGACGTCTCTGGACGTGCCTGCCTACGCATTTGCAAACAAGGCCAGTGGCATAGTGGAAATGATCTGCTACTACCAGAAAGATGGCAAAAGGTGTTGGACAAGAACGGCCAATATATAATTTAAAAAATTTTAAAAATTTTATAAAAAAAAAACGAAATTACTTTCCGAACAACCCAATATATAAAGGGTCCGCCAAATGACTTTTTTTTTTTTTGAAAATGCTTTAAAAAAAACTTCTGAATATTTTCTCAAATTAATTTTTTTATTTGAAAGTACAATCCTTCCGGTTAATAATGGAAAATAATTTCATTGAAATGGCTGCCTCGGCTGGCTATGCAGTAACCTACACCAGAAGATGCCGATTTTTGCAAAAAAAAAAAAATCATCTTTTCAGATGAAGCTCATTTTGATCTTGGCGGGTATGTAAACAAGCGAAATTGTCGCATTTGGGGCACAGAAAACCCGCACGCATACATTGAAAAGCCGACGCACCCAAAACGAGTCACTGTTTGGTGCGGATTTTGGTCCCGAGGCATAATTGTAAGGAGTGGCCGTTACAGTCAATGGCGATCGTTAGCGGGCCATGTTGAATGAATTTTTGTTCACAAAAATTGAAGAGGAGGATATTGGCAACATTTGGTTTCAACAGGACGGCGCTACGTGCCACACAGCCGAAGCTACACTCGATGTCTTTCGCCCTGTTTTTGAAGATCGCATTATCAGCCGCAGAGCTGATGTCGTTTGGCCACCTCGGAGCTGCGATTTGACACCGTTGGACTATTATTTGTGGGGTGCCGTCAAGGATAAGTGTTACGCCGACAAGCCAGTGACAATTGACGCTTTAAAGGACAATATTCGTGAAGCCATTAGTGAAATATAGCTGCACACAATCGATAATGTGCTTAAAAATTGGACCCATCGTGTAGGCCAGCCGAGGCAGCCATTTGAATGAAATTATTTTCCATTATTAACCGGAAGGATTGTACTTTCAAATAAAAAAAAGAAATTTGAGAAAATATTCAGTAGTTTTTTTTAAGGCATTTTCATTTTATTTGGCGGACCCTTTATGTAGAAAAATTTTATATATTTTTAGCTAGTAATAATGATAGTAAAATAAAATAAAATTAAATTAAAAAAATTCCTTTAAAATAAAAAAAAAAAACAGAATTCTTTGGACAAAAAAAGAAGTGGAAATTAGTGCCTTTAAACCAAAATGCAATTTTAAGCACTTGTTTATAGCGAAGTTTTATGATAGAAAAATAAAAATTAAAAAAAAAACATTTCAAACCAAATTCCATGATTGAGTAAGACAATGAATTTTGAATGAATGTATTGTTGGATGAATGAATGAATGAATGAATGATTGTCTGTATGACTGACTCACTGTATATGGATGACTTAACATACTAAAGTATGTTGTTGTTGTTAGCATTGTTTTTTTAAATGTTTTTCAGTGTAATAACATTTAATTTTTTCGATTTTATTTCACTATGACTCCAAAATGTATTGCATTTTTCTTTTTTATATTCATTTTACAGAGTTTTTCTTGGATTTTAAAAAAGGTTTTATGGTTGGATTTTGTTTTTTTCCAAGTTTCGATTTCAAATAATCAACAAACAAGAGAATGAAAGAAAAAGAAGAAAAAAAATATATCGTACTTAAACTAAATTTAACACAGAAAAACCAATAAACTTTAGAAATATAAAGAAAAAAATTGCTGTCGTAAATGTAAAAAAAATAATGTTTGAAAAAACAACAAAACCCCCCTTACAACACTGCAAGAAAATTAGAAAAACGATTTAAAAAATTACAAAAAAAAAATACCATTTAAAGGTTTTGATTTTTTAAACGATGACCCTTTTTCACGGTGTATTTCAAAATTTTAATATGTTTCCATGGTTGGTCTATTGCTTAACATGTCATTAAAAAAAAACAGATTTTTTTTAATGTTTTAAGGTGTGAAATTGGAGCACTTTGAACTGAATTTGTTTTAGAGTTTAAAGGCTTCACTTTATTTATTTATTTTTTAAATAGAAAAACACAGAAAAAAAGGCAGAAAAAAATATCACACAACAATTGTAATTAAAGTACGAGAGTATTTAACGTTTGGCCACCTTGTGTATGCTTTAAACACATTTATTGGGCTCAGGCTCATGTTAAAACTGTAATGACCTTCAATAACTCCACTACAAGCTTAAGTCACAAGAAGGCAGAATGTAATCTCTCTCTTACAGACATAGAGTTTTATGGGTTTTCATTTAAATTAAAATAAATTGTGAAAAACTTAGGCTTCCTTTTTTCAATTCATTTCATTTGCAAAGATCAAGTGTTCAATGTACAGTTTTGGTTTGATATTCTAAAAGTTTAATGACTTTAGTAAAATATTCTTCGTTCGAAATTCTTTAGTGAGGATTGCAACCCAAACTGCGACACCACCAATGATCATCCATTAGCGGCGGTACCTACAGCGGAGAGAATTTTCATGGCAATTGTTACTCTCAGAGTTTTTGCCAAATAACTGCTGAGAGTAAGCCGCCGAAAGAAATATTTTTTTTTTTCAATTGAAACACGGAGAAGTCGCCGTAGTCTAGTAGGTAGTGTGTTGGTAAAGCCAGGGTTCGAGCCCCAGGCCAGACATCAAAATAAAATACAAAAAATATTTCTTCGGCGACTTCCTCTCAGCAGATTTCTGGCAAAAACTCTGAGAGTAAATGAAATTGCCATGAAAAGTTTCTCAAAAATCTGTCGTTCGGAGTCGACTTTAAACTGTAGGTCTCACCACTCATGTATAAAATTAACACACACAACATAAGTGGCGTGAGAAACTAGGCCGTAATCCTTACTGAAGGGTTGTAATGTATGTTATGTATGTATGTACGTTGAAACACGGGCTCTTGCTTAATAAGCCAACAATCTACCTATTAGGCTACGAAGTCTTCGCCTATTCCCGTCATATCATTCCATGAAGTCTTGTGAGTTTTTTTTCAAATTGCCTTTGGCTAGACATGTTTTGCCATTAAATTCTGGACGTCTAAGACAATGACAAAGTAGATGTTCTGTGGTTTTCTCTTCGCTGCACTAGCCTTTGAAAGGCATTACCCGTCTGCGGGCGTGAAAACTCAGAGGTCAGTGTCCCATTATAACTGCTATGAGTTGACTTAGGTGGAATATTGATTTAATCTTCGTTTAATGCAAACTGAGTTGACACACATATGTATACAGATCCGGCAAGATATCTCCGGTGTTTGTACAAATCGGTTCATTACCGACATCTTACCTTTGCCAATGAATGCAGTTTTTGTGGCACCATTTGTTTGTCTTTCTGCGGAGGAACGCTAATGTCATGGTAGGACTTCAACCGAATTTTATTCATTGCATGCTTAAGCAAGTTCGTCCTCCTTGTTGTTATCCTCAGCGACCCCGCATTCAGCAACCCAAATGAGAGTAACCGTCGAATGTTTCGCTATCTCCTTCAGAGACTCTCAGCATTCTTGGATAACAAAAATTTTCTTCAGTAAATAACTCTCTCGGTAGTAACATCAGCAACTAACTGCAAAGAGGATAAACTGACCATGTGTGGCACAAACATCGAACTCTCCGATAAATTCTCGACTTTAAAAATCCATTTAAGAACCTGCAAGCTTATAATGCGGTCATCGATTCCATCAACAATAGATGGAGAGCTTCGGATACAGACAGAAAGGCTCAGAAAATCTGGACAAAATTGGGTAGAAGACGAACGATAGAGCTGCTCAAACTTCCAAGCAGTACACTCAGTGTGGTTGTCGTGATAATTACGGGACATTGTATTGTACGTTGCAAATAATTTCTGCAGACGTTGCAAAGATGGGGAAGAGGGAATGTCCCACAATATGTCAGGAGAGAAAAAAGGCACCTTAGTGCCTAAAATATAGATGATCTGGAGGAATTAGCATTCATTGACATTGGAACTATGACAAAGCCATTGTATTTAGGAAAACTGATTGTTGGTATGGGCATTATTATCCAGAGGTAACATTAGGCCACATTTTTACACAAATGACACTGGAAGAACCGTCACCTTCTATTTATAGTACTATTGACGAACGATAACTGACTTTTTTTTTACATAAAATTGAAGATTATTATGGCATGTGGTTTCAATAAGGCGTTGTCATAAGCCATACAACACAACCGATATTGTCTCTATTGAATGAAAAATTTCCAGAAAACATAACTTCACGGTTTGTAGGGGTTTGTCCCTTAATGTCGGAGCATAATAAAACCGACATTCGTCAAGTTATTGTTGTGATATCTCCCAAAATGTGCGAAAGGCTGGATTGATGCAATCAATCTTGGGGCAATCAATTTCAAAACATTTTATTTCTTATATTGACTTCCCTAATATTTTTTCTCTATTAATCGTCTAATATAAATATTTTTTTTCAATATTTTTTTTTTTTTTTTTTTGATGAAAATTTAAGCCTCAAAATGTCTGTCTGTCTGTCTGTGTATGTTTATAATAAAACTGGGCAAATTGCAAAATAACAGGCAACTTTTCGAAAATACTCTGTTACACTGTCATGACGGCTGTCATGAACGACATTTAATGCCTATGAGAACGATAACATGTGATAAAAACAACACACATCTTGTTGTATTGCAGCAGCAGCAGACAAGCTCAGGCAGGGATTTGCGCTTTGAGGAGCACACTATTTCTACACATTCTTCCATGCAGGCGCAGGCAGTGAGTGTTTCAGTCACTCAGTCTACAATCTTTACGCATCATCGTCATCGTCATAATCATCGTCATCGTCATCGTCAGCGTTATTATCTGGCTGGCAAAATGTGTCAGAGTTTGTATGGTTGCAACACTGACAGTGAGCGAATGAGTGAGTGAATGAGTGTATGTGCATGAGCCTGTTTGTTTGACTGTGCCTTGCAATGGCATTACAACATGCCAGCCAGCCAAGCCATCCATACTGGCTTTAACTTGCTTGCAATCAAACAAACGCTTTACAGAGACTGTCATTTCATTTACACTTTTCATATGAACAACAAGCAACAAAAAAAGAAATTTTTTGTTATGAAAACGTTGGCTGATAAGGTTAAATAAAGAGGAGAAGAAGCGGAACATGAAGAACAAGAGGAATTGACTGACTTTTGAAAACATTTTTCAGCTTTTTGCCATATTTCAGCTGCAGTTCCAGCTCAGGCTTTGGGTTCATGGTGACGTTGATGACAATAATGGTGATAAAGGTGGTGGTGGTGGTGATGATGACTTTGATAATATTTTTTTTGGTTGTTTGTTGTAATATATCGTACCCAGAAAGAGTTACACCCGAATGATGATTTTTTTTTCTGAGCCATTTCCATAAAAAGTGTGGGTTGCAAGAGATTCTTATACTTTTTTTTTTTTTGCTTTCGTTGAATATCATCTCCCTGGTGCATAAATCTTTACTTTGCTGTATGAAGAGCCTATGTTTAGTAAGCGAATTAAGATCAAAATATTGACTTTAGCAGATATTTTCTTTACTTTTTTCAATTTTTTGCCTTCCAAAGCAGACTGTCTCTGTGTTTCTCGTTTAAAATATTTAAATCCCCTGAGTATACATACATATGTATGTATGTATGCATGTATGTACATATGGGTGTAAAAGTTGACGATCTACTGATTGATCTTTTCATTTCATTTTTAATGCCATTGTTGGCCATGTTAAATAAACAATAAAATCAACAAACCATGTAATTTTCTTTACACAATTCTACTCCGTTTTCAGTTTAGTTTTCATTCTATTGTCACCGTGTAACGTATAGCAAGCAAGCAAGACATGTGTGAGGTCTTCTCCGACCGGTTTTTGTTCGGCGTAGAGATTTATTTGGGATTAACAAATTGCTTTATTTATTCAACAGAAAATAGGGTGATACATACATATCCTTGTTCCCCTTTTAGATAGAAAAGAAAAAAAACAACAAAATTGTCAAAATGTTTAAATCTAAAGCGTTTCCTTATGCATAATAACCAACCTTTGGTTTAATTTACACAAAAACAGTCTTAGTAATCCTAGATTTAATCTCTAAGAAACCTTCAATGCAAAGGCCTTTAACAGCTGTTTTAAAACGACTTAAGACTTCCGTGTTTTGTCACCAACAACAGTACAACACTCCGTACATTTGCATGCAAAATTTACAAAAAAAATACTTTGCATGTCTCATAAGTTCTGAAATATTATGAATTTTTGTACACATTTTAATTGTATTAAAAATTAAAGTAATAAACTATAACACATAGAAATTTCAAATCATTTGAGCAATTTATACCAAAGCACATTGGTTTAAAATCGATTTTTTTTGGCCAAAATTATTTACGGCGTGAATACAATAGTTTTTTGTTAATATTTGAATTATTATTAATTATTAATATCATATTTTGTCAATTCTGTGAAATTTAATTAAAAACCTACTTTTGGAATGTCCAGTCGAAGACCAAGCTGTGTCCAGAAGCCATTTTCAATTTTCTTTCTGACACTTTTTCCCGATCCTTGTCATCCCTAATTTTCCATTTTTTTATTTCGCACTTATATCCCAAATGTAATAAAAACTCGAAAAACCATATACGGCAGTGAAGCGGGCTTAGGCCATATTTCAGATTACTTTCTTTTGGCTTAAATTTTTCAGATTTGTAATTTTTTATTTCAATGAAATCTTTAGAAGTAGCACCACATATAGGACATGAAAAATTTAATCTGCTTCCTGCAAGGACGTTTAAAACTTTTCCATCTATTACGGTAAGGAATAATCTAAATGTTGTTTCTATTGTTTTTGAATCGTCTATCTGCAATTTTACTGAAGCCAAATTTTTAATTTCATTATCCAAATCGGAATTTTCCTTTAGTATTGCATCTCTTGTTTCCTTTAAAAATTATAATTTCAAAGGCTTACAAAACCGAGTGGATTGGGTTGTTATGTTACACCATAATGGTCTTTGTGATGTATCCAAAAGTCTTAATGGTATTACTGTTGTTGCAAAAAGGGTTGAATCACTAATATGGGATGAGCTTGGTTCAAGAAGTCGTTGTTTACACTGAGCTTGACCAGTACTTCCATCGAATCCATAACTCAGAATTAACTCTGCTTCCCTTAGAACAACAGCTAAGTCTTTTTCTCCCTTTTTACGAGCAGACATACGCGCTGCCTTTATTAATAAATCTGTCGTAATTTCTTTGGATGAAGACATAATTGCTGCTTCTCTTCTCTTGCTACGATTCGACATTTCATTAAAAGACATTCGTGCCGGACCTGCTTTAGAGGTGCTTGGTGCTTCATTTAAGACTTTTTTAAAAAATACTTCAGAATTTAGCCATTTCATGTTTCGAGACATAAATACATTAGTGTTTCTAAAGCATTCTGACCGCTTTGCATCTTTACGCAATATATCCTTATTTTTTCTTTTAAATGTTTTAAATAATCCTCAGGAGGATTTGCAGTTCCAATTTTTTCTAAAACGAATTTCAAAAGTTCCTCCTTTTTCTTTTCTTTAGCATTTGTTTTTGCCAAATTTTAAAGAGCTCTTCATTTCTGAAGCCAAGGTAGTCTAGTAAAAAGCAAATATCTTAAGTTATTGCAAGTTATTGCAGGAAAAAACTTTAGAATGTGTTGCACAAGACCACATTCTATTTTCGAATTTTGTTTTTTCACTGGACAAAGTTGGACATTTTTTTTAAAGTTTAAATTTATGGAAAAACAAAATAATAATTGAATGCGCGAATATGCATGTAAACAACACACGTTATTTCTATGTCTATTTATTTCTTTTTAACTTTTTATTTTACAATTAGTTAATACATACCATAAACTTTATTATCCATTAAAAATATTATTTTTAACTTTTTAATTTCATTCAAAAACACTTTTTGACCAACTACTTAAATTAAACTACTTGCACTTGATTATTCAACAATAGTAAAAAGTTCTATGTTTGTCGCTCTGTAGACTAACGGTAAATACCGGTTTAGAAAAACAATATTTATTTTCTGATAACTTGAAGTGTTGTCTATCATGCTGTATTAAAAAATTTACAAAAAACGAAATTTAAAAAATTACATTTTGGCCAAAAAAACTGAATTTTAAACCAATGTGCAAAGTTATGAAGCTTAGAAAATATTCCTCCTTCATTTGTTACTCCAACATCTGGCATTCATATTGAACAACAAATTAAACAGGAATACTTATACACAATCGAGAAGGACTAAGTCAACAATTTTTTATTGCTGAAAGAAAGCAATAGGCCCTAATAGGACTAGAAATGTATACTGACTATACGATTTTATAATCAAATAAATTTTATAATACAGGCCCGCAGTTTAATAGTTAGCTTTGGCCAAAGGAAACGCTCAGTCTCGATTTGAACGTGTTATAACCTACCACCAGACATGTAGGCGAAACAAATGGCTTCAAACACGAACAAAGGAATGAGTCTGAGTACCGCGAGAGTATGAAGGCATGTAATTCCAGTGTAATAAACTCCAAGACGGTATACAACTGTTGCAGATATCTCACATGGGTACCGGGACATAATGATATTCCTGGCAACTGCAGAGCGGATGAAATTGCCAGAAGGTGCATGACCATCGAACTCTCTGATGAATTCTCTACGTTGGGATCCCTTTGGGGACCTGCAAACTTATAATTGACGATGCAACCGTAGATCTCGTCAACAGAATGTGGGCAACTTCGGATAAGGGCAGAGCGGCGCGAAAGATCTGGCCGAGGCTGAATAGGAGGCGCACGGCGACTATGCTTAAACCCCAAAGAAGTAGACTCAGCACTGTTATTGGGGTTATTACGGGGCATTGCATTAAAGGAGCGCATGCGAGGCGTATTGGTTTTAGACACCTTGCAAATGATTTCTGCAGAAGCTGTGGAGATGAAGAGGAAGATGAGACTATTCTTCACATATTGTGCACATGTTCGGCATTTAGTCGGAGGAGAAAGAGGTACCTGGGTGCCTACTACATGGAGGATATGGATGAACTGTCATGTCTGGATATTGGCAGCCTAAATCGCTTCATCGGAAGCTGCGAATGGTTCCTGGAATAGGGGAAATGAGGAACTATTGTATCACAATGTGCCCTGTGTGCGGTCTAAGTTTGTCCGCTCATGACTCCATCGAGGGGACAGCCACTTCAACCTACCTACCTACCTATGAAGGCATGTAAACTATGGTCAGCTGGTCTGAACCGGCTTCGGATTCTATGTAGCTCCATAACGAATAGATTCTATTATGAAAAGATTTGCAAATGTCAGAGAACGTAATACAAAATATTCGCGTGATAAAGTCGAATGTAAAATCTTTTAGGAACAGTTGTCCCTTGCACTGCCTGCATATCAGATTAAAATGGGGGCTATAAAGACTACCGCTGTATAAATATGTTATCAGAGTATATAATGTGAAGATTGACAATAAAGTGGCCATTAAAAGCCTAGAGGGAGTGTAAATCATATCTAAGATTGTTGTAACTGTCTCTCAAGGAGATCGTGAGACATTCGTAGGTAACTCTATAATATGTTCCTGGACATGGGGACATGAAGTCGTAGTAGTCTAGTAGGAAGTGTGTTGACTTATTAGACGTGAGGCCACGTTTCAATCCCATGTCAGACACTTCCAAACAAACGAAAGATGACAAAATATTTCTGAGGCGACTTCCTCTCAGCAAATTTTTGTCAAATACTCTGAGAATAAATTAAAATTGCCATGAAAAGTTTTTCAAATAAAATCTGTGGTTCGGTGTGGACTTTAAATTGTAGGTCCCGCCACTCATGTACAAAATTGAGACACACAACATAAGTAATGTGAGATGTATGTATGTAAGCAGCCATTAGATTCCTAGAGAGTCTATACCGATTGTTATGATTGTAGAAGTTAGCAAGACATGCGTTGGTTACTCTCAAATATGTTCCTGATTATGTGGAGATTGAAGTTAGAAGGAAGGTGACGCAATGTCGTCTGGTTCAACAGAAAATTCAAAAAAATTTATACGTAAAATTGAAATTCCTCTAGAGAGTGGCAAACAATCCCACACAAAATTTTGCAAAGTAAGGATGGGGTAATGAAACTTCAATTGTATAGAAGCAAGGCAAATCTAAACCCCGCTATGGATATAAGTAGAGTAAAATTTTGCATTAAACCGAACCACAACCCAAGCTACAAACCTCATAGCAGTCATAACAAGCACTGTACACGTTACAAACAGTTCTATCGAAACTGTAATAATGAGAAAACAGAGGAGAAACTTCTACTCTGTTTCGGCCTGGTAGTTGGAAACAAAATATACTTGAAGTCCCAGAATTGATTCAAACTGTAATAGATCGCTGCAGTGTCTTTCAGGCGGAGGTGGTGGCCATACAGGCTGCGGCGAGTATTATTGGGGATGGAAGGGTCTCCAAGCGGAGCGTAACCATACTTTCTGATAGCCAGGCGGCTATCAAGGCTCTGAGTTCTAATGTGATGAACTCCAAGACGGTGTACGGCTGTCGCAGATATCTCGGCGAGATAGCGGAACGATATGACATCCATATCGTATGGGTACCGGGACACAGTCGTATTCCGGGTAACTGTAGAGCTGATGAACTTGCCAGGCGGGACACGAACTCACCGCTGAGTTCTCGAATCTGGGCATACCTACGAGGACCTGCAAGCTCATAATTGATAATGCGATCGTCGATTCCGTCAACGACAGGTGGGCGGCCTCGGACACGGGTAGAACGGCTCGTAAAATCTGGCCAAGGCTGGATGAGGGGCGCACAATGAGTCTACTTAAACTCCAAAGAGGCGCGCTCAGTGTAGTTGTCGGTGTCATTACGGGACATTGCATTATGGGTACGCATGCGAGGCGCATTGGACTTGGACACCTTGCTAACGACTTCTGCAGAAGCTGCCGCGATGAGGAAGAAGAGGAGACTGTCCCTCATCTGCTGGGTACATGCCCGGCTCTATGCGAAAGGAGAAGGAAGTACTTGGGTACTTACTACATGGATGATCTGGAGGAACTGTCAGGGATTAACATTGGCAGCCTGAATCGCTTCATTAGGAGCTCCGAATGGTTTCGAGACTAGAGGATAACGGATGACTGTGGTAGCACAATGGGCCCAATGCGGCCTAAGTGTGTCCATCCAAAAATTTTTCTTGGATGGGCAGCCACCTCTAATAGATCGCTTGCTACAGACGTTGGGGCGTACAAGATACTACGGGAAATCTGTCGGTTCATGAGATAATACGGAAGATCAGAGAACTAATTGAGAAAGAAGTCAAGCCTGATAAAGCAACACATTCCTATGATTGTTATCTTCAAGTGGTTTCATTAGCTTCAATCGTTTCACAATACAAGACGCCACTATTGATAGCAGCATTTTGTTCACAAAGCCAATGATTTCAGGTTTTATGCCGGCCGGCACTGTTCTTTAATGCAAGGAAAGAAGTACTTGAGAGCACAGAAATGTAGTTAAAGTATCAGGAATTATTGTAAACACATTTCAAAAAACATTTGCATTGATTTTAACAAAGTTATGTGGGTTATAAAATTAAAATTAAATCGAAATAAAATAAGATTGTGAACAAATTCTTTCGAATTAAATTTCGGTAAACTTTTCAAAAAAAATATTTTTTTTTTTTTCAAAATTGTTACGCTAAAGATTTTTATACGATTTTTTATGATGGCAATTCAATACTTATTATCGAATTAAATGTCTGTCATTTTGATTTTTATGGTTTTTAATTTCAAATAATTTGATTTAGAATCTCATCTCATCTCAACACCAAACAAACAAACTCAATCTTTTCTTCCGTCATTTTATTATTTTTTTTTTGTGCAAAATAAACCGCTAACGCGCTACTTTTATTTGATTTTTATTCATAAAAAAAAGTCATGAAAAATACGCGCAAAATAAAACAAGAAATTCTAAAACTTTTTAACACCTTTTGTTTCATACCGCTTCCAGCTCCAGCTGTTACCGCCGCGCTGGCAAATTGTGAATCATTTTATGACCCTGAGCGCTGAGCTGAGTGGGGTATGTGTGGTATGTGTGTGCTGTGTGCCTCAACTTTTATGACACACAGTAAAAAGCTAAAATTATTACTCGTAACATCAATCAAGTCAAACAAATAAAAAAAAAAATTAAAAAAAAAACAAAAAAATATATGACTCTCCAACGATTAATTTCATCATAAAAAAAAGAAAAAACTGGCTGACGTTAAAAATGTGAAACACAGGGGCTGTAAAATTTTTCTCTTTTTTTTTGCGGGTTACTTACTGGCTGTTTAGTTGGTGTCGGTTGTATTAAAATAGTATTTAAACTAAGCTAATAAGCGTTGCATTTTTATGGAAAGGAAAAACAACAATTTTTAGTAGTTTCTCTCCAAAAAAAGAAAGGAAGAAAAAAAAACGCTTGAAAAACTAAGGAAGGATGTGGCAGGATGGTTACAACTTTTAACTGCCTGTGTACAAAGGTATTTTAAATATTTATTATATGATAAAACATTATATACAAGCGTATATATATATATATTCCTTTAGTAAATCAAAAAACTTTAAGCCGTGGTATTTAAAAATTTAAACGATATTGGAAGGAATTCCATCTTTTATACACAGATTTTCATCAAATATTTATGAAATACGAGCTACATTTCAGAAACTAAAACCAAATACAATTTCGTAAGGTACATACAGTGGGGTGCACAAATGAGTATATGTTTGTACTCTGCGCAATTTTAATTGCAGAAAAATAAAAGTGTTTTTTCCCAAAAAAAAAAAGCAATTCATAAAATTTTTTCGTTTTTAATTTAGTATTTAGTACTTAACAAAATAATATAAATTTTCCTGAATCCGTTGCCAAAGCTCATCTAAATTGGTTGGGGCTGATCACTACTGTCCCAACCGTCTCGATTGACCACAAATTGTCAATTGGATTGAGATCGGGCTTTTGTGCTGGCCACTGTACTAATTACAAATTTTGCTCACTAAGCCATTCTTTAAAGATTTTGGAGGTGTGTTTGGGGTCACCATCCAGCTGCAAAAGTACTCCTTGCGCAGGATAGGCGCTCTTGTTGACAAAATCGGGAAAATGGGTCTGAAAAATTCTCAAATATCTTCTTTTTTCCAAAATGTTATTGAAGCAACCCCATATCATGACATTTCCTCCACCATGTTTCACCGTGTTTTTCAATTCTTTCCCCATGGCGGCGCCAGCAATATTGCCTACCATTGGACTGAAAGCGGTTGAATTTTGATTCGTCTGTCCAGATCACATATTTCCAGTCATCCACTGTCCAATTTCTGTGTTCTCTGGCAAACTTTAACCGTGCCTTTACATTTTTAGCCGAAAGTGCAGGATTTTTCTTTTTGAATGCTGAGGTATAGCCAATATCTGTAAGAGCTCTACTTGCCGTCCATCGACTAACGTTTTTCTCGATTGCCAAAAAAACTCCTTTGGGTGTTAAAAATTTATTCCTTTTCATTTTTGTTAGCATTAGACGAGCATCTGCATTAGTTAGTAGTTTTTTACGACCTCTGTCTTGAAGCCAGGGAACAACAGGCCATTTTTGGACTCTGATGACTACTGACTGACTAACTCCAAGTTGTTTACAAATTTCCCTGGTAGATAGCCACTTCCAGTCAAAGCTACAATACTATCTTCGATTGATTTCGAGAGTTTGTTCATTTTTTAATAGAATATGATTTTTGTTCGATAAGTTGCAAAAAATATTCGCTCAACGAGATTAAGTAATTAAAATCAAACTAATATTTTCCTTTTGAAGTCGCCGTTGTCTAGTAGGTAGTGTGTTGGCTTATTAGACGCAAAAGCCTGGGTTCGAGCCCCAGGCCAGGCATCAAAGACAAAATACAAAAAGTATTTCTTCGGCGACTTCCTCTCAGTAGATTTCTGGCAAAAACTCTGAGAGTAAATAAAAATTGCCATGAAAAGTTTCTCAAAAAATCTGTCGTTCGGAGTCGACTTTAAACTGTAGGTCCCACCACTCATGTATAAAATTAACACACACAACATAAGTGGTGTGAAAAACTAAGACGTTGTACAATGGGTCAATTCGACCTCCGGGTACTGTACTTGTCTTAATTGACAAGTACACGTCCTCTAACCTAACCTAATATTTTCTTAAAAAAGTCAAAGTAGTGCAAAAACATGAAAAAATAACGATAATTTTTGATTTCGTTTTTGCAAACATATCATGAAATGGAGACGTGCAAAATTGAGTACATGCTTTGTTTGTTTTTGTCTTAGTGCTTTATGATTTCTGTTTTAAATTTTATATTATTTTGTTAATTACGAAATGCTAAATAAATGACAAAAAACTTTTTTTTAATTTTATTCAATAAAAAGCGTCCAAAATCAAACCATGAACTCATTTCTGCACCTCACTGCAAGAGTTGAACGTTTTAGATTTAGATTCCGGATATAGAGGTCTCAGATGGTATAAAGCACCTTGTAAAAGACTGCGTACAAATCTTCAAATTGTATGAAGCTGTGAGTGATAGAATTTTCTTGGAATCAATTGGAACAGCCCAGTCCACAAGCCAGCCGCTTTCTTGCGGAATTAATGGCAATACAGGCTTTGACAAGGATTATTGAAGATGCAAATATCCCCGGACGAGATATTTGCATACTTTTTAATAGCCATTCGGCTCTCAAAGCACTGTATTCTAACGTGATGAACTTCAAGACGGTGTATAGCTGTCCCAGATATCTCAACCAGGTAGCGGAACGATGTGATGTCCCTATTATATGAGTGTCAGGACACAGTGACACTTCAGATAACTGTAGAGCGAATGCCAGGTGCACAGAATTATCGAACTCTCCAATGAATTCTCTACTTTGGGAACGCCTCTGAAGACATGCGAGCTTATAATTGACAATGCAGTCATGGATTCTGCGAAAACCAGATGACGGAGCAGCAAAACTGACCAAAGATGGATAGCAGGCGCACGAAGTCTGTTTAAACTCGAAAGCAGCACACTCGGTCTGTTTATTGGAGTCGCATTGGTCTTGAACACTTACCAATCGATTTCTGCTGCAAGGCAAGGCAAGGAAGAGACTGTTCTTCACATATCGTGTACACTTCCACCACTGTGCCGGAAAGGAAAGGAACGTAAAGGGGATCATGGTTAGGAGCGAACTACTCGTCACTGGTAATCAATTGTGGTGCGTGGGTAATTCCCTGATTTAATTAAATTTACTTTGCATTGGAAAATACCCTTGGGTATGTCAGACCCCTGGGGTACGAGAGACCTGTAGAATGTCATTATGTGTGGAACATAGAATAGATATGCTTCTCTGGGTGAAGCACATCCAAAATCTTAAAGTTTTCATGTCTCAGGCGCACAAATCAGCCTGAATTTGACTGATGACGTGGTTGGTGTTGAGCTTAAGGACCGCTGTAGTTTATTGCTTATTCGCATATACATGAGATTTCAGAAAATCATAGAGGAAAACCACTAACGGAGTCCAATCGTATAATCTCGATGCCCGGTCCAGAAAACCTTCAAGTGGGATAACCATGCCCTCAAATCGTTCGCGCAAAATATTCAATGTGACATAAGGTATATGCAACGTAAGGCTATCCTGTTAGAACCATATGTTGTTATTGCATTCATATCATTCAAATCAAGCCAAAGGACGTTGATAATCATCGACCTGTAGTGCTCGCCGTTGACAGTGTAACAAATGACGCTGCCAGCCTAAAATCTATAGCAAATAGTGACTTTTTTCGAATTCATTGGAAGCACTTTGATCGCATCATAATCAGATCATCCAATTTAGGCCAAAAGAACTCCTATACGCCTATAGTACTGCCGTTTAACGGTGATGTTGTGGCAAACGTAAAGTCGCCGTAGTTTAGCAGGGGTAGTGTGTTGGCTTATTAGGCGTAAGGCCACGTTCCAAACCCCAGGTCAGACGAAATAAAAAAAAAAGTATTCGGCTACTTCATCCCAGCAGATTTCTGGCAAAAACTCTGAGGGTAAATAAAAAATTGCCATGAAAAGTTTCTCAAAAATCTGTAGTTCGGAGTCGACTTAAAACTGTAGGTTTTCCCACTCATGTATAAAATTAACACACACAACATAAGTGGTGTGAGAAACTAGGTCGTAATCCTGAGTAAAGGGTTGTAATGGCCAATTATCTATGTATGTATGTTCTGGCGAACATTGTACTGAAAGGAATATGGACCGTTGACACCGTCAGCCCAAAATCTACGACAAACAATGACTTCTTTGGGAAGTATTTGCAAGGCCTTTGATCTCAAGTGGATGGTTATCGAATCAAATCCAAAAATTTTGTTTATTCACGTACTTATCCAAAAATGTTCCTCATAACTGAAGACGATCTTACAATGAAAATTAGCACCAGCTGCCAGCTTCTCCAAAACGTATTCATCGAGCACATGACTTAACAAATGGCAACGGTATTTGACAGATGCACCTTCAACAAGCTGGCCATTATTGACTGTCAATTTTATACTATGTTCATACATGCACGTATATTGAGTAAAGCGCAATAAACGGCATTGTTGATATCAATATTTCATATAATATGTCAATTGTCAATTATTGCTCAATAAATTCATAAATTGTTATAATATTGATTAAAACTTCAAATACAACACTGTCATAAGTACGTTCAGTGAGTATATTACAATTTTCCGAACACTTTCTATTGATATTTGACAACTCAAATGTCAACAACAAACAAAAACAAAACAACGACAAACAAAAAATGGAAGGTCAGCAGAAAGGGATGAGAAAATATTCCCAACTGATGTCATATAAAAAATAATTTTAATAACATCACAGACTTGATGTCGTATTTAATATTTAACCCTTTTGATCCCAATGTTGTTTGATGATAATTTCTAATTTATTTCGAAAAGTTATTTATAATACCCTGAACTGAGATATTACTGGGAATCCAGTTCCTGCTCTGAAGAAAGCAGCTTCTGTTTCTACCTGTCTTCTCCAAGTATGGCTGACCTTCTAGGTCTTGACTGATAATCTATAACAGTTCTTGCAATTTCATCCTCGGGTTTATGCAGAATATGTTAACTGGCCGATGTATTTGGAAAATACGACTTATTCAGCAGTTAACAAATAAAGACCTTTGAGTTACATTTTCTTCTAAAAGTGCCACAAGCAAATGCAAAAAGTATTATGAAATTTTTCTTTCTCATCCTTCTGAGAGAAGCCACTTTGGAGTCAGAAATATTCCCTACTAACCGCAACAGCTCGGCGTTTCGGTTAATCATTATTAAGACCTTTCCCAATGTTAAATTGTTTTCCATTTCTTCTCAAATTTTTTTGGCACTAATTTTCGCAATTAAATTAAAAGCAATGTTGTTGAAGCAATCAGCTGTTTTGTTTATCAGCTGTCAAATAAATTTTGTGTCTGAACACTAAAAATATTGTTATCAATAAACCGAATATTAATTCAATAAAAGTACATGCCTGAACATAGTATTAGGAAGTACCTAATGGAAGACCCTCCATTTAATTTGGTATTTTTTTTTTATATTTTTAAACATTTTTCAATTTATTGTTAAACGTTAACATTTTGGCTTATTGGGTTAGAAATGTGTGACCTTATACTGGCATAATTTGTTGTTGGTTCGGTGACAAGTTGAAATAACCCCATGCGCCCTTATGGTAGATAGGTTTTCACTAAAAATAATTATACGCTGCTCGGGTGACAGTGAGTGTGTTTAAAAGCCATAGATTTGTGCATTTCAACGGATTTGCAGTTGGAAAACTATTCTCTTTTTTTGTTTGTATTATTTTTATTATCAAATTTTATTGTTGTTTTTATGCTCAAAGAAAAAAAAAACAAAAATATTTGCTTTAAAACCTGGTCACTAGAATTGCTATGATTTTCGTAATTCAAATGCAAATGCATAGACGTGGAATGAAAGGGGAAGGTAAGGGAAGAGGAGGGGAATGTTGAATATATTTTGAACATAAACATAGATTTGTTATTAATGATAACAAAATATGAATTTTAAATTTCATATGTACACAGGCAGATAGCGAGAGAGCTATGGAGAGAGAGCCAGAGATACAAAGAGAGAATATATTATAAAATTAAAGCATACACACAGGGGTTTTATAACCATGTTACCAGGCGAGTATAACCAAAACCAAATCTATGCAAACAAATAACCAGATTTAAGACTTTATCTTCTAAATATTTAAATGAAAAACAGCCAACCATAAATGCATTTATAACAACAACAATAACAAAACTACAATAAATGCTTTTAAAATAACACAGAAAAATATTTTCACAAAAAATAAATAAAAAATTTTTATTATTGCATTGTGTAGACAAAATATTCCAATACAAAAAGAGAGAAAATCTAGTTTAAAAAACTTTTTTTTAATAAAAACCAACATTTTTTACATCAAAAAAAAATAGCAAAAAAGAGAAAAAAAAGGAAGGAAAACATTGCCAGACATTTACACACAATTTATGTTTGTTTTCATATCTAGACACACAGGCTGGGTTGTTTTGAAGCACAAAATGGCCAAAAGCCTGTGTTAGAAAAACAGTTCTTTTTTTGCTTTGATTTAAAAACGAATAGAATAATATAGAACACAGATCCTATGATGCCTAAAGCTTTATAAAATGTAATAAAATTGAATGCTTAAGGCTTTTTAAAAGGGTTCCCATAACATTTCAAAGACTTTACAAAAAATTCAAAATTTTGAAAATTTTTTGTAAAATCATATTTGTTAGCAATTTGTTGATAATTTTAAGAGTTTAAGAAATTTTTTAAAAATATTACGCGTGATTCAAATTAAAGTATTAAGAATTATTTGAAACCAAATTTCAGTTTAATTGCCTAATTTTTACCAAAGTTATGAAGTTTAGAAAATAATGCTTTCGAAACATGCTTTTAAACTTCATATTTTCAATCTCAATTTTAATATTTTAAGGGCCATTATTACAACTTGCTGTTAAACTTGGGTTTAGTTAAAGGTACCTTTAGTTAAAGGGAACTTTAAAGTTACCTTTAACTTATTTTCGTTATTACAACTTACAGATAAAATTTTTCAAAAATATGGCAGTGCCGGAGCAACGTCGATAAAACTGCTCAATTACACAAGATTTTTTTTTAACACAGTGGCTTCGTTTTTTGTTGTATATGCTCATTTTGTTAAAATTTGAAGTTGCCATAATGAAAATAATATATAATATGGCAAGTTCAAACATAAAGTGACCTTTAAATGTTTAAAGTAGGATGATCCTCCCTTTAGCTTAACGATCACTTCTATCTTATTGGATACTCATAATAATGAAAAACAATTTATCTGCCCGTTAAAATCCTCCCTTTAGTTAACGGCAAGTTGTAATAATGGCCCTTAAAGTAACAGAAAATTATTCTTCCACAACGTAATTTAAATTTTTAGGTATTCAGAAATATTGTAACAAAGTTTCAGATAAAATTTTTAACGAAGTTATGATATTTAGGCAAAAAGATTTCTGAAAGAGAGCCCTGACTCGGACATGTCAAACAAAACGAAATATGGAAAGATTCTCTAAAATCTGCTGTTCGGAGTCGACTTTAAACTGTAGACCCCAGAACTCATGTATAAAATTAACACACACAACAAAAGTGGTGTGAGAAGCTAGGCTGTAAACCTGACTGAAGTGTTGTAATGACCAATTATGTACAGTCCCACAGATAATTATACGTACCCCCCCTAAAAATTATATTTTTTTAAAGTAATGAACTTCTAATCTAAAATTTCTTTACATTAGCGTCTGTAACGACACATTTACTTAAATAAAGAAAAAAGATTCCCAAAATCTATGAGTTTGTGACTGCAGTTTGCTTAAAAGCAATATGGCACCACAGAAAATTATACGTACGACGTATATTTCGTATAAAATTTCTCCAAGGGTAGCCCGGTATATAAAAGGTATTGTGGATAAAAGTCCTAGGACTACAGCCGTAGAAATACGAAATACCTCGGAAAGTGATCACAATGTTATTGTGCATTCCGAAACAGTTCAAAAACGCAGCCGAGTGCCGAGAAAAAAGCCACGATTGGAATTTGCCCAATAATATATGGACACGTCAACTGATTTTTGGGCGAATGTAATATTTAGCGATGAGAACAAATATAATTTGTTCGGCTGTGACAGAAAACAAAAAATTTGGCGCAAAAATCAGTTGATTTGTCCATATATTATCATTTTAAAAAAATAATTATTTTTAGGGGGGTACGTATAATTATCTGCGTGACTGTATGTATGAAATATAAAAAAAAAATATTTCTTTTGCAGTCTTCTAGCAAAAAATCTGTGAATAAAATAAAATTGCCGTGAAAAGTTGCTAAAGATCAATAAGAGAATGAAAATGCTTCGTGGCAGCTCTATTAAGAAAGAATACAAAAAATATGTGACTCAAAGAACTTCGTATTATTTAATGACTTACTGACCGGAGTAGTAAGTCATCGTAATCTGGTAGGTAGTGTGTGTGTTAGCTTGTTAGACGTGAGTCCACGTTACAAACCCCAGGTCAGACTTCTCTAACAAAACGAAATCTGAAAAAAAAATATCTCTCTTCGGCTACTTCAGCAGATTTCCCGCAAAAAACTCTGAGTGTAAAATAAAATTGCCATGAAAAGTTATTCAAAAATCTGTTGTTCGGAGTCGACTTCAAACTGTAGTTCCTGCCATTCATCGATAAAATTAACACACACAACACAGGTGGTGTGAGAAGCTACACACAGTTACTAAATTATACGTACGGTTAAAAAATTGCCGAAATTTTTTTAGCTAATCCGTTTTCGTTGAAAATCTTTATAGTTTCCTTGATGTTAAGACGGTCTTTTGCATTGGTTAAAAAATTTCTGAAATTGAATTGAATTGTGGCCCTGCACAGGCCCACAAAGGTATGCATCCGATTTACAAATTTCCAAAATTTCTGAACCAAAGCAAGAGGCCGTCTTAAAATCGAAGAAAGATGTCAGACAATTACAAAGATTTTCAACGAAAACGGTTTGGTTAAAAAAATTTCTGAAATTTGTTATCCGTATGTATACTTTTGTGGCTATGTGTAGGTCTTAATCCTGAATGAAGGATTATAATGATCAATTATGTGTGTATGTTTTACTGGCCAGACTCGTGTGCTTCTTTGCCTCAAAGCAAATCACTTTTGCACCCGTAATTCATTTGCTGCAATCCTACGGTACATTTAAATTTTTTTTTGCATTTTTTCTTCCTTTTTAAACAAAAATTGCTTTAACGAGTGTATTTTTTCAGGCTCTTTGCTGGTTTTTAATTGATTTTACAAAAGCGACAAAGCAATTTTACTAATTTAAAGAACTGGCTCTTCAGTTAAATGGGAACTTAGGAGAGGCCAGCTTTCACGGTGCTCCTTGGTTTTAAGGTGTTTGATACAATGGCACAGAAAACTCCGATTACTGAATATAATTTTAAGAGAATCAATAAAACAAATGACAGGCTTTTGACCATAGGAACAACTATATCCCTATCACGTCCCCTTTTGATTTTTTTCTAATTGCCCTACGGTCACTAGACCCTTTTTATTCCCTTACCTTATTTTATTATTTTTGTTTTTTTTTTTTTTTTGTTTTCATTTTATGCTTGATTTTATTTTGTGACTCCATTTAGTTGATAAAATTTTTGATATGAAATTTGCATTTGTTTTCATAAATCTAAACCGGCAAACAAACATTGTCACAATGCCAGCCACAACAACAACAAATTCAAATGATTTTTTGGTAATGATAACACGTACCAGTGCACATAGCCAGCCAGACTCCGGCATTTGCATAATCTCTTCTATAAATTTTGTACGAAATCAAAATCAATAACCCAGCAAACTTTGGCATACAGACAGGGAAAAGTGTTAAAAACCTTTCCCAACAAATTATAGAATGAAGTTTTAAAAAAGACTTCTCTTATAAAGAGACCTACAGAATACAGCATTCTGTAGTAAACAGTCATTGCGTCCTTTTAATCAGGATTACAACCTAGCTTCTCACACCACTTATGTTGTGTGTGTTAATTTTTATACATGAGTGATGGGACCTACAGTTGAAAATCAATTCCGTATGAGAGATTTTTCGAGAAACTTTTTCATGGCAGTTTTTTATTTGCTCTCAGAGTTCTTGACAGAAATCTGCTGAAGAAATATTTGTTTATGGTTTAAACAGCTCACGCACGTTTCGTGTTTTGTTTCACTGTCAAACATCTTCAGTTTTGTCTATAATTTAACCATGAATCGTCTTACAAACGAACAACGCTTGCAAATCATTAAATTTTATTATCAAAATGCTCTTGGAAAGTTGGCCGAAGATCCACTTCTTTATCGAAAAATTGTGTTCAGCGACGAAGCTCATTTTTGGCTCAATGGATACGTAAATAAGCAGAATTGTCGATTTTGGAGTGAAGATCAGCCAGAAGCCTGGCAAAAGCTACCAATGCATCCAGAAAAAGTCACAATTTGGTGCGGTTTATGGGCTGGTGGCATCATTGGACCGTACTTCTTCAAAGATGCTGCGAATCGTAACGTAATTGTGAATGGTGAGCGCTACCGTGAGATGACATCCAACTTTTTTTTTTGCCCAAAATGCAAGAGCTTGACTTGCATGGCATGTGGTTGCAACAAGACGGTGCCACATGTCACACAGCACGCGTAACAATGGACTTATTGAGAGGCGAGTTTGGTGAACATTTTATTTCACGTTCGGGACCGGTCAATTGGCCGCCTAGATCGTGCGATTTAACGCCTTTAGACTATTTTTTGTGGGGCTCGTGTTAAAGCTCATGTCTATACAGACAAGCCCGCTTCAATTGACGCATTGGAAGACAACATTGAAGCATTTATTCGTGAGATAAAGGCCGAAATGTTTGAAAAAGTATGCCAAATTGGACTAAGCGGATGGACCATTTGAGGCGCAGTCACGATCAACATTTGCATGAAATAATCTTCAAACATTAAATTATATGGACTGTACAAGCGATTCAAATAAAGATTTCATGCATTTTTCTGAATTTTATGGGTTTTTTCTTTTTTTGAAAAATTTTCCTATAACTCTTAAAAAATCATCCATTACAAGAGCCAATTAGGTAATCCTGGTAATTAATGATTAAGGCTTTCCTGAATGCTATTCAACACAGAAGATCTTTTTAAATTGCTGAGAGACTATATCAGGCGTATTGTAATAAAAGCAGCTTCAAACAACCTATTGCCGGTGCTGAACAGCACGCGTGTTTGACTTCTTCGAATGCTAGCCAATGAAGAGTATCGGATTACAACCTAGCTTTTCACATCATCCATGTTGTGTATGTTGAATTAAACTCTACAGTTTAATATGGAGTCCGAAGGACTGATTTGAGAAAAAAATTTTTTGTCTAACATGACAGCAACCATGGAAGCCTTACATGGGAAGTATCAAGAATAATATGAGCCGATTCAGCAAGGTACAGATTCCTCGTAGAAGCCATATGCTACCGAGACGGAAAATGAAAAAATTATTTTGTGTTAAGAGATTGAAAACATACAGAAGTCACCGTAGTCAGTTAGTGGGTATTGTGTTGGTTTATTAGACGCGAAGCCATGGCTCATTCTCTAGCTCATAAATCTCTAATGAAACAAAATACAAGAAAATATTTCTTTCGCCGGCCTTCTCCCAGCATTCTTCAAATAAATAAAATAAAATTTGAACTCAAATAACCTTAAGATGCGGGCTTCTTGGGGACAATTCCTGTAGACTGTCTAATGGTGAAGGTATTGCACTGGCCATTATATAGTCACCTAGCAGCAACTCGTTTCCTTGCCTTTCACATCTTGAGTTTAAATCAAATGTCCACAAACACTACTCACTCTTTCCACCTTCCTATAACCTATTTTCCTAAACCTGCACAATGCACTGCATGAGTAGGGGCCATCCCCTGAGTGCTGGTTTTACCAAAAAAAAAAAGGAAAAAATGCTATGAATAGTTCCTCAAAAATCTGTAGTTCGGATACGCCTCTCCATGTATAAAATCAACACACACAACATGGGTGGTAAGCGAAGCTAGGTTGTGCTCCTGACTTAAGGGCTGTCATGACCAGAAATGAGTATTTAAAAAGATGAGTAGAATCCAATCATACTCATAATTTCTGATACTTATACGCATTCATACATATTTTAATATCATGGAACCTCTCTCTACACACATTCAAAGTTTGAATTGTACTCATCGCATTCATACTTAAGAACACTTATGATGTTGTTGATTTCGACTCTCCATAACTCAACATATACACGAAGCATAAAATAAGTATGAATCGCGTAGGAACACTAAAATACTTACTAGAAGGTTGTGTGTTTGCTCTGCTTGCTGCTCTGCCTTTTTTGCTTATGTGTCTGTTTTCTTCTGTTGTAAATGCAACAACAACTAAGACTGTAAATTGTGATGAACGATTCGAGTCACTCGTATCATTTATAAGTATTATAAGAGTATTTTCTAAAGTTATGAATCTAAATGAGTAGGTTGGCTTATGAATCAAACATATTTCGAATGGTATGAGTTTGATGTCAATGTTGTACGCATATTCATTGCAACCTGTACTTATAAATCAACGTTGTGTAGTGAGTACGAATGAATCAGAGTACTGAAGTTAAATTTCAATATTGTTGGACTCACTTATATTCAAAATTTCATGAGTGCTTATGTGTAGCGAAAAAACGATTCATTGGTGATTCATTGGTAATGACCAATGCCAATGTAATGGATTTTCAAAAACAAAAATTCTATTTCCGAAATTTATTAAAAGGAAGCTCCGGATATTATAAAAACAAAAAGCTCTTCTCTTTATTATTAATCTTTTACGATGTTTCTTAACATTTTTTTCGAGTGTATTATGATTTACACACCATGTCATACAACACATGCATACATGCATAATTATGAGTGTGTGAGTGCGTGTATCCTCTGTATTTTAGCAAATAAATCTTTATTTATGTATGTATGTAGTAGTAGTGGTGGTAGTAGTAAGTATATCCTGTCTTTTATATCTCCATTGTATACGTATCGTAAGCATATTTTTTGTTTGTAATTTATATACACGAGTACTCTACTACTATGTACACCATATTTCTTATTATTTTTTGCCGTTGTTGTTGTTATTGTTATTGGCTTTCATAACATCAATATACTGTAGAGAAAACCAAACATAAAAATGTGAAGAAGATGCTGGAAAATATGGAAAAAATATCTTTCAAGGCATAAATCGTAACAGTTTGCTGCGTGGGCTGCTACTGCTGGTTGCTGGCTGCTGTTTTAAACGCATTCCTTGGAAGGTAGAAGCGTTTGTGGCATAAGGGCCGAGGTTATATTCAAGACTTATTGGTTTACATTACAAAGGAAATGTTAAAAAAGAAAAAGAAATATTTTACAGGCTTTCATTTTGGGGTTTTTTCTTTTTTTTTTCTTTGGCAATAAATCTGTCGGTTGTGGTTAAGCGGTTGTAAAAAGAAATTCCAAAAGAAATGAGAATTGCTTGTGATAAAAGAGCGAAATAAAAAGTAGCCGCGGTTAGGTTTTTCTTTTATTGAGAAACCTATTTAAGAAAGAACATTTGGCATTATAAACACACGTATAGGTTTATGGAGCATTTTGAGGTTGAATAAAGCATCATGGGTCGCCATTGAGCCTAACCAATTGTGTCCATGGCTTCTAGGGCCTTGAGCGTTCCCTCCACCACTGTCCTTGTGTCTTATCGGGCTTCATTCTATTGTTTTGACCCAATCAACTTCACTTTCTTTATTTAATTTACTTGGACAAGAGTTCCTCGTTATATAGGCTCCATAGAGGCTCCTGTTGCTAATGGCATTGGACCAGAATGTTGTTCCATAAGCACACTAAGGGACTTATTAAGGAATATTTTATAGATTTTGCATGTTATATACGATATTTGTATGGTATTAAGCTTGGGTTCGTATAAATATTTGCGAAAATTGGAAAACTAATGCCGAGATCTCACTCTGTCGAATCTGTTCTTGTCTCCCAAATTGGCAAGAGCTTTCCACACATTCTTGAGATGAGAATTACTTACTAAACATTCCATATTTTCTATACAAGTTTGTTAGTATATAAGCATTGCAAGAGTAGATAAATATCATCTGCATAATCCCAGTACTAAAGTATTGTTGCGTAACTGCATGTCATTGATCTTCTCTACTAAAAGTCTTTGATCATGACACATCAGTGAACAGTTGACGTGATAGAGAGCATCCCTAATTCGAAAACAGAGTTTTTGCCTGAACTTTTTTGGGCTTCGTTTAAGTTTTAGCTTTTGGCCTGTCCAAATTTTACTTTATAACAGTCATATTCAACTATTTTCACTGCTTTAGTGATGTTTTCAACAGTTAGCCTTGACTACAATAATTTTTTATACCAAATTACCGTAAAAATATTGGTGAAAGTAGAAATTGATAGTGAATTTCAATTACAAAATCAGTACTATGGGCACACTTTATATATGTTCGAACTTTATCACTGAAAAGTTATGAAGGAGTGTGTATTTTAGAAGCACCCTCTAACCATACTGAACCTATCAAAGAACTCCTTTTTACAAAAGGTTTTTATACAACGTAGGAGATATGGGGTATTCCTGGTTAAACTGCCATACGTTAGGTTAGGTTAGATTAGAGTGGTAGCCTTGATGCCAAAAGCTCACTTGAGCATGCGTAGCGGCCCTTTGTGATGCCACAAGTGAATGCAGTCTCTGTACTGTCAAGTTCTCCAAATCAGAGGAAAAGAAATTGCTCAGCGCAAGGACTGCACATTCTAAAGCACGATTACTCTACGCTGGAAAACCAGCCCAAAGATTTGATAGACGATGCTATATCCTTGACATCAATAGACGATAGCTCCGTCAAGTTGACAAGAATTGGGGAGCCAAATAACCTATATCTGCACCTCGCTAGAGATGGGCATTGAAGAAGAAAGTGGATAACAGTCTCCTCTTCCTCAGCAGAATCACATCCATGGCAGAAGTCGTTAGATGGGAGACGCATTTTTTCCGCGTGTCTTCCCACCTGTGAGCATGGCCACTGTGATCGAGATTACATTACGACCAAGTCCCAGTAACTGGTTGATGCGCATTCTATTCATCGAAGACCAAGTGAGACTAGCGGTGGAACAGGGCTCCCCTCATTGACCCAGGATAGGTTGGCGTCCCGAAAAAAGTCATACGTTAATATATCGAAAATATAAATGAAGTCATATAATAAATTTTAATTCCAATTAATCTTTAATTTTATTTCACTTTGATGTGCTGAATTTAAATTTGAATTTTTTATTAAAAATCTTCTGTTAATTACTAAAATTTCATTTCGAGTGTATTAAAGTCATAAATTCTTATTCAGCAACCACTGTACCATTCACTCCCTCAAGCACACACATATACAAACATACATACAGTCTTATAAAAGCTGAGCAATACACAGTTTACTTATACATTTACTTTCTTTAGATACAAACGTAATAAACAATGACACCAACAATAATAAAACTACAACCAATAGCAAAGATCTCCAGCTGAGATAAAAGAAATGCCATCAACTTAAACCGCCACCAAAACAAAAAAAAAAAACGAAAAAAAACGAGTACAACTTGACTCCACACACAGAGTTATGCTCTCTTCCCCACACACACAGTTAAACTCTCTTCTCCACACATTATCATTATTATTGTTGTTATCAGAATCATAATCATAATCACAAAGAGAAAGAGGGTGGAAGTTGAAGGAGTTTATTGCACATGAAAACAAACACTCGTAAATTTAAGTTCTTTTTGAATTTTGATATTTTGCTACTGATGAACAATATATGAGGGAATCTACAATTTAATGATGCCGACGCCGAACGACAAATTGTTGAGGAACTTTTCATGGTAATTTTATTTTAATTGCAGAGTTTATGGCAGAAGACTGCTGAGAGAAATGTCTCTGAAAGAAATATTTTTAATGTTTCGTTTCGAGATGTCTGTGTTGGTGTCTTATAAGCCAATCAATTACCTACTAGACTATGCAACATCGTTTATTGATTTTTTCCGAAAAACTACACCATTTAGTGGGATGGATGGATCGTTTAAAACAAGTTCAATGGCTGCATGTTAGCTAAGCTTTTCAGCTAATATCCATCTAAGAAATCAAGTTCTAGGATGTTAGGGTTACCAGCTGTTATTACATAGAAGCAAATCTGTTTTCCGTTCTCTGTCACAATACATTTTTCAAGAAATTGCGCTGCCTGATATTCTTTTTCCGATGTTCGTTATGAGATGTTATTTTTGCATGTCATAACGGTCACTCATGGCCCACTGTAACTTTTTATTTTTGTTTCATTTTTCCATTTTTTTTGTATTTTTTACCTATTTCGTAACGCCATATTTATTTGTTCTCGATTTACTGTTGTTGTTGCTTTTTTCCTAGCTTTCTACGCATATTCTAGCATGTTTTTTTTTGTATTTTTATGCCGTTTGTTTATTTTTGTATCAACTCATCAATACATTGACATCTACACCCACGCTTAAGCTTAAGCACAAACACACACACACCCACATTCCGTTATGTACACTTAAACATTTACTCACACTCTCGCACACACACACATACACTTTCGCTACACAATTCATTTCCATTAGAAATGATGGCAGGATTTGTTGAGTATTTATTATGCAGAGACTGTCTACGCTGTTATCATTGTGTTGATGTCAAATAAATAATAAATGAGTTGCCGTGTTTCTGTTTCTGTTTCCTTTTTTTGTTTTATTTCATTCGCTCCAAAGGCTAAATACATGTAGTTGGCGGGGGGGGGCGAATTTGTGAAATAAAAAAAATGGAGGTGTTAACTTGTGAGGTTAGGTTTCATTTAATATTAAAGAGCATTTTATTTATAAAATTTAAAAAAAATAATGAATTAAACAACCAGAAGCTTTTAAATATTACAGTTACTTTAATTAAAGAAAAAAAAATATCCTTTAATCTACAAAATAAGAAAAATCCCAAAAAAAACAAAATTTCGAAACAAATTTAATTTTAATTTTTAAAGGCGCCATAGTTTAGTAGGTAGTGCGTTGGCTTATTAGACGTAAGACCACGGTTCAAACCCCAGGTCAGACATCAAAACGCAATATGAAACAATATTTCTTCGGCGACTTCCTCCCAGCAGATTTCTGGCAAAAATTCAGAGAGTAAATAAAATTGCCATGAAAAGTTTCCCAAAAATCTGCCGTTCGGAGTCGACTTTAAATGGTAGGTCATGTCACTCATGGATAAAATTAACACACACAACATAAGTGTTGTGAGAAACTAGGTCGTAATCCTGACTGAAGGGTTGTAATGACCAATTATGTATGTATGTATGTATGTATATATGTATGTAAACTACACAGAATCACATTAACAAATTATAGAAGTTGCCACTACGAAAATAAATGAAATGTATAGTTGCGGTATTTTAGTAGGCAATATGCAGGCTTATTAGGCTCAAACCCGTGGTTCAAACCCCACCTCTTGACATCTCTAACAAAATTAAATATGTAGACATTATTTCTTTGACGACTTCCTCTCACCAGTCTCTTTTGGCAACAAATTCTGAGAGTCAATAAAATTGTCAGGAAAAATTATGCAAAAAATCTGTCGCTCGAAGTCGACTTTAAACTGTAGGCCACGTTACTCAGGGATAAAATTAACACACACGACATGGGTGACGTAAAAAGGGTTGTAATGACCCTTAAGTACATATCTATCTTGTACTAAAGGGTCCGCCAAATAACTTTTTTTTTTTGAAAATACTTTAGAAAATTTCTCAAAATTCTTTTTTTATTTGAAAGTACAATCCTTCCGGTTAATAATGGAAAATAATTTCATTCAATTGGCTGCCTCGGCTGGCCATGCAGTAGCCTACACGATCGGTCCAATTTTTAAGCACATTATCGATTGTGTGCAACTGTATTTCACCAATGGCTTCACGAATATTGTCCTCTAAAGCGTCAGTTGTCTCTGGCTTGTCGGCGTAACACTTATCTTTGACGGCACGCCACAAATAATAGTCCAACGGTGTCAAATCGCAACTCCGAGGTGGTCAAACGACATCAGCTCTGCGGCTCAAAAACAGGGGCGCAAAACATCAACTTCGGCTGTGTGGCACATAGCGCCGTCCTGTTGAAACCAAATGTTGCCAATATCCTCCTCTTCAATTTTTGTGAACAAAATTTCGTTCAACATGGCCCGATAACGATCGCCATTGACTGTAACGGCCACTCCTTGGTCATTTTCGAAGAAAAATGGCCCAATTATGCCTCTGGACCAAAATCCGCACCAAACAGTGACTCGATTTGGGTGCGTCGGCTTTTCAATGTATTCGTGCGGGTTTTCTTTGCCCCAAATGCGACAATTTTGCTTGTTTACATACCCGCCAAGATCAAAATGAGCTTCATCTGAAAAGATGATTTTTTTGCCAAAATCGGCATCTTCTGGTGTAGGCTACTGCATGGCCAGATCGAGGCAGCCATTTGAATGAAATTATTTTCCATTACTAACCGGTAGGATGGTACTTTCAAATAAAAAAAAGAAATTTGAGAAAATATTCAGTAGTTTTTCTTTTTAAAGTATTTTCAAAAAAAAAAAAGTTATTTGGCGGACCCTTTACGAAGTCAAAATTTTTCTGTGTAGAATACTACAGTGCATATTCGTCGTGCTCGTTACCACTACTGCTGACAAAGCTACCTTTCGCTGTAGTTTAACTTCATGTATTTTCCTTTTGGCAACTTTTAGAATCTTACTGTTGTAATGTTATTGTTATTTTTCATTTTCCATCTTTTATCGATCTTCTCTGTATTTTTGTTGTTGTAACCTGTTACTTATTTACCTCTATTCTCGTAATTTCTTAGTTATTGTGTTAATGTTTGTTTGTCTCTTGGTTTATATATGTTTCCAAAAAACAAAAAATTTTTTTGTCTACGCAACCAATTTAAAAAAAAACGGAAATAATTTTCTTTTAAGACAAAAAGTTTAAAACGATTTTTTATTTTTAGAGCCTTAATCAAAGAAATCGAAGGAAAAATTCTTTAAAAGGGCGTCTCAATTGAAAATCCCCCCATTGTGCAAAGTCACCATTTTGAAAATGCAAAGGAAACGTCATGCAAATGTAAATATTTAAACGAACAGGCATATACATACGTACACTTACATATACACGCAAAAGTTCTACAGGCATAAATATTGAACAAGAGAACAAAAATAAAATAAAATTCTTTAACACAGCTTAGTTACAAAAGTATTTGTATGTATGTGTGTGGGTATGTGTGCATGCATAAGAGTTTTGTTTCAAAACGTTCTGTTGTAGCCACCACGATTTGTCACACAAAAAACGAAAAACAAGCGATTTAACTCACTAACACAACTCCATTCATTTCATCATTCGGTACATTCGTTTATGTGTACGAATGAGAGTACATTCGTGCTAGACAAACTAAAACATAGATTGGGGGGTTAAGTTATTGTATGTATGTGTGTGGGTGAGTATATTTTGCTGTGTATACACGAATACAATATAAGAGAGTGTAAGTGAAAAGAGTACGTACAAATCCTTGTTGGTGTATAAGAAGAAGAAAAAAACAAACGAAAACAACAACAATAAATTGGGATGCTGTTGCTTTACTCTCTAATATTTTGGGAGGCTTTAAAGGAAACAAAAAAATGAAACAAAAAAAAACATGGAGAGTGAAAATATAAAAACAAATGAAAACGACAACAACTGTCGAAGTTAACGGTAGGTTTTAATTCTCATTCAAAGACACATACACATACATACATACATACATACAATATAGTATATCAGCATATAAAATAGGTTGTTGAAGTAAAATAGAAAAATAGAGAGAAAGGGAGTGAAAAAAATTTTTTCTTTCTCTTTGATACCTTGAGGGGATTTTATATAGAAATATCAATATAATATCACAGAAAAAATACAAAGAGACAAAGAGAGAGAGAGAGAGAGAAAGAGAAAGGAAAAATACAAAAGTACTGTACAATATACAAAAATAATGTGCAATAACAGTGGGATTGCAAACGAATTGAATTAGAATTTCATAAAAAATAAAAAAAATTAAAAAAATATTAAAAAGTTTAAGAAATTGTAAAAAAGAAAATAAAAAATTATGAGAAACAAATTTTTAATCTTTTATTGTCATTGTAAGGTACAGTAAAAAATATTTTACAGGCTAAACTTGCTTTGTTTTGTTCAATGTATTGTTCGTATTTAAAAAGGAAACATGTTTTGTGTACAATTGTAATTGTTGTCTATATAGTTACACTTGCCACAGCCTAGATAAAATCTTCAAGGGTATCAGCCAGCTGAAGCATACATACACTGAGCGCCATAAATGAGTCAACACTTTTGTTCTTAAGTATAAAACAGTTTTGTTCTTGAGTATAAAAAAGTTCCTTTATCATGAATTGTTGTTTTTGTTTTAACATTTTATAAGTAATAAATAAACGTTTTTATTTTTGGAAATTTATTCGACTATTCTCATTTACTTTTCTCGCTATCCTAAGCAAATGAATTATTTCAGTGGTGTTTACTCACTTTTGGCGCTGTGTCTATATCAACATGTCGAATATAATTGGAAGTACTTGGCAACGAGACTCATTAACAAAACTGAATGGAGTAATCTGGTTTCTATTAATCTCTTAAAACAGGAACTATTATTTTATGGTATACAAATGAATCGAGAACGGATCTTGGAACAAGAATAGGAGTATATTGCCCCAGAATGAAATTATGTGAGAGAAACTCGCTATTTTCCAAGCGGAAGTCTATGCCATCGTAAGATGTGCTCAATTCAACATGGTTAAGAGGTATAAAAGACAGGACATACACACAGTTACTAAATTATACGTACGGTTAAAAAATTGCCGAAATTTTTTAACTAATCCGTTTTCGTTGAAAATCTTTATAGTTTCCTTGATGTTAAGACGGTCTTTTGCATTGGTTAAAAAATTTCTGAAATTGAACTGAATTGTGGCCCTGCGCAGGCCCACAAAGGTATGCATCCGATTAACAAATTTCACAAATTTCTGAACCAAAGCAAAAGACCGTCTTAAAATCGAGGAAAGTTGGCAGACAATTACAAAGATTTTCAACGAAAACGGATTAGTTAAAAAACATTTCTGAAATTTGTTATCCGTATGTATACTTTTGTGGCTATGTGTAGCTATACCATCTGACAGTCAAACCGCCAATGGATTACTCGGCACTTATGAGGTTAAATCGAAGATAGTATGGGCCTGTGTAAAAACACTGAATCAGCTAGGTCAACAGAAAAACATTACTATCTGTTGGCAGCTCTCTTCAATCAGCAGGCAGATGATCCTACGAGGAGGGGAGTTTCCAAGCCATTGAAAATACGAAAATACGAAAAAATATTCCCCTTATTCTGGTTGTCGTCGTCGTCGTCGTTTTTGAGTCAACATCGTTTTCTATCGTCGTCGACATCACGTCGACACTGTTTTGGTATTCTGTAACAGTACTGTGTCGACGTCGACTGTTTATCGGAAATTGTAATAACACAAAACACACATCTCTAATATTTAAGTCAGCCGATTCCTTTTATGGTTTATTTAGAAAAAAAAAGTTTTTTATCATCAGGCCTGTCAAAATCAGCGATGTATTGACCCATGTCCAGGAATATGTGACCGTTTTGCACTTTGCATTGTTGTAAACCACAGTCCGTTCTGTACTATACAGGAAATCCATTTGTTCAGTGCCATGTGTTACCATGTCCTGTTACCTGTGGGCAGAATGCCGAATGTTTTGTTAGAAATGATTTGGCGACGTGTAACTGTATCTAGGCGAACCATATCGCTATTGTGCTACGGAAGAAAAACGTAAGACAATAAAAATTCACCACAAGAGTTCATTTCTTAATGCTTGTCGTTACCAAAAATGACGTCGACAAAATCAGAGTCGACACAACACAATATCGTCTGAGTATTGACTTACGGAATACCAAATGTGTGTCGACAGTCATCGATAACTGTCAAACAATTTTAAATTGTCGATGTAAGTCGACGTCGTCTTGCGTCGACGACGACAACCAGAATAAGGGTGATTGCTTCGGCGACTTCCTCTCAGCAGATTTCTGGCAAAAACTCTGAAAGGAAATAAAATTGCCATGGAAAGTTTCTCAAAAAAAATTCTGTCATTGGGAATCGACTTTAAACTGTAGGTCCCGACACTCATGTATAAAATTAAAACACACACCATAAGTGGTGTAAGAAACTAGGTCCATAATCCTGACTGAAGGGTTATAATGACCAATTATGTATGCATGTATGTAAAGACTCTTCTCAGACCAAGTGGGTTGGAAGCAATCAAAACTTTTTTTGCAAAATTAATATAACAAGAGATCTGAGTCACATGTGACATACAGACTATTAAGAAATTGTCTGAGATCTTTTGACAAGGCACTTATCAAGTGATAGGCAGGAAATTGTCTTTGTTGCCTCGGAGCAGTATTCTGAAATTTGTCAGGTCAATCGGCTTAAAGGAGGCATTATAGGGATACCCTATAAAGCTGGAGAATAGAGCAATATATCATACGATTGCAATGCTCTTCACGACAATAAGAATACACATTGGAAGGCAAGAACGTTGGTTAAAATTCTATAAGTCTGGCAAAAAATGTAAAAATGTTGTCGATATTCACACAAATAGTTTAGAAAACTGCTAGCCTTACTGAATTTTAATGTTGAATTGTTCTAGAACGTATTTTTATCAATTATTGCCTTCAAATTAGTCTGTAAGGTATGAGTAGCCACACATATTTCAACATTCTCGCTTTGAAAAGATGCAATCGACTTCGAAACATGCTTAATTACTTTCTGGACTCTACACAGAATACAGAGCGTATTGCTCTAATAACCGTTAAACATCTCGGGTTTTATGACAGACTTGTGACCCCATTTGTAAAGAAATATCCTCTAGGTAAGAGGACTCGTCCTAATCTTACTGTTTTCAACATTTCCTCTTAGATATCCGACTAATGACTTTACGTTTACAAAACTTTTGAACAAGACGGCCTATTTGAAGACTTATTTTGTAAAAACTCATCTAATTTGTTAAATTTTAATCCAACGTAAAAGAAAAAAAAGACGAAAGAATTCCTGAAAAAATTCGTTTTTTCTTTCTGTTTAAACCGGAATAACTTTGTTGCTGCTTTACAAAAGTCCTTTTCATTATTTTATGAGATTTCGTTTCTTTTTTCTTTTCTTTTCTAAATTTAAAAAATATTTCAATTTATTTAATATTTTTAAAACGAAAAATAAAAAAACGAATATTTTTTTGTGCAAAAAAAACCGCAGAATATTTTGTGTTTATGGCAGCCAGCAGAAGAACGAGTAAAGTGGCGTGGAGTGGAATTTTTTATTTAGTTTTTGTTGTGGTTTTTGAATTTATTTTATATTCTCAGCAAAACAACAGCAACAACAACATTTTGACAGTCTCATTTTGAAAAATGGCGCATACGTCAAATACATGAATACAATGGCCCGTAAAATATGTCCAAATGACATACAACAACAACAGCAAAGGCATCAGCAGCTGTAGCTGAAAAAAAACAGTGGAGCCTAAACGAGTGCTGCTTTGTTGGCAAACACAAGACAATGACGTCTTACGGAACTTATGGGCTGACGGCTTACAATGAAATATTTAGCGCTGACAGTGTTTATGTGAGAATATGACAGTCTAAGTGAAAAGAAAAGAACTTGTATGGCAACAAATATAAGCGGCAAAATAAAAGAATTTTTTGGCAGAATCAGGCAGAGTTTTCTTAGGAATCCTAAATATTGTGGCAGTAAAAGTCAATTTAAAAGGAGAAGAGACTCAATATTGAAACTGTTAAGATTTAAGGCGAGAAAAAGTAGGCTTCAATAAGCAAAGATCCTCCCAAAAATATTAATTTCAGTTTCACAGAGAATGTTGTTTCCAGGCAATGATAGATGGCAACCCTACCGTTCCAGAACCTACACAGAACCTGGGAAAAACTTAGTTAAGGACAGGTTAGGTTAGGTTAGGTCGGAGTGGTAGCTCTGTTACCACAAAGCTCACTTGAGCACGCATAGCGGCCCGTTGTGATGCCACGGGTAAACGCAGTCCCTGGACTAACCAAGTTCCACCAAAATCAGGGAAAAGGAAGAAGTTGGTCAGCGCAAGGGCTGCACAACAAAAGCATGACTACCCCGCACTGGAAAACCAGCCAGAAAGTTTGATTAACGAAACTATATCCTTGATGTCAATAGAGGATAGCTCCGTTAGGCTAACAAGGAATGGGGAGCCAAATAACCTATATCTACACCTAGCAAGAGACGGGCACTGGCAAAGAAAGTGAACAACAGTCTCCTCTTCCTCAGTGGACCTGCATCCACGGCAGAAGTCGTTGAAAGGGAGCCTAATTCTTTCCGCGTGTCTACCCATGACCCAATGACCTGTAAGCACGGCCACTGTAGTTGAGATGACATCACGACCAAGGCCAAGTAATCGGTTGATACGCCTTCTATCCATCTTGGGCCAGGTGAGTCTAGCGGTAGAGCAGGACTCCTCATTGACCCAGGATAGGTTGGCGTCCCGAAAGAACCTCCGCGCAATGGTCAACTTGACCAAGGCAAGTGGCATACCCAATTCAACAGAAGAGGATTCCGGAAGGAGCGCACCAGCTCTGGCGAGCTCGTCAGCCCTACAGTTTCCCGGAATTTCACTGTGCCCGGGGACCCACACCAGAGAGACACTAGTGAAGCACCCCGAGAGAAAGTCGAAAAAGCGGCGACATTCCCTAACGATCCTAGAGCTAATCACGAAACCCGATAGAGATCTTATCGCGGCCTGACTATCAGAAAAGATCGAGACGCGAGTGATAGGAGCATCGTTGACGAGGATCCACTGAGCGGCCCGGTAAATCGCCATCACCTCCGCCTGAAACACACTGCAGTAGTCCGGCAGACGGAGAGAAATATTTAGGTCCAGTTTTCCAGAGTAGACACCGCTTCCAACCCCATTATCGAGTTTAGAGCCGTCGGTATATACATATATCCAGCACTTCCGGGGGGACGACCGTATTAGGATTCCAGTCATCCCTACTTGGAATCAGAGAGTGGAAACATCTGTCAAGACAATATTCAGCAGCGAAATAGTCCATGTTCACAGGGGCCACTGGATCAACCTCCAGAATAGTGGAGTGACCAGAAGGAACAAAGTGCCAACGAGAGAAAGTTAAGGACATGATTGATTGAAACTTTTGACGGTCCGAACGAAAGCGAATAAAAAAAAACTGACGATCGGTGAAAACTTTTTTGGAGAACGGCTGGCAACCTACTTTTTCCTAATTTTCTAGGAGTTTTTGCATACAGCGTTATAAGAGTGAAAATCTCTTAAGAACCGTTGCGCAATTACAAGATCAGAACTGGTTCTGGTGTCAGAATTAGATGGGAAGCGATAGTTTCTTGCTAAAGCTGCCATATGTCACTCCATTCAAAGCAAACAGTGAGTTAAAAACCTTGTGTTGAGCTTAAAATAAACCCGGGTTTTGATGGTTTAACTACTTATGGATCGATTAGAGCTTTGTGTTTGAGGTCATGACCACATATCTTAGATTCTTTTGCAGTTAAAACTATTTTGAAGAAAATAGAATCATTACTGCACACCTCTTCCCATGTAATTCTTTAGAGAGTATTCAGCATATCTTTTTGAACATGCCACTACCAACTGGTGGTTCAGGTGGTTTAAAGTTTTCATCATTTCTGAATCCACCTCGTTGCTCAGCCATTTGAAAAGTAAAGGGTGTTTTTTATAGAGGTATAGAACTTTAAGTTGCAATAAAACAACGATGGATTATTCGATTGGCATGAATTTTATTTATCCGAAAGATAATCTTGTGGCATTACATTTTAAATATGATTTCTGGCATATGACCGCCACGGCTGGCGCGGATGTAGTCCAATCTGGACGTCCAATTTCCGATGACTTTTTCCAACATTTGTGGCCATATATCGACAATAATACGGCGAATGTTGTCTTCCAAATGGTCAAGCGTTTGTGGCTTTACCGCATAGACCAATGACTTTACATAGCCCCACAGAAAGTAGTCTAGCGGTGTTAAATCACAAGATCTTGGAGGCCAATTGTGTTTCCACATACACTTGAGCATTACCTTCACTCCAAATGCGACAGTTTTGTTTGTTGACGTAGCCATTCAACCAGAAGTGCGCTTCATCGCTAAACAAAATTCGCTTATGAAAATCGGGAACAACGGTAATCTCGTTTTGGGCCCATTCGACGAATCTACGCCTTACTTGATGAGCGTTTGGCTTCAAATCTTGCACGAGTTGGATTTTGTAAGCACGCAAACCAAGATCCTTCCGCAAAATCTTCCATAAAGTGGATGGACACAGATCCAATTACTGTGCTCGCTCGATGGCGGATGGACTCATTCGGGTCTTTCCAATGCTACGCTCTACAGCAGCAATAGCTTCTTCTGTACGCACCGTACAGCGTCTCTGGGGATGCGAGTTATCAATAAGAGTAAACGTGGTGTGAAAACGTTCCATGGTTAATCGAATTAACTGCTCTGATGGACGATTTTGTCGACGATAAAATGGACGTAGTGCGCGATACGTTTTCCGCACAGAACCATTATTTTCGAAATAAAATTGCACTATTTGCAAGCGTTGTTTTTGGCGTGAGTCTATTCATGATGAATTGCCAAACCAAACTGAGAATAAATCACTTGACAGCTGTTAAATCGGTCGCCATCTTGAAAAGTAATGCCAACTTAAAGTTCTATAGCTCTATAAAAAACACCATTTATTAAAAACGCTTTCGTTGATTCTTTGTATTCCAAAGTTTTTAAGAAACTCTCTCTCTCTCTGTCCTCTCTTAAACCATCTCTCATTAATAATTTCTGTGGCAAATAAAGTTTTTCTTTTTTTCTTTTTCTCTGTAAACTTTTCCAAGGTTTTCCTTGTTTTCTTACATTTTCTTTTCTTTTTTTTCTTGCTTTTATTGTAACCAAATAACCAGAAAAACCAAAGAACGCAAAAAAGAAGAAAAAAAGAAAAAATTTAAGGCACGGCACGCCACGTAAATCTCTTTAGGGGAAGTTGATTTCTGTGTGGCTTTATTTCTCCATTAAAACCTATGGAATACTGAAATTTTTTTTGCACGAAAAAATATAAAAAAAAGAGAATTAAAACTGGAAAGTACCTGAATTTTTCTTTTGTTTCTTGCAACATTTGTTTGTATGACTTGCCTCCTCGTGTGGATTTAACCTGATTCTGCAAAAGATGGCTTTGGTAGACTTGCGCCATCCTAAACAAAACCATTCAAATGGCTTAAAAACTTTTTTTCTTTATGACTCTGAGGGAACATTTTTGTTTTTTTTGTATCTGAAGGCTTAAGTTTTAACACAAACAGTGGCAAGTAGAAATGGTTTAGAAAACCATTCTTAAATAGGATAGGTATTGCCAGATTGTGGTGTTATTGAGTAAAACAACGAATGCTCAACTGATTTTATAAAAATTCATCACATCACACATGTACACATAATTAGCCATTAGAACCCTTCAGTCAGTTATGTTGTGTGTGTTAATTTTATACATGACTGGCGGGACCTACAGTTTAAAGTCGATTCCGAACGACAGATTTTTGAGAAACTTTTCATGGCAATTTTATTTTACTCTCGAGAATTTTTGTCAGAAATCTGCTGAGAGGAAGTCGCCGAAGACCTGGGGTTTGAACCCTGGCCTTACGTCTAATTAGCCACCACACTACCTACTAGACTACGGAGACTTCATAATAAATACCTTCGCTTAATATATAGCTTAGCCGTATATCATATTTCGTTTAATTGAAGATGTCTGACCCGAGGTTTGAACCGAGGCCTCATGTCGAATACGCACACCCTACAAACTAGACGGTGATAAAAATTCATCATAGTTTTGGCAAAATTTCTCACAACCTAGACGCAATACAAAAACCCAATGTATGATCGCAGAGAATAGTATTTCCAGGCAATGATAGATGGCAACCAAGCCTCCTAAAGCCTAAATCACGGTTTGGTTCTAGGCTGGTGGTGTCATCAGTCCATATTTCTTTGAGAACGACGTTGGCCAGGCCATCACTGTCAACGGCGAGCACTGTAGACCTCTGCTTATCAAATTCTTTTGGACTAAATTGTATGATCTCGACAGAACAGGCCTATCTGTCATCTCACATGGAGGATATCCGAGCTGGCCACTGAGATCGTGATACTTGATCACGTTAAACTGTTTCTAGTGAGGTTTCCTTACTCCATAGGTGTATGTAAGTAAGTTACAAACCACAGCAACAGCAAAAACCAACATAACCTCTTCCATCGGCCATATCCAGCCTGATTTATGCGGCAAAGTCATGCAAAATGACTGGATATTTCGGATGCATCCTATAAAGAAATACCGTGGTGGACGTTTGAACGCTGACATGTTCCACACGTAATGGCATCGATAAGTGTTTCAAACAACAAATCAAAAATTCAGATAATATTCCACATCAGACATCAGCAATGAGTATTCAAAAAGATGAGTAGATGCGAATCATACTCATAATTTCTGATACCTGTACGCATTCATACTTTTTTAATATCACGGAAGCTCTATTCTCATATTCAAAGTTTGAAGTGTACTCATCATATTCATACTTAGCAACACGTATGATGTTGTGAATTTCGACTATCCATACCGCAACATATACACGAGGCACAAAATAAGTATGAGTCGCGTACGAACACTAAAATACTCACTAGAGGGTTGTGTGTTTGCCCTGCTTGCTACTCTGTTGTCTTTTTTGCTTCAGTGTCTTTTTTCTTTTGTTGTAAATGCAACAACAAGTAAGACTGTAAATTTTGATGAATGATTCGAGTCACTCGTAGCATTTATAAGAGTATTTTTCTAAAGTTATGAATATAAATGAGTAGGCTTTTGAATCAAACATATTTCGAATGGTATGAGTTTGATGTCAACGTTGTACGCATACTCATTACAACCTGTACTTATAAATCAACGTTGTAGTGAGTATGAATGAATCAGAGTAGTGAAGTAAAATTTCAATATTGTCGACTCATTTATATTCATAATTGCATGAGTGGTTATGAGTAGCGAAAAAACGGTTCATTGCTAATCTCTGACCCACACACAGCTTGGCTGATTTGTTTTTAAAGATAAAAAGTGCTTGAAAAAGGCCCTGTTTGTATCTGACAGAAAAACTTGCCACTCAAATTCTAAAAAGTCTTATAGAAAACCAGTGTTATTGTTCGTTAGATAAACTACCAATGTTTCCAAACTGGAGTGTTATTACATGAAGTTTGTTTTCAATGCAAACGCATGCATTATTGATTAAAATTTTGACAGTTTTGCAGACAAAACGTAGCCATAACAGCAGTCTTTTGTTGTCTTAAAACCGGCATACAACCACAAAATAATGGAGAACATAGTAAAGCAGGCAGGCAACAAACTTTCAACACTTGCAACAACAACACCCACGAACGACACGAACAATCTCAACAAATCTTCGAATAAATTTGTGTTACAACCATAGAAGCAACCGACCCCATCGCATATAACACAGAGAGAATCTGTTAAGCTGTGACCTCAGCTGTTGCTATTGTTGTTGTTATTTTGATGTTGCATTGCATGCTTTTTAGTTGTTGTCTTCTGCTCTAAATGATGGTTAAATATTCCTATACACACGTAGTTATTGGTGTTGTTGTCAATTATGTCCATTGTGCATATGAATAGTGTTGCAGCTGCTGCTGTTTGTTTGTTGTGTGTTCGGTGGTCAGTTATGGTGCGGGTGCTAATGCCATTGCTGCTCTTCGAACAAACAGTGTCTTTAGAAAATTTATGTCTTCAGCAAGTTGCAACGGAACAACTGAACACAACCAAACATTCAATAAATGCCAATGGGGCCAACAATATGTTGTTTTTATTATTGTTTTCCCCCATTGTAACTGTAAATTCAGTGGCTGCTGTAAATATTTTTGCCGGACTTCTTCGAAACATAACTTAAGTTTTATGGCACTGAAATAAAATCCAAGGAGTTATTGAGAGCCGTCACCATCAGCTTCAAATACACAAATGAAAAGTGTTTGAATTGCAGATAATAGAAGACGTTCGTTTTCATAAAAGTTTTAAGATCCGAAAGTAATAATTGGTCTATTATAGTGTCGGGGTAACAGTCATTTAAAATGAGCTTTAGGTTTAGAAACTCTAGACATTTAAATAATTTTTAAAGTGTCTTACAAAACAGGTGTCCCAGTTTAAGACAAATTAAAATTGTCCATTTAAGAGCCATCAAATAGAAAATCAACACTTAAGATCTTATAGTTCTCTGCTATAGCCTTAGGAAATTTCAGGTCAATCGATGTAGTTGTTCGAACCTAAAGACTCTCTTTCAATATTGTCGAAAACTCTTACAATCCAGACTCCTAAATCGGACCAATGTCCCACTGCTACAACCTCTGTAGGGCTTTAATCAAGAAATCAAACACAAATATTTTCGTTTTACAGGGTGGCTGATATGTATTGCAACCAACTTCAGGTTGTTATCATTTGTAAACCGTTCGTCTGACAGCTGACAGATTTATTCCAGTGACAGTTCATTTTATTATTTACAAGCTTACAAAAGCATTTTGATCTATTGCATTCAGAAAAAAAGTTATTCGTGATGGAATTCAAGCGTGATAGTGTGATTGCTTTATATTTGGCTGGAAAACCACAGGTGGCTATCGTTAGAGCCCTCCAGCATTTAAATGTTAATAAATCTTTTGTTTCTCGTACCATTGCTCGTTACTGTGATAATGGCAGTGTTGCATCGCGTCCAAAAAGTGGACGAAAAAAAACGGTAACAACACCAAAAATGATTCGAAAAGTGAAGGCCAGAAGTTTGACCGAAATCCACGCCGCAGTGGTAGAAAAATTGCTCGTGAGCTGAACATATCGCGAGAACGGATGCAACACATATTGACAAAATGAGCTTGGACTAAAGCCATTGAAGTTACAAAAAGTGCAAGAGCTCACCGATGGACAAAAAAAAGTTAGACTGGAAATAGCCAAGGGGTTACTTCGCTTGCACGAAAGTGGCCAGTTACCGAATTTGGTTTTCTCCGATGAGAAGCCATTCCAAATTGAGCAGTTTGTGAACAAACAAAATGAACGGGATTACTTGCCAAAGAGGTCAGCTGAAAATTTACACCTGGAGATTGGCCACCAGAACTCAAGCGCAGCCGATGGTAATGGTGTGGGCCGCCGTAACGGCCGATGGTCGCTCCCCGTCAAAATAAATGCCGAATATTATCGGGAAAATGTCTTAAAGACAGTATTGAAGCCCTGGGCAGACAAACATTTCGGCCGCAGACCATGGACATTCCAACAGGACTCAGCACCACCGCACTCAGCACGCGTCGACCAAGAATGGCTTAAAAAGGAGGTTCCTCGCTTCATTTCTACCGCACAATGGCCACCAAAATCTCCGGATCTCAATCCGTTGGACTTTTGCGCCTGTGGCATTTTGGAGAGTAAGGTTCTCACTAAAAAAATACCAAAGTGTCGATCATCTCAAGACGGCGCTTCGCCGGGAATGGGCCAAAATACCGCAGAGCCAGCCTGTGATGGCTTTGTCGGCCGTTTGAAGGCCATAATTCGTACCAAAGGTGGCCAATTCGAACAGATCTAAACTGATTCTAAAATTTGATGTTGCTTTTGAACAATAAAATTAAAAAAAAAATTTTAAAAATATAGCGCTTTACTTTGTTGTATTATATATCAGCCACCCTATATCCGTATTAGATATTAACGCGTTGACTGCCGCGGCAATTTTCAGAAAACTTGACGACAATTTGTTTTTTTCACATTAGTAAGTACGAGATAACTCGTAGTTTGGCGTCCTAAAAGGGAACGCAATCTACGAGTTATCTCGTAGTCGTCAGTCAACGTGTTGAAGAAGTTACCGTGCCTATTTACGTGCCATTTAGTCATTAGAATCCTCTAGTCACGATTAAAACCTAGTTATTAATTTTATGCATCAATGGTGCAACCTTCTGAACGATAGATTTGAGAAACTTTTCATGGTGATTTCATTTACATTCAGTTTTCTGTCAATAGTCTGCTGAGAGGACATCTTGAAAAGAAATATTTTTTCCTATTTCGTTTTGTTCTCGATGTCAAAGCTGGGATTCGAAACACAGACTTGCGTCTATTAAGTCAAAACTTCACTTGATTATAGCCGACTACTCTTCTATAATACATGGTCTGTTTACGTGCTGCGTTTCAAGGATTGGTTTTGAGTGTAAAGGACAACCAAGTACTATCGGGTCCACCATCTAACGTTTTTTTTTTTCAACTAGTGCTTTTTTCGTGAATGGTAACACTTGGCTCATGTCTGATTTGACAGATAATTAGTTTTATCCTTCCCCTGAACGAATATGGTTGTGTATACGCTTGAACAACGCTGGGAAATATTGCGACTTTGAAAATCATGGTAATGTTGCAGAATGTGTGCGAAAATTGCGTACGGATTTTGGAAGAAGAGAAGCACCGTCAGCTCCGTATGTTCGTTATCTTGTGAAAAAAAGTGAAAGAAACTGACATCCTCATCGATAAACCAAAGCATGAAAAGCCAAAAACAGTGCGTACACCCGAGAATATTGTTGCTGCTGTGGCAGAAAGTGTGCGTGAAGCGCCATCAACATCAATTCACCGTCGTTCTCAACAATTGAACATTTCGGAGACATCATTGAGACGAATTTTGCACAAAGGCCTTGGTATGATGCCATACAAAGTCCAATTGGTTCAGGAGTTGAAGCCAATTGACCATCCAATGTGTTTTCGCTTCGCTAAGTGGGCCTGCGATCGACTTACAGAAGATGCCGATTTTGGCAAAAAAAAAAAAAAATCATCTTTTCAGATGAAGCTCATTTTGATCTTGGCGGGTCTGTAAACAAGCAAAATTGTCGCATTTGGGGCACAGAAAACCCGCACGCATACTTTGAAAAGCCGACGCACCCAAAACGAGTCACTGTTTGGTGCGGATTTTGGTCCAGAGGCATAATTGGGCCAGTTTTCTACGAAAATGAGCAAGGAGTGGCCGTTATAGTCAATGGCGATCGTTATCGGGCCATGTTGAACGAATTTTTATTCACAAAAATTGAAGAGGAGGATATTGGCAACATTTGGTTTCAACAGGACGGCGCTACGTGCCACACAGCCGAAGCTACACTCGATGTTTTGCGCCCTGTTTTTGAAGATCGCATTATCAGCCGCAGAGCTGATGTCGCTTGGCCATCTCGGAGCTGCGATTTGACACCGTTGGACTATTATTTGTGGGGTGCCGTCAAAGATAAGTGTTACGCCGACAAGCCAGAGACAATTGACGCTTTAAAGGACAATATTCGTGAAGCCATTGGTGAAATACAACTGCACATAATCGATAATGTGCTTAAAAATTGGACCGATCGTGTAGGCTACTGCATGGCCAGCCGAGACAGCCATTTGAATGAAATTATTTTCCATTATTAACCGGAAGGATTGTACTTTCAAATAAAAAAAGAAAGAAATTTGAGAAAATATTCAGTAGTTTTTTTTTTAAAGCATTTTCAAAAAAAAGGTATTTTTTCTCTTACAGTATCACCCAAACAGTGAATTCCGAACTTATACAGTTAATAACGGCCATTTTGTCGAAGCTACATCTGTTAAATTAGTTGTCGTTTATTCAGTGTGTTTTGCCAAATAAGCATGGGCCACCATAGGCTACGATATGTATTCGTTGAAAGGACTGTGGAACCCACTTTTCATGGAAAATGCATTGTCAGCGTTGAGGCCCATTTCTGTATAAGTAGTTACAAGCACCAACAAAATTATCGAATTTGGAATGCTGGCAATCCACATGAGAAGTCGCCGTAGTCTAGTAGGTAGTGTGTTGCCTTATTAGACGTAAAGCCAGGGTTCGAGCCCCAGGCCAGGCATCATAACAAAATACAAAAAAAAGTATTTCTTCGACGACTTCCTCTCAGCAGATTTCTGGCAAAAACTCTGAGAGTAAATAAGATTGCCATGAAAAAGTTTCTCAAAAATCTGTCGTTCGGAGTCGACTTTAAACTTTATGTAGGTCCCGCCACTCATGTATAAAATTAACACACACAACATAAGTGGTGTGAGAAACTAGGACGTTGTACAATGGGTCAATTCGACCTCCGGGTACTGTACTTGTCTTAATTGACAAGTACACATCCTCTAACCTAACCTAACCTATTCCACATGAGATCGTATATCATCAAATACATCACGAAAAAGTCAGTGTGTGGTGTGGATTGTGGGATGACGGCGTCATCGGTCGATATATCTTTCAAACAAGGGTAGACAGGTCATCACTGTCAACGACAAGCACTGTAGTACGATGATTACCAACCTCTTTTGTCCTGAATTAGATACAATGACATTAATTTCCAATAGGTGCCACACAGCTCATGCCAAAGTGGATATACTGCACGACCGTTTTAAGGGCGTGATCATCTCACGTGGAGTTGATAGGAACTGACTACAGAGATCAGATTATGCAATTTCACGCCATTATACTTGTTCTTGTGAGGTTTCCTTCTGTCGCAGTTATATGCGAATAAGCCACAAACCACAATGGTTCTCAAAGCCAAGCTAACCCATGCCATCGATCAGATTCAGGCTGATTTATGCGCCAGAGTAATGGAAAATTGGGCATATTGGATGCGCTACAACAGAAGAAGCCGCAGAAATTTCACTTATAATGGCATTAAAAGAATAAAAAGGAAGATAAGAAGTGCTGTGTTTGATGGAAATACTGTCAGAAATTCTAAAACGTGGTACAGTAATCCCTCAATTTACGTCGCAGTTGGTTCCAAAAAAAGGCAACGTAAATCGAATGACGACGCAAATTGAAGTTAGAGGGAACAAAAAATTTGACGAGGTAAATCGAAACAACGTTAAGGCGACATAAATCGAAGGATTACTGTATTTAGAAAAATCCAAGCGATTTCATACGATGTATCTCTGTTAGTATACCTTCTCTTTAAAAATTTTGATGTGTTATGTTTGGCCATTTGGTAGACTATTTCTGTTGGTTTTATTGTCGTCTTTGGTTGCCTTCGGTTAGTTGGTTATTTTAGGTTCCAACAACATTACCATCACCATCACCATCATCACCACCATCATCATCATCAACAACAACAACTCTTAACATGAGAGCATCACAGTTTCATATGACTCTGTGTGCATGTGTATGTGTAAACGACTATGGAGAGAAATGTATATACGAACGCATGCTGTATGTAATATTGTGGTTATTTTGGTTTTTTAGGGTCAAAACTTTATGCATCAATGTGTGGCATGAAGAAGAAAAATAAAAACCAAAACTGTAGTGTTGTTTTATGGTGTTTATAGAAGAGTGTGACGTATGGGTTGGTCGTCCTGTTTATGGGATCATATTCGTAATATAACATGTATTTTTTTTTGCTATTTTTTTGCAGGGTTTTTTGTTTTTCTATGGTCTGCTGTGCCACATAATAAACTTTATTTGACATTTGTTTAGGGGGGGGGGATTTTGTTTGTTGCACAACTTTGTGGCATTGTGGTCAAACACAAATTTTTATATTTTTAAGAGGTTTTACAATTTTTTTCTTCTTCTGCTTCTGCTTCTAGTTGTTGTTATTATTTAAAAAAATAAATTTTTTTCTCTTTTTTTGACGATATTTTTTTTTAAGTTATGTTAGACAAAAAAGCAAAACTTTTTCGGCTTTTTTAATGGAAAAAATGAGTTTTTTTTCTGTGTTTTTTTTTCGGGTATCTTTTAAGCTGCAGGTCATAAATTTGAACCTCATTTTTTTGCTCCTGCTTAATATCTTCTTCTGTAATAAATTTGGATACTTTTTTTCCATTAACGTTCATACTCCAAACATTGTTAAATAATTTTTTTAATGCACACACACAGAATGAGAGAGAGAGTTTAATTTACAATTTCAATTTGAATTTGAATTTTTGTTTTTAAAATTTTATTCTACTTGACCTGGTTTTTTTGGTGGGGAGGGGGTCGCTCAGCTCAGGTGTTACAACTCTGGTGATTTTTTTTTTATTTCATTTGAATATCATCGCCGTACATGATTTCTTTCTGTTTCTGTTTCTGTTTCTGTGTTTTAAAGCCATTTTAAATCAGTTTTAACAACAAATATTTCAAATTTAATGGCATTTTCTTTCTTAACCACAGCCATAAAGGCCTTAATAAACCAAAAAAAAAAGAAAAAAACCTCGTAAATTCAGTTCATTCATCAAAATTTTTAAAAGGCTCTTCAAAGTGTGTCTATGGATGGACGGACGGATGGCACACACAACAGAAATGTGTAATAAAAAAAAATAGAAAGAAAACAACAGAAAAACACAAAATAAAATATAAAAAGAGCAATAAAAATTAGTTTAAACGTTTAAAGAAGAAAAAATACAATTTCACCTTGTTTTTCTTTGGGGTTTATTTGTTTTAACGGCCAGATGCCATAAAAATGCGTTTTTTTATGACTTTTGACCGAAACCAGCAATGCTCTGACACACGCACAATTAATGTCTGCTGCTTTCCTCGAGCTAAGCGCTACGCTAAGCTGTGCTGTAAACATGGATCATTAAGTTTTTACATGCCGTTTAACGAAAATTGAACAAAAGAAAGTATGGACCGAGTCATAAAAAACAAAAACAAAAAAAATTTGTACAAGTTGTTGTCAACACGATCATTAAAAGAAACTAAAAAAAAACAAAACAAAACAAAAAAAATTAATTTAAAAAACTATCTGGGAAATATTGTTTTTAAATTAAAAACAATAAAAAAAAAAACAAAAAAATATTTGAAAAAAAAACACTCTTTTCATCACAACAAATTAAAAATCAAATAAAATCTAGCATTTGGAAGCAAAGAATGAATCACGAGGAGAGTCGGACACTACAAACTTTAGGCGAAGAAAACAAATTCAGGCCCTCAATTAAAATCGTTTCAAATCGAAATATTTTACCCATGCGTAGCATCACTTTGTCACCGACTATATTACATAAACAATTGGTCATTAAAACCCTTCAGTTAGGATTACGATCTCACACCACCCGTGTTGTGAGTGTTAATTTTTATACATGAGTGGCGAGACCTACAGTTTAAAGTCGACTCCGAACGACAGAATTTTGAGAAACTTTTCATGGCAATTTTATTTTACTCTCGAGAGTTTTTGCCAGAAATCTACTGAGAGGAAGTCACCGAAGAAATATTTGTTCATATTTTCGTTTTGTTGAAGATGCCTGACCTGGGTATTGAACCGTGGAGTCATGTCTACTAGACTACAGAAACTTCAAATCTCTTTTGTCTTGAAACTCATGGAGGAAATTAACGTGTACAATATGGATGCTGTGGGAAGCTGGGTTGTAATCCTGACTAAAGGGTTGCAATGACCAATTCAGTAAGTAAGCCTCTCAAATGGCTTCACTCACTCTTACTACTTAATTTCGTTGCGTAGCATTTTCTAAAATTATAAAATATACTGAATATGTTCAGGAGAAAATTAAGGAGAATGTTGTCAGACGCTCGATATACTCGATACTCGTATCTCGTATTAGACTCGTATGCCATTAGCCATTGTACACTATAGAGCACCATAGTCTCCGTACATTTTGTCCTCATTATCATGTGTAACGGACTTAAATCCAACAGAGTTACCAGTACCGATTTACGAGTAATTTCCATCGCTCCGGTAATACCAAAATATGCCAGTTTCTGTATCTCATCCAAGATCGTTCGTATAGAAGGCTCAATTTCGTTGATAGCACAAGGACATGTGGAGTACTGCGAATAGACAGCGTTGGACTGATCTGTATAAAAAGAGAATTACTGCATCGCATTACTGCGTTATGTTTAGCTTCCTCTTGGTCATTATACATGCTTAGACTTTTCTCTTCTGTTCTTGACTTCCTGATATATGAAGGATATGAAGTAATTTAGTGAGCATCGCCGAACAAATATTTTTTTTATATTTTCGTTTTGTAGAAATGCCCGACCTTGGTTTTGAAACGCGGCCTCATGTCTAATAAGCCAACACACTACCTTCTACACTACGGCGACTTGTCACCGACCGATACTGGGCTGTGGCGTACTTATTATGGTTTCTGATATTAAACTTTGTCATAGGCTTTCTATAGGTCCATGGCCTTTTTTAAAGCGCCACAATGTTTGTTGGGTGATGGGTCTTTTCCTAAAACTCATTTGATTCACCCGTACAGCCCGGCTGCGATTAAGTCCCTAACGGACCTAATTTCATTCATTCATCCTTGTTCGTGAATGCCGAGGATTACTTAGGAAAGATTTGAATCATTCAAAAGCAGCTTTTCTATGATTTGCTGACTAGCTCGACAGAGGCAGTACGGAACTCTTAAATTCTGACATGTTACGGGGCCTAGGTATTCCTATTGGCTCAGTTAATTTTGATATTTTTCATTTATTTCACAGGGAAGCTCAATCTCTTTGGTAGCAACGTTCCGTATTGCTAGACTCTGCAGGCGAAGAGCACCGAATAATTACGTCTGTCCTTAAATCGCATTGGCATGGGCGATGGCACAATAGCGCTTCTCACAGGCCACTGTCCCTTTTAGTAGGCTTGCCGAAATACTTGTCCTTCCAGCAAATAACTTCTCCTAGCACTGTAAATCTAAAGAGAAGGAAAAGAGTGCCTTTTAACTCATGTGTCAAATCCCCGCTCCTCTCGTAAATAGACAGAGCGGGTTTGATCTCTCATGGCTGCAATAGCAATATTTTTTTTGGACTCGGGTTCGCTTCCTCCAGGGAATGTTTGGTCTTTGAATTTAATATTGATTGTGGTATCACAATCTGTCTAAATTCTAGACTAAGTGCGAGTATATATATAAAAAATATAAATATAAAAATAAAATTGGATTCTTAAAAAAATCAAACGCCTTTTGTTTTCTCCAGAGTTCCTCCAGAGCTGATCAGCAAAAATGAAAAAATCTATAAACTATGCTTACTAAACTATAACAGCTACTTACTAGGTCTGTTTGAAACAGTCTCTATAGACTCGGGTCTATACCCGACGCTCTCCAAGAAAACAAAAATCATATAGGGCAAGACGCTCATATTAGCACTATCGCAAGCAGATGTAGCTGTTTTGGGCATTTTCATTAGAAAAGCACTTGCGAGAGTCTAAGTATTGTATGTATCAACGATTACAGTAGGTTTGTTACATCGAAATTAGTGATATATATGGGATTCGAATGTCCGCCACGGCTACTTTGGGTAGAGTGCATCGGAAATGTTTATTTTCCACGACTCTGACGCACAAATCAGGCTGAATTTGACCAATGTTACAGGTTATATCAGGTTATATATGAAGACGCCGTGGTCTAGTAGGTAGTGCGTTGGCTTATTAGACGAAAAGCCAGGGTTCGAGCCCAAGGCCAGACATCAAAACAAAATACAAAAAGTATTTCTTCGGCGACTTTCTCTCAACAGATTTCTGGCAAAAACTCTGAGCGTAAATAAAATTGCCATGAAAAGTTTCTCAAAAATCTGTCATTCGGAGTCGACATTTAAACTGTAGGTCCCGCCACTCATGTATAAAAATTAACACACACAACATAAGTGGTGTGAGAAACTAGGCCGTAATTCTGACTGAAGGGTTGTAATGACCAATTATGTATGGATGTACAGGTTATATCGGCTTTGAGCACCGCAGTTGTTTGTGCCTAATTCACATGCACCTACGACTTCAAAAAACGATATCAGTAGCTAGTTCACATTAGCTTCACGTAAGATGAACATGCAAATCGCTCGTGCCAAATATCGAATGTAGCACGAACTGTGTGGCAATTCGCACCGTCCTGTTAAAACCACATGTCATATTTGTCTCTATCATTCAATTCCAACCACAAGAAATTGGTAATCATCACCACTGACACTAATGGCCTAGCCAACGCCGTTTTTAAAGAGATATGGACGGCATTGACGACACCGCCAGTCCACATTCCACACCTAAATTTGTCTCTTTCAAAATGCATTGGACGCTCTATAGAGCCCTTCGAAACTCGGCAATTTTATTTGTTTATTTTATTTATTATCCTAAGAAATGTGTCTCAATGCTGAAAGTAATTTTCCAAACTGAAGCGCTTGGTACAGTGCCCAAACAGAACACGTATTTTCATGACAGAATTTTATCACTTGCCCATGCAGTTGAAACCTATAAGCGTTCGTGATGATTTGGCAAAAACAGACTGAATAATTGACAACTAATTTGACAGATGTAGCATCAGGAAGAAGGCCGCTATCAACTGGCAATGTTCGGAAAACACTGTTAACACGTTGACTGCCGACTACGAGATAACTCGCTGACTACGTTCCCTTCTAGAAAGCCAACTACGAGTTATCTCGTACTCACTAAACCTGCCATTTTTCTGTCGCTGCGAATAAAATCGTATTATATCAGTGCTAGTATCGATAAATGGCTTCTGGGAAAAGAACAAAAAGTCAATGTTGACTTGAGTGGCCAGTTTTCTGAAAATTGTCGCGGTAGTCAACGTATTAATATACCCGATAGAACTACTGGAGTCAGTTTGGTCATTTGGTAACCGCCTTACAAAAACTGGCTTAGGACTCTTATTTATTACAATCATAGCATTGGATTACATGTATAATTTTGATTGAACCCTTTAGAAAGGCGAGTTTTGTTTCTATTTTTTGTAAAATTTGCCATTTTGCCTAATAAACTGCATTTTAGAATGTCTTGGCTTAGGACAGAAATGAATTCAATCTGGAACAAAAGCTTTTTTTGACAGTTTTTTTAAGGTTTAAAATACATTTTGAAGGAGGGTTTCTTTTCATTTGAATTTTTTAGGGCTTTATTGCCTATTTTTAAATAAAGTTTCTTGGGAAATTAAAAGAAAAATTTTAAACCCGTTTTAAAATTTTTTTTTTTTTTTTTTTTTTTAGAAAAAATATGACAAATTTTATAAAAATTTTACGGAAATTTTCTTTTTCCTTAGAATTTTTTATGAAATTTTTCCGCTTTTATTGCACTTTAAAAACAAAAAAAATTTTCCCCTTTAAATGGCTCTCTTAAACTTTTTGTTTATGCTTTCTCTCTTTCTTCCTGTCTCTCTCTTAATTTATATTTAATTGCACATATGCAGGTATGTACGTGTGTCCATCTGTCTACCTTAACACTTTACACAATTTGTCATTTAAATTTCTCAATCACACTCTCTTCACAGCGCTGCGCCTATTGTTAACGTTTTTCCGTCGGCATTGAACATTTTTCGCTTAAACCAACGATATACACGTAATGGCAACGTTAAAAAATCGCGACGGTTTTTAGAAAATTTTCCAATCGATATTGATTTTTCACTATACATTTTCACTTTTTCTTTGGCTCTTTTCTTGTTGTTGTTATTGAATTTTTTTCACACTTTTTAATACAGATTCCTTTTCCCTTTTTTATTTTTTTATTTTTTTTTTTCTTCAATTGATTGAATTGCCTTGCTCAGCATCGATTGATTCTTTTTCACTTGATTTTTTTGCTGTGAAAAATGCAAAAATTTTATTCACAATTTTTTATGGAATTCAATTGACTTTTTGATTGTGGCATACGGGCCGGTTGGTTTTCTTTCCTTCATTCATTCTTTTCTTTTGTTCGTTCGTTTTTAATGAATAGATTGTAGTCCGCGTTCAGTGTAATTAACGCAATTAAAATCAAAACATTAATGACCTTATGATGGTACATAATAATGGGTACCAAAAAATATCATGTAGAAAATACAAAAACCAGCAACAACAACAACAAAAACACAATTAACGGCAACAGCACAACAACAACAACACCACCACCATTAGCACAGCAATTCAAAAAAAATGAAAATGAAAATGAAAAGGCAAAGGAAATTGCAAACAAAAAAAAAAGTAAAACAAACTGAACACCTACTCGTCTAATTATGTTAATTGTGTATGTATGTTCATATGTAGGTATGTAAGTATATATGTGTCTATATATAGGCATTCCCATATACAATACATACACATCATCGCTATAGACAGACAACCAACAGCCAGGGCCTTTGGGTAAGAGAGAAAGGACTTTAAAAAATTTAATTTCGTCTTCTTGCGTACAGAAATTTCTATGAAATTTTTTAGTGAAACTTAAAAGTTTTAAAGAAGAAGAATACATAACACACACACACGCACAGCTTTAAAAACTTAAGTCCTTACACATATAGAGCCATATAAATGCTTTTGTATGAGTAAAATAAAGTACTTTTTGTGAAATGTATTGAAACCCAATTATAATACAATCTTTTACAATTTACTGTTACTTTAGATATACTGTACATTACTTAATTAATGGTACCATATTTCTTAAACAAAAAGTACTTTTTTAACAATTTCAATATTTTTTCATTAAAAAGTACAATTAAAAAAAATTACTTTGAAAAATACACTATTTTACATATACTGACGTGAGGCCTCGGTTCAAACCCCAGATCAGGCATATCCAACTAAACGAAATATAAAAATATTTCTTCGGCGACTTCCTCTCAGCAGATTTCTGACAAAAAAAATCGGGAGAGTAATAAAATTGGAATGAAAAGTTTCGCAAAAATCTGTCGTTCGGAGTCGACTTTAAACTGTAGGTCCCGCCACTCATGTATAAAATTAACACACACAACATAAGTGGTGTGAGAAGCTAGGTCGTAATCCTGGATGAAGGGTTATAATGACCAACTGTGTATGTATGTATGCATAGAGGAAGACATTCGATTACAATATTAGCCATGTGGTCCGAATCTTTTTTATCTCTTTGGTTTGCCAGATTTAGTCTCATTTGTTCTGCGCAGAGTTTAATTACTTCTACAGAATGGCTTGTACACTCGGCTTGCAAATCTTTTACGACATCATTCCACAATAACAGAATTTCCAGATATACTTGGTTTTATATTAAACATTCCATAATTATGGCTCTACGAACGAACCACGGTTCAAAACGTCTGACTCTGTATTCGCAATCCTTTTCGAGAAATGTTGCGTTAGAAGTTTAAATACGTTTAACCTTCTACAACGACTCTATGATACGTCGGAATGCCTTAGGTTAGGTTCCACTGGCAGTTATAATGACCAACTATGTATGTATGTACAGAAAGTACTTTTTAAAAAAGCAGAATTTTCAAACAAAAATTAAATTTTTATAAACAAAAACAATAATTTTTATTACAGAACAAAAACTTTACTTTCAAAATAATCTTTAAGTAAAAAGTACTTTTTCAAACAAGTACATAGTACTTTATTTGCAAACAAAAAATTATTTCGTTAAATATGTGCTGTATGAAGTACTTTTTGTCAAAGTTATTGCCACACAAAAATTATACATTTTTTTACATTTACTACATGCCTTACACAATTCTTTGCAGTACTATTTTTCAAACAAAAAGTACCTTTTTATAAAGTTTTAATATTTTTACCAACAAAGATAAGATTTTAAAACAGAAATTATATTCCGGAGAATAAAAACATATGTTTTCAAATAGAGAATAACAAAAAAGTACTTTTTCAAACATTTAGTACTCTATTTGCAAACACAAAATTCCATATTTTTTTAACAACGCATACATTGTTTATACAAAAACGTACTTTTTAAATAATCAGCCTGCATTTGCAGGCGTAAAATTATTATTTTTTGTAACAGAAACTATTTTTTTTTTTTTAAGAGTACTTTTTTAATAAAAGTACTTTATGTTACTGCACGTATGTTAGAATATCTGGTTTGAAATCACGTTTCTATTAAAGAAAAATACCATAAAAAACTAAATTATGATTGTACTTAAATTCATTGTTAAAGTACAGAAAGAGTTATTGGAATCAAATAAGTTTATATTTCGGGGCCTAGCGATTTAATTAAGAATCAAACTTTCTTTTAAAATTTAGTACTCTGAGGTATTTAGGCACTCTTTTTGCTTAAATTACTTTTACAAAAAAGGTATTCTTTCATCTCTGCAAAAAGGAAAGCCATTTACCGTATACAATCTTGGCTGAAAACAAGAAAAAAGAGTACCTTTTGAAAAAGTACCCTCTTACCTAACATAGCGTAACTAATCTAATTTTTTTTATATCGTATATACATACCATTACCACTACTACTACAACGTTAACGAATAGAGAAAATAAAAACCGTTAAAAACCTTTAAAAGAAATCACAAAAAAAAACCAAAGAGGAAAGAGAACGAAAGCCTTAATAAAATTCAAAGAAAAAATTGGCTAAAACGCCCTGGAAAAAACCCCCAATAGCTTATGCAGCAAATAGGCGAAGGGGGATAAAATAACCCCCTTTAGAATTATATTTAAAGAAAATATATAAAAAAAGCCAGCCATTTTGTGTATACAATAGAGAAACATATGGAAAGAAATAAAAACAAACGAAAAAAGTACCTTTTAAAGAGCAACTGGAAAAAATGGTGACTCTGTAAAGAGTGTTTTAGAACGCGCAGACTCTTTAAAAATTGTGGAATATGCGCTGAACTCAAATTGAGAGCAGCATCCGAAAAAAGAGGGGTTAAAATCTAATTTTTTTCTTTCTTTCTTCTCGTACTGCTTTATCTTTATTTTATAAAATTTAACCTTTAAGAAGAGACTTTAAAGCCATGGAATATATAAATTTTTAGTATAAATCTTTAATTTGTAATGTTTTTCTTTAAACAACTTTAATAAAGGTTTTCTATTGCTTTAACCCCTATAAATAGGCTAAAAGTTCTCTAAAGAAATTTGTAAAAACATGTACCGTTTTTTCCAATCATTTTTTAATGCATATTTTTAGGTAAAATGAGAAGAAAACAAGTTCAGATCGTTTGGGGGATGAAATATGGTCAGAAAAAGTGTTTTTTTTTTCGTTTTCAATTTAAAGTCCATCCATAAAGCACGTGTTAATCATTATAATTTTGGCTTAAATTAGTGGCATAAATATCAGCTCCTTTAAGCATTTAGCCTGCTTAAAACAGAGAAAGTTTAGAGGAATGAAAAAAAATTATTGAATTGACAAGGAAAACTTTACTTATGTATTTATTTGAATAAATTTTCTGCTTAAAAACCTTAATTGTAGGAATAAAAATAGCAGCCAGTCATACTCATTCATTGTTTATCAAAAAATCCATTTGAATTACGGATTTCAACCTGCAAAATAAAGCTAAAAACAATTGCCAAAGCAGAGAAATGTATCAACTGGACTGATTAAGGAATAAATGCCCATTTGTGGCTACAATGATCTGCAAGAACTACAATCTTTATGAAGTACTGTGAAGTCAATTTTGAAATAAACTTAGTTTATTAGGTAATCGAGCAGAGCGAAGTGAACGCCACTTTAAGAAATATCTTCCCAAGTGAAGTGAAATTGTCGGGTTTACATCTCAAAAATATATCAAGAATTTCTCTTTTCAGAATTCTTACTTGCTTGCTTAATTGATCATTACAAAACATCAGTTAGGATTACAACCTAGCTTCTCCCGCCACCCTTGTTGTGTGTGTTAATTTTATCCTTGAGCAGCGGGGCCTACAGTTTAAAATCGACTCCCAACGATCGATTTTTGAGAATGTTTTCATGACAATTTACTGTCACAGTTTTTGCCAGAAAACTGCTGAGTGAAAGCTGTCGTAGAAATAATGTGGTTTGAACCTCGGGCTCGCCTCTAATAAGGCAACACACTACGTACTATGACAACTTCTGCATAAATTTTTACTTCTTTGAAGAAAAAAAAAAAATAACCACAGAGGCTTGGTGTTGAAAAAGATATTGTCCCAGCAGAACGACATTACCTAACATCTGTTGAATGGAAATTTGTATCTACAAACTTAGTTAGGTTTTCCTTTTTAGAAATATGATCGCATCTATAACGATATTCTTCTGACTTCAAATAGATGGCATGGACCTAAGTGAAATACGGATGCTCACCGCACGTCAATTAAACCATTCATAACAGATAAGAGTTGTCCTGAAATTCTGATACCACCAACTGATCATAAAATCTAGGAATACAATTCTAGCAATTCACTCAGTATAGTAAGAAATGAAGAAAACAAAGTTCAAAACAAACAAAGTTGCTCAGACGAGATCTTAAAAAAAAACGTAAAAATGTGTGAAACAATCAAATGCAGCTGGAAAAGAAGTGACGCGAAGTGTAATGGTCAAAAATCCATTCAATTTAAAATAATTCAGAGTCTTCATTGCTCATCAAATTAATCTATTCAGAAGCCTCTCGAATTCCCGAGTGAATAACGTTAATAGTAACGTCAAGCAGTGTTTTTCGTCTTAGAAAAGATTAGGCCTCAGTGAGTATGTTTCCTCACTACTTGCACCCAACTTAAAAAAGCAATACAATTGCGAAAGCAATTTTGTTTCTAGGTAACGGCAGATGAACAGACTATCATCATAATGCATGGTAGAGTAAACCATTCACTTGCCCTAAACGTATAGCAGTTGTTATTCTCCTTGAGGGATGAGAGTACTTCCTGAATGTATTTGCAGGGGAATAGCAATAATCGAAACCAGCAGTTAATATTTTTGGTCTTTGCCGGGATTTGAACCTGAACTGCTGGAGTTTGTAGTCAAGCACTGTAATCATTTCACTACGCCAGTTATATTTTTTAGTGCAAATCTTTTAACAATCTCTGATTAGTCGCCTCTGATCCAATTTGAAGTTCTCAGGAAGCATAAAAGACTGTCAAATCTCTAGTAACTTATATGCTGATGGAAACAAAACGTGTTTTACATGCATACATACATACATAATTGGTCATTACAACCCTTAAGTCAGGATTACGACCTTGCTTATAGCACCACTTATGCTGTGTGTGTTAATTTTGTCCATGAGTTACGGGACTTACAGTTTAAAGTCCATTCCGAACAACAGACTTTTTGAGGAACTTTTTCATGGCAATTTTTATTTTGCTCTCAGAGTTTTTGCCAGAAATCCGCTAAGAGGAAGTCGCCGTAGAAATATTGTTTCATATTTCGTTTTGTTGGAGATGTCTGTCATGACCTCATGTGTAATAAGCCAACACACTACCTACTAGACTACGGCGACGTCTACTATGCATGCACCAATTACAAATACCTACGAATATATCATTAAAGGACTGTTGACCACTCAGTTTATTACGAAATGTTATAATCAGAAAGTTTTCTGTTTTTTTTTCTTTTATAGAAGATGGCAACCTTATAGTCATAGTCACTCCGCAGAAATTAAATAATCAATTCAATAACGAATAGAATTTCGTCGTCCCTAGCATCGTATTTGTATTTTTCATAAACTACATCCATAACTAGTCGTTTAGTTAGCGAAACGCATAAGCTGTGGCCTGTTACACGTGCAAGCTTTCCCTGCGGAAATCTATCTCGGTTTTTGCAATTAAATGGCTTAACCTCATGACACTTTTTTCTTTAAGTCCAACATAATATTGATACGAAAATGAAAAATTAAAATACGGGTGTTTTGCTTTTACCTCGCTTAACATTAAAATTGTAAACAAAAACTACAAAAACAATACAATGCAGTAAACAAACCTGTTTACAAATTATCGTACTGCTTAATATAACAACAAAACATAAACATACCAAAAAATTGTAAACAAAAATCCGCAAACAACACTACAATAATAAATGAAAACAACGATGTTTACATTTATAGAGATTTCGAGAAGGCTAAGCCACGAACATATGCCTCAAGAACATTCATCAGACTGTTTACGTTGCCATATAAAACGTAAGGCAAAGCAGGCGACCGGAGTTAGTGAAGTTCAGTCAGTCTTGTGTAAAGACGCGGTACGTTTGAAGAGAGTAATCGTGGTTTTGAAGATCTCCGTTACAAAGATCAGTCGCATAATTGTCTAGTAATTGTTATTGTTTATGCAAAGGGCGTAAACAGATGACAGTACTATTAAATAAGATGATATCTTGTTGCACTGTATTTACGCCTCAATAAATAAATAAATAAATAAAAAAAAGAAGAGCAATTGTTGTTGTTTACATCAAGTTGTGAACAGTGGCACACAGAATTGTGCCAATAATAAAGAATTTTCAATGAAACTCAACACAAATTTATTTTTATTTTTATTTGCAATCTAAACGTTTTTAAAAGGTAAAACGGTAACAATATAATGTGTTAATAGGGGTCATCCCCTGATCATAACCTACATTATTAGTTTCTGTAAAATAAAGCTCGACTTTAAAATAATTTTTGTATTTAACATTAAATTGCTTTGCCTAACGTTTTTTTAGAAATTTAATATCCTTTCCCTAGAATTTGCCTCTTTATCCTTAAATTTATTTTATAAATATAAACTCATACTTAAATTGTATCTCTATGCGAGTGTTTGTGTGTATAAACTTGTACGTGTATGTGTTTTCCTACCACTTTAATAGTGTGTATTCGGGCTATTAAGGTAATAAACTAAAAACTTTTCCTAGACTTTTTTTATTCCTGTTTTGTTGGTTATTTTCTTGGCCATTTTCTGTATTTTAGTGAGATTCAAAGGATGTGCATATGAAATCTTAGCAAAATGAAAAGAAGAAAAAAGAACTAAAAATAAACAAATAAATATTTATGTTTAGCCATGCTCCTCTAACAATTTGGCCTCCTTTCCTCTCTCTTTCTCGCCCTTATGAGAATAAGTAAGCTTTTCTTACCCTAAGAACCCACTGCTTAAAATGTTTGTTCTGCTCTGTTCTGTTCGAGTAAAATCTTAGAGAGCCGTCTTCTTACAAGTATTTTATGGCAAATAAACTGGAGATATTAAAGGCAAAAATTTATAAAGAGAAACAGGCCAATATTGGACAAGACAAGAAAAAGGACAATACCATGCACACACACACATACATATGTACACACATACACATTATAAATGTAAGAATATGTGTGTCTATGTCCGTATCTTGAAAGAATTTCAATATTTGCCAGAGTTTAGTTTTGCATACAACAATTGAGGTAAATTGTTGCAAGTGTTGGTGGCTATATGTGTGCATGGTAAACTAACCAAAAAGGATAATAATCTTGAAAAACACACACACACACACACACACTCTTGCAGTATTACTTGTATCCGACCACATACCGGCAGCTAAAAACGGAAATGCATTCACAAACTCAAACACTTCTACTCTTTCACTGACTTTCTTGAACATTTCCTTTGTATTCATAAGAGTGCCTTTAGTTTTGTGTGTGAGTGTAAAGGATGTGTTACTTAAGCGGAAATCATATTCAAATGCACACTACAATCATAATTTTTTTAAATTTTTTAAATTTTATCTACAATTTGTAATAAAAAGAAATTAAAAAACACAGAAGAAGTCTGAGAAGCTGAAGCTGTCGAGAAGAAAACTTTGTTTTCAAGCATTGGAGCTGGTTTTAGTGGCAAAAAAATTTCTCGTGTTCCTATAAATAGGTTGCAGACGCAATAAAATTAGTTTTTAAGGCAGAAAAACTTGCCAAAATATTTCAAAATTTAGCACAAAAACAGATTATTCAGGAGATTTTGAAAGACAATATGTTGGCATACGATTTATTACCTCTGGTCACTTCTCTTACCATCTAAGAATACTCAGGTTGGTGTTATCTAGTGGGTAGCTTAGACGTGAACCCTTGGTAAAAAAAACCCCAACTCAAATATCTCGAACAAAACGAAAAATGGAAAAATATTTCTTTTGGCGGCTTCCTCTTAGTAGTCTTCTTGGAAAAATTTTGAGAGAAAATCAAATTGCCATGAAAAAATTCTTTCTGGACTGTGAACTGTAGGTCGCACCACTCAGGAATAAAATAAACACACACGACATGGGTAGTGTGTGAAACTAGGTTGTAATCCCGACTTAAGGATTGTAATGATCAACTAAGTAAGTAAGTTAGAGGGACTTGCAGTGATTTTAAGGGTAAGAGCAAAAGAGCTTGCACGTATAAATAGTGCGTCTAAGGAAGTTATTTTGTCCGCAAAAATTTTTATGAATCGCTTACTAGTCAATCGACCAGGGGAAGATGTTGTTTATGAAAAAACCCAAATACTTCATGAAAGTCTGCAAAGATAAGAACAATATTCGCTCCCACTGACTGTGTAAGGGAAAGTGTGGGGCCAGCGACTGAACTGTTACGAGTCAAATTTAGAAATCAAGTGATGCAAAAAACTTGAAATATTGGTTAAAAGCCCTTTAAAGAAAACCATAAAGTGAACAACCATCTTTGGGTGGCCCAAATACTTCGAAAACTGTTTAAAAAATGAATGAGGAAAAAATGTAATAAAGGGAATGGAGGCTTGGTTAGTGACAAGCCACTTATTCCGATAATCAGAAGAATCACTCAGTGATTTTCACTCAGTGATCTCAATAAAGTCTTAAACGACATATTTCAAATGAACCATAAGTAATGATAAATGGCGTCTATATCTTTGTGCCACCAACACTGGACTCCAATTACAGTTATGTTACGTTTTTACCTTTTTTAAAAACATTTAAAATATGAACTCGTAGATTGCAAATAAAAATAAAAATAAATTTGTGTTTAATTTTAATTAAAATTCTTTATTGTTCGCACAATTCTGTGTGTCACTGTTCACAACTTGATGTAAACAACAACAATTGCTTTGTTTGTTATTTCTCTGTTTATACCCTTTGCATAAACAATAACAATCACTAAGCAATTATACGACAGATCTTTGTAACTGAGATCTTCAAATCACGATTACTCTCTTCAAACGCACCGCGTCTTCACACAAAACTGAATGAATTTCACTAACTCACTCGCCTGCTTTGCCCTGCTTTTTATGTCAGGATATACAGTTTGATGAATATTCTTGGATGCGAATGTTAGTGACTTCGCTTTCTCGAAATCTCTATAAATGTAAACATATTTGTTTATATTTATTCTTGTATTGTTGTTTGTGTATTTTTGTTTACTTGTTTGTTGTCATATTAAGCAGTAGGATAATTTGTAAACACGTTTGTTTTGTTTTAATGTTAAGAGATGTAAAACAAAACGCCAGTATCTAGATTTTTTCTTTTCGTAACAGTTTTTAAAAAGCCGATAACTTTAGAAATCGATAAAATGCCACAATCGGTAAAATAGCCCCATTTTGCGCTTTATTTTGGCTGCCTTCCAAAATGTCTCAATACAAAGTTTGTATGCAGTTCTGCTACTGTATATTAACTATGTAGATATGCAAAGTAACCAAACAATACATCAACCATAAATCCAATGCCTGATTGCTTTTTGGCTGCGTTAAAAATTCACATTGACGACGTTTTGAAATGGAATACATTGTATATATTTTATACAGCGGCATTATGAAACACGATACTTTGTTCAAACACAAAGCAACTAACATTTTGGAAGGCAGCCTTTCTTCATTTACTGCAACATACAATGTAGAAGAGAAAGAGATCTCTTACGCTGGAATTATAAGTCGTTTGAAATAATCTTCGAAGAAATAAATTTTCTGACTACAGGTTGCTTATTAGAAAAAAAAACAGAACACAATCAAATTAGACACTCAATCGACCCTATTTCCATGGCAAGAAGTGTTCATTTGTTTCACTTCATCACTGTGGACGTGGACGAATATCAAAGTTCATCATTTAATTCGCTTTTTAAATGTGATTTAAGCATAACAAAAAAATTTAATTCTCAATGGCTTTAATCGTTTTGGATTTGATTTGATTTGATTGCAAAGTATTCTCTGATAATTTTCCAATAATTTCGTATGCGAAACGAATTAAAAATTTTTTCTATAAATTCTATGCATTATTGATACGTTGTTAGTTAGTATCTCTGGCCATAAATTTAATAATTAATCATTGAGATTTTCTAACGACAACAGCAACAACAACAACGAAAAAAATGGATTTTTTTGTTGTTGTTGCTATTACAGCAAATGTCTAAATCAGTTGAGCTCTAGTCGTGATGATTATCGCCATTTGATGGCTAAATAATGATAAATTATGCATAATTATACCCAAAAGCATGAAATTGTTAGAAAATAAAAATAAAAACAACAACAATAACAATAAACCAAATGACAGGGGTATTACGGAGGCAAATAGAAAATTTTTGAAATTTAAAAAAAAAGGAAAAAAATACACTTGAAAAAAAAAGAAAACTATTTTCAGATTTAGACGGAATTGCTGATTGGCAGCACACTACAGTTAGTGTGATAGAAATCAATTTGAAGGTCTTCGACATCACGGCATCATCACACCAGAGATCAGCAATGAATCGTTTTTTCGCTACTCATAAGCACTCATGAAATTTTGAATATAAGTGAGTCAACAATATTGAAATTTAAACTTCACTACTCTGATTCATTCATACTCACTACACAACGTTGATTTATAAGTATAGGTTGCAATGAGTATGAGGACAGCGTTGACATCAAACTCATATCGGGTCCGCCATCTAACGTTTTTTTTTTCAACTAGTGCTTATTTCGTGAATGGTAACACTTAGCTCATGTCTGATTTGATAGATAATTAGTTTTATCCTTCCGCTGAACGAATATGGTTGTGTATACGATTGAACAACGCTGGGAAATATTGCGACATTACTTTGAAAATCATTGGTAATGTTGCAGAATGTGTGCGAAAATTGCGTACGGATTTTGGAAGAAGAGAGGCACCGTCAGCATACGGAGTTCGTTATCTTGTGAAAAAAGTGAAAGAAACTGGCATCCTCATCGATAAACCAAAGCGTGAAAAGCCAAAAACAGTGCGTACGCCCGAGAATATTGCTGCTGCTGTGGTAGAAAGTGTGCGTGAAGCGCCATCAACATCAATTCACCGTCGTTCTCAACAATTGAACATTTCGGAGACATCATTGAGACGAATTTTGCATAAAGACCTTGGTATGACGCCATACAAAGTCCAATTGGCTCGGGAGTTGAAGCCAATTGACCATCCAATGCGTTTTCGCTTCGCTAAGTGGGCCTGCGATCGACTTTGGCAAAAAACATCATCTTTTCAGATGAAGCTTATTTTGATTTTGGCGGGTATGTAAACAAGCAAAATTGTCGCATTTGGGGCACAGAAAACCCGCACGCATACATTGAAAAGCCGGCGCACCTAAAACGAGTCACTGTTTGGTGCGGATTTAGGTCCAGAGGCATAATTGGGGCATTTTCCTTCGAAAATGAGCAAGGAGTGGGCGTTACATACAGTCAATGGCGACCGTTATCGGGCCATGTTGAACGAATTTTTGTTCACAAAAATTGTAGAGGAGAATATTGGCAACATTTGGCTTCAACAGGACGGCGCTACGTGCCACACAGCCTAAGCTACACTCGATGTTTTGCGCCCTATTTTTGAAGATTGCATTATCAGCCGCAGAGCTGATGTCGTTTGGCCAGCTCGGAGCTGCGATTTGACACCGTTGGACTATTATTTGTAGGGTGCCGTCAAAGATAAGTGTTACGCCGACAAGCCAGAGACAATTGACGCTTTAAAGGACAATATTCGTGAAGCACACAATCGATAATGTGCTTAAAAATTGGACCGATCGTGTAGGAAATTATTTTCTATTATTAACCGGAAGGTTGTACTTTCAAATAAAAAAAGAAATTTGCGAAAATATTCAGTAGTTTTTTGTTTAAAGCATTTTCAACAAAAAAAGTTATTTGGCGGATCCTTTGCCATTCGAAATATGTTTGATTCATAAGCCTCTACTCTTTTAGATTCCCAACTTTAGAAAAATACTCTTATAATGCTTAGAAATGATTCGAGTGACTCATAAGCGAAAAAGACAGAGCAGCAAGCAGAGCAAACATACAACCTTCTAGTGAGTATTTTGGTGTTCGTATGCGATTCATACTTATTTTGTGATTCGTGTATATGTTGCGGTATGGAGAGTCGACATCAACAACATCAGACATGTTGTTAAGTATGAATAGGATGAAGGCTTCAAACTTTGAATATGTGTAGAGAGAGCTTTCATGATATTAAAATAAGTATGAATGCGTTTCAGTATTAGTAATTATGAGTATGATTCGATTCTACTCATGTTTTTGAAAACTCATTGGCTGATCTCTGATATGAATATACATAGAGAAGCCTGCGTTAACCTGTTGCAGTTATATGGGTAATAAGGGTGATGATAAGGGAATTCCTTTCAAATGTCAGTAAGTTATCAAACTAACTCACATAATTGATCATTACAACCCTTGATTCAGGATTACGACCTAGTTTCTCACACCACTTATGTAGTGTGTGTTAATTTTATACATGAGTGGCGGGACCTACAGTTTAAAGTCGACTCCGAACAATAGATTTTTTGCAACTTTTCACGGCAATTTTATTTATTCTCAGAGAGTTTTTGTCAGAAATCTGCCGAGATGAAGTCGCCGAAGAAATATTTTTTCATATTTCGTTTTGATGTCTGACCTGGGGTCAGACATAACCATAATGATAACCATCCACTTGAGATCAAAGAGCTTGCAAATACATCCCGAAAAAGTCACTCTTTGCCTTAGATTTTGGGCTGGCAGCGCCATTGGTCCATATTTCAGGACAACATTTGCCAGAACATACATGCATACATACATAATTAAAACCCTTCAGTCAGGATTACGACCTAGCTTCTCACACCATTTATGTTGTGTGTGTTAATTTTATACATGAGTGGTGGGATCTACAGTTTAAAGTCGACTCCCAACGATAGATTTTTGAGAAACTTTTTCATGGCAATTTTATTTACTCTCAGAGTTTTTGCCAGAAATCTGCTGAGAGGAAGTCGCCGAAGAAATACTTTTTGTATTTTATTTTGATGTCTGGCCTGGGGCTCGAACCCTGGCTTTTCGTCTAATAAGCCAACACACTACCTACCTACTAGACTACGGCGACTTCTTCGATTCTACTCATATTTTTGAATATTCATTGGCTGATCTCTGATATGAATATACATAAAGAAGCCTGCGTTAATCTGTTACAGTTATATGGGCAATAAGGGTGATGATAAAGGAATTCCTTTCAAACGTCAATAAGTTCTCAAACTAAACCCATCGTATTTAAACTGCAAGGGGGAAATAAAAAATATTCGAAACTCTAGCAAGGACAGTTTTTTTCAGTGTAATTGCTAAGTGTTGTTGCTATTGTTGTTGTTGTTGTTATTATTATTTTAAGTTTTTAGCATGAAATCATTCATCAAATATCATCATAATTAACTACTTATCTAAGTGCATATCCATGTATGTATGTACGAGTGAGTATATTCCATATTCATGCACATTCATTCCCCGTATAAAGTTTTAGTTTTTGTAATGCAAGTGTGTGTATGTGTGTGTGTGTGTTTGTGTGTGCTTATTTGTATAATTAGAAAAGTGTAATTTGTTCGTATGTATGGGATGTATTGTTATTGTTATTATTGTTGTTGATAAATATTCCCCAAGTGTTATTTAGTAAAATTGCTTAAATGCGATTTACTCTTCTACACTACACTACACTGCTCTGCTCTCGCTTAAACAAAAACTGGCATTTTATCATCATCAACTAAACAAATAAACCTTAAAAACTAACACACACATACATGCAAACAGCCATACATACATAGATAACAATTAGTAGAATTAAGAGTAGAAGTAGTGGTATGCATACAATTGTGAGTGAGTGTAATAAAACAATGCATTCAGAGCAACATGTACACTTTGCTGGTGTATGGAGTGATGTAAGGTTGTGTTATTGTTTAATATTTATCGTGACAAAATCACTTACATACACACACACACATGCTTTTGCACTTACTGCATATATGTACATGCGTACACTGTTTAACAAAATTAAAACAATCAAAATTTATTATGTTGCATATTATTGCTAATGTTGTTGTTGTTATTATTGTTGCTCTTAAAACAATACGCACACAAACACACTTTAAATTGTGTGCACAAAATTTCGATTTAAATTTTCGTATTTTCGATGTTTAAATCGGAAAAACGTTTCAATATTTACCGGCATTACAACACAAGAGAGAGGGAGAGGGTAGAGAGAGAGAGTGAAATAAACTTAGATTACAACATTAGATTTCGTAAAGGACATGCCTAAACAATTGATGCTGTAAAGACAACAGCATTCCAGGCAATATGTTGTTGGCCTTAGAATTATGCCAACACTTTTGTTTTAAACGCAAATACTTTGCCTGTATGTGCTCACACGTGTTAAACATTTGAAGAACCATTTTGTAACTGCAAATTTCATGCATGTACCTAGGTAAAGTTGTTTACCTCATTGTATAATTAGAAGACAAATTTCCCTTAAGGGTTCCATTTGCAAAATGCCGTTAAAGTAGTTGAAGCAGTTGAGTTGAAAGGCAAACTATTGTTACTAAAAAGTGAACAAAACAAGCAACAATCTTAAGGAAAATTTTGTTGAAACACTAGGTCTTGGCTTATTGTCATATTTTTATAAGAAATTATTCAAATATGTGGAGATCAAATTATTTAAACTAGCAGTCATGCTTATAACTTATCAAAAAAAAAATTTTAAAAATCAAAACGTTCAGAATTTAATTAATTTAATTTCTGATAGAGGGATGGAGGAAAATGGGAACGGCTCAATAAAAATCTTTGTGGATGATTCGAAACTGGATAGAGCTGTGGGTGGATAACAGAGGTCAGCAATGAATATTCGAAACGATGAGTAGATTCGAATCATACTTATAATTTCTGATACTCATACGCATTCATACTTATTTTAATGTCATACTCATACTACTCATATTCAAAGTTGGAAATACTCATGGTACTCATGCTTAACAATACGCTTGATGTTGTTGATTTCGACTCTCCATGACTCATCGTATACACGAATCACAAAATAAGTATGATTCGCGTACGAACACTACAATACTCACAAGAAGGTTGTGTGTTTGCTCTGCTTGCTGTCTTTGTCTTTTTTGTTTGTGTCTTTCTTCTTTCCTTGTAAATGCAACAACAACTAAGACTGTAAATTTTGATGAATGATTCGAATCACTCGAATCATTTATAAGTATTATAAGAGTATTTTTCTAAAGTCATGAATCTGAATGAGTAGAGGCTTATGAATCAAACATATTTCGAATGTTATGAGTTTGATGTCAACGTTGTACTCATACTCATTGCAACTTGTACTTATAAATCAATGTTGTACTGAGTAGGAATGAATCAGAGTTGTTGGATTTCAATACTATGACTCACTCATACTCAAAATGTTATGGGTACTTATGAGTAGCGAAAAAGCGATTCATTGCTGATCTCTGGTGAATAAATATTGTTACGTTTCCACATTTTAAAAACGTTTAAAATATGATATTTTAGATTGCAAATAAAAATAAAAATAAAGTTTTGTTCAATTTTAATTAAAATTCTTTATTATACGCACAATGCTGTGTACCACTGTTCACAACTTGATGTAAACAACAACAATTGCTCTTCTTTGTTATTCCTCTGTTTATACCCTTTGCATAAACAATAACAATCACTAAGCAATTATACGACAGATCTTTGTAACGGAGATCTTCAAACCACGATTACTCTCTTCAAACGGATCGTGTCTTCACACAAAACTAACTGAACTTCACTAACTCTGGTCGCCTGTTTTGCCTTGCCTTTTATGTGGCAGGGTAAACAATCTGATGAATGTTGTTGAAGGCGAATGTTCATGACCTCGCCTTCTCGAAATCTCTATAAAAGTAAACATTGTTGTTTACATTCATTATTATTTGTTTGTGTATTTTGTTTACATTCGCTCTTCTAGTGTTGTTTGTGGATTTTTGTGTACTTGTTTACCATTTTTTTATATGCTGGTGTTTGTTGTTATATTGAGCAGTACGATAATTTGTAAACAGGTTTGTTTCTTGCATTGTTTTGTTTTTGTAGCTTTTGTTTATGATTTTAATGTTAAGCGATGTAAAAGCAAAACAACAGTATCAGTATAACAATAGCACTAAAGGCAGCAGTAACATCTCGCTTGGTACGCTCTATGATGTCAATGTCGTCAGCTTACCCAAGCAACTGGACACTTTTTTGAAAAATAGTGCCACTGCCATGCACTCCCGCCTTTCGCAGAACACTCTCCATGGCGAAGTTGAAGAGGTCGCATGATAAGGGGTCGCCTTGTCTGAAACCTCGCACGGTATCAAAAGGCTCGGAGAGGTCAATTCCTACCTTGACGGAGATGCAGGAATTGCTCAACGTCATTCTGCATTGCCTTATCAGCTTCCCAGGTATACCGAGCTGAGACATTGCGGCAAAAACACGATCCCTTATGGGGCTATCGAAAGCAGCCTTATAGTCGACCAAGAAAACGATGGTGTGTGTCGACTTGTTTTTCGTGGGTCTTTTCCAGAATTTGGCGTAGTGTGAAGGTCTGGTCGATGGTGGAGTTGCCAGGTCTGAAGTCGCACTGATAAGGTCCAATCAGTGTTTTGACGAGTTGCTTCAGTCGTTCACACAATGAGCCTGTAAGAACCTTATATGCGATAGGGATAAGGCTTATACTCCTATAGTTGGAGCATATAGTAGGGTCTCCCTATTTTCTATGAACGCTTATGGCAAATAGCCAAGGCAAGACACAATTTATGGTAGGGGCAGAGAGGCATGCAACTCTTGTGTGGAACACGAAATTGAAAAGAGTAAAATGATAATCAAAATCATTATGGCTTCAATCTATTAGGAAATAAAATTCCTAATTCACTCAACGAAAGCTGAGTGCTGAAGTTGAGAAGAAGTTGATAAGAAGTCCATGGAAATTTTATGTGAAAAATCCTTGTGAATTAACCATGTCGTCGTAGTACATGTCATGTCATGATAATAAAAATGAAAAACAAGCCACTGTATTTCCCAAGAGTTTCTGTAAATTTCCACATTTTGACTATCTCTTTACGGCTATTATGGCTACTGCTTGTTTTGCAATATACTTGGCTTAAAACAAATCGCCTCTTAATGTGTTCTTAAAACCAAAAAACCAAAAATAAAGGAATTTTTGTGCAATAAAAAATGCCAGAAGCCATATTGCAATTGTAAAAATTGCAGTGGCATTATTTCACAGCAATAAAATTGAAATGAATTTCTAGGTAGAGACTGTTAATTTGAACTTACCGCTTAAGGAGTTGTGGCCACATATCGATGGTGCTTTACCCAGTAGATAATCGTCTTTGCAAATGTATTTATTGTCGTCCAGCACATAAAGTTGTTCACCCGTACTGAGCTGTTTATGGCAGATACAACATGTAAAACAATTGAGGTGGAATACCTTATCACGAGGCTTACGTACGAGATCGGAGGGAGCAATACCTTGGCCGCAACCACTACACTTGGTGCCATAGCGTCTATAATTGGAAAATGAAAATTAAAATGAGACAATAAAAAAGCACAGAAGGAAAAAGAACAAGAAAAATCAGTCTTCATTCATTCAATCAAAACTACAAACAATATTTTTCTAAAGTTGAGTTGAATTGTTTAAAATCACTTACACACACAATGCAAGCGACGGCGTCGAAGAATGAAAAGAAAAACAAGAAGAAATCACAGCCAAACAAACAAACGTCATTTAGCAGGTGTTTTATTTTGTATTTTTTTCTGTTTTGATATGGAAATACAAACTGACTTCTGCCTTTGGTTTCTGTTTATTTGCGCGAGCATTTCGATGACGTTTATTCTCTTGTTTAAAACCAAGGACAGACACTCGATTTTTTTATTTTTTTTTTTTTTGCATGTTATTGTTAGAAAGTTAATTGATTTTTCTGGCTGTCGTTCTTGATTTTTCTTTTTTTCTTTTCTATTTCCACGAGTATTTATTCATTCTTTTTTCCTGCTTTTTTTTGCCTACAATTAAGTACGAAAATAATCACAAAATGCCCGTCACTACACTTGTCACTTCACATCACACAGAGCATTAGCAATGTGATCAACAACAAAACAAAAGTATGGGTATGGGAAAAAATATCTTCTCCTCTTCTTCTAGTCCTTTAAAGAAGACGAAATAATTGATTTAAAATTTTAATTATTTTTTTTTTAAGCAAAAACAAAATAAAAGCGACAAAACGACAAAGCGTTGGAAAATTTTAAAAAGGAAAAAAAATCTTGTTTTTTATTGTTTTAATTGATGATGGTACTCACCTAAAAAAATCATTCCTGCAGTATAATTTTGATTCTCTACTAAAGCATTTATCCGTTAAGAGTTGAAGGCATTCACAGCAACGCACACAGGACGCATGCCAGCCGCGTTCTAAAACATTTAATAAAAATTTATCTAAAATTGGTTTATTACACCCGGCACATGGATCACCAACGCCGACCGGCGGTTCACTACGTCCTAAAATGAGAAAGAATAAGAAACGAAAAGCATTTTAGTATTGTTTTTTTTTAATTAAAAAAAAATTATTTTCTAGGCAATCATAAATAATATTGTTACGCAAATCGAAACGACCTAATATCGTTTAACAACAAAAACGATAAGCAAAAGCCACACGAAACAAATACACACTAAGGATCAATGAACGTGTTGGTTATCTAAATCTGCACACACATATGTACAACGAACCTGGTTGCGCCTGGTACCAACAACAACATGTATGTGACAAAAAGGGATGGACAACGTAAGCAAGGTACACAAACAATAATGTACTAGCAATAGAATTCTCGAGAAGGCGAGAGCGAGAATCTTCCACATCGAGAACGTTCATCATACTGATTACGCGCGTGCGTATATAAAAGGGCAACAAGGTCAGCAGTCAGTCAGTAAGAATTCAGTCAGCCTTGTGTGAAGTTGCGTGTGAACAAAACAAGTCGTGGTTGTAAAGCGAATAATTGTGTGAACTAGTAAAGTGAATAAACAGATTATTATTGTTGTATCGTTAAGTTGTATACGGTGGCGCACAAAAGTAGTGTAAAGAATAAAGAGAGTTTAAGAGAAAATAAACACATATTTGTTTTTACTTTGTTTGCAATTAACGAACTCATATTTAAACGTTTTTAAAAAGGTAAAAACGTAACAATATCTACTGGAGCCACCATAAAATATACAAAACAAAGCTAGAGTTTTTGTAGGCTGCTCTAATAGTGTTGCAAATTTTATATTAAGGCACCCGATTTAACACTTGAATGAGATTTCAAATATCAACGATTTCATCTAGAATTGTGTTAAAGGTCAAAGGTCAAAGGTTTAGTCATGCTATCAGAACTAATTGTGCACATAAGCTTTTCACGTTGCATATGAAAGAACCTTTTAACCGAATACTTCAATTAAGCGAGGTTCTAAAGAAGCCGTAGTCTAGTAGGTAGTCTGCTGGCTCATAAAACGTCAGGTCACGGTTTAAACCCCAGATCAGACATCTCCAACGAAATGAAAATTTGAAAAAATACTTCTTTGGTGACTTCTTCTCACCAGATATCTGGCAAAATCTCAGAGTAAATAAAAAATTGCCATGAAAAGTTTCTCAAAAATCTGTCATTCGGAGTCGACTTTAAACAGTAGGTGCTGTCACTCATATATAAAAATTTAACACAAACAACATAAGTGATATTGGAAGCTAGGTCGTAATCCAGATCGAAGAATTGTAATGACAAATTATGTATGTATGTACGTATGTCTAAAGAAGCGGTTGCACAGTGCCATAAGAGTGCATAGTGTCCTTAGAAATTATTTCAGACATCATTACTGAAGGGTCACTCACCTTTTGCTGCTAAAAACTTAAAATTCTATGTTTTAAACTCGGGCAACTCTTTACCTCTCCATTCTTCTTACCCCGGGTAATATTCTCTTTCAGTTCTCTAATTGATATGAAAAATTTTCTGCCCTATGGCAAGAGGAGTTTAGAAAGTATAAAGCCAGACGGTTGTAACACAATATAAACTTTTGCTAGGTAAGGTGGGGAGGCGTAGGCTTTTCTTAAGCCAGACGATTGTAAGGGAATCTAATACGGTGTTCAGATATGCACGCAATAAACGCCGTTATTGAGCTCAATATTTCATATAAAGTTTCAATTAATTATTGCGCAATAAATATGCAAATTGTTATAATATTGAGTAAAACATAAAATGCAGCACTGTCATAAGTGTGTTTAGTAAGCATATTACAATTAACCGAACACTTTCTGTTGATATCTAAAATCCTCAAATGTCAACAACGAAAAACAAAAAACAATGTTGTTGATACAACCAGCTGTTTTCTTTACTAGCTGTCAAATGAATATTGAATAAGCGGCTGAACTGCGTATATTATTATGTCTGAACACTTAAAATATTGTACTCAATAAACCGAATATTGACGCAATAAAAGTGCATATCTGAACATAGTATACACTTTTGCTACGTAATTAGTTTTAAATTGTTTTACCCAGGAGTACCTTAAGAATAGTAACCAACTTTTGAACTCCAACGACATTGTAGACTCCAAAAACATTTGTTTAGAAGGGGAATCACACCAAGCCTAATACATATATAGATTCTATGATGCAGGTAAGCGCATACTTCCGATCGCTTTGGTATTATTAAGTTTTTAAAGGAAATATCTCGGATTTTCTCGAGCAGGGGTTCTCCTTACTGAAATAGAGCAGCATTCTGAGATCTGTAAGAGTAACAGACATAGGGGAGAAGGACTTTATATATAAATGATCCTATTAGTAGTCGCCGTAATCTAGTATACAACGTACTTATTGGCTTGTTAGACGTAAGGCCACTATTCAAAACCCAGGTCAGACATCTTCAACGAAACGAAAAATGAAAAAATATTTCGTCGGGAACTTCCTCTCAGTAGATTTCTGGCAAAAATTCGGAGAGTAAATAAAATTGCTATGAAAAGTTTCTCAAACGTCTGTCGATCAGAATCGTCTCATGTATGCACTTGACACACACAACATAAGTGATATGAGAATCTAAGTCCTAATCCTGACTGAAGGGTTGTAATGAGTAACTATGTATGCATGTATGTACTAAGCAGGACTTCCCCGTACTGAAATAACGGGCGATTTTTTAGCTATTATCCTTTTGGCAACACTGGTTTAAACAGCTCACGCACGTTTCGTGTTTTGTTTCACTGTCAAACGTCTTCAGTTTCAGTCTATAATTTAACCATGAATCGTCTTACAAACGAACAACGCTTGCAAATCATTGAATTTTATTATCAAAATGCGTGCTCTGTTAAGAAAGTTCATCGCGCGCTTCTTCCATTTTATGGTCAGTTTAATCGACCCACTGAAGCGGCTATTCGGGCTATTGTGAATAAATTTTGCACCAAATTTACATTGTGTGGACATTAAACCACCAACACGCTTACGTAGAGCGCGAACTGAAGAAAATATCGCAGCTGTATCGGCCAGTGTTAATGATGATCATCAATTATCGATTCGTCGCCGTTCGCAGCAATTGGGCCTCTGTTACTCAACAACGTGGAAAATTTTGCGGAAGGATTTAGGTGTGAAGCCTTTCAAAATACAGCTGGTGCAAGAATTGAAGCCGAACGACCTACCGCAACGCAGAATTTTTGATGAATGGGCTCTTGGAAAGTTGGCCGAAGATCCACTTCTTTATCGAAAAATTGTGTTCAGCGACGAAGCTCATTTTTGGCTCAATGGATACGTAAATAAGCAGAACTGTCGATTTTGGAGTGAAGATCAGACAGAAGCATTGCAAAAGCTACCAATGCATCCAGAAAAGGCCACAGTTTGGTGCGGTTTATGGGCTGGTGGCATCAGTGGACTGTACTTCTTCAAAGATGCTGCGAATCGTAACGTAACTGTGAATAGTGAGCGCTACCGTGAGATGATATTCAAATTTTTTTTGCCAGAAAATGCAAGAGCTTGACTAGCGTGCCATGTGGTTTCAACAAGACGATGCCACATGCCACACAGCACGCGTAACAATAGAGTTATTGAGAGGCGAGTTCGGTGAACATTTTATTTCACGTTCGGGACCGGTCAATTGGCCGCCTAGATCGTGCGATTTAAGGTTTTTAGATTATTTTTTGTGGGGCTATGTTAAAGGTCATGTCTATACAGACAAGCCCGCTTCAATTGACGCATTGGAAGACAACATTGAAGGATTTATTCGTGAGATACCGGCCGAAATGTTGGAAAGAGTATGCCAAAATTGAACTAAGCGGATGGACCATTTGAGGCGCAGTTGCGGTCAACATTTGCATGAAATAATCTTCAAACATTAAATTATATGGACCGTACTATCGATTCAAATAAAGATTTCATGCATTTTTCTGAATTTTATGTGTTTTTTTTTTGAAAATTTTCCTATAGCTCTTAAAAAATCACCCATTAGAACAGCATCCTGAGATTTCTGAGAGCCATAGACTTGGGGGAGCCATTATTACTATATAACTCATCCTATATAGCTTGAAGGCAGATCGTTTGAACGCACTTTTAAAATGTTTTTGTACGGGGTATAGAAATCAAATGATCTGGGATTTTTACTAATCGCCTTGGCTTTTGATACATTTATTCTGGTACCAAATTTTGTAGGTTCTTAAGAAAGGTAATCCTATGCAAAATCGTACATGTTTTCTGGACGAGAAATCTCGTCATAACAGTAGGTTTATCGAATTTATAGATATTGTATAGATAGAATTGATGGTAATGGCGCCAAATATACAAACAAGTTTCTTAATTTCTTCCTGTCTTTATTAGTAACAGTACTGTGGAAATCATTTTGTAGAAATCTTTTGCCAAAATAATTCAAGTGTCCTTATAAAAGACACCAAATTTTTAATTTCTAAACAGGAAGCGTAAGTACATCTGCATGCCTCTTCTCATAGCCCTTTTTCACCCAAAGTTTTATTTAAATTCTTGTAAATTTTGGCATTTCATTCGTAACATTTTCATTGACTTTCTTGCCAAATCTCTAAGGACTTGCTGTGTCTGAGAGAAGGTGAGTATGTGTGCATGTGTGTGTGTTTAATAAATGATTATTTAATTGGTTACCCTGTAATCATTATCGGTAGAATAAACAGAAGCTGTTAAATGTTACGCAAATTTAAACTTTTTGCCATTTTAATCACACATCAGAACACAAAACACAACACATTACACAGTACTCCGCCGTATCACTTCACTGTGAGGAGGATGGATGGATGAATGGATGGATGGCAGGGAACAGGACGAAACGCTCAACTGAAACTAAAAGTAATGAAAAGCAAAAGCTGCAATTATGCTCCTTCAAAAAAAAAAAAAGAGGAGAAAAACGAAAAAACGTTTAATTTATGCCATTTTATAGCTGCCAGCGATCTTACAAAACAACTAAAACTATATGTCCGGACAAAAGGTACATACGTCCGTCTGTCTGTCTGTCTGTCTGTCTGCTGTCTAACTAACTAAAATGTTTCTGGTTGTTATTCACACATGTTCACCTGAAGAGTTTTGTTGTGAGTAGAGTTCATATAAAAATCATTTTAAATGCCAACACCTTGGCCAAGAGTAGACAAAAGCACCCCAAAAGGCAAAAAAGCAAAAATTATTTGCTTTTGAAAAAGTACATCCATTCAGCACAACAAACGAACGACACACCAACCGAACGTTGGACATTAAAGCATTTAAATCAGCCAGCCAGGCAACTATCCAGCAACTACTTAAACTCACATGTGATTTTGGAGGAGTAGCAGTGTTTGAGTGCGTATGTTGCCTGGCTTTTGTTTTTTGGTTTTTTCTTTTTGCCTCCGAAAAAACCAGGATGCATTTAAAATGGAGCTGAACAATGAGCAGCACCACCAGCAGCAACAGCAGCTCTACAGTTTAGCAACAGTTTAGAAATCAATGAAACCCTTACCTGCAGCTATTTGTGCGTGTGTGTGGGAGTGGGTGTTAGCACAATGGGCAGGGAGGGAAGTTAACCCCCTTAAAACATTTGCTTAAAATCCCTCCCAAAAGTGCAACTGTTTAATGATATACACAGACGTACACAAACACACACACATACAGTGTATCAAAGTGTTTGAAAACGATTTCATTATGATTTTTAGACCCCAAGACAGTCGCTTCTAAAAATCAAAAAAAGCATAAGAAAAGTTTTGCAAAAGAGTATCTTTTTTAAGTAGCCTAGCCAGCAGCAGCTGTAGTACAAGAAGGAAGTCTTAAGATCATGTTAAATTATGCCTCAGGCCTAATAATGATAATGTTGCTGTTACTGTTGTGCTGGGACAACATTTAACAAGTCAAACTTTTTTCCTGGTTGTATACTCCGTATACTTATGTACGTATAATTCGTTTTAGCATAATAATATTGATGTTGTTGGCATTGTTGCCATATAATTTTCAAATAAAAATTTTTTTTGAACATTTATTTTGTTTCGAAAACAGTCCTCCCTTAACAACAACAAACTCAAAAACTTTTCCATAAAAAAAAAGAAACTTTTTTTTTGGGCCACAGCAAGCAAGACTTTGTAGTGTAAATTAGCTTCATGGCAGAACAAATTCAAAAATTAACAGTGGGCCGCAGAAAATATGATACAGTTATGGATAAACATTACAATTCAGAAGAGGAAGTAAAATAACCACGCTATTTAAGGCAGAATCAATAGAGACCAATGTCAAGTTTCATACTTTCTAATTCTTGTCATATTGGCAACCCTAGATTCCCAGAACAAATGTGAAAACCGCGGACATATTTTGTGTTACAGTAATACACTGATCCTAAGATCAGTTTGAAGCATTTCAACCTAAATCTATTGAATCTGGGAGATTAAATTCTGTCGGAGACATGCTCGACAACATTCGAAGTGCAGAACAATTGCTCTTCGAATTTCATGTCTGGCCAGCCCCTTTTCTTTTGGAAAAATAATAGCATGTTAATGGTTCCGGTAGGCAATGGCAGTTAACTGAGCAAATTTTGCTCACAGTGGCGTTTCGTGGTCAATCTAAGGTCCATCAAATTTATTTGGTAGTCTAAAGAGTCGAATCCCAATAGGAACTACAATGCAAGAGGCATCATAGTTCTTATCAGTTGATATACCGTATCCATCGTGAAAGCCTAGTACGTAAAAGTACCTGGCATTCAAGAGGCCAAACTCCACATATGGTCCATTTGGAAAGCATAACCTTACAATTACCCCTGGGCTGCATTCATACGGAGCATCACTTCCAGTAACCGATCAGCGAGATTAACTGCTTTTCAGTGAGAATAGCTTTTCATTGCCCATTAGCACTATACGTGTTCAGTTCAACATGAGTTGCGTTAAACTTACTTCTTTGCAGAACATTTGTACCTGTAGTATACGCACGTACGTAACGTAACGTACGTAATTGGTCATTACAACCCTTCAGTCAGGATTACAACATAAATTCTCTCACCACTCATGTTGTGTGCGTTAATTTTATACATGAGTGATGGGACCTACAGTTTAAAGTCGACTCCGAACGACAGATTTTCGAGAAACTTTTCATGGCAGAAATCTGCTGAGAGGAAGTCGCCGCAGAAATACTTTTTGTATTTTGTTTTGATGTCTGGCCTGGGGCTCGAACCCTGGCTTTACGTCTAATAAGCCAATACACTACCTACTAGAATACGGCGACCTGTAGTATACTCTTCGTCTAAATTTGAAGTCAAGATTAGTCCTGTGACGAAGTGACAGTGAAGGTCTAAGTGCTCCTCACTCCTCACGCAGCATGTTTAGACGATTCACTGAGTTTAGTAAGAATTCAGCACTAAGCTTGATCTTTGGCTTTGTCGATGACAACAATTTACACCAGTCTTGCAGCACAAGAATATGGTGGAAAAAGTGCTGAGATCCATTACAACTCTTGCCAAAGACGCTCTAAAGATTACATTTTTGGAGGCACTATTTACAATGCCAGACTGGTAATTAATAAAATGGCTAAAAATGTATCTAAAAAGTTAGCTGAACAGTTGTTTGATCTTCTGTAGCAAGTTCTCGAATGATAGGGTTGCCAACTGTCGTTGTCTAGATACAACAAACCTTGTGTATTATGTATTAGGTTGTTGTCTTGGCTACAGAGGTGAAGAGATGTGGTCATTGAACTCCTTCTTACCGAAGAGGTGAACGCCATCTAATCTTCTGAGTGATATTCGTTCTGTTTAGCGATTAGAGGGATTCTTTCTTTTCAAAATTCGAAAACCATGATCCGGAAAAATATGAAAGCATTGCCCTACGTCACCTACATATTCCCGCCTTGAATAAATCGTTTAAAATCCACGGGATTTTTTTTATCCGAAGTTTCATTGAATCTTTAACAGTTGAAGCGTGCAACATTTTAGACATTCTGGCGTCAGTTTTCTTTTTCTCGCTTACTGTATACAATATTTATTTTATATGTGCTGTGGCCTTTTAAAAATTTATTTTCATTCGAAAAGTTTTTTTTCTGTGTTTTTTTCGATTTTTTTCCTCCATTTTTTTCGATTATTTTTCCATGATGATTACGGTCGTCGGTTATTTTATGGTTCATCTTTGAGTATCTTTTTGTTTAAAAATGTTGCTCATGATTTTCTATATTAAAGCGTAGCTACTAAATTAACTTTAGAGACAGATGGACAGACAGACGAAGAGACGCTCACTTATTTTATTTCAAATTTTTTTTTTCTTTTTTTTTTTAATTAATTTTGCTTTAATAGAGGCGGTGACCCAATAAAACTTTTGAAAACAGAAGACAAAAAGAAAAATCAAAATATCACACACACATACACACATATACATACACAGTCATGAATATCTAGTGACCATAAAGTGATGAAGCTTGACTAAATGATGGCCAAGTAATTAGAGACACACAAAGAGCTTATCGATGATGCTGATGCTGCTGCTTGAAAAGATGCTTGATTAACAAAAATCACCATAAGAAATCCAAATTCGAAATGATTTGACCAGCAGTTCAACAGACTGACTGACAAGACGAAAAATAACACACAAATCGATACCTGTTACCGTGAAGAAAAATTAAATTTATATATACAGTGCAGCACAACATAAATGGTACACGATAAAGCAAAAGAAAAAATAAAATGAATTTTTTTTTTTATTTTCTGAAGATTTTTAATGCCATTGACTACCGTAAACCGAAGTTTTAATGAAATTTGACAAGCCAAACCAACAGTTTAATGATTGTAATCGAGGCATTTACTTCAGCAAGTGTTTTAAAAACTGTGTTAAGACCTGTTAAGCTGTTTTCCTTTCGGTAACAAAAAAGATAAGAAAGAAGACAAAAAAAAAACACACATAAAAGGGCAGCCAAAAATAAAAACGAACAGAATTTGTTTAAAACTGTCAAAATTGACGGATGTCATCAATCAAAATGTGGTTGTTTTATTACGGCCCCAAAAAAATAAAAAAAAACTGACCGTCTGATGCCGTAATCATCAGACAGCAAATAGCGAGGAGAGGAATATTTATAACCCAAAAAGAAAACTTTAATAAAAAAAAGCTTCAAATCAAGGTTAAATTTAAATGCTTGTCCAACAAAACATACCAAAAAAAAAAACCAAAAAAAAAAACGAGAAACACCGATCCTCACAGCATCTTCACAACAATACATTTTCATCAAAACATGCATTCAACTCGCTCGTGCATTCTTCAATTGCTTTTTTAAGTGCACAGCCTATAAAACATGTTGTTTTACACTTTCAGTCACTGCACTGTGCTGTGATGCACCGTGAAGGCTTCTTTTTACGACTTCTACTCGGACTCTGTTCAATAATAATTGATGGAATTTTAAGAAGTTGCAGAGAGCAAAAAAAAAACCACGCCAGAAATAATTTGCATATTTGGTGAGCTACTGTTTGTGTCACATCCACATCCATATCCATTGTCCATTGTCCATCATGTGGTCCATCCACCATCATCATTGTCGTCCATTAAATCATTAAAGCGTTGAATTTCCAAAAAATTTACATTCAAAGTTAAAATTGTTGTCTGCACATGAATTATTTCCAGTAGCCTTTCAAAAAAAAAAAAACAACGAATTTTTATTTTATTTTCAGAATTTTAAATGAGCTGACAAATGCCCTTAAATGTCTTAACAACGTGGCCTAATTGACAATTAATTAAAAAGACATTTATTTGAATCGGTTTGAATCTTACTTAGCAGAGCATTAAACTTTAAGCGACTGCATGGTGTTGCGTCAAAATATCAAAGGAAAGTTCGAATACAGTTTACGAAACTTTAAAACATCTGAGCAGAAGAATAATTTTGTTGTTGTTGTTCTGTAATTGAGAAACTTTGAATTGTCGTAGCTCCAGTTTACATATGTATTTCCAACAACAACAACGTCGATTAAATTACTACATACCCTCCATACATTAGGACAACAAGTACAGAAGAGAAACGGCTAAGCATGTGTATTGTCCAAGAGAAAGATTCCAGGAACCGAAAGCTGAACCTATTGCATTCCTTCTAATGAGCGGTAATGAAAGAATCGCAATAGTAAAGGGTCCGCCAAATAACTTTTTTTTTTAAATGCTTTAAAAAAAGAAAACTACTGAATATTTTCTCAAATTTCTTTCTTTTTTATTTGAAAGTACAATCCTTCCGGTTAATAATGGAAAATAATTTCATTCAAATGGCTGCCTCGGCTGGCCATGCAGTAGCCTACACGATCGGTCCGAATTTTAAGCACATTATCGATTGTGTGCAGCTGTATTTCACCAATCGCTTCACGAACATTGTCCTTTAAAGCGTCAATTGTCACTGGCTTGTCGGCGTAACACTTATCTTTGACGGTACCCCACAAATAATAGTCCAACAGTGTCAAATCGCAGCTCCGAGGTGGCCAAACGACATCAGCTCTGCGGCTGATAATTCGATCTTCAAAAACAGGGCGCAAAACATCGAGTGTAGTTTCGGCTGTGTGGCACGTAGCGCCGTCCTGTTGAAACCAAATGTTGTCAATATCCTCCTCTTCAATGTTTGTGAACAAAAATTCGTTCAACATGGCCCGATAACGATCGCCATTGACTGTATGAAACGGCCACTCTTTGCTTATTTTCGTAGAAAAATGGCCCAATTATGCCTCTGGACCAAAAACCGCACCAAACAGTGACTCGTTTTGGGTGCGTCGGCTTTTCAATGTATGCGTGCGGGTTTTCTGTGCCCCCAAATGCGACAATTTTGCTTGTTTACATATCCGCCAAGATCAAAATGAGCTTCAGCTGAAAAGATGATTTTTTTTTTGCCAAAATCGGCATCTTTTGTAAGTCGATCACAGGCCGACTTAGCGAAGCGAAAACGCATTGGATGATCAATTGGCTTCAAGTCCTGAACCAATTGGACTTTGTATGGCGTCATACCAAGGTCTTTATGCAAAATTCGACTCAATGATGTCTCCGAAATGTTCAATTGTTGAGAACGACGGTGAATTGATGTTGATGGCGCTTCATGCACACTTATTGCCACAGCAGCAGCAATATTCTCGGGTGTAAGCACTGTTTTTGGCTTTTCACGCTTTGGTTTATCGATGAGGATGCCAGTTTCTTTCACTTTTTTCACAAGACAACGAACATACGGAGCTGACGGTGCCTCTCTTCTTCCAAAATCCGTACGCAATTTTCGCACACTTTCTGCAACATTGCCATGATTTTCAAAGTAATGTCGTAATATTTCCCAGCGTTGTTCAAGCGTATACATAACCATACATATTCGTTCAGCGGAAGGATAAAACTAATTGTCTGTCAAATCAGACATGAGCTAAGTGTTACCATTCACGAAATAAGCACTAGTTGAAAAAAAAAACGTTAGATGGCGGACCCGATACAAGGCAAATCAAGAAGACAATAATTCTCCTTTTATACAGGTCACTCCAACGCTGTCTATCTGCAGTACTACACATGTCCTCATGCTGCCAACGAAATAGAGTCTCCTCATATACTCGATCTTGTATAAAATACGGAAACTAGCATATTTTGGTATAATCGGAGTCAATAAAAGTTCAGTCAGTCTTGTCTGAAGCGCGGTGTGTTTGAAGAGAGTTATTGTGGTTTTGAAGGTCTCCGTTACAAAGATCTGTCGAACAATTGTCTAGTAATTGTTATTGTTTATGCAATGGGTGTAAACAGCGGAATAACAAAGACGAGCAATTGTTGTTGTTTACATCAAGTTGTGAACAGTGGCACGCAGAATTGTACGAACAATAAAGAATTTTAATTAAAACTAAACACAGATTTATTTTTATTTTTATTCATAATCTACGAGCTCATATTTTTAACGTTTTTAAAAGGTAAAAATCCTAAAGTGGCGCTGGAGACTCTGTTGGATTTAAGCCCGTTGCACATGGTAGTGAAAGCAAGAGGTGTTCTATATTGCACCATGGCTAATGGGAGAGAATCTGTCATAAAGCGTTGCTGAATATTCTGTTGGATTTAAGCTCATTGCACATGATAGTGAGAATAAGAAGTACGAAGTCTATGGTGTCCTATAGTGCCTTATGGCTAATGGGATACAAGTCTAATACGATATCCAATGACAAATCGAGTGTTAGACAACACTCTCCTTAATTTTCTCTTAAGCATAATCAGTACCCTTTATAATTTTAGAAAATGCAACGCAATGCTCTGAAGTAGTAAGAGTAAGGAGGCCTACTTACTTACTTGGTTATTACAACCCTTTGGTCAGGATTAAAACCCAGCTCCTCACACCATCCATATTGTGCACGTTAATTTTATTCATGAGTTTAGAGACAACAGATGTTTGAGAAACTTTTCATGGCAATTGTTTTTTACTCTCGGAGTTCTTGCAAGAAGACTAATGAGATGAATGCCTTTAACGCACCACCTACTAGGCTAAGGCTACATTTACGTTTTTAGAAAGGGCCTGTGGTATACGGTTGGCTTAAGGACAGATATTGGAACAGAGGCGGGGTGTTGTGTTCATTTCCGTAGTGAAATTTTAAGAAGAAATGGAAAAAATTCACGGATATCTTACAAGGTATCGAAAGATGTGTTTAAAGCAACTTGAATAGGAAGTACAAAGAATGGGACATAGAAATACTAAGGCCACCATCCAAGCAGTCGGCTCGTATGAAGTTGCCTCAAAAATAGTACGTGACTGTCTAGGGAAGCTGAATTAGCAGAACAGTAGAATTAGGGTAATATTCTTATATATTACAGCTGCTGCAGGAGTTCATTGCAATGAACAGCACACTTCCATGCCACTAATAGGGTCACAACCTTTTTGTGGAGTAGGAAGCGAAGTTTGAAAGGGTGAACTTGACGAAAAGGATGATGTTGGTAGCTGATGATTCTTGTCAACCCAGATGGATGTAAGACATTCGAGGTTTTTGCTGATTAAATACAATAAGAGTAGATTTTACAAACGAATCAGGCTATCCAGAGGTAGCCTGAGAATAGCAACCAGTTTTCAAAATGGGTACTGTAGACCTAAACAACACTTGTTCAGTACGCTTCAAGCCGTGTAGATACATAGATTCTGTGAGGAGAACAACGAATCACCAGAATTCATACTTGGAACCAGAGCGGCGTGTAACGAGCAGTTGTGTGATACCGAACAACATCCTGAAGTTCTACAGGGTGACAGAATTGAGAGAAACATTATAGGGGTACACTTTATATAGATCAGAGGTCAGCAATAAATCGGTTTTTCGCTACACATAAGCACTCATGAAATTTTGAATATAAGTGAGTCCAACAATATTGAAATTTTACTTCACTACTTTGATTCATTCATACTCACTACACGACGTTGATTTATTAGTACAGGTTGCACTGAGCATGCGTACAAAATTCACATCAAACTCATACCATTCAAAATATGTTTGATTCATAAGCCTCTATTCATTTAGATTCATAACTTTAGAAAAGTCTTAGTTCTTGTTGCATTTACAACAAAAAAAAAATAAGACAGGGCAGCAAACACACAACCTTCTAGTGAGTATTTTAGTGTTCGTACTCGAATCATACTTATTTTGTGCTTCGTGTATATGTTGCGGTGTGGAGAGTCGAAATCAACAACATCATACATGTTGTTAAGTATGAGTATGATGAGTACTTCAAACTTTGGATATGAGTAGAAGTTCCATGATGTTAAAATAAATATGAATGCGTATAAATATCAGACATTATGAGTGTGATTCGATTCTACTCATCTTTTTGAATACTCATTGCAGATCTCTGCTATAGATTGAGGTTAGTACAGTAAATCGTAAGGTGGCAGTACTGTAGCTTATCTATAGCACATGACAATAAGAATACAGTGGATTACCATTTAAATCATATTGCTGTACTAGAGCAGGAGAGGGGTCACCTTTTTTATTCCACACATTTTATGTGAGGTTAGGTTAGAGGACGCGTACTTGTCAATTAAGACAAGTACAGTACCCGGAGGTCGAATTGACCCATTGTACAACGTCCTAGATTCTCACACCACTTATGTTGTGTGTGTTAATTTTATGCATGAGTGGTGGGACCAACGACTCCGAACGACAGATTTTATTTATTGAGAAACTTTTCATGGCAATTTTTATTTACTCTCAGAGTTTTTGCCAGAAATCTACTGAGAGGAAGTCGCCGAAAAAATACTCTTTGTATTTTGTCTTTGATGCCTGGCCTGGGGCTCGAACCCAGGCTTTTTCCACAAATTTACTTTCTTACCTATTTGGACTGTAACGACGAAAAGTGCTAACGGCTTCGATTATTTCAAAAAAAAAATTTGTATGGCAAAATTTTTCAAAATTTCGGAACCGTGTTAAGCAGGCTCTTTTTGACAAAGTGAACTATCAACGGCAGGTCCCCAATGTAGGAGAGCTGTGTGCTCCCTATTTAATAAAAGAAATTTAGAAATTGCTAATCTTTGGGTCACCTGGTACTCCTGTCTGTAGTGTATGTCCTTTCTCGTATGTCCACATTTAAATGGCCACATACTTTAAATCATCAAAATTACAACAAACAAAGATTTTTTATTCTAAAAAGATGCATTTGTTCTAAAAATGCTATCGAAATTGTAAAAGTTTTTAAAAGAATTTTTCAAAGAAGTACTAAAAAAGGGTACTTTTGAGCCTTTAAAAGTACCTTTTATGCTCTTTGTAATGCAAAATATAAGAAAGAAAACGTCGTAATATTAATTAAGGCTTCTAATTACGTAAAGCAAAAAAAAAGGAAAACTTAAGGAAAAGAGAAAAAACAGAAGAAAATCCCACAGTCTTTAACACTTGAGGTCTTAAATTGTTTAGCAATGGTTGGAGAGTACTGCTGCTGGAGTACGTATTTTTTTCGTTCTCTTGGCATTAATGGTGTTGGCTGTAATTTTTTCTTCCTTGTTTTTTTCCCTTTTTGCTACTTTAAGCTGTCAACACATGCCTTAGTGGCTTAATTCTTGGTAACTTCTGTGCCATCAACCAACCAACATTTATAATTTTGTTACGTACGAAAATTTCTTACTTCGTCTGCTTAAGCAAAGAAGGGCAAGGAAAATGTAGCAGCAGCAGCAGCCAAAGAGTAGAGGAAAAATTATGTAATTAATGCCTTAAAAAAGCTACCAACCAGTTGCCTGTGCCTTAATGTGTGTTGCAAGTGTAATGTTGCATTCGAGAGTTACAATTTAAACTTGAATACTTAGTTTGTGTGGCATGCCTCATATACTACTTATATGTTTGTTTGACTGAGTATGTATATGATTGATTTGGTGGCAATGTATTTTGTTTTACCATACCATTCTTAATGAGTGTGTTAGAAAAATGCTTCGTGTGAAATCTGTTCAAAGCCATCTTTGGTTTTGTTTTCAAGTTGAAAACAATGATTTTTTCATTGTTTTGCTTTCAAGAGCCATAATTTAAAACAAAGTCATTTAAATGTTATTGTATTGTTGTTGTACATACAAAACGAGGACCGTAAAACTTTGAAGATTTATTTGGCTTTTAAAATGTGTTTTCTAAAGGCCGTGTGGTATAGAAAAAATGAACACAAAGAAATCTCAAGTTCATGATCTTGTTCGTGTAGACACTCTGCCATATTTTAAATGCAACAGCACAAGAAAAAAAAAGAAGAAGAAGAAACAGAGAGAAAAAACTCCTCCTTTTTGCAACATCGATAACCAAGTCAAAGTCAGCTAGTCAGCTAGTCAGACAGCCGGCCAGCTAGCTAGTCAAGTTACCAGTCATTCATCAATTCATTCAGTTTTTAAGTCATAAAGTTAGTCCGCCAGTCATTCAGTCAGTCAAATGCACGTTTCTTGCGACGTTCAGTTAGGCGGCTATGCTTCTGTTTCTGTTTATGTTTCTTTGTAATGCCCCCCCCCCCCCTGTTCATATCCCCCTCTACAACTCTCTCTCTCTTTCTCTCTATCTCCCTCTCTCTCAATAGAATAATAATAATTCCAGTGTTATTTTATGGTTTTGGTATAAGAAAACATTGGATTTTTTTTAAGTCTTCGGCCTCTTGACCACAGCACGTAGCCTCAGTATAATTTCAGACGTTTTTTTTTCTATGTGGTTGTGGCTGATATTCAAGGGTATAGCAATGCACGGCCCCATATTTTGTCTTGCCATAAACGTAGTCAGGGGCTTTATTTTGATTACATGGTTGGATTTCTTACTCTACTCTGCTCTGCTTAGCTCAGCTCATAATCGTAAAGGGGCCTGATGCTGTTGGCTGTTGTGTTCCAAAAGAAAATGATGGTCATTGCTAGATTTACTGTGAAGGGGGGGGGGGGGGGGGATGGTAAACTGCTGTTTTGTTTTAAACCGTCTGTACTGGACCATCGACAAATCCCAAGTCTGTCAGCCTTAATTTCTTTTCTTTTTTTCTGGCTTTCGTTCGTTCATTCAGTTTTCCATTCAATTGTTTAACCAGCAGCCAGCTTCAGAAGCAGCTTCTTTACGTTTTCCTATCATATCGTATCTCTTTGGTGTATACAACAATACTACTTGCAACATTTCAGTCGTAACATAAAAAACATCGACAACAACAACAACAACATCAACAGCAAAAAAAAAAAATCACAAAATAATGTAAATCCACCCATTTTTATATCAAAAAAAAAAAGAAGGAAAAAAATGAAACAAAAATGTTTTTTCTGTTTACCGTAGAAAATAATAAAAAAAGAAAACAAACGAACAGAATCCGAACTCCTTGTCTTCTTTTGCCATCTTGTTTTTTTGTAGTTATTCGTGTTGTTGTTGTTGTTTTATTATTTCGTTTTTATGGTACCGAAATATAAAAACGAAGAAGAAAAAAACCGTATTTATCAGATCTCCTTCCATCTTACCATTGGCCCTTTTTTATAGCAGCTACTGGGATCCATATAGCAAACAGTGCCTTAAAGGTATGAAATCATTCAGCAAGTTTAAATCAAAACAAAAGTGATGGGCTTTTATTTAAATCCTAATCTAATTAAATAAGATAGGTATCAGAGATCTGCAATGAGTATTTAAAAAGATGAGTAGAATCGAATCATACTCATAATTTCTGATACTTATACGCACTCATATTTATTTTAATATCATGAAACCTCTTTCTACACATACATATTCAAAGTTTGAAGTACTCCCCGTATTCATACTTAACAACACGTATGATTTTGTTGATTTCGACTCTCCATAACTCAACATATACACGAATCACAAAATAAGTATGAAGCGCGTATGAACACTAAAGTACTTACTAGAAGGTTATTTTTGTGTTTGGTCTGCTTACTGCTCTGTTGTCTTTTTTTGCTTGTGTGTCTGTTTTCTTTTTTGTAACTGCAACAACAACTAAGACTGTAAATTTTGATGAATGATTCGGAGTCACTCGTATCATTTATAAGCAAAATAAGAGTATTTTTCTAAAGTTATGAATCGGAATGAGTAGGCTTATGAATCAAACACATTTCGAATGGTATGAGTTTGATGTCAACGTTGTATGCATACTAATTGCAACCTGTACTTATAAATCAACGTTGTGTAGTCAGTGCGAATGAATCAGAGTAGTGAAGTTAAATTTCAATATTGTTGGACTCACTTATATTCAAAATTGCATGAGTGGTTATGCGTAGCGAAAAAACGATTAATTTTTTATCTCTGGCAGGTCTTTAGTGGTATCATAAACAGACACTTACGCATTTGGGGCTAAGTATTGATGGCCAAATAATGCGAAGAAACTAACCTTGTGTTGAGAAATAATAATGCTTCAAAGTAATGGAAATCAATAGCATCCGAAACATTTAGTAATTCTCAAAATCCTTTAGTGGGGCAGAAATAAACTGTCAAGACCATACATAAGGAACCTGATACCTATAACCACTGGTTAATGATGCGCACAAGATAAATTAAATGATTCCCTATGGTCTTCCAATTATAAGAAAAGATAAAACCGGCCAGAAGTCGCCGTAGTGTAGTAGGTAGTGTGTTGATTTATTAGATGTGAACCACGGTTCAAATCCCAGGTCAGACATCAAAACGAAATATACAAAAAATATTTCTTCGGTGACTTCCTCTCAGCAGATTTCTGGCAAAAACTCTGAGTGTTAAAAATAAAAATTTCCATGTAAAGTTTCTCAAAAATCTGTCGTTCGGAGTCCAATTTAAACTGTAGGTCCCGCTACTCATGTGCAAAATTAGCACACACTATAAGTGGTGTGAGAAGCTAGGTCGTAATCCTAACTGAAGGGTTGTAAATACCAATTATGTATGTATGTATGTACAGTAATCCTTCGATTTACGTCGCCCCGATTAACGTTGTTTCTAACTTTTAAGTTTTTATGTTCCTTGTTAAAAACATACTACTTTGTAGTATGAGCAATATAAAATTCGATTTACGTCGTTTCGATTTACGTCGCCTTTTTTTTGGAACCAACTGCGACATAAATCGTGGGATTACTGTATGTAATACTGCCTAAGTATGGTACCAACTTAAGTTGTCTTCCTGGCTGCTAGTCAATGTTTTAAGTGCAAAAAAATCCACAACTGTCGTATTGTAGTACGTGAAGTCACTCGTATGTGCGCAATCAACTTTCGTTCAAAGCCAGTTAAATCCATTAAATCTCATTACAACAGAAAATGTTAATTTTATGACGATATGAGTCGTGTGCCAATTCGTTAGAAATCAAAATTTCGTTATGATCTTGAGCAAGAGTATATTTAGCTACCCGGAAGACTTAAGAATCCAGTAGGTAATGTGGGAGAACCCATGCTTCAAACCATAGTTCAGACACCTCAAACAAAAACGAAAAAATATTTCTTTCGACAACTTCCTCTCAGCAAAACTTCCTCCTGAAAAAACCTGTGAGAATAAAATAGAATTTCAACGTAAAGTTTTTCAAAAATCTGTCACTCTAAATCCACGTTCACGATAAGTCCTACCACTGATGAATAAAATTAACAAACACAACATGGGTAGTGTGACAAGCTCGGTTGTAATCCGGACTAAAGGGTTGTAATGACCAATTAAGTAAGATTATAGGTGCAAGTGATTCGATTTGATTCAGACGATGCCGAGAGAAGAAATAGAGAAGCAGTAGCACTAAATTACGGTGATAATCATCGGTTTGTACTTCCAGACAGAGATTCAAATTAACATCACGGTCAAACCTACCACTCTAGTAGTGCAGTCATAGGCATAGTTTTGGAACCACAATAGTGTAGGCCTCTCCAATTACTTTGAGTGAATTTCTTTAAGTTGTACCAATTCTGTGATATACAAACACGATCAATTTCGGTTTGTATTAATAAAATGAGGCTCTGAAATCCTCCTCCATAAAGTTCAACAATTGTTCTTGAGCCCCTTATAAGAATATAACGCAAACAAACAACGTAAGGGGCAATCCCCAACTTGAAAATAAATAGGACTCCAGAAATAAAATTTCTAATCATTACATTGAAGTCGCCGTAGCCTAGTAGGTAGTGTGTTGGCTTATTATACCTAAAGCCAGGGTTCTAGCCCCAGGCCAGACATCGAAACAAAACACAAAAAGTATATTTGCGGCGACTTCCTCTCAGCAGATTTCTGGCAAAAACTCTGAGGGTAAATACAAATTGCCATGAAAAGTTTCTCAAAAATATGACGTTCGGAGTCGACTTTAAACTGTAGGTCCCGCCACTCATGTGTAAAATTCGCACACACAACATAAGCGGTGTGAGAAGCTAGGTCGTAATCCTGACTGAAGGGTTGTAAAGACCAATTATGTATGTATGTATGTACAGTAATCCTTCGATTTACGTCGCCTCGATTGACGTTGTTTCGATTTACGCCGTCAAATTTTTTGTTGCCTATAACTTCAACTTGCATCGCCATTCGGTTTACGTCGCCTTTTTTTTTGAACCAACTGCGACGTAAATCGAGGGATTAATGTATGTAATACCGCCTAAGTATGGTACCAACTTAAGTTGTCTTCCTGGCTGCTAATCAATGTTGTAAGTGCAAAAAAATTCGCAACTGCCATATTGTAGTACATGAAGTCACTCGTAAGTGTACAATCAACTTTCGTTCAAAACCAGTTAAATCCATTAAATCGCATTACAACAGAAAATGTCAATTCTATAACGATACGAGCCATGTGCCAATTCGTTAGAAACAAAATTTCGTTATGATCTTGAGCAAGAGTATATTTAGTTACCCGGAAGTCTTAGGAATCAAGTAGAAGAACCCATGCTTCAAACCATAGCTCAGACACCTCAAACAGTCACTAAAAAATATTTCTTTCAACAACTTCCTCTCAGCAAAACTTCCTCCTGAAAAAACCCCCGAAAATAAAGTAGAATTTCAACGTAAAGTTTCTCAAAAATCTGTCACTCTAAATCCACGTTCACGATAAGTCCTGCCAATGATGAATAAAATTAACAAACACACAAAATGGGTAGTGTGACAAGCTCGGTTGTAATCCGGACTAAAGGGTTGTAATGACCAATTAAGTAAGATTATAGCTGCAAGTGATTCGATTTGATTCAGACGATGTCGAGAGAAGATATGGAGAAGCAGTAGCACTAAATTACGGTGATAATCATCTGTTTGTACTTCCAGACAGAGATTCAAATTAACATCACGGTCAAACCTACCACTCTAGTAGTGCAGTCATAGGCATAGTTTTGGAACCACAATAGTGTAGGCCTCTCCAATTACTTTGAGTGAATTTCTTTAAGTTGTACCAATTCTGTGATATACAAACACGATCAATTTCGGTTTGTATTAATAAAATGAGGCTCTGAAATCCTCCTCCATAAAGTTCAACAATTGTTCTTGAGCCCCTTATAAGAATATAACGCAAACAAACAACGTAAGGGGCAATCCCCAACTTGAAAATAAATATGACTCCAGAAATAAAATTTCTAATCATTACATTGAAGTCGCCGTAGCCTAGTAGGTAGTGTGTTGGCTTATTATACCTAAAGCCAGGGTTCTAGCCCCAGGCCAGACATCGAAACAAAACACAAAAAGTATATTTGCGGCGACTTCCTCTCAGCAGATTTCTGGCAAAAACTCTGAGGGTAAATACAAATTGCCATGAAAAGTTTCTCAAAAATATGACGTTCGGAGTCGACTTTAAACTGTAGGTCCCGCCACTCATGTATAAAAATTTAACACGACATAAGTGGTTTGAGAACTAGGTCGCAATCCTGACTGAAGGGTTGTAATGACCAATTATGTATGTAATCATTACGCTCACTACATATTTACACAAAACATAACTTCTAGGCAAAGACAGCTGGCAACCCTATTATTCTAGAACCTGTTACAACAAACCAAACCCCTGCTTAGCTAGAAAAACCTGGTTAATGAAACTGAAACAAAACGAAAAAGATGAAGATAAGAATAAGAGGATTTAACGAAAAGCTATAAAAAAATTCTGTGGACACATTCTAGTTAGAGTGCGTATTGTCCAAGCCGTTCTCGACTGTAGCTAGGTACTGTCTAAAATCATAGAGCTTTTAGGTAACTACCTATGCAACCCCGGTCTTGATGGGGAGAAACAGAAAATTATGCATCATCCTCTGATTAACAAACCAGCTTGAAAGGACATGAGATGGAAAACCTAGGGCTACCTAAAAATGGAATCAGATCCGAGATATTTCTGCTCATTCTCACTTTATTCTTTCTTAGCTCTGAATTAAGGAAGGCGACCATTGTTATTTTCTGTACACTCGTATATGCTCCGTCTGTTATCCTCCTCTTCAGTTTTTTTTTTTTTTTTGGTTCGGAAGTTTTTAAGGCAACATATGCATGGTGGAGGCTGGGGGTTTATGAAACCCCCTCCATATATACTTTATTTTTCATTTTCGATTTCGTTTTTTTTTTTGCAAGAGTTTTCAAGGAAAAAGGGAAAAAACCAACTAAAGGAGGAAAAGAACAGCAAAAAAAAGAAAAGAGGAAAAAATGATGGAAAAAAGCAGCAGCAAGCACAGTACCAGAATGAATTACAATTTTTTGTATTGGACTTCAGTGAAACGTGACTAAAATGTAAATGCCAGAATTTTCACCAGACAACAAATGAAATGAAGTGAAACAACAGCAGCAGCACGGAGTGAAACGAGTGAATTTTTAAACTCTGTATGTGCGTATTGTGGCAACAACAACAATTGCAATGGCAATGGCAATGGCAACAGTAACAGCCATGACTGCATGGCATGGCAGAGCCAGCAACTGTTTAACAGAGGCTCCTCTTATGCACGTGAGGGTACTCCATTCCACTAAGCTGCTATCAAATGAAATCTCTTTTCCAATTTCCAATTCCATTCCATTTTTTTTCTTTGCTACCCAAATGGCAGTTAGAATTTTAATTCGAAGGAATTTTTGTTATTTCGATTCGATATTTTTTTTCTTTTTTTTTTTTTTTGTGGTGGAAAGTCATGATGACGATGATGGCAAAAGTAACAGAATCACCATCCGCATCAGCATCGGCATCAGCATCAATATCAGTATCAGTATCAACAAATTCTCATTATCTTCGAGCAGAGCGATAAGTAAGGAGTAACACACACAGGGTAAATAAGAAAAATAATTTAACAGGCTATTCAGGTTTCATTTTCAATTTTTTTCTCTTCCTTTTCTTCTCTTCTCTTTACTTTTCAGTTTGAAGTTTGATTGTGATTTCTAGACAAATGCACTCTATTTTCCTCCTTCTTTTTTGTGAGTGACAACCGAACAAGACAAAACTGACAAATGAAGGGGGACTGTGTCCTCTTAAAGCCACATGGATTAGAAATATGTACTTGGATCTGCATCCCGTTTACATGAAATTTGTAAAATTGTCTACAACATCCACGAGCTTTAGATGGAGGCTAATGGACTCGATTGCAAAGAAGGGGAAACCCAGATGGGTAGTGAATACTTTCAATTTCGATCTATTAATAGGCTTTTGGCTGTTGGTTCATTAAACATGAGTCCGTGGTTCAATCCTTGGTTCAGACATCTGAAAGAAAAAGCGAAATACGAAAAAATATTCCTTTCGGCGACATCCACTCATCAGTTATCCGACAAAAACTCTGCAAAATTTCCCAAAAGTCCATCGCCCGAAGACGAGTTTAAACTGTAGGTTCCACCACTCGTGGATAAAATTAGCACACCTAACATGGATGGTGTGAAAAACTAGGTTATAATCCTGGCTAAAGGGTTGTAATGATCAATTAAGAAATTTCCTTTTTCAAGTCACTAAACAAGCTCAATCAAGTTACTCTTGATACTATGCAGTGCAAGACATGTTTGACGATTTTTAAGGGGTCCACTGAAACATATTGTTACGAAAATGAAAAATCAAGATACTGGTATTTTGCTTTTAAATCGCTTAACATTAAAATTTATAAACAAAAGCTACAAAAACAAAACAATGTAGTAAAGAAATCGTACTGCTTAATATAACAACAAACACCAGCATACAAAAAAATGGTAAACAAGTAAACAAAAATCAACAAACAATACTACAAGAATGAATGTAAACAAAATACACAAACAACAGTAATGAATGTAAACAACGTTGTTCACATTTATAGAGATTTCGAGAAGGCGCCTTCAACAACATTCATTAGACTGTTTACCCTGCCATAAAAAGGCAATCCAAAACAGGCGACCGGTGTTAGTGAAGTTCAGTTCATCTTGTGTGAAAACACGATGCGTTTGAAGAGAGTAATCGTGATTTGAAGATCTCAGTTACAAAGATCTGTCATATAATTGCTTAGTGATTGTTATTGTTTATACAAAGGGCGTACACAGAGAAATAACACAAAGAAAAGCAATTGTTGTTGTTTACATCAAGTTGTGAACAGTGGCACATAGAATTGTGCAAATAATAAAGAATTTTTAATGAAACGAAACGCAAATTTAATTTTTATTTTATTTGCAATCTACGTGCTCATATTTTAAACGTTTTTAAAAGGAAAAAAACGTAACAATATTCTACAAACCGTCTGAACTGTCATCCTAGGTGTGTATTTAATTTCACTTTAAGCGAGGCATGTGTGAAACAAGGACCTCGTATTTAATATATGAAATTGGGAATCTTGTAAAAGTTGTAAGCTAACCATACAGTAATCCCTCGATTTACGTAGCAGCTGGTACCAAAAAAAGGCGACGTAAATCGAAACGACGTAAATCGAATTTCATATTGCTCATACTACAAATTAGTATGTTTTTAACAAGGAACTTGAAAAAGTTACAGTAATCCCTCGATTTAAGTCGCAGTTGGTTCCAAGAAAAGGCAACGTAAATTGAAGTTAAAGGGAACAAAAAATTTGACGACGTAAATCGAAACAACGTTAATCGAGGCGACGTAAATCGAAGGATTACTGTACAGAGGTCATATAACCTTCAATGCCTGCATTTCCTCAACTTCATTTAGAAATATCCTACGTTTCTTGAGCAGTATGAACGAAATAACATTGGAAACCATGTTAGCTGCAGGATTGTCACGATATAGGGGCAGTAGGATGCAAGTTATTCCCTACAGCAGTGGCATATCACCACTGGTATGCAGCTACAGATGCAAACGAAATCAAATTACAGTCCAGAAACAGAATTTGTAAGTCATAAAAGCTTAAATTCGATAGAAATTTAAAAACCCTTAGAAATGCAACACAAAGTCTTTGAAAAATTGACTTTTTTGGGGGGAGGGACTTTAAAAAAAAAATTAAAAAGTTCCTTGCAAGTCCTTTAAAAATCCCTTTGAGAGCCTTTAAAAACGTACAGGGTATTCCTTTTTTGTTTTGGTGTAAAAAAAAAATTAAAAACATGGCGGCTTTTTTGGCAACTCTTAACACAAAACAAACGCCATTAAAAGAAGAATTTTTTGTTGCTTGAATTTGAATATCGACGAGGATAAGATAAGGAAAAGAAAATGTTGCAACTTAAGCTAAAAATTCTCAATTGTTTTTGTTGTTGTTGTTGTGGTTACTATTTGGTGTCTACAGCTACAATTGTCGACATTTTAGCTTTTTGCGGTTTTCGTCTTTTATTGAGGTGAAGGGCTGTGGTATAACTCTGGATTCCTTTTTTCCTGCAATAGTTGTTGTTGAAGGTAAAACATACACTCAAACACACACATACAGAGGGTTTTGTAAAACAAATGCTATTTAAAAGCAGAGAAGGCACAACGAAAATTTTCAATGACTGCTTGGCTGGCTGGTTGGTTGGCTGAATTGCAATTGAGGCATACAAGGCATTAAAAACCAAACACATATACACACACATATACATATGCAGTTACAATCTACTGTTTATCTGAAGCAAAAGAGAGAAAAAAAAACCAACACTTTGAAAATGTTTTCGTTTTTTTTTTCTCTTGCAATCGAGCTTATCGCGTATAACAACGATTATTTTTTTGCTCCCCTAAACGTTTTTCCTTTCTTTGTTTTCTTTGTTTGTTTTTTTTCTGTTCTGTTTCTTCAATGTCTTTTGTTTTTCTTAAAAGCTGCCACAATATTTCTTATGTTGCACATACACGTACACTCAAGCACACACATGCATGCATGTGTTGTTAAATAAAATGTTGAACATTTTTGTTTTGCAAAAAAACAAAAAGGAAGAAAAAAAAAATTAAAAAAAACGAAAGAAAAACGTTAAGAAATCTTTTATGAAGAGCATGTTTGTATAGGCAGCCGTGGCAAAGCATTGCTGCAACGTACGTGTAGTATATTGCGTGCCTGCTGCTGCTGTTACTGTTGTTGCTGTTAGTGCCACCATTTGTTTGTTCAACGCAATGTAGAACGTATATAAAAAAAAACAACACAGAAAAAAAAAGGAAAAAGAAAATGAAAAAATCTTTATCAAGATAAAAACGTTTTATATAAACGCCTCAGTTGTGTTCTTCTACTCTGTCGTTTATATTTTTTTTTTGTTCTTTTAAAGCATATACGATATGTACGTGCATATTTATATATGATATGAATACATAACATAAGCATATGTGTTCCTTATATACTTTTATGCATAGATATGCCTCTTTATTTACATACACACTCGCTTATTACTTATGCTTCCTCCATATGTTACGTTGCGTTGCGTTACGTTACGATATTTGTGCGATAATAATTCGTCTTATCGCTTACATTGTTGTTCTTCATCAAACACAGCTTTAAAGGAGTGCTTTAATTTAGTTTGGTTCGTTTCATTTTATTTCGTTTTTGAAAATCTTCGTTTAGAATTTATAAAAATAAGGGGGAAAAATACAAAAAGGTACCGAAAAAGTTCTTAACGAAAAGTACTCAAAAAAAAGTACTTTTAATGTAAAATCAATATCAATACATTGGTACTTTTTATACATGAATAAAGACTATATTGCTTCAAGAGATCAGCAATGAATCGTTTTTTCGCTACTCATAAGCACTCATGAAATTTTGAGTCAACAATATTGAAATTTAACTTCACTACTCTGATTCATTCGTACCCACTACAACGTTTATTTATAAGTACAGGTTTTCAATGAGTATGCGTACAACGTTGACGTCGAACTCATACCATTCGAAATATGTTTGATTCATAAGATTCATAACTTTAGAAAAATACTCTTATAATGCTTAGAAACGGTTGGAGTGTCTCGAGTGTCAGTCTTAGTTGTTGTTGCATTTACAACAAAAGAAACAAGACACATAACCAAAAAAGACAACAGAGCACCAAGCAGAGCAAACACACAACCTTCTTGTGAGTATTTTAGTGTTCATTCGCGAATCATACTTATTTTGTGCTTCGTGTTCAAGTTAAGTTATGGAGAGTCGAAATCAATAACATCATACGTGTTGTTAAGTATGTATACGATGAGTGCTTCAAACTTTGAATATGCATGAGTAGAGGTACCATGATATTAAAATAAGTATGAATGCGTATAACTATCAGAAATTATGAGTATGATTCGATTTTACTCATCTTTTTGAATACTCATAGTTGATCTTTGATTTATACATCCACAATTAATATAAAAAGTACCAATAGTATGAGAAAATAATAATAAAAAGCAAATGTGAGAAATGTACATTTACATAATAAAAAAGTACCATTACATAATAGAAAAAAGTACCAAAACATATTAAACTTTAAAAAAGTGCCACATTTAATGGCCATATTGGAAGTACGCTGCATGAGTTCACTAGGAGGCCAATGACCTATTGTAATGCCCTGCAAATTCCTCTTTGCTAATCTAGTTTAGATTAGATGGCAAGCAAACGCCAATTTAATCCGGAATTTAACACATTCTGACCATTTCGACTTCGCAACCATAGCTGCCAGATTTGACGATTTATCGTCATTTTGACGATTTTGAGCTCCACAAATATCATATTGACGATTTGACGATTTATGCCCTTATTTTGACGATTTTTAAAAATTAAAAATTTACATCATATTCCTAACTTTAGTACATTAAAAGCCACTTTAAGCTTTGTATTTACTTTGCAATTGTTACTATTGGAAATTTATGTTAGTTAAACCAGGGAGTAAAGTATTATATTTTTAAGTAACTTTCGAATATCTGTGATGAGTTTTCTGCATTTTATTCCTTTTTAAACCCTTAAAAGCCAAAAAATTTCAACTCGTGAATAACCTCGTAGTTGAGAATAATTTATCACTTGTCGTTGCAGACAATTTTAAATATTCGAGTATAGCTTCTAATATTACCATCGGAAGATGACCGTTATTTTTGTTCGTACGATCAACACTCAGGGGATGGATGGATGTTATGTGAAGAAGGAAAACGAGAACAGTGTTTATGGACACTAGGCTTGTGTATATTTATAGCATAAGTAATAGGAAAGGCGTCTACAGTGAATTAGTTTCACATACGAATAGTCCGATTAAAAGACGTATCTTTACTGTAATGCAGAGTGCGATCCACTGGCCAATCGACCACATACGGAAGTGGTGGCCGACAAGGACGAGCGTTACGTAAAAATATATGATTTTCGGGAAAAGTCCTCTTACTACGTTCGAGCAAAATCCTTTTGTCGAAGCGATAGAACAGTAAAACACTGTGTGGTTTGCAACGATGCTCCAATGAGCTACTTAACGAGCTACTACGGACTCTCCTGTACACGATCGAGAAACCTCAAAATAGACGTTGAGGCACCGACCCATACATGAGGGTTGTATTCCAGTCTCGGTCGGTTACAAATGGTGTAAGATCATAAGATCTTAAGAAGGAACTGAAAAATGTGTCGGTTGAAGCCAACATTAGACTGAATTTTCATGCTCAGAATGTCAAGAGCTTCTGACTCCTTATTATTTACACCACCCATAGATTAAGACGATGCAATATTATTGCTGCGTTTGTGTACCAATAAACAACACTGGGATAGATTGTTTAATCCTTAAACAATTTTTTCCAGAAAATGATATAAAATATCTCCGTTTTTGGAAAAAAATTAATTAATATTTTTTCTGACGATTTTTTGACGATTTTTTCTCAAATATTTGACGATTTGATGCCTTATTTATCTGGCAGCTATGTTCACAACAAATTTTGCCATTGAATGTGTGGAAATGACACGTAAAGAATCTCTGCCTCTTCGTAGCAAAGGTCTGTTACTAACACATGAGTGCAGAGGTGATCTCTTCCTTTTTCACTGACCCACAACTCCTGCAGAAGTCATTGGAGCAAATGTCATATATTTCGTCATGCTTTAGTGTAAAGCATAGCCATGCTATTTAAGAAAAAAGATAAATGGTCCTCTAATTATCCATATCACTAATTATGTAATCCTAGCTCGTGCCTAAATGCCTCCATCGAAGTTCCGACTCTGTAAAACCACCGCAGAACACCCAGTTTAGTTAACGTGTAAAATATCGGAGATGTTTTATATTCCCTGTAACATGCCTGTTTCAGTTCTGACCAGTTTAGCAGCAAAGCAGTTTCCGAAGATATCTGTATGTCCTGGAACCCATATAAATGTTTCCTTTAAATGATCCTTAATTTTCTTGAAAAATCCCAGGCATTCATGAGAGAGGTCTCGTTCGTTAGGGAAGTCATTGCACTCTGGTTGTCGGATAAATTAGAATACAGAATTCTTAATACATGCCTGAGCCGACTCTGTTCAGTATTTTTGATGTCCTTTATATACACCTGAACAGCTTCACCGTGAACCTCAGATCTTCTCTTCAGAAAGTTATAAGAAATCATATAATCGACTTGAAACTGAAGTCGCCGTAGTCAAATGTTTAGTGTGTTGACCCGTGGTTCAAACACCAGCTCAGATATCTCAATTAAGTAAGAAAGTAATTGACTTGCCTAGTAATTGCTGTGCCTATGGTCCATGTACGGCTGAAATTTAATCGCATTGAGCCTTACAGCCACCATCACAGCCCTTTGTTTCGGCATTAGGTCAGAGTTGAGCCAATAATGCCTTAATTAGAGTAGAAGGAATGACGGAGTGCCTGCGTACTATATCTATCAGTCGGCAGTGGCATTAGTGTTCGCACATTGTGCACCAGACGTGAATACCGCAAAGCAGAATTAGTCTCACCACGGTAGATAGGGTTGCCAACTGTCGTTGTCTACATACAACATATATTGGATGTAGTGGCTCAAGAATAGTAAGGAGCTGTTTGAACAGGCAAAATCAACTAGGCAGAGAAAGTAGAGGCACCGTTCACTGAATTCAATTGTCGATGGAGAGGAACCTTTCTCATTGTTCGTAGTAGATATCATACCGTATGGTAGGCTAGCGTTCAGAGGTCTTCGTAAATGGCTTCTTTAAGGGGAGATAGAAGCCTCGTTGCCGATTATTCATTCTCTAAAGTACTACCTAAAGTAGGGTATCATAGCTGGGAACTAAAAATTTTTATTTTATTTGTGTGCAATGAAGCCCTACATTGCCATGTTTGTCTGGCAATACTGTGTTCTTTACGAGATAAAAGATTTCATGTTTTCTGGATCGATAAAGCCAACATATTTTCAAAATATTAAAGAAGAGAACCTTATATTCCTATCTGTATTGCATCCTTATAAAAAAAATCTAAAGCTAGTGCCCACACAAAATTACCCATTCGAATTATTCACAAACATGTGTGCGACTGACTGTATACTTTTGTTACCCACTATATAAATAAAATGTTCTCAAGCCACCCCAAAGAGAAGTTGTTTCTTCGGCTTTGGAAACTAAAAGAAAATGCATGTTCTCGAGATGATAAGAAAGGAAAAGGAAAAATCACAAGAAAATGGAAAAATAAATATTTGAGAACAGCAACATAGTAACAGTTAGACAGACAGATGGAGAGACAGACAGAGAGAAACACTGAACATTGTTTCAAATACAAAATAACGAAGACTAGAGTACAACATACTAGTACTTACTGGCTGGCAAGAGATATTGCAAGAAATCGTGTTTTGTTTGCAAAAAAACTTGTTTTTTTTAAGATTTTTTAGAATAAAAAAGAATTTTTTTAAATTCAAACGAAATAAAATGTTTGCAAAAGGAAAGGAAAAGAAAAAAAAGTACATACGAGAATATGATTGAAATCAAAATAAAATACTTCGAATAGGATATACTTCAAGAAAAACAAAACAAATAAAACGAATGAAAAACATGATTTTAGAGAAAGGGGGAGAGAGAAATGGATAAAGCAGAACACAGTTGCTCGGCACATGATTTTAGAAAGGGCTATACAAGGTATAACACAGTGGCTCTTTAGGCAGATATCTCCAGTGATTTAAGGGGCTAAACTTTTCTCGAAAAACCTCTCAGAGTAAGATTGTAAGAATGCTATGGTCTCTAAAATCAAATCTAAACCCTCCAATATTAACCCATTAATGCCCGAATTACATTTTTATCTAACGCTTACCGTTTTGTTTTTTACACTCAATTTTCTCTCAGAGCATAAAAACTAAGGCAACCTCTGCTGGCAACTTAAGTTGCCACTGGGCACTAATGGGTTAAAACTGGCTCCTTATGGGGTATTAAAAACCACCTCGCAATTCCTATAAATATCGTTTAAATGACCGCCACAGCTTCTCTAGGTTAAGCGTATCCCAAATCTCCAATTTCCCCTGACTCTGGCGCATAAATCAGTCTGAACTTGACCGATGGCATGGGTAATGTTGTTTCTGACGACCGCTGCGGTTTGTAGCTTATTCGCCTACAGCAAGTAGCCGTGAATACCAAAAAAAAAAAGACTAGAAGGGTCAAATCGCACGATCTCGGTAGCCAGTTCACATCATCTCTACACGAGCTGACCATGCCCTCAAATCGCTAGTGCAGAATATCCAATGTGACATGAGTTGTTGAGAATGTAGCGCCATTTTACTGAAACTACATGTCCTTGATGACCAGATCATCGAATATAAGCCACCAAATGTTGGCAATCATTGCTTGCCGTTGACAATAATGGCCAGGCCAACGTAGTTTGAACGCCCCACCAGGCCCAATTTTTCTCACCAAACAGTGACTTTTTCCTGAGGTATTGAATGGGCTGGCATCCTTGCAAATGCGATAATTTTTTTGTCCATGTTTGTTCTATGAAAATTGGAATGAATTGCCAACTGCTTCTGTCCCCTATTCAACAAACACATGTCGTTGAAGTCGCCGTGGTCTAGTAGAGTGTGTTGATTTATTCGACGAAAAGCCAGGGTTCGAGCCCCAGGCCAGACATCAAAATAAAACACAAAAAATATTTCTTCGGCGACTTCCTCTCAGCAGATTTCTGACAAAAACTCTGAAAGTAAATAAAAATTGCCATGAAAAAGTTTCTCAAAACACTGTCGTTTGGAGTCGACTTTAAACTGTAGGTCCCACCACTCATGTATAAAATTAACACACACACAACATAAGTGGTGTGAGAAACTAGGTCGTAATCCTGACTGAAGAGTTGTGTTATGTATGTCGTTGTCTATGATCGCCAAAGGTGGCTTGGCAAAATAGATTAAAAAAATTACAACTAAATTAACAAATGTAGCTACAAAAGTGGCCGTTATCAACTGTCAAAGTTTAGAAGTCCCTATTGGAAGACTATACACTTGACCCATCTATACATCAAGTCGCCATTTATCTTTATTCTCTGTTGCTTTATTTCTGTTTAATACACCAAGTTTATCCAGCTAAGCAAGTAGTTGGTCTACTGTAGCTGGATTCTAGAATGATAGGGTTGCCATCTATCGTTGTCTACATGCAACATATATTGGATGTAGTCGCTCGAGAATAGTAAGCAACTGTTTGAACAGCAATATCAACTAGGCGGAGAAAATAGGGACACTCTTCTCTGAATTAAATTGGCAATGAAGAGGGAACCATTCTCATTGTAGCAGACTAGCCTTCATGGATTTTTGTAAATGGGCTTTTAAAGGGAGCCTTATAATGATCATGGTAACCGCAGCCAATTATTTATTTTCTAAAGTACTACACGAAGTGTATTGGTTTTCATTGGATTTTTATTTTTACGTAACGGGTTCCAAGTCCTACGCACAACCCAAATTTAACGTCCAGGGGATTGGACGTTAATTAACATCCAGAGGCTGCGCTGGCTCGGCCATGTCGTTCAAATGAAGGAGAATGCTCCGGCGAGGCGGGCTTTTTATACGGTGATCTGCGGAATACGGCGAAGAGGACGACCTTGTTTCTGTTGGAAGGACCAAATCGAGGAAGCCCTGTCATCGAATGGTGCGACCAACTGGCGTAGGCGCTCAAGAAAGATGTGTTAAGGCAGGCCGAAATCCGTTAATCGGGTTGTTAATGACCAATTAAGTAAGTACTACCAAAGAATATGGATATAAAGAATACGCATCATGTAGAAGTAAAATTTCTTATGGCGGGTCGTAACATTACGACCCGCTCTCACCAAAATTATTGATGAGAGGGAGGAAGACAGAAGGAAAATGAACACAAACAAAGAGCGTAACAATGTGTTGCTCTCATCGTACGTATGTACATGTGTATGTATTCTTGTGTTTTTTGATTTAGTTGTCGATCAGACTGCGACAAGAATACATGTACTGCGGATGCTTTATCATTTTATTTCAGAATAACACTCGAAGAATATTTTGTGTTAAAAATGTTTTATGTCATTAGCTGGGCGTATTTTATTTTGTCCCATAGTATAATTTTTTTTAAATGCTTTGGAATGCTCGTTTTTGTTTTCTTTTAATAAAAAATGGTTTTTCATTCTTTTTATTTTTATTTATCTAGAAAACATGGCCTAATTTTTAAGCCAAAGATGGATAGCTTTATATTCTTTTAATAATAAAATCGATTTTTTATTTTATATTTATTTATCCAAAATTATTAAGCGAAAGTTATATAGCTTTACATATGTATGTTGATGAAATGAAAATAAAAATAGAGTATATTACAAACACTTTTATATGGCTGTAAGTAAATAAATTCTCTCAACTTATTTTCTCTCTCTCTCACTCACTAATCCATAACCATAGGCATGTGTTAACCTAGAGGAAAATTGTTAGTAATAATTTCAAGTCTACTTATTAACCCAATGATATGTATATATGATCGGAAAATATAGAAAAATTGTACTGCACTAAGACACTAAGACACCGTATTTAACTTGGCAAGTATTCTTTCAAAAATCGAAATCATTTCTCATTGATATTAGTGAATACTACTGTGATATTTCTTTGGGTGTATAATTGAAGTCTTAAAAAAGCGACATGAACCTTCTTCTTTAAAAACTGACAAGATTTTTACGCTCTTTTTAACGAACATTCTTGATGTTCGTGTCCTATGTGTGTAAAAAGCCGAAAATGTTCTTCCCCTGAGGGACATTGGTGCCGACGTCTGTTTTTAACACCAGAATAAGTGATTTCAGCAAAATAAATAAAAAAAGTGGTCAAACAACGAAAACGCACGATGAGAACAACGCATTGTTACGCTCTTGGTTTCTGTATCATTCCCTTCTATCTTTCCCCCCGCGTCGTGAAATATTTTTGAAAAATATTCCAAAATATGTTAAGATGCACATTCTTTATACTTTATTTTCTTTGGTACTACACAAAGTAGGGTATCATAGCTGGGAACTAAAAATTTATATTTTTTTGTGTGTGAAATGAAGCCCTACATTGCCATGTTTGTCTGGCAATACTGTGTTCTTTACGAGATAAAAGATTTCATGTCGTTTCAAAAAAAAAAAAAACGGCACAGAAAAAATAAAATAAAAAATAAAATACTAAAGTGTAGTTCTAACAACAGTTACAACAACAACAACAATAACCAGCAACTTCACATAAACAATTTTACTGTTGAAGTATTTTTTTCTGCAACAACAACAACTCCTATAAAAGAAATAAAAAAATCTGCTCAAAAGAAAAAAAAGGAAAACTAAAACAGTGGAGTAGGAAAGGGGAGAGGGTCGTACAATTGTTGCTGAATGTTAAAAAAACCAATGCCGACCGAATTGACTTTTTATAAATAGTGTTGTTGTTGTTGTTGTATTTCTTTGATTTTTTTTATTTGTGTGGATCAACCCATACAAATTGTTTGAAAACAGAGAAGAAGCAAAACAAAACAAAGAAGAATAAAAAAAAATTCACTCATGGACAAGCAACATTGAACGTGTACCACCCAATATTTTTTGTTATTATTGAACATAATGTTGTTGCATATTGTTGTTGTTGCTGTTGTTAGCCATATCAGTTAGTAGAAGAAAATATTTTTGTTTTCATGTTTTTTTGTTTTTTCGATTATAATTTACGTTCAATTGTAACGCGTTTGCTTAAGAAGCCAAGTTAGTTGCTGGTGCTGCTGTTGCTGCCTGTCTGATACGGCTTTAAAGGCTGGCTAAGTTTGAGGCTGCTTGCCACTGTTACAGGAATATGACTTAAAAAAAGCTATAAAGTTTTATAGTTTTTTGTTGTTGTTTTTTTCTGCCGTTATTGTCTACAAAGACCCTAAAGACAATGGCCACAATTAATTCGACCAAATAGCCAAGTAAACTTGAAAACCTGAAATGTTTTCTTTATTTTTCTGTTTTTTGTCGTGTTAAATTGACGCTTGTGTGGATTTTTTTTGTTGCATATTTCTGAATTTGTTCTAATTTCTTAAGCAGTGCTGTATACATTATCTTTCTTTTCCTGTATTTCATTACTTTTTATTGAATTTTCCTTTTAACCTTTTTTTTCTTGCTTATAAACCACATGTTGCAAGTTATGGCTGCCAACAGTCAGTCATCCAACCACAAAAGGCCATCAAAAATTCATTTTTGCAACAATGTTGCGGCAAACATACCACTCTTCTTGTCTTCCTCTCTCACTTTTCTAGGGGTTTTCGAAATAAAAAATTAAAAAAAATAAAAATTCGTCCAAAAGGCCAGCAAAATTTTCTCTTTTGAAAAATTAAGATTGCGGAAAACTGTATTATTCCTATAGAGCTTAGGAAAAACGTTTAAAACAGACACTTTTTTGTTATTGATCAACACTGTCAGGGAGTCAATAATGTAAACGAAATACTTTACGAACTGATAACACAAAAAGCTAAACTAAGTTATTAGCGAATTAGGACGTATGACGTCACGCACAACCGAATAACAATGGCGTTCAAAGAGGCGAACTTCTCAAGCAGAAGAATGTCAAATTTACTCTGCGACTTTTAGCTTCTCGCGAGAACCTTTAGACAGAAACTTACTCTATTACTCCTGTACTCCCTACACTTAAGAACACTTAAGAAAATTTTAACAATCCAAGACGCAATACCGTCGCCGTGGTCTAGTTGGTAGTGTGTTGGCTTAGCAGATGTGAAGCCTCGGTATGAAAAAATAGTTCTTCGGCGACTTCCTCTCAGCAGATTTCTGGCAAAAATTCTGAGAGTAAATAAAATTGACATGAAAAGTTTCTCAAAAATTTGTCGTTCAGAGTCGACTTCAAACTGTAGGTCCCGCCACTCATGTAAAAGGTGTTTTTTATAGAGGTATAGAACTTTAAGTTGCAATAAAACAACGATGGATTATTCGATTGACATGAATTTTATTTATCCGAAAGATAATCTTGTGGCATTACATTTTAAATATGATTTCTGGCATATGACCGCCACGGCTGGCGCGGATGTAGTCCAATCTGGACGTTCAATTTTTGATGACTTTTTCCAACATTTGTGGCCGTATATCGGCAATAATACGGCGAATGTTGTCTTCCAAATGGTCAAGCGTTTGCGGTTTTACCGCATAGACCAATGACTTTACATAGCCCCACAGAAAGCAGTCTAGCGGTGTTAAATCACAAGATCTTGGAGGCCAATTCACAGGTTCAAAACGTGAAATTAGGCGGTCACCAAACGTGTCTTTCAATAAATCTATTGTGGCACGAGCTGTGTGACATGTTGCGCCGTCTTGTTGAAACCACATCTCCTGGACATCATGGTTATTCAATTCAGGAATGAAAAAGTTAGTAATCATGGCTCTATACCGATCACCATTGACTGTAACGTTCTGGCCACCATCGTTTTTGAAAAAGTACTGACCAATGATTCCACCAGCCCATAAAGTGCACCAAACAGTCAGTTTTTCTGGATGTAACGGTGTTTCCACCTACACTTGAGGATTACCTTCACTCCAAATGCGGCAGTTTTGTTTGTTGACGTAGCCATTCAACCAGAAGTGCGCTTCATCGCTAAACAAAATTCGCTTATGAAAATCGGGAACAACGGTAATCTCGTTTTGGGCCCATTCGACGAATCTACGCCTTACTTGATGATCGTTTGGCTTCAAATCTTGCACGAGTTGGATTTTGTAAGCACGCAAACCAAGATCCTTCCGCAAAATCTTCCATAAAGTGGATGGACACAGATCCAAGTCCGGTGCTCGATGGCGGATGGACTCATTCGGGTCTTCCTCAATGCTACGCTCTACAGCAGCAATAGCTTCTCCTGTACGCACCGTACAGCGTCTCTGGGGATGCGAGTTATCAATATAAGTAAACGTGGTGCGAAAACGTTCCATGGTTAATCGAATTAACTGCTCTGATGGACGATTTTGTCGACGATAAAATGGACGTAGTGCGCGATACGTTTTCCGCACAGAACCATTAATTTCGAAATAAAATTACACTAATTGCAAGCGTTGTTCAGGCGTGAGTCTATTCATGATGAATTGCCAAACCAAACTGAGAATAAATCACTTGACAGCTGTTAAATCGGTCGCCATCTTGAAAAGTAATGCCAACTTAAAGTTCTATACCTCTGTAAAAAACACCCTTTATAAAAATTAACGCACACAACATAAGTGGTGTGCGAAGCTAGGCCGTAATCCTTACTAAAGGGTTGTAATGAACGTTATTGATAGTTATGTTCGTTATAATCGATCTAGATTGTAAGCAATTGACAAGATGGCTGAAGAAACTGGAAGCTTTGCAGACGTGGGTTAAACGCGGTGCCGAAAATTGCACTTCTATTAGAGAAAGTATGCTTAATAACGCGAATTTGTCGATCCTACGATACATTTTCAACAATTGGGAACATCTTAAGCTTCATTGTGGCGTATTTTGCATTTGGATTTGCATCCGCATCCATGTAAAGTCCATGACATGCATCACGTACATGTCCTAGGGACATTTTTTTTTTGGTAAAACCAGCACTCAGAGGATGGCCCCTAATCATGCAGTGCATTGTGCAGGTTTAGGAAAATAGGTTATAGGAAGGTGGAAAGAGTGAGTAGTGTTTGTGGACATTTGATTTAAACTCAAGATGTGAACGTCAAGGAAACGAGTTGCTGTTAGGTGACTATATAATGGTCAGTGCTATGCCTTCACCATTAGACAGTCTACCAATTGGCAGTCAACGTGAATTTTTCAAACAAAACTTTCTTCAATGATGGAACCACTCTATGGCCTCACATGCGACAAGCAAAATTGTTGCATAAGAAACTCGAAGACAGTAGAAATGATTTTGGAAAGGCCACCTCAACCAGAAAGAGTAACTATTTAGTGAGCACTATGGTCTGAAGATGCCATATTTTCTTGTCAAAAATAACACTGAAAAACCAATTCGGAGTTCGATTGCCGTATGCCAATCGAGCTGCAATTGAAGATTATGAATACGATGTCACGTGGCTCAAATACGATGGTCCTACGAGCCCGGTAACACGATCAATTTTGCATCTATTGCATGAGAAGTTTCCGCAAAGAGTAATTTCTCGTTTTAGCGACGTTAATTGGCCTCCAAAGCCATATAAATTGACGCCGTTAGACTTTTTTGCAGGCCTAGAGTAAATACTGCGGAAAAACCGCAAAACTTTTTCAAAAAAATTAACTGCTGCAACCAATCCCGCATAATCCCCTAGCATTGTAGGATTTGAAAACCAAAATTTGTCACGTCAACGGCGAGATACAGCCTAAAATGTGCGAAAAATTGGTTGAAGACCAATGTGGCAATTAATCCAAAGGCGTATAGCAAGCGTTGTATTTAGCATTCGAGTGGCAAAGGAAATTTGACAGGAATTTACGCCTTTGACCAGAAAAGTCTTATTGTTTGTAATTTGAAAGCCATTTTGCTACATTTTATGGCCCATTGCAGCGACCAAGGTGTTACCATTGTTTTAGACTTTATGAACAACCCCTGTAAACACACACACACACACTCTGTAATGCCATTAATACCTTCATAACACCTTCAAAAAGGGGTTCTTGTTTATGGGCTTGTAATTAAGCCATTAATATGCGTGTTTTTTTGTTGGTTTTTCTTTTTGTTACTTTTAAACTTTGTATTCTTTTTAACGTGGCTTAAATAACACCAACTACAATAATATGTAATAATATTATATGGTAATAACATATCATACACACATACACACATACACGTATATTTCAAACCTTTTACTCTCATTTGTTAAAAGCCTCAAAAAAAAAAGAAGAAAGAGGTCTTGTTAAACGTTAACATTGATAAACAAAGTGGCAAAAACAATGTGAAAAATGTAAGAAAAAAAGGTAAAGAGAGAGTAGAAAAGGGCTTAAACTTATTATTATAACCATGAAAACATAAAAATATTGTCATACGATTAAAAGGTCTTAAGGGAAATACCATCAAAATATGTAAACTGAAGGCGTTCCCAGTGATATTATCACTTCGTTTGGTTTTTTTTTCGAAAGAAAATATTTTAAATTGTAATTAAAAATGGCTAAAGTCCTTACAGGGACCAACTACATCGTATGGATTTCTTAAAAAAAAATTTAAATATAAAGGCAGTTTCAAAATGGATAGCTCTAGTAGAGCGTTAGGACACCAAGGCAGGCATTCATAATAGTGAGAATGCAAATTAAAATAGCGAACAATCCGTGTGACGAACAGCTAGATTTCCGACCAAATAGAAGCAGCCAATATTCTACTAATAGAACTATAACTACCATATAGAGGAATAGTTCGTTTTTGAGTACGATGAGTTGCTGAATAAAGGGTCCGCCAAATAACTTTTTTGTTTTTTTTTTTTTTTTTAAATGCTTTAAAAACAAAAACTACTGAATATTTTCTCAAATTTCTTTTTTTATTTGAAAGTACAATTCTTCCGGTTAATAATGGAAAATAATTTCATTCAAATGGCTGCCTCGGCTGGCCATGCAGTAGCCTACACCAGAAGATGCCGATTGTGACAAAAAAATCATTTTTTCAGATGAAGCTCATTTTGATCTTGGCGGGGATGTAAACAAGCAAAATTGTCGCATTCGGGGCACAGAAATCCCGCACGCATACATTAAAAAAGCCGACGCACCCAAAACGAGCCACTGTTTGGTGCGGATTTTGGTCCAGAGGCATAATTGGGCCATTTTTTCTCCGAAAATGAGCAAGGAGTGGCCATTACAGGCAATGGCAATCTTTATCGGACCATGTTGAACGAATTTTTGTTCATAAAAATTGAAGAGGAGGATATTGGCAATATTTGGTTTCAACAGCACGGCGCTACGTGCCACACAGCCCAAACTACACTCGATGCTTTGCGCCCTGTTTTTGAAGATCGCATTATAAGCCGCAGAGCTGATGTCGTTTGGCCACCTCGGAGCTGCGATTTGAAACCGTTGGACTATTATTTGTGGGGTGCCGTTAAAGATAAGTGTTACGCCGACAAGCCAGAGACAATTGACGCTTTAAAGGACAATATTCGTGAAGCCATTGGTGAAATACAGCTGCACACAATCGATAATATGCTTAAAAATTGGACCGATCGTGTAGGCTACTGCATGGCCAGCCGAGACAGCCACTTGAATGAAATTATTTTCCATTATTAACCGGAAGGATTGTACTTTCAAATAAAAAAAAATTTTGAGAAAATATTCAGAAGTTTTTTTTAAAGCATTTTCAAAAAAAAAAGTTATTAGGCGGACCCTTTACAAAAGCAAAACAAAATAAAATGAAAAGACGCACCCCAAAAAAGGTATCTTAAATGATCAAGTATGTATGATCAAGGTACGTAAGATAACGCAGAACTTTCAGCGAACTACCAACTCAACTGTTAGAAAACTTTTTTGGTCTGGTAACTAAACAATATTAATTACGTTACATACAAAATAAAACAAAAATAAAAATAAGGGATTACCCCTAAAAAGTGATTTTTTCAATGATTCCATTTGCATATAATCTGTTATATATTTTGGACCAAAAATCGATCGATCAATAAATTTATTTTTGCAAAGCTAATTTCAACAATACCATATCACTTTATATGGGACTATATTGGTTATTGTATTAATAGGCCTTGGAACACTCCTTTGAGTATGATATGGTACTCAAAGACCTAATATTTGTCCTAAGATTAGCTTCTAAACAACTGACCTTGTTCAGATGGATACTGTTAAACAGTTAACAGTGCTCTGTTAACAGCAAATTTTGCACTGTTAACGCTAAATGTGGCGCTGCTAAAACTTATGGATTGCGTCTGGGGTTTTCAAATTCGAATTTATCTTCACACACATCTTAAAAGCTTAAGCTTTAAACGCCTTATTTACTGCCTCCTTCTATACTTTTTCTATACTTTGTGTTTCTGAACATTTTTATTTATAAATTTATTATGGATTTTAAATTTTAATTTCTTATAAATTATTTATTACCTGGCCAGACCAGAGAGAGAGAGAGAAAAAAAATTGAAAAATATACGAACTTATTTTGACACATTTGTATGCATAAATAATCATTAAAATCATCATCATCATCCATATCATCATAGACGTCGTCGTTGGTTTTTATTGGCCACAGCAACGTTAACATAAATTTCTTGAAAATCTATGGGCATTTATTCGAATAAATTTCTTAATATTTTTATCATCACAATATCGAGTAGAAAAACAACTAAAAAGTCATATACGAGTATTAACAAAAAAAAAAAAAAAAAAAAAAATTATTTTAAAAAATATTTAAAAAAAAATAAACAAAGAATATGGTTTTTTAATGCAAATCAAATGTGTTTGAATTGATAATTTTTATTTTTAATTTTTTTAATTTTTTTTTCTTTAAATTTTCACATTAAATTTCTGTACGATGTGCTGTTGACCATTCTGTATTGCATTTGCCATTCAATTCTTGTTGTATTTTGTTGTTATTGTTTTTATATTTATAGCCATTGATATTGTTGTTTTTTATAGTTGTTGTTGGTGTTATAATTGTTTGTTATTTTAATATGGCTTTAAAACTACACAACAACACAGTAAAATCCCCTCTAATATGCCATGCGCAAGCCTTTGTACTAAACAAACCTTTTGAAAAAGTTTTCACTGTACATACATATATAAACACAGTTTTAAATTTGCATATACAACAACAACATAATAAAAGAATATGCATATGCATACATTACATGCAAATTATTTTTTATGCATTATTTGTTGGCAATATTTTGTTGATATTTTTGCACAAAAATAGTTGAAATTGTTAAGCCAGCAGAAATTCAAACAAATATACAGTGTTGCATCATTGAAAGAGGGACACTTAAGAAAAAAACAAACATACAATAACATTGATAGATTTAAAGTGTCCGCCTTTTAGTGAAAGATTTAAAATGCAAAAAGAAAGTGATTCAGATTTGTCTACATTTGGGGCACTACGTGAGGATTATGGTGTCCTAGGCAAGGAATTGGCAAGTTAACTTAAGAAAATTAGAGAAGAGTAAGTAAAGGGTCCGCCAAATAACTTTTTTTTTTGAAAATGCTTTAAAAAAAAAACCTACTGAATATTTTCTTAAATTTCTTTTTTTTATTTGAAAGTACAATCCTTCCGGTTAATAATGGAAAATAATTTCATTCAAATGGCTGCCTCGGCTGGCCATGCAGTAGCCTACACCAGAAGATGCCGATTTTGGCAAAAAAAATCACCTTTTCAGATGAAGCTCACTTTGATCTTGGCGGGTATGTAAACAAGCAAAATTATCGCATTTGTGGCACAGAAAACCCGCACGCATACATTGAAAAGCCGACGCACCCAAAACTAGTCACTGTTTGGTGCGCATTTTGGTCCAGCGGCATAATTGGGCCACTTTTCTTCGAAAATGAGCAAGGAGTGACCGTTACAGTAAATGGCGATCGTTATCGGGCCATGTTGAACGAATTTTTGTTCACAAAAATTGAAGAGGAGGGATATTGGCAACATTTGGTTTCAACAGGACGGCGCCACGTGCCCCACAGCCGAAGCTACACTCGATGTTTTGCGCTGTGTTTTGAAGATCGCATTATCAGCCGCAGAGCTGATGTCGTTTGGCCACCTCGGAGCTGCGATTTGACACCGTTGGACTATTATTTGCGGGGTGCCGTCAAAGATAAGTGTTACGCCGACAAGCCAGAGACAATTGACGCTTTAAAGGACAATATATGCGTGAAGCCATTGGTGAAATACAGCTGCACACAATCGATAAAGTGCTTAAAAATTGGACCGATCGTGTAGGCTACTGCATGGCCAGCCAAGGCAGCCATTTGAATAAAATTATTTTCCATTATTAACCGGAAGAATTGTACTTTCAAATTAAAAAAAGAAATTTGAGGAAATATTCAGCAGTTTTTTTTTAAAGCATTTTCAACAAAAAAAAAGTTATTTGGCGGACCCTTTATAAGAGTTATAGATTTGGCATGTGTACCAAGTATACCACTCAGAGAAACTCTGACGAGTAATACAAAATTGTCATGTGTTTGAAGATAACTTCGAATTTATAAGCCAAAGACGCAAACCCACACTTTTAGCAGCGCCACTTCTTGCCTTAACTGTTTAACAGTGGCACTAAGTAGATTAGTCTTCTACTTTGCAATTATTGCAGACTATAGACATGCAATTCAAGTCTCATTATGATCATTATTATTTGTGAACAAAAGTGTTGAAATGTAAAGGATGGTTGGCAGGGGTACATACATACATAATTGGTCATTACAACCCTTCAGTTAGACCTAGTTTCTCACACCACTTATGTTGTGTGTGCTAATTTTATACATGAATGGTGGGACCTACAGTTTAAAGTCGACTCCGAACGACAGATTTTTAAGAAACTTTTCATGGCAATTTTATTTCACTCTCAGAGTTTTTGCCAGAAATCTGCTGAGGGGAAGTCGCCGAAGAAATACTTTTTGTATTTTGTTTTGATGCCTGGCCTGGCCCTCGAACCCTAGCTTTACGTCTAATAAGCCAACACACTACTACGGCGACTTCAGGGATGGAGGAATTCCAGCTATTCCACTACCACAGTTCGAAAGAGGACCCATTTGCATATAGTCTGTATAGCGTACTATTTCTTATATGTTCCAAAATGGCTGCTGATCTTCTAGAGAATTTTCCAGCAAAAAATTGATATTTTCAAAATCAATTTTCACAAGACCATATCACTTTATATGGGACTATGTTGCTGATTGTATTAAGAGGCCTTGGAACATTTCTTCGAGTAAGATATGGTACTCAAAGACCTAGTATTTGTCCTAAAATTAGCTTCTAAACACGCGAGCTTGTTGAGATGGATACTGTTAAACAGCTAACAGTGCTCTGTTAAAAGAAAACAGTGCTCAGTTAACACCATATGTGGCGCTGCTAAAATTTATGGATTGCGTCCTGGATCTTCAAATTCGAATTTATCTTCACACACGTATGACGAAACACCGTTTCTTTTCGGAATTAAAAATTTATTTTTCAATATTTTTTTTTTTTTTTTAACTTTATAAACTGACATGTCCCTTTTCAGATGACCAGTTACTGTAAAAAATCATATGCATCTGTGCATCTTAATGTTATAATCGCATTATAATGCTGCTTTTAATACTCGTTACTGCGTGTAAAAATGTTTAAAATTTCAACAGTTTTAAAAGACTGTTGAAATATTTACAACAAAACACAAACAATTTTTCTGTTTTTATTCTTTTTTTTTTTGTTTTTTTATTTTTATTTTCATACGGTAGACAAAATACTTTAGGGCTGACATTTATGGGCTCTACTAAAACATGTTAACTTTGCCAAAATATTTTTGGTTTTAATTTTTCCAAATAAAATTGTTAAAATGCAATAAAAATAAGAGAAAAACTTTGGCTTTAAAATCTTGGACTTCAGAAGGTCTACAGATGAACACATCGGGCTGTTGAACCATGGGCTCTCGTCTATTAATCCAAAACCCTATCTACTATACTATGATAACGATGACCGGGATTTAAATGCCTTGAAAAAGACTGCATCCATCAGAGCCCTCTTCTTCAAAAGAAGTTCAAAGGAAAGCCAATTGAATATGGAAGATCATGTCTGATAATGAAGTGAAACAAAAAACACTGCGGCTGTGGACAGCTGAATATCTGCCATCTCTGTCTGCAACGTCTATGCAATGACATTAAAGTTTGCATACCATACGCTAAACGTAAGCACCGTAGAGCAAAATTACTACTAACGGGTGATTTTTTGGCTATTATCATTTTGGCAACACTGGTTTAAACAGCTCACGCACGTTTACTGTTTTGTTTCACTGTCAAACATCTTCAGTTTCAGTCTATAATTTAACCATGGATCGTCTTACAAACGAACAACGCTTGCAAATCATTGAATTTTATTATCAAAGTGCGGGCTCTGTTGACAAAGTTCATCGCACGCTTCTGCCATTTGATGATCAGTTTAATCGACCCACTGAAGCGGCTATTCGGGCTATTGTTACTAAATTTCGCACCAAATTTACATTGTTGGACATTAAACCACCAACACGCTTACGTAGAGTGCGAACTGAAGAAAATATCGCAGCTGTATCGGCCAGTGTTAGTGATGACCATCAATTATCGATTCGTCACCGTTCGCAGCAATTGGGCCTCTGCTACTCAACAACGTGGCAAATTTGGCGGAAGGATTTAGGTGTGAAGCCTTTCAAAATACAGCTGCTGCAAGAATTGAAGCCGAACGACGTACTGCAACGCAGAATTTTTGGTGAATGGACTCTTGGAAAGTTGGCCGAAGATCCACTTCTTTATCGAAAAATTGTGTTCAGCGACGACGCTCATTTTTGGCTCAATGGATACGTAAATAAGCAGAATTGTCGATTTTGGAGTGAAGATCAGCCAGAAGCATTGCAAAAGCTACCAATGCATCCAGAAAAAGTCACAGTTTGATGCGGTTTATGGGCTGGTGGCATCATTGGACCGCACTTCTTCAAAGGTGCTGCGAATCGTAACTTAACTGTGAATGGTGAGCACTACCGTGAGATGATACTCGTATCCAACTTTTTTTTGCCCAAAATGCAAGAGCTTGACTTGCATGACATGTGGTTTCAACAAGACGGTGCCACATGCCACACAGCACGCGAGTTCGGTGAACATTTTATTTCACGTTCGGGTCAATTGGCCGCCTAGATCGTGCGATTTAACGCCTTTAGACTATTTTTTGTGAGGCTATGTTAAAGCTCATGTCTATACAGACAAGCCCGCTTCAATTGACGCATTGGAAGACAATATTGAAGCATTTATTCGTGAGATACCGGCCGAAATGTTGGAAAGAGTATGCCAAAATTGGACTAAGCGGATGGACCATTTGAGGCGCAGTCGCTGTCAACATTAAATTATATGGACCGTCCTATCGATTTAAATAAAGATTTCATGGATTTTTCTGAATTTTATGTTTTTTTTTTGAAAAATTTTCCTATAGCTCTTAAAAAATCACCCATTACAACGGCACTATAGGGCCAGTAATTTATGGCCCTTCAGTCAGGATTACAACCTATATTATAGTGTGTGTGTGTTAATTTTACACATGAGTGGCGGGACCTACGGGACCTAAAGTCGATTCCGAACTACAGGTTTTTTAAGAAACTTACCATGGCAATTTTATTTACTCTCACAGAGTTTTTGCCAGAAATCTGCTGAGAAGAAGTCGCCGAAGAAAATATTTATTTCATATTTTTGTTTTGTTCGAGATGTCTGACCTGGGGTTTGAATCGTGGCCTTACGGTCTAATAAGCCAACATACTACCTGCTAGACTACGACGACTACGGCCCCTTTTAGAAGTGTAAATTCGATGATTGCTTTCATTTCACTTGGTATTATGTTGTCATTCCATAAGAGTTTGGAACCTAGTTAGTCTGGCTACTTTACACTTTTGGACAGGGATAGTTGAAGCCCATTAAGATTTGGTACATAAGTTAAAGGTACTCATTTTGTATTGTCTGGTGAATAGCATCCAATAATTTATTTAAATTGATAACCCAACGCGCTATCAGTTTTATTATACGAGATTAAGCCTTACAGTGTCTAAACAATGCTGTTTTCTTTACTAAGGGCTATCAATCTTGCCTTTCGCTCTATCCATGCTTTATATCACTATCGCTCTGCACTGACGTCGATACGTCGTGTCGGGACGATCACGGCTTGTAACATTGTCGGGATTATGATCGCTAGTAGGGAAAATTGGACATCAGTGGCGAATTACGTGGAGAGCATTCTAAGACTGAAGAAGAGGGATATTGAGGCTGCGGAACATGTGGGCACACCGGCATAGATGAAACTGACACACGTGTCAAGCGAATTTCGAATCAGGGACTTGGACGAAAGGAATAGAAGGAATAGTGGAGACACTTAGATGTCTCTTCAACTTTCGACACGCAATCCGGACGCGGATATGAACACGCAGGGGCCAAAGGGCCAAAAGGAAGTAATACCACCGTAGTTCCGGAGTGGGCACAACAAGTCCACGAGACGAGGGGGGGATTTAGTGGGTGAGGGCCTCACACACGGAGGATGTGACGACTTCCTCTATAGTGCGGTTAGGTACATTTACTCCTCCTCGGCGTAAAAAAAAAAATGCTTTACGATCTGGCAACTTCTAGAATCTCATTGTTGATTTGTTATTGTAATAATTTTGTATGTTGCTTTGTTATTGCTTCTTATTGTTATTGTTAGTTTACCAGAATAAAAACTTAGTCTTCTTAACAATATTTTAAAATTGAACTGGGAAAAATGATTTAAGAAATCAAACAGTGGGAACAAAAAATTGTTTGAATAATAAGTGAAGAATAAAAAATTCGAAAAGAAATTGAGAGGATCTTTAAAGTCCTGTTTTTTTTTTTGTTGTTTATTTCGTAAATGGTTTTTCCCTCAAAAACATTATTTCAACGGCTATTCTTCTATTTCACTCAAAAGTATCCTCAAATTACCAGTTTAACCTTAGAAAAGTTTTAGATTTTAAAAGATGGATAAAAAAAACCCATGGATTTCCCATACCTTTGAGGCCCAAACAATTGGTATACGTGTGATATGATAGAGTATAAAATAGTTGAGGTTTTTTAAGTCGTATTATCAGATTGTAGCATGGGAAGCGCGTAAATCTCTGTTCTAATGGCCTCATTTCAAAGCGGTTCGTATTTGTTGTCTGTCTATCCATGCCTTTGTAGAAGCACACGTTAGTGTCAGTTCAACAGAAAAAAAAAACGAAAAAAAACGAAAAAAATATTCGAAATTCTTATCTTGAAAACAGTATCACAATCTCAAATGCAAACACACACACAGACGTTGAAATTCAAAATGTTTTTTTTTCTGGGGTGGGGGGTACAAAATCACCCCTTTTCGTAAGCTTTCCTTTGCTATTCTTTTTCGGTATTCTGGTGGACTTAAGCCAAACTAATGGGTTTTCTTTTTTTGTGCGGAGGGTGTTCGGAAAAAGAAATCAAAAAAGAAGCAAAAAAAATAGTTGCAGTTGGTGTGTGTGTGTGTGCAAAAGTCAACTTTCTTATCGGGTGACATTAAATCTGTTTTTAACTGCTGCCACTACTGCTGTTGCGGCTGTTGATGCTGCTTGCCTGGCTGCCTGCCTAGTTGCCTGTCTCTGACATTGTCGTTTTGTTTAACAACAACAATAAAGAAAAACTTTTTTTTTGTACGTTTTCTGGTAATCCAACACCAGTTCAAAGCGACATCAGCCACTACAATAACAACAACGAAAAAAAAGTACAGAAAAGTAACACGCAGCCAGTGTAATACAACTGCCAGCAGCCAAACCAAACCAAACCCAAGCCATTCGTATACAATTTTGTGGCTGCTGGTTTTACGCGTTTCTGTTTCTATTTTTCTTTTTTCCTCATGGATCTTTGGGATTTTTGGGATTCGTTTTTTGTGTTTTTTCGTGGGCCATTAAAACAATAACGACATTAAAATTCATAAGAGAGGAAAGGAAGACGAAAAGGTCGCAGTTAGGCGTCATAATGTCTAGGAAAAGGAAAAATAGAAGTACCTGCCTAGGTAAGGAATCAAATGTGAATATCACTGGAAACGAGATGACAAAAAGAACGTAAGCCTGCTTTAAAAGTGACTCTGGCTTGTTTCTACTTCAAGCAGAATAAAGTGAATCCAGTCAGTATTTCATTCATTTCCTACAGCCTGTAACAATCAGATTTAAAAAGGGTTCGCTTTTGTTCTGCTTTAGCAGGGTGTCACTGACAGTAATTCGATCAATCAAACTTGTTTATATTAATTGATGAAAGAGTCCAACATCAAGCTTCTTTTTGACTCGCCAGCCTATATCAATTGATTCCAATCTGTTGATGATATGCAATGTCTGTTGGTTGATATGTAATGCCTACGCTATCCAGCTTTCATTGCATGTTTCAGGGACTAGCAAGACTACCACTTGCAGAAGGACCTTACTTCACCTTGGCGTTAATATGACCCCAGCGGAGACCATTTCTCTTCAGAAATTTTTGACTGATTACACGGTGCGACAGTCAAAATACACCCGAGTAACTACCTATTCTAAGTCGTACAGTTAGTTGAGAAGAACTCAAAAATACATTTTTTATTTTTTTTTTTTTCGAACCCTCCAAACTTGTTTTATTTCACAAAAATGGTATTTTTGATCTTTTCACACAAAATTGATGATTACCCAAATATTTTTTAACCTATTTTCAAAATCCAAAGTTTTTTGAAAAGGGGATAGATGAGCCTTTAAAATGGTATACTTAAACATATGGGCTGCCTTCCAAAATGTTAGTTGCTTTGTGTTTGAACAAAGTATCGTGTTTCATAATGCCGCTGTACAAAATATATACAATGTATTCTATTTCAAAACGTCGTCAATGTGAATTTTTAACGCAGTCAAAAAGCAAACAGGCATCGGATTTATGGTTGATGCATTGTTTGGTTACTTAGCATATCTACATAGTTTGTATACAGTAGTAGAACTGCATACAAACTTTGTATTGATACATTTTGGAAGGAAGCCAAGTGTTCATCATTTCGATGTCTTCAACACATGCCCTGCATTTATCATTTCCCATAACCCCAATACAAAATAGTTGCTGTTATTTAAGCTTTTCATGTCAATTTTATTTACTCTCAGAGTTTTTGCCAGAAATCCGAACAAATATTTTTATATTTTCGTTTTGATGTCTGACCTGGGGTTTGAACCGTGGCCTTACGTCTACCTACTCGAATACGGCGACCTCAAATCATATCATATTTAGCAAATTCCAATGATTATGGCTATAATTATCAACGTTTTCATTCTCTCTGTGTCCACACTTATTAGTAGGCAGGTAGGTAAGTAGGAGGAAAGAGGACCAACCACGGATTTCATGCCTATTGACATAGAGCTAAGCCATCATGTAGGCTTGTTATGGGATCACCATTAGGAATACCACCTTAATTTCTATAAAAAGTCTGTGTACTATACAAACTTTCTTAACTTCTACCAGTCCACTCCTCTGACATGAGTTATGTCTGTTATAGTGTCATCCGCGAAATACTGGGATGTCGAGCTTACGAAAACTAGGCAAACTTGGGCAAACAAGGGCTGCCTTTCAAAATGTTAGTTGCTTTGTGTTTGAACAGAGTATCGTGTTTCATAATGCCGCTGTACAAAATATATACAATGTATTCTATTTTAAAATGTATCGTCAATGTGTATTTTTAACGCAGTCAAAAAGCAAACAGGCATCGGATTTATAGTTGATACATTGTTTGGTTACTTTGCATATCTAAATAGTTTATATACAATAGTAGAACGGCATACAAACTTTGTATTGATACATTTTGGAAGGCAGCCATGGTTAAAATCGGGTAAACTTGTAAAATATGATTTTTTTTCTCATTTTTCAAATTACCGTAGTTGTTATTTAAATAGTATAACAGTCATGTTATATTTTTTATATATGTCATGTTGCCACATGACCTTTCAGTTCAAAAATTGTCAAAAGTTTTGATGGAAATGGATTGTTATAAAATTGTAAAATTTGTGTTTTTTGCAAATGTTATTATTTCTCTTTGCGCAAACATTGTCCAACTTCCGGTGGTCGCTCAAACATGAAATTTACACATTTTGCGATAAACAATCGAGATTCATCAAAAATTCTGAAAATTTTTGAAATAAAAGTTCATTTGAAAGAATATATACTCGTATATGAAAAATATAACTCGTCTCTTATACTATTTAAATAATAGGTACGGTAATTTTTGTCCGATTTGATCAAACGAAGTGTCAATATGTTCACAAGATAATGCACTTTCAGAATGTCATCACTTATTTTATATTTTTTAATTAAAGTTTGCCACTATGAACGGACAAACTTAAAAAAATATGAAAGAAATATGCATTTGTCAAGTTTACCTCATCAAACCCCATAACATATTAAGTCAAATAGTATAGATATGTATATCGTTTTAAAGGCCCTTCTCTCTCCTTTCTAATAAGGATTCGTGTAATCAATAAATTTGTACATAAAGTCCAAAACAAAAACAGTTTTTGTCAAATAAAACAAGTTTGGAGGGTTCAAGAAATATAAAAAAAATATATTTTTGAGTTCTACTCAACTAACTGCACAACTTAGACTAGGTAGTTACTCGGGTGTATTTAATTTTTTGTATTTTGTCGCATAGTGTTATCAAAGGCCGAGTAGATTTGACAGAGTAACTAACACGCCGTTCTCGATATGGTATTCCGAAAAATCAATGCTGAAAAATGGTAAAACAAGGATTGAAATCAGTCTGAATGAATGTCTGGGCAGGCACTTTTCTGCACTAGATTACGAGCCCAATTTCCTCTATTATAATATCCTCTAGCCGATTAACATATTGACTCTAAAAACACTATGTGTGTACCAAGTGCTATATCGCTATGGGTTACTGGGCATAAAGGTAATGAGATGACAGATTATAGCTTTTATCGTAGAGGAGAAACAATTTTAAACCTTATTGGCCTTGAGGCATTCTGTGAATTTAACAAAAAGCCAAAGAATTAAAATATTTGGTAGTTGGTGGTGAAGTGAAATTTCTGCTTTCTGACATAATGGCGGCGGATAGCGTCAAAGCAAACGCTTCCTAATATCCAACAGGGAGGGACTTAAACCTCAATAAACTATATTTTATGGGTCACTGCAAACGAGGTATCTCTTGAAGAAATTTGTTTCTCTGATTATAACGGCTGTCGTTTTTGTAAAAGTAATGCTGAGAACTGAGAGCCGACATAGGCTTCAGCGCATAGCCTTCGAATTCTGTAAAGGCATTAGATCTGCATTAACATTGAATAACAATAAGGAATGCATAAAACAACTCAAAGGACTGCCAAAATCATATCGCTTGGACCAATAGAAGAGAAATGGTGTTCCAGCGACTGCTTGGTTAAGAGGTTCTTATGCATTCTTTGCGGACCTGACTTCAAACAAGTAAACTTCATACATGAATTGAATATTCTATGCATGGTTCGTCTGGATATTTGTAAAGCTGCTATTGTCACTATACCGCCTAGATGGTTGGCTTTGTAGGATGATCTTCTCCTAGGTAACATTGTTTATTATCACGGCTTTGCTTTTCTGGAGATTTATTTCAACTCAAGGTAAAGTTTGCTGATCTTCTCGGTTCACTTTCATTGCAGACCTTGAGTTTGAAGTCGCCGTAGTCTAGTAGGTAGTGTGTTGGCTTATTAGACGCAAAACGACAGGGTTCGAGCCCCAGGCCAGACATCAAAGACAAAATACAAAAAGTATTTCTTCGGCGACTTCCTCTCAGCAGATTTCTGGTCAAAAGCTCTGAGAGTAAATAAAATTGTCAAGAAAAAGTTTCTCAAAAATCTGTCGTTCGGAATCGACAGATTCCGCCACTCATGTATAAAATTAACACACACAACATAAGTGGTGTGAGAAGCTAGGACGTTGTACAATGGGTCAATTCGACCTCCGGGTACTGTACTTGTCTTAATTGACAAGTACACGTCCTCTAACCTAACCTAACCTAACCTGCTTCTCTCAAAACAGACGCGACTTGTAAGAACATTCAATTCGAACGTGATCGTTGAAGATGATAGAGGGCATCCACCAACGTTTTTTGGCTTGATAGCTTTGCATACCTCTGGCAAATAGAAGAGATAGGTTCGAATGGTAGCCTTGATACCAAACGCAGTCCCTGTACTAACCAAATTCCGCCAAACTTGGGAAGAAAAATAAGTTGGCCAGCTCAGGGGCTGCACATTAAAAGCACGATTACCCTACGCTGGAAAAACAACCCAAAAGTTTGATAAACGAAGCTATATGCTTGACATCAATGGATAATAACTCCGTTAAACTGTTAAGGAATGGTGAGCCAAATAAACTATATTTTTACGCCTCACAAGAGATGGGCATTGACACAGAAAGTGGATAACAGTGTACTCTTCCTCAGCGATTCTACACCCACGGCAAAAGTCGTTAGATGGGAGCTGCATTCTACTGCTGCGTGTCTTCCCCTAACGCAATGACCAGCATGGCCACTGTCCGAGTAACAAGTTGGTGTGCCTTCTCTCCATCGAGGGCCAAGTGAGTGAAGAGATAAGGTGGCAGGGATTTTAAACCAAATCAATGCCAAGCTGTGCATTAACTTTAGTTCAAGCAGTTTTCCATGAAAAAACTGTCAGTATTTTTACAATTTGTTTGCAAGTTCTTTTCTATTCTGCTTAGAAATGTTTCTTTTTTTTCAAATAATTTTTTTTTTATTGAAATTTTTCTGCAACAAACAGCAGGTTATTTTCATAAAAAAAAAGTAAAAAATATTTTGTATTAAAAAATTTAGAAAAAAAATAAAAAGAGGAGTCTTCCACATGATAGACTGTTTACACATGTCAAGAAAATTATAGAAAAAGTGAAATGCGAAGAAATTTTCGTTTTTTTTTTTCTTCTCCCCTGTTTTTTTTTTTTAAACAGGCTGACTACAGCCAGATGAGTAACGAATAACACAACGACCAGCACCTTAGCGATACTTAGAAATGAATCTTTAAAAAGAAATATGTACGCACAGACGGACCGGCGGACTGACATTTATCCGCACACACACACACACACACTCACTTTATGAATATAAAACGAGGTACGCGGCACACACACGTTATCTGAGGGGGGAGCAAGCAACAGCAATACGAAACCCAGATGACCGCAACGAAATGCAATTCGTTACGTATCGCTCGACAATGAACAATAAAAAGAAAGAAAGAAAAAAAGTATTCATCATCATTACCATTATACTGTACGCGAACGATGTTAATGATCATGATAATGATAATGACGATGGATGATGTTGATAATGATGATGACGGTGAAATGATAAGTTGAGATGAGTTGATGGGGATGTTGAAGGCGCATAATACGAGGCACTAGTTTTTGTTCATCTTTCTTTCTTTCTTTCTTTATAAACACTTCAGCAGCATGGCAATCAGTCAGTTTTTTTGTTGTTGTTTTTTTGTGTTTTTTGTGTGTTTTTTTTTTAATAAAACCGCGTCAACTCACAGCAGTAGTTCTCGCGTTAAAAATTCCAAATAAAAACCCTTAAAAACAACAAAAATAATGCAGCAGTTTTGCTTGGAAATTTTCGTAAGTAGGGTACCCGTAAAAACACTTTAAGATATGAGGGTTTGCAATGAATTTTGAAGCCAATTTAGAGCGCAATTCAGTCAGTTTTTAACACTCAAGTACAAGGAGAGTTCGATAACAAAATCGATAACTTTTCATTACTATGAAGGGGCCTTACAAACCAGACTCGAATGTAAAAAATGTACCCGCGAACAATAACATAAAAAACTCTAATCAAACGAAGCTCAGGCAAACGTCGTCAACTCTGAGAGAAAAAGACAAGAAGTTAATGAGAAAAATTTCTCATCACTAGACCCTGTATGTCAAGCATTTCATTTATGATTACTCTTGCCGTGAAGAGGTACCAGAGTACTATGAAACAAACTATGTATATCGTGTATCCCTGTGATATTGCCTCCAAGTCTATTGCTGATCTTCAACGACAAGAATAATTCCCTGCTTAGCAAGTGATACGCACGTTTGTGCGATGTATGGATGTCTCAAGGTTACAAGTATATTCCTTGGTTGTTAGTAATACCACCTAACACACGGGGCAAAACCCTGCAAACCGGAAATTCAGCTTTTGTTCCCTTAGTGCTGTAGTTTAGCAACACTGGTGAGTATTTTTCTAGTAATCCCAGTAGCACATGCTATAAAACAAACCCTACAAACCGTAAACCCTGATATGTTTGGGTTTTACAGTGACTCACTGCACTTCAACCACAATCATGTTCACCTGATGCCGTCGTAAACGATTCAGTTTTCATTTTTCATCAAATGCGTATGAAAAGGTTTGCTTAATGATGAATGCAAAGCGCATGAACTCAGGTCAGACGTGGTACAAGCGCCAAACTCTTTGGTGAGTTCTTTAGGTTGGAAACTCCATTGAAGTTCTGTCAGCTTATAAAGCAGTAATGGGCGCAATCATGTAGCGTTGACATGCGTTCATATGGGGTTAAGTTAGCGCAGAAAATCTGGTGGAGAATGGATCAGGTTCTCGCGGAAGGCCTGCTTAATCATTAAAGGAGCACGCTTAGCATGGAGGCTGGCACTCATGCGAAACGCTTTAAATAGCTTTAGCAGAAGTTTTAGAGATAATGAAGAGGAGGAATCTGTTCTCTATCTAATGCCGTCATGACCACCGCTATGTTGCAGGAGGAGAAAATAAGTTTTACTATACAGAGGATCTAAGTGATCTTCATCAGAAGCTCTGGACGGGTTCAGAACTGAGAAACTGTTGAACTCTGGTATCCCAATGGGCCGTACATAACCTAAAGGTCTCTATCCCATCTTCTGGGATGACTTTACTTACTTAATTGGCCATTAACAGCCCAATTAAAGGATTTCGGTCTGCCGTAATATATCCTTCCAGGCGCCTCTGCTTCTCGAGCATCTACGTCAGTTGGTCACACCAATCGATTTGGTTTTTCCAACGCAACAAGTCGCCGTGGTCTAGTAGGTAGTGTGTTGGCTTATTAGACGAAAAGCCAGGGTTCGAGCCCCAGGCCAGACATCAAAATAAAATACAAAAAGTATTTCTTCGGCGACTTCCTCTCAGCAGATTTCTGGCAAAAAATAAAATTGCCATGAAAAGTTTCTCAAAAATCTGTCATTCGGAGTCGACTTTAAACTGTAGGTCCCGCCACTCATGTATAAAAATTAACACACACAACAAGAGTGGTGTGAGAAACTAGGTCGTAATCCTGACCGAAGGGTTGTAATGACCAATTATGTATGTATGTATGTAACGCAAACAAGGTCGTCCTCTTCGCCGACTTCCGCAGATCTCCGCATCAAATACCCGTCTCGCCGGAGCATCCTTCTCCATTCGAACGATATGGCCTAGCCAGCGCAGCCGCTGTATGTTAATACGCTGCACAAAGTTTATGACGTTGAGAAGCACATACAGCTCACAGTTGGATCGGATGCGGAAATCATCGCCAACTCGCACTAGACCGAAGATCTTACGTAGAACTTTTCTCCCGAATACTCACAAGGCTGCTGCATCAGTGCTTAATAGTTCAATAGCCTGCTACCAGCAACAACACATTATTATTCATTATAACCCCTTTAGTCAGGCTTATCGCTTAGTTTCTCACACCACACATGCGGGGTGAGTTAGTTTTATTCATGAGTGCTGCCATACACAATAAAAGTCATAAGTCTCAGAGTTTTTGTCGTACTACTGTTGAAAAAAGCCAAGCCAAAGCAGGCGAGTGAGTCAGTAAAAATTCAGTCAGTCTTGTGTGAAGACATGATGCGTTTGATGAGAGTAATCATGGTTGGAAGATCTCCGTTACAAAGATCTGTCGAACAATTGTCCAGTAATTGTTATTGTTTATGCATTGGGTATAAACAGAGAAAAAACAAACAAAGCAAATGTTGTTGTTTACATCAAGTTGTGAACAGTGGCACACAGAATTGTTCGAATAATAAAGAATTTTAATTAAAATTAAATACAAATTAATTTTTTATTTTATTTGCAATCAATATTTTTCTCCATATTTTCCTCTTTTTCAAGAAGTTAAAGCAGAGATTTGAACTCGAAGTTCTCATATGATATGAGTAAACAAAACACTAGCCTCTAGACTGTAGCGTTAAAACGCCACTTATACAGCCAATGAAACTACCAATAAACTCTTCTATTGTATAAATAAAATGGTTTACTTATTACTACACCTTCGATTCAGGTTAAGATGACATTGAACATCGTTATCAGAAGAAAAGTGTAGAAAAATACAACACCGGAGAAGATGTGAATTTTTAAAGTTGTTTTATTGTTAACAACAATTAAATGATTATTATTCACATATTAATGATCATTATTAACTATTCTTTCAAACACATACACACACAAACACATGCGGTCTTACTAACCTCCTTAATTACCATTAATAATACAACAACAATAAACAACAACAAACAACAATTTTTTTTTATTTATCGGTATTGAAATGTTAAAGCGTAGACGACATCGTATATGTTGCGCTTATTGAACGCCGTTAATAATTCGAATTTCACTTTGTATTCTTCATCTGCTTCTTCTTCTACATTTTTTTTTCTTTTTGAAAAATTCTTTGTTTTCCAACAATATAATCATGCGTGTAATGTTTACAAGTATAGGTGAGTGTTGTATGGCTATGCTATGCAGGCGAGTGTGTGTGTGTGTGTGTATTTACAAATAGAGTTACCGTATGCTTTGGAAATTCAAGGTGGTAGCGTGTTATTGTTTACAGTGGTTTTGTAATCGTGTGGCTAGGTTCAACATCTATCATCTGAAATGTGTGTGAAGTTAAATTCGAATTTGAAAATCCAAGACGCAATCCATAAATTTTAGCAGCGCCACATTTGGCGTTAACAGAGCAACAATTTCCCTTAACAGCGCACTGTTAGCTGTTTAACAGTATCCGTGTGAACAAGCTAACTTGTTTAGGAGCTCATTTTTGGAAATACTCAAGCTCTATGAGTACCATACTATATGCAAAGGAAGGTTCCAAGGCCTCTTAATATAATCAGCAACATAGTCACCTATAAAGTGATTTGGTATTGAGAAAGTTGGCTTTGAAAATATAAATTTTTTTGCTGGAAAATTCTCTAGAAGATCAGTGGCCATTTTGGAATATATAAGAAATAGTACGCCATACAGACCATATGCAAATGGTAGTCCAGAGGATCCTGTTTCGAACCATAGTAGTGGGATAGCTGGAATAATTTTGAGAGTTGAGACAATCATTGAATTGCATGTCAATAGTCTGCAATAATTGCAAAGTAGAAGACTAATCTACTTATTGCTACTGTTAAACAGTTAACAGTGCTCTGTTAATAGCAAAGTTTACTCTGTTAGAGGCAAGTAGTGGCTCTGCTAAAAGTGTGGGTTTGTGTCTTCGGTTTTCAAATTCGAATTTATCTTCATACACATTCATCTGAAGTGTCATTTCTTTAGTGAAAGGCTTCTGCTTGAACGAATATGGAGCGCTTAAGAACCGACGAACACTCGAAAATAAATAAGAAGTGAACTACAAAAGTAATGATCCAGATTTGGACACTTATCGAGCATTACAGGGTGATTACGATCGTCATAATCGCCTTAAAATGCTAGGGATTGGCCAAGATTATAAAGAAATTTGAGGGTACCGAAGTGGTGAGATATCGGTGCCGAGAAGAGAAAAAGAAGTAAGGCCATTATTACAACTTGCCGTTAACTAAAGGGAGGATTTTAACGGGCAGATAAATTGTTTTTCGTTATTATGAGTACCCAATAAGATAGAAGTGATCGTTAAGCTAAAGGGAGGATCATCCTACCTTTAACATTTAAAGGTCACTTTATGTTTGAACTTGCCATATTATATATTATTTTCATTATGGCAACTTCAAATTTAAACAAAATGAGCATATACAACAAAAAAAAGAAACCCGCGGTTGCCACTGTGTTAAAAAAAAACTTGTATGATTGAGCAGATTTTTCGACATTACTCCGGCACTGCCATATTTTTGAAAAATTTTATCTCTAAGTTGTAATAACGAAAATAAGTTAAAGGTAACTTTACAGTTCCCTTTAGCTAAAGGTACCTTTAACTAAACCCAAGTTTAACGGCAAGTTGTAATAATGGCCCTTAGAATTTTTATTGCATAGCGCTTAAAACATTTTAGTCAGGATTATTACCTAGCTTCTCACACCACTTATGTCGTGTGTGTTAATTTTATGCGTGAGTGCCGGGTTTAAAGCCGATTCCGAATGACAAATTTTTAGAGCAAGTTTTCGCGGCAATTTTATTTCACTCTCAGAGTTTTTGCCAGAAGACTGCTGACAAAAAGTCATCGAAGAAATATTTTTTCTGTTCATATTACATTTTATTGGAGATGTCTGGGATGGAGAGTTTAGCCGAGAGTGGACCGCACTAGACTGTCTCATCGGGCGGTGCGTACCACCGGTGGTATGCAATTGATCATGCTATTAGACGATACGTGATATAAAATGTTTAAATCTTCAGCACTTCGACTGTCGAACAAAAAATACCTGAGAGTCACGTCACGACAGAGCGAAAAGTATTAAGCGCAGCCGCTCGTAGGCTACAAGCCTGAATTAAAGCGAGCGTGAAAGTGTTAAACCATGGCTTCACATCTAATAAACCTACTAAAGGGTCCGCCAAATAACTTTTTTTTTTGAAAATGCTTTAAAAAAAACTACTGAATATTTTCTCAAATTTCTTTTTTTATTTGAAAAAGTACAATCCTTCCGGTTAATAATGGAAAACAATTTCCTACATGATCGGTCCAATTTTTAAGCACATTATCGATTGTGTGCAGCCGAATTTCACCAATGGCTTCACGCATATATTGTCCTTTAAAGCGTCAATTGTTTCTGGCTTGTCGGCGTAAAACTTATCTTTGACGGCACCCCACAAATAATAGTCCCACGGTGTCAAATCGCAGCTCCGAGGTGGCCAAACGACATCAGATCTGCGGCTGATAATGCGATCTTCAAAAACAGGGCGCAAAACATCGAGTGCAGCTTCGGCTGTGTGGCATGTAGCGCCGTCCTGTTGAAACCAAATGTTGCCAATATTCTCCTCTTAAATTTTTGGTGAACAAAAATTCATTCAACATGGCCCGATAACGATCGCCATTGACTATAACGGCCACTCCTTGCTCATTTTCGAAGAAAAATGGCCCAATTATGCCTGTGGAACAAAATCCTCACCAAACAGTGACTCGTTTTGGGTGCGTCGGCTCTTCAATGTATGCGTGCGGGTTTTCTGTGCCCCAAATGCGACAAGATCAAAATGAGCTTCATCTGAAAAGATAATTTTTTTTGCTGCCAAAATCGGCATCTTCTGGTGTAGGCTACTGCATGGCCAGCCTAGGCAGCCATTTAAATGAAATTATTTTCCATTATTAACCGGAAGGATTGTATTTTCAAATAAAAAAAGAAATCCGAGAATATATTCAGTAGTTTTTTTTTAAGTATTTGCAAAAAAAAAAAGTTATTTGGCGGATCCTTTAGATGAAACTACCTACTCCTACTAAACTAGCAGTATTTAGGAAATCTCTACTCAAATTAAAGGAGCTTTTGATGTTCAAAGTTCAAAATTTTGCTTCTTTTTACGTCTATTTTGAGTTTATTTTTGTAAAAACCTTCAGCTTTAGTTCTAAATTCTTTGAATTCTTTAAATTTTCTTTTACATACACAATGGAAACCCTGGCAAACACACATACACACACTACTTTTCATGGTAGGCTCTCTCAAGCAAAAGGTGACATTTTTTAGTTTTTTTTTTTGTATAAGTCCGGCGCCACTTATACTTTAAATTACAGGCGTTACTGCAAAGCTTAAGAGACGGCTTAAGCTTGAAATCATTATTTATTTGTGATCAAAAGGCTGCCTTTTTATATGGAATTTTTTTTTAAATTTTTGTTCACATTTGACCACCACAATGAATGAAGGAATGAATGAATGGCGGGTCGACTGGTTGGTTGGTTGGCTGGTGTTATTGTCAACGCTTGTCATTGGAAACGCATTTTTTAATAGAATTTAAATGCAAGAGAGGGGTTCTTAAGACCAAAACAAATTATTATTTTTGTTTTTTTTACTCGGCTTCTTATTCTTCTTTTCCTTTAGTCTCTGCCTTTTTCCCCCCGTTTTTTGGTTGTTTCTTTACTTTTGCTGGGGAGGTGCCTGCCTCATTTGTAGCAACAAAACGATGCGGTGCGTGTGTAAAACAACTTTTCAAAGAGTTGTTAAACGCTTTTAGCCCCGGCTAGTTATTGTTTTGGCTTTAAAGCAAATATGTATGTGTAAGAGAGGGGGTCTCTATATATGTGTGTGTGCGTTTGTATTATTAATTGCTGCCTGGCTGACTGGCTGGCTCGCTGGCTGACTTTGTGGCATGGTGGCTTGGCTTGGCTTGGCTTGGTTTGGTTTGCTATGACTTGGTACGGCTTGGTGTATTCAACAAGTTGTAAAAATACTCAATTAAACAATTTTATGATTCGGCATTAATTGCGTGTCACTTGTGGCGGTAATTTCTGTGTTTTTCTATTCTCAGTTTTTTTTTAATTTTAGTCGGCAAGTTTGATTTGAAAAAAAAAAGAATTTTTTCTTTTGTAAAGTCGGTAGCCGGCTTTTTTATGGCTTTAAATGCACAATTTTTAGTTCATTTGCAAGTCAATTGAGATTTTTTTTTGTTTTTCAATTACTTTTTTACAACTCTAATGAGAAATCGTAAATAATTTCAAAAGATAAAAAAACAACTTGCAAGTGTAATGACTCAGATTCCGAGAAGTAATGAAATTAAGAAGTATAACGAAATCATTTAAAAACTATCAAGAATAATTGCCTCAATATATGCGAGTATTCCTAAACAAATGATGTCAAACAATTTCAATTTTAATGAATTTCATAAAATAGCGCAACAGTTCGTAATGAAATTCTATTAAGGTGCTCCTGCAGTTTTCTTTATTATCTGCTGCAACCTGTTGCCCTTTCTTTCAGGTTTCACTGTAAAACTTTTATATTTTATTGGCTTAGAAGTGGGCCAAGCGATTTTCTGTTACATTCTGCCTTAAAATCTTCTTATAAAGGGTGTTTTTTATAGAGCTATAGAACTTTAAGTTGGCATTACTTTTCAAGATGGCGACCGATTTAACAGCTGTCAAGTGATTTATTCTCAGTTTGGTTTGGCAATTCATCATGAATAGACTCACGCCTGAACAACGCTTGCAAATAGTGCAATTTTATTTCGAATATAAATGGTTCTGTGCGGAAAACGCATCGCGCACTACGTCCATTTTATCGTCGACAAAATCGTCCATCAGAGCAGTTAATTCGATTAACCATGGAACGTTTTCGCGCCACGTTTACTCTTATTGGTAACTCGCATCCCCAGAGACGCTGTACGGTGCGTACAGAAGAAGCTATTGCTGCTGTAGAGCGTAGCATTGAGGAAGACCCGAATGAGTCCATCCGCCATCGAGCATAGGAATTGGATCTGTGTCCATCCACTTTATGGAAGATTTTGCGGAAGGATCTTGGTTTGCGTGTTTACAAAATCCAACTCGTGCAAGATTTGAAGCCAAACGATCATCAAGTAAGGCGTAGATTCGTCGAATGGGCCCAAAACGAGATTACCGTTGTTCCCGATTTTCATAAGCGAATTTTGTTTTGGCGATGAAGCGCACTTCTGGTTGAATGGCTACGTCAACAAACAAAACTGACTGTTTGGTGCGCTTTATGGGCTGGTGGAATCATTGGTCCGTACTTTTTCAAAAACGATGGTGGCCAGAACGTTACAGTCAATGGTGATCGGTATAGAGCCATGATTACTAACTTTTTCATTCCTGTATTGAATAACCATGATGTCCAGGAGATGTGGTTTCAACAAGACGGCGCAACATGTCACACAGCTCGTGCCACAATAGATTTATTGAAAGACACGTTTGGTGACCGCCTAATTTCACGTTTTGGACCTGTGAATTGGCCTCCAAGATCTTGTGATTTAACATCGCTAGACTACTTTCTGCGGGGCTATGTAAAGTCATTGGTCTATGCGGTAAAGCCACAAATTTGGAAGACACCATTTGGAAGACAACATTCGCCATATTATTGCCGATATACGGCCACAAATGTTGGAAAAAGTCAGCGAAAATTTGACGTCCAGATTGGACTACATCCGCACCAGCCGTGGCGGTCATATGCCAGAAATCATATTTAAAATGTAATGCCACAAGATTATCTTTCGGATAAATAAAATTCATGTCAATCGAATAATCCATCATTGTTTTATTGCAGCTTAAAGTTCTATACCTCTATAAAAAACACCCTTTAGAACAACGCTTCGTAATGAAATTCTATTAAGGTGCTGCTGCAGTTTTCTTAATTATCTGCTGCAACCTGATGCTCTTTCTTTCAGGTTTCACTGTAAAACTTTAATATTTTATTGGCTTTGAAGTTGACAAAGCGATTTTCTATTACATTCTGCCTTAAAATCTTCTTATACATACAGTCACACAGATAACTATACGTACCCACCTAAAAAATCATTTTTTTTTAAATGATAATATATGGACAAGTCAATTGATTTTTGCGCCAAATTTTTTTTGTTTTCCGTTACAGCCGAACAAATTATATTTGTTCTCATCACTAAATATTACATTCGCCCAAAAATCAGTTGACTTGTTCATATATTATTGGGCAAATTCCAATCGTGGCCTTTTTCTCGGCACTCGGCTGCGGAAACCGTTTTTTTTTTTCAAAACACTTGGAACTGTTTCGGAATGCACAATAACATGGTGATCACTTTCCGAGGTAAAGGGTGTTTTTTATAGAGGTATAGAACTTTAAGTTGCAATAAAACAACGATGGATTATTCGATTGACATGAATTTTATTTATCCGAAAGATAATCTTGTGGCATTACATTTTAAATATGATTTCTGGCATATGACCGCCACGGCTGGTGCGGATGTAGTCCAATCTAAACGTACAATTTTCAATGACTTTTTCCAACATTTGTGGCCGTATATCGGCAATAATACGGCGAATGTTGTCTTCCAAATGGTCAAGCGTTTGTGGCTTTACCGCATAGACCAATGACTTTACATAGCCCCACAGAAAGTAGTCTAGCGGTGTTAATTCACAAGATCTTGGAGGCCAATTCACAGGTCCAAAACGTGAAATTAGGCGGTCACCAAACGTGTCTTTCAATAAATCTATTGTGGCACGAGCTGTGTGACATGTTGCGCCGTCTTGTTGAAACCACATCTCCTGGACATCATGGTTATTCAATACAGGAATGAAAAAGTTAGTAATCATGGCTCTATACCGATCACCATTGACTGTAACGTTCTGGCCACCATCGTTTTTGAAAAAGTACGGACCAATGATTCCACCAGCCCATAAAGCACACCAAACAGTCAGTTTTTCTGGATGTAACGGTGTTTCCACATACACTTGAGGATTACCTTCACTCCAAATGCGGCAGTTTTGTTTGTGGACGTAGCCATTCAACCAGAAGTGCGCTTCATCGCTAAACAAAATTCGCTTATGAATATCGGGAACAACGGTAATCTCGTTTTGCACTATTTGCAAGCGTTGTTCAGGCGTGAGTCTATTCATGATGAATTGCCAAACCAAACTGAGAATAAATCACTTGACAGCTGTTAAATCGGTCGCCATCTTGAAAAGTAATGCCAACTTAAAGTTCTATACCTCTATAAAAAACACCCCTTATGTACCTTACAGAATCGTAAACCGTGCATTTGATCATGTTATGATCTTCAGCAAAGTTGTTGCGCATAACCTGGGGAAGGTTTCTAAGTTGGTATGACTAATTTCCGGCAGGTGGCGACACTGAAAATTACTCTAATTGAATTAAATCGTAAACTGTGCATTCTTTAACAAAGTTGTTGCGCATGAGTCAACGGATGTTGGTGCGATTAATTTCCGATAGATGGCGTCACTGAAAATTATTCAAAATGAAGGACAATCAATTGGTCGACCTACACCTCAAGCACGGAAGAAAAAAGCATTACGAGCCTCAGAATCAGACAAGCATTGAAAGTGGAAAATCTTCGAGTATATCCCGCTGAGATCCGTTCGCTTGAACCACTTGAACAACTAGAAGTGAGATTAGAAACTGATCGAATGCGTACTACTCAGGCCCGTTCATCTGAATCATCAGGACAACGCGAAACAAAATCAATAAAATGATTCAAAATTAATTGAACATTTGTGGAATGTCTTTCCTTCGAATTTATTTTAGTTGGTGGCGCAGCAACACGCGCAGGGTACAGCTAGTACTTTACGAAATTCAAAAGAAAAGCTACCCAATCCGTGTAATATGAAAGCTATTCGCAGAATGCATCAGAACTTCTCAGTCCAGGGCAGTTTAAATTTTAAAAAGAGTCATCCAAAATGTTTGTGTGGCTCGGCAGAGTCATGGTGAGATACAAGTCTATTCGTTCTGACCTTTTCAAAACACACAACATACAGAATTAATCATTACAACCCTTCAGTCAGGATTACAGCCTAGCTTCTCATACCATTACTTATGTTGTGTGTGTTCATTTTTATACATGAGTGGCGCCATCGACAGTTTGAAGTCGACTCTGAACGACAGTTATTTTTTGAGAAGCTTTTCATGGCAATTTTTATTTACTCTCGAGAGTTTATGTCAGAAATCTGCTGCGAAGAAGATGCCGAAAGAAATATTCTTTCATATTTCGCTGTGTTGGTGATGTCTGACTTGGGGTTTGAACCGTGGCCTCATGTCTAATGAGCCAACTTACTACCTACGAGACTACGGCGACTTTAACTAATATATTCGGTTTTAATCAAAGCTTTGAAAGGTTTCATCAAGACTCCCTCATTCGTTGAATTTAATGAAATCATAATTTGTCTGACATGGGGTTTGAATCGTGGCCAACACACTACCTACCAGACTGCAGCGACTAAGCCCCCATTTAGAAGTGTAAATTATATGGTCTCATAGAACATAACATGAACTACTCATGAAAGTGTAGTGAGAGCACTTTCATTATGTTCTATGAGATTTTAGGATCTAGTTATTCTAGATACCTTACACCTCTTAGACAGGGATAGTTGAAGCCCATTAAGGATCGGTAAGTTAAAGGTACAGATCTGACGTTATCTAGTGAAAAGATAAATTCACAACGCTCTATCAGTTTTATTATACGAGATTAAGCCTTACAGTGTCTAAACAATGCTGTTTTTTTTACTAATGGCTATCAATGTTGTCTTTCACTCTAACCATGCTTTATATCGATCTGGCAACTTCTAGAATTTTAGTGTTGATTTGTTATTGTAATAATTTTGTATGTTGTTTTGTTATTGCTTTTTCCAATATAAAACCAGTCTTAACAATATTTTAGAACTGAACTGGGAAAAATGATTTAAGAAATCAAACAGTGGCAACACAAAATATTTGAATAATAAGTCGCCGAAGAAATATTTTTTTTTTCATATTTTGAACTAGTGTTTGAACCCGGGCCTAACGTCTAATAAGCCATCACACTGCCTACTAGACTATGGCGACTTCATCATATACAGACAGGGTAACAAATATTAAAAAAAAAAATATTTTTCGATTTTCTTTCGTTCGTTCATTTCCACAAGACTTTTGAAAATATCAGGAGTACAGAAGTCCTTATGTCTTTTGCTTTAAAGCAACTTTTTTTAAATTATTTCTCAAAAAGAAGATTTCATTACAGCCTCAATATTTCGAATACGAAAATTCGTATTTCGGTGTTTGTTTTTCGATTTCTTTGTAGGGAAATAAATTTTTAAAGAAAAAAAATGTAAATCTTCTGGTGGCTTAAGACGGCTTAAGTCTATTAAATCCTCTCCTGCTAAAACTATTAAAAATCTCATGTGGTTTTAAAGAACCACAACCGAACATAGACTTGTAGGGAAACGAATGTAAAGCAAAATCAAATAGAAAGAGAGAGAGAGAAAGAGAAAGAGAGCGGAATCTATGGAAGGCAATAAACTAAAGAAACAAATTATTACAATAAATACAACAACAACAATAACAACAAAAAACTACAAACAAAATCCATTCACATACCGATTTAAATCAGAACAATGCTCTCCAATGCCTGTAGATTTGCATTCAACAATGGCAAGCAAACAGACAATAAGACAGGCAGGCTAGCAGGCTGGCAGTCAGTCAAACACTGAAAGACAGTATGTAAGCCAGTGTGTTGTGTTTGTCAGTCAGTAGCGAAAGCAATCAGTAGGCCTTTAACTTTAACTGGCTTTAAACACAAAATAAATCACAATAAAAATGGTAACGACAAGAACGGACGGCCGGCCGGGTGTTGAATAGCAAAAGAAAAGAAAACCATTTTGCATCACACAAAACACGGATGAAATCCACAGTATTTTCTTCAATGGACAAGTGCCAGCGCTAGGCATCACTGCACCATCCATATGGGATGGTGGTTTGGTTTATCAGCACACTGGTAGCACATGGTCGAGATAATAAAAGGTTTCAAACAAAAGTTGGAACAGCATAAGGCACACAGGCTTGAAAAATACTTAAGCGCTTATGGTCCGTTAAATAGAAAGGAACAGGAAGAAAGAGAGCGAGCGTGTACGCTCTATAAATCCTTCTAAACAAATCAGTAACAATAACAGGAAGACTAAGAAGTATTGTTGTTAACATGTTTACGATTTAAGCAAGGAATACTTACGCGTACAAACAGCAATAATAGCTGGCCACTAAAAAAATCGATCACTTTATAGGGTGGACAGGGTAGAAAAGGGAGGGCCTTATAGAAAAATCTATAAAAAAAACTGTCTTACCGATCGATTTCTTGTGTAGTTTTTATTGCTGCACAGAACATATATTTTGTTTGCTTCGTTTTTTTTTTTTTTTTTTTTTTTTTGCTAAATTTATGATCATTTCTGTTCGTTTTTAGTTGAAAAAATCATGTCGAAGGCATGTAGTAGTTCTCTGTGGTTTTATTAATAACTTGTAAAGCCTTTTCAGCATTACAACGCCTACTGTTTGTCTAGTTGAAGTCATAAAATAGCAGGGGTTAGCGGGGAATTTAAAAGTTTGCAACATATCATCGGCTAGGCTATGGAAAATAACAAATAATTGGTATTCAAATAAAGAGGGTCTATATTTTACTTTTTTGGGGGATTACATGTTTATGTAGGAGAGCTATACATAGAGGAAGTGTGCCCTTACCTTCGAATGGCTTACAAAATTCTGGGAGAATTCTAACTCCATTAAAAGAAAGATTTTTGTTCAAAAATTTGGATTTCAAACTTTAGTCCTTAATCCTAGGAAAAGAGAAGCACTTTTGGTCATTTACTCTTGTCGAAGAATATTGGAATACAGTAATCCCTCGATTAACGTCGCAGTTGGTTCCAAAAAAAAAGGTGACGTAAATCGAAACGACGTAAATCGAATTTCATATTGCTCATACAACGAAGTAGTATGTTTTGAACAAGGAACTTAAAAAAGTTACAGTAAGCCCTCGATTTATGTCGCAGTTGGTTCCAAAAAAAAGGTGACGTATATCGAATGACGACGCAAATTGAAGTTAGAGGGTACAAAAAATTTGACGACGTAAATCGAAACAACGTTAATCGAGGCAACATAAATCGAAGGATTACTGTACAAATACAGAACCAATACCTTACTTGGGTCTTACGAAACATATCTTACTCGAGGGCTATAACCTTGCGTTGTAATGCCGATGGACCTTGTTGTTCCGTCATTCAATTATACGGAACTTCCGGCTCGTATTTCTGAAATATTCCTCAAAATCATATGTTTTGTAAGAAAATTCCTTCCTTCCTTCCTCTCGGTTTTCCAAATACCGAACTGTAATAAGCATTACAGATTCTGCAGAAATCTTATTTACTTAATCAACGAGTAAAATAAAATTGCCATGAGAACAGTTTCTCAAAAATCCGCCCTCCACTTATGGATAAAATTAACACTTGCAACATAAGTGGTATGAGGAGCTAGGCCGTTATCCTGACTGAAGGGTTGTAATGGCCAATTGCACACAGTTCCTAAATTATACGTACGGTTAAAAAATTGCCGAAATTTTTTTAACTAATCCGTTTTCGTTGAAAATCTTTATAGTTTCCTTGATGTTGAGACGGTCTTTTGCATTGGTTAAAAAATTTCTGAAATTGAACTGAATTGTGGCCCTGCACAGGCCCACAAAGGTATGCCTCCGATTTACAAATTTCACAAATTTCTGAACCAAAGCAAAAGACCGTCTTAAAATCGAAGAAAGATGCCAGACAATTATAAATATTTTCAATGAAAACGGATTAGTTAAAAACATTTCTGAAATTTGTTATCCGTATGTATACTTTTGTGGCTGAGTGTATGTTATGCATGTTATGCGTACCCTGTATAGGAAGCTGTTGAAGAAGTGGCTGAGTCCAGAAGGAATAGGCACAAGTAAGCCAGTGTAGACCATTGCCATTCTGTCTAATCTTGGAACCATCCGGATGTCAACATAGAACCCTTGAGTTTCCCAACAGCATGACAGAAGCCCAGGTGCTACCTTCTTCGGCAACAGGTTACTTACTTACTTAATTCGTCTGTACAAGCCTTTAGTCAGGATTACAACCTAAAATCATGTAGGGTGTGTTAATTTTATTTAGGAGTGGCGGGACCTACAGTTTAAAGTCGACTGAGAACGACAATTTTTTGAAACTTTTCATGGCAATTTTTATTTTTAACACTCAGAGTTTTTTCTAAAAGATTGCTGAGAGGAAGTCACCGAAGAAATATTTGTTGATAACCTGATTCGTTTTGTTTCAGATATCTAAGCTGGGATTTGAAACTAATAGACGGCGGCGACTTGGCAGGTTCCATTCCGTTTCGTGCCACTGAATGCCCAAAATACAATTCAACACTGACTACCACAACGATGCCAGACTTGCAGCGCTACTCTAACAATATCGGAATCTACCCATGAGGCGTTTTCAATATTTAAATTGGAAATTGAGTGAAAAAAGATTTCAATTTAAAGAAATTTCATACGGAAGTATAGAATTCGTTTGGCAATTATGAATTTGTGAAGAATTTTGAGAGAATTTTCTTGTTTCCTACAAAACATTTTCAAATAATTTTTTTCGTTTTTCTTTTTTAATAACTGGCCAGCACTCAGGGTATGGTCCCTCCCTTCATACCAACACTCAAACTCTGATGAGAGTTTCTTTTTTTGTTGAACAAGAAACATTTTAAAATTTCCAAAAAAAATCTGAATATTTGTTGCAATGGTGCTCAGAAAGTTTATTTAAACCTCTTTTGAATGAGTTTTTAAGAAAATTTTCAAAATTCCACAAAAAAAAAACGATTTAAACGCCGGCGGCCAATACTTTGTAAACATAACGTCGCTTTTTGTTTTAAGGCAAGTGCCAAGTGTTATGAAAACATTAGAAATTAAATTTGGCTGCCGTTGAAGGGCTAAACTACAAGTATGGGGGTTGTGGGTTCGAAACTATACTACATTCTCCCTCTCTCTCTCCGTTGTATTCGAACACAGTGTACTACATTTGTGGGCACCACTCCTTGACTATTAATTCTATAAAAAAGTTTTGAAATATTCATTTGGGATACGACAATAAAATAGGATTTCTGCCCAAGACATCGAGTAAGGATTGGGATTTTTTTCCACCGAATGGGCAATGATTCCTTATCTCGCACATATTAATCTTAAACAAGGTGATGGAAAAGCTATGAGCAAAGTGGGTTTGCTTAGAATAGAAGATGTTGCGAAACAGTGTTTGGCGATTGTCTCACCGCAATATTACCACTCATCATTTCATCAATAAGAATCCTGCTGCTTCTTTCAGCATATCTGATGATTCCCGAAATTTGTTTTGCAATTCTGTACAGTTCCTTGTACAATCGGTTCGACCTCCGGGTACTGTACTTGTCTTAATTGACAAGTACACGTCCTCTAACCTTCCTCACAAGTCTATCCGCAGCAGCCTTAGCTTAAACAATAAATTTCACAAACCTACGGCTTATGAGTTTCAATGCGCTACATATGACCAGGTGTTCCAATTCAAGCGAGATTTTAAATCCCTTCGTAATCATGGAATCAGAGGTAAAGAAACGACTGTTTAGTGGAGCATACTGGTAGAAAATACCATATTTTGGCTCCGCTGTTATCACCAAAAATGATGTCAGTCTGGAGATCAAGTGCAGGATCACTCTTGCCAACAGGTGCTACTATGGTCTCAATATGGCAATTGAGGAGCAGAGACCTTTCTCGTGCAACAAAACTAATACTCTTCAAGATGCTCATCCTCACCGTGCTTCTTTATGGCGCAGAAGCATGGATACGATTAAGCACTGATGCAGCAGCCTTGTGAGTATTCAAAAGAAAAGTCCAGTGCGAGTTGGCGGTAATTTCCGCATCATATCTAACAGTGAGCTATATGAGCTCCTCAATGACATAGACGTTCTGCAGCGTATTAACATCCAGCGGCTGCGTTGGCTCGGCCATGATGTTCGAATGGAGGAGAAGGACGAAATCGAGAAAGCCCTGTCATCGATTGGTGTGACCTAATGGCGTAGGCGCGCAAGAAGCAGAGGCGACTGCAAGGATGTCTTAAGGCAGATCGAAATCCGTTAACCGGGTTGTTAATGGCCAATTACCAATGACCAATAAGTACTGGTAGAAAAATCTTCAGGCAGCTGTTTTATTGGAATGCATGCGGGATAGTTTTTTTTTTATAGATTCTCACCACAAAGGAAAACTGAAGGCCGGTAAGTATTGGATTATCCGCTTAGTCGTTTAAAACCAACGGCGCTGGCATGGCTGTCAGCTGGTTAATATATTTGGTCTGAGGTAACCAGCACTGCCCAGGATTTCTGATCATACAGACACAATTCATTGAAATATTTTCAACGAAAGTCAACTTTTTTATTTAGATCGCGACGGCTGAAATTTTAAAAAATTTTTTTAAGCCACAGGCTTTTTTTTAAATCGGAAACCTCTTCCTCCCCTTTCCTTTGATTATACGGCCTTAATTTCCGAAAATTTATTTAGAATCAATGAAATCAACAGGTTTTATTTGCTAAACAGCATGAATTTTTTACGCCGCAGGTAGTATAAATCCGTTTTAAGTCACGTTAAACGTTACGTCACAGAATCACTCATCAGAAAAACGCACCGTTAAAGTCTATTTTTCTAAAAATTTTGCCTGTTTTTGTAATCACCAAGTGAGAAGTGAGCTTTATACGTTGAAGAATATTTTATTCGTCATTGAAAGCCTACTGCTGTTGCACCCAATGAGCGTATCTTGCGTGAGTTCGGCTTTTATGGATGGAGATAGAACATCAAATACAAAATACTTCATAACGCACCTTCAGTGGGCCCAATTACTGAGGATTCACAGTAGAATTAAAAATTCGGATTATTCGCAACACTTTCGCTAATAAAAACGGTATTTTCGTAGTGCCTACATTGCGATGAAGCGCAGACTTGGGCACATTTTGCAACTTTTACGGTCTCTACAAATTTTCTTGTCTATTCCATGTAGTAGAATGATTATGACGGCCTTAATGCTCGACAAGTGGCCCCACTTGAATCACTACTCTTGTAATCCAAGTTTAAATTATTTTTATGCCTTCTGCAATTGTTAAGCAAACCACATTCGTAAACTTCAAGCCTTTTACTGAATAAATGATTGTACTTAAATTCACTATTTTGCAGCCGATGGTCTTGCCTGATCAGATATTATAGTTTCATTGGTTGAACCATTAGAAAGACTTCGGCAAGAAGAATGTTTCAGCTATGGTTAGTGTGGCTATAAACGACAAAATGAGCTATAAGTGGCAAATATTCAATTCAATTTTCATGGAACAAGTCCCTTTATTTTTCACATAAGCTACATTGCGACGATGAAGTCGCCGTAGTCTAGTAGGTAGTGTGTTGGCTTATTAGACGTAAAGCCAGGGTTCGAGCCCCAGGTCAGACATCAAAACAAAATATGAAAAAATATTTCTTCGGCGACTTTCTCTCAGCAGATTTCTGGCAAAAACTCTGAAGAGTAAATAAAATTGCCAAGTAAAATTCCTCCAAAACCTGTCCTTTGAAGTCGACTTTAAACTGTAGGTCCCGCCACTCATGTATAAAATTAACACACACAACATAAGTGGTGTGACAAACTAGGTAGTAATCCTGACTGAAGGGTTGCAATGACCAATTATATGTGTACGTATGTACATCTCGACGAAGGAACATATTTCTCTACAAGAATTTTTTAATTTTTTTTTTGTTTTATTGCAACTGAAATATCATTTTGTAACGATTGAAATACAGAGTCTTTCAACAGGAACTTCCGAACATTTGATATCAACCATCTGTGCCAGCTACATCTGTCCAATTAGTTGTCATTTATTTGTCAAATCACCATGGACGACCATATACAACAACGTGTGTCCACTGAATAGGCTCTGGAGCAGTTGGCATTTCATCCTAATTTTCATTGAAAAATCATATTCAGTTATGTCAACGGCGAGCACTGAAAAAAAGGATGCCGCGACGTGTCGCACATGCCACGTTGAACGTTCTGACAGAGTGATTTGAGGAAATTGTCATCCCATGTGGTGAAAAAATGGACTACCGATATTGAGCGATTAGACCGCACAAGAAAAGGTCTTGTGGTATTTTCTTCAGTCGCAGGTGTAACCGAAGAAGCCAATATAACCCATGCCATTAGACACTTGGAATACTCCTCACAGCCATTCTCGTTAAATTTGCTAGCAATAGCGAAAAATTACTACAATATACGACCAACAGAGCAAACACACTCCTATTAAATTAACGTCCACTTATCTAAATTGGTAAGCCGCTTGGCTCTGGCAAACTATTTGCCAAGAGAAGCTATTTACTAGCATTTTGGTTCACTGGTAGATCCACGCGTCCGAAATTATATAGAGAGTTGATCAAACAACGACGGAAGCTGCGGCGTAGGGACATATTTACACTTGCGACGGACAAAAATAATTTTGTCGGTATTGCTAGGATGTATAAAAAACCCGTTTATTCGGTTTTTATTTCAAAACCTTGTAGAACCAGCGAAATGGCACCACAAAACCTTTTCAAGTTACACTGCACTTCTTCATATGATGGGTCCAAAAACCTTTTCTTAGATTTTAAATACTCTAACAACAGGATCAATATTATTTCTTTTAATCGATACCCGATTACTGGTATATTCTACAATAGAAAACTTGTAGATTTTATTCAAATTCTTTCAAATTAGGTTTGCGACGGTTAAAAAATCTTCTTTTAATATTATTAGAACGAGCCAAAAAAAAACGGATAACGGGTCTTTTAACCGAATAATCGAATTTTTTAACCGAATAATCGATTTTTCTAATCGAATAATCGATTTTTTTTTATTGTAATGATAATGATTGTCTTTTTCACAAAACAAATTTTCACAAAAACAAATATTTTTCACAAAACTTGATAAACACAGATTTTCATTTAGATTCACATGTTTAAACACCTGAAAAGTCCTTTAAATTTAGAATCACTAAAGCAAATAGTGTATCATTGGCTAAATCCTGAGATTTTAGAGTCTTTAAAGAGGTTTTAAAGACTTGCGTTTGATTTGATTTTCATTCAAAAAATTTTTTTGGTTTCACAAAACTCTTCTAAAAAACATATTGTTGGAGATTTTCACATTAAAAGTCCTTTTAATTTTAGGATAACAAAGCCAAAGAGCCTATTATTTATTAAATCCTGATATTTTAGGGTTTTTAAAAGAGGTTCGTTTCGTTGATTTCCTAGTTTTTTTTTTGGGGATTATTTGTGGCACTCACCTATATTGTGTTGGTTATTGTGCAATACCGAACCGAACGCCATTAGATCCTTGACCGGCGGTGGTGCTCTTTGACCGAGGGCGGCGAAACCGTCGCCCAAAAATGACGCCAACGCGACAGCCCTAAGGGGCGTTTTAGATACTTCGGTAAGAATTTTGCTAAAAAACACTTGCAAGCAGGGGGGGGTTTTAATAAAGAATTTCTTTTTCACTTATTTTCTTTGTATTAAATTTTTAGGTTTTCTGCTTTATTTTAAAATTTTTTTTTTTATTTTTTTAATTTTTTAAAGAAATTTTGAATTTTTTTTATAATTTTCTGGGTTTTCTAATTATTTTTTTATATTTTAAATACGAATATTTTCTTGTGGCTGTAATTTTTAAATTCCCTTTTTAAGGATTTTTTTTAAATTATTTTCCATGGATTTTTAAGTGTAAAAAATTTTTTTTGTATTCGTTTCTAAACACACATTGAATGGCCAACAGGTTTTCTATTTTCTATTATGTTTGCCTGTGTGCATGTACATATGTATGTATGTAAGTGTAAGCAAGAGTGCTTTCTTACTACTCCTACTCCTACATCCACTCTCACTTTTTTGTTTTGCTTTTTAATTCTTGTTTTTTTTCACTTCATTTAATGAAAAATTAGCGGTACTTTAAGCAAGAAGTTGTTTTGTTTTTGTTTTTTTTTTTCACGTACAGAATGTGTGTTTTTATTTTGTTTTGTTGTTGGTTTTTGTTTTTTTTTTATTAATTAGCGCGCGCAAAAGAGCAAACGTTACCGTTACATTTGTTTTAATTGCAACACAACGCGAGTAGTTAACAACGCATTGTGTGTATGTGTGTGTATGTGTGTGTGTGTAAGCACAGAGTTGTCGAGAATGGTGTTGGTGGTACAATTAACTAAAATTTATTGTGTTGTGTTTAGTTTAGAAGCTTAATAAGAACGACACGCGGGTTTAATGACTTAATTTTTGCCAGCGGCGGCTTAATTCATATTTTTTTTTAAAGCACTTTCTTGTTTGTTATTAAATAACCATCAGTTGTTGTAAATTTTTCTTTAAATTTAAAATATTTTTTTTCTTTTCTTTAAATTGCCAACAAATTTCATTCGTTTATAATTCTCCTTTGCTTTGTGAAGCTGTGTGTTAAAATGTAACCAAAAATTTTAATCCTTTTCGCTTTGTTTTGTTTGATGCCTTAAAATGCATTCCTCTTTACCGAGAGTGTTAAACAATTTCTGTGTTTTTCTTTTTCGCTTCCTCTTCTTCTTATTTTTCGTTTTGAAAAATACGTGCTTCAAAAAAAATTTTTTTCTAAATTTTGTGGCGAGTTTTGTTGGCAAAACCGAAAAAAAACAGTTGATTTGTTTTTATCCGCTACGCATAGACCGTCACCCTCGCTTTAGCGAATGTTAAACGAAAACTAAAATGCAAACACACATGCGGCGCATTATTGTTTGTGTGTTTCGTGTTTTAATAAATGGGATGGATGCCTTAAGCAATAACTTGACTCTCTTTTATTATATTCCAAAATAAACCCTCAATCAACAAACAAACACTTACTGAAAAAGCAGGTATAAACAGAACCGGTTTAGTAGCAGCATTAGCTTAACAAACAAAAGACACAGCCTCTCATTAAAAAACACACAACACCATATGGATGACTCTTTCGTTTATACTGTTATGTTGCGCACTCACAACATGTGTGAACGAGAGCGTTATTGCTGCACTCGAAAATATATTTCCCCTTATGCTCTTAAATTACTCTCTCTTAAATTGCTTGAGACTTATATTCTTTAGGCTAGAAGGAGATCAATGTATACCTTGTTTGAATTACTCTCCTACGGTCTCTTTCTCGCCTGCCCCGTTATAACTCTCTTTGCTTATGTTTTGCTTTTTTGTTTTGTATTTGCAATGGAGTCTGCTGATGACAGTTTTCAATTCAAAAGGCTGTCGTGTCTCATATGTTTTGTCTGCTTAAGACGGAGACATCATTTTTGTGGTTAGAGGGCGTTGCTAAGCAACTCTATTGCCAGTATGTGTGTGTTTTTTTTATTTTCTTTGTTTTTGTTCCTGTTTTTGCATTTGAAAATTTTTTTATTTTGATTTTCTCGTTTTCCTGTATTGTGCTGTGCTGTGCTGTGCTATGCTCTAACAAAACAGGTTTCATTTATTCTCTCACTCTCTCTTTCTATCTCTCTCCCTCAACACATAAACTTGCTTGTTCGTTTCCATCAATGATTTTCTGTTCAACTGTTCCTAAGTGTGTGTTTGTGTATTTGTTTTTATTTTGCTCTTCTGTTTTGTTTTGTTTTTTCTTCTTTTTTGTGATTTTATAAGAGAGCGTGTGTTTTTTTTTATATTTTCTCTGTGTTTTATTTTGTTTTCTGTTTTTTTTTGCTTCGTATAGGAACCAATGGCATTTCAAAAAGTGACATTTTCCTCTTCGTGTTAATGCTCTTGTAGTTATTGTTACTGTTGTTGTTGTTTTTGCTATAAAACCATAGTAAAAGTGTATTTTAGTGTGTATGCTTATAAGGCTGTGGTTAAACACACAAAAGAGAGCCACAGCTTATACACTACAATAGCATAGCAATGGGGGTATTCACTAAAAATCGTGTGTTTTTTTCTTTCTTTCTTTTTTTTATTGTCAGGCAAAGCATTTATTGTTCGTACTTTCATACAAATGTATGTATGTGTGTGTGTGTACGTTTGTTTATTTATTTGTTCTCTGTTGTTCGGTTTAATATCAGTGTGTGTCTGTTTATGTTCACTTTTCCAAGGTAAAATGTCAAATACTTTTCTGTGTGTTGTCTGTCATTTGTTGTGCTCTCGGTCTTGTTGTTGTTGTTGCTGTTATCGTTGTTATTATTGTTGTTGGTTCAAGTGCAAAATATGAAGAATTTTGTGTGTGTGTGTGTGTGTTTGTTTTTTTCTTGCTCTGGCTTTGGCTTTAACTTTAAGTGTTGATGGGTACTTGCTTGTTTGTTGTTTTTTTCTTCGTCGTTATTGTTCGTTTTTGTTACGGCTGTTTATAGTCACACAGCCACTACTACGAGTACGAGTAAACATTAACAACAGGCGACGAGTGTAAGAAGACTAGCCACCATTGCATAGGCATGCCATTGCTAAAGGTATACAAATTTGGCACATTTTTCAAATAAATTTGGGATTAATTTTCTAAAATTGGAAAATTTTCTAAATTGAAAAAAATTTGTTTAAATGACTACCTACAATGTGGCAAAGAAAACTCCCAAGCACTGAAACTTTGTTAAAGGCTACTGTAGTAGATTTTCTAACAATTTAAATACAGACAATGACATAAGGACTTGATAAGTACCCAGAACGTCAGATAACCGTTAATCAAAGAGTACTAGAAACTATTCTTAAATAAGATGAGGAAAAATACAAATAAAAAAAGAAGTAATAATAATGGGCAAAAGTAATCACATTACATTGATTCATATTAGCGTCGATTCTATACGGGAGGCAGCCTAGACATCTATCGTGAAAAGGTTGGTATACACTTTCCTAGATTGTGCCTAACTGTGATTTTTTGGAATCGATTGGTTTTCAAATTTCAAGTTTTATTAAAACTTGGCTTAAAAAGTAGAGAAATTCCACATTATGAAGCTGATAGGGCCTCAACAAATCGTGTGAATATCATCCTACCCTGACTTATTATAATCACCTCTTTACATTTTTGCCGATTGTTCTTATGTATGTACGCTTTAATTCTCCAAGTAGGTATATGCCGCTGATTTTATAGTCGCCAGAGTCTAGTAGGTAGTGTGTTGGCTTACTAGACGTGATACCACGGTTTAAACCCCAGATCAAACACCAACAAAACGAAATATGAAAAACTATTTCTTCGGCAACTTTCTTTCAGCATATTTCTGGCAAAAGCTCCGAGAGTAAATAAAATTTCAAAAATATGTAGTGTGAGAAACTGGGACGTAATCCTGACTGAAGCGTTGTAATGACCAATTATATATGTATGTATGTACGTATGGTGCCGATTCTTTTCTTCGATTGCCGTGTAAATTCCATTCTATAACGTTTCGTGTTATGTCATCTTCAGTTCTTCTGCGAATATGTCTAACGAATCTATCATAATTTTTTTTAATCTCTGCGACTATGGATTACTGATTGAATTGCGATCAAAATCTGTCGTTGGAAATAATCCTTGGCTAGAAGTTATGCAGAATTATTCTGTTTGTATTGAGGGGCAGCCTGAAAATTTTATAGCGTAAGCCGAGTTTACAGCTTCCTGGTTAATATCATTGAAATTGTCAACACTTCCGTCTTCGGTTGTGTATGCAGGCCATAAGTTTTTCCAAGCATTTCTAATTGTCGATGCAGACGAAAATCTTCGCTTAACTACTACGTTCCTGCCATAAGCTAGAGATAAAACTCGCTAAAGAAAGATTTATAAAATGCTTGTAGATGCAGAGAATAGACATTATCATCATAATAGTGATCTTACTTAATTGCGATTAAAAATGTTTACAGCACTCTACCAATACATTGTATGTAAACCTCTGTACCTCAAGTTTTTTCTCCATTAAAATGTTATGTTAAGCTCTTCACGTTTCTAAATTTTACAAACTTAAATGGATTTTATTTCCAGCAGCATCCTAACATCGATTACAAGGCGAACGAGAAGCAAATAATTTGAAAAATGTTAATTAAAGTCAGTAAAAAGAGAACAGATTCGAATGTTTACGGTTAAAACATAAGATGTAGTAAAAAGAAATCCAGTGTTTTAAACCAAACATGCATCATTTTGTTCAATTCATTGATTCTCTAAAAGACAACGTTCCTTTTAAAGTCTTTTCAAGTGTCCCTTAATTTTTCAACGCCAGTAATAACGATGGCATCTCCTATTTTGTAAACAACATCTCTTCTTGTCTCTTTCACTAGTTGACAAGCATAAGAATAATAAAAAAATACACTCAGCCACACAAACCTTTGCACACACATATACAGAGTCTTTATACACAGAGTCAAAAAAATCCGCCCCTTCGGCATTTTACGCGAAGTATTTTATAACAAATGATTCAGGTTGTATATCTCTTGCAACAACAACAACAGCAACAATGAAAGTAAGAAGAAAAAAGCCAACGACAATGATAACAGCAGTCAACCATACAAAAACAAAAGTAAGAAAAGTAGTCAAATACAACAAAACCAAAACTAAACAACAACAACAAAAAAAAGAGAGAAAAACTGTGAAACAAAAAAAAAAAACGAAGAGAGGTGGGTGTTTTTGGCAGTTTCCATAGTTCGTGCTCTACATGACACGGTAATAAGCCAAAGATCAAGCCTTAAATATGGACAATAACAAGAGAGTTTATTCATACAGACAAAAGCCACTCATATACATATACTCACTGTACATACATTGTATGTGCATACAATAAACATGTAAATATGAGAGTCCACAATACTCCTGTTGTGTTTTTTTTTTCTTTGGTTTTTTTGTTTTGTAGTCTCCCTAAAAGAAGTACAGAACGAAGGAAGGCTTTTATCAATTGCTCTCTCATGCAAACGAATGAAAACGAAAAAAACACAGAAATACTCGTCGTTCATACTTGAAGTTTCTTCTTTCGCTTACAAATGAATGAAATGGACTTTGAAGAGTGCGAATGTGTTTGTATTGAAGGGAGTTTAGTGTGGTGTGATGTGGCTTATTGGATGGGTGGGTGGTAAGTATTTTAAGAAACCAACAGCCAAACACTCACACACACACCCACATCTACAACAATCAAACATTTTTTGGGCTAAAAATTCTAACAAGAATTGGTGCATGAATCTCTCACTCTCACTCTGTCTCTCTCTATGAGTGTGTTTAGGTTTGTGTTGTTTGGTTGGTTTAGCCAGCTGTTTTGTCTGTTAGTTAGTCAGTTGAAAATACTATTTGGTTGTTTCTATTGTTGTTGTTCTTGTTGCTATTGTTAGCGGGTGTGCGACTATTTGTTTTTCTCTACTTTTTTTCGTCTCTTTTTTTTTGCTCTAAAAAGTAGGAGAGCATGTAAATGTTTATTCGTGTTATTGAGTGTTTCTATGAGTGTGTGTGCACTAGTCTCCTTCAATTTTGTCAGTTCGTATTTGTCTCTTGTCTGTGTCGTTCATTTTTCTATTATTACTGCTGTTGCTGTTGTTGTTGCTTTTGTATTTTGTATTCCACAATGATTTTGTTTTTTTTTTGTTCTCATTCTCTTGGCGTTTTTTTTTGTTGTGTTCGTTTTTGACATACAAAATATTGCACATCAGGGTGTTAAGCTGTGAAGTGTGCTTTTTTTCTCGTTTTTTTTTTTTGTTTTGGTTCTTCAAACTTTTCTCTTGTAGGTTGTGTGTCATGCTGGTTAGAGTTTTCTAAACACCCTACACTAAAGAGGAGCCTATTATGTGGTTGGTGCAGAAAATTTGTTTAAATCAACGGTACTCACGTATAATGTCTAATAAAAGGTATTGTTTTCGGCCAATATCGGTTCAAAAGTTGTGGTACTTTGTGGTACAAACGTAAACACAACCAAGTGGTTTTGTCTAATAAGCTACCAATTAGACTACGGCATCTTCACATATGCGATGCGATTGCGTGCAAATTCCACGTTAAGGAAGGGGTTTCGACATTGCAGTTGATCACCAACTGTATAGTATTGGGACATCAAAGCTACAGACAACAGACAACTACGCATATACGCTGGATGAATGGAACATGTTGACACTTCCATTAGGGGTATTGGTACTGTTAATACTGTCAAGGGGATTCGCACCAACGATTGCAATGCAAAAAAAATTGCCTAGAGCCTAACCTCACATTCATTACATGCCATTACGGTATCCTAGTAAAGGTTTCTCTCTCTCCTTCCTTTTGACCTCAACTGCTACATTCTGTAAAAGTCAGTCAATTTTTTGCTAAACAACGTTCTTGAGAGTGAATTAAAGAGTATGTACGAACGTGTAGGGCATCATATAGCGACTATGATCGATCATAATTTCATTTCCAAATTTTTTTTGTTATCTTTTTGTCATAGAGCGAGTATTACTATTTGCTCTTTCGTTGACAAATGCTCACACACACATACATAGAGAGAGAGAGACACACATAAATATTGTATAAGGGCTTGCATTGAGGAATAAAATTTTATTGAAAAAGCTTGCCAGATATGGGGCTACACAATAGGGAAGTTAAGATGGAAAACTTTTTGTATAGAAATTTGGGAATTCAACAGGGATTAATAAGCGTAGTTTTTTTTGTGCATAATGTGACAGTTATGTTAATCTAGGCTTAAAGTAAGATCAAGGCCTGAACTAAAAAATTGTTTTTCAGGAATTCTAAAAGAAATTATGGAAAGCTTCTGCATCATAAATACCCAAAGCATTTTCTATTAAAAGACAAGGATGCAGTTTTGTAACGTATACATACGATGTGTAGGTTACATACATACATACATAATTGGCCATTACAAACATCTAGTCAGGATTACGGCCTAGCTCCTCACACCACTCATATAGTGTGTGTTAATTTTATCCATAAGTGGCGGAACCTACTATGTAAAGCTGACTCCGAACGACAGATTTTTTGTGAAAGTTTTAGATGGCAATTTTATTTAATCTCAGAGTTTTTGTCAGAAATCTGCTGAGAGGAAGACGCCGAAGATATATTTTTCATATTTCGTTTTGATGTCTGACCTGGGGTTTGAACCGTGGCCTTGCGTCTAATAAGCCAACACACTACCTACTAGACTACGGCGACTTGTAGGTTAGGATAGGTTAATTTGTAATTCGCCTCAATGATTGTGGCCTAATTTATTCATATAATCTCCGGTTTTAATATCGATAGTAACGATTCCATCATTCCATCAATTATAATTCCTGGCTGGCAGTTTTACAACATTCCTGATAGTTTTATGACGACTTGGATTTTATTTGAATCATTTTCATGCTGAAGTGTCCTTCATCTCAGGTTCCTAAGTGATGAAGACAGTGGCAGAGAAATTGTTAGGTGGTCTTCTTTCCTTTCTTGTCATTACAGTTTCAGCAGAAGACGCTGTATAGTGATGCCATGTATTAAATGATGCCATATGCATTATAGAGTCGTCAATTAGTACGTGATTCAGTTCTGGAGGATGCCAGCAATGCCCCAGTAAAGAGAGAATAATGTGGAATATGTTTCGTTTAAATGCCAAATCGATCCACAATCCAGGCTAACACGGCCTGTTTAGAGAAAAGTGACAAATGGAAGATCAGTCAGTTCTACGGAGAGTAAAGCTAAAGGCCAAAGTGAATTTAGAATGTCACTGAGCCTATACGATTTCCTCCTTCAAAGTTAAAAAGAAGTCATTGAATGATTGACAAATTACTGCAAATTACTGGCTGATTTCCTCTTTTCATGGAGCGTCAATATGGTAGGAGAAAATACAATACAGACTTAACTTGCCAAACTTTTTACCCACATAACCCAACCTAACATAATCTCAATATCATTCAGAATATAGAAAAAAAACAGCCTGGCAACTCTCTATGCTTTTGTCAAGTGAAATTCTTTGTTTGTTTGCTTGCTGGCTGTATGTGTAGCGAAGTAAGCATTTGTTTGGGTGTGTTGGAGTGTGTGTGTGTCCATGCACGAGAGCATGAGAGCTTATGTAAGTATAACGGTTTTTTATTATTATAATCTCTATGATATTCCTTCAACAAAAAATATACTTTTTTTCCATCAACAACAACAACAACAAACGATAATAATAACACAGTGACGACGACTACTCCCTACTTGTACCTACAGAGACTAATAACAACAACAATTACTATTAAAGAATAAGAACAAGAACAGCAAGAAGAAAAATTGAGAAAAATTAAGAAAAATTGTTGCTTTAAAAAAACAAAAAGAATTTTTGGTTCACTGTACTTTAAGGTGAGTAAATATGGGTGTGTGTGGGTGTGTGTGTGTGTGTGTTTTTATGCGGTGTAAGTGAGTGCTTGAAATAAAAACGAAACGAAACGAAAAGATGCAGAAAAAAAATACAAATTGACTACGAAAATAACAGAAAAAATATTGCAAAAAAGGAAATACAAAAAAAGGAAGTGAAAAAGAAGAAGAAGAAGAGCAGGAAGAACTTCCGTTTGTTATTCAGTTTTTTTTCTGTGTTCACAACGATATTTTTTTTTACTTTAAAATTTAAAAAAAAGAGGAAGAAGAAGAAAAAATAAATGCAAAGACGGGATCCTTTTTTTCTTGTAATAAAACAGGCAACAACAACGAAAACGAAATATTATTCGATTTTAGCTTTAAAAATGAAATGGAAAATGAGAAAAATAATGGGAAAAAAGCGAATCAAAAAAAAAAAACTAGTAGAGAAGGAAGACTTTAAAAAAAGCAGCAGCTTCTTTTACAAGTATTTTGAGTTAAAAGGATATACAAGATGAGTTATCGATAGAGGATGGATGCATGAGCTGAAAAGTCCTTTGATGTTCAAACAAGAAACGAAAAAAAAAACAAAAATTAAATAAAAAATGTTAAAAAAATTTCAAAGTGAAAATAGATAAAGGAATTCATATTTAGAAATTATTGGCAACGTTTTTTTTTCGTTTTTCCTATTTTCGTTCTTTATTGAGTCAATAATTCAAAAGAAAATTATTCCAGAAAAAAAATGATAAAATTTAGAGTAAGATTTTCAATTATCATATCATTTTAATTACACTTACTAACCTGAACAACAAAGAACACCTAAATTCTGAATTATAAAAACAAAATTTCTTTCATTTTTTTTATTGAAAAATTTCGTCTACAAATTATTAGGAGACGGCTGGTCAAAAATATAATAACTCTGGCAATATTAATTGCATCTGGCAACACTGTAGCTTATCTCAAACTTCACAATTTAAGCTTCAATTTGTTAGTAGATATTATAGAAATCCAATCATTCTGTGAGTAGTTATCGGGATTGAAAAATCCAGGAAAATTCGATACTTTATCGTCCAATTTTGCATGTCTATTCAAGAAAAAAATGATAAAATTTTGTGTAAGATTTGCAATTATCATATCATTTTAATTACACTTACTAACCTAAACAACAAAGAAAACCTAAATTCTGAATTTAAAAAAAAAAACAAAATTTCTTTAATTTTTTTTTATTGAAAAATTTCGTCTACAAATTATTAGGAGACGGCTGGTCAAAAATATAATAACTCTGGCAATATTAATTGCATCTGGCAACACTGTAGCTTATCTCAAACTTCACAATTTAAGCTTCAATTTGTTAGTAGACATTATAGAAATCCCATCATTCTGTGAGTAGTTATCGGGATTGAAAAATCCAAGAAAATTTGATACTTTTTCGTCCAATTTTGCATGTCTATTCCTGAAAAAAGGTAAAAAGGCATTGCAAGCTGCTGGAAAAATTTGTGAAGTTAACTGAGACGATACTATTACTGGAAATATAGCAGCGTAATGGTTTCGAAGACATTTGCATGTATTGACAAGACAGGGGGAACAGGCGATTAGGATCCTGTGTTCTCTTTTGGGAATCTATAACGATTCCTATCAGCTGAACACATGTCTTAAGGAAACAGATCAGATAGTGGCCTATAAGGCTGGTTGTAAATGCTACAACCACTCGAGTAATTGCTACTTTGAAGGCAATTCTAATTAAGAGCATTTCTAAATGGGACATTTTATGTTTACCTTTGCGGGATAATAAGAATTTCAAGCTTAACTCATGCCGCTTCTAATGGCACATCTAATGTTGTTAGTGCCACTACACTTAGAATGTCTAGTGGATGATTCCATTGGTGCAGATATTCCATTAAATTTGACAGCGCCGATATCCAATACAACTTTTTTCTAACGGGTAGTTCTTCTCATTACATCCCCGAGTGGACTTATAACGGGTGATTTTTTAGTTATTATCCTATTGGCAACACTGGTTTAAACAGCTCACGCACGTTTCGTGTTTTGTTTCACTGTCAAACATCTTCAGTTTCAGTCTATAATTTAACCATGAATCGTCTTACAAACTAACAACGCTTGCAAATCATTGAATTTTATTATCAAAATGCGTGCTCTGTTAAGAAAGTTCATCGCGGGCTTCTTCCATTTTATGGTCGGTTTAATCGACCCACTGAAGCGGCTATTCGGGGCTATTGTAACTAAATTTCGCACAAAATTTACATTGTTGGACATTAAACCACCAACACGCTTACGTAGAGTGCGAACTGAAGAAAATATCGCAGCTGTATCGGCCAGTGTTAATGATGACCATCAATTATCGATTCGTCGCCGTTCGCAGCAATTGGGCTTCTGGTACTCAACAACGTGGCAAATTTTGCGGAAGGATTTAGGTGTGAAACCTTTCAAAATACAGCTGCTGCAAGAATTGAAACCGAACGACCTACCGCAACGCAGAATTTTTGGTGAATGGGCTCTTGGAAAGTTGGCCACTTCTTTATCGAAAAATTGTGTTCAGCGACGAAGCTCATTTTTGGCTCAATGGATACGTAAATAAGCAGAATTGTCGGTTTTGGAGTGAAGATCAGCCAGAAGCATTGCAAAAGCTACCAATGCATCCAGAAAAGGTTACAGTTTGGTGCGGTTTATGGGCTGGTGGCATCATTGGACCGTACTTCTTCAAAGATGCTGCGAATCGTAACGTAACTGTGAATGGTGAGCGCTACCGTGAGATGATATCCAACTTTTTTTGCCCAAAATGCAAGAACTTTACTTGCCTAACATGTGTTTTCAACAAGACGCTGCCACATGCCACACAGCACGCGTAACATTGGACTTATTGAGAGGCAAGTTCGGTGAACATTTTATTTCACGTTCGGGACCGGTCAATTGGCCGTCTAGATCGTGCGATTTAACGCCTTTAGATTATTTTTTGTGGGGCTATATTAAAGCTCATGTCTATACAGACAAGCCCGCTTCAATTGACGCATTGGAAGACAACATTGAAGCATTTATTCGTGAGATACCGGCCGATATGTTGGAAAGAGTATGCCAAAATTGAACTAAGCGGATGGACCATTTGAGGCGTAGTCGCGGTCAACATTTGCATGAAATAATCTTCAAACATTAAATTATATGGACCGTACTATCGATTCAAATAAAGATTTCATGCATTTTTCTGAATTTTATGTGTTTTTCTTTGAAAAATTTTCCTATAGCTTTTAAAAAATCACCCATTATTAGATTATTAGTGTCAAGCCATCCAAAAAGGACTCCTGAACTGTGACAGCTGAGAACGGCCATTTTGTTGACACAGCATCTGTCAAATAAGTTGTCATATATTCAGCCTGTTTTTTCTGAATCACCCTGTATGGCCATAGATAACGACGTGTATTCGCTGTATAAGCTTTAGAACAGTTGGCAAGTGACCTTAATTTTCATTGAAAAATTATCTTCTGCAATGAGGCCCATTTCTAGATAAGTGAGTACGTGAACAAACAAAATTCTTGAATTTGAGGTGACACCAATCCACATGAGATTCAAAAGGTTTCAATCCATCACGAATAATTCACTGTTGTGTGTAAATTTTGCACTGGAGACGACATTGGTGCATATTTCTTTAAGAACGATGTTAACCAAGGCATCAGTATCAAAGGCGAGCACTATAGGCCGACTCTTAATCTTCATTCGATACTGTGGACACCAACGACGTGTGGTTTCAACAAGACAATGCTACTTGCCATACAGTTCACGCCACATTTAATAATCTGTACGAACGATTTGAGGGCAGGCTCATCTCATGTGGAGGTGATGTCAACTGCTGACTGAGACTGTGCGATTTAACTGTATTGGACTGTTTCTTGTGCAATTTTCTTAAGTCGCAGGCGTGTGTGAATAAACCATAAACCACAGCGGTCCTCAACGCCACGATAGCCCACACCATCGTTGTCAAATTCAGTCGGAGCCATGGAAAATTGGATATTTTGGATGCGCTCCACACAGAGAAACTGAATCCTATGACATCTCACCAGGAGGTATAGTTGGACATACGATAGGACAGGAGGCAGTAACTGTTTTGTTAAACACACACAAAGGCCCGTTGTGATACCAAAACTTACATATTTTATCTGGTCTTGAGGATCAGCATCAGGGCTTCGGATTTAAAGCATGAATCCCTTAAAACTACGATGAAATGTTTGTGAACTTGATGATCGATTCGATATCGAGTTGTGTTAGCTTTTTTAGGCTTCCAAGAAAAGGGGAATCAAATGAGAGCAGCCTGTAGCCTCTCTGGGGCATAGAGTAGTGCTGGTTTCGTAATTTAAAAACTTATGCGATTAGGGAGGTAAGAGCGTCCCTTAGAGAGAAATAAAATAGAGAGGTTTCTGATCATTATCCCCTGTAGAAACTAAAGGGTGTTTTTTATAGAGGTATAGAACTTTAAGTTGCAATAAAACAACGATGGATTATTCGATTGACATGAATTTTATTTATCCGATAAGATAATCTTGTGGCATTACATTTTAAATATGATTTCTGGCATATGACCGTCACGGCTGGCGCGGATGTAGTCCAATCTGGACGTCCAATTTTCGATGACTTTTTCCAACATTTGTGGCCGTATATCGGCAATAATACGGCGAATGTTGTCTTCCAAATGGTCAAGCGTTTGTGGCTTTACCGCATAGACCAATGACTTTACATAGCCCCACAGAAAGTAGTCTAGCGGTGTTAAATCACAAGATCTTGGAGGCCAATTCACAGGTCCAAAACGTGAAATTAGGCGGTCACCAAACATGTCTTTCAATAAATCTATTGTGGCACGAGCTGTGTGACATGTTGCGCCGTCTTGTTGAAACCACATCTCCTGGACATCATGGTTATTCAATTCAGAAATGAAAAAGTTAGTAATCATGGCTCTATACCGATCACCATTGACTGTAACGTTCTGGCCACCATCGTTTTTGAAAAAGTACGGACCAATGATTCCACCAGCCCATAAAGTGCACCAAACAGTCAGTTTTTCTGGATGTAACGGTGTTTCCACATACACTTGAGGATTACCTTCACTCCAAATGCGGCAGTTTTGTTTTGTTGACGTAGCCATTCAACCAGAAGTGCGCTTCATCGCTAAACAAAATTCGCTTATGAAAATCGGGAACAACGGTAATCTCGTTTTGGGCCCATTCGACGAATCTACGCCTTACTTGATGATCGTTTGGCTTCAAATCTTGCACGAGTTGGATTTTGTAAGCACGCAAACCAAGATCCTTCCGCAAAATCTTCCATAAAGTGTATGGACACAGATCCAATTCCTGCGCTCGAGGGCGGATGGACTCATTCGGGTCTTCCTCAATGCTACGCTCTACAGCAGCAATAGCTTCTTCTGTACGCACCGTACAGCGTCTCTGGGGATGCGAGTTATCAATAAGAGTAAACGTGGTGCGAAAACGTTCCATGGTTAATCGAATTAACTGCTCTGATGGACGATTTTGTCGACGATAAAATGGACGTAGTGCGCGATACGTTTTCCGCACAGAACCATTATTTTCGAAATAAATTTGCACTATTTGCAAGCGTTGTTCAGGCGTGAGTCTATTCATGATGAATTGCCAAACCAAACTGGGAATAAATCACTTGACAGCTGTTAAATCGGTCGCCATCTTGAAAAGTAATGCCAACTTAAATTTCTATACCTCTATAAAAACACCCTTTACAAGACTTTGTGGTGCAAAGCAGAATCATAAAAGTGCAACCAAAATGACAAAATTTAGTCAAGTGTGGCATTGGAACTACATGTTGTAGTTGCTGCTTAATGTTCAATCATAAGTTGAGGCTTGACGACGACCTCCACCAAATAAAATATTAAAGCGGAAATATATATTTCAGAAGCACAAACAGTATTACTTGGGAGATCATAGCTTTGCTGAAATCGAACGCATTGCCTATGAGACTTTTCTTTACGTTCAATGAGTGTCAAGATATGTAAATTCAAATTTAAGAACCAAAGACGCAAACCTACAATTTTAGCAGCGCCACTTCTTGCCTCTAACAGGGTAAACTTTGCTATTAACAGAGTGCTGTTAACTGTTTAACAGTGGCAATAAGTGGATTAGTCTTCTACTTTCCAATATTGGAGACTATTTACATGCAATTTAATTCTCATTATGGTCATCATTATTTGTGAATAATAGTTTTGGTGGGGAATGGAGGAAGCCAACTTTCTCGAATCTCAAAATAATTCCAGCTATCCCACTACCACAGGGATAGAAAGAAAACTCTCTGGACTACCATTTGCATATAGTCGGGTAGGTGTACTCTTTCTCATACGTTCCCAAATGGCCACTGATCTTCTAGAGAAGTTTCAAGCAAAAAATTGTTATTTTCAAAGCCAATTTTCACAATACCATACCACTTTATATGGGACTATGTTGCTGATTATATTAAAAGGAACCTTAGAAACTTCCTTTGAGAATGATTTGGTACTCATAGACCTGGTATTTGTATTAAAACTAGCTCCTAAACAAGTGGACTTGTTCAGATGGATATTGTTAAACAGCTAACAGTGCTCTGTTACCGCAAATTTAGTTCTGTTAACGCCAACTGTGGCGCTGCTAAAATATATGGATTGTGTCTTGGATTTTCAAATTCAAATTTATCTTCACACACATGTTCTCCCAAATCCTTGGATTTTGCTAAGAGGTGAGTGCTTTTTGAAACAAATTTTGTAGCAAATTTAATGTCTCACGTTTGTTGCTGTAGTGTTTAGCCTTTGAAAACTGTTTTATAAATTCTTTGGCTATGAAATAGCAATCAAATGCTTGTTTTATGTGGATATGCAGTTGACCTGACCTTTCAAGGCCATTTGGTGTTTAAACAGATGGTTTGTGTTTAAATTTTAATTCCTATGAACTCATTAGTATTCGTGTTGGCCTAAAAGTTTCTTTAAAGAAATCAACCAAAAAAAAAGGAAAGAAAATTCAAAAAAGAAATCGTTTTTGATTCTGTTTTCAAATCTCGTTTATTTGCCTGGGCATCATCAGCAAAAAGGAGTGTACAACACATATGTACACTCTATGTACGTGTGCAATAAAGTGGTGGCAACATTTCATGACTCGCCTGGTCAGCAAAAGTGGATGGCCGGCCACAAACAACAACAAAAAAAAACAGAAAATCAAGAACAAATGAACACGAAGTACAAAATGAAACGAAATAAAATGAAATGAAAGGAAAGGAAAGGCATCCCATAAGACAAGCGTTACTTGTTCTTGCCACTGCCACTGCCATTGACTCTCATTCTGTTGCTGTTGATACTGACTCGACTGCCAGTTATTGTTGTTATCGTTCAGCAATAATCTCATTGTGTAAGTGTGCTGGCTAAAAACCGTCAGGTGAAAGGAAAAACAACAACAACAACAACAACAATACCAAACAATAGTTTCTTTACAATTACAACCTGGTGCGGTCCTCTTTGGCTTCAACTCCTGCCTTCCTTCACTTTAAGCACCTGTAACACCATTAACGGTTGTTGTGTTGCTGTTGATGTAGTTGTTGTTGCCAAACATACATACAATGTGTCAATTGTAACCACCTACACACCTTTGACGACCTTCTGTTCTGTGCTGTTCGATTCTGTTCAGGTTGTAAAACCTTCTTCGCTTGCCTTCCCCTATTTTGGCATTTATTTTGGAGTGGTTGGGGTATCTGTGTGTCTATTTTCATTGCTAATGTTTATATGTATGTATGTGGTGGTAGAGTTTTCTTCTATTGTTGCAAGAATATCTTATTGTTGTAGTCAATGCTGCTGCTTGTTGTTTGTGTCCTTTATTTGGTTGGCATCACCACAAGTGGCACGAAGTGGCACCAGCACGTACAATAAGAGAAGATTCAAACCATTTCATAAACATGATGCAATCAATGATAACGTGTTGCACAAACACTCGTATATACACATACGTACACATACATACATTCACGTAAATATATTTACAAACGTATTGAGTTTAATATTCTTAAAGTATTGCACAGTGGGCCTACAAGGCAATAAGAAATAAAAGTTTTTCATGCAAGCGAGCATAAGTTGTGCCCTAAAATAAGGCATCTCGCTGAGTTTTAGCTTTCATTGTTACTCTAATACCACCGGCACCAGAGAAAATAGCAAAGAATATGAGAAAAACTGCTGGCAAAGCTCTAGAAGCTGCCTGCTATGCTTTCATGCCAAAAGAAAGGATGAAAAGGAGGATGAAATTAATGTGTGAAGGAAGATAAATTCGAATTTGAAAACCAAAGACGCAAACCCACACTTTTAGCAGAGCCACATCTTGCCTCTAACAGGGTAAACTTTGCTATTAACAGAGCACTGTTAACTGTTTAGCAGTGGCAATAAGAAGATTAGTCTTCTACTTTGCAATTATTGCAGACTATTGTTATACAATTTAATTTTCACTATGATCATTATTATTTGTGAACGAAAGTGTTGAAATGTAAAGGATGTTTGGTGAGGGAAGGAGCCATCCCCCTCAAAATTATTCCAGCTATCCTAGTACACCGAATCGAAAGAGGACCTTCTGGACTACCATTTGCATATAATCGGGCATTTGTATTATTTCTTATATGTTCCCAAATGGCCACTGATCTTCTAGAGAACTTTCAAGCAAAATATGTATATTTTCAAAGCCAATTTTCTCAATACCATATCACTTTCTCTCTGACTTTATTGCTGATTATATTAAAAGGCCTTGGAACCTTCCTTTGCATATAGTATGGTACTCTTAGACCTTGAGTATTTGTCCTAAAATTAGCTTCTAAACAAGTGGGCTTGTTCAGATGGTTACTGTTAAATAGCTAACAGTGCTCTGTTAAGGTCAAATTTAGTTCTGTTAAGAGGAAATTTTGCTTTGTTAATGCCGACCGTGGCGCTGCTAAAATTTATGGATTGCGTCTTGGATTTTCAAATTCGAATTTATCTTCACATACATATGAAATTATGACAGATGACGTCGCCGTAGTCTAGTAGGTAGTGTGTTGGCTTATTAGACGTAAAGCCAGGATTCGAGCCCCAGGCCAGACATCAAAATAAAATACAAAAAGCGGCGACTTCCTCTCAGCAGATTTCTGGCAAAAACTCTGAAATTAAATAAAATTGCCATGAAAAAGTTTCTCAGAAAATCTGTCGTTCGGAGTCGACTTTAAACTGTAGGTCCCACCACTCATGTATAAAATGAGCACACACAACATAAGGTCGTATTCCTGACTGAAGGGTTGTAATGACCAATTATGTACGTATAATAGACGAAGGGACATATGGAAAACCCGGTAGAACTACTGTAGGCACAGGTCCTCTAGGCCTGAATTTTTACCCAATAGAGAGGCATGACAAATGTTAAGATTTAAGAGATTTGAAAAATGCAATCCGTCAGGAGGTACATGCTGGAAGTAAAGCTCCCCATAAGATAACAACAATAAAAGGAATCCAACATTTTAATAACCACAGAACGCATGAGACGGCCATAATATATATGAAGTGATTGACGATGAAATGCAGAAAGTCTGCATTCCCATTGCAGATCACAATGCCTCAAAAGTGCATGATTTCTCCATTAACGACCTGAAGGTTGGACTGAAAATAATAACGAATTCTCTTATCAACCTTCTCAAATAAATTGCTTTAATGACAACAAAAGAAACAACCGCTCTTACTAATCCCAAATCCCGCTGGAAGAGTTCTAGAAGTACAGGTCCAAGTAACTCCTGCATACAATAGAAAAGTGCCTTAAAATCAGGCAACATATGCCCGACTGCTGAGAAGCTTTAAGGAGATCGCTGGAATTTCGTACACCCAGCATGACTTTTGAAAATAAGGTCAACGGTTAAAGCAATCTATTACGTCACACGTCACACGTCACACCCAGAAAGAAGCTGCTGTGTAAGAATAAAATGTTCTCCTAGCCAAACATACTGAATAAATGAAGAGAATAATCAACAAGATGGCCGTTATCAAGTGTCAAAGTTCAACAAAAGCTGATGTCAGTAGGAATGAATCCAATACACAAAACACTGTCGGTTTTAGGCCACAGTTAAGTCCATGTAGGTTACATAACTAGACTTTGAGATTCATCTGAGTACTCTTTTCTTCCTTGACTTGTTTTTCTGAAGGCTTTTCGTATCTCAAGCGGCCCTGCTCTGTTCTTTAGGTGCCCAGAAGTTCAAACATTCAACTCCCATGTCGCTTACACTGCAGGTCAATAAAATCCTTCAATTCGTTCCGAAAAATGGGAAAACTCTCCATTTTTTGTTCTAAACCAGCGACTGTTAATGGGGCATCTCTGTTCCCAAAATACCAGTGTTTTGGTGTTTGTGGCAAGCGGAAAATCAAAGAAAGAAAAGTGAAAAACGTTGCAAGAAACTATAACTATAAACCAGAAATACAAGAAGAAGAAAACCAAAAGAGGAAAAAATCTTTTTTTTTTTTTTTTGCTGAGGGGGAAATGGCATTAAAAAACTGAATTCAAGTCAAGAGAATAGAACAGCAGAGGAGAGAAGAGCACAGAGAATCGAAATAAAAACCACAAACACCACATGAAAAGCATTTCAACTGATTTACGCGACTTGATACGACGATGCGATACGATACGATACGATACTTTTCTACTTACATACATACATGTAGTATTTTACATACGCACTCACACATATACATTCATTAACACTAGCATATGTAAGTAAATATGTATGTATGTACGTGTGTGTAGATGTCCTTATCATGTATTTTATTTGTGTTTGTAAATGAACATTTACAAACGAACACATTCGAACGCTCTCTCTCTCTCTCTCTCTTCAAAGTTGAATACAAAAGAAGATTTTCTATGTTAAACATGTTTACACTGTAGTTGAGCAAGAGTTGAGTTGTGCCACGTTCAGTTGAAATTCAATGTGTGTGGCACACGTAACCCAATAAACGTTTTAATTGAAAAGTGGAAGTGCTAGTATTTCTATAGTGTCAGGAAGTTGGCTATGAAACCCTGGCATATTGTTACAGAAATGAAAAATTAAGATATTGCTGTTTTGCTTCTACATTGCTTAACAATAAAATTATAAACAAAACAATGCAGCAAACAAATCTGTTTGTATAGCAGCATAAAAAATGGTAAACAAGTAAACAAAAATACAACAACAAACACTACAGTAATCACTCGATTTACGTTTCAGCTGGTTCCAAAAAAGGTGACGTAAATCGAAACGATGTAAATCGAAACGACGTAAATCAAAACGACGTAAATCGAATTTCATATTGCTCATACTACGAAGTAGTATGTTTTTAACAAGGAACTTAAAAAAGTTACAGTAATCCCTCGATTTAAGTCGCACTTGGTACCAAAAAAAGGCGACGTAAATCGAATGACGACGCAAATTGAAGTTAGAGGGAACAAAAAATTTGACGACGTAAATCGAAAAACGTTAATCGAGGCGACGTAAATCGAAGGATTACTGTACAAGAATAAATGTAAACAAAAATATACCAACACTACAATAATAAATGGAAACATGTTTACATTTATAGAGATTTCGAGAAGGCGAAGTCACGTACATTCGCCTTCAAGAACATTTATCAGACTGTTTACTTTGTCATATAAAGACAAGGCAAAGCAGACGACTGGGTGAGTGAATTTCAGTCAGTCTTGTGTGAAGAGGCAGTGCGTTTGAAGACGGTAATCGTGGTTTGAAGATCTCCGTTGCAAAGATCTGTCGAATAATTGTCCAGTAATTGTTATTGTTTATGCAAAGGGTGTAAACAAAGGAATAACAAAGAAAAGCAATTGTTGTTGTTTACATCAAGTTGTGAACAGTGGCAGACAGAATTATGCGATAATAAAGAATTTTTAATTAAAACTAAACACAAATTTATTTTTATTTTATTTGCAATCTACGAGCTTATATTTTAAACGTTTTTAAAAGTTAAAAACGTAACAATAGTTTTATTTCCACGATTGCGTGTTATCACAGGGTTATCTTTTTCGTGGTTCCAAAACCACCGGGTCTGGCAACGCTGTTAGCTGTTAAATATCTTTCATCGGCAGTGTCAGATTTTCTATTTACGAATATGTTTCGCTTAATAACCGAAGAACACATTAAAATTATCAAAACTGTTAAAAAAGATGGTGTTACCGAGTATTACGGGATGGCTATACCTTCTCGACCTACTAGGCAAGCAATTAGCAAGATTAGACAGAAAACTGAAGAAACTCGAAGTGTTTTAAATGTGATCAGGCCTAAGCATCATCGCAATGTATTCCCTGCCTAAAATGTCGTTTCTGTTAGAGAAAGTATGACTCATAATCCGAAATTATGAATTTCATTTGGCGTTCTCAGCAATTGAGCCTGCCTAAAGGCTGATTCTGGCTTATTTTGCATTTAACTTTGCATTTCCATCCATAAAAAGTTCATCTCATGCAACATTTAAAGTTTGCTGACCATTTACAACGCCGTAGATATGCTGATTGGGCACCGGAGGAGCAGAGTTTTAAGGCTGACTTTTGGAAAAAAGAATTTTCAGTGAGGAAAACTCATTTCACACTTGGTGGTTACATCAAAGAGTAAAGTTGTAGCAAATGAGGCTCAAGGTAACTGTGAAGAGCACTTACATACATAACTGGTCATTACAACCCTTCAGTCAAGATTACGACATAGTTTCTCACACCACTTATGTTGTGTGTGTTAATTTTATACATGAGTGGTGATAGGACCTACAGTTTAAATCGACTCCGAACGACAGATTTTTGAGAAACTTTTTCATGGCAATTTTTATTTTTGACACTCAGAGTTTTTGCCAGAAATCTGCTGAAAGGAAGTCGCCGAAGAAATACTTTTTGTATTTTATTTTGATGTCTGGCCTGGGGCTCGAACCCTGGCTTTTCGTCTAATAAGCCAACACACTACCTACTAGACCACGGCGACGAAAAAGCAATTGCATACAGAAAAAGGACTGTTTAGCGCGCCTTATGGTCTAGCGATGACATTAATAAGGATTTCATGGTATACAGATGACATTAACAAGGATTTTTTGGGAGAATTAGCCTAGAAGAACCGTTTCCATCAATTCAGAGCACTACGGCCATGTGATAACCGACTTTTCCTGGCCTTCAATTGAAGATTATGTACTGGAGGGTGAGTAGTATCAACACGTAGGTCACACGAGTCACACAATTCGATCGATTTTTGCTTTATTGAACGAGAAGTTTGCAGAAAAACTAATTCCACTTTTAGGCGTTGTCAAGATCATACGATTTCACACCGTTTATGAAAGTCTACGTGTAAGACTGTGAATAAACTCCCAATGTTGGAGCATCAAGTTATCACCGAAATACCTCCAAATGGCCAACTAGTGCAATCAATCCCGAAAGGATTATTTACATGACAATGTATTTCGTAAACAAGAGGTTTTTTGGTCAACTGGGTTATTTTGACACTCTCTCTGCTATTGCCATTGTTATTGAGTTTACAATGATAACAACAACAATTACATTTCCATACAAATAAATACTCACGTACACTTACATATATAGACACATACACGCAAACATTTTCTGATTTACTCATATTTGTACGTGTTACAGTTGTTAGGAACGTTTTGTTGTGTTTTCAGAAGAAATTTAAATTTTTAAAGGGGTTTTGCAAAGTTCACAGAGTTGCACTGTGAAGTTGGAAAAAAATTATAAAGGTACAGTGGGTCACATTAGAAAAAAAAACATTGTTTTGTTCACTTAAGCTTCATAAAATCAGTTAGAAGGTGATGATAAGTTAATTACTGAGGTCTTAAAATTTTAAATCCTAGTTTGAGGCGAGGACTTGATTCATTGCCAGACTTAACTGGTCTAAATTGGTCAATCAACCTCTTAAATTTGATTGTAGGAACATTTCTGTCACTGTATCTGTTCTTGCGGGTCATGAAGAGAGATTTTCTTTATCCGTAAATGACTTCTGCAGATGTTATAGATCCGTTGAAATGGAAGCCATTAAGATATTTGAGCTTAAGAAACCAGCTTAAGGACTACAAAATAGTTTTTCTTTGCGGGATGCAATTGAAAATAAGGATTAAGGATGCAAAAATGTTGTTGAGGTTTGTTTAACAAGTGATAATGGATGATCTAAGATTAAAAAGGTCTAATTCCATTAGAAAATATCTTCACATAATGCCTGAGAGAAAATTTGAAAAGCAAAGCAAGTGTTGGGTGTGTGTCTTCGCTAAAGCCGGTGTAAATGGAAACGGAATGAGCGACATACACTGTTTTGAGATACTTCTCTTATGTCGTTAAATATCACGCCAACTTACTTAAAATACTGTTACATAAATCGAAACGACCTAATATCGTTTAACAATAAAAACGATAAACAAAAGCTACCAGCTACACCAACACAAAGCCACACGATACAAACACACACTAACACTATGTATACAATGAACGAGTTGGTTATCTAAAGCTGCACACACACATATGTACAACGAACCTGGTTGCGCCTGGTAACAACAACAACATGTATGTGACAAAAAAGAGATGGACAACTTAAGCAAGGTACACAAACAATAATGTACTAGCAATAGAATTCTCGAGAAGGCGAGAGCAAGAACCTTCCACATCGAGAACGTTCATCATACTGATTACGTGCGTATATAAAAGGGCAAGACAAGGCAAGCAGTCAGTCAGTGTTAATGCAGTCAGCCTTGTGTGAAGTTGCGTGTGAACAAAACAAGTCGTGGTTGTAAAGCGAATAGTTGTTTGATAAGAACTAGTAAAGTAAATAAACAGATTATTATTATTGTATCGTTAAGTTGTATACAGTGGCGCAAACGTAGTGTGAATAGTAAAGAGAGTTTAGGAAAAACTAAACACATATTTGTTTTTACTTTGTTTGCAATTAACGAACTCATATTTAAACGTTTTTAAAAAGGTAAAAACGTAACAATACAAAGAAATCCAATATAAATTTGTAAAGATAGAAACTTTCATTGAAAGTCCTGTATTTGTTCCTTACAGCTATTAGATAAGAATTGATAAAGACTAACAACTTAGCTGAATCGAAACTTGCAATGCTACAGACCCACATTGTACTAGGAACCTCACGTAATTCACTTTGGATTAGTGAAGCTTATTTTCCAGTTTGATGTAGTAGGTCTTCAGTGATAGGCCAGGTTAGGTAGTTAGGATCATGCTTGAAGAGCAACAAAATGAATACACTACCCTGTAGATCAAACATTCCCTAGAGGAAATCTTTCGAACTCTTAAATAAATCTCTCTATTGCGCTAGTCCTTAATTTGGGAGAGTTCGGTCAAAGATGACAGATAAGAGCTTCCGACTTTTTATGACAAAAACCAGGCAATGACTTCATGTGGTGAAAATTATTCTTTTCCTCAGACCCACAGCTTCTGAATAAGAAATAAAAGGAAATGCCAAGTCTACTGGCATGCCTTGTAAGACAGCATTAATCGTTTAGAACCCCAATAGTGCAATGGATGGTCACATGCGATTTAAAGACAGAAAATAAGCAATTTTTCTGTTATTCATATCAGTCCAGAAGACGTACGTACGTAACGTACATAATTGGTCATTACAACCCTTCAGTCAGGATTACGACCTAGTTTCTCACACCACTTATGTCGTGTTTGTTAATTTTATACATGAGTGGTGGGACCTACAGTTTAAAGTCGACTCCGAACGACAGATTTTTGAGAAACTTTTCATGGCAATTTTTATTTATCCTCAGAGCTTTTGCCAGAAATCTGCTGAGAGAAAGTTGCCGAAAAAATACTTTTTTTGTATTTTATTTTGATGTCTGGCCTGGGGCTCGAACGCTGGCTTTTCGTCTAATAAGCCAACACACTACCTACTAGACCACGGCGACTCCAAATCAGTCCAGAAGAGCCTACAAAAATTACACGTACCCTCCTACTGAAGAAGTTGAGCCTCCTTGTAGAACGAACTGAACAGCCTCAGTTCAACTGAGGTATTGCAACACCGATATTTGGTAGAATGAAGTTTCAAGTCACTGAAGTCTAGTAGGTAGTGTGTTGGCTTAGCAGACTGATACCACGGCTCAAACCCAAACAAAGCCTAGATGTCTTCTTGAACATAGCTTAATACGAAAAAAGTATTTCTTTCGGTAATTTCCTCCCAACAGTCTTCTGACAAAAACTCTGAGAAATTGCCATGAAAAGTTTCTCAAAAATCTGTCGTTCGGAGTCGTCATTAAACTGTTGGTCCCGAGACTCATGTAGAAAATTAACACACACACACAACATGGGTGGTGGTAGAAGCTAAGTTGTAATCCTGGCTAAAGCGTGGTATTGATCAATTAAGTAAAGTACGTTTTCTCAAACTATTTTGTTTACTCCGACAGAGGTAACTTGTTGTTGCCTCATGTGTAGGATTGGCTTTCCGAGGTATACTAAACTATTTCTAATATCTTGCTCTCATAAAAATTTTCAATTCTGGTGGAAAAACCTCTGCCTTATGTATCACACACAGTGTTCACATATAACTTTGTTCGTATTACTCTGTCTGGGTGGCAGTCAGTGTGACATTGACGAAAATCTCAATTTTTCAAGGAATAACTCCCACGACAAAACTTTTCAATCGTTTCACGTTTCAAACATTTTTGAAAGCCAAGTAGAGTACAGAAATAAAAACCAAAAAAAAAACTTGCATGAAATCCCTAAAAGAAGGAAAAAGAAAATAAAAACACCACACAAAAGGAAATGCAATGCAATGATTTGAAATTCTAATGTTTTTTGAGAGTGAATTTCCAATTTGGAAATTATGATATGAAAACGACAACAACAAAGGCAAAATTGTTGTTAAAATAAGGTGTGTCAAACAAAAGCTATTTTGTTATTGTTATTGTTACAGTTTTTTTTAGATTATCTGTGGTAATACTCGTTTATATGGCTCATCATAATACAACGTGTGAGGTTTACATGTGGGCAACCATACTTTACATCTCCTTATCAAGCCATGCACATGAGCATTTCATTGTCAATGCACTTCACTACAGACTATGTCTGTATGTGTACATAGTAGAGATCAGCAATGAATCGTTTTTTCGCTACTCATAAGCACTCATGAAGTTTTGAATATAAGTGAGTCCAACAATTTTGAAATTTAACTTCACTACTCTGATTCATTCGTACTCATTACAACGTTGATTTATAAGTACAGGTTGCAATGAATATGCATACAACGTTGACATCAAACTCATACCATTCGAAGAATGTTTGATTCATAAGCCTCTTTTTCATAACTTTAGAAAAATACTTACATACATACATAATTGGTCATTACAACCCTTCAGTCAGGAATACGACATAGTTTCTCACACCACTTATGTTGTGTGTGCTAATTTTATACATACGTGGTGGGACCTACAGTTTAAAGTCGACTACGAACGACAGATTTTTGAGAAACTTTTCATGGCAATTTTATTTTACTCTCAGAGTTTTTGCCAGAAATCTGCTGAGAGGAAGTCGCCGAAGAAATATATTTTTTTCATATTTCGCTTTGATGTCTGACCTGGGGTTTGAACCGTGGCCTTGCGTCTAATAAGCCAACACACTAACTACTACAGGGTGGCTAATATATAATGCAACAAAGTAAAGCGCTATATTTTTTTAAATTTTTTTTTTAATTTTATGGTTCAAAAGCAAAAAATGTTGGAAATAAAATCAAATTTTAGATTTTAGTTCGAGATTTAGATTTGTTCGAATTGTTCACCTTTGGTACGAATTATGGCCTTCAAACGGCCGACAAAGCCATCACAGGCTGCACGAAAGTGGCTCTGCGGTATTTTGGCCCATTCCCGGCGAAGCGCCGTCTTGAGATGATCGACACTTTGGTATTTTTTATTGAGAACCTTACTCTGCAAAATGCCCCAGGCGCAAAAGTCCAATGAATTGAGATCCGGAGATTTTGGTGGCCATTGTGCGGTAGAAATGAAGCGAGGAACCTCCTTTTTAAGCCATTCCATTGAGTCCTGTTGGAATCTCCAAGGTCTGCGGCCGTGGGCTTCAATACTGTCTTTAAGACATTTTTCCGATAATATTCGGCAATTATTTTGACCCCACGGTCGATGAATACGAGCGGGAAGCGACCATCGGCCGGTACGGCGGCCCACACCATTACCATCGGCGGCGCTTGAGTTCTGGTGGCCAATCTCCAGGTGTAAATTTTCAGCTGACCTCTTTGGCAAGTAAACCCGATCATTTTGTTTGTTCACAAACTGCTCAATTTGGAATGGCTTCTCATCGAAGAAAACCAAATTCGGTAAATGGCCACTTTAGTGCAAGCGAAGTAACTCCTTGGCTCTTTCCAGTCTAAGTTTTTTTTTGTCCATCGGTGAGCTCTTGCACTTTTTGGAACTTAAATGGCTTTAGTCCAAGCTCATTTTTCAATATGTGTTGCATCCGTACTCGCGATATGTTCACGAGCAATTCTTCTACCGCTGCGGCGTGGATTTCGATCAAATCTGGCCTTCACTTTTCGGATCATTTCTGGTGTTGTTACCGTTTTTTTCGTGCACTTTTTGGACGCAATGCAACACTGCCAGTATCACGGTAACGAGCAGTGGTACGAGAAACAAAAGATTTATTCACATTTAAATGCTGGAAGGCTCTAACGGTAGCCACCTGTGGTTTTCCAGCCAAATATAAAGCAATCACACTATCACGCTTGAATTCCATCACGAATAACTTTTTTACTGAATGCAATAGATCAAAATGCTTTTGTAAGCTTGTAAAGAATAAAATGAACTGTCACTGGAATAAATCTGTCAGCTGTCAGACGAGCGGTTTACAAATGATAACAACCTGAAGTTGGTTGCAATACATATCAGCCACCCTGTAGATCACGGCGACTTCAGAAAAATACTTTCTAATACTTATAAAAGATTTGAGTTACTCCCACAGTCTTAGGTGTTTTTGCATTTAAAACAAAGAAAAAGACACATAAGCCAAAAAGACAGAGCAGCAAGCAGAGCAGAACTTCCCCCTCCTTGGATCGGAGGAACTTGGTCAGTGCAGATGCTGCGTTCACCTGTGGCATCACAACGGGCCGCTATGCGTGCTCAAGTGAGCTTTTTGGTAAATTAAAGCTACCACGCTAACCTAACCTAAGCAGAGCAAACACACAACCTTCTAGTGAGTATTTTAGTGTTCGTACGCAATTCAAGCTTATTTTGTGCTTCGTGTTTATGCTGAGTTATGGAGAGTCGAAATCAATAACATCACACGTGTTGTTAAGTATGAATACGATGAGTGCTTCAAACTTTGAACATGTGTAGAGAGAGGTTCCATGATATTAAAATAAGCATGAATACGCATAAGTATCAGAAATTATGAGTATGATTCGATTCTACTCATCTTTCTGAATACTAATTGCTGATCTCTGATGTGTACATAACCTATGATGTTTACATAGCCCATCTCTATAGGATGGCAACACTTTTTTCCTTTTGATTTCATTTCATTTTCTAGCCTTAAGCAGGAGAACAATTCTCTGCTGATGTTGCAACAACAACATGCTGTTGTTTGTTTGTGTCACAAAATTTAAGTTTTTCGCCTGCTGATTAGAAATCTTGACGTTATTGGCTTCATTTAAGAAAAATTTAAAAAAACGGAGTTAAGAAAAGTGAAGAAATTGAACCAGCATATGACGTGCAGCCTATAAGGCAATCATATGTGGCTTATAATTGCGGAGGATTCTGGTTTAAGAGTATGTGGTGGTGTTGTGGTGGCAATCTTTTTAATGATCTGTAAATTAAAATAATTGCAGGAAATAAGCCAGTAAGGTAATGCCATCTATTGTCATGATTATTAATAAGTTATTAAAGTCATGGAAAGTCTACATGAATCTACAATTCAATTGCCACCTACCCAGGATGTAAGCATGCATGGCTGCAAGATGTTGCTTGACTTATACTGATTAAAGTCTTGTATTGCCTTGCAAAAAAAATCAAGATAAAGCATGTACTGAGAAGAGCAGGATAGTGGAACTGGCTCTTATTTTTAAGTCTGCTAACAACAATAGAATGCGACAAGGGAAGCCTTTAAAGAAAGGATGACTATGTCGTTGGCAAAGGCAGTTTAGCATTCAACTGACATACCGTTGGGAGACACACATACATAATTGATCATTAAAACACTTTAGTCCGGATTACGATCTAGTTTCTTACACCGAATATGTTGTGTGTGTGTTAATTTTATCCATGAGTCTCGGGACCAACAGTTTAACGACGACTCCGACGACCGGTTTTTGAGAAACTTATCGTGGCAATTTTATTTACACTTAGAGTTTCTGCCAGAAATCTGCTGAGAGGAAGTCGCCGCAGAAATATTCTTTAATAGTTCGTGTTGTTGAACGGTGACCTCACATCTCATAAGCCAACACACTACCTGCTAGACTACGCCGACTACAATATTGAGAAAACTGATAATTGAAGCATTTTATCATAACATTGGCTTAAAGGATCAACAAGTACATGGCGTTGCGCATGCATTGTTTATGCGGGAATACGAGGTGCAGTGGCGTATTGTTTAAAATACTTGAATGTAAAACTGATCAACCAAGTTCCCGATTTTAAAAGTAAAGAAATCTTTATTCCTTCCAGATAATCTATCCAGAACCCCTAGAGAACACTAACGAACAGGATTTTAACGACAGGCACAGACACATCTTGGAAAAGTATACGGAAGAATGCACAATGACTACAACAACAATAAAAAACTCTTTTACTCATAAGGCGTTCTTTACAGGCAGTGAAGGATGGCAACCCTGTTATTCTAGAACCTACTAAAATAGACAAATCACTTGTTTAGCTCGGTTCAGAGTCCTGCCGGAAAACAAATCAAAAATAAGACGAAAAATTAAGACAGTTTTTCGTTACTTAAAGAATCTTAAAGGTTTATTATATGGTTTCCCGCAGCTTCCCTTATTGTTTTCCTTGATAGCCTAGTGCATGTCATTATTTTTGACGTGATATAGAGAGTCATATCAAATCGATCGAAAATCGCACCTAAATTTATTCCTTTAGTATTTTCCCTGCTCTTGAGGCACTACTTAGTGGGTTTTACTGTAAGGTTTCCACTAGTTTTCGTTTATTTCTCCTTTTGTTCTTCCTGGCATGGCAGCATTATTACGCTATTGACTTTCAGGGGAAAAGGCTCAGCAATTACTTTGAAAATCATGGTAATGTTGCAGAATGTGTGCGAAAATTGCGTACGGATTTTGGAAGAAGAGAGGCACCGTCAGCTCCGTATGTTCGTTATCTTGTGAAAAAAGTGAAAGAAACTGGCATCCTCATCGATAAACCAAAGCGTGAAAAGCCAAAAACAGTGCGTACACCCGAGAATATTGCTGCTGTGGCAGAAAGTGTGCGTAAAGCGCCATCAACATCAATTCACCGTCGTTTTTAACAATTGAACATTTCGGAGACATCATTGAGACGAATTATGCATAAAGAACTTGGTATGACGCCATACAAAGTCCAATTGGTTCAGGAGTTGAAGCCAATTGACCGTCCAATGCGTTTTCGCTTCGCTAAGTGGGCCTGCGATCGACTTACGGAAGATGACGATTTTGGCAAAAAAAATCTTTTCATAATTGTGCCATTTGAGACAATGAGCAAGGAGTGGCCATTACAGTCAATGGCGATTTATCGGGCCATGTTGAACGAATTTTTGTTCACAAAAATTGAAGAGGAGGATCTTGGCAACATTTGGTTTCAACAGGACGGCGCTACGTGCCACACAGCCGAAGCTACACTCGATGTCTTGCGCCCTGTTTTTGAAGATCGCATTATCAGCCGCAGAGCTGATAAGAGATGTCGTTTGGCCACCTCGAAGATGCGATTTGACACCGTTGGACTATTATTTGTGGGGTGCCGTCAAAGATAAGTGTTACGCCGACAAGCCAGAGACAATTGACGCTTTAATGGACAATATTCGTGAAGCCATTGGTGAAATACAGCTGCACACACTCGATAATGTGCTTAAAAATTGGACCGATCGTGTAGGCTACTGCATGGCCAGCCGAGGCAGCCATTTGTATGAATTTTTTTTTCCATTATTAACCGGAAGGATTGTACTTTCAAATAAAAAAAGAAATTTAAGAAAATATTCGGTAGTTTTTTCTTTTAAAGCATTTTCAAAAAAAAACGTTATTCGGCGGACCCTTTATAATAGGGGTTCATGGTTGCAGGAATATCCGTGGTATGAACTTACCAGAAGCACTTCTTCTGAATTCACCCATGAATATCACTTACCTCTGCTAGGCTGCTATATATTAAGCGCAGGTATATATTACGAAGTCACTTGTGGGTAGTATGTTGGCTTATTAGACAAGTGCCCACGGGCCCAAGCATTGGGCCCTAGCACGGACACATCGATTTCCTCTCGTTCATTCAGACTTCCTTTCTTCAGTCTTCTGGCAAAAACTCGATGAGTAAATAAAATTTCGTGTGCAGAACTTACGCTGACCAAATTTTTCCATAGCTTGCGTGGGATTTGGTTAGTACAGGGACTGCGTTCAAATGTGGCGTCACAACGGGCACCTATGCGTGCTTAAGTTAGCTTTTGGTATCAAAGCTACCACTCCAACCTAAGCTAAACTAACCTAACCTCAATAAAATTGCCATGAAAGGTTAGGTTAGGTTAGGTTAGAGGACGTGTACTTATCAATTAAGACAAGCACAGTACCCGGCGGACGAATTGACCCATTGTACAACGTCCTAGTTTCTCACACCACTTATGTTGTGTGTGTTAATTTTACAGTTTACAGTTTAAAGTCGACTCCGAACGACAGATTTTTGAGAAACTTTTTCATGGCAATTTTATTTTTACTCTCAGAGTTTTTGCCAGAAATCTACTGAGAGGAAGTCGCCGAAGAGAAATACTTTTTGTATTTTGTTTTGATGTCTAGCATGGAGCTCGAACCCTGATTTTACGTCTAATAAGCCAACACACTACCTACTAGACTACGGCGAGTTCTGTAAATGAAAAGTTGTTCAAAAATCTGTCGTTCATAGTCGACTTTAAACTGTAGGTCCAGCCACCACTCTTTGATAAAATTAACACACACAATGTGGATGATGTAAAGAGCTAGGTTGTGATCCTGACTAAATAGATTTTAGCTTCAGGCTTTTTGGGGATTGGATTTTGATTACATTAGTAAGCCTAGCACGATATCAGGCTCTTAAAAGGTTAGCTAATGGACGTATGCAGAACTTGAAACAACGCTACTGTAGGATTAGTGCAAACCAGTAAGCCTAGTGAAGTTACGAACCGTAATTGTGATGTGTTTTAAAAAAAATCCTATACGGTATGAAAAATTTATTGATTTTTTTTAAATTTAAAGCTTTGTTTTGGTAACTAAAGGCTATGGAAAGGAGTGTCGTTAGGTAGCAGAAATGCTGTGAGGCTGAGAAAATGTTTTTAACTTGCCATCAAGTGTAAATGATTCACCATTAAATTTAAATGATCCCCAGCTTTTTGAAATGGTCAGCAAGAGAAACGAGATCTAAAATTTACTACTGGTTGTTGGCAAAACGAGTGATCATCAGCAGCAGCAGCAACAGCAATAGCAACAGCAGCCAGCAACAGCATCATTATCGTCAGTTAAACTGTTAAAAGCTTTAGAAAGGGGGGCCCAAGCAAATCTACAATTGTTCTGAAGATAATAAATCATACGACGTTAAATCATAAGGAAGAACAACGGATTCGGACGTAAACACATCACCAGCAAAAACACAATACAAGCGAAAGGCGAAAGAGGATTTTTTATGTTTTTTTTTCTTCGTTTCTTTTCAATTTTTTTTACGATTCAAAACAAAAAACAAAAAAAAAGAAAGATTTTGAAACGTTTGTCTTGCAAGGAAAGAAGATGTAAATGATGTGCAGAGCTGGGATAGATGGATGGATGGAATGGGATGGCATGGGTTGGGATGGCATGGTTGGTTGGTTGGTTGGTTGTTTGTGGCATGACTAAGTAAATGATGACTGCTGCCAACTGTAAGATACAACAACAACAACAACAACAACAACAAGACTGCAAACACTGCAACATTTGTACACTCAGCCAACCAAAAACCTTTAAAAAAAAAAAACGAAATGATGGACAACAATAATGAATGGAACAGGTAGAGATGGAGAGCCTAGCTATGTATGAATGATGATGATGATGATAAAAATCCTGAACAGCTTTTCAAAAGAAGAGGAAAGAAAAAGAAATGGACATGGCAACGGCCATGGCAATGAGTAAAGGAATGTAAAGAAATCAATGTTGCTGCAGCAACACGTCTACAGAAACACAGTGCAACTGACTCGACCTGGTCCTCTCATCATAAACACCATCATTAAAAAACAACAACAACAACAAAACAAAACGAAAAAAAAACAGAACAAACTGCCATGAGATTGCATCTCTAAATTTAAAGAATGAAAAAAAACGAGAAGAAAAAAAAGAAGAGGAAAATGAGCAGCATTTTTATGGGGAGGTATGTACGTACGGTATGGTATGGTATGGGCATCATGGCATGGTATGCGTTTTTTTTTTTTGTTCCTTTCAAAATAATAAAAATCATCATCATTGCAAGCACTATCACTGCCACTGCCACTGCCACTATAACTACTGAATCTATAAAGTCTGATGCCGAATTTAAACCGGCTTCCATGATGCATTTGCTTGGCTGATGGTTTGCCTTTCTTTTCTTAACGTTTTTTTTCTTCAAAGAAGAAGGCTGTTTCTTTAATTTTTTTTTGTTACCAATTCTTACTGTTGTTGTTGCTGTTTCATCTTCGTTTTTTTTTTTACAATTAGAAATAAAAGGAGGCTGGCAGGAAGCTAAGCAAAAAAAAATTTTGTGTTTTTTTTTTTTTCTCCAACAAAAATTGTTTATGAAACGCTTTTTTAAAAATCGTCATATTTTAACCATAATTTATTGCAGCATTGAAATGATGAAGTGTATCCCTCTCTACACAATAGGTCCCGGGTATTTAAACAGTAGGAAAATTTGTTTTTATTGCTTTTGTTATTATTTCAGAAATGCTTCTTAAACAAACACAAACATTTGGTTGCACATTTGGCCTTCAAGCCGTCAATGATTTGATTTGTAAGAATTTTTTTTGCTTAAATCAATGAAAGATTTGTTACAGAAAATTAGAAAAAATCTCTCTTTAATATTGGAAATAGGTTGCCTAATTAAAGAACAATTCAAAAATCAAGTTTTTTCGGTGTTTAACTGCAAAAGATATGGCGTAGTGGCTCGCAGCTGTTCACACCAAATCGTCGAAGAGAGTATAGGTATCAGAAACCAGCAATTAATCGTTTTTGCGCTACTCATAAGCACTCATAAAATTTTAAATATAAGTGAGTCAACAATATTGAAATTTAATTTCACTACTCCGATCCATTCATACTCACTACAACGTTGATTTATAACTACAGGTTGCAATGAGTATGCATACAACGTTGACATCAAACTCATACCAATCGAAATATGTTTGATTCATAAGCCTACTCTTTTAGATTCATAAAATCTATATTAACCATAGATCGGGTTTTGTATCAAAAATTATACATTTTAATTTTTGAGACGATATAACTTTAATTTCAAAAAAGTTAGATGTCTGATATTTTTTAAATTCGTCAGTATTGTGATTGTCGTTATTTTAAATCAAATAAAGAAATACAATTTTGAGCAGGTCTTAAAAAATTCAAAAGACTTCATAATTCTATCTTATGTATCATTTTTGATACATACAACTTTCCTAGGGATTCTTTGGTGTTGTGTATGTAATTTTTTTAAGTTTTCAAAAGATTTTGTGAAGTTTTATCGGGAATAATATTTTATTTATGATATTTGATAAGAAATTGAAAGTTAAGTGTCGGATGAAAGTGAAAAAGTTGAATTTTCTGTTTTTGATATTGATTGAAGTTGTCGTAGTCTAGCATGCACTATCTAACTTATTAGACGTCAGACCAAGTTTCAAACCTCAGGTCAAACATTTCTAGTTTACAAAGAAAGGTTGCAATGACCGATTAAATATGTACATATATATGTAATATTCCTACTACAGAAGATTCTGAAGAAGAAGAAAACAGAAGCTACAAACATGACAATAGAACGTTAATCGAAAAAGATGGTACTACTTGGAATAGAGAACCGTATTAGCAGTTTGGGAAGAAAAAATATTACCAATTTTCACGCAGATTGCTAGCAGCTGTCACACGAAATGTTGTAGACTTTTTCTTACTGCTCTTCTCATATTTATTTTCCGTGACAGACAAAAATTAGAAAAAAGTTTTTCATCCTATGTTTTATTTCATACATATTACAGATGATAGTATTTCGGTCAAATATGTACGTATGAGATAATAGAATTATTTGCTTTGATAACGTGCTACTCGGAGGTGATGATAAATTTACACCTATTACGCCTCTTCGAAAACTGAGCTGAAAGTTTTTCAGCTTTTAATGACACCCAATAATTTTGTCCCTATAGATTAGTAACTAATTGAATTTTATGGTCGTTATAAATTTCGTGGTCCACCGAAATCAAATTGGCAGTTTTAGATTCAGGTACATGCTACGTGCGTAGCAACTACTTATAGCCGTATTTGGGGAAACTTGTATCCGGGACACCATAGAGGAATGAAAGAGAGAACATTGTTATTGACATAATCGATGTTCTATTACAACAGGAAACTTTTTTACCTCACATGACGTCGACAACATTTGTTTCTAGCGGTTTCAGCTAGCCCTCGATTGGGAACGTTACTGATGGGAGTGACAATAAGCCGCCCCATCTAAACGTTTGGAAACTTATAAATCGCCACAAAGCAAAGGTGCTAGATGTCAAATTGTTACCATTTAAAAAAAAAAATAAAACCAAGCTGATATGAAGTGTTTAATTTTTACTTAAAAAAAAACCATGCTGCAATGTAGTACATCATGTCAAAAATTATGGTGTAAACTTCATAAAAGTGATAATAAAATGTAATAATATAAAATAGTTTTATTAAAATGAGCTAAAATAAATAAAAACATTTAAATCTTGTCTATCAATAATTGCGAAAATTCTATGAAATACAAGTAAGTATCAGAAGTGATATATAGCTAGAATTATGAAGTGTTTTAAGAATCGATCTACGGTTAAATACTACAATATGTACTTATAAATGATACGAGTCACTCGCACAGTCTTAGTTGTTGTTGCATTTACAAAAAAAGAAAAAGACACATAAGCAAAAAAGACAGAGCAGTAAGCAGAGCAAACACACAAACTTCTAGTGAGTATTTTAGTGTCCGTACGCGAATCATACTTATTTTGTGCTTCGTGTATATGCTGAGTTATGGAGAGACGAAATCAACAACATCATACATGTTGTTAAGTATGAAGTATGATGAGTACTTCAAACTTTGAATATGTGTAGAGAGAGGTTCCATGATATTAAAATAAGTATGAATGCGTATAATTATCAATAATTATGAGTATGATACGATTCTACTCATCTTTTTGAATACTCATTGGCTGATCTCTGATGGAGATATGGACGGAATTAAGCCTGAGCACTAGAAATCAAAGTATAATAAGAGTTGTCAAGTGGATATACATGAAGTTGCCGTGGTCTAGTAGGTAGTGTGTTGGTTTATTAGACGAAAAGTCAGGGTTCGGGCCCCAGGCCAGACATCAAAACAAAATACAAAAAGTATTCCTTCGGCGACTTCCTCTCAGAAGATTTCTGGCAAAAACTCTGAGAGTAAATAAAATTCGGTCGTATCCAGGGATATAGAATCAAGTATTGTCCTGGAATGTAAGAAGACGATTAACAAACATATATATATATATTTATATATATGGGTACCTGATCTTCAAGGAATAACTGACACTTTCAGCATAAAATTACGCATATGAAATGTACTTCCAATATATGGAAATTTTTTCAACAAAAAACGGTTTAAACGTTCTTATTAGGGACAAAGGTGGCTACATGATATTGATGAAACAAGATCAACAGTTGCTGTAAGCATATGGCATTGGTAGGTAGTCGCCGTAGTCTTATTAGACGTGAAGCCACGGTTCAAACCCCAGGTCAGACATCAAAACGAAAATATGTGTGAAAAAATATTTCTTCGGTTACTTTCTCTCAACAGATATCTGGCAAAAACTCGGAATGAATGGAAATGAGGGCAGCGATCTGTCTAAAAGTGTCAGAGCTTTGAACATAAAAACTAAACCGGACTAGGAATTTGGGTGGAAACGTCACAACAACTATTGAAAAACGGTGTCACAGCAAGAAATATTGTGAAGATATTCTAAGGCCATACAGATGTGAGGAAAACCAAGAGTGTTTTCAGACTGAATAAAGGCGACTTAAGTACACTAATGAGCGACCTTCTTACGGGGTATTCCACCATACACAAATACCTGAATCTTACAGGCTTGATAGATAATAATAAGATTGCAGGACATGCTTTGCAGATATTAAAATAATAAAACATTCCTTATAACATTACCCAGCTTTCGTAAGCTTGAGATTTCAAAATTTCGGATATGCAAATATGCCAAATAAAGCACATCTCTGAGGAGGAGGAGTGGAAGAAGCACAATAACAGAATATATTTACACAAAGGAGTATTCTTTCTAGGCAATGACAGTTGGCAACCCTATCACTCTAGAATCTCTACAACAACTTTTAGCAAAGTTCGATACCCAGTACAATATCACTGCAATGCACACAGAGGATATTGTTTCTACCAAACCGATAATTGGCAACCCTATCACTTTAGTATCTGCTAAGTACAGCAAATCAACAGATTTCACTGGAATTAAAGAAGATAAAGACGAAAACTGTATAAAATACATAGGCTTTGTGATAGCTCTTTGATTTCTAAAACCAAAATCGAGACTGTTATACCGACTAATGGTAAAGGAAAACCATATGTCCTTGTGTCCGGGTGAGATACGATGACTGGAAATCAAGGAAGTTTGTACAAGATTACCTGACACATCGTATTTCAAACACTCGTTCGCTTAACTCAATCAATATTTTGTTCTGTATTATAATGGCATCAGTACTTATCTTATTTATATACTTTGTCATTTACTTAAATAAAAAAAATTATTACCTGTTAATCTTGAATCAGTTTCGCCTCGATCGTATGCGATATATTTTCCAATTTCTCACGTTAAGTTTTGAAGGATTATCATCATTAATCGGATCCTTATCTTGCAGTGTTCGAAAGGAATCCTGAAATAAAGGAATGAAATAAAAACCGTGTTAAGAATTATTTTTAAAGCCACAAACTGAAAGTCCTTTTGAAAATCTATCCATAAATGGTGGACGATTAATAAATATTCTCTTTGGTCTCTAAAATAAATACGTAGACACCTACATAATATAGCACATACATATGTATATATATACATACATATGTATTTATGTTATAGTATAAGCATAATATTGTTTAAAAATAAAATAAAATAAAATGAAACAAAACGAAATACGTATACAATAATTAATAAAATAAATGTTTATTACTCGTATCGTGAAAATTTATTAAAAAATAATACAAAAAAATACAAGAAAAAAAGATGAATATTTATTATAAAATATGTTGACCATTCATTTTCGAATATATTTTGACATTTACCAATAGCCACACACATTCATATGTACATTCATACATACATACATGCATGAGATTTAAATCATACAATCATTTCAATAAAATTTGTTGTTGGGCGTTTAGCTGGACTATTTAATACACTACAAACAACACTTTTAGCAAAGTTCTACACCCAGTACAATGACACTGCAATGCATTTACACAGAGTGGTATTCTTTCTAGGCAATGACAGTTGTGAACATAGCTGTCAGATTTGACGATTTATCATCATTTTGACGATTTTGAGCTCCAAAAAATCATATTGACGATTTATGTCCTTATTCAGACGATTTTTGGAAATTAAAAATTTACATCATATTCTTTACTTTAGTATATTAAAAGCCACTTTAAATTTTTATATTTACTTTGCAATTGTTACTATTGGAAATTTATGTTAGTAATAACTAGGAGTAAAGTATAGGGTGTTTTTTTATAGAGGCATAGAACTTTAAGTTGCAATAAAACAACGATGGATTATTCGATTGACATGAATTTTATTTATCCGAAAGATAATCTTGTGGCATTACATTTTAAATATGATTTCTGGCATATGACCGCCACGGCTGGCGCGGATGTAGTCCAATCTGGACGTCCAATTTTCGATGACTTTTTCCAACATTTGTGGCCGTATATCGGCAATAATACGGCGAATGTTGTCTTCCAAATGGTCAAGCGTTTGTGGCTTTACCGCATAGACCAATGACTTTACATAGCCCCACAGAAAGTAGTCTAGCGGTGTTAAATCACAAGATCTTGGAGGCCAATTCACAGGTCCAAAACGTGAAATTAGGCGGTCATCAAACGTGTCTTTCAATAAATCGATTGTGGCACGAGCTGTGTGACATGTTGCGCCGTCTTGATGAAACCACATCTCCTGGACATCATGGTTATGCAATTCAGAAATGAAAAAGTTAGTAATCATGGCTCTATACCGATCACCATTGACTATAACGTTCTGGCCCCCATCGTTTTTGAAAAAGTACGGACCAATGATTCCACCAGCCCAAAAAGCGCACCAAACAGTCAGTTTTTCTGGATGTAACGGTGTTTCCACATACACTTGAGGATTACCTTCACTCCAAATGCGGCAGTTTTGTTTGTTGACGTGGCCATTCAACCAGAAGTGCGCTTCATCGCTAAACGAAATTCGCTTATGAAAATCGGGAACAACGGTAATCTCATTTTGGGCCCATTCGACGAATCTACGCCTTACTTGATGATCGTTTGGCTTCAATTCTTGAACGAGTTGCGATTTTGTAAGCACGCAAACCAAGATCCTTTCGCAAAATCTTCCATAAAGTGGATGGACACAGATCCAATTCGTGTGCTCGATGGCGGATGGACTTATTCGGGTCTTCCTCAATGCTACGATCTACAGCAGCAATAGCTTCTTCTGTACGCACCGTACAGCGTCTCTGGGGATGCGAGTTATCAATAAGAGTAAACGTGGTGCGAAAACGTTCCATGGTTAAACGAATTAACTCCTCTGATGGACGATTTTGTCAACGATAAAATGGACGTTGTGCGCGATACGTTTTCCGCACAGAACCATTATTTTCGAAATAAAATTGCACTATTTGCAAGCGTTGTTCAGGCGTGAGTCTATTCATGATGAATTGCCAAACCAAACTGAGAATAAATCACTTGACAGCTGTTAAATCGGTCGCCATCTTGAAAAGTAATGCCAACTTAAAGTTCTATAGCTCTATAAAAAACACCCTTTATAAATGCACAATTGGGCAATATCAACTACGTCGGTTAATTCGTCAAACTGAAGTGAAAAGTATTTACATTCGGCAATGTCTTCTTTCAGTTTTTGAGTCAAATCTATTGCCATAGCTTCAACTTTTCTTGTGACTGATTGGCGCGAAAGTTGCACATCTTTAATAGCTGACATAATTTGCGACTTGTTTTTAAAATTTGCCCATAAAACTTCTCCACCTTCTATAAAAACTTTTTTTCACGAATTCACCGTCACTAAAAGGCTTTTTATGTTGAGCTAAAAGAAAACTTATTCGAAAGGACACTTCCGTTGCTGTTGTGGGCCCTATGTGTGCCTTGGTAAACATAGATTGTTGGGCTTCAAGTTGATTTTTCAGCATACTCAACTGAATTCTACGCTTCTCCGATTTTGGCGGAAAATCAGCTTTATAATTCTTATAATTGGATTTATAATGTCGCTCTAGATTTCCTTTTTTTTTGGCATCGATATTATGGAATTGCACATCAGACACACGCACTTTTCTTTAATTAGATTAAAGAAATAATTTTCCTCCCACTCATCGTGGAAGTGATATGTTTTCGGTTTTAATAACATTCATTTAGGATTAAAACTTCAAATTATTTCAAATATTTTTATTGCTGGGTTTTAAAACTTTAACAAAAATTATGTTTTCTTTTAGGAATTACACATTCAACGGAATTTTTATTGACAGCGAATGTATGTAAGTGAAATGTTTTTTTTTTTCATTATGAATTCAAATAAAACACGGCACATGTCATGCTTTTTTTTAAAGAAAAAATTTTAAATGAAAGCTCAGTTGTGAACGTTAAAAAAATAACATTCAATTCTAAAAATTATTTAATTTTTACTTTTCTTTAGATTTCTTTAATGAGAGATTTTCTAAAACCATCGAAAGATCGACAGTCGATCGCGATCCATCGTTTGGGCACGGCTGCTCTATACTTTCCAAAGGGAAACTGAATGGTTCAGGAATATCTTACCTTTCTATGTCCGGCTGAGATACATTAACCGTTTGCCTAGGTTCACGATCAGTGGCAAGCGAGAGCAAGTTTACTATCAAATTTAATGTAACTTCAACCCAATTAAAGGGGAGCTATGGATGTATAATAAGAAACCAAAAATATCGCCCTTAAAAGATGATCTGCAGTGTTTATTGTGATTATTAAAATCCAGATTCCTTGTTATGTGGTCTCTCTCTCCTTACTGGGCATTGCCTCACAGGGAGGCATGCGCCCTTCCGGGGTTTCTACAGAAATCGGACCTCAAAGCAGGAGTAATATGCCGTCTGTCACTTACTAAGACACTGCCAAGCATGTGTGTGCCCACTTGGGTAAATATCGGAAATTACATTCTTGACTTCCTGATCAAACTGTTTGAATTTAGGTTAAGGAATATGGCCCAACATTGTGTGTACGTAAGTCTGGGCAAGAAGACTTTTCCTAATGATATACATTGCCTTCTTTTAATTTAATGGAATGTAGTCACAGAATGAGATAAAATAAGCTGATCTCACTTGTTTTTATGTGTGGTCAAGCCCACCTAATCTAACTTTTCCCTTTAATTATTGTTTTTGAATAATTCTTAAAGTATTTTGGCAAACGGACATCAACACAATTAACAAGCTTTGGCTTAGAGAAGTTGTTGGACAATTTGTAGATGAAAACTCATGTGATTATGAGTGGTAACATAACCTAACCTAACTTAATAGGGGCTTAAGCAAAACTTTAGTGGTTTTTTCTGTTGTTTATTCATTGTTTATATTGACAAACCTTTAATGCCGACATGAGGTCTGTGTTCTCTACAACTGGGTCGCATAATTCGCGTACGAGAAAATGCAAACAAAATTACAAATCTCCATAACCACTGTAGCCCAGAATTATAACCAATCAGGACCTCTGCAGAATTAACCAAAATCCTTAAGGCATTCATTAAGAGGCCAAGTGATTCCTCATTTAATGGTAACGCGATCAAAAATAATACATTATTGCATTGTACTAAGAATGAAGTCCAGTGGTTCTCTATGCTCGGCATTGTCTAGAATCTCACATAACATCTTAATTGCTGTCGAAGATTACCTGCCATATACTATAAGTATAATGGGTTCTCTCTGCATTGCATCGAAGTTGTTTTTATAAAGTAAAACGCATGCGAGGGATATCGCCTCTGCACAATCGGTTCGTCCTAAAGCCGACTTGGTGTTTTCCCAGAAGTTTAATAAGTGGGCCGCATTTCAACCGCATCAAAGAGAAGCTTGTTAAACATTTTTCCTGCTACCAATAGGACTGTTACTGCATCTAATTATTATCTGTGTGAAGATAAATTTTGAAAACCCAAGACGCAATACATAAATTTTAGCAGCGCCACATTTGGCGTTAACAGAGCAAAATTTCCTCTTAACAGAATAAAATTTGCCCTTAACAGAGCCTAGTTAGCTATTTAACAGTATCCATCTGAACACGACCACTTGTTTAGGAGCTAATTTTGGGACAAATACTAGGTCTATGAGTACCATATCATACTCAAAGAAAGGTTCCAAGGCCTCTTAATATAATCAGCAGCATAGTCACATATAAAGTGATATGGTATTGAGAGAATTGGCTTTGAAAATATCAATTTTTTTGCTTGAAAATTCTCTAGAAGATCAGTGGCCATTTTGGTAACATATAAGAAATAGTACACCTACCCGACTATATGCAAATGGTCCAGAAAGTCCTCTTTCGAACCATGGTGTGGGATAGCTGGAATAATTGAATGATTTCATCAACCATCCTTTACATTTCAACACCTTTATTCACAAATAATAATGATCATAATGAAAATTAAATTGTATAACAATAGTCTGCAATAATTGCAAAGTAGAAGACTAATCTACTTATTACCACTGTTAAACAGTTAACAGTGCTCTGTTAATAGCAAAGTTTACCCTGTTAAAGGCAAGAAGTGGCTCTGCTAAAAGTGTGGGTTTGCGTCTTTGGTTTTTAAATTCGAATTTATCTTCACATACATACATCTAATTATTGCAATTCTGCAAACTCTTAGTAATTCATGTCGACTACATTTTTTCTTATGACTTTCCCGATAGTATATTTCATTTTGGGATTCCAAATAGGGACTTCATTTCTCACGTTCTTCAGGGTGTCCCATTAACATACTTATATAGCTGCTGTAGCTGTAGTTTAGGTTTTCCCTGCACACGTTACAAATATCAGTTCGAATCCAATATACGCACCCCAAATATTTATCTATTTTGGTTCCAATATTTCATAAATAAACACATGCATACTCATGAACACACACACGATTTTACGACTCAAAAAAAAAACACACACACAAAAACAAGAAGAAAAAAGAAGAAGAGATATTGTTGTTTGAATTGGTTGTTGTTGGCAAATGGCAAATATTGGACAAAATGTTGATTATTGTTGTTATTGTTATTATTGTGTTGCTATTATAATTGTTGTTATTGCTGTGGTTATTATTGCTGTTGTTGTTGTGGGTTCAGGACAACATGATTTTGTTTGTGGACAAAAAACGAAATAACTAAAGCAGCATCAACAACGACGACAACAACAACGACAATAAATGCAATTCAAATATTTACACAATAATTTCCAGAGAATTGCAACATCATCAGCGATAATCACACACTCACACACACACAGAGGGAAAAAGCAGGAATAAAAAACAACAACAACAAAAACAAACAAACTGCCATTAAAATTGTGATTCTTCGTTTCTCTATTTTATTTTTGCAACGACGATTTTTTTTCGTTTTTTGTTGTTGTTTTTATCCCCGATTCTTTTTATGAATTTTATTGTATTCGAATATTATAAACACCTACGCGCATATATTTAATGGCATAGGGTTTGCAGTTAGGGAAAGTTGTGGCAATTTTTCAAAATATTTGTGAAGGATTTTTGAATATTTTTAGAACAAATTTTAGGAGAAAATTTAAAAATTTGTAAACTGTTGTCGAAGTATCCTGAGCAGCATTTTTTTAATAGGATTTTATTCTTAATAGAGTGGCTGTAGCACAGATATTTTTCGCATAAAATGACGCTTAAGTAATATACTTCCAATATACGGAAAGTTCTTCAATAATAAACCAAAAAGAAACGTCCTTATTACGGACGAAGGTGACTACTTGACATCGATGGAACAGGATATAAAATTAAATTAGAGTGCGAGACCTGATACACTAACCCCTGTGAAACTTACTTACTTAAATGATCATTATAATCTTTTGGTCAGGATTACAACCTGGTTTCTCACTCCATGCATGCTGTGTGTATTAATTTTATCTCTCGGGTTGGCCATCTAACGTTTTTTTTTCAACTAGTGCTTATTTCGTGAATGGTAACACTTAGCTCATGTCTGATTTGACAGCTAATTAGTTTTATCCTTCCGCTGAACGAATATGGACCATCCAATGCGTTTTCGCTTCGCTAAGTGGGCCTGCGATCGACTTACAGAAGATGCCGATTTTGGCAAAAAAAAAAAATCATCTTTTCAGATGAAGCTCATTTTGATCTTGGCGGGTATGTAAACAAGCAAAATTATCCCATTTGGGGCACAGAAAACCCGCACGTATACATTGAAAAGCCGACGCACCCAAAACGAGTCACTGTTTGGTGCGGATTTTGGTCGTGAGGCATAATTGGGTAATTTTTCTCCGGAAATGAGAAAGGAGTGGCTGTTACAGTCAATGGCGATCGTTATCGGGCCATGTTGAACAATTTTTTGTTCACAAAAATTGAAGAGGATGATATTGGCAACATTTGGTTTTAACAGGACGGCGCTACTTGCCACACAGCCGAAGCTACACTCAATGTTTTGCGCCCTGTTATTGAAGATCGCATTATCAGTCGCAGAGCTGATGTCGTTTGGCCACCTCGGAGCTGCGATTTGACACCGTTGGACTATTATTTGTGGAGTGCCGTCAAAGATAGGTGTTACGCCGACAAGCCAGAGACAATTGACGCTTTAAAGGACAATATTCGTGAAGCCATTGGTGAAATACAGCTGCACACAATCGATAATGTGCTTAAAAATTGGACCGATCATGTAGGCTACTGCATGGCCAGCCGAGGCAGCCATTTGTATGAAATTATTTTCCATTATTAACCGGAAGGATTGTACTTTCAAATAAAAAAAGAAATTTGAGCAAATATTCAGTAGTTTTTTTTAAAGCATATTCAAAAATAAAAAAATTATTTGGCGGACCCTTTACAAGTGGCGGAAAATACAGTTTAAGGTCAACACCGAGCGACAGATTTTAGATACTTTTCATTTCAAAGGTCTAAGCTGAGATTTGAACCACGGTTCCGCATCTACTAAGTCAACACACTACCTACTAGACTACAGCGACTTCAATGTGGCTGTTAGGCTCACAAATTAAAAGAATTCCAACGACTGTAAAGGCCTTTTTATTTGCAACAATTGAAAGGGGACAGTATTCTTATCGTTGTTCAGCAGGATATTCTGGAAGAAGGGCATTTTAAACCGCATTACGGACCCACTTATCTAACATTTGTGAAAGCAACCGGTTGAGTTTAGTGCAAAAGGATTGCACAGTGACAACAAACAACACTAAACGGATTGCTTTGAAGTGCACTGTACACAGTTTTTATCGATTGTGTGAAGGCTTTGGATCCACTGAAGAGAAAATAGATCATGAAGCTTCAGTAGAATATGGAAGTACCATCGAACAGCTATCACGACACTAGAATTGAGGTTTTGCTAAGCGACAAGTTTAAAGTCGCCGTAGTCTAGTAGGTAGTGTGTTGGCTTATTAGACGTAAAGCCAGGGTTCGAACCCCAGGCCAGAAATCAAGACAAAATACAAAAGGTATTTTTTCGGCGGCTTCCTTTCAGCAGATTTCTGGCAAAAACTCTGAGATTAAATAAAATTGCCATGAAAAGTTTCTCAAAAATCTGTCGTTCGTAGTAGACTTGAAACTGTAGGTCCCGCCACTCATGTATGAAATTAACGTACACGACATAAGTGGTGTGAGAAGCTAGGCCGTAATCCTGACTGAAGGGTTGTAATGGCCAATTAATGGATGTAAGCGACAAGCTTACTGAATCATACGAATCTACTTTGGTGTAAGACTGGGTAGCAACTTTCGCTGTGGATGTTCATTGTTGTACTGGATCGCATACTGCATTCTCCATTAAATGGAGAATATTTTGGCTTGTGATTGAATGCCCTTAAAGATCTTAAGTACGCTGACTACATGCAATCCGAGTTAAACAAACTAAAATCTGCAAAACATAGACCCTGTGAATTAAATCTCCCACCACTACGATCAACTCTATAAACGATCAGTAGGAGAAGATTCCTGCTCCGAGATACAAAATGCGCATTCATCATTTGCTTAGCACGACGAGCAGTTAACGTCAGCACTGCAATTAATTGCCAAATTTTTAATGGCAACATGAAGTCTGTGTTCTCTACACAACTAGGACGCACAAGTCGTGCATGAGAAAATGAAGACAAAATTAAGGAGTTCCATAACCACGTTAGTCCAGAATTATAAGCAGCGAGGACGACCTAGGATGTAAGATCAACATGCAGATGAGTAGAAGAAAATATGACAGGATTGGGCACACTCTGCAATAATCTCCCTGCGATGATACTCGTCATATTGCTATTGCATGGAACCGACAGGGTGTGTAGTTCTCTGGGAAACCGGTAAGTCGTTTCCGCAGTATGCAACTGGAAATCTTTTGTGGAATCCTAAAAATTTTTCGACATATTTTCGAAGTTTTTTTAATTAAAAAAAATTCATGTACACGCAACTATTTGCGAAATTAGCTTGTGAAACTAAACTTGTTTAAAAAATTCCCGGTTTTGGTAACCCTTTTTTGTTGTCACTGTCATGTTTTGTTGTCGTTGTTGTTGTTGTTGGTTTTAATTTTTATTTTTATTTCAGCGGTCGTGACTTTCTGGTTGTCGCGTTTGTTTCGAGTATTTGCAATAGACTCACACACTCCACTTGCTTTCTATCACCACTATTCATGCGACTGGAGATGAGTATTTGTGTATGTGCGTTGCATGTCATTGTTGCCACATTAATAGTGAACAAATATACAAATAAACGAAACAACAACAAATAAAAAAACATGGAAATTTGTAGGACGCCAATACCGGCTATGTGGATATCCTGTAAAGGAATGTATTTTTGAAATAATTGCTTCAGCACAGGCATTATAAGGCTTAGTCTTGGTATTAAGGTTACAAGCTGCCTGTAAACTCAGCATCATTTGGCCCCTGTATGCATCAAGGGCCTATTACAAATTTTCTTTTAAAGAATTAAGTCGATTTCAAATGTTGTTGGGTGTTGTAGCCTTCTTCACTATCTACCGCCTCCAAGTGTGGGCCCTTGTTTCTATATGTGTGTGAAGATAAATTCGAATCTGAAAATTCAAGACGCAATCCATAAATTTTAGCAGCGCCACATTTGGCGTTAACAGAACAAAATTTGCCCTTAACAGAGCACTGTTAGCTGAATAACAGTATTCATCTGAACAAGCTCACTTGTTGAGAAGCTAATTTTAGGACATATACTAGGTCTATGAGTACCATATCATACTCAAAGAAAGGTTCCAAGGCCTCTTTATATAATCAGCAACATAGTCCCATATAAAGTGATATGGTCTTGTGAAAATTGGCTTTGAAAATATCAATTTTTTGATTGAAAATTCTCTAGAAGATCAGTGGCCATTTTGGAACATATAAGAAAGAGTACACCTACCCGACTATATGCAAATGGTAGTCCAGAAAGTCCTCTTTCGAACCGTTGTAGTAGGATAGCTGGAATAATTTTGAGGGGGATGGCTCCCTCCCTCACCAAACATCCTATACATTTCAACACTTTTGCTTACAAATAATAATGATCATAATGAGAATCAAATTGCATGTCAATAGTCTTCAATAAATGCGAAGTAGAAGACTAATCTACTTATTGCCACTGTTAAACATTTAACAGCACTTTGTTAATAGGAAAGTTTATCCTGTTAGAGACAAGAAGTGGCTCTGCTAAAATTGTGGGTTTGCGTCTATGGTTTTTAAATTCGAATTTATCTTCCCACACATAAAAATTCTAACATATTGTGGCACTCCAAGTTCTTATGCCAGCCAAAGACATTGCAATTGTAAGGCAAAGTTATCTGTGAGTGAGAGTACAGTCCAGTAACTGTAGGTCCTTAAGCTCCAGTTTGTGTAAGTGATTGGCACTTTAATTTTCCAAATTTTGAACAGATGGGGTCTGGCCATGAATCAAGTTTTTTCTCCCATCCCAGGATTTGTTGATAACCTTTACATCGCTTTGCCTGGCTGAACAGTTTCATGTAGGAAAGCAGATTTGGATTCGAAAGGAGTATAGCAGCTCTAGGCGTCCTTTACAAACCTTTGCCTGGCTGAACAGTTTTTGGGAGGAAAGTATATTTGGTTTCGAAAGGAGTGTAGCTGTTCTAGCAAGCCCATCAGCTACATAACCATCCTAGATATGCTTCTGACCAGAAACCCATATAATATTGACACGAAACTGTCTTTAAAGACGATCAAGTAAGACACACAGGATGACAACCAATTTAGATTTAAAGTGCCTTCAAAATTCTCCGTTTTTTCGGCCCCTGTTCACGGAATAAAATGTTTCGAAAAACAACAAATCATAAGAACACAGATTAGTTTTTAAAACGTGGTTTTTAAAACGAATTTATCTTCACATACCTCTTGTTTCTTACATTCCTGTGAGTTCCATTCAATTACCGCTTAAGCTAGATCATCATCGGGCTTTCTTAAAGTAAAGAGTTTAATTTTCTGGTTGTAACAGACAATGGCCCTCAGTGGCATCCGGACGCTTTCTGAATGGATTATTGGGAGGGAAACTGAAGTCTGGATTTGTCGGGTTTGTGGTCAACAACCGCTCCGAAATAGCAGAAATCGTTGTTAATGCCCAAGTTGTAAATTTAATTTTAGACGCGGCGCTTTATGCTTTGTTTTCTAAGCTTATTTGAATGAACCGCGTGCTCTACAATCATTTCTGATGCCATTGCTGACCCTAATATTCCTTTAAACCAAGAGGGTAACAAACCTCAGCACAAACACAAAATACTACCCGCGTAATGGGTAGGTGTAGGTTATAAAAATATAAAACCCATCAAAGTCCTGGTTTTATTTCAGTAGTGGGTCGCGTTAACACAACCACATCCAGTCAGTCAGTCAGTCAGCCTGTGACCACTTGACCAACACCAGTCATTAACGCCCCCCTCCAATCGTGAAACTCCGTTAGTTTTAGTTTTTAAACCTGAATCGGTGAATTCGTTCATTAAATTTTATTTCAACGATTTAAATTCGAAAATTGGGAGAAGAAAACAAAAGAAAAAACGAAAAAAAAAAAAAAACATTTTAAATCCGCTGCTGACATTAAAATGAATTCGTTTTTCGTGTCACTTAATACAACTGGAAAATAGGTAAACCGGGGGGGATAGAGAGAGTATTAGATTTTATTTGATTTGATGGACTAAAATTCTCATAGTTTTGTATCAATAGTTGTTGTAAAATGACAAAAAAAAAATACAAACTTTTTTAAGGATTAAGGATTGTTTGTTAAAATATGAATTTGAGAGGGTGGCTTATAAAAAAAAAGACAAAAAAAAACTGTGTGTGACTGCTGGTATAAGGTTCGAAATGTGGCAACCACATGAATTCATTCTAATGTGCTAATCGTTGTAAAGTTTGGGGCAAAATCAATACCATTCGGAGCAATCAGAGGGGTTTGATGTGTTCCTAGTGGCAGTCGTTGATACCATAGACAGTAGGTGCATAAAACCCACTAATTTTGAGCCACAAAAGGAAAATTGCATTTCCTCAAGACAACCGCAAACCGCTCACAGACATACATACATACATAATTGATCATAACAGCCCTTCAGTCAGGATTACGACTTAGTTTCTCACACCACTTATGTTGTGTGTGTTAATTTTATACATCAGTGTCGGCACTTACAGTTTAAAGTTCACTCCGAACGACAGATTTCGAGAAACTTTTTATGGCAATTTCAATTTACTCCCAGAGTTTTTGCTAGAAATCTACTCAGAGGAAGTCACCGAAGAAAATTTTGTTCATATTTACGTTTTGATGTCCGACCTGTGGTTTGAACCGAGGCACACACACATCGATAGTCACTTTGATAGACATCCGGCCACTTGAATGAAGATCTTTATGCTTCGAATAAGTTAAGCTTTGTTGATTAAAATTCGGTCCTGTCTATGGCGAATAATCAAAATTCTGTGTAATTCTGAGTTCTTTTTTATCCCGCAATTGTTAAAAGTCGCACCAACCAACTACTCGCACTTGATCGTAATGTCATCTCGATCACAGAGGCCATGTTTACAGGCCAATGCACAGATAGACTGCAGCTCCCATCTAACGACTACTGCCGCTGTTATCAACTTTCTTTATCAATGTTCATCTCTTGCGAGGTGCAGATATTTTTTAACAGCTTAACGGAATTGTCATCCACTGATGTCAAGAATACAGCTTCGTTCATTAAACTTTCATGCGGGTGTTCCAGCGTAGGATTGTCGTGCTTTTAATATACAGCCCTTGCGCTGACCAAAAATCTTCACAGTCAGTAGGGAGACTGCGCTTACCCGTGGGCCGCTATGCGTGTGCTCAAGTGAGCTTCTGGTAATCAAAGCTACCATCGGTCTTGATCCTAACCTGAGGTTCTTATGTATTGTTGTTCGAAAGCCTATATTCCGTAAGTTTTAAATGAATGTGTCTGCCAACAGGGGCCGAAAAAACGGAGAATTTTGAAGGCACTTTAAATCTAAATTGGTTGTTATCCTGTGTGTCTTACTTGATCGTCTTTTAAGACAGTTTTGTGTCAATATCATGTGGGTTTCTGGCCAGAAGCATACCCAGGATGGTTGATGAGTTTGCTAGAACAGCTACACTCCTTTCGAAACTAAACACGTTGTCCTAAGTAAAACTGTTTAGTCAGGCAATGGTATGTAAAGGATACCTAGAACAGCTACACTACATTCGAATTCAAGTAGGCATTCCTACGTAAAACTTTTCAGCCAGGCTAAGGTATGTAAAGGACGCCTAGAGCTGCTATATTCCTTTCGAATCCAAATACGCTTTCCTACATAAAACAGTTCAGCCAGGCAAAGGTATGTAAAATAAATCAAAAAATCCTGGGCTGACAAAAAATTTTGTTTCATTGCCAGACCCCATCTGGTCAACGTGTCAATCAACTATACAAACTGGATTTTAAGAACCTATCAGTGACTGTAAATCTACTCACAGATAACTTCACCTTACAATGGCAATGTTTTTGGCTGGCATAAAAATTTGAAGGGCCACGAATTTTTTTTTTTTTGAATTTTCATGTGTGTGAAAATAGATTCGAATTTAAAAACCAAAGACGCAAACCCACACTTTTAGCAGCGCCACTTCTTATCTGTAACAGGGTAAGCTTTGCTATTAACAGAGCACTGTTAACTGTTTAACAGTGGCAATAAGTAGATTAGCCTTCTACTTTGCAATTATTGAAGACAATTGTTACACAATTTGATTTTCATTGTGATCATTATTATTTGTGAACAAAAGTATTGAAATGTAAAGGATGATTGGGGGGGGATGGAGGTGGCAAATTTCTCAACTCTCAAAATTATTCCAGCTATCTCACTACCACGGTTCGTAAGAGGACTTCTGGACTACCATTTGGTCTGCATGGTATACTATTTCTTATTTGTTCCCAAATGGCCACTGATCTTCTAGAGAATTTTCAAGCAAAATATGTATATTTTTAAAGCCAATTTTCGCAATACTATATCAATTTATATGTGACTTTATTGCTGATTATATTAAGAGGCCTTGGAACCTTCCTTTGCATATAGTATGGTACTCATAGACCTAGAGTATTTCCAAAAATGAGCTCCTAAACAAGTGGGATTGTTCAGATGGATACTGGCTCTGTTAAGAGGAAATTTTGTTCTGTTAACGCCAAATGTGGCGCTGCTAAAATTTATGGATTGCGTCTTGGATTTTCAAATTCGATTTTATTTTCACACACATAGAATTTTTTTCAATTGGAATTCAAAATCATTACAAATGCATACTGAACAACAATAACAACAACACCACTAACAACATCGATAACAACAAAAATATGTTAAAAATTATTAAACAACCAGTTAACCACACATATGTACACGTAGTACCTGTCAAACACTGACATTGACATCAGTTGGGATTTTATTACGTACGTAAAATTACACCCACACACGTGCACATACACATGTACATAGCACTTACACATGTGCTACTGGAGTATAGCACATGTATGGGGACCCCACAAAAGTAAACGCACATACATACATACTCTAATAATGACTACTAGTACATGTGGTAGAAGTGATAGAATTGTTCTATTTATAGTAACAACAACAAAAAAATAATAGAAGGAAAAAAAACAACAACAAAGTTATGTAAAAAGAAAAAACTGAAACTGTGAATATGAATCTCCTGAAATATTTGCATTTTTATTGAAAATTAAAATAATTTTCACCGCAGACGTCAATTTTTTTTTATAAAAAAAAAAAAAATTATTAAAAAAAGTTTATAAAATAAAATAATAAATAAGAATAAATAAAAGTATTAAAATAAAAAAAAAAAAAATTGAAAAAAATTTAAATTAAAATCGAGAGAGAAAATGTTGTCAATTGACAACAAATCTGTTGTGTGTGTTGCCAAACACAATGCCGTCGTCGTCGTCGTTATTGTCGTCGTCAAAACTAAACTCGACAAAAATCGACAGGAAATAATTACAACAATGATTTGTTGTAATAATATTAACATGAATTTATATACATGCACATACATTCATATGTGTGTGTACATGTGTATATGTATGTAATATGAGGTCATCGAATAAAAATTATAAACAAATACTGGGATTTTAAATTGAAAATCAAATTGAATTGAAATGCATGGATGGATGTACCGATTGAGGGGGCGGAGTACATCCGCAATATTTGATTTCTTGGAAAATATTTTCCATTATGCCATTAGAAAAATAAATAAAATAAATAAATAAACGTTAAATAAATAAAATCATAAAATATGTACATAAATATTCCAAAAACGAATATTCTTGCTGGAAAAATATTTTCAAATTGATTTTGTGATTTTCCAAAATTTTTTTTTGTTTCCAAAGCTTTTTTCTTTTTTTTTTTTTTTTTTGATAAAACGCTTAGCCAAGACCAAGTACTACTACTGCTATATTGTTACGTTTTTACCTTTTAAAAATGTTTAAAATATGCGCAAATAGATTGCAAATAAAATAAAAAAATAAATTTATGTTTAATTCGAAATAAAATTCTTTATTATTCGCATAATTCTGTGTGTCACAACTTGATGTAAACAACAACAATTGCTTTTCTTTGTTATTCTTCTGTTTACACCCATTGCATAAACAATAACAATTGCTAGACAATTATTCGACAGATCTTTGTAACGGATGTCTTCACACAAGACTCACTGAACTTTACTAACTCAGACGCAAATTTTTCAAAGACTTTCTTCTGCATTTCCAAGGGTTTTGGGGACAGGATTTTACAGGTTTTAAATTTCTATCGAATTTAAGCTTTTATGACTTACAAATTATGTTTCCGGAATGTAATTTGATTTCGTTTCCATCTGTAGCTGCATAACAGTGGTGATATGCCACTACTGTAGGGAATAACTTACGTCCTACTAGCCCCTATATCGTGACAATCCTGCAGCTAGCTTGGTTTTCAATGTTATTTCTTTCAAGCCTAAGTTACAACGTTCATACTGCTCAAGAAACGCAGGGTATTTCTAAACGAAGTTGCAGAAATGCACGCATTGAAGGTTATATGATCTCTATATGATTAGCTAAAGACTGTCACAAGATTCTCAATTTCATATATTAAATACGTGGTCCTTGTTTTACATGTCACGCTTAGAATGACAGTTCAGACGGTTTGTAGAATATTGTTACGTTTTTACCTTTTTAAAAACGTTTAAAATATGAGCACGTAGATTGCAAATAGAATAAAAATTAAATTTAAATTAAAATTCTTTATTATTCGCACAATTCTGTGTGCCACTGTTAACTTTATGTAAACAACAACAATTGTTCGTCTTTGTTATTCCTCTGTTTACGCCCTTTGCATAAACAATAACAATCACTAAGCAATTGTTCGACAGATCTTTGTAAAGGAGATCTTCAAAACCACGATTACTCTCCTCAAACGTACCACGTCTTCACACAAGACTGACTGAACTTCACTAACTAACTCGCCTGTTTTGCTTTGCCTTCTGTATGGCAGGGTAAACAATCTTGAAGGCGAATATTCGTGACTTCGCCTTCTCGAAATCTCTATCAATGTAAACATTGTTGTTTACATTTATTTTTGTAGTGTTGTTGGTGTATTTTTGTTTACTTGTTTACCATTTTTTTATGCTGGTGTTTGTTGTTATATTAAGCAGTACGATAATTTGTAAACAGGTTTGTTTACTGCATTGTTTTGTTTTTGTAGCTTTTGTTGATAATTTTAATGTTAAGCGATGTAAAACACTAGATTTTTACATTTTCGTAACAATATTTCAATTTATACATTAAGTCCTATAAGGAGTATCTTCTTCATCTTCTTGCACATCTTTTTCGTTAACCACCATACAACGAACCCTGCGCTGACCAACTTAATCGATTAGTTTGGCAGAATTCGGTTAGTACACCTGTACCTGTGGCGACACAATGAGCCACTATGAGTGCTCAAGTGAAGCTTTGGTAATCAAAGCTACCTCCTGAACCTATCTACCTACTACACGAGCCACTATGAGTGCTCAAGCGAAGCTTTGGTAATCAAAGCTACCTCCTGAATCTATCTACCTACTACACGACGCCACCATTACTCATTTTTTTTAATACAAAATTGAACATTTTCCCAGTTGCTACGAGCTACTAAGATCACTCTTGTTTTTCAGGTGCTTTATATGACTCTTGTAGTCTAGTAGGCAGAGTGTCCAGCTTATTAGACGTGAGGCCAGGGTTCAAACTCCAACTCAGACATCTCGAAAAAGAACCGCGGTAAGGTAACACGGGTAAGCTTAATCCCTGTATTGAACAAATTCCACCGAACTCATAGAAGAAATTGATCAGCACAGAGGCTGCATACTATAAGCACGACTGCCCTATGCTGGAAAACCAGCCTGAAAGTTTTATGAACGAAGTTATATTTTTGACATCAATGGATGATAACTCTGTTAAGCTGACCTAAATCTGCGCCTCGTGAGACGTGGACATTGAAAATTGGTCTCCTGCTTTTCAGCAGACCCACAACCTCGGCAGTAGTCATTTGATGCCAGCTGCAGTCTTTCCGCATGTCTTCCCATAAAGCAATGACCTGTAAGCATGACTACTGTGATCAAGATTGGATTTTAAGTGAACCGTGAATTCATATACAACTGACACACATCATGACACGTATTTGTTTAAATAATACGTAGAGTCCTTATCGATTGGTGCCATTGTGTTGAAAAAAAAGAAACAAAATTCCTGTGTGTTATATTCCGTGTATTTCAGTTTTATTTTAATTTTTTATTTTGTTTGTTATAAATAAATAACTTAAAAAAGAATAAAAAGAAATAAAAAAAGAATCAACTGAACAAATATTTTAATTGAAGTGTCAACTTTTTTTTTAACCGGAATTAGTTGTCATGTAAAAAACAAAAAAAAAACAAGAAAAAAAACAAGAAAAAAATTGTTTTTTTTAAATCAAATGAAGAACAAAAAAACCAAACGAGAAAAAAGAACGCGTGTGACTGTATTTGACATTGACAGCAGCCCCAAATTCTATTGCAATTTTGATGGATGTCAGTCAGTTTGTCAATTTCATTCATTTCATCTCTCATGTATGTTGTCATGTACCAAACTAAACTAAACTAAATTAAACTAACCTGTCCTGTCCCATTTCTATTTCCATTTCAAATTCATTGAAATTATTTTTAATTTAATTAGTTTTTCTCTAATTTTGTAGTTTCTTTCCCTCCTCCTTCCTCTTGTTCTACTCGGTAGTTTTATTAAATTGTGGGCGTGGGATGGATATTCTCAAAAAATTTAATTATTTAAACACACGCTCAAACATACATATGTATACACATGTAGTTAATTTAGTTTTTCAATAACTACGGTTATGGGGAAGAACTGTCTAAGTTGCTTAAGGTGAAATTAAAAAAAAAGGAAAAAATTTTAATTTTTGAGAGAAATTTGAATTATTTTACACGATTTTTTTAGGAAGTTTTATTAAAATTCCTATCCAGACTGTCTGCGATTACATAACTGGTCATTACAACCCTTCAGTCGCGATTTTGGGCCTAGTTTCTCACACCACATGTGTTGTGTGAGTTAATTTTACACATGAGTAACGGGACCTACAGTTTAAAGTCGACTCCAAACTACAGATTTTTTGAGAAACTTTTCATGGCATTTTTATTTGCTCCCGTTTAAATATGAGTTCGTCAATTGCAAACCAAGTAAAAACAAATATGTGTTTAGTTTTTCCTAAACTCTCTTTATTATTCACACTACGTTTGCGCCACTGTATACAACTTAACGATACAACAATAATAATCTGTTTATTCACTTTACTAGTTCACACAAGTATTCACTGGATCTTTACAACCACGACTTATTTTGTTCACACGCAACTTCACACAAGGCTAACTAAATTCTTACTGACTCGCTGCTGATACGCACGCAATCAGTATGATGAACGTTCTCGATGTGGAAGGTTTTTGCTCTCGCCTTCTCGAGAATTCTACTGCTAGTACATTATTGTTTGTGTACCTTGCTTACGTTGTCCATTCCTTTTTGTCACATACATGTTGTTGTTGGTACCAGGCGCAACCAGGTTCGTTGTACTTATGTGTGTGTGCAGCTTTAGATAATCAACACGTTCATTGTATTCTTAGTCTTAGTGTGTATTTGTATCGAGTGGCTGTTGCTTATCGTTTTTAATGTTAAACGATATTAGGTCATTTCGATAATTCGATTATTTTCGTTTTGATTTCTGACCTGGAGTTTGAACCCTGGCCTCAAGTCTAATAACCCAACACACTACCTACTACACTACGGCGACTTTACTTATTGCACAAATCAAATCATAATGCGAGAAATTTATTGCGGCCTTTCTTCCAATATACATACATATGTAAAGGGTCCTCAACTAGAGACTTCTGCGACTTTGACGGTTGATAACCGCCATCTTGTTGAAGCTTCATCTGTCAACTTAGTTGTCATTTATTCAAGATAAATGGATGGAATGGAAATGGATGGATAATCATAAACAAGGACGTGTATTTGCTAAATGGATTTTAGAACAATTGCCAACTGATCTTAATTTTTATCGAAAAATCATCGTCAGCGATGAAACTAATTTCTGTATAAATGAGTATCCCTAGGCAAACAAAATTGTGAAATTTCGGCCGATAAAAATTCGAATCCAAAAGCGGTCAATGCATCGCGAAAAAGTCAATGTTTAGTGTGGATTTTTGGCTGCCGGTGCCGTTTATCCGTATTTCTTTGAGAATGGCGTTGGCCGGGATGTCAGTGTCAAATGCGAGGACTATAGGTCGATGGTAATCAACTTCTTTTAGCCTAGATTGGATGATCTAGACGCCATTGACAAGTGATTTCAATAGGAGAGTGTACCACACAGCTCATTTCACATTAAATATTCTACACGACCAATTTGAGGGCATAGTCATCACATGTAGAGGTGAAGTGATCAGGTCACCGAGATCGCGCAATGGGTACTTTCTTTATGGTGTTTTCTTAAGTCACAAAAGTACGAGAATAAGCCACAAATCGTAGCAATTCTCAAAGCCAAAATAGCCCAAGCTATCGATCAAATTCAACTTGATTTATGCAACAGATTCATGGAAAATTGTACATTTCATATGCGCTGCATCCAGAGAAGCCGTGACGGGCCTTTGAACGACATTATATTCCACACATAATGGCATCAATAGGTCTTGCAAACGAAAAAAGAAAAACGTTTCGATAAGATCTCACACACAATTTGCTTTGTTTAAAAAGAAGCGCTTTTAATTAAAGACCCTGACCCTTTGGCATTGCAATGAAACTTCCGAACAAAAACATGATAAGACTACAGCAATTGATAACTTTAGTCTTAATGTTAGGCTGTCTCTGAGGTGTGATCTCTATTAAAATCTGAGATTTGAAGCTTAAATTGCAGAAGTGACAGCCATGTGATACTGTTTTGGGTTGTCAAAAGATGAATCGTTTCACTTGTCCGCATAAATATTTATGAGTGAAGATAAATTCGAATTTAAAAACCAAAGACGCAAACCCACGCTTTTAGCAGCGCCACTTTTTGCCTCTAACAGGGTAAACTTTGCTATTAACAGAGCACTGTTAACTGTTTAACAGTGGCAGTAGTAGATCAGTCTTCTACTTTGCAATTATTGCAGACTATTTTACAATACAATTTAATTCTCATTATGATCATTATTATTTGTGAACAAAAAGGGTTGAAATGTATAGGATGATTGGTGGGCGATGGAGGGAGCCATCCCCCTCAAAATTATTCCATCTATCCTAGTACCACGGTTCGAAAGAGGACCCTCTGGACTACCATTTGCATATAGTCGGGTATTTGTATTATTTCTTATATGTTCCAAAATGGCCACTGATCTTCTAGAGAATTTTCCAGCAAAAAAATTTATATTTTCAAAGCCAATTTTCACAAGGCCATACCACTTTATATGGGACTATGTTGCTGATTATATAAAGAGGCCTTGGAACCTTCCTTTGAGTATTATATGGTACTCATAGGCCTGGTATTTGTCCTTAGATTAGCTTCTAAACAAGTGAGCTTGTTCAGATGGATACTGTTGAACAGCTAACAGTGCTCTGTTAAGGGAAAATTTCGCTCTGTTAACGCCAAATGTGGCGCTGCTAACATTTTTGAATTGCGTCTTGGATTTTCAAATTCGAATTTATCTTCACACACTTTAAATACTTTGAACTTCTCAGAGAGAAAGCTTTTTTTCGAGTTTTCTTGTGTCTTTGAAGATGACGTTATTTTATGCTGCAAATCAGTGACTTCGAATGAAGTTGGCTTTGACCAGATCCATCCTAAGTTCATTAGACTTTTATTGCCTAGGATATCACGTTATATTACGCACTTATTTCACACCGTTATCACTACCAGCCACTTTCCTAACTCTTGGAAGCATGCTAAGGGCATTCCCATGCCGAAATCGTCGAATGAGTATCTCTTCTCTTCTCTTCTCTTCTCTTCTCTTTTCTTCTCTTCTCTTCTCTTCTCTTCTCTTCTCTTCTCTTCTCTTCTCTTCTCTTCTCTTCTCTTCTCTTCTCTTCTCTTCTCTTCTATTCTCTTCTCTTCTCTTCTCTTCTCTTCTCTTCTCTTTTCTTTTCTTTTCTTTTCTTTTCTTCTCTGCTCTTCTCTTCTCTTCTCTTCTCTTCTTTTCTCTTCTTTTCTCTTCTCTTTTCTTCTCTTCTCTTCTCTTCTCTTCTCTTCTATTCTCTTCTCTTCTCTTCTCTTCTCTTAAAAAAAATTAAAAAATTTCGATACTTTCATTTTTATCTAAAGTCTTGGAACGACTATTACACAACCAAATTATTGCTTATTTGAATGACCATCAGCTGCTCTTTGGCACACAATCAGGATTTAGAACAGGTCATAGCTGTGTTTCCTCACTGTTAAGTGTGTCTGAGGATATAAGATCCATTATTGGTAATGGTGGTATTACACTTTTGGTACTTCTTGACCATTCGAAAGCTTTTGACTCTGTGAACCATGATATACTTTGTAGGAAGATGAACAGCAATTTTTATTTTTCTTCGAGTGCATCATCGCTAATGAAAACCTGTCTCTGCTGGTGGAACTGTATCTACCCCCTTGCCTGTGCCTAAGGGAGTACCGCAGGGCTCTATTCTTGGACCATTATTGTTTACATTATACATAAATGATTTACCTGATTGTCTCCTGCATAGTGATATCCACATTTATGCAGATGATGTACAAATATATATGAATTGTAGAAGAGACTCAATCGATGACTGTTGTGCAAGACTTAATGAGGACCTTGACAGAATACACTATTGGGCGTCTTCGAATGGCTTATACCTGAACCCCACAAAGTCGAAAGGCCTGATCATAGCACAGCGAAATCAGTATATTGTCGTTGATATTCCGGTCAAATTGGGAACTCGGAACATTTCGATAGTGGATTCAGCGAAAAACCTCGGTATAATTTTTAACAAATCCCTTCAATGGAATACCCATATAAATTCTGTCTCCGGGACAATTTTTTCTATGCTTACGACGTTATATCCTATACAAGACATTACACCTCTTAATATTCGTGTGCTTCTTGCGAAAACCTACTTAGTGCCCAAGTTGTTATATGGCTGCGAAATTTTTGCTTATTGCGATTCGGCTAGTAAAACTAGGTTAACAGTAGGGTATAACGCTATTCTTAGATATGTCTACGGCATAGTAAGATATGATAGTACTTCTCGGTATTCGAAATTGTTATATGGTTGTTGAGTTAATGGACTTACTTAAAATCAAAGCATTAATCTTACTACACAAGGTTATCTACAGGCAGGAACCGTCTTATCTATTTAATCGTCTTCAATTTGCAAGATCAAATAGAGGAAGACAAATCATTCAATTAACATATCGTACTTTGATATCTGAGTGACAGTTCTTTACAAATACAGTAAGGCTGTGGAATTCGTTACCAAACTCATTACAAATCAATGGCAACGCTTTGCAATTTAAAAAAATTTTATTTTCTAAATTCTAATGTAAAATTATTACATATTTACATGCATCTATTTTCGTTCTTGTTTTTACATCATTACATATTATTATTACGATACTATTTGCTTTTACTACTTTTAATTACTTGTCTTATAAAGGGTGTTTTTTATAGAGGTATAGAACTTTAAGTTGCAATAAAACAACGATGGATTATTCGATTGACATGAATTTTATTTATCCGAAAGATAATCTTGTGGCATTACATTTTAAATATGATTTCTGGCATATGAAAGCCACGGCTGGCGCGGATGTAGTCCAATCTGGACGTCCAATTTTCGATGACTTTTTCCAACATTTGTGGCCGTATATCGGCAATAATACGGCGAATGTTGTCTTCCAAATGGTCAAGCGTTTGTGGCTTTACCGCATAGACCAATGACTTTACATAGCCCCACAGAAAGTAGTCTAGCGGTGTTAAATCACAAGATCTTGGAGGCCAATTCACAGGTCCAAAACGTGAAATTAGGCGGTCACCAAACGTGTCTTTCAATAAATCTATTGTGGCACGAGCTGTGTGACATGTTGCGCCGTCTTGTTGAAACCACATCTCCTGGACATCACATACATAATTGGTCATTACAACCCTTCTGTCAGGATTACGACCTAGTTTCTCACACCACTTATGTTGTGTGTGTTAATTTTATACATGAGTGGCGGGACCTACAGTTTAAGGTCGACTCCGAACGACAGATTTTTATTTATTGAGAAATTTTTCATGGCAATTTTTATTTACTCTCAGAGTTTTTGCCAGAAATTTGCTGAGAGGAAGACGCCGAAAAAAATACTTTTTGTATTTTATTTTGATGTCTGGCCTGGGGCTCGAACCCTGGCTTTTCGTCTAATAAGCCAACACACTACCTTCTAGACCACGGCGACTTCTCCTGGACATCATGGTTATTCAATTCAGGAATGAAAAAGTTAGTAAACATGGCTCTATACCGATCACCATTGACTGTAACGTTCTGGCCACCATCGTTTTTGAAAAAGTACGGACCAATGATTCCACCAGCCCATAAAGCCCACCAAACAGTCAGTTTTTCTGGATGTAACGGTGTTTCCACATACACTTGAGGATTACCTTCACTCCAAATGCGGCAGTTTTGTTTTGTTGACGTAGCCATTCAACCAGAAGTGCGCTTCATCGCCAAAACAAAATTCGCTTATGAAAATCGGGAACAACGGTAATCTCGTTTTGGGCCCATTCGACGAATCTACGCCTTACTTGATGATCGTTTGGCTTCAAATCTTGCACGAGTTGGATTTTGTAAGCACGCAAAAAATCGCAAAATCTTCCATAAAGTGGATGGACACAGATCCAATTCCTGTGCTCGATGGCGGGGTGGACCCATTCGGGTCTTCCTCAATGCTACGCTCTACAGCAGCAATAGCTTCTTCTGTACGCACCGTACACCGTCTCTGGTGGGGATGCGAGTTATCAATAAAAGTAAACGTGATGCGAAAACGTTCCATGGTTAATCGAATTAACTGCTCTGATGGACGATTTTGTCGACGATAAAATGGACGTAGTGCGCGATACGTTTTCCGCACAGAACCATTATTTTCGAAATAAATTTGCACTATTTGCAAGCGTTGTTCAGGCGTGAGTCTATTCATGATGAATTGCCAAACCAAACTGAGAATAAATCACTTGACAGCTGTTAAATCGGTCGCCATCTTGAAAAGTAATGCCAACTTAAAGTTCTATACCTCTATAAAAAACACCCTTTATATATTTCATTCTTTGAAATCATTATATAATCACATACTGTAATTTAAAAGATTAATAATCTTGTTGTATGTGATATGCTATAAAAAAAAAATAATAATACAAGCCGGCGGGCGCGTTGAGTGACAGTTTATTTAAACACTTAATCAAAGATTTCTGCAAGGATTTGTAAAGCAGAGAATGATGTTGACTGCACAGCCTCCTAATTACGAAATTCTCACAAAATCTGTTTCAAATTATTTCACTCTTCTTCTACAATTCTAAACTCAAAGACAGTGATACTGTAACATTCTTCCCCTTAGCAAATCTTTCTTAAAAGAGGGAGTTTTAAAGGCCAATCCAATACAATTCCTTGTGCTGTAATTAAATAATTACAGACTTTACAACACAACACCTACGATCCTTTTGAACAAAAAGGATTTAAAAGAATGCGTTTACCTGTACGTTCGAGGCACGCTTAAGGATTTCTTTAACACAAAGAATAAACCCAGGAAAATCCCTACAGAAAAAGAGAGACAGGCTGGCTGGCTACCTTACATATCCACTGTACTGCCTACTAAAACCTCTTTAAAACGAGCATCAAAGAATAAGTGAATGGTCGGTCGTCGTCATTTAAATCTGTTTGTCGATCATGATCGTAAAAGTAATTGTAAAGGCACGCACGCACCCTTGCATTTAACGCTTTAACAGTTGAAAGCATTTTATGACAGTTCAACTAACGGGCCTGGTTCAATGGAATTTTTTTTCTTCTTAAAAAATTGCAACAAAAACAACAAACAGAAGAGAACAGCTGGCTTAGAAAGGTTTTCAACTATCGTCTGCACTGCGGCAGTGTCAGTGTCATTGGCAGTGTTAGTGTTAGTGTTTTGTATTTCTTTTTGTTGTTTTCGGTTGCAAGGATTCATTAGAGCATTTAACGTTATTGCAACAATGCATTGCAACGGTGCATTTACACCAGAGCGAGAGAGAGTTGGTTGGGTTGGGTTGGCATAGGATGGTAGGTGTGTAGCCGATAATTTACACAGCGTAACCGCACATGCGGTTTTATTGTTTCACACAAAATTCATGATTGACTGACAAAATGCGGCTTAAATTCCTTGTGCTTCACTTTACTTCTGCTTCTTCTTCTTCTTTATTTTTGTCCCTGACGTTGTTGGTGATCTCTATTCGAAATGCAGTAGTTGAGCTATTGCGTTTTGCCACAAGTGTCTCTCGTCTGTCTGTCGTTGTGTCTGTCTGTTTGAATGTGCTGCATTGCAGTGGCAATTTTACTTCGATATTGTTGTTGTTGTTGTTTTATTTTTATTTGGAATTTGAAAATAAAACAGATTTTCAGACTTTTTAAGTGGATTTTGTCAAGATTTATGTGAAGGTGAGTGATGGTAATCGTCTCAAGAGTCGTTTTTTATTGATTTTGGTTGCATGAAAGCAATTCGTCATTTGAAATCTTTCAGGGAAACTAAATAAAAATCCAATAAAAAAATACAAAAAATAAACTGAAGCTGCTGTATTGACAGATATTTTGCGAAATTGATAAACTTCAATACACTCAGAGAAATTAACCCATTAATGCCCGAATTACTTTTTTTTCTAACGGTTACCATTTTATTTTTTACACTCAATTTCCTCTCAGAGCATAAAAACTAAGGCAACCTCTACTGGCAACTTAAGTTGCCACTGGACACTAATGGGTTAATACAGAACAGATTGAACAGCCTAAATTCTAGAAGAAAAAAGGGAAGGGGGTAGTAATACAAGATTTCTTATATAAATGACTTTTGTAATCCATATTCGGAGTTGTATTAAAGCGTTTAGATCACGTTAAATGGCCTTAGCTGGAGCCAGTATTGTCTGAGAGCTCTGAAATATGTCCAATACCATGTGGGCCACAAACTAACACTTAAAAACAACTAAAGTGATCTAGAAACAAAAAGGATTTCGATATACAAGGTTCAACTACAGAAAATCTTATAAACAATCTGCTGATCGCTGCATAGCTGTTTTAAAGGGTTCGCCAAATAACTTTTTTTTTTGAAAATGCTTTAAACAAAAAACTACTGAATATTTTCTCAAATTTTTTATTTTATTTGAAAGTACAATCCTTCCGGTTAATAATGGAAAATAATTTCATTCAAATGGCTGCCTCGGCTGGCCATGCAGTACCCTACATGATCGGTCCAATTTTTAAGCACATTATCGATTGTGTGCAGCTGTATTTCACCAATGGCTTCACGAATATTGTCCTTTAAAGCGTCAATTGTCTCTGGCTTGTCGGCGTAACACTTATCTTTGACGGCACCCCTAAAAATAATAGTCCAACGGTGTCAAATCGCAGCTTCGAGGTGGCCAAACGACATCAGCTCTGCGGCTGATAATGCGATCTTCAAAAACAGGTCGCAAAACATCGAGTGTAGCTTCGGCTGTGTGGCACGTAGCGCCGTCCTGTTGAAACCAAATGTTGCCAATATCCTCCTCTTCAATTTTTGTGAACAAAAATTCATTCAACATGGCCCGATAACGATCGCCATTGACTGTAACGGCCACTTCTTGCTCATTTTCGAAGAAAAATGGCCCAATTATGCCTCTGGACCAAAATCCGCACCAAACAGTGACTCGTTTTGGGTGCGTCGGCTTTTCAATGTATGCGTGCGGGTTTTCTGTGCCCCAAATGCGACAATTTTGCTTGTTTACATACCCGCCAAGATCAAAATGAGCTTCATCTGAAATTTTTGCCAAAATCGGCATGTTCTGGTGTAGGCTACTGCATGGCCAGCCGAGGCAGCCATTTGAATGAAATTATTTTCCATTATTAACCGGAAGGATTGTACTTTCAAATAAAAACACAAATTTGAGAAAATATTCAGTAGTTTTTTGTTTAAAGCATTTTCAAAAAAAAAGTTATTTGGCGGACCCTTTAGGTCGTACTCTTTGCCAAGACGTGGCACTGCTCGACTGTGATCAAATTGTATCAACAACATTGCCGGTAGATATCTAAACATTCAACTGAATAGTGCCTTGAGGTATGAAAATCCAAGTCCTAATTGGTTTTGAAATAATTTCCTCATTTATTTTTTAGAATTTTTATAATGCCATCACCACCAGCATGTCCATCATTCATTCTGATATTTTTTTTTTCTGAGTGTACATTTTAAAAAATCCCATTCGAATAATACCGTTATAAGTATTATTAAACCGTATTTATAACCGTAAGAAAATATATTAAAAACTGTTTTTTTTCAGAACAACCCAATGCAACTGCAATTCAAATCAGACTTTAAAGCCGAGGAAAAACATCTGAATTTTGAAATGAGAAACAAACAAAAAAAAATTTTAAGTCGAGATTTCAATTTTAATTGCAAATGAAAAGCTGGTTGTTTTCTTAAGTAACATGATAATAATGAGCAGAAGCACTTAAATTTTTATTTTAAAAAATTTAAATGAAAATGTGTTCTTGCTTTGGAACACTTTTTAAAAGAAAAATTAATCACACGGGAAGAATGAATATTTTTTACTGCAATTTCCATATGCGATTAGAAACAAGAAACAGACAGAACAGTTTTATAATGAAAATCTGTTTTTAAAAGATCGTTTGTATTTAAAAAAACAGAGTGACGCACCAAAGATCAGCAATGAATCGTTTTTTTCGCTACTCATAAGGACTCATGGAATTTTGAATATAATTGAGTCCAACAATAATGAAATTTAACTTCACTACTCTGATTCATTCATACTCACTACAACGTTGATTTATAAGTACAGGTTGCAATGAGTAAGCGTACAACGTTTACATCAAACTCATACCATTCGAAATATGTTTGATTCATAAGCCAGTCTACTCATTTAGATTCATAACCTTAGAAAAATACTCTTATAATACTTAGAAATGATTCGATTGACTCATAAGCAAAAAAGACAGAGCAACAGGCAGAGCAAACACACAACCTTCTAGTGAGTAAATAGTATTTACATACTTATTTAGTGCTTCGTGTATATGATGAGTTATGGAGACCCTAAATCAGTTGTAAAGTATGAGTATAATGAGTGCTTCAAACTTTGAATATGTGTAGAGAGAGGTTCCATGATATTAAAATAAGTATGAATGCATAGAAGTATCAGAAATTATGAGTATGATTCAATTCTACTCATCTTTTTGAATACTCATTGCTAAACTCTGTGACGCTCACTATAAACATTTAAAACTGGAAACTTGAAGTTGATACACTGGCTTACATTGTCTATGTTGCAACAAAATGAAAATGAATTTTTTTTTATATAACTGGTACCTAACAATCCCTTAGTCAGAATTACAACCAAGCTTGTCACACCACCACTTCTGGCAAAAACTCCGAAATTAAAATTTTCTCGGTCTCTCAGCATATGTATAAAATTAATACACACAACTGGGTAGTGTGAGATGCTAGGCTGTAATCCTGACTAAATGGTTGTAAAAATCAATTCAAAAAGTAAGTAAGAATCGTCCTATCCATCTACTGAATACTATGGGCAAATGCCTTTTAAGCTTTTAATGGCTATCTATATAGTAAAACCTCGCTTAACGTGGGGGATACGTTCCAATAAGTTCCAGCGCTAAACGAAACAGCGTTAAACGAGGCAACTTAACACGTACATACTTATGTATACACACTAGTAACGTTGATGACAACTAATAAATCAACTGTGACGCAGGAAAGATGCGTTCGTACAGTGATTACGACTTCGGAAAATACAGTTGGAATCCTTATTCTGGACAGACTAACAAAAGAGCATTGAAAAAGATACATACAGTATACACCGTCGCTATAGAGTGCACCGCTTTTGGTTGGTGCATGGCCATTTCATTTGCACACATATACTGCAACAAGTATCAATACAGTGTGCGATTTAGGGTAATCCTAAGACTACCGCGTAATACTGAAACAGCGTTAAGCGGGGTCTTACTGTATTATATTCCTGTAGTCTTAAATCTCATTGTTGCTTGCTTTGACAGAAGTTTCCAACGTGTAGATTTATTTTCTAACAAGTTGAGGTTACGGCACGCAATTAAGGGATGTGAAGACCAATTTTTTCTTTGATCATAAACGTTTGGACTATCATCTGATTTTACTCTCAGAGCTTTTGCTACTGAGAGGAAATCGCCGACAGACATTTTTTTCATATTTCGTTTACATTTCGATTACAGGTTACTTATGGTGGACCTATAAATTAGTCTTTAATATTGCAACAACTCGCTGTAACCTGTCAGAAACTGATGGTTACAGAGGTCGGTTCGAACATGGTGATAGGGTTCTACCATCTGATGAAACAATTTCCTTAATTTTTAAGACAAAAATATATGTGCTCAGTTGAAGGAGCTGGACCTATGCGACTGTCTATATGATCAGAACACGATAATCCGATTGATAACGAACGATGAAAGAAATAGAAGCAATGGGCAGGGCAAGTAGGGTGGCGGACCAAACCAAAACAGTTTCAAAAGGCACGGCGCACATCATATCGCAAATTTAAATCGTAGAGCAGCTCCGATAAGTCGCCGTAGTCTATTACCCAGTGTGTTGGCTTATTAGACGTAAAGACCACGGTTCAAGCCTCGGGTCAGGTTAAGTTAGGTTAGATTAGGTCGGAGTGGTAGCTCTGTTATCACAAAGCTCACTTGAGCACGCATAGTGGCCCGTTGTGATGCCACTGGTGAACGCAGTGCCTGTACTAACCAAGTTCCACCAAAATCAAGGAAAAGGAAGAACTTGGTCAGCGCAAGGGCTGCACAACAAAAGCACGACTACCCCGCACTGGAAAACCAGCCAGAAACTTTGATAAACGAAGCTATATCCTTGATGTCAATAGATGATAGCTCCGTTAGGCTAACAAGGAATGGGGAGCCAAATAGCCTATATCTACACCTAGCAAGAGACGGGCACTGGCAAAGAAAGTGAACAACAGTCTCATTTGAAAGCGTTGAAAGCGAGCCTCATTCTTTCCGCGTGTCTACCCATGACGCAATGACCTGTAAGCACGGCCACCGTAGTCAAGATGACATCACGACCAAGACCAAGTAATCGGTAACCTCGGGTCAGACATCGAAACGAAAATATGAAAAATATTTCTATGGCGGCTGCCGCTCAGCAGATTTCTGGCAAAAAAAACTCTGAGAGCGAAATAAAATTGCCATGAAAAGTTTATCAAAAAGTAATCTGTCGTTCGCGGTCGACTTTAAATTGCAGGTCCCCCGCTAGTCATGCATAAAATTAACACACACAATATGAGTGGTGTGAGAAACTAGGTCGTAATCCTGACTAAATGGTTGTAATGGCCAATTATGTATGTAGCTCCGCGTAGAATGATGGCGAAGGGATAAGATTGTGGTCTTTAGATTATCAGAATCTAAGCCAAGACAACGACCCTAACGGACATTACACATTGAATGGCTTATCATGGACTGAAATCAGATAATAGCCAGTTGAACCATGCAGCACCTTAGTTGGCTTTCTGAGTGCCAGTAACAACATGATCAAGAATATCCTGCTGCAGTCAACAAGTGTAGATGGTTCCCTGTTAATTAAAAACAAAAAACGTATCTTAAACTTTTTAATTTTAAAAGTCTGAATGAATGAATACGTAAACGAATGAATGAATGCATGAATGGAATTGCCTGAAAACTGTAATCATTCATTATGAGCAGCAACCAAAAAGAGAAAAAAATTTCAATTTGAAATGAAAAATATTCGTTTCTTATCGTTTGTTTGTTGTTGTTGTTTTGTTTTTATTTTCTGCAACATTTAAAATATTCTGACTTTAAAAAATTGAATTTTAAAATCTTTTTTTTCGCATCATTTCTCTACACTCACTTGAGTAAAAGGACATCTTCGGGCATACATACCTTGTATTAGACTGTGAATGTGTCTTCTATTGGTTTTTGTTAGTTCGTATGTCCATTTAAGTGTCTGTCTGTCTGTCTGTGTGCCGATGTGCCGGTGTGTCGGTGTGTTCATATAATTTCCGGTTTACCTAATTTCGTTTTTGAAACAACTTTTTAATCTAAAAACATATTCCAGGCATATGTATGTATGTACGTACGTCCGTCCGTCCATCATCTCGTATTGCCATTGCCAGTTAGCCAACCAGCCAGCCAAGCATTGCCATTTTCAAATTCAGTTTCAAATTATGCATGAATTTACAAAATGTCGAATAAAGATTGAGAAGAAGAAAGACAGAAAAAATATTTCAAGGAATACAAATAAGTTTTCGGTTAGACATGCAGACATTTGGGACAGACAGACAAACAGACAGACAGACAATCATCATCGTCATCCTCTCTTCAACAACTTTGTATGTGGCGAAGCACAAGTATTTACCTTTTGGTACCAAAAAAAAAAAAAAAACAAAACAAAAAAAAACCAAACAGAGCCACAGAAAAAAATATTGAAAAATATGCAAAAATGACAAGTAGAAGAAGAAGAAGAAGTAGAAAAATCACAAGGAGTACCAGGATATATTTTTTTCACTCAAGTTTTTTTTCTACATTCTTGTGTCAGCAAGCAGAGTATCATTCTTTTATGCAAAAAAAAGCCTGGCCAAGATGAAGTTGGAAAAACGAAAACGAAGAAATTGGAAATGAAAATAAATTCGCAGTTAGAAAAAGTATTTTCCATTGCCGGCCCGCATTTGTTTGCAGGGTTTCAAAATCAAAATCGAAATTTTTCTTAAAGGAGTATAAGGCATTCCCTTGGCCAAATGCTTAAGTGATTTGGCAACTTCTAGATTAACCAAATCTGCTTTGAATCTCTATTGGTTGGGTGGTATACCAAGCGATGAGCGTAAGATTTATAAAACGCCATCAATTACTGGAAAAAGGCTTGCTTCAGACAAGTAATAGTAATGTCACGCCCAAAAGAAAAGTGATAAAAGTATGGAAGAAAAGCATAGAAAATCCTACAGGGAACGCATATGAAATGACAAAGTTACTGCAGAGGAGAGCATATGTCCTGCTCTTATAGGAGACAACAAAGCTCGAGGATTAGATGGTATATCCAATAAAGTCCTGGTATTTATCTAAGACATGACTAGAAGACAACGGCGAGGGTGTGAAGATAAATTGAAATTTAAAAATCCAAGACGCAATCCATAAATTTTAGCAGCGCCACATTTGGCATTAACAGAGCAAAGTTTTCTCATAACAGGGCAAAATTTGCCCTTAACAGAGTACTGTTAACTGTTCAACAGTATCCATCTGAACAAGGTCACTTGCTTAGGAGCGAATTTTAGGGCATATAAAGGGTTCGCCAAATAACTTTTTTTTTTTGAAAATGCTTTAAAAAAAAACTGCTGAATATTTTCTCAAATTTCTTTCTTTTTTTATTTGAAAGTACAATCCTTCCGGTTAATAATGGAAAATAATTTCATTCAAATGGCTGCCTCGGCTGGCCACCCAGTAAACTACACGATTGGTCCAATTTATAAGCACATTATCGATTGTGTGCAACTGTATTTCACCAATAGCTCCACGAATATTGTCCTTTAAAACGTCAATTGTCTCTGGCTTGTCGGCGTAACACCTATCTTTGACGGCACCCCACAAATAGTAGAAGACTAATCTACTTATTGCCACTGTTAAACAGTTAACAGTGCTCTGTTAATAGCAAAGTTTACCATGTTAGAGGCAAGAAGTGGCGCTGCTAAAAGTGTAAGTTTGCGTCTTTGGTTTTTAAATTCGAATTTATCTTCACACACATTGATAACGGCCATCTGTTGATCATCAGATCACGCAAGAATACTTCTTACTTGGTAAGGAAGTGCTTGAGTTCATTAAGCAATTAAGGTCACTTGTCTAGGATGTATCACGTCTGAATTCCTAACACATCGTAATTTCTATGGGTACGACCAGGCGAATGAACTATCACGCAAAAAAACTATCATTAAAATTGCATTCTCAACTTCTACTTCAGAGAGACATATTCTTGATAGAGGGCAGTGACCTCTCCTGGCAAATATGGTTTGAATATAATAACAGAGCTACTAGCTTGATCATAAGTCCGAGTAGAAGGGACATGTCCAGCTTAAGAACTGGTTTTACTGGACACTGGCTGATTAGTGATCATAATCGCCGCTTGGGGTTCAAAATCATTGCTGCGGAAGACGAGGAGACAGTAGAGCACTTTCTGTGCGTCTGTGGCTCAATGGTCCTCCTTCTCCTTACCATACTGTGTTCGGAAGCTGGTTTTTATAATAAAGGGTGTTTTTTTATAGAGGTATAGAACTTTAAGTTGCAATAAAACAACGATGGATTATTCGATTGACATGAATTTTATTTATCCGAAAGATAATCTTGTGGCATTACATTTTAAATATGATTTCTGGCATATGACCGCCACGGCTGGCGCGGATGCAGTCCAATCTTGACGTCCAGTTTTCGATGACTTTTTCCAACATTTGTGGCCGTATATCGGCAATAATACGGCGAATGTTGTCTTCCAAATGGTCAAGCGTTTGTGGCTTTACCGCATAGACCAATGACTTTACATAGCCCCACAGAAAGTAGTCTAGCGGTGTTAAATCACAAGATCTTGGAGGCCAATTCACAGGTCCAAAACGTGAAATTAGGCGGTCACCAAACGTGTCTTTCAATAAATCTATTGTGGCACGAGCTGTGTGACATGTTGCGCCGTCTTGTTGAAACCACAACTCCTGGACATCATGGTTATTCAATTCAGGAATGAAAAAGTTAGTAATCATGGCTCTATACCGATCACCATTGACTGTAACGTTCTGGCCACGATCGTTTTTGAAAAAGTACGGACCAATGATTCCACCAGCCCATAAAGCACACCAAACAGTCAGTTTTTCTGGATGTAACGGTGTTTCCACATACACTTGAGGATTACCTTCACTCCAAATGCGGCAGTTTTGTTTGTTGACGTAGCCATTCAACCAGAAGTGCGCTTCATCGCTAAATAAAATTCGCTTATGAAAATCGGGAACAACGGTAATCTCGTTTTGGGCCCATTCGACGAATCTACGCCTTACTTGATGATCGTTTGGCTTCAAATCTTGCACGAGTTGCATTTTGTAAGCACGCAAACCAAGATCCTTTCGCAAAATCTTCCATAAAGTGGATCTACACAGATCCAATTCCTATGCTCGATGGCGGATGGACTCATTCGGGTCTTCCTCAATGCTACGCTCTACAGCAGCAATAGCTTCTTCTGTACGCACCGTACAGCGTCTCTGGGGATGCGAGTTATCAATAAGAGTAAACGTGGTGCGAAAACGTTCCATGGTTAATCGAATTAACTGCTCTGATGGACGATTTTGTCGACGATAAAATGGACGTAGTGCGCGATACGTTTTCCGCACAGAACCATTATTTTCAAAATAAAATTGCACTATTTGCAAGCGTTGTTCAGGCGTGAGTCTATTCATGATGAATTGCCAAACCAAACTGAGAATAAATCACTTGACAGCTGTTAAATCGGTCGCCATCTTGAAAAGTAATGCCAACTTAAATTTCTATACCTCTATAAAAAACACCCTTTATAATACATCATGGATCGCTCATAGATCTGCACACCCTCAGACTAGAGAATCTGACAAACAGAATAGGACGAACGAACATTTATGACAAGAGATTACGAGTGATGCAGTGTTCATCAGAACGATGTCTCTGGACCCTACATTACGTTCTTGCTGACGGGTCTTTTGGACCAACTAACCAACCATGGCAAGGTTACCACTAGTGCCACTTAAGGCTGTAGATTGTTTACTCCTGTTGTATAGGTTTGAGGCTAAATTATTGGGTCGAATCTTCAATGCAATGGAGTTGTGAACCTGTCTGTCTTATTTGTTCTTTAAAAACCCCTCTTCCAAAAGCCATCTTTGCGACGTTGCTACGCATCCTAAATCATCCACAAAATGCATTGACATTGGCGGAAACCCTTCTCTTATTTTTTTTTTTTGCTTTCCAACGAGAAAAAGAAAAAATTTATTTGAAAAAAAAAAGAAAAAAACAAGGAAAATGAGAAACGAAGAAAAGAAAAACATGGAAAATAAACGTAAAGAAAAAATACAAACTTGACTTGGCCATATTTTAACCCTGTAAGTCAGAGTCAGAGTCAGAGTCAGTTGTGGCTCTATGAGCGCACCATAAAGCGTATAAATATCGCACAAATAAACACACATAAACCAGAAAAAACCAAGGCCTGGGTGGCGGGGTAGTAGTGAAGGGGAGGGGGAAGCGAGGGCTGTAGAATGGCCAGTTTATGGACATCTACTTGCTACAAGACTGTTGCAAATCGATTCCTGAACAAATTAAAACATTTCAAGATTTATTCGCCAACCTGTCAAAAGTTCGTTTTGGCGCTCATACATACAGCAACAACAACAACAGCAGCAGCAAATAATAACAAGAGAATGGAAAGGACAACAAAAAAATATGGAAAAGCTTTGCTGCATTCATTCATATACGAAATGGCTGAGCTGAAATGGACACACAGACAGACAGACAGACAGACAGACAGACAGAATCAGACAATTTAAATCCATAGAAGAACGAAGAAGAAGAAGAAGTTTATCTTTCGCTATTCCATTGCATTTGGATTCGATTTTTTTTGTTTTTTATTTATTGTTGTTGTTGTTGTTCTTCTTCTTCTTAAGCGAATGGCTCTTCATCGGGTTCATCGATAGTTAATGTGGTGGGGTTCTACGCTGGTTGGTTGGTTTAGCTTGCTGGCTGACTGACTGCCTGGTTATGGTTACGCGTTTGCAATGGCTTGCTTGTGGGGTTGGTTGTGGTGTCTTCCTTCCTTACCACGGCCACGGTACATACACGGTTTATATTTCGCCGCTTTTGTTGTGTTTGATTTACTTGGTTCTGGTATTCCCTGCTGCGTTTTATATTTGAATGTTTCTCTTCGTTTTCTTTTTTTTTTTGTTTTTTTCATATTTTCTGATCTCTTTTTTGTTTTATTTTTTTTTCTTTTTTATTCTTTTCTTTATTTCTTTAATAAGTCATATGTTGGTTGTATTATTAAAAGACTTCCGGCGTTATTACTTTTAGTTGAGTTTCTTTTCGTTCTCGTTTTTTTTGTCTTAAAAATGTTTGTATTTTTTTTCTTATCATTTGAAATTTATTTTCCATATTCTGTTGGTTTTTTTCTTTTCTTGCTGTTCTACTTCAATTTCATACAAAATTGTTTAAATGGAGAAGAAGAAGTTCTTAAAGACGTTTGCTGTTGAACGAAAATTGTTGCTGATATGCTACACTAAGACAGGTGGCAGCATAGATTCCAGGGATCAGCAATGAGTATTCAAAAAGATGAGTAGAATTGAATCATGCTCATAATTTCTGATACCTTTACGCAGACATACTTATTTTAATATCATGGAACCTCTCTCGACACACATTCAGAGTTTGAAATACTCATCATATTCATACTTAACAACATGTATGATGTTATTGATTTCGACTCTCCATAACTCAGCATATACACGAAGCACAAAGCGTACGAACACTAAAATATTCACTAGAAGGTTGTGTGTTTACTCTGCTTGCTGCTCTGTCTTTTTTGCTTCTGTATCTTTTTTCTTTTGTTGTAAATGCAACAACAACTAAGACTGTGTGAGAGACTCCAATCCTTTATAAGAGTATTTTTCTAAAGTTATTAACTTAAATGAGTAGAGGCTTATGAATCAAACATATTTCGAATGGAATGAGTTTGATGTCAGCATTGTACGCATACTCATTGCAACCGGTACTTTTAAATATGTAAGTGCGCTGTTGTCTTGAGTGGTCCTTTGACCTTTATATTCAATGGGCTTCTGAGGGCTGGTCATTTTCCATCTATTTGGAAGAGTTCATTTATAATTCCTTTGCATAACTCGGGTAATAAATCCAATATTTCCAATTACAGGGGTATTGCCAAACTCAGTGCTATTCCCATGTTGATGGAGAAACTGGTGACGGATTATCTCTTTTTTAATACGAGATCTTTAACATCCCCTTTCCAGCATGGTTTTTTGAAAAGTAGGTTGACTGTCACTAATCTTCTTGAATTTACTACACATGTTTTCAGGGGTTTTCTTGCCAGAGCTCGGACTGATGTAATTTATACTGATTTCAGTAAAGCTTTTGATAGGGAATGATCATAGAATTTTGTTTCTTAAACTTTCATTAATCGGTATTCCTGATATTATTCATCGTTGGCTGGACTCCTACCTCTCCCTTAGGACTCAGAGGGTATTGTTTAGGAATTTATTGTCTAAGACTGTATATGTTACTTCTGCTGTTCCGCAGGGTAGCCACCATTTGGGTCCTTTACTGTTTTTATTGTTTCTTAATGGTCTTCCTTGTGCTATTTCTGATTGTAATATTCTGATGTATGCCTGACGACGTTAAATTATTTTATACTTTTGTTGATGATCATGGTCAGGCTTAAAAAAATGTAAATGCATGGTTTTTTCTCGCGGGGGCGTAATTTCGTCCACTTATGTGATTAATTCTTGCCCTTTGGAAACTGTGACTACATTTCTTGATTTGGGAGTATTATTGGATATGAAATTGTCTTTTATTGATCATATTAGTATGATGATTGGCAAGGCTCGAGTTGTTCTTGGTTTTGTGAAAAGATGGGCTAGGGAATTCATTGATCCTTATATAACAAGACTGCTATACATTTCACTTGTTAGACCTATTTTGGAGTATGCGTCTATTATTTGGAATCCATACTATCGTTGCCATAGTGATTCAATAGAGTCTGTGCAGAAGCAGTCTTTATTATTCTGTTTACGTGGCTTAGGATGGGATTGTGCCAATGGATTTCCGTCATATGAGGCTAGATTAGGTTTGATAAAACGTCCAACTTTAGAACGTAGGACTGTTTTAGGGGTTTGTTTTGTTTTTAATCTGGTTAAAGGTGACATCTATTCTGAGTTTTTGCTTTGTAACCTGAATTTCAGTATTCCAGCAAAATTTCCACGGCACTATTGTCCTCTTTCTTTAGATTTTTATTGAACGAACTATGAATGTAATTTTCCTTTTCGTAGATTATGTAACGATTTTAACTTATAGTCAAAATTGCATGAGTGCTTATGAGTAGCGAGAAAACGACTCATTGCTGATCTCTGATGGAAACACTGCGGCAGCCATTCATGCGCGTATGGCTCTCAGTTAGTAGGACAGTGCATGAGTTAGTTAAGCATGTCATTTCTCTTGTCTAGGATAAGCCATGTTTAGATTCCTGGACATTGTAGTTTCTATGGCTACGTTCCGGTATATGAATTGGCTCGCAGATAATCCACAAATATTATGCCACGAATTGGTCACAGTGGCGTTTCCATTGGATTTCGTTGCAACTGCATTCCGAACTGCTACTTCAGACACACAAATTCCAATTACGAAAAACTTAGTCGCGAGATTAAAACACCAGACTTACCCTTCAACTGCTCGGAGGGGCTCTTAATAAAGGGTCCGCCAAATAACTTTTTTTTTTTTGAAAATGCTTTAAAAAAACTACCGAATATTTTCTCAAATTTCTTTTTTATTTGAAAGTACAATCCTTCCGGTTAATAATGGAAAATAATTTCATTCAAATGGCTGCCTTGGCTGGCCATGCAGTAGCCTACACCAGAAGATGCCGACTTTGGCAAAAAAAAATCATCTTTTCAGATGAAGCTCATTTTGATCTTGGCAGGTATGTAAACAAGCAAAATTGTCGCATTTGGGGCACAGAAAACCCGCACGCATACATTGAAAAGCCGACGCACCCAAAACAAGTCACTGTTTGGTGCGAATTTTGGTCCAGAGGCATAATTGGGCCATTTTTCTTCGAAAATGAGCAAGGAGTGGCCGTTGCAGTCAAAGGCGATCGTTATCGGGCCATGTTGAATGAATTTTCGTTCACAAAAATTGAAGAGGAGGATATTGGCCACACAGCCGAAGCTACACTCGATGTGTTGCGCCCTGTTTTTGAAAATCGCATTATCAGCCGCAGAGCTGATGTCGTTTGGCCACCTCGGAGCTGCGATTTGACACCGTTGGACTATTATTTGTGGGGTGCCGTCAAAGATAAGTGTTACGCCGACAAGCCAGAGACAATTGACGCTTTAAAGGACAATATTCGTGAAGCCATTGGTGAAATACAGCCGCACGCAATCGATAATGTGCTTAGAAATTGGACCGATCGTGTAGGCTACTGCATGGCCAGCCATTTGACTGAAATTATTCTCCATTATTAACCGGTAGGATTGTACTTTCAAATAAAAACAGAAATTTGAGAAAATATTCAGTAGTTTTTCTTTTTAAAGCATTTTCAACAAAAAAAAGTTATTTGGCGGACCCTTTATGATGAATACTTAATGAAGACGAATTAATATTCCCATCAATGCCACCAATGCCTAAACTTTTCTTTCATAAAGTAGAGCATTTTATAGGCGACCATAATCTGCTTTTTCATTATATTGTTGGCTTGTGTTGCCAAAGGTGAAATAGAAATACGAACTCGCGTATGCTACGTTGTCGTTCGTATGCGTGAGTATGCGAATCAAAAGATGAATAAAAAGAAGAAGAAGAAGAACAATAATAAGAAGAAGAAGAATACCAAGTTGAAAAATCGTCTGTCATAATATTGTTTGTTGTTGAATGAGTACTATGTTGAGTTTGAGTATCTCGAGTGTATGAAAGACAAAGAATATGAAATTCTTACAATTCATTTCCACAACAATACGCTTATAAAACTACAAGTATTCTCGCTCTACCAATAAAGGAATTAATAAAACAATAACAACAACAACAAATAACAACAACAATACATAAACAAAAAAACGATGAAACTAATCAAAGAGAAAACAATACACAATACAACTCTGTATGGAATTTCATTCAGTTTTTATGGATTCTGAGGTCGCGTTTTTTTTTTTTTTTGTTTTAATTTAAATATTTCGTTTCTATTTGAAGCGGCGTTTTGCAATTTCATTGAGTAAAACATTTGATTTCTTTGCCACTAAACCTTCAAATACTTTCAAATTATTTTAAGTCAGATGGGGGGGGAGCCATTACCGGGTTTACTTGGAGTCCATTAAATCATCATATATAAGATCACAAGAAATCTGTATGAAAATAAATTCGAATTTAAAAACCAAAGACGCAAACCCACGCTTTTAGCAGCGCCACTTCTTGCCTCTAATAGGGTAAACTTTGCTATTAACAGAGCACTGTTATTGCTACTGTTAGTAGCAATAAGTAGATTAGTCTTCTACTTTGCAATTATTGAAGACTATTGACATACAATTTAATTCTCATTATGATCATTATTATTTGTGAACAAAAGTCTTCAACCACTACCAGGGTTCGAAAGAAGAACCTCTGGACTACCATTTGCACAAAGTCTGTATAATGTACTATTTCTCATATGTTCCAAAATGGCCACTGATCTTCTAGAGAATTTTCAAGCAAAAAATTTATATTTTCAAAGCCAATTTTCTCAACAGCATATCACTTTATATGTGACTTTATTGCTGATTATATTAAGAGACCTTGGAACCTTCCTTTGCATATAGTAGAGTACTCATAGACCTGGAGTATTTCCCAAAATTAGCTCCTAAACAAGTGGGCTTGTTTAGAGCGATACTGTTAAACAGCTAACAGTGCTCTGTTAAGGGCAAATTTTGCTCTGTTAACGCTAAATGTGGCGCTGCTGAAATTTATGGATTGCGTCTTGGATTTTAAAATTCGAATTTGTCTTCACACACATAAAAAACTTTAAGAAAGTGTGTAAAATAAAGGAAAAAGCAGCCAAGAAACTGTCAATTAAGGGGTAAAGTGGATTTTGATGATGGAGATGGCTTTGGTTTAGTAAGAATCCAACATACTCCAGGTACACCAGGTTAGTTTCTCTGTCTCTTTGTTATCCCTTTACTGCTGGTTATCACAAATATTTCTTTTTGCCAATTCCTTAAGTAGTAACAGGTACTTTTTGAATTGAAAGGAACACAGAAAACAAGTACGTGAGTATTTCATATAAAAGTTGCTCATGATTGCACCGTCCGTGCTCCATATGTAAGCAACAATTTTGGCATACTTTTTCCAACATTTCGACAGAAAATGTTGGCCATCATTGCGAGGGACTTCATGAATCCTCACAAAAAGGCATCGAAACTAATACAGGCGACATAGCTTAAATCTTTCTTATCAATAAAAATCAAAAATATGCAAGTAATCGATCAAAAAAATGCAAATCATCGTCTAAAAAATGCAAGTCATCAACCATTCACATTCGTAAATGCAAGTTATCGGTCAAATAAAATTTAATACAACGACTAAAAACTGCAAGTTATCGAACGAAGTCGCCGTAGTCTAGTAGATAGTGTGTTGGCTTATTAGACGTAAAGCCAGGTTTCGAGCCCTAGGCCAGACTTCAAAACGAAATATGAAAAAAAATATTTCTTTGGCAACTTCCTCTCAGCAGATTTCTTGCAAAAACTCTGAGAGTAAATAAAATTGCCATGAAAAGTTTCTCAAAAAATCTGTCTTTCGGAGTCGACTTTAAAACTGTAGGCCCCGCCACTTATGTATAAAATTAACACACACAACATGAGTCGTGTGAGGAACTAGGCCGTAATCCTGACTGAAGGTTTGTAATGGCCAATTATGTATGTATGTATCTCCTTGTAAGAGAGCGACTTCATGAAACTGCAAAAAAGGGCATCGAAACTAATACAGGTGACGTAGATAAAATCTTTCTTGTCGCTAAAAATCAAAAAGATGCAAGTAATCAATCAAAAAAAATGCAATTCATCAACCAAAAACTGGCAGGTTATCGATGAAAAAAATTCAAGTCATCGTCCAAAAGATGCAAGTCATCATCCAAAAAAAATGCAAGTCATCAACCAAAAACTGGCAGGTTATCGGCCAAAAAAAATTCAAGTCATCAAACAAAAACAGCATGTCCTCATCCAAAAAAAAAAAAAGTCATCAACCAAAAACTGCAAGTCATCATCCAAGAAAAGTGCAAGTCGTCAACCAAAAACTGCAAGTTATCGGCCAAAACAATGCAAGTCATCAACCAAAAACTGCAGGTTATCGGCCAAAAAAAAAAATGCAAGTCATCAACCAAAAACTGAATGTCCTCATCCAAAAAATGCAAGTCATCAACCAAAAACTACAAGTTATCGGCCAAAACTATGCAAGTCATCAACCAAAAACTGCAAGTTCTCGGCCAAAAAAATTTAGGTCATCGACCAAAAAATTCAAGTAATCGAAATAAGTAATGGAAGCCATTCATAAAACAAACAAGTCGTCGTCGAAAACACTGAATAATACCTGTAGCAAGTTCCATTTTTCCATATTATCGATCACTCTCCCCAGACATTGTGAAATCAAATCATTTTTTTTTTGTTTTAAGTTTTTCAATTTTCAAAACAATTTGCGAATTACCAGAGAAACCGTGTCACTCAGGAACGTGTGGGGCATAATTTTTAAGGAGTGGAATACAGTAATCCCTCGATTTACGTCCCAGTTGGTTCCAAAAAAAGGCGACGTAAATCGAAGGACGACGCAAATTGAAGTTAGAGGGAACACAAAATTTGACGACGTAAATCGAAACAACGTTAATTGAGGCGACGTAAATCGAAGGATTACTGTAGATATACCATTCTCCAATGACTTTTCATTCAAAAATACTATCTCCAGACCATAATAGTCACTTTTTCCAGATGCAATGGCTTTTGCACAATCAAATCAAGCCCTATATGCAAAAGATTTGCTGTTTTATACGCCCACCTAGTGAGACAAGAAAGCAAATTTAGTACGAAAAATCAGCACTGAAGACCTGTTGCTCTAACACTCAAACAGCATATCCACGGCATTGTAAAAGGACATACGCCTTAAGCGGTTGAGTGATTTGGACTTTATATGGATGGAGATGGAAATCCAAATACCAAATACGCCACAATGAGCCGTAAAACAATTTGAATTGCAAAGGACACTGTGACATGGACAAATTCGTAATAGTTGCCACAATTTTCTCTAAAAGAAGCAACATTTTCGACAGTCTTTCCAAATTTCTTAATAACTTTGAAAGTTTCTTGCCAAGTAAGTCAATTATGACGACAATAATCACTCCGTAGTGCTGTTTAAACTCTTTTTACGCGTTCTTCGGTTGTTAAATCATCCATATTCGTAAATAACAAGACTTTCATTAAATAAATGACACTTCAGATGACAGCCTTGCCAGATCAACGTTTTTGAAAGTCCTAAGTGAATAATACGATGTCAACAAATGTGCTTTGCTTTTATGGGAATGAAATTTTTCCTATGAAAACTAAAAGTTAAGACAACCAGGACTCCTCCCCTTTTATCAGCTTAAAGGGATACAACAAATTTGGCGTGCATTAAAGCTATCAGTGGCCACGGGATGGTATCATCAGGTGAATTCGCAGAAATATTTCATGTCAGTTGGTTTTATGAATGAAAGCCGTGGTCACTTAAGGACATACAGGGCAACCAAGAATTCTATTAAAAATACAGAATCTTTTTTAAAGTTTTTTTTTACTGCAGAGCTTAATATTCTCGTAAAACAGTGAAATTCACTACCAGAGTGTGTGTTTTTTAAACACCGTTTTTGGTTACCCTGCCTTTAGAAAAAAAAAAGAAACGAAACTTTTTTTTTGTTTCCTTTGAGAACAGCAAACCGTAAAGGTTCCCAAAAAATATTTTTTTAAAACCAAAAACAAAAAAAAAGAGAAGAAGAATTGAGAGATTGAAACGGATAATGATGATTCCCAAGCGTCAACGATGTTCTAAGGCTGGGTTGCAGAAGTCAAGTGGGTGGTTACCACGGATAACACCCACACACATAAAGACTTACAAATCTGAACATCAGTTTTTAGATTCGTCGTCTTCGTCTTCTTTTTCTTTTTCTGCTTCTTCTTTCTTCCTTGGCTAAGATATGTAGAAACCACCTTCAAGTTTCCAAAAACTTTAAGAAGAGAAAAAAAAAACGAAACGAAGCAAAACCCAGCAGAACAGCAGAAGAAAAAAAGCAAAAGTTTTGTTAAAAAACAAATGTTTCACACAGTTTTTGTTTCAGCGTTTTTGTTTTCACTTTTCTTCTTCGTTTTGCTTCAAAACTTTATTAATTTCGAAGGATATTGTGAGTCTGTCAACTCATTTGTAACGTAAAGTATCGAAATTAAATGCCGATTATATCAATCCATTCAGCATTGGCTGCTTAAGACCACGTGTCAAGCATATGATGCTCAAAGAACCCAGATCTCCCAGACAAGATAGCACGCACCAACTGCGTTCAGTCTTAAGTCGAATTCAGTAAGAGAACTTCCTTTCTATTACCCCCAAAACAACAACCCAGACATGAGTATAGGAGACGGGGTAATTAGGACCAAGAGCTCGGTGAAATACCTGGTAATGAGGCTGGATCCCAGACTAACATTTTCACATCAGATTCAGTACTCGGCTAACAGGGCCCAGAAGATCGTTCAACAGCTCAGTAGATTAATGGCGAACATTGGAGGCCCGCTACCGGCGAGACGGAGTCTCCTGATGGAGGTTGGAACCAGCATTATGCTTTATGGGAGCGAAATTTGGGCCGAAACACTGGATGTTAAGAAGCGGACAAACGCACTGGTATCGGTACAGAGAACGGCTGCATTGCGTATCGCGTCGGCATATCGTACGGTATCCGCTCCAGCTGTAGTGGTGATAGCGTGTATTATCCCTGTGGATCTGCTGGCAGCGGAGCGGATGGAGATTTATAGGGGAAAAACGGCTGGAAGTCATATAACCGCTCATTTCAGGGAAAACTCCATTTCAAAATGGCAACAACGATGGACGGCGAGACTTATTCCGGACATAAGGCTATGGATTGGTCGGAAATTTGGAGAGGTAAATTACTACGTTACACAGATGCTATCGGGTCACGGATATTTTAGGAAATATCTGCACAGAATGGGCAAGACCGCCTCCCCTTACTGTCTTTACGAGGAGGAGGAGATAATTGTTGACGCAGAGCACACCGTTTTCGAGTGTGCACGCTGGCAGAGCTATCGCTCTGCACTGACGTCGATAGTTGGAACGATCACGGCCGGTAACATTGTCGGGATTATGATCGCTAGTAGGGAAAATTGCACCTCAGTGGCGAATTACGTGGAGAGCATTCTAAGGCTGAAGAAGAGGGATCTTGAGGCTGCGGAACATGTGGGCACGCCGGAATGAAAGATGAAACTGGCACACGTGCCAAGCGGAATTCGAGGCAGGGACCTGGACGAAAGGAATAGTGGAGACACTTAGGTGTCTCTTCAACTTTCGACACGCAGTCCGGACGCGGATATGAACACGCAGGGGCCAAAGGGCCAAAGGGACTCCACTCCGAAGTAATACCACCGTAGTTCCGGAGTGGGCACAACAATTCCAAGAGACGAGGACTTGTCCCCCCACACACGGGGGACGTGACGACTTCCTCTATAGTGCGGTTAGGTACATTTACCCCTCCTTGGCGTGAAAAAAAAATTGAATACATAGAGGGAATTGCTTTCCAGGCAATAATATTCGACCAATCAATAGCTGAGTTGGAAAATTAAACAGAAACAAAGCAAAAAAAAAATATAAGAATATGGGAACCCATCCCGCATAACCTTGATGTCATTAAATACATCTCAAGGCTTTGTAATCCTCATAAGCTCAGCCTTAAGTTGTTGGCCTTAAAGTATGAAAACTTATACAAACTAGTGTGATGTACTTTAAATACTTGTTATAGGGTAGTGTAAAACGAATTTAATTTCAACTTTAAACTTCATTTCAAGCGTAACGCCATCTACATGTTAAATAATAAAATTGTTTACATGTTAGCGGGTACATAAACCCTTGGAAATGTATACCAATTTTGTAGTCAACTAAAGCGAATTCAATTGTAAATTCAATTCGCCTTATACTATAAAATAATCGCTTTAATTCGCCTGACCAAGTGTATAACAAAACTCAACCACACAATGAAGATTTTTGCTGGTATTTGATTCAAGTCTGTGATAGCAAGATAGCCGAGACAAAGGCATCGAAGTGTGCGAAATGTTTATAACAGTTGCCAGGTCATATTAACCCGTTATGACCATTTTAAAGAATTGTTGAATTAAAAGAAAATTTTAAATGACGGGTCGGTCCTTGGTGATTTCTGCGTACTTCCTGCGCAAATTAATCTCTCTGTATACTCATAAAGGACCAGGTATGTCTGATGTCCATGTGCATGTTGGTTGATGTGTTATGTGTGTCCCTTAACTTTTTTTTTGTCTCTCAGAGAAGACCTATAGCTGAAATCGTTGGAATGAGTTGTTGTATCAGCAAGTGCCTCAGCTATGTTATGATCTTCTACATCACAGGAAAGTGTCATAGGCGTTATCTGTAGTTATCTGGAGGAAACACTGGGGTAAAACAAAAATTGAAACTTCATTCGCTTGGCATTGAATCGTAGACGAAATCTACAACGGACATTGGGAAAGACTTTGTTCGTGGGGACTTGACTGACATATACTGATGATGTTAGTGTCGTAAGCCAAATTATGGACGCCATTAGGTTTAATTCGTATGCAGTTGGGTGGGAAGTTAGTATTTTTAAAACTAATTCAATCTTCCGCGGTCAACAAGCACAATTGTAGCATATAGCGTTCGAGAAGTGGCTGAGGAAAAGCTATTCCACCCAGGAAAATAACTGTAAGGCTCGCATAATGGTTGGTGTACCGTATGTTTGAAAAAGTGCCCACTTAGCATCAGTTCAGACAGAACACTATGATCGCATAATAATCGATGTTTTGTGGTTTCAGCGAGAAAAAACCGCAAGTCACACCACATGATCGATTTAAGCTTTATTATATAAGAAGTAATAGGCCATTAAGACCATGCGTCTTAAGGAAGTTCCATATTTTTGTGAGGCTACAACAAAAACTATTTCCACGCGGATATCTTTCTACTTTGGAATATATGAAAGAAAACCAACATTCATAAAGTTATCGCCCCAGTTACCGCCCGAAATGTGAGAATAACTATTCGAAAACTACGTCAAAGGGAATTAACTGCCGCAAACAATCCAAAGGCGGTCATTTAAATGACATTATATTCCTTAAATAATCTCTACCCAATCCCTCCAAGTATGTTCAAATGAAGAATTCTATCGTACATCATCACATCGTAGTAGTCGATCAACAAGCACAGATCATATGTTTCTTTTCATAAAACTTTTGTTTGTTGGCATAGGCATACTTTAATTTTTTTAGGTAAAATCAAAAACGCACCAACATTTCCAATAAAAATTAAACGATTACATACCTTGCCTGCACTGTCTGCAGATATACTATACGTGAAGTGAGTATTTATTTTAGTGTTGGTGTTGATGTTGATGTTGTTTGACTCCAACATAAGCGCACATGCCATTCCTTAAGAGCACAGCATGAATTTACATACGAAAACAATCTCACATGCCAACCAATAAATATACCAACAACAACAACAACGTCAACAACTACACAAATATCATTATTAAAATGTTTTTGTTTTTATTTTTCTGCACAAAGAATTTAAGCCAAATACAACGACACAACAATAAAAACAATGGCAACATACTTGTCTAATATTTAAAACCAAAGAAGAAGAAAAACAAAATTGGCGAAAATATTACAAAAAAAGAAAAACAAAAACAAACAAAAACAAAAAATAATAAAAGTAACCAAAAAGTTTAAGCTTAGGAAGAGAAAAACAATAACAACCATCAGAGAGAGAGAGAGAGGGAGAGAAAGATTAAGAAAAAATATTTAAAAATAATAACAAGAGATTAGAAACTTTAATTGATAAAGATCGACTCCTTGTTAACCTACAGCACAATTTGGGAGCAACATGTGAGTACTCGCTCTCACAAATTTTTGACTTGACGTATCGAACGGTTACTTACGGCCTTAGACCCCCTAAATATGTTACAATTCCTATTGAAATAAATGATATTAATTAATAATGTACGATGCAGCTGACGAATTTATTAAAAATTATCAATGAAAGTTAGATTAGGGCCCTTTAGAAGGAAGAGGTCCCACTTAGGCATGCATTTAGGACGCCATTGTGATAAATCAACGAAAGTTAGTTACGTTGCGATGCACTGGTGTAGGGTATTTCAAAGCAAACATATAAAAACAGCAACAACAACAACACGGGAGTCAACTTGTTTCAACAAGTGATTTTTAGGTGGGCACAACTTAAACTAATTTTGCAAGTGTGTGTGTGCATGTGTGTGTTTAAGAGTAAAAAGAGCCAAAGCAGACGATAATATTTTAACGAAGTTGGATGACACAAACGAACATCACACAACACTATTTACGAGCGCCATCAGCAAAGCCAGCAGCGCAACGACTGCAAAACTTTTAGGTTTGTGTTCAAAGTCTTTCGTTTAATGAATTCAGTTGTTACGCGTTTGTTAACGAGAACGGTTGGCTAAAAATTGGATACGAAAATAAAAACAATTGGAAGTGAAAAATAAATACAGTGTAACTAATTGAGAGATAGAGAGAGAGAAAAACAAAAATAAGAAAATTAAACGTCATTAGAAACTGTAAATTATTAAAAAAAAAAAAGAGTGTTAAAGAAGCACACACACAGCATATGTACGTGTGGCAGTGTTTGAGTGTGTCTGTGGTAAGACTTCTTTAATGAAAGTCAAAACTCTTTAAGTGAAATAGTAAAAGAAAAACAACAACAACAATAATTTTTTTATAAGACACAAACAAACATATACACATGGAAGGAAATATATACGAGAGAGAGGAGTGTGTGTATGCATGAAATTAAAGCCAAACAAGTGAGTGTTTTTTTTTTGTTTTTTGTTTTCTAAAGCTTATTAGAGAGTTGTTGGAGAGCAAAAGAAAGAGTGTTAAATATTAAACAAATAAATATATGTAAGGAATATAAAATAATTAAAAGAAGACAAAAACAACAACAAATAAATTATAAAGATTAACAAATAAATAGAAAAAAGAAATATTTAAAACAATAACAACAACAAAGTAAAAAAGAAATATTGAAATTTCAAATGAGAATGTAGACTACACGGGATTTGTTTATATTTGTAATGGTGGTTGGTGTTGGTGTCACTCTCCTAAACAATAACAATAAAAGCAAGCAAGCAAGACACAAAAATTTTGTCTATAAGACAATCATCTTAAAACAAATAAAAATAAAAATGAGAACAAAACAACAGCAACAGCAACAATAACAAGTAACATGTAAAGAAACTAAAGAAACAGTGCTGCCAAGAGGGTTGATTCTTAAGCAATGAAAAAAAATCGATTTGTTTCTCACTTGTTGTTGGTGGTGGTTTCGTGGAAATAATCTTTTAAGAACAGTAGTAACAAGCGTTATCGTATCATAATTACCCTGCATTATTATTATTGCCATCATCAAAAATTTAATTCTGGAACATCATTTACCATCTCTCCTCCACTGTTAAACTAAATAAATTTGGTTTTTTATTTCGTTTCATATTTTTTTTAATGACATCAAACGGTATTTTTAGAATGAAAAAAAAATTCTTTTTATTTTTACAAATCACTGACGATGTTCCAAAACGCTATTACAAACAGCGTAGAAAAAATCAAACACAACAAAATCCAAATTAATAATGAAAAGAAGTGAGAAAAAAAAAGTTAAATCTTCTTACAAAAATAATAACCAACTAATAACACTCTCTGTTCGTTGGTTTTGCTTAATTTTTTGAAAACTTTTTTCATGTTTTTTTTTTTTGTCAATTCATTCGATCATTTAATTTGTTGGTTCGTTTAGTTTTAGTGCTAGACAGTGGGTCTAAAAGAAGTCGGTACTCATAGTAAAATGTATTTAAAAAATTATTCTGGATTTTTCAGAGACAGAGGCTGGCACTTCTTTATGAAATCCTTGAAGGAACATATGGATGGCACATAGTAACACCCTCATCTTCTTATTGCTTCTTTATTGTTTTTTTTATCAACTAAGCAGTTGATAAGTCTACTGCAGCAGGTGCTAGGTTGGTAGTTTTACCATCTGACGTTGTCTAAATTCAATGCCCATGTATTGGCTTTTTGCAGTTTTTGTCACCTTAGCCTAGTAACTAGTGAGTTGACTTATTAGACGAGCGTTGATAGAGAAAATCGCCGTAGTCGAGTAGGTAGTGTGTGTTGTCTTATAAGACGTAAGGCTATGGCCCAAACGAAATATGAAAAAATATTCTTTCATCGGCGACTTCCTCTCAGCAGATTTCTGGCAAAAGTTTCTCAAAAAATCTGTCATTCGGAGTCGACTTTAAATTGTAGGTCCCGCTACTCATGTATAAAAATTTAGCACACAAAACATAAGTGGCGTGAGAAGCTAGGTCGTAATCCTAGCTAAAGGATTGGAACAACCAATTATGTATGTATGTCAATAGAGGACATTTGTTTTTGTGAGGGACTAAGTCTTCTGCATCATCGTATAAAGCTTTAATGATGCCAATTTTTTTCTTGAGATAAACAATAGAAGTCATCGTAGTAGGTAGTGTGTTGACTTATTGGACAAAGGCTCATGGTTCAAACCCCTGGTCAGACATCTCGAACAAAAAGAAATGAAAAAAATATAGCTTTTGCGACTTCACCTCTGCAGCCTACTGGCAAATACTCTGGCTGGGTAAATAAAACTGTCATGAGAAGTTTGCAAAAGATCTTCTGGGTTCATTTGGGACAATGTTAGGATAGTTAAAACGGATTTCTCATGAACAATTTTAGCTAGCTTTAATCTAAGCGGAGTAATCCATTGTTTGGGTCCTTGAATTGTGGACTTTCTAGGCAGAATGGCTACCAGGACTGTGATTTTCCTTATGTGCTTTGCGCATAGCATAATTGTTTTGGCAACAACGATTAGTTTAAAAATTCGGGATAAATTTCACTGTTTGTCTAACGATTACTGGTAGAAATTGGACACAGGGATTACGGGGGTAAACCTCTACTATGCAATCTCCGTCCTTTCGGATATTACCTAACAGGGAAAATCTATCGTTCGGAGTCGAGTTTAAACGGAACGATTCCGTTCCTCATGTATAAAATTAACACACACAACATGGGTGGCGTGGGGAACTAGGTTGTCGTCCTGACTAATAACCAATTCAGTAAGTGAGAACAATAGATACTGATCAGGATCCATATTGTTGCTCTTTTATAATAGAGTGGTAGTGTTTGTTTGGCGTGTTCCACACAATTTCTATTTGATTGGTAACCCGTCCGCCTGTACTTCAAAGATTGCTTACGATTCAAGTCTTTTCAGTATGAGTTGTTGAATAGAATCTCTCTTTTAAAGGGTGTTTTTTTTTATAGAGGTATAGAACTTTAAGTTGCAATAAAACAACGATGGATTATTCGATTGACATGAATTTTATTTATCCGAAAGATAATCTTGTGGCATTACATTTTAAATATGATTTCTGGCATATGACCGCCACGGCTTGCGCGAATGTAGTCCAATCTGGACGTCCAATTTTCGATGACTTTTTCCAACATTTGTGGCCGTATATCGGCAATAATACGGCGAATGTTGTCTTCCAAATGGTCAAGCGTTTGTGGCTTTACCGCATAGACCAATGACTTTACATAGCCCCACAGAAAGTAGTCTAGCGGTGTTAAATCACAAGATCTTGGAGGCCAATTCACAGGTCCAAAACGTGAAATTAGGCGGTCACCAAACGTGTCTTTCAATAAATCTATTGTGTGACATGTTGCGCAACCACATCTCCTGGACATCATGGTTATTCAATTCAGGAATGAAAAAGTTAGTAATCATGGCTCTATACCGATCACCATTGACTGTAACGTTCTGGCCACCATCGTTTTTGAAAAAGTACGGACCAATGATTCCACCAGCCCATAAAGTGCACCAAACAGTCAGTTTTTCTGGATGTAACGGTGTTTCCACATACACTTGAGGATTACCTTCACTCCAAATGCGGCAGTTTTGTTTGTTGACGTAGCCATTCAACCAGAAGTGCGCTTCATCGCTAAATAAAATTCGCTTATGAAAATCGGGAACAACGGTAATCTCGTTTTGGGCCCATTCGACGAATCTACGCCTTACTTGATGATCGTTTGGCTTCAAATCTTGCACGAGCTGGATTTTGTAAGCACGCAAACCAAGATCCTTCCGCAAAATCTTCCATAAATTGGATGGACACAGATCCAATTCCTGTGCTCGATGGCGGATGGACTCATTCGGGTCTTCCTGAATGCTACGCTCTACAGCAGCAATAGCTTCTCCTGTACGCACCGTACAGCGTCTCTGGGGATGCGAGTTATCAATAAGAGTAAACGTGGTGCGAAAACGTTCCATGGTTAATCGAATTAACTGCTCTGATGGACGATTTTGTCGACGATAAAATGGACGTAGTGCGCGATACGTTTTCCGCACAGAACCATTATTTTCGAAATAAAATTGCACTATTTGTAAGCGTTGTTCAGGCGTGAGTCTATTCATGATGAATTGCCAAACCAAACTGAGAATAAATCACTTGACAGCTGTTAAATCGGTCGCCATCTTGAAAAGTAATGCCAACTTAAAGTTGTATATAGCTCTATAAAAAACACCCTTTATTTACAAAATGATCACACACAAAAATTTATAGAAAAAGAAAAAAAATAATGAAATCCCCTCAATAATCTTTTATTTTTAGAATCTTATTTAAACTTCCGTTTTGTTAATAAATCATTAACAAACAAACAAACAGCGCAACATATTAAGCTTCTGAGATAATCTGAGGTTTTAAACGTTCTTTAAACTTTCAATGTTGATTTGTGGTTGCGGTTGTGGTTGCGTTTGAGTTTTTCTAAAAAATTTTTGGTTTTTTTCCATTTTTTTCTATCTTTATGATTATTATACTCGTCGTTATTATTTAATTTTAATTTGTTTACAAAAAAAAACCCTGTTTTCTTAAAACAATTAATTCCACAATTTATTTCTACATTCCCAAATGAATGAGAAGCAGAGAACAAAAAAAAACAGTCATTAATTTGGAAAATGGAGGAGAACCAATATACCACCACAGATGTGGGAACTAATAATCGTTCAATAATGGTGTACAATAATTTTTGGTGCGTTATTTTGTTATTGTATTACAGTTAGAAGTCATTGTTGTTGTTATTCCGAATATAATTAATAAATCTGTGGTATTTTATTTCGTTTTTTTCGTATAATAAGCGATTGATTTTTAATAGCACTTTGGACACAGTGGGTAGCAGAGCTGTAAAGTAGTGATTACTTAAGTAAACCAACTGTATTGAGAAGTTGTTGGAAAGCAAATTTTCCACTAAAATTCTTGTAAACTCCTGTATTAAGAAATTAAACATTTCAAGCGTATAAGAAGGAGGGTTGGAGCCCTGTCACTCATGCATAAGATTAACACACATAACATGAGTGGTTGTAACCCTGAATAAAGGCCTGTAATGACCAATTAAAGAAAACCTATCCTATTATTACTTAAAAAAGGCAGAATGAACGCATTTTCCGTCAATGATGTACAGTTACAGACAATATTTTTCCTCTCCTGAAGCACAACCTCTGTAGGAATCTCAATAAAGGACATCTGTCCAACAGACATGTCTCCCTGTTAGGCAATATCCCTAAGGACAGAGATCACATAGTAAAGGTTCAGGCCTGTGATCCTTGCAGGTCAACTTAGCGGTCGAGCAAGTCTCCTTTCCAACAGGAATCGTTAGCTAAGGAGTAAAATTTATCCCGAATTTTTAAACTAATCGTTGCCAAGGCTACAACCATACTCAGATCACCTAGAAAGACCACAACTCAAGGACCCAAATAATGGATTTCTTGGCTTATATTAAAGCGAGCTAAAATTAGTCGCCGTGGTCTAGTAGGTAGTGTGTTGGCTTATTAGACGAAAAGCCAGGATTCGAGCACCAGGTCAGACATCAAAACAAAATACAAAAAAAAGTATTTCTTCGGCGACTTCCTCTCAGCAGATTTCTGGCAAAAACTCTGCGAATGAAAGAAATTTGCCATGAAAAGTTTCTCAAAAAAATCTGTCGTTCGGAGTCGACTTTAAACTGTAGGTCCCGCCACTTATGTATAAAATTAACACACACAACATAAGTGGTGTGAGAAACTAGGACGTAATCCTGACTTAAAGGGTTGTAATGACCAATTCTGTATGTAAAATTAGTCGCCGTAGTTATAAGCCTTTAATCAGGATTACAACCCAGCTTTGCACACCACCCATGTCGTGTGAGTTAATTTGATCCATGAATGGAGGATCTATAGTTTTACATCGACTCCGAACGATACATTTTTCAGAAACTTTTAATGACAATTTTATTTACTCTCGAAGTTTTCGCCAGAAGACTGCAAAAGAAATATTTTTTATATTTCGCTAGGTGGAGTTAGAACCGCGGCCTTACGTCTAATAAGCCAACACACTACCTACTAAATTTCTATGACTTTTGCAACAATAACACGAAAAATTGTGTTCTAAAAGACGACAACACTCATAAAAATCATAGAAAACTGCCCTGCTAACATATTTCAAATTCAAATTACAGCCTAGGCTATCCATACCACCTTTTACATACTTTTGACCCACTGTCTACGTGTACGTGAATGTACAAGAGTGTATCAGTGTGTGTGCGTGTGTTTGTGCAAGAAAAAATAGTACAATTCGGTTCGGTTCTAAAAATTAAAAGAAAAAATAATCTGAAGAAAGAAAAAAACACAAACAAACAAACCAAATCATAATAAATAAAATGCAAAAGAAGCAAAAAAAAAAAGAAACAGAAACAGAAAAAAGAGGGGAACAAAAAATTGGAAAAAAAATAAAACCACATTCTTTTGGTTTCTTTCAACGCGGCCGCAATGTGGAGTGCGGCTGCTGATGCTTAGCTGCCATAAATTCTGCTGCTCTTATTTCATTACAAACGAATGAATGCTGAGCTAAGCTTGACTTGGTGGCGGCTGTTAGTGACAGGCAGGCACACCGAGTGACTGTCTGTCATGTGTTAAGCAAATCTTAGCAAAAAAAAAAAGCAATTCTATGGCCTTCGATTCGAGAAATCAACCGACCCAACCAACCACTTCATACATCTTGTCTGGCATTCGTTAGTATTCTGCTGCTGCTGGCGCTGCTGCGCTTGGTGGTGTGGCTGACTGACTGAAATTCACATTTCTAGTTCCGCTAACTTAACGTGTTACATCTCATGTCCGTCCGCCGTATGTCTCTCTTGTATCTTGGTTTTTCTGTTGATAGTTTTAGTTTCACATTCGCTTCAAAATTTCGTTAAATAATGCTACCGATGATGATGATAACGATGATGTTTTTCCTTTTTTTCCTTCTTCTTCTTCTTCATCTATTTTGCTTTTGTTTTTACATTCTCATTGAAAAGAACATCATTAAGATGTTTAAGATCATATTTGAACTTCATTATGCTGTTTATGAATTTAATTGAAGAAAAAATTTAGAATTGAGGTCTCATTTCTCTCTCTCTCTCTCGATTACTTGAATTTCTCTTGCATTTGATTTCTTTTTTTTTGTTTCGTTTGCTTTCCATTCTTCAGTTTAATGTTCATTCAATATGTAAAGTGCAACAAGCACTAGCAACAGTGTTGCCATTGCAGTGTTATGTTCATTAGAAAATTTTAAGTGTAAGCTGGCGCTTAAGTTACCAATTTCAAAATTGTTGCCCAGCATTTGGTGCCTTCCTTGGGTTTATGTTGTTCAAGTCAATGGCAACACTTTTATAAACAACAAACGGCTTTTTTGGTTTTCTTATGCGATTATCATTAACTTCTGCCTCTACATCTCTCAATCTACATCTCTCATGCTACGAAAATTACTAACATTTTGCACAGTGAAAAATAACTCCGTTTATGTATGCGTGTGTCTGTGTGATCATAACATTGTTTTTGTAATTTTCCAAAAACAAAACCTTACCTCTCTTACTCTGTTTGCACACCACCCAACAACCAACCCATTGCTATAACGATGTTGATCTCATGAAACCCACCACAATACCAACCAAGTCAAACTGGCAAAATACAACAGCAACTACAACAGCAACGGCATCAACAATCTACTTCACCTCCTCCCCCTATTCAACGTTAACATCTTAAAAACAGTTATTGTTGTTGTTGCTGTTTTTACTTTTTCATAACAACAATAACAGCAAAACAATGTTTCTTATTTGTTTCTCTTTTCTTTTCTTCTCTTCTTAGTTACAATAGTTTCTCGAACAGCAAAGACCAGACGTGGTGGTAGAAGACGCCGAATAAAAAGAAGAAAAATAGTGTTTCGTACGATTTTTTCTCAGACTATTTTGAAATTTTGTGAAAATTCCAATAAGAAAATACAAAAAAAAGAAAAATTTATAAAAATAACAACTACGATTACTTACTGCATTGGTAATAACAATAATATTTGCAGCAAAAACGGCAACAGGCAGCAAATCGTAAAAAAAAATCTCAGCATAGTTTGGAGTTCTTTGGCGGGTAAGTTTTCATTTTTGTTGTAGTTTTTTCTTCTTATTTATGAATTGTTGTTGGTTTTTTATAAGATTTTTCTTTGTGTTGCTTTTGCCAAAATAAGTGCACGAAAAAAAAATAAAAAAAAATTAAAATGGATTTTGCAACCCAAGCCACAATGTATTGAAAACACAAATTCGTTTGAAAAACAAACGAAAACTTGTTAGAGACTCTTACGGTAGGTCAAAACCAACTAAATTATGCCGTACACTTGTTTGCCGGGGCAATTGCAACAACAATAACAACTTACATGACCAAGCGTAAAATATGCTCGTAAAAAATACAACCGACAACTGGAAGTCATAATTTTTATTTTCTGAAGTGAATTTATTTCAATTGTTGTTGTTTCTATCGTTTTAATAATCCATAACAGGCCATTAAGCTAATGTAACTGTTTATAGCGACACGACAATTAAAAATATTTTGTTTTTATTATTTTATTCACAAATTATTGCAATTGTTGTTATTGCTGTTACATGTTTTAAGACTCCGTAGTCTAACAACGCCACAATATGAATATTTTACGCGAACACAACACACACACACACGCACTAAAACAAATACCGCTCGAATGACATAACCGATCGACTTTATTTATATTGTATTTCACACAATTTATTCAATTAATAACTTTTTTTGTTTTAATAAAAAGCAAAATACACAAAAATAATTTATAAAATCGAAAATTCTAGGCCAAATAAAAATTTGCTACTGTCGGCCATTATCGTACGATTTTAGTAATTGATATGCACTGTTAAAGAGAAAAAATCAAACTGAAAGAGAACACAAGAAGAATGTTAACAATGCAACCAAAGTGATGTCACCACTCGAACTTAAAAAAAAAACGCTGAAATTAGTAAAAACGGCATATTTTTAGGAAAATCTGCTCATTCCTTTAATTTGAGAAAAAAGGGGAAAAATTAGGTAAGGGGTCTTTCATTAAGCGTTTCATTAGATTAAATTAAATGACCAAAGGGGGTGTATGAGATATTATCGAAATTTTTTATCTCTTTAACAGAACTATTGATGCCAGAAGCACGTCCGAAATGTCCGATTACCCATGAATATGGCCGCTCGATGGTAGAGGTTATGTTGCCTTTGAAGACCTCTGTGGTTTGGGGCTTATTCGCATACACTTGCGACTTAAGAAAATCTCTATCTGTGTCGAATCAAACGATCTCAGTGGGCAGCTCACATAGCCTTCATAACCTTTAATCTCTCGTGCAGAATAGCCAATGTGGCATGACTTACGTGGCTTGTATCGCCTTCATATTCACACCACATGTCTTTGGAGTCCAAATCATCCAATTTAGGCCAAAAGAAGTTGCTAATAATCGAACTGTAGTACTTGCCACTACCAGTTATGGTCTGGCCTATGCCGGTCTCAAAGAAATATGCACAGGGCAGTCTTTGAACCCCTATGCCAAGAGCATTTGTCTTAATTGCTATTTACCTAAATGGAATTCAAATCCGTATATCCAAAGTTTCTCAAATTATCACTGGCTCAGATCACTCATTTCCTAATCGCTCGTACATCCCCTTGAAAATCGGCATTAGACCGACCAGTAACTGCAGGCATTATTTGGTTTCTGTGGCTTACACATAAAGTCTCAGACCCATTCAATCTTTATGTTAAACGCCAACCATGTGGCAACAAGCCTTCGTGGGCATCTGCTTAATGCATCCGTTTGACCAAGAAAGTCTATCTGGCGTCGAAGCCTGACAATTGGTCGCAGTTGATATGTAAAGCATCCTCCCGGCTAAGAGGGCATTAAGTGAATATATCTGTTCAGTTTCCAAGTAAATTCATTAATCCTTCGCAGGCGCAATGGATTACCTTCGACTAAGAAAATCGATTTGGTTTCAGAATGATGCAATTGATTGCGATTGATACGTTGAGCATCCTTTCGAATAATTTCCCGCAAAGCGGATATCTGTTCCGAGTCCCAGTGTCGTTCACTAAATTCATTAAACTTTGTGGCTTGTTTTCAAGCTTTATTCTCAGGAAGTTGTGCTTTACATTCGAATCTTTAATACTGATTATCAGAATCGATTAATAAGGACTAACTTGTCAGTTAGTGGTATCACAATGGACCACTATGTGTACTCAAATGAGCTTTGATTTACAAAAAACTCCTTAATAGACTTGCCAGTTTTTTAATTCTAACCTAGACTAACTTAACCTCACATTTTTTAAACATTTTATTGAAAGAATTGAAAAGAAGTCGAACAATAATCGATTTGTATGACATTTGTTCGAATATCGAAATCATTTTCAATAGCATTTCCCCTGTTTGAAATCAATTTGAATGCCACACTGGATTGTTTATTTTTTTTTTTTTAATTTCTTCCGCTCTCCGTTTGAAAATTTAATTAAATTTAGAGACATTAATTACAAATTACAAGCGATGATCTTGATGAAAGCACTGGTGGAAATCAATAAGAAAAAAAAAACAAAAAACACGAAAATCGATAACAAATAAAAATCACGATAAATTCAATTAATCCATGTATGGCCTGAAATACGAACGCATAATCAGCTTGAGATACGCATTTGCAAAACTTAATGATGTCTTCTCGTATCCAGAGACAAATACGAGCACTTACCTTTGAATAGTGAGTGGTTGGCAATACCCGCAAATATTCAAATGGTCATACGGACGTAAATACATGCATAAGAGGAGTGCGTGTAGTGTGTGTTGTGTATACACATATGGGGGGTATTTTGCATTAAAAGGTGATTTTATTTTATTTTTATTTTCCTTTTAAAATCATAAAATTTTTATAATTTTCGCTTTTTACTTCCTCTTTATCAGTCTTTTGCAAATTTTTTTTCTTCATTTTTTTTTTTGCTAATTTAAGCCAAGACAAGACCAAAGCGTCAGTCATTAATAAACTTTTTTTTCTTTTTGGTTTTTTTTTGTTGCCATTTTTGTGTTGTTATTTTTATTGTTATTAACACTGCTGTTGTTGTTGTTATTTTGTTTAAATTTTATGCATAATTTTTCTATTAAAAAAACTGATTTTTTTATTTAAACTTTTGACATTTAAAAGATTGAAATCATATTTTAATTCAATTAAACCTTAATTTGTACAATAATTTTATGCGACTGCAGACGTCATATGAGAAATGATTTCAGCTGCTAGAATTAGAGACTCTGCTTCTTTAATAATTTAAAATTGCTGGTTATGTGGCAGATGTTATATTTTTTTATTTGCTTTACTTAATTGGTCATATAATCTCAGAGGCGATGAAAACAAAGCTTAATTGATGATTACAAGTCTTTAGTTAGGATTACAACCTAGTTTCTCACGCCACCCATGTTGTGTGTCTTAATTGTATCCATGAGCGGCGAAACCTACATCTGTGCAAAGTTGTGGAAGACGGTCGCCGTAGCCTCTTATATTACTGTGTTGGCTTATTAGACATGAGGGCGTGGTTCAACTCATGATTCAGACATTCCTCTCAGCAGTCTTCTGGCAAAACCTCTGAAAGTAAATAAAGTTGCCATGAAAACTTTCGTAAAAAAGCTTGCGTTCGAAGACGACTTTAAACTGTAGTTTAAACTCATGTACAAAAGTAATACCAAAGAAAATAAAGTATAAAGAATGTGCATTTTAACATATTTTGGAATATTTTTCAAAAATATTTCAAGATGCGGGGGGAAAGATAGAAGGGAAGGATACAGAAACCAAGAGCGTAACAATGCGTTGTTCTCATCGTGCGTTTTTGTTGTTTGACCACTTTTTATTTATTTTTCTAGTGTTAAAAACAGACGTCGGCACCAATGTCCCTCAGGGGAAGAACATCTTCGGCTTTTTACACACATAGGACACGAACATCAAGAATGTTCGTTAAAAAGAGCGTAAAAATCTTGTCAGTTTTTAAAGAACAACGTTAATGTCGCTTTTTTCAGACTTCAATGATACACCCAAAGAAATATCACAGTAGTATTCACTAATAGCAATGAGAAATGATTTCGATTTTTGGAAGAATACTTGCCAAGTTAAATACGGTGTCTTAGTGTCTTAGTGCAGTACAATTTTTCTATATTTTCCGATCACATATACATATCATTGGGTTAATAAGTAGACTTGAAATTATTACTAACAATTTTCCTCTAGGTTAACACATGCCTATGGTTATGGATTAGTGAGTGAGAGAGAGAGAAAATAAGTTGCGGGAATTTATTTATTTACAGCCATATAAAAGTGTTAGTAATATACTCTATTTTTATTTACATTTCATCAACATACATCTGTAAAGCTGTCTATCTTTGGCTTAATAATTTTGGATAAATAATAATAAAATAAAACATCGATTTTATTATTAAAAGAACATGAAGCTATCCATCTTTGGCTTAAAAATTAGGCCATGTTTTTTAGATAAATAAAAATAAAAAGAATAAAAAACCATTTTTTATTAAAAGAAAAAAAAAACGAGCATTCCAAAGCATTTAAAAAAATATACTATGGGACAAAATAAAAAATAAAATACGCCCAGCCAATGACATAGAACATTTTTAACACAAAATATTCTTCGAGTGTTATTCTGAAATAAAATGATAAAACATCCACGAAACATGTGTTCTTGTCGCAGTCTGATCGACAACTAAATCAAAAAACACAATAATATATACACATGTGCATACGTGCGATGAGAGCGACACATTGTTACGCTCTTTGTTTGTGTTTATTTTCCTTCTGTCTCCCTCCCCCCCTCATCAAGAAATGATTTTTAAAAAAGATTTTGGTGAGAGCGGGTCGTAATGTTACAACCCGCCATAAGGAATTTTACTTCTACATAATGCGTATTCTTTATATCCATATTCTTTGGTTAAACCTACATTTGATAGAAAGCTGTGGAAGACAATCGCTGTAGCTTGTGGGGTGGGTTATTAGACGTTAGGCCTTGGTTCAAACCCTGGTTCAGACTTTCCTCTCAGCAGTCTTCTAGCAAAAACTCTAGGAGTAAATAAAATTGCCATGAAAGCTGGCGTTCGCAGTCGGCTTTAAACTGTAGGACGGTGGCAAATGTAGGGTCCAAAATAAAGGGCTTTTCTTTTAAACAATATATTTCCAAAGCCCATTCTTATCGTTTCAATACAACTTGAAGAGAACCTTCAAAAACTTGATTTAAAAGATTTTGGCTCTCTGTCCACTTGTTTGGATTAAATGTTGATGAATCAGTCAATCAATTAGACAGATAGACAGACAGCCTTCACTAATTTTAGGTGTGTTTAAATATAAAAAAAAATTAAAAAAAACAGCTTTCAAACGTTCATTGTCTTAATGAGAAGAAGAAATTAATTTTAGCGATTAAAAAACAAACAAAAAATTAATTGTTTTAAACATGACTTTGTTATATTGATGAAATGAGAGAGAGAGAGAGAGAGAGAAATAACAACTAAACTCATCATTTTGCGTAATATTGTTAAAAAAAAATTTATTTTTTTTATATTTTTTTTTTGTTTTCGTTTCAACGAAATTCAGCAAAAAAAAACGCAAATCAATGTTAATTTTTTTTAAGAATTTTAACACACAGTAGAAAACAAAATAATTTTTTAAAACAATAAAAATTAATTTTTTTTTTTCTTATAAAAAAAAAAATAATCTTTTAAAAAATGAACTCATCTTAATGGCATCTTTAAATATTAAAACAAAAATTAAGAAAAAAAAAAATAAACCATGAATTAAAACAAGTTTTAAGCCACCAACAAATTCAAAAAAAATATTCATAAGAAATAATGACATTTTATAACAAAAAAAAAACAGAAACAAAAATTAAAATGAATGTGAACAACATTCTACTGAATTAGCAAAGTGACCTTGTGATGGTGAATTCAAAACTCTAGTGGTGGGGATATTATTTTGCTGATGCTGCTGTTGATGATGGTACCCACACCCGCTATACTTAATAATCGTAATTAAAATTGAAAACGAAAAAAAGTTTTGTTTTACTCTGCATTGTCTTGGGCAATGTTTACAAAACAAATGTCAGCTGTCAGATGAAACCACTGTTGGCAACTCATAGATGTTAATGTTGGAAAAAATTACAGTTATTATCATTAGCTTTATAGTGCATTATAAAGGGTGTTTTTTTATAGAGGTATAGAACTTTAAGTTGGCATTACTTTTCAAGATGGCGACCGATTTAACAGCTGTCAAGTGATTTATTCTCAGTTTGGTTTGGCAATTCATCATGAATAGACTCACGCCAAAAACAACGCTTGCAAATAGTGCAATTTTATTTCGAAAATAATGGTTCTGTGCGGAAAACGTAACGCGCACTACGTCCATTTTATCGTCGACAAAATCGTCCATCAGAGCAGTTAATTCGATTAACCATGGAACGTTTTCGCACCACGTTCACTCTTATTGATAACTCGCATCCCCAACAGAGGCGGTGTACGGTGCGTACAGAAGAAGCTATTGCTGCTGTAGAGCGTAGCATTGAGGAAGACCCGAATGAGTCCATCCGCCATCGAGCACAGGAATTGGATCTGTGTCCATCCACTTTATGGAAGATTTTGCGGAAGGATCTTGGTTTGCGTGCTTACAAAATCCAACTCGTGCAAGATTTGAAGCCAAACGATCATCAAGTAAGGCGTAGATTCGTCGAATGGGCCCAAAACGAGATTACCGTTGTTCCCGATTTTCATAAGCGAATTTTGTTTAGCGATGAAGCGCACTTCTGGTTGAATGGCTACGTCAACAAACAAAACTGCCGCATTTGGAGTGAAGGTAATCCTCAAGTGTATGTGGAAACACCGTTACATCCAGAAAAACTGACTGTTTGGTGCGCTTTATGGGCTGGTGGAATCATTGGTCCGTACTTTTTCAAAAACGATGGTGGCCAGAACGTTACAGTCAATGGTGATCGGTATAGAGCCATGATTACAAAATTTTTCATTCCTGAATTGAATAACCATGATGTCCAGGAGATGTGGTTTCAACAAGACGGCGCAACATGTCACACAGTTCGTGCCACAATAGATTTATTGAAAGACACATTTGGTGACCGCCTAATTTCACGTTTTGGACCTGTGAATTGGCCTCCAAGATCTTGTGATTTAACACTGCTAGACTACTTTCTGTGGGGCTATGTAAAGTCATTGGTCTATGCGGTAAAGCCACAAACGCTTGACCATTTGGAAGACAACATTCGCCGTATTATTGCCGATATACGGCCACAAATGTTGGAAAAAGTCATCGAAAATTGGACGTCCAGATTGGACTACAACCGCGCCAGCCGTAGCGGTCATATGCCAGAAATCATATTTAAAATGTAATGCCACAAGATTATCTTTCGGATAAATAAAATTCATGTCAATCGAATAATCCATCGTTGTTTTATTGCAACTTAAAGTTCTATACCTCTATAAAAAACACCCTTTAAAAATGAAACACCAAAAAGTTGCCTTATTTCACAAGAGTACGGTGTTCAAAACCCAGCAGTCTTCTGGCAAAAAAAATAAAATTTCAATAAAAAGTTTTTCAAAAATCGGTCATTCGAACTCGTCTTTAAACTGTAAGTTTTAGCCGGTCATGGCTAAAATTAACACACACAACATAATTGGTGTGAGAAGCTAGGTGGTAATCCTGTCTGTGAAGGGTTGTAAAGGCCAATTAACTGAGTAGGGATCGAAAAACGTATCAAATAAGACATGACTCTTGATATTTTGTGTTTTGCACAATCAAAAAAAAAATGCTTTGAAAACAATCTTTCATTTGAAATCATTTTTTAATTATGCCGCATACAAAATATTTCGTAGTAATACTTGGTAATTGCATGTTAAAAAGCCTCTCTTATAATTTGGAAATCTTAATCGATGCCATTGAATCGCATTCACAATTGCCTTTCGACTCAATTGTAAGCCAAGTTACGAAAAACCTTAAGGCGACGACATCTTCAAAATTTTTATTGAAATTTTTTTTTTCTTTTCTTTTCAACTCTTTTTTTTATCAATTCAATTAATTCCCATCACGTTTAACAAGACCTTGTAATTTTTTTTATATTTTATGTTTTTTTCTTTTTTCTTTTGTTAAAAATCGAAATGTTAATTGAAAAAAAAAAAAAAGTTTTTTTCTTAATTTTGTTTCTGTTTCTCTTTAAGACAAATTGCACAAATTTTGAAATCGTTTTTAATGAAAAATACACATAAAAATAACGGTAATTTGAAATTAATCTTGAACTACTTTCAAATTCAATACAACAACAACAACAAAAAATTATTCAAAAATTGTAACTGTAATATTTATTCCCAAAATTTTTACATTTAATGGGGAGCCAGACAGACAGACGGATATTTTACACATCAAAGACAATTATTTACACATTTTGAAGTTTTTTTTTTGCTGTTGTTTAATTTACAAATATGGGTGAGGTAATCATTAAATTTTAATTAGACAAGCATACAAAATCTATTTGTTTTTTTGTATTTTTAATAAAGGGTGTTTTTTTTATAGAGGTATAGAACTTTAAGTTGGCATTACTTTTCAAGATGGCGACCGATTTAACAGCTGTTAAGTGATTTATTCTCAGTTTGGTTTGGCAATTCATCATGAATAGACTCACGCCTGAACAACGCTTGCAAATAGTGCAATTTTATTTCGAAAATAATCGTTCTGTGCGGAAAACGTATCGCGCACTACGTCCATTTTATCATCGACAAAATCGTCCATCAGAGCAGTTAATTCGATTAACCATGGAACGTTTTCGCACCACGTTTACTCTTATTGATAACTCGCATCCCCAGAGACGCTGTACGGTGCGTACAGAAGAAGCTATTGCTGCTGTAGAGCGTAGCATTGAGGAAGACCCGAATGGGTCCATCCGCCATCGAGCACATGAATTGGATCTGTGTCCATCCACTTTATGGAAGATTTTGCGGAAGGATCTTGGCTTGCGTGCTCCAACTCGTGCAAGATTTGAAGCCAAACGATCATCAGGTAAGGCGTAGATTCGTCGAATGGGCCCAAAACGAGATTACCGTTGTTCCCCATTTTCATAAGCGAATTTTGTTTAGCGATGAAGCGCACTTCTGGTTGAATGGCTACGTCAACAAAACAAAACTGCCGCATTTGGAGTGAAGGTAATCCTCAAGTGTATGTGGAAACACCGTTACATCCAGAAAAACTGACTGTTTGGTGCGCTTTTTGGGCTGGTGGAATCATTGGTCCGTACTTTTTCAAAAACGATGGTCGCCAGAACGTTACAGTCAATGGTGATCGGTATAGAGCCATGATTACTAACATTTTCATTCCTGAATTGAATAACCATGATGTCCAGGAGATGTGGTTTCAACAAGATGGCGCAACATGTCACACAGCTCGTGCCACAATAGATTTATTGAAAGACACGTTTGGTGATCGCCTAATTTCACGTTTTGGACCTGTGAATTGGCCTCCAAGATCTTGTGATTTAACACCGCTAGACTACTTTCTGTGGGGCTATGTAAAGTCATTGGTCTATGCGGTAAAGCCACAAATGCTTGATCATTTGGAAGACAACATTCGCCGTATTATTGCCGATATACGGCCACAAATGTTGGAAAAAGTCATCGAAAATTAGACGTCCAGATTGGACTACATCCGCGCCAGCCGTGGCGGTCATATGCCAGAAATCATATTTAAAATGTAATGCCACAAGATTATCTGTCGGATAAATAAAATTCATGTCAATCGAATAATCCATCGTTGTTTTATTGCAACTTAAAGTTCTATGCCTCTATAAAAAAACACCCTTTATAAAAAAATTAAACAATTTAAAAGAAATTAGTAATGCTGATAATAATTTTCGAAAAAAATAATATTTTTTAAACGTTTAATAGAAAATCAATTTCAAATGCAGTTCAAAATTGGCTACACTTCAGTATTTACAAAGTGGTTAAGGTGTTGCCATAGTGTTTTTCTTATTGGAATTCTGTTTAATTGTTTTTTTATTATGTTTTGTTTTTATTACATTTTATTCCTTTATTTTTTGATAACTTTTGGGGCACTGTCCCCATCTTAATTTTTTTTTTGTTTTTGCCATTTCATTATCAAGTTTTTCCTGCCACCTACTTTACCTACCTCCATTGAGGCAGATTCTAAAATAATAGGATTGCCATCTGTATTGGAATATTGCAATATTGTGTTGATGTATTTGTATTTATAAAAACTAATGTTAACCCAACGAATACGCGGTAGTCCTCACGTCTAATAAGCCAACACACTATCTACTTGACTACAACGAATTTATGCGTATGGTGCACCTATTAAATAATCTTTAATATTGCAACTTGAATTACAAGAACTTAAGAAGGGGTTTAGCTGCAACCTCAAACAGTTTCTGACAGGATACGATGGTTATAGAGGTCGATTCGAACATGGTGATTGAGTTCCACCATCTGATGAAGTAACTTTCTTACGTTTCAGGACGAAATATATGCACACACTACCTACAAGACAATGGCAAAGTAAAAATCGTTTAAGTTATCAGAAAAAACATTTATTCTGTACTTTTCACTGACGTGTAACAGGGAAAGCAGCTCAGCTTAGCTCAGTTTTCTTTGGTCTCTTGCTGCATTCTAATATGTATGGAACTTCAGTACCACTGTCAATGAGAACTGCAAATTCGGATTTCAGATATGTGTGACTCAAGCAACAGTCGATCAGTATGAGGGTACTGGTCATAGTAAATCAGTAAAGCTTAATGATTGGCTCTAATCACACGAGAACAATTTTTAGTCGCACAATTTTTGTTCTTTTCAAATCAAACGTGATGAATATTAGTTTGGCATGAAATGTATACGTATACACAGCTTTGTATGCATTAGTGTTTTTGCATTCATTTTATTTTTAAAAAATGTGCATGTATTAGTTTTGTGCTGGTAATGCGGGATTGTAGCTAGTTGTTTGGATCTTTACGCTCTCTTCGCCTCTTTTGCCTATAAACTATCATTTTACGCCAGCAGAATTGTTGTCGTGTGATTAGAGCCATTAAGATTCCTTTCATAGAGTTCGTTATCTTTTTGTAACTGCAGATGAGGCAACCCTGTCATTTTAGAAGCTGCTGAAAATCAAAAACTTAATTAAGGAAAAAATAACAAGAAAAGGGAATTGCTGCCTTGGATAGGAATCAAAGCAGTAATAATAATAAAAGCCACTATCGTCCTAAAAACAATGATTTTGCTAAATCAGTTTCATATAGAATTTTTCAAATCTGGCCACCCTATAGTGCTTACAATATATAGAACATTAAACTCAAGTTGTTATTCTTGTACCCACAATCAATCTGCTGTGGGCCACAGAACACACACACACAAAACACTTGACTCTGGGTTTAGAGTTGAAGTGTGTTTGTGTGTACGTGTGAATTGTCGTGGCACTAAATTCTTAATCTGCGACAAGCGGCTTTTATGTGTTTTACCTTGCAAACTAAACATGCGACTTTATTTATTGCTGTTCTCTCGCTCTCGCTCTCTCTCTCTCTCTTTCAATACCAATGCAATTACAGCAATTAAGCTGTTATCGATCGATGCATGCTAAAAACTATACTAACGAATGAGTAAGTGTGTGTGCGTGTGTGGCTCCGTTTGTTTGCTGGTCCAATGGCATATTAAAATCTAAATCGTTATGTTTTGTTTGTGTTTTATAGTGCATTTCATTTCATTGCATTGATTTTTTATTTGTTTGTTGTCGTTGTTGTTGTTCACATTTTAATCTTAAACAAGAAAGAAATACGAAAAAAAAAATTGTCTCATGCACTACTTTCGTTACACACTAATTGAATTAAATTGTTTCGAATCTGGTCTCCTCTGCTCTGGCTCTGCTCTGCTCTATTGTATGTCGTTACAGTAAGTAGTCGTGTTTTTTCTTTGTTGTTGCTGCATAAAATATGTTAAAAATTCACTTTCAAAAGAAAATGAAATTGAAGTGATTTTGTTAATATGTAGCTGTGTGTGTATGTAATTTCTATTGCTTTTTAGGCGAATTAAATTGTAATGAAATATTTCTATCGGGATTTCATTTAATTTAATTTTTTTTTTTTAATATTTCAAATCATTAAAACGTTGTAAGCAGAGCTTTTGTCGTAGTCAGCAACATCAATAGTTCGTCAGCATTTTTTTTTAACCAGTTTCTAATTAATTTTATTTTATTATCGATTTTTTTTCTTTTCTGTTGTTGTAATTATTTAACAATTATTAATGAGGCGTTTAAAACCAAAATCAAACAAAAAAAAAATTGCATTCATAAGATTTCGTTTTTGCTAAAAGTATCGTTAAAGCAAATTGCACCGTTACCACCACCGTTATATACCTGTTAATGATCGCTATAAATAAATAAAAATGGAAAAATTAATTGCATGCAACATATGAGAGAGAGAGAGAGACTTTAACTGAGTCTGGAATTGAAACGTTGTTATGCAGGAATGGAAAAATTTCCATACCTTTCACTGTGTTGTTGTTGTTGTTTTTGTGGCAAGATTATTGCATTCAAATGCAGTGTTTAGGAATTACATAAACTTGCAATTGGCAACACTTAATTCATGTCCATGTCCATGTGTGCAGTGTAAGGATTTTATTGGTTGTATAACTTTGAAATGCGTACCCCAAAATAGTTGCAGGAACTTTCACGCTTTTTTTTTGTAACTTTGTGTATGTTTCTACACTCGGAACCATTAAAAAAATTAACAGTTTGGTGGTTTCCATTTGGATATTGAAAGTCCAAGAGATTAGAGAAACCATGGCTTAGTAATTTTAATTTTAAATGATCTCCTGGCTAAAAACAAACTTTCCTCAAGGCATGGGCACCATGTTTGTACATTTATGGACCACTACCGTAATCATGTAAGAAATTCGCAAGAGAGTTTGCATCGAAAATAGCACTCCAGGGGCCTGGTGTATACAAAGGGTTTCTTAGAGCGTATCAGAGCTATGGAAAGACAAGTTAGATGTGAGTTCCTTCGGAATGCATGTAGTATAATTGACAATGGCTTACAACAAAAAGAAAAACAATCAGTAGCGGGTATTGTGTTATTGTTATGGGTTTCGATTTACTGAAGATTGAAATAAAAAAACAACAGCAAATGACCCAAAAAATAATTATTTTGAACCAGAACAATGCAAATTTGGCAAATGACAACCCTATCGCCTACCCTGGGACCCGCAGTACTTAAAAAATTGTTGGTTAAGGAAACTAAAACAAACCACTGAAATAACAACAGAAAGCGGAGAAGCTTTGTGGAGGCCTGATATCCCATAAAAGAACAAAAAGAAACAAAAAAATGAAGTGAAGGTTAACGGTTACTGTTTAGAACGAACAATTTGTTGCAAATCAATTGCCTTAGATTTCGATTTGAAAATATCCATCTAAGGTTGGCCACTCTAATACAAACTTGCACGTCTTTCCGTTTTTTTTTTTTTGTATTAAACATTAGCATTTAATTAAACATTTAATTAAAATTTCAAAAAAATTTGCTTTTTATTGAGTTTCTCTTAAAAAAAAATTGAAAACGATGAGAAAATAATTAAAAAATTAAAACTTAGCTTCCCCATAAGTTAATGAACGAATGAAAAACACTAATTTAGTGTAGCCAATCATATTGGCAATGCCCACATACAATGAAAGAAACGCGCAATTTGATTTAACAAAACTCCTGACTTTATTACACAAACAAATCAATAAAAAACACACACACAATAAATTTACAAAAAAATTAACAAATCTTACATAATTGTTATGAATAAATGATAAGAAATAAAGGAATAGAAAACGTAAAGAAACATAAATTATGCGAATTATTGTGTTAAATATTCACCCTGAATGATTGTAATTCAAACATAAGCCACACAGCAGTAGGTAGTGGTGGGGGTTACACGTATCAGGTGGTAATTTTTTTTAGTTTTCTCAGCTTGAATTTTATTTTTTTAATTAAAAATTTTAATAGAGAAAAACCAATAACAATCATTTCTTAATACGTTCATATGTACATATGTATGTCCGTATAATAAAATAAAAACATTAAAAAAAACCACATGTATTGTACGTCTTAAGTATCATTTGTTTTGTTTTAATACATATGAAAACAAATAAATATTGAATATTGAAGGAAGTATGTTAAGCAGTATTATGTTTTATGTATTTTGTTTTGTTTTTGTTTTTTGGTTTTTCTAAAGTTGGCAACGTTTGATTAGTAAACACAGCTTAACTGAAAAGAAAAAAACAAACACGATAGTATACACTATGTGAACGTGTATTACGAGTGGGAGAGGTAAAGAGAGTGTAACGTTGCATTAAAACAAAAACAAACAGAGAAAACGATTATAAAATAAACAAAACACCACTAAAGATACCATACGAGTGTTGTTTTTACAACTTTGCAAAACAAAAATGTAAACTGTAAACACACCACACACACGCAAAGGGAGAGATATGAAAATAGACGAGTGAAACCTGCTGAGAGCCAAACGACTTGCATATATACATATTTTGTTTAGCTCGTAAACAAAATACTTGTTTGTATTGTTGCATTGCACACACACTCACACCCATAAATATTGAAAGAAAAAAATATGCAATCATGTGTAACTGGTATGTTGCTATTGTTGTTGTTGTTGCTTGTATTACTTTGTTAAATGGTAATGTTATTGCATTTTTTATTTTTTCCTCTCTGTACAGCATATCATTGATCATCATCATCATCATCATCATCATCATCATCATCATCATCATTAAGTTGTGTAAAGAGTAGAATTAGAATTTATGGTTAATTTGTTAAGTATGGCGCATATGTTAGATTTGTTATGAACACTGTTGGTTCGAAAGGTGGTAAGAAAAATTTGCATACTCGTAGGTGTTGCCAGATTGTTAGAAGATTAGAAGACATTAAACCAGTCAATGAAATAACTAAAGGGTGTTTTTTATAGAGGTATAGAACTTTAAGTTGCAATAAAACAACGATGGATTATTCGATTGACATGAATTTTATTTATCCGAAAGATAATCTTGTGGCATTACATTTTAAATATGATATCTGGCATATGACCGCCACGGCTGGCGCGGATGTAGTCCAATCTGGACGTCCAATTTTCGATGACTTTTTCCAACATTTGTGGCCGTATATCGGCAATAATACGGCGAATGTTGTCTTCCAAATGGTCAAGCGTTTGTGGCTTTACCGCATAGACCAATGACTTTACATAGCCCCACAGAAAGTATTCTAGCGGTGTTAAATCACAAGATCTTGGAGGCCAATTGACAGGTCCAAAACGTGAAATTAGGCGGTCACCAAACGTGTCTTTCAATAAATCTATTGTGGCACGAGCTGTGTGACATGTTGCGCCGTCTTGTTGAAACCACATCTCCCGGACATAATGGTTATTCAATTTAGGAATGAAAAAGTTTGTAATCATGGCTCTATACCGATCACCATTGACTGTAACGTTCTGGCCACCATCGTTTTTGAAAAAGTACGGACCAATGATTCCACCAGCCCATAAAGCGCACCAAAAAGTCAGTTTTTTCCGGATGTAACGGTGTTTCCACATACACTTGAGGATTACCTTCACTCCAAATGCGGCAGTTTTGTTTGTTGACGTAGCCATTCAACCAGAAGTGCGCTTCATCGCCAAAACAAAATTCGCTTATGAAAATCGGGAACAACGGTAATCTCGTTTTGGGCCTCATTCGGGTCTTCCTCAATGCTACGCTCTACAGCAGCAATAGCTTCTTTTGTACGCACCGTACAGCGTTTCTGGGGATGCGAGTTATCAATAAGAGTAAACGTGGTGCGAAAACGTTCCATGGTTAATCGAATTAACTGCTCTGATGGACGATTTTGTCGACGATAAAATGGACGTAGTGCGCGATACGTTTTCCGCACAGAACCATTATTTTCGAAATAAAATTGCAATATTTGCAAGCGTTGTTCAGGCGTGAGTCTATTCATGATGAATTGCCAAACCAAACTGAGAATAAATCACTTGACAGCTGTTAAATCGATCGCCATCTTGAAAAGTAATGCCAACTTAAAGTTCTATACCTCTATAAAAAACACCCTTTATTAAAAGCTGTTATTGACATGATTACAAGCGTTACTTACTTTTCTTAATGGATTATCTATTACTCCTCGGACTAAGCTGTCTACTCCCTGCTATACAAATACAAAATAAAATGTCAATTCAGTTATGGTAGTTTTTGAACTCTTTTTCTCACATTTTAAACGATATCTCGACGTTTGTTAGTCTTCAAATACTCCAATTACTTAGAATGCCGTGCAATCAACAAATTCCAATTATCTGCCATATTTTCCCTAACAGAAGCAATATTTTCGGCAGTGCATACATTGCGATGATGCATAGGCCTAGTCACATCTGTAGCGCCTCCATTCTATTCAAATTTACTAATAATCTTAGCAATTCCTTACAAAGTAGGACAACTATGACAATTATAATCATCCCGTAATGCTTGAAATTGGACAAAGAAGCGATATTTTTAATGAAGAAGTCGTCGTAGTCTAGCAGGTAGTGTGTTGGCTTATTAGACTTGAAGCCTTGGTTCAAACCCCAGGTCAAACATCTCAAACAATACGAAATATGAAAAAATATTTTTTTGCGACTTTATGTCAGCAAATTTCTGGCAAAAACTCTGAGAATAAATAAAATTGCCATGAAAAGTTTCTCAAAAATATGTCGTTCGGAGTTGACTTTAAACTATAGGTCCCGCCACTCATACATATATAAAACAAAGGCACACAGTATAAGTGATGTTAGAAGCTAGGTATTTAGGTTTATTTTGACTGAAGGGTTGCAATGACCAATTATGTCATGTATGTAAGTGGCCACATTTTAATCTTCACTTTTGAAATTCAAGTTTTACATGATTTTACTCGTTCTTCGGTTATTGAACGATCCTTTCACTAAATAAATGGCACTTCAAATGGAAGATATCGACGCCTCCATTCTATAACGTTCTAAGTGTACTTAGAACATTTTTATGTTCTTGCATTTTTAAATTCTACGTTCTCTAACTTAAATACTGTCAAAATTTGGTTAAGATGCGCCGATCCGTTCCGAAGATATAGGGAAAAATCTACTTCGAATACCCATATAGTCGTATGTTGCGCGAAAACTTTGAGAGCTCATAACTCAAAACACACTTTTACGACTTAGAATGTTATAGAACGGAGGCGTCGATATGTATTTAACAACTGACTGCCTTGCCAGATCGATGATTTTGAAAACCCTGAATGTATCAACCAGGGCATTGTGTTTTTTACATTAAAAAAACATTTTCTTGTCTTCTTCAAGCTTTATAACTGAGTTTGTAATCGAGCAGTTTAACCACTAGACCACTACAACGCTTCTAAAGCTTCCTAACTCCGTCATTTCTTTTGTTTTTGATGATCTTTTATGAGTTTTCCAATACTGTGGTCCTTTTTAAGTTTTTAGTTTCATTTTCGAATGGAAGGTATAGCTAAGGCATCATTTAAATCGTTTCAATCTTAAATATCATCAACGGATTGCAAAATTTGTACATCTTCAGAATCTATAACTCGCTATCTGCTACTGAGAAGCTCTCCATATCTACGGAATTTCCAAGAGACACGCTAACAATTGAGATTTCACCTTCAAACTCTAAACAAACCTTGAAAATCTAAAAGTTTTTTAACACAACCTGTTTTAAGGAAATAAATTCATGAATTCATCGATCAATCCATCAATCTTTCGTAAAGGTTGGCAACTCAATTATAACCTTTTGGCTATTGATTGAATAGTTAGGGCTTGAATATCAATTTCATATTGAAAACCTTTTTTGTTAATCAAGAAAAACTTACCAGTTTTATTGTAAAACCTTTATAAATACGATTGAAAAATAGTTTTTGAAAGTTTCATTTGGTTTTTGGTTTATTTTTTAATTTTTTTTTTCTTTACAATCATCTTGGAAAACAAGCAATTCACTCACGCTATCATTTTCGGTTTGTTTTTTTTTTTTCTTATTTCTTCAATTCAATTCTAATGCATGACCCAAGAAATCGTGCCTCTATTGGCAACACTAATTACGATCATTTCTACACGAAACTGTTATAAAACTATGAAATTTTTTTCGTTGTTGTTGTTGTTTCTTTATTTTAACATAGTTGTTGTTATTGTTAATAGAATATGGTAGTATAGACAGTTTGAAGTACGATAATTAAATTACACGCATTGTGGTTGGAGACAAACCAGCCGGTTTTTTGTGATTTTGTCCAGTTCATCAATGTTAGGTGATGTCATTCAGTCATTCATTCATTCATGTTTCAAAGGAAATTTCCATTTAAAAGAAAAGAGATTTTGTAAGTAAATCTTCATGTTTTTTTTTTCTTTGGTAATTTTTAAATTCAATTTTGAATTTTGAAACACTTTCTAAAAAGTGAATTTGAAAATAATTCGTGATTTACATACGCTTTCGTGCCCACGTTAATTTATTGCGGTTGACAATATTTGAAATTCATTTAAATTGGCAACACATGCAGCCATACCCAAGGATTTGTTAATTGTAGCTTGTCCCAGTAAAACAAAATTTTAAAATTGAATGACCTTATGGAGCAGTATTGAATGGCTGTGAGGAAATGACAAGCATTCGTAGGTTTGGGACTTAATTGGTTAATACATGTAAGCCTGGAGATGTCGCGTAAAAACCTCTTGTGCGCGACCGTACGGCCGTAATTTTTTTAAGGCAAATGTAGTCACAAAACAAAAGTCGCCGTAGTCTAGTAGGTAGTGTATTGACTTATTAGACGTAAGACCACACGGTTCAAACCATAGGTCAGACATCAAAAAACGAAAATATGAAAAAAATATTTTTTTGGTGACTTCCTTCCCCTCAGCAGATTTCTGGCAAAAATTCTGAGAACAAATAAAATTGCCATTAAAAGTTTCTCAAAAATCTGTCGTTCGGAGTCGACTTTAAACTGTAGGTCCCGCCACTCATATATGTATGCAATTAACATACGCACACAACATAAGTGGTGTGAGAAACTAAGTCCATAATCCTGACTGAAAGGTTGTAATGACCAATTATGTTATGTATGCAGTCACAAAACTAATAATCAACTATCACTACCATAATTTTTAATCGACCAGTCTTCTGTGGTGATCTAAGAGCACTCCGCATACAATTGCTCATGGCTCAAATTGCCATCCTGACTTCCAGGCTGAACTTTTTGCAATCATTAAGGCAACGAAGCTGATCTACATATGTACGGAACGCATCTGACAATAGAATGATCCATTACAACGAGAAACAGATGGTTCTGAAGACACTTACTGGGAGTTATGTCATCTCATAATGTTCCTGAGCAAGTGTAGCATTAAACTCTACTCTGGTTCTGAGGCACTAAGACACTGAGTAAAGGCGAAAGAGAACGCGGCGATAAGGATGCATTTGGCTTGGATTGTTAAATCTCCAACCTATTATGGTCAAAACTGAGCAAGGAACATAGACCCAGAGCCTGTAAAAATAACTTTTTAGAATCATGATAATATTTCTAACTTGGCAATGCTCTCTTAAGCGTGAGGATCAGTTCGTGGTAGACAATTGTGTCTGTTTTCTAATATTAAGCAGCCTGATGTCGAACTCTGGTGTTCAAAATTGTAGGTTTGGGATACTAGGTTAAGATGTCTTTAATAATTTTAGGGTGCTAACGCCTATTAGGATTTCCTTGATCTGGATTGAATACTTCTTTTAATCGACCTCATAAATACCACCATCTAAATCGAATTCGGAATTTTATTTATCTCTTGCATTGAGAAAAGAGGTTGAAGATATTTTATTGGGTCGACATTTTTTATAAAAATTGTCCATCTCTAATGTTTACAGTTCCAATGGTTTACATACATACGTAAAGGCAAAGAGAAAATATTGCAAAATTCCACACGTTTTTAAAATTCTTACCACAGATTTTTTTTTCTCGACACGATCAGTAAAATACCATAACAATATAAAGTGAATACGTCCCTAATCTAAAGAAAGACTGTCAAATTTCCGTCTGTATTTTCTCTCACTGTCGTACGCCCTCAGTACATATTGAGTTTATTATCCGCACACCAACTGTGTGATCGTCTAGGTACCTCTTTAGCCCAATTTAAATTTATTTAATTACCTTTTTTTATTTATTATTTTATTACCTTTTTCTAATAAAGATTCATATTATCCAGCTCCGATAGTTTTATTTGCTTGAAATTTGTTTCGTTCGTTACGTTCTTAAATTCACAAGTCATTTTATATCAAAACAACTAAAAATTGCTTCGAAGAATCATTATTGCCATCTCTGATGTTTACATTTCGTGGTATTCCTCAGCAAAATAGTGTACTTGTGTATGTGTGTGATGAGTTACACAAACGCTAAACACTGTTGTAATGTTTGCAAGGATTGCTCAAGAGAAAGAGAGAGAGAGAGCGCATGATATTTCAACCATTATTGATTTAAGTAACTGATCTTTGTAAACATTGTTTATATTGTTGTTGTTGTTTATTTTTTTTTTCTCATTGGTTTTGTTTTCTTTTGTTTGCATTGTTGCCTACTTTTTCTAAAGTTCATGGCATCATACACAGATTTAAGCAATTTTTTCCAATTTTTTTTTACGGAATCTTTAATTGTGTTCCCTTTAAGAAATATTTGAAAAGACAACGAAACTTGTGTTGAAAAGTTTAACAGTCACTTTAAACTTTGTATGTCAAATTGTATACACACAAAATATCAACAATAACAACAACAACCTGATCAATAATAATCACAACAATGTTGTCGTTTTTTTTTTAATATTTTTCTGCTAAACAACGAACGAAGAATACAATTTGAAAAGTTTTGAAAAATGTCAGCAATTGTTATTTAAATTTAAAATTTTTTTCACTTTTTTTATTTGTTTTGTTGATGTTTATAAGACAAAGCGTTTAGCATTTTAAAAATTAAAAAAAATATCTAAAAATTAAGGTGTAGCTTTAGAGAAATCCAAACAAATGAGTGAACAAATAAAACCTTTTGCTTAACAATTTTAAGTTTTTTTATTCAATTTATTACAAAATCTATTTAAAGAAATTTTTTATTATTATTATTTGTATTAAACAGACTTGAGCAATGCTAATTAAAGCTCGTTCGTGTCTTCATCTTCTATTTTCATAAGCATTTTAACATTTAAAATTTCAGTTTCAAAAAACAAATTTTTTAATTATTTTATTTAAATATATGTATGTATGTTTGTCTGTGAGTTTAATTATTTCTTAATAAACATGTATTTGCATATTAAAGCGGCTTAACGAAACCCATCAGAAAAACGTCAAAAAAAAACAATTTTTTATTCAAGAAAATGCTAATAAAAGCTGACACATGCATTGATTTCACTTTTGATTTGAGAATGACAAGCCAAACTCAGCATGTTTTTTTTTGCAAAATGCAAGAAGAGTTGCAAAGGAATGCAGACAATAATTGCAAGTTGGTGCGTCTAATTTGCATCCATGCATACATTCAAATTGTTTATGGCTGTTACAAAATTGTTGCAATTGTGGGCAATTGAAATTCATAAAAATCAGAATAAATGCGTATAATTTCAAAACAAATAAAAAAATAATATTTTTACTTAAGCTTTTATAAATACTTACAAGCGTAGGCAAAGCATTTGTCAATTCGATATTAAGGTTGGCAATATTATTTAGATTGTAATCGAAATATGCCACAAATTGTAGTTTAATTTCGTTTATTTTTTATAATAACAATGTTACATTTGCGCCAATTTTATCACTACTTTAGCAATTTTTTAAATAAAATCTTTATAAAATTATTTAAAATATAATTTTTTTCTTTTCAGGTAAGTGTCAGCATTTTTTCTAAACCAGATAACAATGAAAACAATTGCTCACCCTTAATAAATACATATGTCAGCAGCTATTGCACATCTGAGTTATATTCCTTTGGATTTGGGTATGATTATTTTTTTAAAATTTGAGCTTAAAACCAATCTTTCACTTCTTTCATAAAGGGTGTTTTTTTATAGAGGTATAGAACTTTAAGTTGCAATAAAACAACGATGGATTATTCGATTGACATGAATTTTATTTATCCGAAAGATAATCTTGTGGCATTACATTTTAAATATGATTTCTGGCATATGACCGCCACGGCTGGCGCGGATGTAGTCCAATCTGGACGTCCAATTTTCGATGACTTTTTCCAACATTTGTGGCCGTATATCGGCAATAATACGACGAATGTTGTCTTCCAAATGGTCAAGCGTTTGTGGCTTTACCGCATAGACCAATGACTTTACATAGCCCCACAGAAAGTAGTCTAGCGGTGTTAAATCACAAGATCTTGGAGGCCAATTCACAGGTCCAAAACGTGAAATTAGGCGGTCACCAAACGTGTCTTTCAATAAATCTATTGTGGCACGAGCTGTGTGACATGTTGCGCCGTCTTGTTGAAACCACATCTCCTGGACATCATGGTTATTCAATTCAGGAATGAAAAAGTTAGTAATCATGGCTCTATACCGATCACCATTGACTGTAACGTTCTGGCCAACATCGTTTTTGAAAAAGTACGGACCAATGATTCCACCAGCCCATAAAACGCACCAAACAGTCAGTTTTTCTGGATGTAACAGTGTTTCCACATACACTTGAGGATTACCTTCACACCAAATGCGGGAGTTTTGTTTGTTGACGTAGCCATTCAACCAGAAGTGCGCTTCATCGCTAAACAAAATTCGCTTATGAAAATCGGGAACAACGGTCGTCTCGTTTTGGGCCCATTCGACGAATCTACGCCTTACTTGATGATCGTTTGGCTTCAAATCTTGCACGAGTTGGATTTTGTAAGCACGCAAACCAAGATCCTTCCGCAAAATCTTCCATAAAGTGGATGGACACAGATCCAATTCCTGTGCTCGATGGCGGATGAACTCATTCGGGTCTTCCTCAATGCTACGCTCTACAGTAGCAATAGCTTCTTCTGTACGCACCGTACAGCGTCTCTGGGGATGCGAGTTATCAATAAGAGTAAACGTGGTGCGAAAACGTTCCATGGTTAATCGAATTAACTGCTCTGATGGACGATTGTGTCGACGATCAAATGGACGTAGTGCGCGATACGTTTTCCGCACAGAACCATTATTTTCGAAATAAAATTGCACTATTTGCAAGCGTTGTTCAGGCGTGAGTCTATTCATGATGAATTGCCAAACCAAACTGAGAATAAATCACTTGACAGCTGTTAAATCGGTCGCCATTTTGAAAAGTAATGCCAACTTAAAGTTCTATACCTCTATAAAAAAACACCCTTTACATTCATTTGTACACTGCACAGATACGAATTAGGATTTTTAAGACCAGATCATAGCAGATATTTCTCTTTCAATTACAACAGACACACCACAAAACTTTACAAAGCTGGTCATTACAACCCTTCAGTCACGATTACAACCTAACTTCTCACACCGCTTATGTTGTGTGTGTACATTTTTATACATGAGTGGCGGGACCTACAGTTTAAAACCGAATCCGAACAGCAGATTTTGGAGAAACTTTTCATGGTAATTTCATTTTCTTTCAGAGGTTTTACCAGAATACTACAGAGAGGCAGTCGTTGAAGAAGTATTTTTCATATTTAGTTTTGTTCGCGATGTCTGACCTGTGGTTTGAACCGGGGCCTCACGTCTAACAAGCCAACATACTATCTACTAGACTACGGCGACTATAAAAACCCAAAAATACTTACTGATCGTTAAATCTTACTTAACCACCATCTGTAACAGCATTTTCAACTCTGGCCTTGATTCGTTTCAAAAATTATTCAATTTTACTACAATACAACAATGATTACCACACTGATTTTCGACTTATGAGGTTCATTATTATTGTTATGGAGAGTTGCATAAGTACAGCCCTCAAACTATATAGAGTATCCCCCTCTAATTTCTTCCACAATCCTATTGCCTGACATGAAGATGTTGTTCTATTTCGTTTAGGATAACTTCCTGCCTAGTACTTGCTAAGGACTTAGGCTTTTCTTCTGAGAACATTATAGTCGCTCATGGTCGAAGTATGTGTTCTGGTGATTCGATAAATCATCATCGCAGAACTTACATATAATGCCTAAGGTGATTCCTATTCTGAAAAAGCATTCTTTGATTCTAAATTACGCAGTAAAAGGTTGATTTCTACTCCCTGGTTTCTTCTAGATATTCTGATGTATGACTCGAATTTCTGCTTTTGTAATTAGCCAGCAAAAGTTAAAAACCCATCTGGCTTGTGAAGAGTCTCTTTCTCTCTCTATTTTCCTTTTCACTGCTGGTTTTGTCTTGGACCTTGAAACTTTCCTGTTCTCAAGTTTATCTATCTACCAACTTTAGTGAATTTCTACATGCCCAGGGGGTTTCGCACATGAGTCCCCAGAAACGCTGTAGGACATTTGAGGCAATTCTTGGCCACCATATCTTAAATATTTGTCTAAATCAACAAATTACAAAGTTAGGTTAGGTTAGGTCGGAGTGGTAGCTCTGTTATCACAAAGCTCACTTGAGCACGCATAGCGGCCCGTTGTGATGCCACGGGTGAATGCAGTCCCTGTACTGACCAAGTTCCACGAAATTCAGGGAAAAGGAAGCAGTTGGTCAGCGTAAGGGCTGCACAACAAAAGCACGACTACCCCGCACTGGAAAACCAGCCAGAAAGTTTGATGAACGAAGCTATATCCTTGATGTCAATAGATGATAGCTCCGTTACGGTAACAAGGAATGGGGAGCCAAATAACCTATATCTACACCTAGCAAGAGACGGGCACTGGCAAAGAAAGTGAACAACAGTCTCCTCTTCCTCAGTGCACCTGCGTCCACGGGTCAACAGACACACCACAAAACTTTACAAAGCTGGTCATTACAACCCTTCAGTCACGATTACAACCTAACTTCTCACACCGCTTATGTTGTGTGTGTACATTTTTATACATGAGTGGCGGGACCTACAGTTTAAAACCGAATCCGAACAGCAGATTTTGGAGAAACTTTTCATGGTAATTTCATTTTCTTTCAGAGGTTTTACCAGAATACTACAGAGAGGCAGTCGTTGAAGAAGTATTTTTCATATTTAGTTTTGTTCGCGATGTCTGACCTGTGGTTTGAACCGGGGCCTCACGTCTAACAAGCCAACATACTATCTACTAGACTACGGCGACTATAAAAACCCAAAAATACTTACTGATCGTTAAATCTTACTTAACCACCATCTGTAACAGCATTTTCAACTCTGGCCTTGATTCGTTTCAAAAATTATTCAATTTTACTACAATACAACAATGATTACCACACTGATTTTCGACTTATGAGGTTCATTATTATTGTTATGGAGAGTTGCATAAGTACAGCCCTCAAACTATATAGAGTATCCCCCTCTAATTTCTTCCACAATCCTATTGCCTGACATGAAGATGTTGTTCTATTTCGTTTAGGATAACTTCCTGCCTAGTACTTGCTAAGGACTTAGGCTTTTCTTCTGAGAACATTATAGTCGCTCATGGTCGAAGTATGTGTTCTGGTGATTCGATAAATCATCATCGCAGAACTTACATATAATGCCTAAGGTGATTCCTATTCTGAAAAAGCATTCTTTGATTCTAAATTACGCAGTAAAAGGTTGATTTCTACTCCCTGGTTTCTTCTAGATATTCTGATGTATGACTCGAATTTCTGCTTTTGTAATTAGCCAGCAAAAGTTAAAAACCCATCTGGCTTGTGAAGAGTCTCTTTCTCTCTCTATTTTCCTTTTCACTGCTGGTTTTGTCTTGGACCTTGAAACTTTCCTGTTCTCAAGTTTATCTATCTACCAACTTTAGTGAATTTCTACATGCCCAGGGGGTTTCGCACATGAGTCCCCAGAAACGCTGTAGGACATTTGAGGCAATTCTTGGCCACCATATCTTAAATATTTGTCTAAATCAACAAATTACAAAGTTAGGTTAGGTTAGGTCGGAGTGGTAGCTCTGTTATCACAAAGCTCACTTGAGCACGCATAGCGGCCCGTTGTGATGCCACGGGTGAATGCAGTCCCTGTACTGACCAAGTTCCACGAAATTCAGGGAAAAGGAAGCAGTTGGTCAGCGTAAGGGCTGCACAACAAAAGCACGACTACCCCGCACTGGAAAACCAGCCAGAAAGTTTGATGAACGAAGCTATATCCTTGATGTCAATAGATGATAGCTCCGTTACGGTAACAAGGAATGGGGAGCCAAATAACCTATATCTACACCTAGCAAGAGACGGGCACTGGCAAAGAAAGTGAACAACAGTCTCCTCTTCCTCAGTGCACCTGCGTCCACGGCAGAAGTCGTTGAAAGGGAGCCTCATTCTTTCCGCGTGTCTACCCATGACGCAATGACCTGTAAGCACGGCCACTGTAGTCGAGATGACATCACGACCAAGACCAAGTAATCGGTTGGTACGCCTTCTATCCATCTTGGGCCAGGTGAGTCTAGCGGTAGAGCAGGACTCCTCATTGACCCAGGATAGGTTGGCGTCCCGAAAGAACTTCCGCGCAATGGTCAGCTTGACCGAGGCAAGTGGCAGACCCAATTCAACAGAAGAGGATTCCGGAAGGAGCACACCAGCTCTGGCGAGCTCGTCGGCCCTACAGTTTCCCGGAATTTCACTGTGCCCGGGGACCCACACCAGGGAGACACTGGTGAAGCGCCCCGAGAGAAGGTCGAGACAGCGGCGACATTCCCTAATGATCCTAGAGCTAATCACGAAACCCGATAGAGATCTTATCGCAGCCTGACTATCAGAAAAAATCGAGACGCGAGTGAAAGGAGCATTGTTGACGAGGATCCCCGAGAGAAGGTCGAGACAGCGGCGACATTCCCTAACGATCCTAGAGCTAATCACGAAACCCGATAGAGATCTTATCGCAGCCTGACTATCAGAAAAGATCGAGACGCGAGTGAGAGGAGCATTGTTGACGAGGGTCCACTGAGCGGCCCGGTAAATTTCCATCACCTCCGCCTGAAACACACTGCAGTAGTCCGGCAGACGGGGAGAAATATTTAGGTCCAGTTTCCCAGAGAAGACACCGCTTCCAACCCCATTATCGAGCTTAGAGCCGTCGGTATATATATCCAGGACTTCCGGGGGGACGACCGTATTAGGATTCCAGTCATCCCTACTTGGAATCAGAGAGTGGAAACATCTGTCAAGACAATATTCAGCAGCGGAATCGTCCATGTTCACAGGGGCCACTGGATCAACCTCCAGAATAGTGGAGTGACCAGAAGGTACAATGTGCCAACGAGAGAAGATTACAAAGTGCTGCAATTTATTTCCCAAGTTATGAGCGTAAGTTTTTTTTTTTTGTTTTAATTAATCAAGTCATTCAAGTAAAGCAAATGAGATTGGTCGATTATAAAAGGTCCCGGAATGATAGTATTGCCTTTATGTCCTTGCCTAGAACCAACGCCTTCTGCGAAAATAGATTGTGTTATTGGATTCTACTTTTAATCAATAGAATAGAGCCTGAGCTTTCTTTGGTGTTTATTGTTAATGTTATCCTCTCGGAAGCATTAGAAAAAATAAAATTTTCGGTCTCCTTTTCTAGGTCTCCATTTTTATTGAAGAAAATGAGTTAAACAAGCAAAAATCAAATGATGCGGAGTGATAGCATTACAAAACGCCACCTAACTAATCGTTTTTACTTACTTAGCCTAACATTTAGAATGCTATGGACTTTTTAAATTCTTATATTTCTTTTTACTACACCCTTTGCTTAAAGAATTCATTAATTTGCACTTCTGTTGCTGTTTTACTAATCGTTTTCAAACTGTCATTAAAAGAAAGTATTAATCAATGACAGTAATTATTGCTATTCACTGTTATTTTCGCTCACTCTCTCTCTCTTCCCCCTCCTGCCTTGTTTTTACTTACTGTAATAACTTAATTCCTTATAGAGATTAATGCTGTTCAAAAACACCATTTCCTGCCTTCAATACACAAAAAAAATGAAAAATTGATTTTATTTTTCAACATTTCTTGTATCAAACAAAATAAAAGTGGTCGTAAGAAAAAAAAAACATTTTTGTTTTGTTCATAAATTATTTATTAAATATTTTTTAAATTGTTTTTAGGTTGGGTTTTTTTCTTTCTTTCTAAATAAAGTACAATTGGAGTTAATTTTCTTTTTTTTTCTTTTTGTCTCTCTTTTTGTATTTCAACACTTTCTCCCCAATTTATAAAGTGTCAGACAGACTTGATTTCAACATGAATAAAATACATTCATGTGTATGTGTGTGTGATTAGCTATTAATACATAATAGGTAGACACATATGTATGTGTGCACGTATGTATATGTTTGTTTATTAATATTAATAAATTAATAAATAAATTTTAAAGAAATGTTGGGGTTTTCTTTAAATTTTTTTTCCACATCAGCCATCTCTTAAGGTGGCTGCTGCTTGCTTGTTTATGTTTAAACTTTAAAGCTTAGCTTGTGCAGTTTCTTTCTCAAATTGAAAGAGAAAGAGCGAAATTAATAATAATTATTAAAAAAAAAAAATAATAACAAATAAAATTGATGTATGATCTTGGTTTCAATAATTAATTCAACACAATGTCTTCGTTTTCGTTTACTTGTTGCTATTTTTGGTTTTTCTTCAATAAACACCCATAAAAATCAAATCTCAACATGCCATGATAGTAGCCCCCGGTAAGGCCATTTACTTTAACACAAAAACAAATACAAACAAATGTAACCCACCATACAAATAACATATACAAACGAACCCTTGTTATTAACAACAATAACAATCAAATCATAACAAAAGAAAATCAAAACAATAGCAGGGCACTTGTTATAAAACTCCTCTGGGTAATTATCTTTAAATTAAACTTACCACAGAGAAAGACTGTGAGAGTAATGGCAGAGAGAGAGAGAGGAAAAGAGTAAACAATTGCTTGGGCATTCACTTGTCCCTCAAGCTGTTGGTTGATCGGTCGGTCGGTTGGTTGGTCGCCTGCTTAAATAAACGGTTAATGTTGTGCTCTATAACTACATACACCAGAATGGCCATTGTAGTCCACAAAAATTATGATCATTACTGTTACGAAACATTACATCACAATAATCATTAAAAATATTTGCAAAAACAAACCACAAAAAATTTGAATTACAAACCAAACAGTAGCAATAGCAATAGCTAAACAATGGCAACACTAAAATATGCTGTACATAAATCATAAATTAAATTGACCATTTTTTGATTTAAAGCAACGCAAAGGGCGGTCAACGAATAACGACTGACTGACTTAAAAGCAAGAGACAATTTTTTTCTTCTTTCAAATAATTTTGTTGGGTCACTTCAATGCCCAATTTGTTGAAATTACAAAATTAAGAGTGAAAATCTTAATTAAATTTCGCAACTTCCTTTTGTAAGAGATTTTGTTTTTCAAAGCTTAATTGAGATTGCTTAATGTTTGGTAATGCTAATGATAATCTAAATCTGCAAGTGTTGCCAATTATAATGATTGAATTAATGAATGGAAATTGTAATAATAATAAAACAACTAATCGTTGTAAGATAATATAAATCAGAAAGTATAAATGCAGATAAAAACGATAAAAAAAAGTGGCTTTTAAAAAAGGACGTGCCGTCCAAAAAGTAAGGTGGCCAGTTTAACTAAATTTTTTTTATTGTTTTGAACAGCAAGAAAAAAGCAATAACAAAACAACAATACTTACTATAACCAAAGAATATGGATATAAAGAATACGCATCATGTAGAAGTAAAATTTCTTATGGCGGGTCGTAACATTACGACCCTCTCTCACCAAAATATTTTTAAAAATCATTTCTTAATGAGGGGGGAGGAAGACAGAAGGAAAATGAACACAAACAAAGAGCGTAACAATGTGTTGCTCTCATCGTACGTATGTATGTACATGTGTATGTATTCTTGTGTTTTTTGATTTAGTTGTCGATCAGACTGCGACAAGAATACATGTTTTGTGGATGCTTTTTCATTTTATTTCAGAATAACACTCGAAGAATATTTTGTGTTAAAAATGGTCAATGTCATTGGCTGGGCGTATTTTATTTTTTATTTTGTCCCATAGTATAATTTTTTTAAATGCTTTGGAATGCTCGTTTTTTTTTCTTTTAATAAAAAATGGTTTTTTATTCTTTTTATTTTTATTTATCTAAAAAACATGGCCTAATTTTTAAGCCAAATATGCTTCATGTTCTTTTAATAATAAAATCGATTTTTTATTTTATTTTTATTTATCCAAAATTATTAAGCCAAAGATAGATAGCTTTACATATGTATGTTGATGAAATGAAAATAAAAATAGAGTATATTACTAACACCTTTATATGGCTGTAAATAAATAAATTCTCTCAACTTATGTTCTCTCTCTCACTCACTAATCCATAACCATAGGCATGTGTTAAGCTAGAGGAAAATTGTTAGTAATAATGTCAAGTCTACTTATTAACCCAATGATATGTATGTGATCGGAAAATATAGAAAATTGGACTGCACTAAGACACTAACAAACCGTATTTAACTTGGCAAGTATTCTTCAAAAATCGAAATCATTTCTCATTGATATTAGTGAATACTACTGTAATATTTCTTTGGGTGTATCATTGAAGTCTGAAAAAAGCGAAATGAACCTTCTTCTTTAAAAACTGACAAGATTTTTACGCTCTTTTTAACGAACATGTTCGTGTCCTATGTGTGTAAAAAGCCGAAGATGTTCTTCCCCTGAGGGACATTGGTGCCGACGTCGACACCAGAAAAATAAATAAAAAAGTGGTCAAACAACAAAAACGCACGATGAGAACAACGCATTGTTACGCTCATGAAATATTTTTGAAAAATATTCCAAATTATGTTAAAATGCACATTCTTTATACTTTATTTTCTTTGCTATAACAGAACTACAAAAAAATTGCGTAATGACACACAATATCAAAACTATACAGTAAAAACACTAAACACAGAAAAGAATAACAAGAAATCTAGAATTCGACCGAAAATTAATAAATTATAAATAAAGCGAAGTGAAGTCGCCGCAGTCTAGTAGGTAGTGTGTTTACTTATTATATGAGGGCACGTGATTCAATCCCCAGCTCAGACATCTCCAACAAAACGAAATATGATAGAAAAATTTCTTTCGCCAATTTCCTCCCAGCAGCCTTCAGGCAAAAACTTTGAGAGTAAATAAATTGCCATGTAATGATGCAAAACTCTGTATTTCGGAGTCGTCCTTAAATTGTAGGTCGCGAACCTTTATATATAAAATTAAGTGATGTGAGAAGCTAAATTGAAGTCGTCGTGGTCTAGTGGGTAGTGTCTTGGCTTATTAGGCGTGAGGCCTCGGTTCAAACCCCAGGTCAGGCATCTCCAACTATATATAAAAAATATTTCTTCGGCGACTTCCTCTCAGCAGATTTCTGGCATAAACTCTGAGAGTAAATAGACCTGCCATGTAAAAGTTTCTCAAAATCTGTCGTTCGGAGTCGACGTTAAACTGTAGGTCCCGCCACTCACGTATAAAATTAACGCATACAACATGAATGGCATGAGTAGCTAGGCCGTAATCCTGACTGAAGAGTTGTAATTTCCAATTATGTATGTATGTATGGAGTACATAATTTTCTTAGGAATAATTTTCTTGGCTTAAGCAATAATTGCAAAATTGGAGCGCTGCACTTGGCGCCCTGATTGTGTTTATAGTATAAAGAATTGTGCTCACAAGTTTGAGTGTTGACAACAGCATTTTGTGATTGATTTAGGAATGCAGTTCCTTTCTCTCACACTCTCTCTTTCTGTGAGTGTTTTCTTGAAATTTGTATCTCCTAGTGTTTTATTAAAGGTCTGTTCTATTGGAATTGCAGGCAGGAAATCACTTTTCGTATTTCAAAAAAAATTGTTTAAAATATTTTCAATACCATTTTTTTTTTTATAATTAAACCCAAAAATGAAATGAAGGCCTAAATCATTTTGACGTCTTACGTAAATGACGTTTCTATTGATTTCATGTTAGTGACTAACAAAACCAATTCCATTTTTTTTCTGTTTTTTTATTAAGAAAACAAGGTTTAGAAAATATAATAAAAATTATCATACATGTGTTGTATGTATAAATTAGCGTCTTTTGTTATAAAATATTGTATAACAAAAAGGAAGCAAATCATCAAATGAAATCAAAATTAATTTTTGATTATTTAATTTTAAGATTTTTTTTATTTTCAATGCGGATTTATTTTATTTCTTCTTTTTTTTTTTGGTTAGTAATGACGTTTGAAATTTTTTAAAAGTTTTCATTTTTAAGGTTTTTTTTTTGTTAAGGTTAAACAATTAATTCTATTGTTTATTGTATTATTTTATAAAAAAGAAATCATAATAATAATTTATTTAACGTCATACGATGGATGATAAACCGTTATATGCCAATTTGTTTTACAAAATTTGTTACACAAAGAAACCCTAAATCAGACATGCATTTTTACATTTTTACAAAAGAAAAAGTGCTGGGTTTGTGGGCAATAACTACCAACAAATGTTTGTATTTGTTAAAGAAAAAAATTACAATTAAAAATGCTAACCTCTACAGATGCTAGTAAAATCCATAATTCGACAGAGCAAGTGAACTCAATGACCCGAATGGTTTTGCTAAGCATCGCTAATTGTTTACAAAAATATTTTTCTCACGATGCGGCTAACATCTCTCCTTTCTGTTAGTTAGTGTTTGTGTGTGTACACATGTAAATGCAACTCCTCTTTGCTGAATGCGAATGTTAATGTTAATTAAACCGTAAGTACATAAACATTTTATTTGATTTCGGTTGTTGTTGTTGTTGCTGATGCTTGAAACAAACACTTGCCTTAAAATCCCAACATAGAGTACCGATTTTAAACATATTTTTTTATTGGTTTTGTTTTGGTTTTTCTTTTTTGTGAACATCTCTGTGATAACAACAAGTTTCAAGTAAAAGTGGAGCATCTTTGTAAACATTTCTCCCAAGAGAGTTGTTTAGCAAATATACCGTTATAATTCACAGGGTGAGAGGTAGAGAGAGAGAGAGAGTAAGTTATTGGCGTAGCAAATTTAAAAATCCAAATAAAAGACGCAAACATTCAATGCAAATTGAATAATTACGTGTGAAATTGTTGTTGTTGTTAGTGTTTGTTATTGTTTTAGTTTTATTACTTGAATTCATTGAATGAAAGTAATCCAGTTGTTTGACTTGACTCTTGTAGCAACTCTAGTTGGCAATTGTCAAAAAACTTAAAAAATAAAAAAACAGAAAAAGAAAAAATTATACACACATGCCAAAAAAGAAATAAAAATAAAAATAAAAATAAAAATAACAGTAACAATAATAATAACAACAAACATAAAAAAGAAAGAGTCACTTTCATTTAAAGTTTGTTGTGCAGAAAATACAACAAAAAAAAGAAGAAAAATTACCAGTAAATGGACAGTTTTTTTACTACACCAAGTGTCTGTCTTACTGACTTTATTTTTTTTTATAATTTAAATACTATCGCAACGACTGCCAACTTCGTATGTATTTTCTTCGCATATCACCAGTGTGGCGACATTAGAAAAAGTTTATTTGACTTTAATTTTATGTGATGGTTTTTCTTTCGTTTGGTTTTTTATTTTTTGTTGTTGTTTTTTATATGTAACTGTAAAAAATTGTGGCTGGCGCTTTAAATTAAACTGGTTCTTGTCTTGTTTTAATGTCATAAGTCTAAAACTTAAAATTTTCAAATGTTAAACTCTGCTATGGATTATTTAAACCAAAAAAAAAAACCGATTTTGGCTTTTATTTGCTTATTTTTTTCTCTTCTTCTTCTTGTTATTTTAGTGAAAAGATTTAATTATCATTTATCGTTTTAAATTACTTTATTTCACCTGACTCTACAGACTGTGTGAAATTAATTTTGTTTTTTAATTTCTTACATTTAGAAATGTTAATTAAGCAATCGAAACATTAATTAACATTTCAATGGCCATTAATTGCCATTAAATGTTTATATTTTGTTTAAAGGCTTTCATCAATTTAAGTTTTTTTTTTTAAAATTTAATGATTTTTATGACATCCCACAATTTTTATATTTATAGGGTGCTGTTTTTAGGCTTTCACATCTAAGTAATTGGCAACACTTTGAAGTTAACTGACAATTGCTTCATAATTATTTTCCCCTGCTTTTATATAATGCCTTAATTACATTAAAAACTAAATATTTAGAACGTGTCATAAACAAAACAAACATGCTCCACGCATAAAATGAAATCCACTAAGTTTCCAATAGAAAAAACTCTGATTTCTTCTGGATTGAATTGCCACCGTGCAAACTGGTGCTAAGTACAGCAATACAAACAAAATCGTCGCCCTGCCCTATCCTGAGGACGTAACCTATTCAGACAATGTCTCATGTAGTATCCTGTGTAATTTACACAGTAATTATCTATGGGAGAAAGGCCCTACTACTCGTTTGCTTGGCGCAGTTCATCAGCACTCTGAAGTTTAGTTTCTGACTTCTAAACAAAAAGTTAACCTCAAAGCATACATACATACATACATAAAGGGTGTTTTTTATAGAGGTATAGAACTTTAAGTCGCAATAAAACAACGATGGATTATTCGATTGACATGAATTTTATTTATCCGAAAGATAATCTTGTGGCATTACATTTTAAATATGATTTCTGGCATATGACCGCCACGGCTGGCGCGGAAGTAGTCCAATCTGGACGTCCAATTTTCGATGACTTTTTCCAACATTTGTGGCCGTATATCGGCAATAATACGGTTGTCTTCCAAATGGTCAAGCGTTTGTGGCTTTACCGCATAGACCAATGACTTTACATAGCCCCACAGAAAGTAGTCTAGCGGTGTTAAATCACAAGATCTTGGAGGCCAATTCACAGGTCCAAAACGTGAAATTAGGCGGTCACCAAACGTGTCTTTCAATAAATCTATTGTGGCACGAGCTGTGTGACATATTGCGCCGTCTTGTTGAAACCACATCTCCTGGACATCATGGTTATTCAATTCAGGAATGAAAAAGTTAGTAATCATGGCTCTATACCGATCACCATTGACTGTAACGTTCTGGCCACCATCGTTTTTGAAAAAGTACGGACCAATGATTCCACCAGTCCATAAAGCGCACCAAACAGTCGGTTTTTCTGCATGTAACGGTGTTTCCACATACACTTGAGGCTTACCTTCACTCCAAATGCAGCAGTTTTGTTTGTTGACGTAGCCATTCAACCAGAAGTGCGCTTCATCGCCAAAACAAAATTCGCTTATGAAAATCGGGAACAACGGTAATCTCGTTTTGGGCCCATTCGACGAATCTACACCTTACTTGATGATCGTTTGGCTTCAATTCTTGCACGAGTTGGATTTTGTAAGCACGCAAACCAAGATCCTTCCGCAAAATCTTCCATAAAGTGGATGGACACAGATCCAATTCCTGTGCTCGATGGCGGATGGACTCATTCGGGTCTTTCTCAATGCTACGCTCTACACTCTACAGCAATAGCTTCTTTTGTACGCACCGTACAGCGTCTCTGGGGATGCGAGTTATCAATAAAAGTAAACGTGGTGCGAAAACGTTCCATGGTTAATCGAATTAACTGCTCTGATGGACGATTTTGTCGACGATAAAATGGGCGTAGTGCGCGATACGTTTTCCGCACAAAACCATTATTTTCGAAATAAAATTGCACTATTTGCAAGCGTTGTTCAGGCGTGAGTCTATTCATGATGAATTGGCAAGCCAAACTGAGAATAAATCACTTGACAGCTGTTAAATCGGTCGCCATCTTAAAAAGTAATGCCAACTTAAAGTTCTATACCTCTATAAAAAAACACCCTTTACATAATTGGTCATTACAAGCCTTCAGTCAGGATTACGACCTAGTTTCTCACACCAATTATGTTGTGTGTATTAATTTTATACATGAGTGGCGGGACCTACAGTTTAAAGTCGACTCCGAACGAGAAACTTTTTGAGAAACTTTTCATGGCAATTTTATTTACTCACAGAGTTTTTGCCAGAAATCTGCTGAGAGGAAGTCGCCGAAGAAATATTTTTTGTATTTTATTTTGATGTCTGGCCTGGGGTTTGAACCCTGGCTTTACGTCTAATAATATCAAAACAAATGACGCAAATTGTACAAATTTTGACAGGAGTTAGGTAAGGAATAATCGTGAAATTCAAAAAGTTGTGCACACTCCGGAGTAGTTTTCTTTTCCTCTCCAATATTTACTTCATTGGTCATTACAATCTCTTAGTCAGGATTACAACCTAGCTTCTCACAGCACCCATGTTATGTGTATCAGTTTTATCCATAAGTTGCGAGACCTACAGTTTAAAGTTGATTTTTGAGAAACTTTTCGTGGTAATTTTGCTCTCCGAGTTTTTGATAGAAGACTAAGAAAAATTTTTCGTTTTGTTCGGGATGTCTGAGCTGGCATTTTGAACCAAATGCTTGCGTCTTATAAGCCAACACACTTCATACTAGACTACGGTGACTTCCTCCTCCATATAGACCCTGTAAATTAATTTTTTGGTAGTATAACGCGTCATAATTTCTTTTAATGATTTCACAGTCGAGGCTATAAATAATTGGAGATTCTTAAGGTTATCATGGTTAACCAGCTCTGTTTGTATTTTTTGTACCATAAAAATCTAACTGTTGTTCTCTTAAATGATCACTACAGGGTGTTACAATTTGCATTTGTATTCAAGAAAACAGAGAGAAAGGGAGGAATTAAAAAACAATTATCTTAGGAATTTAAATTAAATTACAAATAATAGTTACAATATAAATTAAGAAATTAAGCTTAAAAAATTCCACCGATTATGGTATTTTTGTTGATTCGAATTTTTATTATTCATTCATATGTACCACCAAACACGAGTACAAAAGAAATCGTTTGTAAATCTTTAAAAAGAAATTGAAAGAAAACAAAACAAACTTCACCTTAAAAATAAAACAAAAAGAAATTATTTATAGATGAGTATTTAATTTTTTATTATAGAAAAATCATTTTTTTTTGTTTGTTGTTATTGTTGCTTGTTGTTTTAAAGCATTTATTTCGGCGGCTGCATATTTTAAGCAACAGTTTTTGACTTTCGCTAATTTGCTACAAAAAACTTGAGAGAGATGATCAGTTTTATTTCGATTTATTTATTATTTTTAGTTGTTGTTTTTTTTTTGTTTCTTTATTATTTTATTTTATTACTTTTTTTCATGATATTTTTATTTTTTTCTTGTCTTTGGTTCAGACAATAAGTCATGATGAATGCCAGCCACTCCACTTCATATGGCGAAAATCTTTGCTTCTCTTCTCCATTCATGCCGCCTAAGAAAATTTCATTCAACGCACACCACCTGTGTGTAGAAAAATATTTCTGAACAATAGCAGCACTTGTTTCATTATTGTTGTTGTTGTTGTTGCCATTTAATATCGCCCCTTGTTTATCACTTTTTATTTTCATCGTTGGTTGGCAATACAATACAGCAGCACAGCAGCAATACACTCTGTTTTCAACAATACAACAACTTGTTGTACTTGTTGTACTTACTTGTCTGATGACTATTTATTTATTTTTTTTTTGTTGCATTTTTTTATTTTTTATTTTTTATTTTCCTTTAAGTAGAAAGCGAAATAGCGAGTAATCGCTTATTTATGAGACTCTCAAACTTTTATTTGCGTTATAAAAAAAAGGGAAAAACAAAAATAAAAATCTCTTTTAAATGAACAGCAATTTAAAGTGCTCATTGGAGTCTTAAAAATTGTTAAAGTCAAGATGCTAAACATAAAAAATTCAAATTCTAGTTCCTTAATGCTGTTTTATACCGTCATTCGCATAATTTTTATGGCCACCTAAGCGTTGCATGTTAAACTGTGATAGACATTAAACTGCGTTGCCAATTCTTTAATTTTAGAAATTTTTGCGTATATTTCTAGTAGCGAAACCAAATTTATTTTTTTATTATTGTTTGTTGTTAGTTTCCCTTTCTCCTGTTTTTATTCCTTTATTTCGTTTCAGTTTCATTCGTCGATTTTTTCCAGATTCTAGAATGATAGGGTTGCCATAAGTTGTGGCCTAGAAATAACTCCCTTTGTGAAAATGTACTGGGTTATTCAATTTTGTGTATCGCTAAGAAATTTATATTTCTCAATACGTGACTTAGCCAGATTTCTCTATAGTATCCGTTGTTAATGATATTACCTCTGGAGCATCAGGGGTTAGGTAGCTTTCTGGGGAAGGCATTCAAAAATCATGATGAAAATATTTTTTATGTCATTTCCTGTATTCGAACCTAGATTGCTGGTATTTGCTAATAGAAAACTTTAGCCACGACAACATACCACCATCAACATGTATAATGAGGTACAAGAAATCAGTCCTCCATTGGGAATGCTCATTTAACAAGGCAAATTAGAAGAGGCAGACCACAAGGTGGCGTTCCATCATTTGCTGTGTGTATCGAATATCGCTGTGGAGGGCATTATGTGGTTTTAAGGTCCTTGATTAAAGCTTAAAACAAAATGTGCACCAAGATATCTATTTTGAATTTGCTGATCTTGAGCCTGGTTCGACTATCCATACCCATGGGGGCAAACTACCGGGGGTCAAATTTGTTCCATAAACTCTCTTAGAGGGAATAAAGAAAGCAATCATTTCTGAGACTGGCATCAGCAAGGTTTGAGAGCATGAACTTATCATCACATCAACTTTATCAGGTCATGGAATCAATTTTCTTTCAGTGTCAAACAGGACACTGCAGACTGACTGACAGAACGTGCAAACAGTCAGCCATGTTATTGTCCTCTTATTGTTTCTTTGTTTAGACCTTTAAAATTTGAACATCCTACAAGAGCTACCTCTGTTTCACTTTACTTAGACCCCAAATATCAGTCTTAATCGAAATATCTACCACAGGGATAAAGATGTCATTTTGCGCACAAGCTATCCACTTTTAGCGCATTTATCTGCCAGTATTAGTACCCAAATTAACCTCGATCTGTTCCCAGCTAGGCAATACAGTGACCGAAAGCAACTGCGTCAAGTTTAGATCTCCTTTAAATTCAAATGTTTACCTTTAAATTCAGGAATTTTGTCAACAAAAGGCCAACGTTTGAAAATCCCTGATTTTTCTTCAATTTTCATTATTAAACGTCAAATACACACATACACACCTTCTCTCGTATGTGTGTATGTATGTATATGCTGATCAACATCAACTCATCAGACTCTTGGGAACAAGTATCATAAGAAACAAATAACCAAAGCAGTCAGTCAGTCAGCCAACGAGTCTGACAGGCTTGCAGGCGCAAGCCTCAGTCCAGATCTTTTCGATGCAAAAGTAAGCCGCGCCGGCGTTTCATACTTAATCTTCTTTGTCGCTTTACATTTTCGAAGAGTGAAAGTTAAAATGAAAAAAATTAATTCATGGTACGTTCGTTTGTTCGTTCGTTCATATGTTTTTTTATCAAAGCAACGAAAAATTCATAAGAAGATGGAAAAAATTTTAAATTAAAACGCCAAATTAAAGAAAACGCTTTACAAAGCAGCAGCAGCAGCGCAGCAGACGAAGAAAATAACTTTATGGCATTTCACACTTTTTTTGTTGTTTTGTTGTTGTTGCTATTGCTTCTTCTTCTGTGGGTTGTAAACAATGTTTAGCTTTTAAAATCAAATTAATTAACACCGAACCGAACCGAACCAAACCGAAATGAAGTGAACTGAACCTCACCCAAAACCTATACGATCAACAACAGCATCAACAACAAATTAACGACTTTATTTTAAATATTGTTACAGCTACACTTGTTCTCACTCTCTCTCTATCACTCTCGTCCCTAACGAATGGAATTTACCACTTTTTGTTTGTTTATTTATTTATTACAGGTTGAAATGATTTCTTCTTTTTTTTCTTACAACCACAATGTATTGTTCGTAATTTTATATAAGATTGTAATAGTAGTGGTGGTGGTATTTAATCATTTTTCAATCTTTATATTTTTCTTTTTATTTTTTCTCAATTTTATTGCGTCTTTCACCATTCATATGTGTCGATTGTTAATGTATGGCTGCTGTTAAAACATGTTATAATGGTTCAAACGTCAATAACGTCAAATCAAAATTATTTAAGCTGAGTTTTATATGAAAGTTTAAAAACAAGCAACAACACCAACAAAAACAAAATACATCAAATGGCGTCTTTATGGCTGTTATAATTTTTATTTTTAAAATAATAAAAAAAAAAAATTTTTTCTTTCAAATAATTCCGAAGAAAAAATTGTTAAATTTAATAGATAACATGTATGTATTTTACTGTGGCTTTACACACACACACACACATACACACCATCTTTAACATTGTGATTACCACAAAACTACCATACATGTTCTCTTGCTTGTTAACATTCTCTCATCTTGTTTACATTTATACTCATGCATTTGCTGTGTATTACAGTTATTGTTGGGTTGTGTTGTTATTGTTTTTATTAAATGAATGATAGTGATAGTGAGTGCAATTTTAATATATAAACCATCCAAAGAGCAATAATAACATCAAAAACAATAAAAACAAAACAAAACACAATGCAATGCAATGGTATTATTATTATTATTACTCTTTATTCACCACCATACAGCTACAGTTCAAGGAGAACTTGAGCTATTTTTTTATACGTCAACAACTTGCTGTGATTTATGTTCGTTCTTGAAGAACTTTAATTAAAAAAAGCCTTAATTAAACCAATTTTAATAATAAAAAATATAATAAGCACTATTAACCCATTTAAAAAAATAAATAAAATGGAACAAATATTACAATAAAAAAATTTTTTTTTTAACAAAGGCAAAGTATTTAAAAACAAAAAACTCCAAACGTGTGTGTTCTGTCCGTATGGTGGTCGCTGTAGTGTAAATAGTAGTGCTAGATGAGGACGAAAAAATGTTTAACGTTGTCGAATCGAATCACCTTGTTGAACAATTGATGTCACCAAAAGCAGAAATTAATTTCGAAACCATACACTGTCCAGTTAATGGCCAAAAAGGTCCATTATTATATGGCCACAACACTATGAACTGACATTAACGGTTCTTTTATGGATATTTCCAAGAAAATATACGACCTTCAGATCATAACAACAGTTTTAAATGACATTTCCACAATCACTTTTGACATCTTGGAGCAACATTTTTGTTTGTTGATGCTGAACAAATTTTATTTGAAAATATCGGCATTAAAAGCCTGCTGACGTAGCACCTAATTATCAGCATATCTGCTGCTATCACAATGATTTATCGGCTTTAATTGTAGAAAGAAGGGCAAATTCAAATGCATAATACGCCATAATAAGCCACAAGGTTAACCCAATTGCTGAGAACGCCATAGAATCGACAAAGAAGCAATATTTTCGATATGCGTTCATTGCAAGGACGTAGTCTAATAGGTAGAGCGTGGGCTTATTAGACGTAAGGCCACTGTTCAAACCTCAGACCTCTCCAACAAAACGAATTATGAAAATTATTTCTTCGGCGACTTCCTCTCAATAGATTTTTGGTAAAAACTCTCGAGAGTAAATAAAAATTGCCATGAAAAGTTTCTCTAAAATCGATCGCTCGGAGTCAACTTTAAACTGTAGGTCCAGCCGCTCATGCATAAAATTAACACACACAATATCAGTGGTGTGAGAAGCTATGTCATAATCTTGACTGAAGGATTGTAATGACTAATATTGAACGTAGGTAATGCTCTCAGTCTCTTTAAATCTATTTATAAATTTGCCAGTATCTTGCTCAGTTTGTTGATTATGATGACCATAATCAACTCACGTTACTCGAAAAATGGCCATGTTTGGATCAACAATTTTGTGGTTCAAGTTCGTTGCCATACTGGTAAAAATCGGTTTAGATGAACAATGATGATGATGACAATTTAGAAACCACTAAACGGAAAGCCCAATTTTTTTTTAAATCAATAATAATGGTGCACCCTTTCGCTTTTAAACCTGCAATAAAATTTATTTACAAAATTATTCATAAAATCAATTGGTTTTATATTTAGATAACCACATTATTAGTTCTAAAACCAAGTAAACACATACATATATGTATATATATATTGAATATATGTATTAATATTTACTATTTCTGTTATGGTTTAGCATTTGTCACAAATCAAATTAGATTTCATGATCTAATTGCACAGAAAATGGGTGTCGCTTTTATAAATTGTAAACTTCAATGACCGTTCAACAACAACGAATTTTCATGGCCACAATAAATTGTTGACCGATTATGTTATTTAAACACCATTTACTTTTTCTCTGCAGTTATACAACAATTAAACAAATTTTTTCCATTATTTTGTTAAAAAAAAAGTTGTATTCTATTGTATAACAATGAACAATTCCGCATTTCAAGTTTTGATTCTTTTTTTTTAGTTGTATATGTACTATGTATAATTCAAGAAAAATATGTAACTATACTTAGGGAAATTATGGGGAATTTTACAAAATTAATGGTCAGGATCAGAGATCAGCAATGAGTTTTCAAAAAGATGAGTAGAATCGAATCATACTCATAATTTCTTATACTTATACCAAAGAATATGGATATAAAGAATACGCATCATGTAGAAGTAAAATTTCTTATGGCGGGTCGTAACATTACGACCCGCTCTCAATAAAAAAATATTTTTAAAAATCATTTCTTGATGAGGGGGGAGGAAGACAGAAGGAAAATAAACACAAACAAAGAGCGTAACAATGTGTTGCTCTCATCGTACGTATGTACATGTGTATGTATTCTTGTGTTTTTTGATTTAGTTGTCGATAAGACTGCGACAAGAATACATGTGCTGCAGATGCTTTATCATTTTATTTCAGAATAACACTCGAAGAATATTTTGTGTTAAAAATGTTCTGTCATTAGCTGGGCGTATTTTATTTTTTATTTTGTCTCATAGTATAATTTTTTTTAAATGCTTTGGAATGCTCGTTTTTTTTTTATTTTAATAAAAAATGGTTTTTTATTCTTTTTATTTTTATTTATCTAAAAAACATGGCCTAATTTTTAAGCCAAATATGGATAGCTTCATGTTCTTTTAATAATAAAATCGATTTTTTATTTTGTTTTTATTTATCTAAAATTATTAAGCCAAAGATAGACAGCTTTACATATGTATGTTGATGAAATAAAAATAAAAATAAAAATAGAGTATATTACTAACACTTTTCCATGGCTGTAAATAAATAACTTCTCTCAACTTATTTTCTCTCTCTCACTCACTAATCCATAACCATAGGCATGTGTTAACCTAGAGGAAAATTGTTAGTAATAATTTCAAGTCTACTTATTAACCCAATGATATGTATATGTGATCGGAAAATATAGAAAAATTGTACTGCACTAAATCCCTAAAGAGGCCGTATTTAACTTGGCAAGTATTCTTCCAAAAATCGAACTCATTTCTCATTGATATTAGTGAATACTACTGTGATATTTCTTTGGGTGTATCACTGAAGTCTAAAAAAGCGATATGAACTCTCTTCTTTAGAAGCTGAGAAGATTTTTACGCTCTTTTTAACGAACATTCTTTATGTTCGTGTCCTATGTGTGTAAAAAGCCGAAGATGTTCTTACCCTGAGGGACATTGGTGCCGACGTCTGTTTTTAACACCAGAAAAATAAATAAAAAACTGGTCAAACAACATAAACGCACGATGAGAACAACGCATTGTTACGCTCTTGGTTTCTGTATCCTTCCCTTCTATCTTTCCCCCCGCGTCATGAAATATTTTTCAAAAATATTCCAGAATATGTTAAAATGCGCATTCTTTCTACTTTATTTTCTTTGCTTATACGCATTCATACTTATTTAGATATCATGAAACCTCCTCTACTCATATTCAAAATTTGAAGTACTCATCATATTCATACTTAACAACACGTATGATGTTGTTGATTTCGACTCTCCATAACTTAGCATATACACAAAGCACAAAATAAGTATGAATCGCGTACGAACACTAAAATACTCACTAGAAGGTTGTGTGTTTTCTCTGCTTGCTGCTCTGTTTTTTTTTTTTGCTTAGGTGTCTTTTTTCTTTTTTGTAACTAAGACTGTAAATTTTGATGAATGATTCGAGTCACTCGTATCATTTATAAGTATTTTTCTAAAGTTATGAATATAAATGAGTAGGCTGGCTTATGAATCAAACATATTTCGAATGGTATGAGTTTGATGTCAACGTTGTACGCATACTCAATTCAACCTGTACTTATAAATCAACGTTGTAGTGAGTACGAATGTCGACTCACTTATATTCGAATTTTCATGAGTGCTTTTGAGTAGCGAAAAAAACGATTCATTGCTGACCTCTGGTCAGAATTACAATCTAGCTTCTCATACCACCCATGTTGTGTGTGTTAATTTTATACATGAGTGACGGTACCTCCGAGAACAGTTATAACAGTTTTCGTTTAATATGGGGCCTTCCGAAAAGGAAATTTGAAGCTTACTTGCTCAAGCAAATTGTGAAATTAATTTCCTTTTGTTTAATCTTGCTTAGCCCCTAATAGGCAAATAAAAATCCAATTCTTTTTTCTATTTAAGAAGCCGTTTGAGTAATCTGGATTGTATTCCCCCTAACAATTTATATGCAAGTCACTTATATATGACTAATGGGATTAATATTCTTTAACTGTTTAAAAAACAAATACTCTCTGATAAAAGTAGTCGCTCTATTAATGGCACCGTGAATTTATGACACTGTTTTGGAAAGTTAGTCTGGCATGAAAATGAAGATAACAATTTTTGGTTTGCTTTGGTTTGGTTTTATAAAATTAAATATTGAGTGTGATTTTTTATTATAATTGTATATACACATGTATGTTTAAAAAAAAATTACACAAACACTAATTTTTCTTTCCTCTCTTTTTTTTTTTGAAAATTATTTGTTTTTAAAAACTTTTTTTAACAATTTTATGGTATAATTATAATTGGAATAACAAAACATAGTGATTCATTAATTATTAACAATTTTAAAGGGAATAATGTTTAATTGTTAACACTGTTGTTATCGTTGTTGTTGTTGTTGTTACGTTTAACTTTTAAATAAAATGTTTTGGTCAAGGTCGATAGAAAATTGGGCATTTCTTTCATTTGATTCAGAGCCTCATATTTAGCATTCGATTGATATTCATACGCCACTTTACGATTTACAGCCGTTAATAAACGCAACAATTCAGCACCGCTTGCGGACAAAGCTACTGTGGCAGAGGCCTCATCAAGCACCGAACATAAGCTTTGTATGAACCAAGAACCATTTTCAACATTACGAAACGAATAGTATTCTAAAAAGAGAGGAAAAATCAACAACAATAATAAGAAAAGAAAAATGAAAAGAATTACGGAAATGGTTGCTTGTACAAGAAATTAAATGTTTAAAACTCCAAAAGAAAAAAAAAAGAAAAATAAATAATAATGATGATGGCAATGATAAAAATAAAAAGAAATACAATGAATAGAATAAATAAATGAATGAATGACTGACTGAGTAAAGTAAGTTTGTTGTGTTTAATGTTTAAGCGCTAACAAATTGAGTTCAGTTCAGTTACACTTTAATACGTTTAACCTACTTTCGAATGTGGAATACATAACCAACATGTCGGCTGTATTTGGTATGGCATACGTAATTGTGGGTGGCTTCTCCGGTTCTGCACTTACATTCAGTTCACGTGACATGGGAGCAAATGTTGTCGTAAATTGTACAGCCTTTTCAAGATTTTCACCACGACAAGCCTGTGTATTGAAAAGAGAAAAATTATTTTATATTATTTATTCTATAAATTTATAGTCATTTTTAATTAAATTTAAACATTAAACTTAATTTTTTAACAATTTAAATTAATAATAACAAATGAAATTGTTAAAATTTTTTACAAACACGTTGTATGTTACTGCAATATAGAACAACGGTTTTCCATATCCATTTGAAACTATTGGCATCACTAATTTAAGAAGTAAATAAGGAAGCCGGGTTGCCATGTTGTGTATAAGATGGAATCTGTATTTGGTTCCTTGACCACAAGACCAGCGTTGCCATTTGCCAAGTTTTCCCTTTTTTCCAAGTTTTTTGAGATGCGAAAAAGTTTTCATTAAAATTAAAATAAAACAAGTTTTTTCGAAAAATTCAAAATTTCAATAAATTCAACAATAACACGAAATATTTATATTTTTATATAAAATTTTGTGTATTTTATTCGTCCCGGGCATAAGTAGCAAAGAAACACCAATAGAGGACACCGTTCTCCGGTGTTTCCTTTAAAAATGTTGATACTTTTGTAGAAAACAAGTTTTTTTTTTTGTAAAAAAAAGTTTTTTTCCCAGAAATAAAAAGTTTTTTAAAAAAATTACTGGCAACACTGCACAAGACCAATTTCCATGAAATATTTAATTCACTTATTTACTAACTCCAATTATCCGTGAATGTTTTTCTGGAGTACTTCATAAAATTTTACAAAAACACGACAGTTTTTTTTTGCACTCACCTGTATGAAAAATAATTTCGGTTTGTTGATTAGCGATTTACAATTTTCACCTAAGAATGGATTCCACAAACGTTCCACCGGATATGGCAAATCGCGAGCATACACTTTACCTTCCATGCCATGTGACATGACGGCCACAATAATACAATCATTATTGGTATGATCCTCCTGGGCAGCTGGAAAAGAAAAAGGAAATACATTAGTGGTCTTGGTTTTTTTAACTTCTGTTATCGATATTTCTTTATGTTTGCCCCTTAAAACAATTCCTACTCTATGATCTTTGAGAAATTGTTTTTACTATCTGTATTTGAAGGTGTTTTAAAAAGAAATCTAATATTTTTATGTGAAGTTCAAGAGTTTATTTAGCTTACTTAGGTGGTAGAGTTTCCATTCAGAGTTATTCTTTCATAGAAATCCTATTTCTATTTTTATTTAAAATTTCCTATCGAAACTATAAAATTATTAGTTAGAGATGGGAAAAAATGGTAATCAATTGGTTTTAATTCCGAACTTTAAGCTATCGGTACAACAGCCTGCAGCCACGGAGGACTCACTATTGGAATGTCGCTGTTTAAGAACATAATTCTTATCCTATCCTAAAAACGGCTGCCTATATTGTCTAAGAAGACAATGCTAAGGGGTCATACGTCCAGAGGTCATATAGTGAGTGCATTGTGCTAGAACCACAATAGGAATAGTTTGTGGAAAGTCGAGAAAAAGGAGTAGTATTTGCAGGCATTTGTATGTAATCTGTTTATATTGCAAGTGGTAGGAAAAGCGTTCAGGTAGTGCAGTTAAAAAAAATTCTCTCTGTAAAGCAATACTGAGTGCCAGTAACCAATCGATTACGATAAAAAATAGACCACAAGACAGACAAGTGCTATGTAAAAGTATTCGATTTTCAGGTTCAAATCTATCAGTTTCCTTACAACGAATCTCGTAGTTGCATCTTTGCTGTAGTGCCCCAACTACATTGGGATGAGGCTCTAATAAATCACAGGAGTTGACATTGATGCACCACATGAATTCTATGTTCGAATGACTTTTTTTTAGCACAAAATCTTATCTTTTTAAGCGTTAGTCCAGCGTGATGCGAAAGCACCTCTACAACCAGTGGTGTTGTCGAGCCGGAACGCTCCGGAACGTCGTTCCGGTACTTCCTTTTTAGACAGGAACGCGTTCCGGAAATAAAGCTGATTTCTGATAAAGAGAATTGGCTGACGTTTTGAAAAAAAAATTAAAAAGAATTGCTGATTTTTTTCCAATTTTTTACGAATTTTTATATGTATTTTTATAAACCGAACCCGCACCGGAACAAAAGCCGGAACGAACCGGCTTGTTTTTCCGAACCGTGAACCAGAGTCCGGAACGCGTTCCGGCAAAAAAAAATTATCACAACACCACTGTCTACAACTCGAACTATAGTTTGCAAAAATGGAATTGCTTTGACTGCCTCTTATATTTCACAATGTTATAAATAAGATAAATGCAATAAATCGTTAGAATACACAATAAAGATATCGATAAATCAAAAAAAAAAACAATCGTACCGATTTAGTATACACACATATGTTTGTTGTTTAGTCAATTTGCAATTCTTCTTTTAAATCCACTTCTAAATGCATTTGTTTGTTGGTGTATTAACTATTATTGCCACTCACTGTATAATTATTTGAATGTAGTTTATCGGTTATTTCGTTCCGTTTTCTTTTTTTCTATTTTTCTAATACCCATGGAGATAACACAACCTTGTTTGCAAGTATTTATTTCTGTTTTTTTTCCTCTGTTTTTTTTTCACACTGATTTCAAATGCCACAACATAAGTAATTACAGAGCTTTTTTTCACAATCGATTTTATATTTTATTAGGTATATAGACCACCACTCTAAACTCTAGATACATAGATACAATAACAACAACAAAGAAAATAAAAACTAATTCAAATTTGTTGCACTCACTTTTCTTTAAAACATCAGTCAGTTCAGCAAATGTCAAATCATTATAGACCCTCACATCGTAACCATAATTCTGTAGAGTTTTTTCCATGGCATCACGATCTTGTTCGGTGCCCACGCGCTGTTTTTGACCTTTGACATCTTTGTGATTGAAGACCAATGCAATGCCTGCATGGGGATTATTGCAATTGTATTCATCTTCATCGGTGGGCCGTGAGATAATGATCTTTTTTTCGGGTGCCGAAAGCGCACCATCTTCTGGTTGCAATAGATTCTGTTCTTTGTTTGTAGCCGCCCCATGGGAGTAATTGGCATCGGCCTTATCATGTTTGTCTTTTTTCTTGCTTTTGAATAGCGTAAAATCGGTTTCGTCCATGTTATCGGCGGCGATGTTTATCGTTTTACCGTAAACAAGTTACTAAACTTGTAATCAGTAGTCAATTCTTGCATACGGGTTCAGTAGTGTTTTCGCTCTAATGGCAGTTGTTATCTTATCTTTTGCCAAAAAGAAATTTTTTTTTTGTTTCATAGAAACGATTTGATTTCGCTCAATTAATTTATTGAGTATTTTAAAAGAAATAAATTTCGAAAGAGAAAAATGAGAAAAGAACTTTGACAGCGTTTAAATACTGCATTTATCGAGTTTTTAAGTTGACAGTTTTAAATGAGAAAATTCGTTGTGGTCCTGTTCTGTCTCTACTGTTAGGCGTTATCTCAATGTACATAGTACAAGTATTGGGTGTAACAAAAAGTTATGATTGAAATTGTTAGATCTATAGAGAAGGGAATGACATAAGGTCATAATGGAATACAACACTTAATTGGTGAATTCGATCTGTTCTTATTTGAATACTGTATTCAAACGATAAAATTGTTTCTAGCAGATTATGGAACTGATCAGTTAGCAGGTTAATCAGCTTGTAATGAATAAATCCGTTCCCATCTCATCGACATGGCAAGTCCACCAACTTGTTTGCCCTCAATGCAAGCTTAGTAACAGTTTGTGAAAAATCTGGAATGTTCGTGAATTTCTGTGTTCATAAGACCAATCGTGTATTCTGCCCGAAAAATATAACCAATCCTGAAGTATATTTAATTGGCACTTCATATGAAAGATATTTATTACCTGACAGCCTTGCCAGATTGACAGTTTAGAAACTGCATACTATATAGATAACCTCGTATTTTAATACTTGAGGAGTTAACGTTTTAAAATGAACAACAATGGTGCACCCCTTTTGCTTTGAAAACTGCAATAAAATTTATTTAAAAAATTATTCATAAAATCAATTGGTTTCCTATTCAGGTAACCAAATAAAGGGTGTTTTTTATAGAGGTATAGAACTTTTCAAGATGGCTACCGATTTAACAGCTGTCAAGTTATTTATTCTCAGTTTGGTTTGGCAATTCATCATGAATAGACTCACGCCTGAACAACGCTTGCAAATAGTGCAATTTTATTTCGAAAATAATGGTTCTGTGCGGAAAACGTATCGCGCACTACGTCCATTTTTTCGTCGACAAAATCGTCCATCAGAGCAGTTAATTCGATTAACCATGGAACATTTTCGCAATACGTTTACTCTTATTGATAACTCGCATCCCCAGAGACGCTGTACGGTGCATACAGAAGAAGCTATTGCTGCTGTAGAGCGTAGCATTGAGGAAGACCCGAATCAGTCCATCCGCCATCGAGTACAGTAATTGGATCTGTGTCCATCCACTTTATGGAAGATTTTGCGGAAGGATCTTGGTTTGCGTGCTTACAAAATCCAACTCGTGCAAGATTTGAAGCCAAACGATCATCAAGTAAGGCGTAGATTCGTTGAATGGGCCCAACACGAGATTACCGTTGTTCCCGATTTTCATAAGCGAATTTTATTTAGCGATTAAGCGCACTTCTGGTTGAATGGCTACGTCAACAAACAAAACTGCCGCATTTGGAGTGAAGGTAATCCTCAAGTGTATGTGGAAACACCGTTACATCCAGAAAAACTGACTGTTTGGTGCGCTTTATGGGCTGGTGGAATCATTGGTCCGTACTTTTTCAAAAACGATGGTGGCCAGAACGTTACAGTCAATGGTGATCGGTATAGAGCCATGATTACTAACTTTTTCATTCCTGAATTGAATAACCATGATGTCCAGGAGATGTGGTTTCAACAAGACGGCGCAACATGTCACACAGCTCGTGCCACAATAGATTTATTGAAAGACATTTTTGGTGACCGCCTAATTTCACGTTTTGGACCTTTGAATTGGCCTCCAAGATCTTGTGATTTAACACCGCTAGACTACTTTCTGTGGGGCTATGTAAAGTCATTGGTCTATGCGGTAAAGCCACAAACGCTTGACCATTTGGAAGACAACATTCGCTGTATTATTGCCGATATACGGCCACAAATGTTGGAAAAAGTCATCGAAAATTGGACGTCCAGATTGGACTACATCCGCGCCAGCCGTGGCGGTCATATGCCAGAAATCGTATTTGAAATGTAATGCCACAAGATTATCTTTCGGATAAATAAAATTCATGTCAATCGAATAATCCATCGTTGTTTTATTGCAACTTAAAGTTCTATACCTCTATAAAAAACACCCTTTAGATACATATGTACATACATATGTACGTTGTATGTATGTATATCCAGTATTTACTATCTTTATTATTAGCATTTGTCACAAATCAAATTAGATTTCATGATCTAATTGCAAAGCAAATGTATTCTTTCAGGGCCACAATAAATTGTTGACCGATTATATTATTTAACACCGTTTACTTTTTCTCTTCAGTTAGTAATTCAGCAATTAAACAATTTTTTTTTCTATATTTAACAAAACAGAAACAGTATTTTATTGTATACATATGATTAATTCCGCATTTTATTTATTTATTTATTTCACTGTAAAAAAATAGGGAACGGAGAGCATATAAAACCAGTAGAAATATTTATGATTTTGCTTAAATGTTGTTCTAGAGTGATTACTATTTTGTCGAGACTTCGTTGCTAGGTTAAATAAGTAGGCACCGTCTAGGCATGCACTGAATCTGGTATATTTTAACACACTGTTTGCTCTCTACTTTCCAAAGCTTGTCAAAATTTGTGTAACATTTTCCACGGATTGCTGTTTTAACCTCATTCCAAAGATTCTAGATTTAAAAATAGTACGAGTCAGTCTAATAATACCTTGATATTGTTATCGTGGGACCATTTCTTACTGCACTTTGCAGTATATTTTGGATCGTTATCCTCATGAAACATCCATTAAAGGTCATATTTTCTTCGACATAAGGTAACATGTCGTAGTCTAATAGGTAGCCTGTTTGCTTATTAGATGAGAGACCTTGATTCAAGCCCTAGAGCAGATATCTCGTACAAAACGAAAAATTTCCTCGGCGACATCCTCTCAACATGATAAATTAAAAAAAATGTATATATTTCTTAGGCGACTCCCTCTCGGTGTGTTCTGACAAATTATTAGAGAATAAATAAAATTGCTGTCGTTTGGAATCGACTTTAAACTGTAGGATCTGTCACTCATGGATTAAATTAATGCACATATAACATGGGTGGTGTTTAAAGCTAGGTTTTAATACTCACTAAAGAGTTGTAATGACACATTAAGTAAGGATTACGACGGACTACAACACAATCTGCAAATACATTTTATACGATATGATCTTATACTGCAGCATGAATATATATGAATATATACATACATAATTGGTCATTACAACTTTCAGTCAGTATTACGACCTGGTTTCTAACACCACTTATGTTGTGTGTGTGTTAATTGTATACATGAGTGGTGGGACCTACAGTTTAAAGTCGACTCCGAACGATAGATTTTTGAGAAACTTTTCATGGCAATTTTATTTACTCTTAGGAGCTTTTGCCAGAAATCTGCTGAGAGAAAGTCACCGAAGAAATACTTTTTGTATTCTTGTTTTGATGTCTGGCCTGGGGTTCGAGCCCCTGGCTTTACGACTAATAAGCCAACACACTACCTACTAGACTACGGCGACTTAATGAAGCTTGTACACAGTGTTTATTAGTCTCCTTACGTTATGAAGATCTCAATCGAATTAAAAAATATATTTCTTGCCAATAACCACAGCGTACTAGGGCCATTAATCTTTTAGAGATTTGTCATAATTTTGTTTTTTATTCTCTTTTATACCACTGCTTATCACAGGATTCCCTGAACCACCATTTATATACAAACAGTGAGCGTCAAAAGAAACTGTACACTAAAAAAAATATACATTAATAAATTACCGTTATTTTTATTTTAAAATTGTTTCATTAACAGTTTTTTAAATTGAAACGAAAAAAAAAATTAGAAAAAATTTCAAAATATTGTTAAATTTGTTCGGGCACTCTCCTTAAGTGATAAAAGTTGAGTTTGCTGATTATTAGAATTTTATCCTTAGTGTACAGTTTTTTTTTTTACCCTCACTATATGCTAGGGTAGGCGTATTATATACCATTTCTTCTAAAATGTCATAAAAAAAACCCTCTAAATATTGTTACCATGAATTTATGACACTGCTTTGGAAAGTTAGTGCTGAATGGAAATGAAGATAACAATTTCGGTTGGTTTTATAAAAAGAAAGCATAGTGTGATGTTTTATTATAAATACACCAACACTATATGTTTTTCTCTTTTTTTGTCTGTTTTTTAATTATTTGCTTAAAAAACTTTTTACAATTTTTGGGTATAATTATAATTGGAATAACAAAACATAGTGATTCATTAATTATTAACAATTTTAAAGGGCATAATGTTTAATTGTTAACACTGTTGTTAACGTTGTTGTTGTTGTTGCGTTTAACTTTTAAATAAAATGTTTTGGTCAAGGTCGATAGAAAATTGGGCATTTCTTTCATCTGATGGAGTGCCTCATATTTTGAATTCGATTGGTATTCATATGCCACTTTACGATTTACAGCCGTTAATAAACGCAACAATTCAGCACCGCTTGCGGACATAGCCACTGTGTTAGAGGCCTCATCAAGCACCGAACACAGGCTTTGTATGAACCAAGAACCATTTTCAACATTACGAAATGAACAGTGTTCTAAAAAGATAATTAAAAAAGGATGACAGTTATGGAAATATAGAAATTTAATGATTGAGACATGGAACAGAAATGCAAACAGAATAGTGAAACTTTCTTATATGGTTGGTTGAAACACCAGCTCAGAAAGAAATTAGGAAAGGTATGAATAGAATTATGCAATGTAGGAATCTAGTAATTACTAAATGATGGAATGAATGAAACAGTTGGCTTGGCGTTCACCAATTGATTTCAGTTCAGTTACATTTTAATACGTTTAACTTACTTTCGAATGTGGAATACATAACCAACAGGTCAGCTGTATTTGGTATGGCATACGTAATTGTGGGTGGTTTCTCCGGTACTGCACTATACATACATGCATACATTCTATCGCTTCTTCTAAGTGTCCTATATTGTACAGCTTTTTCAACGTTTTCACCACGGCAAGCCTAAATATTTGAAAGAAACAGAAAAAAAAACATATTTTTTAATAATTTTAAACATGAAACTTAATTTTCCATAATTTTTTTTTGCATAAGATTCATAAAACTCACTCACCTGTATGAAAAATAATTTCGGTTTGTTTATTAGCGTTTTGCAATTTCCACTCAAGAATGGATTCCATAGATATTCCACCGGATATGAATTATCACGAGCATACACTTTACCTTCCCTACCATGCGACATTACGACCACAATAATACAATCATTATTGGTATGATCCTCCTGGGCAGCTGGCAAAGATAAGGAAATACATTAGCATTCTAAATAATACTAAAATCAATAAAAAGTCAAAGTGATAAAAAATATCAATAAATTAGGATAAAAGCATTGAAACCGATTTAGCCTATGTTTGTTGGATATTTCGTTGAGAAAACTGCTGTAAAAAATCAGTTTTTCCTTAATTTTACCTTTTAAACGCATTTGTTTTTTGGTTTATCAAACATTTTTGCCACTCGCTGTAGAATTATCTGCACGTAGTTTATCGATTATTACATTGCATTTTTTATTTTCTAATACTCTTGGAGATAATATTTCTGTTTTCTCACACTGATTTCAAATGCCACCCATTACACTACAGGTAGATACAACAACAACAAAAATAAAAGAAAATATAATTAAAAATTGTTGCACTTACTTTTCTCTAAAACATCAATCAGTTCACGAACTCTCAAATCATTATAGACTCTCACATCGTAACCATAATTCTTTAGAGTTTTTTCCATGGCATCACGATCTTGTTCAGTGCCCAGCCGTCGTATGTGACCTCTGACATCTTTGTGATTGAATACCAAAGCAATGCCTGCATGGGGATTATTGCAATTGTATTCATCTTCATCGGTGGGCCGTGAAATGATGATCGCTTTTTCCGGTATCACAACCCAACTATCTTCTGGTTTCACTAGATTCTGTTCTTTGTTTGCAGTCCCCTCATGGATGTAAGTGGCATCGGCCTTATCCTGTTTTTCTTTTTTCTTGCTCTTGAATAGCGTGAAATCGGCTTCGTCCATGTTATATTCTCTGATGTTTATCGTTTTACTGCAAATAAGTTGGATAACTTGTACGCGGCCGTTAGTTTTTCGCTGTAATGCCTAAACTTATATGATTTGATTTCGTTTAATTTATTAAATTTAGAATAAGGAATGCGATAAGAAATACTATAATGTGTTGTGTTCAAGAGAAATCGCTGTTTTTATCGATTTTCTAAGTGCCTGTATCTCAATATACATACGTGTATATTGGGTGTAACAAGAAGTTATGGTTGAGATTGTCAGATGTAAGAAGTCACAAGCTGAACGCATACAGCATGTGTTATAGACGTCTACCAAAAAAGTTGAACCTGTGCATCAATAGCACTGTATTGGAAATTTTAGATTAGAAAAGAATATAATGAAAAATCAGTGGCCATTGGCCATGACTTTTTTCATTTTATATTCTTATAAATAGGTGGGAGTAGCGTGGTGGTGTGGCAAAAGGGATTCTCTTCAAACTTTAATCTCTTTGCAAATAATCCATTCAGAAAGCTCACTGGCCTCCTTGAAAAAGAGTTCTAAAAACAACAAACCCAATATAACGAACTATGGCAACCCTGCCATTCTAGAATCCGCTACAGTAGATACATTACATGCTTATCGGTATTGTTTGATTATTAAAACGGAAACAAAGCAGAAAAATAAAAAGAAGATGGGAGAGCCATCATATTCCTTAATGGATTTGATTTAAAAATGGACTGATGAGTTGCTATCAAACGTTTTTGAGAAACCATCTGTCTTAAATGATTCCAAACAGTCATGTGGTTGCAGTTAGTTGCGTGCGCCATCTTGTGGCATCTGTCGACAACGAAACCACTCTTGGCTCTGGCGTTCACTCATTGCATCCTTAATCTACACTTTACGTTAGCATAGCAGACACTTAATACAGAGGCACAACCAGCACTTTAAAAGTTTGAAATGCACTCATCATATTTGTCTCTTGTCACACGACTAGCTTCACATGCCTGCTAATGTGAAACCTCAGGATCTTTTCAGTATGAAACTTCAAAGACGAGACTAAGCTTCAATATGAATAAATGTTCAGTAAGGCGCTGTAACGCCCTGAACACTACAAAATTCAAATCACATCGACTGGGGTTAGGAAAAGCTAAGGTAAAAACAGGGAAACAGGAGCAAAGTTGGTCTCCCTTCCTTGCTTAATATAAAGAATAGCAATTGAATTGGGTTCAGAACTGTTATACGGATTTGAAGCTGCTAAAATATAAACTTTATAGCTTAAAAGGCATTTAAATTTTTAGCATGTATTAATGGAACGAAAGTATTTCCCCTTAAACACTGACAATTTTAAGAAAATAACAGTATTTACTTAGTATTGTGACATGTTTTCTGAATTCAATATTTATTCAATTAGTGTTTTGATTGCCCGTGTAATGATTGCCAAATGCAGTAAAACCGTACTTAAGCATTCAACCCTGCACCCAGTATATACTTAAAAAGTGCTAAAGAGTAACTGTTTTGTAAATACACATTTCTAACCATTTAAAATGCATGGCAGGTAATTGAAATTAAATAAAATAACGGTAAAAATTTATTTGTTTTGTTTTCTTTTTTTTTGGAAAAGACAAGTTTTTGGCATTTTACCAAAAAGGAAGGAAATTATCGAAATGTTTAAAATAGAAATCCATACTTAAGTTTATTTTGTTTTCTTTTTTTTTATATTTTTGTTCACTTGTGTTTTTATTTTTATTAAAACATTTCAAAGAAGAAGAAGATAAAAAGTAAAAAATGTCTCGTCTAGTGGTTTTCACTTTTTATGGGTGCGGTAGCAGAAATCGCATAAAAATACATCCAAAACTTACAAGCAAGCGTACACACACGCAAAGTAATCGAAGATTTTTTTTCTTTAAATTTAATTTTATTTATTACTCATAAGCCACAAGGTCACGTCTGCCTGCAGTGGTGGTCTTGTTAATTTTCGCTTCAAAATATTGTTCATAAAACACCACAATTCAAGTTAAGTTTTTATATTCTTCCATTAAGAAGTCTTTACCAAAAAAAAAATAGTTACGTTAACCGATATTTGAAAGGTTTGTTTCGTTTTCGTTTTTTGTTTTGATTTTGTTTTAACAATAATTGAAAGTCTTAAAAAATTGTTTAAACATTCTAGTGCTTAAATGCCCTTCACTTAATGTTCCAAAAATTCATCACAATATTTTTTTGTTTTTTTGGCCACATGCCGAAATAAATAATGAAATGAGCCATCAGCATAGAATGGCCAAAAATTTGTATTGAAAAGATTGATTGAATTGTACAAAGCTGAACTGAACTAAAGCAATATTAAGGTTAGTCTCAGTACGTTAATATAAAACAAGGTTTAGTACTGTATAGCAAATAATTAATAACCCGGAATACTTTCAAAAGATATCTTTACACTGGTATTTTAAAAATTTTATTTTTTCACACCAAAAAACCCATAAGGGATCAAAGTTTTACTTCACTTTTATTACCGTTTATGAATCGTTTGTTCGATAAGAAAGAGATTTTTAGAATAAATGTAGACGTTGCTCTAACGTAAATCTAATGCATCGGTTTAGGTACATAAAATAAAGAAATTAACCACAAAGCAATTGTTAGTTGTTAAAGCGGCAAATGCAAAAAAAAACCAAAAACAGCTTTGCCAACTTAAAAATGTTACAAAAAAAGATTTCGAAATCTACTGTAGTCGTTACCTAGAAGGATCGAAAGATTTCAATATCAGGCGAACAAAATTTTGAATTTTCTATGTATAAAGGTGAAATGACGTCATACCAGTAGTTTGGCAAACCCTTAAGCATAGGAGAATTCACGTCATTTAGCGGGCAGTCATGCACAGGTCGTTACCTTTAGTTCAATCATTCTTGGTCGGTACAAATCGCTACCGGCAGCTAACAGGCGGTTTAACTTTGAACTTCTGGATCGACTGCATGGAAACCAAACATAGTTTGGTGTTCGATTTGTAGCACTTTGGGTCGTCATTAGTAGACGGTGGCCTGCATTTGTATTTAGACCCCATCTATAACAGAAAGGTGTAGATCATATAATGCTATTGAAATCATTTAACATGGTCCGCATAATCCTGATCTTCAGGTAGAAATTTTTGCTGAAGCTCCTTTTCACATTAAGCTTTGCCTTTTCGATTTTGTTTTTCTTGTACTGAAAAAATCCACGCGTTTTTGAAACGACAGCGGGTCCGTATACGAAGGCCTGCACATTTTCGAGAGTACGAATGGACTTTGTATAAATTCTCATTTTAAAGCAATTCTTCATACGCGTGAGTTTATATGTAAATACACATGCGCGTAATCGAGATGTTCCAAATGGTCAATAGGACCCCAGCGAATCTCCCTACTAGACTGATCCACTGATGCCATAATGCGGCCTCTAACAATATTAAATAATAAGGGTGCTACACAGCCTCAAGCACTACTTATAACAACCCTATCACCAGGTTTATTTTTATATTAGAGACGGCAGTTTGCATCGAGCTATATAGTGATCTTGTGTTTGGCAAAACGTTTACTTTAATGTGTATATACGTGCATAACACACATGCATAATTGGGCATTACAACCCTTCAGTCAGGATTACGACCTAGCTTCTCACACCACTTATACTGTGTGTATATTAATTTTATATATGAATGACGAAACCTACACTTTAAAGTTGACTACGAATGCCAGATATTGGCAATTTTATTTGTTCTCAGAGTTTTTGCCACAAATCTGCTGAGAGGAAATCGCCGAAAAAAATATTTTTCGTATTTAGTTTTGAGGTCTGGACTGAGGTTTGGCCTCATGTCTAATAAGCCAACACACTACCTACTATACTACGGCGATTTCGATATATTGTATGCGATGGCCAGCGGAAAAAACTAATGACAGTAGCTTGATGCTGATATTAAAAAAAAATAAAAATTTTATATAAAATATAGGTTAACACTTATTCATATCTACTGTAGCTTGTAATATGTATGCACACTTGTCGCTGTCATCAGCAAAATCTTGTGTCAAAAATTATGATTTTTTTTGATTGCAGCAAACCCTCTTGTAGTCGTAACAGTGTGTAAAAATAAAGGGTGTTTTTTATAGATGTATAGAACTTTAAGTTGGCATTACTTTTCAAGATGGCGACCGATTTAACAGCTGTCATCATGAATAGACTCACGCCTGAACAACGCTTGCAAATAGTGCAATTTTATTTTGAAAATAATGGTTCTGTGCGGAAAACGTATCGCGCACTACGTCCATTTTATCGTCGACAAAATCGTCCATCAGAGCAGTTAATTCGATTAACCATGGAACATTTTCGCACCACGTTTACTCTTATTGATAACTCGCATCCCCAGAGACGCTGTACGGTGCGTACAGAAGAAGCTATTGCTGCTGTAGAGCGTAGCATTGAGGAAGACCCGAATGAGTCCATCCGCCATCGAGCACAGGAATTGGATCTGTGTCCATCCACTTTATGGAAGATTTTGCGGAAGGATCTTGGTTTGCGTGCTTACAAAATCCAACTCGTGCAAGAATTGAAGCCAAACGATCATCAAGTAAGGTGTAGATTCGTCGAATGGGCCCAAAACGAGATTACCGTTGTTCCCGATTTTCATAAGCGAATTTTGTTTAGCGATGAAGCGCACTTCTGGTTGAATGGCTATGTCAACAAACAAAACTGCCGCATTTGGAGTGAAGGTAATCCTCAAGTGTATGTGGAAACACCGTTACATCCAGAAAAACTGACTGTTTGGTGCGCTTTACGGGCTGGTGGAATCATTGGTCCGTACTTTTTCAAAAACGATGGTGGCCAGAACGTTACAGTCAATGGTGATCGGTATAGAGCCATGATTACTAACTTTTTCATTCCTGAATTGAATAACCATGATGTCCAGGAGATGTGGTTTCAACAAGACGGCGCAACATGTCACACAGCTCGTGCCACAATAGATTTATTGAAAGACACGTTTGGTGACCGCCTAATTTCACGTTTTGGACCTGTGAATTGGCCTCCAAGATCTTGTGATTTAACACCGCTAGACTACTTTCTGTGGGGCTATGTAAAGTCATTGGTCTGTGCGGTAAAGCCACAAACGCTTGACCATTTGGAAGACAACATTTGCCGTATTATTGCCGATATACGGCCACAAATGTTGGAAAAAGTCGTCGAAAATTGGACGTCCAGATTGGACTACATCCGCGCCAGCCGTGGCGGTCATACGCCAGAAATCATATTTAAAATGTAATGCCACAAGATTATCTTTCGGATAAATAAAATTCATGTCAATCGAATAATCCATCCATGTTTTATTGTAACTTAAAGTTCAATACCTCTATAAAAAACACCCTTTACAATATCAACCTACATACAGTGGAACATTTGATTTTTAAAACTGACAGATCAGATGTAAAATACATGTCATGTAAGAGGATCTTTAACAAAAAAAAAAAAAACAACCTTGTATTTATCATTTTATGATAGTTTCCCAATAAACTTGGCCTTATAAGTATGTATTGTTCTACACATTAAAGGCAATTTGACATTTTAAATTGCCTGTTGATGGCTGTGTAAACAAACAATAACGATATTAACCGTTAAATGGCATAAGGGTTACTACCCATCACTTATCAAGTGTTGTCGATATTAACAAAAGAGCACAGTTGAATTTGAAATCTTTTTTCTTCTTCTTCTTGTCTGTTGTTTTTCTTTTGTTTTTTATTTTACAAAATGTTATTTTGCTACACACACATTTAAATAATATTTTAATTATTTTTATATGTGTTACAATGAATGATTTTTATTTAGAGTTTTAACCGGTAGGTTGGTATTTAAGACTTAAAAGCAATTAATTGTGTTTAAACTTTGTTACTTTTTCTGTATATACAGTCTATAGACCAAGTTGAACTATGGTAAAGGAAATTAAAATAAAATAAAGTGCTTCATATGGAACTTGAAAAAAACAATGTATTTACATGCTTTAAATGCTATTTAAAATAGTACAAGTGTTTATACATACATAGTATGTACATATGTATGTATATGCCAGTATGTGCCTAGCTTGTACCTAACTGTAAAAGTAAGAAAATTGTTCAAAAGTTCATTGTTTATAACAAAAAAAAAATCAACATAAAATTCTTCTGATCATCTCTGAAGTCTCAAAGCTAAGACAGCATATACTACATTCATACATACCTACGTAGACAGTGGACTTCAAAAGAAATTGTACATTAAAAAATATACATTATTAAATCATAGCTATTTTTATTTTAAAATTGTTTCATTAACAGTTTTTAAAATTGAAACGAAAAAAAAATTACAAAAAATTTCGCAATATTGTCACGTTTTTTCGGGCACTCTCCTTATCTGGTAAAAGTTGAGTTTGGTGATTGTTATAATTTTATCCTTAGTGTACAGTTTCTTTTGATGCCCACTGTATATATACACAAGTACTAAAACATATACTAAAGTGTGGTTTTTTAATGTTTTATATGAAAAAAAATGTAAAAATTAGAAATTGTTCAGGTATTAACACATTAAATGAAAACATTGATAGATAAGGAAATGAACATATTAATCTTTGAAATAAAATCTCTTCTAACATACAAACTATAATAGTTTCTCTAATTTCTTGTAGAGAAGAAAAAAAACCCAGAAACCAAATGATTAAAATCTCTTCCTATTATTCTTTCATTTTTTGCAGTTGCTGTAACACTTTACAAAATAACACTTTCGAATAAAGTGAATGAAATAAAAAATTTCTTCCAAAATACAACAATCACAATTAATTTTGTATTGCTTCGAATATGGCATTACGTTTAAGACGTGATGTCCAGAAGGCATCGTATTATGTTTGGTTCTTGGGTGCCGAAGAAGCCAAAGGTTTGCGTGGACATCGAGTCATTAATTCCGTGTTACCGTATCTCATCGATAGATCACGTACACAGGAGCCAATTAAAGTTACCCTACAAGTATCCCACAAAGGAATTAAAATTATACAGGTACGTTACTTATTTTATATCATTTTCAACAATTTATTTTTTAAACATTGTGTTGTTTTTAGGGCTCTTCAAAACATTTTATACCACACAGTGCCATAACAAGTTCCGAACAAACGGACGATATAGTAGCCTGCGTTTTGCTACTATATAATCCAGTCACAAAATGCCCTTTACATGTCCATGCATATCGCTGTGATTCCGAGACTACTGCCGAAGCCTTAAATCAACAATTGCAAATTTTAATTAATCGTCCGGAGAATCAAAAACGTTTTGAAGATTTGGAATCCAGGTAAAGTAATTGAAAGAAACTGAACACAAAATTTATAAACTGTTAGACTTCAATGGCCGCCGCAGTCCGGTTGCATTTATCAATTCAATTTAATCCATTTTCTTGCATTTCAGATTGGGAATTATACCGGGTATGCCATCGTTATCCTCGAACAAAACATCGAATCACAACGAAGAAATTAATCATAAGAAAGAGCCACAACACAACTACGATGACCATCACCATCATCCACAAAAGCACTCCAGATCATCCAACAGACATGAACCATCGTCGTCATCATCGAAACGGTTTGTTTCATCAATGGGCAGTGATACTGGCAACAGTACCAGAGAGTCTGAAGGTAGTGAAGATATCAGTGGTAATTCACCCATATCACGCTCTCCATCTGGTATTAAGCCTTTGCCGTTACAACAACCATTGCCAAATCCAGAATTATTTGATTCTTTAGCGGCTGAGTTAAGAGCAAAACTCAACGGCAATGGACCACCATTACTACTGCCACCACGGGATTATGATACCGTACACAGATCGAAAGGAAATCTAACAGCCATTGAGTTGAGACGTTGTCGTAATCAACTGATTGTCGGTAGTGCTAGACCAGGTTCTAAAACTGAATTGACACAAAATTTACCCAACAATGGCGGTAAGCAGGTATCGTCTAGAGGTTCTTCGGGCATAGGTTCCGATTTGGCACCCAGTCCGGAAAGACAAGATATAGGAACCTCAAGTGGTAAGTGATTTTTCGGAATGCTTTTCAAATTTTGTGCCTTTCTAACTGATTTGTCGTTACAGATGACGAACACTGGAGCAATGAAGCTGATAATTCGGTAATCGCTTTGAAGCCTTCTCAAATATCTTTGGAACGTTCCGCTCCTCTTAATAGCCATCATGTGAATTTGACACGCAAAAATGCTGTGCATCCACGAGACGATAGTTATTTGCGCGATTTACCAGCTAAACCCTATTCGCCAAGAGATAAACTGCCACCTACTAATGAGCGGGACGCCAGATCAAAAACTCCCTCATCTGCACCTTGGACTAGGGAAGATGAAATTAAACCGATTATTGTCAGACCCTCTAACTACGACTCTAAAATAAATCGCGTCTTACAAAGCGAACAATACCAATATAATCATCACAAATTGGAAGAGAAATCCAGAGAACGTTCTAAACAACCAGACGTAGAGAAATCCAATGAACTGGCTGCCCTGATGAAGAAGAACATGTCCTTGAATCATGATGTTAATGAGCAACGTTACAAGTACAAATCCAATAATAGTTTAGATGAATTTGAAGACAATCAACACCCAAATCACCACAGCTATCGCAAGGAAAATCTTACGGACAAACAGAAATTCATGGAGTATACCACATCGAAACCGAAGCCATTGTCACAGGCGGTACAAAGATATGGTGGCAAACATCGTTATGTGGATCCAGCTGATTTGCCATTTGAACAGAATGTAACAAGAGATAAATTCGCTGGTAGCTATCACAGGGAATCACATTCACCTGACCAGTCAGAACTAAGTCAGCGTACAGCCGAACGTCCGGGTGCCAGATCTAGAGATGTACGTGAGGCGCGTGAAGTGCGCGATGTACGTGAACCGAGAGACTTAGATGCAGTAAAACATCATTCTCGTGACAGAGAAAGGGAGCCTATTTCACGCAGCCAAGAACGCAATCCTTATAGGGAACCTGAAAGCATTCCCTATATCGAAAGTATGGAAAAGATGATGAAATCCTCAGCCATGCGCTACAAATCCTATGACAGTAATGGCGAATTGAATGTGGCTCGAACAAAAGAGCCCCTTCATAATAAATTGAGTCACAAGAGTAAAGCCCATTCGCAACATGACGACGAACGTGATTACGCTTACAATTATAACTCACATGGACGACCAGATTACAATACGAGCTCCTCAAATAAGGAACGTTTCATAGAATCGAAGGAAAAGTTTCGTGCTATGGAGAGATCTGGCAGTCGTTATGATTTAGCGGATGAAAAAGATGTAAAAGATTACAAGTCACGTTCCAGAGGTCCCATCGAAACACCAGAACCGAAGTCTCGTGCCTACGATAACTGGAGTGATGAGGAACATTTGTACGATGATCCACCACCAGAGATTAGATCGCGTTCCAGATCACGTGATCAATGGGCAGAACAAGGCATGCGAGCCACAAAAGTTGAAATGCCATCACGTAGCAATCGTCATCGTGATAATTCGGGCAAACGGGCTGAATCCAGAAATAGGCTGGAAAGCAATGAGTACCGAGATCAAACACGTTATCGTGAACAGCCACCACTAGAACATCATCATCGTACGGAGGAGCAACGCATACGCGATAGAGATCATTCGCGTGAATATCACAGACGAGACTATTCACCTGACAGACGTTCAGGATCGGATCGAGTGCAACATCATCGTTCTGAACGTTCTATGGAACGTCATCGGATACCAGATGATGCTTATGTAGGAAATTCTCTTTCAAAAGCTTCACCACCTAGCAGCAGTGGTAGTGGCATAGGTGCTCCCGTACCACATGGCAAAGCAAATATTTCAAATATGGCCAAGGGTTATCGCCACAGCTATGCCGAGCCGGTATTCTCTAGAGCAGCCGGTCGAGTAGGTCTGGCTGCCGTCAACCCTTATTAGCGTAACCTTATATACTAGACACAATACTAAAAAACAAATTGTATTTCAATTGATGAATTTATTTTTATTTTCTTTTTTTTATAACTTTTATTACTTATGTAAACAATAACAAAAAATTGTATAGAAATGGGAATAGCGATTCTAAACAAGGTTTCTATTGATTTCCACGTTTTAAAAATGTAAAGGAAACACGGCAATCACACTTAAAGTGTTGTAAATGTTTTTATTTTTTGTAATTTTTAATTTTATTTTTTTTTATTATTAAATATTATTGAAATTGTTTTTTTTAATATTATTTTTATTTAAATTGTTATAAAAAAGAACTAAATTTTACTAAAAATCTTACTAAAATATACTTATTAATTATTGAATCTGAAAAGCCAACAGAATTAAAATTTTTATTATCTCTCTTTACAAACTTATTAGAAATACTCAAAATTCGTTTCAATGTTTTAAATATTTGGTATTAAAAAACAAATTTTTTTCAATATAATCAATCCGTCCATATTGAACATGTTCTATTCTGTGAAATATATGTAGAATTGATATTCAGTATAATAAATAAATTTTTATACTTCCATATAAACATACATAATGTATTCTATTTTATGTAAACATTTAGTTGTGGTTGGTTATTTAATTCAAATTGTATGCATATTAAAATATAAAACAAAAACAGAATTAATCATATTTTAGAAATAAATAAACAAAAAATTATAACTTTTTCTATATTCAAAATAAATGATGATTTTATATTGAAACAAAACAAAAATTATCGAAATTTTTATACCAAACTAGCCACATCTGGCGAATAAGTCTGTAACACCTTCTTCGGCTGATGGATCACTGAGCCAAACTGAGTGTAAATGGATTATGACAAAATAAATTGGAAAATCACCAAGCTGGACTGTTCTGAACGTGGGTAGAGTTCCTCTTAAAAAATTAAAAGGTTTTCTTACTTTCTCTTATCGTGCTCTACGGGCGAGGACTAGTTTATGGAACACAGCCATCTACGCATATGCGGCGAACAAGAAGAGCTTTGAAACCGTCATGTCATGACTTTAACATAGGAATTCATTGGTACAGATTCAGAATACTAAGAGACGGCTTTTGTCGTCGTAGTCTAGTAGGTAGTTATTAGACGTTAAGCCAGGGTTCGAGCCCCATGCCAGACATCTAAACAAGAATACAAAAAGTATTTCTTCGGCGACTTCCTCTCAGCAGATTTCAGGCAAAAACTCTGAGAGTAAATAAAAATTGTCATGAAAAGTTTCTCAAAATTCTGTCGTTCGGAGTCGATTTTATACTGTAGGTCCCGCCACTCATGTTTAAAATTAACACACACAACATGGCCGTAATCCTGACTGAAGGGTTGTAATGGCCAATTATGTATGTATGTTATGTAGGAGACGGCTTTTGTAATTATCTTAGGTCACTGTGACAATCCGAAAACCGAGTAAATTCAGTGTGTAGTATGCAACTGATAGAGTTCTTTAGCTATCTGAATTTATGTAACTGCCGTTCTATGGGTGTCACTGAATCACGTTAGTGTAGCAAAAGTGAGGTGTTTTTGGAAATTGAATTTCTGTCGCTTGTAAGAAAATGCGATAACTTAGAAGTAAACTAATTCGTCCTTGGTAATACGCGCGTACTGTTTCAAAATAAGAAACATAACGGATTTTTTAAGAAGTAATTACAAAGACTGTATGTAACAGATGTATGACCTTATACAATCACCATTATCAGTTAATTTCTAATACAAATTAAGTTAATTATGAAAAGAATTTTTTCTCCTTTAACCTAATTTGAATGATTATTCTAGTAATATCAAGACATAAATATAGAATTGACAAGTTACAAATGAAAATGTTTCTTTTTTACCGCTACTTTGAGATATCGAATGTTTTAAAACAGTAACGGCCAAATAATTTTATGTAAGAATGCCCTATAAAAGAAATACACCACACTTAACAAGAGAGTAACTCACATCTGGCATCGCTTTCCGAATTATTAGTTCCCTGTGAGTACTAATTTTGAATAAGGAGAAGCATAAGTTTATTTTAGTAAAAATTGCGATTAAAAACAGAAAATGCATTCTAAAGGTAATTGTAAATAAAAAATTATAATAATTTCTAATTAATTATCAAAATATTCGCAACTTTTAGACGAACCGGCCCAGAAAAAGCCTAAAATCGATGTAGAAAACACCAACAATGAAGATGGTAAGTTTTATGCTGGCATACGTAGTTCAGACGGTTTTCTTATGTTTTGTTCTTTTAAAACTTTCTAGAATTGGATACACCGTCTGTGTTTAACCCCAAGTACCGGGTATGCCCTTACCTCGACACTATTAATCGGCCTCTATTGGATTTTGACTTTGAGAAGCTGTGCTCAATTTCTTTGACCCGTATAAACGTTTACGCCTGTCTGGTATGTGGCAAATATTTCCAAGGACGTGGTACAAATACTCACGCTTATACACATTCGGTGGCGGATGCCCATCATGTATTTCTAAATCTGCAAACCTTAAGATTTTATTGTTTGCCGGATAATTATGAAATCATAGATTCATCGTTGGATGATATAAAATATGTGTTGAATCCCACCTTTTCGCCACAGGATATAAGTAATTTGGATAAGGCTGATCCCAAGCACTCACGCACAGTAGATGGCACTCTCTATTTACCCGGTGTAGTTGGCTTGAATAACATAAAAAACAACGACTATTGTAATGTTGTCTTGCATGCCCTGTCGCATGTAGGCCCCCTAAGAGACTATTTCCTACGTGAACAGCATTATGCCAAAATTAAAAGACCACCCGGTGATTCCATTTTCAATCTGGTACAACGTTTTGGTGAATTAATGCGTAAAATATGGAATCCACGTAATTTTAAGGCACATGTATCACCACACGAAATGTTACAGTCTGTGGTGTTATGGTCCAATAAGCGTTTCCAGATTACCGAACAGGGAGATCCTATAGAATTTCTATCATGGTTTTTACACACTTTACATAGAGCCCTCAAAGGCAACAAACGTGCCGATTCTTCCATTATTAATAAAATATTTTTGGGTGAAACGAAAATCTACACAAGAAAAATACCTCCCGTAGAATTAGATGATACACAGAAGACACTGCTTTTGGCCACAGAAGAATATCAAGAGAAATGTGAGGATTCCAATTTCCTTTACTTAACCTGTGACCTACCACCGCCTCCACTATTTACTGATGAATTTCGTGAAAATATTATACCTCAAGTAAATCTTTACCAATTGCTGGCGAAATTTAATGGTACCACGGAAAAGGAGTATAAAACATATAAAGATAATTTTCTTAAACGTTTCGAAATTACTAGACTGCCACAGTTTATTATACTTTATATTAAAAGATTTACCAAGAATACATTTTTCTTAGAGAAAAACCCCACCATCGTTAATTTTCCCATTAAGTAAGTATAACTATATACTTATTGGTTAGTGAACATTTTTATTTATGTTTCATTTTCTTTTTTTTTATAGAAATGTCGACTTTGGTGATATTTTATCCACACCAAATCGTGAGAAGTTACCCAATAGCAAATATAATTTAGTGGCTAACATTGTACATGATGGCGAACCCAATAAGGGTACTTATCGTGTTCATATTTTGCATAAGGCCAATGGTCAATGGTATGAAATGCAAGACTTGCATGTTACCGAGATTCTACCACAAATGATCACTTTAACCGAATCGTATATACAAATTTATGAAAGATGTACGGATTGATTAGATGATGGTAACCAATATATTCCATTGAAAAGGTAGGCTTTTATTTAAGAAATTAAGATACAAATTTTGATAATGTAAAAATGCTATTTGTAATAAAAACTGTAAAAAATTTATATTCGAAAAGAATGATTCTTTCGAGTTCTTCAAAATTTCTGTGTTAAATGTAATTTATTTAGAGAGGATAAAGAAATATTTTGTTGTAATTTAAGTATAAAATTTTGATTTTTAAATATATTTCAAATATTACACTTCCGATCCAGCTGAGCAAGAAATTTCAGACTAATTTAGGGATCATAGGCGATGTTATTGTAATTATTTGCATAAGTTTATGTACATGACTTCTGTCATCGCCTATACAATATGTAATTCTCTCAATTTTTATCCTAAATAAAATAAATAGATGATAGGGCATTGCAGATAGGTAGCCGTTTAAAACCATAATTTCGCCATTAGGGTTTAATTAATAAGAGCACCCTTGTAATGTCTCTTTAAAAGTCGTATCTGTTGTGAAATGTGATATTGAATTACGACGTCTCTATTCTCTTGATCAATAATCTCATAGCCCATCAATACAATTTCTATAAAATTCGTTAGCATAAGCTGTAATGTTCTCGTATGAGATTATTTTACCAGTGACCACCGAGCATAAAAGACTTCACAAAATTGACAAAAGTGCCAAGTAACATCGCAATCAGATTCTATATACACTTTGTCCTGGATAATATTTAAAATCAATTGGAACATGATTAATATGAGAAATATATCGTTAGTATAATTCGCAGACACTAAGTCCACTTTTCCAAAATTGAGATTTTAATGCAAAACGTTAACACTATAAAAATACATATTTTACGACAAAAAAAATGTCAGTATGTAGTTTAAAGTTGTTGTAATTTTGTGGTTTGCAAAAACACTAAGTCCACAAAACTACGAAAAATATTAACAGCATGTGCTAACTCCACGAATATTAATTATTCTTAATTTTTGATCTAGGTCATTTAAAGAGAGCTATTTTGTAAAAATAATTGCGTATAAAAAGTTTACAAATTTTAAAAACTGAAGAAGCCCCAATGTTTTTTGTGTCTCCTGTAAAATTTGAAAAAAGGGACTTAGCACATTTGCGAATGAGACTAACGATATAATGCCTTTCGTTTTAGCTTCAGTTTCAAAACGTCTCGAGCAAAATATCGGGAAATCTAATTTCGTGATGCATTTGTTTATATGGCTGGCTCGTTTAAAACTCGTATATTGTAGCCTATTTACATTATTGACGAAGCAGTTCCTCCGGCTTCTCTATTCTTTTGATATAAAATCCAATGACAACCTTATAACCTCTGATTAATTAATTCCGATCATAAACAAACAATATAAATTTATATGCTGTTTAATACAATCCACAATTCGATGTTCAGTACCCGATTGTAACCTCCTATATTGCTACTGGAAGCAATCTCTGTTATACTTGATAACATCCTTGTTTTCCTCCTTTTTTTTCCGGTGTGTGAACAGTACTTCTGTTATAATTGCTAACAAACATTGTTGTGGTAATTCTTTATTTATAAAAGTCATCCAAATGAGAAAAGTTTAAATATGTTCGGCCTTGCACGCTCTGTTATGCCAGAGTAAATTTGAAATTGAGCCAAAACTAATGTTTACTTTACTTAGACCCCCCCAAGGTATTAATGTTAAGAGTATCATATGTTCATCTTTACTGTATGTATGTTTAAAAAAACCGTTATGTTGACTCAATTAAATCCAGTACATATAAAGCCAAAAATTGAAATTTTAAATATAAAAAAATTAAAAATAAATTAAAAATTAATTTGACTCTATGATTTGTGAAGTAATAGGATTTATTAATAAAAAAAATTTTAAAATAAAAATAAATTACTTTTGTAAAACAGTGTAATGTATTGTTTACTTCCTACAGCAAATTAAACACTTGAGTTATGCTCATGCGTCGTTATTAAAACCAAAACTAGAATAACTTTTGACAAATAAAATCAACCATTAGACTAATTACCACCGGATTTATTTGTCCTACATAAATTCGAATTATTCAAAAACCTGCTAAAAATCGATTTAAAAATATTTAATTTTTTCACAAATAAAAAAGTGAAATAAAGAACGCACCATGGCTGAAGGTACTTATGAATATGAATGCATGCGGGCTGAATTATTGGGCATTGAAAAGCCTAATCAAGAAGAATTTGAAAGGGCCAGAGCTGAACGTTTGCAACAAGAACAGGCAGAACGGGAAGCAGCTGAAGCTAAGGTAATAAACCATGAATTCCTAAATAAACAACGGCACAACTGAGGCAAAGTTTTAAACTTATAGATTTTAGAAGAACAAGATGAGGCTTTGCAGGGTGCTGGCAGTAGATTGGATGAGCTCACTAGTATATTATCATCGACCCAACAAAAAATCAATCGTTTCAAACAAAATGCTTGTGGCAGTCTAACAAATATTTTCAGCAGAACCAATTCTATGGACACTGGTAAAACACAAACGAATGAAGACACACCCAATACTTCGTCTAGACGTAATACTACGGCAGCCAGTACAACGGCTGACATCCATCAGGCTTTGGACAATTTGGATAATATGCAACATCAAGAGGGTCAACCAGTAATACCAACTGAAAAAATACGCCAAGCCAAATTGGATTTAGATAAGAAAATGTCTTCACAATTGAGCACATTGGATAGAATGATAAATAAAGCTGAAAATGCTGAAATTGCTATGCATCAACAAACCCAACAAATGCGTAAAATGGCTAAGTAAGACATGCGTTTCAAGAATTGTGTTAAAATACAACGATAATTATCTAAAATATCAATTTATTAGCCTCCCCCCTAACTTTGTTACAAACTTAATTACAAATCAATATAATAAGTTATAATTTCTTTTTTAATTCCTTCCAAACAAAACAGCTTAATGTGTTAGCATTTGTATCATATTGATTATGTGGTTAAAAAATTCAAACTTCCAATAACACTTGTTTTAGTTGTATGGTTATATCAAAACTAAACAATTATCATTTCCATTTTGATTTTTATTTCACTGTTTTTAATAGGTTAACAACGTTGTACTAGTAAAACTAAATATATATATACGATATAAAAAATACATTTATCCACAAATATACAAGTTTAAAACAATCTTTGCAATAAGCGGATAATTGATGAAAATCTGAAGAATATTTTGTTAAAAAAATGCTTTTAATGGTATTTGAAAACAAAAAAAGATGGGTAGGGATTGATTAAATGTGTAAAGATTTTTCTTTGACTATAGATTTGGGCACAAATTTTAATTACTTAATGCCTGTATTCATGAATTCAAATTTTTTTTTTTTTTTTGTGAGGAATTGATTGGAGTATTAACTAGATTTTATAAAGGCAATGCACACATTTCCAATAAGGCGCAGCTTTACCTCATATATAAAATCTAATGTGTTTTTTAAAATACTTTTACGGGCTATTCGCCCAATTTAGTAGGTAAAATTGTGATAGATTAGAAACTATTATATATTATATTTTTTTGTGACAATAGCACAGAGTTTAATACATCCTTCTTCCCATCATAAACCGCCTTTATTAACAAATACCAGTACCTAACAAAATTTCATTAATAAAATATATAACTAAAAAAAAAATTATCATTATTAAAGCTATGACTTTCAGGTAGAATAAGTATATTGTTATCCAGCTCCTCGCAAACAGCGCTAAAAAGAAATGGTGAAATTTTCATCTTCAATATATTCATATTCTGCTGCCAATAATCTAATAAGGCGGGCCACTTTGTATTACGCGATTCAGCATCATCACTCATTTCTTTAGTTATTAAACGATAAAGAATTTTAAAGGCCTTGTTTTCGCAAAGCTCGAAGTTCTGATGTTCAGGGACAATATTGCAGTAACAATATTCCTTTCTGCTGCTTAAAACAGGCAACTCTTTCTCCAGTATATGCACAAGCAAATACTGTTGCTGTCTATTGGGAAATGTAGCTTCGAATAGCACTTTGGTAAAATGCATATGCCTGAGTAAAGGTTCCGGAGAAGGTAGAGATGTTTCCTCAATTGCTTTCAGCATAAGTCTTTGTATTTGGCTTTTAATAGTTAAAGGAAAAACGTTTGATATTTCGCCTTTAGTATTAAAACGTACCGAATCACTCCACAGTTTGGCAGCTCGGCTAGTAAACAAACCCTCTCCTAAGTACTGTAAACATCTTTTACAATATAAATGGTTTTCTTTTACCCGTACATATTTTTCAAGATTTGTCATGTTTAGCACTATGAATCCAAATCCATAAAACAGATCTTTTATGCTGGGTATTAAAACATCTTTGAATGATGGTCCATGATGGCAAAAGAAATCACTTGCATCTATTGTGCCCGAAGGAAATTCTCTTATTTTCTCATAATTTTGCTCTGCAGCTAGTAGTGCCTTACAATTACTGCATTGTAATCCAGTTGCTCCATTCTGTTCCGCTAAATTTAATTGCATTCCACTACGGATTCCAGTCCTGTCATCACCTTCCGTACGAATATCTTCGATGTCAATGCGAAAAGAGAAATTCTCAGCTTCCGCTATTAAATTACTAAATGTCTCGGGCAAAATGTTGAAATATTTGTCAACTAAAATTTCGGCTTTACATTGTGGTGTTTGCAATTGAATTTTATTTTCATGTACTAAAATTTTAAGATACTCCGGCATTTCTAAAAATTTTTCATACTTCAAAAACACATTTGCACAGCATAAACGCTGGCGCACTTCAATCACAACACACTGCAACATTTATTTACTTTTCTTTTATGGGAAATGTGAAATACGAAACATCAACAGAGAGTTTAGAAGAAGAGAGTAAGATATACTACTCAGAGTTAACAAATACAATACAAGTGGGGAAATAATTTTGGGAGTGTGAGGAATTATTTGTTAATAAGGTTTTCAAATGGAAAAGTTAAATCACACACGTAAAGTCTTACTTGTCAAGTGTTGAACTTAAAGAATAAATGATCGCCTAATCCAAAAGTCTTGAATACACTACTTAGTCTCGATTGACATTATAGAACAAAATTTTATTAAAATTCAGTTATTTTTAATAAATTTGATAAATGCTTACAGTATTAGCCATTAGAACCCTTTAGTCAGGATTACTGCTTAATTCCCCAACTATACATATTACGCGCGTTATTTTTATCCATGAACGGCGGGATCCACAGCTGAACGTCAACTCCACACCACTTTTCCATGGCATTCAGTTTACCCTCAGGTCTTTCATCAGTAGATTGCTGAGAGGGTAGCCGACTAAATGTAATTTTTTGTTACACTACGCTTATTACGCACTTTTGTACCAAGCAAATTTTGTTCATCCCATGGAGTTCATTATTTTCACATATGTATGTATGCTAACTTGATGTAGACAGCTTTGCATGAATCAACAGTAGGCCAACTATTACTCCAGCCGCTGTTAAATTCGGTTGAACACAAAACAATATATGTGGCCACATTTATTAAAAATAATTGCAATGCTGCCAATGTTAATTAAGCGTTATACGTATAAAGGCACTATTACGGTTTTAAATTAATTAAAAAAAACTCCTTTTATTATTAACATTTAATAAAGACATTCTTTTTATCCTTTTTTACTTTTTCACCGACCATCAATGAATATAATTATTTTTATTGTGTTTTCTTTCATAGGCGTTTGGGGTATTTCCCACATGCCTTTCGGCGTTAAATTAAAAATGGCAAGCAACAATAATGTAAGATCTGAAAAAAGTTTGGCAAGCCTGTTTCCATTTCACTTTGTCATTGCCACTTTTGCATCTACCGTAACATTTTGCAAAAAAAGGAAATAAACTTTCCTACGAAGCAACGTATTAAAACAAGCCAAAAAAAGAAAAAGTTTTTTATTTTTTAACCTAACAGTTGTTTTTGTCAATTTGTGAATAATAAAAAAATGTGTAAGTAAATTATTAAAAGTGTTCTCATAACAAATTATAATTAAGTTTTAAAGTCAAAAGCAACTATTTCTCGTAAATACATATATACACTGTGATGCAAATGCACCCACAATATTTTCGTATTCGTAATTCCCCAATTGGCCAATTGTAAATTATATAGAGGACTTGAAAGAAAAAAATATTAATAAAACCAATAGAAAACAGAAAATATTAAAAAACTGGATATTGTAACAATATAAGTATGTGCATACATCATTTGTATGTATATATCTCTTTATAAACGATTGCATATGCCATTCTTTTTATCTATTTGTTGGTTCGAATGTGGCACAGCGTAAATTCGTTGCGGTTATGGAATTTTGTAATATTTGTCTTAAGAAACACAAAAAAGCAAATGTCTGTGTCTCAATTGTGCCCTATGACTCTTCTCTATGCTACGATATAACGTTAGATGTCTTGGCAGCAATCAGCAACGGGCATAGAAAGATGCTTTGTGTGACTATTGTATTTGTTGTTGTTGTTTTATTAGCCTAGATTTTAAAAATTAATAATTATACTGTTATTATCTTGTCGCCTCTCATTGTTTTCTTTGTTTTTCAATTAAGTTGGAAGTGTTAAGATAAAAATATTTACCAACCAACTCATTAGCATTTTATTTTGTACGTTGTGTTGTGTAGTTTTGCCTTTTTTTCATTTTATTTTTTATTTTACTATCAATACTATAGAAATTTTTATAGCTCTCACTTTTATTTCTGTATTTTGTTTCTTTTGTTTGTATATTTTTTTGTTGATTAAAAATGCAAACACGTAATATCTGAATAAACAATCCGTATGTCCAGCTCAAAAGTTATTTTAAGTTCGTTAATGTTGTCAAAAAACAAATAAAAAGACTTGTAATGCATTTTCAAGTAAAAAGAACTTTAGAAGATGAAGCGATTTTGTATTGTATTCATGTACATATCGTTATCCTACATAATTAACATTACGCTTCAGGAGTAGGAGCTATAATATTTTTTTTTTTTATTTTTAGCCTTCAATAAAAACATTTGAGTTTTATAGAAATGTACATTATTGTTCGATTAACTGATATTAGCGAATGTTATAGCAGGAATTTAATTCAACAAAGCTACAAACCCTGCCCCAACGACATCCAACTGCCTTTAATTTTAATAGTATCAAGCATGGAGGCCATTAAAACAAAGAATAACTCTGGTAATTATACCTGCATAAAAGTTGGGTTTTATTGTCTCTATGGGGTTAACACCTAGTCACATCGATCCGCACTCTTTGGAAGGCTAAGGTAACACAGAGCATCATTTCATATGACCCCTGCACATAATTAATGTCAATAGCGATAAATCATCTAGATGCTCTGAAACCAGTGATTGGTTCCTCTTCTAACTAATAACTACTATGGAAATGTTTATACAATGCAATCATTCTTTTCACATAAGTCCCTATTAGACAATTACAACTAATCAGTGGTGTTGTGCTAATTTTATTTTACCGGAACGCGTTCCGGACTCCGGTTCACGGTTTGGAAAAATAAGCTGGTTCGTTCCGGTTTTTGTTCCGGTTCGGGTTCGATCCAAACCCTTGTTTTTAAAAATACATATAAAAATGCGTCAAAAATTAGAAGAAGAAAAATCAGCAATTCTTTTTAATTTTTTTTTTTTCGAAACCTCAGCCAATTCTCGTTATCAGAAATCATCTTTAGTTCCGGAACGCGTTCCTGTCCAAAAAGGAAGTACCGGAACGACGTTCCGGAGCGTTCCGGCTCGACAACACCACTGCAACTAATCTCCTCCAAGTCGTTGCCAAAACGCAGCAGATTGTTCCTGCTGCGTCATAATGCAGCTTGCCTTTGCTCTCTGCAAAGGAAGTAACATACCAAAACGTTCTAATTGATATTTATAATTCACAATTAACTTACTAGCGATGAAATTAGCCTTAACGTCTGTGAAACTTATTTTCTGTTTGACAACAATGTGGTATGTTCCGAGATCTGTTAGTAAGATTACGGTAATTCGTAGCATGAACTGGGCAATGCGTTGAGACAGTTTATTGCCCTATAAGTAAAAAAAACTTATGTCACTGCATAATATCTTATCTGTCTGTAAAGTACAATTCACTACTTACTTCAGCAACCTGCTGGTGTCTACCCGTAAATAAGACCTTCAATCCATCTGCTTGTAGTGTATGCCAATAAAGATCATAATACAATCGCTCGACGCATCTGTTGCATCGCCTGTATGGAGTGAGAAGGTGAATTCTTCTGTCCCACATGACCCTAATGCTCTCTGGCGTACGACCGAGAGTTTAGCTAACCTCTTAACCACTGAGACAATAAGTAGTCAATCTACTATCCCAAAAATGTTTTTGTAAGGTTAACACAAGGCGCAGACATCCTCAGCAACTTTTTTAAGATACTGTGATGAACTGTTGCCACTTTCGAAGTATGATTCTAACATTTGAAAGTACATCTACTCTTTACATATTGCAAGCATAGAGGTCTTGCCTCGTATGCATGTTCAATACCAATATAAATTTAAAATTTAAAATTAAACATGCCGTTTAAATAATGTTTATGAATATTACAGTATCAGGGCTAAATTTTAGATATAAATAAAGTGTTCGTTAAGTAAACAGTGTTAACCAATCTACTGAATATATATCTCATTAATTGTTCTCTCAAAGGGGTGGGCTAAAAAATAATCGTTTGTACAATTTCTTTTCTGCCAGTGTTAAAATTGTATCCAATTACCAATAGGCGTCCTTTACTCCAAACAACGCGTCGAATTTTAAGAAATATATTTGAACCGTCATATCATTCAATTGGCTCAAATTTTCTTTTAGCCTCTACCTCGGCCATAACACAGGATAAATTGGACAAATGGCGTAAGGAGTTTTACAGCGAACCCAAAAATATTTTGGCACAGAATGTATGCTCCCGTTTCGATCCATTGGATGTCTGTTTGTCACGCAAACGATTGGAGAGCACCAATCATATATTCACCTATAAGGTAATAAACAATAATAAAATAATTGCTTATTTCGTTAGTAAAATATTAAAATATTTACTTTCTATTGTAGGTGGAAATGGAAGGTAAACCAGTGACAAACCAAAAAAGTTCTGGTAGATGTTGGTTATTTGCAGCTTTAAATTGTATACGTTTGCCATTTATGAAGGAGCTTAATCTAGATGAATTTGAGTTCTCTCAGTCATATTTATTCTATTGGGATAAGATAGAACGTTGTAATTATTTCCTTAATAATATTGTAAAAACATCTAAGCGTGGCGAAAAAGTTGATGGTCGTCTGGTATCATTTTTATTGAATGTGAGTTTTGTTGTACCATTTTCTATTATCGTTTGTTAAACATTATAAAACATTCTTAATAAATAATGAATATTTTATAATTTTTAAGGATCCAACATCAGATGGTGGCCAGTGGGATATGTTAGTTAATTTGATTACCAAGCATGGTCTTATGCCAAAGAAATGTTTCCCCGAGAGCTACAGTTCTGAAGCTAGTATACGCATGAACAGTGTTTTAAAAAGCAAGGTATTTATTATCTGCTTTTCACCATTCGCTCATTTAAATGATATAAAATTGTTAAATTTTTATGTTTCATTTCAGTTGCGTGAATATTCCAAAAAACTACGTGACCTGATGGATAGAAATCCAAGCGATGATGAGGTGAATGCTAAAGTTGATGAGATGATGGGTGAAATTTATAAAGTTGTTGGTATTTGTTTGGGTATACCACCCAAAGAATTTACTTGGGAGTATTATGATAAAACCAAAGCATACCATTCTGTGGGTCCTATAACACCACTTGAATATTACAATACCATGATTAAGCCAATCTTTAATGTAGAGGATAAGGTAAGCAAATACATATTAAAACACAAATATGTCTTCAAAAAAATGAATGAAATAAATTATACTTTAGGTTTGCTTAGTTACCGATCCCCGTCCATCTAGCAAATATAATCAAGCTTATACAGTAGATTGTTTAGGCAACGTTGTCGATGGTCGTCCAGTGCTATACAATAATCAGCCTGTAGAAATATTGCTTCAAATGGTTGTGGCTAGCATAAAAGCCGGCGAACCAGTGTGGTTTGGTTGTGAAGTAAGCAAACGTTTTGCTGCCAAACAAGGTATAGAGGATTTGAATATGTAAGTAAAACTACCTTAAAAACTATTCGTATCTCTAGTCACTTAAATGAATTATGAATATTTTGTTTTTAGACACGATTTTAAGCTGGTATTTGATATCGATATACAAAAGACGCTGACCAAAGCTGATCGTTTGATTTATGGTGAATCTGCCATGACTCATGCCATGGTCTTTACAGCAGTCTCTCTAGATGTAAGTAAATTAAACACTATTGCAACTCTTTTAATCCCTTTGGAAGCTAAAATTAACGAATTTTTTTTATTTCCAGGAAAATTCAGAGCCAAAGAAGTTGCGTGTTGAAAATTCCTGGGGTGAAGATCGTGGCGAAAAGGGCTATTTGGTTATGTCTGCCGATTGGTTCAAAGAATTCGGTTTTGAAGTTGTTGTTGATAAGAAATACGTGCCTGCAGATATTTTGCGCGTATTCGACCAAGAACCCATCGTTTTGCCTGCTTGGGATCCCATGGGTACTCTTGCCCAATAAATGTCTTATCCTTAAGTTTCACATTTAACACCAGTGTTTTCTAAATACTAATTACGGTTGCATAAACCTAAGCAAACCGGCGCTATTCAGCTGCTTCTTTTGTTCTGTTTAATATTTTTCTTCTTTTTTCGTGAATGACATGGTCATGGTCATGGTCTTCTATATGTATACCTATATGTATTTTCTATCGAGTTGAGGCATTTGTAATCAATCAAACTGTTTTTCGATTCCTAAAGAATATTGCATACGTTTATAAAGCGATAAACTCTTTTATAAATATATTTAGAAATACATTCTTATAAAAAAATATACAATATTAACACTTATATTTATTGTTCTTATATATACAATTTAATTTACAATTGGCAAAAACATAAAAAAGAAAACAATCAAAGAAAAAATAAATATAATTATAAAATGCATTTTCCAAAATGAAGAGAATTTTTATTTTTACTGGCGAATTATATGTCTTTAATACATGGTAATATTACATCTAATGATTAAGTATTATGTACTGGCACCAAAGTAAGCATTGAAGATATCGAAAGCCAAACATTGATTATTTAATAATAGACTAGCCTCAGCATAAAGAAATTTCTAATAACTTGTTTTCATAAATATTTATTTTTACATGCCACTTTTTTTTACATTTCCATTTTTACTGGTCCTTTATTTTAGGAAATAGAACCAATCACAAAATAAAAACTAAAGATGTAAACATATGCACTCACGACCAAAAACAATGCAGGTAGAAACTATTTAGAAGTACTTTTTAGAAATAAAAATCATTTGAAATCCTGAGAAAACATATGACTAAAGGCATCATCACAGTTATAATGTATCTTGTTAATTGTCACCACATCCACTTGATGAGTCTAATAGTTTGCTTTCCTTTTGGCGAGCCATTAATCTCAGGCCATATTCATATTGTAATTTTATCCAGATGCCTTTGCACATTTTCATTAAACGGGCATCGGTTTCTTCGTAACGTCGAGCAAAGGCATATTGTTGTCTAATGATATATTTAGCTAATCTTAAGCGACCAGTTTGTATTAAGGATATACTATAGAAAAGTTTACATCTGGCTTGTAGAAAGGGATCACCCAATCTAATTCCTATTAGAAGTTGTTTTCTAGAGATTTTACCAGCCATTTCAGCCTGAAATTAAACAATTAGCATAAGCAATTCATTTTTAAATGACTTATAGATTTTCCAAAAAGTTTAACTTACGCTTTTGGTGAATTGTTCGCCAAGAGCTGAAAAGGCGCCACCTAAAGTGGACAACCATGACATTAGGTGATCGATTTCAATTTTTTCCCAGAGCTTAATTGCCAACATACGATTCCTGTAATAGAAAAGAAAAGAATAGAAATTGTCAGAATACATGTATTAAAAACAAATTGTGCAGTAGGTTAGGTTAGGTTGTAGTGGTAGCTTTGATACCAAAGTTCACTTGGGCATGAATAGTGGCTCGATGTGACGCCACGGGTAATCGCAGTCTCAGTACTGACCGTATTCCATCGAACTCATCGAAGAAGTTGTGCAGTAATATTCAACATGTTAAATTTATCTAAACATTCAATTTTTTTCAAATATGCTCATGAGCTGACCAGGGCCGGCACGTTATGTTACGGGGCATAAGTATTAACGTTGTCTCCGTTAGCTTGGATATTGTACATTCGTTTTACGTGGAGGCTCAATGTCGTTTGTAGCTGAATTATACGTGCAGAAACTGTTGGACACATATGGAGAAGACGAGGTCTCATTTCTAACGCATGGCCATCCATCGCACAATAGCGATTCTTACGGGCCACTGTCCTTTTGGTTGGCATGCCGAAAGACTGGCATTTCGACTAATGACTTCTGATGGAGCTGTAGATATCAGGAAGAGGAAAATACTATCTTTCACCTCATGTGCCAATGCACTGGCCTTGTCATAAAAAGACAGAGATTTCTGACCTATAGTTATCTAATATCTTTAACCGAGCTTTTAATATAAAGATTGCTGCAATAGCAAGATTTATTTTGAACTCGGGATGGTTGACCCGAGGGTAGAATTAATTGCGGTATCACAATGGGCCTAAATGCTGGGGTTATGCCTCCTAATCTAACCTACAACAACTTACCACTTCCAATCGATTATGTCCCTGGCCGGTGGTACTATTTGCAACCACAATAATTGTAAACTCTTTAAATTTGGTTCAGTGCACAAGAGTTTTCTGTATTTAGAATAATGCAATAATTCCTTATTAAAATAGAAAAAATCTATGGCATCGATATTCCATTTTAGACGTTTCATCACCTGAAACACCGGCAGTTTTATGGTATTTGGAGAGCCGTTTTGTCTTTTGATTGTTTGCAAAATTTCTAGACTACATGTTTCATCGATACCATTATCATTATTGGCTTTGGATGATAGTTTATAGTATGTTTTATGTTGCCAGTAATCACTAATGCAAATTATTAATGCCATTATTATTATTTTTTCTTTTTGTTCAGCTTTATTTTATTAAATGAAAAACATTGTTTAATTATTAAACTTTACTCTCTAGCCAGCTTATTGGTTGGTTTGTTTTTGTTTTGCTACTAATCATTCGATAAACGGTTCATAGGGAAGAGACCATCACATAGAGATGGAATACAGACAATTGTCAAATGTGGTGGTAATACAGTGTTAAATAATGAATAGTAATTGTAATGCAGTTTACAACGAAGTTTTAGTTTTCGATTACTATTTGAATGCTTCAATTAAATACATACACATATACATCCATGCAAACGCATCAGAACGGTATTATTGAGCGTACACGCTCAAATTATAGTTTCCCTTTTTGGTGTATGGCAGTGTGGCAAAATTGAAATTTTGAAATAGTACTGAACCGTAACTGAAAGAGTACCTTTTTGCATCAAATCGTACTTTTATAAAAATATTTATTTCTACTTAACACACGTACGGAATGGAATAGAAAAACTAACGACTCTTATACATGTTTCTCATATACAAAAAAAAACAGTATTCGAAACGTAAAAGTGTAGTTTAGCCAAATGTCGACGGAACGTAACCGGCATGTAATGTGGATAACCGGGGCTAAAAGACCTTTTCGTATTATGTTAGTTGAAAAGCGCAAACCATAAAATCTGTAAATAATAAAAAAGCGCTCAAAGTGTGTAGTTTTGAAATGGAAAAGTACTGAAAAAGTACTAACATTTTTAACATTGGTGCCTAACGTTGCCAGAAATTAAATATCTGTAACCAACTCTGAAAAAATCACCAAATAGGAAAAAACCAACCAACTTTATGAATTCATAAATCCAATTCTTTAACAATTTTTCCTGATATTAAATTTAGATCCGATATGCCTTTTCGAACTCAGCACAAAATATTGTAAATATTTCGACAAATAATTTCCAATTTGTAGTTTTATTACTAGCATTTTAGATAAAATATAAAATAAAGAAATTATACAAAAATTCATTTACAAAATAGTTTAAATATAACTTTATTTGTATGCAAGTTAGTTTCTAAAATTTAATTTTTTTTTTAGGATTTTAAATAGAATGACACAATGGCAACACTACCTTACTCGTTTGTTGAGTGTACTTCCTTTTATGAACTGGTTCACTAATCGAGATTAATTGTCCTTAATACAAGCACAAACCACACTGATGGTAATGCAGTCTATCATGGTAACCATGAATGCATCCACAAACAAATGAGAAAACTACTTATTGTAGATACGCACCTCTCAATTCACGATGTACAGTACGTTGGTATATGATAACACAGTACCATTTCGAATAACGGTCGTCAGGTGAGTTTCGATTTTATTCAACACACCGGGTAAATTCACCACACTTTGTTAAAATTCACCACTCTGGAAACTCACCACACTCTCAAAAACTTAACATTTTTAATTAATTTTGTCTTCGCTCTCCATCCAAACTCCCACAACAACGAAGAGTGCAACACAACCACGATTACCACGACAACTAAAATTAACCTCCTTTTCCGTTTTGCTCATGCATTCCTCCTTCCCCCTCTCTAAAACACCACTCAACAAAGGACCAGCACACACCAAACCAGCAACAACTCACATCCAAAATCCACACACGGCTTAATTTTAACTTATATAAACCGGAAACGGAAAAAGAATGTGCGCATTATTTAATTATTTTTTTGAACGAACAAAAACGAATTTTTCCAACCACCAGTGTTGCCATGAAGGAAAAACTGAAAATGGACCCCCAATTATTTTTACAGAAAAGTGAAAATTGTTTAGCATAAGTTTATTTGTTGTTATTTTGCTTTTTTATATAAATCACAAAACTATAAAAAAAACACGATTTTTTGCTTACTCTTCTCACCACTTCTCACAAAAACATCTCTAGAAATGGTAGCTCCAACAAATAATTTGTAATCGATAGCAGTAAAAGTAATGAGTACTTTTAAGGTACACTCATTCATTCAGCGTTTTTAAATAAAAAATTTAGCGATTTTTAATCCAAAATTTCCCAATCAACAATAGATTCGTCTTTTTAATGTCGGCAACTTCTGTCTAAATCCTTAGGCTGTCTTTTTACAGGAACCCCGTAATTGTAAGCGGATATTCAGACCCACTTTAAGCGATTCGCATATTCAGTCATGGCAGACAATATGTCGCCTTTCGTAACAAGTCCATCAATCACTATATTGCCAATATTTAATATCTCCACGTTAATATAGTCCGCCAACTATCAACACAGAATGCCTCAACATCTCATTTAGAAATATCTGGAATTATTTGATCAGTCTGACTTTCTGTAAGGATCTAAACTCTCCTAACCTATATACGTATGTATACTGCATAATACTTTAGCCTGCCTAAAGGATAAATAACATATACTTTATTACAAACTGCCTGCGCTTCCAAAGAAGCAGAAAATCTAAAAGTCAATAATCGTAGCTTTATTAAATACTAATCTTCATCCGATTAATAACTAACCAATATTTTCGCGTCCTATGTATCAAAGGGGAGCAATGAACTCAGCAAAATAAATTATATTCGCAATAATTTTCACTTTTGTTTTATTCACAATAAAATTTAACCTGAATATTTCTTTTCATTTTCTGTGATCCACTTTTCGGCTCTTTCCAGTAAACCGGGCACTAAACGAAACTCATCAGATCCACCGACAACACCCTTTCGAACAAAACCATCTGGAGCTTTTGTTTATTTATTTATATGCTAAGTTTAATCTCATTCAGGGCAACTTACAATTTTTAGGGTAAGTTAGTTAGTAAGTAAAAAACCCTTGCCTCTTTTAATTAAAGCTAGGACAATCGAATTTCAGAAGCTTCTATTGAAGGAATAGAGTTGTTCGTATTAAACAGAAATACCTTCCAAACCAGTTTCCAGAATATCAGAGACGAATGATTTGGACCACGCCAATTAAAAATAAAACATAATTCTGAGCAACACTGCCAATATTACACCTTCTAAAGGAAACGCGTACACAAGGACCAACCCTGTCCTTTCTTACAATGGCGAATAATTTTTTGCTGAAAAATCTGACGTCTTACCATAAAACAAAAAGGGCATAAACACTTTACCTTAAAATGGCAATACATTGTCAAACATTCTACACATATACTCAATTTCAATGGCATACTAATATAATTCCTTCTACACCCTATATACACATTGTTTCCAAGTACTCCGTAAACAATAAACAGTATGAAGTTGAAACGTAATATGAAAAAATGTATTTTTTAATATATGAACCTAGGTATCTTAATTACTATATTCCATGGGAACACATTCTTCGGCCGCCACATGAGTGGGTGATGAACCATCCACCAAATGATCGGTCGGTTCACTATCCAAAGAAGGTTCATTACTAAACATTTCAGCGGGTACAGTGGCTGGGGCACGTTCCGGTATTAGATCCATAACAGAACGTTTGGATAATTGCCGTTCCACTTCGGCCTGAGTCTGTTGATTAACGCCAGCATCTAGATTTCCGTAAGAAGAATGCAGTATTTGATCATTTGTTTCACTGGTAGGGGCAGGTAGAGAGCTTTTCTTTTTGCGTCCTCTGGTAGAGCCGGTAGAGGAGCCATTTACGCTTTGTTCAAGTTTACGCCTATAAGAAATTAATTTCTTTTAATAGAAATATTTTATATTTTATTTGGTAATAAAGAATCTTACTTTTTTGCCTCTTTGGTGGCCTCATCCTCAGACGATTCTTCAGTTTCTTCACTTTCCGATGAAGTATTTTCTGGTTTTTCATATTGCAATAGACGATCCAAAAGAAATGCTCTGTCTCTGGATACTTTTAACAAACGTCTTTGATTTGATCTTAAAGCGTCTTGGAAAAATTCATTTTCCTGTTGATTGAATACATTCACTCACAATAAATTTAAAATGTTTTTTTTGGCAGTTTTGATATTCGACTTACATAAATTAAAAATTTTAACTTTCTTTTCAAATAACGATATTGACTTTTATAGTCTACAGTACTATTGGTGGCTCCTGCTCCTTGGCGACTTTCATCATTGTCTTGACTGTCTGAGTCTGTGTCATCGTTTAAACCCATATTTGGTTCATTATTTTCGTTCTGATGCGCTGCTTGCTGTTCGCTAGCCAATGTACGACAGTACCAACCATCGAGCATTTTAATTCGATTTTGTTTTTTATATAAATCACAAAACAATAAAAAAAACACGATTTATTGTTTACTCTTCTCACAAAAACATCTCTAGAGATGGCAACTCCAACAAATAATTTGTAATCGATTGCAGTAAAAGTGATGAGAACTTTTAAGTTACGTTTTATATTTCAGCGTTTTTGAATAAACAATTTCTCAATCCAAGGGATATTTACATTTTTAGGTTATTTTAGAATTAATTTATTGAACAATAGATTCGTCCTTTTTTATGTCTTTGCAACTTCTGATTAAATCCTTAGGCTGTATTTTTACGGGAACTCCGCTATTGTAAGCGAATATTCAGATCCACTTTATGCGATTCACTATTCTGTCGTGGCAGTCAATCTGTCGCATTTCGTAACAAGACCGTCAGTCGCTATATTGCCAATATTTAATATCTCCACGTTAATATATTCCGCCAACTATCAACACAAAATGCCTCAACATCTCAGAAATATTTGGAATAATTCTATCAGCCTGACTTTCTGTAAGGATATAAACTCTCTGCATAATACTTTAGCCTGCCTAAAGGATATGTAACACATACTTTATAAGCAAACTGCCTGCGCTTCTAAAGGAGCAGAAAATCTAAAAGCCAACGATTTATCTCGGAGGATGGATAAGATAGGAATATGGATAAGATAAGAAGACAGTAATCTAAATTTCAAGGAATAGTATTTTCACTTGCCTGTTTCAAGACGTAGCTTTATTAAATACTAATCGTCATCCGATTAATAACTAACCAATATTTTCGCGTCCTATTTATCAAAGGGGAATAATGAACTCAGCAATATAAATTATATTCGCAATAATTTTCACTTTTGTTTTATTCACAATAAAATTAAAGCCACACCTTTAATGTAAATATTTCTTTTCATTTTCTGCGATCCACTTTTCGGCTCTTTCCAGTAAACCGGGCACTAAACGAAACTCATTATCAGATCCACCGACAGCACCCTTTCGAACAAAACCATCTTGCGATTTATTCAAAATGCCAACAGAACTTAATTCTTGGCTATTAACAGCGGGATTATTCCGAAAATTTGTTATATTCAAATGATCGAGTAATAAATCCATTTTTGATTCATCCAATGGGCAGTCTAAAAATTTAGCAATTTTATTAATGGAATCTTTAAGATTAGTGGCCATCTCTTCGTATTGCAAATATAAAACATTTGTATCGTTTTTATGTTTCATGGCCTCTCTTAAATGACTGTAATAAGGCATCCAAGGATCTAGAAAACAAATATTATATAAATTTATTAAATTGTAGATAATAATTGATATATAATAACATACTTAAACTTCTTTCGAAATATGACCAATAGCGTTCAAAATCACCCACATAACCTTGAGTGCGAAATAAACGATTGAGATGATAGAATGACACGGCAACATCTTTGGGACGGCGAGCCACGTAAATAATCTGTAAAATAATGGATTATTAGAGTGTAGGTACTAAATGTTTATAAGTATATAATTTTATAATATTACTTTGCTTTTCTGTTGCATTACACTAGGCGGCAACAGCGAAAAGGGAAAATGTGATTTTATAAAACGCCTTTCAGTGTTCGACATTTCTGTTAAAATTTTATAACCAGGCCTTGAAATGGTTTCGATGAATTCTTGATTTTCTTTGCTGTGTGCATTTTCTTTTAACAGTTCATCTTTGATAACAGGATGCATGAATAAATAGAATCTGAAAAATTTTTTAAAATAAATTTCAAAATTGTTCAACTTTATTCTGATTAATTGCATTTTCTAATTCAATGATTTTGCTTTTCACTGTAAAGTTTATATACAAATGTATATTGATTACAAATTAAATGTTTAATTTAAGGACTTGAATACAAATTTAAAATTAATAAATGTAAATTAAAACAGCTTGAAGGTTATTTTTTATATTTTTAAAAAACTTAACGTATCTGAAACTCGATTACAATCAAGCCGTTATTAAATTCTTATCAAAAAAATCAAAATTCAAGTCTAGTCATGAAACTGCAAAAGCAGTAATTATTTAAAAAAAATTTTAACAAAAACAATTTCCTATTCATTGTTGGTTTAATTAAGGGAATTATTTAAAATTTCTTTTTTTTTATTACTTACTCAAAAAATGGAAATCGTTGTGTAAGCGGTATTTTCTTAGCCGTTTCAAAATCTAAATTATTGGCAACCAACCATACCAATTCTTGAGTCCATGTTGTACCCGAACGAGGAAAAGTCACTACCCATATATCACTTGGACGGGCTTGAAAATTGTAATACGCCTCAGCTTCTTGTTTATATTTCACAGGAAAGAAATACTTCTCAGGACCAACTTGTACAAAACCGTCTTTTTCGCCTGCAATACAAAAAATAAAAAATGTATTCTTATTCTGTTAAAATTGTTCTTCATTCTTACCATGAAAATATTCCAAAAGTTCATTGTTGGTCTTCTCATCAACCAAAGATATTTCATAGGGAAATTTGAAATTATTGTTTGTCGCTGCCATCGCATTAGACACTAATGAAAGCACTATGCATATGAGTAAATTGTTAACAAAGTAAGTTAAATTCATTTGTAATCGCTCTGTTTATATGTACGAACTCTGTTTGCAATAACACACAGATAGCAACTATCTGCTGCGTCAATAACTATATAAACGCTACATATTGAGGTCTTACAACCAGTTCTTTTTAATAGCAGTAAACAATGTAAGTCAAGATTTGTGTAACAATTCTAAGAGCCAATAACCGGTTGGTTCATTTTAATTATAGGTTATCACAAATAGCATATTTCTCCAAAAAAGAGAAATATAAACCACTTGAATTAGAACTTGTAGCAATAAAATAAAAGAATAGTTTCACTTTCTTTGATAATCAAATTATATATTTAAATTTATTTGTTATCATATACATTTGTAAATAAAAATAAAAACCTTTTAAACTTTTCATTGGATTAAAACTTTAATCGACTCTTTTTGAAACGAGTTGAGGCATACACAAAATAAAAGTATTCATATTTGAAGCCGGCTATTTAACGTATTAATTTTACCAGTAGCATTACAAGCAAAAAAATTGTTTATGGTATAGTAATGTTCACACACAAGACAACATACAGTTTAAATACATAGACATATAAAATATAAAATAATAAATTCTTATCTCTTAGGGTTAACGATCTGATGAGATTTTCACGAATAAAGCAATAAATATGAAACATTACATTACATATGCAAATAATCCATAAGAAATGGTTTATCATCAGGGCCATACGGAGTTAATGGTACATCAAAAGGTAAAGGAAATGGTGGTATACCATCGCGTGGGGCTCCCAAAGGAAATGTATCCTCGCCAATCTAAAATAAAAAATTAAATATTGGCAAATATTTTATTTGTCTTATTTATAAGACATAAAAATAGAAATTAAATAAAAAATCGAACTTAAATCATTTGTAATAGGAAGAGAAAAGGGTATAAAATAACTGATAGTTTCTGTCAAAAAGTGAATGTATCGTTGTGTGCAATAGACATATCGAGAACAGATAATGTAAAATAGTTGTTATTTTGACTCCACCAATTTACGACATGCACAATCAGACCTTTGGTTAAGTTCTTACTGCAAACTGGGTCTAATACAGAACTTAAAAGTGGCTATCCTCGTTCTACTGAGAAATTATATACCATATTGCAACAAATTTTAGAATTGAACGTGAAAATGCTTTCGTACAAAATGTAAACTCTTAACGAACACTAATCTTTAAACGTACTTAACTCATTGTCATTAAAATAAAAACTCCATTGGCAAAGGTAAGATGGGTTAATGAGCCCACTTGTAGTAACAGTAGTGGACCGACATGAATATATACACAACACAATTTTCAACAAGTTTCCATCTGATGTATCTCTGGAATCTCGGGATAGAGGTTTCTAGGTGCTCATGCTAGAAGTCTGGGAATACCTCTGGGAATACTTTTGTAGAAGTTGCTACTATGAGGTAGAACATAACATCTTCTCTGAAATTATCCGGCGTTTGGGAACCTGAGGAGTGAATTCTTGGACTCTCAGAATTCAGTAGTAGAACATGTCTAGCCAAAGACGATTTGAGAGATGCAAACCTGTAGCTATAATTATATGGCGAAACTGGTGTTACAGCGTGACACTGCAGTACCCAAAGGCAAGGAAGTAAACACAACTTTATGAAATCGATGTATACAGGATTGGGATAAATTTTTCACAAAAAAAAAAATAAACAAGTACCAGAAGTAAAAAATTTTATTTAATTAATATTTATTGAATAATTGCTTCTACTAATGTTTAAAATTTGTTTAGTAAATTGAAAGTAACCAAAAATATGAATAATAAAATATCAAACTTACCACAAATCTCGGCAAGAACAATACACCCACTTCATAGTTTGCAATACGCAAACAGGGTGATATATTGACGTTTTTGTTAAATGCACCCCAAGCTGCCTTCGATAGATTAGCTGATGTCAAAATAAACCAATACATTGACTTTTCCTCCAAATTGAAACGTGTATACGATTTTATATGTGGCATAGCACGAGAACGATTCCGCAACTTTGAACTCCATTGATGTAAATGGCTCTTGAGCCACGGTTGTTTATCGTTAGTACTTTTAGTGTACGGCAAACAGCCTCCTCCTAACATACCGTCATGACTACCACTAACATTTCCATAACTGGGATAGATCATTTTAAAGGGCGGTAATTTACGCACACCCAAGGGCATACCGTCACGGCGTAAACTATTTAGAAAATCATTCTGTACCCATGATTGAACATTTGGACCTAAACTACCAATACTGGAACTTTGGCACACAACAGGAATGTTTTGATCAACTGCTGCGCAATGCTTTTGCAAAAGACTTGCCACACGAGGATGTCCCCAAGGATGACCACGAGGACCTTCACGGTGACCACCAGGAACGGAACCGATAAAGAAAACGCTGAAAGTATAATTTTTAAATATAAATTGCTTTTTTGACCAAAAATTAAATGTAAATAGAAATTGTATAAACACAAAACCATTATTTTTCCAATATATGGCTTCGATAATTTGTAATTTAAATATTGTTATACGATGTCAATTTTGTAGTGAAATAGTTCATAATACCGAAAGGCTTCAAAATAAAATTTCCTATCAACATACTTTATAGCACTGAAATCCGATTTTCGTATACGTGCAATCCACGGCTGGAGTTTGGCACATTTATACTCTACCAAATACAGCATTAGGTCCCTACGAAAATCTGTTGGACTTTCACCAGCCGCAGTGTCAGCATTTTCAGGCAATGCAGGACATAGAGGACTAATCCATATTCCCTGAGTACGGTTATGCCAATCATCTTCGTAAAGATTAGCGGTAGAAACCACAACACGCATAGAACCATCTGTATAACCCAAAAGCATAACTTTAGTGTGTGACGTAGCAAAAGGAGTAGGCATTTTTACTTTCACAGCCGTTACTTGGGGCTTATGCTTATCAATAGTTTGTAGTTCGGGCGATTCATCACCATATAAGACTAAGAGAGGGGTATTTCTGAAATAAGGAATACTTTAAATAATACTTCTTAAAAATGTTCTTAACAAACATTTACAATATGCCTGCAAAATAATAGTGACCCAATAGCCAACCTATGTCCACCATAAAATTGATTTGAACAGAGCTTTCAATAACACCCAGACTTTCATCCAAAATTTCTGAAATTGAGATAGAACTTAGAGCTAATGTGTTGACAAAACTAAAATTTTGTAGTTAACCTTGCAAAGTAACAGTTAAAGGCTCATTATGTGTAGCCTTAGCATCAGTTATAGCTGTCAGAAAGAAATTGTATGGTGCTGCAGCCTCTAATTTTTTTGCCATTTGTCCCTTTTCTACCACAACCGGTATATAGTCTTTAATATTTCTGGTAATTTTTTGTTTTTTGGCCAAATTTGAATCCCGTTTAGATTCACTTTCAGTAGACGAGGTAGGCTGTGGTGATTTGGAACGTTTATCACAACTTCTACCTTTGTCGACCTTAAGCGATTGCTGCTTTTCAATAGAGAATGATGAAGATGAACCCTGAGGATTTACTTCTTTCTTTTTTGGTTTGCTTTCATCTTTAGGAAACAGCTTTTCAAGCAGTTTTATTTGTTGCAATATTATTTCTGCATTACTAGCCAATTCCTTAGGTATATTGTACTGTTTGGTTTTCGGATTCAAGCCCAGTTTGTAAATATTGTCCACTGTAATATATATTTAAAAGGATGCTTTAATTCGTTAAATTTAGACTTACAGTGTGGATGAGAAAATTCCCCAAAATGTATAGGATTTTTGCGATAGCATTTATCCAAATAGGGACAGGGCTTTAAGGTAGACATTTTTCGTAAATATTGAACTTCGCGAACAACAATTTTAAATTTTCAAACAATCAAAATTTCCTTTGTGTGTTTAATTGACAGTAACATATAGCAGCAAAGTGGCAAATAACAATCCTGTAATTGCGCATGTACACACTATTTACCACCGTATAAGCAGTATAGAAACGGAATTTTGAAGTTTACCAACGAATTATGAAAGGGACAGCAGATATTACCAAAAAGTATTTCTGTCCCTCTCTGTTTGTAACTCTGTTTTGTTTATTTATGTTTTTTTTTTAGTTTTCGGGGAGGGTTTTTTATATTGGCGAGAGTTAATAAAAATGTAATTTTTGTTTAAAACTATTAATAAATAATAAAATCAACTAATAACAATAACAAGTTTTAACTTTTCCTTTCAAGAAATTGAAAAATATTGGCAACTTAGAGCAAGAAAAAATTTCTATGAGCAGTTCGTCTTTTTTTTGATCTTGTAATGTTTAGCTTCTTAACTACCTCTTGCACAAGAAACTATATTCATTGTGACCGAAAAGCACCCACATTTCGATTAATATTTAAATAATTTCCAAAGTTTAAACTTTTCATTGAAGAAATTAAAAAATATTCCAAATTTTCCCTTTTTTTAACACAAAATAAATGTTTATTTACATTTAATTTTTCTGCTTTATGCGCCAGTTTTCTCTCTGTATATCTGTTGCTTCTAACATATTTGATTCGCAAAACATTTTAACATTTTTTTCTCGCTCTAAATTGGATAGTAATGTTGCTGCTATGAGCGTTTGTCAAACGTCAATGGTTTCTATACTGGTTTTACCGTGCTATTTACAGTGATGGTAATTAAACATGAACAACTGATAAACGGAAAATAAAACGTCTAAACTATTTTCTCTAGAAATTAACATTTTACGCTTCTAAAATTTAAATAAATAGCAACAGGTTTCGCGAACAGGAGAATTATATAATTATTATATTTTAAATATAATCTTATTCAATTTTAATCCTTTTTTATTCTCAAAATCACATTTGTCATAAATTAAATATAATATAATTAAATAAACAATCGCATTTTGTTATTTTAATATTAATATAAAATAATACTATGCAATAACTTTTTAAATATGGACGTATAACATAATTTATTTATATTTCTAATATAGTTCAGTTAAACAAATCATATGATTTAATATTAAACACATGGTTGCATCATTACTGTTCACCCAGAGTTGGCAACTTTTATTTATTTACAGTGAATCGAGTAGTCTACTCTATAGCAGCACAAGTTTTTCACATTCGTATAAAAAAAATTATTCTTGTTTCACGCGTAGTTTACGGAAAAATCAGTTTTCTTATAATAAATGTATTTGTTGTTACCAAATTTGAAATAGCCTTGCGTGTTAATTAGTTATTACATAAACAACATTAATAATTTTTAAAACGAAACACAACGATAAAAGAAATCATTTTTTACGAAAAAATGTTAATTTTTAGTTCTTTTTTGATCGCCTTTTTCGCTCCCCTTGTGACTTTGACGTAAAACTGAAGAAAAAAGAAAAAAACAGACAAAATAATAGAAAAAAATTACGATCAAATAGAAAAATCGCGTAAATAATAAACCCTAATATTGATAAAATGGGAAAACAATAGAATGACAACTACTCATAACAATAAAATAATACTTAAATTAGTTACAAAGCGGTGCTTTAAAAATAAAAAATAAAATAAGACTGTGATTTTAAAGAAAATAACGAAATATACGGAAAATCCCCAATTTTGCGAGAATAAGAATCAATGGTGCAAGTTTTAAACAAGGAATCCCTCAAATAAATATAGAATATACCAGTAATTCATATAAGATTCCTGCTCCTTGCTATATAACCTACAAATAACAGGCAAATTACACATACTATTACAAAAGGAATAATAGCCAACATAAAAAGCGCAGCATGCACTCTTCCCTTAGTTGGACTTCGAGACTTATTTCGCGTGCCTTGCGCAATGGCTTCTCTACACTGATAGAAACAGCTGCAAATGCAACCACATCCGGAGGCATAGCTAAAGCTCGTCCTCATTTCATATCAGTTGTTTGTGGTTTTCCCAAAGACTTCCTAACATCCAAATACAAACCAGGAAAATATGGTGAGGATTCTTGGTTTAAGACTTCTACATCAAATGCTGATGTTTTAGGTAAGTTATAAAATTTTAACCTATGGAAGATTGTTATAAAATTTGGCGTAACATCGTCTGAAGGTAATAAAACACGTGTAGGAAGTTTCCAATGTGATATTTTCGATTACACATGTTTTTTTGTCTGCCTGCTGTCTATCCCTGCTTTGGTTTATTTTATACATATTAACCACAGTGTATTGTTTTTGTTGCTTTTAAGGCTATCATGTCTGCCCTTCTGTTATTGCATCTGCTACAGTTTACAATAATGTGCAACAAAATAGGTACAAAAGATTCCATACATTTACTTAAAAACACAGAATGAAGAATACCTGCTGCCAGATATCAACCCTTTAAACTATTTTAAATAAAAAATTAAAGATAGTATTTATAAAAGGATTAGCCATTTAAATCCAAAATAGAAAAATATTCAAAATTAGCCATTGAAAGGTATAATCGCGCTATTTTTATCCGCACTAATTTGTATATTCAGTCTACCTTATACTATTTACTGATTTTTTTAACACCACCATGTGACTTTAAAAATAACTTTTTTATGCTCAGTACAGATGATATATGTATTTACATGTATTTGTTGTAATTTGATCACTCACAGTTTAAGCGCTTTGTATGCCACTTTAAGTTCCATGTGGATTATACTTGTTTAGGTATGCATTTTAATTTTGTTCAGTTAATAACTTAAACACTGGATTTTATTTATTTAACACTTATAAACTACAATATCTTTTTGGGTGTAAAAATATATTTAAATTCTATAAAGTAATTAAATTTATTGAGGTTTAGTGGGGATTTTTATTTTAAAATTAGTTGTAGTAAAGAAAAACAAAACATTATTTATTTTACTTTTTTGTGTATTTTTGACATAAATAAAAACAGTAAATAATTCAAAAAATTTAGTTCCTAAAACAAGCATGATTATTAAGTCAATATAAGATTTATGTATGTACCTTTGTATATATGTACATTCATTTATTATCAGTTACTTTATTTACCTGTCTGCATTAAAAATATTAAATAAATAAAGTATAATGATAATTGCATACAAATTATATTTTAGCTTGTATTCTGTTTTTGCTTTATTATTTGTCAACGTTTCTGAATACAATTCGTGAATAGAGTATAACCTCGTTATCCCAGACAGATATAGTTTTAGCCTTTCTCCCTTAAATTAGAAGATGCAAAACATACATACAAATAGGAATGTAAATTCTCTAAAAAATTCATTTTCATTTTTTTAACTTCCGAAAATATGACACAAAATTATTAAAAAAAATATATTGTTTGTCTAGGACGTTATTTCCGTTTCAATTTTTATGCAATTTGTTACATCTATTTCTATGTATTCAACCCGCCGCATATTTTCTACCGTTGTTGAGGGGAGAACCCCTTCAACATCGTAGGTTGTTTCCCATATTCCGCGACCTTAGGTGAACTAACATTTATGGCAAACTGGACTTATTACCATAACTTTCAAGATACAGAATGTTAGTTAGGTCTTGGATGTTCAGAAGGAAGATTCTGTTAAGTTAATATCTGTTGTGTTTATAAGGCTTGTGGCGAACGTCAATATGCTCTGAATAGTCGGCAAGGATTTTTCCAGGTCGTTTTTGATATTTTCAAGTTTCAAATTTGACGAAAATTTCAAGTTTATAACTTTGTCAATTCCTTAAACAATTTGTGTGTTATGACGGACATAATTACACCGTGGCCTTTGTACTAGTTTTAGCTATTTTTATAGGTTTTTGGGCTGATAAACGCTTCATGTTCGTAAAGAGCATACTTTTCTCTAACTAATGACACTTCAGACGAAAGATGGCTATGAAAAATTTTGATACATTAGTTTTATTAACATTTCAATTATTATTTCATTTAGATTACATTTTAACAGCAATTAGTGTCAAATGAATTGCAATGAAATTTGTTCTATTATTTTATTCTTAAATAATGTTATTAAATTAGCATTTCTGGCAATTAGTCATGTTGTTGTAAAATTATATTAATATACATATAATTTTTTACCATATGCATATTATTGTGTTTAAAACTTACCTTTAATTTGTTAATTTATTGCAAACATATTTATACACTTGTGGACACACAATTAAGTCACCTATGCAAAATTGTTCATTTTTATAAAAATTAAAAAATTTAAGAAAAGTGGAAACAAAAACAACTTATATTTATTAATTTCATATGCTTAATAATTAATTAACAACAAAAACTTATATAGTTTTTCATTGTAAACAATGTTTTGGTACTTAGTTCATATCAGACTTAAAATTTAAGTGGACACATAATTAAGTCATCTGCAAAAAAAATATTGAAAATTCAATTTAATTGCTATATTTTTCACCCAAACTATTTTGAACCTTTAATATTTTGTGGGGAACCCTTTTTGGCGTATTATTTCAGTACATCTTTGTGGCGTTGAGTTGATTAAGTTGCGTCACTGCTCAGGACTAATGTTATCCCATTCTGGCTGGAAAAGCTGCCAAAGTGCTTTTTGATGCTGGGTTTTTTGGCTGCAACTGCTCGTTTTACGATCCCCCAAATATTTTCAATAGGGTTCAGATCGGGAGATCGAGTTGGCCAATCAAGAACGCTTATTTTTTTTAGCCAGGATGAGTAAAGCTGACCCATTCCTCATATCTACTCAGATTATATAGTGCATTGAGTTGGAACACGCTGTTAAAATATCGGCAAGGACCGTAAGAAAACGCTTGACTGAAAATATTCTCCATGGACGTTTTGCGAGAACAAAACCTAATGTGTCCAAAAAAAATATTCAGCAACGCTTGCGGTTTGCCAAAACCCACCTCCATAAAGACGACAAAATTTTGGAAATTAGTCGTATGGAGTGATGAGCCCAAGTTTAATATCTTTGGAAATGATGGCAGACCCTATGTAAGACGTCCTGTCAATACACAATTATACCCAAAGTACACCAAACAAACCGTAAAGCATGGAGGTTCGTCAGTAATGGTTTGGGGTTGTTTTACCTCATCCGGCGTTGGTCCACTGGTAAGAATCGATGGGAAAATGACTGGGGAAATGTATAAGAACATCCTACGGAACAATTTGACTAAAGATTATGACGACAAATTACCACTAGCGCGGATATTTCAGCATGATAACGACCCGAAGCAAACATCTTGGGTAGTTAAACCTTGGTTTGCTGAGGAAAAAATAAGCGTTCTTGATTGGCCAACTCACAGTCCCGATCTGAACCCTATTGAAAATCTTTGGGGGATCGTAAAACGAGCAGGTGCAGCCAAAAAACCCAGCATCAAAAAGCACTTTGGCAGCTTTTCCAGGCAGAATGGGATAACATTAGTCCTGAGCAGTGACGCAACTTAATCAACCCAATGCCACAAAGATGTACTGAAATAACACGCCAAAAAGGGTTCCCCACAAAATATTAAAGGCTCCAAATAGTTTGGGTGAAAAATATAGCAATTAAATTGAATTTTTAATATTTTGTTTCAAATGACTTAATTATGTGTCCACTTAAATTTTAAGTCTGATATGAACTAAGTACCAAAACATTGTTTACAATGAAAAACTATATAAGTTTTTGTTATTAATTAATTATTAAGCATATGAAATTAATAAATATAAGTTGTTTTTGTTTCCACTTTTCTTAAATTTTTTAATTTTTATAAAAATGAACAATTTTGCATAGGTGACTTAATTGTGTGTCCACAAGTGTATGTAGGTATGCATACACTTTTATGTATTTTATTATTTGTAGCTCTGTACTCTCATATTTCACTTGGTATTATACTGGTTACTAACACACCCTGTATGATGATGATCTAGCTCAAAGTTCATTTTTGTTAAGCTTCATCGAAGAATTTTTAATTGATTGAATATTCACAATATGATGCTAGAGAAAATGACACTTTTTATTGTTTAATTGGTGATTGCGAACATTTATTTTAATAACGAGACAGTATATGTGTATCTGTATAACCGTAAAAATAAATAAAACAGCTATGCGTTTATAATAAAAATTTTAAAAGAAAAATTCTAGTTAAAGTCGAATTTCTGCTGATCATGTTAAAAGTCGAAAATATTGCTAACAAATAAATACATACTTGAGAGCAGAGGGTATAACAAAACCTTTTTGGTTATGAAATAGTACACTTTTTGCACAGTAGCTTTAGAAAAAAAATATCAAATCAAAATTATGACTTCATAAAAATATATGTACATACATGTGTACGTACTTATAAGTAAATCTATTAGGTTAGGTTAGGTTAGAGGACGTGTACTTGTCAATTAAGACAAGTACAGTACCCGGAGGTCGAATTGACCCATTGTACAACGTCCTAGTTTCTCACACCACTCATGTTGTGTGTGTTAATTTTATACGTGAGTGGTGGGACCTACAGTTTAAAGTCGACTCCGAACGACAGATTTTTATTTATTGAGAAACTTTTCATGGCAATTTTTATTTATTCTCAGAGTTTTTGCCAGAAATCTACTGAGAGGAAGTCGCCGAAAAAAATACTTTTTGTATTTTGTCTTTGATGCCTGGCCTGGGGCTCGAACCCAGGCTTTTGCGTCTAATAAGCCAACACACTATCTACTAGACTACGGCGACTTCAAGTAAATCTATTTGTCCTAAAGATTATTGACTATTATTTTCTATTCAGACTCATTTACTTAATCCTCATTTTATAATTTATAAACGTAAAATAGTTTAACACACTGTTTTAAAGCTTAGTTGAAAAAATGTAAAAATGACATAATTAAATAGAAAATATACTGTGTATTCGTTCAAAAAATATATAAATGTAGTTTTTTAAAATATATGACAAATGCATTCTAAATCTTAATTTTTTATTCAGTATTTGAACATAAAAAAAAGTTATAAAAGTGTCAATAGGCACAAATTATTTCTTAACTATGTAGATTAAAGTCCATTTGTTCTGGAAAATGAAATATGCTTTCAGGAATAAGAAACTTTTTATTCATACATTGTAGTGAAGATTAATTAAGAAACAATTAAGATGTTTCTCTTTTGGAAATTTACAACATACAGGGCACATAAGAACCATGAATAATAACAAAATTATTATAAATAGTTGGTTGTTATAGTAGCTAAAAAATTTATAAAATTTAGCTGAGGTGGAAAGGTTAAGATTTTAAAATTTTTTGACCCATAACACAAATACGAGTATTGGAGATAACAGTTTTGCGATAGTCTTATAATTTTTAATAACATAAACATCCACCTGTTTCCATATAATTTTTTTAAGAAATCTATTGAATATTCTTAGTGTTTTGAATCTATTACTAGAGATACCATGGAAATTATAAAAATATTTTTATATTGAATATATGTATATACATTTTTTATATTATTTGCCTAGGAAAATTACTCACTGGGATAATCGAGATTCATTAGTCATTGTGAATCTACAGTTTGTTACGAAATTGTGAAACTTTGATTTCAATTTGTCTTTTAGAATTATATTTCTCCCGGTTTTGTAAGAAGAAATCGTCTTTAAATGTGTTTTATAATATGTATATTATATATCCCAAAATTTTTACATTATAATCTAAACATATTTGGTGTTTTAAAGTATATTAAAGTTCTTAAATATAATTCAAAAAATATTGCAATTTTTATTGCCTACCATGTTATCTTATGGCGGTGTTATTTGAAGCCTTAGATCATCATGATTTAGAATATACTAACACTCTGTCAGAGGATCAGATTTGTATACATAAAGTGTAGAGAAAATAAATCTGTTATTGTTATATGAAATTTGATTCATTCTAAATTGTAGAATTTTATTTACAAAGAAAAGAAAACCTGACACCATTCACAACGACAGATTTTAACCAAGTCCGGAATATTAGATGATATCATAATAAGAAAAATATAGAAAAAACTTTCTATCCGTCGTCGGTTTAGACAACAATCAGCTTCGATTCACTGCTAATTCACCAGAATAGTTTTTGTTGGATGTTATTGTAGGTTAGGTTAGGTGAGAGGACGTGCACTTGTCAAGTTAGACAAGTACAGCACCCGGAGGTCGATTTGACCCATTGTACGTAACGTCCTTAAGAAGGAAGGATAAAAGAGAGGATAAGAAAAAAAGAGGAAGCGGAAGTAGGAACGGAGAATTGTTAAAATTGGATGTTATTGTAACTCACCCACTTTTTGTCACTAATCGTTTCATAAATGGTTTTAATTGAAGATATATTATTTTTTATTTTCGTAACAGTCTAACTCGAACTTTTTTGATATTTAGTCTAATAAAAGAGATTTTAAAAGGTTTTTTGTGCAATGTTCAGTTCTGGGCAATCGCCCCGTTAAGTAAATAGCTAAAGAACTTGACGATTTCTATTTATTTCTTACCATTTTTGAAAATTATAGCTCGAGACGTCTTTTTCGAAACGAAACTGTTGTCCATTTTTAAGTCTCGCTCGTTTAACAGTGGGTTATGTAAAAATAAAAGACGCGAGTTCTGATACAAAATATTATCTATCCCTAATCCCCGTACACTCTTAAAACCCGGGATTACTAAAGTTATCTATTTAAAAAACAATAGCATTCTACCCATTACTAAACGTTATCTTTCCTAGAATTTCGGCCAATTTTTTTACATCTTTGTTATGAATAAAGAAGTCGATTATAAATGTATTTTAATGGAGTCATAGCTTTTACAGAATTAGCTGTATGTTGTCATTGCAGTTTTTGTCTGATTTTGATATCTTTGTATTAGATAAAAAAGAAAGTTAATTTTCGTCTTTTATCTATGGCAGAAAATATAACGAAATATAACGACAAAATGTTTGAATAATAGAATCATAAAACAAAATTTTTAAATTTTATCTGCAGTTTAAAATATAATGTCGCGAAAAATATTTTTTTTTTTCAAAAACAAATACAAAACAGCAATAAAAAACATGTTTTACAATACGTCTTAAACTTATAATGTATTGAAAGTATAAAAAAATTGAATTTTTAATAATTTCATTTATTTAATAATTTTTCTAGGTGTTGCTGATGGCGTAGGTGGATGGCGTAGTTATGGTATCGATCCTGGAGAGTTTTCATCATTTCTAATGAAAACGTGTGAACGTCTAGTCCACTGTGTTAATTTTAATCCACAACGACCTGTTAATCTTCTAGCCTATAGTTATTGTGAATTATTGGAACAAAAGAAACCAATACTAGGTAAATACAGATGTACTTTATTTTTTAAAATAATTTTAAGTAGTCTAAAAATTATATTTTTTTTTTTCATACAAATGCAATAAAAATCGATGACTTCATTCAAAATATTGACAAAATACATTGTTAATGTTTCATATTTTATATATGTATGTACATGTGTTTTTAATTGTTTAATTAATAATTGACACTTTCAGTAAACGTGTATAACAAAACAAATTAAACAAATACATAACAAAAGTTTAGTAGGTGTTGTTGTTGTTGCTGTTTCGATTGACATAAGTTGATTTGTTTTTTTTTTATAAAATGAAATGTATTACATGAGCTTAACACTTTGGCCATTTTTCAATTGATAATAATACATTTTGCTATATCTTCATTGAGTTTTGCACAACTGATAAGACATTTGTTTATTTGTTTTAGAAATTATATTTAGATTTAAAAACAATAACTACGTTTTTTTATGTAAAGGTTACCTTCACATTGCAATTTAAAACTTATCTTACTTATTAATTTAATTCATAAAGATCATAAAGTTCAAACAATAGAAAGTATTATAATATATAAATATGTTTATAATTCTTTAATTTATGTATCTTCTGTTTTGGAAGAATTGTTTTCGTGCTATTTTAAGTAAATTTGTTTTTTTTACTAAGAAAAAACACAAAAAAAAACGAAAAATATATTCTTCAATTTAATTTAGATTCTTATATTTGGCATCAGTCCAGCGTTAAATTTTTTAATTTGTTTCGTCTTTTTTTAAATGCGTTTATTGCGTTGATTTATTTAATAATAATAGAAAATAAATTTTGTTTTTTTTCCTACAGGTAGTAGCACTGCTTGTGTTTTGGTACTAAATAGAGAGAACTCTACCGTTTATACGGCGAATATTGGTGACAGTGGTTTTATAGTTGTACGCAAGGGAGAAATTGTTCATAAATCTGAAGAACAACAACATTATTTCAACACACCCTTCCAACTGTCACTACCCCCACCAGGTCACGATCACAATGTCCTTAGTGACAGTCCTGATTCAGCGGACACGTTAAGTTTCCCTGTTAAAGAGGGTGATGTTATTTTAGTTGCTACAGATGGTGTATTCGATAATGTTCCCGAAAAACTATTATTGGATGTGTTAAAGGAGGTGAGTACAATATTATTTTCCTTGAACATTGTTTTTAGGAATACTGCATAAGTAATTACTTTTCGTAATAATTTTTAAAAGTTTGTGTTTAAAATTTTAGACGATAAACAATCCAATAAATCACTGGTTTTTGCCTATATCGTTCTAAATATTTTAAATGTTATTATAAACTCTATACAGGCTTTTCATATAAAGTGTAATAGCTTCCATAAACTTTTTCTCTGGCATTTGGTTGAAAGACTTCACCACACAAGATTTGTGTTCCATTTTCGGTTAGATTCAGGTAATGTAAATAGTAAGGTAGTCAGATGAAGTGAAGTGTTTCTAGTTCTATAAACCAAAGTTCTTGAAAATAATGTTGGTTCCAGTTAAAATAATGTCGCCCAACATTTGTACGACCCATACCTATAGATATGGTTATTAATGCAGCTTTAAAAGTCAGCAAACACCCATTTGGGCATTATTAGTGAGTAAACATGAGTTATTCACATAAAGTCTGGTACACACAATCTTCAAAGTGCTTGTCTTATGTTAAAGGAAATATGAACGAAATAAAAAATTTGGAGATGGAATGGAATATTCTCATGAGGTCTCTTCAACAACTCGCATCATGTGAACCCTTTGAAAGTAATGATTCGAGAGATATTTACTATATATGTTCCCCAAGCTTCAAAACTGTTTTGAACGTAATTAATTACGCATACAGCTTCATACTAGTGGAGGTATACCTTTTTAAAACCGCTTTCCGACAGACCTATTTGCCATATTTTCAGATACTTCACACACAAAACTTTACCATTTTAGTGCTTTAAAATTTATAAATAGCTTTCAAATACATTTTGGTGATCACTTTTAAATATTCATGATTATTAACTTGGAGATGTTACAATTTAATTTTTGTTTTTATTTTTACAAGAGTTTATATTTATTTTCTTTTAGGTTGAAGGCGTCACAGATCCTGTCAAATTACAGATGACTGCCAACTCGCTGGCGCTGATGGCGCGTTCATTGTCATTTGATAGCGAATTTATGTCACCGTTTGCTATTAACGCTAGGCGCAATAATATTAATGCAACGGGTAACTAAGCTTATTAATGAGAAATTGTTAACTTTATTAATGAGATTTTTTCTTTCATCTTACAGGAGGTAAACCTGATGATATAACTGTGGTACTCGCAACTGTAGCAATGTAATTTTTACCATTTTGTAATAGTGATTATTATTTTTAATTTTTATTTTTTAAGTTAATGCTATATATCAATTTGTGTTTTAAACAAAAAAAAAAAAAAAAACCAAGATAGATGATTTCCTTTTTAACAAAACTTTTTTTGTATATGATTTCCTTCCTCAAACACGGTTCAACTTTTCGTTTAATTTTTTCCTTCGTAAATAATCTACGTCGTTCGTTTCATTATAATTCTTCTTGTTTCCTAACTGACTTATTAGTTTAAGAGTGTTTTAGTTAAATCTTAATTGTGTTTCTATTGCCTAAATAGTCATTAGGTATAACTGTAATTAAATAATACATCTCTTTGTCTGCTATCTATGTCATCCTTTTTTATTTAATATCATATCTTTTCTCTCCACTCATTCATTCATTATTAAAATTCAATGTTCTTAACTTTATAATGTATCTAACTGTCGTATTTCATAATTTATGTATATTTGTTTAAAAAGTTTAACTCCTTTTGTTTCATTATTTTCATTTTACATATTTATGTGTGTGTGTGTGCGCGTGTGTTAAATAAGTTTCTCAGGTCTCTGTTGGCTAAGTTTGTTTAATAACACAATTTATAATGCTTTGGCTTTGAAATTTCGAAATAATTTTATTCTGAATTCTGGATAATTAACGATTAAACGAAATAAACTACTAGCACGTAAATGAAAAATATGTTATTGACAAATTGTAAGAAGAAAAAAACCAAAACATATTAAACATTTTTAAAATAATTAAGCAAAAAACAAAAAAAAAACACTTTTATGAAACAAAAGAACAGCTTTAATTTTTATTTTAGGATAACATACGCAAAATATATTTTAGTTAATCTGTTAACATTTGTACACTAATTATTACAAGTCTGTACAAACAAACATTTGCAAATCAAAGAATTTTTATGTATTTTTTTTTATATTTTTAATTAGATATTTTTTTTTTAATTTTTATGTTCGACTGAGTACAAAAATTTTCAATGGGTTTTTATAAAAAAAATCAGTTATAAGTATACGATTATTTTTTTTTTTTTAAATTATTAGAAAATATCTCAGTAACTGAGAAAAATCAACAATAAAATTTACATGCTTTTCAAATTCAATAAACTTTTTTGTTTATTATTTTCTTAGGAGAAAATTAAGTGAAATGCATCTAAAATATAATTTTAAAACTCAATAAATATTTATCATTACCTAAATAATTACCTAAAAATATAAAATACAAAAGTAAAAATAAATATTCTTAAATATAAAACAACTTTTATTAATTTATAAAAAGCAAAAACTAACTGATTAAAGAGATTACTGTTTGCCTTTTTTTAATAGTTTTAAAAACATAGCAGCTTGTTGTGTATATTATTTACAAAATTATGATTCCCCTTTACTAGTTTAATTTTTAGTAAATTACTATAAACATTAAAGATATTTGTATTGTCTTGTTTTATACTATAATTTGAAAAACCTTTTTTTTTATACTTCAATGTCCTGAATTAGGCTTGGGCAGTTGTAAAGCAAAAACAAAAGTCGCAGCTTAGAATCAATAAAAGAACATTTGCTTGACTGGCTTTTATCGTTCGTTGTTATTGTAACAGCTGACAATCTTTTGTCAAGGTTTTACTCGGATCGTTCGTAGCTCAATATTTATGACAATGAAATAGTTAAACCATACGTTAGAGGTGTCATCTTATCTATTCTTATTCTATAATAAGTTATAAGAAGCGACTCATATCTTTTGGGGGACTATTATGCTATGTAGTTGAAAGCGCCCTTTAAAGTGGCGCAGATATTACATAACTTTAAATATTTAAAATTTACTAAGTGCTGTTTCTAACACAATAATTAGAAAATAAACAGAACTATTATCACTTGAAAATATTTCCTTACAAATTGTTAAAAGTATTTTATTTGTTTTCGACATTTAATTTATGACAATTCTGTTTGTTTCCGAAAAAGTAAAAAACAATTGCCTTTGCTCCCAGAAAAAGTGAAAATAACATTTGCTATATAGTGCATAATTATTTTCTTTTATTAAAATCAACATCAAATTATTAAAATGTGGGAGTCATACATACTTGATAACCTTAAACTTAAAGACACGCGATGGTTTTTATTTGTTTTTGCTTTTATACGATATACTGCGGACTTTCGAAATCTCTGCTGTTTTGCCAATTATCTGATAGATTTTCTACTTCAAATTGCGTGCGGCATATGAATTACAATCGGTTTACTGAATTGTTATGAAATATAATGATTTTAAATACGCCTAAGCTATTTTCTTCTAAACAGCAATCATTAAAAATCATTAAAACTACGTTTAGATGAAGGTAACGTAATTGTTAAACTCATTTGAAAGACTCACTATCTCATACGAAATTATATTTGCTATATAATGCCATATCAAGATATAGGCATTGTCAAAATATACAATAACAATAAGTTAACGTTAAAGCCCCTTGGTCTTATTCTGTTGCTATAACTTATCTTAACAAATTATATTTGATTCAACTCAACATTCCATACTTACATGTAAACGAGCAATAATTAGCTTTTTATTTTTGATTTTGTACAGATTTGTAATGTATAGGAAAATTAACAGAATTAACGAAATTAATTGGAAAAGTTAAAATTATTTGTTTTTATATTTTATACACAGTCGCTCACAGCTTATTTCGGCGTCTTACTACCGTATTAGAACAATATGCATAATAGCCATTTAAAAGTGTATATTTTTAATACGTGTACAACAAAAGTTCAATTCTCGTTGATTATATTGTATTTCTTTAAACAAAGTCATTATCCTGCTGCGACCCCTACCTAACGCTTACAGTTTCGGGTTTTAAAGAATACTCTTCAATGTCTAAATTTCAGATTTGCGATCTATTTAATAGATCCAATTAAATATGGATTGTTCTGTGCCGCATCCTCCATCAAATTTATCTCCAAATAGACATTTCTGTTCATTGTTTTATCGATGAACACCGAGGTTTATCAGCCAACGTTTTAAGCTGACGCCTTAAAGCTTTTCAACTTTTTTTTTTTCAATTTGTATCTCTTAGATCAGCCAACGCTAAACTTACGCCTCTAAATTCGAAATAAGCTGTGATCCTTTTGTTTTTTTTTACAAAAATTTTTGAAGAGAAAATTATTTCGAACTCTTTTTATAGTTTTTTTCCGTACAAAAATTAATCTCACGCAACAAGATGTGAACCTATGTGAATGAGCAAAATACCACATAAAACAGCTTAAGTGGGAAATGCTAAACCATGCTAGATTTCTATTTTCAAACTTTTATTTAAAAATCTTAAAAATAATTCAAAATATACATTTTAAATTAGCCCAAAAGAAGAGTGTGTTTATATTTAACATTTATTCGCCTTTTTTTTTTCTATTATAACAACGTTGGTATTAAAAAAAATGTAATAAATGGAAACAAGTTAATGATAAAATTAATAAATTGCATTATTGTAATGTAGCGTATTTAGGATGTTTATGAAATTCTAGTTAAAATATGAAAATAAAAAAATTAAAAATAAACCTTTAACCCATTAAAATCATTGGTAATTGGACTGAAATTTTTATGTGTTGGCCAATCTATATTCTGAAACTAAACACAGACGCTATAATAAAAAATAATATAAAAACAAAGCTGCATTAAAAAGTAAATTACACTAGCAAATCTAAAAACCAAAATATTCCATTGAAAGCTATATAATGAAGAAAAAGATTGGTTAAAATATAATTAAGAATTATAAAGAACAAAACATGTATAATATAAGAAAAGTCAGCAGAAAACTGTTTAAAATAAATACATGGAAAACAATAAAATACGTTATTGGTATGAATATTAAATAAATCAAACCAAAATTGTCCTCTTTAAATTGTGTTTTATTTACTAAAAAAAATTATGACTATTTTTTTTATACAGATTTTTATTAATTTGTAACTTTTTTCTTTATTAAACAGCAGTGTATTCTATAGTCTAAATTAATTTCACTCAATTCCCCCAAAACAGTTTTATTTTCTTTTCATTTAGTTATAAAAAGTAATCATTAAACTTTAACCAAAATTATTAAAATGAAACAGAAAACATTTAGGATTAAACATATAAAATAATAATTGAATTAAAATACATAATTACACATTTTAGGAAATGTTTAATGGTGTTAGTTTTGTTGTGTTTTTCTCTTGTTTATTTTTTTTTTATTTTTTGCTATTTTGTACACGGCAAAACACGGCGGGTTATTTGTGTTTTAATGTTTTGTAAATAAAAAAAAAATCCCTCTAAAATTGAGAATTAGTTCTGTGCTGGTCTTGCCGCTCTTTGGTCATTGTTGTCATCTGCATTTGGTGCAGCTGCGGCAGCGTCGTTGTTATCGGCCGCAACATCATCACCACCCCAGTTGAAACCACCGGGACGATCTTCAGGAAGAGGCTGATAATTGCGATCAATGTGTTCATTAAATAGAACTTTCCTGAAAAAAAAAAACAAAAATTTTGTAAAATCTAAATAATAATAAATGATTGTAATTTATATTGTAAAGCTATTTACATCTTTCAAAATAGTATTCTGAAACTAATAATAACGAACCAATAACTTTGGTTATGCATCCGTCAACATAGGAAAATTATTTTTCTTTACATGTCTATTTATCTATGTTTTCAAAATGGTAACAATATGTCTTTAAATTTAGTCCAAATACATAGCTTCGTAATTAATACGAATCATTAGTTAAATGATGAGTGGAATGAATAAAGTTCGTTTGCCCTCCAGAAATGAGAAATACATGTTAGTTCTTGTAGAATGTTGTAAGTTTGTTCAAGCAACTACCTGGAAAATAAACACCGACCACACAAAGTGTTGTGTATGTAAATAAGAACATTAATCGTTTCATCATTACTTTTAGAAGACCTATTTAGGGATATTTCTGTTCTTTGACCAACGCATCAAAAAGGTTACAAAATTTCTGTTGATTCAGCTATGATCGTTATAGGGTCGTGAATCTGGGTAGGAAGGTTCGTGGCATCTGCGTTTTCTGCAGAGTGTGCGCTAATTAAGAGCAGTCTGAGATGATCATTGCTGAATCTCTGTTGGCTCAGACATGATCGTTATAGGATAGAATCTGTCCATCCGTGTTTTCTGCATATTATGCGGTAATTATGTATAGTCTGAGATGGTCGAACACATTTTGTGCCTCTACCTTGCAATTCCGATACGCAGACTCTGTTTTCCAGGTAAAGACTGGTTTATTGGTCTTAGGGAGTTAACGGAAATCATGAATTCTCTTTATCAGTTATCAACCTTGCTTTCAATCTAATTTTTTTCTTTCACTGCTGTTTTTTTCTATACATATATTAGTTTTATATACATACAGTACACGCTCGCTAATGTGAACTAATTGAAACTGGCGTTGTTTACTTCTGCGAATTGTTCACATTTCCGAATATCGAAAATTTTAAATCAGAATTATACCATCTTTTAAACAAAAATCATTATTTATAATTTTTTTAGAATTTTTTAGAACACATTTTATAATTTAATCTTCACAAATTTTCTTCACAGTATCAAAATAGCAATTGAAGAATAAATATGCAAGCAGATGTACTAACACATACATATATGTATGTACACCTAAAACGGGGATTCCCGCAACTTATAAACACAGAATTTTAACGTTTCAAATTAAAAATAAAATTTGTTCAAATTATAGGGCTTTTTACATTTTCTCATCTTTTATAGTCAATGAAGCAAAAAAAATGCTCACATTAAGCGGTGTTCATAGCGCGCGTGCACTGTATATACATCGGATTTTTTCTATCCTCAGCTCAACCTAAAACTACAATTTTTCTTTAATTGAAACATATCTCGATATAATCACTTTATCTGAAGAAATTAGCTGTAAGCGACTAACTGCATAAATAAATTAACTGTAAAAGGTGATAAAGTACAATAAAGTTTGCAAAAACAAATTTTAAATAAATACACACGCTAAGAGAAAAAATTTTAGCTCCTCTACACTACCAGAATTCTTTTTTTTGTTGCAAGAATTAGAACAAATTTTATTGAAAATTATTCCTCATTCTTCTCAGTGTCTACTTAATTCGATTTGAACAGTTATTTCCTATATATACGACAGTATACAGTAAGACCTCGCTTAACGCGGGGGTTACTTTCCAATAAGTTCTAGCGCTAAACGAAACGGCGTTCGTACTGTGATTACGACTGCGGAAAATACAGTTGGAATCTTTGTTCTGGACAGACTAACAAAAGAACGTTGAAAAAGATATATAGCATACACCGTCGTTATATAGTGCACCGCTTTTAATTGGTGCATGGACGTTTCATTTGCACACATATACAAGTATCAACCGCGTAATACTTCAACAGCGTTAAGCGGGGTCTTACTGTCTTATTGGATATTTGATTTTTCATGAAACAAAAAGTAATACTTACAAAAAATTTGGCGTTTTAATAAATTTGTAACCACTTCTTTGGAATGGAAATACATCTTCCAGAAAATAATAGATGTGTCCCACACCCATGCCAATAATATCTACCCATATTGTATTGCCCAAGATCATTGAGCAACATAATAAAACCCAGGGCAAATAAGGTGCCTAAAAACAACAATTTCTTAGTTGAATTACGGTTTCAATAAATTAATAATACTTACCTGAAAATTCATAACGCCAAAGAAGTTCATACGAACAAAAGGATTCCTTCTTGACCATACATATACTAACATCAGTGTAAAGGCCTGGCCCAAAAACAACAAATTTACAAAGAGGCCGAAGAATGTCATTAGAGCACCACCGAACAGGAACATCATAACAAAGTCAGAACTGCGACCCCGGAAAGAGCCCTCCTCCAGCATGCGACAATAGCGATATGTGAAGACCATATTAAAAAAGAAACTTATACCCACTGAACCAAAAAACAGGAAAGTGGTAGCCAAACGCCATACTTGTAGTTTACGTATAATTGAGTTAGGATTAAAGTACAACTGTAGGGGTGACACAATGTCCAAGTGCTAGCGGTAATGAAAACAGATAAAATCAATTAATATCACATGAAGGTAAACAAAGTGTATGTAAACATTAAAGTGGATGACGTGTCCATAAAAGCAAATTCCATAAAAATATATTCTACTAACCACTGCCAGTGTTGTGATAACGCATGCCGTTGTATAGAAACGTGTTACTGGTGGTATTTCTAGATAAAATTGTCTTATTGATTGCAGCGCCATGGCGCACTACTTTTTTTTATAACAGGATTCCAGCAAAAGCCGCTAAATTTTCAGCTATGTTTTTACGAAGGCTACAAACACAAAACCATTGAACGCTAATATGATGTTTGTGCTTTAATTATACAATCACAAGTTTTGCAATAAAATATATTTTATGCTTGAAAAGTTGCTGTGTTTTATAGTCTTGAGCCGTAAATATAAATATTTACAATACTTTAGGCCACCGAATCTTTAACTACCGCAAAATTTTTTTGCAAACAGCTGACAGTACAATATTAATAACCAATAACAACTCTGTATTAATGCAAAGCAAATACCGGTTATTATTTGAATTGTGGGTAATAACCGTTAAGATAAGATTTTTAAATAAGCAGCTTATTATAAAATTTTAAGGAAATAAAACAATTATACAATAATTTATATTGTTGTTAAGCTATATACGTTCTATTTGTATTTATAAAATATTAAATTAATTCAAAAAAAGATCTACACATATTCAAAATTCTATGTTGTTATACAACTCAACTTGGCAGCACTGTTTACTTGTAACGATTAGTGGTTTTAGTAATCATTTACAATTTCCCGCTTATTTAATAGCATTTTCCGGTTGGTGCAGTAGTATTCGGTCATTTTCATTTATTTCATTTCCTTCACATAAAGAATGCGTTTAATTATAAAAAAGAGTGTATTTAATTAAGAAAAAGAGTATATTTAATTAAATTTTGTAAAAAATAAGTCTCAAAATTAGTATATATTAAAAAGTGTTTGCCATAAACCAAAATGCCTTTAGATTGATCGACAGGAAACGGAAAGTGGTAAGTCTCTTGCTACCAATTATTTATGTTGAAATTGCATTTATATAGACAATACATATTAGAGTGAATAGGTCAAATGAGCAACGCAAATAATGTTTAAGCCAGACTATTAACAAAAAATATATACAATTCAGCAACTGTTTAAAGTATAAGGTTAGGGATATTTTCAGTTCATTTCTATATATTTGGATGAGCTTTGATCTCATGCCTATTGGCTTATAGCTAAATCATCACGCCAGTTTGTTGTGCGATAACCACTGAGAGGTTGTATTTATAATTGCTACTGGAAAACGACATCCATCGTTTCCCTGCATTGATTTGTGTCTCACATTCCTATACGATTATGAGGTTCAGGTGTACATGTAAGGCGGAGTATTCTGTAAGGATACTTATCAAAGTACTCAAGTTGTCTTCTTTACTTAGTTTTAATATACTCATAGTTTTCTTCTCATCAGGTTCGAACCGGATTTTGTTTGCAATTTTTCCTGCTGTGTCCCTGTTCCACAATGGCGTGTGTAATGATTGTTTCCACTTTAGTAGCCAGGTATTTAACGCCCTTAAAGTCATTGGGCTATTCAAGGTTTTTTTCTGCAATTTTCATTCCAAAACATTATGGGTATAGTCTAACGTTACTATTAACCTAATTTTAAATTTAATTCTAGAAAGTTTTAATATCTGCTTCCAAATTTTCATATGTTTTACGTTTACGTTGGAAAAGAATTTCAAATTTTCTATATTAACCAATCAATATATGATGTGTAAGGGCTCGCATTTATGTTTAACGAAAGCTAATGAAAGCAATTTCTAGGTTGCCATATGCATTTCGAACCCAAGTGCTACAGTTTTTGCAAAAAAAGAATGATTTTTAAAAATTTGCTAAGGGTCTTCGGCCAAAAGGCTCCAGTCAATAAAGTCCCATAGTTTATTAGACAAGAATTATGATTATATCTGTATATTCCTTAAGATTACATTATTCCATCGTTTTATTTTTGGCAATAAAACACAAAATTATTTAAATTTTTTAAAGATTTTTTGCTTTATTTTTCATTTTTGTATACATGCAATTGATTTATTATTATTTAAAAATTACTTTCCGTTTTGAATGCATTTCTTTTCAAGAAGTTGAAATATTTTCTTTCATTTTTACTTCTAACATTATTAAAAGTTCGTCCATACCTTTATTAATTATTCAATTATGTTTGTTTATATTATTATTTGATGTGGATTTATTGTTTATTAAAATATAACATTTACATAGAATAATTAATTCAAATCAAATCAAATCAATTCAATTCAATCGTATTTCTTTCTTTATTTTTCATTTTCTCATTTCATATATTGGTAAACTTATTTAAAACATTAAAACTATTTTCATTATTACTTTCTTCTTTTATGTATTATTTCTATTATTTTTTTTATTATTATTTTTATTTGTTTCTTTCATATAAATTCGGACTTTTGTCAATAAACGATTTATTTAAATATATGTATGTATGTATGTATTCTCAATACTTAATTAGCAGAGATTTTAAGTATGTATTTATATATGTATGTACTATGTGTGTGTATATGTAAAAAAGTTTTCATAATAGATTTGAAATCAAAGAAAGAAAATCTATTTAGAAATTCTGCATTGGTTCTGACAGTGATGATATATATTATAATGAATATGTATTTGTTGTTTAATGTTAAAACAAATTTTTTTATTTGGCCTTAAGAGAGTGAGTTAATTAGGTGGTGAAAATTGTAGTTGTAAAATCGAAGTTTCCAAAATTATTTACCAAAAATGTTTTTGTTTCTTTTTTTGAATTTTTTTTTGCTTAATTTTGTTTTGTTTTATTCACTATATCATTTATAATAATAAAAAATTTAAATTTTGTTTTAAATCACAGATTTTGGTTTAAAAAATGTCAAAATAAAAAGACGTAGTACGACTAAGAGTTTAAGATTAAAAAAATTTCGTAATTTTGACTAAAGAGTTTTGTTTTCCATTCTTTTTTTTTGTTTGTTTGTTTGTTTTTATTTAATATTAATTTTAATTACCTAAAGATTGTTTTTATTATTATTATGTTATATATTCTTTCGATTTTGTTTTTCTTTTAATAATATTGAGGTTTTTTTGTTTTCATAATTTCCTTGATATGCGTTGCATTTTTAATTTGTTTTTTTTTTTAATTATAAACTTTAAAATTTTGAGATTTGTTTTAACATATTGTTGAATAATTTGTCCATATATATTTTAACTTTCTTTTGTAATAACAACAGTAATACATACAGATCGATCATTTTCCTTTTTTTAGTTTTTCTTTAATTTCGAAGCAAAGTCCATGTTTGTTTTATATAAATAATTAAAAAAAGAAATTATTTAATTCTTATAATGTGGTAAAGAGGGAAGAAGGGATTTTTTATGGGGTTTAATATTATACAAGTTATTTATTATTGTTTTTTTTTTAACTTTGAGGAAATTTAATTTGACAAAATTTATATTTTTATAAAGATTTTCTTTTTGAAAAGAGAAAACAAACATTTCTCAAAATGTTTCAATTTTTGTTTTATTTTTTTCACCTTTTTTAAAATTAAAAGCTTTACACTATTAATTACACAAGTTTCTTGGAAATTGTAATATGTTTTCAGTTGTTTATTTATTTTATTTTATTAGAAAAAAGAATTTTATAATAGATTTTAAACATTTATTTTTTGTTTTAAATACGCATTTAATATTACTTTATTTATAATTAATATATATTTTATTTATATATTAACAACCTGAGGTGTTACCATGGTCCTATATTCTGTTCCATTATTGTTTTCTTTTTCCTCTTAAAAAATATAAAACGAAAATATAATCAGTAAAATTGGCACTGGTTGAGGTTTTAAACGACTGGGGCTATTGTTTTCTTTTCTTTGTTTTACTTTGCATTTTCAACAAAACAAATCCAAACTTTTTTCAAACAATTTTTAAAATTTCATTTATTTATACCAAACGTAAAATTTTGACAAATTTTGTTTCTTTAATACTAAAAAAAATTAATATAAAAATAGATAACAGCCAAACATAAATTTAGTTAAAGTTTTTTTTTTAAAAAAAATATTGGATATTTGAAAATAAAGATCACAGTTTGTAGTTGTTTTTTTTTCTTCAAAATATGAGGTTTTCGAAAAGTTACAAAAAACCTAAAGAACTAATAAAAAAAAAATTAAAAGAGACCATTTTATAAAATTAAAAACTACGAGGTATTTCAAATTATAATATAATGCTTAATTTTAATTTAATTAAACTTATAATTAAATAATTAAAAAATAACAATATTACAAAAAAAGATAAAAAGTTCATAAATCTATATTTTAAATTTAATAATGACAAAGCGCCCGAAGTAAGACAAAAATAAAATTAAAAAAAAAAAAATTAGACATGAGGGGTGTTTTGAAAAAGATGAGGTAACACTTAGTGCTGCATACGCTTGGTAACATAAAAAATACCTTGAGCAAATCTATTATTGATAAGAATGTTTGCTATTGATAGATAATAAAATAAATATTAAGATTTAAATTTTTTTTTCGAAATTTCAAATTCGTATTAAAATAATTTACAAATATTAGAGAAATTTAGTGTTTCTTTTAAACTTCTCAATGTTTTTAAAAAATATTTAAATTATTTAAATTACATTTAAACCATTCACTGGTTGCTTTAGGCTTGAAAAAATTTTTTAAAAACAAATTAAAATATTTTTAAAAAGAGAACAATGAATAAAATGGTATTTTTTATGTCACCAGTTAGCTGTAAAACTTTAATGAGAATGGCACACAATTTTTCTTTTCTTTTTTTTGATATCTTTTAAGTAAAATTTTGTTTTTTTTACAGTTTTGATGAGAAATAAAGGGAATATTATTTTAATAAACATTTTTGTTGTTGTTATTTCAACGATTGGTGGTGTTTATCGTATCTTAAACTTGAACTTATTATTTAAAGAGGTTGTTAATTATAGATTGTTGTTGTTGTTCTTGTATATAATATTTATAATTTTTATAAATATATACTACCATATATACTATACATATATATATATATAGTATGTAAATGTAAAATTGAAAAATTCCTGAGACATTTTACAGATATGTGCAAAAAATTTGTGTTTTCTAATGTTTGTTTTTTTTTTTAAATTACTTTAAAAATTATTGACTAAAAATTAAAAATAAAAAATTGTTTTTGAGCTTTGTTTTTATATTGTTCATACCTGAATATATAGACTTTTTAAAATTACTTATGTATTTCAACAAAATGCTTATTACTTCCTTATTTATTTAATAAAAAAGAAAAAAATCTATAAAATGTTTTTATATTTCAACTTGCTTCGCTTTCAAAAAAGTTGTCATCAGTGATTTTTTGTTTAACGTTATATACATACAGTATTGTTATTATTATTATCATTTTGTTTATTTTGAAGCCTTGATTTGATTTAGAAAAATACAAATTCTTTTCCATTTTTTATAATAATTAAAAATCAAATATTCTTTTTTTTGTGTGTGTGTGCTTGCGTATTTGTTTTCATGAAATTTGTACTTCACTGGTGAAAATCACTGAGTTTAATTTTTTATTTTCTTTTACTTGTTATAAATTTAAAAAAAAATATTTAATTTTTTAGAAGTATATGTATTTCTTTTTTTTAAATGTTGTAAATATTTCCCTGATATAATTATACTTGATTTCTTTTTTTCTTTTTGTTTTAAGCTTAAAATTAAGTAATAATTTCATTTAATGTAATATATTCATTTTGTTTTTCTTCTTTTCTTTTTCTTTTGTTTATTTTTTAATTTCGAAACCTTTAATTTCGAATTTGTTTTCTAAATCTATATAAATTATTTTTATTTATAAATCTTGTTGGAATATGATTTTTTAGAGAATTTATTTTTAGTTCATTTTTTCTTTCACGGAAACAATTGTTTAACAAAATTCTTAAAAAAAAGAAAAAAAATATACGAAAAAAATTAATTTAAAAAATTAATTGAATGAATTCTATGTTAAATTGAAAAAAGTAAATGTTATTGGTTTCAATTTTAAGCAGCATACTTGGTTGCTTCATATGTTTGGGTTTTTAATAATTTTTTTTTTGAAAAATAAAAATTCATAATAAATTACGGCGTATACGCTGTGATATGTTTAATGGGAGTTAAGTGATAAACGATTATTTTCTCTATACATTTTATATGCTGCCTGTAAGCGCTTTTAACATTTTCTTTTTTCAATATTTTAACACAAATTTTTTTTTAATAAAAAGTCCTTCATTCTCTTCCTTTTTTTACAGCCCTTTTTTAGGCTTTATAACTTAAGATACAACTTATAAATACTTAAGAATCTTAGAAATAAAATTATGTTGGGTTATAGACAAATTTATAATTAAACTTAAGTTTATATTTATATAAATAGTTATTAAAGATAATGATAAACAAAATTCTAATTAAAAAAAGAAAAATACACAAAAGAAAAAAACCTTTCCATAACTTAAACACGTATATATACAAAATGAAGAGGTTTTCTTTCTTCCTCCAATTTAAATGAAGCAAAATTAATTAATTTATTGTTTCAAACAATTATTTTTTTTTTAAATGTATTTTGAATGCAGTTTTTCCTTTCCTTTTTTTTTTTCTTCATACTATATTGCACGGACAACAAAATCTATTTTGATGATAATTGTGAAATGTTGTTTGTTGATTTGTTGTTGTAGTTAGATAAATTGACTTGTTTTTAGGCTGTTGGTTTTTGGGGTGGTTGTTTCAGTAATTCTCTAAAAAATTGCATTCCATAATAAATCCTATTGGATGCCTGGTGGTGGTTGGCCCAATTCACTGCTGAAATCAAATAAAGCAGTTCTCTGATGCGCCATGGCATGATGATGATGGTGATGATGATGATGCGGAGGTACTAAAACATTTTTCATGGAAGTTTTCAAAAGCCTTTTCAACATGCCACTCGAGCCCCGATGCTGTAGACTCTTATGGGTGGTCAAAGAGTTTTTCGTGCGATAACGTCTATTGCAAAATTCGCATACATACAGGGTATCCGATTGTTCGTGTTTGTCTTGAAAGTGTCTTTTCAGCGAGTAATAGCAGGAGAAGGTTCTACGACAATAGGGACACTCTTGGGGCTCATTAATGCCGCCACTAGTTGGTGGTGGCATACGTAAAGGCATTTGTGGAGTATTACTGTTAGAGGATGCTATACCTGAGCCTCCTCCACTACCCGGTCTCGGCGGTGAGGCGTGCATATTATAAGAGCCGGCTACATTATTTAAATTTGAATTATTATTGTTGTTACTATTGCACATCATTGAACCGAGCGATGAGTTAGGCGATGTCAAAGCTGTCGGTGGCGATGGTGGTGCTGAGGTAGAACTGGTCGGTGATGAGGTAGCTGAGCGCATTGAGTTATGAGGTCCTATATATATTTTCATTTTGGTAAATAAACAGGATTGGGAGAAGAAAAAAGAAAATTTGAAGTTAATAAAATTTTGTTTTACTTTGGGTAGAGTAGAGTAGATAAACTCAAAAGTATCAAAAATAGTGCCGGTTGAAAGTGAAAAATGAAAATTATTAAATGAATTAAGAATGAAAAAAGATATTGTATATATGGAAAGTAAAGAACAATAGATTGAAAAATGAAAAATAGCTGTTAAATTTTAACTAAACACACAATAGCTTAGAAATAAGCAATTAAACTGCAATGTGAACATAATTTAAAACAGCTTTTTTTCATTTTTCTGCATCTATGTTTGATTTATAGGACTAAGCGACCATTATTTTTTGTACTATTTTGTTTAATAATGTTTTATATAACAAAAGTTTTCTTTTTGTTGGGTTAATTGTATTTTTTTTTGTTTTGAAAAAAGTTGATTAATTTTGTTTTTGTTTTGTTTTCAATAGGAATAAAAAAAACGTCTCTAAAATATAAAATATTTGAAAAATAGCGTTTTTGTTTATTTTTGGTTGTAAGAAGAGAAATAAATTTAAAGAAAGTTCTTTTTGGGTGGTTTATTGATTGATTTCTAAAGCGATAGTAAAAATCTACAAATGTTTTTTTTTTTTGAAATTTTTGATCTTACGAAAATCACCAAATATTATTAAGCATTTATTCCTTAAGCATGCTGAATAGATGCTTAACATAGTTGGCGTTTTTTTTTATATTTGATGGTATTTTTATACAAGTTTGTTTTGTTTTTTTTTTATTGTTTTTTAATAGAAATATATATATATTTTCCAACTTATAAATAAATTTTCTAATAATTTAGTACATAAACAATAAAAATAATACAATAATTAACATGCTTATGATTGTATATACAAAACACCATTCTAAAAAAACTCTGTCTTAAGAGATTATTATAAAAAGACAAACGCCAAAGCAAAAATGTATGTACATATAAATAAACATGCTTAAAAGCAGTAATAAAACAGAAAATGATAACAAAGCAAAAAGGATAATAAAGCATATACTAGGAGTATGTTAATAAAAAAAAATGGAATTAAATAGAAATTATAAATAAAATTCAAAATGAAAACTTACCATAAATGAAAACTAAATAAATATATAATGAATTAAAATTGAAAATTAAAAAAAAATCGAAAAAAAATTAACTAAAACTGAACTATTTATTGTTAGTTCAAAAGCTCGCTTTTATTTGGTATTTTAAATACATATTTTAGAAAAAGTTAGAAGAGAAAAAGAGAATGGTAGAGAGAGAAAGGGAGAAAAGAGAATAACAGCAATAGTTGTTGAGAGGATAATTACATAAGCTTAATTGGCTTATTTCTATTACTTTTAAATGTGTAGAATATTAAGATGTATAGAATATAATAGATTTTGCAAAACTTTATCTAGTATATGTATGTATATAGCTGGTAGATGAGATTCAAACAAACTCCATTGTTACTACAAGTCTGTAAGCGATTTTCAAAATAAGTAGATGAGTTCAAAATATACACTGATTGTAGGATCATCCTTGTAGCTAGTCAGAAGAGAGAAATATTGTGATATATGTATGTATGTATGTACATACAACATACATATGTATTGTATATTGTAATACTTACATCTCTAGGTGTAAAGCAATTAAAGTTATAATGATATCTGATAGACGATATATATATGTATGTATGTACTTATGTATTAACTACTCAATGATATTAAAATCTCGCTAGCTAATATGGGTCAATTACAAATGTTGATGAGAAGAGAACAATATCTACAGCAGTATAGAAAAGATATACGATATAGGATATGTACGACAGCAGTAACTTTTTTCTAAAAGACGACTGAGTAAGAGTGACAGAGAGAGAGAGAGCAAAAAGTATTACCATAGTTATGACAGAGAAATAAATTTTTTGTAGAGTACAATATAATATGATTACGATTTATACAAAGGTGTAGGTAGGTAGGTACATAGTAATGTTTAGTTAAGAAAAAACAATATTTTTAATTATTATTATGTTCTGTTTTTGATATTGTAGGCCGGTTGGAAATTAGTCCTTCAACAGACAAAGTTAGAGAGTGAATGAGCCAGAGACAGACAGAGAGAGAGAGAGAAGGAGTTTAGTTTAAGAGTGATATGTAGAGAGTCAGTGAGTTTATTGCTTGTTTTTTTTTTACTGATTTAAATTTAAATTGTTTTTACAGCAATTTAATCTAAACTACTAAGGTCATGTATAAAAAAGAGGCTTTTTAAGAGCTTTTGTAAGGGGGAAAAAAAGCTTAGAAAGTTAATTTTGATTTTGTGTAGAATTTATATAAGTTTTTTTTTGGTTTTTTTTTTTACTTTGTAGAATTTAATTTGTATGAATTTAAGTAATGATCCTCACCTCGTCTCTCATTTGGTTAACAGGATATAGACAATATTAAATTTGTGTGATCCTCTATAATAATGCTTAAAATTCTTTATTTTTTTTTTGATCTTATTACCACTCAGATGTTTTTATATGTGTGTGTTTATCAAAATCAAATTTCAAATTCATTCTTTTTATATTTGATTTGAACAAAAGCCTTTTTTTTGCCTTTGAAACTCCCTTGATGAAAATCCACATTTATATCCATGATTTCACGAAAAAAAAAATATGATTCAAATTATAAAAATTTTAGGAAATTATATGTAAGTCCCTGAGTCCAGGTGTGTGTGTATGTGTTATTCAATTATATTTATAGTCCTAGAGTTACTTAAACGTGTATAAATTGACTACTAAATGTAAGTATATATATATGTATGTATGTTAGTATGTATGTACGTTTAAGAGGTAAAAAGTAGAAGGCCTCAAAGAAGTTAAATGGTCCATAAGAATAAGGTTTACTAAGGTTTAATTTTCTTTTATTTTTTTTTTGTTTGTTTACTTAGTTTTGATTTCAATTAACAATAACAAATTGTCTTTTCATTCATAACTAATAGTTTAATAGTTAGTTAGTTATTAGGTATCAAAAAGTTAAATAGTTTAAAAAATTATGCTAAATTAAATGGTCTTTTTTTTCTTTTTCTTCTCGTCAACTACTGGTAAATGTTTTAATGTCGTTATAAGTATGTATATAGTAAGTATATATATACGTACATATGTATAAGTAAAGTATGTATGTATATATATATATATAGAATGTATATAAATGTATGTATAATATGTATATCACTACTTTAGTTATGGCATTGCTTTTAGTTTTTCTTTTTTTCTTTTCTTTTCTTTTCTTTTATATGTATGCATATGCATGTGTATGTTGTATGTAAGTATATAAAAAAAGTGTCTTTTTCTTTCCTTAAAGGGGTTTGTTTAGGTCGTTTTTAAATGATAGAGATAATAATCATATAAACTTGTCATTAAATGTCGTTGTTGTTGTGGAGGTAATGCTGTTGCTTTATAATGCTGTTGGTCATGTTGTTGCTGTTGCGTTAGACATGGCAGTGATGATGTTGTGTAATGATCACTGCCAAAACGTTCTCTAACGCCTAACAATCTATTACTATTATTAGTGCTACTACAATTACTATTACTATACTGATTTTTGTTAATATTACTATTGTTACTATTATTATTGTTATGGTTGTTGTTGTGGTTGTTGTGATTATTAGCTGTAGGTGTTAAACAATACTGGCATGACTTGTTGCAGTCATGTAACTTTTGATTTCAGATCGTATTATTGTATTGATTGAATAGTTTAATGTCTTTCATTTCCATTTCGCCGGGTCGTGATTTGTGATAGGTATAAATGTGGGTCATCAGGGAGTTGCGCGAACAATAGACTCTTTCGCAGATGATACAGCGGTATTCCTCTTGGCGTATAGCATGTTTATCGGCAATATGACGTTTGAGCGAAGCTTTTGAGCAAAGAAGCTTACCACATAGTTGGCATGAGAACAGTTTTTTAGGCGAATTTCCTGTAATTGTGTTTATTTAATTGCAAAAAGGTTATATATGTAACGATAATTGTTTATAAAAAAATTTTATATATTTTTTGATTTTGCAGCTTTCTTAAATACCATTAAAGAAAGAATAAAAAAAAAAAATTAATTAAATGAATTAAAAGTTTAAACTATATAAATATATAGATATATATATATATGTAGATATGAATATATTTATGTTATATGCGCTATAGAAAAAAGACACATAAATGTTACAAAAAATAGTTGATGCAAATAGACTAGACGACAGTGATGTTAAGTTATTAAATAATGATATATTTATTGTATGTATGTATAAAAGCATATTCTTATATGATTTTTGCATAAGAAAATGTGCCAGAAATCTTGTAGTATTTTTTTTTTGCATTTTTCTACTTTTTCCTCTATTTAAATGTAACACCATGTTTAAATTTTCGTTTATTACGGTTTTTGTTGGCCTACAAATAATCCACACATTTTGTCAAAAAATTATCACAGCAAGTTTTATGGTTATTTTTTTTTTAATCGAAAATGACAATGAGATTCGTAGAATACGTGCTTTAGATGAATAGAAACCTTTAAGCATAATAGTGCTATTAAGCCCTTGAAGTTATTAATGAGTTTTTAAATGTAAAAAAAAAGCTTAAACCTTAGTTTTATAATATTAAAAAGAGAACGTTTAAGTTTATCAATTAATATTAGAAAAAAAAATACCAGAACACATTTTAAAGCTAAAAAGAGACTCGTAATAATTAACTGACTATGTTGAGAGAGATAGGTATGTAGCTCCTCTTAGATTTATTTATTTCATAAATTTATGGTTAAGATAAGATTTAACTTTTTCAGAACAACCAAATATGACTTACATTTCTATAATAGAGAGTCTAATATGTATTTTGTTTGTATGTTAAAACATATAGTATAACTGATTATTTAAAATATTTTTGTTTTATTTTATTGGATGGTGGCGAGGGACCTGTTCCACTACAGTATTACTTTAATTCGAAATAATTAAACAACATTTTGATTATTATTTTTTGTTTTCATTTCATTTTTGTTTTATTATTTAAATATTAAAATGATAACTTTTAAATAAGTTTTTTTTGTTTTCTTTTCTTTTTAATTTTACGAAAATAGGTATTGTTGTTTATTTGTTTATATAAATAAAATGTTATTTATTTTTTTTTGTTAATTCTCTTTTTGTGTGTGACTCAAATTGAATTCAAATGAATTTTTGTAGTTTTTCTCCTCATTACAAGAAAAAAAATGTGTTAAACACTTCAAAAAAATTCTAATTTTAAAAATATATTTTTCGTTTAGAAAAGAAACAAAACAATAGTTTAAAATCAAATGTATAGTATTGTAACAAAATTGTTTTATAAATATACAGTTAAAAAAAAACAAAATTATATTGTATATCATTATTATTAATTATAAATGTAGTTAAAGCAGCAATAGTAGTCGCAGTGGTATTACTTATTAAAATTACAAACAAACAAACAGAATTGAAAAAATATATGTATATGGAAGTAAAAGTGTGTAGTTGTTGTTGATTTGATATCTTTTTCCATTCTGCGTAAAAAAAAAAAAACATCGAGATATTTGTCACTTATTTTTAATAGGTTTCTTTACTATTTTTATATAACTGAGTTGTGTTAGCAATTATAACAAACAAATTTAAATAAAAATAAAATATTTTTATAATAATAATAATAATAATAGTTAGACTAAAAAATTAACGACTATAATATTGTGGCCTTCAGAAAACCTTTTTAGGAAAAGGATTTCAAAGTTTAGCATTTTCATTTTTACTATTGTTTTCTTCTGACGGGAGGATGTTTGTGTTTATGTTAAATATTCGTATTTGCTTATTTCATTTGAGCTGATTTTTATACATACATTTAGTATCTTGTTCTTCTGTTCTGTTCTGTATGGGTTAATTATTATTTCTTTTGTTTTTTAAATATTTCTTGGTTTCATACTATTTCTTAATTACTTAATTAGTATTCATAGTTATTCATATTGTATTTGTATATGGTTAAGTCAAAGAAAATTATTGTAAATAATTAAGTTTATTATGGTTTTATTATTATTATTATTATTTGGTTTATGACTTTTCACTATTGTATTTGATTAGAGAGTGTTTGTATGTGTGTTGTTTTGTGTCTTTAGCATACAATATAATATAATATATAATTAATTAATTATTTGTTTATAACATATATGTATGTAGGTATGTATGTTTTGTCATATTTTCTTTTAATATTGTTTTATTGTTACTATGTATAGGAGTTTGTTTTCCAGTTTTAAATTAATTATTTTCATATTTGATCATATTTAAAATTCTTACTATTTGTTTATATTTATTTATTATGTTTTTTATTTTTTTACTGTTGTCGATCTTTGTTGATATTTAGTAGTTAGGATTCGGTACTAAATTTTGTTTTATATGCTGTATAGTTGTTTGTTTTGGTATACTATTCTGATAAGTTTGTTCAAACTCGTTGAAAAAAATGCTTTGCTATGCTTAGAAAGTTCAATATTTTTTAAAAATGTTGTAGAATATATACCTCAACGATAACTAAGACACTTTTTATTTCTATCACGACTTAAAAAGGAGAATAAAATTTAAACAAATATAAACATTCTAGCAGGGTTCATATATATTTTAAACATTTAAATATATTGTTCTATAATGCCTTTATTATCTATCATAACTTCTGATACATTTCTCTATTAGGAGGCTTAAAAAATATTGAAAATATAAATACATTTATCAAATAGCCTAAAGAGCCACGTTAGAAATAATGTAAGAAACAAATATTTCATTCATCTTGAAAGGTTTAATGAAGGATTTACGGTTGGGACATTGAACGCTTTCTCCGAGTTGCAACAGACACATCATAGCGATTTGCATCGGCAGAAATTACTGTCTGGTTAATGCCAGCAATAGTTTCAAGTTCAGAGCCAGCAAGGTGAAATTTCAAAGGTTGAATCATCGTGTTTCTGACACCAGAATACATAATAAAAAAAACTAAGCCTTTTGCTATTTCTCTTCAAATTGAAATTTTTTTATTGTAATATTTCATTAATCGAATCAATCTGCAACAAACTTACAAGTACGACAACCTATTCAATTAATTTCTGTGTTTAAATTGAAGAAGATAATTAGAATTTTGCCTGAAATAGAATTGACAGATCCAGAAAGCACAATCCGTATGTATGTACATACATACATAATTGGCCATTACAACCCTTCAGTCAGGATTACGGCCTAGCTTCTCACACCACTCATGTTGTGTGTGTTAATTGTATACATGAGTGGCGGGACCTACAGTTTTAAGTCGACTCCGAACGAAAAATTTTTGAGAAACTTTTCGTGGCAAATTTATTTACTCTCAGGGTTTCTGCCAGAAATCTGCTGAGAGGAAGTCGCCGAAGAAATACTTTTTGTATTTTATTTTGATGTCTGGCCTGGGGCTCGAACCCTGGCTTTTCGTCTAATAAGCCAACACACTACCTACTAGACCACGGCGACTTCCGTATGTATGTACATATACATAAATATCGATCTCGTCATTGATCAATATTTAAAACAGCTTCTATTTACACAATTTATTCCACAGAAGAGATCATATGTATATTGTGGTGCCTTATATTGGTGATAGTAATTCAAAATTATTAACAAAATAAAAGCGTTGACCTAGGAATTCTAAGAGAAATCACTGCCTTAATTTATATTTTCAATTTAAATTGACAGGTATTGTGATTATCTAAATTAAAAAGTGCCTTAAAAATCGTATAATTATTTGCATATATGTACCTCGCATACATTTTTAGTACCTTTAGTATTGTAGTTTATTGACTTGGACTCTTGGAGCTATTTTAACATAAAATTTCAAAACTATTTTTAGTTTTATTTTTGTATTATTTTTGTTTTATGCTTATTAAATGAATTTTATCTTGATTTACTTTCTTAACATCTGCTTCGGTAATTATGTGGTTTTCATGTTTAACACTATTGTTTGATTTAAAAATTACTATTTTATTTTATGTTATACATTTAATTATTTTGTTTAAAAAATGAAAGGAAAAAAATAGGAATTAAAATTTAAATTTTAGGTTTTTGTTTTTGTGGTTTTCAATATATATCTTTATTTTATTTTAACGGTTAAATAAAAATGAAAAGAATACTTTAAACAATAAATCTATAAGAATAATGGTTAATAAAAAATATTATTAATAAAAAAAATAATGAAAATAAACTATTTTATAATATAATGATTGTTGGTGTGTGGTAATAGTGTAGTCGTAGTAGTCGTAGACAATTTGTGGAAGTTATATTTACATATTAAAAAAAAATAAAACAAATTTATATATATATAAAATAAAAATTAATTTGTATATATAAAAATATATACATATACATATGTATATAAGAATATTCAGACAAAAAAAAATGGCTTAATGGCTAAAATAAAAAGTAAAATATACAAAATAATAATACTTAGATTATTTTTGTTTTTTTTTTTTAATTATGTTTTAAATATTTTTGCAAACATGAGAATACGTTTTAAAATTACAATTAAAATAAGGGTATAAAATATGTAAAAAAAAAATTTTGGTATTTCAAAAAGGTTTTTAAATAATAAAAAAACATAAAATATTAAAATAAAATTCAGACTTCTTCTTTCCAAAAATAACGAAAAAAATAAACATTTTTCTATTATTAAAATAAAAAATATATAAAAAAAATTTTGAAAAATTATTAAGAAAAAATTTTATTTCTTGCGAAAATCTTTTTAATAAAAAAAAATTATTCAGTCTTTTAAACACAAAAAAAATTTTGTTGTTTTTTTTTATATTAATTTTTACAAAAATTTTGATTTTCTTGGTTTTTTTTCTTTTTTTGTTAAATAATAATAAATTTTAAAGCCAATCACATATAGTTGTTATTGTTTTAATTTGGTATTTAATTGCCAAAAACAAAAGTATACATATATTTTTAATTTTTTTTGATCTTAAACCTAAAAACTATCAGTCCTTTCGATGCCTAAAAAACACTTTTTATATGTTTTTTTTTCTTATTATTTTGTTTACTCTTAATTGTGTTTGACACAAATCCAAAAAGGAAAAAAGAAATAATTAAAAAAAAATTAAAATTTTTAATATAAAGAAAAGTTTTCTTTTTCTTTAAAATACAAAAAAAAAAAAAATAGAATGATGAATTTTGGTGTTTGGTTATATAAGCAGAACATGAAAAGTTTTAAAGGCTTTTAAAATACAGAGTTTATTATGAAACTAAAAAGATGATGTTAGGTTAGGTAAATTCCAAGTGGTAGTTTCGATTGCAAAAGCACACTTGAGAACGGGCCGCTGTGACACTACAGGCACTAGAAACTAAGGGTTTGTTGTCTAAACTTGCTTAATTTTTTTTATATTTTTATATATGAAAAAAATGTTCCAAATGAGATGAGTATGGCAATATAAAGGCTTAAAAAAATTGCTTTACTTTGCCTTGAAGAGAGATAAAAGCAGACTCACTAGATTATGGGAAAAATACACCCAGAACCAAGAAAAATTATATGTAGATACCTGCAGTAGACTTATAGCAGATTAGGGAATACAAAAACAGTTTTTAAATAAAATAAAATCTTTTTAAGAAAATTTACTAACCTCATTTTTTTCCTACTTTAAAGGTATTTTGAAAGTTAATAACATTATGAAAATGCTGTTGCTTTTAAGAATTTTAAAAGCCTTCAAATTTTCAATATTTTGCTTATAAGAATGGAAGGGGGGAGGAGGAAGAATATTATGTTTTCTCATGTTAATATAGTTCTGTTGTTAGTACTAAGTTTTCTTTCAAAATTTTAAATGTATTAAATACATATTTACATATTTGTTGAAATAAATTTTTGCTCTAGCCTTATATCTAAAAAAAATATATGTATCATTAATTTATATATATATATATATATAGTATATATTACAAATGATCTCTTAAATCTTAATGGTTTCTTAGAAATTTTTATTTTTTTTTAATTTTACACAATAAGTCCTTTAAAAGTAATTATTTAGTAATTATTTATATATATAGTTAGATTTCCTTTGTTTTCTTTTTTGTTATAAATTTAATAGAAGTTTACAATACACTTTTAATTTTTAGTATTTATGTATACTTAGTTGAATGATCTTAAATTTTAATATAAAATTAAATGTATTGTCAACGAAAAAAAGTTTAATTGCACAAGTCATTGTTTTTTCTGTTTCATCTTCTCTTTTTTTTTCATACACTAAAATGGTTCTTAACTAAGTTGTTATTTGTTTTTTTTGTTGTTTCTTTAAATTTTTTTTTTATATAAAATTTATAGGGTCTGTTTATCATTTTCATTTCATATCGTTTTAAACATTACCCAATTTTGTGTATATATATAAATATTTATTATTATTTTTTATTTTTTATGTATAATGATGCTCATCATATGAGTTTCTTATTAATTTGTTTTTGTTTTTTTTTTTCAAAATGAAATTAAAAAATATTTTGTAAAAATCACAGTTTTGAATTCGCCTAAATATTAATAAAAAATAAATCTTTGTAAGTTTTTGCTTTCATTTTCTCTTTTTATGTTTCACTTTTTTATGGTTTTATTTTTTGAGATCCAAAAAAAAAAACAGGAATATAAACGAGGATTTTAGTGTTTTCAAGGGAATAGAGGGCGAGGGGGGGGAAGGAGATCAGAAAGGGAGACAATGATAAATGGTTTTGTTCAAATCGAAATGATACAATTCTATACGATATTCTTGAGCCAATGGTCAATTTGCTAAAAAAAAATCCAAATTTATTAAATTATGGCTTTAAAATTGTGGACGCTTTGTTTGTAATTCTTGCCTACATTTTGATTGGTTCACAAAATGCTATATTATCGGATTTATCGAATGTCTGTTTAGACATTCTGGTATCGTATATTGTGTTGTATTGTCATACTCTTAACATTCTTTATACATTTTATATCGTCACTTCATTGATATTTCGCTAGGAAAACTATTATAATTTTTAATACATGACAATGCAACATAATCAAAAAACCCTCTTACGAAAGCATACCAACGTATACAGCTTCTTATAAAAATTTCACTCCCAGCTGAACAAAAGTAAATAACATGGTTTTTATGTGTATGTGAGAAAGGGGAAAAATTTTGTTTAAAAAAAAAAGAAAAATACTAATAAAGGAGGAAAATGTTGTAAGTCTTCGAAGGCATCAAAAATATCTATATATATATATATATATATATATGGTTTGTTTGTTTTTTTTTTTATCGTAATTAGTGATTTAATAAATTCATACTACTATAGGGATCCTCACAGGATCCCATGGCGTAATTTTCTATCTGTGTTAAATCAACTATTGGTGGTGGCGGTTGTGATTGCGGCGGCGGCGGCGGGTTCAATGAGCTCATAAGTCCAGCCTCGTTTGCATTTGTGCTCGCAGACGTAGGCGATGCAAGATTAGCATTTAAAGCCGGATGATGCGTACTATGCGTATTGGCACCGGCGGCTGGACTCATGGCAAAACTGAAGAGATGTTGTAAAAAGTTATGCTGATCTTATAAGTAATCCATACAAGGTTTCACCATATTTGGTGACGACTGCTGCTGATGAGCGACAGACATTTGCATGGTGGGCCCCCCACTACTGCCGCCAGCTCCCACTATAGGCGATAATAGCAGTTCGGCAGCAGCAGCGGCTGCCGCAGCTGCAGCTGCTACTGCACTATCATTATTACGATTCGATACGGAATTATTGGCGGCTGCAGCAGCCTGCAGCGAACTGAGGGATTGATGCAGACGACTTCCGGCCGCCGACGAAGAGCCAACGGCTGAACCTACCGAGCCGTGATGAAAATACGAATGATGCTTTTGCCGGCGGTGGTAAATACTTTTATGATTGTTGAGCGAATTGAGAGTGCGAAAAACTTTGTGGCATAAATTGCACACAGCATTATTGAGTGGCTGTAAATGTTGTTGCTCTTTATGGCGTTTCAGGGTGAGTTTGGTGCTTAACAATTTGCCGCAAACATCACAGCGATGGCAGGCGTTCAGAGGAAGAGGCAATAGCAAACGGTTACCACCACTTAGTTCGGAGGCCCGCGAAGAGGCTAAAATACCAGCCGCTGAAGATGTGTTCGACGAGCGACCAGTGGGCGAGGGCGATAGAGAGGAACGTCTATGCTGTAGTAAATGATGATGATCGTAAGGGGAGGGTGCTCGGGTCAAATGATGATGGTGATGATGACCGGTGGGTGACAAATCATGATGAGAGTGCAAATGATGCGTGGGTATAAGGGACAACTGATGTTGCTGTAAAGCAAACTGGGTATGAGCATGGGAAAGGTGTGGAGGTGGGGTCATAGATTGCGTTTGGGATTGGTGGGGTGAGGGGGTATTGGAAAAGGAACCTTGCTGTTGTTGCTGCTGCTGTTGCATTTGATGACTCTTTTGATCGGGCGTAGCACGTTGACCGTGGCGTTCGCGTTCACGTTCACGTTCACGTTCCCGTTCTCGTTCGTTATCTGTGTCCGATTCACGATGTTCGCTATTACGTTCTTTACGTTCTTGCTGGTGTTGCTGCTGGGATTGCTGTTGATGTTGGTGGCTGTGCATTTGACGTTCATGTTGATGTAGTGCATGAGTGGAATGATGGTGGTGGTGGTTGCTACTTGTATTAGGATTGACCCCGGGTACTATAACGCCACCGAGTAGGTTAGTGCTTCCACCTATATTGAATATAGGAAGAGAAGAGAAAAGAGACAATAGTGACTTTCGGTTTTTTTGCAACATTTTTTTTTTTTTGTTTGTATAAGTAGTTGTAGTATTTGTTGTTGTAGTTGGCTTGTTTAGTTTTTTTTCATTCTTTCTTGGTAAATGTTGTTTTATTTTTTGTGCTCTCTGTTCTGTTCAGTTTGTTTTTTTGACAAAAAAAATAAGTGTTTCAAAGTCTTTTTTTTTAGTGTCGTTATAATTTGTGTTTTTTGTTTTAATTTTTTTTTAATTAAATGTTTAATTGTTTCTTTAGGTACACTAACAAATCCAGGCTCTATAAAAATGTTCAAAAAATACGAATCTTTGTTTCGTTACGAATTCGATATAAACAAAAAAGAAATTTGCCTTTTGCTTCTTAAGAAAAAAAAAATATTTTTTTGAATGTTTCTCATATTATTGTAACAAATAAAGGGATTAAAAACAAAAACAAAAAAGTATGTATTAATAACATTTTGCTTCTTTTTTTCATCTAAGGTTGATGTTTCTGTTGTTTTTTTGTATTATTTAGTTTTGGAAAAACTGTTAAATTGAATTTTGAATCGTTTTATTTTTCAAGGCAGTTGTGGGAAGGGAATTGTAATAAATTTATATTTTTTTGTATATTTTTTTTTAAATTTAATTAGTTAAAATAATGAACAACACATTGATACATTTATTAAAAAAAAAAAAAAAACTAATTAACACTTACGTTTCTTAAAAAAGGAAAAAGAAAAGATTCTAAAAATATTTCAAACTTGTTGAGAATAATTTTAGAATTTTCTTTTACTTGAACTTTTTAAGGAAAAAAAAAAACAAACTCAATCAAAATGATTAAATTTGTTTATACAAAAAAGGGATTTTGTATTTAGTAAAAAGCATGCTTTTTTAGAATTTTGATCCATAAAGGAATCATTTAATTTAATTTAATTTTTTTTTAGTAAAATTTTGAAACATTTTTGGCCTGATTGATTTGTTGGTTTTTTTTTGATTTGATTTTTTTTTATAAAGTATAAAGTTTTGAATTATACTTTCTTGGACTTTCTTTTATTATATATATTTTTTTGATATAATGTCACTAGTGTCTCTTTTTTCTTTTCATTGTTAGCACACCACCTACAATATAGAGGGGAACGTTCTTTCATTTATAGCTTTTTTAATTGTTTAAATAGTAGATATTTGGCTATTTATTTATAGCTTAAATACTATAAAAAAATTTATAAACTTTATTTGTGGATTTTTTTTGGTAGATTATAAAATTTTTTTTTATAATTTTAAATAAAGATATAAATTAGGAGAAGAAAAGGTCTTAAGGAAATTTTAAAAGGATCTCATAAATATTTATATATATATGTACGCTTTAGGGTTAATACCAATTCACAAAAAAAAAAAAAAAAACATATGTGTATGAAAAAATAGGTGCTTTGACTTGTGGTAAAATATGGTGATATTATTATTTCTTTTTTCGTTTTTGTAAGATGAATTATTGTTATAAAATTTTAAATAAATTACAAGGACTTATTATGCAAAATTAAAAAAAAAAATAAATTTCAAAGGAAACCAAAAAAAAAATAAACAAGAAATTAACAATTAAAAAAAATTATTAACTTATTAAATTACATTAAACTTATTTAAAATAATAAAACGAACACAATTATTTAAAAAGTATCTCTTTAAACAAAAAAAAACTTTGTAAAATAAAATACATCAAACTTAAGAATATATTTACAGATAGAAAAAATTAAATTTAAAAATTAAAGCATAAAGAGGAAAAAAAACTGATTAATATTTCGAAATAAATTTGTTTAAAACTAAAAAATCAAGCTTAAAAAAACACATTGTTTGTTGGTTGGTGTTGGTCGGTCGGTCGTTCTCTTAATTGCTGGATTTTTTAATTTCTTGTTTTGTTTTTTGTTTTTTTTTTTTTTCATTTACTAATTCTTAAAATTATTGCAACTAATTCATTATGTTTCTGCTTATATTACTTATAGATGTATGGTGTATATATAAAACGAAATGAAAACTTTTTTTTTTCATTTATATACATATGTATACGATATAAGATATTTGCTTTAAAAAAATTTCTTATTTATTTTATATGTATAGATATATTATAATTATAATTATTTTTTAATAAATTTTCCTTAGTTCTATATATATTAAAGCCACTTTTTCTTTTTATTATTATTCATTATTTAATATTAGTAACAAATTTATTAAACTATTCTTCTTTTCTTTTTTTTTCTTTTCTTTTAAATATATCGTAAAAAACCTGACAAATTTAATAAAAAATCTTTTATTTTATTATTAACTATATTGCTTAACTTTTTTCTTTACAAATTTTAATAGATTTTCTTATTAAAAAAACTTTTTTTAGAGAAAAAAAAATTAAAAAAAAAGAAACGCATTTAATGGTATATACTATGTATCCTGTAAAAAATATGTTGCTTTTTTTTCATATTTATATGACAAAACTTTAACAAATAAAATCTTTAAGAATGTAGTTAAAAATTTTGTTTTCTTTCTTTCTTCTTAAAGCACCTTAAAGTATTTTGAGTGTATTAAACAAAATTTTTAAACCTTTTGAGAACTGCTTACTATGCTCGTTATGTAGATTTTCAGATACTCTAAATTTATTTCTATCTAAAGACTCCTGTTAATATTTTCTTTTTCGAAACAAAAATACTATTTTTTTTTATTAATAATGTTTAAGAATTCACATCTTTTTTGCAATTTTAAGTCATCTTCATTTCTTTTTAATTCGAAGTTAAAGACTCGCCTTAAGATTTAATATTTCAAATCTTTTATACAATTTTCAACCTAGTTTAACCTGCTCAATCATCGTCATTTCTTTTTAATTCGAAATTAAAGACTTGCCTTAAGATTTCATATCTCAAATCTTTTTTACAATTTTCAACCTAGTTTAACCTGTTAATTATGAAAATTACTACCAATAATTCTTTTAATTTTCTATAATATGATATCTATATATGTATGGCTAGGTATGTATATCATTTTAGTTAATATTACTATAAAAAAAACTTGAATATTTTACTCTGTTGGTCACAATTGCTTTTCAATTCATAGGATATTTTCATTATAAAATTTTACTTTTCCGATTTGAAAAACTAATTTTTTTATATGTATAGGAATAGACGAGCAAGTCTAGCGGTAGTTTAGGGCAACAGAGATATTTTCTATGAGAGATGTTTGGTTGGTGAAACTTTTAGTATGGTTTAGAACCACTTTTCCAGATTATATGATTACAAATTTACAATTCAAGTTAAAACTTTTTAAAGTATATGAGGGGCAACGGTAATGATTAATGATGTTTAGCAAAAGAAACAACAACAGAGTGGGAGCAAGAAGAGAAAGAGAGAGATAGAGATACTATAGTATAGTATAGTATAGCAGATATAAATAAATAAAGAATGGAAATAAACATTACCGCCTTAAATTATAATATTAAATGAAATGATAAAGATATGTATGTATTTGCCATATAGAAGAATATCTGGTGATTATGTACGCATTATTGGTAGCAAAAAAGAAAATGGTATTACAAGTTAAGTGTTCCATTGAAACATTCACCTCTGAGAATTGTCAAGGTATATAGATTGGAAATGAGCAAATGATTGTTATTATATTAACGAGCAGTGCTAGTAAAAAAAAAAAATAACAAATGAAGATAATAATATAATATTGTAAAGTGCCGTTTTTCTCAGTTTTGTTTAAATCAACAATTTGTCTACAATAGTAGTAGTAGTAGTAGTAGCAGTAGTAGTAAGGTTGGTTGGTTGATTGATTTTTCTTTTTCTTTTTTCTTTTGATTTAAGGTCTTTTCTCTCATAACGTTTAACGTTGTTAACGATTGATATTAGAGTTATATTTGTTATGATAACTGTATACGTAATAATAATTATTGTGATAACATGGTTAAAAATTAACATTTGCTAAATAATCAAAATACATAAAACCCTATGTGGATGAACGATGATTGATGGCCGCATAATAGGGATTATTGACATTGACACCGCCCATACTCGCCATGCCACCACTATTGTTGGCATGATGATGTCCGCCTTGACCGCCACCACCTCCGCCACCCATATCCGGTGATTGTGGTTCCTGTTTCGGTGTTTTTAGATTCCTATGATAGATGCTCTTATGATTTCGCAAGCTATTCAATGAACTATAGACACGTTTGCATATATTACACACCGGCTCTTTGGTGGGACGCATATGAACATTTTGTATATGACGCTTGAGACGCGTTAAGGACGACAAATTCTTGTTGCAGGGATCACAGCGAAAATCATCACCGCCACTATTGGATGCATTTAAGCTATTCGTTGATGTATTTAAGGCATTCGAGTTACTAGACGATGCTGCCATATTGGCAGCCATTGCTGCTGCAGCAGCAGCATACATATTATTGCTGCTATTATTATTAACGCCACTGTTGGCTGCTGAAGAAGGCAAGATTTGATTGTTTGATGTTCCTGTAGTATTGCTATTGCTACTGTGTGTATTGGTATTACAATTATTGGAAAATGGCGATAGATTAAGGCCACACATGGCAGAGGCAGCTGCTGACGCTGACATGGCTGGTGATATCGATGACGATGTTGATGATGGTAACGGTGATGATGGAGTGTAGAAACATTTTTGTTGTTGTTTAAAAAAGTTGTTATAAAAATTATCAGTATTATTATTGATGTTGTGATAGTTATCGTTGTTGTTATTATTATTATTGATATTGTTGTTGTAAAAGTGATGGTTGTTGTTGTAGTTGTTGATTGCAGAAGAAGAAGAAGAAGAAAGTGATATTGTCGTCAGTTGACCTGACGACAAGGGAAAGAAAAACGTCGTATTAAACCATATGATATTGATTTACTTTAAACATTATTTTTTTTTTTTAGCTTTTGAATTCAATTGTATTTAATTAAATTGCCATCAATTTCATGTTTTTTAGTTTTAGTTTTAGTTTTTTTTTTTTGTTTTATTCTCAATTTAACTTTGGGTTTACTTAGATGGGAAGGGGGGGGGGCGCTTAAACTCAGTTTAAACTTGGTTTAACGAAAAAAAAAAATTTATTTCTTTTTTGATTGTTTTTGTATATATATTGTTGGATATTGTATTGTATTGTTTTTTTTTTTTGAATTTTTGTTCTTCAAGTTGCCTGTCTGTCTACTATAATATTAGGTAGAAGGGAAAATATTTCACTTTTTTTTTTACTGTATTTATATGAAATGTTGAGGTCGTTTCTCTTCTACTAAACTATTGCATAAGCTATTGATTGGCCTATTTTTGTACTTTTTTTGAAAAATATTATTTTTCTATTCATTTTTTTTTTAATTGTGTAGAGTGTATCATTTACGTGTTGAACACCATCACCATATTTTTTCTTGTAGTGTATATTTGTTTGAAAATTTTGTAAGAAAAAAATTTTCTGTTTAAAAAGGTTTTTTTTGTTTTTATTATTTGGGTGTTTAATTTTAAGAGGGGGTTTTCGAGGGGGAGGGGTAGTGGTGGTTGGTTATACAAATTTTAAGTGTTTTTGTGTGTAATTGTGTATAATTTTTGTTTATTTGTATTTATTTTTAAGGGTGTTTAGAATAGGAGTTGTTTTTTATTTAGGAGTAATAGGGTTTAAACTACTTTTCATTATATTACAAAGTTTTGTAGCATACTTCTAGGTTTGTCCTTAGTTTGTTACAAAAAAAAAAACATGCTTAAATTTGATTGTTTTTATTTCTCTGTGTAGTTTCGCATTTATTCAATTAAGCCATATCGCCTTTTGGAACCGATTGTGTTTATATAGCCCATATAATTTAAAACTGTTTTTTTTTTAATATATTTTATACAAGCTAGATTTGATAGTGTACTTTTTTTGTAAAGTGTATGTTTTTGTAGCACAGATTTTTCGAAAAAAAAAAAATTTAATAACCTGTGGATTTCAACTCAGTGTTTAAAAAGTATTTTTGTGTAAATTTTGTTGTCCTTTAACCGTAGATTATTTCCAGTGTTTGTAACTTTTAAGCCTTATACTAAAAAAAAGACTTGTTTTAATCGATAAAAAAAAAAAACAATATAACTTAAAATAATAATTAAAACCTTGATGTTATATTTTTGTTCAGTTCAAAATAAGGCAAACAAAACAAAATCTATATTATTTATTTTTTTTTTTCAAATTGTAGCCAAAAGTTATTTATTTTCTTTTTTTTCTTTGAAATTAAATTTTGAAAAATCATATTTTAACGAAACTTTTACAATTACTTTATAAAATTTAGATAGAACATGTATTTGTTTTTTGTTTTTTATTAATTTCAATATATAAAAACCAATTTTTGTTTTGTACCTTTGTTTTAAAATTTTTCAATTTTTGGATTTTAATTAATTTTAATTGGATTTAATTTCTTACAGTGTATCTTAAAGTAATTTACAAATATGTGATTGTTTTTGTTGTTTTGTTTTTTTTTTAAAGGGTAATTTAAGGGGATAATTTCAATTTATATAACTTAAAACTATAATTTAGTTTATAATTAATTTTAAAGGTCAAAGGTCATATAAATGTTTTTTTTAATTTGTATTTGCCAGGTTAATAAAAATAACATTTAGCCATAATAATATTATAGATTTTTTTAATTCTATTAATAAAGGTTAAAATTTAAGAACAAATTAGTAAATAATTCATATTTCAATTTAAGAAAATAGATTGTGACAGTTTTTAGAGAAGTTTTAGTAAAATTAAAAGTTAATAAAACAAAATAAATAAATATGTTAGAACAACAACGAAAAAAAGCCGAGGGGTTAATAAATGAATTAAATAAAAAACATTCTAAAGAAGTTTTGTGTGAGTGTAGAAAATGAGCAAATAAAATGGTTTTATGCATGTGGAAATGTATGTATGTATGCGTGTGTGTATGTGTGTGTGTATGTGGTAATGAGGCTGTGTTTTTTGTGTGTGTGTATGTGTGGGATATTTAAAAAAAAAATCTTTTTTGTTTAAATTAAAAAAAAAAAATAATTGTTTATTAAAAACGCAAAAACAAATGGTTAATAACGCAAATTGTTCCTTTTCGTTTTTTGCTTTTCTTTTCTTTTCTTTGTTTACTAATTTCAATTTTACCAATTATTATTTGGGGTACATATGTATGTATGTGACTAATTGCAACGGACCTTTTTTTTGTGAGGAGGGAAACATTTTAAAGGGACCAATAATAATTTAATCCTAAGTTTATGAGCATTGTTTCACAAGAAACAAAGTAGTTGTAAAAGTTTATACCGTATATTTTTTTTATATTTTCTTCTTTTTCACATGGTGCACACTCTTGTATTCGTTTTTAAATTTTTTGTTTTTTTTTCAATTTATTCGAATTAATCTTTAAAGATTAAAATTAATTTATTTATGTATGTATATAATTTTGTTATTGATACAACTGTCTAACTGGAGCCTGTTTTGGTTTTTTAATTTAGAAGATTATAGAAATGAATCTTGTTTGGTTTCATAAATAAAAACAAACAAAAAATAACACTCAGTTTAATGAATGAATTAGAAAACAGAATTAATTAATAGCCGAAACGAAATAATTAAAAAGAATTCATGTGTACAGTTAGACTGGCTTTTTAAATGAAATTTTATTTCATTTTTGAATTACGTTTTTTCAAAATTCCATTGAACACAACAATTCTCGAAATAAAACAAAAAACAGTCGTCTTAGTAAATTGCAGAAAATCAATCCAATTAAAAAAAAAAGATGATATGGAAAGTATTGTTGTATTGTTTACTGTCAATAATTATACAAGCAATCAGCTTAAGCTAGTAAAAAAAGAATTTTAAATTCCTTCAGTTGGATGTGCTATACATAAGCTTTGATCTCTTGGCGAATTTGTTATAAAATTACCCTTCAAACTTGAATGGCATCAATTTTAATTTCATTCAATGGATTTCTTTATTCCTCAAATAGAGGAAAATTTATTTCATTGCTTTTAGAAAAACTGTGTACATTTTTTTAAAACATGAATTCCCAGCTTATTTGTTTGGCTATTAAAGAACTTCTTTTTTTTTTGTTAAATAATAAAACAAAAACTTTGTAAAAAAAAACAATTGTAATATTTAGTTAAACAGACAAAAAAAGAAATAAAAAATTAATTAAATTTGATTTTCGAAAATTTTCGAACAGTAAAAAAACATATTATTTAAAATGAAAAACTAAAATATTAGTTTGAAGTTTAAAAAAATAATAATAATAATAAAATTGTTACACACATAGACGACGTTTAGTTAAAAATTGTTTTGTTTTATTATTACAAAAAATAAGATTAAAAGAAAAAGAAAAATTTTTAAAAAATTTTTTTATTCGATTAAAAATGGTAAAAACAAAGCACATTTATTATAATTATTATTAATAATTAACTCAATTATGATTGATATACATTAAAAGGAATGGTTAAATGAATTCTTTTTTAAGCTAATTGGAAAAATAAAACCAATAATCTTTTTCTTTTTTTTTTTGTTGGGAAAAACAATATAAAATGATTTTTAAATTGGTTTTTGGAATGGATTTGAAAACGAAAAAAAAAATTATAATAAAATGTATAAGAAATCATAAAACAACATAATGTAACAGAAAAAAAAAATTTGATTAAGAGTACGAATACAAAATTAGTACACAAAAAACAATTCACGGAAAATATATATTTGCTTTTTCTTTTTATTTTTAGTTTTTATTTTAGTTTTTAAATTAAAAACATTTTTAAAATGTAAAATAGATATTTTACTTCTCACATTAGGTTTCGTTTAACTATACGTTGAACCGTTTTCTTTACTGCTAAGTTTTTTATTTTGAGTGTAAAAATAAAAGAACTTTTCTGATTTTTTTCAACATTATTATTAATACGAACGCCTCAACTTTCTTCTTTATATTTCTTTTTTATTTTTATACGCAAGTTATTTATTTATAATTGTATTATATTTTGTTAATATTATCGTCTATTGTTATGGGAAATTATTCTTTTTTTTTGTGAAAAAATAAAAATCAATTCCTTTTATTTTTAGTTGGTTTTCCTTTTTGTATATAAAAACCATGAAAATTGAAGTGTTAAAAACTGTTTGTTTGCTTTTGGCTTTTGTTGGTGTTATTTTTCTATATAAAAAAAAAGAAAACTTTCTAAAAGGGAAAAATAAGGATTAAAATTTCCTACAACCAACTACACGCACACACACCTAAACAACAAACAAAATAACTTTTTTCATTATTTTCTCAATGAACAAAAACTACCAACAAAAACATAGTCAATGAGCCTACTCATGCTCCTGCTCTTGCCTTTTCTCAGTCAGTCACTGGGAAAATGCTTTGCATAGATTTATAAATATTAATAGAAACCTGTGGTAGGGGGGTCGGGGAAGTTTTTAACCATTTTAACCTCATGTTTTTACAATAATTTTGTTGTTACACATATGCTTAAAACCTTTTAGTGATGAAAAACTTTTCAAACTGATTTTCCAATGATAGAATGGTTAGAGGTAAAGCAGTGCTAAGAACTTTGGGTGGTGGGGATGTTGAATGTGAGAGTAAGTGTTTATTAGTGATGAAATTGTTGTGGCTTGCCATAATACAGACACTTACTGTAATTTACAACGTGCAACATGGATAAATCGAATACTAAAAAAGGTATTCCAATGTGAAATATTTTATACGTTGACATGTTATTCTGTTTGTTGAAGAAATGTAACGTTTTGAGTGAGTTTTACTCTCTTATTTAAAATACTTAGAAACATTTCGACACTTGCTTTAGGTTATGTTTTGAATCTCTGGTACTTTTAAATTTAAAAATCTTATTAAATCGAACTTTAAACGAAAACGGGTGTATATGTTCTTTTCACTCAACTAAATGTCTAACGGATCCTCTAACTAATGTAGTAAAGTTTATTCCCTTAAATGCTTTCCATTGGATTATCTATTAAAACATATGGTTTGTACATTAATACATACATATAGCATTGGCCATTACAATCCTTTAGTCGGCATCAAGGCCTTGCTTCTGGTGTGTATTTCTAACTATTTCCTTGTTTAGTACATTAAAATTTTTATTTAAATGTTGCACAGTGTAAAAAATAATTCAGCCATGTATCACAACATCATTAAAATTATGCCTTCCCTGTTATCCCCCCCTCTTAGCCAACAAAAGTAGTAAAAATTTCTATGAGATAAATTTGAAACAGTCGACATCACATTGAGGAGATAATGTTGGCGGGTGGATTGTGGTAAGAGTAACGAGAAAAACTGTATGAATGAGTATGTTAATTACATCTAAACCAAACAAAAATACTAAAACATTTAAAATTGGACACAAGAGTAATTTTGTGAAAAACATATCAACAACAGGTGGTTGAATGATGATTGAAGGGGGGGCTTAGAAACTGAAATATCTGTGAACAGGATATAAAAGTTTATTAAACTAAATGTGTAAGGCAAAAGCCTAGAGTAATTACCGTTAAATTATGTATGTATGTAAGAGTGTTGTTTGCAACACGTTTTTAACACTTTAATTTTCATGTGAGTTTTAATAGGCATTTAAACAATTATTTTCAGTGAAAATTTATACATTTTAAATAGTAGCATTGAAAGTGACGGAAATAAATGAAATTATTTACCATTTGAAACAATCAAACAAGAAAGAAATTTATATTTATGGTTTTATTAAAAATTTTGTTTGTTTTTTTTTTATTATTATTTTAAGCCGAATGATTGAAAAACTTTCGAAAATTTTTTAAGTGAAACAAAAAAGGGTTAAAATTTTCAAATGCAAAACACCAAAAACCTTAACGGAATCAAATTTGATTTTTGTTGTAATTTTGTATTGGAAATCGTAGGAGGAATATTTTAACCCTTTAAAAAAAAAAGTTGAATTTTAAGGTTAATTTTTAAAAGGCTTTAAAAAATAGTTGAGTTGAATTTTTATTATTATTTGATTTATATGTGAATGCGTAGAAGTAAATGAAATTTTTTAAATTTATTTCGTTTAGGAAAAAAAAAATTATTATTATTTCTTTTCATTCTAATTATAAAGAAATAAAAAATTAAATAAATAAACCAAAAGTTAAATAAAGAATATCAATGTATACTAAATTTAATAAAAAAAAATCTTTAAGAAATATAAACAAAAATATTTGAAAAAAAAAAATTAAGAAAATTTTGTACGCATTGATGTAATAATAAATGTCAATGAATTCTAAGCAAAGATAATAAAATAGATAAAGCACTCACCTTGGGGAGAGGCAGCTAATTCGGCAGCAGATTGTAATTGAGGATTCAAGTCTGTAAAAGAAACAAACATTTATTTGTTTAAAATTGGCATTTAAAGCTTTAACTAAGGTTTGAAAAAAAAAAAGATTATTTCTAATTTAAAAAGAATTCTTTTTAAATTCTTTGTTAAACTTACTGGCAAATGCTGCTGGATCTAGGTTGCCCATAGAAAACGGTGGAAACGGAGTTGACGGAAATAACTTTTCACCAGGTGAAAATGAAAATGGTGCCGTCGGTGGATGATGCGGTGGCATTGTATTTTCAATTTCTTCATCGTTTCCCGAACTATAGAAATAAAAAGTAACGTGGCATTAATGAAAACATTTCAATCAAATGTTTAGAAATATTGTTGACATACCTCATAGAACCTTTACCGCAATCAGCACTGTTAACACGATGTACATTATGATGTTCACCAGTCGAATCATTGCTATGCTCGTCAGTGTTGTTATTAGGGCACACCAATTCCATCGGTTCGGATTTAACATCTTCAGCTGAGCGTGTCAGTGGCGATGGCGTCAGGCTGCCTAATTTTTCACTTGTAGAGATTCCATTGCCGTTTGTATTAGAACTGGGACCATTGCCATTACCTCCGCCGCCGACGCCACCCATGTTAGTAGCCGAGGAGGAAACATTATTGCCTACAAAGTTATAGAAAAACAAAATACATTTCATTTCCATAATTTCCATATTTCTATCAAATCCTAAAAAAAAAACAACTTACGTTTCTCATCTTTTGGTGGTGGTGAATTATTGTTATTGTGTTTGATTGTTGAGAAATCTGTGGGTGTTAATTGTGGTGAAGTACTGCGTGGATGTATTATATCAGGACTTTTTGTATTACTGGGTGGTAGACCATTATCAGAGCTGGCGCGCATACGTTTTAATACATGATTTGGATCCTCAGCCGATGATGATGAATTATTGTGTTGTTCGCGTCTAATCATGGCAATATTACGTTTGTGCAAGGGTATTTGGGTGGGGGGAAATGGTGGCGGCGGTGGTGAGCCCATACTATGCGGATACAAGGGAGAATCATCTTGCATGGCAGAGTGATATGAATTTAGGGGGGTACGTACACCACTATTGGCGAGATTTTGTATATGAAGTAATTGCTATAAAATGAAAAAGAAAAAAAGTCAGTTTAATGTGCTTAAAATAATGATTTCGTTTGTTTGGGGATGTAACTACTTACACTATTAGTTTCTTCTGCTTGTTGTTGTGTGAGGCCGGAAACTCTTAAAACTTCGGCGGTTTTAAGAAACGATTGTAACGACTTTTGATGGACATTTACTTCGCCATGATATATGAACTCGACCAACGAATGTAAATCGTGAAAATTTACATCCTGTAATAAAATCACTGGGTGTTTGCATGGTGTACTCTGAGGAATAATAATAATAATAGAAAATAAAAGAAAATTATGATTAATAAATTGATAAATAATTAAAGAATAATGAATAATAATTCTGTTTTAGTAAAGATACTATTTAAATAGAATAGAAACTTGTAGAATTGTTAGTAATTCTTTCTAATCAAAAGAAATACAGAAAAAGAATTGGAAGTTGGCCACAATTTTTTTTTTTTTTTTGTAATAGCAAATTAATATTGGAATAGACCTATTAGGATTAGAAGAGGATTAGAGCATTAACTAAACATTCTAGGATTTGTTAAGGAGAGCAAAAGAGAGTTCTTTTATAGCTACTAGCAATATTGCTCATATCCATATTTCTGCATACGTAAAATCAAGAGTCCTTTGCAGAATGCTTATTGACATTTCAGTAAAATTATTATTTCGCAGTGATATTTAGATTGTCTTAAGCACTCTTTTTAGTTACTATGTAAAGCAGAAACTTATAAATACATAATCTAAATATAGTTTGTAATACTCATCTACATACACACATAGATATGTACATAAGTACATACTATATATATATACAGTACGTATGTATGTATGCATATGTATCTATAAATATTTCGTTTAAATGAGTATGTATCTTTTGCATGTCTGTTTATTTGTTCGTTGTCCGTCTGTACGACTATCACATCCTTAAGAAACTGTTGGTGTTATTTTGTTGCTGTGCATGTGCTCGTTCATCTAGAAATTAGGTCATGCATCAGATGATAAAACTTGAGATATTTTTGTATATATGTACATATTTTTCTCTTTTTCTATGGTTTCATTTTTAGCCCTACAAAAAAACTTTGTCTGTCTGCCGTTTGTCGCCTTGATTGTAAGCAATAACCAACAACATTGTGTGCCTGTGATGCGATCATTACAACACTGCAATAGTGTTGGTGCAACGAATGTTGAAAACAGGATGATCATGATTAAACAGAAAGTAAAATACACAGCAACAGATCTTTTTTTTTTTCATTATAAAATTATAGCTGTTGCTGCTGCTGCTGCTTCAGTTGCAGTTGCTATTTAAGTATGTATTATTTTTTTTCGCTCGTCTCTTGTTTGTTATTTTTTGTTCAAATTGAGGTCAACAGATCGAAAATCTTGTTTAGGTATCGTTGTAAGTATATGTATGTATCGTTCGTATATAAACATAAAATCAAGTACATGGTGAGACTTGATTGTTGTTATAAAAAGAGACTTTTGCGTATGCGTTTGTGTAATAAATTTGCTTTGTTCATTACAAATAAATGATGGGCAGCAATAATAAAAAAAGAAACGTATTGTTTTTTTTTTCTTTTTGTATTATTTTTCAACAAATACTTTTGTTACAAGTAAATAGGGAGCGCGCTGTATTGCTGCTACGTTATATGCACAGATGCATTAACGATCACATATTTTGCCAATAACATTCGTTTATTTATTTAAAAAAAAAAAAAAAGATGGGGAAAAATATTGAAGCTGCTGCTAATTTACTGCATTGACTTTGTGTCTGTCTGGCGTCTTTATATTGGGTTTGTTTTCTTGCTATATTATTGTTGTTGCTGCTGTTGATTTGTCCGTTTAACACAACTTAATAGCAGCACCAGCAAAACAGAAACAACAACAAAAGTAAAAAATGTGCATTAAAAAAACTGAAATTTTTTAACAAGCAAATGCAAACAGAAAGTGGGCCACACCATCATCATACCCATTATTTAAGTATACAAAAACAGAGTTGTTATATTTATAAATTTTACATATATGTGTGTATTGGTGTATGTTATATGTATAGATTTAACACTGGCACCTCTTTACATAAAAAAATACAATATTATTGAGCTCATTTGTGAGCAACGCCATTTTGTTGTTACTGCTGCTGCTGCTACTGCTATTATTTGTTTGAATTCGTTTCATTTTATTTCATGTTTCTGTTTCTTTTGCTTCTTTGCTTAACAAATTTTTGCTTAAAATGCAACTACACTTTCTACAGGCCTATTTGTTTTATTTCATTTCATAGGAAAAACAATAAGAAAGAAATAAAAAACCCTAACGTGAAAAGTACCAAAAAAAAAAACAAACAAAACACTACATTTAGTATTTCCTTTAACTCTGCTGCTCCCTTTGCTAATAAACAAAACAGCTGCAATTTTCTGTTTGTTTTTACAGTTATTTTAAGTTCTCATTTTAAGAGACAATTAGCATTACAAGTGGTTTTTCACTTCCAGAGAAATTCAACTATCCAAAGATGACCGTTATCATCATCAACGTTCTTTTTTTTGTTGTTTGATTTTTGTTTTTTCTCTCTCAAGTGTTTTTGTATGATTATGTTAAATAACAGCTTTGTATTTATGTTGTATTTAAGTTGAAAATGGTGTTGTTATTGTAGTTGTTTCTGTTGTTATTAGGGTTGACTATTGCTGCAGTTAAAACCTAATTAAAATAATAACAATTCTATCTGCAGTTAATTAAATATTAATGACTATTATATAAACAGAGAATAGTACAAAGTGTAGATAAGATTTTATTTGCTACACTTAAGTGGTGGGTAAACAACAGTGTTGCAAAATACATAAATGCAAATGATAAAAAAAAATGCGATATTTTTCATTGACAATTATTATCACGATCAAGTAAAGAACTTGAAAATTATAAAGAGAAAAAAAATTAGCTTAGGCTGTTCAGAGTATACATAACTAAAGGGTTAAATGTAATACAATTTGGAACGTCGAATTTATTCGGCTATGGAGTTACCTCCATAAGCTGTAAAACGCTAACCTAATAAGATTTGTTAGCATGATTGTTGTTTCTTTTTACATTCTCTCACTAGTTTCTTTATTTGATTTAAATAATTAACCTCACTTTTTAAAAAAGTATTACTCACTAATACTGTCTGCCATAGTATGCTATTTAATTCGAAAACTATGTTAGAGGTAAGGCTAGCTGACTGAATTCATGGATAAGCCACCAGCTTATTGGTATAACGAATGCCGTTGAGGATTTAGAAATAAATTGGCCGCTTTGGTGGTCTTGTGAGTAGAGTAACAATCTGTGAGAGCAGTGGTTTTGAGTTCGATTCCCATCATAGGCCTTTTACAAAATGTTCACTAAGTTATAACACTGGTCATGAAAGAAAAAGACACCAATTTGTTGTATAAATTCCAATCCAAGATTAGAAAACATTCCCTGAGTGTTGGTGGCAGTTAAAAGCAAGTAAAATTATATATCGCCGTAGTCTAGTAGGTAGTGTGTTGGCTTATTAGACGAAAAGCCAGGGTTCGAGCCCCAGGCCAGACATCAAAACAAGAATACAAAAAGTATTTCTTCGGCGACTTCCTCTCTGCAGATTTCTGGCAAAAACTCTGAGAGTAAATAAAATTGCAATGAAAAGTTTCTCAAAAATCTGTCGTTCGGAGTCGACTTTAAACTGTAGGTCCCGCCACTCATGTATAAAATTAACACACACAACATAAGTGGTGTGAGAAACTAGGTCGTAATCCTGACTGAAGGATTGTAATGGCCAATTATGTATGTATGTATGTAAAATTATATGTTCCCAATAGGTAAATGAGATAACCAAGTCATATCTTATCTTTGACGTAAGCAGATCGACAATTAAAGGCTGTCAATGAACTCATATATTGGGAATCGAAGGTTAGTGCTGATAATAATGTGACAGAGTAAATAAAACGAAGCATAAACTTGGTCAGCGGTGGCTTTTTTACTTTTTGGTTTTTCTAAACATCGAGACCTCAAATTGCTCAGTAGAGACAACCACCATTTAGTTGTATACGTTGTACTGGGAATGATTTTTTGTTTGCTTTGTCTTGAAGCTGAATGGAGAATACGTTTCAACCACAACATAAATCTTATAAAAAAAATGCGCCTGTTAGTAGAAAAGACTGCTGTACCTGAGACATGTGATCCGCTTGGAGGATGACGAGAGTTTCAAGACAGAGCGGCTCAAGTCAAAAGGTTGGTTGTACCAAGTTAGGCTTCAGCCTATAATAAGCTTGGAAAAAATACAAGTCTGGCGGTCAGTTGCTATGATATTTGAAGAAATGCAATCTTTGTTCATTGCTTTAAACGCAAAAGGTCCGTTGAAGCAAATTGAGCTTTAGCCACGTCTTCTTAAAGGACTACGCCAAGCTTGGAATGAGTGTAGCCCTTAAGGTCAGTTGCTATTAAGACGGCTATTTGAAGGAAAACAGTCTTTGTTCAGGCCATCGCTTTCAGCTCAACAGTGTTATTAATTTTCATTTGCTTGAAATATTGTAAACGATTTCTAACCAATAACCATAATAAGTTCTCCTGCTGTTTGCTTTGACTGTAAAAGTTTCTACCTCTTGCTTATTTCTAAGTTCTACTGTACTTTAGTCGCGATGTAGATGCATAGAAACAATCTGTGTTTATGTGTGTGTGAATATTTTTATTTTAATTATCAGTCCTCTTTTTAAATGTATGTATGTATGTATGTATTGTGTATACAATCAGTTGTTATTTGTATTGTTAAGCCAAGAAACAGTGTTGGCAACTTTGTTTATTTTATTATTATTCGTTTGACATCGTTTGTTTCTTTTTTTTTTTTTGCTCCAGGTTTTGGATTTTCTTTAGGACTCTCTCTCTCTTTGTTATGCAATTATTTGTAAATTTTAAGCCTATACAAAAAAAATCTGATTTAACAACAACGGCAACATTTGTTTAAAAGAAAGTGCTTGAGTTGAATAAAAAAAAAAAAAAGAATTAATTTCGTGCCAACAAAGTTTTGTGCCATTTTAATTTGTTCGCTTTACATTAAAAAAAAAGCATTTGTTTTTGGTTCATTTTGTAGATTTTCTTATAATTTTTGTAGCTTTTGTTGTATGAACTTTTTTTTGTATTGTTGTTAATTTTTTTTCTTCTTTTTCTTCAATAGTTTTATTTAAATTAAATTATTATAATAGCAAGAGAGTCTATTTTTTTTTTGCTTGACCATGTTTTCATTTTTGTTAAGTTGGTTCTTTTTTAATTTTTTTTCTTTTGTTGCTTTTTTACGTTTATATTATATTTATGTTGTTGTTGTTGTTGTATGAGTCTATTTTTTTTAAATTAGTTTAGTTTCGTTTGTTTTTTTTGCTGGCCAGTGTTGTTACTAATAATTTTTTTTGATACTAAAATAATGTATGTTTTTAGTTTTTTGCATTTGTTGTAAATTTTTTGTTCGTTTTTTTTTTTGCTATTTAGCAAATTAAATGTTGTGTTCTTCACTTTTTTTCTCGTTATTGTAGTTTTATTTTTTTTCTTTTGGTATTTATGTAGAATATTTATTTTAAATTAATTTTCTGTAAAGCATTATATTAAGCACTTCAAACAACAGCAACAACGCCAACAAATTTATTTTAAATGCCGTGAAATTTTTTATTTCGTCTTTTGCTTTTCTACTTCATAAGCTATTATTGTCTCACTCTACTCTTTCTGCGTCTTGACAATATAGTTTGTTGCAGCGCTTTAGAATAATTTTTGCCTGAGTAGGCCTATTTTAGTTGTTTGATGCAAAAAAAAAAGAAAAATAAAAGTTTTACACAATTTTGTTAACGAAATAGTATATTGTATTTCGTAGTTGTTTTTATTTTTTTCTTGTTATTTTAATTTCAAGTCAACTTGTCAGCGTAGTTTATTTCTTTTTATTTCGTTGTTTTTGTATGCTTTTAATGCCAAATTAGTTCTTAGATTTATATGGAGAGTCAATTTCAATTGCATTAAAATGGAATCCATTTTTGTTTTTTTTTTTGTATTCAAGAAAGTTTATTTTTTTTAAGAATTTGTAAAAAAGCCTATTATTCAGCTAAAAGTTGCTACAAATTAGTTTCTCTTTTGCTAGAGTATTCTTCTTACTTATTGTACTATAGAGTTTTAATTAATTCTTTTCAATTTTAAAACCAGAAATATCAACTGCTATTAAACGTTCATTAAACATCAATCAGAGATCGGTAGTATTATGAGAGCTACGATTTAAATTGCCCATATTTTGCTGAGTTCTTACGATAATGTAAAAAACGGTTATGATCCAAATGTTATAACAACCAATTACGTGAAATTTTTATTCTATTATGTCTGATTCAGCACGATCTGATCGTCAAAAATATCGATAAATTAATTGGAATTACCAAGTCGTCCGCCCTACATTGAGTTCTGTGTAGTATTTTACAAGTAACAGTTTGAGAAGGAACCCCTAATTAAAAATTTCTAAGGGTCTAACACCATACGATCTGCAATACTGTAATGGTTCAGGTTTGACTGTTTTAGTTGGAAAGGGGTACTGAATTAGCACACCGAGTGTTTTCTTACATACATACATAATTGGTCATTACAACCCTTCAGTCAGGATTACGACCTAGTTTCTCACACCACTTATGTTGTGTGTGTTAATTTTATACATGAGTGGCGGGGCCTACAGTTTAGAAACTTTTCATGGCAATTTGTATTTACTCTCAGAGTTTTTGCCAGAAATCTGCTGAGAGGAAGTCGCCGAAGAAATACTTTTTGTATTCTTGTTTTGATGTGTGACCTGGGGCTCGAACCCTGGCTTTTCGTCTAATAAGCCAACACACTACCTACTAGACCACGGTGACTTCAGCTGCTATTATACGTTCATTAAACACATCAATCAGATCGGTAGTATTATGGGAGCTACGATTTAAATGTCAGTTAAACAGCCAAATACATTAAATAAGCCATATTTAATTGATTTCTTATGGTAAAGGTGGTTCCGGTTAGGGTCCTGATGTTATAGCAAACAATTACTTGCAATTTTTATTCTATTACATCTGTTCCAGCACGATTTTAAAGGCTAATTGTCAAAAATGGCCATAAATTAATGGCAATGGTCCATAAATTAAAGGCCATCCCTCACAGAGCTTTGTTTCTACTGTGCAAATAACAGTTTGAGAAGGAACCACCCTAATTAATTTTTTTTTACGAAAACTAGTTGAATCTGTAGGGTCTAAAGCCATACCATCCATCTGCAATAATATTATGGGTCAGGTTAGACTGTTTTCTTAGTTCGGAATAGCACACCGAGGAGGTCACCGTAGTCTAGTAGGTAGAGTGTTGGCTTATTAGACGCAAAGCCAGGGTTCGAGCCCCAGGCCAGAAATCAAAGACAAAATACAAAAAGTATTTTTCGGCGGCTTCCTCTCAGCAGATTTCTGGCAAAAACTCTGAGAGTAAATAAAAATTGCCATGAAAAAGTTTCTCAAAAATCTGTCGTTCGGAGTCGACTTTAAATTGTAGGTCCCACCACTCATGTATAAAATTAGCACACACGACATAAGTGGTGTGAGAAACTAGGACGTTGTACAATGGGACAATTCGACCTCCGGGTACTGTACTTGTCTTAATTGACAAGTACACGTCCTCTAACCTAACCTAGCACAAGGAGTGTTTTCTTAACATTCTTGACATTCTACTTTGATGGCAAGGCCCTTATTAGAATATAATTTGAAATTTCGAATACATTCTGTTTCCCGGCCGCAGTTTACACAATAGCCTTTGGGAATTGGATTCTGTTAGGCTTTCTGAAACTGCCGTTTCAACCCAGTGAAACTTGACTCTTTTCATTTATTTTTTTATTTACTTCTGATACCAACCCATCCTTAATCTTTTCAGTTTGTATTGTATCTCTCGGTCTTTTCACTCCTTTCTTGTCTTTATTTCAAATAACCTACGAAATTGAAATCTTCCATAATGAACCTTTTCTGCACTCTGGTTGAAGGTGTGTCTTTGCAACAAATTCTAGCTTATAGTTCCCACAAGCGTTAAAATAAGGATGGATCAGGTTAAGTTGACAGACGCCTCAAATGGAATGTTTTTTTTGGGTCCTATAAGGTTCCATCAAAATATCGTTTGTACTCATCATCATTTGTATTCATCATACAATTATAACTCCTGACTAGAATTTCTTAACCAATCCCGCAGTTAAGACCACCTAGAAAGGAACTGTATGCCATTAAAACAATCTCTTAGTCTCCAATAGCTTGTTTAGTGCTTTCTTAAAGGTACTTTCTATAATTCGGGCTTGGCATAAACTAATTATCACGTGCTCTTGAAAGAAATAATTTTGTTGGTGAAAAATTCTTTGTCTCACAGTTTGCTTGCATCTGAAACAAGGATTCTTAATAGAGACACGAAATTGCTTTTCCTGTTTCATTAAAGAAACTTATTGAATTTCTTTTTACAACACCTAATAAATTGCAAAACATTTCTTTTAATTATGGAAAATACAAAAAGCATAGCTAAAGATTTTTTTTTCTTAATTTTTCTTTAAAACTGAAATAAAGTTTTTATTTCAAACTTTTTTTTTTCCGTTTGACAATGCATTTGTATGTGATAAATAATTTCAAATAATTTTAATGTCTTGTGTCTTGGTATTTAAAGAAATTTCAGTTGAAATTATTAAAAGAAAAATGTTTTTTTTTTTTTTTTTTTTTGTGGAAAGGATAAAGTATTAGCCGCAATTGCGTGATAAACTTTTAAAATGCTAATATATCTTTGAAGTTTTCTTTTTGTTGTTTTTTCTTTCTATAAAACTAAATGTACATACATATACCATCATAAATAAATGTTTATAATTCCTGGCATATTGTTAATGCAAACGTTAATGTCATAAATAGCTCTTACATTAGTTGAGGTTTTTTCTCATTCTTTTTTGCTTTTGGCTAAAAGGCCACAAAATAAAAGAAAGAAAACGACGTTAAAGTTTTCCAAAAAAAAAAAGAAAAATAAAAACGTTCAAAAGAACTAAAAACTGTTTTTAAAACGCAAACTAACATTATAATAATAACTCACAGACACAAAGCGCAGCAATACATATTCTAAGTTTCCTTTATGGAAGAAGTATGTACGTGCATATTTATTATTAATAGATGATATCCGAGTAAACAACTAAAACAGGCAAAATGATATCCTGCCACTGCCGCTACTGCTCATGCTATCAACAACAATTATTTAAATGCCTGTAACAGTGCCACAATATGCATTAGCATTTCCTGACAGCAACTTTGCTTATAAATTGTATGCATTAGAGCCATACAACCAAAAAAACAAAGAAAAATACAAGTAAAACCACCAAAATACTAAAAAAATATATATAAACACACATACATACATATGTACATACATAAAAAAAATATAAAATTTTTGCCAAGTTAGTAAATAAATTAAAATGTGTACGTACATACGTATCAAAGAAATAAACAAACAAACAACCTGCATTTAATAACCACGTAAGGACAGAAAGAATGAAAATATTTCCGTTATTTTAATTCTACTCTACTCTAAGAAAAACGCCTCTCTTTCCTTAAGTTTTTTTTTTGTTTTTTTTTTTCCTTACATTTTAGAAATTGCCTATGAAAACCAGGCAGAATTTCATAAACTTTGTAAACAACAAACAACAAAAATATTAAAAAAAAGAAATAGACATCGTCTAAATATGGTTTCAGTTTTCAGCACGTGATATTTTTAATATTATTGCGCTTTTGCAAAAAAAAATAAAAAAAGAAATCCATAAAATTGTTCTTCTTTTTTTATAGTTTTTAATTAATTAGGTTGCCATTTAAAGTTTTTGACACAGACACAGCCATAAATACACACACAGTGTATGCACAATGGTTTGTTCAAATGGCAGAGAAGGAAATACCTCTGCAAGATAAAAACCTTAAAAAAACGAAACAAAACAAAATAACGTTTGTTTTGAATACAACAGAAAAAAATAATTACAAACTGCAGCAGACATTTATGGTCTAATATACAACATTGGTGTAATAGAACACACAAACACACCCATACAAATACATATATAAACCGTAAACAAAATTCCCTTTAGGCAAACCGTAATAGAGAAAGAAAGCAAGGATTTTAGAAAAACTTAAGCCTTATTGTTGCATAGTTTTAGGGGGGCTTTCTTAAGAAATTGCCTGATAATGTCGTGTGCATTTTGTTTTTGTGGCAGCAATTTGAAAATGAGCAAATTTCGTTTTAGTTTTCCGAATTTTTTCTTTTTTTGGAGATTTTAAAAAACCCGCAATACTTTGTTTAAAAATTTATTATCGTTGCCTTATAACGATGATTGTTTATAATTGCATGAAACAGTATACATACGTACATATTACAAAAACTATTCTAACTTTTCCTTTGTCCTTAGCAAAAGAAATAAAATTATTTTAAAGAAAAAGAAAATGAAAAAAAAAACAAATTTTTTTTTAAACTTACCTTTAATAAATCTCTAAAATATGGACTGCACGCTGATAATACAACACGATGTGCCTTAATGCTACGGCCCTCGCATGCCAATGTGACATCTACGAAATCTTCATCATCTCGGAGATTTTCAAAAGCTGATGTTATGCTGCTTTGGTAATTATTCCAGCGCAGACAAAAATGTTGTGTTTCATCCATTTTGTAAGCGTTGTTCTGTCTGTTGTCTACGTTTTAAATGTTTTTTGCCAGATTCAAAATATTCAAATTTTGTTATTAAGCAGTGTTGTTGTTGTTGTTTGTAATTTTAGTTTAGTACTTGTTGTTCCTTTTTTTCTATAATTTTTGTTCAACAAAAATTATTCTTTTCCAATTTTCAATATTTTTTTGTTCTTTTTATGACGGTTTTTTTTATTTTTATTTTATTTAGTGTTTCAAATTATGTATTATTATTATTATTGTTGATTTTGTTGTTGTAGTTGTTTGTTAAATTAAACGTAAACTGTAAAGATAAGTAAGAAAATATTCATTAGAAACGTTCAAAAAAAAATTTTTTTTAAAATTAAATTATTTTTTATTATGTAAATCAAACATGGACCAATCATTATAATCATCTGAGAACCCACAAAAATTAGGAAACATTTTTCATACTGTTATACAAGAAAAAAAGCATAAATTGCTTACAACTGTATAAAATACTTTTAAAATTAAAAACTAATAATTGATAGTATTTTCCATAAACTTTTATACAAGAATAGAACGTTAAACTTGTATGCATAAAAATAAAAATTATTTTCCAGTTATTGAATGCATAAAAATCGGTTTTCTAAGGTTTCTTACGCTATTTTTAATAAAAATAAAGCAACAGTAAAAAAATTGTTATACAATGTATAACGTTTTGAAATATTGTAAAGGGTGTTTTTTTATAGAGGTATAGAACTTTAAGTTGCAATAAAACAACGATGGATTATTCGATTGGCATGAATTTTATTTATCCGAAAGATAATCTTGTGGCATTACATTTTAAATATGATTTCTGGCATATGACCGCCACGGCTGGCGCGGATGTAGTCCAATCTGGACGTCCAATTTTCCATGACTTTTTCCAACATTTGTAGCCGTATATCGGCAATAATACGACGAATGTTGTCTTCCAAATGGTCAAGCGTTTGTGGCTTTACCGCATAGACCAATGACTTTACATAGCCCCACCGAAAGTAGTCTAGCGGTGTTAAATCACAAGATCTTGGAGGCCAATTCACAGGTCCAAAACGTGAAATTAGGCGGTCACCAAACGTGTCTTTCAATAAATCTATTGTGGCACAAGCTGTGTGACATGTTGCGCCATCTTGTTGAAACCACATCTCCTGGACATCATGGTTATTCAATTCAGGAATGAAAAAGTTAGTAATCATGGCTCTATACCGATCACCATTGACTGTAACGTTCTGGCCACCATCGTTTTTGAAAAAGTACGGACCAATGATTCCACCAGTCCATAAAGCGCACCAAACAGTCGGTTTTTCTGCATGTAACGGTGTTTCCACATACACTTGAGGATTACCTTCACCTTCCAAATGCGGCAGTTTTGTTTGTTGACGACGTAGCCATTCAACCAGAAGTGCGCTTCATCGCTAAACAAAATTCGCTTATGAAAATCGGGAACAACGGTAATCTCGTTTTGGGCCCATTCGACGAATCTACGCCTTACTTGATGATCGTTTGGCTTCAAATCTTGCACGAGTTGGATTTTGTAAGCACGCAAACCAAGATCCTTCCGCAAAATCTTCCATAAAGTGGATGGACACAGATCCAATTCCTGTGCTCGATGGCGGATGGACTCATTCGGGTCTTCCTCAATGCTACGCTCTACAGCAGCAATAGCTTCTTCTGTACGCACCGTACAGCGTCTCTGGGGATGCGAGTTATCAATAAGAATAAACGTGGTGCGAAAACGTTGCATGGTTAATCGAATTAACTGCTCTGATGGACGTAGTGCGTGATACATTTTCCGCACAGAACCATTATTTTCGAAATAAAATTGCACTATTTGCAAGCGTTGTTCAGGCATGAGTCTATTCCTGATGAATTGCCAAACCAAACTGAGAATAAATCACTTGACAGCTGTTAAATCGGTCGCCATCTTGAAAAGTAATGCCAACTTAAAGTTCTATAGCTCTATAAAAAACACCCTTTATAACAATTAAATCATAAAGTTATTAATTTTTATTGCACAATTACCAATTAAAAAAAAAATAAAGATTTGACTGTCTAATCTGTCACACTAAATAAGTAAAAGACTTTAAATTGCCTAGCAATTAATTGCTAATTAAAATAATTTTAAAAAAATTTAAAAAATATATAAATTAACTGTTATACTAAGTATGTATAACACTTTAAATTGGCAATTGCAAATTAAAAATAAAAAAAATTAAAAGAAAATTTAAAAAAAATAATTTGAATTACTGTTATACAAAATATTTATAACACTTTTAATTTCTGATTGTTAATAAAAAAATTCTAAATATTTCAAAAAACATAAATTAACTGCTATAATATGTACGACACTTTAAAATGTCAAGATTAAAAGGAAAAGATTAAAAAGTTGCCTTGCATAACAGTTTTTTGTTATAAAAACTTAAATTTTTAAGGTTTTAATTTAAATAGTACAGTTATCTACTCTTTTTTTTTTTCTTAGATAATAATAGTGGGTGTTTTTTATGTGATTTTTAAGTTTTTTTCGCTTTCCAATAAATTCTTAAAAAAAAACTTGTTTAACGGTTTTTAAAATTTTTAAAACATTCTTTTAAAAACTAAAAAAAAAATTCTCATTTGTTTGTGACTGACTGACGTGTTTTGTTTTTTAAGAATGTATAAAACAAAAAACGATTTCTAATAAATAAAAATAATTTTTTTATAAAAAAAATTGTAGCAACAATAATAAGGAGGGAGAGAAAAAAAATAAGAATAATAATACGAATATTGGTGTTAATAAACTCATTGAATCATTCCTGTTTGTTTCATGGTCAAGGTTTTTATTTTTATTTTTTTCTCTGTTTTCCTACGCTTTTTTTCGCAAAATTTTGTTTTTGTTTGTCGTTTGCATCTCTGGCTATTATTTGAATGCTCTTTATAGCAAGCGTAGAAAAATGTATTCCAAAAACAACAATATTATCACGATATAATACAACTCAACTATAAAACTACAATACAAACCACAAACATATTAAACGAGAGTGAAAGTTTGTTTTTGTTTGCGGTAAAACAAGCGATCATAGAAATTGTAGTTTTTTTTTTAAAGAGAGGCAAACGAAGCATATTAAAAACGAGAGAGCACACTTTATTTTTTGTAGTTTGTGTTAAAGAATGCATAATTTGTTCCAATATTTAACTGCTCTAGGAATCAAAAAAAAAAAAAACTAAATTGTCGTGTGCAATACATACATATTTTATTCTTCCATACTTCTATGCATGTGCATATGTATGTATGTATGTTCAATAGTTTCGATTATATTTGAAGTGCATTAACTAAGCTCTCTAAAATCTAGAGAGCAAGAGAGTAAATAATCTAATATTTTGCTTGTTCGTTTACTTTTTTCTTTTTACTATGAAAGTGAATTTCAAGGTTATGTTTTTAGCACTATCTCACCTTTTTTTATTGTTGTTGTGGTTTTATTTGCTTTTTATTTTTAATTATTTAAATTTAATTGTTTATTTATTTATTTATATTATATTTATGGTTTCTATTTTCATAAATTATTAGTAGATTAGACAATTTTTTAAAGAAATTCGGATTTTTTTCCGAGGTTTTAAGAAAGCTCAACATTTTTTTCTCACTGGTTTTTAAGAGTTGCCGTGTAGCTGTGTTTATAGTTTTTGCAATTTTTTTATGCAAATTTTTATACGATTTTTAAGCGCAGTACTAATTTTACAATTTTACAAGTTTTTTAAACATTTTATTTTAAATTGTTTCATTATTTATAATTTTAAAAAGAATATTTCTTTTATAAAATTTGTTTTTAGGAAACTTTTTTTTTTTTTAAAATTTTTTCAAGATTTATTTTTTTGTGTTTAATTTTTTTTATTGAGGTTTACACATTTTTTTATATTTATAAAAATAAATTGGAATTATTTCGTTAATAATTTGTTTATTTATTTAATTATTATTATACTTTTTCAATACTAGTTTAATATGCGCGTTTGTAAATTTGTATTTTTAATCATATAAATTTAATTATTTTTTTTATTTAATAATAAATAAATGCATTTTTAAGTCTTAATTTAAAGTATTCGATTTTTCTATATTTTTTTTTATAAAAAAATTTTTTATAAAATACTAAGGTTTGTGTTTAACTTTTAAATTAATTTTAATCCAAGTTTTAACTTTTAAATTTTATTTGTTAACAAATTTTAATTATTTTTCTCAAAATTTTGATTCCAATTGAAGTTTCTGTTGATTTTGTGTAACATTTAATGAAGTTTTATTTTATTTAACATTTAAAATATATTCATAGTTATTTTTTATTTCTTTTAAATGATTTTTAACTTTACAACTTTTTTCCCGATTTAGAACGACCGACCGACCAACCGAAAACGTGTTTAAATTTTTACGTTAAAAACTAAATTCAAGAATCTTTAAAAAAATATTTTTTTAATTAAATTCAAATTTTAAGAAATTATTAGAATTCTTTTGCTTATAAATTTCACTTTTATTTTATTAATAAAAAACAATTTGTTGTTGGTGGAATATGCGCAATATGACCCTGGACTAGCGTTAAAAAAGCGCATTAAGCAACTGCTAAAAAAACTATTCAAAATATTCACTTGAACCACTGCTGCGCCCAAAAAATTCATTTATTTTTTTTTTGTGTTATTTCCATTTTTATTCCACAATACAATAACAACACACATCACATTAATAATAAACGCATACAACTACAATAACAACAGCAAGAACAATAACAAGAACATTTGAAAATTTGCACATCCAACAGGAGTTTTCTGGTTCTCTTCTCAATTGTAGTCGCTGTAGCTGCTGCTGCTGCTGTTGTTGCTGCTACTACTGCTATCGCCAATAACACGGTTATTTTCGTTTGTTTGAGGGAGTGTAGTATAGAGCAACAATTTCTTTGCAGAAATTTTTTTTTTCTTTTTCGTATTTTCTTTGTTGTTCTACACTCTTTTACTCACACTCTATATGAGTATTAGTATTAGAATTTTTGGCAAATTTTTTTTTGTGCTTTTTACTACATATGCATATATAGTATGTACAAACATACATACGTAAATGTTTAGTATGTGAATAGCCAAGTGTGCGTTTGCGTCGTCTACTGCATTAATATATTAAAAGTTGTTGTAGTCTTGACAATGAATTTTGAAACCGTGAGATTTTTTCTTATTTCGTGCCTCTCTCTCTCTCACTCTCCTTTTATTTCATACGAAAAAAAAACAGCATACAACAAAAACAATAACTTAACAAATAATATTCTATATTCATACATACATATGTATTATTTTTTTGGAGGAAATATAGAAAGAAATTCATAAAAAAAATGCTTCAAACATTGTGTGAGAGTAACAAGAAGAAAAAATCACACTCTACTAGTAAAAGAGTACATACTTATTATTTTTTTTTTGATTTTTTGTAGAGCGGAGTTTTAAGTGAAGAGTATATAAACTACTCAATCAAACTAGAAAAAAAAACGCTAGAAAATTGCAAAATCACCAAAATTTATTCGCTTTTTTTGTAGTGTGTGTGTAATTGAAACTTTAAACTTATGCGATTACGAAAATTTGGTTTTAATTTCATGATATTTTGAAAAAATCTAACGCTATTATAGGCATTCACCCTTTAAGTAGAAAATGGTGCCAAAGGCTAGATCAAATGTTAAAGATTTTATATGTATTGGGAAGGCCTTTGCGATTCTGGAAAAAACAGCGTTTATTTTATTTTCTAATAACTGGTAGCCTTTCCTAACTGATTTACTAAATATAGCTTGAAATAAATTGAAACTTTAAACTGGAAAGTGCCTTAAAAGTCTTGCTAACTCTTCAAACTCAAACGTTTTTTTTTTATATTGAACTTACATGTGTGTTGCCAACATTTTCTGAATGCCCAAAAATCGTTGAGAATTATAAGAAAAATGCAACTGGAGCTTATCAAAATTTAAAAACTATTTGGGAGTGCTTTTGTAGGTCTTTTTTAATAATAACGGGTTATCAATTTTTACTTTCAAGTACAATGGAATTAAACACCCAAAAAAAACTATGATTTCGATGAAGCTTTTGTTTCGTTGTAAAGCTTGCCATTATGTACGGAATAAAATGTCCTTGAAATGATTGCTTCAGTTTGGTTGCAGTTGCCGATTATTCGAAGGTAGCGTTCCTCCACTTTTTCACTCGTAACGGACCGTATCTCGGTGATAACTTGTCATAGGTATGTTGACAATTCAACTTTAGCGTGTTATCGGCATTGTGGAGATCTGGCAATACTGTTGATTGATATTCGGTATTTGGTTACATGCAGTCCTTGTACAGCACTAGATTCTAACGATATGCGTTTTGTAAATTGAATAGAATTTTCTGGAATTTATGATTAATAAAGTGAATTGTCTATTAAATTAAATTGTAAGTTGTGATTTGTTGAGCTGTTACAGGCGTATATAATGTTTTTGACGTAGCTACATGAAATATCTTCAAAGGTTTCAAAATGCATGATCTTGGTGGCCAATTGACGTTGCAAAGACGTGGCTTATGTTGCAATAAAGTCAAATCCAGTCATGTGGGGTCCATGGCACCCTTTGAGGTAATCTTCAACAATTTGTTTCTATATTTGGGCATTATATTGACGTATATTTGTTTTCATACACTTCAAGAATACAAACAATCAAATCGTATGATTTTGGTGGCCAACTGACGTGTTATTACTTTTTTTTTTGGCAACTTATCTTGCAATAAAGTCAAAATCGGTTGCGACAGGGAGTTCATGGCTTCGTATTGGCCTATTCGCAATTGGAAAATCTTTCTAACAAAAAATAACACTTCAGTTGAAAGACATTTAACAGTTGGCAGCCTAGGCAGAATGGGTCACCCTTTGTAAGGGATTCTAACTAGGAATACTTATGTAAAGGGTGTTTTTTGTAGAGGTATAGAACTTTAAGTTGGCATTAATTTTCAAGATGGCGACCGATTTAACAGCAGTCAAGTGATTTATTTTCAGTTTGGTTTGGCAATTCATCATGAATAGACTCACGCCTGAACAACGCTTGCAAATAGTGAAATTTTATTTCGAAAATAATGGTTCTGTGCGGAAAACGTATCGCGCACTACGTCCATTTTATCGTCGACAAAATCGTCCAACAGAGCAGTTAATTCGATTAACCATGGAACGTTTTCGCACCACGTTTAATCTTATTGATAACTCGCATCCCCAGAGACGTTGTACGGTGCGTACAGAAGAAGCTATTGCTGCTGTAGAGCGTAGCATTGAGGAAGACCCGAATGAGTCCATCCGCCATCGAGCACAGGAATTGGATCTGTGTCCATCCACTTTATGGAAGATTTTGCGGAAGGATCTTGGTTTGCGTGCTTACAAAATCCAACTCGTGCAAGATTTGAAGCCAAACGATCATCAAGTAAGGCGTAGATTCGTCGAATGGGCCCAAAACGAGATTACCGTTGTTCCCGATTTTCATAAGCGAATTTTGTTTGGCGATGAAGCGCACTTCTGGTTGAATGGCTACGTCAACAAACAAAACTGCCGCATTTGGAAGGTGAAGGTAATCCTCAAGTGTATGTGGAAACACCGTTACATCCAGAAAAACTGACTGTTTGGTGGGCTTTATGGGCTGGTGGAATTATTGGTCCGTACTTTTTCAAAAACGATGGTGGCCAGAACGTTACAGTCAATGGTGATCGGTATAGAGCCATGATTACTAACTTTACGCTGAAAGACACGTTTGGTGACCACCTAATTTCACGTTTTGGACCTGTGAATTGGCCTCCAAGATCTTTTTATTTAACACCGCTAGACTACTTTCTGTGGGGCTATGTAAAGTCATTGGTCTATGCGGTAAAGCCACAAACGCTTGACCATTTGGAAGACAACATTCGCCGTATTTTTGCCGATATACGGCCACAAATGTTGGAAAAAGTCATCGAAAATTGGACGTCCAGATTGGACTACATCCGCGCCAGCCGTGGCGGTCATATGCCAGAAATCATATTTAAAATGTAATGCCACAAGATTATCTTTCGGATAAATAAAATTCATGTCAATCGAATAATCCATCGTTGTTTTATTGCAACTTAAAGTTCTATACCTCTATAAAAAACACCCTTTATATGAAACCTTCTTCTTATTCACATGAATTCTTTTTATGAAACATTAATTAGTTTTTTGTTTTCAAATATGTACATAGTTTCTTCAAATATTGCAGTTCGAAAGGGGGGGGATTTACCAATTTAAACATTTAAAATTAACCCAAACTGATGTTTAATAAAAAAAAAATTAACGTATACCAAGTCTGTTTTAAATTTCTTTTGTTTTAATGGGAAATTCTAATGTGTCAGCATTTTAAGACTTAAAAAGGAATTCAAATAATTTCTATTCTTGCAATAAAACTTTGAATATTAATTTTTTTAGGAGAAAAAATAATAAAAAACAAATAATAAAAAATTAAATAGGTATGTGTTAAACATTTCAAAAGTTTGTTAGAAAGCAAATATTAATCACATAGAAATTTGAGTGAAACAATAAAAGAAATACAACTTAATAGAGAAAACATAACAGTTAAGGGCAAAAGTGTTGAACTATGATTGTTTTTTAATGAGATATTTTAATGAAACATTTCTTGTCTTTACTATGAATATGTATGTATGAATGTACAAATGTGAAGTCACAGCATATTCCTTTTTCTGTTGCTAAAATGTTTGCGTCTGTTTGAATTTTAATTCTTATTTTTTTTTTTGCATTTTTATCTTTTATTTTATATTCCCTAACAAACATACGAGCTCTCTATAAAGTTCTATTTTTTTATATATATATATAGGTATATATTGTGTTTATTTATTTGCATTTTTTATTTTATTTTGCTTGTTTTTTTATGTATTTTTGTTCCATTTTTGTTTGAGTTTATTTTCGCTATTTTCAAGGTTATATTTTAGTGTATTTTTATACTAAGTATAGTAAGATAAAGAGAGAGACCAAGAGAGAATGAAACAGTGAGCGATTATAGCTTTAGCCTTAGTAGTTGAGTATATAAAAAACATCGAACATATATGCATGTACATATGTACATTCATATGTGATAATATAGTGATGAGTAGCTAGTTCCCCACACTATATAGGTAATCGCATTGAGGATGTTTGTTGTAGTTTATTATAGTATATGTTTGTTGGAGTATTTCTCTTGTTTTTTGCATTATTTCAATATGTTTAGAATTGTTTGTTAGGCTTTGTCTAGAATCAGTTGTTCGTTAATAAAGAATAGAGCAAAATATTATAAAAAATGAAAGAATGAAAGAAAAGATGTGAGTTGCTAAGAACAAATCATCGGTTTAAATATAATGTTGCACTAATACTACAATTTTTTTTATTAATAAAGCAAATAAAAAAAATATTACGAAATCTAATCTTAAAATTTTGAAATAAAAATAGTTTTTATTATATTTTTTTGTTATAAACAAAAATAATTATCACAATCTATTTAAAATACAAATTTAAGCGCTTTTTCTAATTTGCCTTCTTTTAAAATAGAAATCCATGGTACAACATTGTAAATTATGCGTCCAATATGTAAACAAACATCGTATTTATCAAGGTCAGGAAACAACACTTTAAAAATCAAAACAAACCACACGACCAAAGAACATATTTACACTCACACTTGCTCTTAGTCGCTTAGTAGTAAAATACTAGAAACTGTAAGAGAGAGAAAACAAGCAAGCACTTGTTGCTTTACATGAGAATTCAAAAAAAAGGTCATAAAAGCCAACAGCAAATGTAAAATAGTAAGGCAGCAAAGAGCAGACCAACAACAACAGCACCTACAACCATACCAACACATACTCAATACACGAAATACCCTTAGGACCATTACATTATCTTCGTTTCAACTCGGTGATTCTACAAAAAAAGGAAAACGTACGATTCTAAACTAAAACTAACATCCATACATATGTATGTACGTACTACGTACATGTGTAGAAAATGAACCATTAAAATGTGAACATAAGCCACGAACAATGCATGCTTGTTTACATGTACACATCCATACATACACATGTAAAGTTGTAAACATTCTCGCAATGTAGGGAAATACCATTAGTTGACTTTCGTTTAGTCACCACACAGCCATGTTTCTCCTTCTCTCCCCCTTATGGGATTATCATACATGCATACAACCAACCTACAACCTCTAATAGACAGCCTAACCCAACAACTTTCATGAACACAAACACAGCCTTACACACATGTAAACTACTAACTATACTCTGCTATACAGCTTAGTTTTCATTCATTCATGCATTTTCTCTATTCAAATACCAAGTTGCCTGTGATGACGATGACGATGATGGTGATGTTATCGGAGATGACGATGAGAACTTCTGCTGCAACAACTACAAACTAGTGCAGCTAGCAGACCAACAAAAGTATACAGAAGGACTCAAAGCCACAACTTTGTAAACAATCTAATGTACTATACAACTGTATGCATTTTATATGCAAAAAAAGAGAAAATAGGAGGCACAATTGATAAGTTATTAAAAAACCACATAAAACATATACTTATGCAAATACCCAAAAGAAAACTCATTTAAAATCTTTTCAATTGAGCCACGTTTTGCTTTTATTCTACCAAATGCGCTTTACATTCATTCATCAGCTTATATGTATGTATGTACACACATACATACATACCTTGCTTTAGTTTTTCTATACTTCAACGTTAGCCCTGACAGACAGTCAAACAAACATGCACATTCACTTCATTCATGCGTTCATACTCTGCACTACTGTTACTACTAGACGAGTGCATGTAGTCGCCTTACCAAATAGAAAATGAAAGTGAAAATCCATTTTGTTTTTGTTTTTTGTTTTGCTTTTGTAAAAAAATTCCCACAAAACTACTACTACTGCTACTGCGGCTACACTCACTACTCTCTTACATGGTGGTGTAGAAATGCACCCACTCAGAGCATTATAATGGCGTAAGACTGAGTGTATATGTATTTGTGTGTGAATAGAAGAGCTTTAGTGGCCAAGGTTTTTCTAACATCGTCTACATTTTGTCGTTGTCGTCATCATCATCATCGTGATAGTCATGCTAGACGTAGTGGAAGTAATAGTTGAGAACAAATGTACATATACGTACATATCTATGTGTGTGTGAAGGTGTGCTGTTTATTATGCAGTTTGTAGTTGAGTGTGACGACACAGTAGTGACTTTTCATGTGTAGCCTTTGGCGACTAGTTGTCGTTGTTATTTTCTTTTTCTTTTTTACATTGCACAACCGGTAACAGTTAGACAAGAGCCAGACTAAAGCAACACGTGGCCATGTGACTTTTGCTCTTGTTTTATATTCTTGTTTTTCATACTTTCCCAGCTTTGGCATCTTCTAAGAGAGGACAGTTATGTGTGTACATACATATATGACTATACATATACAATTGTATTATGGAGATGGGTTAGAGGTGGCTTTGTTTGTTTTTATGGTTTTTATAGTTTAGTTGAGGATTTTCTCTCCCTCTTTTTTGTCTTTCTCTGTCTGCATGAATATGAATGTAATAACATATAGTGTATACGACCATATTGTGTGTACATATGTAACATGGGCATACACATACATAGTTTAACAGTGTGGGAATCAATAACAGGGAAAGATTGCAGAAAACAAATAACTCCAAAGACGGTGATCTATTCATCAAAAATTGTTTTTTGTTTAATTATTTATATTCGTTGTTGTGTAATGCATATTAAGAATAAATAAATGAACAATTTTAGATTGAGTTTATTATATTTCATTAGTTTAGTAATAATCATTTCATTTAAACTGTCACTGTTTGAATATTTCTTGTGGAATATTCTGATGTGGTGAATCTATATTAAGCGTTCTTATAGGAACGATTTAATATTGTTTCATTTGATTTTAATGAGATCAAAAATTGTTGTCTTTTAATAAACGTAACTTTCCTATTTTATTGTGGATTTTAAAGCGAATTGATGACAAAATTAAACAATTTGATGACATTTTCCCAACTATAATAAGATTTATGAATTGGCCCAACTTTTCAAGTATATGGACATTATATTATCCACAGTTTTAGAACTGAAAGACAACATCCCAGCTAGCTGGCATTGATTACATACCGACCTAAATGTGGAAACAATTTTTAATACCCAAACTCTTAAAAAAATATCAATCCTGGTAGTCTAGTGGGTAGAGTGCTAGACTTTTAGCGTGAGGATGGTGAGTTAGATTCCCACCAGAAACCTTGGTCTGTGTGACCATATACCGAGTATATGGTCAAAATCACTCAGCTCGTATATAATTATTTAAATATAATTTGTAATTGTATTGTTACTAATAAATAAATAAATAATCAACCATATCGAGTGAATGACTCATTAATTTTCCTCTAAGACGTTAATAATTTTTGTTCTAGTTTATTCACATAGTTTTTATACTTACCGTTTAATTCCAGATCTTTGATTTTTGTTGAAAGTTTCTTACCTAAAAAAAAACAAAAGAAATCATTTATAAATTGGTATTTTTTTCAATATTTTAACACATAAAAATTAATTTTAAAACTTGATAATCGATTAGTAATTTTATTTTTCAATAATTCGCTGCATTAGAAGCTTGTGATAAACTCTGTTGTTTGCCAAAAAACGAAAGGAATTAGATTTACTGTTAATCCTTCTACAAGGGGATACTTTTTAAGAGGGAAGCTTTCCCCTAAAGCGTTTTACTTAACCTCTATAACGTAATTTTCATATAAATTTCTTAATTTTTAATTAACAATGTGGTTTTTTGTTTAGATTTATAAAATCTCTCAATTTGAATACGTCAAGCAGATTTGAAATTCTATTTTTATTTCGTTTTATTTAAATAAATAAAGTGTTATCGAATTTTGTTTGAATGACCCAATAAATGAATATGAAAATATATTAGCCACGTATAATATTAACGATTAGGAACCTAATATTGCTTTTTGCATAGAGTCAAAGTCTTTTAGAACGCGTCGTTCTTAGGAAGTTATCCAAATAATTGCTTAAATTCATGCCAACACATTTCAAACATTTTAATTTTCTTTAATTTTCTTTAAAATCGATCTTAAGCAGCAAAAATCTCTCCTAAAGTCTTGACAAATAGATATTCTCTTATATTTTCCTACTGTACTTCTATTGCAAGACCAATACTGTAAAAGCAAATCTGTACAGTTACTGTTAAACTAACACTATTAATAGTAATTGTTATTGCAGACCTTAGAGGTTAATGGGAATAATAGAAATTAAACAGAGTGAGAGAGAGAGAGGAGCAAAGAGTATTAAGGAGGTTGAATAAGCATTTCGTTCTACGTTGTCTGCTTGTGTTTAAATGTGTGCATTGGTGTGTTTGTTTGTTTGTAGGCATTTGAAAATAAATTCTTTTCATTAATATGTGTATGTGTTTATATTTCAAGTTCAAGGTCTTACAAAATAACAATGTCTACCATTGAAACAACAATAGATTCGGCCAGACATTCGTAGACGATCGGCAAATAAAACAATCGAAAAAGAGCTTAAAATACTCTTTGTTAGTTGGCTGTCGTTGCTGTTGTTGTACAACAACAAATATACAAAGATCAAATAGTAATCAGTTGTGATTATTGTTGGATTTTTTTTATTTGTGTTTTGTTTTTATTTTCAAATCATGATGTTGTTGTTTTTGTTTGTCTGGCTATTTGGCCACTAGTTGCAATGAATGATATTTTATTTTGATAACGTAGGAATGAAGAAGAAGAAAAAAAATCAAAATGTTCCACATCCTTTTAGTAACTAATAAAAGAGTAGAACAACAAATGAAACAAAACAATGAAATTATTAAACCAAAGGCAAAGAAAAAATTCAGATAAAAAAGGAAGAAGATTTTATATATGAAAAGTAAAAATTAAGGAATAACTAGACTAACGGAAAAAATTTAAATAAAAATCTAGTTTTAAAAATCCTATCAAAAATTATAAAAAAAAACGCAAAATTCCCTATAAAAAGCGCTAAAACACACTAGAACGGCCTACAATATGTTTTCTTTAGGTTCTAACACCACAATATTTCTACTGTTCTTGCATTAAGACTCTATTTTGTTCTATAATAATTATTACACTCTCAATTGAATTATTTTTGAGAGAGTCATGCATGACCTTCACCTTAACCTAGTCATTGTTTGTCGGACATTCGGTCATTTACCCTGAAAAACAAAAATTACTAAATAGTAGTGATGCAGCCCCTTGCTTGTCCCTCTAATTACTAAGTAAACAAATAAACACACTCATGCACACCCATTCTCGCACAAATACTCCTAACGTCAGAAGAAGCAAAGGCAGTAGCAGCAGCAGCAGTTCTGTTAGCAAAGCGTTCTATTAAACACATTATGATTAAACCCAAAACAACTTGAACACCAATGGTATGTACATATGTGAGTGAGTGAGAGCAACAACAAGATCGTGGGGAGCATGAACAAAAAAAAAAAGAAAAAAATACACACAACGAAGAAAAGAGTAACATTTTTATAATATTAGACTGAGAGTTAGAGAGAGCGTGAGTGCATAATGGTGGCTTTGTTGTCTTTAGAGATTTTCTCTGTGTGTTTGCTACTACTGCCTCTGTGGTGTATGTGAGTTTTTTTTTTTATTTGATTTTCAGTTGGTTTCTCTGTATATGAGTTTATTTGTGGTGGATTCTATGCCTGGTAGAGATAACCTATACACAAATGTTATTTAAACATATTCTATATGGCAGAGGTTCCCAAACAATTTGATTTTTATTTCAAATTGTAAAGAAAAATTTTTTTTTAAATATTTTATAAATTTTGTAGATTATTAAAGATTAATTAGTTTTTTAATATTTAATATTAAATTTAAAAATTTGCTTAAGAACCTCTGTTTAAACAAAGGCATTTTATTAGTACAACTACTTTTTAACTACTTGTATATAACAACTATAGTGTGTAAGAAAAAAAAAACTTCTTTTTTTGCGTTTTAAATTTTTGTTGTTTGAAATTCAATTCAAACCCGTTTCCGTTCAAAAAAAAAAGAACGAAAAAATAATTTTTTTAGCCAAACCCAATTCTAGTGTGTGTGTTTGTGCTTTCAAATGTTTAAAATGCCTAAAATCCTATTAAAACATGTTTAGCCAGCCAGGTAAAGAAACACAAACAAAAAAAGTGACAAACCAGACACTTTTTTTGCCAGACTTTTCTATTGATATTCTATACGCACATGGCTTATTTGTAGGCTTTTTTCTTGAAATAAATTTTTTGTGTATTAAAGAAGACCTGAAAATGCAAGATCGTTAAAACACTTAAAAAGAGAAATAAAAAACGTAATGAATAGTTGGTTAGCCAAGGAAATTATAGCTTATGGCTTATGAAGAAAAAAATTTTTGTTTAATAAGCAGGAAATTAAAATTAAAAAACAAAAGAAGTTATTTTCGATTATTTTTTTTAATAAAATTCTTTGCTTTAGTCCCACTGTCTGTTTTCTATCTAATAAGTAGGCCTATTTGAAGCTTTTTTATTATGTCACATGCATAGTTGTTATTGTAGTTCTCTTTTGTTTTTTTTTTGCTGTTCATAGTTTTTCTCGGTATTTCTTTGGTGTTGTGCTGTTGTTGTTATTTTATTTGATATTTCCTAGTTTCTAGAGGATTTCTCTTATTAAAGAGTGGTTGACTTGATTTGGTTTGGTTCATTTGGGCATCATCTCTTTGCCTAGGCTAGACCCGTTATAAAAATAGCTTTTTTTTTCTACTTACTATAGAGAGTGCATATGCATTTGTGTTGGTCTATGTATGTATAATAGTTTCTCTTTGATAGTTTTGTGTGGTGAAAAACTATTCTCGTACTCGCTGTATTTGTCTATTTGAATGTTTAACAAAAAAAAAAAAAAAATAAAAATAACAACGTAATCAAAGATAATAGAGAGTCTATGGATTTTAGTTTCTATTTAACAGTTACTGCGATCGGTTATAGAAAAGGAAAACAAATTTCAAAGAAAATAGATTTAAAAAAATTTTCCATTTTGTATGGCAATTGTTGTTGTTGTAATAGAAAAAAGTTTACACATTACAACAGCCATTTTAAATTTGAATGATCATTGCAAGCAATAGAAAGAAATAAAATGCTAAAATTCATTTTCAATTCAAAAATAATTAAAAAAATTCGTAACAACAAATTATAAATTATGAATAGAAATGGAAAACTAATAATAAATATTATTTCTTTGCAGATTCCTTAATACAAAGTGGCGAATTATTAAAAATAAATACGGGGAAAATCGAAATATATAAATAATTAAAACGCGAATAGAAAAAATACGTAAATTAAGAATTAAAAATATAACATCAATCAAAACTAGTGATCCAAGTTTACAGAGTTTAATTTCTATATGAATAAAGCAGTATTAATTTAAAATAATGTATAAAAATGATAAATAATAATATATAAATATAATATAAAATATTATTTGAAAATAATAAAGGCAAAAATAGAAGAAATTGAAATAAATAAGTGTTACAAAGGTCAATTAAAAATTAAAAAAAATATAAAATAAAAATATCAATAAAAAAATCCATAAGTGGTAAAATTAATTTAAAAAATAAAATTTAAGTTCAATTTCCATACGAATAAAGCAATATTAATTTAAAATAATATATAAAAATGATAAATAATAATATATAAATATAATATAATTTAAGTATAAAAAGAAAATTGAAAAAAATTTAAATAAAAAAATATTTGAAATATAATGAAGCCCAAAAATATAAGAAATGAAAATAAATAAGTGTTTAAAAGGTAAATTATAGGTTAAAAAAGAAAAAAATATAAAATGAAAATACCAATAAAAATCCATGTGGTAAAATTAATTAAAAAATTTAAAGTAAGTGTTTATTCTTTTCCAAATATATATTAAAGTGTTAAAAATATCTAAAAGAAAAAATAAAATATATATTCATTTATAAATAATTAAATAAAATAATTTCTATGAAAAATAAAAAATATTAAAAATATAGAATAAAAATGTGAGATTATAAAAAAAGCCTATGAAAAAATCTATTAGAATAAAATCATAAAAAGTAGAAAATACAAAATAAAGTGCTTAAAATGTAAGAAAAATATAATTAAAAAATATAAAAAAATTTTAAGAGAAAAGAGTCGTATTAAATATTATTGCAAGAAATTTTAATACATGAAGTAATCATAAAAAAATAATTGAAAATAATAAAATAAAATCCAAAAATATGTATATGATCTGTATCAAAGAAATAAAAAAAAACAAATAAAATTTAATTGAATAAAGTGAAGAAAATAAATTTAATTTAAAATTAAAATAAAATTTAAAAAATTTAGAAAATCACAAATTAATTGAAGAGAGCGAAAAATGCATAAAAAAAATTAAATAAAATATTTAAAAATTTAAAAAGAGAAAAAAAAAGAATTAAAAATATTAAATAAAATATTTAAAAATTTAACAAGAGAATAATTTATAGATATAAATTAAAAAATATGAAAAAATGTTTATAAGTTTTTAAAAAATCTCTAAAAATTAATTATTTAAAATTAAAATAAAATTTAAAAAATTTAAAAAATCGTAAATTAATTGAAGAAAGCAAAAAATGCTTTGAAAAAATTAAATAAAATATTTAAAAATTTAAAAAGAGAAAAAAAAAAGAATTAAAAATATTAAATAAAATTTTTTAAAATTTAACACGAGAATAATTTATAGATATAAATTAAAAAATATAAAAAAATTTATATAAGTTTTTAAAAAATCTATAAACAATAATTATTTAAAATTAAAATAAAATTTAAAAAATTTAGAAAATCATAAATTAATTGAAGAGAGCAAAAATGCATTAAAAAAAATTAAATAAAATATTTAAAAATATAAAAAGAGAAAAATAAAATAAAATAAAAAATGCAAAAAATGTATATAAGTTTTTAAAAAATCTCTAAAAAATAATTAAAAATAATTGAAAGTGGTTTTATATTTTTTAAAATATTTTTTATGTATTGTTTTTTCATTTTAATAAGCTTTGAAATCATTTTTAAAATAGAATTAATCAATATTTTAATAAAAAAAAATTAAAAGAATAATATAATGAAATTAAATAACGAAATTCTAATTCAACCAAAAAGTTACAAAAGTATTCATAAATATATAGATAATATAAATAAGGAATACAAAAATATGTAATAAAAAATAATAAAATAAATCAAAGAAATATTTAAAATGAATCTAAATAAAATTACAAATATTTAATAGCGCAAATACAAGTAAAATGAAAATATTTTCCTTTATAATATAATTTAAAAAATTCATTAAATCTTGCAAAACAATTGCTTCAAGAAATTAAATTTAAAAATAATCTTTATCGAAAGAAATCTAAAGGAAATATATTATTAATAATAATAATAATAAAATATTAATTAATAATAATTTAATACTAATAAAAAAATAATAAAACACAAAACAAAATAAAAAAATATCAAATCAAATTCATTGAAATAAATATTATAAAAATACTAAAGAAAAGTAAGCAAAAAAAGAAAAAAAAAACAAAATCTTGTTTTTCTACATTTAATGAAGAAAGCCCGGTTCAAAAAGTTCATTTACCTTTTAACAAATACAATAAAAATTATGATTTTATTTTTATTATAATTTTGGTCAAATATAAATAATTTTTTGTAGATTAAAAAGCAAAAATTAAAAACGACCGACCCCTGACAGAATCTTTAAATACAACTTAAAATTAAAACATTATCAATTCGAAAGCAAGTAAAAATGAAAACAGTGTTCAAAAAAGCAAAAAATGAACAAGGTTCATTAACCTTTAGTCATTAGAATGTCAAATGAAAGTTGAATTGAGTTTTTAGTTGAGAATGTGTGCTAAAAATTGAAATTAAAAAAAGAAAATTTGCATAAAAAATTAAAACAACCAGTAATTGCATTTGAATTTAAAGTTTTAAGCCTTAAAAATTGTATTTCATTTGTTTATAAAAAATATTTATATTTCAACCGGATTTAAAAGCAAATGAAACCAGAATTAAATTTTGAAAGTGCTGCATTTGGAAATATTTTTGTTTTATAAGGTAAGCCAACTAGTTTTAAATTTTTTTAATTGAATTTTTTTTATTTATTTTTTATATAATTAGTGGGTGTTGGTTGACAAAAATTCTTATGCAATCCAAAGCCAAACTTGCATAATGTGAAGAAGTTATTTGAATTACTTTCTATTTTCTATAATTTTCTAGTTGATCTTGCTTGATTTTGTGCATTTTCTTGTTTTAAAACATAGAAAAGAATTTGAATTAATAGATAACGGCCTATTAAAGTGAGTGTAAGGCTACAAACAATTTTTTGTTACACATTTGCACCAGTTTTTTTAAGTAAAAATTTTTTATTTTATTCTCCAAAAGAAAACGTCCTTAGAAAATCGTTTTTTTCTTTAAATTACAATAATTCCCCATTAAATTTGGGTGTAAGGACACGTAGTTTTAATACTTATTCGTCTTAGGAAACAGTTACATGGGTTTCTACTGTAAAAATCCTTAAAAATTAAAAAATGTCTAGTGGCCTTAGGAAGACCAGTTACGGTTAAATAATTTCCCTTGAAAATTTCCCAAACGTTTGCTCCCTTAAATCATGATAGAATGCTTAGATGCCAATGGGTTAATATTGTTTGTGCAAGTGTTGTTGCACAACAAATAATTTAATCATTTTTTTTTTGTTTTTTTTTCGTTTGTTTTTTTTTATATTTCTTATGCCCATTTTGAAAAATAGGTGTAGAAAAATAAATAAATTAAATAAAAAAAATGTTGACAAAAGCAAAACAGAAACAACAGAAATATTGCGTTTTATTAGTCAAACACAACAACAACAACAGCAATAGCAAATAACTTCTCATTTAAAAATTCCAAAAAATACACACACGCGTTTTGAAATTCAACAAAAATTGCATTTTACACACACAAATGCATACGCACACATAACAACAACAACATTAAGGTGTAATTTAAAGTAGACGAACAGTCAAAACCAGCCACACAAGTTACGACAGCAAATAAAAAAGCGAAAAGAGAGGCTAACGAACGAATGAACGGCCATATTTGATAAACATTTGTATAGGCTTAGTCAGGGAACGGGAAAAGGCAATTGATTGCAATAAATAATAAAAAAAATTTAAATAAAAAAAAAATAAAAAAATGCTTGCTTAGTTAAATATTTGAAAAAGTGACAAAATAAACCAAAAAAACAAAATAAAAAAATAATTAAAGACAACGCACGGAAGGAAGTTATGAAAATATACGATAAAATTGCAATGCTTTGTTAGGTAGAGGGTTGGGCGGGTAGGAGGCTAGCAACAATTATTTGAAATTTATTTATACGCAAAACCTACATAAAAAAGAAAGAAAAAAAACGTTGCTTTTTTTTATCATAACAACAATTGAGAGTGAGAAACAGCTTGTGTAGTGTATATGCTTGCACTGGTGATGTTGATGTTAAGTTCAATGAACCACCAAATGATCGTGAATAACCCCACCAAAAATACACACACACACACTCATACAAACGTATGTGCATAATACTCTGTAAGAACATTTTAAAAATGCATACATACATAGGCATACATACATCCATATGCATAGGAATGAGTGTTTCAACATTTGCTTTAAATTTGATGTTTAGAATGACGATGATGGGTGGCGTGGAGCTGAAAACAGCGGTCGAATTGAGTAATAACCGGAGGTTATTTTTAGTAAAATAACAGAAGATTTCTTTTTTAATTTTCTTTGAAGACATTATATTGACTAAATCAGCACTTAAAGTACTCATACATATACACTGCATTTGATTTACATACAAAAGAAATTGTTTCAAAATGTTATGAAACGCTCAAAAAAAAATTTATGTGTATGGCAGTTTTCTATAACAATTCTAGAAATATGACTCCTGTTAAAAACTAACGGAAAAAAATATGTAAAATTCATGCCTAAAACTTTTGAAAAGTTGGCAAGTGTGTATTTTAAATTTTAGGTTATGTTAGGTATTCAATTAGATCGATCCACTGTGCCATTATAAGACAACAGGTTTATTGTGATATCATTAGATTTTACCATAGATTTTTTGCTTTGGTTTTAGTGCCATTAATCAAGTTTTCCTAGCTGAGCTGATAATCAGTCTACTGCAGTATATTCTGGAATGATAGGATTGCCTCTACCGTTGCCTAAATACATCGTCACCAGAGAAAATGTATTGATTTATGAAATCCATGAATGTAAACATGTTTTAAGAAACTTTTTGTCTTGAGTAAAAGGGTTTCTCAAGAAATGAAGCTATGTCCGACTCTTCCTATGATGTTAGTTGACTCTCCTTGGTATGATTCGCTTTGAAATACATTCTCTTTCAAGAGATAAATCTATGTCCGATTCCTCCTTTGATCTTAGCTGACTCTCTGCGTGTGTTTCGCTTTCAATCATGCTATTTATCAAAAGATGAAGCTATGTCCGACTATCCAATGATGTTAGTTGACTGTCTGGGGTGCCATTGCCATCGTTAAATGTTTTTATAGCATAATTGAAACCGTAAACATTCTACAAAGATGCGTGAGAGCGTATGAACAGAAGCTGTTTTGATTCCCCATTCCTGAATTGAATTTTAATAACTTTTTACCGTGTTTTAATATTCTTAAAATGTCATTTATTTATAACTATTATTTAAGCTTGTATTTAAACTAATTAACATACTAAAATGAAATCATTACTGATATTTATTGCTTTTAAATTTGAAATAAATGACGCTAAATTAACAAAAAAAAATTTTTCTAATTTAAATTCGAACTTTTAAACATTTCAGTCACATTTTAGAAAGACTAACACCATACTGGTTGTATAATTATTATTATTTTATTGTTTTATTTTTATAATTAAAATTAAAAACAATTTTTACGCTTTCAAATAGACTTCCATGTCTATGTCTACGAATTCATATATCTTCATGTGTTCAGAATGGTTGGTAATAAGTCTCAAAGTGAGACATAAAGGGAAGGCAAAATAAATAAATTTACTTGCGTTGCTCCTCCGCTGCTTAAATAAGCCCCTTAAAATTGCAGTCAATGTGGCAATGTTAGCGATTTTATTTTTCATTAGAAAATGCTTTGTTTGTGTTGTTAGTGTTTTTGTTTTGTGTTTTGTTTTATATTAATTTTCTTCTCTCAACACATATGTTAGTACTCATACTCAGTGTTTTGTTTTGTTTTTTTTTTCGTTTATTTGTTTAAATACTATACAAACATACGCACTAAATAATAATAAAAATAAAGGTTAAGAAACTTATTGGGTTTAATAACATTTCACAAGGTTATTAGATAAACAAAACAAAACAAACGAAATGAAACAAAACAAACGAAATAAAACAAATTTAGCACACACATACCACAGCGACTACCAGCTACTATTTATTTGCATCATACGCAATTAACTTAATGTGTGTATTTTTATTCTCATTCTCTTCATCTCTGGCACTTTCAATCTCACTCTCACTCTCTCTCTCTCTCTCTGTCTGAACGTGTGTATTTGCCTAAGTACTTAGAGTACTTACTGTCTAACTGTTCTACTCTGTTAATATTCATTCAATGCAAAAATTGCTTCGCGTTTTTTTTTTGTGCTGTTTCGGTTGTTTGTTAAAGTAATAACAACAACAATATGATAAAAAATTATGTGTGATGTTCATATGTTCTTATGTGTGTTATTATTTTTTAATTGATCTCTCAGTGTTAATGATCTTCAATTCAATGCCGGATTTCTCGTTGTTTTTTTGGGTGTTTATTTAAGGTGCTTGACATTATTGTCAGAGTACATTGCAATGCAATTTTAAAGGGTGTTGTTTGTTTCAAGGAGAGAAACGTTCACCGTTTTCTCAAGGCATACAAATAGTGTTGTAAAGTGTTAGATTTTATTGTGCATGTATTTACATAAAATGCATGCATAATCATGATTAAAGGCCTGTAATCATGACTATTTAAGTAAGTAAGTAAGCATTGTAACGGGAAAAAGTGATTTTTTTGTTTACATTATGATCTGTAGGTTTCATTGGTAGCGGCATGAACCACACAACATGACCGATTTTGGCTTTATTGTATGAAAATTTGCCAGAAAGAATAATTTTACGTTTTCACGACCTAAATTATGCATCGAGATTATGCGAATTGACGCCATTCGACTATATTTTGTGGGGCAACAACTTAGACCGTGTCTAAGCGAATAAACCCCTAACGTTAGAGCATTTGGAAATCATAATTCGTCAAGTTATTGCCGATATACCTCCCGAAATTTTTGAAAACTATCTCTATAGGATTGACTGAAGCAACGAACCCAAAGACGTTTATTTAAATAACCTTCTGCTTTGAGTATAATGTCAGGGTCTAAGCTTTAAAATTAAATACAAATTAAATTATTATCATAGCATTATGAGGATTTTTATTTAATTTTACTTTTGCAACCGAAAAACTAAAACTAACGTTCTATTGACTGAAATATACGCCTTATGCTGTTGTTTACATTAATAATCACGGTCAAGTTTATAAGATACTTGGTTTGATGTAGTGCATGTCAACTTTATTCATATTTATTTGCATTTATGTATGTATGTGGTATGTGTGTATGTGTTACACTATTAAATAACTGTCATTATTTAATCATTAACAAATTAACATCAACACCAGCATAAAAAAAAGAAATGCCAACAATTCCAACAGCTAAAGACTAGAGGTTATATTACAATTAACACACATGCATACATACTCATGCTTACATATGCATGTACGTATATAACATACAACATGAAACACTCTCATGACCAACTGACTGACTGACTGACATAAAAAGCCTGGAAAACTGAGACAGCGTTTAAAAAAAAAACAGAAAAAAAGAATAACAAAACAGAATTGCATGTTGCCAACTATTTATTGTATTTCTTTAATGGTTATAAAAACAAAAAAAATCCGTAAAAAAGGCGCCTGCAAAATCTAAAACCTATAAAACAACAACAACAACAACCAGAAGAATTAAAACAAACAAAATGCAACGGAAAATCCACTTAATTTTGTTTTTTTTTTTATTGCTTTTTCCATTATTATCTTCATCATTATTATCAAAATGTACATATTTGTCTAGCTTAGCAATCTCACTCTCTCTATCTCTCCAACACACTCTCTAACTCGGCACTAAAAAAACAAGTTCTCTGGTTGTATATTCTTATGTTAGTCCCTATACATCACATGAGTGTTGCAAATGTGTGTAAGTAAGCTTTGTATTAAGGTTTGGGAAAAATAAAACTGGAGCATAACACTGCATTTCGTTTGTTGATGCATTTTACTTACTAACACACTTGCACTATATAATTCATACAACACAACATATGATAGGGACGACACAATAAGAATTGAACGAAAAATCAACGAAGCATTTCGCATAGAAACAAAATCATCCAACAAGAAACACGATTAATATTAACAGCTTAAAATATAAAAAAACAACAACAACAACAATGTCAAGAAGAAAAAGAAAAAAAAGCAGTAATAATAGCAACAGAAAATATGGGTTGGGAATTATCGCTACTTCAAATGTGGTTGTTGTTTTGCAGGCAGAATAACAATAAAAAAAAAATTGGAAAAAATTTTCCACAACTTTAGGAATAGAGAGTACGGCACAGTGGTCAAAACAATGAAAAAAATAAAAAAATGTTTTAAATTATTGGCGATAAATATAACATAATTAATAACATGTATTAGAAATATGTACATATGTATAAGTATGTATGTTATTTTAGGTTAGGTTAGGTTAGCGGGTAGTTTGCCGTTCACAGGCAAGTTTACTCGGTGGCCTTACGGGCCATTGTGGTACCCAATGTGAGGAAAGCCCAGTGATGGGTTTGAAGCACCCCGACCAGCTCCCGTTTCCTTTACATGTATGTACATATATTCCTTTTAAAACATATCGTTTTAAAATCCTTATTTCAATACATTAAAGTTATCTTATGATTTTTATGTTAAAAGTGCATTTCATCTAAGGAAACTTAATTTCTTTTTACATTTTCTTTCATTTAAAACACTGTCTTCATTTAACAGTAGGTGTGTGCTTGTGCACTAAAGTAAACATAAAAAGCTGTGGCTTTATTTTTTTCCTACTCTTCTGCTATGTACCTCTAAAACTCTACGAGTTTCAACTTCTCTCCTACATTACAATCAAAAAAAAAAACCCGAACAATCAACCAACTAACCAACTAAGCAACCGAATGGCCAAACGACTGTCATTTCATTTCATGTGGTCGTCGTCCATTTAGGTTGTATGCATTTTATTAAAAATGTGCATTTATTGTTGTTGTTGTTGTTATTGTTCGTATATTGTTGATATATTTTTATTACACTGTATAAGCTTAAGCACTTCACACACACACGAAAGGAAAGAAAATGAGAGAAAAAATAACAAATAAATAAAGGCTTTGTGTGATTTTGCTTTGAAATGCTTGTATGCAAGCAAGTGTTGGAATGGTATTGCTTGGTGAATGCTTGTTGTAAGAAATGTACGCGAGAGCAGGAAGCAGAGAGGGAGTATGTATGACTCCAATATAAATGTAGACAAAAATAAAAAATAAACGACTGTTGATGATACAAGGAGCTGTTGTTCGTTTTTTGTATTTTTTTTTTGCATGCAAGCATGCATATGTATGTTGTACATGCATGCATGTTTCTGCATGGATTTTATTTGTATGCAGTTTGTCTTCGTTTTTTTTGTGTCGTTGTAAATAAATGCTACTGTTGTTGTTGTTGTTGTTGTGTGAACCTAACATTTAGTAATATGCAGTTGGCCTTGGTTTCAATTTCCGAGAATAACTTGCATCATCAATTGTTGATATTATTGCTTGTTTTTTCTGTTGTTGTTGTTGTTGTTGTTGTTGTAGCTATTCTTGTTGCTGTTTTCATTTGAGTATTTATGTATATGGGTGTGCATGGTAAGTGTATGGAAGAGTATAAGTATTTAAAGCATCCTATTTATTTGTGTTTATTTAGTTGTTGTCTGTCGTTGTAATTGCGTGCTTTTCTATGCAGGCATGCATGCATGCATATGTAGATGTTTTTTAAATATTCCACTATAAAATACGGCCTTGAATGGCATCAATATAACGTTTGTTTTTTCTTTCTTCTTTTTCTTCTCTTTTTATGTTTATTTTATATTATCATAGTTGTTGTTGCCGTTTTTCTTTTATAATATCTATTTACAACAACAACAATAATAATGTGTTTGTAGACTCATAGTAATAAACAAAAGGATGTTTTTGCTAAATAAACATGAACATGCAGCAGGCATTTCTTCTTTTATGTGTGCACAATACAAAAAAAATAGCAATTCTCTCACACAAATTTAATGAAGTTTCTCTATTTAAGTTGTTATTATTATTGTTATTAATTTGAAGCTTATTATTATTGTTGTTGTTGTTGTTGTTGTGATCATGTGGTCAACTTTGTCCCCGTTATTGTAGCTCTCTCTCTCTCTCTCTCTCTCTCTTTCATTCATTTATTATACATACGTTCATTATGAAACTAATTAGAGATCAAGGCTAACGGAAGTGTAGTTTTAAATGAATTGCAATTAAAAATTTGCCATTTTTAAGGCGAATTTGCACACATACTCAGAAAAACTACAGTAATAACAGTGGGAAGGCATATTTTAATGGATTTATTTGAAAGGAATTTTGAAATTATTGCTAATTAACTAAAAAAAATTATATTTTTTTTGAATGATCGCTGAAGTTCTTTTAAAAATTAATGAAAAATTTTAAACTATTTTTCTATATCTAAAACGGACTTTATTTGACCAAATATGGTAACATTTTGACCGACTTCAATGTCAAGTCACTACTCCAGAACTACTGCAGAACTTTTGGGGTTTCTAAACGAAAAAGTGTTGCAATTACGCTTAGCAAGCGTTTGTCGTCCGGAGAGTTTTGTGGATATTGAATCAGAGGTTGCAATGTCCATACTATCCTATGTATGTTAACTTCCTAACCTAGCTTTCTCAGTTTTTGTCGATTCACGAAAGATGTTCTGACTTATTCTGTTGATGAACTGTAGCTGTTTTAGTTGAATTGCTTGTTTCAGTTCCAGATGCTCATAATGAACGAATTTCCTTTTCCTTTCTTGGGATCAATTTTGCCACAGGCTTGGAAACTTCCCCCAGCCTCATCCATGATTCTTTTTCACATTATTAATGTATTACTTACAGCAGCTGATCCGATATTTTTATGTGTGTTCTTGACCACTTTTTCCTACTTATTGCTCGGTATTACGATAATAATTTGATGAACGTTAATGTTTCAATGCTCCAACGATGGTATATTATCAGGGTAAACAAAGTCTCTGTCGTAGTTCCAAGAGACTAACGACTAACGACTTTGAAACCCATGACTTTTTTGTGGCCAATTGATGGTTTTAAAACCAGAAGATATTCTTTTTTGTAAACTTCCGAGCATGTTTTGTGGCTTGCTGTGCCGTCTTATTAAAATTTCTTGCCGTGTAGTTAATAAACTTGAATTGCAGCTCATAGCCTTGAGTTTCAATACAGAAAAACAGGCTTTGAATTGTTGGTAACATTTCTTCCGGTCTTATTTACAAAAAAAAAAAAAAAAAAACGACCCAATAACACCTTCCCGATCATAATGAGTGCTAAATATTCGCTTTCTCCATATGCAGTGACTTTTTAACGAATCAGTTTTGGGTTCGGCATTCCCTATATGTGATATGTGTTCCCCTTCACTTCATTGTTTCAGTGGAAACTCGTTCTATTAAATTCTTCACTTTGATTTCATGTGGCACCCAAACATCAGACTTTTTGTGTATCCAGATTTCTTAAAATGGTTGATAGCCGTTAAATGATGAATTAACGGTATTTAGCAGTTAGTATTTCTAAATATTTTACATAATTTGATTGATTTTTGACGGATTTAATAAAAATTATCAAATAGAATCTATGTTTTGCTATTTTTTCTAGTTATAGCATCGTCACTGCAAAATTTTGTACAATTTTTCGATATTCTAGCAGCAAAATGTGGTGATAATGGTCAAAAAATTATTCCTATTTTAATAATTTTTTCCATCAGAGTAAAGCCTCAAATATAAGCTTTCAAACAAACTACAGTGTTGCCAGATGCAAATTTGTAACCGAACTTCAAATATTTTTTTCCAACATCCAACCTTACTGCCCTAGAAAGAAAAAAATTCACTCAACTTACGTCATTTTTATGAAAAAACAAAAAAAACCAACAACAACATCAATGTTTGTTTTCCTATGGATTTGCTTGCATTTAGGAAAGGTATCAGATTATCAGTGAAACCCTATAGGTTTCATTGTCAAATACACATGTGGGTTTATTGTTTTGAAACTTTTTTTTTTATTGTTTTTATTTTCCCTGCTTTAGTAACGCAACTAAAACTATTCAAAACTTAAAAAGTAAAAATTTTTGTCTTTAACTCTTATTCCCCTATTTTTGTAAAAACAAAAAGATTTTTTTTATTTTGTTTTGTCTTCTACAAACCCTTTAATAAAAAAAGCAAAAATAAAATTAATAAAAAAAAGAATGTTTTTTTTTGTAGAGAAAAAATGTGAAAAAAAATTATCAGGAAACCTTGAAATTATGGCCAGACTTCTAGTACAACAACTACAATTCATAAACACATATTAACACACACACAAAGGCACACACTAACACTCACTTAAAAAAAACACATAATAAAATGCAATTCTAGTCAGGTTTCTTCTATCAAATCCAACCAACGACAACTTGAAGAGAGGCAAACGTTAAAAAAACACAGTAAAAGCAAACAAAAGAAAATGCAAAAACATAGGAAAGAAAAAAAGCACAATAAAAACTTCAAACCAATCACCAATACACACTAACATTCCGGGCAGACAGCTGTGTGTGTGTGTGTGTGTGTGTGTAAATAAAATTAAAACGATCGTTCATTAGGAGAGTTTTATTAACAGCAAGACAACACAGCGCATTGCACGCACAGTGGGTTGTTTGCAATAAAAATAGAAACAGAAATTTTTGTTTTTCGGTGCGGTTTTTATCAAAAAGCTATTGCATCCGGAAAAAATTGAATTTTTGGTATATTGGATTGCATTTTTTCGAAAATGTTTTTAAAAGACCCTTTACCATCAATTGAGAGCTTTTTGGCTGCATGATAACTGAATATTGTGGCTTGCAATTGAAGTTTATTAACGGTATGGCATGTAGTTTTAACAAGATGGCGCCACAAGGCACAAAACACGATAGAATTTGACTTTATTGCGCGAGAAGTTTTCAGAAAGGATAACTCCTCGTTTTAGCAAAATCGATTGGACATAAAAATTATGTGAGCCGAAGAGCCTTGGACTTTTTTTTTTGCAGTACGTCACGGACTGTATTTATCCTAACTTCAAAGCATTTAAAAATACGAAGAAGTGGTTGGGGATCTGATCGATCCATTAAAAATGTGGCACAGGCAGGATTAATGACGAGAAACTTATGCCTGGCAAGCTTTTATATTTAAAAAAAAAATTTTTTTCCTTTTTAAAACTTTTTAAAATTTTTTTCCATCATTTTTCATAATTTTAAACCACTGTGCCTGACTGCCATGCCTATTATTTTTGTGCCTATGTCGTAATTGTTGGCATTTTTGTTTTGTTTCCCCTTCATATTTTAACTCTTGCGGTGTGTTATTGTTTTTATTACTGGCACTGGCACTGGCACTGGCACTGACACTGTTGTGTAGAGAAAGAAAGAAGCCTTTATAGTAAGCAAATAGGAAATCTTTGTCTGTATAAGTAACAGAGTCTGGTACTCATTTTTTTTACTTTAAAGCTCTTTTTTTAGTTTTTTTTTAGTTAATGTTGTTATTGTTGTTGTTTTCATATTTATTTGCCTTTGTATTATCACGATGCGTTTTGTGTTGTGCTGTGTGCTGTTGTGCTGTGTTGTCGGAGTAGCCCTTTTTTTATTTATTTGTTGTTTTTAGAATCTAGTAAAACGAAGTGAAATCTGTTCTCTAGTTTATAAATGTGGTCGGTCGGTTGGTCGGTAGTTCGTCGTGCATAACATACGATTTAATCACAGAGAGTGAGAGAGAGAGAGCGAAAAGAACTGTTGGTCTGGTACATTCTGTTTTGGTTTTCTAGTTGTTTGTCCCTACAACTAGTTGTAGGTATGGCTGGCTGGTTTATATATTAAGTATGAGATTGTTGTTGTTGTTGTCGTTGTTGTTATTGTAAAAGAGGAATGTAGAAAAATGTGTTAGTGGAGTAGTTGTGCATTACGTCACCTTCCTTGTTACTAGAGAAGATGCCGGTTTTTACTGCTGCTGTCTGTGCTGTGCTGTGCTGTGCTGTTCTTCTTCATCATCATTATCATGAGTTTTAATTCTTTTTTTTTTTTGGTTTTTATTGTTGTTGTTTTTGTTTTGTTTTTGTTTTGTCTCTGGGTCTGGGTTATAATTTATATCAACAGGAAGACAGAGGCTCCCTCTATTTCTTCATCATCATTATCATCATCAGCACTATTATGGTGTTTGCATACCAAGAAAAGTGAGAGTGAACTAAGTGAGACAGCACAAAGAGACAGTATGAAACACACACATAATGTATAAGATATACACATAAGTGTGTGTGCATGTTTATAGGCAGACACTCAACCAGACTAATAGTTGGACAAATAAAACAAATCATAGGGAGAGTCTGGAAATATTTGTGCTATTGTGCTGTGCTAAATACAAACAAAAAAAAAAACAAGTTTTTTTTCCTTTTTAGAATACTATACTCTTTGTTTCTCAATTACTATTATTTGTTGGCATGTAAATATGGATGTGTGAGTGTGTGTTAGTGCGTTAGTTTTTGTTTTTGTTTTTTTTTGCTGTCATGTATTACTGACTGGTTGTGTTGTCGCCATATCATAGAGCATATTGGCGGATATGCATGTTGATTTGTTTTGATGACTCTGAAAACTAAGCTTAACTAATTGCATTGAACTTCAACTCTATAAGTGTCTGTGTGTGTACACACACATACATATGCACTTGTGTATAAATACTTAAATGCTGTTACAATAGCGATGTAGTGTAGATAGATAGTATGTAGTATGTAATGTTTTTGTAATGCCCTTTACATATGATGTCCATGAAGAATATTTTGAGAGAGAGAGTTACAGAGTGACCCACACTCTCCTCTTTCTTCGAATCAGTATTTGTCCGTTATATGGTGTTTATTTGTTTTGTAGGATTTGTAACTGTAAATCTGTTAATAATTTTATTGTGGTTTTTCTTTTAATACGCTGCTACTCTTTGCTATTTGAATTGTTTAAATGTTGTTATTATTCTTATAGAGATTGTGTTTGACAGAGAGAAAGAGAGAGAGAGAGAGAGAGAGAGAGAGCGAAGGAGGAGAGAGCAAACTATTTGCATTTCTATTTATAATTTCTATTTAAACCGAAATGTTTCAAACGATAGCGAAAGTGAAAAAACCCCACCATAAAGTTTGAGTAATAATTAGAATTAAGTTGTGTGTGGTTTTTAACAATAAAATAAACGCTCAGGAAAAATTGTGCGTATATAAAAATGATTATTTATGGAATATGTTTAAACCTTTTTAAAATTGAAAAAAAAATATATATTTTCTTTGTAAAAATACAAACACAAATACAAATTCAACAAAAATATTGCCTTTGAAAAAAGCAACATTTTTATAGTGTTGCTCTCATTCGTAATAAAATTTTGCCTTTTTTTATGTCAGAAAGGGACGCATCTTTCTTTCTATGAATTTCAAATTGTACGAAAGGCAAATATTGTGCTTTAATTGTACATTTTTGAAGGAATGTGCTTATTTTCTGTACATCAATAAGGTTTTAGCTGTACTTAACTGCCGTCAGCCTGGTAAATAGTTCGTTAGCATTAAATTTGTGAAGAGAATTTGGGAATTGTTTACCATTTGGGGCAATGTCATACCCTATACTACGATAATGATTGTGTACCACAAAGTTTCAGGATTCTTGTGTATCTTATGTAATTGCTTCTGTATATAGCACTTGATTTTCGGCAGAATATTTGCTCTAGTAAAAGCTTTTAGGACTGAATTGTGACAATTTTTTTGTTAAAATAGAAAAAATGTGTTTAAAATACAGAAGAACTCTGTAAGAAGTTTTAAGCCTGAATTTTTGGAATAATGGAATTATCGAACAATAGATTGCTTATTTGAACTGAACATGATCACTTTCAACTGTATAAATATACATGTTTGTATGGTAAACCAGGTAATCCAGCATTTTACCATTTTAAATAAATTTTTTAAAAGATTTTCAAAGTGATATAGGTGAGCTGCTGTTCCGTTCTAACAAATGCTTTCTAAATTATGTAAATGTTCATAAAATTCCAATATTTTTCTTTGCGTAATTATTTATTGCGTTATAATTATGTTTTTAGTGTATGGCAGATTTGTATATAATTTTTTAAATTTTTCTTTTAATTTTTGCAATCCTTAAAAACACAACAAACTTTTTCCCCCAATTTTAAGCATATACTAATTGAATAAAATATTAAATTTCACTGTAAAAATTTGAATTTTTTTTATATTGAAATATTTAAAAAATATTTTTTTTGTTTTTGGTTTCTACTTACCTTAAAAATTAGTAAAAAAAATTATGGAAACTGATTAAAAAAAAAAATTATAAAACTAAAACAGCATAAAATATCCTGAGCTATAACTGGTAGTTAATTATTGAGAATAAAGCTTAATGTAACCTGAGTAACTTATAAAAGAAAAAACAAAAAATAATAAACACTTGATTCTCTGCTTTTGTTTTTTAATTAAATTTTTTTTTTATTAAAATTTTTGTTTTGTTTTGTTGAAAAAAAAAATTGCACCTTTTTTTGTTAAACTTTTAATTTTAAAAATTTTTTTTTGTAATTTTTCAATAAACGAAACGTAAACTTAATAAACTTGACCGTCACCGTTGTTATGGCCACCTCATCACCATTGCAAACACTCACTAACTAACTGCAGTCACAAATCAACAAAAATTAAATGAAAAACAGGGAGAACTTTATTTTTTTTTTTGCTTATGAGTTAGGCAGGCAGTGTAATATAGTAATTCTACTTTTGTTTGCGATTAATTTTCTTTTGTGGCTTTGGTGGCTGGCTGGGTGTGATGTGGATGGTGTGTTGTGGTGATCTTCCGCTAAGTGCGTGCGCTCTCGTTTGCAACTTTACGAAGTCTAAACAAATCATACTGACACTGAAACATACTAAACAACAAAAACAATTTCCATTTCGTGTTTTCAGTTTAGTTTTTTAATACAACCATAATATAGACGAAGCAAACGAAGAAGAAGAAGAAGAATCTACTTGTCCGTCAACATTAATACATACCTACACACACGTATACAAAGTCATACACTTAGCGATGTTAAACAGTGTAATAATAACAAGGAGAAGTTATAAAATATACACACACACACATACATATATTAGCAAGCAAACAAACAAACAAGCAAAAAAAAAATAATGCCAATCAGAGGAGCTTGCTTGATGTGGACATTGAAAATATAAAGGAAATCAAAAAACGAAACAAACGAAAGCAAAAAAAATTTTTTTGCAGACATTAAAACGAAGGCATAAAACGAACAATAAACTAAACACGATCAAACTTTTATAAACACATGCACACACACACACACACACCCTTAAACAAAAAAAAAAAAACCTAGAATTTGCTGTGCAACATTCATTAAGAAAAAGGGCAGACAAACAAACACAAGAAAATAAAGAAACACAGAGAAAAATAAGAAAAAAAATCCCATGTCCTTCTGTTGCAAAAAAAACCATTTTTTTTGTTTTTTGTTACAGTATACGACGAGTAAGTAGTAAAAAAAAGCTCTCAATTCTTTGTTTTCCTTTACTCGCCCTGTCTCTCTCTGTCTTTTTTTTTCGTTGTATTTCTTCTATAATTTTCTTTAAATATCCTACTAGAATAAACCACATAGCAAGAGATAACAAGAGAGTTATTTTTGTTGTTATTGAAGATCTCTCATTGCAAAAGCTTTCGGTTTTCACTTCGGTTTTTTAATAACAGGTCGGTTACACATGCAAATTGTTTGTTACGGAAGAAAGAAAGTAAGAAAGAAAGTTATTGTTGTTGTTGTTGCTGCTTGAACCCTGTAAATGAGGGAGGCATGAATCCATAAATGCATGTAAAATATATGAAAATCAAGCAGAGGAGAACCTGTTCTCCTATTTTGTTAAGTAAGAAGAAGAGAATTTGAATTTTTTTTCTTTGTGTGTATGTGTGCTAGAAAGAAAGTGTATTTTTCTATGGTAATTTTAGGAAACACAGTTATTTACAGTGATGCCCCATTATTTGTTACATCAGGGTGGCCTTATTTTATATGCTTTTTATCAAACGATTTAATGCACGACTCTGTTTAGTAAAAAAATTGTTTTCATTGAAGTCTGATGGTTTTCATTTTCACTGGCTGTTGTAGGTTTGTTCTAAGACATATTACATAAGGTGTAGTAAAAAGAATTTCCATTTTTTCTCTCACTCAAGCATGCTCCACTTTGTTAAAGTGCTTTTGAGAGTAAATATAGACGTTTAGATTCTGTGATAGAAATTCTTATTCCTTTAACGACAAAAAAAAAAGTGGGGAAAGCAATTTTGAATCCAAGTGATTTAAACACATCTTTATTATTCAGCATAAGTACTTAAGAACCTCGTAGACAAACTGTAGAAGCTTCAAAAGAGTTTTTTATTAATGTGTGCGGTGGTGTCTGATGCTGGCCTAACGAAATATATTACATTTCCTATTTGGCCTCGGCGATTGTTTCCCTTAGACGTCTAATTTTTGACAATATTGCTACGCGTTAATTCCATCAAACTCTTAAAAAATATTAACAATATAGGCCCGTGCTGAGAGTGTGTGAAGTAGATTGTAGTACGTGGTAATATTACAAAGCTCTTAGAAAAATCCTGTTAATTATAATCCTTGCTTAGATCACCATCCATTTTGACTCATCGCAATTGTTCACTAATTTTGGGGAGCAGCTTAGATCTGATGATTGTCTGTGAATACCACCAATAGTCTTAATAAAAATTTTATTGACATTAAACCTGGTTGCAGTTACCGTTTACACAAGTTCACCGCGATTATACCCCGTGTTTGGACAATAATTCGCATCGTAGCTGAGTCTCTAATATCACCATTGAACTTTCAGCAAAATTTCTTGACCAACGCTTCCTTAAAGCGATTATGTCACGACTGTTTATCTGCTTGCTGTTATTGGATGTGACTTCAAGTTCAGGTTCCACGCAAATCACAATTAAAATTTTTTTCTGAAAGTTTTTTTTTTTACGATCAAGAGACTTCAATAGGCCTCCGAACACATCTTCAAGAATCCCTCTATCCCCAAAAGAGTATGTAAAAACAACAACAAACATGATAAAAAGTTGCAAAAGTGTTCGGTGGCAACCCTAACATTCTAGAATCTGTTAATGTGTGCACTAATTACCTGCTCAGTAGACAAACTGTGATTGAAACAATGTTTAAAAAATCATAGAGAATATGGGGATCAGAAAATGATCAAGTGACTGCTTGGGTTCCTGCAATTTGCTGAAACAAAATCTGTTGAGCGTTCAAACAATTCTCCAGCATTTTTCAAAAAAATTGTGTTTTAGATAATATGCTCCATCAAATGCATCTCTTCCAAGTAAAGAAGAAATCAATCGATTGGTTGCTTACAACTCCCGGTTACAATGACTTTTGAAAATTAAATTTCAGGGGGGGGGGGGGCTAGAGCGCAATATCTACGCTAAAGTTTGAGACAAAATGATTAATTGGCACTGTTTAAACGTGATTTTTTAAAGGATTTTTGTAAACATTTTTTTGATATCCCGGTAGTTATGCAACTCAGGTCTGGGCGCCATTAATTTTTTTTTTTGAATTGTAAGGCTTTACGTATTAATTTTTATAATTATTTTATTTTTAATATAAAACTAAAGTTACAGCTTAAATTAAAAATTAAAAATTTTTTTATTTAAAAATTTTTCATTTAAAATTTTTTTTTTATTTTTATTTCAGCTTTTAATATTTTTTTTTAGTTTGAAAAATTAAGTTTTTAATATATTTTTTTTAATTAATTGTTTTTTTCTTTTCACTTACTTGGTTTAATTTTTAAATATATTTTTTTAAATTTTTTTTAAGGCCAATTCAGTCGAATTAAAGACATTTTGAAATTGTTTTTTTATTTTTAAGATTTTTCAAATTTGTTTTAAACAATTTTAACATAACAATTTTATGTTAAAAAAAATTTTAAATTTTTAAATTTTAAAATTTTACTTAAGTTTCCATTGTTTTTTTAAATTATAAAAAGTATTTTTTTTTTATTAATTTTTCACTGTGTTTTAAATTTTTTTTTAATTATCATTGCAAATATTTCTCCAGTACTTTATGGGAGTCCATATTTTTTTTTTTTAATTTCCTTTCAAGTAAATATTACGGCTTTGTTTTTGTTTTTAAATTTAAAGTTGAGGTAGTTTTTGTTGTTGTTGTTTTTTTATATATTTTTTTTTTAGAATTTTTCTAATTAATTTTTTTTATTCCAATTTTAATCCAATTTTTGATTGTTTGTTTTTTGTTGCTAATTTTGTTGTTACAATTAAAATTTTTTGCTGAACCTTTACTGATCGAATTAAAAAATTCAACTGAAATTGAAAAATTCTGGCTGCAGTTCATGTCCACAATTGCCTGGAATCAGTGAGAATGAAATAACCTCCTGTGTGTGTGAGAGACATTTTTCATAAGCTTTTATTGTTGTTGTTGTTGTTGTTGTTGCTATTGTTGTTGAGTATTATTTGGCATATATTTTACGAAAAATAAAACACATAAAAAACAAAAAAAAAAAAACGACGTTGCTTTGACTGTAACGCAAAAGCGACATCATACCGTTACACCAATACCTCACTTTGCGTTGTGTTGTTTTTTTTTTTTTTTTGGAACATAACCACGAATTATGATTTTCTATGGCAATACCAGGTAAAGATTGAAGATAGGTTCCTGGGTTACGAAAATATGACTTTTTAAAAAGAAAATTGAACAAAGCAAACATTAAAAAAAAAAAAATAAAAAAAAAATTCAATTAAAACCAAAAAAAAAAAATCACTTTATTTTGTAAAAAACAAAATAAAAATCAAATACTGTCTCACTGGGGTCCAAAAAATTGCCTCAATGTTTGCTGAACAGCTTTTTTTGCAAAGTCAAATAAATTTCTTTGTAGCAATTACCGAAAAAAAAATTTGAAAATTAAGGACTTGAACCCAAAACTTCACAACGCAACTTCGAAAATCGAACGATACTTAGGGAAAATTAGTACTAATACAGCAGCGTTGCAAAGCGAGGTATTGGTGTAATATAATATAATGCACACACACTCACGCTCGCATACCCAGTATATTAAACGTTAACGTTAACGTCAACAGCAATTACCTACGCATACATTTACTTACAATAACATACACACACACGCACACACGCGCGCGTACACATGCTATGTAAACTTACTCACTCACTTAGTGCCTACTTTAGTTAAACCATTTACGTTCTGAAGTTACGACACAAGAGAGTAGTCGTCGTCGTCGATCGTTAACCGTTGCATTGCAATTGTCTAACTGTCTGTGCTGCTGCTTATGTATGTATGTATGTACGGGACACACAAAAGCCATTCAGCTTTGTTGTTTGTTGTTGCTGTTGTTGTTATATTTCTTGCAGCCACGTCAATGTGCACTCTCAATGACGTTGGCCGCTGCAGTGCAAAACCCAAACCGAACCATAATTATTTGGCATTTCTTTATTGTCATTTCACATGTTCGCAACAATACATTGCCGAAAATTTTATTTTGAAGAGACAACAACAACAACAAAAAATATTTTGTTTCGTTTCGGTTTTAATTTAAGAACGAAAACCGAATCAACATTACATTGCTGCTCAATAGCACTCATAACAGGAAATTTTATTTTTGCATGTTTTAATGCTCAAACAAAAAAAAAACAACAACAAATCTTTATCCTGTGTTTTACTCTTTCATTTATGCTCTTTGAAATTTCTCCTTTATATGCATGCATGCCTGCAAGTTAATGATCTTATTTAGAAGCCACCTCTACTCCCTACCTTCTACTCTCTCTCTCTCTCTCTCTGTGTAAAGGTTTATTTGTTTTCTTGTTTTGAGCACGGGAGTTATATAATTTCGTTTCATAAAACTTTCTCTTTCTTTATATGTATGCATGTGTGTATGTAGGTGCACGTACAACAATTTCATTTTTTATTTTCATACTTTACAAAGGTCTTTGTTACAGTTTCCCTATATTTAACATAAAAAAATAGCCAGTGGAAGAGCAAGACAGAGAGAGAGAGACAGAGAGAGCGAGTGAGTGAGTGTAAGAGAGGTTATTGTCTTGTTTTGTATAGAAGTAGTCTGTCTCAATAGCCGAATATATGTAGCATGTTATGGCATGGCATCATTATTTTTAATTACTAACACAAGAAAATATTGCGCAAAATAAATCGTTTTTTAATTTTTTAATAAAAAAATTTTCAATAAAAACAACAACAAATCAAAAAATATAATAAAATATTGATTTCATTTTAATTTCATGGAATATTTAAAAAAAATATTATTTTTTCTGTTTATCACTCTAAGAAAAGCAGGGTTACGCACCTTCGATGTGTGCACTGCTTCCGCCATAGCCTTACAAAAATTTTGTTGACATTCAACCTGATTGCAGCTACCGTTTACACAAGTTCACCGCCATTATACGCCGAGTTTGGACAATAACTCCTATCGCAGCTTAGTCCCTAATAACACCATTGAACTCTCAGCAAACGTTTCTTGACCAAACGACTTCTTAAAGCGATTATGCCACGACTGTTTATCTGCTTGCTGTTGCCGCATGTGACTACAAGTTCAAATTTTGCTATTCACAGTTAGAAATTTTGTTCTGCACGTATTTTACGAACAAAAGGCTTTAATAGCTCTCCGAACACATTGTCAAGAATCCCTCTGTCCCCAAAAGAGTTTGTAAAAACAACAACAAACATGATAAGAAGTTGCAGAAGGTGGCAACCCTAGCATTCTAGAATCTGCTAGTTTGTGCATCAATTACCAGCTTAAATGACAAACTGTGATTGAAACAATGCACCGTGTTTACACGATAAGATTTTATTTTGGCCAATGCATACATTCCGACTTAATCTGTAAAACTACCAGAGTCTTTAATATTTTTTTAATCTTGACAATTCCTGGGGTATGTTAGTACGTCCATAATCATCTTGTTATGCTCAAAAAATGTTCACATTTGAACGTTCGCCATATAAAAGCCAATTGGCACGATAAGAGTTCATGAGAGAATATGAAAACTGATGGCAATTTTGGCACAAGATTAACTAACATAAAGACAACTAACTGTACTGCATGCTAGGTGCTAAGCTCTTGGTAGTAGAAATAAAACAAAAACAGTGTGATTAACAGATTTTATGCGAAGCTCTGAATATATCTGTGAAGCAGATAAACGATCCTGTATGAACTCTATTGCATCAGGGGCAGAAACAGCTAACGAATGTATGAGGCAACGCCAAAGTTCGTATATAAATGTACGAAACGTTTAACGGCATAGCAGAAGAACGACGGCAGTGTTCCTATTCTCAGGGAAAAATATGGCATTCTCCTCCACACACTGCAGAGGCGAATCATGTTTCATGTTTCGAACATGCTTTGCCAAACTTTGCCAGGTTCTTAGTGGGATATCAGTCCAGCAAACTGAATACGAGCCACGCTTAGCAACTCCCCATATCAAGACACCTTTCCAGTTTCCTAGTGAGATATCAGTCTCAACCAAACTGAATACGAGCCACGCTTAGCAATTCCTTGTATCAAGACTCGATGAACCCGCATATCAGAGCATGAAAACTAGCACAACAGCGGACTTACTTAAGTCGTCATATTACAACCCTTTAGTTAGGATTACAACCCTTTAGTTGGGTTTACAACCTCCACCTACATTGTGTGTGTGTTACTTTTATTCAGAAAGTCCAATGATTCCCGAAATAGTTCCGATCTTGTAAGGATTTTGAACTAGGGGGGAGTGAACGGCCCACATTTCTTTGAAAGCGACTTTTGTCAGGCCATGGCGAGCACAATAGTTGGATGATGGCCTTTTTTTGTTGGATTTTTTTAAGTCACAAGCAACAGTAGTTTACAAAAGTCAACATAACCAAGGTCGTGTTAAAGTTCAAACTAATTTAAGGGCCCTGTGTCAGTTAGAATTGAACATTTCGGATGCCATCCACCACGGCTTAAACTTTGAACGAGATTCCACACACAGATTGGCTTCAAGAGGCCTTTGAAGCGAATAAAAAATTTCCATTTTTTTTAAGTTGTCATCAATCAGTTGCCGTGGTCTAGTAGGTAGTGTGTTGACTTATTAGACATGATGTCTGGGTTCAAACCCCAGATCAGACATGTCAAACAGAACGAAATTAAAAATATTTCTTCGGTGACTTTCCTCTCCATAGTCTTTGGGCAAAAACTCTCTGAGAGTAAATAAAAAATTGCCATGAAAAATTTCTCAAAAAAATCTGTCGTTCGGAATCGACTTTAAACTGTAGGTCATGCCACTCATGCATAAAATTTTAATACACACGACATAAGTGGTGTGAGAAGTTAGGTTGTAATCCTGACCAAAAGGCTTGTAATGACCAATTGTGTATGTATGCATGTAAAGGGTGTTTTTTTATAGAGGTATAGAACTTTAAGTTGCAATAAAACAACGATGGATTCTTCGATTGGCATGAATTTTATTTATCCGAAAGATAATCTTGTGGCATTACAATTTAAATATGATTTCTGGCATATGACCGCCACGGGTGGCGCGGATGTAGTCCAATATGGACGTCAAATTTTCGATGACTTTTTCCACCATTTGTGGCCGTATTTCGGCAATAATACGGCAAATGTTGTCTTCCAAATGGTCAAGCGTTTGTGGCTTTACCGCATAGACCAATGACTCTACATAGCCCCACAGAAAGTAGTCTAGTGGTGTTAAATCACAAGATCTTGGAGGCCAATTCACAGGTCCAAAACGTGAAATAAGGCGGTCACCAAACGTGTCTTTCAATAAATCTATTGTGGCACGAGCTGTGTGACATGTTGCGCCGTCTTGTTGAAACCACATCTCCTGGACATCATGGTTATTCAATTCAGGAATGAAAAACTTAGTAATCATGGCTCTATACCGATCACCATTGACTGTAACGTTCTGGCCACCAACGTTTTTGAAAAAGTACGGACCAATGATTCCACCAGCCCATAAAGCGCACCAAACAGTCAGTTTTTCTGGATGTAACGGTGTTTCCACATACACTTAAGGATTACCTTCACCTTCCAAATGCGGCAGTTTTGTTTGTTGACGTAGCCATTCAAACAGAAGTGCGCTTCATCGCTAAACAAAATTCGCTTATGAAAATCGGGAACAACATTAATCTCGTTTTGCGCCCATTCGACGAATCTACGCATTACTTGATGATCGTTTGGCTTCAATTCTTGCACGTGTTGGATTTTGTAAGCACGCAAACCAAGATCCTTCCGCAAAATCTTCCATAAAGTGGATGGACACAGATCCAATTCCTGTGCTCGATGGCGGATGGACTCATTCGGGTCTTCCTCAATGCTACGCTCTACAGCAGCAATAGCTTCTTCTGTACGCACCGTACAACGTCTCTGGGGATGCGAGTTATCAATAAGAGTAAACGTGGTGCGAAAACGTTCCATGGTTAATCGAATTAACTGCTCTGATGGACGATTTTGTCGACGATAAAATGGACGTAGTGCGCGATACGTTTTCCGCACAGAACCATTATTTTCGAAATAAAATTGTACTATTTGCAAGCGTTGTTCAGGCGTGAGTCTATTCATGATGAATTGCCAAACCAAACGGAGAATAAATCACTTAACAGCTGTTAAATCGGTCGCCATCTTGAAAAGTAATGCCAACTTAAAGTTCTATACCTCTATAAAAAACACCCTTTATGTATTGCAGCTGCAAAAAGTGTTTGTTTTGTGAACATTATGATCTGGAGATGTTATAGCTAGGACCACGAGCCATACGAAATGTCAGATTGTGGCTTTATTGTATGAGAACTTTTCAGAAAAATACATTTTACGTTTTCGCAACATAATTGAACCACCAATATCCTGCAATTTGACCCCAAAAGACTCATTTTTTATGGGGTACCATATTAGATCGTGTCTAAGTGCCTAATCGCCCTTACATTGAAGCATTTGGAAACTAATTTTCGTCAAGTTACGGCTGAGATATTGATCGAAATGTGGGGAAAAGCCAGAGATAGTTATTGAAGTGACCTTGTGCTTCGAGTATAAGGACAGAGTGCAAGTTTTAAAAATATTATTGTGTTCGTAATCCCGATTAAACGATTGTAATGACGAATTAAGTCAGTAAAGAAAAGGGAAACATTACAAAGGATTGGAATCTCCAAGTCAGAGTCCCTAAGAAGACGGTGCTGCCCACTAGAAAAACGGAGGGAAAACAAAAGCTTAGCTTAAGATGAACTGGAGAATGGAAAATATTTCTGAAGGTCTTTTGGCTGTTAACATAACCTAAAATATTAAGTTTTTTTGTTGTTGTCGTTGAGATTTTCAAATATTTCGTAGATTTTAAAGCAAAAAAAATATTCGTGAAATTACAACATTTCTTAGTCATAATTTTTGGAACACAAAATAATTTTAAGTGTGTGTGTGTGTGTTAAATTGAAATTCAAACAGGTTACAAGACATTTCAGTTCAGTTCAGTTGAGTGAGCGAGTGAGTGTCCTTGTGGTATTTTTTTTATAAAAAAAAATTTAAAAATACAACAAAATACTCCTCTTACAAGTACTACTAACAACAATAGTAAGACTGTTTTATATTTAATTTTTCAACAACACCAACAACAACAACAATGCAAACAAAACAAATATTTTTTCAAAAACACACTTTTGTTGCGGGCGATCATTGACTTTTTATTCATGCTGATAATGAAACAAAATTTAACGAAGAAATAAAAACGAAGCAAAAAAAAACGAAACGAAACGAAGAAAACATAATTCTCCCGCCGCATTTAAAACATTTCGGTGAGATCTCGTTTTGGCACTCTTTTAGCTAAAAGTGTGTGTGTGGGTGTGTGTATAAATATGTGTGTTTGCAAAAATAGCCTGTATTTATACAGTCTAAACTTTTTGTTACACCCCCCTCCCCTCTCTTAACCACCACTATGCAGCTGTAAAATATTAAAAAAAAATCCTCTTTTTTTTACGCGCCAAGGTTTATTTGTTATTTTTGTAAACATTTTAAATTATTGTGTGTTGTTGTTGTTGTTTTTTTAAAATCAAATTAAATTTTTTTTATTTGCAAATCTCTTCTCGTTACAACCGATCCCAATAACTTCCAGTCAAGTTTCACTTCTTTTTTGAAAGGCAATCATGCCTTGCTTGCTATTGTTGTTAATTTCTAAAGTACACCTTGGTTAGCATTACAATATTTATTGTTGTTGTTGTTTTTTTTTTTTTTTTTTTTTATCAATTTTTGTTAATTTTATTTTTAAATAAAAAAATCGATAAATTTGTTTTTTTGATTAAATAAAGACGATCGTTTTCTATTTATTTCATGGGAAATTGCGTTTCAATAATCAAAAAATTCAATAAAAAATAAAATAAAATAAATAAGAAAGAAAGAAAGAAAGGAAAATAATTAATCACGGCAAGTGTGTTGTATTGTTGTTGTTGGTAGATACGTAGGAGGAGTAGTTGTGAAGAAAATTGAAAAAACATTTTTTTTACTTCAGATTTTTGAAAATTGATTTCCTGGAAATTTCTGCAGAAGCAAACAATAGATCGCGGGGTTTTTTAACCTTCAAAACACATTTTAGGCTGTTAATATTGAATATGATTTTTAATATTCTTGGTCTCAGTCTTAAAACCCTTTTTCTGGTGAGAATTATGAGGCAGCCGGTCAAATCACTCATGTAGTGTGTTTACTGACGTCTTTCGTTAGCATATTGCTTCCATTTTTGAAAATTGATTTCCTGTAAACATCTGCAGAAACTGGCAATAGATCGCGGTATATTTTTAAACTCAGGTTAGGTTAGAGGACGTGTACTTGTCAATTAAGACGAATTGACTCATTGTACAACGTCCTAGTTTCTCACACCAGTTATGTTGTGTGTGTTAAATTTTATACATGAGTAGCGGGACCTACAGTTTAGAGTCGACTCCGAAGGACAGAATTTTGAGAAACTTTTCGTGGCAATTTTTTATTTACTCTCGGAGTTTTTGCCAGAAATCTGCTGAGAGGAAGTCGCCGAAAAAAATACTTTTTGTATTTTGTCTTTGATGCCTGGCCTGGGGCTCGAACCCAGGCTTTTGCGTCTAATAAGCCAACACATTACCTATTAGACTACGGCTTGTTTTTTTTTTTAAGTTGTCATCAATCAGTTGTCGTGGTCTAGTAGGCTCATTAGACATGAGGCCACCAGACATCTCGAACAGAACGAAATTAAAAATATTTCTTCGGCGACTTTCCTCTCCATAATCTTTGGATGAACACTCTCTGAGTGTTGAAATAAAAAATTGCCAATGAAAAGTTTCTCAAAAAAATCTGTCGTTCGGAATTGACTTTAAACTGTAGGTCCTGCCACTCATGTATAAAATTAACACACACAACGTAAGTGGTGTGAGAAGTTAGGTTGTAATCCTGACCAAAAGGCTTGTTATGACCAATTGTGTATGTATGCATGTAAAGGGTGTTTTTTTTATAGAGATATAGAACTTTAAGTTGCAATAAAACAACGATGGATTATTCGATTGGCATGAATTTTATTTATCCGAAAGATAATCTCTGTGGCATTACATTTTAAATATGATTTCTGGCATATGACCGCCACGGCTGGCGCGGATGTAGTCCAATCTGGACGTTCAATTTTCGATGACTTATTCCAACATTTGTGGCCGTATATCGGCAATAATACGGCGAATGTTGTCTTCCAAATGGTCAAGCGTTTGTGGCTTTACCGCATAGACCAATGACTTTACATAGCCCCACAGAAAGTAGTCGAGCGGTGTTAAATCACAAGATCTTGGAGGCCAATTCAAAGGTCCAAAACGTGAAATTAGGCGGTCACCAAACGTGTCTTTCAATAAATCTATTGTGGCACGAGCTGTGTGACATGTTGCGCCGTCTTGTTGAAACCACACCTCCTGGACATCATGGTTATTCAATTCAGGAATGAAAAAGTTAGTAATCATGGCTCTATACCGATCACCATTGACTGTAACGTTCTGGCCACCATCGTTTTTGAAAAAGTACGGACCAATGATTCCACCAGCCCATAAAGCGCACCAAACAGTCAGTTTTTTCTGGATGTAACGGTGTTTCCACATACACTTGAGGATTATCTTCACTCCAAATGCGGCAGTTTTGTTTGTTGACGTAGCCATTCAACCAGAAGTGCGCTTCATCGCTAAACAAAATTCGCTTATGAAAATCGGGAACAACGGTAATCTCGTTTTGGGCCCATTCGACGAATCTACGCCTTACTTGATGATTGTTTTGGCACGCAAACCAAGATCCTTCCGCAAAATCTTCCATAAAGTGGATGGACACAGATCCAATTCCTGTGCTCGATGCCGGATGGACTCATTCGGGTCTTCCTCAATGCTACGCTCTACAGCAGCAATAGCTTCTTCTGTACGCACCGTACAGCGTCTCTGGGGATGCGAGTTATCAATAAGAGTAAACGTGGTGCGAAAACGTTCCATGGTTAATCGAATTAATTGCTCTGATGGACGATTTTGTCGACGATAAAATGGACGTAGTGCGCGATACGTTTTCCGCACAGAACCATTATTTTCGAAATAAAATTTCACTATTTGCAAGCGTTGTTCAGGCGTGAGTCTATTCATGATGAATTGCCAAACCAAACTGAGAATAAATCACTTGACAGCTGTTAAATCGGTTGCCATCTTGAAAAGTAATGCCAACTTAAAAAAAACACCCAGTGTTGGTTTAGTGAACATTATGATCTGGAGATGTTATTGCTAGGACCACGAGCCATACGAAATGTCGGATTGTGACTTTATTGTATGAGAACTTTTCAGAAAAATACATTTTACGTTTTCGCAGCATAATTGAACCACCAAGATCCTGCAATTTGACCCCAAAAGACTAATTTTTTATGGGGTACCATATTAGATCGTGTCTAAGTGCCTAATCGCCTTACATTGAAGCATTTGGAAACCAATTTTCGTCAAGATACGGCTGAGATATCACCAGAAATGTGTGAAAAGGCGGTCAAAAGCTGTCAATTACCAGAGAGGGTTATTGAAGTGACCTTGTGACTGCCAAGATGGTTATTAAAGTGACCTTGTGCTTCAAGTATAAGGACAGAGCGCAAGTTTTAAAAATATTATTGTGTTCGTAATCCTGATCAAACGATTGTAATGATGAATTAAGTAAGTAAAGAAAAGGGAAAAATGACAAAGGATTGGATTCTCCAAGTCAATGGAATCTCTAAGAAGGCAGGCTGCCCTCAAGAAAAACAGAGCGAACCGGGGAATGGAAAATATTTCTGAAGGCCTTTTGGCTATTAACATAACCTAAAATATTAAGTTTTTTTGTTGTTGTCGTCGAGATTTTCAAATATTTCGTAGATTTTAAAGCAAAAAAAGAAAAATAACGTGAAATTACAGCATTTCTTAGTCATAATTTTTGGAACACACAATCATTTTAAGTGTGTGTGCGTTAAATTGAAATTTAAACAGGTTACAACACATTTCAGTTCAGTTCAGTTGAGTGATCGAGTAAGTGTCCTTGTGGTATTTTTTTTTATGAAAAAAATGAAAAAAATACAACAAAATACTCCTCTTACAAGTACTACTAACAACAATAGTAAGACTGTTTAATATTTAATTTTTCAACAACACCACCAACAACAACAATGCAAACAAAACAAATATATTTTAAAACACACTTTTGTTGCGGGCGATCATTGACTTTTTATTCATGCTGATAATGAAACAAAATTTAACGAAGAAATAAAAACGAAGAAAAAAAAAACGAAACGAAACGAAGAAAACATAATTCTCCCGCCGCATTGAAAAATTCGGTGCGATGTCGTTTTGGCACTCTTTTAGCTAAAAGTGTGTGTGTGGGTGTGTGTGGGTGTGTGTATAAATATGTGTGCTTGCAAAAATAGCCTGTATTTATACAGTCTAAACTTTTTGTTACATCCCCCCTCCTCCCTTAACCTCCACTATGCAGCTGTAAAATATTAAAAAAAAATCCTCTTTTTTTTTACACGCCAAGGTTTATTTGTTATTTTTGTAAACATTTTAAATTATTGTGTGTTGTTGTTGTTGTTTTTTTAAAATCAAATTAAATTTTTTTTTTTTATTTGCAAATCTCTTCTCGTTACAACCGATCCCAATAACTTCCAGTCAAGTTTCACTTCTTTTTTTTGAAAGGCCATCATGCCTTGCTTGCTATTGTTGTTAATTTCTAAAGTACACCTTGGTTGGCATTACAATATTTATTGTTGTTGTTTTTTTTATTATCAATTTTTGTTAATTTTATTTTTAAATAAAAAAATCGATAAATTTGTTTTTTTGATTAAATAAAGACGATCGTTTTCTATTTATTTCATGGGAAATTGCGTTTCAATAATCAAAAAATTCAATAAAAAATAAAATAAAATAAATAAGAAAGAAAGAAAGAAAGGAAAATAATTAATCACGGCAAGTGTGTTGTATTGTTGTTGTTGGTAGATACGTAGGAGGAGTAGTTGTGAAGAAAATTGAAAAAACATTTTTTTACTTCAGATTTTTGAAAATCGATTTCCTGGAAATTTCTGCAGAAGCAAACAATAGATCGCGGTATATTTTTAACCTCAAATAAAATCCACATTTTAGACTGCCTACCCTGTTAATATTGAATATGATTCCTGATATTCTTGGTCCCAGTCTTAAAACCGCTTTTCTGTTGAGAATTATGGGGTAGCCTGTCAAATCACTCATGTAGTGTGTTTAATGCCGCCTTTCGTTAGCATATCGCTCCCATTTTTGAAATTGATTCCAGTCAATATCTTCAGAAACTAACAATAAATGGCGGTATATTTTTAACCTCAAATAAAATCCACATTTTAGGTTGCCTACACTGTTAATATTGAATATGATTCTTCATATTCTTGGCCTCAGTCTTAAAACCCTTTTTACTTAGGATTATTAGAGACTATCCCTCTCAAACCACCCGTATGTTGCATTTAAAATCCTCTTTGGTTAGCATATTGCTTCCATCAAGTGTTATCATCTTACATTGTTGCTGGCCAAGCTCTCGGGGGCCTACTGGAGGCTTAACTTCATTCTTGTGATACTCTTGGGCTTCCTGCTGACTGTATGGCCTCCATTCTTCTGTATTTAAGCTGCCCTAGCTCTTAGAGGCCTAGCGTCATTTTTATAACACTATTGGGCCTCCTTCTCATACAGTATGGCCTCCATTCTTCTCTATTTAAGCTGCCCTAGCTATTAGAGGCCTACTGTCATTCTTATAACACTATTGGGTCTCCTTCTCACACAGTATGGCCTCCATTCTTTTCTATTCTCTACATTTGCAATTTGCTTTTCTCTACGAAACTAAACCAAAAAATATATTCTCTGTTGGTATTACATCTATGTGAAGAAATTGCAAGAAATTCAATGAAGAATGGAGCCATAATTCTACGAATATTTCCCAAAATAGCCGACTACTTGACAACGCAAAAATAAACTCAAATTATGAGCAAGAAAATTTGTTTGAATAGGGGGCCTAACTTACCTAGGCAAAGTGATAACATTTCTAAGGTTCTGTCTGTGTTAACTTTGAGACGATATTCATATAAATTTTGTGAAAATATCTCACAGGATTCCTTGGAAATAATTTTCATTCACTTTTTCGTTAATTTCGGGCATTGTTTCAATGATAACGATGGAGTATGATGATTTTCAAATGCTACAACGTTGGAGAATGTACGGCGATGATATAATCTTTCAAAGAGGCCTTAAAAAATCTAGTCGCCTGATCTTATTGGTTGTTAAACGCGTGAAATTTCTTTTTCTGGAGAAATTCTCATGCAATAACTAAATTCTAAGGTTCTAGAGAATGAAAAACAATTCAAAAATTCCTGTCATTGTGCCACCTTAATTGCAATCAAGAATTTACCAATGATTGTAAATCTATTGGAGTTGATGGCGGACTGCAGATAAATATCCAGAGCCAGAGAGAGAATTCTTACTGAGAGCCTATCTGCAGCCATACGTACACCCTAGTATTTTACTTTTTACTCTTGGCTTTCTTTTCTCTGCATCTCTACCACTTTTTTCTTTCATTTCTTAAAAGTTTTTGGTTTTCTAGCCAGTGAAAGTAATTTTCAAACAGAATTTTTATTGAAAACTTCAATTATTCCAGGAAGTAATGCTTGTTCTATGACCACTAGGTTAAGTTAGGTTCAATTGGCAGCTGCTTCAATGGTCTTAACTTACTTGGCGGCTATAAGGTGCCTTTGTAACACCCCTCTGTATCGTATTCAGTCGTATAATTACAGTTCAACTATACTAAGAGTTTTATTTTTTTGGCCAGCCTTGTTTTGTCCCTAAATTTTGAATACCCAAGAATTCTTGTGAGATAAGCATTAAAAAGAAACAAATTTTTTAATGAAAATTACGGCTTTACTGTTAGTTTTTTAACCGTAGACGATTAGCAAAGGTTCAAGAATGCCTAAATTTTTTCTTGGGCACTCGTTTTAAGAATTTTAATTCGTGTTCTTGTAATTGAATTTGATTTTTTAAACCTATTGTTGGAATCACATGGAATTCTACTTGTTTACTCGATTTAATTGCTCATTATAAGCCTTTAGTTGGGATTACAACCTAGCTTCTCACATCACTTATGTTGTAAGTGTTAATTTTAACCATGAATGGCAGGATCTGCAGTTTAAAATCGTCCTCGATTGGTAGATTTTTTGAGAAACTTTTTCATGGTCATTTTTATTTTTAACACTCAGAGAGTTTTTTGCACAAAGACTGCTGAGTTATACTCAGCGAAAGAAATATTTTTTGTCTTCGAGTGGCAGATTTTTTGAGAAATTTTTTCATGGTAATTTTGCTTTAACCTCAGAGAGCTTTTTGCACAAAAGACTGCTGAGAGTAAGGCGCCGAAAGAATTTTTTTTCCTGTTTGAACTGAAGTTTGAATTACAGGCTCTCGTCTAATAAGCCAACACACTACCTAATAGACTACGGCGACTGTATTTATTTTTATCATGAAATTACGTTCACATTACGCAAATATTTGGCAAAAAAAAAAAAATATGTTACGAACCAAAGGATTTTGATGGTTTATAATTTTTTTTTCTTTTGATCTGTGGCACTTTGAGATTGTTATGTACATATGGACCCAGTTTTTATTGTTGTTATCATAGGTTTTGATAACTTGAAATTTTTTCTATGTGAGAAGCAGTGTTAGTTCCAAATAACTGAACAGCCTGACATCATATTGGTTTTTGGGAGTAAATTTTTGCAGTAGAAGTTTGCAATTTCAGTCGCCGTAGTCTAGTAGGTAGTATGTTGGCCTATTAGACGTAAGGCCAGGAAACAAATCCCAGGACAGACAGTAAAACGATCGACTTCGAATCGACTTTAAACTGTAGGTCCCGCCACTCATGCATAAAATTAACGGACACAACATAACTAGTGTGAGAAACTAAGTTGTAATTCTGACTGAAGTGTTGCTGTGACCAATTATGTGTGTATGTATGTTAGCAATTTCACTTTAGTCATGAGTTTCTATAAAATAACCCGCAAATTTCAAAGAGTTTTTATTTTAATTGTGAAATTTCCATGTGTAAGCCAGTGAAGTAGCTTGACGACATTGTTTTTTGTCAATCAAATGGATTTTTATTGGAAATTTTTATTTATTCTCAGGCGCTATTCTCGTTAGAGAAATAAAAAGAAATTTTTGTTTGTAAACAAAATGAAATTTTTCTGCTGTTCACTAGGCGAAGATGCTTTCTTTTTTGAATCACAAATAAAGACACAAGCCTACAGGCATAACCAAATATTTTACTGGGCAGTTATCCACTTCCTACTTCCTTTTTTTGTACAATGGGTCAATTCGACCTCCGGGTACAGTACTTGTCTTAATTGACGTACACGTCCTCTAATCTATCCACTTCCTATTTAGGCTTTTAGAGCCTTTAAAATATTTTTTTTTATTAACGCTTAATATCTCTCAATAGAGTGTTTACAAAACATTATTATTTACTAGCTGCCACTCAAAAGTTGAAGCCTAGAGGTACAACTAAATTTTTTGTAGGCACTCCTCATATTCCTTTTTTTTTGTTAAATTCTTAATTATTGTTTTATTAATTATTATTTAAAATTATTTGCCGTTTTCTTTGTTTAATTTATTTTTTTCTTAACACTTACCTTAGTTTTAACGAAAAAAAAAATATTTTTTAAAAAATTTGTTTTTAATTCCTCCTCTTAAGGAGAGCTTATGGAAATTTTTGTTGAAATATTTTTAAAGTTTTTTGTTTTTTTTTTAATTTTTTTAAATTTATTTGTTTAATTTTTTTCAACACTTTTAAAATTATTTTTTTTTTGTTTTGAACTTAAAAAAAATAATAAAAAATTATTGCACTTGTTTTACATTTATTTTTAAAAATATTTTTAATTTTTTATTTTGAATTTTTCTTCGCTTGTGTTACATTTTTTTTTTGGTTAAAATAAAATTTCTTTTTCAAATTATTTTCTTAGTTATTGGTTCGTTTAATTTTATTTTTATTTTTGTTTGTTTGTATTTTTAAAAATTATTTTTAAAATTTTTAATTTTAATTTTAATTCCGTTTATTCTTATTTTTAAAAATTTTTTTGTCCGTATTACACGCGCGCACTTACCCAGCAACAAACAGCAACTAATGTTGTCTAGAAATGTTTTTTTGCATAAAACGTTATAGAATGTTGGCTTTTCTGTTCAATTCGTATGATTATTATTACAATTGTTGTTGCTGTTGTTGTTGTTGTTCTTGTTCTAGTTGTTTGTGTATGTAAGTTACCGAACAGCAGGACACGGTTTTAAGGACTAAAACTAAACTTGTGACTTGTCAGTGTCTAAACATTGCATAGATGTTACGTTACGTTACGACACTCACTCACTTAACTCACTCACACACACACACTTATACACATACATACATATAAACTGGCTTATAAAGGAATAAAGCATGAAATGATGTACAAGGAAAAAAATATAATGTACCGTTATCATAATAATGTAACATTATTTAAAAATGTAATGCTGTAAAGTGTTCAATTCGTACACACACATACATACACACATACAGACACACACTAGCACTAGCATTTGCAGTTACAGCAGCTTAGGTTCTCTCATTTCATTTTTTGTTTTGTTTTGGTTTTGATTTTGTTTTTGTTTTTGCTTTTTTCCTTTGTGCTTTTTTTTTCGCTCTCTCTCAGAGTGGCTTAAAAAATTTCTTTTCACACACTTATACAATTTTCAGATTTGCATTGGTTCGGCTTGATTGTGAACCGTTAGATTTTCCGTTTTAAAATTTCTTAAGATTTCCTAGATGTGATCTTTAATTTTGTTTTTCTTTTCTCTCTCTTCTATTTCTAAAGAGAGAGCAGCAGAGGAGTGAGAGCATATGTGTTTCACGTGTTTGTGTTTTTCTTTTTGTTTTTTTTGTGTTCTCTTCAAAATGACCGTTAGTTTGTTGTGCTTAACGTTTAGTTTTGAGACGCGTTAACTCCTTACATGTTTCTACGGCGGCATCAGAAAGTGTTTTGCGCTAATCATTTATGTTGTACATTGTTTTTGTTGTTAATTTTACGTAAAAAGTAGTCAAAAAAAGAAAAACAACAGTTTTTTAGAGAAGCGCAGCAGCCAGCATCGCTGTCGCGAAAAAATTTTGTTTCAAACAAACCATTCAAATCAAAAAAAAAAAAGGAAAGAAAAGGCAGTAATGCCTTACCAAAACTACCAACTAAACAAACATACACACACATACGTATATATAAACATCATACACCCACCCGCTAGCACTTTGTTAAATAAAACTCCCTTAAACTCTCATACTCTCTCTCTCGCTTACAATCAAGCCAAACGAAATTGCAGCGAAACCAAAAGGATGAGCATGAGTTTAAAAAAGAAAAGTTTTGTTTTTGAAAAAATAAAAAAAAAATAAAAACAAAACAAAACAACAAGTTAAAAACAGCAATAGCAACAACAACAACAACAATATGCTTATAAAACCAATAACAACCCCCAAATGCTTTAAACAACATCCCCTTCACGGCTAATGCTTGCCGTATAAGTGTGCCTGTGGGTGTGTGCGTTTAAGGCGAAAAAAAGCTTTTTTGCTCTCTTTCTCGCTCTGTAACAAAAAGGGGAAATTCAACACGATGTTTGTAACAGTTACTGCTTAAATACTAAACTAAGAGTAAAATTAAGGGGGTAAACGCAAACATACACACACGCGCATATACAGCGGCGAAAACAAAAACAAAAATCGTAAAAGCGAACAAAATAAAAATAACCAACCGAAAAAAGGATAATAATTCTTCCCCTGTTTTATATGTGTGTATGCATATAAGTACAAATGTCTGTAAGTGTGTGCGTATTATTTTTATGTGCTCTTTTTTATTTTTATTTTAATTTTAATTTTATTTTTATGTTTGCTTTTGTTTTTTAAAAAATTCCCTTTTTTTTTACACTCTCTTTCTTTCTCTCTCTTCGATTCTCATTCTCTTGCTCGCTCTCTGTTATTTTATATTGTTGTTATTATTATTGTTACTGTTGTTGTTGTCGTTAATACACGAACATTTTTATATTTTTTAATAGGTTCTCACTCAAATACGCGTACATACATACATACGTACGTAAATCTAACAGGCAAGAGAGTGATGATAATAATAATTTTTACTCTCATTGTGTATCGTTCTCCCTTGCTCTATATATTATCAAGAGGGAAAACATAAAAATTAGTGCGTGTGTATTAAATAGTAAATGCTTTACACACACACACATAAATATAAAAAAAATACAATGACAACAACAATAACTTTACAAAAACGAGAAGTTTTGTTGAACAGGATATTAAAAAAATTAAAAAAAAAAAATAAAATGAAAAGAAAAAAAAATAAGTCCCTCACTTACACGTCTTTAGAACACTTGTATGCCATTTAAAACCAGAGAAATTTAATTTTTTTTTAATTTAAAAAATTTTTTTCTTTAAAAACTTAAAAAATATTTTTATTTTAAACTTTCTTTAAAGGCGCTCTTTATTCTTTCTCAAATTACACACTCTTTCGCCTTTCGTTTTCGTCGTTTGTATTTATTGTTACCGTTACATTGCTGTAGATTTCTTAGCACATTTTCTTGAAGAGTTTTTTTTTGTTTCTTGTGCAACGAACAATAGCCGGCGACGTCCAAACAGTTACTAACGTTTACAAAAGATTATTTTGGCGATTTTTTTTTCCTTTTCTTTTCTTTCTTTTTCTGTTGGCTCCTTCTTTTAATGTTAATGTGGCCTTCATTTGAACACAAACCCAAACACATATCCAAACATATACACACACTTATACACTGAAACCCAGACTCTCCTTCTCTTCACAGCATCCCAATTTACTTTGGTTTTGTAGAAAAATATGTATGGCACGAGGAGTTCTCTCTCTCTCTCTTCTCTCTCTCTCTCTCTCTCTCTTTCGCTAGTAGTTTGAAAGTTTTTGTTTTTTTTTATTCCAAGAAATAGTAACACATCGAGTAGTAAAGGCTATAATGGGGGCCACTTCTTAATATCAATCTTTTTGCAAAGGGTCCCTGTTTTTCGTTCTTTTTTTCTTTTTTTTTTGGTTTTTAAATGCCAAAGTTAATGTTAAAAACTTTATTTTGTAGTTGTTGCTGTAGTTGTTGTTGTTGTGTTTCTTAAACTATGAAATAAAAGAAAAATAATAAAAAAAAGGGAAGAAAAACTAAAATAAAATAGTAATGCCAACACACAGTAACAAAACAAAACAATACATTAACACGGGGGAAAGATGCCTTACTATGCCATGCGGATTTCGTTTTGTTCCTTTCCTTCCAAAGTGTTATCAGATTGACAACCTAGCTTTCCACATGAGCAACGGCACCTACAGTTGAACGTCGCCTGCAAACAACATGTTTAAGAAACTTTTCATGGCAATTTCATTTTACTCTCAGAGTTTTTCCTAGAAATCTGCTAAAAGGAAGTCGCTGAAGAAATATTTTTCAATTTTCGTTTTTTTCCAGATGTCTGAGCTGCGATTTGAACCTGCATCTAATAAGCCAAAACACAAGCTACTAGACTATGGCGTCTGTATAGTATCAGCTAAATTGCCAGCCGTCCTAATAGCCATAATTTACTTGAGTTCTGTGAGATCCCATGGTAATACCCGATGATACTGATGCCAAATCATCTTTGTCTAGACACGTTCTGTCAATATTTGCTGCAAGGAAGTCGCCGAAGAAATATTTTTTCATCTTTCGTTGTGTTTAAGATATCTGAGCTGAGTTTTGAACCAGGGACCTGCGTCTAATAAGGCTATGGTGACTTTATAATATCAATTAAATTAAAAGCCGTCCCAATAGGCCTAATTTACTTAAGTTCTATAAGGTTCCATGGTACTATCCGATGGTACTCATTCTAAATCATCTTTGTTAAGACACGTTATGTCAAATAATTCTGCAAGTACAAGAATTTTTCGTTACAAAGCGATGTTCTGTACTGCCCTCTTATTTCTCGTCTTTACAACTCCTGCAGAAGTCGTTAAACGGGTATTCCCAGCCTCCAACAAGTGTTCCCAGTGTCCAGTGTTTCGTTTTAATAGCTATGAAGTGGACTCTGGTTAGCTAGAACACAAAAGTTTTTTCTGCATATCACCACGGCATGCTAGTTTTGTCTGGCCTCTATACAAGTGAGTTCATGATCGCATATTTCCTTTGGAAATGTGTACAGTTCGCGCAGATCATTTATTTGCCCCACATCAGAGGCATACCAATCAGAGATCAGCAATTAGTATTCAAAAAGATGAGTAGAATCGAATCATACTCATAATATCTGATACTTATACGCATTCATACTTATTTTAATATCATGGAACCTCTCTCTACACATATTCAAAGTTCGAAGTACTCATCATACTTCATACTTTACAACACGTATGATGTTATTGATTACGACTCTCCATACCGCAACATATACACGAAGCACAAAATAAGTATGAATCGCACACGAACAGTAAAATACTCAGTAGATGATTGTGTGTTTGCTCTGCTTGCTTCTCTGTTGTCTATTTTGCTCGTGCGTCTTTTTCTTTTTTTGTAAAAACAACAACTAAGACTGTAAATTTGGATGTATGATACGAGTCAGTCGTATCATTTCTAAGTATTATAAGAGTATTTTTCTAAAGTTTTAAATCTAAATGAGTAGCCGGCTTATGAATCAAACAATTTTCGAATGGTATGAGTTTGATGTCAACGTTGTACGCATACTCATTGCAACCTGTACTTATAAATCAACGTTGTATTGAGTATGAATGAATCAGAGTAGTGAAGTTAAAGTTCGATATTGTTGACTCACTTATATTCAAAATTTCATGATTGTTTATGAGTAGTAAAAAACGATTCCTTGCTGATCTCTGATACCAATCTCATGTATGAATACATATTAATTTTCTGTAGTTTCAATATTTCTTACCAACCGTAGGGACTTCATGAGTTTGTTGACATACTCCTGGTATTTATAGAAACCACACAAACTAAATTAAAAAAGTACGGCCTTGTAATTCAGTTCAACCCCCCCTGCTGAAAAGCAGCCTTCAAGCAGTCGGGTATGCCGCTGATTCATTCTGTTAGAAACATATTTCCTTCTGTCACCTAATTCATCAACCTAAGGACAGAGAAAGTCGTTGAGCAAAGCTCTGAAGCTCACTGTTTACATTGATTGTTTGGAAAGGCAGCGTTTTCGAAAACTAAGGCCCGAAGACGCCTGTAGCATAAACACTACACCATACAGTAACCTTCACTTGGTAGAATTGTTCTTTTCTGGATTTTCAGTGTCTTACTTAACTTAACATCATTGATCATTACAACCCCTTTGGTCAGGATTACAACCTAACTTCTCACAGCACCCATGTGGTGTGTATTAACTTTATCCAGGACTGGCTGGACCTACAGTTTAAAGTCCACTCGAAAGAAAGATTCTTGAGAAGCCTGCCATGGCAATTTTATTTACTCTCAGAGAGATTTTGCCAGAAGACTGCTTAGGGCACAAATATCTCGTTTTACTCGAGATATTTGAGTCGAGTGTTGAACCACGGCCTCACGTTTAATGAGCCAAGAACACAACCTACTAAGTTACGGCGACTTTAGCACCTTGGAAACGTTAATTCTTCTCCCGTATCCAAAAAGATGAAAGCGGGTCTCGTCCTTCGAGAAAACGTTCGAATCACTTCCGCACAAGGTAATATAATCCGCTTGGAGATATAAAGCCGTTAGGAGAAGTTAATAAACGTTATCCAAGCCCTTTAGAAGTAAGCAAATTGTTGTAAACTTCATGACAGTAAAGTTATCGGGGTTATCCTGGTACTCAGCGGTGTTAAGCAGAGCTAAGTTATTGCTTCTCATCATTGTTCTGGACATGAGGAAGTCCTTGCAGAAAAAAGAAGGGATTGTAAGGGAGCTCTATAAGCGGTTGAAAGATCAGGAAAATAATTGAAAATTAATTCACAAAGCCTTCAAGGAAAACTTTGTTTTTCAAATTAAAAAAGAAAGAAATGAAGGATTTCCCGTGGTTGCATCTCCCAATACTTTTGCTTTTTTCACGCAACTTTAATAACGATTTTCAATGTCCATTTCAAGGGATATCTTCCTTAACTTATTCGACGAAAAGCAACAGCGTGTCAATACAATAAAACCAACAACAACAACTACAACGAGAAGAGAAAAAAATCCAAAAAAAGAAAAGAAGCAAAATAATGTAATAAAAGGCAATAGAATAGCAATAACAGAGAGAGAAATAACCAAAAATATACTCCTGTAATGTTGTTTTTTTTCTTTCTTTGCTTTGCTTTTTATTTATAATTCTGAATGAAGAAGACAAAGAAGAAGAAAAAAACACAGAAATCATCATAATAAAATCAACAGTCTATCGTCCTGCAAAAGTAGACAACAATAAGGACGGACGGCCAAGCAAAAATAACGGTCATTAGATAGACAAATGACACAGAGACACGGGCACTGCTGATGTACACACACACAGCCAATGTTAGATTTCTGCAAAGTAAAGAAAACAGACAACTGACACACACTCTTACACACATACTTAGCATTGAGATAAACAGAAAAAGCTTAAAGAAAGAAAGTAAAAAGAGGAAAGAAAGGAAAAAAAGAAAATCAGCTTCACGCAATCTTTATTTTCAACGCCATCAAAACCATTGCAATCACCATTATCGTCGCCATAATCATCAAGAAAACAACCCACCAGTAGAGTCTCTAGCGCACACAACACAACACAACACAATTCAACACACAACACACCACACCGCACCACACAACACAACACAACAGACAGCCAGAACAAGCAGAAGAAACAAAAGCTTAGCAAAGAACGAATAGAAGGAAAGAAAATTGTTTTATTTTTAAAAACAATAAGGAAACTCTCTCACACACACACACATACATACACTTACACTCAGTCAGTTAGTCCATAACACTGAGATGTTTTAACACATGGACACCAAACAACTTAAGTTTTAACGGCACACGGTATCATCTCATGAATGAAAAGAGAGAAGGACAAGCAGCAGCCAGCTTTACAGCATAATATCAACGAATGACTTATGCTTGTGCTATTGAGTGTGTAAGTGTGTGTGTGTGTGTTTGTGTTGAAATATTTTCACAACGTGGCCGCATGTTTTTTTCATGTTTCGTTTTCTTTTTCGCTGTGTTTTTCCCTACAACAGTTTGGCACAATTTTCTTGTTCTTCTTTTTTCTTTTCCTCTCTCTCTCTCTCCCAAAGGCTCTCTTACTTCTGTTTTCCGTCTGTTGGTCTAAGATGCCGGCAAAAAAAAACCCAAAATTTTGTTGTTGTACTCGCACTCATTCTCCAGAGAAAGAGTAAAACACACTCCACTGCAAAGCCAGGAAGTATGGGGGAGGCAGAGGGAGAAAAGCAAGAAAAGAAATCATGAAAATGAAAAAAGAAAAGAAAAATGAAAACAAACAAAAAGAAACTCGAATTCTATTTATATTGGTACTGGCACTGGCTGTGATACTCGTACTGGTACTGTTACTGGCTGTGTTGAACAACAAGTTCGCTCTCTTACACACACATATACACGCACTTATACTCACATAGTTTGTATATTTTTTGATAGCAACAGAACCTTGAAAATGTTGTAGAAGAACAAGCACAAGAAAAATCATCGAAAAAAAAGGAAAAAAAAATATTTTTCAACGTGTCTTCACAAGAAAAGGACCTGTTCAGACATTCAACATACAATCTATACATACATACGTAAGTGTGTGTGTTTGAGAGACAAATACTCATACAATAACGAACGTCAATCACATTGTGACCGGCACACTGGACCAGTTATTGCTCACTTTCCTTAAGAAAAAATGGTGTCGTAATGTGGTGTCGTTTTCTAGAATTTTAAATTGCACAACTTTTCCTTGCGTTTTCCTTCATTTCATTTCATTTCATTTCATTTTGTTTTTGTTTAATTATTGATGAGTTCTTTTGAATTATAATTACATACTCTAGTTGTTGTTGTTGTTGTTGTTTTGAATTTTATTGAATTTGTTGTAAGTAAAGTGTTGCGTTACTAAATGAAGCTTTAAAAATTTGTTTTCTGGGGAAAGGGAACTTTAAAAGTCTTTAAGGAGATGGTTTGGAGAGACACACAGGATATGTTAGTTGCTGGTTTCTTTACTTTCTCTTCCTTACCTATACGGACAGCATTGTGTTGCCTCTACGGAAATATATTGTCGGCATGGTGCCCATTTTACATTTGACTAGAGCTTGGTAATGTATCGAACGGTCCTTGAAGAAAGACAAGCTCCCAGTTAGGTTATCATTTAGGCCAGCATTGTGATACCACAATCAATATTCAACTCGGGGATCAAATATTTCCTACAGGGAACCAACGCGTGCTCAAAATATATCCTGCTATTGAAATAAGCATCAGCAGGTTTTAGGTTAGGTTAAGTTGGAGTGGAATCTTTAATTTACCAAAAAGCTCACTTAAGCACGCATAGCGGCCCGTTGTGAGGCCACAGGTGAACGCAGTCCCTGTACTGACCAAGTTCTATCAAACTAGGGAGGAAGAAGAACTTGGTCAGCGCAAGGGCTGCACAATCTTCAGCAGAGGACAGTAGGATAACCACGGAACTATTTGAGTTCGTTAAGAGAACGTTTCGCCTGCTAACAGCAATTCTAACAAGACACTGTGCTGTTGGCAGTTTCGCTGACAAACTTGGTCTGTTCTACCCCAGGATTACTGCAGAAGTTGCCATGATGTGGAGGAAACGGCTACAACACTTTCTATGCGAGTGCCCTGCAATTCAGAACAGACGTCTTTGGTTTCAGTTGAATGACAGAACGTTTGAAGATCTGGGCATGGTGGCGAACGTGTCACTAAGGGACCTCAAGGTGGTTCAAGCTCACCACTAACGGATCATGATAAGGGGGCTAACCTCACGCTGGATGACACAATAGGCCAATTGGGCTACCCGTTAACGTCAAAAATGGAAGTAATTTTTATATTGGAGTGCTTAATCAAGGACGTTAGAAAGTAGGAGCCTAAAAACGTGTGTCTTTTCATTTCAAGAGCAGTGCACGGACACATGAGGTGAAAGACAGTTTCTTTGTCTTGCAGAAAACTCTTGCGGAATTCCAGGTTTTTAACTTGCCCCTGAGAAATGCAGCGGCTATTCGTTTGCAGCGGGAATTACAGCGGCAACAGCGGCCATTACAGCAACAATTACATGACACATGGACAAAACTAACACAGACACAACATGAATAGACTCAGGTTGAGTAACAGGCTGAATATGTTTAATCTTTTGTGCCCAAGAGCTGGAGAATAACATCGTTGTGTTGCTCGCACTACGTATCTACGCGGTTAAAATGAAATTATAAACTCAAGTGGCCCGTAAGGAGAATCATTATTCCTCTCAAATCTATTTTTTTTTTGGACTTTAAATGCCCATGATTGCCTATCGTTTTCAGAGATTTTTTTAATTTAAAAATCTTTATGCACTTGGGTTCTCTAAAATTGATTCTATCCTAAGTAGTCCTCAACTATGATTATAATTTTATCAAGTACATGTGGTTTCTGGTAGATATTGTTACGTTTTTTGCGTTTTAAAAACGTTTAAAATATGAGCCCGTAGATTGAGAATGAAATAAAAATAAATTTGTGTTTCTTTATTATTCGCACAATTCTGTGTGCCACTGTTCACAACTTGATGTATACAACAACAATTGCCTTTTTTTTGTTATTCCTGTGTTTGTACCCTATGCATAAACAATGACAATTACTAGACAATTATTCGACAGAACTTTGTAACGGAGATCTTCAAACCACGATTACTTTCTTCAAACACACTTCATCCTCACATAAGACTGACTGAGCTTCACTCTAACTCTGTTGCCTGCTTTGCCTTGCCTTTTATATGGCAGCGTAAACAGTCTGATGAATGTTCTTGAAGGCAAATGCTCGTGACTTCGCTTTTTCGAAATCTCTATAAATGTAAACATCGTTGCTTACATTCATTATTGTTGTTTGTGTACTTTGTTTACATTTACTCTTGTAGTGTTTGTTGTTGCATTTTTGTTTACTTGTTTACCATTTTTTTTGCTGGTGTTTGTTGTTGTATTTTTGTTTATAATTTTAATGTTAAGCGGTGTAAAAGCAAAACATTAGTATCTAGATTCGTCATTTTCGTAACAATATAATCGAATATTTTAAATTTAAATTAAATAATTAAAGTTTTCATATAATAATTTCCAACATTTTTTTCTTTTATTTACAGGCTGCGATGGTTACAAATGTAGTCAATTCAATTGGTAAGTTTAATATGAACACTTTTAACACTTAAATACTGTTGATTAAAATCTTTCTATTGTATTTTATGTACTGAAATGATCCTATCATGTCAGTGGTCTATTTAAGTTTTCATTCATGGAGCAAGTTTACCAATATGTTGGAAATATTCTCAGATTAATTGAAGTTTATAGTGTCCCTTAAATTAATCCATCACGGTAATATTATTCAGACTGAAACAATAACTATAAATATAGCCGCATAACAATTCTGTATCAGGGTTAATGGAATCAGGATATACTCATATTTAAGGATACCAAAGCTGTCATTAAACCTCGAAAGAGTATGTACCAAAGATTAGCAATGAATCGTTTTTTTCTCTACTCATAAGAACTCATAAAATTTTGAATACAAGTGAGTCAAGAATATTGAAATTTAACTTCACTACTCTGATTCATTCATACTCACTACAACGTTGTTTTATAACAACAGGTTGCAATGAGTATGCAACATGGACTTCAAGCTCATACCACATTCGAAATATGTTTAATTCAGAAGCCAGGCTACTCATTTAGATTCATAACTTTAGAAAAATACTCTTATAATACTTATAAATGATACGACTGACTCGTATCATACATCCAAATCTACAATCTTAGTTGTTGTTGCATTTACAAAGAAAGAAAAAAAGACAACAGAGCTTGCTGCTCCACACAACCTTTTAGTGAGTATTGTGTTCGTACGCGAATCATACTTATTTTGTGCTTCGTGTATATGTTGAGTTATGGAGAGTCGATATCAATAACCTCATACGTGTTGTTAGGTATAAATATGACTGGCCACACCACCCATGTTGTGTTTCATTCATGAGCAATGAGATGATGAAGGACAGTTTTATGAAATTTTTCATGCCAGTTTAATTGCCTTCCATGATCTACTCATACGGCCGTAATTGGATTGCTAATAAACTAGCCAAAGCAGATTTACGAAGCATTACCGGGCATGTATAGGTATTCCGATGGTATCTTAGAGAAATTTCGAATCTCATTCAAAGATAACACTTATATATGGTCCAGGACATAAGAATATCGCTGCAAATTGCATTGCTCAGTTGAGTAGGGCCGGTATGGACATGGCATAAGTATTCCAAATGCCTCAGTAGGAAGTGTTTTGGCTTATTAGACGTAAAGCCAGGGTTCGAGCCCCAAGCCAGACATCAAAACAAAATACAAAAAACAAGTATTTCTTCGGCGACTTCCTCTCAGCAGATTTCTGGCAAAAATCTCTGAGTGTTAAAAATAAAAAATTGCCATGAAAAGTTTCTCAAAAATCTGTCGTTCGGAGTCGACGTTTAAACTGTAGGTACCACCACTCATGTATAAAATTTAACACACACAATAGAAGTGGTGTGAGAAACTAGGTCGTAATCCTGACCAAAAGGCTTGTAATGACCAATTATGTATGTATGTATGTAATTCTCATACGGTTTCTGAGACATAGGGATATCGTTGCAAATTGCATTCCTGATGAGCTAATTTAAGTTAAGAGTTAATTTGGATATTTTAAACTTGTTTAACAGAGAGGCTAGTGCAATATTGCTAGACTCTGCTAGGCACATGTGGATAAAAAAAAAAGTACTCACTCACTTCTATCTTTAAATCAATTGGCCATCCATTGCGCAATAGCGATTATAACAGGCTACTTACGTTTGGCAGGCTCGCCGAAAACTTTTCACTTCGCCAACTGATTATTACAGAGGCTGAGGGAGGAGGACTGAGGGGACTAAGAGGAAGAAACTGTCTTTCATCTGTCCAGTGCCCTGTTCTTGTCATGAAAAAGTGGAGATCTTTAACGTCTGATTTTTCGATATATTTGGCCGAGCTATTTAATACAAAGGTTACTGCAATGGGAAGATTTATTTTGATCTCACGTTGGTTTCCTCTGGAGAATGTTTGATGACCGGGTTGATTATTGATTATGTTTTCACAATGCTGGCCTAAATACTGGCCTAAGAGGGACCTCTTTTATCACGAGGGGTCCACCTATCCTAATCTTGTCTAAAACCTAGCTCTAGGGACATAAGATTTTTGAACATCAGCAATTTATCTACTCAGAGATGATTTGCGTTATAAAATTGTAAGAATGGCTAGCTAAAGATATCAGCCGGGAGTTAGTGATGCATAGCACAACATATACGATCTTACAAAAGTAGGACCTTTGAGGTAGGACCTAAGTGAGCTAATGCTTATGGTGGCTGTTAACTTGGGGTCTTCATTTGATATTCGTTTTACAAATAATAAAATTTCTTTAATTTTATTTCCGTAACTACTTTTGTTAGTCACTGTAATTAATTACCATAATGTATATAAACTCTACATCAACATCAAAATAAAATACAAAAAAAGTATTTCTTCGGCGACTTCCTCTCAGCAGATTTCTGACAAAAAGTCTCTGAAAGTAAAAAAAATTTCCACGAAAAGTTTCTCAAAGAATCTGTAGTTCGGAGTCGACTTTAAACTGTAGGTCCCGCCACTCATGTATAAAATTAACACACACAATAGAAGTGGTGTGAGAAACTAGGTCGTAATCCTGACTGAAGGGTTGTAATGACTAATTATGTTATGTATGTATGTATATAAACTCTTTGCCTATAAAACCTTATTTTTTTTAATTTAACCTTTCCTACCATCGACGACCCACTGTGCATAGTTGCTAGAAATCATTTGTTTACCTTACATTACAGTTGCACACATACATACAATCACAATGAATAGTTTTACAACTACTTTACTATTGTTTTTATTGTTATTATTGTTGTTGGTGTTGTATACATTTCTTTTTATAGTTTTTACTGTTATTTCTTATGTACAGTTGTTGTTGTTGTTGTTGTTGTTGTTGTTGTCTTCCCACAGCCCTCTTGCTATGCTTGTCATAACATATCACGTCACGAAGGTCATTTGTCCGGCTAGTAAAACAACAATAACAATAACTACAACAAAAAAGAAAAGAGAAGAGAGTAGTAGAGTAAGCAAGAGAGTGTAAGAAATATATAAGAAATGTAAACATTATCATTATCGTCATGGTTATTGTTATCATCAGGGCATTACAATGGTAATTATGATGATGATGATCATCATCATCATCATTACCATCATCATTAACAACATAACAATCATCATTATCATGCTCATCAATCTATAGTTGGAAGGCAGTTTTTTTTTCGTCTTCTTCTTCTGCTTTTCATTGGCTTTTCTTTTTCTGCTTTTTCTTAAGCTATGTTGAGTTGGTTGCATTGCAAGTTTTAGTATGTGATGGCATACATCTGTCTGTCTCTCTGTGTGTGTGTGTGTGTCACTGAAACACACACAGAGAACTGAATTGACTCACTTACAATGTCTTACGTGCCCAACATTACAACACGTTGTTGTTTTTGTTGATGTTGCTGTTGTAATACAATGTGTGGTAGAATGAATGTCTATTGTTATTGCCGTTGGTTTTTCTTTCTTTCTTTCTTATTTTTTTTCTCTCTTGTTGCTGTTGTTGTTGTATTTTGTTTTTTTTTGTGTGTTCCCTGTCTGGCTCTGGAAATGTGTGTTACCAAAACTAGGAATATAAAGTCATTACAACACAATGATGGTGACTTTGTTTCTTTTTGTTTTTTTTCTCTCTCTCTGAGATTTCTTTATTGTTGTTATCGTTGTGGGTCATATTTTAAGAAAACCATTCGTCGTCGTCTGGCATTTTTTTTTGGTTAGGGCGGCATGTGGATTTTCTGAAGATTTTTTTTCATGATTTTTTTTTTCATGATTTTTTTGCTTTGCCACTGTGATTTTTGCTTTTCATAGGTATTAAATAAATAAAGATTTTCGCCTTTTTGGTAAAATTGATTGGATGACTGTGTTTTATTTTATAATTTCTTTGGTTTGTAAGTGAGCTGGTAGGTAGGTAGGAGGAGCAGGATGTTCATTCTTAAAGTTCGAATGAAATTGTTTGTTTCACGTATTAAAGCTTTGGAGGAAGAAGGTTTTCTTGAAAATAAATTTTCTTCAATGAATTTCAGTGTTGAACACTTAAAAAAAGTTTAAGTAAGGCAAGTACACGAGGTCTTTAGTTACAAAAAATTTTAATCAAGGAGAAGCTAGGTCGTAATACTGACTAAAGGAGTTGTAATGATCAATTAAGTAAGTAAGTGACATTAAAAAGTGCATATTAAGCATGGTTTATTGACAATTTTAATGCAGCATCATAATAGCATCATCGAAAAACTTACACACATACATAATTGGCCATTACAGCGCTTCAGTCATGATTACGGCCTAGCTTCTCACACCACTCATGTTGTGTGTGTTAATTTTATTTATGAATGGCGGGACCTACAGTTTAAAGTCGACTCCGAACGACAGATTTTTGAGAAACTTTTCATGGCAATTTTTAGTTTTAAAACTCAGAGCTTTTGCCAGAAATCTGCTGAGAGGAAATCGCCGAAGAAATACTTTTTTCATATTTCGTTTTGATAGCTGACCTGAGGTTTGAACCGTGACCTTACGTCTAATAAGCCAACACACTACCTACTAGACTACGGCGACTTCGACGGAAAACTTGGCGAAATGATTTTCATTTCTTTGGTTGGACAAATTTTTTTTAAAGCACCGATAGTAGTTAGAAAGCGTCAGTTCCAGTTTAAGCTGTGATTGCTTCTTTAAATCTTTTAGAAATGACTGTAGCCTAGTATAGTCATAGGTTAGGTTAGGTGAGGTTAGCGTGGTAGCTTTAATTTGCCAAAAAGCTCACTTAAGCATGCATAGCGGCCCGTTGTGATGCCACAGGTGAACGCAGCCTCTGTACTGACCAAGTTCCTCCGATCCAAGGAGGGGGAAGTTGGTTAGCGCAAGGGCTGCACAGTATTGTCATAAGAGTGTGCAAAACTGGCAAACAGAAATCAATTCAATTTGTTTTTTCTTGATAATCTTATTCAAATGGTCGAGTTGTAAGCATTAGGAACCAATATCGATCATTTACTTGCCTATTTAATTGGTCATTACAACCCTTTAATCAATATTACAACCTAGCTTCTCACACCACTTATGTTGTGTGTGTTAATTTTCTACATGAGTGGCATAATGACTTTGAACGACAGATTTTTAAGAATCTTTTCATGGCAATTTTATTAACTCTCGTGAGTTTTTGTTAAAGGAACGCTGAGAGAATGTTGCCGAATGATTTTTTTTATATTTCGCCTTTCGTCGAGATGCGTAAGCTGGGGTTTGAACGACCGGCTCGCGCCTAATATGCCAACATACTACCTACTAGACAACAGCGACTTCATGAAGATGATCAAAGCCCTTGGCGACCAGCAGCAACTTATCACTGCGTCTTGACTACCGTATGACATAATTATGTGCACAACACTGATACTGAGTTTCAGTTTGACAAGTACTTGGTTATCTATCCGTTGGCACATACATCCTTTCATTCCCCATATCTGTGTTAGTCTTTGATTCGTCTGCAAATGACTTAAGCTTCTGCAGTCAACACAAGGTTCAACTAAATCAGGGAACATGATCTGGAATCAAAAACCAATTTCAGATTCATGTGATTCGTGATTCGTGCCGTCTGCAGTCAATCGAATTAGTAATTGCTCTAGAGGCCGTAGTTTAGTAGGTAGTGTATTGGCTTTTTAGGCGCGAGCCCGTGGTTCAAACCTCAACTCAAACATTTCAAACAAAACGAAAAACGAAAAAAAAAATATTTTTGTTGTTCCCGCCGCTCATGGTTAAAATTAATACACACAACATGGGTTGTTTGAGAAGCCAGGTTGTAATCCCGGCTAAAGTGTTGCAATGATCAATTAAGTAAATAAGAAAGTGATTCCTAATTTTATGTTTCGTGTGACTTGCAAGCAAATGGAACGCTCTTGACACAAAGTTTTCGAGTTGATATTCTGATGTGAATTGCAGCCTTTTTTTTCCAAAAATCTTATGTTCTCTGCGACTGCGGTAAAGCAGCTGCTTATGACTTCAGTCACAACCAGATTAGTCTGTCCCCGAAGACCGTCCAGATGATTTCTAAGAGGCTTTTGTTTTACTTTACATCACAACATTCAAGTCATGCATGACCATAGTATACATCCAGTAAATCATAGTAAACTTTAGATACCCTGTTTCGTAGAAGAGAGTTCGAGAGATCCGGTATACACTTTGTTTCTTAATATTTCTGTAATCATGCCTAAAAGAAGAATACAGACAACGGAGAAGGGAGCAATCAAAAATTTTTTTTCAATATTTTACCTAATGCCAGTGCAGTTGAACTGAAATAATAGTATAGACGTTTACATCTTTAGAATGCAACACTCTCTAAGGGCAGACTAATTTTAGGGCAACATTTTTTAAATTTGTTTTACGCTAATCCCTAAGAAATACACACTTTTAATAATTTTTCTCTTTTAATAAAAACTTGTAGGCACTGTATACCAATTAAAGCTTTATTGGTTCAACAGAGAAGTACATCTCGATTGATATTGGCCCAGCAATATGAAATTGATTTTTTGTCTTAAAAATTTTCAAAAAAATCTTCTTGAATTAATAAATTCTGTATGATAATGAAATTAGTTTCAATTGATATCTAACGGTGCAACAGAGCCATGTAACGGTTCTTCATTTCAAACATAACAAACATTAAATTCAACTTTCGCTGCTCAAAAAAACTTACAAAAAAATTATTCTACTCATATATGAAGAGAGCAAACAAACCTATATGCATGCATACGTACAATCCAAGGCACACACACTAAATCAATTATAAACAACAACAACAAAAATAATAATATTCTAAACTTATCAACACACACTAAATTATTTTATTAAAGTGCTTGCATACGTAAAAGACAGCCGAACGAGTGAGTGCGCGAGTGTAAGCGATAGTGTATGAGAGAGGGAGCGAGGGAGAGTGTGTGTTATTCTAATTCACTTATGCTTCTGCCTTTTAAGCGTATGTGCGCGCTTATTTGCATTTGTTTAAGTGTAGGTAAGAGAAGTGCTATTCGGTTGAATTAAAAGAGTGTGTGCGTGTGTGTACATGTACATGTTTGTTTACTGTTTGTATTTGTAAATTGAAATTGAGAGGGAGAGTTGCTGTTTAGTAGTAGCTGCTAGTAGATGGTAGAGTTTTATTTAAAAAAAAACGAAACGAAACGGAAAACTTTTATCTTTTTTCTGTGTTTTTGGTGTGTTTGCAACGGGTTTTCTTGCTTGTCATGACATATTCATATGCCTGCCTGCCTGCCTGCCTGCCTGCCTTTGTATATCTGTTTCGTTTTTTTTTATTTCATTTCACTTTCCTTTCCTTTATTATGTTATTATTATTGCTATTGCCTTTACATTTAATATGTGTGAGTGTTTTTTCTTTCTTTTTTTAACTGTTAGTGTGGAATATTTTTGTTTTACAAAAAACATAAGAAATTAAAAAATTGTACACCAAAAAAGAAAAAAAAAAAGAAAAAACATGGCTTTTATTTCTAACACCGCCCACTAATACTACCAAAAAAGAAAGAGAAAAAAACGAACGAAAAGTTTCATACACAGACATAAAATTCTCATTTAAATTTTTTTCATTTTTAACAATTATACACGCATACACACACACATACATTGGTACGCATCATATATTTCACTCACCTACACATACGTTATTACTTTTCATGTAAAATTTTTTTTTGTATTTCCATACACACTTGCTTTTATGTTTACGTACGTTTACGTACATGTGAGACAGGGTGTTTTAGGTTTGAGTTGCTTTTTCAAAGTTGATTTGTTTGCTTTCGTTTGAGAAAATTTTCTTTCTTTTTTCAAGCTTTCCATCATGGACGGAATTCAGATTCGTTAGGGAATTATATGCTGCATGATTAAAATTCGTTAAAAAACTGTTGGATCTTTGACAAGCTAGCATAGGCTAGGCTAGCCTATCTGCTGCTAATACAGCTTGTATTTTATATTGGGCTCCTAACACTCATACGCTACAGTTGGTATTAAAACTGTTCCTAAATTATTATCTGCATTGACAAAAAAAAACTCATCAATTTCGTTCAAAACAAACGTCTAATCTAGTACGTAGTATGTTAGATTATTAGGCGAGAGCGCGTAGTAGCTCAGACATCTCGAACGAAACGAAATACGAAAAAAAAATTTCTTTCTGTAACTTCCTCTCAGCAGTCATCTGGCAAAAATTCTCGGAAGGTAAAATAAAGTTGCCATGTAAAGTTTCTCCCAAATCTGTCGTTCGACATCGACTTTAAAGTATAAGTCCTGCCACTCATGAATAAATTTAACGTACAGAACATAAGTGGTGTGGAAAGCTAGGTTGTAATCCCGACTAAGGGGTTAAAATGACCAATTCGGTCATTAAGCAAGGAGGTGAGAAGATTGTTGATGCTGCAGGTTAGATCAGTTCACCATAAATTTCATCTGACATGGGTCGTTGTAATCGAATCAGTGTTACGCGATACATAAGCATGGACACCATTTAGAGACAAAACATTAAAGAACTTGGTTTTCCATTTCTACTGCCATAACCGACAGAAACAAATTCCCCTTAAAAATGCGTTTTTAAATTACTTTTGAAAATGAAAATGGAACTGCAACTCGATAGACCCTTTGATGTGGTCCTAAGTATAACAAAATATTTGCGTATGTCAACGAAAGGAAAAAAAAAAACGAGAAAATTTTTACGTACAACAACAACGTTGGCAAACATTAAAAACATTTTTTAACTAATTTTCTACACAACCGTTATATTTTTTTATTTTTATTTTGAAATTTAAATTTTTTTATTTTTCTTTTTCAAAAACTTACCCAAAAAAAAATTGTAAATAAACACACACACATGCACACAGCATTAAAAATGTGTGCTACTTGTGCTCGTACTCGTGTGTGTTCTCACTTTTTTCTCTTCTCTTTTTCTTCTGTGTGTGTTAGTATAGCTCACACTCCTTTCTCGTTGTTTTTTTTGTTTTTGTTAGCAGCGGCTCTTTCTAAATATTTTATTCACTGATGTTGTGTTGTTTTTTGGTAGTTATGGCATGAGCTCATGTTAGTGTGGAGACGAAAACAAAAAAACTCATGTAACGGGTGTTGGTTTGTATGAGAATTCCCCAATTTATTAAAAGCACACACACACATTCACATATATAGCAATTGAGGGAAAAAATGAATTCTTTCAAAATTCTATGCTGTTTTATATTTTTTTACTGTTGTTGCTGTTGCTGTTGCTATTGCTCTTGTTTCTATGTGTGTATGTGTATGGGCAAAATGACAATTTGTTGTAGTTGCTTATAGTATTCCATCCATACACTGGATGGTTGATGTTGATGTTAATGATACGAGTGAGTACGTACACTGTTACGATGTTTTTTTTTTTGGCGAACAGCAGTAATAGTAGGAGTAGTAGTAGTATGCAGCAATAGTCGTTCGTTTGTTTAGTGAGCGTAATATAATGCGAAATAATTTGTTTTTGCTGTTGTTGCTGCTTCTTCTTTTTGTTTGTTTGTTGTTGTTAGAATTTAAGTCTGGAATGAAAAAAAGCAAAAAAAAAAGAACTGAAAAAAGAGTAATGAATTCGACAATTTTTTTGCTTTTTTTTTGATTATTTTTTTCTGTTGAAATTAGAAGTTTGAGAGCAAATGTTTGTACATCGTTAGACTTGACACAAACACACACATGCACACACAGGCGTATGTGTTTTACTACAACTGTTTTACTACAAATTTTTCTAAAATAATAGAGGGAATATGTTTTATTTAGAAGACCTTAATAAGGAAGGCCAGGGGATCTATTTGGTAATTTAGCTAAAGGCTGAGACAGAGATAGAAGAGAGAGAGAGAGAGAGAGTTTAACGTATGTATGTTCATATATTGTATGAATTATGTGTGTGTGTGTCTCTTATTAGGCTGGTTTATTGTTATTTCATGTCATGTTTTTCATTTGTTTTGTGTGTCTCTTCTCTTTTGGATTTAGAACTTGTGTTGGCTTCCCATATCATTCTTTTTTACCGGGTTTCATCAGTAATTTCTCTATTTTTTTCAATGGAAATTCTAAATTTACTCCAGAAAGTAAAATAATCAAGAAAAAAAAACGCATAAAAAGGTTGTCATATGTTGTCACAGCTTTAACTTCTTTTTTTTTTGGCTTGGTGCTGCTGTTTAAAAAATCAAGAGAAAATTATTTATTTCAACCCCGTCAAAGTAGGCTTAGTTTTGGACATGTCGAGACTTTTAATTTGTAAAACCAGGTTCCGTATTTGTTTTGTTGGCAGGTAATAGTCTAATAAGTGCAAGTAAAGATCCTCGATCCATGAACGAATTTTGCATTCAAACTAATAACGACCTTCTGAACTATGTGGACGTTGTTTTGCTTGTTAACATACAGTGGCATTATTAGCACGGGCATGACATTAAGATGGAAGAGTATGTTCCAGCGAGGTGGATATTTGATCGTCTAACGTCTGCATAGCAAACAATTTTGTCTACGTTGGTAGCTAAGGAAGATCTGCTATTAATTGGTGTGACCAATTGGTGTAGATCAGCAGGTTCTCGCTACCCAACACACAACGTGGGTGGCATGAGAAGCTAGGTTGTAGTCCTGACTAAAGTGTTATTTAATTAAGTAAGAAAGTAAGTTACTAAGAGGACAAATAAAGGCCATGCTTTTGTATTTTCACTTCAGCCGAGGTTTAAACGCGCCTTATCAAATGCCAAGAAAGGTTGCCTAGCTGGCGTCCTGTGTGTGAAATACGAATGCTTTCTCGAAAGCCCAAAGAAGATAGTAAGGAGTGCTGCTGTAAGTCTACTTCATCTAGAAACGGTCCGTTCAGGGGATCACACGATTCCATTTGGATTTTAAAGAGACGTTTACCACGAATTGACTGTCAATACTGAGTTCGCCTTATCTGATGGCAAGAATGGTTGCCTAGCTGTGCATATAAACGTGAATGCATTCTCAAGAGCCATAAGAAGATAGTAATGAGCAGTCCTGAACAGGATCGAACCGTGTAAAAGGTCATATTAATTCCATTTGGATTTGAAAGTGATTTTTACGACGAATTGATTGTCAAAGTTGCGTTGGAGAATACAGTCGAAAGTAACAGTTCGAGCTGGTTTTCCAGCATGGGTCGCAGTCGTACTTTTAATGTGTAGCCCCTGCGCTGACCAACTTGTTCCCCAGTTTGATGGAATTCGGTCAGTACAGGGACTGCGTTTACATGTGGTGTCACAACGGGTCGCTATGAGTGCTCAAGTGAGATTTTGGTATCAAAGCTACCACTCCAACGTAGGTACCTACCAAACAGTATTTAATAATACGAGCATGATCATATATTTGTGGTCTTCCGTAATTCTGAAGATATCAGTTTCATAAAGCTACAAGCCACAGCGGCAAGAATAAACATGGCGATGGGTACTGAAGGCAGCATTCTATTGAAAGCCTTAGAAAGACTGATGCGTATTGCTCCAGTGTCGCCGATTGTAGTGTTCCATAATCCTGCAGAAAGCAGCATTATGGCGTTACAAGCCACAGTTACAAGAATAAACATGGCGATGGGTAGGGAGGGCAGCTCTCAATTGAAAGCCTTAGAGGGACTCATTTGAATAGCCTCAGTGACGCCGATGCTGGCCGATCGTGGTCTTCCATATTCCTGAAGATATCAGCCTCATGGCAATACAAGCCACAGTGGCAAGAATAAACATGGCGATGGATAGGGAAGGTAACATTCTATTGAAAGCCTTAGAGGGACTGATGCGTATTGCCCCAGTGACGCCGATGCTGGCCGCTTAAGCTCTTCCATAATTCTGAAGATATCTGCCCCATAAAGCTACAAGCCAACATGGCGATGGGCACGGAAGGCGGCATTCTATTGAAAGCCTTAGAGGGACTGATATGTAGCATGCCCATGTAAAGGGTGTTTTTTTATAGAGGTATACAACTTTAAGTTGCAATAACACAACGATGGATTATTCGATTGACATGAATTTTATTTATCCGATAAGATAATCTTGTGGCATTACATTTTAAATATGATTTCTGGCATATGACCGCCACGGCTGGCGCAGATGTAGTCCAATCTGGACGTCCAATTTTCGATGACTTTTTCCAGCATTTGTGGCCGTATATCGGCAATAATACGGCGAATGTTGTCTTCCAAATGGTCAAGCGTTTGTGGCTTTACCGCATAGACCAATGACTTTACATAGCCCCACAGAAAGTAGTCTAGCGGTGTTAAATCACAAGATCTTAGAGGCCAATTCACAGGTCCAAAACGTGAAATTAGGCGGTCACCAAACGTGTCTTTCAATAAATCTATTGTGGCACGAGCTGTGTGACATGTTGCGCCGTCTTGTTGAAACCACATCTCCTGGACATCATGGTTATTCAATTCAGGAATGAAAAAGTTAGTAATCATGGCTGTATACCGATCACCATTGACTGTAACGTTCTGGCCACCATCGTTTTTGAAAAAGTACGGACCAATGATTCAACCAGCCCATAAAGCGCACCAAACAGTCAGTTTTTCTGGATGTAACGGTGTTTCCACATACACTTGAGGATTACCTTCACTCCAAATGCGGCAGTTTTGTTTGTTGACGTAGCCATTCAACCAGAATTGCGCTTCATCGCTAAACAAAATTCGCTTATGAATCTCGGGAACAACGGTAATCTCGTTTTGGGCCCATTCGACGAATCTACGCCTTACTTGATGATCGTTTGGCTTCAAATCTTGCACGAGTTGGATTTTGTAAGCACGCAAACCAAGATCCTTCCGCAAAATCTTCCATAAAGTGGATGGACACAGAGATCCAATTCCTGTGCTCGATGGCGGATGGACTCATTCGGGTCTTCCTCAATGCTGCGCTCTACAGCAGCAATAGCTTCTACTGTACGCACCGTACAGCGTCTCTGGGGATGCGATCAATATCAATAAGAGTAAACGTGGTGCGAAAACGTTGCATGGTTATTCGAATTAACTGCTCTGATGGACGATTTTGTCGACGATAAAATGGACGTAGTGCGCGATACGTTTTCCGCACAGAACCATTATTTTCGAAATAAAATTGAAAAAAAATTTGCAAGCGTTGTTCAGGCGTGAGTCTATTCATGATGAATTGCCAAACCAAACTGAGTATAAATCACTTGACAGCTGTTAAATCGGTCGCCATCTTGAAAAGTAATGCCAACTTAAAGTTCTATACCTCTATAAAAAACACCCTCTATATGTGTACGAAACTGCATACGTGGAAAGTTTTACTCGCCTAGGACGAATTGAAATGCTTGGGCACAATGTCCCAGCTGAATTAATGTTAGCGCTGACGAGTTTATTTATGCTGCCACAAATTTATTTGTTGCAATATTTGCAATTTCAATTTACTTATTGATCTGTTTAACCCACTTATTCATCTTTTTTGTTTGTTTTTCAAAGTCTCAGCCAAATGCTGAGAGCTAAATGCTCTCAATGGCCAGCCATTTGCTGCATAAACAGCAGCAACAAGAATTTTCTTTTTGAATGCCAATTACGTGTGTAACATTTAAAAACGTCATTAGAACTTGCTTTTGTGCATCCAATGCAATGCAATGCAATGCAATACAAAGTGAGTCTGGGTTTAAATGAGTCTCTCTATTAACGTGTATATATTTTAATAAGTCCCTTATGAGCCTTTTAAATACGCTTTGTAATGCAACACAATGTTTTTTTCTTGTTATTTTTGAGGGAATTTTGTGTTGCAAGTGTTAAAAATTTAATGACTACTGCATTATGCCCTAGCCATTTGACATTTCCACCAAAAACAACAACAGAAAAAATCAAAATTTTTATGTTGTTTTTATAAAGAAAGAAGGTTTCTGTTTAAGGCAGGTTGGTGGGTGGCAGGTTGTTAAGTTAGAGGGTGTAAACAGGGTTTAATATAAAATATATTTCAATATGTTGTGTTTTTGTTGTTGTTGTTATTGATAATATTGGCATTTAAGCAAATATTTTTTTTTTTAATTTTTTTGTGATAATTTTTTCCAGCAATTTTTGTTTTTCCTTTAAAATTTTTTTTACGAAATTAAATTAAAAAAAAATAAATAAAAAAATAAATTGCAATAATGACAGCGTTTTACTATTTTATAATGCAAGTCTAATGAAGGCAGACAAGTTTAAATACCGAAATTAAAAATTATTTTTATTACCAGCCAAGGCTAACACCGGAAAAAAAGCACAAAAAAATGTAACAAAAAAGGGTAAGGGAAAGAGTGTTTATTTGAATTAAAATTGTTAAAAAAAAATTTTTAATTTTCCAAAAAAAAAAAATTAAAAAAAGTTCAAATGTTAGGCGTGGTATACATATTTTATTATTTTAATGCCGTATGAATTTTTATACAACAACAATAACAACAACAACCAAAAATAAATCTACAAATACCGTTACACATAACTGATCATATTACACGAATGAAATGAAAAAAAATGTTTAACTGTGTCTGTCTCTGTGTCTCTCTATAGCTGCCTAGACATACAACTGCTAACTCTAGTAGCAGTGGTAGTAGCAGTGGTAGTGGTAGTGGTAGTGGTGTCTGCAATTGTAATCATTTTTTTCAATTTTCTTTTCCCTTCATTTGGAAATTTCCTCTGCAAAAAAAATTCCTTTTTTTATTCCCTAAATATTGCAGGTTAAAGCCATAAACCTCCTGTCTAATGTGTTGCTTTGTTTTGCCGTTCGTTCATATGGCACAATAATTTCGTTTGTAATTCCCTTTCAGTTTTTATTCTTTTTTTTTTTGCCATGCCCCCGACAATCATCAGTTTTTCCTCTCTTTTTTTCCATCTCATTTTTCTATTTTCTTTTTGTATCATTTAACTCGCACTATTAAATTAAAGTGAAAATGATTTGTTGTTATAAAATTAAGTGTTACTTGTTGTTGTTTTTGTTACAAAAAAAAAAAAAAAAATTGGAAAAAAATTTGGAAAAAAATTTTGTGTTTTCATTACAAAATTTATAGAAAGGGCCAGACTGATTTCCTTTTTTGCTTTAAATGGTGAGTTACGTTACCCCTCGTATTCCTCACACAAAAAATTTTTGAAAAATTTTTCTTTATTACCCAGTATAACTTCGTTTAAGATCGATACACCTTTGGATTCATACAGCGATAGCTACGGCAAAGGTTCTTCGAAAGGTAACAAGTCCAAGAAGGAACTGACCATACATACAGTGGTGGCCTTATAATTAGAAATGATGTTTCTGGAACAGAGTTCTCTGGAGTGACGAATCTAAGTTTAATTTGTCCCAATCTGATGGAAAAACGTATGTAAGACGTCCTCCAAACAAAGTCTATGATCCGAGGTACACAGTGAAAACTGTAAAACAAATTAACAAACAAACATACATGTTGCTAAGTCGTTTCTAATTATAAGACCACCACTGTACATATATAATTGGTCATTACAACCCTTCAGTCACAATTATGACCTAGTTTCTCACACCACTTATGTTGTGTGTGTTAATTTTATACATGACAGACGGGACCTAGAGTCTAAAATCTCGCCCGGTATCAAAAGGTTCGGAGAAGTCCATCTCTACATTGATTCAAAGCCATTCTAACAGGTGATTGTTTTAGCTCTTATCTTTTTGGCAACACTGGCTTAAACAGCTCACGCACGTTTCGTGTTTGGTTTCACTGTCAAACATCTTCAGTTTGGTCCATAATTTAACCATGAATCGTCCGTCTTACAAACGAACAACGCTTGCAAATCATTGAATTTTATTATCAAAATGCGTGCTCTGTTAAGAAAGTTCATCGCGCGCTTCTTCCATTTTATGGTCAGTTTAATCGACCCACTGAAGCGGCTATTTGGGCTATTGTGACTAAATTTCGTACCAAATTTTTCATTGTTGGACATTAAACCACCAACACGCTTACATAGAGTGCGAACTGAAGAAAATATCGCAGCTGTAGCGGCCAGTGTTAATGATGACCATCAATTATCGATTCGTCGCCGTTCGCAGCAATTGGGCCTCTGTTACTCAACAACGTGGAAAATTTTGCGAAAGGATTTAGGTGTGAAGCCTTTCAAAATACAGCTGGTGCAAGAATTGAAGCCGAACGACCTACCACAACGCAGAATTTTTTCGTGAATGGGCTCTTGGAAAGTTGGCCGAAGATCCACTTCTTTATCGAAAAATTGTGTTCAGCGACGAAGCTTATTTTTGGCTCAATGGATACGTAAATAAGCAGAATTGACGATTTTGTAGTGAAGATCAGCCAGAAGCATTGCAAAAGCTACCAATGCATCCAGAAAAAGTCACAGTTTGTTGCGGTTTATGGCATCATTGGACCGTACTTCTTCAAAGATGCTGAGAATTGTAACGTAACTGTGAATAGTAAGCGCTACCGTGAGATGATATCCAACTTTTTTTTGCCCAAAATGCAAGAGCTTGACTTGCATGACATGCCACACAGTACGCGTAACAATGGACTTATTGAGAGACGAGTTCGGTGAACATTTTATTTCACGTTCGGGACCGGTCAATTGGCCGCCTAGATCGTGCGATTTAACGCCTTTAGACTATTTTTTGTGGGGCTATGTTAAAGCGCATGTCTATACAGACAAGCCCGCTTCAATTGACGCATTGGAAGTCAACATTGAAGCATTTATTCGTGAGATAACGGCCGAAATGTTGGAAAGAGTATGCGAAAATTGGACTAAGCGGATGGACCATTTGAGGCGCAGACGCGGTCAACATTTGCATGAAATAATCTTCAAACATTAAATTATATGGAGCGTACTATCGATTCAAATAAAGATTTCATGAATTTTTCTGAATTTTATGTGTTCTTTTTTCCTATAGCCCTTAAAAAATCACCCATTATATATCCTTATCAGCTTCGCAGGTATAACGAGTTAAGACATTGCGGCAAAAACGCGATCACTTATGGGGTTATCGAAGACTGCCTTATAGTCGACAAAAAGATTGTGTGTGTCGACTTGTTTTTCGTGGGTCTTTTCCAGTGTAAAGGTCTGGTTGATGGTGGGCTTGCCAGTTCTGTAGCCGCACTGATAAGGTCCAGTCAGTGTTTTGACGAGTGTCTTCAGTCGTTCGCACAATACGCCCGTAAGAACCTTATATGAGATAGGGAGAGGGCTTATACCCCTATAGTTGGTGCATATCATAGGATCTCTCTTTTTCAGGACAGGACAGAGGACACTGAAGTTCCAATCGTTGGGCGCACTTTCCTCTAGCCATATTTTTTAAATAAGCTGGTGCATCATTACATCCGGTCTCAGGTAATTCAGCGGGGATGTCATCAGGACCTGCAGCTTTATTGTTTTTAAGACGCATAAACGCGACTTTAACCTCTTCATGGTTAGGCGGCGAAATCTTCACGCCGTCTTCATCGATCGAGTTCGGTACATCACCTCAAAAGGCGGTATTGTTGGCGTCATCGCCTCGTAGCAGAGTAGGGAAGTGTTTCCTTCACGAACTCAACATCCCCTGCGAATCCTGCGTAACCAGGTTTCCATTCTTATCTTTGCAGAAAGACGCTCAGGGCTTAAAACCTTCGGTTAGATGCTTAAACTTTTGATAGAATTTTCCAGCGTCATGCCCACATCTGTACATCTCGACTTCCTCACGCTTACTCTCTTGCCTTTCCTGATCTGTCTTCTTACGTCTGCAAAGGCGTCTCCCATCCCTTCTTCTCCCTCTACAGTTCTCGACAATGGCACGCGTAGCGGCTGACTGCAACATTTTCTTGTATGCGGCGTTTTTCACTGCAGCTGCTTCGCGACACTCCTCATCGTACCATAGGTTTCGTTAGGATGGACGTACAAAGCCAGGTACTGTTTCCATAGTAGTGCGCAAGGAGTGGGACATGTTGGCCCACAGTCCACAAATGTCGCTGGGATTAGATAGCAAACGACGAGAGTTGAGCGGAGAACGCCTCAACTGTCCTTTGTGATCGCAATTTCTTAACGTCCAGCTTTCGCAATGCACTAGAGCGCGCAGATCTCGAGGCGCTAATGCAGAATCGAAACTTGCCTGTGACAAGGTAGTGGTCCGAGTTGATGTTTGGACCTCTGAATGTGCGCACATCTAGTAGACTGGAGACGTGCCTTCCGTCAATCCCAACAATGTGATCAATCTGGTTGGATGTTGATCGATCGAGGGACATCCAAGTGGCCTTATGAATGTCGAAATGCTGACACTTGGTTCTACATACTACCTGACTGACTGACTCCTGACTATGAAGTTGGAAAATTAAAATTTGCTTTTTCCCAGTATCACAACTAACTCATCAGAATTATATTCCTCAACAAATCTAATCAAAAATGTTTAGAAAATGTTTCAGAAAATTTAAAATCTTGTAACGTATTGTTGTTGTTGTTGTTGCTTCCTAATAAAAATATTTCCCCTTTAGCCTTAATTTTTTTTTAGTTTCGTTTTGTTGTTGTTGTTGTTGTTGTTCTCGTTGCTCTATTCATTTTCTAAAGTATTCTGACACGCAATTCTTAGGGAAAAATAAAAATAAAATTAATGTCTCCTTTTGTTTGGTTTCGTTTCATACACAAATTCCCTCTTTTCTGGTTAAAAAAAAGCGAAAAAAAAATTCAACGTCGACTGAGAGAAACTAGATGCTGGTGGCTAGGTGGCTGACTACTTTAAAGGAATTTATTTGTGAAGCCCAAAGCCACCCAATTTTTTCTTCTTGTTCTTGTGCTTTGAAAACCTGTGACATTCAACAACAACAACGACTTTAACTACGAGACTACAGAGTCTACTATTTTTTTTCTCATGTTTTTTGTTGCTTTTTTTCTTCCATTCATTTTTTATTTATTACTTGTGTGTGGCAACACTATAATTCCCTTGAAAAGCGAAAAGGGAACAACCAACATAACTGAACTGAGCAAAGCAGAGCTGTTTACGGCAGCAGCTACGGCTGCTCCAGCAACTAAAGCAAGTCGGCAAGGAAAAAAAAATTATTTGTAATCATTTCATATAAAAAAATTACGAAAATTTTTGTTCATATTTTTTTTTTGTTTTTTGTTCATTATTTTTCATGTATTTTGTTGGAGTCAACTCATCTAATATTTCTTCGTCTTAAAATGCTCATCTCTTTCTAACTCGGCGGGAGTGCTACAACAGCAACATCGTGCATGTTTCAAGTCCTTTGCTTGGTTGCTTGTCTTTTTCGTTCGATGTTTTTGAGTTTGGAAAACTTTTGTGTTTTTTTCCTTGTTCCTGTTACAATTAGGCCACTGATTACTATTTTTATTACAAAGATTTTTATTTTTTCAACATTTCCTCTATTTTTTTCCAGAATTTTCTTTTGCGTGAAAATTTTTTTAAAATTTTTTTTTGGAAATTTTTTTCTATTCTCTTAGCGTGTATACGAAACAAAAAATTAAAATAAAAAACACTTTTAAATTATAATACAACAACATTGTTTAGAGCGGAATAAATAAATAAAGGGCCTTTAAACTAGGAAATTATGTGGAATGCACTCACATGCAACTGACGTCGCTCTGACTGCTTTCCGAGTGGCCCTTTTATAAAATATGTTAAGGGGTTATCCAGCAAGTAGACCGTCACCTCATGTACCATGTTGATGACCCATACACCACTGTATGTAGACTAGTTTTTTTGTAGTTTTCTAATAATTTCTAGGTGATATTTTTATATTCGATTTTGTCTTCCAACATACTTGATTGACACATTTTCAAATTTGATAAAACCCACCGGGAAAAAAGTCTACATACAGTGCTGTATTCGCACTATATACAGCGGTGTATGTAGACTTTTTTCTTTGACTGTATACTACTCGTCTATTGGGTTTCCCGGCATGTTTGTTAATTTGATTCAAATACACCAGCCGAATAAAGGCTACCCCTTATAGTTCATCGTCAATAATGTTTGGAAAATATTTCAAAATATTTTGAGCAACAGATGGCTCTGTCAACGATGGGGTGAAACGCCATACCTTATTGAATTTATAATAACTACGGCAGTAATTTTGACCTAAAATATCCTATGTGTTCTACTTTAGTTACGAGTGATGAAGCATATGATCATTCCTGCAGAATTATTTAGGCAACCCTAGTAAATTTTGAAGTCGCCACAGTCTAGTAGGTAGTGTGTTAGCTTATTAGACGTAGGGCCATGGTTCAAACCCCAGGTCAGATATCTCATACAGAATGAAATGTAAAAAAAAATATTTCCTCCTCGACTTCCTCTCAGCAGATTTCTAGCAAATACTCTGAGAGTTAAAAAAAAAATTGCCATGAAAAGTGCCTCAAAAATCTGTGGCCCGCAGTCGACTTTAAGCTGTAGCTCCCCCCACTCATGTATAAAATTAACACACACAACATAAGTGTTGTGAGCAGCTAGGTCGTAATCCTGACTGAAGGGTTGTGCTAACAAATTACATATGTATGTACATATGTTCTGTACATCAGCCGAACAAAGGCAATCCTTTCTAAGTTCATGGCCAACAACGTTCAGAGAATATTTTCAAATATTTTGAGCAACAGATACCTCTGTCAACGAAGGGGTAAAACATCACTCCTTAACGAACTTACAAAGTGGGACTGGAGCTTGAATCCATCATACCTTATATGTATAACTCCGGCAGTAACTCTGACCTAAAATATCTTAGTCACGAGTGACGATGTGTATATCTTTCCTATATAATTATTAGTACAATCTCTGCAGAAGATGAAGTGGGTACTTCCCTCTCCAACATGTTGACGGCAATATCTAAATACCAATGGCTTTGTTCTCGCGATAAAGTCTTGTAAATTTCCGATGTTCATTGATTTGATTTTACTCGAATCCAAGTGACACCCGGCGAACACATTTAATTTGGTTGCAGTCAGCGCAAAATGTGCTCTATGATTTGATTGTTCTCCAGACAGAGCCTGCACTTCGTCTCATTCAGGAGACGTAACCTATTGGGATAATATCTCACGTTGAAGTGTCGCTATAAGAAAACCTAGTATTCTACCCCTTCTCTATAGGAGCCTTACCAACCATTTTATCTGGCACTATCTTCGATTGTACTCCTAATGTGCGCTCCTGAAAGATTTTTTTGCTGCGAGTCCGTTTTGAAATCTGCGCAGTTCAATTCCAAAAAAAAAAAAAATGTTTTCGTCACTAATATTATAACCAACAATGCCAGGATAGTACAACTTTACCAATTTGTTGAATATGAGGCAGAAACATCCGTTATTCTATGGAATACGAAGCCTTATAGTTATGTGAGCGCCTCTGTTAGCATTGTGTAGGTTTTCTCTCAGTGCACACATGAAATTGCACGAATCTTAACTTGAAAATCTCTTCACCAAAGGTACAGCGATTCTTGTATTAGAGCCACAGATCTACGCTCTATTTGTAACTCACTTTATATAACTGTGATCAAGAAAATCCACTCTCTGAGGTCAGGGAACATAATCTCGAGCTGCCTGTGTAAAACTAATTTAGGATTCATACGATTTATAATCCACTTCATATATGTAACTGCGGGCAAACGAATCCATTCTCTGAGATCAGGGAACATAATGTTACGTTTTTACTTTTTTAAAAACGTTTAAATATGAGTTCGTTCATTGCAAACCAAGTAAAAACAACTATGCGTTTAGTTTCAGTTAAACTCTCTTTATTCTTTACACTACTTTTGTGTGCCACCGTATACAACTTAACGATACAACAATAATTTGCTTGTACCCTATTCTATTTCACACTTCTGTCCGCGATAACACTAACAACTGTACGTTAGATCTTCTCTGCTTACAACCTTTTTGCAAGCAATACCACTCGTACGTTCAAACCGTAACGCGTCTTCACACAAGGCTGACTGAATTATAACTAACTCGCTGCTGGCCCTGCTGCCCTTTTATATACGCACGCAATCAGTATGATGAACGTTCTCGATGTGGAAGGTTCTTGCTCTCGCCTTCTCGAGAATTCTATTGCTAGTACATTGTTGTTTGTGTACTTTGCTTATGTTGTCCATCCCTTTTTGTCACATACATGTTGTTGTTGGTACAAGGCGCAACCAGGTTCGTTGTATATATGTGTGTGTGCAGCTTTAGATAATCAACACGTTTATTAGTGTGTACTTTTGTCGTGTGTATTGTGTTGGTGTAGCTGGTGGCTTTTGTTTATTGTTTTTATTGTTAAACGATATTAGGTCGCTTCGATTTATGTAATAATAATCTCGTACCTCCTGTCTAAAAGTAATTTAGAATTCATGTTTTCTGCGATCGAAGTCTTAACCATGTAGTCTAGAATGATTTCTATTCAAAGCAAGGCACTCATTATAGCACATTTCTTCACAAGGATAGGCAGGGGGAAAGACGTATCAATGCCTAAATGACAGCAGAATGTCGGTTACGAGTGGCTTTAGTTATAGTCAAGCTGTCGCAAAGTTTAGTGAGCTTTAAGGCAGTTTTATCTTGACAAGCTCGAACCCGGTGTCTATAAACGGTTAAAGCAAAACGTAGTTTTCTGCGAAACCAATAACTGAAGACCTGTTTACCTTTAAAAGTGACTTTTGCTTATTAACCTTGGCAATCGCTTCGAATTTGTGTCAAGTTTTGTTATTAAATTCCTCCATGTGTGTTTTTCTTAAAGAATGCATTCTTTTAATTCGCCTGTTGCCGTTAATAAATAGTAAACGAAGTCAAAGAGTCTCTCCTTGCTTAGTTGTCTTGCTTATTTCTTTCCATTATATCTCGGCTGGTAGACTCGTAAAGTAATATTAACGTTCGCGGTTTTCTTCGTTCTATTCTTGCTGTTGTTGTTGTTGTTTTCACTACCATAAAATGGTAGTTAAAAACAGAAAAATTTTCTGAAAAAAATCTTACACTTCATTGCTGTTGTTGTTGTTGTTGTTTCTATTTTTATTTAAAACTGTTGATTTCATGGGTGAAATAAAAATTTGTTGGCTTTGAAAAGGAGATGGTGTAGCTTAGTTAGAGGTGAAGCGGTAATAACGGCAATGGGCAGAAAGAAGGGGGTAACAAGTGAAGTGAAAATATAAAAATATGAAGCAGCAGCAGCCATGGCAGCAACATTAGCTAAAAAGGAAACTAAACACTACAGCTAGCACTACCACTACCACTACTACTCCAATAGCAAAAGAAGATAGGCGAGTAAGACAAAAAAAACAAACAAAAAAATGAGAATCAAAAGCGAAACCAGAAAAAATTAAGGCAAAAGCGAAAAAAAAATTTACAACAACACAACAACAACAAGTAAAACAAAAGAGAAAAGAAAATAAAAGTGTTTTTTGTTTTTGCACTTTAAAACGCGAGAATAGAAAAGCAATAACAACACAGGCAGTAAAACAAGCTACAAGGGGTGGTTTATTACGTACACTTTACTCGGCAGCTAAGCGTGTGTGTGTGTGTGTGTAAAATTTTTATTTAAAATTTTTATATTCTTAACACTGCTAGTGTGTGTGTGTGTGTAGTGGTAGTAGTGGTAGTCTTTCTAGTTGTAATGTTTGGAATAAAAAAAATTCGTTTTTTTTTCTAAAAAATTTCACCGTAAGAACGGGCATCTCTTTTGTTTGTTAATGTTTTGAATATTCATGCGTTAGTGTACGTACATATGTCTATGTATGTATGTTTAATTTTTTTAATATTATTTTTCATCGTTTACTACATCTATTACAAGTTTTCCGTTTTTGTTAACGCAGCCAGCCAGCCAGCCTTCTTATGTTTAATGACGCCTTCGTCGACGTCGGCTGTGTCTATTACTATTGACTACTTGGGCACGTTGTTCATGCTGTTGTTGTTGTTTTTGTTTTCTAAGTTTACAGGTTTAAAGTTGCTATTCCTCTTTCTTTTTTAAATACGTGTTCGCAGTTAAAAATCTCAACTTATTTTTTAAAAATAATTCATTTTTTGTTGTTGTTGTTTTTATGCTGCTGCTGGTGGTATGCGTGCTGTTGTTGTTGTGTTTAGTCTGATATGTTTGAAAAAAAGAGAAAAATATTGTAAAGAAAGAGTAGAATTTTTTGTTTTTGTATTACACACGGAGGAAATTGCGACAAAAAAGGGCACAATTTGGTACACGAAGTTCAGTCAGTCTTGTGTGAAGACGCGATGTGTTTGAAGTGAGTAATCGTGGTTTGACGATCTTCGTTACAAAGATCAGACGAATAATTGCCTAGTAATTGTTATTGTTTATGCAAAGGGAATAAACAGAGAAATAACAAGGAAAAGCAATTGTTGTTGTATACATCAAGTTGTGAACAGTGGCACACAGAATTGTGCGAATAATAAAGAATTTTAATTAAAATTAAACACAAATTTATTTTTATTTTATTTTCAATCTACGAGCTCATATTTTAAACGCTTTTTAAACGTAAAAACATAACAAGTGGGTTTCATTCATTTGGCGGTTTATGTCAATAATATGGGGTTTGATACGAGGCCTTACGTCTCTAATCATCTAACGCATTCACTACTAGAGTATGGAGACTTCATTTTATTACACAAATTCCTGTGTGTCCTGTGAAAAATGATTTTCTAACGAAATATGAGTTTCAGCAATAAGGCCTCTCTTTAGCTTAATGGAATCGTCCACTAAACATATGAAAATTGCCAAATTTAGTGTAAAGAACAGTCAATGGCCGCGTCAGCTGACAATGCAGCCTAAAAGTTTTACTAATTGAAGTATTGTTCTGCAAAAACGATGAAAATCAAAATGTTACCATCAGTGGCATCAGTACTGACCTTTTTTTGTACTCAAAATGGTAAAACTGAACCTGGACGGCATGAAATCCCTCGATATTTATTTATTGCCAGAGTGAAATCGCAGCTAAAAGCTATCAAGTGTTTCAAATCAGTTTCTATTTAGTTTGCAATGCATTTTAGCATTGCTACAGTCCGTGGTATCAATTCTGACCTTTTTTTTGTACTCAAAGTGGTTTGAAGTCGCCGTGGTGTAGTAGGTAGTGTGTTGGCTTACTATTCGTAAAGCCCGGGTTCGTATCCCAGGTCAGACATCAAAAATGAAATATGAAAAAAAAAAATATTTCTTCGGCGACTTCCTCTCATCAGATTTCTGGCAAAAACTCTGAGAGTAAATAAAATTGCCATGAAAAGTTTCTCAAAAATCTGTCGTTCGGAGTCGACGTTAAACTGTAGGTCCCGCCACTCACGTATAAAATTAACGCACACAACATGAGTGGTGTGAGAAGCTAGGCCGTAATCCTGACTGAAGGGTTGTAATGGCCAATTATGTATGTAAAGTGGTAGAATTGAAATTGCAATCCCTCGATATTTATTGATTGCCAGAGTGAGACCACAGAACCGTAGTTTAGTAGGTATAAGACGTGAGGCCACGGTTCAAACCTTAGGTCAGACATCTCGAACGAATCGAAATATGAAGAAAATATTTCTTTGGCGACTTCCTCCCATCAGATTTCTGGCCAAAGCTCTCTGAGTGTTAAAAATAAAAATTGCCATGAAAAGGTTTCTCAAAAATCTGTCGTTCGGACACGACTTTAAACTGTAAGTTCCGCTACACGTGTGTAAAATTAACGCACACACAACATAAGTGGTGTGAGAAGTTAGGTTGTAATCCTGACTGAAGGGCTGGTTAATCGTTGACAGTTGTATGGAGTTTTTTGTCGATTAACTCAGAACCAGCTAATGCTTCCAAAAAATCTCAAAAACTATTTGCAGCAATGTCACGAAGTGTGTACCTCATTCTGCACCATTGGGTTGTAATGACCAATTACGTAGTATGTATGAGACTGCATTTAAAAGCGATCAAGTGCTTTAAGTCAGTTTCTATAAGGTTTGTAGAGCATTTTAGTTTCTAGGTTCGCTTTGCTTTTAGTAGCTGTCTCTGACATCAGCCTTAGTCGACGAGTCGTTTGCTGTTTTTAATTTTAAGCCGTCGATATGCAAAGCTTGGTTTTAAAATCCCTATATTGATTATATTATCAGCTCTGAAGGGCTAAAAACAATTTCTGTTCCATTATATTCGCCGGAAGCATCTATCAACAGTTTCTAGCGCAGGGTAGTCGTGCTTTTAATGTGCAGCCCTTGCGCTGAAAAATTTCTTCCCCAGTTTAATGGAACTCGGTCTGTACAGGGACTGCGTTTATCCGTGGCCTCACAACGGGCCACTATACGTGCTCAAGTGTGCTTTTGGTGTCAAAACTACCTACCTACCTACCTATCAGAGATCAGGAATGAATCGTTTTTTTTCTACCCATAAGCACTCATGAGATTTGGAATATCAGTGAGTCAACAATATTGAAATTTAACTTCACTACTCTGATTCATTCGAACTCACTACACAACGTTGATTTATAAGTACAGGTTGCAATGAGTGTGCAACGTACAACGTTGACATTAAACTCATACCACATTCGAAATATGTTTGATTCATAAGCCAGTCTACTCATTTAGATTCATAACTTTAGAAAAATACTCTTATAATGCTTAAAAATGGCTGGAGTGACTCGATTTATTCATAAAAATTTACAATCTTAGTTTAGTTGTTGCATTTACAACAAAAGAAAGAAGACAGAGCAGCAAGCAGAGCAAACACACAACCTTCTAGTGAGTATTTTAGTGTTCGTATGCGTATCATACTTATTTTGTGCTTCGTGTATATGTTGCGTTATGGAGAGTCGTTGTCAACAACATCATACATGTTGTTAAGTGTGAATATGAAGAGTACTTCAAACTTTTAATATAAGTATGATTCGATATTACAAATATTTTTGAATACTCATTAATGATCTCTGCTACCTACTTATCACCCAACAGTTTCTTGCAGTGCAGTTTTAAAGTTTTTTTCGTTCGTTCATTCCTTTCTTTTTCAAAAAATTGTTGTGTTTAGAGAGATTTGAGCGAATAGATGAGACTCAAACCATTCAAAAAAGCGCGTTTTTTATATTTGAGGGTTGATTTTTTCGTTGTCGACATTATTTTCATTTTTATTTTTATTTTCTATACACAGACATACACACACACACACACATTTAATTCTTTTTTCAAATTTTTTCTGTTTTCCTTTCCCTTTTTTTTGTTTTTTTTTCTTTATTTTTTTTCTTTTTTTTTGAAAGGCGACACAGTGTAGTAGTAGTTCCTGGCGCTGCGTCTGTTTGCAGCCGTTTTAAAATTGAAAAGAAAGCATTAGGCTGCCGCCACGGCCGCCAACGCTGTTGCTGATCGCTGCCGCTGCCGTGTAGTGAATAAAAATGATGGCAAAAATGAAAACGAATGAAAATGGAAAATAAAAAATTGAAATGAAAATAAAAGTCTAGAAATATTAGGCGAAAATGCAAGTGGAAGAGAGTGGGGGGGGGGGGGGGCTCGAGATGGGGGGTGGGGGGTTAGAATGGAAAAAAGTGAAAATAAAACTTTACAAGCTTAGGAGAGAGAGAGTATGTGTGTAGTTAGTATTCGAGTAGTAAATAATTGTAAATGTCTGCGTATCTATGTATTAGTGCGTGTGTGTGCCTGTGTGTATGTGATTTAAAGAGCAACAACAAAATTATATTTTATATGAGAATCTTTTTTTTTTCTTCTTATTTTTTTGGGAATATAAATGCGTGGCGTGCGTATGTATGTCTATTACACGGGCATCCTTTTTTATATTTTCCTTCAGAATGTTTGAGTTTTTGAAAATATTGCGTTGAAATTTTTATTTATTTTTTCATTTTCAATGTCTATGCAACAACAACAACAGAAACAACAACAACATTGCAAAGAAATGAAAGTTTTTGCTACGAGCCTTGCTACTTTTCTTTCATAATTTTCTCGTGAATGTTTTTTTTTTTTTGTTTGCTATTGTCGTAGCAGATGATGATGAAGAAGAAAAAAAAAGGGAGGAGATTTTTTCTTTGCCAACCTGAATAAATGAATTGATAAACGTAGTTTGAGCCATAAAGGTACCCACTTATTATTACTTTTAATACTTTCCTTTTCTTTTCCTTTCTCTTCTTCTTCTTCTGCTTTACTTTCAGTTTTTTTCAAAAAAAAATTTCATTTTTTTTTCTGGTTTTGCATACGCATGGTTTTGTTTACATGTTCACTATGTAAGTATGCGAGGGTCTACGCATTTTTTTTTTGTATTTTGTTAAGGAAATTTGTCAAGGTATGGTGTTCTCTGCTACTACTTTAAATATGTTTGTGTGTGTGCTTAAATATATTTTGTTAGTTGCCGAGCTAAAAAAACTTTCCTTTTGATTTTCTTTTTCTTTTTTTTTAATTTCTTCAGCTTTTGTTTGAACAAAAGCACGAAAAAAAACCCAGAATCTGTACAGAATTCAATTTGAAATTTATTGAAGAGTCGAGTAGTTGTTCTACAGTCTTAAGCGTATTACAACAACAACAACAACAACTAAGAGTTTAGATGTTCAAAACGATGATAAGGTTTCCATAAAAAATTATAAAAAAAAATTTGGCATTTAATTTGAAAGAAGAAAAGAAAAAAAGAAAAATTAAATGGAATACCAGTGAGTTATCAAATCAGCATGAAATTCACCATGGGCCTGTCAGGTTGTTTAATTGCTTTAAGTGGCAGGAAAAAATTTAAATATCTTTTCTAAATCTTTGGGCTGTGCTTGCCTTAGCAAGCATCAACATTTATTACCAGTTCCCCTTAGTTTTTCTACTAAATAGCCGAGCAAAGCAATACAGGCACGCGGCTAATTGGCGAAAACATCGTTTTGTAAGGCAGTTTCATGGAAAGTGTTATTCGAATAGTAGTCCTTGCAGCATAAAAGATAATTCTAACCCCAAATCAAACATCTTCAACAAAACGAAATACGAAAATATATTTCTACGGCTACTGCCTCTTAGCAGATTTCTGGCAAAAACCCTGAAAATAAATAAACTTGGAAGTATTTTTCTACGACTGCATCTCTACGCAATACCTTCAGGTTTTCCACATGCACTCAGTGTGCCGCTGTTACTACTGAGCTCACCATAACCGAGAGGTTGTGCAATCCAAATGTTACAATATGTGTGTGGTCTAAGTCCGCTAGTAGTTTGAACATACACCCTTTTTAACAGATAGGTAGCTTGGTAGAAGTGCCTATCAACTCAAGGAGTATAAGCCACACACAGGGCTCATTGTGGTACCACATTTTCTCATTCTTCCCCTTGTCCAGGAACCATTCGGAGCTTTCGATGATGCGACTCAGACTGCCAATATCAACGCATGATAGTTCATCCAGATCCTCGTTATAGTAGTCATCCAGGTGCCTCTTGCTCCTCCGACAAAGTGCCAGGCATGTACACTGTAGGTGAAGAATGGTCTTATCCTTCTCCTCATCTCCACAGCTTCCACAGAAATCATTTGTGAGGTCGCCTCGTACGCTTGTCTATAATGCAATGGCCCGTAATAACCTTGCTTCCCTGGAGTTTAAGCAGAGCTGCCGTTTTAACAGATAAGCACGCAATCATATCAAAATCATTGGATTAATAATTGCAATTCAACCATTCAACCAAATAGTGTTGTAGGTCCGCGTGTTTCAAGTGCTGATCACACTGTTTTAATCACAAACATTTTCAACATTCCCTATAAAAAATAATCACAAGACAATTGTTCCTTTCCCAACTAAAAAGAGCATGAGCAGTAGTAGTTGCTGCTTAAAAATCAATTTTTAATCGCCTAAGTAAGCCTAACTTTTGCAGGCAAACTCATCTATAAAATAATCCCCACAATATCTATATCAGCCCATAGTGCATTGCCCTTAATGCCGCCATTCATTACTATTTCCTACCAATACAACTACACAGACTCGACTCACTATTAAAACAATTTTTTAATGCTCAAAATTTTCTAAAACTGTATTGTATTTTGTACTGTTACACAGTGGTTTAGTGTTGGTAGCCCCCAAAATGTAAAGAAATAAATAAAAAGACTCGAGAGAGCGAGAGAGAAAAGAGAGCAAAAAAAATATTTTAATGAAAAGAAGGGAGACAGCGGAAAGACTGAAAGAAACGGAAATAAATACTTATCTTTAATACTTACAATGAATAGCAATGCTTTTCTAACTGTAGTGGTAGTGGTAGTAGTAGTAGTGATAGTGGTAGGGCATTAAGATATTAAAGACCAGCAAACAATTTCATTTTAAAATGAAAATATGTTTTTAAAATTTTTTTAATTAAACAGGGTACCAGATACTTTAGTAATGGAGTGTTTAATGTTAAGAAAAGAATTCTCTTGAAAGTTAAGAGCAAGAGAGGAAGAAAAATCAAGAGATTAATAAGCTGTTTCTGTAAGATGAATGGTTTCTTACGTTTGTATGTTTATATGGAAAATACAAACAATAGCACTCAATTTTGTATGAACAGACGAACGTGTGAAACCATATGTCTTTCAGAAACAGACTTTAAATAAAATTATAAGAAGACAAGAAGTTGCCGTAGTCTAGTAGGTAGTGTGTTGGCTTATTAGACCGTAAGGCCACGGTTCAAACCCCAATACAGACATCTCCAACAAAACGAAAAAAATATTGTTGCGAAAATGAAAAAAATCTAGATACTGGTGTTTTGCTTTTTACATCGCTTAACACTAAAATTATAAACAAAAGCCACAAAAACAAAACAATGTAGTAAACAAACCTGTTTACCAATTATCGTACTGCTTAATATAACAATAAACACCAGCATAAAAAATGGTAAACAAGTAAACGAAAACACACCAACAAACACAACAAAAATAAATGTAAACAACGATGTTTACATTGATAGAGATTTCGAGAAGGCGAAGTCACGAACATTTGCCTTCAAGAACATCCATCAGACTGTTTACGTTGCCTAACAAAAGGCAAGGCAAAGCAGGCAACTAAGTTAGTGCAATTCAGTCAGTCTTGTATGAAGACGCAGTGTGTTTGAAGAGAGTAATCGTGGTTTGAAGATCTCCGTTACAAAGATATGTCGAATAATTGCTTAGTGATTGTTATTGTTTATGCAATGGGTGTAAACAGAGGAATAACAAGGAAAAGCAATTGTTGTTGTATACATCAAGTTGTGAACAGTGGCACACAGCATTGTGCGCATAATAAAGAATTTTAATTAAAACTAAACACACATTTATTTCTATTTTATTTGCAATCTATGAGCTCATATTTTTAAACGTTTCTAAAAGGTACAAACGTAACAATATTTTTTCGGCGACTACCTCTCAGCAGATTTCTGGCAAAAACTCTGAAAGTAAATAAAATTGCCATGAAAAATTTCTCAAAAAATCTGTAGTTCGAAGTCGTCGCTAAACTGTAGGTCTCGCCACTCATGTATAAAATCAACATACACAATATAAGTGTAGTGAGAAGCAAGGTCGTAATCCTGACAGAATGGTTTTAATGACCAATTATGTATGTATGTATTAGAGATCACCAATGAGTATTAAAAAAGATAAGTAGAATCGAATCATACTCACGATTTCTGATACTTATACGCATTCATACTTATTTTAATATCGTGGAGCCTCTACTCATGTGCAAAGTTTGAAGTACTCACCATACTTCATACTTAACAACGTGTATGATGTTGTTGATTACGACTCTCATATTCACGAAGCACAAAATAAGTGTGAATCGCGTACGAACACTATTTGCTCTGCTTGCTGTTCTGTTGTCTTTTTGCTTATGTGTCTCTTATCTTTTGTTATAAATACAACAACAACTAATGTAATCTTATGAATCTATATGAGTAGCCTGGATTATGAATCAAACATATTTCGAATGGTATGAGTTTGATGTCAACGTTGTACGCGCATACTCATTGCAACCTGTACTTTTAAAGCAACGTTGTGTAGTGAGTACGAATGAATCAGAGTAGTGAAGATAAATTTCAATATTGTTGACTCATTTATATTCAGAATTTCATGAGTGCTTATTTATTTATTTATTTATTTGTTCAAAACAATACAATCTTATATTACAGTATTGCTTAGCAATTGTTACTAACATTTATTCAGAAACATTTATTTTAACTTAATTAACATAATTTAACAAAAAAAAAAAATCAATTTAAAAAAATAAAAGATACTTAAAATTTAAGAAAAAAGGAAATTTAAGTAAAGAAAGTGGAAAAAAACATTACAGCACAACATTACAACAGTATTAAAAAAATAAAATGAATATCAAAATTATAATAAAACTAAGGAGAAACAAATTTACAAAAATTAGAGAACATTAACTAAGTAAAGTGCTCGAAAATGGCAGTTTTGAAATGCTTTGCATTGCTGATCATTTGTATTTGAGGGGAAGTTGGTTCCAGAGACGAATGGAGTGAATAAAAAAATGTTGTTGAGAGATGGCCTTATTATATTTCATAGAGTTTATCCTGTTCCCTCTATTCGACCTAGAACATATTAATCTCTCATACAAATAAGGTGGCTGTCGACTATATATAAGTTTGTGTAGAAATAGCAGAGTCCGGCAATTCAACAAATTGTCAAATGTGACAGTATAAATTAGTCGGGCGAAATGTGATATGCTACTATTTCTCCTGATGCCAAAAATGTATCGTGCTATAGCATTGTAAGCTACGTTAAGTCTCCGTCTGCTAACTGCATCGCAGCTAGCAAACAGCTCACAACCGTACATGAGAGTCGGTTGTAAATATGTCTTCGCTAATAGCATTCGAATATTAGCTGGTGTAAAATATTGTGACATCTAGAGATTTCGAAGCATCGCAAAAGTTTTTCCACAGTTCATTTTTACGTGATCCGACCAATTTAGTTCTCCATTCAGAGTTGCGCCGAGACTTTTAGCCGTTCTCACAAATCCTATATTCGATCCATTAATTCGAGTTTGTGGTAGATTCGAGATAAAATTTTCACGTGCTCCAATCAGTAACGCCATTGATTTGTTGGGATTTATGCTTAGACCATTTGCAGATGCCCATAAATAAATTTGACTCAAGTCCTGATTTATCAAACGGATGCAGTTGGTAGCATCACTAGCACTACAACCCATGTATAGCTGCACGTCATCAGCATACATGTGTATTTGGCAATGTTTTACCTGCAACGGTAGGTCATTAGCATAAATCGAGTACAACAATGGGCCAAGTATAGAGCCCTGTGGCACACCTCTTGGCATTGAATAGCTCCTGGATATAACTGAGTTATGGCTAACGTTTTGACTTCTGTCGCCTAGATAGGAGGAGATCAGTTTCAGTGCTGTTGAGGAAAAATTTCACATAAGTTTAAGTTTCAATATGGAATGATGGACAGTGTCAAATGCCTTAGAATGATCCAATAGTACAAGAAATGACATAGTGTGCCGTTTATCAATCTGGCACCTAATTTCCTCGGTTACATCAACGAACGTACTAAGACAGCTGTGCCGTGGTCGAAATCCGGATTGCCTTTTCGTCAATAACGAGTTAGTATACAGATAACTACTAATTTGCAAAGAAACTAATTTTTCAAAGACCTTCGATAAATAAGGCAATATAGCAATAGGCCGAAAACTTTTATCCTGTTTCAAAATTGGTATGATCTTAGCATGTTTCCATACAGAAGGGTACGTAGAGGTGGTTATAATTGTATTGAAGAAATGAGTGAAATAAACAAGTGTATATGGGAGCGTTAGTCTAATAAATTTTGGATGCATACTATCATAGCCAATACCATTAGATCTAACGTCAATAAATGACCTTAGTACCTCCTCCTGCCTAAAGTGCATGAAATCGCATTCATGCGTTTGCCGTAGATTTAGTCTAATGTCACCATAAAAATTCATGTCCACAGGTGGCAATGGTATATTTGCAAATTGGCGGTTTACCTGGTCTACGTCAATTTCCTGGGGATCATCACTGACACGATTTATGAGTAGCGGATCTCTGATACGTATGCATGTATGTATGTATAATAAGAGAAGAGCTTGTTTCGTAGTAAACAATTATAAATGTTTGCTGGTTGTCTTCCTGTTTCTCTTTTTTCTTCTTGCTGCTGCAATAATGTTCTTGCTTTGGCTGTTATAGTTGTGTAGTGGTACTAGTTGTAATGGTGGTAATAGTGGGTTTAATAAGTACGTATGTGTATGTGTATGTGTATTAGTGTGCCTAGTTTCTTAATGGTTATAAAGCATTTGTTATTATTCTTCTTTATATTGTAAGTTTGTTGTTGTTGTTGTTATAAAATGTTAAGGGCTATGTTTGTGTGTGTGTGTGCGTGCGTATAATCAAAATAATATAATAATGCCAATACACAACACATTTATTCTTTCGATTTTAGTACCCTAAACAACGACTACGCGATTTAGTAGTAGTGGTAGTGGTAGTGATAGTAGTATTAGTACCAGCAGTTTTTCGTTTATTTTTTTTCAAATTTTTTCTTCTCTTCTGTATTTATTTTATTTCTTAAAGATTCTTTTCTATAGTATTTGTTGTTACTAATTCAGATTTTCTACTCTTTGTATCGCTGTGTGCGTGTGTATATGTGTTTATGTATTTGTATTGCTTTTATGATATCCTTAGAAAAATGAAAACATTGCTTATGTATTAGTTTTCGTCGATAATAAGTTTAAAAAATTTTATTTTTTTTTGTTTCGCTTTTTTTTTGCATTTTTCTCAAAGAGAAAGACAACAAACAAAAAAAAAAAAAGAAAGAAACTTACGCCTGGAAATGGAAGGGGCAAAGGGATGCTAAGAGAAGCATACAAGAAAAAAAATCAATATTTTTTTTATTATAAAAGATATTAGAAAAATTATAATAATTTTCGTTGATTTTTTTCTTCTTCTTCTGGAGTATTCATTATAAGCGTAAGGGGCGGGGGTATTGGCGTTTAATTTGTTCTTTCTTCTCAACATGATTTGCTTTTTGATAAGTTTATTAATTTGAAATCAATATTAAGTTTAAGTGCTTAAGGTTTTTTTATTCGTTCATTAATTAATCTTCTTTGTTTTACATATTAAAAGAAAAAAGAAAAAAGAAATTCGTTTAGAAATGGAAATTTTAAAAATGAATTTTCAAATTTTATTGGGAATTTCAACGATTTTTCTTTTTTGTTTCGATGGATAATCTATTTTTCGGTTTCATCATGATGCTTGGATCTTATCATTATGTACAGTATAGAGCAGATGATCATTGTGAGCTAGTTTTGCAGGCAATAAAAGCCTGTTACTGTACGTCTATACTGCTGTGAATTAGCGTTCACGATTATTTCAGTGTTATTAGAAAGAGAAAAAAATATGGGACATTTGTACCTCCAGATCATGGGCGCTAAACTATGCAGTGGTTTTTCATAACCTTTTTTACTTACTTAATTGGCCCGATTAACAACACATTTAACGAATTTCGACCTGCCTTAACAAATCCTTCCTACGCAATTAAGGTCATCCTCTTCGCCGATTTCCGCAGATCTCCGCAACAAATATCCGACTTGCCTCCATTCGAACAGCATGCCCGAGCCAGCGTATCCGCTGGATATTCATACGCTGCACAATGTCCATGTCGTTGAGGAGCTCATACAGCTCACTGTTGGATAGGATGCGGAAATTATCGCTAACTCGCACTGCACCGACGATCTTACGTAGGACTTTACTCTCTAATACTCTCAAGGCCGCTGCATCAGTGCTTAATAGTGTCCATGCCTCTGCGCCATATATCTGATATCTTACTTACTTAACTGACAACCCGATAAACGGATTTCGGCCTGTCTTAACACATCCTTTCAGGTGCCTCTGCTTCTTGCGCGCTTAAGCTAGTTGGTCACACCAATTCATGACAGGACTTCGTCGATCTGGACCTTCTAACGCAAACAAGGTGGTTCCCTTCGACGACTTTCGCAAATACCCATCTCGTCGGTGCATCCTCTTCCATTCGAACGACAAGGCCGAGCCGTGTTAATACGCTGCACAACGTCCATGTCGTTGAGGAGCTCATACAGCTCATTGTTGATTCGGATGCCAACTCACAATGTACCCAAGATCTTATGTAGGACTTTTCTCTCGAATACTCTTAAGGCTGCTGCATCAGTGCTTAGTAGTTAGTGTACATGCCTGTGCGACATAAAGAAGAATGGGGAGGATGAGCGTTTTGTAGAGTCTAAGTTTGGTCGTACGAGAGACGTCACTGCTACTCAATTGCCTATTGAGACCATAGTGGAACCTGTTGACAAGAGTGATCCCGCACTTGATCTCTAGACTGACATCATTGTTGGTGGTAGCGGTCGAGCCATTTGCCCTCATTTACTGCCAGACCCATCAATAGCACTTTTAGGTTCTTCGTGTCCTATATTAGATAGTTTTACTCGTTCACGTTAACACTGTCTGGAAAATGAGCTGCATCGCTGGAGAAAATTTCATTGAAAAATTTAGTATTGAGAGCCTATTGCTCTAGCATTGTTACGCAAATCGAAACGACCTAATATCGTTTAACATTAAAAACGATAAACAAAAGCCACACAATACAAATACACACTAACACTAAGAATACAATAAACGTGTTGATTATCTAAAGCTGCACACACACATATGTACAACGAACCTGGTACCAACAACAACATGAAATGAAGTAAACCAGCTACGACAAATATGTGATAGACAACATAAGCAAAGTACACAAACAACAATGTACTAGCAATAGAGTTCTCGAGAAGGCGAGATCACGAACCTTCCACTTCAAGAATGTTCGTTAGACTGGTTGTGTCGGACTATAAAAGGGCTGGACAAAGCAGGCAGCAGTCAGTTATAATTCAGTCAGCCTTGTGTGAAGACGCGTTGCGGTTTGAACGTACAAGTGGTATTGCTTGCAAAACGGTTGTAAGCAGAGAAGATCTAACGAACAGTTGTTAGCGTTAACGCGGACAGAAGTGTGAAATAGAATAGTGTACAAGCAAATTATTGTTGTATCGTTAAGTTGTATACGGTGGCACACAAAAGCAGTGTAAAGAAAAAAGAGAGTTTAACTGAAATTAACCGCATATTTGTTTTTACTTGGATTGCAATTAACGAACTCATATTTAAACGTTTTTAAAAAGGTAAAAACGTAACAATATTTACAGCGTTGTCAACGGTCTGCTGGATTTAATTATTACGTGAATTGGACTTGATATGTATGGAACTTTGTGTGTATGAAGTCGCCGTAGTCCAGTAGGGATTTTATGTGATGCGTCCAACTAAACGAAATATGAACAAATATTTCTTTGCGAATTTTTCTCAGCAGATTTCTGGCAAAAGCTCTGTGAGTAAATAGGAAGTGCCATGAATAAGTTTCTCAAAAATTTGTCGCTCGGAGTCGTATTTAAACTGTAGGTCCCGCCACTCATGCATAAACTTAACACACACAACAGAAGTGGTGTGAGAAGCTAGGTCGTAATCTTGACTGAAGAATTGTAATGACGAATTACGTATGTATGTATGTATGTAAAACGGAACCTTGAAGAATCCCTTGTAGCATCCCAAGATGTATTTTACGCTTTTGACAAGATTTTCTCCTACTGGTCTTCTATCAAAGCTAACTCATTATCTGATTGCTCACGGCAAAAGTCAAAAGATAGTCCTTATCGAATAGCAAAGGAGTCATCAACCATAAGCTTATCATCTACAGTCACATCCCTAGCTTCCACTTACACTGATAACAATAGGATCGTCTGAGGTGTTTAATGGTCCCCAAACGGCTAGCTTTGTCAAATAGGAGAGCGAATAGATTTCATTTGACTCTTCTGAATATAGAAGCTTGTCTGGTAGGTTCTTAAGCTATTATCTTAAAATGTGAACCTGACTTTAAATGATTGTTACCCGTCCTGTTCTCACAGTTAGCAACAAGTTATAAGAATCAGTTGGTCAATATATCGACGCCTCCGTTCTGTAACATTCTAAGTCGAAAAAGTGTGTTTTGAGTTATGAGCTCTCAAAGTTTTCATGCGATATACGACTATATGGGTATTCTAAGTAGATTTTTCCCTATAACTTCGGAACGGATCGGCGCATCTTAACCAAATTTTGACAGTATTTAAGTTAGAGAACGTAGAATTTAAAAATTAAAATTAAAAATATTAAGTATTTCTCTAAGTGTACTTAGAACGTTATAGAATGGAGGCGTCGATATTATCTACCGATTTCAATTGTCATCCTTTAATTCATAAACTTCATTATCATTTATTGTCGATTAGTTTAAATTGTGGTAATTAAATCTAACTGTAAAGGACTCCGTGGCGCAACGGTAGCGCGTCTGACTCCAGATCAGAAGGTTGCGTGTTCAAATCACGTCGGGGTCAATATAAACAAGAAAGATTTTCTTTTTGCATTCATTATTGAAATATTATTCGAACATATTTATCAGCAAGATTTCCTTAGAAGAAGTCTATCATTTCATTCCCTAACATTATAAAAAAATTTATAGATTTTACAGAACCAATGCCATTAAATCTACTCTTTTAGGGAAAGTGCCAAATTCAAGGTTAATAGCAGAACGCAGAACTTGGTGCACTGTAATTCGAAATGAGTTTCACTTTAAATTTATTAAAAAAGTTTCTAAAAATTCAAACGATAAGATTTCTATTATTTTTTAAGACTTTTATTGGATCTATTTAAGACTTATGGTCACATGAGGGTATGAACCCGCATTACTTTTCTTTAAATTATTCGTCAAACATTTAAAAATTCATAAAAATGTTGACATTAACTTACAGTTGCAGAAAACACTTGTTGCAGGACTCCGTGGCGCAACGGTAGCGCGTCTGACTCCAGATCAGAAGGTTGCGTGTTCAAATCACGTCGGGGTCAATAATAATTCTTAAATTCTTTTTTGTAAGGCTTAGTTCAAGAAGTAATTTGAAAATTATTTTGTAATCCTTAACGTAAAAATTTCAAATGATGTAAATGTTAAAATGTACGAAGGTGGGCAGGTAAGTCTCTGGTTTTTTAAACTGTCCACTTCTTAACTATGAGAGCAATACCGATCAGATCAATAAGCAGCTGTCCGTTTATATAAAATTCATGCAAGCTGCGTGATTTAGTTTGGACTTGACAGTCATTGATAGCAGGATTATACCACGTGTATTCAAATGAAACTGAAAGGTAAAAATGGCTACCAATTTCTACTTTATCCTGCCAATTCTCCTGGAAAAGAGATTTGACTATAATTATGAAGACATCTCACAAACAAATCTATATTAAAATAGCCTTGAAAATGTTATTTTTTGAAAGATAACAAATTATTGGGAAAATAAATAGAAGAAGTTGGAGAAAGTGCTAGAACAAAGGAGAGACTATGCTCCTTAAATTCATGTTTCATTCAAAAAGTCATGTCTTTGTTGATGCACCCAAATATCGTATTGTACTTGGTTTTTTAATAGCAATCAGCGCGAGATTTGAACCCGTATTCAATTATCAGTCGCAATTAAAATTGCTTTAAAAGTGAATAAAAAAATGAAGATTTTCTGGTTCAATAAGTCATTCGAATAGTTGTTTCCATAGGACTCCGTGGCGCAACGGTAGCGCGTCTGACTCCAGATCAGAAGGTTGCGTGTTCAAATCACGTCGGGGTCAAGAATTTGGTTTTTGGTCAAAAAATATTTGTGTTCCTCAAAAATTAAAGGAAACTAAAGAAATGCGGGACTTTTGACTGTCCAGTTAAAACATATAAGTCTCAGAGCTGTGCTGTTGCTGCTGCTGGCTTCCTAGCTCTGTTTCTTCATGAAGAGAGGGTTTTTATGGCACAGGGGTATTTTGTACAGAACTTTGTGGTTCCAAAAGTCTATAAAGGCAGTGGTTTTTCGACAATAAATAATGTACGTAAACGGAAATTGATGTAGAGAAGATAGTTTAATCGGGGATCTCTTCATATTTTGCTCCAGATAACTTAGTTCCAACTCAGAAAAGTTATATCCATATGTGCATCGAAAGACATTTTTAGAATTTGTGTTTCAAACATACTTCCACATACTAAGTAGTTCGATCCTCTACACCATATGACTCCGTGGCGCAACGGTAGCGCGTCTGACTCCAGATCAGAAGGTTGCGTGTTCAAATCACGTCGGGGTCAAGTTTAACTACCTTTTTATGCTTATATTCGTTTAACAATGCTCGAAAAATATTTCAAAAGGAATGTTTCTCTTTCCCAACTTTACTTAAAAGAATGCATTCTTTCACAAAATGAGCACAAAGAGAGCAACTCTTATCAAAAAAAGAAAAACTTCTTGTGACCAATCTTTAGATCAAAAATGTAAAAAATTTAAAAAGAAAATTAAGGGGATTCCCCCGTTATTTAAAAAAGAATATTGAGAAGTTTAAAATTCTATTCTGCTTCTTTTAAATTTATATTGCATTGAAACTAACATAGTCTATGATGGCCTGTGTGGCCTATAGGTGCCATATTCCACTCCTCAGTAGTGAGGTAGCAAGTTCAAATCCTGCCAAAGATAACAAATATCAGATATGTTTCTCCTCTCATTATTTTAATAAATATCTGTTAACAATTTCTATTTAGAATACAAATTTTAAAGGGAATTTCAAACAGAATTTTCTTTATAAAAATTTTTGTAAAATATGCAATTTCTTGAGTAATTTCCTTGATGTATTTAATTTAACACAAGAACGTTTAACGGACTCCGTGGCGCAACGGTAGCGCGTCTGACTCCAGATCAGAAGGTTGCGTGTTCAAATCACGTCGGGGTCATATAAACAAGAAAGATTTTTTTATGAGTTCATCACTTTCTTAATTGCATTTTATTATCGAAATATTATTCGAATATTTATCAGCAAGAATTCGTTGGAAGAAGTCTATCTATCATATCATATCATTCATTCATTCATTCATTCTTCGAGTTAAAACTGATCTTTTTAAAATTATTTACGTTTTTTTGAGAATTGATTTCAAAATGATTTTTCATAGGTTAGAGGACGTGACTTGTCAAATTAAGACAAGTACAGTACCCGGAGGTCGAATTGACCCATTGTACAATGATTTTTCATAAATTGAACTTAAAAAGGTTCATAAACCTTATAATCAGTTCCATAAACGATTTTTCAATAATTTTGTAATAAATTTAAGACCATAAGAACATTACTTTTTAAGATGCATTGCAAAAATTAGCGAAATAAGAATGAATTACCAGTGAAATATGTATAGTTTGTACTTGATTTGAACCTGCTACTCCATATCATCACAATTTATTAAGAATTTTTATACAATTAATTTTAAAAGTTTGAAATACTGTGTTAATTTCAACAAGACTCCGTGGCGCAACGGTAGCGCGTCTGACTCCAGATCAGAAGGTTGCGTGTTCAAATCACGTCGGGGTCAACACGTTTCATTCTTTTTTAAAGAATATTTCCTTGAAATGTTTGCTTCCAAAATACAAATCAATGCAATATACATTAATCTGGTCTAGAAATTATAATTTCTAGAACCAGACCCTTGTGGTTTAAGGACAAATGAGGAGTAACATATGCTTCCTTTCCATGTTGGAGGTAAACTGAATTTCTATTTGTTTAAATTCCAAAATAGGGAATCCTAAAAACCAATTTCCATCTAATACATTGCGCATTATAGCCGCAATCAAGCTTCTACCTAAAGTGACTAAGATTTCAATCAATCCTTAGGTCGTTTAAGCAGCGTAAGTCTCCATAACACATTTATGGTGTTTTTTCACTATACCATCGCTGTTATGGATTCTACTGTAGCAAAAAAAAACGGGCTTGTTCCCAAAAGTCATACATTCTCGTCTTTTTCGCAGAGCACGTCCGTCGATTATCCAGAGGGAACACAGTCGCTTCAGCCGCTTTATTTGTATGTGGAACGCTCTATTCGCCCCTTTTCTAGATTCTTATTTCTAGATGAGTATTCTCTGACAGTCACGAAATATCACCACCTGCTTTTGTTTTTCGTTGCTTCGTTTCAGTTTCTTTTATCAGGACAACACAGGATACTACGGCTGATATTTGTAGTTGCATAGAAAGGAGAAAGAGCGCTCGCTGTTAAAATGTAATGATTTGTTGTAACTTTACTCTTTGAGGCCAATGTTACTCTCAAGAGGTGGTTAGCTGATCTTACTATGATGTTCGGAGATGATGTCATCATCTCTAGGGATCGGACGGCGTTCTGTATGATGAATTTTTTTTGAAAGGAGACCGAAACCTCTCTAGTTTCAAAATAAGAAAAATTTTGATGAAAATGATGAATCTTCCGCATGAGATGCTGCTCATTACCAATCCAGTTTGATGTCCTGATAAGCAGAATCTGTAAACTAACGTTGATATAGCCATCAACGTCCAAATCATCAAGAGAGTTCCTGCATCTTGCGAATCTTGGCATATTTTTTTGAATAAGACAGAGTTGTGGTAGAAAAAGTGGATGATATTGTTACGAAAATGAAGAATCTAGATACTGGTGTTTTGCTTTTACATCACTTAACATTAAAATGGTAAACAAGTAAACAAAAATACAACAATAAACACTAAAAGAATAAATATAAACAAAATAGACAAACAATGATAATGAAACAACGATGTTTACATTTAGATTTAGAGATTTTGAGAAGGTGAAGCCATGAACATTCGCCTTCAAGAGCATTCACCAAACTGTTTAGTCTGCCATGTAAAAGCCAGGGAAAAGCAGGCGTGTGAGTTAGTGAAGTTCAGTCAGTCTTGTGTGAAGACGCGGTGTGTTCGAAGATCTTCGTTACAAAGATCTGTCGAATAATTGTCTAGTAATTTTTATTGTTTATGCAAAGGGTATAAACAGAGGAATAACAAAGAAGAGCAATTGTTGTTGTTTACATCAAGTTGTGTACAGTGGCACACAGAATTTGTGCGAATAATAATGAATTTTAATTAAAAACGAAACACAAATTTTATTTTTATTTTATTTGCAATCTACGAACTCGTATTTTAAACGTTTTTATAAGATAAAAACGTAACAATATGATCCAAACAGGATTTTTGAGCTCTGAACCCAGTCTACTTCTAACAAAACAGAGAAAATAAAATTCTCTTTAAGAAAAATACTAAATTTTTTATCACCTGGATTTTGTTTGCTATTAACTTGAGTCTTAAAAAAGAATTATATATGCCAACTGGACTCTAAAACAAGAACAGCCGCTTAGAAATTCATTTTCGAAATAAAAACAAAATATCTTAGAAAACCTATAAAAAAAATTTTAAAGAGTTTTTTCAAAGCAATTTTTATTTTATTTTATATATTTTTTTCATTTTTTTAATACCTTTGGCACGGGTCATATAAATTGTAAAATATTATTGCTTTATTTAAAGACAAACTTTGAAAAAAAAAAACGGCAGAGGAAAAATAAGCTACAGTTGTATTAGAGAGAGTAGTTATGGCTGAAAGTATTAATTTTATTGCCTGCCTACTAAAATTATTGTAAAACCGTCTGTCTGTCGGTGCTCAAGCAGGCCTGGCTGGCTGGCTATACAAAACAGTATAAAAAAAATTTATTTTTGGTAACTACCGCCGTTACTATATACTACCCGACACAAACGCGTTTTATGGCTGTTTAAAAAAAAAAGCATCAATAAAGCAAAGAAAACAGTAGAGAAGTAATAGAGGAGAAGAAAAGAAATGAATTTTTATTTTTTCTAATACAAAAACTGTAAAATTTTACTTTAATGCCCCATAAAATGTTGTTTTATAGTTTCAAATTTATTATACATCCACCTTAACGTCTCTTCTACAAGTAGAAGAAGGAAGGACCAGGACCAGGAGCAGTTTAAAATATCAACCAACCACCCAACCACCCAAAACAAGGGAACACTACTATTGTAATGGCATAAGGAAATGGTATTACTGCAACACCATTGCCATCACCACTACCATCACTACCACCTTTCTTAAGCTTAAGCGTTCCAAAATGCTATGCCGTTAATATCTCTCTCTCTCAGCGATTTTAAAATAAAGCGGGTAAATGTCTTAAAAAAAAAACTGAAAGAAAGAAAGAACGAAAAAAACCTAAGAAAAGCAGAGGGAAACAGAAAAAAACCAGACAGACAGACAGACCGAAAGTATCTAAACTAACGCAACCTTTTGTAATACGTTACGTTTTTTTTTAATGTTTTATAACGAACGTTCGTTCACTCATTCATTCATTCATTCATTCATTCATTCCGTCTTTCTATTCTCTACACTACAACCCTGCCTTGCCTGCGTTTTGTTTAATTTTTTTTTTGTTTTCATTTCTTTAACTCACCTATCGAAGGCAGCAGTTTTTTCTTCTTCCTACTGCTTAGAGGATTTGTTTATTGTTGTTGCTGTAATTTTTTGGTAATAAACCTTAGGCAACACTATACTCCACTGCACTACTATACTACTATACGGCTCTAGTCTACTGCTACTACTACTACTACTACTACTACGCTCTACTAGCATTGAGATGCTCTCACAAAAAAATTCGTTGCTACACACTACTAAAGACAGCAAAAACACAACAGCATCTTAGATGCCAGCTAGCAAACACATACGCCGCGACTGAGCGTTAGCCGCTGAGCTGCTATGGTCGTAACTTACCCCTAACGAACTGTACATAAATCGTCTTTCATTTCCAAAATACAACAAGCAATAGCAATAGCAACAGCAATAACAACAACAATAACAACAACAGCGGCAACAACAATAATAATAACACAATAAAAGAATAACAAAAAAAAATTGAAATAAAAAGTACGAGAAAAAAACTAATGCTGGAGCCCCAAAAAGTGAAAGAAAAATTTGTTGCTGTTGAGAAAAATAAAAGCAGAAGCTGCAGAAGCAGCAGGAAAAAAAAGTAACGAATAATAATAAAAGAAATACAAAAAACACCAAAGAACTAGAAAATATCTACACAACACAATTTTTTATTACAGCCAGCGAAAATTAAAAAAAAAATCGTTTTTTTTTTGCAGCAAAAAAATATTCCCCGAAAAAAAATCTAAGAAAACTTAATGGCTGTAGTAGTAGTGTAGCAGCAATGAGCGAAAGAAAGAGAGAGATAGAGAGCTATAGTGTTTAAAATATAAATTATAAAGGCGGTTAGGCTGCAACTGTTAGCTAAGCCAACTGTTAGCTAAGGGAGAGGTGCAGGTGTAGCTAAGCAGTGCTTTAAAATTCATATTCAAACCCGAAGCATTGAATAGAATTGATTTCTTTTCAATTAAATTCCTTCATTGATTTTTCATATGAATTTAATTAAAAAGATTGTTAGGCAGAGCTAGCTAATGTTATACACTAGAGGTTGTTGTCTGCGGTCAGGGGCAATCGTAGTTTTTAGCGAAAGTTATCACCCTATTAGGAGATTACTCTCTAAATGACGCTAAAAATTCCGCCCGAGTTTGACAGACGCGAAATACATGTCTATAACATCCAATGAATAGCTGTACTTTCTAGCTTGAGGTTAGGTTAAGTAGGCAGCCGCTTTCAAAAACATAACCTACCTGGGTCCTATAAGATCCCATTGTAATGGGTGATTTTTTAAGAGCTATAGTAAAATTTTTCAAAAAAAAAAACACATATAATTCAGAAAAATGCATGAAATCTTTATTTGAGTCGATAGTACGGCATTTCGGCCGGTTTCTCACGAATAAATGCTTCAATGTTGTCTTCCAATGCGCCAATTGAAGCGGGCTTGTCTGCATAGACATGAGCTTTAACATAGCCCCACAGAAAATAGTATAAAGGCGTTAAATCGCACGATCTAGGCGGCCAATTGACCGGTCCCGAACGTAAAATAAAATATTCACCGAACTCGCCTCTCAATAAGTCCATTGTTACGCGTGCTGTGTAGCATGTGGCACCGTCTTGTTGAAACCACATGTCATGCAAGTCAAGCTCTTGCATTTTGGGCAAAAAAAAGTTGGATATCATCTCACGGTAGCGGTCACCATTCACAGTTATGTTACGATTCGCAGCATCTTTGACGAAGTACGGTCCAATGATGCCACCAGCCCATAAACCGCACCAAACTGTGACTTTATCTGGATGCATTGGAAGCTTTTGCAATGCTTCTGGCTGATCTTCACTCCAAAATCGACAATTCTGCTTAGTTTTGTATACATTGAGCCAAAAATAAGCTTCGTCGCTGAACACAATTTTTCGATAAAGAAATGGATTTTCGGCCAACTTTCCAAAAGCCCATTCACCAAAAATTCTGCGTTGCGGTAGGTCGTTCGGCTTCAATTCTTGCACCAGCTGTATTTTGAAAGGCTTCACACCTAAATCCTTCCGCAAAATTTTCCACGTTGTTGAGTAACAGAGGCCCAATTGCTGCGAACGGCAACGAATCGATAATTGATGGTCAGCTGCGATATTTTCTTCAGTTCGCACTCTACGTAAGCGTGTTGGTGGTTTAATGTCCAACAATGTAAATTTGGTGCGAAATTTAGTCACAATAGGCCGAATAGCCGTTTCAGTGGGTCGATTAAACTGACCATAAAATGGAAGAAGCGCGCGATGAACTTTCTTAACAGAGCACGCATTTCGATAATAAAATTCAATGATTTGCAAGCGTTGTTCGTTTGTAAGACGATTCATGGTTAAATTATAGACCAAACTGAAGATGTTTGACAGTGAAATAAACACAGCGTGAGCTGTTTAAACCAGTGTTGCCAAAAAGATAATAGCTAAAAAATCACCCGTTAGAATGGCGTTGAATCAAGGTAGGGATGGACCTCTCTGAACCTTTTGATACCGTGCGAGGGTTCAGACTGTAGGACCCGCCTCTCATGTATAAAATTAACACACACAACATAAGTGGTGTTAGAAACTAGGCCGTAATCCTGACTGGAGGGTTTTAATGACCAATTATGTGTTATGTATGTATATATCACCCTATTAGAAGATTACTCTCTAAATGACGCTAAAAATTCCGCTCTAGTTTGACGGAAGCGAAATACATGTCCATAACATGAATCGCCAATGAATCTCTGTACTTTCTAGCTTCAAGTTAGGTTAAGTAGGTAGCCGCTTTCAAAAGCATAACCTACCTGGGACCTATAAGGTCCCATTGTATTACCGATAATACATAATCCGCCACTCTACTATAACTTTTGGCTGATATTTCTAAAATAACCTGATAGTTTAATAAGAATGCGGATTTTATCCAAATCACCTCTGGCTTGACCCGATCAAGTGCCGCAGTATCCTCCGTTCCCAAGGTTAGGCCCCAAGAGCCTTACAATGATAAAGAGGATGTTTCGAAGTTAAACTTGTTCCTCGTCTTTAGAGTTTCTGCAGAAGTCTCAGCCTCCTGCCATGAGGTTCTTAAGATGGACTCCAGTTAATTTTAATGCAAATTTTGTTCTGTTTACAGCCATAGGAGGAAGACGCCGTAGTTAAGTAAGTAGTGTGTTGGGTCAAAGCCCACTACAGACATCTTGAACACAATGAAATACGAAAAAAATATTTCAGCGGCGACTTCCCCTCAACTGTTTTTTGGTAAGAACTTTGGTAAAAACTTTGAGGGGAAATAAAATTGCCATAAAAACTTTCCTCACAAATCTCTCGCTTGGAGTCGGCTTTAAACAGCAGGTCCTGCATCCCTTATAAATAAAACTAACACACACAACAATAGTGTAAAAAGCTAGGTTGTAATCCTGACTAAAGAGTTGTAGTGACCAACGAAGTACGCAAGAGAAAGGAAAGAGGAAGTAGTGCGCTAATGTTAAATTTGAACGTATTTATGCTGTAAGTGACAGAAAAAAAATTCAGCAGGAACAGCATTCCCCATACGAGAAATGCGGTTGAAGAAAGAAATAATTTTTCTGCAATACATTAGGCGTTCCACTGGCCAATCGAACATGAACAAATGTGCTGTAGAAGGAAGACGTGTTCAACATAAAAATCTGTGGTTTACGGTAGTAAATAATAACAATAGAACAGTGATACATGAATTATATAGAGTTGGATGGCCTATCAAGAAGCGTTAAAATAGACTTCCAAGCACCGGGCTATGCATTAGAATTGTGAACGCATTAACCCTGATTTTAATGTTCAAGAGAATTGTCAAGTCAGCGAGGAAAAACAAATTCGAATGTGGAAAAGTGGATCCTGTTTACAGAATTATTGAGGCCCCTTAGAAAAGAATTGATTGGAGCTGTAGAGTTGTATAGCCTCAATACGTATTAAGTTTGAAATACCTCTGTGTAGGCCAGAGATCAGCAATGAGTATTCAAAAAGATGAGTAAAATCGAATCATACTCATAATTTCTGTTACTTTATACGCACTCATACTTATTTTAATATCATGGAACCTCCTCTATTTATATTCAAAGTTTGAAGTACTCATCGTATTCATACTTAACAACACGTATGATGTTTTTGATTTCGACTCTCCATAGGTCAACATACAACGAAGCACAAAATAAGTATGATTCGAGTATGAACGCTCTGTTCTGCTTGCTTCTTTGTCTTTTTTGCTTATGTGCCTTATTCCTTTTTTTGTAAATGGAAAAACAACGAAGACGACTGTAAATTTTGATGAATGATTCAAGTCACTCGAATTATTTATAAGTATTCTAAGAGTATGAAAGTAAAGTAAATGAATCTAATCTAAGCTTATGAATCAAACATATTTCGAATGGTATGAGTTTGATGTCAACGTTGTACGCATACTCATTGAAACCTGTACTTATAAATCTATGTTGTAGTGAGGATGAACGAATCAGAGTAGTGAAGTTAAATTTCGATATTGTTGACTCACTTGTATTCAAAATTTCATGAGTGTTTATGAGTAGAGTAAAAACGATTCATTGCTGATCTCTGGTGTAGGGCTATTGCTGCAGTTTAAATCAGTTGCCCGTTTAGAGGGTTTGTGTCTTGCAATTTGTTGTCCTCTTCTTTAAGAAGTACAAACAATTAAGCGCAGATATCAGACTTTCGGAAAGTCTAGGACTGCCACTTAATCTATATTCTACACTCTCTTCATGGCTTTTAGTTGGCAGTTTCTTGTCGAGTTTACTTAATTGATCGTTATCGAGATATGGGCCAATAAGCTTTCAATATCTATTGATTTTGCTCAAACCACATTTACATTCTGCGTTAATCACACGGCCTTTGTACTGTAACTCAGAAAAGATTTTCAAAACACGTTTGTTATTTCGCCTTTAGGGCGGACAGTGTAATTGTATTGTTACGAAAATGAAGAATCTAGATACTGGTGTTTTGCGTTTACATCACTTAACATTAAAATGGTAAACAAGTAAACAAAAATGCAACAACAAACACCACAAAAAAAAACGGTAAACAAGTAAACAAAAATACAACAACAAACACCAGCAAAAAAAAATGGTAAACATACATACATACATAATTGGTCATTACAACCCTTCAGTCAGGATTACGACCTAGTTTCTCACACCACTTATGTTGTGTGTGCTAATTTTATACATGAGAGGCGGGACCTACAGTTTAAAGTCGACTCCGAACGACAGTTTTTTGAGAAACTTTTCATGGCAATTTTATTTACTCTCAGAGGTTTTGCCAGAAATCTGCTGAGAGGAAGTCGCCGAAGAAATACTTTTTGTATTTTGTTTTGATGTCTGGCCTGGGGTTTGAACCCTGGCTTTACGTCTAATAAGCCAACACACTACCAACTAGACCACGGCAACTGGTAAACAAGTAAACAAAAATACAACAACAATCACTACAAGAATAAATGTAAACAAAATACATAAACAACAATAATGAAACAACAATGTTTACATTTATAGAGATTGCGAGAAGGCGAAGTCATGAAGATTCGCCTTCAAGAAGATTCATCAGGCTGTTTACTCTGCCATGTAAAAGGCAAAGCAAAGCAGGCGACTGAGTTAGCAAAGTTCAGTCAGTCTTATGTGAAGAGGCGTTGCGTTTGATTAGAGTAATCGTGGTTTGAAGATCTCCGTTACAAAGATCTGTCGAATAGTTGTCTGGTAATTGTTATTGTTTATACAAAGGATATAAGCAGAGGAATAATAAAGAGGAGCAATTGTTGTTGTTTACATCAAGTTGTGAACAGTGGCACACAGAATTGTGTGAATAATAAAGAATTTTAATTAAAATTAAACAAAATTTTATTTTTATTTTATTTGCAATCTGCGAGCTCACATTTCAAACGCTTTTATAAGGTAAAAACGTAACAGTATTTTGAATTTTATTATCACATTAATTAGCCACAAATTGAAACACTTCTTACCTTTAAATCTCTGCAACTATAAAAGATTATCAATGATAGGGAGGGCTAGGGCCCTAAGGGGTAAACTTAACGGCAGTTATAATCATTTCAAATGCGAATAGTAAGAAAGTTTAAGTAGATGTAGCACACATACACCACCCAAACTAACCGCCAAAAAAAAAACAAAAAAAAAACAAAAACTTCAACGACAATAAACATTTTGTATTTTGAAAGAAACACTAAAGAAAAGAAATTGAAAGACAGACTTTCACACTCCATAAGAAATAGTGAAGCAACCCGTTTCCCGTTTGGAAATTATAGCAACAGCAACAGCAACCATTAGAGATGAGGAAGAAGACGGAGAGAAAAAACCAACGTATCTCTCGTAAATTTGAATTTTGAAAATATCGTCGTTATATTGTATAAATATTTTGCCTCGTCTTCTTTTAACGTTTTTGTTAATGAAGTTTCGGGGTTTTTGCTGCTGCTTCTCCTTCCTTACCATCTTTGGTTTTAGTTTTCCTTTATGCCATAATGTAACATGGGTTTGATAGCAAAGAATACAATTTTTATTCACAGATAATAAACGAAATACAAGTATTTGTTGTAATACCAACCTCTCCCCCTCTCCACCCCTCTTTAACACATTAAAATAGTCGTTATAATAGAGAGGAGCCTCTCTAAGGGGCCAAAGGAAAGAAGAAAAAGTTTGTGGAGAGGGCACAGGAAGTAAATGTAACACAACTAAACAAAAACTAATGCCTTTAAGTAGCATTTGAATGCTTTATAGCAGCCAGAAGGCGATCAAAACTTTAACTCACACTATTACACTAAGCAGCAGCAGTAAATGGGGAGGGTAAGTGGCAAGGCGTTACCACTACTTGGAACAACACAAAGACCCAAGGAAAACATTAATCTATAATAGCTGGGGCCATTATTATTTTATTTTATTTGGTTTCATTTCCTATACCATTCTTGTGTGTGTGCAAGTGCGTGTGTGTGTATCAATATTAGCCCATCTGTGCAATGGAAGTTTTTCCGCTCCCTTCCCTTTCCCTTTCCTTTATAATCTGCCTGTAAAATTTTTTTAATGGGAATTAGAATATCAATGAAATGGATTTCTATACGCTTTGCAAAACGTTCGTTTGTACTAAGGAAAGTTCTTTAATGATAAAAAAAAGTTTTTGTTTTAATGTCCACACAACTATTTTGAACATTATAATCGTATCGATTTAATTAGGCAATGAATTGTACAAGACAGGGGGAGGAAAAGAATCATGAAAACTTTATTAAAAAGGCCAAGCCATATAATCAAGGGAACCTAAATATGCTTTAACATTGGCAGCTTGGGTTGCTTTATGATCACAAAAAATCACTTGTTTCGAGCAAAACTCGGAGAAGCTACATAGGCATGGTTAGGGTGACCACTAGTCATTGCCGGTCATGCGATCAAAATACATCCTCCTCACCAAGACGTTTGCGTAAGCAGTTATGAAATGAAAAATATTGTTCCCTTTTTTACCTTATAAAAACGTTTAAAATATATTGTTACGCAAATCGAAACGACCTAACATCGTTTAACATTAAAAACGATAAACAAAAGCCACACGATACAAATACACACTAACACTAAGAATACAATGAACGTGTTGATTATCTAAAGCTGCACACACACATCTGTACAACGAACCTGGTTGCAGCTGGTACCAACAACAACATGAAATGAAGTAAACCAGCTACGACATGTGTGAAGACGCGTTGCGGTTTGAACGTACAAGTGGTATTGCTTGCAAAAACGTTGTAAGCAGAGAAGATCTAACGAACAGTTGTTAGTGTTAACGCGAACAGAAGTGTGAAATAGAATTGTGTACAAGCAAATTATTGTTGTATCGTTAAGTTGTATGCGGTGGCACACAAAAGTAGTGTAAAGAATAAAGAGAGTTTAACTGAAATTAAACACATATTTGTTTTTACTTGGTTTGCAATTAACGAACTCATATTTAAACGTTTTTAAAAAGGCAAAAACGTAACAATATGCTCATAGATCTTATATATAAAAATGAATGTGTGTTTATTTGTTTGTGGGTTTGTTTGGCTGGATCGATTTTTTTTTTGAAATTTTAACAGTACCTTTCTGTATGTCTGGAAGGAACTATAGGCTACCTTTTATTTTAAAACTTCAAGTAGGCGAGGTTCCACGCCTACATACCCATATAAAAATGAATGTTTGTTTGTATGTACCATATAGAATCGTAAACTGTGCATTGGATCACGTTACGATCTTTAGCAAAGTTGTTGCGCATGAGCCGACGAAGGTTTCTAAGCTGGTATGGCCAATTTCCGGGAGGTGGTGCCACTGAAAATTACTCAAAACAAATTATATCGTAAACTGTGAATTCTTTAACAAAGCTGTTGCGCATGAGTCGACGGAGGTTGGTGCGACTAATTTACGATGGATGGCGTTACTGAAAATTATTCAAAATGAATGACAAGCAATTGGGCGACCTATTGCTATTCATATTGCGACCTCAAGCACGGACGAAAATAGCCTCAGAATCAGACGAGCATTGAGATTGGAAAATCTTCGAGTATATGCCGCTGAGACCCGTTCGCTTGAACCATTTGAACAACGAGAAGTGAGATTAGAAACTGATCGAATGCATACAACTCAGGCCTGTTCATCTGAATCATCAGGACAACGGGAAACAAAATCAATAAAATGATTCAAAATTAATTGAACATTTGTGTAATGTCTCTCCTTCAAATTTACATGAGTTGGTGGCGCAGCAACACTATCCAGCTAGTTGCAAGTAAAATAAAAAATAAATTTTGTTTTTAATTTTAATTAAAATTCTTTATTATTCGCTTAATTCTGTAAGCCACTGTTCACAACTTGATGTAAACAACAACAATTGCTTTTCGTTGTTATTCCTTTGCTTACACCCTTTGCATAAACAATAACAATTACTGGATAATTACTCAACAGATCTTTGTAATGGAGATTTTCAAACCATGATTACTTTCTTCAAACACGGTTTCAACATTACAGTTTCCCATTTATGTGAAGCTATTCCCATGGGTATAATTTTCCTAACGGTTGGCTATCATTAGCAACTGAAAACTATTCAGAGAGAGAGAGAAAGAGAGAGAGTGGCCGTGTGCCATTAAGACAATTTTTAGTTGCTTTTTCGCCTTCTCGATAAATCATTCGGTTGTTTAATGTTCCCGTTTTCGTTCTCTAGCCCTTCGTTTTTTATTTCGTATTACATTTTAACTGTTGTTGTTACCTCCATTGGTTTTCAAGCAGAAGCATAAAATAAATAAATTTAGAAGACGATGCAGAACAATAGAAAATGGAGTGGCAATGGTAAGGCTGGCTGGATGGCTGGATGGCTGGCTGGCTGCTACTTTAATATCAAGGCCATTCCGTTGGCTATAAACGTGTATATGTATGTATGTATGTAACGTCAGTCTTGACCACTTTTTTTCGAGAGTTTTTCTTTTTTTGTATTTTCTTTTGCTTGTAGATTTATGTGTGGCGATTATTTCTAAGTTTTCTTATGCTGTTGCCCTTTAGACGTCTTCTTGCCGTTTGTTAAGCTTTTTTATTTTTAGTTTTGCTTCTGTATGAACAATACTAACCCCTGCCTATCCATATCTCGCTCGGCGGGCAAAAGCTATAATAGAAGACCAACAAAAAAGGCAAAAAAAGGAGCACCAAGTAGAACAAAAAGGTTAAATCCGGGCTATTTGGGAAGTCTTTTAAAATAACCAAGGCTTGTGTTTTTATTTTTAATTTCCCTACCCCCCCAGTACTTTTAACCAAATTCTAAAGCATCCTTCGCCGGCGTTATTATTTTTTTTTGCATTTTTTTTTATTACGGCGTTCATCGTTTTCTTGTTTCTTTTGCTCATTATCACAACGTTTCCCCCCCCCCCCCCCCCATTTTTTAGACTCTATTCTCTAGTGCAAGTCTTAATATTTTTTCTTGTTCTTCTTTGTTGCTTTATTCTTTATTGTTTTGTTGTTGTAATTGTATTTTGTTTAGTTTTTCGTAAAAAAAAAGAAATAATTTTTTATGGCCCTGATTTGATTCACAAAAAACTAAAATAATGGCTTCTTTTCATTTATATCCCACTGAGTTGAACACACACACAGTCATATAGATACACATATACACCCATACATATACACATATTGTCGAATTATTTAAGAAGAGCCCGACATAAATTTTCTTTTTCAAAAAAAAGAAAGAAAAAAAGAAAGAAAAAACGAGGAGAAAAAGCCGCTTATAATAGAATAAAATAGAAGGCAATTCTAAAGGAATTTTTTTTTTTAATTTTCTCTTGGCTTTTTTTTTTTATCGATTTCTATTGAAATCTAAGCATCAGTGGCCAAAAGCGAGTAAAATGGGAACATCTTTTAATTCTCTTTTTTTTTGTTTCTTCATCTTCTTCTTGTTTTTTGGAAAGACTGGTTGGTGGTCTCTGATGATGGATGGCTGGAAGGACGGCTGGATGGTTGGTTGGATCATTTGAATGTCGCTGTAATTATGATTTGATTAGTTTTCGAATGAGAATTGATTTGTAATGATTGTTGTGTTGCTTCAAAGCTAAAAGGCAATGTGAGTGAAGAGGAGAATAATTAGAAAGAGAAAATTGCTTTGCAGACTTAAAATGGAAACAGAATTCTAAACAGCAATGAGAATGTCTAAGAAGAGTGTAAGCTAAAGTGAAGGAATACTGAATTTTTATAGATACTAGCAGTACCCTGCGCGTGTTGCTGCGCCACCAACTAAAATAAATTTGAAGGAAAGACATTACACAAATGTCCAATTAATTTGGAATCATTTTATTGATTTTGTTTCCCGTTGTCCTGATGATTCAGATGAACGGGCCTGAGTAGTATGCATTCGATCAGTTTCTAATCTCACTCCTCATTGTTCAAATGCTTCAAGCGAACGGGTCTCAGCGGCATATACTCGAACATTTTCCAGTCTCAATGCTCGTCTGATTCTGAGGCTCTGTTGTTCCATGCTTGAGGTATAGGTCGCCCAATTGCTTGTCATTCATTTTGAATAATTTTCAGTAACGCCATCCATCGTAAATTAGTAGCACCAACCTCCGTCGACTCTTGCGCAACAACTTTGTTAAAGAATGCACGATTTAATTGATTTTAAGTAATTTTCAATGGCGCCACCTCCCGAAAATTGGTCATACCAACTTAGAAACCTTCTTCGGCTCATGTGCAACAACTTTGCTAAAGATCATAACATGATCAAATGCATAGTTTACGATTCTATAAGGTACATACAAACAAACATTCATTTTTATATGGGTATGTAGGCGTGGAACCTCGCCTACTTGAAGTTTTAAAATAAAAAGTAGCCTATAGTTCCTTCCAGACATACAGGAAGGTAGTGTTAAAATTTCAAGAAAATCGGTCCAGCCGTTTAACCGTCTATAGACTTCAAACAAACCCACAAACAAATAAACACACATTCATTTTTATATATAAAATAGGGTCCAATGAAAAGAGGGGATATGACGTCATACTACTATCATCGTAAAAAAATATTGAAAGTTTATCAATTTCAGCGATAAAAGATTGAAAATTGAAGTGAAACTAAGCAGAAAAACTCAAGACTCCTACAGATCATTATGTCTACAATAAGTAAACATACAGAATGAGCCTATATTAATACCTGCTTATTCTGCTGTAAGGAATGAAGAAAACAACGCATTCTCTCACCACTGGGTAATGCTGGAGCTTAGAAGACAGCTCTGCAAACTATTTAAAGAGCTGGAGCCCGCTCTGCATCGATGTTACTGATAGTCGAATAAGAAGATTTCATCATTACAATCATTTAGTCAGGAATGAAACCATAAACAAAAGCCACACGATACAAATACACACTAACACTAAGAATATAATTTACGTGTGGATTATCGAAAGCTGCACACACACATATGTACAACGAACCTGGTTGCGCCTTGTATCAACAACAACATGTATGTGACAAAAGGGGATAGAGAACATAAGCAAAGTACACAAACAACAATGTATTAGCAATAGAGCTCTGGAGAAGGCGAGATCACGAACCTTCCACTTCAAGAATGTTCGTTAGACTGGTTGTGTCGGACTATAAAAGCGCTGGACAAAGCAGGCAGCAGTCAGTTATAATTCAGTCAGCCTTGCGTGAAGACGCGTTGCGGTTTGAACGTACAAGTGGTATTGCTTGCAAAAAGGTTGTAAGCAGAGAAGATCTAACGAACAGTTGTTAGTGTTAACGCGGACAGAAGTGTGAAATAGAATAGTGTACAAGCAAATTATTGTTGTATCGTTAAGTTGTATACGGTAACACACAAAAGTAGTGTAAAGAATAAAGAGAGTTTAACTGAAATTAAACACATATTTGTTTTTACTTGGTCTGCAATTAACGAACTCATATTTAAACGTTTTTAAAAAGGTAAAAACGTAACAATATCGATTTAGAACGATTGTTAATGACAATTTTATTTTAGCTTTTGTTGGAAATCGGTTGCGAGAAAGTCCCCGAAAGAAATATTGTTTGTTATGTTCGTGATATCTGACCTGAGGTTTGAAACACGGCCTCACGTTCTGTAAGCAAACAGACTACCTTCCAGACCTCTTGTTTTATCGAATAAGCTCCAGCTGCCATAAAGTGCTTTAAAAGTCCCAGTTGTGCATTTCGTGGTCTAGTCAGATCGACAACTCTTACCATAAACAGCATATGGAAACAATTGAATATCGTTGAGAACTGAAAGAAGGAAAAAGGAAGCGCAAACCAATTCACATGGATGACTCGTTTGATGAGAGAGGCTTGGTAAAAGTCTCATCACCACTAAGATGGCAAACTTGTCAGCGATTGATTGTAGAAATTGTATCAGTGCTGCCTTCAATGTCATTCTGCACTTGCTGTACATGCTTCACATTTTATTGCTTTTAACTCAAAAGACAACTGATCTTAGAGCACTGGGTTTCCGCAAGCAATCTTTTGGCGGATCTTATTCCTTCTGTGATGCAATGGGTCACAGATCTACTCATCTGCGAAATGTATTTTACTGGATAATTGAGGAATAGAGAAGGATGGATTCAAGAAGGCGTACGCAGTAAGCCCTTGTATTTCCTCTGAATCTGCCAATTTTGTAGCCTACTTTAGATTATCTAAGATGCCTAGATTATTTGGAGGTTCTGCAGGCAGAACTAGTAGTTTTTTTGATAAACAATCTGCTATCAGTGCTTTGCCGTCGCCTAATATCAATTGGATTCTAGTTCTTTGACGTAAGAATTGTCATGAGGCTTCAGAGTAGTACATGTAACATTTCTGCTCATCTAGGGGGAATATGTAATTTTTTTCGAGAGAGTTAACCGAATCTGTACATAAGCCTCACTTAGGTTCTTGGTTACAAGCTTTCGTCATATGCCTTTGGCCGCTTAGGTCCGATCCAGTACAATTGCAATCCTCGTGCCCTGTGGCGAAGCACGTAAAACATTTTCTGTTCATTTTGTAACGCCTTGCTCTCATTCTACTCTATCCAATTTTTATTGCATCGACTTCCAAAAGGTCCTCGGCCTCTTTTGATGACATTGTCACGTACGCTTGCACCAATTCTTTGCTGTTCGATTTCGATTTCGATTCTAATCTTTAGATCCATTCATCAAGGCAATCAACGGTCTCCGGTGGGTTGACGTACTTGAGGCACTGAGAACAAAGTTCACTGTTCCCGGTTACCTACAGGAGATCATCCGGAGCTACTTACGAGATCGTGAGCTTATTTACGATACGAGCCAAGGACGAAGGAGAAAACAGGTTACGTCTGGTGCAGCTCAATGATCAATTCTTGGCCCTGACCTATGGAACATAACATATGATGATATCTTTCGCAGTGAGATGCCAGATGACGCACATCTTGTTGGATATGCCGATGACGTTGCGGCTATAATTGTGGCTCGGAATGTCGAAGACGCTAAAAGGAAGGTCAACCAGGGCTTCAGGACAGAGGACTCAGGCTCGCAATGGAGAAAACGGAGTTGATACTTCTTACGAGGAACTGTATACCGCTGGAAATCGACATCACGACATGCGACACCACTCTGACGACGCGGAAAGTGGTCAACTACCTTGGCATTCGACTGGACCCCAGACTGACGTTCTGGGCTCAGATACAACGCGCTGCAACCAAGGCAGCTAAGGTTACCCCCTTACTTAGCGGGCTTATGGACAATATTGGTGGTCCTATACAGAGCAGACGCAGATTAATGATGGCAATAACGGACTCTATTCTGCTTTACGGCAGTGAGATCTGGCCGGAGGCATTGAAGGTCGACTGTAGAAGGAAAATCTTATCATCGATACAACGAACCGCTGCACTTAGAGTGGCATCGGTGTATAGGACTGTATTTAAGTCAGCACTACTGGTAATCAGTGGTGTAATACCTGTAGGTTTACAGGCAAGTGAGCGAAAGAGAGCGTGGGAGGCTAAAAACGTGCACGGAGAGACAGTAAATGTCGACGACGCCAGAAAGCGGACCATACAACAATGGCAAGAGGAATGGAACACATAGGCGAGTGGCAAAACTTCTCCCAGATATTACCCGCTGTATGGAGAGGAAATTTGGTGAGGTTAACTACTATTTGACACAACTGTTATCTGGACACGGTTATTTTTGTAAGTACCTGTTTAAAATGGGGAAGGTAACACGACTAAATTGCATCTATGATGATGCATCGGTTGATGATGCGGAACACACCTTCTTTCATTGTGAGAGATGGAGATTGGAAAGAAGGAATCTTGAGGCCAAAGTCGGCGTCTGTACTGTCGAGAACTTCTGCGATGTAATTCTGAACAGTGACTTGGATGAGAGAAGTAGAATGGACGTTTAAACACCTTCTCGGAATTCGTTACGCAATCCGGACGTGGATATGGATATGAAGGGGCGAAATGGCCGACGAACTTCAAATCGAAATAATACCACAGTAGTTCCGGAGTGGGCATAGGAGTCCAAAAGAGGAGGGGGAGATTTGGTGGGTGAGGGCCCCACACAAGGGGGACTGTGACGACTATCCCTATTGTGCGGTTAGGTACATTTACTCCTCCTCAGCGTAAGAAAAAAAAATCATTAAGGCAAAAGCTCAACATAACTCAGTCTTACGTTTACAGTCATACTTCCAGTACAATGTATGGTAATAATTAGACGAAGTTTTGCTATGTCTTGTTAGATTAGATTTCAAAATTCTGTGGTGATTCCGTCCATAAGATTTTACAAATTCGTTAGGCGATCAAACGCATTTATTACCATCCCTCTTTGGGTAAACATAGTAATGGGTGATTTTTTAAGAGCTATAGGAAAATTTTTCAAAAAAAAAATACACATAAAATTCAGAAAAATGCATGAAATCTTTATTTGGATCGATACTACGGTTCATATAATTTAATGTTTGAAGATTATTTCATGCCTGCGACTGCGCCTCAAATGGTCCATCCGCTTAATCCAATTTTGGCATAGTTTTTCCAACATTTCGGCCGGTATCTCACGAAAAAATGCTTCAATGTTGTCTTCCAATGCGCCAATTGAAACGGGCTTGTCTGTATAGACATGAGCTTTAACATAGCCCCACAAAAAATAGTCTAAAGGCGTTAAATCGCACGATCTAGGCGGCCAATTGACCGGTCCCGAACGTGAATTGAAATGTTCACCGAACTCGCCTCTCAATAAGTCCATTGTTACGCGTGCTGTGTGGAATGTGGCACCGTCTTGTTGAAACCACATGTCATGCAAGTCAAGCTCTTGCATTTTGGGCAAAAAAAGTTGGATATCATCTCACGGTAGCGCTCACCATTCACAGTTACGTTACGATTCGCAGCATCTTTGAAGAAGTACGGTCCAATGATGCCACCAGCCCATAAACCGCCACAAACTGTGACTTTTTCTGGATGCATTGGTAGCTTTTGCAATGCTTCTGGCTGACCTTCACTCGAAAATCGACAATTCTGCTTAGTTTTGTATACATTGAGCCAAAAATAAGCTTCGTCGCTGAACACAATTTTTCGATAAAGAAGTGGATCTTCGGCCAACTTTCCAAGAGCCCATTCACGAAAAAATTCTGCGTTGCGGTAGGTCGTTCGGCTTCAATTCTTGCACCAGCTGTATTCTGAAAGGCTTCACACCTAAATCCTTCCGTAAAATTTGCCACGTTGTTGAGTAACAGAGGCCCGATTGCTGCGAACGGCGACAAATCGATAATTGATGGTCATCATTAACACTGGCCGCTACAGCTGCGATATTTTCTTCTGTTCGCACTCTACGTAAGCGTGTTGGTGGTTTAATGTCCAACAATGTAAATTTGGTGCGAAATTTAGTCACAATAGCCCGAAAAGCCGCTTCAGTGGGTCGATTAAACTGACCATAAAATGGAAGAAGCGCGCAATGAACTTTCTTAACAGAGCACGCATTTTGATAATAAAATTCAATGATTTGCAAGCGTTGTTCGTTTGTAAGACGATTCATGGTTAAATTATGGACCAAGCTGAAGATGTTTAACAGTGAAACAAAACCCGAAACGTGCGTGAGCTGTTTAAACCAGTGTTGGCAAAAAGGTAATAGCTTAAAAAATCACCCGTTACATGCAATAGTGTATGCTTTACCTGTAGGGTTTCGTCTTTCATTTCATTGTCACGAATAGTTGAATGTCCACGAATCTATGCAAGTCTAACTGACTGATTGGATGCAAATATTTTAAATTATACTTTTGTGGTCTAGAAAATGTTTTCCATGTTTAACTATTTCACTTTATTTGCCATTCTGTTGCCAGCCTCTTAACATTTCTTCTATGGAAATAAACTCCATGAAAAGCATAAAACTTAAATCTTTTTTTAGTACCATTAACAGCTGCTCTATACTGGGGACTACTCTACCAACTAAAACATTAAAAATCCATGTGATTTATTATTTGCCGAGTACTGGAGTTGTAAATTAAAATTGTTTTGGATTAGAATTCGTTGCCACTTACTTACGATGGCGTTTTTTTATGGGTGTGTTTGTGTGTTGCTTTAGTTTCTTTAGGCAGAGTGTGGCAACAAATATTTACGATTTCTATGTCACCTCTGGTAATACATTTTTGCACACAAATACAGACACAAACACAAAGCATAGCACTGTAATACTATTGTTGTTGTTGTTGCCTTAATGACTCTTTCTCTCTCTCTCGCTATGTGCTTTAAGACAGTCAAATGGGTTCCTTTCTAAGCTTTGTTTTGGCAAAAATTTTGTTTGTATTTGAATATTTGGTGGGTTGTTGTTGTAAATTTTATTGTTATTGTTTTTGTTGCTATAAATTTATAACATTATAACTACTTTTTAAAAGTGCCACAAATGTTGCAACCAATACACATACACACGTACACAGAGATATACTCTTTCTTCTTCGGCTGTAGTTTTCCCCTGACACACACACACAACAATATATTCGCTTATGCTGCTAAAAAAACGTCTTTAATTTTATTCTTCTTCTTAATGCTTACAAAATGCTGTATGGAAATCTGTGTGTGTGTGTGTGTGTTTTATTTATAAAAAACTGGCATAATTCTTCTCTTTTTTCTCCCTCATGTTGTTGTTGTTGTTGTTGTTGCCTTCAATTCATTTTTATTTTTTCTAAATTCTTTAACATTTTTTATCGCATTCTTGTGCTAGAAAAATACGTACGAAAAACGCGAAAGAAAAAAAAAACGCAACGAAAATTTTCTTTAAGCGCCAAACCAAAAGCAGCCAGTTTTGAAGGAAGTTAAACTTATAACGGATAAAAAGAAAAATTATAAATACAACAACAACAACAACAACAATAATAATAACAACAGTTACGAAATAACAAAACAAAAAATGAAGAAGAAGAAAGAAAAAAAAAACGAACGCAAATTATATCATAACTTATATAGTGTGTGCGCCATCTGGGATTTAGTTGCTTCGGTAATAATTCTTTCCTTTTACTATGAACATCATCATGATGATGACAATGACGATGATGATCACCATACACAAATACACAAACACTACGACATAGACGAACGACATAGACATTGAGCACAGAAACAAAACAACAACAACTAACCGTAAAGGGAAGGTAGGGAGGTTAAGCAAAGATTTTGTCGTCTTTTTCCCTTTTTTTTTTGTCTCGATGCAAAGCTGTTTAAAAGAAGCTGCTGCCGCTTTCACAAACTGCCATTGAAAAAAACTGAAAATCTTTCTAAGAAATTGTGTTTTAATAAAAGGAGGCAACTTGTACTTGTATTTCCTTCTTTCAAGAGCAACCCCCCCCTCAAATGGGTAGGTGTTAGAGATGGTGGTGGTGGTGGTGGTGGCAGTGGTAGTGGCGGTATAGGGATAGTGATGGTATAAGTAGTGAAAACGATTACAACAATAGCGAATAAATATGCAAAAGAAATGGAAAATGTTTTCTAATAAATTTACTTTATGTATGTTGCCGAAATAAAAAAGCAAGCAAAACATTTAAAAGAGTGCATTGATCGGATTTATAGTAACTAGAAAGTATAGAATAGGATTAGCGCTCTTCGGGTGCCCATATTTGCATTATTTTTCTGTCCTTCACCCACATGACATTGACAAAAAGGGTTACATTGCCATGCTGTTTGAAATTTCTTCGAAGTAAAGACTTCAACAAACACGCTCAACTAGCTCAGCTAGCTGAAGCAAACAGTCGGGCTTTATAGAGACACTTTTCATAATGTACGGGAGGTAATAGTTCTTTCAGTTTATCACTGCTTTGTGTAGTCGCCCTAGTCTAGCAGGTAGTGTGTTGGCTTATTAGTCGTAAGGCCACGATTCAAGCCTCAGGCCAGACATCTCCAACCAAACGAAGTATGAAAAAATATTTCTTCGGCGACTGCCTCTCAGCAGATTTCTGTCAAAAACTCTGGGAGTAAATAAAAAAGATTACCAATGAAATGTTTCTCAAGAAACTGTCGTTCAGAGTCGCCCTTAAACTGTAGATGCCGATATTCATGTATAAAAATGGACGCACACAACATAATGGGCGTGAGAAGCTAGGTTGTAATCCTGACTGAAGGGTTGTAATGACCAATTATGCATGTATGTATGTGTGTATGTGTCATCTCCGTGTGGTAATAAAAAAACCTATTCATGTTTGAAGTCCCGGTGTTCAAACCTAGGTATCTGAATAGCCTATTCCAGTATTCGAATATCGAGTCGTCTAGTCGTGCCTTGCGCTGTATAGTACTCCCTCAAGCTTTATACTGTATCCCTTTAATGTCTCTTCAAAGTCTATTGCCGTGACAAACTTCAGGATGCTGCTCGGTGTTAAGGATGAACTTTTTTTACCAGCAGCTTGATATACACTCCGGTGTTTCTTGATGTTCTATGGAGAATTGACGCTTATAATTTCAGGAGAAGTTGTTACTTGTAACTTCCATTCATTGAAAAATCGTTTTCAGTAAAGATTTCATTAAAAATTGCCATATGACTGGAGCTTGAGATTTAAGCTTTGATCAAAAGGCTTTTGGAAGAAGAGCCTACTCATGTTCTTTATACCTAAACGTTAAAGCCCCACGATACTTTGTTCGATATTTTTCTCGCATTCAATTCTGGCGCCGAGAATACACTCTGAGAATACACTCTGTAATCTTTGAGATTTCTGATGTCCAAACAAGTCTCTTATGGCATCTGACTAGAAAGCCCAGTAAACTTATTCATATCTGAAGTCGCCGTGGTTTAGTAGGTAGTGTGTTGGCTTATTAGACGAAAAGCCAGGGTTCGAGCTCCAGGCCAGACATCAAAACAAAATACAAAAAGTTTTTCTACGGCGACTTTCTCTCAGCAGATTTGTGGCCAAAACCCTGAGAGTAAATAAAATTGCCATGAAAAGTTAATCGAAAAAACTGTCGTTCGGAGTCGACTTTAAACTGTAGGTCCCGCCACTCATGTATAAAATTAACACACACAACATAAGTGGTGTGAGAAACTAGGTCGCAATCCTGACTGAAGGGTTGTAATGACCAATTATGTATGTATGTACCTATCTGAAGACAGTAATCCTGCTTGACAGAATAGTAGCTCCTGTGGCTTTGCAAATTCCCCATGACGTTTGTAACAAAAATACTGAGTCTCTGTTTTGTATGCGGAGTAGAGAATTTGGTTTTTGGATCCACTACTGTTCACAGAACTATAGGATTACAAGTCGTTTTCAGTCTTGATTTGCTGAGACTTCACTTTCTCACAAAAACTTCTTTTACAAGAGGTCTTTATTCATTCCATTTCAAGTAATCATTGGAATTTTCAATCTTAGTCTGCAGGGTATCAACCAACAAGACTGTCTACAGGGGGATAAGTAGAGCTGACAGTGTAAGGGAGTCGATACAAAATGGGCCTTAACAGGTGTTTTGCTTTTACATTGCTTAACATTACAAACAAAACCTACGAAAACATAACAATACAAGTAAACAATCTTGTTGACAAATTATCGTTATCAACCAACACCAGCATAAAAAGAAAGGTGAAGAAGTAAACAAAAATGCACAAACAACACTAAAAGAATAAATGTAAACAAAATACACACACAACAATAATGAAACAACTATGTTTACATTTGTAGAGATTTCGAAAAGGCTAAGTCATGAACATTCGCATTAAAGAACATTCATCAGACTGTTTTCTCTGCCATATAAAAGGCAAAGCAAAGTTCAGTCAGTCTTGTGTGAAGACGCGTTGCGTTTGAAGAGAGTAATCCTGGTTTGAAAATCTCCTTTACAAAGATCTGTGGAACAATTGTTTAGTAATTGTTATTGTTTATGCAAAAGGTGTTTAGAGGGGAATAACTAAGAAGAGCAATTGTTGTTGTTTACATCAAGTTGTGAACAGTAGCACACAGAATTATGCGAATTGCAAAGAATTTTAATTAAAACTAAACACACATTTATTTTTATTTTATTTGCAAAGACTGGAAAGCGTTTTTTACCTTTAAGAAGGAGGACTGTCATCCTTCCTCTTGTTTTCAGTTTTTGGTTTTTCTTTTGCTTCTTATTTTAGTTGATTTCATAAAATTTTTATGGTTAAGCAAATAATTGCTTCGGTGTAATGATTTCATTACTTTATTGCTCTGCCTATTCGTTATTATCATTGTAGTTTTGTTATTGTTATAATTGTTATTGTTGTTGTTGTTGCGCATATTGTTACACAATTTTATTTCATTTTATTTTTATTTTTTATTTTTTTATTTCTGTTTTATTTCTGTATTATTTTTTAGAATTTTTTCTTTCTTATTCTCACTTGTTCTTTTGTTTTGTAGTGTTTGTGTGTGGTGGCATCTTTCCTTTTCTAGTTTGGGGAATACAAAACTTTCCTGTGGAGGAGCAGGAAAAAAGCGTTTTTCTATTCCCCAACTCCCTCTCACTCGACAGTCGACAATGTCTAGAGAGAGCGAGAGAAAAAACCTGGTTTTTCCGGTTAAATTAAAATTGAAAATTTAGAAAGGGGTGGGGAGCAGTGTGTTATAAAGTAGTACGTGTATGCAAAGACAAAAAGTTTTGGGCGATAAGAAAAATGGTGATGATAACAGCAGGAGGGAGGGAAAGCATAGCCGTGTTTAGGCTTTTAACGACAAACTATTTGAAAACTTTTCGCCAAGTAAGATGATGCCTGATGTTCTTGCTGTTGTTGTTGTTAAGATTTTCATTGTAATTTATAACATTGGCATTATGATGATGCTCAAATGCTAACAATTGTTAGTTTGTTAAACAGTCTAGCCTAGCTTTTGGCTTTGACTACTTTTCTTAACCTCTAATAAATACTCCTGTTTTTGTTGGCTTCGTTTTTCTCCTTTTTTTTAACCCGAAAAATGAAAAGAAAATTAGAAACAAAACTTGTAAAAATAAATTCCTTTTCATTGCTGTTCGTTCGTTTGGTTGACAAAAAAAAAAATGGCGCGCGCTCATCCTTTTGCCATCATTTTTTCCCCGAAAACACTTTATAAAAATAAAATAAAAAATTAAAAAAAAACAAAATGAAGTAAAAATTCTTTACTATAACAATTTGTTGTAGTTATTGTTGTTGTTTTAATGTGTATATGGGTTTTTGTTGTTGTTGTTTTTTTTTATGAAATAAAAAACGGCGAATATACAGTAAAAAAGGATTTTGAATTATTTTTCTAGAAGAGTATCATGATACATTTACAGAGGAGTCTGATAACATAGGGACACTTGTAAATACAAACGTCCTCTAATGTTGGCACGTTACATGCATACATACATAATTGGTCATTACAACCCTTCAGTCAGGATTACGACCTAGTTTCTCACACCGCTTATAATGCGTGTGCTAATTCTATACATAAGTGGACTTCGAACGATAGATTTTTAAGAAACTTTTCATGGCAATTTTATTTACTCCAAGAGAGTTTTAGCCAGAAATTTTCAGAGAGGAAGTTACCGATGAACTATTTGTTTATGCTTCGTTTTGTTGGTGATGTCTGAGGTTTGAACCTTCTAGACTATGGCGAAGGCAGTTAGGTTGAGAAGATTATCACCGAAGTTGATAGTATTTATAGTATGATGAAGGATTTCATCGTGCTAAACCCGTCTATTCTCAAGGCTTGTATGTGTATTTACGTTATTTCTTTATACTTAAGTGGACCATATAGGCATTAATCCAGGCTTACGTTAGTTGTGGCGGATTTAGTCATCACTTTTCGTCTCTTAAGTATGTGATAAGAAGATACTCTTTGCCTACTGCCATGTGGATTACAACCGTATAGGCTTCCCATTTCATTTTCTGATTTCAAAATGATTTGATTAGTGTTTCGCTACTATCCACAAGTGATTATTTGTAATTGTCATTGGCCAGGTTATACGTTGAATGTTTTGTAGACCTGCAGTCATAAAGGAGTCATCGTATTGTTACGAAAATGGAAAAATCAAGATACTGGTGTCTTGCTTTTACATTGCTTAATATAAAAATTGTAAACAAAAGCCACAAAAACAAAACAATGTAGTAACAAACCTGTTTACAAATTAACGTACTGCTTAATATAACAACAAACATCAGCATAGAGTGGTACACAAGTAAACAAAAATACAACAACAAACACTACAAGAACAAATGTAAACAAAAATACACAAACAACAATAATAAACGTAAACAACGATGTTAACATTTATAGAGATTTCGAGAAGGCGAAATCAAGAACATTCGTTTGAAGAGAGTAATCGTGGTTTGAAGATCTTCGTTACAAAGATCTGTCGAATAATTGTCCAGTTCTATTAGTAGTAGTGTGTTGGCTTTTTAGAAGCGAAACTGAGTGGCAAACCCCAGCACAGATATCTCGTACAAATCGAAATACGAAAAGAAAAACATTTTTTTTGCGGCCTCCTTTCGCATATACTTACGACTTCAGGAAACCCTCTTTGAGAAAAAGTTTAACGGAATGAAACTGCACGATCTCATTAATCTGTTTATAGTACCTCCATGCGAGATGACCACGCCCTCAAACTGCTTGTGTTGTATATCCAATGTGAGCAATGTGATACGTATTGCCGTCCTGTTGAGGCCACATGTCCCTGATGTCCATATCGTCAAATTCTAGTCAAAAGGAGTTGGAATCGTTAACCCCTAGTGTTCGTGATGATGGTAATGTCCTTCCTAATGAAAAGGTTTAACGGGATAAAACTGCACGATCTCAGTAGTGAGTTCACATTACTTCCACGTGAGATGACTATGCCCTTAAATTAGAGTTGGAATCGTCAACCCCTAGTGTTCGTCATGATGGTAATGTCCTTCCTAATGTTCCAATGTCGTCCTCAAAGAAATATTTAACGATGTTGCCGCCAATCGAAAATCCACACCAAACATTAGCTTTTACGGCATTCATTGGACACTTTTGGATCCCATGTGGATTGCTATTGTCTCAAGAAATTTTATTTCTTACGTATCCATTCATTCAGAAATGGCCCACATCACTGAGGATGATTTTTCGATGAGAACTAGGGTCAGTTTGCCAACTGCTCCTGAGCTCATTTAGCGAACACATTCTTGTCTGTTCCCTGATGATTTAACAAGCATACATACATATTTGGTTATTACAACGCTTCAGTCAGGAATACGACCTACATTCTCGCACCACTTATGTTGTGTGTCTTAATTTTATACATGAGTGGCGGTACCCGCAGTTTAAAGTCGATTCCAAATGACAGATTCTTTGAGAAACTTTTCTTGGCAATTTTAATTTTTAGCACTCAGAGCCTTTGCCAGATATTTGCTGAGAGGAAGTTGCCGCTTTGATGTCTAACATGGGGTTTAAACCGTGGCCTCATGTCTAATAAGGCAACAAAACTACCTACTAGACTACGACGGTGATTTGACCGAATAAATTGAGTAAATGACAACTAATTTGGCAGATGCAGCCTTAACAAGATGGCCGTTAGTAACTGTCAGAGTTCAGTCAAAGTTCTTGTTGGAATACCCCATAGATTGGTAAAATCTTTAGCGGTTAGAAGGATCTTTAAAGGATTTCTCTCACTCTCTTGACATACAGGAATATTTAATTTGAAGGCGAACTTCTTAACTTTAAGATTAACCACAGTATCTCTATTCCTATCAACAGATGGTTTGAACTCCTGTAATTCCCAAAATCTGTGCTTAAAGTGTGTGCGTGACATGCCGTTTTTGAAATAAATATTACGCGATTAAATTCATTAACGGCCTCAAAGGCTTGAAACTTTGTATGAAGCATCATAATCAGTAGATCAGTGGGAACAGAAATATTGCCCTGAAGCCTTCAATAAAATTTTATTTTGAAAAAAAACTTGTTATTATGTTACAAATTAGTAATCTTAACTGTCCCTTATTATTTGGCCACTTACTGTTACTATTTCGAATACCTTTAGAAAAATTGCTGCTCTGCGATGAGAAAAACTTTCATTTTTTTTCATCTTAAGAAACTCTGGAAGAAAAAAAGAAATGACTTCGTCTTGTACTTGTAATAGTATTTGTATTTATTGTTGTTGTTGTTGTTGTAAACGTCTTATCATGAAGGCATTCATCATCATCGAAAATGCCAACAACAACAGCAACAACGCGAAGAAAACAAGAAACAAAAAAAAATTATTGTGAAGCGCGTGCCAAACATGGGATTAAAAACATAAAAAAAACGAATAAAAGAAAAAAAGAAAAAGAAAAGAAAAATTGAAAATAAAAATGATGGAAACGAATAAATCCTGAATGAAGAAAAATGAGAGGAAAAAAAAATAAAAGAAAACGGAACTAAAATCTAAAATCGGTTAAAAATTATTTTGTAGTGGAGGAGCTCTTTACAAACGAACACTAACGAATGAAATGCTAAAACGGGGAGAAGTCTATGGCACATACAGAATGGGTAGGGTGTAGGCGGGTATGGTATTATGTGAGATTAAAAAAAAACACAAAAAATTGAAAACAAGTACAAAACGGAAAGCTTATGATCTTTTGAAGTAGATTTGCCACATGAGAACTTTGTATCGCATAATAACGGTGACATCAAATCAATAAATTCTTCAGTTAATTCCATCAAACTAAAGAGTAAATCTTAAAAAGATGACAGTGGAATATCAAAATAAATTGCTGTGGCTTCAGTTTAAAGCAAAGGCTTTTAACAAAGTGATTAAATTCTATTCTACAGCCAGCTTAACTTTGAGTATATTGTTACGAAAATGGAAAAATCAAGATACTGGTGTTATACTTTTACATCGCTTCACATTAAAATTATAAACAAAAGTTACAAAAACATAACAATGCAGCGAACAAACCTGTTTACAAATTATCGTACTGCTTAATATAACAACAAATACCAGCATAAAACAAATAGTAAACAAGTAAACAAAAATACAACAACAAACACTACAACAATAAATGTAAATAACGATGTTTACATTTATAGAGATTTCGATAAGGCGAAGTCACGAACATTTGCCTTCAAAAACATTCATCAGACTGTTTATCCTGCCATATAAAACGCAAGGCAACTGAGTTGTGAAGTTCAGTCAGTCTTGTGTGGAGACACGGTGTGTTTGAAGAGTATAATCGTGGTTTGAAGATCTCCATTACAAACATCTGTTGAATAATTGTCTACTAATTGTTATTGTTTATGCAAAGGGTGTAAACAAAGGAACACAAACAAAGCAATTGTTGTTGTTACATCAAGTTGTGAACACTGGCACTCAGAATTGTGCGAATGATAAAGAATTTTAATTAGAACTGAACACAAATTATCTTCTAAATTTTACAGAATTAGCACATTAACTTACGGCGGGTGCTGTAATAGTAGTAATGTTCGGTATCGTGTGCGAGTGGGCCCAGTCTTTCGAAATATTTTTGGTTAGTAGTCAAGTCAATAACATCTAGAATCTTCTGATCGTCAATAAGCCGGTCTTTGTTGACATATAAATGATAGATTTAGCTAGCTTAAGGCAAATTTTTGTTTATGAATTTGAACTCAAACTCGAGGTATCACAATGATAGTGTATAACAGAAGAAATTATTCTAATTTCCGCGCTTTAAGGCCCGAGTACTAAACTTTAAGAACTTTTAATAAATTCTTGTTGGTTAACAATTTTTCTAATTATTTTATTACAGTAAATGTTATATTTATGCCTTGTTATTACTATTATTTGTTTAAATAAATTATTAAAAAGCAGAAGAAGTAGAAGAAAAAGTGAAGAAAATCTTTATAAAATTATCTACACATGATGCGAAAGCAGCCTAAAAAAAAATTTAAGAAATTGTTGTGTGTGATATTTTATTGTCATAAAGAGTACAAATTACAAGACTACGACAGTCTTGTAATAAATGGTACAACATTGACTATTACTGGCACTTTTGTTACTTCTTCTACAACAGATTCATGTACATGAAATGGCAGTATTTAAAAGAATTAATTGTTGAAATATTAAAGCATTATATACACATGTTATATGTGTTAAATTTAATGTCATCCCCGATTTGAGAAATTTTTCATGACAATTTTATCTTACTCTCAGAGTTTTTGCTCAAAGATCGAATTTCGTTTTTGGTCTTAGCTAGGGTTTGAACCTCGCACTCTCATCTTATAAGCCAACTCACTACCTGATAGACAATGGCGAATATAATAATGTTCTACTGGCCTTAACCTATATCATCGTAATGTCTCCCGCAATCCTCATGCCTAGGCGAACTACAGATGCTGTTCTGCGTCAGTAAGGACAATTCCCTGCCTATTACATACATAACATAACTGGTCATTATAACCTTTTTGGTCAGGATTACGACCTAGTTTCTCACACCTCTTATGTTGTATGTGTTAAGTTTTGACATGAGATTCGTTTTGTTGGAGATGTCTGACCTGGGGTTTGAACCGAGGCCTCACGTCTAATAAGCCAACACACACTACTAGACTATGGCGGCAATTATTTGTCTATTATTTGATAAATATCGAGTTGTTTTCTTTTCTGATAATTTAACGCCACACAAGTTCGAAGCATGTGTTCTGTTGATTCGTTCTCTCCAACATGAAGTCCACAATTGGGCTTGAATTGGTCACTATTCTAAAAAGTGTGTAAACAATGCCCGTTTAAATGTCTATCAGACCACTTCTCACAGCCTGATGCATATCTCAAATCGCTTTTCATTCTAATCACCTAACAAAAGTTTAGATTGAGAGGAGTGTCCACCTCTCTTCGCCTTTCTTTTAGCCAAGTATATTCTTCCAATTCTCTCTTAAAACTCCGCTAAAAGATTCTGGTCTAATCAGCGTCGTAAAAGTTACCCTCTTTGCAATCTTATCTGCCTGCTTTTTTACCGCAAAGTCCCATATAATTTGGGATCCAACTTTTCATTCTATAAGATCGCTAGTCTATAGCATTAAAGCTGAGTGCTCGGTCAGATGCTTGACTATCAGAAAGTTTTACTAAGTTGCGTTCTGTGAAGTTCGTGCCCAAGTTGAATAGAGCATATCTTTCGAAGGCGTAAATTTTCGCTTTGTTGTTCTTTACGAATTTTTCCACGGGCTCTACTAGTGTTTCACTCTTAGACGAAATATCCCGTCTTTGTCACACTATTTATCGAACCATTTGTAAACTCTATTGGAAAAGTATGTAGTTGTAAAGCTTCTTTTTTTTAAATTGCAGAGTTTATTGACACTGTCACCAATCCTCGCGTTAAGTTTGTCTTTCATTACCTAACCCTACTACTGCTACTAATACTACTACTACTTCTACTACTATTACTATTACTGCTGCAACTACTGCTACTAGTACTACTACTGCTACTACTAATTTTAATACTGCTAATACTACTACTGCTACTGTTACTTCTTCTACTACTATTACTCTACTATTACTTCTTCTACTACTGCTACTGCTACTACATCTACTACTACTGCCACTAATACTGCTACTATTCTACTACTATTACTATTACTGCTACAACTACTACTATTACTACTAATATTTCTACTGCTACTACTACTGTTACTACTACTAATACTAATACTGCTACTACTATTACTAGTACTACTACTGCTACTGTTTATACTACTACTTCTTCTACTACTGCTACTGCTACTACTTCTACTACTACTACCATTACTACTACTACTATTACTACTACTGCTACTATTTCTACTACTACTTCTTCTACCACCGCTACTGCTACTACTTCTGCTACTACTACTATTACTACAGACTTTTCTCTTAATTGCAGTTATAGAACTGTGTATGTCCGAGTAGCACAAATTCCCATTCGTGCCATCATAACAAATCCCGCAGTTTTTCAATGATACCCCTATGCTACCGTGCTCAGTTTAAGGAAAAGATACAGACCTTGCTGAGGAGCTTAATGACAAAATATTTTCGAGCCATTGTCTTAGTTGTCTTAGAAAAAGAAATTCCAACTAAAAAGCAAAGCGATCCTGTGATTTCGCTCCTTAACATAATGGCAACCTTAAGGAGAAACTCGAAAAAATGGCAGGAAATGTGGAAAAAAGCAATAAAAAAACAAAAACAAAGAAAAAAGTTTAAAACGGAATATTTAAGAAGATTTCAAAATCTTTTCAATTCTTTTTTCCTTTTTCTTATTTCTTTTCACTTTTCTATACAAAATAAGAAGAAGAAGAGGAAGAAGCAAATTCTACTACTAATACTTACTCTACTCTACTCTTATACAACAATATCATACCACTATTCTAATGGCTGTTGTTGTTGTTGTCGTTAATGTTATTGTTGTTAATGTTATTGTTGTTGTTGCTATTTTGTATATACAATTAAAAATGTAAATCAGTCGTCCTTGTGTATATTTTTTTGTGTATGAAAGGTATTGGGTGGGAGGAAGAAGAGTAAAAAAGAAAGAAAAAAAAATTGAAAAGAAATTAAAAAAAAGAAAAACTTTGAAAAAAGGGAGCAAAAACAGAGCGTGTTTTAGGAAGAAGAGAAAGAGAGAGAGAGAGAGGATTTCTCTTTTTTTTTGTTTTTTGTTGCTGTAAAGGTTTTTGTGGCTGTCTTTATTGTTGCTGTTATTGCTCTTAGTTAGTCATACGCATACAGACATACAGACATGCATACATACATATACGCACATGCATGTATATGTTCTAGTACATAATTTTTCGTTCATTTATTTTACTTTATAGCTGATGTTGTTGTTGTTGTTATTGTTGTAGTTGTTCGCTAAACGCTAATGGCATTTTTTCTTCTTCTTCTGTGTGTGTATACACTCTCTAAAATGTTAGCGACGTCGTTAATGTTGCTTTCGCTTTTGCTTTTGCTTTTGCTATTGTAGTTGTTGTTATTATTATTATTATTATAGTCATGTAATGTATGTATGTACTTACACACACACATATATATATTTTTATATTTTATTTCGTGTGCGTTTTTCGCTGGTTTTTTAAAATTTAATGTTTTTTTGTGTTGTTGCTGTAATTTGGGATTTTAAAAAAAATTTCGTTTCGTTTTTTTCGGCGAAAAAGGAAGACGAACAATTTTTCTAACACACACACATATACATACGCACTAAAACTTTTTTAACAGTTTTTCTGTGTTGTTCTGTGCCAGTGATAGGAACTAGAAGGGTGGCATGCATAGCCAGCCATGCTTTGTAGAGTTGAATAGAGAGTGGAGTATAGTTTATTATATGAGAGAGGCAGCAGCAGCAGCAACAGCAGCAGCAGTTCTTCATGAGCAGCTAATGTTTGTTGCTCGTTGTACCAGAAGATGATGGCAACATAAAGGAGTATGGAGACAACAATAACAACAATGGCAAATAAATAAATAAAATAAAGGCATATTATAGCAAACAAACTCGCGTATGTTGGTAGGTAATGTGTAACGTAACGCAAAGCAACTCGTGTTGTTATTGTGTTTACATACGCACACACACATATACTCAAACGCCTACATGATGAATACAATAATAAATATAAACGTGAGTGTAAGTAAGAATTTTGCATACAAGTAGTACATGGCAGTAGTAGTGGTAGTACTAGTACTGGTAGTAGCAGTAGAGTTGGTTGAGTAAAGTAGACAAGAAAGAAAGTTCGGGTGAAGCTCGGCGAAAAAAATGTTTTTTTTTTAAATGTGTATGTTTTGTTGGAATGTTTTGTAATATAATGTGGTACAATGTTGTTGTTGTTGTTGTTTCTATATCTGTTACACGAACAACCAAACACACATACTCGAACTCTCATGTACTCTAGCAAACGTGTATAAAAGTAGTGCGAGTTTAAAATAAAAATTTTTAAAGAAAAAAAAAAAACCTGCAAAGAGTAACTGCTGCTGTTGATGTAGATGGTGGATGGGGGAGGGGGATAAGTAGTCATTCATAGTGATGTGTGATGGTAGTAATGGAGGTGATGGTGATGGTGGTTGTAGTTGTATAGCTATTGTTGCCTCTGTTGTTGTTGTTGCTGTTAACAACAAAACCAGCGACTGCGTAAGTGTAAGAGTTTTTTTTCTTCTCGGCTTCTTTTTTAATATTTAAATACATATAGTGCGTATACACGTAGTTAATATTTATAAATACATACTACACGCACACTCTCAAACGTACATACACTCTCACTCTGTACATTTATCAACTTTGTATATGATTTGACATGAGAAAACCGTAATAAAAACTGCGAGGGTGAGTGGCAAGGCAAGTAAAACGAGTAAAATTAAAAATTTACAACAAAAAAAAATACACACAATCAAACATATAAAAATTATCATGCCACTATAAAATAATGTTAGCACCACATGTACACATGCAAGTGTGCAAGTGTGTACCTCTAAAAATCTATTTTACATACGCAAAGAAAAAAACAACAAACACTTGCCTGCCAATGTAACACTAGATGCTTACAGTGGGACGGAAAACTAAAATTTAAAAATGGGGGATGCAAAAAAGGTGGTGGTTTTTACAAAAGACAAACAGAACAAAGAATTTGAATATTAAAATGAAAACTCAAATTAAAAATAGTTTGATTAAGATTTTGAATGTCGTACTGAATGCAAATTCAAACGTATGCATGAGTAATCTGGAGCTGATATAAAGAGAGGGAAAAGTCTAGAATATTAGACTTCTTTTCTAAGTTACTATTGGCTAAACTACGAAATTTATTTTCTGTTTTATCACATTGAAACCAAATTTGTGAAAATTTCTATCAGATTCCAATTTAATTGGTCGCTAACATCCTTTTAGTCTGGATTACAACCTAGCTTCTCACACCACCCATCTTATATTATGTCATTTTAACCACAAGTGGCTGATCCTACAATTTGTTGTTGACTCGGAAAGACAGATTGAGTAGATTTTCTAAGATGCCGAGAAATATTCTTTTTGGCTACTTCCTCTAAGCAATCTTCTGGCAAAAACTCTGACATGTAAAGTTTTCGAAAAATCTGTCGATCGTAGTCGACACTAAACTATAGGTCCTCCCGCCACTCATGGATAAAATTAACACACACAAGACAAGTGCTGTGAGAAACTAGGTTATAATCATGACTAAAGGCTTGTAATACCCAATTCAGTGAAGTGAGTAAAATAAGTGTCTCGACCTTCTCGATGAGTTAAAGGTCTTTACTTTCACTAAACTGAGTTAGGTTTCTGCTAAAATGTAAAATGAGGACAATGAAGTGACAGACAATGCATCATTCTATGTGTGCTCTTACAAAAAACCGTGGAAAAAAATTTCTTAATAACTGTACATAATTGTTCTAGCCTGAGTCAGTCCAATTATTTTCTAATTTAATTTTTGTTAAACTACTTTCGCCAAATGGAACAGATTTAAGCCTCCTAACGAGATATTTTATAAGCCACGGCAGTTTGAGGTATCCGTAGAACAAAGCTGATCTCTCTGACACCTAAGACCCTGGGCTCTCAGTCCTGTTCTTTAGCTTAAGTTTTAGAACTTTAAATTACGAATAGGTGTCTTGTACGATAGCTATTGGTCCCTTTCTGACCTTGAATAATAATAACTGAGGTAATGCTAGTAATTGTAGAGAAGAGTTCTTATATTCGTTTTCCTTTCTTTAAGTATCTCTCCCATCTTCATTTAATGTCGTTGCTTTGACTCAGTTTTATTTATTTTATGAAATATTTTCCAACTTATCAAGTAATTGGTGCAACGGCAGCAACTTCTAGTATGGTAGGGTTGCCATGTGTCTTTTTCTATTAACAAAAAACGTTTATGAAACATGTATGCAATTATTGCATTGGGTGTAGTGGTAAAAAACTTTTGTCTACTGAGTCCTACTCTTTTTAAGAACTGAGTAGGCTCTGCCTTAAGTTTCGCAGTTATTCGATGCTCATGTTATCATAGAGAGAAGGTTTTCTTAATGGATCATTGGATGAATTGCAACAAATTCGAATATCATGATCAACTTGGCAAGATTTCTTGCAAATTTATTCAATAGCTATGCCACCATAATACTTAACATTAAAATGGTAAACAAGTAAACAAAAATACAATGACAAACACCAGCATATAAAAAATGGTAAACAAGTAAACAAAAATACAACAACAAACACTACAAGAATAAATGTAAACAAAATACACAAACAATGATAATGAATGTATACAACGATGTTTACATTTATAGAGATTTCGAGAAGGCGAAGACATGAACATTTGTCTTCAAGAACATTCATCAGATTGTTTACGTTGGCATATAAGAGGCAAGGCAAAGCAGGCGAGTGAGTTAGTGAAGTTCAGTCAGTCTTGTATGAAGACGCGGTGTGTTTGAAAAGGGTAATAGTGGTTTGAAGATCACCGAATAATTGTCTAGTAATTGTTATTGTTTATGCAAAGGGTGTAAACGTAGGAAAAGCAATGAAAAGCAATTGTTGTTGTTTACATAAAGTTGTTAATATTGGCACACAGAATTGTGCGAATAATAAAGAATTTTAATTAAAATTAAAAACAAATTTATTTTTATTTTATTTGCAATCTACGAGCTCATATTCTAAACGTCTTCAAAAGTAAAAACGTAACAATTGGTTCCAGTAAGAACCAAATAGTACTCTTGGAAAATTATGCCCGATACCTCGTTGACACGTTTCCGTGGCAATGCAATTCTTGCGAACTTTGTTCGTTGTTTGTGTTGTAGCCTAGATTACCGTAGAGCATCGATTCTCATACGAAGTCGCCGTGGTCTAGTAGGTAGTGTGTTGGCTTATTAGACGAAAAGCCAGGGTTCGAGACCCAGGCCAGACATCAAAATAAAATACAAAAATTATTTTTTCGGTGACTTCCTCTCAGCAGATTTCCGGCAAAAACTCTGAGAGTAAATAAAAATTGCCATGAAAAGTTCCTCAAAAATCTGTCGTACGGAGTCGACTTTAAACTGTAGATCCCACCTCTCATGTATAAAAATTAACCCGCACAACATAAGTTGTGTGAGAAACTAGGTCCTAATCCTGACTGAAGGGTTGTAATGACTAATTATGTATGTGTATCGATTCTCATTAGCCCATATGCTTAGACATTTGTACTTCTAATCATGCAGTAACCAGATATTATACCACGTTAGTTGTCTGATTTAACGCCTGCCAAGAGAGAGGAATACAACACAAAGTATTGCTTGAAACTAAATTGTTATGGAGAGAACAGCTGCTACATAAAGATTGAAATAACAGCTGCGAGCATACGTGAAATTCTACCTGCGAATATAAAAAAATACCATGAGGGAAACATGTTTGCATTTCTCTAACACACACAGTTTTCCAAAACCAAATCTAAACTGCAACCAACAATTGTCATCATGCAGACACAAGAATTTCGTAATGAATGGTTACAACACACACCAAATACAGCAGCAGCACACATTACATTAAACGAGTCAATCTCTTTAAAATATTGCTGCTGACCTTTTGCTAGAGCAACCCTTTAAATTAACGAAATTGAACTGATGATCTGCTGTGCTCAGCTCAGCATCAACTGTGATCGTGTGGTGTATGATATTTAATGCAGTGCACCTTGAATAATTTTGTCAAAAAAACAGGAAGAATATTTTCATAAGGATGCTGAACATTGTGTTACACGGTTCCATTGCGGAGAATTTGGAATTTTTTATTCCAAATAAAGGGTAGTTTTGTTTCAAATGCTTTTAACGCGCTATTTACTGCGTGTAGAAGTAAGGAGTGTAGAGGACGAGTGCGAGTGCGAGTGCGAGTACATTAATATTTATTTCTACGCATAGTGGTTAAAAGGGAAAACCTTACCTATACATATGTACATATACAGTCATGTAAACTTTTTATATGTATATACAAAGGAAAAATATTAAAATAACAACAACAACAACATAATAAAATTAAAAAAAGAATCAAAAATTTTTTTTGGTGAAAATAAAAAAACGTTTGCATAGAGTAAAGTAAGGAACAGAGGGGCGTTTTAGAAACAGGCTCCCACTAAACATTAGTAATACAATATTAACAACAACAATAACAACATTTTATTAAAATATGTTGTAATAATAAATGGCAACAACAACAGCAACAGCAACAGCAATTGTAAAAAAGAACTCCTTCTTCTAATACACGTTTGGCTAAACTTGTCATAGTAGCTGAACTAAAAGTAGGTGTACGAGAGAGAGAGAGAGAGAGAGAGATAGAGAGTGAGAAAAAACCAATGGAATATATTGGGTGTTTGGAAATATTCGGTTGAAAATTTTATCAAAAAAAAAAAAAAAATGAAAGAAAATAAAAGAAGAAAACTTATTTCTTTTATTGAGATGGTGGAAGATATATTTAAAGAAACGAAAACGAACATAAGTTTTTTGTTACTAAGATTTTTTGTTGCTGGAAAAAGATAGATGGCAACCCTACCATACTAAAGGGTGTTTTTTATAGAGGTATAGAACTTTTAGTTGGCATTACTTTTCAAGATGGCGACCGATTTAACAGCTGTCAAGTGATTTATTCTCAGTTTGGTTTGGCAATTCATCATGAATAGACTCACGTCTGAACAACGCTTGCAAATAGTGCAATTTTATTTTGAAAATAATGGTTCTGTGCGGAAAACGTATCGCACACTACGTCCATTTTATCGTCGACAAAATCGTCCATCAGAGCAGTTAATTCGATTAACCATGGAACGTTTTCGCACCACGTTTACTCTTATTGATAACTCGCATCCCCAGAGACGCTGTACGGTGCGTACAGAAGAAGCTGTTGGTGCTGTAGAGCGTAGCATTGAGGAAGACCCGAATGAGTCCACCCCGCCATCGAGCACAGGAATTGGATCTGTGTCCATCCACTTTATGGAAGATTTTGCGGAAGGATCTTGATTTCCGTGCTTACAAAATCCAACTCGTGCAAGAATTGAAGCCAAACGATCATCAAGTAAGGCGTAGATTCTTCGAATGGGCCCAAAACGAGATTACCGTTGTTCCCGATTTTCATAAGCGAATTTTGTTTGGCGATGAAGCGCACTTCTGGTTGAATGGCTACGTCAACAAACAAAACTGCCGCATTTGGAGTGAAGGTAATCCTCAAGTGTATGTGGAAACACCGTTACATCCAGAAAAACTGACTGTTTGGTGCGCTTTATGGTCTGGTGGAATCATTGGTCCGTACTTTTTCAAAAACGATGGTGGCCAGAACGTTACAGTCAATGGTGATCGGTATATAGCCATGATTACTAACTTTTTCATTCCTCAAGTGAATAACCATGATGTCTAGGAGATGTGGTTTCAACAAGACGGCGCAACATGTCACACAGCTCGTGCCACAATAGATTTATTGAAAGACACGTTTGGTGACCGCCTAATTTCGCATTTTGGACCTGTGATTTGGCCTCCAAGATCTTGTGATTTAACACCGCTAGACTACTTTCTGTGGGGCTATGTAAAGTCATTGGTCTATGCGGTAAAGCCACAAACGCTTGACCATTTGGAAGACAACATTCGCCGTATTATTGCCGATATACGGCCACAAATGTTGGAATAAGTCATCGAAAATTGAACGTCCAGATTGTACTACATCCGCGCCAGCCGTGGCTGTCATATGCCAGAAATCATATTTAAAATGTAATAGCACAAGATTATCTTTCGGATAAATAAAATTCATGCCAAACGAATAATCCATCGTTGTTTTATTGCAACTTAAAGTTCTATACCTCTATAAAAAAAACACCCTTTAGAAGTTGCTGCAGTTGCACCAATCACTTGCTAAGTTGGAATATATTTCATAAAATAAATTAAACTGAAGAGATTATAAGAAGATGAAAGATATTTAAAGAAACGAAAACGAATATAAGAACTCTTCTCTACAATTACTAGCATTACTACAGTTATTATTATTATTCAAGGCCAGAATTGGATCAATGTCTATCCGAATAAAACCTTACTTGTTTACCATTTTTATATGCTGGTGTTTGTCGTTGTATTTTTGTTTACTTGTTTACCATTTCAATGTCAAGTGTTATGGTGGCATAGCTACCGAATAAGATTGCAAGAAATCTTGTCACGTTGATCATGGTATTCAAATTTAGGGAAATTCATCCAATGGTCCATTCAGAAAACGTTCCCTCTATGCAAAGACGATTCGAACAACTTCGAAACATTAGTCAATGCCACGTAAGTCCTTAGGACTCAGTGAACTAAAGTTTCTTACCGCTACAGTCAATGCAATAATTGAATACACGTTTCATAATGGTTTTTGTTACTAGAAAAAGACAGTTGGCAACCCTACCATACTAGAAGGGGCTGCTGTTGCACCAATCACCTGCTAAATTTGGTAAAAACTTCATAAAATAAATTAAACTGAGTTAAAGCAAAGAAATTATTGGAAGATGGGAGAGATACTTAAAGAAAGGAAAACGAACGAAGGAAAGCTTCTCTGCAATTACTAGCACTTAGTTATTATTATTCATAATAAATAATCTATCGGATCAATATCTATCGTGCAAAACCCCTATCCGTGGTTTAAAGTTTCGAAACTTAAGTAAAGAAGCAAAACTGAAAGCTTAGTGTCTCAGGCGTCAGAGAGAGATCAGTTCTACGGACACCTCAAGCTGTCTTGGCTTATAAAATATCTCATTAGGAGGCATAAATCTGTTCCATTTGGTGAAAGTAGTTTAACAAAAATTAAATTAGAAAGTAATTGGACCGACTCAGGCTAGAACAATTATGTACAGTTATTAAGAAATTTGCTTCCACGGTTTTTTTAAGACCACAAACAGAATGATGCAATATCTGTCACTTCATTGCCCTCATTTTACATTTTTGCAGAAACCTAACTCAGTTTACTGCAGGTAAAGTCCCTTAACATGTCGAGAAGGTCTAGACACTTATTTTACTCACTTAACTTAATTGGTTATTACAATACTTTAGTTAGGATTAGAACCTAGCTTCTCATAACACATATGTTGTGTGTGTTAATTTTATACATGAGTGGCGAGACCTACAATTTAATTCATGCATCAGAAGATAGTAACTGGCTTTTAGACTGGTAAGTCTACGATTTACTGTAGACTTAGTGAACAGTTGTTTATAATAAAGATCGCTTCAACTCCAATATGTGGATTCTGTAATGAAGAGAATGAGTCACCAAAACACACACTTGAAACCTATTTGTCGTTAATAGGTCTCAAAAAGGAAATAACTGGGTGCGTATCAAGCACAAGGTAGGGAGTTACTCTTATTGCACGAGAATATTCTGATGTTTTTGGAGTGTTAAGTTTGGAAGAGATTTTATTCGAACAAACCATATGGACTGAGAGTACTGCAAAAGATTGTGTGGCCATAGTACCCTGGCACTCAATGATTAACTGCTGAGTACATTTAAATTTTTTGTATCCAGAGACTCCCTTTAGTTCCTAATTTAGATTTAATATACCGTGTTGCTAGCTAATCGAGTAATAGACACAGTTTTCTTAGGTGGAACGGCTTTAGGAGGTCTTGAAAGTACTTGGGCATCAATTGTTCCAATGTGGGTTAATAATTACGTGGTACTTTCCAATCCACTGCCAATATCATTTGAACGTTTAACGGACGAGAACAAACTGAATTTGATTACAAAGATGGCGTACAACAAAAATCACTACCATTACGGAATTCGGAACAATAGGCACAGATGAATTGCTCAAAGAAATTCTTTAATAACTACTAGGTTAAGTTAGCTTCATTTGGGCATAGTTTCTTTGGGTCTCCTTATGCTAGTTGTAATACTGATATTATATACTCCGCCATATAATTTTAATTCATGACGGTTGGCTCTCAAACATCTCGACGATTTTATGAAGTCGTGAATTCTATTAAAAACACATTTGGCTAGACACGTTCTGTGCATAAATTTTGAGTGCTCAAGAATTCTCCTTTTTAGGTTTTCGTAGAACCTGGACAATTGCATAGAAGAAGTTCTGTGGTTTCTTTTTCTTCCTTATCGTCACAATTTCTGCAGAAGTCATTGTAAGATATTCCCAGTCCTTTGGCGTATGCACCCAGAGTTCAGCATTATAGTGTAACTGCTATGAGGTACCTAAGTTTGAATCTGTGAATGCTAAAAGCATATTTTATTTAACCTGTGTTTACATCGCGCCAAATCTGTGTGGTCTCTCTACAAGGCGTTCATTATTTTGTCTTTTCTTTGCAAATGAAGGAAATTCATGTGCGACCGGTGAAGCATTTTTACTTTTTCTGTGATTAAATTGCAAAATGGTTTGATGGCAATATTCCGATTTTTTTTGTCATTTTAAATGCCCATAACTTTTTGCAGAGTCAGGTGATTATAATAATGTCTTCCTAAAAATTCAATCCTAAAATCTTAGCTTTCAAACAAGCTATAGTGTTGCCAGATGCAATTAATATCACCAGAGTTATTACATTCTGAGCGCATCTACCTACAATTTATAACCGAACCTAAATTTCAGTATTCCGAATTTTGTGACCCATAAAATTTTACAGAGCCATCTGACTTGAGCAATGTCTTGCAATAAGTTCAAGCCTAAAATTTTAGCTTTCAAACAAGCTATAGTGTTGCCAGATGCAATTAATATCACCAGGGTTATTACATTTTGAGCGTATCCTCCTGGAATTTTTTACCGACCTAAAATTCAGTATTCCGAATTTTGTGCCCCATAACTTTTTACAGAGCCATCTGACTTGAGCAATGTCTTTCAACAAGTCCAAGCCTAAAATGTTAGCTTTCAAACAAGCCATAGTGTTGCCAGATGTAATTAATATTACCAGAGTTATTACATTTTGAGCGCATCCACCTACAATTTGTAACCGAACCTAAATGTAACACCCAATATTCGTAGGAGCAGTGTATGGATATGGCGGTGCTGCCTATAACTGTAAACTTATTTACAATTATTTGTTTAGGTGTGTAACGGTATAATAAAGAAGAGTATAAGTGTGTTTCTTTACATTAAAAATTTTTAAGTAACAACTACACATACAGGCACATATACTTACAAATACATGCAAAACCCCCTTTGGTTTTTATGCTCCAAAAAACACACACGCACACATATAAAGGAAAGAATATGTAACGTCTAACAATACGTTTACATAAGCCTACGCATGTTGTATTGTTCGGGGACTAAGTGCGAGTGTATGTGTGTCATATTTAAAACGAGAGGGGTAGAGTGTCAATTTAGAAAACGTAACAGTTTTTCTCAACTCATTTATACACGAACGAACACACACACTTGTACACATACATACATAGATTTGCTTTTATTTTATTATTGTTTTTGTTTTTTGTTTTGTTTTTGTTAATGCCTTGAAAATAATTTTTTGACAACCTTTAAGTAGAGTTGTAATGTTGCTCTTATTGTTCGTGTTGCTGTTGCTGTTGTTGTTTTCTCCACACATTGTTTGGTGTATTGTGTGTGTGTGTGTTGTGTGTTGTGTATTCAAGTTGTAGCTTCTCACGTCATTTGCAATTTTTCATTTTAATTTTCATTGGCGTATGTGAAACCAACAACAGTAGCAACAACAATAACAACAACAATAACAGCCATAACAACAATTAGAACACAAACAACAAATTACAATATTTAGACTTACTTACACATCCATACATATGTAAGTATTTACATTTACATGTATGTGTGTGTATATTTTAATTCTACACCTCAAACTTGAGTTTGAGCTGTGAAAAGTTCGTTAAAAAATTCGTTTTTTTTGGAAAATTTTTTTTTTGGAAAATGAAAATAAAGAAAGATCTTGCTTGTACATGTACTTTGAAATTATGTAATGAGCGTATAAAATGTGAAAAACTTCTTTTCATTTTCGTCTTTTGGCGGCTGCTATGCTATGCTACATACATATATGCTATGGCGGTGTGCTGTAATGCTGCTTTACTCGTAATTTTTCAATTTGGCAAAACGGAAATTGCCTTTGGGAGGTGACATGGCATACATACATATATGGAAATTTCACCAAACAAACCTTTATACACACATGCATACGTACATACATATACGCACTTATTATAATAAAAAAATATTTTTTTTTGGCAGCCCCGCTAAACCCATACTTTTTTCTTTTTGAAAAGGGGGGGTTGTCAGCTTTAAAAATGGTTTGAGAATTTGTTTTTCCTACTTTCCCTCGTTTCAGTTTTTTTTCTGAACTTTTTTTCCACTCTTTTGTTGTTGTGCTGTTGTTAGTGTGTTTAAAAGCAGCAAATGTAGATGATGTGTAATATATGAGTTTTTGATGCCTCAGCGCGCATCACTACATACATACATTTGTATGTATGTATATGTGCTGCACACACCTACATTTTAACTTTTTTCTAATAATTAATTTAAAAGTTTTTCGGTTATAAAAAAAAAGAATATTTTTTCCTTTTCTTTTCTACTGTTCATCTACTTATGCCTTTGCTTTCTTCTTTTTCATTTTGTTTTTTTGAAGTTTTTTTTTCAAAAACTTTCCTATGCAAACTCGCTTTTTTTCTTTCACTAAATGCTGGAAAGTGGTAAAAAAATAAGTTACAGTGGGTTTGAGTCTTCTAAGAAAAGTTTAAAATTTAAATTTTTATTTGAAAAATAATTTTTTGAAGCCTGTGATAGTCGTTATTATTTTTATTTTTTTTAAATTTTAAAGCTCAGTTTAAACGCAATTTTCTTGAGACTTCTTTACTCTAATTAATTGACAAGTTTTCTCAAGCTACAATTAATTCGTAGGTTGCCTAAAAATTATCTAACGATACTGACCAGTGTTAACAACAACAATTCCCTGCCTAGCCTATGTACCCGGGTGTTTTCTCCTAGGATGCATTAATTTCTCACAGGTTCCAAGAATATGTTCCGATGATACGAAACAACCCTTATGAATTCAGCAGAATCTAGCAATATGGCACTTACCCTCCTGCTGGTAACGATATTGAACTTTCCGCGCGGCAGAACGCGCGACTGATATTTAATAGTAATCGCCGTAGTCTAGTAGGTAGTGTGTTGGCTTATTAGGCCTCGGCCGTGACCAGCTCATCACTAATTCCGCGATATCTCTATGCCCTGGATCCCATTTTAGAGTTACCTTTGAATGATTCAAAATTTCTCTGAGAAATTCTCTTCAATCCTCGACAAGGACAGACGTTAAAACTACGTTCGTTAGGCACTTAATCGCAGCCTGACTGTCCGAGTAAATCAGAGAAAATCGTGCCATTCAACAAGCATTTTGCCGCTTTCAAAATGGCCACAAACTCTGCCAAGAAAACACGACAGTAGTCAGGCAGGCCATAAGAAAGATTGACATGAGACCGATCAATAAATACATCACAGCCCACCCAGTGGTGACGCATCTTTGAGCCATCAGTATAAACCTGAAGAGGCCCATTTATTTTGTTGTTAAGCTGTCAGCGTATATTAGCTGACTGAAGGTTTTCGGCGATGTTTTAGGACAATTCGCAATATGGAAAGAGGCGGACATATTATTTGGCTTCTCAAATATATTAGTACCGTGGATATCACCATTTCACTTTGCATGGCAATTTTAATTACTTTCGGAGATTTTGCCAGATATCTGCTGAGAGGAGGAAGTTCGACGAAGAAATATTTTTTTCATATTTCACTCTGTTCGAGATGTGTGACCTGGGGCTCGAACCCTGGCTTAACGTCTAATAAGCCAACATACCTACCTACTAGACTATGGCGACTTTAGCAATTATTAGCAGCGTATATATCATCATCATACACAACGCAGATATCAGGATACACAGAAAGAGATACGTATTAGAGTTGCCATATTGCTTGCATTTACGTCAATGTAAGGGTCGTGTTCTTTTATGGGGTTTTAATCCTTTGTTGGAGATTGAAGAATACTTTCTTGATTTCTTACAACCTTATTAGCTAACTACACTGCACTTATGTATAAAATGAATACTTATGACGTGGATGGTGTAAGCAACTAGGTTGTCAACCAGATTATAGGTTTGTAATCAACAATGAAGTAGGCAAAGTTGTTACCAAGTGTTGTAAAATGCAAAGATCAACAATGAATCGTTTTTTCGCTACTCGTTAAGCACACATGAAATTTTGAATATAAGTGAGTCAACAATATTGAAATTTAACTTCATTACATACATACATAATTGATCATTACAACCCTTCAGTCAGGATTACGACCTAGTGTCTTGCACCACTTATGTTGTGTGTGTTAGATTTATACATGAGTGGCGGGACCCTCAGTATAAAGTCGACTCCGAACGACAGATTTTTTAGAAACTTTTCATGGCAATTTTTATTTTTAACACTCAGAGTTTTTGCCAGAAATCTGCTGAGAGGAAGTCGTCGAAGAAATACTTTTTGTATTTTGTGTTGATGTCTGGCCTGGGGCTCGAACCCTGGCTTTACGTCTAATAAGACAACACACTACCTACTAGACTACGGCGAATTCCGTAACTTAACTTCATTACTCTGATTAATTCATACTCACCAGAACGTTGATTTATAAGTACAGGTTGCAATGAGTATGCAACGTACAACGTTGACATCGAACTCATACCATTCGAAATATGTTTGATTCATAAGCCTACTCACTCAGATTCATAACTTAAGGAAAATACTCTTATAAATGATACTTATAAATGATTCGAATGACCTTCTCGTAAGTATTTTAGTGTTCGTACACGAATCATACTTATTTTGTGCTTCGTTATTGAGCTTGAGGTATGGAGAGTCGTAATCAACAACATCATACGTGTTGTTGAGTATGAATATGATGAGTACTTCAAACTTTAAATACGAGTAGAGGTTCCATGATATTAAAATAAGTATGAATACGTATAAGTATCAGAAATTATGAGTGTGATTCGATTCTACTCATATTCTTGAATACTCATTGCTGATCTCTGGGGAAACGTATGACTAGCAAGGTGTGACTAGCTGAGACCATTAGCCTGCTGGTGCTATTTTAATTTTTAATTATTTTACTAGATAAAGATGATATATGTATATATGTTGCTTGTATTGTATTAAATTTCGCTTTTTATTAGACTGTAGCTTATTTCTCTATTCTATTATTACACTTTTAGTATCGTATTTATGCATTAAAAAATTTCTTTTTTTAATTAATTTTTTTTTCATTTTGTTGAACGGGCTGACGGGCTGTTTAAAATGTAATTGTAACTCTTCATACACTAATTAACATTTTAAAATAATTTTCCAACATCATTATGATTATCATCATCAGCAGAAGCACACGGCATATGAGTATGAGCATGTGAGTTCTATAGTTCCTTAAGGCTTTTAAAAATTGGAAAAACTTCTTGTAAAAAAAAAAAGAAAATTTTTTTGAGTTAAAGAGGGGGATTACCATGCCGCCACCAACACCACCACCATCATCATTCACATGTCATATATGTTTTCAAAGCATATATATATCCTCGTAAATCCCCTATAACCGATGAACAATTAAAAGTTGAAAGAAAAACAAAAAAACAAAAAAACGTGAATGAAAGCAGAAACTTTTAGACGCCATTTTGGAATAAATTTAAATAAGAAATTAAGAAAAGAAGAAGAAGAAGAAAAAATGGAAAATAGAACAGGAAAAAAAAAACAAAAAGGAAAGGAAAATCTAAATGATTTGATATGACTAATTAAGAAAAAAGCTTTTCACTTACAAAGATACGAACACGCACTTGCCATACTAATAAATACACCACCCCGTACACTTACTTATATAAGTATGCTTATATGTACATACGTATGTGTGTGCTTGAAAAATAGGCAGCAATTAGAAAAAAGGCAACAAGGGGTTAAAGTTCATATGGGACTATGGTTGAGTGGATGTAATTAAAAATCTGGTTTTCCCATTTCAAAACAGCAGCAATAAAACCAACCCAACCAGCCAAGCAACCAACGTATAACACATTGTACTCCGTTTGCGACCCATCCAATGACATTCGCTAAAAAGCTTTAAGACCAAAAAAAAAAAAAAAAGGTTAACGCCAAGGGTAAGGCAGGGGTTAATTTGTCAAATAAAACTCAGCAACATAAGTGTCCGGTTTAAGGAAAATGAAAACTTTTGAGAAAAAACAAGTTTTTTTTTTGTTGTTTTTTTCTTGCTTTAAAATCTACACGTTTTTGGTGTTAAAATGACACTCATTTTTCGCCTTTAATCAGCAATTAACCTTTAACCTCTAACCCCTTTTAGTTACACATACTCACATATGTATGTAAGCTAAGCTAACTTAATTTCAACAACAGTTCGTACATATGCACTTAAGTGTTGTTAGTGTAGCTTACATACGAGAAGATTTTTTACTCGCCACTTATAAACTGGCATAATCGCTTAACAATTGTGCCATAAAAACCCTTATTTTTCATGTCCCTTTTATGGATATATCACATCGTGTATACATGGTGATCATCATCACCATCATCATCATCATGATATTGTTGTTGATGACATACTTACCCCCGTAACAATTACTATTTAGAAGTGTATGTATGTGTAATGTTCATATGTGTTGTTATTCTCCTTAAACATTCCGTTATTTATTTACAGTTTTTTTGTTTCTGCCATTGTTTTTTATCATAAAAAACATTTCAATTTCCATCTCTAGTTCCTCCTCCTCCTTCAATGTTTGTTTAGTTGGGTGGCTTGTGTTGTTGTTGTGTGTGGTTCCTGACTGGGGCCGCCTTTCAATAGAGCAACTTAAGTTGACATTTATTTCGTAGTAAAACTTGTTGTCGTAGTTATTGTTATGCATGTTTTCTTTATTTTTTTTGTTATAGTTATAGTCACTTGATATTTTATGGTTATTCTTATGGCCTTGCCAGAGTTATAAAGGAGTGGAATCATTTAATTTTTTTCCAGATGTTACGAATGGCTTTATACGACTAAAAATTATTTAAAATGTCATGTCATTTAATATTGAAAGTCCATGCAAAACGGATTTTGCTTGAGAGTTGCATTTGGTGAATATTTTTAACCCTTAAATAAAGTCCGGTATTATTGGTAGTGTACAGGCTTACTAGACGTGACCTCGTGTTTCAGAAACCAGCTTAGATATCTCGAACAAAACGAAATATGAAAAAAAATATTTCTCTCAGCCTTGACATGAAAAGATTCTCATTCATAATTGGCGTTAAACGTAGGTGCCGGTACTGTTGGATAAAATTAACATTGTAATCCTTACTACCTTACCAATTAAGTAAGTAAGTATGCAAGTCTTACGTCCACGCAACAGTTGGTTACCGCAAGAACAACAAACTAGCTGGCCTCGATATCACATACATATAGTGGATGCCTGGAAGCCATGCAGAATTGCTATTTTATAAAAAACGGTCGATCTAGTGCAATACAGGAACTGAAAAGGTATAATAATTCTCCATAAAACATAATAGTTCTCTACAGCGAAATTGCTTCCTCGATAGCAATGAAATCAAATCTATAAGACACTTTAATAATCAAAAAATTGATGGAGTACAACTGCCTGTTATTCTCAGCTCAGCTAGGCTTCCGAAAACCATGCAATACGTTTAAAACGAAAACAAAATAGCATACTCCAGAAAGCGTCAGTATTTTATATGGGAACTAATCCGAAATAAGTTTTAAAGGCCAATAAAGCGAGGCTTTTGGATTCAAGACAGGCGTATTGTAAAATTGTACGCTCTCATCTGGACAATACATGTATGCCCCAGACAGTATACAACAAAAACTTGTTTTCACTTGAATTCAAAAGGCAGGCTGATCGGACTCACACTAAACATTTTAAGATACCCACGACAACCAGAAACCTACAACACCGGAACGCCATCGATTTCGAAGAGTGAGAAAGTGTCTGTGCAACGTGGACTTCCAAGGTCCTCCGTCCGACATCATCATAAGTTAAACGGGCCATTATGAATTCTACTCTGAGTAATTAATTGATGGCGATTCCTCAAATCCTCAATATAAGTGTAAAGTCAGATCTTCTTTACGGATATGAAGCGTAGATACTGAAGAGCGTCATTAACATTACGTCAGCCGTAGCAATGTTTCGTTTTAATGCCTAGGAGATGGATGCTCTTGGTGTTCTGGGCATGAATTTGAAAATCCAATATAATTTTCTATCAGTATATTCTTTACGACGGTTCGAGACATGCTGAACTCTATCTGATCTTCTAACTTGAATTTATGACCTCAGTACTGCCACTATCTATCTTAGGCCAGATTTGTTATGTCCAAGGGACATTCGATATTAATGGAGTCTCTTACTGTCTACCACAGTGTCCATCCTAAATCTGAAGGTTCTCCATAAGATTTTCAATTCGAATGTAAGTTTATTAATTCTGCCATATTTAGCCAATTCAAATGCACTGCAGTATCCCAGCGTGTCATTGTGACTCGGACTTATATGATGTAAATATTGTGCTGCTCAACCAAACCGTTAAAAGATCTACGGTGTTTTAAACCCCAACTTCGAGATAATGGGGGAATTTATCTATTGCGGAACTGACATAAGTATGACAAAAGCAGATCTCTTTCCATTAACACGTAAATCTGTCTGTTTAAGACGCCCATATTATCCATGATATTAGAAGACGCTGAAGCTTGGGTAGTGGTGAAACCAGTCGTAGCAGTTCTTGTTGTTTTTAAGAGAAAAGTAGTTTGTGTAGAGTATATGGCTGCCTTTGCGGTAAATGCAGAGATCGTATAAATTATTGCGTAGATAGACAACGTTAAAGTGCAATGCTTGCAGTTTTATGAAATTGCCGTAGTCTAGTAAGTAGTGTTTTGGTTTAATAGACGTAAGGCCTCGGTTCAAAGTCCAGGCCAGATATCAAAACGAAAATATAAACAAATATTTCTTCGGCGACTTCCTTTCAGCAGATTGCTGGCAAAAGCTCTGAGAGTAAATAAAAAGGCCACGTGAAAGGTTACGTTAGAGGACGTGCACTTGTCAAGATAAGTACAGTACCCGGAGGTCGAATTGACCCCTTGTACAACTTCCTTAAAGAGGGATGGATAATAGAGGGATAAAAAGGAGAGGATGCTGGAAAGGGGGAAATGGGAAGTGGAGAAATTACACAGATAAACCACAACAAAAACACAGATAAGACACAACAAAAAAAGGGGGGTCAGAGCGCGACTACACTGATGCAGACCTAGCGCCTCTCAACCAGCCTAAGCCACTAATGAATCTGTGGAGAGCCTTGATGTCGGCTCTCGACACAGGATTTAAACTCTCAAAGAAGGCCTCGCCAAGGGTCCTCAACCTTAACCTACCAAGGGCTGGGCAGTTACAGAGGAGGTGTTCGATAGTCTCCAACTCCTCCTCATCGCAACATGCCCAGCAATAATCCGGCTGGGATCTGTTCCAGATCCCCGTCAACGAACTAATCTCGCAGTGCCCCGTGATAAAACCGACAACCAACCTTAAGCTGGCATTATCGAAGCCCAGCAGCCAACCTGTTCTCCTATTGTCCACAGCAAGTCATAGACATCGAGAAACAAAACAACCCGATCCGATCCCCCAAGGCCTCTGCTCTTCGTCCCTGACCCATTCATTGATAAGGCCGTAGAGGTGACAGACTGGGGGGACATCCGAAGGCCACGTGAAAAGTTTCTCAAAAAAAAAAAACAAAAATCTGTCGTTCGGAGTCGTCTTACTACTGTACATCCCGCTACTCATGTATTAAAACTTAACAAACACAACATAAGTGGTGTGATAAGCTAGGTCGTAATCTGATTGAAGGATTTGTAATGACCAATTATGTATGTATGTATGTACGCCTGCATTCCCATGGCTATGTCGCAAGTCTAATAACGTTTCGATAATGTATCTCAAAAAAGTCGAAGAAGATGAGGACCGGAACTATGGAGAAAGGAAATTATCCTTTCCTTATTATAAGAAATTAAAATTCTTTAAAAAATGAATAATTCTTTGGTGCCACGCCTATTTTTAGTGCTTAGGCAGCGACATAATTTTGGTTATAGAGTCATGGGCTTTGATTTTGATCGGTCGGCACTGTTTTTTTTTTCTTTCTCATTAGCTCTCTCTGGTTGATAGTGCTTTGCACAAACTATTCTATTCCCATTTTACACGGTTTCCTACTATTATTTTGGCCTGTTTTTATAAAACTTCAGTGCAATTTTGTCAAGCAGACTCGGTGCTATAACATGGCCTTTGAGTTACTGCATCAAACATCATTACGAAACTGTTGTTCCTCAATTAATCATGAACTTAAAATACAAGAGTGGAGGGCGAATCCTTATCTTCTCCTTTACTATTGACAAGACTTTACTCTTTTAGATTTCCTTCACTTATTACTTCCTTAATAAATACCCGTAATCCATGTGTGTGTGTGGTTTCTTATTTGTTGCTCTAAACTATTTGGCCATTCTTTATATGGTTATTGCATCAAAATTTCTGTGTTTTTATTTAAGGGTAGAAAATCTCTTAAAATTATTCATATTATCACTTCGTGCAACACATGCCCCCAACATGCCCACACATGCCTACATGGGCAAATCAATTCAATTTGTTACACATACTCAACACTGAGACACACATATATATTTGTTTGTGTGTCTGTCTGTCTGTCTTAAAAAAATTTGTGAATGAATTTACACCGAGCTTAACAGCCACAGAGTATGTGACAATTTGTACACCCAACTAAAGTGGCAAGAAAATACCCAAAAAAATAAAAAATTACAAAAAACCAAGAAAAAAAAGAAAATGTAAAGAAAACTGTCGACACGATAGAAAATATTATGATTTCGCTATGAAAACTGACAAGGGTGAGCTCCATGGCCAATATCTGCAACAAGTTGTTTTGCTTTTCTAGCACAAAAAACCAGAGAGAGGGAAAAAGCAAGAGAAGAAAATATCCTTTTTTTTTCCATACGAAAGTAGACGCAACATGCTGATGAAGAAAACAAAAAAAAAAAAAAAGCACACACGCAGAGTGTCCTTGTGGTTCTCCGTAGAAGGCTCTTGGTTTGGCATATGCCATACAAGTGGACTTTCATACATTCTCGCTCTCTCTCTCTCTCTCTCTCTCTCTCTCTGTGTTTGTGTTGAATTGGCTGACTTACGAAAATGAAAGAAAATTATGCACGCACGTACACACACACTCACAAACATACATTCTTAGATGTAAAGAAAAGAAGAAAAAAAGGACATAAAAAAGTAAGAAAAAAAAACATCGAAGGAAGGAAATGGTTTGTAATAATGTATTCATTGTAAAGTCTTTTGTAAATGATTTCTTTGTAGACCAACAGCAGCAACAACAAAAGCTGTGGAAAAAACTTAACAAAGCAATATTGCCAAAAGGCTCGTATATGTTGGCAGTTGATGATGGTGGCGATAATGATGCCAAGATAAAGATGAGCCATTTGCCAATAATGTATTCCCCCCAAGCCCCACATACATATGTGTGTGTAAGAGTGTGGGGGCTATTTAGTTTTTAGTTAAGGCTTTCGAACAACAGGTTTTTTCCTATGCTTATGGCGGTAGAATAACTATTGCTGGCCCATGCTATTGTACTGTGAGAAAAAAAGGAAGGAAAGATATTAAGGACAACAAATAAAAGGATATTGTTTGGGTCTAATGTGTATGCATTAGTATTTTGAATATTTTGAATACGGGTCGTATGTGTGAAGGGGTGATGGAATGTAGTTTAAAGGTACATACATGTTTTTTAAGAAATAAATCAAGTTTTTTATTTTAAAGTGTTGGATTTTGAATACCTTCAACTCGATGAGTATAAAGAAATGCTCACAATATTAGTTCGCAGACACTGCCATGCACCATGGAAAATTTTTAAAATTATTTAATGTCATCTACAGGGCTGCTCAATGTATACTCGTCAACGGTGTTACTCTCACCCGCATCTCGATCTTCTCTGATAGTCAGGCTGTCATAAGATCCCTGTCGAACGTCGTGAATAACTCCAGGATCGTTAGGGAATTTAGCCGCAAGCTCGATCTTCTTTTTGGGCGCTTCAGTGTCTCACTCATCTGGATTCAAGGGCACAGTAATATTCCGGGAAACTGCAAAGCCGACGAGCTCGCCAGAGCTGGTGCACTCCTTCCGGAATCCTTTTCAATTGACTTGCGTATGTCGCTTCCCTCTGTCAAGTTGCCATCGCGCGGAAATTATTTCCAGACGCCAACCTATCCTGGGTTAATGAGGAGTTCTGCTCAATCGCTAGGCTCACTTCACCCTCAATGGATAGAAGTCTTACACTGACTGGTTTAGCGGTTTCCAAAATTTTAACAAAATTCTTGTCGTGTTCTATTCGATTCGAATCTGAATTGCTTGGGTTTGTAATTCACATACATACACACATACATACATACATGATTGGTCATTACAATCCTTCAGTTAGGATTACGACCTAGCTTCGCACAGCACTTATGTTGTGTGTGTTAATTTTATATATGAGTGGCATGACCTATAGTTTTAAAGTCGACTCCGAACGACAAATTTTTGAGAAACTTTTCATGGCAATTTTATTTACTCTCAGAGTTTTTACCAGTAATCTGCTGAGAGGAAGTCGCCGAAGAAATACTTTTTGTATTTTGTTTTGATGTCTGGCCTGGGGCTCGAACCCCGGCTTTACGTCTAATAAACCAACACACTACCTACTAGACTACGGCGACTTCCTTCAAACCACGCTTACTCTCTTCAAACACACCGCGTCTTCACACAAGACTGACTGAACTCCACTAACCCACTCGTCTGCTTTGCTTTGCAGAGTATACAGTCTGATGAATGTTCTCGAATGCGAATGTTCGTGGATTCGCCTTCTCGAAATCTCTATAAATGTAAACATATGCGTTTTCATTCATTAGTGTTGTTTGTGTATTTTGTTTACATTTCTTCTTTAGTGTTTGTTGTTGTATTTTTGTTTACTTGTTTATAATTTTTTATGCTGGTGTTTGTTGTTATATTACGCAGTTCGATAATTTATAATCAAGTTCATTGTTTTTGTTTTTGTAGCTTTTGTTTATAATTTTAATGTTAAACGATATAAAAGCAAAACACTAGTATCTAGATTTTTCCATTTTCATAACAATATTATTGCACAGGAAAGGTCAGCTGATAGAAAAAAAAAAACAGAGAGCGGCAGTCGTACTATTCACAAATATCTTGACTGTATTATGAAAGTGAAACATGGCTACTATCGATCTTTGTTATGATAAAGCTGGAGAGATAATCATTAACAATCACCCCAAAATCATATGCAAAATATTTGGCAACATCGATCTCTGAAGGTTAACCAACTAAAATGCCATAATAAAGCAAATTAAACGTAGAATCAGCCATTTTATCAGGGGGAATACCTATAGGTTTTGAGGAATAGAGTTCGATTCAAAATACGATACACAAGAGCTAATCCAGTTTGAACTCATATAAGAACAATTAAAACTAACATTGATTAACCGTGTAAGATGCTAATTTTTTGTGAAAAATCTTATGATTCAATCGATAAGATCAAAAAAATGTCTGTGACACTATAGAAAAAATCACATCGCTGCTATTGGACTGTCAAAAGTAAAAAAAAAACGTGGCACTAATGTTTATAATGGTTTTCAATTTCTTATGAAGAGCTTTTAGAGATTATCATTTAAACATAATTCAGCTTGTAATTTTCTCCGGTTTTTATCAGGTACATTATCACTACCCATGACATAGCCATGTCAAAGCATGTTTTGCTTTTTAATGCATCAATCTATCAGAGATCAGCAATGAGCATTCAAAAAGATGAGTAGAATTGAATCATACTCATAATTTCTGCTACTTATACGCATTCATACTTAGTTTAATATCATGGAACTTCTACTCATATTTGAAGTTTGAAGTACTCATCATATTTATACATTAACAACACGTATGATGTTGTTGATTTCGACTATCCATACCGCAATATATACACGAAGCATAAAATAAGTATGATTAGCGTACGAACACTAAAATACTCACCAGAAAGTTGTGTGTTTGCTCTGCTTGCTGCTCTGTTGTATTTTTTGCTTATGTGTCTTTTTTCTTCTGTTGTAAATGCAACAACAACTAAGACTATAAATTTTGTTTCGAGTCACTCGTATCATTTATCAGTATTATAAGCATTTTTTTAAGGTTATGAAACTAAATGAGTAGCCGGCTTATGATCCATCAAACATATTTCAAATGGCATGAGTTTGATGTCAACGTTGTACGCATACTAATTGCAACCTGTACTTATAAATTAACGTTGTAGTGAGTACGAATGAATCAGTGTAGTGAAGTTAAGAGTTTCAATATTGTTGACTAACTTATATTCAAAAATTTCATGAGCGCTTATGAGTAGCTAAAAAATAACGATTAATTGCTGATCTCTGGCCTAGAGCACTGTAGGCCTGTAGATATTTTCAGAATTGGTTCTCAATGTCTCAGCATAAAACTTGCAAGAAATCTTCACTCATTTGTTTTTGCTTAAATTTCAATTCCTTTTAATAAGATATCCTTTAAGAATATTTCCTCAACAGCATCAACAAGTCTCTTAAAGTCATTTCAATTATGAAAATTATTTTTTCGCTTTTCATAAGGACGAAACGAAAAAGAAAAGAAAAAAAAAAGAAAAAAAAAGAAAAAAAAAACAAACAAGAAGAGGAGAATATTCATGAGAAGCTGTTGAGCAAATAAAACAGGCCATTTAAGGCATGAAATTTATTGAGTGAGTATCAAAATGCAAATGAATTTCTACGATGTTTTTTTCGCCTTCATTTTGCAACGATTATTTCAAGTTGGGAAAACCCCACTTCACATATGAAGACGATGACGATGATGATGTTGGGTGGATATAATTTCCTTAAGAGAAGAGACACATGCACACCCACATATGGGATAATAAGGGTGTGGAGAGCAACAGCAGCAGAAGCAACATGTATTGATGACTAGCAAAAGGAAAATATGGGACACACACACATATACTGCTGAGATATAACAACAACAACAACAAAAATATATTCTTACATATTCACACATATGATTGCACATACTACATACATATATACATACATATGTGTGTGACCGTCGTCTGTAAGTTAACAAGAAAAGAGAGCGTGAGTGTCTGGCCGTATGTATGTATGTGTCTACATAAACAGAGACTGAAAAGGACTTTCATGTTTGGCTGTGCATTTATGTGTACATACATACATATGTTTGCATAAGTGTGAGTGTAAGAAGAGAAAATGAAGCCAAAAGAAAAATCGAAGACGACCTTGGCCTTTTTTTCCACATTTTTTTCTCCAATTTTTTTCCATGTTTTTTTCTCTTTATTTCTACGAAATTTTCTGTAAGAATACGTATGTATTTCGTCTGATATCAAGAAACAGAGTGTGAATGTGTATGGAATTTATGTGGGAGTGGGAGTAACGTATGTGTGGCCATGTATAAGTGTGTGTGTTGGGTGTTTGTAAGTCGATTTGTCTGGGTGTGATTGTAATTTTATGCGGATTATCACCCCAGGCAATATTAGAGACGATGATGCTTAAGAAAGAAACCCAAACAACTTGGCTAACACAGCCAGCCAGCCAGCCAGCCAGCCAGCACAAATCAACATTTGTTGATTAAGGTCTAGAAAACACACTTATTTAAGTGTGTGAGTATTTACTCATACTTACACATGCACACACACACATATAATCAAATCAAATCAAAATAAGACAAGTCTAGTAAACAACAAAAAAAAAAACAGAAGAAGAAAAAAAAGTTTAAATGACCGAAACAAAAATCAACAGGACACCCCCTGTAACTGCTTACACTCCTACACCAAAATTAACAAAAGTTAACAAGTGTTACAATAAATATGTAAGTCTGTGTCTGGGTGTGAGTGTCAAGGACGTTTAAAAATACCGGAAGTTAAATTATTACAACAACAACAACAACACTAACAATAATAATAATAAAAACATCACTTAAATTAAATCATCAGCCTTATTACACTACACTTCGTCTCAAGAAAAGCAAACAAATTTTTTTTGTGTTGTTCATGGCTGTTGCCGATGTTCATTTATTTTGGCCAACATTTTTGAAACTTTTGCCAACACCTTTTACAAAAAGAGATCTCCGGTCGAATGGCAGTGAAAATATGTATGTAAAGAAACAACAACAAATTCGTTAATTTCACTTTCATAAATAACTCCTCCTCCTCCTCCCTCTTGCATACGTCTTAAGTCCTCAACAATAAGTCTCGAAATGAAGATTGTTTGACTGTTTGGCTGGCTGTTGTTGTTGCTGGCAGAAGCCTAATGACTGGTAATGCTTTAAAATGTTTCAAAAAATATTGTAAAGAATTCTTGGGTGTTAAAATCATCATTAAACGAACACAGCTTTGCTATGGCAACAGCACTGGCAACAACAACAACAACATCAATAAGGCGTTTAACTGGAAAAGAACAATTTTTTTTTTCAAAAGATGGCAACAAACAATTCAAAAACAAAAAGTTTTGAATTGTGAATCGCAAGTAAGAACATGCACTTGTGCAAATGTATTCTTATACGAACAGATTGAGGGAAGAGACTGGACCAGACAAGGTGTTAGGTTCGAAAAAATTTCCAAAATGTGAGGAAGTGCCTAAGAAGACACGACAAATTTCGCAACATAATTATCATTCATGTCGATTCACTTTACCTAGCGCTATGGAATAGCTTAGCTATGGAATAGCTTAGCTATGGAATAGCTTAGCTATGGAATAGCTTAGCTATGGAATAGCTTAGCTATGGAATAGCCTCCTCATAATTGTTGGCAACACTTTTACTACCGAAAGGTTAGGTTAGGTTAGGTTAGAAGACGTGTACTGTCAATTAAGACAAGTACAGTACCAGGAGGTCGAACTGACCCATTGTACAACGCCCTGTTTTCTCATACCACTTATGTTGTGTGTGCTAATTTTATATTTACATGAGTGGTGGGACCTACAGTTTAAAGTCGACTCCGAACGACAGATTTTTGAGAAACTTTTCATGGCAATTTTATTTACTCTCAGAGTTTTTGCCAGAAATCTGCTGAGAGGAAGTCGCCGAAGAAATACTTTTCGTATTTTGTTTTGATGCCTGACCTGGGTCTCAAACCCCGGCTTTTGCGTCTAATAAGCCAACACACTACCTACTAGACTACGGCGACTTCAAAAATTATTTCAATTTAGAAAAATAGAACATAAGCCAAGCAAGGAGCTTAGACTGTAGGTTAAAATGCATGGAGAAACAGAGAACTTTACTTCACAGACTTTGGAGATCGCAACAGACGCATGGAGAACTGAACCAACACTTTCGTTTTCATAAACTACAATCCTTTTTGCTATTTAAAGAGAAACGAAACGAAGTAAATATTATCGTAGTAGTAGGGACATGTGACGTATTGGATCTTAGATTACGGCTGATAACTATGCTTTCGTTGTAGTCAAGGAATTTATTTGCCTTGGCTCTGCCGTTACCAGCCGAACTGATGTCAGTCTGGAGCTCAAGCGCAGTATTAGTCTTAACAACAGGTGCTACTTTGGCGTCAATAGGCAATTGAGTAACAGAGACCTCTCTCGTATGACAAAACTAATACTCTACAAGACGCTCATGCTACCCGTGCTTCTTTATGGCGCAGAGGCATGGAACCTATTAAGTACTGATGCAGCAGCCTTTCGAGTAAAGTCTTACATAAGATCTTCTGTCCACTGCGAGTTAATGATGATTTCCGCATCCAATCCAACAGTGAGCTGTATAAGCTCCTCAACGACATGGACGTTGTGCAGCGTATTATTATTATCCAGTGGCTGTGCTAGCTCGGCCATATTATTTGAATGGAGGAGGATGCTCCGGCAAGATGGGTATTTGATGCGGAGATTTGCGTAAGACGGCTAAGAGGATGACCTTGTTTGCATTGGAAAGGCCAGATCGTGGAAGTCCTGTCATCAATTGGTGTGACCAACCGGCGTAAGTGCGCAAGAAGCTGAGGCGCCTGGAAGGATGTGTTAGGGCAGGCCGAAATCCGTTAATCGGGTTGTTAATGGCGAGTTAAGTAAGTAAGTAACAATCCTTTTTGGCTTAATTTCAACACTTAAGTGCTGCAATCAGACAGTCTATTACTCTCTGTTGATTGTGTTCCTGTTTGGGTGATGATCAATTAGAATTAAATCGTGCTAACGGAGATGTGTAATAGTATCGCCACTAATGAATGCGAGACATGGGATACGACTATGCAGACACGTCAGAAAGCGTAGAAAATAATGTCTGCGAAGATAATTGTAGCATTGAGAGTTACATTGGCATTCTGTATGGTATTGGCATGGCCCGTATATATCATTAGGAAGTTGAAGTGAAATTGGCAACCGCTTTTAAAAGAGTATAGCATTCTAGAGCCCCAATGAATCCCGTTTTAGTATTAGGAAGTATCTACTTCATCATAACAGTACACTTATAGGCTGGTATTCCTGAACCATCCTAAAAATCTGTCAATTTATTCTGTCAATAAATTCTGGGTGCATAAGAGCGCTTTCTCTCAGGTTCCCAAGTGCCAGACAATGACAGAAAACATGTTCTGTCTCTACTCTTTTTCTTTGTAATTACAACGTTTCAAAAATCATTGTAAGCTGCTTATGTTTACAGCAGGTCAGTTCATTATCTCATCTTCTTCTGTAAAAATATTAATTGTTACGTTTACAAATTTTAAAAATGTTTAAAATACTTGGTCGTAGATTGCAAATAAAATAAAAATAAATTTGTGTTTATCTTTATTTAAAATTCTTTATTATTCGCACAATTCTGTGTGCCACTGTTCACAATTTGATGTAAACAACAACAATTGCTTTTCTTTGTTATTCCTCTGTTTATACCCTTTGCATAAACAATAACAATTACTGGATAATTATACGACAGATCTTTGTAACGGAGATCTTCAAACCACGATTACTCTCTTCAAACGCACCGCGTCTTCACAACAAGACTGACTGAACTTTTCTTCATACCAAAGATATTACCGATAGACCGTTTGGAGCGTGAACGAAACACTATACCTGTGAATAGCCACATGAGAGAATTTAGTTCCTCTTATCATTTGCGACGAAGGTTGCTACCACGTCGTCGCTGTAGTCTAGTAGGTAGTGTGTTGGCTTATTAGACGTAAAGCCAGGGTTCGAGCCCCAGGCCAGACATCAAAATAAAATACAAAAAAAAGTATTTCTTCGGCGACTTCCTCTCAGCAGATTTCTGGCAAAAACTCTGAGAGCAAATAAAAATTGCCATGAAAAGTTTCTCAAAAATCTGCCGTTCGGAGTCGACTTTAAACTGTAGGTCCCACCACTCATGTATAAAAATTAACACACACAACATAAGTGGTGTGAGAAACTAGGTCGTAATCCTGACTGAAGGGTTGTAACGACCAATTATGTACGTACATATGTATTTCAAAACCTTCCTAATCATCTTATGAAGATTATTTGGCTCTGGCTGGACGCGTTCTATCAATAAATTCTGGGTAGCATAAGAGCACTTCCTCTCAATGCCAGATAATGACAGAGAACATGTTCAGTTTCTCCTCTGTGATTACAACGTCTGTAAAAATTATTGTGAGCTATTTCGAGCCTTTGCTTATGTCTACAGCGGGTCAGATTTTCCTATACAAGAGGGTTCATTATCTCATCTTTATTTTGTAAAAAAAAGTAAAGTTCGTACCAGAGATACTACCAATAGAGGTTTTGGAGCGAGAACAAAACACTTTACCTATAAGCAGCTACACTAGAGGATTTAGTTTCGTTTATCATTTACGACGAAGGTTGCTACACCGTGAATGTGGCTGAATCATATATCGAGAGCTACAGCTAGTGTGTTGGCTTATTAGAGGAGAATACTCTGTTTGAACCCCAGCTAAGGCATCTTGAACAAAACGAAGTATGAAAAGTTTCTCAAAAATCTGTCTGAGTCGACATTAAAGTCTAAACCTTCCCGCCATTCATGGAAAAAATGAAAACACACAAAACATGGGTGGTGTGTGAATCTAGGTTCTAATCCTGACTAACGGGTTGTAATGACCAATTCAGTAAGTTAAGTTAAGTAAGCTGCCAGAGGAAATGAGATTCGCTAATCCTAAAGGCAGATGCCACGATCTTACGTGTGAATGAAACCTTGTTCACCAATTTTCCTAATCAAGACAATGCCTCGAATGGTTTCTATAAGATATAAAATGGTGGACTCATGTCCTACCTATGGCTATGATTCAAGGCAAAAACTCGGCTTCATTGCATAGAAACATTAGTAATCGGGGCATAAGAGTTTGGCTTGCCAGAGATGGTGTTCAAAAGATTTTTCGAAATTTGTTGAAAGCAATGATTTGCCTGGATTGCCGTTATATTCTTGAACTTGGTCATGTTACTTCTAATGCCTATACCGTGCCTCATATCTTATATCGAGAGAAAGATATCATTGGCACGGTAAAGGCCTTTTATAGTTGTGTGAGGCCAAAACCACTACGTAACATTGAATAAAGATTTCATACTTCAAACAACACTCAAGCATTCTGCATTAAGAAAACTTATTCTAGAGGGTGGAGGCTAAGAGTGAAGTGAAGTATCCAACAATTCTTATGATGTTCTCACAGCGCTGTTGACGTTGGCCCTTAAATCCTTTCGCATTTTATTTTCAATTTCTTTTCTATTTTTTTTTTCTATTTTTTTTTGCTTTTCCTGGAAATGCTTGGCTGATCTATTATGACTGCCATTATGACCAGTCTGCCAATGTCAAGGCAAAGTTGAGACACAAGAAAACGTCGTGAAAGTGAAAGTGTTTTCGCATTCGAAGAAATGAGTTTACTTTGGGTGCCAACAATATGTCTCGTGGCAGCACACTTCTAAAATATCCTGTGCCTTACGGATACAGGCAGACAGAGAGAGAGAGAGAGAGAGAGAGAGAAGTGAGGTGTGTGCGTAAGTACGTACGTATTTGCATTACCAATAATATTATGCCACGGAAAATCTTTTGTTGGCATCAAGTCTTGTTAAAATGAAAACGTCTGGTTGCCATACAGCCAGTGAGAGCTACTGTGTTGCTGTTGCTGTTGCTGTGTGTGCAAGCAACAACACTTTGTTGTTTTTTTCTCTGTTTTCTGTGCACAATAAAAATAAAAGAAAAACTTCTAGAAAATAAAAGTGACGACGATGATGATGATGATGATGACAATGGAAATTCATAGGAAAATTGTCGTTGAGACAGCCACTCAGTTGTTGCTGTTGTCTCGTATTATTTTAGATTTTGTGTTTTCGTTGAAATGTTTCTTGAGCATCTTCTGCTTTTTTTTTATTACACAACACACCACTTACCTGTTGCATTTCCTTAAGCAAATCAGCTGCTGAAAATAGAAAAAAAAGAAGATGGAATCTTAAATAAATTGTCGTGGTCGTATAAATTTAAAGAGAAAAATAAAAACAGCCATTATTGTCCATGATAAGCGACATGGCATCATTAAGTTAAATTATTGTCATCCTGATAACAGGATGAGATTTTCTAACACAGTTTTAAAAACCATGGAATTTTTTTTATTTCTTTTGCCGTTTAAAAGAAAAGATTGTTCTTCATTGTTTAAATACATTTTTGACCTTTGGAAAGTGTACTGAATTTGGAAAAGACCCGATTATTTCTTGTAAAGCTACTGTTTGATGTTTGTAATGATGACTCCTGCTTGGTGCTTAATAAGTAACCTGGTATTTTTTTCCGAGACGCATTAAAGCTGCATAGGTTCTAAATATATGTATGTTCTATAGATTCGCTTTCCCTATTTCAGAATCTGTATAGAGGACTTGAGATTGCCCTGCCAAAAGGTCAGTTAGTATCCTCAGGCTACTTCTGAATAATCTGATGCTTCATATTGTTACGTTTTTACCCTTGTAAAAACGTTTAAAATATAAGCTCGTAGATTGCAAAAATAAAATAAAAATATATTTGTGTTTAGTTTTAATTAAAATTCTTTATTATTCGCACACTTCCATGTGCCACTGTTGACAACTTGATGTAAACAACAACAATTTGCTTTAATTGTTATTCTTCTTTATACTCTTCCGCGTACACAATAACAATTGTTCAACAGATCTTTATAACAGAGATCTTCAAACCACAATTATTCTCTTCACACGCAACATGTCTTCACACTAGACTGACTGAATTCTTTCTGATCCGTTTGCTTGCTTTGTCTTACCTTTTATATCGCAGGGTAAACAGACTGATGGATGCTCTTGAAGGAGAATGACTGCCTTTGCGATATATAAATGTAAACATGTTGTTTACGTTATTGTTCTTTGTTGTGTATTTTGTTTACGTTTGTCCTTGCAGTGTTTTTTTACTGATGTTGTTGCTATGATTTTGATTATTCATTGATCATGTAAACAAGTCCTTTGTTTTTGTAGCTTTTGTTTATTATTTTAATGTTAAATGATAACACCATTTCCATTTTCGTAACAATATTTTTTCTCTTCGTAATTTCCCCACAAAAGTTTAATTTTTCTCAAACTAATTTGGCTTAAAAAATGTTTGTTTTTACCAACTTGATATAAAGGGTCCGCCAAATAACTTTTTTTTTTTGAAAATGCTTTAAAAAAACTACTGAATATTTTCTTAAATTTCTTTTTTTATTTGAAAGTACAATCCTTCCGGTTAATAATGGAAAATAATTCAAATTGCTGCCTCGGCTGGCCATGCAGTAGCCTACACCATCGGTCCAATTCTTAAGCACATTATCGATTGTGTGCAGTTGTATTTAACCAATGGCTTCACGAATATTGTCCTTTAAAGCGTCAATTGTCTCTGGCTTGTCGGCGTAACACTTATCTTTGACGGCACCTCACAAATAATAGTCCAACGGTGTCAAATCGCAGCTCCGAGGGGGCCTAACGACATCAGCTCTGCGGCTGATAATGCGATCTTCAAAAACAGGGAACAAAACATCAAGTGTGGCTTCGGCTGTATGGCACGTAGCGCCGTCCTATTGAAACTAGATGTTGCCATTGTTGCCAATGATGTGAACAAAAATTCGTTCAACATGGCCCGATAACGATCGCCATTGGCTGTAACGACCACTCCTTGCTCATTTTCGAAGAAAAATGGCTCAATTATTCCTCTGGACCAAAATCCGCACCAAACATTGACTCGTTTTGGGTGCGTCGGCTTTTCAATGTATGCGTGCGGGTTTTATGTGCCCCAAATTCTACAATTTTGCTTGTTTACATTCCCGCCAAGATCAAAATGAGCTTCATCTGAAAAAATGATTTTTTGCCAAAATCGGCATCTTCTGTAAGTCGATCGCAGGCTCACTTAGCGAAGTGAAAACGCATTGGATGGTCAATTGGCTTCAACTCCTGAACCAATTGGACTTTGTATGGCGTCATACCAAGGTCTTTATGCAAAATTCGTCTCAATGATGTCTCCGAAATGTTCAATTGTTGAGAACGACGGTGAATTGATGTTGATGGCGCTTCACGCACACTTTCTGCCACAGCACCAATATTCTCGGGTGTACGCACTGTTTTTGGCTTTTCACGCTTTGGTTTATCGATGAGAATGCCAGTTTCTTTCACTTTTTTCACAAGATAACGAGCATACGGAGCTGACGGTGCTTCCCTTCTTCCAAAATCCTTCCTTCCTGTTCAAGGTTTGCGTTTGGAATAGCGAGTTTCCCAATGCAGTTTTTATATTGCACTCTTCCCCCAATTGCACATGCTTATACTAAAAAAGGGTGCATCTGGAAAAAATACCTGAGCATCCAAATTGCTCCATTCAGTCTTATTATGTCATCTCCTTGCAAAGCATTTCTAATCTGTACCGAATATAATCGATAGTGTCTGCATAATATATGCTTAGGTCTTTCCTTCTTCAACGACATAACGCTAAGCATACATCCAAAAAATTGATACATAATGGCCAGAATGCAATGTCCACTAATAAATCCGATAGTTACACGGTCAACAACAGTCAAAATACACCCGAGTAACTACCTAGTCTAAGTTGTTCAGTTAGTTGAATAGAACTCAAAAATACTTTTTTTTATTTTTCTCGAACCCTACAAACTTGTTTTATTTGACAAAAACGGTTTTTTTATGTATCTTTTCACACAAAATTATTGATTTCCTAAAAATGTTTGTACTTATTTTCAAAATACAAAGTTTGTTTTAGAAAGGGGAGAGATTAGCTTTTTGAAAGGTATACATAAACACTTTGTTCAAACGTATGTGTTAGGAGTTTTGATGGGCTAAACTTGGAAAATATTATTTTTTTCAAGTTTGGTCATTTTTAATTGCAAATTTTAACTAAAAAAATATGAAATAAGTGTCCACATTCTGAAAGTGCATTCTCTTGTCAAGAGTTTGACACTTCGTTTAATAAAAATGGACAAAAATTACGGTAGTTATTCTATACGCTGGGCGCCATAAGCGAGTCAACACTATTTGTTCTTAAGTATTAAGCAGTTTTGTTCTTTAGTATAAAAAAGAGTTCCTTTATCATGAATTGTTGTCTTGGTTTTAACATTCTATAAGTAGCAGATAAACGTTTTTATTTTTGGAAATTTATTCGACTATTCTCATTTACTTTTCACGCTATCCTAAGAAAATTAATTATTTCAGTGGTGTTTACTCACTTTTGGCGCTCAGTGTATATGCTATCTCATCAAATGAGCTTTCCTTTCAAAAAAATTTTCAAAATTTTTGTTGACCGCATTCGACGCCACCAGTAAGGTGTTAATGAATTCTATTGTAAATGCTGAGCTCGCGGGCTGTTCCTTTCTATTTCACTGGTCATCCACTTATAAGTTAAAACAATTCCATTTTTTCTAAGACTTAATATTTAAAATATCCTCATCCGCCCTCATTTTTGATCCACATTATCCAGTGAAATCTATTCATTTTCATTTAAAAAAAAAAAAATTAACATGAAAAAAGTACTTTTTTTAAATTCTTCATTGTTACACTCTTTCAATTTTCTCTTTTTCTGAACAATTTATCAATTTGATAATAACCATTGAGAAAATAAAAATCGTATTAAAAATATTATATGAATAGAATAGAAAATGAAAAAATACTTGATAAATATCTTGTTACACTAGAGCTTAGAACTCCATTATAATTTATGGACTCATCATCGGGAAAAAAACTACAATTCTATTGCAATTTTGTTTTATTGCAACGAATTTGCAAATAAATCTTTTTAAAATGATATTTTCACTCAAAAAGAATACAAAACAAAGAAAAAAGAATCCATGGACTACCGGCTTTGGATAAACATAAGTAAGGAAGCTATGATTGGCCATATCCGATTAGATGATGCCTTACATCACAATGTTTTTTTTTTTTTATTACAAGCAGAGTACAGTATATACAACATATATACAAGAGGCGTTAAAAGAAACTGTACACTTTAGATAAAATTCTAACAATCGCCAAACTCAGCTTTTATCACTTCAGGAGAGTGCCCGAAAAAATTTAACAAAATTTTTAAATTCTTTGGAATTTTTTTTGTTCCAATTTTAAAAACTTGCAATGAAACAATTTTAAAATAAAAATAACGGTAATTTATTAATGTATAGTTTTTTTTTTAAATATAGAGTTTCATTTGACGCTCACTGTATTCCCTTTAATGCTATAAAGACCATAGGCTTTTGACGTCTGCTCAAAAACTAGAAAACTACAGAATTACGAATGAATTTCCATTACAATAGCAACGTTTCTGTCCAAGTTAGAAAAGAAACGATTCATTGCCAAGTTACAGAAAAGTTTGGTCTTGAAGGTTTTAAATTGAAACTGGAGGGAAAGTACTCATCATAATATCATCTACAAGATATAATACAGGGAAGACTTCCAAGTCAAATAAGAACAATCTTCGAGATGAACAGGCAGGTTAATGGCAAAAGCCTTACAATACAGAAATTCATAGCAAACCGTTCCCCGCAGCATTTATTGTTAATCAATTTCAGTAGAGCTATTAGACAGACCACTACTATCTGGAAAACATTGCTAAGAAAGGTTGGGTAATTGGAACCATCAAAGCTATATATGTAGATATGTAGGACTTCCTATTCTTCCCAAAAGAGGGCATCAGTTAATCATTTCATAGCAAAATTGTTTAAAAAAGAGCATATTTTTATGGACCCAACTGTTTACCAACCATGGTGGAATGCATTGTAATCCTAGTCTACTCAAAGAGAAATGCAATTCCATGGAGTCTGGAGGAAGAAGATCTGAAAGGATTCGGTAGTATTGGTGGACTTGAGGTAAATATTAAAGGAACCCAAACCCATGAGAATAAACAATGTTAGCACAGAGGACGGCATTATGCTACAAGTCTCACCTGTTGTCTAGGCAGTATAAAGACTACGAATGGCAACACAGTAATACACGTAATTAGCCAATGCAAGGAAGGGAAGATAGAGAAAGAGTTATCGCTTTACTTCAAAGAGTATGGAGAAGCTTTCTTCAACACAAATGTAAAGGCAACGCTGTATTAAGAGTGCGTATGACTCCGTAAATGTCGAATGTCATTAACAAGTGCTTCAGAGTTATATAAAGGATATTAAGGCACACTATCATTAGCGATATGAGCCGTTTAATTGAAAGTGGTTTAAGTCCATTTTTTTTTGTATTGAGATATTTAAGGGTTTGCGTTAGAATTGTGTAAAAAATATTGTTAACTGGTATTAAGTTGTTGTTATGGCTATGAGACCTTAAACATGTTGAATATATAATACGTAATACGTTTTGTAAACTCTACTAGAAACATAAGCTGTGTTTCAGAACCTCAAATGGACTTAAACCACTTTCAAAAGAACACTTTGTGTTCTTTGTTTAATATTATTATACGTTAATTTTTTCACTTAAAGTTACTCCACTAGTGATAGTGATTCCTCTAAATAGTTATCCTTATACTTAGGAGTTGGAATGGGACGTACATTTTTGTATAATGGCGTTAATTTTAGTTTGCTGAAGTTCCTTGGTCTTCCACGACAAGGTAATGAATCAAATATTCTGAACTCTTTATCCACTTCCATAGATTCTTTATAAATCATTTTATAGTGTTCACTTTTTATAAACCGCATCCAACATATCCTTAGCCAATTTACAGGTTCGCCACTAGTGTTTTTTAATCTTTTATGAATTGCTTCTTCCAGAGCATTTGTAGAAAAAAACCTCCACGTTTCATTTTGGTTAATATAAATTTGTTACTCTTTCGACATGTTTTTATGGTTTCATACATTAGATTATTTTTCCTCAAAGCCATTTCTATCACTCCAAAATCATTATCATTTGGCAAAAATGAATGTCCTGATAGTAAAAACTTATGGTCAATAATATCTGCATTATTTTCTGCCGATTGCACAATTTCCAAGCTTGTTACTGCCAATTTTATGGACTTCAATGGACTTAAACCAGTTTCAAAATAAATTTTTATGCATTTCGTTAACTAGCTAATTTTCAAGTGTCCCAAATCATAGCGATTTAATGATACCGGACTAAAATTGTTTATAAAAAGAAAGGTTATATTGGATTGTGATTATTGTTATCATTAACTAAATTTTTTTAAAAATGGAGTTAAACCACTTTCAAAATAAACGACTCATATGAATTTATTTAATACCACATAATGAAGTCGTCGAGTAGACAGCGTGTTTTCAGATGCAAGGCTGGGGTCAAACCTTAGCCCAAACATCTCCAACCAAGACCAAAAATATGAAGAAAATATTTTTCTTTCGGTGGCCTCTGCTCTCAACAATCTTTTGGTAAAAACTCTAGCAGTTTCATTCAGAAGCCTACTCGTTTAGATTCATAACTTAAGAAAAATACTTACAAATGATGCGAGTGGATCGAATTATTCATTAAAATTTACAGTCTTAGTTGTTGTTGCATTTACAACAAAAGAGGAAAGACACATAAGTAAAAAAGAGACAGAGCAGCAAACAGAGCAAACACACAAGCTTCTTGTGAGTATTGTGGTGTTCGTACGCGAATCATACTTATTTTGTGTATATGTTCGTGTATATGTTGAGTTGTGGATCATCGAAATCAAGAACATCATACGTGTTGTTAAGTATGAAGTATGAGGAGTACTTCAAACTTTGAATATGAGTTGAGGTTCCATGATATTAAAATAAGTATGAATTCGTATAAGTATCAGAAATTACGAGCATGATTCCATTCTACTCATCTTTTTGAATACTCATTGCTGGTCTCTGTTAGGTACTCTAAGTTCTGTCTAATAATTGATATATCAGGGCCGATCGGTATATACGGCTGTGAACACTAATTTCCTACGATGTTTTAAACATCATTCACATACTTTACGTGTGTAACCATAAAGTGTGCTATGGCTGTAGGGCATTCAATTTATTTGCTCTAAATATGGAGAATAAACGGGAGCGATATAATCATGTTTATTTCTATGAAAACAACAATAACAACAGCAACAACAATAACAACAATAGAATAAAGAAAAATACAATAAAGAAAAAACAATAATAAAAATGAAAATACAATTTAGTTTTATTTTGATTTTGTTGTTTGTTGTTATTGTTATTGTTGTATGTATTATATTTTTGTAATTCACATTGTTGTTGTTATTGTTTTCATTATTAACAAATTTACGACTAAAAACTGTTTTTATACCTTTTTTTTTGTCTTTCAGTCTCATTTGAAAAAACACTAGAGAGCACACCACAGCACCCGACCCGTATGATGACGACGAGGTTGTGGCTATGGCCTGCTGTCGTCGATGCTTCATACATTCATTCATTCATTCTTTCACTCAGTCATTGTGCATGAAGTGTATGTTTTAGTTGTTATTGTTGTTTAGATCATCTCATGCATAGTTTTAAATGAAGCTGTTGCTCTTATTGTGATTATTTCAACCACAATTTTTTGCAATTTTTTTCCTTTTTATTGGACTACAAAAGCCTCCACATACTCCATTGAGTGGCGAGTTGTTTGTGTGGAAGTTTTTCTATGGAAGTGTTTAGTTTTGTTTTGTTTTGTATAAGGCAACATGAGGCAACAACAACAACAAGAACAGTAAAATAAAATAAAATGTGCAAATAAAAGTGCAACTAATGCCTGTTTTGCTTATAAACATGCATGTTTGCATTGGGAATTTTATGCCTCGTTTTACTAACGCAATTAAAATTGTTGGCAACTGAAATTGTTGTGGTTTTTTTGCATTTTTGTTTCATGGATTTTATAGAAAATCGTCTATTGTGTGGCAGAAATCCATAGTTGAAGTAACCCAGTTCAATTTTGTTATTTTTTTGAGACAAAAATAGCTGCAGAGGTAATTCGAATGGAAATTAAGCATCTTTAAATCCAAATTGGCAGGCCTTTCATTAAGCATTTACATAATTGGTCATTATAGCACTTTAGTCAGGATTACGACCTAGTTTCTAGTGTGTGTTAATTTTTATACATGAGTAGCGGGACCTACAGTCTAAAGTCGATTCCGAACAACAGATTTTCTCAGAAACATTTCATGGCAATTTTAATTTTTAACACTCAGAGTTTTTGCCAGAAATATGCTGAGAGGAAGTCACCGGAGAAATATTCTTCCATATTTTCGTTTTAATGTCAAAACCTGATGTTTGAAACAAGGCCTCACATATAATAAGTCAACACACTACCTACTAAACCACGTCGACATTTCCTAACTTTAAATTTAATAAGAAACTAAGTGTCTGTGTGAGATATCATTGAAATTGTTTATTTGTTTGAACGACCTAATGATGTCCTTATGTATGGAATATAATATAATCGCCACGGCCAATTTACCACGACTCTGACGCATAAATCAGGCCGAATTGGATTGCTGTAGCTTCTAGCTTAGTCGCATATTTCTGCCACCCCAGAAATCCCCACAAGAAAAAGTTTAACGGGAACAAATTGCATGATCTCAGTGGCCAGTTCTCATCGCCTCCAAGTGAGATGATTGACGAGATGATGCCCTAAAATCGCTCGTAATGAATATTCAATGTAGCATAAGTTGTGCGCCATGTAGCGCCGCTCGGTTGAAGCATCATATCGTTGGTCTACAGATCATCCAATTCAGCTTAGAAGAAGTTGGTATTCATCATCCTATAGTGCTCGCTGTTGACAGTGATGGTATGTTCTCCTCAAAGAACTATGAACTGATGACGTTGCTAGCCCAAAATCCACACCAAATAGTGACTTTTACGTAATGAATTGTACACTTCTGAATCTCATGTGAATTAGCATCATTACTAGTACGACAATTTTGTTTGTTCACGTACCCAGTCAATCAGAAATGAGGCTCATTGCTGAAGACGATTTTTCTATGAAATTAAGGTCGGTTGCCAACTGCTTCAAAGCTTATGAGGAGAACACAGGTTGTTTTCTATGGCTCGCCATGGTGTTTTGTCAAAACAGACTGCATAAATGACAACTGATTTGACACATGTAGCTCCAACAAGATGGTCGTTATCAATTATCAAAGTTAGGAAGTCTCTGTTGGAAGATGCGATAAATATTCGTCGGCTGAAGATGCGTAAAATAGCTGGAATGGTGAGCTATGATCGAGACTTTGCTGAAAAGAAAAGTTCGGTGCTGCTTTTGCTCACAATAGAATAAAAGAAGCAACGTGAGGCAAAGTTAAAATCGATTCGTACACAGACTTGTCTTACATAACTTGGGATCTGGATACTGACACAAAGAAACAGTGAAATTAGTCAATTAGATTGGGGGGGCAATAACCTCAGGTCACATCAGAAGGCTGCTGTAGTCTAGTAGGTAGTGTGTTGGCTTATTAGACGTGAGGCCACGGTGCGAACCACAGCTTAGACGTCTACAACAAAACAAAAAATATGAAAAATAATTTTCTGCGTCTAAAGCACTCAGCAGTTTCCTGAAACCTCTGGGAAAATTGCAATGAAAAGTTTCTCAAAAAAATCTGTCATTCGGAGTCGATTTTGAACTGTAGGTCCCGCCACTTATGTATAAAATTAAGCACACGCAACATAAGTAATGTGGGAAACTAGGTTGCAATCCTAACTGAAGGGTTGTAATGACCAATTATGTTATGTATGTATGTATGTATGTATGTATGTATGTATGTATGTATGTATGTATGCATGTATGTATATACGAATGTATGTATGTATGCATGTATGTATGTATGTATGTATGTATGTATGTATGTATGTATGTATGTACGTTTTTTTTTATCTTGAGCCGGAGGTGGGAATCTTCGAAAGACAGTTTTGTTCCAACAACAGAGTGCACAATTCACCATCACTGGTGCCTACGTACTAAACTTCGTACGTACTATTACTTCGCGGAGGGCTGGTTAGCTTGAAAGCCTAATCACATTAATTTAAATTTCGCCTCCGTCCCTCCAGTCTTCGGAGTACTATCATAACCTCAGCCATTCTCTGACTATATTGACTCCATAGAATCCTACGATTCAACAGCTCTTCCAATAGCCGGTTTGGTCCTAAACTGGTTTCCCCGGCCCATCTAAATCTGGGACAGCATATTAGAATATGCTCCGCATCTTCCTCCTCATCTACACAGTTTGGGAATAAAGGGGAAGTATCATGTTCAAATCTGTGCAGGTACTTCCTGAAGCACCCATGACCACTTAGGAACTGGGTCACGTTGTACTTCAACTCGCAATGTCCGTTCTTCATCCAAAGGGTTACATCAGGGACAAGACGAAATGTCCATCTTCCCTTTAAACTGCTCTCCCATCGTGACTGCCATTTGTGCATGGAAGTCCTTCGTTCCCCCACTTTTATAGTCGCTATTTGTCCCGGGTACTCGAGACGGCGAAGGTATATCCTCCTCATCTCATCCGCCAATATGTCTATTGGTATTGTCTTTGCCAATACCAAAACTGCTTAATCAGACACTGTCCTGAAGCCACTTATCCGTCTAATCGCGCTTAGACGATACAAAGAGGACAGTATCCTCCTCGTTGTCCCCACTGAGAGTGACTCCGACCATATTGGGCAAGCACACAGCATTATCGACGTTACTACCGCCGAAATTATCATCCTTTTAAATGGACCTGGTCCTCCAATATTTGGCATCATCCTCGCCAGTGCTCGCTGTGTTACAGATGCTTTTTCGCCGATGTATTCCACGTGCTCCTTGAAATTCAACCTGTCGTCGATAATCACTCCCAGGTATTTTATCGCCCTCTTCGATTTGATCATTGTGCCTCCAACGGTCACTTCCATCTTCTCTACTATCTTCCGACCGCTTATCAAGACGGACACAGTGTATCGAACTAGAAGGGAATTGTATTGTGAAATAAAACTAAATTTTCACAAAATGATTGTGTGAAATGTTTACTAAGAACAGAAGGATTAACAATGAAACAGCTTTCTTAGATTGGTAGAACTGCTTTGAATATTAGCTTTAGTTTGGTAACTGCCTTAATGGACAGAAATTACTGGGTGCCCATATGGTTCTTTTGCATCACACAATTATAAATCCAAGTTGATACCTTTAAGTCATGCCGATAGTTTTATGAGGGTGTGAATATTTTTAATTTCCCTTGGCTAGGCATATCCTAACAATGAATTCTGGATGCCCAAATATTGTCCATTTTAGGTTCCCAGAAGTAGAACCATGGTAGAGAAGATGATCTGTGGTCTTTTCTTCTTCCTCGCACTCGTCCTTAAAGCTTCTGCAGTGTCAGTCAGTGTGAAGTATTTCTAGCTTCCAATCATATTACGTAAGAGTAAATTTTAATTCGTTTTGCTGGGTTTTGTTTCTAAAAACTATTCTCATAAGCAATGTTCCCACAATATTTCTTATGCTTCTACACGTTCTATGTTAAGGAGTGTGGAAATTGTTTTGTTTGCCACTTATGTGCTGTATTTTATGTTCTAAAAAAACAAACAAAAAAATTCTATTTAAACTTTGTAACGTGTGTGCAAAGCGCTTATGCAGGAAAAAAACGGATAAAAAAGACTGGCAAGTTAAACATTCAACTTAATATTAATGAAAGAGAAAAACAACAACAAATTATAATAAATAAACAACCGGCAACACATACAGCTGAAAGATATACAAACTTTAGATGGAAAAAAAAAATCAAAAAAAATTAAAAAAAAAATTAATTCTACATTTAGTTAGAGAAGAGCACTTTATGTATTGTATTGTAAATGGAAACTAAACTATGAAATGAAATGAAAAAAGAGCATCAGCTTCACATCTATTTCTGTTCATTTTATTCTATTCAATGTGTGTATAAAACTTATAGTCAAAGTCTGATTAAATGCATTATGCTGTGCCAGTCAAGCAGGCATAAGCATTATAAAATATGTACGCCATACATGGCCCTTTGTTCTGATTGAAGGAAATGGTATAAGAGCCTGGAGTAAGGTAGTGTAAGGTGGTGGTGGTGGAGAGTATCAATTTACAATTTTGCTTTCATTTTTTTCATATTTTTTTAAAATAAATATTTATAATAACCTTCCTTAATGCCATTACCTTTCTCTCTCTATGTTTAAAAAAAAAATATTACAAATATTTAATTTCTTCTTCTTCGCGCGTTTTATATTTTTTTGTTTTGTTTTGTTGTGTATTTACTTTCATAATCAGTTTAAAAAATTTTCCATATTCTAGTAAGGTGGAAAGGGCATCATAAATGCATAATTATATTTATTTTTTTTTTATATTTTTCCATTTCCATCATGTTTTCATTTTCTGTTAGTTTTCTAGCATATTAAGTATGTTCCAGTTTTTTTTTAAATTTTTTTCGTTCATTTTTTTGCATTTTTTTACTGTCGTAGTTTATCTATTACAAGTTGAAGGGGAAAATTGACTTTTTAAAGTTTGTTAATATTTTATTTCATTTCATTTTGTTATTCATTTTTTATCATATCATTTATATTTATTTTATTCGTTTTTTTTTTCTTTCTCTAGTTTATTTACTAAAACTGGCCTTATTTGTTGGAATAAATTTAATATTTTCGTTAACAACTCGTAACCAGGCACTGCAGTAATGCATCGTACATGTATACAAAAGGTATGTACATATTCATATATACAGTAAGCATCAAAAGAAACTGTACATTAAAAAATATACATTTATTAATGTTACCGTTATTTTTAAAATTAGAAAAAAAATACAAACATTTTTTCGGGCACTCTCCTTAAGTGATAAAAGCTGGATTTGGTGATTGTTAGAATTATATCATTAGTGTATAGTTTCTTTTGACGCTTACTGTAAATTCTCATATTTTTAATTTCAATATTAGAGATAAGAAATAATTCTCTTCTATTATACATATTGATTGGCCTAACTCTCAGGGAAACTAAAAAAATTCTAAAAATTTGAATTTTGAATTTGAAAGGATAGCAATCGATATAGGGACCAATAGAGAGCTCAATGCATTCCGAAAACGTCGAGGTTTATTATAGATTTAGGGCTGGCCGCGTTATTGGTCCACATTCTTTTGAAAATGACGCTGGCTAGGTTATTACTGTCGACGGCGAGCATTACATGTGATGATTACCATATTCTTTTGGTCTGTATTAAATGATCTGGATATAAGCGACATGTGCTTTCATCTGGTCAGTACTACGTGCCACACAGTTCACGATACATTGGATATTCTGCACGAGCAATCTGAGGGCATCGGCATGATGTGAACTGACCACTGAGAACGCGTTATTTAATGCTGTTGGAGATTTTCTTAAGAGATTTTCTAAAGTCGCAAGTGTATGCAAATGAGCCACAATTCATGGTGGTCTTTAAAACCAAAACAACCCAAGCCACCTATTGAAAAACCACTTCAAAAGAAATTTTTGTTCATCTGTGGGCGAACATGGCATCTGTCTTACATACAAAATTTTATCATGTCCAAATTCATGTCAATATGTGATGACGCTCATCCAATGTCATGTAATGGATTTTCTTAGTCTTTGTCTTAGTTAATTTGGATATTGTCCACTCGTTTTAGGTGCAGGAATGCTTAATTGCCTTGGCAGCAGAAGGCTACGTGCAATATTCCTATCCTGTTGGACATGTATGGACAATAGGAGAACCGACTCACTTCTATCGCATGGCCATCCATTAAGAATTCTTACGAATGTCGATTCTTACGGCTTGGAGACATTAACTGGTCAACCACCATGATGTTCAACTTGGCAGTTCCTGCGGACTTGTTTAAACTGTATCGTAAATAATTGATCATTACAACCCTTCAGTCAGGATAACGACGTAGCTTCTCACACCACTTATGTTGCGGGTGTTAATTTTATACATGAGTGGCAGGATCTAAAGTTTAAAGTCGTCTCCGAACGACAGATTTCTGAGAAACATTTTCATGACAATTTTTATTTTTAACACTCAGAGTCTCTGCCAGAAATCGGCTGAGGGGTAGTCGCCGAAGAAATATTCTTTGATATTTTGTTGAGGTTTGAAACTTGGCCTCATGTCTAATAAGCCAACACCCTACCTACTAGACTACGGCAACTCTATCACTTAAATTTTAATACACGTAACGAAGTTAAGCAAACATAAAATTGAATTTGCTTGTGAACTATTTTGAAGCCTTTTAGCCAATCGCGATTATTTACCACAAATCTTCAAATTTTAATAAAATTTTCTCTGTTGCTGCATTTGCACATGTTTACCCCCAATGTATTGGCACTATTTTAGAGTGTTTTAATGCAAACAAAACAAATGCTATAGACAAGAACAACAACAACAAATACAACTAAAGCGTTAATAATAATTTTGTAGTGCATCATCAATGAGAAGCAAATGATTTATTGGTTTTGCTTTGAACAACAACAGCAACAATATATGATGTACACCATCGCTATCCATATTGTTTTGTTTCTGTTTCAAACGGTATTAACTTTTTTAATACAAATTTATTATTAGTTTTGCATCGTTTTGACTCAAACACACACACATGTGATTGGTTGGAAATACATATTTCAGTTTCTTCTTCTTGATTTTCGATCGCTCTGAATGTATTTGAAATTTTTTTTATTGACCTTTAACGTCTATGAAGTGATTTAATTCTACAAAATTGTTACGAAAATTAAAAAATCTAGATACTGGTGTTTCGCTTTTATATCGCTTAACATTAAAATTATAAACAAAAGCTACAAAGACAAAACAATGCAGTAACAAACCTGTTTACAAACTAGCATATAACAACAAAAACTAGCATAAGAAAAATGGTAAACAAAAATGCACAAATAACACAACAATAATAAATATAAACATCGATGTTTACATATATAGAGATTTCAAGAAGGCGAAGTCATGAACATTCGCCTTCAAGAACGTTCATCAGACTGTTTACTCTGCCATATAAAAGGCAAGGCAAAGCAGGCGACAGTAGTTAATGAAGTTCAGTCAGTCTTGTGTGAAGACGCGGTGTGTTTGCGGAGAGTAATCGTGATTTGAAAATCTCCGTTAGAAAGATCTGTCGAATAGTTGTCTAGTAATTGTTATTGTTTATACAAATGGCCCATATTTTAAACGTTTTTAAAATGTGAGAACGTAACAATATTGTTCGGGTAATAGCCCGTAACTACGGCTATAATTGCAAATAAAATAAAAATAAATCTGTGTTTATGCCATGTGGTGCTTCATGTTGGAGTTTTTTTTAAATTTTAAAACAATAAAAATTTTTGTTGAGAAATTGGAATAAGAGCTGCTCCGGGCTATTCAGGAACAACTATCAGCCATCTTTTGTTACAAATTTAAAATTTTTTTTGTTGTAAATTTTATTTTCTCTCCAAAAAAAAAACTACAAAAGAGAGTATACGACCTTGGCAGAAGTGTTTTTTTGTGGACCTACGGCATTTAATTAGATAATCCCTTAATCCCCGACCTACATCAAGTTGTTGGAGGGATACCACCTCCTTGTCTCAGTTAATTTGGATATTGTCTGCTCGTTTTAGACACAGGAATGCTAAGTTGCCTTGGCAGCAGAAGGCTACGTGCAATATTCCTATCCTGTTGGACACGTATGGACATGTATGGAGAACCGAGTCACTTCTATCGCATGTCCATCCATTAAGAATTCTTGCGAATATCGGTTCTTAACGATACATTATAGTTGCATGCCGAAAGCCTTAGCATTCTGGCAAATGACTTCTGCAGGAGCTGTGGGTTAGTAATGTGGGAAGTAAGTTACTGAACACTCACTTACTGACATTTTTGACAGAGCTCTCTAATATAAAAATTGCTACAATGGCAAGATTTGGCAAAAAAGGAGAAGGAAGAGGACTCTTTTCATTTCAGACAGAGGTTTTTGACTTTTCAACTTCTGATATCCTTGCCTCAGCTCTCTAATATAAAGAGAGATTTGACAAGATTTGCTAAAAGCCTTAACATTCCGGGGAATGTCTTCTGCAGCAGTTGTGGATTTGAGGAGGAGAAAGAGAACCTTTTTTACTTCATTTGAGATGGAGATTTGTGATCACTCTGACTTTCTGATATCCGTGACTGAGCTCCCTAATATAAAGATTGCTGCAATAGCAAGATTTATTTTGGATTATGGTTGATGTCCTCTAAGGAATGTTTGATTCCCGGATGGAAATGATGATGGTATCACTATGAATCTAAATGCTGGCCTAAGTAGAACATATATTTTTAAGAGGTTTACCTAACCTAACTACTACTACGACTTGAAATGTGTGGAAAAAGTGATAGAAAACTATCTCAAAAGCAACAACTGCTGCAACCTATCCAGAAAAGGTCATTTAGATGATATTGTATTGCAAATATAACTTGCAAGGTCCATCCATGTAAGCTTAATTTTTTTTTGTAATAAAATTAAGAAAAAAAAAGAAAATTTTCCATATTATATTTACTCTCTAAGAACAAGATAAAAAAATGTGGCATTTTTATTTAACCCTTTCATGCCCGAATTTTTTGGGCCAGAGCTAAAATTTTTTTAAGGACATGTGTTTGTTAGTCATGGCTTAAATATGAAGTGATATTAAATTCAGAGTACTACGTATTCTGGTTTTACACGTTTTTAACCAAGCTTGTTTGCAAAAAAAAAATCATTTAAAAAAATTAAAAATTACGGAATTTATGAACAAAAATGTACAATGTTGCCTATAGGCAACATCGGGCATGAAAGGGTTAAAGTAGACCCCGTGTTGCACGTGTTTCCGGTGCAGGCCTTTATCAGGCCTGTAATAAGATAAAGGAGGCAAAAAAAGAAGACATTATAGCTGAGATACTGATCGATTAATCGCATATACATACATACCTCTGTATACATTATAATATTTTTTTTATTGTAGTTGTGCTTCAATAGTACCGACTAATAGTGTGGTGAGTCAACTCCAAATTGTAGTGAATTTTTAAACAATTTTTCTTTTGAATTTTTTTCTTTGTTACTCAATTTGTTTATGTAGGAAATATTTTTTTTTATTAAAAACTCTTTCTTTTTTCCCTGTCGCTAAACTAAATCAGGATGTCTTCTCCATTTCCTTGCTTGAAATTCAATTTAAAAGAAAATTTTCTGATCAAAAAAAAGAAACTTTTTCAGCAACATTTGCCTTAAATGGAAGGCAAAAAACAAAAAAATCAGAAAGAAAATAAAATAAAGAATTAAATTTAAATCAATTAAGAGAAAAATCTATAAAATATTTTACCAACTAAAAGCTCTTAGAAATGAAATGAAAAAAAAACTATAAACGTCTGAGAGAACGCGGATTATAACTTCCTTTTTGCGCTAAGCAGCAAACGAATTTTCAATACCAAACCCTCAACCATTTTCTTATTATTTAGTAAGGAAACATGAAAAGAAACCACAAAATTTACAAACTAGAAAATGAAACGAGAGAGAAAAAAAAATAATTTGAAAAATTCATGACAAAACCACTTACATATACGACAACTGCTGGCAAATACGCCCCTTCCTTCCTGTAGCTAAGAGCGAAAGGAAACAAAACTTGTGGGTAATATTTTGCAAAAGCGTTTGCAAGGAGTAGGAGTGTGAGCAGGAGCAAAAGCAATAGCAGCAGTATTAGTAGGTGTAGGTATAGGAGTAGGTATTAAAGTTTGTGACCATAGCTGCCAGATTTGATGATTTATTGCCTTATTTTGACGATTTTGGGCTCCAAAAATATCATGTTGACGATATGACGATTTATGAGCTTATTTTGACAATTTTTTGAAATCGCATTCTTTTCTTTAGTTTTGTATTTGCTTTGCAATTGTTACTATTGCAAAATTTAGGTTAGTAATAACGAGATGTAAAGCATTGTTGCGTTTTTACCCTTTTAAAAACGTTTAGAATATGAGTTCGTTGATTGCAAACAAAGTAAAAACAAATTTGTGTTCATTTTTAATTAAACTCTTTATGTTCACACTACTTTTGTGTGCCACCGTATACAACTTGTCATATGTAACAATAATCTGCTTGTTTAGCTCGTTATTCCCCTCTGCTTACAATCTTTTTGTAAGCAATACCACTTGCACGTTAGATCTGTATAGCTAGCGGAGATCTTTACAATAGCGATCTTCAAGCCACGACTATTTACTTCGCACGCAACGTGTCTGCACACAAGACTGACTGAATTATTATTGACAGTATTATATTTTTAAGTTATTTGCAAGCACCTGTTATGATACTACATAAATATGCTACATAACTTAAATAAAATCGTCAATTTGTAAAGAAATAAAAAAAAAATATCAGTATTTTAAAGAAAAATGATAAGTTCTGCAAATACTCTAACATTACCCAGCAAACAATAGCAATACCAAGAACTTTGAGCATAATTTACTGTTCGCCGTTGCAGACAATTTTTAAAGATTCGAATATAACTTCTAATATAACCTTTTTGCGCACGACCAACATTCAGGGGATGGCCCCTACACATGCTGTGCATTGCGTTGGAACTAGGAAAATATGTTATGGGAAGGAGGAAAGACGGAGTGGGTTTGTGGACACTAGATTTGTAACTTTTTATACCATAAGTAACAGGAAAACCGTCTGCAGGAAGGGAGTTTCACATATGAATAGTCCGACTAAAGAACAAATTTTGTCTATAAGTGATTGTGCAATCCACTGGCCAATCGATCACAAATGTAGGTGCTCTCTGAGAAAGACGTGTAGGAAACATGATTCTGGGGAACAGGTCCCCTTATTTCGCTCGAGAAAAATCGTTGTAATAGCGATATAACAAAGAAACACAAATCACATTGCAACGATGCCCCAATGAATCAATAGAGTTGGATATTCTATCGTCATTAACGAGAAACTTTGCCCTCTCCTGTAAGCGGTCGAGAAGTCTCAAAATAGCCATTGAGGCACAGGCCTTTATATAGCAGTTGCATTCCATTCTCTTTCGTATATACATACATAATTGGTCATTACAACCCTTAAGTCAGGATTACGACCTAGTTTCTCACACCACTTATGTTGTGTGTGTTAATTTTATACATGAGTAGCGGGACCTACAGTTTAAAGTCGACTCCGAACGACAGATTTTTGAGAAACTTTTCATGGCAATTTTTATTTGCTTTCAGAGTTAAATAAATACTTTTTGTATTTTGTTCTGATGTCTGGCCTGGGGCTCGAACCCTGGCTTTTCGTCTAATAAGCCAACACACTACCTACTAGACCACGGCGGTGGTTTGGAGTTGGATACCCTATCGCAATAAATGAACACCTTTGCTCTCTCTTGTACGCGATCGAAAAGTCTCAAAATAGACGTTGAGGCACCGGCCTATGCTTTAGAATAGTATTACATTCTCTTTCGGATATAAGTGGTGTAAATAGTAAGTATGTAATGTAAGATCAGATGAAGTGAAGTATTTCTTGCACCGTTTTAAGAAGCTAAGGCAGTGAAAAATGTGTCGGTTCCAGCGAACATCACAATGAATTTTCATGCAAAGAACGTCAAGAACTTCTGCCTCCCTAATATTTACACCCTCCCATAGATATAAATGTTGCAATATCGTTGCTGGGCTTATTTGTCAATAAACAACACTGGTTTAGATTGTTTAAACATTGAAAATGATGTAAAACTTCTCGATTTTTGGAGAAAAAATCTGTAATAAAAATGAGGCATTTTTTTACGATTTCAATGGACGTCTTTAACAATTTTGACGTTTTTTTTTTTCTTTCTAGTATTTGACGATTTGTTGCTTTATTTATCTGGCAGCTACGAACATTACAAAAGACAGAAAATATTCATTCTATCCATCCATTCATCATTATGAGAACACTAATGCCATTATGCCACCTCATTTCTCTATACACTTACAATCTCTTGTTTAGTTTTCTTTTAATACAACAGTATGAGTAAGTACCCTTCCTCCCACACACACACACACACAAAAAAAACCGCCAAAAATATTGATCATTTTGATTAAAATCATCATCAGCAGCTGAGTTCGCAGGAAGAGTCTCCTTTGTTTTGTGTTGTTTATGCTAAGAAGGAAAAACCACCGCGTCTAGAAACTAAAAAAATTTACAAAATATTTTAATACTTCAGCTTAAAAAAAGAGGAATTTTGTTTGCTTCTTCTTTGTTTTTCCCCCTTTTTGTTGTTGTTTATCTGTGTTCACTTAACCTCCATCCGCTACATAGCTACAGCTATTGATAGTTGTTTCTTACAAAACCTCCTTGGATTATTCCCCCCAAAATGGTTAACGTTTTTGTATTGAGTTGAGTTGGGGTATTTAAAATACAACAACAACAACAAAGGCAATAAAGAAAGGGCTCTAAACTATTTTTCCTTAAGCAAATGGCTCTAAATATACTTTTTACACTCAAGGAAAGGAATTAGTAAAATGGGTGTTTCTTTACATACATAATTGGTCATTACAACCCTTCTGTCAGTATTACGGTCTAGTTTCTCAGGCCACTCATGTTGTGTTGTGTTAATTTTTTATATATGAGTGGCCGGACCTACAGTTTAAACGTCGACTCTGAACGACAGATTTTTGAGAAACTTTTCATGGCAATTTTATTTACTCTTACCAGTTTATGACAAAAATCTGCTGAGAGGAAGTCACCGAAGAAATATTTTTTCGTGTTCGTTTTGTTGGAGTTGTCTGACCTACTAGACTACGACGACTCCTTATGTATAGTGCGGCTAAATAATGGATTTTCTCTGTAATACAAAGAGTGATCCACTGGTCGAACGCCAACGAACGAATATGCTTTAAGAGATTAACGAGTCTTCATTTCTTATTCTTGACTCTGATTCGAAAAAAAGGCTCCTATTTTAAGGATTTCAATTGTAAGATGTTTAGCTTTACTGTTAGCATCCACACATCAATCAAACTTTTGGATACCAAAGCGTTCTTTCAATAATGTTGTCAATTATTACAAACTGATGAGTACTTTACTTAGTATTCAGTGGCTGTCAACTAAAGAGGATAAAAATACTTAGAAGACATGTGACTCATTGTGATACTGGATCATGGAACTTTCATCAATTCAAATATCTTACTTCTCTTACAGCCCAAGAGATTTAAAACAGTTTCCTCTATTCGCTTAGCTATTTAGTTCCTGCCGCAGTATGACCAATGACTCTCACATAATGACGCCGGCAACCACACTAAACATACTTCTTTGCAGTTTTAGAAGACTGCACTTGCGCCCTTCATTTAGATTTACTCATTTATCCTATCTACGCTACTTATGTGATGTATTCTAATGCTTTGCCATCTCGTTAAGAACCTCACAGTAGGTATAGACCGTCCTAAAAGTTATTACAGTAGCACCCAGTGCTCTAGCAACCGCTTAGCTATTGGATTGTATTGATGATTGCAAAAAAAAAAAAACATTGGTTAAACGCAAGTAAAAATGGTTTCCCTTTAATCAGCCCCAGTCAACCTTAAAATCCTTTAAAATTTTAAAGTAAAATTTTAATTAAAAAATGAGTGAAGCAAGCTGCTGTGAGTACGATAATAAAATTAAACACCATGAAAATGTGTTATAAAAACCCTGCAGTTATGTTTGAAATAGAATATCGCTTAAGTGACCGCCTCTGGATAACTTGCAGCAGTTTCAAAAGAATTTTCAATCACATTTTTCACGCATTTCAAGTAGTCGTTAGGTTGGGTTAGGTAAAGTGAAACAACCTTAAAGTGAAAGATGCCACTTCGACTAGCATTTAGTTTCATTGTGATATCACCATTATTTCTACCCGGGGATCAAACATTCCTTTGAGGACACCAACCATAATCCAAAATAAATCTTGCTATTGTAGCAATCTTTATATAGAGAGCTCAGTCAAGGATATCAGAAAGTGAGTGATGAAAAATATCCGTCTCACATGAAGTAAAAAAGGGCCTCTTTCTTCTCCTCAAATCCACAACTGCAGCAGAAGCCATTTGCTGGAATGCCAAGGCTTTTAGCAAATCTTGCTAAATCTCTTTTTATATTAGAGAGCTTAGTCAAGTACTAGATATCATCAAGTTGAAAAGTCAAAAACCTCTGTCTCGCAGGAAGTGGGAAAGAGTCTCTTGCTCTTCCTCCAACCCATAGCAGCTGCAGGAGTCATTTGTTGGAAAGCCAAGGTTTTTAGCAAATCTTGCCAAATCTCTCTTTGTATTAGAGAGTTGGGGCAAGGATATCAGAAGTTGAAAGGTCAAAAACCTTTGTCTCGAAGGAAGTGGAAAAGAGTCTTTTTCTTCTCCTCATACCCACAGTTCCTGCAGAAGTCATTTGTCGGAATGCTAAGGTTTTTGGCAAATCTTGCCATTGTAGCAATTTTATATTAGAGAGCTGAGTCAAAAATGTCAGTAAGTGAGTGTTCAGAAACTTAAGTCCCACATGAGGTGAGAGAGGGACCCTTCCTCTTCATCAAATCCACAGCTGCTGCATAAGTCATTTGCTAGATCGCCAAGGCTTTCGGCACGTCTACTATAAGGACAGTGGCCCATAAGAATCGCCATACGCAAGAATTCGCAATGGATGACCATGCGATTTAAGAACAGAAATGAGGCGGTCCTCTTCTTGTCCTTACGTGTCCAACAGAATCTAGGACTATTGCACCTATCGATTTAAATCAACACTAAAGCCCTTTGCTCCAGAAGGCAATCAACATATTTACTGCATTGCAAGCAGTCGAAACAAGTGATAGACGGAAAAATGATTCCAACTAAAAGGCTTCCTTTACTCAGCACTACAACCTAGCCTCTCACTCCACCCATGTTCTGTACGTTAAATTTATCCGTGGCGTCTCCTACAGTTTAACTTCGACTCCAAACCACAGATTTTTGGGAAACTTTTCATGGATTTGTTTTACTCTCACGGTTTTTGCCAGAAGGCTGCGGAGATGAAGTTGCCGACTTTTTTTATTTTTTTTTTCCGAAATATCTGATCTGAGGTGCGAACCACAGGCTACGTTCTAACAGAACAAACACAATATCTACTAGACTATGGCGTGATATGAAAATAGCAGAAGTACCGCGAAATTGTGTTCGAGATTGTTCAATAATGCCAGATGGAGAATGATTCAATCGATACCCTCATCTGGATGCCTGAGCGTTGGAACATGGCGGCTATATCGTTAGCCGTACTTGCGATGGCTGGTATACAACTAATTTCGCTTTTGAAGGTCTACACTTATATTCTACACTTAAGGATATACAGGAGACGCAAGTTGAGTTAAGTCCACTTGTCCCAACTTGTATCCTAGAAGTTGGGAACTCCGCAGCGGTCACTATCCTCCTATGCATACGTGTCTAAAAACTGAAAATACCCTGCAGTGACTTCTGCAGACACTGCAGTGACGCTGATTACTGAACATATGTTAAGTCAGCTATTAAAGCACTGAGTTCTAACGTAATGAGCTCAAGATGTCTCAATGAGGTGGCAGAACTATATGATAACGACATAATAAGGGTACCATTACACAGTGACATTTCAGAAAACTCCAGAGCAAATGAACAGGGCAAGCGTGGCACTGCCATCGAACTCTCAGATGAATTCTCGACTTTTGGAATTCCTTTATGGAGCTGCAAGCTTATAATTGACAATGTGGTCATCGATTCCATTAACATTAGATGGGCGACTTCGAACGCAGGTAAAACAGCGCAGAAAATTTGTCAAAAACTGGATGCAGGGTGCATGTTAAGACATGCCATCCAAGCAAGCACGCTAAGAATAGTTGTTGTGTTCATTATATGGCACTGCATTATGGACAGTCAAGCTAAGCGCATTGTTCTTGGACACGTATCAAATGATTTCTGCAAAAGCTTCAGAGGTGGATAAGAAAGAAATAATGTTCTTCACCTATTGGGTAAATGTCCGCACTATTTCGGAGGAGAAAAAGCACCCTGATTCCTATTAGAAAAATGATCTGGAGAAACTGTCACGCATTGACATTGGCTATCTGAGCCACTTAATCAGAAGTGGGTACGAGACTAGGGGATAGAGGAAAACTGTCTTATCGCAATGGGCCCTTATGTGGCCTAAGTGTGTCCACAACACCCAATAATGGTTATAAAACTACACCCACAAATAAAAATTAGTAAACGTGCTAGTAAAACCATTAATGCCTCCAATGTTTTTTTTGTTTAATTTCCAATACATTTTCCCATACTTATCCCACTAAAAGGCCTTCCTTTCTCACCCTTATAATCCAAACGAAGAATGGAACAAAATCTGCTACATTTGCACTCATACATACACACATAAATGCATACATACATACATACATAACTTTGATTTTGAATAGAATATTTTATTTCCATATTTTTTTTTGCATAATTTGCTGTTTAATATTTTCGTTTACATTTTCCTTTTCGTCTTAGTTTTCCATTCTTGAGAAAATACAAGAACAAAAAAAAAACTGTTTCTCTTAATGCACGAGTAGCAAGAAAACAACAAAGCTGTGTGAAAGAAAAGCGAATTGAAAGAAGAAAATTTCTTTTCTATTCAAAAAAAAAGTACAAAAACTGACGTATACAATTGGAAACGAATGAATAAATGAATGAATGACTGTGTGAGTGAAAAAATGCTTCCTTCTAATCCACCCAATATGTCTTATTCTTCTTATTTTCGTTCACCTCCTTGTAGTTCTTATCGTTCATTACGATTTTTGTTTGTTTTTTCGTTTACATGAATAGATGGCTGGCTGGCTGGCAGACTTGACTGTATTAATAAAATTTCATCAATAGTTTCACTCTTTTATAGTCTCGGTAACCTTTAATCAAGGCATTTAAATTTTAATGGCACATTTGGTTCGTTGATTAATTAGTTCGAAGTGCTTAGAAAATATGTGCAAGAATTGAACTTAGAGTCTTCGGAAATTAAAAACTAATGCTACTTGCCGAACAACTTCTAAGAGTATAACACTATGCAAATTCTTCTTGTCTACATGCCAATTATATTGTGAAAAACCTTTAAAATATAAGCTTGTAGATTGCAAATAAAATAAAAATAAATTTGTGTTCAGTTTTAATAAGAATTCTTTATTATTCGCACAATACTGTGTGCCACTGTTCACAACTTGATGTAAACAACAACAATTGCTTTGTTTGTTATTCCTCTGTTTACACCTTTTGCATGAACAATAACAATTACTAGGCAATTATGTTCCACATATCTTTGTAACGGAGATCTTCTAAGCACGATTACTCTTTTTAAACACACCGCGTTTTCACACAAGACTGACTGAACTTTACTAACCCAATCGCCTGCTTTGCCTTGCCTTTTATATGGCAAAGTAAACAGAAGTCGAATGTATTTTTGTTTACATTTATTTTTGTAGTGTTGTTTTTGGATAATTGTTTACTTGTTTGTCATTTTTTTATGCTGGTGTTTGTTGTTATATCAAGCAGTACGATAATTTGTAGCTTTTGTTTACAACTTTAATATTAAGCGATCTAAAAGCAAAACACCTGTATCCAGATTTTTCATTTTCGTAGCAATATTTTAAAGGAAGATTGCAAAGATCAGATTTCAGAGGTGGAATCCCTAAGAAATGGTCTTGACGCGATGAGTAAATAAGTGCAATATAATGAAAAACCTATAATCTTGTAGTCCCCAGATCGCAATTGCATTTAACCAAGATTAACTTAACGAGATGGCAAAGCGTTAGAATTTTTATATCACAAAAGTAGCGTAGATACGATAAATGAGTAAAAAAACGCCGTAAATTTAAATGAAGGGCGCAAGTAAAGTCTTCAAAGTGAAGACTTCCAAAGGAGTACGCTTAGTGTAGTTGCCGGCGTCATTACTACATATGTGAGAGTCATTGCTCATACTTCGGCAGGAACTAAATAGATAAGCGAATAGAGGAAACTGTTTGAAATCTCTTGGGCTGTAAGAGATGGAAGCACTGATGGACTTTGAAAGTTTCAGGATGTCGTATCACAATGGGCATTAATATCCTCTTTTGTTGGCAGTCACTGAATACTAAGTATTCAATCTGTCAATCTGTTAGTAATTGCAACTTTGCTGAACAAGTGCTTCGGTATCCACAAGATAGAGTTCGTTGAGTTAGGTGCACCTTTAGAACATAAAGAATAGGAGCTTATGTTCGAATGGGAGCAAAAGAATAAGAGTAGAAGAATCGTTAATCTTCTAGAGCAGTGAATAACTCTTTGTATTGCAGAGAAAATTTGTTCAAAAAAAATTATTCCCGTTACTTCTGTGCTATATAAACCGATCGTAAACCTGTTGCCCAAAGGCATTACTCTCTCGTTTTTCTATACCACGACTAATTTTAACCTAAGTGCTCGAAGTAGGAAAAGTTTGGTTAAAAAATATGGTTTACTAAGGTCCCGTTATAGCGCCCGTAGTACCTATTCCGTTATTCAATTATGCTGACTGATAATTGTCAACCGTCCAGATAACTTTAAGAAGGAATTTTATCAAAATCATCTTTAGCTTGATTTGTCAATAAATTCTGAGTGCAAAATAATCCTTTTTCCCACGTTCCGAAGTTCCGGATAATAACAGAAAATATATTTTGCGTGTGTTTTCTGCTTCCATGCTATTATAGCTTCTGCTTTGTTGTAAGCTATCGCCGTAGTCTAGTAGGTAGTGTGTTGGCTTATTAAATGTAAAGCTACGGTTCAAACCCCAGGTCAGACATCAAATAGACATTATGACTACCTTTCTGTAGATTTCTGGTAAAAACTCTGAGAGTAAAAAAATTGCCATGAGAAGTTTCTCATAAATCCGTCGTTCGGAGTGGACTCTAAACTGTAGGTCCTCCCATGTATAAAATTAACACACACAACATAAGTGGTGTGAGAAGCTAGGTCGTAATCCTGACTCAAGGGTTGTACTTACGAATTATGTATGTATGTTTTTGCGAGCTATTTTCAGCTTCCCGGCGTATGTACTTAGGGCCCAGTGTCCCGCTTTTACTTCTATGAGATTGCTAAGATGTTCTCTGATCTGGTTTAATACAAATTTTGTTCTGAATTTAATCATTATGTACCAAATTTGAACGCCGTTAAAAAATAAATGTCGAGAAATATATGGCTCTGCTATATTTATGTTCGCAACTGTAGATTATCCAAATATTAGAAACTAGTTTCAAAAATTCCAACAAAACTCCGTTAGCATTTATTTATAGCGTTAATAACCATCTACCTTAACTGTCTTTTTGATTATTGCATCATTTCGTATCCTAAACAAATCGCGAATTTCTTTTTTTTTTTTCATTTCTCAACAGAAATCTATTTTTCTTATACTTCGTTTATACACGAAAACATTTATAGGTGTGTGTGTGTGTGTGCACTCGTACTCAATACAATAACTATAATAATGTCGAAATTCATAGAAGCATTATATGTTACATACTTCTTGTATTTGGATTTGTATTTGTATTAGTGTAACAGCAGCAGCAGCAATATTTGCTTGCGTTTTTATTATGTGTATACATGCCATACTATGAATAACTGTAAATTTAACTGCAGGTTTTGTTTCTCCCAAAGAGTGGTAGTGAGAGCGGGTGAGAGCTCCACAATGCTTATGTGTTTAATATTTTATTTTTTTTAGGCGAATGTGTTGTATGCTGTATTGCTGTTGTATTAGTTGCCGCTGTTGCTTGTCTTATTGTTATTGCTTTATGGTGCTGCTGCTGCTGCTTAATTTTATAGAATATTTTTTTTTCTCTCTTGCTTTGCTTTTTTTTCTTCTTCCAAAAATTCATAATCGCAATATTTTTCTCTACTAAATTTTGAATACAATGGCAATAAAGTAAGGGGTGGTAAGAGCCTTAAAAGAATGAATTCATGAGTTGAAATTCTTACTAAGCTAATCTATTAGTGTTCAAGGTTAAAGAATACAGTCTTATGTTTTTTAACTAATAGAAGAGAATTTTAGTGGGTTAGATGAGGGTAAAGAAAGTGAAAAAAATTTGTTTTCTTTTTTTTTCTGTTCTTGATGAAAATGAAGGCGATGTCTTAAATGGGGGTATGTTATATTGTAAATAGTGCTGGTGTGTAGTGGTAGTAAAATTATTATACAGCAACAACAACAACAACAATACATAATGAAATATTTTTTTTTATATTTTCTTTTCATTGACTTGGTTTTTTTTTTAGCTAAAAAGAAAGCTAACGTTAAAAAAAATAAAAAGACAGGCAAATAAGTAAGCAATTTATAAAGAGAACAGAAAAAAGAATGAAAAAAAAATTAAAAGAATCAGCAGCAGGCTCTTAAAACGAATGTTTGGTAATCGGAAACTTTATCGTTATTCTTTTGCTTTGGCTCTTATAAATATTTTTCCTCTATTTTTTTTGCTCTACCAAGTTTTGTTGTGTTGCTGCTCTGTTTTGCATTCGATGAAGTAGAATTTTTGAATAGAAAAAGATTAGTTTTTGCTTACAAACAAAATGAAATGAAAAAAAAAATTCAAATTCTTTCATTCTTTCTTATTATTTTCGGGGTTATTTGGATGTCGATTTTTTTCCAGTTTTTTTCATTTCATTATTGTTGTTGTATTTTCCATTTCTTTCCTTTTTCATATCATATTTATGCCTTTTAGAAAAACGAAAGAACAGAAAAATTTTTTTTCTCCTTAATTGTTGTTGTTGTTGGATTTTGAAAAATATAAGAAACTGAGCAGGAATAACTTTATTTATAATGACTTATTTTTTTGTTTTTTTTTTATATTTTTTTTGATGATGAATTGGGCAAATGAGAGGCAAAAAAATCGATTAAAAAACTTCGAGTACTTAAATAGAAAAATACAAACAATATTTCATATACCATATACATACTTACTACTGCTCCCCTTACTCCCCTCTACCTTTTGTCTCACTCACGAAATATTTAAAAAAAAATTTTTTTTTGCCGCCTCTTTCTTAGAAAAATAACGAAAAAAAATACAAAAACTTGTTATAAATGGGGTTGAAAAATAAGCAGAAATCTTACAGAATTTTTAAAAAGTTTAAAACAAAGGTTATTTCATTTCATACTAAGTATACGTAGGAAAACTGAGTGAATGACTGAGAACGAATGAATAATTTTGCCATTTCGTCGATTGTTACAATTTATTGTAATTATTCTTGTTTTTTTTTTGTTTTTTTGTTCATAATCCAAAATGGATATGATTTCATCTTTATTAAACGTAATTTTAATTACAAAATATATGTACTCTAAATTAAATTGTGAGAAAACCGCTGAAAAACATCTTAGCAGAATATTCAGCAAGACAACAACAAAATACACACATCGAACGGTACACAGAATGATGGAAACAAACAAAAATGCAACAAAAACAATTAATAGATAGAAAAAAAGGTGTTTAAATAGAATGAAGAATAATGCTGCCAGTCAGTGATTACTCATCCAGTCATCCAGTGATTAGACGTGAGTCTCTGATTAGTAAACGAAAGTTGTATTAAAGTGCGTGTTAAGTACGTACAGTGGTAGTAAACTTAGAAAGTTTGTTTTTTATTATAAGGATTGTGAATAAAATTGTGTTATCAGAAGTAAATTTCTTTCATTTTACTTGCAGTCCTTGAGTCACCGATAAAGGAATATTTTGTGAAGTAAAAAATGCAACATTACGTGACACAATTTTTTTTCCCCATTGGCCTTCTAGGGAGCATATGGCTTCCACAAATCATCTTCATCTGGCACGATTCTCCGCTGTTGTTTTGCGCCTTCCCGTATCAGGTCATTAAGCCTTAGTTCTTGTAGGACCGTGTGTCTCCAGGTGTTTTTTTTTGGTTTGCCACGGTTTCTTGAGCAGTGGGGATTCCACTCTAGCGCCATTCTTGTAATACTGTCGGGGCAAGCCACCCCCATTTCTACTTTTTGATCTGCTTCTGTATGGGTTCGTCCTCTGTGAGAGTCCAGAGATCTGCGTTGCTGATGGTGTTGCGCCAGAATATTCTACATATGATTCTTAGGCATTTATTGATGAATACCTGAAGCTTTTACGTGACTTTACACAAGCATTGAAGATTCTTAGCTTGGTGCGCCTAGATGTATGTATATGTATGTACTCCTCCATACGGAGTGCAGTCGCCCGAATGCTGCGCTCGATCTATTGAGTCTGTTATCTACGTCTGTTTCTGTGCCGCCGTTTGTTGTCATAGTACTGCTTAGATAGCAGAAGCTATCGACGTACTCGACTATTTGGCCCTGTAGCATGATATTTTCTGTGCTTTGTGGTGGCTTTGATTCCAAAAGCTGACTTGAGTGGGCCGTTGTGACGCCACGGATACAACACAGACCCTATTCTAACCAAGTTCCACCAAAATAGGAAAGAAGTTGGTCAACGCAAGGGCTACACATTAAAAGCACGACTACACTACGCTGGAAAACCAGCCCAAAAAAAGATTGATAAACGAAGCTATATCCTCGACATCAATGGCTGATGGCTCCGTCAAGCTAGCAAGGATTGGAGAACCAAATAACCTCGCAAGAGATGGGCATTGACAAAGAATGTGGACAACAGTCTCCTCTTCCTCAGCAGATCTGCATCTACGGTAGAAGCTGTTAGATGGGAGCTGCATTCTTTTGGGGTGTCTTATCATAATACAATGACCTGTAAGCATGTGACCAAGTCCGAGCAATTGATTGGTGCAACTTCTATCCATCGAGGGCCAAGTGAGTCTAGCGGTGAAGCAGGGCTCCTCATTGACCCATAGTAGGTTGGCTTTCCGAAAGAATTTCCTTGCAATGGCCAACTTGACCGAGGTAAGTGGCATACCGAAGTCGATTGAAGAGGATTCCGGAAGCAGTGCTTCATCCCTAGCGAGTTCGTTGGCTCTACAGTTCACCGGAATATTAGTTTGCTCCGAGACCCAGACAAGTGAGACACTGAAGTGCCCAGAAAGAAGGTGAAGACAACGGCGACATTCCCTAAAAATCCTGGAGTTATTCATAAATCTCGACAGAGATCTAATGGCAGCCTAACTGTCAGAGAATATTGAGATACGGGTGAAAGGAGAACTTTGATAAGGATCCATTGAGCAGCCTGGTAGATGGCCATTACTTCTGCCTGAAACACGCTACAGTAATTTGGTAATTGGAGGGAAATATTCAGGTTCAGTTTCCCAGAGTAGACTCCGCTACCAACCCCATTATCGAGAATGGATGACACTGCCATTCTTTTTAATTAGTTTCATAAAATTTTAATTTAATTTCATTGAAGGTTTTCTTTGTGCACTAAAACGGAACATTTTGCACAAGGAACTTTTAGGAGTTAGCGTCCATCAAGCGTAGAGAGACTAGATTTAATAGAATTTAATAAAAATTTGCGCGGACGAGACCCTACATTAAACATTCTTCATGTGAACTAAACGATTCAGAGATATTGTGCTCATGATAAAACACGTTTTAAAAACGAATTCATTTGTTTTCAGTTTTCCCAAATTGCCTGCCAGTCTTTCTTCCATATATTACAGTGAATCACACATTGTGGGTACGTTTATTTTTTTATTATTTTAATATCAATATTTACAATCTAGCACATTATCGTTTAAAATTATTTTAATTTCGTTATAAAATAATTCTTTGAATCGCATTAATTTCTAATTAATTTAATTGCAATTTTCAAATAATTTGAAGGTGAATACCCTTCCATACTTTGCCAAGATCATTAAACTTGACTATGAAAACGTGCTGAACAATGAAAAAAAAATTATTTTTGAACAGAGATAATCGATAACAAATTTGAAACAAATTTAATACGATTTTAAAAGCATTAAAAAACAACAACAACAAAATAAATATTTTGATTGATTGATTTTATTTTGTTTTTATTTTTTTTAAATTTTAATTTAAGAAAAAATTAAAAAAAAAAATTAAAAAAAATTCCCATTTGACCCCGACGTGATTTGAACACGCAACCTTCTGATCTGGAGTCAGACGCGCTACCGTTGCGCCACGGAGTCTGTTATGAATCCGCAAACGTAATAGCGTTTCAAAAATTATGTGTTCCGTTAATCGGGGGCTCTTTGTTCTAAAAATAACTGCACTACCTACAGTGTGAGTTAAGAATTTATAAATAAACAACCCGCCATACCATACCACACCATACCCAGGGTATTTGATGTGCGCGGCAAAATTAATTTATTTAAACAATTATATCTTATCATTTATATATGTACATATGTACATATGTAAGTATGTATTTGAAAAGAATATATACATACATATAAACAAATAAATAAAATAGATAATAAGCACACACAAAAGCTAGCAGTAGAACTGTCTCGTGTAGTAAAAGAAATATTTTTCGAAAAATCTCTAGAACTCAGGCCGTAATCTAGTTATTTAGGATACCTTAGCATTTGAGTTAAATTTTAAATGAATTCGAATTTATTTTATTTTGTTTTGAATTTAATTTTCCTTCAAAGGGGTTTACATGGTCACACAAGTCGTACGATATGTCAAGTTTTTATGGCAAAGGGACGTGTTAGTATCAGAGATCAGCAATGAGTATTCAAAAAGATAAGTAGAATCGAATCATACTCATAATTTCTGATACTTATAGGCAAATATAGACAAATTATCGTACTTCTTAATACAACAACAAATGCTAGCATAAAAAACGTAAACAAGTAAACAAAAATACACCAACAACACTACGAAAATAAATGTAAACAACGATGTTTACATTTATAGAGATTTCGAGAAGGCGAGGTCATGAACATTTGCCTTCAAGAATATTCATCAGACTGTTTACTCTGCCATATAAAAGGCAAAGCAAAGCCGGAGACTGAGTTATGAAGTTCAATCAGTCTTGAGTGAAGACGCGGTGCGTTTGAAAAGAGTAATAGTGATTTGAAGATCTCCTTAGCAAAGACCTGTCGAATAAAAATGAAAAGTTCTTCAAAAATCTATCGTTCGGAGACGACTTTAAACTGTAGGTCCCGCCACTCATGTATTAAAACTTAACAAACACAACATAAGTGGTATGAGAAACAAGCTCGTAATCCTGACTGAGGGGTTGTAAAGACCAATTATGTTATGTTATGTTAGCATTATTGATATCAGTTGTGCAATCAGTAGCACATCTACAGTGGAAGAGATGATAAAGATGTAAACTTACTCGACCTATTCGCCAAATTTAAACAAAAATCCTTCAGATGGCTGTTGATGTCGATTTACATTCCTGTATCAACAAGGATTCTTCAAAATGGCGTCGGTAGTTCTAAGGAGTCCGTGGTCAAAACATGAAATTCAAAGACAATCACTCTGTCGGACATATTCATATCAAGTGGGGGCACTTTGTCCACAACGAGAGCATTATTACGACCGGCATCTTCTATTTTTCAATGTTTATTTGCTTGGTTCAGGTGAAGAGAAAACCATACAATAAGCATTTAAGGTTTCGTTTCGTTGACATTAACATTCAGTGCAACAATTATTATTATATGATGCATCCCGATGCAGTGTGGTCAATTGTAAAATGTATATAAAAATCCAACCCAAACTTGTTCAACATTTTGTTGGTTACACCCCTTCGGTAGGGTAGTTTTGTGCATATGTATCAGAGATCAGCAATGAGTATTCAAAAAGATGAGTAGAAGCGAATCATACTCATAATTTCTGCTACTTATACGCATTCATACTTATTTTAATATCATTTAACCTCTACTCATATTAAATGTTTGAAGTACTCATCATATTCATACATAACAACACGTATGATGTTGTTGATTTAGGCTCTCCATACCGCAACATATACTCGAAGCACAAAATAAGTATGATTCGCTTACGAACTCTGAAATACTCACTAAATGGTTGTGTGCTTGCTCTGCTTGCTGTTCTGTCTTTTTTGCAACAACAACTAAGAGACTGTAAATTTTGATGAATGATTCGAGTCACTCGTATGACTTCTAAGTATTATAAGAGTTTTTTCCTAAAGTTATGAATCTAAATGAGTAGCCGGCTTATGAATCAAACATCTTTTGAATGGTATGAGTTTGATGTCAACGTTGTACACATGCTCATTGCAACCTGTACTTATAAATCAACGTTGTAGTGAGTACGAATGAATCATAGTAGTGAAGTTAAATTTCAATATTGTTGACTCATTTATATTCAAAAATTCCATGAGTGTTTATGAGTAGCGAAAAAACGATTCATTGCTGATCTTTGATCGAGACCTTATTTCATTTGCCAAATTTAATGGTCCCATTTGGCCCATCTGACACTCTTAAAGGGTTAATGTTATGGTTTAACTAATACTGCCTCTAAAACCTTAACTTTTGCAAACCACAAACGTTCAATTCAAAGCAAACAAAAGCACCACTTTAAAAACACCAACAACAACTAAAACAACAACCGTCAACAACAAGAACAACAAAGTTTGAAGCAAAAACACCATCATAATAAAGGAAGGAAATCGTAAACACTGTAATTTAAACATTTTCATTCATTCATTCATTCACTCTTTCAGTCATTCATTCAATCGGTCATTCAGTCATGCCGATTCATTTGATTTTATGTTTTTTTTGCATATTTTTTGGCAATGGGTTGACTAAACACGAGCAACAATAAAAAAGTTTTCCAAAAAAATACCCAAAAAAATGTTCTTTTTATTGAAACTAAATGCAGAAAAAAGTAACAACAACAACAACAACAAATTACAATTGGCACTGAACCCTATTTCCGGTTGAAATAGACAATAAATGGGCTGGGAGTTGCTAAATTTTAAACATGCCTTGGTTTTGGTAAAAAAAAAACCAAAACATGAGCTCATGCAAGCATGTGCTTCTAGAAGAATTTCTAGAAATGAGACAAAGACAAGAACAACAACAACAACAACTTTTAAATATGCCGAGATAACGTAGAAAAACTGAACAATTTTATGATATTTCGCTGATGGCTTCTTAATTATTTACGATCGTTTCGATGCTCATTTTCTATTCAAATATTTGCACACGTTTTGCTGGTGGGTGTTGTTTATATTGCTTAAGCAATTACGCAGCAGTGCAATAAACCTTAGAATAACAGAGTTAGGCTGCGACATTTACCCTGGTGTCTGAGTCAAAACATTATCACATCATTTTCCTTTTATTTACTCTTTTATTTGATCAATCTGTCACTCTCTTTCTCATACTCTCTTGGACTCTGCCATACTCTGAGTGTGTCTAGCAAATATTTCGTCAACCTTTTGTGGTTTACGTATTTACTGTTCCACATATTTTTATTGTTAAATATTTCCCCTCCCCCCTTAACATTTCAATCTTCTTTTTTAACCATCAAACATTCATACTTTTACAGCAAAATAGTCTGTTTTAATGACTATAATAAGCGTATGCTTGTCGCATACACTTGAGTTTCTATTCAAGTTGGTGTGTGTTAAAAAATTACTGTCTGCTGCAACAGCAGCAGTCCCCTAACGATCATTCTCATTTGTCTCTCTCTCTCACTTTACTAATGTCTAAAATACTATAAAACCGTAGGCACATACTCAGAAACATTTTCAAATACATAGAGAGGCCGAAGAACACAAAAAAAATAATTTTTGTTTGCTTTTTTGGCAGTCATTGACCTCTAACGATGAGAATTGGTGTGTGTTTTGTGAATGCAACACTGTAAGCGTACCAGAAAAAGAAAAACAACAACAACAACTAATACTAAAGCAAACAAATAAACAGAGATAGCAGCAGCAACAACAACAATATGGGAATACAAATCTCACAATATTAGCAATTCGTTGGCTATAGTGATGCTAATTGAGCGTGTTTATTTGAAAGAAATTGAGAAAAAAGTTGTTGTTGTTGTTGTTGTTGATACATTGAAATCCAGTATTGCAATGGAAATAATTTTACGTCTCTTTTTTTATTCCTAATTGTAAGGGTACTACGACTAGTTAGGCGTAGAACTTGCCAAGGAAGTTAGGAATGTCCACTCCTGATAGAAAGGAATGGAAAAATAATGTCAGGCATCTCGTAAACAACTCCATATCATCTTCACAGATGGTTCAAATCGGACGGTAAAGCTTACTCGCTAAGGCTAGTGCATCATGCAAAGTCTGGCGAAAGTGTCGGGGCTATTTCGGCTGCAGATATTATTAGCAAGCACGACAATATTTATGGGAAGAGAGCTCTAGGTTCTGACATAATGTTGTCTAGAATAGTTTACGTTAACCACGAGTCTTTCACCGAGATGGCACAGCGTTACAATATTCACATCATTTAAGTACCGAGAGCAAGTGGTATTTCGGGAGTCGGCAGTGCGATGAGTTTTTTATTTTGGAAACCTCTTTGAAGATCTGCAAGATTATTATTTGGAGTCCAGTAAGATAATTCGTTAGCGCCATGTGGGCAGCTTCGTATACGAACATACGGCGCATCAAGTCTGGCCAAAACCAGGTTGAAGGCCAGCGAAAAGTTTAATTAAACACCAAACGAGGGCGCTCAATTGGCAGTAAGTATCATGATGTGCACAGACTGGAAAGAGGAAGTCTGTGTTGCAGATCCAGGAACTATCTGCTATGTTAAGCCTTAGCTTCGGATGCAAACAGTTAGAAGGATACAGTCGCCTGGAATTTTTCAGAACAAGAAAGGAAATTGTCACAACCAAGCTACAATTATAATCAAATTGTCATCAAAAATATAATTAAAGCTAGTCAGGGATGATCATGGCAAAAATTGAAGGCTAAAATTGACTCGGTTTCGCTCTTAGTAACATTGCTTATAAATTCATAGCTCAGTTAGTGGATGGATGCTTCGCTGAGACTTTTAAGATGGCACTCCGCAATGAATAAGTCGGATTCCAGAAGCATGGGGCCTATGTAGATCACATAAATAGGCTTTTGATCTTCGTTAAGCAATCCGAAGAGGGGTGGTCATCACTTTTCAATACACTCACTCGACTTATTAGGATCTATTGGCTTGCAAGGGTACTCCACACGAAAGCTAGTTGTCAACTGACCAAAGTTTTCTTTTCTCGACTCTGTGCTACAATGTATATCGTTTTCCACACAAAGCAAAATAATTGGGACTTCGAGTACTCAAATGACGGCTTCCTCTTCTCCTTCTTCATGAAACGTTATCAACACCAAGCAAAATAATCTGGGGATTTACTTCACACGATATTTGTCTCCTGCCTCACAAAAATTTCGAAATGCAATGAAGGCTGCATTCTGTAAAGGCAAAGCCAAAATTTATGCGAATCAACGCTGATACTAAAGCAAGAATTTAAATTGAAAACCTCAATTAGGCAGTCGCGGTCTAGCTTCTTAGACGAGTTTGTTGGTTTATTAAACTAGAGTGCGTGGTTAAAAACCTAGCTAAGTCGTATCGAACAAAACGAAATTTATCAGCAGTCTTCTGGCAAAGGCTTTGAAAGTAAATAAAATTGCCATGAAAAGTTTCTCAAGATCGAGTGGCGTCACCTCATGGATGAAATAAATTCACTTAACATGGGTGGGGTGAGAAGCTAGGTTCTAATCCTAACAAAATCGTTGTAATTCTTAGTAATTCAGTAAGTACGTAAGTAATTGCGTAACTTTTGTATAACTTGACAAGCACGACAATTAACCGTTTTAAGTCGTGTTCAAAGAGTACAGTTTTGTTTGTCGGCGACTAGTCATTGTACACAGCACTCACAAATGTCAACTCTGTGCAATCATTTATCAATCGATGCCTACAATACCTTTTACGAATAGTGTAGGCAGTCTAGACATTAGCCAACCTTTTCTTACATCAAAGAATACATCATCATACATCAAAGGAATTTATGCAAATGAAACGGAGGAGCATGTGACCCTTAAACCTGTAAGGAAGCCGAACAATCGGAAGGCCAGACGATACTTGAAGAAGTCGTGTCGTGGTCGAGGAAACGGCTACAGGCAGAATCATTTGTAGACGTGTTTAAGAATTATTCGCTTGGAATAGAAGCAAATGTAAGGAATATATTATGGCCCTGTGATTTAATAATAATAAAGCGAGTCCAGCCTTGAAAGTATTCGAGAGAAAAGTTTACGTAAGATCTCGTTACCCTAGTCTGTGTGCCTGAGCATGGAACTTAGCGGCTAACAACATAGTTGAAACACTTGTGAAGACTGGTAGATAAGCGTACAGATGGGAGATTGGCTTTTGAGGGCCTACACTAATTTTTTACAGTATTAAGCATATGCAGGAGACGCAAACTGATTTAAGTCTGCCTAGGATACAAGTTAGGAGTTCCACAGCGATTATATCGAATCATTATCTCTTAGATATATACGTCTAAAGTCTTAAAATATCTGGCAATGACCTCTGTAGACGATGCTGTGATCTCTTTAGTCATTAACGTACTGAACCTCTCTTTAGCCATTGTGTGGAAGACAGACGAACTGGGCAGTCGGTGTACAACAATCATCGAACTCTCTGCTGATTTCTCGACTATAGAATGCCCTCTTAAGGACCCGCTGCGAGCTTATGATTGAAAATGCAGTCATCGATTCTGAATTCAAGTTTCAAGGGTAGAATCACTCTTGCCAACAGGTGCTACTATGGTCTCAAAATGGCAATTGAGTAGCAGAGACCTCTCTCGTACGACAAAACTTAGACTCTGCAAGACGCTCATTCTCCCCGTGCATCTTTATGGCGAACACGCATGGTTACTATTCAGTACTGATGCATCCGCCTTGAGAGTATTCGAGAGAAAAATCTTACGTAAGATCTTCGGTTCAGTGCGAGTTGGCGATAATTTCCGCATCCGATCCAACAGTAGGCTGTATAAGCTCCTCAACGACTTGGACGTTGTGCTGGGTATTAACGTCCAGCGGCTGCGCTGACTCTGCCATATTGTTCGAATGAAGGAGGATGCTCCGTCGAGACGGGTATTTGATGCTGGGAAGTCGGTGAAGAGTACGGAGTACGACCTTGTTTGCGTTGGAAGAACCAAATCAGCGAAGCCCTGTTATCGATTGGTGTGTAAGTAAGTAAGTAAACCGAGTCAAATATTATACTGAACTAGGGTAAAAGTCTCTACAAAGATGTGTAATTGAATTTCATTACCAGATCGAGGAAGCCCTGTCATCGATTGCTGTAACCAACTGACGTAGGCGCGCAAGAAGCAGAGCCGCCTGGAAGGATGTGTTAAGGCAGCACGAAATCCTTTAATCGTGTTGTTAATGGCTAATAAAGTAAGTCAGTAAGTAAAGCGTGTCAAATATTATACTCAACCAGGGTAAAATTCTCTACAAGGATGTGTAATCATCAGATCGAGGAAGGCCTGTCATCGATTGCTGTGACCAACTGGCGTAGGCGCGCAAGAAGCAGAGGCAGCCCGAAATTCTTTAATCGTGTTGTTAATTGCTAATAAAATAAATAAGTAAAGTTCAACTCAACCTGGGGTGAAAGTCTCTAAAACAATCTGCAAATGAATTTCATCAACGATTTCCTATCGGTTGTCAAAACAATGCCCGTATGTGTCATGGGATAATTACAATTTGTTATGAAATTTATTGCCAAAAAAGTGTTAATGAACTGTGTTACAGTTTTTGTTGTTGTTGTTTTATTTTACAAAAAAAATTATTAAAAATTTTATAACAAAAAAAAACATTTTTTCGTTCTCGTTTGTTTATCTACGGAATTGAAATGAACTCTTGTGTTTACAATTTGCCATCGATTCGATATTATTTCTGAATAATTGTTTGATTTTTTTTTGCTTGTATTTTATTGTTCTTTATACTACAGATTCAGAAAAAAATGGGAAATAATAAAAAAAAATATTCAGAAACCAAAGTGAGAACATGTGTTTTGTTTTGTTTTATTACGGAGCGCGAATAATTATTTTTGAACGTGAAAGATCAATGATCTGATGAATTATTTGTTTTTATTTCACTTTTTTATTTCACGGGTGTCAAAAGTATACAAAAAAAAAAGAAAAAAAAAACATTTATTGCAGTTAGTATGAGTGATTATTTATTTATTTATACGAGTTCAGTCTTACTAAAACCCGAAAACCTCTAAAAAGTCATTGTCTTTGACAATTTTTCTTGTTAATCACAGTCCACGTCAACGTCATTGTCATCATCATCATGATCATGATCATGATCATGATCATCATCATGTGCTTGGAAGTTGTGTCATGATCTGTTAATGGATTTTTATTTCTTTTAAACGCTTGCCCTACTCCACCCTCCACCACAATTCTATCGTTTTTTAATCTTCAAACGTATGTAGTTTATTGACTCATGGTCGTCGTCTCATGCCTGCCTAATCACCCTGTGCCGGGCGATTGTTTATTTTAGAATACTTTGTATAGTCAAAACGAACGTATGCTCACAGAGAAACGTTTCTTTATTGTATTTGATTAAACGAAATGAGTGTCAATATTCTTGTTAATAGCCAACCCCACCTCACTTAACTCCTCTCTCTCTCACTATCTCTCTCTCTTTCTCTCTCTCTCATTCTGACAATCATAACAATTTCGATTACTTTTCGGTTGAGTAATACACATCATTATCGGGCAAGCAGGCAGGCTGTTTCTGTTTCTGTTTCTGTTAAATTCTTTAAGAACGTTTTGTATTGTATTTCTTTGAATGTGTTTTTAAGATATTAGCCTTAGGTTTTTACACCTTAGTGTAGGCACGCTTATCGCTTTGGCATTTGCAATATCTCTGTTAAAGGTGTTGTCAATATAACAGAATATAAAAAAACTTTTAAAGAAATTTTAAAAACGGAAAGATGTTAAAAAATTTTATAATTTTAACACAAACTTTTCCAAATAAAAGCGATTTTTTTTTCGAAAACTGGATTTAGTAACAGTTGCAGTTAAAAGTTCGAAGGCTACCATAAAGGCCCATGCTTGCTCCAATAACGGTATGTAATACACGCTGTTAGTGGATTTTCTCTGTTCGAGATAGCCATTAACAACCCCGTTAACGAATTTCGGCTTGCCTTAACACATTCTTCCAGGCGCCTCTGCTTCTAAAGCGCCTACGCCATTTGGTCACACCAATCGATGACCGAACTTTCTTGATTTGGTCCTTCCAACGCAAACAAGATTGTTCTCTTCGCCGACTTTCACAGATCCCCGCATCAAATACCCGTTTCGTCGGAGCATTCTCCTCCATTCGAACAACATGGCCGAACCAGTGCAGCCTCTCGATGTTAATATACGCTGCACAACGTCCAAGTCGTTGAGGAGCTTATACAGACCACTGTTGAATCGGATGCGGATATTATCGCCAACTCGCACTGCACCGAAGATCTTACATACATAATTGGTCATTACAACCCTTCAGTCAGGATTACGACCTAGTTTCCCACACCACTTATGTTGTGTGCGTTAATTTTATACATGAGTGGCGGGACCTACAGTTTAAAGTCGACTTATTTTTAACACTCAGAGAGTTTTTGCCAGAAATCTGCTGAGAAGAAGTCGCCGAAGAAATATTTTGTCATATTTCGTTCAGTTGGAGGTGCCTGACCTGGGGTGTGAACCGAGGCCTCACGTCTAATAACCCAACACACTACCTACTAGACCACGGCGACTTGCAGCCCTTGCTATGACCAATTTCTTCTTCCCTGATTTGAAGGAACTTGGTCAGTACAGAGACTGCGTTCAACTGTGGCGTTACAACGGCCCGCAATGTGTGCTCAAGTGAGCTTTTAGCATCAAGGCTACCACTCGAACCTAACCTAACCTAGTTTAGAAAATGTCGTCATATCATGATCTAAGGATGGATATCATTTAAATGTTATTTTATTATATCCTATGACCGCGCTTTTAGCTTTATTGAGATCCAAATCAAACTCATGAGTGTAGAGAATTCCTAACAATTTACATTCAATAGAAGAAACAGTTTTTTATGTTCCTGTTAAGTTCTAAAAATCTTTTGATGGCGCGTTTATAAAAAACAGAATAAATAACGTCCAGCGTTGATGCATGAAAGCATGGAACTTTCTCAATCTGGATTCTTGATCTGTTAGAGAATATCTTCGTATACATATGTATTTAATTATTTTCTAAAATGAAACATTTTATCGTTTAATTTGTGTAACTTCAAGCTTAAAAAAGTAGACTACAAATGCAATAAATTTTGTTTTTGTTTTGTTTTTCATAATCAAAGCAACAGCCACCACACATGTCTTATAAGAAAACAAAAAAAAAAATAAATTCAAGTCAAGTTATTTAAACATTCAAGTGTATGTTGTAATGCATTTTTTTTATTATTATAATACGATGGTATTGCTTTGGTCTTTCTATATGTGGTTCATATGTATGTGTGTATGTATATATGTGTGATATATTTTGGCTATATAGAGAAAGATTAAAATGTTTTATTTTCAGCAACACTTACGGTCAATGCCCCATAAAGACAAACAACACAAAACTTAATAAATAATGAAATGAAAATATTATAATAATAATACATACCCACACATCCATACATATGCATACATACCTATACTATACGCTATACACACTCGGCACCATTCACATCTAAAAGTAAAACTTACTCAAATAAATAATCATAATAATAATAACGTTGTACGTACCCCTATATAGCCTATACAGCTAATACCCCTACCTACCGCTTGCCCTTACTCCCTTACAAGATTTTGTTTTTTTTTGCTTCTCGTTGTTGTTCCAGAATGCAATAAAACAAAATAAAATAAAAAAAATAATGAACTGTGAAGGCAGTTGTTGTTCTCTTTTTCGGTTCGGTTCTGCTTTTTTTGTGTATTCGAACGGTACGAATGAACGCCTGGACGGTCGATCGGTCGGTCGGGTGGTCGTTCGGTGTGCAAAAATTTCTACAAAATGATCTTGGGCTTTTTTAGAACAAAGCTGTAAAAATGCTTACACACATACATACATACAACACACGTAAACAAAATATTTACAAATGCTTAAAGAAAGTGACAGAGAGGTAGCGGCGGAGAACCGAAAAAAAACTTGAATAAGAAAAGAACACAAAAAAAAAGAAAAAAATTACACACAAAAATTTCAAGATTATATGCATCATGCGAGGCCGTCATTTACACTCTACGGCATTTGAATAGGGGGGAGGTTAGTTTCGAAATTAATTCAAATATAGAAAACTGGCTCTTAAATAAGACCAGGAGAATTTATTTTTAGCATTACTGTTCGTAAAGATGATAAACAGTGTTGCAATATACTTATGTCCATTGGCGTCATCATCATTTTTCCCCGAATATAATCAGAACAGAAGGCCTTGTTAGAGAACGACGACTAGGAGAACGTATACGCATTGGTGAATCTAAACCACGCTGACGATAAAATCAGAACCTTTGTCAGGTTAGGATTTAAAATCTTTATAGAGAAATCGAATCCAGGGCTTTTAAAGTTGAGGGTAAAGCGAAGCTTGTTCCATGCATTAGCACAAGGGTCCTTCAATTGGTAAAAAATCTGCATGAAGTCTATCAGGCAAGTACGCTTGGAAATCAACCTCACTGTTATTGAACTTAATGATCAAATTTAACAATTTGTCAGACATTATCGATTTTTCTTTAAATTCTTGCGTTGTAAAACGGAACATTATTGTTTTTCTCAATACATAACTCTTCATATTTTTATTGTAACAATTGCTTGTATTTTTGTTGAGACTGTTTGTAATTCTACTTAATTTTATTCGTACCTATTGTTGTTATTAGTCAGTAAGGAATTTGTCCATTAACTTAAATAAATAATAAATAAATTTTTTAACTCAAACTTCAAGTCAATTTTATTCTATCCTGTGGCTGAAGCACTTTGAGCATAATTCCTTCCAAGTTCTATCTTATTTTTAAACGCTTTCAGAGAACTTTTTGAAAATATTTTGGTTCAATATGTTAAGGTCGAAAATAAACCATATAAGTAAAGTATTATTGTGCTGAAGAGGTACATTAGAACAGCGACCATATGATCTACTATACTCCCCTCAAATTTTCGCCCCAGTACTTTGTATGCACCGAGACGTTTCTCTCTGGAATGCAAAAATTCAAGAATATGCCACACTGATTCACTTTCATCGTTGGGGGATTTACATGTAGAGCTCGAGGCACCGCCCATTCTGGATAAGTAAAGGGTCCGCCAAATAACTTTTTTTTTTGAAAATGCTTTAAAAAAAAAAACTACTGAATATTTTTTCAAATTTCTTTTTTTATTTGAAAGTACAATCCTTCCGGTTAATAATGGAAAATAATTTCATTCAAATGGCTGCCTCACCAAACGACATCAGCTCTGCGGCTGATAATGCGATCTTCAAAAACAGGGCGCAAAACATCGCTGCGGCTTTGTGGCACGTAGCGCCGTCCTGTTGAAACCAAATGTCCTCTACAATTTTTGTGAATAAAAATTCGTTCAACATGGCCGGATAACGATCGCCATTGACTGTAACGGCCATTCCTTGCTCATTTTCGAAGAAAAATGCCCCAATTATGCCTTTGGACCAAAATCCGCACCAAACAGTGATTCGTTTTGGGTGCGCCGGCATTTCAATGTATGCGTGCGAGTTTTCTGTGACCCAAATGCGACAATTTTGCTTGTTTACATACCCGCCAAGATCAAAATGAGCTTCATCTTTTGTAAGTCGATCGCAGGCCCTCTTAGCGAAACGAAAACGGATTGGATGGTCCATATTCGTTCAGCGGAAGGATAAAACTAATTATCTGTCAAATCAGACATGAGCTAAGTGTTACCATTCACGAAATAAGAACTAGTTGAAAAAAAAATTTAGATGGCGGACCCATTATATTCTGTGTCTTTAGTGCCTTTAGATTATTTCTTTATAGTCTGATGCACGACTCAGATGTCTCGCTATTGTAATTTCCAAATAAAAGTTTTGATTGCTTCAAACGATTTGAAAAGAGTATTTGTTTCTCTTTAACGTTTCTTCTGTAAAGAAATAAGTACATCTCCTTGGTTTGAATATATGTACGTTACGTAAATTTCACGAAGACATGGACCTCAACTTCAGGCTGTATTGGGGCAAAGCAGGTGCCGGAAAAAATCAACACAAAACTGCTGAACTTGAAATAAATCATTGCCTTCGAAATGTTTTCCAAATATGGTGTCCTACAATTATATTTAATGGGGACCAATCTATGGAAAACCAATCGCCCATGAACGTTGCAAAAAGTGGAAGGAAATATGACTGCACCTCAACTCAATGTATGTAAGATTTTGCTTTATTTTAAAGAGATTTTTGAGGAGGTTTCATTTTAATATTTTCTTTAACAACTTAATCCGTAATTTATTTTTTTACCCATGTTTTTTATACTTTACATTTAATTTTCTCTACAGACTCTACTTAAATAGCTCGTAGTATAATTAGTTCTATACTTGTAGAGCTTTAGTTGAAAACATTATCAAATGGGCCTCTGGTAAGGCAATAAGAAATAAAAATTTTATAAGGAAGCGAGCGTCGCAAAATAAACATCAATCAACAACAACAACAAAAGCAGCAAAAGCAAATGCAACTGCTAAAGTAGCCATGGTAACGGCAACAGCAACAGCAACAGCATTTCTAGAAGGGGTCTTTGAATTATATTCACCAACAAAATGAAAAAAAAATTAAAAACAGTCCCAAAAATAATAACAAATGATCATTTCAAAAAACAGCTACAACAACAACAACAATTCATAACAAAAATGGTTTCTTAACTATAAAAACTCAAGTCAAATAACAAGCAAATATATGATAAGTTTCTCATATATTTGCTACAGAAACAGAACAGAGAGACAAATAGCAAATTATTCATACACATATACACTTACACAAATATTCTTAAAACACATTCCTTTACAAAAATTAAAATTGAAATTTTTTTCTTTGACAAAAAACGAAAAGAAACTGCATTTTTATGCCATTTGTTGGGCAGTTTTACTGCTACACACACACACACTCGCACATACCCGCTAGTTTTTTGCATTTTTGTTGTTCCAACAAAGTCATCCATCCATGCGTCCAAGCATTAGTATTAAAAAGAAAGTCGTCTTCGTTTGTTTTTTTTTTTCAATTTACACACATGCATACATATGTACATTTATATAGAGATGTGTGTCATAACAAAATGCAAAAAAAAAATTACAAAAAAAAAAACACAAAAAAGACAGAAATTTGCCAAAAACCAGTCTTAAAAATTGAAATAAAAAAAATTATTTGAATTAATTGCTGCCTCCTTCTCTGTTACTACTGCCACACACACACACAGCCTGGGCTTAGAAGAAATAACAGTGTTGGTCAGTGTTTATAAGAATGCAAATGCAATGCAATGATGGTGGGGTTCATTGCATATTAAATTTTTTTTTTTTTTTTACAAAAAATTAACATTTTCGAGTCATTTGCATTAAATAGGGGCTTTTTACTTACAGGGTTATTTAAATGAAATTGCAATTAAAAAAAATTATAAGGGTTTAGAAATAAAACTGTAAAACAGAATATCCTCCACAAATTATATAATGTGATCACATGTGACAAATATAATATGAAAATATGTACTCTGTTTACACAAAAGATTTAAAATGATGATATCAAGATAAACAAATGCTGTACTTAATAGCGTACATATTACAAGGTGGCACTAAAGATATCATCCTACCAGAAGACACCACACAGAATACGCTGCATAATACAGCAATTGAAAGTTTAATTTGTAGGTTTCTGAAGTCGCCGTAGTCTACTAGGTAGTGTGTTGGCTTATTATACGTAAGGCCACGTTTCAAACCCCAGGTCAGACATCTTCAACAAAACGAAATCTGAAAAAATATTTCTTCGGTGACTTCCCCTCAGTAGATTTCTCGCAAAAACCCTGAAAATAAATAAAAATTACCAAGAAAAGTTTCCCAAACATTTCAGATGTTATCTGATCAGAGAAGCTGTGGAGGACATTTCATACTGCACATGTAGTCATCGTAGTCTAGAACGTAGTGTGTTGGCTTATTAGACGTGAGGCCACGGTTCAAACCCCAGGTCCGATATCGCCAACACAAAGAAATATAAAAAAAATTTTCGGCGAACTTCCTCTCCCTTCTGAGAGTAAATAAAAATTGCCATGAAAAGTTTCTCAAAAAATTTGTCGATCACAGTCGACTTCAAACTGTAGGCCCCACCACTCATGTATAAAAATAACGCACACAACGTAGGTGATGTGAGAAACTAGGTTGTAATCCTGACTGAAGGGTTATAATGATCAATTAAATAAGTAAGTATGTAAGCCTATTGACGTGACATATTTCCGAACGCTATTCGATGTCAACAATAGCACCGATCAATCGCCAGTGGCTCCTGCTCTTGCCGTTTCTTGTGCCCTTTGTTTAGTCTTGTTGGCGTCGTTGAATAATTGGCCTCTGGTAGTTGGTTGTCGTGTCTAAAGGGAAAACAGTTACGAACCGTTTTGGGTTCAACTTGTAGCAGACTGAACTGCGATGTCTGACCAGAAGTTTAATTCTGGTACCGTGGGTGTCGGGAGCCCCAGAGACTTGTTTCTGCTGGTGACTGTGGTTTATACCCAAATCGCGGGGAGATCTCAAGTCCGCTGTGGCGTTACACTCTTAACCACTTCCACAAAGGAGTTTAGATAGTCTCCGACCTCTAGCCTAGAGGTAGGTCATGTCCAAATGCATGGCTTCGAATTGGTACTCACGTGATATACATAAGCATATCATGGATTGCATCGTTGTGTGTGGGGGCGTTGATATACGCATTGTTTCCACGCGTGCTTAGAGCACGATACTCAGGCAAAGCCCTGGACTAATGTATACAGATACTGTTATGCTCCATCATTGGATCGTCAATTAGCCCCCCCCCCAATTTCAAACAAAATTTTGTGTGTGTCTTTCATTATCGCAATTAATAAATTTTGTTTGAGGTAAATGAACTTCAAATATTAAAAACCAAAAGTTGTTTTATTAATTATTTAAACAATAACAATAAATTAGAAACAAAACAAAAACAAAAACAAAAAAATAAGCCAGAACAAGTTTAATTGCTGTTCTTAAGAAAGCAATCAACACTTGCATTGTGATTTAATGTCTGGGAGGTGATAATCAGCTGTCAAATAAACAAATAAATGAATATTCATAGTAAAAAAGGGCTGGTGAGAGAGGAAGGGGGAAGGAGAGGGTCGTACGAAATTATTATTATTATTATTACTGTTATGATTACAATGATGGTGTTTAATTGCTGCAAATAAACTCAACAATTGCATTCGCATTCACATTCACATTCTATTATCAATTTTGCATTGAAATCATACCCCAACGGACAAAAATTTCCCCGATAAGATGTTATTTGTTGTTGTTGTTGTTGTTGTGCTTAACCTAAATTATTTTTTTATTAAAAAATATTGTAAGAGAGCTTATCAGCATTTTGACGAGGTAGTACGTACCAATTTACTACAAAATTTTATTACGTTCTTGTCTAAAAACGATTCTTTTGTTATCACAACGTGTAAGACAAAAGCCATGTGATTGCATGAGACTAGGAAAAAAACTTGTTTGTATAGAAGGAACCTGTTGTTGTCTTAATATGATAATTAATTAACTTTAATTAGTAATTGTTTAATTTTAGTTAAGTATTTCATTATAAAAATAAACAGTGGCCAATAAATACAACTCTACTGCGTAGTAAATGCCTCTTCTTTCAAGAAAAAAAAAAAAAGTTTGTAATAAATTACTAGGTGAAGAAAAGAAACAAAGAAAAACAAATTATAATAAACAAATCTATGACGTGTTATCCCCTTTGTAAAGAAACGTTTGCAATTTACGAATACGGAACGTGTAAGAACCGAAGAACATACATATGTACATACATAATTGGTCATTACAACCCTTTAGTCAGGTTTACAACCAGGCTGCTCACTAGCTTCTACCCATGTTGTGTGGAATACTTCACACACCATGTCCACGCGAATAGTTCCCTTACGTTGATGCATTTGAAAAAACCAACATTCGTTAAGTTATTCCAGAGATACCGTTGTGTGGCAATCAATCATCACCATCAGTCATTTCCATCAATCATTATCATCAATAATTACCATCAATCATTACCATCAATCATTACCATCAATCATTACCATCAATCATAGTAAATTTCCTTTTATTAATGCGTTTGAAGCTTCAATTTTTCGCTTAAAATGGGTGGCTTGACCTTATAAGCAATGTAAAGGAGATTAATATCGCGTTGGTTTTTATATTCGTTCCTGCGTTTTTTTATGCTGATGTTCCACTCTTCTCTAATCATCTTCAGATTTTACACAGCAGTTGATGTATTCGTCTCCTGTTTTGAAAAGTTCTGGTGGTAGACTATCTGTACCAGTATTTGAATTGTTTTTCATTCTCTGAAATGCAGTTTGAAATCTCCCTAAAGGGCAGAGAGAGATTTTTGCTGATTTTAACTTTATTTTAAAAATTCGACTTTTTATTCGTCTTCAGCAACATTTGTCTGGTCGACCGCAAAATATCTTCTTTAGTTTTTCCCCTGTAACACCACACCAAACTGCTTGTAAAAGCCTGTTGATTTGTGGTGAATTCTCATGTAATTTTTATTGTTGTTAAGTGTAAAGCAACTGTTTTCTTATCATTATTTTAACAGTTATCGATAACTTAATTTACCGTTATATTATAATATTTTGCAATTACAATTAAAAATAAAAAAGAAAACGAAAGAAAAATTACCGCAACTGATCATGTTTTTTTTTATTTTTTTTTACATTATCAGGGCAAAAAAAACTGCTGTACTGTTGTACAGTGTGATCGTCTTTTCATTGATCCTTTACAACAGATGTTACATTCGAGCAAAGGTGGCAGTGGCAGAGTGGTAAAACCGACAAGAAAAATATCAGTCAGCAGCAGTGTTTTACAAACATTTTTTTGAAACAGAAGCCTACAAAAAAATTAAAATGTCATATAGAACGAGAAAAGAGGGAAAGAGAGAGAGAGAGAGAGAGAAAGAGAGAGGAAGACAATAAACCTGTACTGCCAAAAAGCAGAAATAAAAAAACAGGTGCTTTTGGCATTGTTTGCTGACTTGTTTTTTGACCAACAAAACTTGATTTTGCCCTTGACAACAGCAAACAGTTGTGAGAGGAAGCAGCAGGAGCTGAATTACTTGCTTCTAATCATGGAATATGTAAGTAAAGTTGATTTAAAATAAATTTTTTATAAAATTTTTCTGTTTTTTTTTTTATTATTCCAATCTATTAAAATATAATTTATTTCGTAATGAAGTAAAATAATAAAAAAAAACAGGAGAACAAATTATTTTATAATGTTTATAATTATGCGTTGTAATGTTGTATTACAATTAATTAAGATTTATATTTTTTCTTAATCAGAATTTGACTTTCATACACTGAGAAAAATAAGCATATTTGCCTCTGAACTGGTTGTAGTGTAGATCAGCAATGAGTATTCAAAAGGATAAGGAGAATCGAATCATACTCATAATTTCTGATACTTTATACGCATTCATACTTATTTTAATATCATCGAACATCTACTCATCTACTCTCTACTCATCATACTTCATACTTAACAACATGTATGATGTTATTGATTTCGACTCCTCCAAAACACAAAATATACACGAAGCACAAAATAAGTATGAATCGCGTACGAACATTAAAATACTCACTAGGAGGTTGTACATTCGCTCTGCTTGCTGCTCTGTCTTGTTTCTTTTGTTGTAAATGCAACAATGACTAAAAGCCAGGGTTCGAGCCCCAGGCCAGACATCAAAAAAATACAAATAGTATTTTTCGGCGACTTCCTCTCAGCAGATTTCTGGCTAAAACTCTCTGGGAGTAAATAAAATTGCCATGAAAAGTTTCTCAAAAATGTGTCGTTCGGAGTCGACTTTAAAACTGTAGGTCCTGCCACTCATGTATAAAATTAACACAAACGACATAAGTGGTGTGAGAAACTAGGTCGCAATCCTGACTGAAGTGTTGTAATGACCAATTATATGTATGTAAATTTTGTTAGATGATTCGAGTCACTCGAATCATTTTTAAGTATTATAAGAGTATTTTTCTAAAGTTATAAATTTAAATGAGTAGCCTAGCTTATGTATGAATCAAACATATTTCGAATGGTATGAGTTCGATGTCAACATTGTAGGCATACTCATTGCAACCTGTACTTATAAATCAACGTTGTAGTGAGTATGAATGAATCACAGAAGTAAAGTTAAATTTCAATATTGTTGACTCACTTATATTAAAAATTTCATGCGTGCTTATGAGTAGCGAAAAAACGATTCATTGCTGATCTCTGGAGCAGACAATCCTTTTGAGATAGTACTCCGCACCTTTTCGCACATTTTTTCGGTTGTCATAAGCTTCGACGTTATGTACGCAGTCGCGGTCGTTGACCTTGCCCCAGAAAAAAGCGTGCAATCGCAAGATCTTGTTGGCCAGTTGTCATTGCCACAATGTGAAGAACTACTCTCGGAAACTGCTCATGCAATAAATCTCAAATCGTTAGTTTTATATGGCCTTTGGCACTGTCTTGCTGGTACCATATACCGCGGCTGCCTTCCAAAAAGTCTCAATACAAAGTTTGTATGCAGTTCTACTACTGTATATAATCTATGTAGATATGCAAAGTAACCAAACAATGCATCAACTATAAATCCGATGCCTGATTGCTTTTTGACTGCGTTAAAAATACACATTGACGACGATTTTTTTGAGATAGAAGACATTGTATATATTTTGTACAGCGGCATTATGAAACACGATACTTTGTTCAAACACAAAGCAACTAGTATTTTGGAAGGCAGCCCGTCTAATTCATTATCTTCAATTGCAGTTTAGAAAAAAGTCGTTTAAATTACGACCGTGGTTTTCTAAATTGTAGCAAACTTTTCTTTCAGTGTTGTTAGAGAGAAAATCTATCTCCAGGACACGTCCAGGCAATAATTAGCACTTAATAGTACCTTATTGCGACTGTAATGGCTCTTTCACTAGCAATTTTGTGTCCCTCCAAGCTCTAAATATGGTATTTTTGCTCGTCCAAGTAGTCACACAGTGAGAAATGGGTTTCATTTTATTCACTTAATTAGTTAGTCATTACAAGACTTTAGTTAGGATTACAACATACCTTCTCACACCAACCATATTGTGTGTGCTAATTTTATGCATGAGTTTAAAGTCGATTCCGAACGACAGATTTTTGTGAAGCTTTTCATGGTAATTTTATTTTAAATTCAGAGTTTTTCCCAGAAGAATCCTACAATTTTTCGACAGATCTTTGTAACGGATATCTTCAAACCACGATTACTCTCTTCAAACACACCACGTCTTCACACAAGATTGACTGAACTTCACTAACTACTATTGCCTGCTTTGCCTTGCCTTTTATATGGCATGGGTAAACAGTCTGATGAATGTTTCTTCGCCTTCTCGAAATCTCTGTAAATGTAAACAACGTTTACATTTATGAAGTCGCCGTAGTCTAGTAGGTAGTGTGTTGGCTTATTAGACGTAAAGCCAGTGTTCAAGCCCCAGCCCAGACATCAAAACAAAATACAAAAATTATTTCTTCGGCGACTTCCTCTCAGCAGATTTCTGGCAAAAACTCTGACAGTAAATAAAAATGCCAATGAAAAGTTTCTCAAAAATCTGTCGTTCGGAGTCGACTTTAAACTGTAGGTCCCGCCTCTCATGTATAAAATTAACACACACAACGTAAGTGGTTCGAGCAGCTATGTTGTGATGACCAATTATGTATGTATGTATGCATGTTTACATTTATTCTTGTAGTGTTTGATGTAGCATTTTTGTTTACTTGTTTACAATTTTTTACGCTGGTGTTTGTTGTTGTATTTTTGTTTACGGTTTTAATGTTAAGCGATGTAAAAGCGAAACAATTAAATTTTGTTGACTGTAAAATGAAATTAAAATTAAAATACATTTTTTTCTTTAAACTGCTAATAATGTTGGTCAACGAAAACATTTTTATTAATGCCCACATCAATGGCCAAAGATGGGATAAACCAGGGAATACAATTATTTATGAATAGATGTTCCATTAGGAGTTATTAGGAGCTATGCATACGAGATACTTGGCATTATAATTGAATGTATGTATGTATGGTATGTACTCGTATGTGTGTAGCTAGTAATTTAATTTAATTTCATTTTAATTTGTTAAATAAAACTTCATTATCATCAGAGTTATTATTATGATCAACATTATTCAGAAAATGATTTCAATTTCTGTGGGTATTGAAATTAAATTTTTTTTTAATTGAAAAAATTCATTTCATTGAAATGTTTAATTACAAACAATCTAAATTAATACGGCTTCAGTTTGTTAATAGATTTGTATGTATTTTTAAAACATTGTTTTTTTAAAGCAAACGTTTTCTGCATAAACGTTAAGGCTCTCCATGCTATTTAAGTAGAATTTTTTTATTCTAAAAAAAAAAAACTGAAGGATTGAAGAAAAACTATATGATTTGCATGGAATTTGTTTTGTTGCCTTTTATAAAAATAATTTCTATTAAATTTTATAAAGGTTTTCTATAATTTTTTAATGAATTTTTATTTACATGTTGTTGTAATGAAACAAAGCATATGAGAAATTATAAAAATTGTTGCATGAATAGCTGCATTAAGTAGAGTGTGTTTTATTTTCACATCACCAATCCGTACTCTGTATAGAGTGCGAGTACAATGATGCTATGTAAAGAGGTATTTTAATATTTATTAAAATTAAATATTATTACTCAATAAACAAACAAATACTTTGTATTGATTATTAATAAAATTTGAATTTAATTGTTGCTTTGAAAAAATCACAACTAATTCTCTATTAAAACATATTTTTTTTCAGTCATTTTGAAAACAATTTCTTATCAATTTGTTGTGCCTCTTGTATCACTTCCACATAGCAGTGTGAAGTGCTATTGAATATTAAGCATCCCATGGACATACACGCAGTTACTAAAGTATACATATGGTTAACAAATTTCAGAAATTTTTTAACCAATCCGTTTTCGTTAAAAATCTTTATGGTTTCCTTGATGTTAAGACGATCTTTTGTATTGGTTAAAAAATTTCTGAAACTGAACTGAATTGTGGCCCTGCACAGTCCCACAAAAGTATACATCCGATTAACAAATTTCACAAATTTCTGAACCAATGCAAAAGACCGTCATAAAATCGAAAAAAGATTTCAGACAATTAAAGGGTCCGCCAAATAACTTTTTTTTTTGAAAATGCTTTAAAAAAAAAACTCCTGAATATTTTCTCAAATTTCTTTTTTTATTTGAAAGTACAATCCTTCCGGTTAATAATGGAAAATAATTTCATTCAAATGGCTGTCTCGGCTGGCCATGCAGTAGCCTACACGATCGGTCCATTTTTTAAGCACATTATCGATTGTGTGCAGCTGTATTTCAATAATGGCTTCACGAATATTGTCCTTTAAAGTGTCAATTGTCTCTGGCTTGTCGGCGTAACACTTATCTTTGACGGCACCCCACAAATAATAGTCCAACGGTGTCAAATCGCATCTCCGAGGTGGCCAAACGACATCAACTCTGCGGCTGATAATGCGATCTTCAAAAACAGGGCGCAAAACATCGAGTGTAGTTTCGGCTGTGTGGCACGTAGCGCCGTCCTGCTGAAACCAAATGTTGCCAATATCCTCCTCTTCAATTTCTGTTAACAAAAAATCGTTCAACATGGCCCGATAACGATCGCCATTGACTGTAACCGCCATTCCTTGCTCATTTTCGAAGAAAATGTCCCAATTATGCCTCTTCTTCGGGTTTTCAATGTATGCGTGCGGGTTTTCTGTGCCCCAAATTCGACAATTTAGTTTGTTTACATATCCGCCAAGATCAAAATGAGCTTCATCTGAAAAGGTGATTTTTTTTGCCAAAATCGCCATTTTCAGCAAGTCGATCGCAGGACCACTTAGCGAAGCGAAAACGCATTGGGTGGTCCATATTCGTTCAGCGGAAGGATACAACTAATTATCTGCCAAATCAGACATGAGCTAATTGTTACCATTCACGAAATAAGCAATAGTTAAAAAAAAAACGTTAGATGGCGGACCCGATATAAAGATCTTCAACGAAAACGGATTGGCTAAAATATTTCTGAAATTTGTTAACGTCAGAAGAAACTACACATTAAAAAAAATATACTTTGATAAATTACCGTTATTTTTATTTTACAATTGTTTCATTAACAGTTTTTAAAATTGAAACAAAAAAGAAACCAAAAAAATTTCGAAAATATTGTCAAATTTTTTCGGGCACTCTCCTTATGTGATAAAAGTTGACTTTGGTGATTGTTTGAATTTTAATCCTTACTGTACAGTTTCTTGTGACGCTCACTGTATGCCAACCCATTTTCTTATTCTCCTCTATTTGGAATAAATGTTCGAAGTTTTGAGTAGAGGACCCATATTCCTGAAGTTTCGTTGGGTCGCTTTCCCTTTTAAGCAGACAATTGATCTACCATTTGACGTTGAATAGAATCATTATCTTATCTTGCTCATTGAACTACAAGTTTTACCAAGAGATGGTGATGCTGTCTGATTTTACTACCAGCAGAAAAAAATTACAAAATATTTCGAAATATCTTCAAATTTTTTTCGGGCTCTCTTCTTAAGTGGTAAAAGTTGAGTTTGGTGACTGTTTGAATTTATTTTCCTTAGCTTACAGTTTCTTTTGACGCTCACTGTACTTCGATTGTTTTACGAATCAATTCTTAAAACTCTGGGAGTAACCTTCTGTGTTCGAAATGGAAACAAACAAGGTATATAACAGTCCCAAGTACTTATTCTCATTGTTACTGTTTTTTGTACAGTTTTTTTTTGTAATTTTTCTTTTTAATTCTTGAAATTATAGCCAAGTAAACTAATGACTTCCAAGCCTCCAGAACTGTGGTATATTAAACCTTGCCTACAAGCCTCTACTAGTCTACTTTCCTTTTTATCACTCCGATAAATCACATATAAGTTGGTTCTCCCTCACTGCTAGTATCAGGATCGAAGTCGCCGTAGTCTAGTAGGTAGTGTGTTGGCTTATTAGACGTAAAAGCCAGGGTTCGAGCCCCAGGCCAGACATCAAGACAAAATACAAAACGTATTTCTTCGGCGACTTCCTCTCAGCAGATGTCTGGCAAAAACTCTGTAGGTCCCACCACTCATGCATAAAATTAACACACACAACATAAGTGGTGTGAGAAACTAGGACGTTGTACAATGGGTGTCAAGTCGACCTCCGGGTACTGTACTTGTCTTAAGTGACAAGTACATGTCCTCTAACCTAACTTAACCTAACCTAACCTAGTATCAGGATCTGTAGAAGATGTCTTGTTTTCTCCCGAAGTCTCTTAAAAAAATCCTGTCACTCCTGACAGCCATAATTAAATTCTTGAATTTCAAACGATTTTGCATAATCTTCCTCGAATTATTGGCAGAACTGTCTCTTCTTTGGCTATCGTAAAAGTCACAATCAGTCTCCATTATAGAATCTGGGATTGTTTCAAAACATAACCGATTCAGTTCTTAGAGATTTCGTTACGAATCGTTATGTATGCCGATCATTCGAGAGGGTTCTGTGGGAAATCGTATACGCCAGAATTTTTTGAATACATACATACATATATACACACATAATTAGTTATTACAACCCTTTCAGTCTGGATTACAACCTAGCTTCTCATGCCACTTATATTGTGTGTGTTAATTTTATACCTGAGTGGCTTGACCTTAACTGTAGCCGCAGATTTTTGAGAAACTTTTCATGGCAATTTTTATTTTGCTCTCAGAGTTTTTACCAGACATCTGTTGAAAGAAAGTCGCCGAAGAAATATTTTTCTTTCGTTTTACTGGAATAGTCTAACCTAGGGCTTGAACCCTGGCCTCATGTCTAATAAGCCTTTGAATAGTTTCCAAAAGCCGCAACAAGTAACTGGTAAAATCAAGTGTTAAAAGTATAGTTGAACCTACATATGGCAAATCAGTTGTCATTCATTCAGTTTATTTTGCCAAATCGCCCGTTTGATGGCTACAGACAACGAACACTCGCTGAATCGTCTCTCGAGCAGTGGGCAACTGACCCTAGGTTAGGTTAGGTTGGAGGACGTGTACTTCTCAATTAAGACAAGTACATACAGTACCCGGAGGTCGAATAGACCCATTGTACAACGTCCTAGTTTCTCACACCACTTATGTTGTGTGCGCTAATTTTTATATACGAGTGGCGGGACCTACAGTTTAAAGTCGACTCCGAACGACAGATTTTTTGAGAAACTTCTTCATGACAATTTTATTAACTCTCAGAGTTTTTGCCAGAAATCTGCTAAGATGAAGTCGCCGAAAAAATACTTTTTGTTTTTGTCTTGATGTCTGGCCTGGGCCTCGAACTCTGGCTTTACGTCTAATACGTCTAAGACTACGGCGACTTCAGACTGACCCTAATTTCGATAAGAAACAACACATATTTAGCGATAAAGCCCATTTATTGATTCGTGAACAAACAAACTTGTCGTATCCCAATCCATGTGGGACCCCAGAGCGTTCAATGTATCCCAAAATAATCATTGTTTGGTGAGAATGTTCGGCCGGCAATGTCATCGGTCCAATATTTTTTTGAGAACTGTAAATGGCAAGCACTATACAGGAATAATTACCAACTTCTTTTTGCTCAAATTGCATCACCTGGATACTAAAGACATGTAGTTCCAGTAGGGCGTCGCTACATGCTGTGCTACGTTAGATTTTCTGCAAGAGAGCAATTTGAGTGCAGTTCAGCACACTTGGAAGTAATGTAAACTGGACCGAGTTTGTTCGACTCTTTTTTGGGGTCATATCTGTGCCACAATTTAGCTTCATTTTACAGGGTGTGCTGCTGTTATTTCTATATACCTCAACATATAAAATCATATCGTCCTGGTTTCAGGCGTTCTCTAGTTGACCTCGTCTTCTTGAGTTTTCAAAAATCTATTGTAGTGCTGCTGTAGAGGCAGGTTCTTTTTTGACTTTCAGATATGCGAGTTGTTGACGATATATTCTTTAAATGGCTTTGAGATCGGTTTCACTTACAAGAAGTATACCTAGCACATGCGTTGAATATTCTTCGTTTAATTCGTTTGTATATTTGGACGTTTCTCCACATTGAATGCAATCGGCCAATTGTCACAGAGGCGACAATGACCTGCGACCTGTTGTTCGCAGCCAACATAAACATTTTTCGATTATTAGGGCGGTAATTATTATGTTCCAAATCACAAGCTCTGTAACACAACACGATTGACGTTGAGGTGCCTCGGTATTATCAATACAGTTTACTTTGGAGGTCATGTCTTCGTAACAGATATTTGGATTATACTGTAAGGCCTTAAATAATTGTCAAAAATTTTTTAACTTATCGGAAAATTTTGTGTGGACTTGTATTTTCGTTTTTCGTACTTAGTTCACTTTTTTTGCATTCATGATGTTCGTCACCAGACATGATATGTCGGACTCTCCCACTGGGTATACCGACTAAAAACCCGCCTTGTCTCCTCACCGGGGAATCATTCCACCTCGCAACCATAGTTGTTTTACTTCGAGGTGGACCCCTTTTCTGGCATATGTTCCAGTTCCATCGTCGTCAGCCTGCGTTCAGGTTCCGCTCCATTCTCCGTCTGCTGCGTCTAGATCAAATTTCTTCCTTCGCAGGACGTGCTCTACAAAGTGTTTTACTGCGTTCCAGCTCTCTTTACTGTTTATCATTTTCTGCACGACGTTTGTAGGGCTAATGACGCCGATTTCAGCTTCGAGTCGCTGGCGGCTTTCGGCCCATCGACAACAGCTGAAGAAAGTGTGTTCGGAATCATTTAACGTTTCTTTCTCTTCATAGATACAGAATGGTGAGCGGCATTTCCGCATGCAATGCAGGTACTTTCTGAAATATCCGTGACCGGTCAGCATCTGCGTTATGTAGTAGTCTACTTCGCCTTGTTTTCTATTTTTCCACACTTGCAACTCGGGAATCAGTTTATATGTTCACCTTCCATGCTGATCATTTTCGAAATTGCCATTTTAGGAAGACTTCGTGCTTTATCGCTTCTATGCTCTGTGGTTGAACTTAGTTCACTCTTAGTAAACTCTGTGTGAGTTTAATTACTGAACAGTAGAAGCAGTGCATATCTGATGCTTGTAATCCACGATTGGCATTAGTTTGATAACATTTTCGGAAGTTTCCTTACTGCTTTATATACTTTGTCTAATCCAACTCTTTTATACCAATAAAAAATAAAATGTTCGAGCAATTCGAACCTTAAATCAAGAGTTTTTGGTCATCTTTGCGTGAAATTAGGTTTTTTAATTTCACCACAAATTACGCTAACGATTCCTGTCAAATACAAGCCAAATGACGGTGATTGTCTGACTTTTAACAGCAGCCATCTAACAGATACTTGTTGGGAGGAAAAGTATTGCATCCTCACTTAAGAAATAAAGGGTGTTTTTTATAGAGGTATATAGAACTTTAAGTTGGCATTACTTTTCAAGATGGCGACCGATTTAACAGCTGTCAAGTGATTTATTCTCAGTTTGGTTTGGCAATTCATCATAAATAGACTCACGCCTGAACAACGCTTGCAAATAGTGCAATTTTATTTCGAAAATAATGGTTCTGTGCGGAAAACGTATCGCGCACTACGTCCATTTTATCGTCGACAAAATCGTCCATCAGAGCAGTTAATTCGATTAACCATGGAACGCTTTCGCACCACGTTTACTCTTATTGATAACTCGAAACGATGGTGGCCGGAACGTTACAGTAAATGGTGATCGGTATAGAGCCTTGATTACTAACTTTTTCATTCCTGAATTGAATGATCATGATGTCCAGGAGATGTGGTTTCAACAAGACGGCGCAACATGTCACACAGCTCGTGCCACAATAGATTTATTGAAAGACACGTTTGGTGACCGCCTAATTTCACGTTTTGGACCTGTGAATTGGCCTCCAAGATCTTGTGATTTAACACCGCTAGACTACTTTCTGTGGGGCTATGTAAAGTCATTAATCTATGCGGTAAAGCCACAAACGCTTGACCATTTGGAAGACAACATTCGCCGTATTATTGCCGATATACGGCCACAAATGTTGGAAAAAGTCATCGAAAATTGGACGTCCAGATTGTACTACATCCGCGCCAGCCGTGGCGGTCATATGCCAGAAATCATATTTAAAATGTGATGCCACAAGATTATCTTTCGGATAAATAAAATTCATGTCAATCGAATAATCCATCGTTGTTTTATTGCAACTTAAAGTTCTATACCTCTATAAAAAACACCCTTTACAAAGATTTATTGACCCATCAACGTATTTAGAACAAAGTTTACGATTCACACTCAAAGGATGGCTCCTTCTCCATTACTGTATTAGGGAAGAGTTTTAACATCATCAAGCAACTTCAATTTTTTCTGACACTAAGTTCCTAAGCGTTATGCGGTTCACTTGAGAGCTGTCCTGATAATTTCTTATAACGAATGTCTGAGAATACGACACAATGGAACTTTATTTTCAGATGCAAATATTTAATACGTCTAGTCAGCAATTTGCCTTTGACTTTAGGGATTTATTGGAGATTCGGTTTGGCCAGTATATGCAAAGATTATACCACAGGCAATAGGTTTTATACTCCTTTGAATGGGTAGTCAGTCGTAACCCCTTGCTACGAATGTCAAAGAAGAAATTTCTCTGTTTTTAAAATTCTCAAGTTGCTCAGCATTCAGGCTGTTAAACTCTATGATTCCCGGGTAATGTATTATTATTCTGGTGCAAGAGTTACAAAGTATTGCAACGTAAAAAGCTATTGTGCTTGATCTTAACCTATACAGGGGTTTTCTCATAATCGTATTCTCTTTTCGAACCATGCTAATCAGACGAACTTTAGGATGTTGTCAGTAAGTTCAACATCCCGCCTAGTGCCTGGCAAGCCTCCAAATGTTTCCTTAGTTGCTGTACACAAATAGGTTTGAAGACATGTAGGCTGCCTTCCAAAATGTTAGTTGCTTTGTGTTTGAACAAAGTATCCTGGTTCATAATGCCGCTGTACAAAATATATGTCGTCAATGTGTATTTTTAACGCAATCAAAAAGCAATCAGGCATCGGATTTATAGTTGATGCATTGTCTGGTTACTTTGCATATCTACATAGATTATATACAGTAGTAGAACTGTATACAAACTTTGTATTGAGACATTTTGGAAGGCAGCCGTACTCTCATGTAGACAAGCACAGTTTTGTAATCGTTCTTAAGGTAGAAAAGAAGAAGAACACGGAAGAGTTAGGAATGAAATACTATTCGGGATTAACTTTTAACTGGGCACTGACTCACTATGCTATATTCAGCGTACAGTTATTTAGAATGGGTGTTGTTTCGAACCTAATATGTTGATATTATGAGGATGAGAATGAATAATTGGAACGCATTATTGGCACCTGTGGGGCATTTAAGCATCCAAGAAGGAAGAACTTGAGTGCATCAGTAGCTGCTAAGCAAGGAATTGTCTTTGTTGGCACCGAAAAGTATTTTGAAGTTTTGTCAGGGCGATAGGCAAACATTACAAGGATATCATATAAAGTTGAAGGGGATTACAATAGATCATATCGACGCCTCCATTCTATAATGTTCTAAGTGTACTTAGAACGTTTTTAATGTTCTTGCATTTTTAAATTTTATGTTCTCTAACTTAAATACTGTCAAAATTTGGTTAAGATGCGCCGATCCGTTCCGAAATTATAGGGAAAAATCTACTTAGAATACACATATAGTCGTATAGCACGTGAACACTTTGAGAGCTCATAACTCAAAACACACTTTTTCGACTTAGAATGTTATAGAACGGAGGCGTCGATATGTTATTTAGTACTAAGGCACCTTTTCAAGACAAAAATAATAGGAAATAAAAATTGAACGAAGAAAATGTCTCAATACAAAGTTTGTATGCAGTTCTACTACTGTATGTAATCTATCTAGATATGCAAAGTAACCAAACAATGCATCAACTATAAATCCGGTGCCTGATTGCTTTTTGATTGCGTTAAAAATACACATTGACGACGTTTTGAAATAGAATACATTGTATATATTTTGTACAGCGGCATTAGGAAACACGATACTTTGTTCAAACACAAAGCAACCAACATTTTGGAAGGCAGCCATAATGTTGGAAAAATGATGTAGTGTCACACGAACTCCAAGTATGTACATATTTTGGTGTTCTCCTCATACATTAGACTTGAGGTGTTTACTCTTCCGTGCAAATTTTGTTTGACCAACAATTCCCAGTCAAAAGCCGGTTACTACAGCTTGAAATAAAAAGATGTACGTGAGTTTCTTTGTTAACTTCCATGCGTTTAAGGAATTATGAAAGGTATTCAAGAAAACTAGGCAATGAAACTCTCACCGAACTAAAAGTGTGTAGTCACTTCGAACACTTGAATTGGAGACGTTGGCCTAATCCCTAAAGTCCATATTACGATTTAGTTTCTAAGACCACTTATGTCACACATAACATACATAATTGGTCATTACAAATCTTCAGAGAGGAAGACGACCTAGCTTCTCACACCACTTATGTTGTGTGTGTTAATTTTACACATGAATGGCGGGACCTACAGTTTAAAGTCGACTCCGAAAGACAGATTTTTGAGAAACTTTTCAGGGCAATTTTATTTTACTCTCAGAGTTTTTGTCAGAAATCTGTTTTGTTTTGATGTCTGGCCTGGGGCTCGAACCCTGGCTTTACGTCCAATAAGCTTACACACTACCTACTAGACTACGGCGACTTCAAGACCACTTATGTAGCGTGTGTTAATGTCACACATGAGTCGACCCCAAACGACAGATTTTTGAGAAACTTTTCATGGCAATTTTATTTTACTCTCAGAGTTTTTGCCAGAAATCTAGTGAGAGTATATATATTCTTCTTTTTTGGAGCTCTCTGGAGCTGGGGCCTCACTTCTAATAAGCCAACACTCGACCTACTAAACTACGGCGACTTGAATTTGCCAAATTCGCTTATATTTTTTGGGAATATTTGGAACGCGGGTAAATAAAAATTCAAACAGAAATTCCTTTACATTAATTCTAAACATTTGGCAACACTGATTACAATACAAATGATAAACAACACAGGCAGCATGTCTTTTCCGTAGCTTTAATGTAAAGCTTTGGCAGTGTCTGGTTTTTTCTAGAACAAATTTAAGAAACACGGTAGTAATGTTGAAACTAATGTTGACAACCATTTTTTTATGGAAATTTTTTGACGATTTCTTGAGGATTAAAAAAAGTTTACAAAACTTACCTTAGACTTGATGATATTGTAGTTAATAATTCCTTTTCAAGCTGTTCAAAACTATGTTTTCTAAAGTGTTTTCACAAAAATTAAAAATTGCACAGGTTCAGTTTGATGCACTGAATTCGATTTTCTTGCGTAAGAAGTTTGAAATTTTTTTAAGAATTTTTTTCTACAATTTTTTAAGAACTTTTTTAAAAACTATTTTCTTTTTTTTTATAGAGGTTTTGGTTTATTTTTATAAGAATTTTCTAAATTCTTGGTTTTCTTTTTTTAACACTAAATTTTAAAAATTTTCTCCTTTTTTTAAAAATTATTTTTTTTAATTTCTTGTGTTAATTTTTTTTAATATTTTTTTCAAAACTTAGTTTTTTTTTATCGAATTTAATTTTTAAAATATTTTTTTTTAATTATTTTTTCTAAAAATTCCAATTAGAATAAATTTGTTGTTGTTTTGTTTTGTTGGTCTATTATTTGAAAAATTTTGATAACTTTTCGTTAGGTTAGCTGTGTGATAAGTAAAGACACAACCAAACCGTAGGCTTACTGATGTTCATCTAAACGGATCTGAACTATTCCAAAAATAATTTCGGCAAAAGTTGTTACAAAAACCCGTGTTTTGGTTCTGTTCTGTTATTATTTTTATTATTATTGCTGTTGCTGTTGTTTTTGTTGTTTATTGTTGTCGTCGTTTTGTTCCTTTTTTTCGTTTTTGGATTCAATTTCTTTTCATGTTTTTCTTTTACTCGGTGTTTATATGCAACATTGATGTTGTTGCTGAATGCATGTCCATGTGCATGCATATGCATATGCATGTGTGTATGCAGTTATTAGTAGTTGCGTGAGGTGCTCTGCCAAAGTACGGAATACAACCAACAACTACAACTGCAACTACAAAGACAGCGGTAACCAGCAACAGCAACAAATATGTTATGTGTTATAAAATATTGCTAAACTGAGCAGCAGCAACGACGTAGTATTTTTGCTCTTAAAATGTTTGTTCTCGTCCCTTCAGCCGAACGGGGGGAGCGTCAAAGCCGAGGTTTAACCGCGGCCAGTGTTTTTTTTTGATTATAATTTTAATTTGTTGTTGTTGCTGATAATGTTGTTGCCGTGTCAATGTGATTGTTGTGATGTGCGTCTGTGTCAGTGTCAGTAAAACAAAAAAAATACAAAAAAAAAAACAAAAAATCTGAGTTGTTTTTGGTCATTTTATTTTTGGGGCATTTCTCCTTCTTTTTCTACCTTTAATTCCCAAAAAAAAAATGAAAAAAAAACTTGCAAGAGAGCAGAATTTGTAGTGTTGTTGTTGTGTTCCGAAAATTTCACCGCACTTTGTTTTTACGTCCACTAACGCATCAGGCCTATATGCGTTTGAATTTTTGAGCGCATTTTTTTTTCCTTTTTTACTGCGTTTTTATTGCTCAAATAATATCACACATAAACTAATATTGTATTAAAGGCTCTACCCTTTTTATAAATTTTTATAAAAATTACATTTAAAAAAAAAAAATCTCTACAATCAAGAGGAGCTGTAGTAGTAGGCCTTCAGCAAATATTTGAAATAAAAAAAAAAATATTTTTCCATAAAAAAAAAAAATTCTATCATAATCCCAGAAAGGGTTTGAGCCTCCTTTTTGCCAATATTCAGCTCTTCCTAAATTTTATTTGCTCTTTCTCTCTCTTTCTCTCTCTTTCTCTCTCTCTCTCTGTCATTGTGTCTCGCTCTCTCATCATTTGCGTAGAACTGGCCCTTAGCTTACGCATTCATTAAAACAGCCAAACAGCCCAACACAGTATATAGTTTTGATTGCATCTCCCAATGTTTTAAACGCCATTCTCTCTTTAATTTTTCTGTTTTTTTTATTATTTTTATTTCATTATTTTTATCTATTTTCTTTTGGGTTTTTTTCCGTTCTTTTTTCATATAATTTTTTAACTCTGATGATGATGTTTGCAGCTGGCTTCTGTTCAATAAATTTTTTTTCGTTTCATTTTTTTTTCAAAATTTCATCTGAGTTTGAGCTAAAAATTCTGCCGTTTTTTTTCCTGATTTACACTTCCTAAATATGTGTAGCTGTGTGTGTGTCTGTGTGTGTTGCATGTGTTTTATTCCAGAATGAGCGAAAAAAAAACAGAAAAAATCTGTAAAAATAAAATCGAAATAAAAAATAAAAAGAATCACCAAAAAATGCATTCCAAAAAAATCAATGAGAAAAATATTTATTATTGCAACCAGAAGTGGCAAGTAAGGGAAAGATTAATTATGAAACCAGCAATGCTTGATCTAATAAGCGATACGGCCATCATCTCTTTAGAAACTTCAGGCGATATACCCTTATTACTCAACGATATACTCTTTGACAACTTCAAGAGCTTGAAGAAGAAGCCAAAGAATGTTAACTCGACTGACCTTATTCTCCCTTTCCAACTTCCTCTCATTTTTCCCTATATCCCCTATTATCCTCTCCGCTTTAGGACGTTGTACAATGGGTCAGCTGGACCTACGGTTACTGTACTTGTATCAATTGGCAAGTACTCGTCCTCTAATCTAAACCTAAACCTACATTGGGCATGGCTACTGGACGTTAGGGCTGTCATTATAAGAGGCATGTTTGGCCTCCTTTGGCTCAAGGCCATTCTTAGGCCACAGTAACAATATGCTTAGGAACTGTATGGAGATTAAATTTTCAGTAACTATTTGCTTGGAAGGTTTTCTAGAGCAACCAAATTACCACTGTTTACATGGTCACAAAAACAGGCAGACATATTTCATTCGAGCACAGAATGTTGCTCTGTTTGTGAAGTGGGCATACCACAGTTCTTATAAAGGGTCCGCCAAATAACTTTTTTTTTTTGAAAATGCTTTAAAAAAAAACTGCTGAATATTTTCTCAAATGTCTTTTTTTATTTGAAAGTATAATCCTTCCGGTTAATAATGGAAAATAATTTCATTCAAATGGCTGCCGTGGCAGGCCATGCAGTAGCCTACACCAGAAGATGCCGATTTTGGCAAAAAAAAATCATCTTTTCAGATGAAGCTCATTTTGATCTTGGCGGTCATGTAAACAAGCAAAATTGTCGCATTTGGGGGCACAGAAAACCCGCACGCATACATTGAAAAGCCGACGCACCCAAAACGAGTCACTGTTTGGTACGGATTTTGGTCCAGAGGCATATTTGGGCAATTTTTCTTCGAAAATGAGCAAGGAGTGGCCGTTGCAGTCAATGGCGATCGTTATCGGGCCATGTTAAACGAATTTTTGTTCACAAAAATTGAAGAGGAGGATATTGGCAACATTTGGTTTCAACAGGACGGCGCTACGTGCCACACAGCCGAAGCTACACTCGATGTTTTGCGCCCTGTTTTTGAAGATCGTATTATCAGCCGCAGAGCTGATGTCGTTTGGCCACCTCGGAACTGCGATTTGACACCGTTGGACTATTATTTGTGGGGTACCGTCAAAGATAAGTGTTACGCCGACAAGCCAGAGACAATTGACGCTTTAAAGGACAATATTCGTGAAGCCATTGGTAAAATACAGCTGCACACAATCGATAATGTGCTTAAAAATTAAACCGAACGTGTAGGCTACTGCATTGCCAGACGAGGCGGCCATTTGAATGAAATTATTTTCCATTATTAACCGGAAGGATTGTACTTTCAAATAAAAAAAGAAATTTGAGAAAATATTCGGTAGTTTTTTGTAAAAGCATTTTCAAAAAAAAAAAGTTATTTGGCGGACCCTTTAAATACCACAGCAAACCCTAATAAACTTCCATCCATACAGACTGTTATGGACTGTAGTAAAATACTTGAGAGATCATTAAATACAGGAATTCCTTTGAATGTTTTCTGAAATAGGATTAGAATAACAACACCTTAATCTCCATGATGACAATTTCCCTTTAACGCCCATGAAATACTACAAACCAAATGGACACACACGCACTCCGAATATGTTGAAGAAATGTTTGAGAAATTTCTCAATTAGAAAAAGGGTCAGAAGGTTAAGAACGATGCTCACAGCACACACAACAAAAAAACTATACTGTACTGTCTCAAATGGCAAGTGCGCGTCCTCTAAGGTAAACCTAAAGCTAAGTCGATTGATGTTGGCGACCATTGTAAATCACCAACACTAGAGATTAGGTGAATCGCATATGCATTCCAAAAATGGTTGTAAGTTGAGCAAAATTCAATGGAATGGAATGTTCTTCAGTCACAATTCTTTAAATCTTTAAATATGGCTTTGAAGCGCTCGTAGTACACAGCAGTTGATGATTTCAATGGCACTTCCAGGTTAAACACTAAGCCACACAGTAACTATAAGCGAGTGTAATGGCTTTTGGTTTTTCCATACCGGCATAGATGGAAATCGTAATCGTCAGTCAATCGCAGTCATTTCTGTGAAGTGTTGTCTTCCTCGTAGTTGAGATTTGGAATAGCAGGAGCTTAGTTCACTTGCGGTTGCAAAGCATTGTATTAACGTTTTAAGGGAACTATTTCAAGTCTTTTTTTAAAATATCATATCAAAACCACCAGTTTTATGTGTTCTGTGCGGTTTTCTGTGACAGCACTAACCGTAATCTCAATATAATCAACGGTATGGCTGCTCTATGGTCGTCCAGCCTTGACAATATCTCATACAAATTGTTGTTTTACTCTTTTAGTGACTGTTTTTAGTTTCCGAAAACTGTGATGACTCAATTGAGAACAGATATTTCATCACAATTATGTGATTATAATTATTACACTGTCACAGAGAGCAGCTAAAAAACTACTACCAGAAGATCTAGTGTACTGCTCTTAACCTATAAATCGCATCCTGGAAATGTCTCCTCAAAATCCTGCTTTTCTCTGATGAAATTTGATGTCAATAAAAATAACTCTCTGCCTGGTTACATACGTAATTGATCATTACAACCCTACAGTGAGAATTACAATCTAGTTTCTAACACCACTTACAGTGGCGGCCTTATAATTAGAAACAATGTTTCTGGAGCAGAGTTCTCTGGAGTGACGAATCTAAGTTTAATTTGTCCCAATCTGATGGAAAAACGTATGTAAGACGTCCTCCAAACAAAGCTTTTGATCCCAGGTACACAGTGAAAACTGTAAAACAAATTAACAAACATACATGTTCCTACGTCGTTTCAAATTATAAGGCCACCACTGTATGTTGTGAGTGTTAATTTTATAAATGAGTGGCGGGCCTACAGTTTAAATTCAATTCCGAATGGCAGATTTTTTTTGAAAAACTTTTCATGGCAATTTTATTTACTCTCAGAGAGTTTTAACCAGAAATCTGCTGAGAGAAAGTCGCCGAAGAAATATTTTTTCAGATTTTCGTTTTGATGTCTGACCTAAAGTTTGAACCATGGCCTCACGACTAATACGCTAGCGCACTACCTACTGGACTACGGCGGCTACGGTGCCTAGTACATGATAAGAATTCAGATTTTTCCTTCTCAGAGGTTCCAGTTCTAGTGATTCATTCTCTTCATCACGTAATCTACTTATTCAGCTTAAAGCGTTCGCTATCCTAAATACGTGTTCTTTGAGTCCACAGCGTCCAAAGCTACCTTATGACGCGTGACCTATTCTTTTGGAATTACCCAAAAAAAAATTAAGCGTCTCACTTCACTTCACTTCACAGAAAGGTTCTTGTCTTGTTAGCGGCGTGAAAGCTGCTCTTGTCTTCAGCTCTTGTGTTGTTCCTGCTGGAATGTAGCAAAAGTTGAAGCTATTTCCCCTGCTTAGCTCATCTCAATCTCAGAGCATGCGTCACGACTAGTACTGCTCGTTTGCTTCTGTTTTGTAGTATACAAGACTAGGTTGAGTTCTCGACAAATATTTCTTTTTGACTGTCAGGGCGATGTGGCATTTACGTCAGCGGAGTTTATGAGTTTCATTCTATTTTTTCACTATAATAAGTTTCATTTGAAGTCGCCGTAGTCTGGCCGCCGTAGTCTGTGTTGGCTTATTAGACGTAAAGCCAGATAGTTTCAGGCACATATGGATTGAGATAAGTACTCTCTCCGTATTCTATTTCACTGAGTATGTCATTTTAAGCTTCTCTTCTCACTTTACAGATAGATTTTGGTTCTGTTCTGGCTTCACGTCGTAAATTCCCTTACGAGCTGGGATCTAGAGATGGTGACGCTGTTTCTCCTGCTCAGCTCACCTCAACCTCGCTAAACTCATACTCGTACTTAGGTGTACAAGATTTGATAGGGTTTTCTGCAAAGATCTAAGCTTGGAGGTCTGTCTATGATGTGTCCATTGATGCCAGAAGGATTTATGAGTTCCCTTCTATTTTTTCCACACATTGATGTTGCCATTGTTAGCTGCTTAAAGTTATCTTTACATGATCTACAGGCTTGTAGGGACTTGAGGTGTTTAAAACTTGATTACGAGTTCATGCAAAGCAGCTCGTAATTCCTTGTATAGGCTTTAATGCTACTCTTGCACGTGTCTTACATTTGAGGCTATTTATTGATGTGAAATAATACAATAAAAATGTATAAAAAAAATGCATCATGGCTCGCCTAAATGCTATGAAATTCGATTGAATTCCTTTAAATAGCGTGGAACACTAGTTGCTGTACAATTGCTGGTGATTTTCTGTATTTTTTTGTTGCTTTTTTTTTGTTTTTTTTTTTTTGTTTTTTTTGAAATGCAATTTATTTCATAGCTGCTGTTGTTGTCCTGCAGTTAGTGTTGTTGTTGCTGGTGTTGATATTTTTGCTCGTTACAGAGTTCAACAATGTTAGAGAGCTTAACAATCACAACAACAACAACAGCAATTGTCTCTCAACAGCAAGTGAGTGAGACCGAATACTGTGTAACTGTATGTGTGTGTCCTGTTCGTTTTTAAAATTTTTATTATTTTTCTCCTGCTTCGTTGTTTTTTATTCTTTTCGTGTGTGTTTTCTGTGTGTATGAGTGCGTAACTAACGTTCATTTTTTTATTTTATTTTTTGGCTGTTTTTTCTGATTTTTTTTTGTCTTTCAGTTCAGGATTAAAACTTTTTTCTTTAATGCGTTTGAATGTTGTATGGCTGGTATATACGGTAGGCCTATACATCACTTTAAAGGCTATGTATTGCATTGGATATGTAAACGTGTGTGTGTGTGTTTGTGATTTCGTATGTATTTTTATTTTTAACTAACATGCACGCACACATACGCATCCCGAATTGCATTCAATATGTTGGCGTTGTTGGATAAAGTGTGGGGCTAAAACTGCATTCGATTTTAATGCTGGACTGCCTGCCTGCCAACCTACTGGTTCTTTTGCATGCGTGTTAGTGTGTGTAGAAAAAAATATGCAACGAAAATTTTTTCAAAACAGCCCCTACTCTGCGAAACAATTTTATTTCCTCCTCATTGTGTGCGCGTTTTTTTTTTATTTTATTCCCAGATTTTTGTACATAATCGGGGCTTTTTTTAGTTTTATTTTTTATTGTGTTTTTCTTTGTGATTTTTTTTTTCGCTTCTGTTTTTTTTTTGTCAACCCCAAAATATCCATCCAGCAAATAAAAATGCATCACAGTGTGCTCGGTTGGATACATTTCTGATGCATTACTAAGACTGAATTTGATCGATAGCATGGACTATGTTGACTTTAAGAAACACTGTGGTTTGTGAGTTATTCACCTACTCTTGCGACTTCAGAAAACCCCCACAAGAAAATTTCTAATGTAGTCAAATGGCACAATATCGGCAGCCAGTTCACTGTTCACTTCACCTGCACCCGAGATGATTATGCCTGCAAATCGCTCGGGCAGGATATCAAATGTGACATAAGCAGTATGGCACATAGCAGCGTTGTGTTGAAACTATATGATGCTGGTGTCTACATCTTGAAATTCAGGGTTGGTATCATCGAAGTCGAAGTCGCCGTGGTCTAGTAGGTAGTGTGTTGGCTTATTAGACGAAAAGCCAGGGTTCGAGCTCCAGGCCAGTCATCAAAGAGACATGAGAGGCGATTTCCTCTCAGCAGATTTCTGGCAAAATAAATAAAATTGCCATGAAAAGTTTCTCAAAAAATCTGTCGTTCGGAGTCGACTTTAAACTGTAGGTCCCGCCACTCATGTATAAAATTAACGCACACAACATAGGTGGTGTGAGAAACTAGGTCGTAATCCTGACTGAAGGGTTATAATGACCAATTATGTATGTATCATCGAAGTCGCCGTAGTCTAGTATGTAGTGTGATGGCTAATTAGACCTGAGGCATCGGTTCAAACCCCAGGTCAGGCGTTGAAACGAAAATTTAAAAAAGAAATTTTTTTTCGGTGACTTCCTCTCGGCAGATTTCTGGCAAATACTCTGAGAGTAAATAAAATTCTCAAAAAAAATCTGTCGTTCGGAGTGGTCATGCCACTCATGTATTAAAACTTAACACATACAACATAAGTGGTGTGAGAAATCAGGTCCATAATCCTGACCGAAGGATTGTAATGACCAATTATGTATGCATGTGTATTATCAACCTATAATATTGACTTTTGGGAGTAGTGGCCCTGTCGTAATCGAAGAAATATGTACTGATGACACCGCCAGCCCAAAATTTACATCAAACAGTAACTTTTCAGGATCCATTGGACGCTATTGGGTCTCATCTGGATGGATATCGTCTCCAGTTCAACAATTATGTGCCCATTCCTTAAGAAATGAATCTCAGCGCTGAAGATGATTTTTTCAAATGCAAATGTATGTCACTAGCCAACTGCTCTAGAGCCCATTTCGTTTAATGTGCCATACCGGCATAGATGGAAATCATAATCGTCAGTCAGTCACAGTCATTTGTGAGAAGAGTTGTCTTCCTCGTAGCCAAGATTTTGGGATGTCTTGTGCATAGTTTACTTACGGCTAACAACCGTTGCAAAGCATTGTATTCACGTTTTACGGCGACATTTTCTAGTCTTTTTTCAAAATTTCATATCAAGACCAGCAATTTATATTTTCTGTGAAAAATTCTGTGGCATCATTACCTGTAATCTCAATATTATCAGCCGAAAGGCTGCTCTATGGTCGTCTAGACTGCTGCAGATCCCCTTCAGCGAACACCCGCAGTTGTCGATGATCATACATAGTGATTTGGCGAAACAGTAATATAGGATAAGATATATGGAAAGATGACGGACGCTGCCAGCACAAAATCCACTCGAAACAGTGAGTTTTTGGGAAACGCTTTACGGGCTCTTGGATCTCATGTGAATTGATGTCGTTGCAAATCGAATAAGTTTCCTTATTCAAATACGCTTTGATACAGAAATCGGTCTCATCGTTGAAGATGATTTTTCGGGTCAGTTAGCAGTTGCTCCAGAGCCCATTCAGTAGACACATGTCGTTGTCCATGTTGGGCAATGTATGTATGTATATGTACGTATGATGTCGTCGCAAATCGAATAAATTTATTTGTTCAAGTGCCCATACATCTAGAAGTGAGTCCCATTGTTGAAGATGATTTTTCAAGGATAATTAGTCTCAGTTACCAGCTGCTTCAGAGCCCATTCAGCGAACACCCGTTGCTGTCGATGATCGTCCATAGTGATTTGGTGCAATAGGCTGAATAAATGACAACTATTTTGCCAGATGTTGCTTCAACAAGATGATCGCTTCAACTGTCAAAAACCCTATGGAAGGCCCTACAGAATTCAACTTAAAGCGGGTTAACCGCCCACAAAGTCATGGATATGTCGGTTAAGTTCAACTAATTTAGCAGATAAAGCTTCAACAAGATGGCCATTATTAAAGTTCCTGTTAAAAGACCTGCTCACAATGCCGTAGTTATGCCGATTGATTTCTAGAACAACAGCCTACCAAACAAAATTATCGTGAAATGCATTTAAAAATGGTTCCACTGTTCTGTTCATCTCATTATATGCACTTATTTGCATCTGTATGTGTAATGTATTGTATATGCATGTGTGTGTGTATGTAAACCATAAAATTTGTGTACATTTAGTGCGACTATGTACGCAGCAATACAAAAACAATGAAAACAACAATAACAATAACAATAATATTGTATAATAAGCGATATTTTTCAAATCGTTTTTAATATTATATGTAGGTCCACCATTATATACAATCCAACAAAAAAGTTTCGTTTATTTAATAAAAAAAAAAAAACAGAAAAAAAACCAAAAAAAAAAACGGAAAAAAATTGTCAAAAAATAAAATAAAAATCAACTCATGCCCTCACTTGCTGGCTGAGTCTAACTGGTAAAAAAAACAAAACAACAAAAAAAAACAACCAAATAAAGTGTTAATAATGTTGGTCTATCCATCCATACATACGTCCATCCATCCATCCATTCACCTACTTTGTTACACACAAACACATACATACACAGATGCATGTGTGTAAATATTCTGTTGGCCTTCTCTAAAACTTTTTATATGCAATTGGCGACTACAGCAGCAGCAGCAGCAGCCGTTGCAGTGATGACGCAGTATTGCTGCTTCCATTTCGTTATTATTTTTCAGTCAGTATTTCAACGTTTCACTTCCAAATGCTTCATCATAATATATTTTCGTTGTTTTTGTTTTTTTTTGTTTTCGTTTTTAACAATTTGCCAACAAAAATTTTATTTTGTTGTTTTAATTTCTTGTTGCAGTTGTTGTTGTTGTTGTTTCTGTGACTGTTGTTTGTTTATTTTTTCCCTTTTTCTGTCGTTATTTCACTAAAGTGCAACGCATTGCTGACATTGAACACAAAAATACACACGAGAAAATACAAAATTTTTATTTTAATTGCGATAGAGAGCGTGAGCGAGAGAGAGGGGGCGATTTAAAGGAGTGAAATCGTAAAGTGTAAACAGAAATACTATTTCATGGTAATTGAATAAAGAAAATATTTATATTGAGTGGGCATAGGAAAGCAAGAAGTAGGAAATTGTAAACAGTTTTTATTTTGCTCTACGATGAGAACTGTATTACCGATCTGGAATGGCATCCATTAGTGTTACGAATTCAAGTTTCAAGTTTACTACAAAAAAGATAGAATTCGACATTCTATGTAAAGATCTTGGACGTAATCCCACAAAAAAGTTTAACGGCATTAAGATAAACGATTTTGGATGTCAACTAACAATCCAAAACCATGAAATTCCTATTTCTTGAAAATTCTTAAGCAACGAAAAAGACAAAATCGTTCATGTTGTGTTGTTGTCATCCTAACCATAATGGCCACCAAACAATCACTAATCATTTCTAATCTAATTTCTTGATTTCCCTGCCCCGTAAATGATATGAAGTCGTCGTAGTCTCTAGTAGGTAGTGTGTTGGCTTATTAGACGTGAGGCCACGTTTCAATCGCCAGCTCCGACATCTCCAACAAAATAAAATGAAAAATATTTGTTTGGTTCAAACCACAGGTCAGATATCAAAACGAAATTTGAAAAAAATATTTCTTCGGCGACTTCCTCTCAGCAGATTTCTGGCAAAAATTCTGAGAGTAAAAACAATTGCAAAAAATAGTTTCTCAAAAATTTGTCGTTTGAAATCGACTTTAAACTGTAGGTCCCGCCACTCATGTATAAATTTAACACACACAACATAAGTGGTGTGAGAATTTAGGTCATAATCCTGACTGAAGGTTTGTAAGGACCAATTATGTATGTTTGTATGTATATATGTATGTATATAGGTTTTTTTTTATTTTTTTTATTTTTTATTTTTTTATTTTTTGATTTTGAGCCGGAAGTGGGAATCTTCGAAAGACACTTTTGTTCCAACAAAAGAGTGCACGATTCACCATCACTGGAGCCTACGTACTAAACCCATCCCCTACACACTTCAACCACTCTCCTCCCGCGGGACTGCCGTAAGGTATTACTTCGCGGAGAGCTGGTTAGCTTGAAAGCTTTATTACATTAAGTCAAATTTCTCCTCCGTTCCTCTAGCCTTCGGAGTACTATCATAACTTCAGCCATTCTCTGACTATATTGACTCCATAGAATCCTACAGTTCAACAGCTCTTCCATTAGCCGGTTTGGTAATAAATTAGTTTTTTCCGGCCATCTAAATCTGGGACAGCATGTTAGAATATGCTCCGCATCTTCATCCTCATCTACACAGTTTGGGCAGTTTGGTTCATGACCAAATCTGTGCAGGTACTTCCTGAAGCACCCATGACCAGTTAGTAACTGGATCACGTAGTAGTTCAGCTCGCAATGTTGGTTCTCCATCCAAAGGGTTACATCAGGGACAAGGCGAAATGTCCATCTTCCCTTTAAACTGCTCTCCTATCGTGACTGCCATTTGTGCATGGAAGTCCTTCGTTCCTCCGCTTTTATAGCTGCTGTTTGTCCTGGATACTCGACACGGCGAAGGTATATCCTTCTCATCTCATCAGCCAATATATCTATCGGTATTGTCTTTGCCAATAGCAGTACCGTTTCATCAGAAACTGTCGTGAAGCCACTTATCCGTTTAATCGCGCTTAGACGATACACTGAGGACAGGTTCCTCTCCTTGTCGTCCCTACGGAGAGTCCCTTCGACCATTTTGGGTAAGCATATAACATTATCGAAGTCATAACCCTCGATATTATTCTCCTCTGAAATGGATTTGGTCCTCCAATATTTGGCATCATCCTCGCCAGTGCTCCCTGGGTTACAGATGCCTTTTCGCCGATGCATTTCACGTGCTCCTTGAAGTTCAACCTGTCGTCGCTAACCATTCCTAGGTATTTTATGTCCCTCTTCGATTCGATCTTAGTGCCTTCAACGGTCACTTCCATCTTCTCCACTATCTTCCGACCACTTACCAAGACGGCCTCCGTTTTGTGAGCAGCAAGTTGCAATCCTGGCTCATCAAGCCATGCTCCAACTTTTCGAATCGCTATGTTCGTCATCTTTTCCATTTCCTTTACCGTCTTAGCAACCGACACAATGGCAATGTCATCTGCAAAGCCTACAATTGTAGTCCCGTTTGGCAATTGCAGTCGAAGTAGACCATCGTACATAATATTCCACAGTAGTGGCCCAAGTGTAGAGCCCTGCGTACTTGTATCTATGTACGTATGCATGTACGTATATATGTACGTATGTATTTATGTATGTATGTATGCACGTTTTTATGTATATATGTATATGATACCTTTCTTTGATGACGTGAGAAATGTGATTCATCGCTTAAGAAAATTTTGTTCGAATAATCAACAAGGAAAGCCTGTTGCTCTAGCAATTAATTGGCATAACTACCTCATTGTGTGTTAACAATCTGCCTTAATTGCTGCGTAGTTTGGATTCTATCCATCCATTCCATCTTGTTGAAGCTCCATCTGCTAAATTAGTTGAACTCAACCGTTACATCTATGACGTAGTGAGCGGTTAACCCGCTTTAAGTTGAATTCTACAGCGTCCACTGATCTTAAGCCGTTGAAACAGCCATCTTGTTGAAGCAACATTTGTTAAAATAGTTGTCAGTTATTCAGTTTGTTTTACCAAACCACTATGGCCCACCACAGACAACGTCATATGTTCACTGAATGGGCTCTGAAGCAGCTGGTAACTGACATTAATTTTCATGAGGTGAAGACTGATTTCTGTATCAAAGGGTACTTGAATAAATAAATTTATTCGATTTGCGACGATATCAATCCACATGAGATTGAAGAGCCCGCAAAGCTTTCCCTAAAAACTCACTGTTTCGTGTAGATTTTGGGCTGGCAGCGTTCGTCTATGGAAAGAAGACGATCTTACCCTATATTACTGATGATAATCAATTTCTTGTGGCCTTAACTGGATAATCTGGAAACTAAAGATAGGTGGTTTCAACGTAACTACGCTACGTGCCGCACAACTCATGCAACATTGAATATTCTGCACATTCGATTTGAGGGCATAGTACATGGACGTGATAAAGGGTCTGCCAAATAACTTTTTTTTTGAAAATGCTTTAACTAAAAAACTACTCAACATTTATTCAAATTTCTTTTTTTTATTTGAAAGTACAATCCTTCCAGTTAATAATGGAAAATAATTTCATTCAAATGGCTGCCTCGGCTGGCCATGCAGTAGCCTACACGATCGGTCCAATTTTTAAGCACATTATCGATTGTGTGCAGCTGTATTTCACCAATGGCTTCACGAATATTGTCCTTTAAAGCGTCAATTGTCTCTGGCTTGTCGGCGTAACGCTTATCTTTGACGGCACCCCACAAATAATAATCCAACGGTGTCAAATCGCAGCTCCGAGGTAGTCAAACGACATCGGCTCTGCGGCTGATAATGCGATCTTCAAAAACAGGACGCAAAACATCGAGTGTAGCTTCGGCTGTGTGGCACGTAGCGTCGTCCTGTTGAAACCAAATGTTGCCAATATTCTCCTCTTCAAAAATTCGTTCAACATGGCCCAATGGCCCAATTATGCCTGTGGACCAAAATCCGCACCAAACAGTGACTCGTTTTGGGTGCGTCGGCTTTTCAATGTATGCGTGCGGGTTTTCTGTGCTCCAAATGCGACAATTTTGCTTGTTTACATACCCGCCAAGATCAAACTGAGCTTCATCTGAAAAGATGATCTTTTTTGCCAAAATCGGCATCTTCTGGTGTAGGCTACTGCATGGCCAGCCGAGGCAGCCATTTGAATGAAATTATTTTCCATTATTAACCGGAAGGATTGTACTTTCAAATAAAAAAAGAAATTTGAGCAAATATTCAGTAGTTTTTTTAAAGCATTTAAAAAAAGTTATTTGGCGGACCCTTTATAAACCGGCTATCGAAATCATGCAATTTGATCCCATTAGACTTTTCTTCTGGAATTTGTTTCTTATTTGAATACCCTTGCGATTGCAAGAAACATTTTCAATTTTCAACAATCCATACCTTGCTTGACTGACAACTTCAAATACTATTCCATAATAAAACAAAAAAAAAGTTCGTATAAAATAATAACAATAACAACAAAACGAATAGTAATACAAAACAGGCAGCAATAAATTTTTATAATTTTTATAAACAAAAACAACAACAACACAACAGCAATAACTTTATGCGTAAGTTAACTGATAACAAAAACGGTAAAGGGGGTGGTGTGGTCATAGCACCAAAGCGGCATATTTAAGGCATAAAACTGCATATGAAATGCATAATATGGTATGATGATGATGCGCCGACGTAGTCTAAAACACAATACAAACACACAACGACACATACACGTGTGCAATCGAAATCAAATATAAAAATCGAACAAAATAAAAACGAAAAAAAAACAACGACGAAAATAAAAAACGAAAAAGTTCACCTATTTTTTATTTTATTTTTGCGTAGAAAAAAAAAACTCCACACAAATTATTTTTCTATACCCGCTGCTGACGTTAGCCTCTGTCGAAGCTGCTGGTGTAAAATTATTTTCAAATATACGCAGGCATTGTTTTCCTTTTTTTTTTTTGGTGTTGTTTTGATGCACATCCACGTGTTGGTTTTTGTTTTCATTTTGCAATGTGTTCTATTTTATATACAGCATGAATGTGTGTGTGTGTGTGTGTTTGTTTATATTTTGTTTGTTTTTGTTGATTTGTTGCATGCAGTTACAGCAACAAAAAACAGTCGCCCAAAACAATAAAAGAAAACATGAAAACGCCACCCTTTCATAGGCTTACAGGCATAGAAAAATATGTATGTACGTTGTGTGTGTGTTAGCAGCTGCTGCTGTTGTTGCAGTAGCTGCAACTGTATATATGACCACAAGTGGCCAAGGGATGCGCAAGGACGAATACGAGGCTGAAAATAAGGACAAAACAACCAAAAATATTCAAAAAATAAAAACAAAACAAAATATTGAATTTTTATATAAAAATATTTGCTAAAACACACACGCATACATTTGCAATTTACCGTTGCACACACATAAAAATAGATACACAAATGAAAAAAGGGATATGCCAGGCACTAACACACACAGATAAGCATAAATTGCATGTGCGTAGGCCAACAATAGCCGATTGGAAAAACGAGTAAGAGAACCAAACACTGTGTGTGTGCCTAGAGAGACATACAGAGTAATAGAGAGAGAGAGTGAGAGAGTAAAGTTTTATTATAATTTGCATGCGTATGTGCATGTGAGTAGATTTCCATGATGTCCACGTGGGTTGTTGCTATTATTGTTTGTTGTTGTTGGTAGCTAAAGTGGGCCTAAAAATGTTTGAATGTTACTGTTGTAGTTACTGTTGTTGTTCTTGCTGCTATGGTTGTTGTTGTTGTCGTAGAAGAGGCTTACTTTTTGCTATTAGTGGCGGCAAAACATATACTTTTTTTCGGCCATTGCAGCAGCAATTATCAGTAGTAATCCATAGAAATGTGAGAGAGCAAATGAAAGGCTCGGGGATAGAGAGCGAGAGAGATAGAGCAAGCGAGAGAACTAGAAAGCAAAAATAGTTAAAGAGTAAATGAGAAAGTGTTACGGGGCAGTTGTTTTAGTGTGTGGGTAGTATTCTAGACTAGTATTTGGCCATTAAACGACAGATTTTTAGGAGGATTTTTTTGAAAAATAATTTAAAAAAATACTTTTTTTTCTATAAAAAATTTGAAATAATTTTTTAATTTTTATCTTTTAAAAGAGAAAAAAAAATTGTTTTTAAATTTTTTTTCAAATTCTCTAACAACTATTTTATCTACTCTTACACACACACACGCACACACTCAACTTAAGTTTACTTTGCATTCAACGCATGTGTGAGTAAGCAGTCACTTTCTCTCTCTCTCACTCTCATTATCTCTGTCTCTCTTTCTATTTACCAATTGATCCTTTACGCATTCACTTTATATGTCTACGTTGTCTACTAATTGCCAAGTTTTTTTTATTTTTTGTTTCTTTTTTGGCTATTCATAGGCATTTTTGTTTATAGGCGTTGTTGTCTTATTGGTTTGGGCCGGCAAATAGTTTTTTTTTTTTTTTGGTTATTTTTGAGCCAAATTTTAAGGGTGCGTAATATTTTCCCAAAAATAAACACAATACAGAAGCAGCAGCACTAGTACAGCAAAAGAAAGAAGATGACACAATGCATGTGCATATGCATATGATGGTACACATGAAATTTCGTGAGTTGACAAATTAAAAAAATAAAAAATATGATGCCATAAAGCAAATAAAAAGAGAGAAAAATTATAATTTCAATATGAGATTGGCGTTAGTCAAATAAATATGGATTTTGTATGTATTTCAATAGTAATAATAATAAAATAGATTTTATTTGATTTTTCAATACATAAACATTTTAATAGGTTGACTTTAAAGAGACTAAACTAAAAATTAGGTACAGTTGGATGACTAAGCCTCTTTAGCAGCAATTAGTTCCACAGGCTTCACAAGATCAGGTAGTGATCGTCGTTTTACAATGTTATTTGATCATGGAATTTTGAGTAGGGGTATTCACATACATATATACATACATATTTAATGATATCCAAGCGGCTATTTGATCCCTCTGAGTAGCGTACATTTCGATTTCATCGGACCTTGGTTTACGGTTCTCAAATACCAACGCCACTGTGGATTGAGAGATATGATGTGCGGTCAGTCAGTTGTGTTGACCACCAGTGTATTCTGTTTCAGTCCAACTAAAACAGAGGGATAAAGCCTAATGCAATTTACTCCTGGCCTAAACTGAATTATAAAACCTCGACTAAAAATTTAAATTTTCGTTACAATTATCTCGATAGGATATTTCATAAAGGAATCAAACTAGGGACTTCTGGATCAGGATGCTTCTGGATCAGGATCCTGTATGTATATTTACGATTATTTTACTAGATTTATGCGATGAAGAGAACTAAATTTTATCGTATTTAGTTAGAGAAACCAAACGGACTATGGTATTAAAATATCGGTATTGGAAAAACTTGCGCAGCTATCCTCAAAATGAATATTTTTACATGGGCATGCATTAAATGAAAATCAAAGGAAAACCACGTTTTATAATCGCTGTTTGCGCAACTTCTTTGAAGGCGATGTCCTTGAAATGATCAGTCGAAGCGATCAACATCGAAGTCGAAAAACACATGCAAATACCGGTGCCTAAGGCATACCATGCTTAAAGAATACGATGAAACACTGGTGAAAAGCTCTCACTTGAAACCCGCAAGTTGTTAGATGTTGTGAAAGACCATCAACAACTTGGGAAAGGGTTATCTGATCAAAATTGGCAAATCTCAAAGTATGAGGAGTATTATAAGTGGAAACAATACATGTGGTTGCAAAAGAAATTTAAAAGAAGGCAAATGTTCAATAAATGATATTTGTTTGGGTTGTTCGCAAAATTAATTGCGAGTCTATGCTAAACGTATAATACATCAGAGGCAATTACACTCGCAGGGTTTTCGGCGCATTGCAATTGATAATAGTAGACTAACTAGCTTCTAATATAAATTTGACAAATGTTGCAACTATATCTCCACATGAAGACAGTATTTAGTTACACAAAACAGATGGACTCACGTATTCGAAGATTATTTATCGGGATCGAGCCTTTCATTAAGCGCTTCATATATGATGATGAGATATTATCGAAGTCGCCATAGTCTAGTAGGTAGTGTGTTGGCTTATTAGATGGTTCGAGCCCCAGGCCAGACATCAAAACAAAATACAAAAAGTATTTCTTCGGCGACTTCCTCTCAGCAGATTTATGGCAAAAACTCTGATAAATAAAATTTGCCATGAAAAGTTTCTCAAAAATCTGTCGTTCGGAGTCGACTTTAGACTGTAGGTCCCACCACTCATGTATAAAATTAACACACACAACATAAGTGGTCACACCACACCAAGCTAGTTTGTAATCCTGAATGAAGGGTTGTAATGACCAATTATGTATGTATGTATGTATAGAATATAGTATCGTTTAAATGTTCACCATAACTACATGGATGAAGCGCATCCGAGATATACAATTTTTCCTGACTCTGGTCCATAAATTCGATTGAATTTGAATGAAAGCATAGGTTATGTTGACTTAGTGGGCTGCTATGATTTGTGGCTAATACGCATACATCTGCGGCATAAGAAAACCCCACAAGAAAAAGTCTAACAAGATTAAATAATACGATTTTGATGGCCAGTTTACATCACCCTAACGTGAGATGGCAATGCCGTCAAATCGCTCTTGCAGAATATTCAATGTGGCATGCGCTGAGTAGCACGTAGCGCCGTCCTACTTAAACCAAATCAGACCAAACGATGTGCTAAACATTTGCTCGTCGTTGACCGTGATGGCCTAGCCAATGTCGTTCTCCCCAAAACAATGATTTTTGCGGGTTGCATTCATTGGATGCTCTTGGATCTCATGTAGATCTCATTGCGTCCCAAATTTGTCAATTATGTTTGTTCATCCAGAAGTGGACCTCATCGCAGATTCCAAAGCATATTAAGCGAACACGCGTCGCTATCTATGGTCGTCCATGGTAATTTGGTAAAACACACTGAATAAATGGCAACTACTTTGACAAATGTTTCAACATGATGGTTGTTATCAACTGGAAAACACTGTTGGAAGATCCTATACAATAACATTTTAAATAAAATCTTTTAAGGAATCGTTTGAGGTCAATATGGAAGCACAGGAACTACGATTGTGGCTAAAACTTCTTTTTTTTACGAATCAGGATCAGTTGAACCTTGGACTGTTTTCTTAAGTCACCCGATTGACCTAGCGGTTATCAACACAGCCGCTTAAAAAGATCAGTATCATTTATTTTATGTTTCATTGCATTATAGTTATTAGATCGAATTGATCTTTAGTGGAATAAGCCGTTTTGTTTTCGAAATTATGTTTCGAAAATTTTTATTTAAAATACCACTTTCTCGCGATATGTCGCCGTAGTCTAGTAGGTAGTGTGTTGGCTTATTAGACGTAAAGCCAGGGTTCGAGCCCCAGGCCAGACATCAAAACAAAATACAAAAAGTATTTCTGCGGCGACTTTCTCTCAGCAGATTTCTGGCAAAAACCCTGAGAGTAAATAAAATTGCCATGAAAAAGTTTCTCAAAAAATCTGTCGTTCGGAGTCGACTTTAAACTGTAGGTCCCCCACCACTCATGTATAAAATTAACACACACAGCATAAGTGGTGTGAGAAACTAGGTCGTAATCCTGACTAAAGGGTTGTAATGATCAATTATGTATGTATGTATGTATGTATGTATGTATACCGCTTTCTCGCAGAGTACTTCTATTTGTAATTGACCTCAATAAAGATGATACTAGACTAGAGAGATATACTAGACAAATTTTTTTGAATACACCGAGGATAATCATAAATGAAGTATCCATCATTACGAACTTCACAGCAGACACAGGCTTCTAGGAATATACGCCCAAAGGCTGACAATGTTTGACAATGCCGTCTATATAAGTAATATTGACGTATAGGTTGAGGCCACTGAATACCTTCTTTGACATTGCATAACACTTGGCGATCTGAGGCATAACTTAGTTGGCTGCCAAAAACTTATCGACAAGCACTATAGTATCACAATGTGATCTTTAATAGGAGCAAAACTGAGTAACTAACCGTAGTACATATAAGAACAGTATGCGGTAAATAAATGGTTGGCCGTAACTTTAAAAGCTTTCATTAAATTGTTTTCATTGGAGCATATGCTAGTACAACAAAATCGCTTTGTTTAAATTTTTAAATTTTGATGAAAGTATTGTAATGTCGTACCGAGAATGTAAAATGTGAGAACATCACGATCGCTGCCGACTTCTTTGAATAACATAGACAAGATCACACCGTGTTAACGGTTAAGGAAACTAAATCTTAAATAATACAATAACATGTTAGATTTTAATTAATTGTGTTTTTCTATTCAAATGGAAAATTTGTTTCTTTGTTTGGTTTTGCAAACAATCATGTGTGAAACTATAAATATTTCTCGAATAAAAACGAAATTTTCAAAGCAATGCAATGCAATACAGATTTTGTTTTTGTTCATTAAACAAAGCAAATAATTGAATCAATAAATTCATATTCATAAATATTATTATTATTATTTGTAGTTATTATTCTTATTTTTCTTCTTTATTTAAAGGAAAAACGTTTCATCATATGCAGAAACACTTGAAAAATCATTTGAATTGTAGAAAAAAAAAAAAATTCATCGCTAAACTCTACTTAAAGTTGATCAAACAAAACAGAGCGTTTCTATTGTATTTCTTCTTAACGAGTGCTCTCTCGTTTTTTTCCCAGATGTTGTTGGTATTGTTGTTGGTTTTTGTGGCAATATATTTCCTTTAATTATAACGATAACAACACCAAACGAATAATTTTAAAGAATTTTTCAATATTGAACGAGTGTTACGTTACGTTTATGTTTCTGTTTCTGTTTCTGTTTTTTTTTTTTTTTTGGTGGCTATTTTAATGGTATTATGGTGTTGGTGTTGTAGTTGTTGTTGTTATTGGTTTTTGTTTGAAACATTCAAATTAATCGTCAAAACTTTTTACGACAAGTCCACTTATAAAACACATACAAATTGGTGAATAACATTTCGGTTTCGGTATTGTTTTGCTTTGCCCCACCACCAAACAACAAATCATTGGAAATCATTTTGTTTGTTTGTAATTGTGAAGAACCCAACTCACAACACACAACTCATACAACCCAACTCACCCAACACACTTGGACTTTTTCGGGATCTTTCTACAACACACTCTCAGTCTCTCGCTCATTCTCTCTCTCTCTATTTTGTTGTATATGTTTCGTATATTTGAACCGAAAAAAAAAAACAAACCGAATTCTATACTCATACGCATACAAATGTAATGAAAAATATAAAAATAAAATAAAAACAAAACACATTGATTTATGCACTTTTAACACACATACACTCACACATGCATACATGCATGCAAGCATTAAAATAAATACATTTTTATATGCGTGTATACAATATTTCTTCATATAACATACAACATACAACATATGTATGTATGTGTGCATGCGTGCGTATGTGTATGTTTATTTTTATCTGCATTTGTGTGTGTATAAAAATATAATATTTTTAGTAAATGCCCCGAAAAAAGCGTATAAACTTCGTATAAAAGGCATGTAAATTTTTTTTACTATACTCACACAACCACATCCACGCGTACATACATACATATGTATATATGTACATATATAATCATATTATATCATATAAAAATCATTCAATATTCATACCTACATACGCACATAAACACCCAAATTATGTATATGTTAGTGTGTGTCTGTGTATTAGTGTTTGTGTAAATGCCTATTACATATACATAATGTGTTAACATATTAATTGGAAAAATAAAAATAAAAACAAAACAAATAAAAAAAATTAAAAAAAAAGAATTGAAAACAAAATAAAAATAAACAAAAATTTTTCGCAATAGAGTAGTAGTAGTAGTAGTAGTATGAACAATTTTTAAAAATGGTTGCCTTTATTGTACATAAACTGTACACTATAAATAAATTAATTTCTCTGCTTTTTTTTTAAATTTTTTTCACAATTTTTTTTCCGTTTTGTTTTTTAATAAAATATTCACAAAAAAAATGTGCAAAAAAAATCTCAATGGATGCTTATAAAAAATTTACACGCTTTTATTATTGTGTATACCGCACTTACAGTGCGTCACATTCGTTTGATAATTGTTTACTTTCTAACAGTAAACAATGCCTTCTGTAACGACTATAATGTCAGCCATTAAGGGGTTGTTTTATGGTACACTCACACGCACATTTAGTTCGATTGAACGCAATATAAATTGAGTGATCAGTTGTTGTTGTTTTCGAATCAATCAGAAGTCAGTCTTGAAGCCTAATACAGTAATCCTTCGATGTACGTCGCTTCGATAAACATTCTTTCGATTTACGTCGTCAAATTTTTTGTTCCCTCTAACTTGAATTTGCGTCGTCATTTGATTTATGTCGCTTTTTTTGTGAACCAACTGCGACGTAAATCGAGGGATTACTGTAACTTTTTTAAGTTCCTTGTTAAAAACATACTATTTTGTCGTATCAGCAATATGAAATTCGATTTACGTCGTTTCGATTTACGTCGCCTTTTTTTGGAACCAACTGCGACGTAAATCGAGGGATTACTGTAATCTTTTCCAGCTGCAGATCGATTTCCTCAACTATCGAACTGCAATTTTCTAATAAAGTTTTATTGAAATCGCTGTAATCTACAGCAGAAGCTCAGGATAGTTTCAGAACAATGTATCTGCATCACAATGGACTATACGTGGCACGGGATTGCTGTAGTCTAATAGGTAGTGAGTAATAGAGCCAGTGGTTCAATCGCCATCTCTGTCATCGCATACAAAACGACAGTGTCTGCCTCACAGCAGTCTTTTAGCACAAACTCTGAGAGAAAATAAAATCACCCTGAAAAGTTTCACAAGTAAACTAACCTAGCTAGTGTACCTAGATACGATAGTTTCTTGATCATATTCACACGATACAAAATCCAGTCGAAAAGACCTTTAGTGCCTACCTATAAAATCATTAAAGCATCTGGCCACAAAAACTCTCCAGTCATAACATGTTAGTAGTTTAGTTTAGTTGGTAGTGAGTTGGTTTATTAGACACGAGCCCCCATCTCGTAATCGCTCACGAAACACGAAAAAAATATTACTTCGTAGACCTACTCACAGCAGTCTTCTGGTAAAAACTCTCTGAGATGAAAATAAAATTGCCATGAAAAGTTTCTCAAAAACCTGTCGTTCGAAAGCGATTTTAAACTGTAGGTCCTGCCACTCCTGTATGAAATTTAACACACACAACGTAAGTGGCGTGAGAAGCTAGTTTGCAATCCTGACAGAAGGGTTATAATGATCAAACTATTGGGCACTAAAGATAACACCTACTTTAGGAATTACAGAAGAGTTAGCATATTTTTAACTGTAACGTCCCCAATTGATGTATTCACTGTAATCTGCTTTCTAGGGTGGTGCTATTTTAACTCTCACTTAGTTTAGTTAGATGAAATTGATCTCTCAATTAAGGTTTGGATTAGAGCTGTACGACAAATAAAATATGTGTGAATATTTTCTACATTTGGTGGTTTAGGTTCCTTCATTAGACGGTTCTGACTCCTTTGGATAAAACAAGGCCAACGCAGGACTGTTTTGGATAACATAATTGACGATAGGGCAGCATAATAAAGGGTCCGCCAAATAACTTTTTTTTTGAGAATGCTTTAAAAAAACTACTGAATATTTTCGCAAATTTCTTTTTTTATTTAAAAATACAATCCTTCCGGTTAATAATGGAAAATAATTTCATTCAAATGACTGCCTCGGCTGGCCATGCAGTAGCCGAAACACACTATTAATTGCCTTTAACGGCATTATAAGGTATAATTTTGGTGGCTAATTGAAATTTTTAGAATACAAACTTTTTCTTTCTCGTTTAACAAAGCCAAAACTGTTCATGTTATATTGATCGTTGAAACGAGCTTGTAATCTTTAATTTCACGCCAAAAAAGAGTCGGTTATCGCTCTGAGTTGACCCACTGGCACCTGCAGACTAGAATGGACTCCAAGTAGTCCCGATTATTTAATAATATCTTCTAGATTCTCCGAGCCTCATAAGCGACACTCTCTGAAAATTTTGTTCAAACGATATTGGCACTCAGAGGTCGGACAGTTGTGATCAATTCAAGATTTATAACGTCAAAGTCCCACTATTTTCACCATTTCATCTGGACAGGACATATGAAATTCATGCTAGGAGGTGTCACTTGTCTATCGACAGACGTAGTAAATCCAACTAACGGAGTCTAGTGAAAATATATTTGAATGTTTATTTCCAAATATCTTGTGTTTAATCCTTTACAGATCTTAAGTCTATTGTTTGGTTACTTGCAGCTTTAAAATACTATTGTGATCGTATATCACATTCAAAGTTCATTCGCTATTTGCTTGCGTACTGCCTTGTATTCCATGCATTTGTTTTTCTTTCAGTTTCTCATTTCAGTGGCCTGCTTTTTGAGTTACTAACGGGTGATTTTTTTAGCTATTATCTTTTTGGCAACACTGGTTTAAACAGCTCACGCACATTTCGTGTTTTGTTTCACTGTCAAACATCTTCAGTTTGGTTTATAATTTAACCATGAATCGTCTTACAAACGAACAACGCTTGCAAATCATTGAATTTTATTATCAAAATGCGTGCTCTGTTAAGAAAGTTCATCGCGCGCTTCTTCCATTTTATGGTCAGTTTAATTGACCCACTGAAGCGGCTATTCGGGCTATTGTGACTAAATTTCGTACCAAATTTTTTATTGTTGGACATTAAACCACCAACACGCTTACGTAGAATGCGAACTGAAGAAAATATCGCAGCTGTAGCGGGCAGTGTTAATGATGACCATCAATTATCGATTCGTCGCCGTTCGCAACAATAGGGCCTCCGTTACTCAACAACGTGGAAAATTTTGCGGAAGGATTTAGGTGTGAAGCCTTTCAAAATACAGCTGGTGCAAGAATTGAAGCCGAACGACCTACCGCAACGCAGAATTTTTGGTGAATGGGCTCCTGGAAAGTTGGCCGAAGATCCATTTCTTTATCGAAAAATTGTGTTCAGCGACGAAGCACATTTTTGGCTCAATGGATACATAAATAAGCAGAATTTTCAATTTTGGAGTGAAGATCAGCCAGAAGCTTTGCAAAAGCTACTAATGCATCCAGAAAAAGTCACAGTTTGGTGCGGTTTATGGGATGGTGGCATCATTGGACCGTACTTCTTCAAAGATGCTGCGAATCGTAACGTAACTGTGAATGGTGAGCGCTACAGTGAGATGATATCCAACTTTTTTTGCCTAAAATGCAAGAGCTTGACTTGCATGACATGTGGTTTCAACAAGACGGTGCCACATGCCACACAGCACGCGTAACAATGGACTTATTGAGAAGCGAGTTCGGTGAACATTTTATTTCACGTTCGGGACCGGTCAATTGGGCGCTTAGATAATGCGATTTAACGCCTTTAGACTATTTTTTGTTGGGCTATGTTAAAGCTCATGTCTATACAGACAAGGCCCGCTTCAATTGACGCATTGGAAGACAACATTGAAGCATTTATTCGTGAGATACCGGCCGAAATGTTGGAAAGATTATGCCAAAATTGGACTAAGCGGATGGACCATTTGAGGCGCAGTCGCGGTCAGCATTTGCATGAAATAATCTTCAAATATTAAATTATATGGACCGTACTATCGATTCATATAAGGATTTCATGCATTTTTCTGAATTTTATGTGTTTTTTTTTGAAAATTTTTCCTATAGCTCTTAAAAAATCACCCATTATATGTCACTGAAGATCCATGTCTTGCATTGAAGGTCTTTGTCTCCTAATTTCCCGCTTGCTCTCTCATGACAATCATTTTTATTACAACCCAGCCAGCCGGGTTTTGGCGTGAAGCCAAAAGGAATCTTTATTGTGGTGTACTAACCATTTTCGATCCGATTTAAACATCAGAATTTGGTAAATCCAGCATAACGTACAATATCAGCAGCTTCGTGGGCCTGCAAAGGTTTTTCAACAATCGCAGACTCGATCTACAAAAAATTCCATTGCAACTGTACTAATGTTGCCGTGTTATTTGCCGCCACTGTAAACGAATTTCTGCTGCATGCAGCACTAAAATATAATGGCAATGCACTTTAGCATTAAAATAGATAAATACATGCGAAAACGCAATGCAAATTCACCAAAAAAAAAACAAAAAAATATTAAAAAAATTAAAAAAATGGAAAAAAAATATTGAAAAAACTGCCAACTCATCTCTAACTACTGCAGGAAACAAACAACTTTTACGGGCCACAAGTGCAACCCACTCAAAAAGGATAACGAAATGAAAAGCAGGATGCATATGATGATGATGATGATGGGACACGAAAAATCACCATAAAATGTTTAAAAAACACACCATAACCAAGACCATCAGCATCAGCACCTGTCTGTTTCAAACAAAAAACCGAAAAAAAGGAGCCCAAATGTATGTTTAACAACTCCCGTTTTTTTTTTTTTTTTTTGGGAGTTTGTTGCACATTCGATATGTGCTTTAGCAGCACCAACAAATTAACCAAAATATTGTTGAGTTGGTGCTACACAGCAACACGCTTTTAAACTGCAGCATGGAAAAAATTGCAGCCAACAACAAACAAAACCGTCCAATGCATGCTTGCATGCATGCATCCATGTACACTCAAGAGCAGGAGAGAGTGTTTCAGTGTGTGTTTTTTTTCCATTCTAAAAATGTTGCTGCACATTTTTATTCTTTCTACTCATATTGTGTGTATGGATGTATATGTATGTGTGCGTATAGAAACAAAATTTCGGTTCTTTTTTTGTTGGTTTTCAGCCAAAAAATAACTGAACATTCACTTGCACATGAAAATGCGTAAACGAGAGGATGTGTCCGTTGATAGAAAAACGAAACGTAGAAATTAATGACGAAAATGTGTAAGCAAGAGAGACAGGCAAGACTGCAATTCGATGCAGTTTCATATGCATCAGGCCATCAAAAAAAAAAAACGAATGCAGAGTAGCAGTTCGGCAATCAAAACATAGTGCGTATGAGTTTGAAGTTCGTTTTTTTGTTTTGCATGAAATTTCTTTCAAAATAAAATAAAAAAAAAAAACTCCAATGTTTTTGGCTGTTTGTCTCTCTTTTTAATGCTTAACAATGCCTGGCAATATTTTTTTTTAACTTGCATGCATAAAAATGCACAACACCCACCTCTGGCTTGGTGGTGGTGGTGGTGGCCATATGATGCATGTGCATGCAGCAGCATAACGGCTTAAAAAACATTTCACATGTCATTTTGTACTAAACGGTTAAAAAAAGAAGAAGAAGAAGAGAAATTGTTTTAAAGGCAACAACAACTGGAGCATTGGAATGAAAGGATTTCATGGCTTAAAGATAGGACCACCGTAACGCCTGTACTACTACTCCCCCAAAAAAAGCATTTGGTGGGGGACGGGGGGAGGATTAAAAACCCAAAATGAAACAAAAAAAAAGTTGAATGACTCTTCAATGTGTTTTGGGCCAAAAGATACAAAAAAAAAATACGAAAAAAAACGTTGCATTTTTATTGGAATGCGTGAGACAAAGATGGGCTTTTTTTCCTTTTTTTTGGGGGCATAAAAAATGTTTTAATTTCGTGCGTATGATTTGGTGCTGCCTGCACTGTTAGAGGGTGTGTTGGATGGCTGGCTGGCTGGTCGGATGCAGCCATACATGGGATACATAAACTCCTGTCTGTATAGTTGGGCTGCTGCATATATGTAGTAGTGTAGTGCTGTACATAATATTTTTATAAAATAAATTATTTATTTTATTCTTTTATTGTCCTTTTTTTTCCCCGTTTGTATCCTGAAATAACAGCAACAACAACAACATTAACAACAATATGCTTACGCAGTTGCATAGGCCCAGTAAATCCTCGTTGCTGTTTTTGTTTCTTTTTCTCTATTTAAAGCTGATTTTACCCTCTACACCTCCAAACATTTCCTCAAATTTTTTTTTCCATATCGACTGGCAATATCTGGTATGAGGCATGACGATTTAAAGCCTCTGGTTACATGCAAATTCTGATAATTTTTGGCAACAACTTTTGTATGCAATTAAACGCTGGTCTGGTTACTAAGTAAACGAATACCAAAAAAAAAATAAATTTTAATCCGTTTTTTACGTCTGTTTTTTAAATTATTAAAGCTTCTAATTTGTATTAAAAAACTTGGCATTTCTAGAACTTAAAGTCGAATATAATTTCTTTACAATTGTACACATACCCGGACATACATACCTTATTGCCTTACAACTCTTTAGCCTGGCCTAGCTTATCTCTTCATTGATGTTAGTCGTGTTAATTTCATCTACAGATAAGGGAACCAAGAACTTAACATCATTTCCGAATTGATTTATTATTCAAACTCTTGCCAAAAGTGTGCTGAGTGTACCATGGACGCCGAAAAACATATTTTTGTTCAAGAAGTCAGCAGGAATTTATACTCATAATTTTAGCCCGAAAACTACTGAGAAGAAGTCGCCGAAAGAAATATTTTTCATATTTCGTTTTATTCTAGATGTCTTAGCAGGTATTTGAGTTCTATAGCCAACGTACATTTCCGTACCCTGCATAACTTAATTGCTCATTACAACCCTTTAGTCAAGATTACAACCTTGCTTTACACACCACCCACAATGAGTGTGTTACTTTTATCCATGAGTGGCAGGGCAAACAGTTTAAGTTCGACTCCGAACGACAGATTTTTTGAGAAACTCTTCATTTTTATTCACTTCAGTGGTTTTGCCAGAAATCTGCAGATAGTTGCCGAAGAAATATTTTCTTCGTTTTGTTCGAGACGTCTGAACAGAGGTTTGAACCGTGGCCGCACCACTAATAGGCACAAAACACTACCTACTAGACTGCGGCGACTTCGGATTATAATCCTCTATAGAATTTTAGAAACAAGGGATTTGAGCATCTTAGAAGGACTCAAGTCACCAGGACATGTGAATGCAGCTTTCAAAGTGCTGATGATCAGAACAATGTCTGGAAAAGCTTCAATGCATTCAAAGCTGCTGGTTCGAAACACATTTTTTTCGCAAATATTTGCTTAATGTGAACGTAATTTAATGATTAAAAGAAATATATTGGGCGTAGACTAGTTGGTAATGTGCTGACATCTCGAATAAAACGAAATAACGGGTGATTTTTTAGCGATTATCTTTTTGGCAACACTGGTTTAAACAGCTCACGCACGTTTCGTGTTTTGTTTGAATCGTCTTACAAACGAACAACGCTTGCAAAACATTGAATTTTATTATAAAAATGCGTGATCTGTTAAGAAAGTTCATCGCGCGCTTCTTCCATTTTATGGTCAGTTTAATCGACCCGCTGAAGCATCTATTCGGGCTATTGTGACTAAATTTCGCACCAAATTTACATTGTTGGACATTAAACCACCAACACGCTTACGTAGAGTGCGAACTGAAGAAAATATCGCAGCTGTAGCGGCCAGTGTTAATGATGACCATCAATTATCGATTCGCCGCCGTTCGCAGCAATTGTGTCTCTGTTACTCAACAACGTGGAAACTTTTGCGGAAGGATTTAGGTGTGAAGCCTTTCAAAATACAGCTGGTGCAAGAATTGAAGCCGAACGACCTACCGCAACGCAGAATTTTTGGTGAATGGGCTCTTGGAAAGTTGGGCGAAAATCCACTTCTTTATCGAAAAATTGTGTTCAGCGACGAAGCACATTTTTGGCTCAATGTATACGTAAATAAGCAGAATTGTCGATTTTGGAGTGAAGATCAGCCAGAAGCATTGCAAAAGCTACCAATGCATCGAGAAAAAGTCACAGTTTGTTGCGGTTTATGGGCTGGTGGCATCATTGAACCGTAATTCTTCAAAGATGCTGCGAATCGTAACGTAACTGTGAATGGTGAGCGCTACCGTGAGATGATATCCAACTTTTTTTTGCCCAAAATGCAAGAGTTTGACTGGCATGATATGTGATTTCAACAAAACGGTGCCACATGCCACACAGCACGCGTAACAATGGACTTATTGAGAGGCGAGTTTGGTGAACATTTTATTTCACCTTCGGAACCGGTCAATTGGCCGCCTAGATCGTGCGATTTAACGCCTTTAGACCCTTTTTTGTGTCAATTGACGCATTGGAAGACAACATTGAAGCGTTTATTCGTGAGATACCGGCCGAAATGTTGGAAAAATTATGCCAAAATTGGACTAAGCGGATGGACCATTTGAGGCACAGTCGCGGTCAACATTTGTATGAAATAATCTTCAAACATTAAATTATATGGACCCTAGGTACTATCGATTCAAATAAAGATTTCATGGATTTTCTGAATTTTATGTGTTTTTTTTTAAATTTTCCTATAGCTCTTAAAAAATCACCCTTTACATATAAAGAAGAAATAATTTTTCGGATACCTTCTCCTCACAGCAGAATTCTAGCAAAAATTCTGAGAGTAAAATAAAATTGCAATGAAAATTTTGCTCAAAAATCTGTTGTTCCAAGCCGACTGCCACTCATGCTTAAAATTAACACACACACTACGTGGTTGATGTAAGAAGCTACATTGTAAGCCTTACTAAAGTATTTTAATGACCAATTAAGCGAACAAGTATGTATCAAATCGACTTTAAAATTGCTGCCATGAACTGAATTTGGGGCAAATTTGAATTCTTTGTTCAAAATAAATCAGGTTGAAAAGAGTTTTGGAGCATCTATGCTCTCAAATGGAACGAGAGGTATAGGTAAATATTTTCAGTATATAAAAAAAATTCGTGACATGTGACAATGCTTGAAGTAATGTTCACATTCCACGATGAATAGTCTTCGAAATGAATTTTGTTATCACAAGTCAGTGTTGTGTGAGAAATGTGTTTGTATCACAAAAATTATGTTCAGCAACGAAACTCAGAAGAACTTAACTTAATTAGGCGTAAGGCCACGATTCAAATACCAGGTCAGACATCAAAAAGAAAATATGAAAAAAATATTTCTTCGGCAACTTCCTCTCAGCAGATTACTGGCAAAAACTCTGTGAATGAAATAAAATTGCCAATGAAAAGTTTCTCAAAAAATCTGTCGTTCGGAGTCGCCTTTAAACTGTAGATCCCGACACTCATGTCTAAAATTAACGCACGCAACATAAGAGGTGTGAGGTGCCACGCCCACATACCCATATAAAAATTAATGTTTATTTGTATGTACCTTATAGAATCGTAAACTATGCCTTTGATCATGTTATGACCTTTAGCAATATTGTTGCGCATGAGCCGACGAAGATTTCTAAGTTAGTATGGCCAATTTTCGACAGGTGGCGCCACTGAAAATTACTTAAATGAAAATTAAATCGTAAACTGTGCATTCTTTAACAAAGTTGTTGCGCATGAGTTGACGGAGGTTGGTGAATTTCCGATTGATGGCGTCACTGAAAATTATTCAAAATTAATGACAAGCAATTGGTCGACCACTCAAGCGAGGAAGAAAAGAGCATTACGAGCCTCAGAATCAGACGAGCATTGAGACTGGAAATCTTCGAGTATATGCCGCTTCGACCCGTTTGCTTGAACCACTTGAACAACGAGAAGTGAGATTAGAAACTGATCGAATGCGTACTACTCAGGCCCGTTCATCTGAATCATCAGAACAACGGAAAACAAAATCAATAAAATGATTCAAAATTAATTGGACATTTGTGTAATGTCTTTCCTTCAAATTTATTTTAGTTGGTGGCGCAGCAACACGCGCAGGGATCAGCTAGTTAATCTCATATTCTGGAGTAATACGTTGGCTAACAAAGCTATGATATTTGACGCCATTAGATTCTTTTCTGTGTTGATACGTAAAATCTTTCGTGAGAGATAACATTACAGATATCATGGATGAAATACCCGCCCAAAATGCATGAAAAAGTACGGCAAAATTGGAATTTATGGATGTATCACCCACCTTAGGTGACCTACGATGTATCCGCAGGCTATATTACACACCCATTGGACTCGCGTCTATTAAGCTAACACACTACCTACTAGTCTACGGCGACTTCAAAACGTTTAATATTTCACTTTCTTCCACAGTTTCCAACATTAAGCAAGTTTCTGTTGTAGTTGGCCTCCCTCCAACCTTTATCTTGGCTTGTAGATTACAGTCTAGTGATTCTGGTTAAGTTTTTAAAACTTTCTTCCCCTTTGATCAGGCATGGTAAATAAAGTTTTGAATTGCTCTGTATTGTAGGAAGAGAAGAATAACTCGGGCGTCTCAAAATAAAAAATATAAGCAGTCTTAGAAAGTGCAGAGGTCTTGAAGAAATGGCAGCGAAAATTGGAAAAATGGAAAAACGAATGGTCGAACAGCCTATAAACTAATCTCTGATACTGGACAACGAAGATATAGAATGGATAAGGAGATCATCTATAACCCATCATCTATAACTCAGCTAATGTCAGGACATTCAAATTCTGAAACCATTATGCATTTGAGTATTTTCAAAACTGTAATCAAGGGAAACTCTGTTGAGTTTAATGCTGACAATGAAGATGGGTTTAGTCGGAACGAAATCGTATTTCCTATCAAGGATTGGGACCAGTTACAGGTAAATAGAATTTCAACTCCATAACAAAAAAAAGGGAAACTCTGAAATGTCTCAAACGAAAATGTTTCTTCTCTTACCAAGGCCCACAGAATATGAAGACAAGAAGTCAGGTTATAAGTCTACTTTTGTAGCACTTATCACTACTTATCACTACTTATCACTTCTTGAAGGTTGTCGTAGTCTAGCATATAATATATTGACTTATTAGGCGCGAGCTCGCGGTTGAAACCCAAGGTTCAAACACAAGGTCTTCTTATGGTAAAACTCTGAGAATTAAGTAAAATTGCCACGAAAAGTTTCTCAGAAATTTCTCGTTCAGAATCGGCTTTAAACTGTAGCACACATTGATGAAATTAACACACACAACTTGGGTGTGTGATGTAGCCAGCGGTTCCATGAATTCCAATTTTGCCATACTTTTTCGCGCATTTTGATCGGAATGTCATGCATGACGTATCATGAAAGATTTTACGTATGTTAAGAATCTAGTGGCCTCAAATATCATAGTTTTGTTAGTCAATGGATTACTCCTACAAAGTTTCCTCGTAATAGGTTCGTACGCCGTGTAACATGTGACACCATTTTGTTGAAACACAGTGTCAATTAAGTTCTGTTCTTCCATTTAACTGCTCTTCCCACCATTGAGCTTAAAATGAGTTCCGTTGCTGAAGACAATGTTTACGAAGCAAACACATTTCGCACACGACACTGACTTGTGATAATAAAATTTATTTCGAAGCCCATTCATCATGCAATGGAAACATTACTTCAAGCATTGTCACATGTCACGAATTTTTTTTATATACTGAAAATATTTACCTATACCCCTCGTTCCATTAGGGAGCACAGATCCTTCGTAAAGTCATTTCAGCCTGATTTATTCTGGAAAAGGAATTTTATTTTGCCCCATACTCAGTTCATGACAGCAGTTTCAAAGTCGATTTGACGCATACTTACTTTCTTAATTGATTGTTACAATAGTTTAGTAAGGACAGTCGACTCTGAACGAAAGATTTTTAAGCAAATTTTCATGGCAATTTTATTTTACTCTCAGAATTTTTGCTAAAATATTGATGTGAGGAGAAAGTCAGCGAAGAAATATTTTTTCTTCGCATTACGTTTTGTTTGAGATGTCTAAGCCGAGTTATGATCCGTAGCTTTACGTCCAATAAGCCAACACATTACCAACTAGTCTACGACGATTATATTTCTCTTAATCATTAAATTACATTCACATTAAGCAAATATTTTGCGAAAAAATGTGTTTCGAACCAGTGGTTGTGAATGGGTGGAAACTTTTCAAGTATATCTGTGCGTACTTTCTAGACAATGTTTTGGTCAGTAGCACTTTGAAAGCATACTAGTTTTTACAGCTGCATTTTTTCTGCTCAAATTTCTGCCACAGTTATACATACATACATAATTGGTCATTACAACCCTTCAGTCAGGATTACGACCTAGTTTCTCACACCACTTATGCTGTGTGTGTTAATTTTATACATGAGTGGCGGAACCTACAGTTTAAAGTCGACTCCGAACGACAGTTTTTTTGAGAAACTTTTCATGGCAAATTTTTATTCTCTTGCACAGTTTTTGCCAGAAATCTGCTGAGAGGAAGTCGCCGAAGAAATACTTTTTGTATTTTGTTTTGATGCGTGGCCTGGCGCTCGAACCCTAGCTTTTCGTCTAATAAGCCAACACACTACCTACTAGACCACGGCGACTTCAGTTCTACAAAGGATTATAATCCAAAGTCGCCGTAGTCTAGTAGGTAGTGTGTTGTCTTATTAGACATGCGGCCTCGGTTTAAACCTCATGTCAGATATCTCCAACAAAACGAACAAAATACTTCAACGGCGCCTTCCTCCCAGCAGATTTGTGGAAATAATTCTCTGCAGGTAAAATAAAATTGCCTTGAAAAAGTTTCTCATGAAATTGTTGTTCGGAGTCGACTTCAAACTTTGTGGGTAAAATTAACACACTTAACATAAGTGGTGTGAGAAGCTAGGTCCTAATCCTGACTGAAGGGTTGTAATGATCAATTATATATATAAGTACATATGGATGTAAGTGATTTTATGTTACCCCAACCTGCATTCTTGTTAGCAGATTCGATGACAATTTGAGGTTAAATAAGATGCTCAAAATCCCGTTTCAACAATTGCTCAACGGATTCTAATCCATGGCATTTCTGTTGATGTCACTTGGTAGTCTGCATATAATCTTGACGATTAAGTTTCATTTAAGTCTCCCTATACCAGTTGCGATCGGCAGTTAATTTTTGAGGTCCATAAAATGGTCACAGAAGCTATGCAGTATTCTGAGGAAGACGTACTACTTCTAGATACATAACATACATAACAGAATTGGTCATTACAACCTCTCAGTCAGGACTGCGACCTAGTTTCTCACACCACTTTAGTTGTGTGAGTTAATTTTATACATGGGGGGACATACGGTGATAAGTCAACTCCGAATAATAGATTTTTTTGAGAAACTTTTCATGACAGTTTTCTGCTGAGAGAAAGTCACCGTAGAAATATTGTTTCCTGTTTCGTTTTGTTGGAGATAACCGACCTTGTTTTTGACTTGAGGCCTCATGTCTAATAAACCAACACACTATTGGAATACGGCAACGTCTAACAACATCTGGAAAACTCATGAATCTCTGCATATTTCTGTCGTAAATTGATTGTGATATTTATATCACAGAGAATATGATTTTCTCAAAAAAAGAGGGTATTCGAGCTTCATAAAAAAAACTCCGTCATATAAATAAAATCTTTAAATATTGTAAGCTACGATCGAAAATTAAAAAAGAAACCCAAAAAAAGTACGCCATTTTCATTAACAGACAAAAACAATTTCATTTCAAACAATAAAACTTCAGGCACCATAAACTTTCTAAAAAAAAGCAAAATCGGGGAAAAAAATGTTACAAAGACCGCAGCACATAGTTTAAGTAGCACAAAGAAAATGAAATAAATACGAAATAAATAACTCGAGAAAAAAAAATACAAATACAACATCTATAAAGATCTTTAAGTGGGCAACAGCAGCAAAAATAAACAGTAAATGAATGGATATTGTGCGAGTATATAACAAACAATGAATCTGAAAACCTAAAGTTTCAGCACATAGAGATCGTTGTACATGGAAGTATAAAATTGAGGCCCCCAAAATATTTGTGTGTCTATATATAGATGATATACATACATATGTATGTATGTATGCATGTATGTATATTTACTTTTGCATCAAAATCCAAATACAAAAATTTTGTAGATGTAACATGTAGACATACATACATATGCACATGCATATGCGCAAATATGTAGCTGCAGTAGAAAATCAACGAAAATGGCAATGAAATGAAATATACACACGATAAGAAACAACAACAAAAAACGACAAGATCGCCTAAAAGCTAAAAATGAAAAGAAAAAAAAAACGAATGCATCACCACTGCATAAAATGCACACAAAAATATACGAAAAAACCAATCCATTTAACTGATCACTGACGGGGTTGTGTTGGGCATGGGATGGAGGTCGACAACGATCAACATTCAACACTTTGGTAATTGCCAGAGGGTAGCAGTGGAGAAGGGGAAGAGGAGGCCTTAGCAAACACTATACAAATTCAGGGACCCTATTTTTTAACAGACAAGTAAACACAAACTACGAACGAAACAAAAAAAGAAAACCAAAAAAAAAAACAACAAAAAACCCGACACATTTTTGATGAAGACGATGATGATCACGATGATGATGATGATGATGTTGATGATGATGTTGATGAGCTGTAATGATGAAACCTAAGGTTGTTTTTCGTTTGGATTCGTTTGTTTTTGCTAACCAGTTGAGATTTCTCCAAAATTTTTTTTTTATATTTTAATGCCAAACAAAAGAACTGGTTTAATATAAAATACGGAAAATTTGATTTTGTCTTGTTGTTGTAGTTGTTGTTGTATTAGTTGTAGCTGTCTTCTCAAAGTAACACAAAAAAAACTCAAGAAAAAATTGCCAAAAACTGCATTGAAACACACAAAATTTAAGAAAGAAAAAACAACGCTCTTCTACTGCCTTTACTACTGCTTCGTAAAATAAAACTTTTTAGGCATTATTTTGTATTTTGTTTTATTATATACAACAACAACAACATCAACCACGGCCATACTTGACTGATATTTTATAATACTTGAGCACTTTACAGCTAACAAACTGCATAAGCTCATCAGCAACATCATCATCATCATCATCATCATCATCATGATCAACAACATGCATACACTGCTTATAGGAAACACAGAGAGAGAGAGCTAGAGAGAGGGACAGAGACCGAGTGTATGTGTGCTTACGCCTTAAAAGTGCACACACTGTTTAGTTAAGTTGGTCGTTAAAGCAACGTTAAACGCAAATAGTACGGCAGTTAGTCAGTCATTCAGTCATTCTAGTCAGTCCGTTAGTCTGTACTTCATCTATACATTTATATGTATGTATGCATGTACATACATATGTAAGTATTGTAAGTACATTTCTGTCTGACTGTGTGTGCGTAGTTCCAAAATTTTGGCAAATGACTTCATACATGTATGTACCCGCAACAAACCCATGGCATATGGTTGTTTGTGTGTATGTATGCATGATCATCATGATCGTCTATACGGTATAGTGTACCGATATAATATTTTTGTTGTTGTTGTTGTTGTTATTTTATTTTTTTTATCTACAACTTGTATGTTTTTTTTCTCTCCTTTTTTTTGTTAATTTAAATTTACGTTATTGTTGTTGTTATTATTATTATATTATATTTGTTTTGTGTGCTTGTTTTTGTTGCTTTACACACACATTCGGGCGTCGAACGCACTACGAGGTTAACGGCTTCAATGCAACTTTTTTTGTTTTTTTTTGTTGTGCTCCAATGTCGTTATTCTGCTGCGGCTATTGTTGTGTTGTGGTTATTATTGTTTTCTTAGTTGAAATATGAGAAAATAACAAAAAATTACGACGAAATAACATCGTTTCTAAAATGCACTACTCGCACATTAATAAAGGAAACAACAACAACAACAATAACGAAAACAACTTTGTGAAACAGATAACAAAAAAACTCAAAATAATACAAGTCCCGAAGATAGACGATCGTTGATCGTTCGTTATTCATTTGAAGTGATTTTGTTTCGTAAACGTGATCATAAACAGCTTCAAGTGGGGTGTCTTTGTATTACAAAGAGAGAGTGAGAGGGAGGAGACAAACTTAATTTTATAAAGAAGAAACTAATTTCTCCATTTTGGGGATGAAAAGTTCGAATAGTACCATCTTTTATTCCATATTTTTAACTGGAAAACTTAATTTATTGTGAATTTTCAAATAGAAATCCAACTGCCATCCTGATAGAATAAATTTAAGTGTTCCGGTAGTCTCCAACCGCCAGTTTTACTGCGGTAAAGGCAAATGAATGCTGAAAACCGTCACTGCAGTTAAGTATCCTGTTAGTATTTGCGAACAATTATTTGTTCCATCTTTGACTTTTGTCAAACATTTTGTCCTAAAATAACCTTCGGTCATCATCACTATTTTCATTTCCCAAGTACTAAACGTTGTAAATTATTAAAAGCAGATGGGAAAACGGAATTTCATCGATTTCGACCTTTGAGACACTTTGTTGATTTGCCAGAATCTAATTACTCAGGACCATAATTATTCAAGACAGCTTCTAGAATAAACAGCAATACAAAGTATGCTACATAGCGCACGAGTTAACGCTTTCAGGAAAAGTTGCATGTGGGGTTGACCATCGTAGCTGAATCATAGACTTCAGAATAAACTCTGCAAACAAAAAAATTGGACAAATATGGCTAATACTCAGCCATATTTCAAATCCGATTGTTTATTTGAAAATGTGAAAATGTGCCCCGGCTTTGGAATTTCAATAAAAACTGGAACATTTGTGACAGAATATAGAAGGCAAGTCAGCATATGTGATGCTTAATTTGGCATAAAATTTTTAGCAACGTACTGATGCAGCAGCCTTGAGAGTGTTCGAGAGAAAAGTCCTACGTAAGATCTTCGGTTCTGTGGGAGTTGGCGATGATTTCCGTATTCGATACAATAGTGAGCTGTATGAGCTCCTCAACGACATAGACATTGTACAGCGTATTAATATCCAGCGGCTACGCTGGCTCGGCCATGTCGTTCGAATGGAGGAGGATGCTCCGGCGAGACGGGTATTTGATGCGGGAATCTGCCAAAGTCGGCGAAGAGGACGATCTTGTATCCGTTGGAAGGACCAAATCGAGGAAGCCCTGCCATCGATTGGTGTGACCAATTGGCGGAGGCGCGCAAGAATCAGAGGCGCCTGGAAGGATTCGTTAGACGGGTTGTTATGGCCAATGGGTAAGTAAGTTTACTTAATTTTGGTTATTACAAGCCTTTAGTCAGGTTCAAAACCTAGCTTCTCATACCATCCATGTTGCTGCGTTAATTTTATTCAAGAGTAGCGGTACCTATAATTCAACGTTGATTTCGAACGACAGTTTTGAGATACTTTTCATGGCAATATTACTTACTCTTGCTTCGAAGAAAGCGCCAAAAGAAATATTCTTTCATATGTTTTGTTCAAGACGTCTGAGCTGGGACTTGGGTCACAGGCTTGGTCTAATAAACTAACACACTATCTACTAGTCTATGGCGTCCACATGCTATATCTCTCATTGTGATATACAGTCCTCCATTTCTCCCCAGTTTTAAGACTATCCATAGCTTCTGATTTAGCCGCTTAGACTTGACAGAGATCGTCTGCGTATTAGAAACCAAATCGCTTTGTTCCTCTAAGAGATAATGTTAAGCATGTAGCCAATGAAGAACACTCTCTGCTGCTCCTGCAAAGGTTGTTTAGCGTATGTTTAGGAGCTTGAGTGTCCAATACTCAATATCGCACGAGGCATTGATAGAACCCATTACTGCATAGTTAATTATAAGCTCGCGGATCTTTAAAACAGGATCTCAATGTAGAAAACTTGCCAATAAGTTAAATGTTTGTGTCACGTCTAGCCAGAGAACGGTACCAGATTCACATCAATAGAGTACCAGTTCAGAATCCTTCAAAGAGCGATAACAGATTCTCATCTATAGCCCCGATACATCTACAGCCCGGGTACTCTATTGATGTGAATCTGGTACCGTCCATTGAGAGATTCTGGACTGCACATTAACCATTTTAGAGGTCATAACGGAATCATCATTAGAAAGTAAAGAAATTTGGAGCTATATTATGAAGTCGCAGTAGTCTATTAGGGTTATTAGACTTGAGGCAACGGTTCAAACCCCTGCAACAAAGCGAAATATGAAAAATATTTCTTAGGCGACTTCCTTTCAGCAGATTTCTGGCAAAAACTCTGAGAGTTTAAAAAATTGCCATGAAAAGTTTCTAAAAAAATCTATTGTTCGCAGTTGACTTTAAATTGGAGAAGCTAGGTCGTAATCCTAACTGAAGTGTTGTACTGACTAATTATGTATGTATCAGAGACCAGCAATGAATCGTTTTTACGCTACTCATAAGCACTCATGAAATTTTGAATATAAGTGAGTCAACAATATTGAAATTCAACTTTACTACTCTGATTCATTCATACTCACTACAACGTTGATTTATAAGTACAGGTTGCAATGAGCATGCTTACAACGTTGACATCAAACTCATACCATTCGAAATATGTTTGATTCATAAGCCTACTCATTTAGATTCATTACTTTAGAAAAATACTTATAATACTTATAAATGATGCGAGGGACTCAATTCATTCATCAAAATTTACAGTCTTAGTTGTTGTTGCAATTACAAAAAAAAAAAGGAAAAAGGCACATAAGCAAAAAAGACAGCGCAGCAAGTAGAGCAAACACACAACCTTTTAGTGAGTATTTTAGTGTTCGTACGCGATTCATACTTATTTTGTGATTCTTGTAAATTTTGCGGTATGGAGAGTGGAAATCAACATCATCATACATGTTGTTAAGTAAATATGAAGTATGATGAGTACTTCAAACTTTGAATATGGGTAGAGGTTCCATGGTATTAAAATAAGTATGAATGCGTATAAGTATCAGAAATTATAAGTATGATTCGATTCTATTAATTTTTTTGAATACTCATTGCTGATCTCTGGTATGTATGTATGTAGGTATATTATGAATAGCAATTGAATATCTGTTGCGCTGCAGGCGGCTAAACATTATTCAAAAAAAATTTTTTTCGATTCAAAAAAGTTTTTAAAAGTTGGTTTTGATAGTTACCATCTGTAATACCATTTTTGACAGTGCAACTGAGATTCAGTTGCTTCTTACAATCTTATAAACTAAATAAATTATTACTTAAGAATTCTATCGTACTTTTGCTAATGCTAACCAAAGCAAAAAATTAAGTTTTTATATTTCCCTCAGCACACACAGAATGCAGTGCATACTAAGCACTTAACTGGTTGACTTTTTTTGCGGGAGGGGTTTTTAACATTGTTTTAAGGGGCAGGGTTACCTAAAAACAAATTTTGTTTCGTTTCAATTATCAACAGATGTTCTCACAGAGAACACTGCAGCTCTCTCTCTCTGAGAATGATTATTGAGAGAACGGTTTTCTTAATTTTAGAAACGTAAACTCACACTTAAATTTCTCCTGCTGCGTTGTTTCAAAAAACCGAAATTATTTTTGAGTGTTTTTTTTTTAGTAAAAAGCTGCTGCTGAGGAGAGATGGTCTGCCTATAAGTGTGTAAGTGAGTAATTGCCAAAAATTTTTGCTTAAAAGTATTGGTAATGTGACACACATGCATGCACATGCAACATGTATGAGATGTATGGCTTAAATTTAGTAAATCAAACTTGTTTATTGTTGTTGTTGTGGTTGTTTTTGTTGTTGCATTTATTTTTATTTGATTAAAGCAAGAAACTAAAACGCAAAAAAGGGATAAAACAGAGAATTTGCTAAAGCTATGGGTATTGTAGGCAGTTAAGGCATTAAATCTCTTACTCTCTCGCTCTCTCTAGATTAGTAGTTATGTATAGAGAAAGAGGGAGAGAGGGAGAGATCGGGGGTAGAGTGTAATTCAAAGTTAGGGAAGTTATTTGCTTCTTTGGCTTAATTTTGATACTAAAAACTAAAAATACATGGATTTTAAAGGGGATTTTTGGTTTGTTTTTTTTTTTTGTTCGAATTTATAAGGCATTGGCCTTTCCTTCTCTCTTTTATGGATTTCGACTATTGCTCTTTCTATTTTACACCATTTGAGATTCTTCTCAATTTCTTTCTTTTTTTTTTGCAAAACAAAATTCATTGTTATACACAATAATTCTTTGATAATGAAAGCATTTCGCAAAACGTTCCAGACCACAAGCAGTACATAGTATTAGTAGAACACAGAAAGCGTAGATAGAATCGAGAGCTCAACAGAACCGATTAAAATACACAGTAAAGCAGAGCACAGCAGAACACAGCACAGCACAGCAGTGCAGTTCAGTTCTGTTCAGCTCTGTCTATAGTATATGCAGAGCCACCAGCGTCAAGCCTTAATTTGATTTTGTAGTTGTAAAACTGGCTTGTGAGAGTGTAAGTATATTCAGTGTCACTTTCAAAGCTCCCCCCTCTTTTACCTAAAATACCTTTTTAGACGCATTTCGTATTGTTAGATGCAATTTTTTTTTGGGCTGTGTATACCGAGTGTTTCAACTCCAAAAAAAAAAAGAAAACTTGTTGTTTTCAAAAGCTGTTCCAGTACAAAACTGTACGTTTTTGTAGCAGAAACAACAATAACATTTGCTAACAAAAAAGAGAGAGAAAAAAATATTATTTTTCTATATTATGAAACATTCATGTATGTTTTGTTTCTGGTATAAGCCTCTTTGGGATCAATGCCCTGTATTTTGTGGAGAATTTTTCTTTTTTAATTTTTAGCTTCTATGACGAATTTATAGCCCCTAAAGCCTTAACGTGAAAGGCAATGCAAGTGTTCTTAAAAGAAATTTGCTTTGTTTTGTTATATGAGAACATCAAGGGATCAGTTAAGAGGTCTCCATCACCATCATCATCATCAGATGTGTGCAGTTCTACTGGTTTTTGTTTCAAATCTGTTATTAAAAGTTCTTGCTTAAGTTGTTTCAAATTACTTTGAGAAGGTTATTTACCCTCCAAACAGAATATTTTTTAAATCATAACAAAGCCTTACCGCCTAATAGCTTCTGGTTTAAGGGCCATCTAAGCCATGTAGTTTGCTGTTTGTCTGTTTAGACATCTGGTTGACTTATTAATTACCTGTCAAATTTGATTAAATTTTGGTGAAAAAAACTTAGCATCCTACAGCCTTTCTAACAGGCCAATTGATTTGTTTGCTGCTTATATTCTTAAGACATTTCTCATTCGCAAATGCCTGGCTTTGTTATACAATTTAACACCTTTTGTTTGGCTTTCACATGTACATACATATATGTGTGTGGCCTTAATAAACTTGAAAACATTTTTTTTTATACTCCCATCAACATCAACATAATATTGTTGCCTTCTTGCCTTGCCTTTCCTTTCAAATTCCTTTTCGAATTGAACCCTTATGTCGGCATACAAGTGTCTGTTCAGTGTGTTTTTTTTTTCGTCTTGACCCACATATTATACAGTTAAGAAGCCATCAACATCATCAACAATAACCGTAACAGCCACAACAACAACAAATTCCCAGAATCAAAACATTTTTCTTGATTTACTCGTGTTATTTTTTATTTCTTCAGTTCTGTTCATTTCATTTCATTTCTCATTTCTTTTATTCACATTTCTTTCTGTCAAAAAAAATTTAACAACTGACCTTACCATTGGAATTCATATGCAGGTCGTCCTTTACTTTATGATTTGATTTCTAAACCACAATTTTTGTTTTTATTTTGCGGCTTATTTTATTGTGTGTGTTGTGAGCATCGTTCTTAACCTTCTGACCCTTTTTCTAATTGAGAAATTTCTCAAATATTTCTTCATCACATTCGGAGTGCGTGTGTGTCCATTTACTTTGTGGCATTTCCTGGGCGTTAAAGGGAAATTGTCATCATGAAGATTAAGGTGTTGTTATTCTAATCCTATTTCAGAAAACATTCAAAAGAAATTCCTGTATTTAATGATCTTTCAAGTATTTTACTACAGTCCTTAACAGTCTGTTAAGGATGGATGGGAGTTTATTAGGGTTTGGTGTAGTATACTCACTTCATAAACAGAGCATCATTGCTGATATCGAATGAAATATTTCTGTTCGTCTTTGGGCCATGGTAATTTGGTTGTTGGTAACTTATTCTAATTGCTGCTTGGAAGGTTTTTCAGATGATTTCCTCAAAATTTAATCTCCATAAAGTTCCTAAGCATCTTGTTCCTGTGGCCTAAGAATGGTTTTGAGCCAAAGGCGGGCAAACATGCCTCTTTTAATGACAGCCCTCACGTTCAGGAACTCTACCCAATGTAACTGTGTTGAAATTCCTTAAAGTATTTAAAAGGTAGGGGCTCTTACGTATCATTTTTAAAGAAATTTGGTCAACTAAACGGTTTCAAGCACCGTTTAAATATCTATAAACGTGTAAATGCGGTTGTCTGCTATTTTATGCTTTGAGATTTCTTTCGAGATGTATAAATAATATTGTTACGTTTTTACTTGTTAAAAATGTTTAAAATATGAGCTCGTAAATTGCAAATAAAATAAAAATAAATTTCTGTTTAGTTTTAATAAAAATTCTTTATTATTGGCGCAATTCTGTGTGCCACTATTCACAACTTTATGTAAACAACAACAATTGCTTTGTTTCTTATTCCTCTGTTTATATCCTTTGCATAAATAATAACAATTACTAGACAATTATTCGTCTGAGCTTTGTAACGGAGATCTTCAAACCACAATTACTCTCTTCAAACACACCGCGTCTTCACACAAGACTGACTGAACCTCACTAACTAATTCGCCTGCTTTGCCTTGCCTTTTATATGGCAGGGTCAACAGTCTGATGAATGCTCTTGAAGGCGAATGAAATCTCGAAATCTCTATAAATGCAAATATCGTTGCTTACATTTATTCTTGTAGCGTTTGTTGTTGTATTTTTGTTTACTTGTTTACCACTTTTTTGATGCTGGTGTTTGTTGTTATATAAAGCAGTACGCTAATTTGTTAACAGGTTTGTTTACTGCATTGTTTTGTTTTTGTAGTTTTTGTTAATGTTAAGCGATGTAAAAGCAAACCACCAGTATCTTGTTTTTTCATTTTCGTAACAATATACATCCACCCACAAGGCACAGCAATCTCCGCCGCGTTACTTGTAGAGGATGAATGCTCAATTTCAAAGCGTAGATTGCCACTGTGCTTCATCTCTCATAGTCATCAGTCTTCTAATGTTATTGTCTTTCAAAATTCTTTTTTAAATATTTAGTAAAACTAATTCCATGTTACCATATTTAAATCTCTACTGAAATCCTTTCTCAAAAACAAAACACTGGAAAATGTTAATATTTTCTGCCACCTGTGTCACGTCCTACTCATTGCGAAAGACGGGATATGCCTTCGTCTTTAAAAATTCTTTACCACACACGTCAGTTATTCAAATTAAACGGCGGAGATAATAAAACTTAAATGCCATGCCATGCCTCGCAACTATTTATTCTCACAGATATGTTACACAAACATACACGCACACACACACTCAACAGAACAAAATATTAATTAGTTACTCCAACAACAACAACAAAAAAAGCTTACACACATATTTTCTAAACATGCACGACCGCCCAAAAAAAAACACACACAAACACTCATACATTATTAAGCTTGTCTGTCAACTTTAAGGATTTTTCCTTTACAGTAAAACGATGTGGAAAAAAGGCTTTCTACAGTAGGAAAGAACGAAGGATACCACAAAGCCCCCAAGACGTTTAAAGCCTAAGCATGGTAACGGAAGGGGCGGGGGACATACACAGGAAATCAACCCTAAAAAATTAATTTAACACTTTAGTTGCTAAATTAAAAACAATTTGTTTTTACACAATAAAAAACATAAAAAAAAAATGAAAAAATAAAACAAAATATTTTTGCCAAAAGCCCTTTTACTCATATGGGACAGCAGTATGTAAAAGAATGAAATGTTTTTTTTTTTTTTTTTTTTTTTTTTTTTTTTTTTTTTTGAAAAAGAAAACGTGATTGTCTTATGAAAACTAAATTTTAAATTTAAATGAGAATATAATCATAAGGGTGAGTTATATTCCTTGGATTACAGATCAAGCTCTTTGGAGATTGATACAAAAAAATTCAATATCAATGGCTTATTTATCAATGTCCTTTGGGGCTGTTCAACTAAAAAATATTGTAAGGAACTCAAGACCCAATGCTGTTTGATTCATAAGCATGTCTTTTATAACTATAAGTGGGGAAAATATTGAAGAGTGCAGTGGTTGCTTGCATTCACAGAAGGTAGAAGAAAACTTCCCCGTATGTGATCCCCTCTTTATTACTATCTATTGTAAGGCCCTCAATTTGTACAAGGTGTTGCTGTAACGTCTCTCCTGATCCTGATCAGCTTTACAAACTTCAGAATGTCATTCAATAAGGATAGCTCCCTGCACAGTAATTGATAAACACGCACGTTTTTCCTTTTAAGTTTTCATTAATGCATTACAGGTTCTATAGAATCTACATATTTCGAGCAAGTGTGCTGTGAAACTGCAGGTTTGAAGGCTAGATGCTAAAGTCAGGCTACTCTTGCATAGTATTATGCATAATTCAAATCTATTGTCATTGTAATTATTCAACAAAAGCTTTGAATTTATCACTTTCGTTGAATAAATTCTATTAAATATTTCATTCTACGGGTGGCAGATATGTATTGCAACCAACTTCAGGTTGTTATCATTTGTAAACCGCTCGTCTGACAGCCGACAGATTTATTCCAGTGACAGATCATTTTATTATTTACAAGCTTACAAAAGCATTTTGATCTATTGCATTCAGAAAAAAAGTTATTCGTGATGGAATTCAAACGTGATAGTAGGATTGCTTTATATTTGGCTGGTGGCTCCTCCAGCATTTAAATGTGAATAAATCTTTTCTTTCTCGTACCATTGCCCGTTGCCGTGATACTGGCAGTGTTGCATCGTGTCCAAAAAGTGGACGAAAAAAAAAACGGTAACAACACCAGAAATGATCCGAAAAGTGAAGGCCAGATTTGATCGAAATCCACGCCGCAGTGGTAGAAAAATTGTTCGTGAGCTGAACATATTGCGAGAACGGATGTAACACATATTGAAAAATGATCTTGGACTAAAGCCATTGAAGTTCCAAAAAGTGCAAGGGCTCACCGATGGACAAAAAAAAGTTAGACTGGAAAGAGCCAAGGAGTTACTTCGCTTGCACGAAATTGGCCAATTATCGAATTTGGTTTTCTCCGCTGAGAAGCCATTCCAAATTGAGCAGATTGTGAACAAACAAAATGATCGGGTTTACTTGCCAAAGATGTCAGCTGAAAATTTACACCTGCGATTGGCCACCAGAACTCAAGCGCCGCCGATGGTAATGGTGTGGGCCGCCGTAACGGCCGATGGTCGCTCCCCGCTCGTATTCATCGACCGTGGGGTCAAAATAAATGCCGAATATTATCGGGAAAATGTCTTAAAGACAGTATTGAAGCCCTGGGCAGACAAACATTTCGGCCGCAGACCATAGACATTCCAACAGGACTCAGCACTACCGCACTCAGTACGCGTCAACCAAGAATGGCTTAGAAAGGAGGTTCCTCGCTTCATTTCTACCGCACAATGGCCACCAAAATCTCCGGATCTCAATCCGTTTTTGCGCCTGGGGCATTTTGGAGAGTAAGGTTCTCACTAAAAAAATACCAAAGTGCCAATTCGAACAAATCTAAACTGATTCTAAAATTTGATGTTATTTCCAACATTTTTTGCTTTTGAACAATAAAATTAAAAAAAAAATTTAAAAAAATATAGCGCTTTGCTTTGCTGCATTATATATCAGCCACCCTTACTTTTCCGAAAGGCCTTGGCCCTGTCAGCAGCTTGATCTACCCGATCATTACCATGAATTCGCGCATAGCCTAAAATCCAGCAGAAAGTGACTCTATTTCTTCCCCACTCTAGTTGATTTAGCTTGCCACGGGCAGTCTCATGCTGTCCTTAAGTCAACGTTACATAAACTTACTGCGAAATGACTGTTACACAGTAATGCTATGTCTCGCCCTTTGTTGAATTGTGCATATCGATGCAGCCTAGGCATGCTGGGAAGATAACAGCGAGTTTCCCCATGGGTTTCGAATATTTCACTCTGGAACCGAACGGGTATTTGATGTGAGGTTTGCGAAAGTCGTCGAAGAAGACGACTTTGTTTGCGTTGGAAGGACCAGATCGAGGAAGCCCTGTCATCGATTGGTGTGACCAACAGGCGTAGGTGCGCAAGAACCAAAGACTCCTGAAGGGATGTGTTAAGGCAGGCCGAAATCCGTTAATCGGGTTGTTAATGGCCAGTTAAGTTAAGTAAGTAAGTATTATTATTTATTTATTTATTAACAAAAATTGACTACAATTAAAATAAACAGCCAATTTACAAAAGAGGAGCAATAGCTACAAGGGCTTTCAGCTCGCTTAAATTTAAATATTTGTTATAAATTAAATATAATACTTAAATATAATTTTAATAATTAAATATAGTTATAAATATTATTGATTTTTAGAAAAGTTATTATAGTATTTATACTGTCCAAGGTTGGGTTTGAAATTAAATCCAATGGATTTCTATTATTAAATATTTGTAGCCTGTTGTTATGGAATTGGGGACAGTAGCAAAGAAAGTGTTCTGGAGTAGTGGGGTTGTTAATATTACAGTTACATGTGGGGATATTGTGTAGGTTAAGAAGAGTTCCATGGGTGAGACGAGTATGTCCAAGACGGATCCTTAAAAACTTTGTGGTGTCAACTCTATTCGGTTGTAATTTCAAATATCGGAATAGATTAATTCTGTTAGTGTTCACACTCCTGTACCAGACAGATGTCCTCGAAAAGGTGTCATCTCGTTCCAAGTAGAAATTTTTAATGTATCTGTCTGTATCTCTAGGGTTGAAGTTGTCCGTGTTGATCAATGGTGCCCTAAGTGCGTACTTGGCAATTGAATCCGCATATTCGTTCCCTCTGATGTTACAGTGGCCAGGAGTCCATATAAGTATAATACGGTTCCGTTCTTGTATAACAATATTTCTTATGTATACTACATAAGGATTACGATTATTTATATTCCTGATCATTTTCAGCGCCGCCAAAGAGTCGGAGCAAATAGCGTATTTTCTCTTTTTCTTATCTAGATGCTTAACAGCTCTATATATAGCAATTAGTTCGGCTGATAGAACAGAACTGTAAGATGGTAAAGTAGAGACCGTGATTATATTTGACTCAGTTGTAACGCTAAAGCTTACAATATTATCCATCTTAGAACCATCAGTATACACAAAATTGTATTCGCACATATTCTCTCGTAGGCCTTGCAAAAGGGTACGGAAATGCGAGGGGTCATGCTGGTTCTTACCTAGCCAGTGAAGACTTGTGTTAACGCTTTCCGTATTGAGTTCCCATGGTGGATAGTCAGCAGATTCAAGTTTAAAGGCGTTTGTTCTGAGTTGTAGAATATCGCTTACTTCTTTTATCTTGGTAATGACTGACTGAATCTTTGGAATTCTTCTTGACCTTTTAATTTTTTCCATAATTGATTCCAATAACTTGTTAGGATTGACGCTAAAGGAGCGAATCAATTTTGCTACAGCTATATTATGTTGGGTTTGAAGAGATGGTATATTTGACTCAAACAGCATATTGTTACAAGGAGTTGACCGAAAGGCTCCAAGTGCGCTCCTTGTAGCAGTATTTAGTATGGTTTTGATAGTTCTAAGACTGGATTTTGGGGCATGACCATAAAAGGGTATCGAATATCTTATTTTTGATATTATAAGTGCGTTAATAACCGTGATTAGATTCAGTGTACTGCAGTTAAATTTGCTACTTGACAAGCATTTTAATACGTTTAGGGATTTGGTTAAAGATTTTGCAATTTCACTAATATGTCTATTCCAAGTATATCTCCTGTTTATATAAAGTCCAAGCACTTTAAGTTCTTCAACTTCTGTCAGTTGAGAGTTTGCGGCTGAAACAGTACATCTGCATTGTTTTTTCCGACATATATGTATGAATTTACATTTTGAAGTGTAGGGCGATGCTCCCGAGAAGTTACACCATTGGTTTATGCTATTAAACAGCTGATCCAAATTTATATGGGGATTTTTAGATTTGTCGGAATTAATTATCAAGTTAAAGTCGTCGGCGTAAGCTGTGAAATTGATTTCTTTGTGAAGTTCGATAATGGAACAAAGTTTGTTGTATGCCAGCAGAAATAAAATTACAGAGAGAGGCGATCCTTGCGGGATGCCATTATCAATCGGGTATAAAGGGGATAGTCTATTGCAAATTCTTACCGAAAATTTACGATTCTTCATGAAGTTGATTATATAATTTGTTATGCGTGGTCCTATATTCCATTCAGCAAGTTGGTTGACTATTGTATGTATGCCAATTTTGTCGAAAGCCTTTTCGAAATCCAGAGACAATATTGTTGTGTGTTTTCTTTTGGATAGACTACTTGTGATATGGTAGTCTATAAAGAGTAGGCTGTCTATTGTAGATTTTCCACGGATGAATCCAAATTGGTGTCTGTTGAGAAGTTTATATCTTGATATGAACCACCAAAGACGATTTGCAATCATTTTATCCAATGTTTTAGCAAGGCAGGAATTTAGAGATATCGGCCTGTATGAGTCGAGGGATGTTTTGACTTTTCCTGATTTATAAATAGGAACAACAATGCTGTGTTTGAAGTATTGAGGTATATAATTTTGGAAGATGCTATTGTAAAGTGTGAGCAAACGTTGTTTCATTTTGAATGGCAGTTGCCTTAACATTGGGTATGATATTCGGTCACCGCCAGGAGTTTTCCCTTTTGCACTTCCCAAAGCTGAATTTAGTTCCAAGATGTTAAAATTTTTCTCGATATTTTGGGCTTCTGCACTTGACCGGGGGATCAAGGGACTGTTCAGCGTTTTAGTTTTATTATTGCGAAAGTTTGCTGGAAAATTTTGGTCTGATGAGTTTGTGGACCAGAAGTTTGCAAATTCTTTTGCAATATCTGCGTTGTTTGTAAGAATGTTGTCTGGGCAGCTTAACGATTCAATACAATGTATGTTTGGCTTAGCTTTATATCCTGTGAAGTTTCTTATGTTGGACCATATTTTCTCCGTACTGGTGGAGGGGTTTATCGTCGAAGTAAAATTAAAAATTGATTCTCTTTTGGTTAATCTTATTTTACATCTTAAAATGGCATTGGCTCTCTTGTAATTGACTAAATTATTCGTAGTCATATTTCGTTTAAAAGCGTTCCAGAATTTATTTTTTTCCTTTTTAAGGTTGTTTAGTTCAGAACTCCACCAAGGGACCTTGTAGTTGTTAAATAAATGTGCTTGAGGGATAGCAATGTTAGCAGATTCTAATATTATCTTTCTGATATTTGCTGCTTCCTTATTGATATTTGGACTTATTTCCCTTTTATATAGGGCCTGGTAAGTTGGCCAGTTTGCCTTTTCCAATTTGAACTTGTGTTTGAAAGTGAGGCACTCTATATCTCTTGTTTGTTTGAAAAGTGATAATATTATCGGAAAATGGTCACTTCCGTTTAGCGTGCTTTCTATATTCCATTCGATATGTGGAGCCAAAGAAGGGGAACAGAAAGTTAAATCTATATGTGAAAAGGTGGAATGGGTATTGAAGTGAGTAGGAGAGTTGTCATTCAGTAGAACAAAATTAAATTTATTAATAAAATCAGCTAGTACTCTTCCTCTGTTATTTATTGATGTTGAACCCCAAAAGGTGTGCCTGCTGTTAAAGTCTCCAGTAACTAGCCTTGGTATATTGAGACTGGATAAGATATTTTCTAAACTGTTCATAGTGAAGTTTTTATCTGGGGGTATGTAGGTGGAACATATTTCAAATTTTATTTTAGATTGAATCTCACAGGAAATTGCGTCAAAAGTATTTGCTAATGTTATGGCTCTGTGTTGTACAGAATTGTGGACTAACACAGCAACTCCTCCGTAACGAGTCGTTGAGGTGTTGGTAGAATACATAGAGTAATTTATAGGGATGGGAAATCCTGAGTTGGAGTGTAAGTGTGTTTCCTGTAGCGTGATGACCTTAGGTCTGTATTTTTTTATTAATATAGTCAGTTCGTTGTAATTGTTCCGGTAGCCGTTAATATTCCATTGGATTATCTTGAAAGACATGTTAGTTATATAGTGAATTTAATGAGTAAAGGGTATAGCGTAATACAATACACAATGGAAGGTAAGAGTTAATCCTTTTTTGTTCGTTTGGAGGTTTTATTTGCCTCCGCTTGCTTCTTTATTAGATTGCGTTGCCTTTTCGGCGTATTCCGGGGTAGGATATTTATTTTATTTCCACTGGTAAGAGTTTGAGTTTCACTGGATTGAGAAGAAAGACTTGTTGTATCATCCTCAGAGATATCTGTAATTTTCATAATATCGTTGTAGTCTTTAATGTTTCTGGTGAGAAAAGAGATTGTTGGTGGTGGCATAGAGTTTTTGATATTGTTGTCTGTTGTTTGCTTAGTGGTTTTGATTGTTGTTGATGGAGATAGATTGTTTTCGGATCTTTTAATAACAGAGGCAAAATTTTGTGTGGTTGATGTATTTCTTTCATAATATTTTTTAACAGCTGTTCTTTTGTTTACTTTTTCAAGTGTTATTATTGCTTGAATTTCTTTTTCTCTTAAAAAGATAGGACAGATTTTACTATTGGGAGAGTGATTTGTATTCTCTTTGTTATTTTCAATACAGTTAATGCAAGATGCAGGTTGAGAACAGCTCTCATCATTTTCTAACACAATGTGGAGATCTTTTGAGCATACATTACAGAGTTTTTTATTTATACAGCTATTAAAATGATGACCATAGCGTAGGCAGTACTTGCATTTTAAGGGGAGTGGAATGTAGGGCCTTATTCTAACTTTTTCATACCCAATTTGCAGATCTAATGTTAAGTTTGTAGAAGCAAAAGTCACTATAATAAGTCCGGTCTCTATTAGGGTGTTGTCATTTCTTTTCATAATTTTGTTTACTTTGTACACTTTTTGATTCTTTAGTTCGGAGAGAATCTCTTCTTCTGAGATTCCGCGTAGATCATTTGAGTAAATTACACCACGAACAAAGTTAAGAGAATTATGTTCTGTAACTTCAATTTTAATGTTGTGATTTAAAGAGCATAACTGTATTAGTTTATTTGCCTGAATAAAATTTTTTGTTTTTATTAATATTGTACCCTTTCTGAGTTTCTTGCAGACTTCAACTTCTCCCCCGCAAGTAAAATCAATGACCTTCTTTATTAGAAAAGGTGAAACATTAACAAGCGTGTTTTCTTTTCTGTTTTCTGCGTTGTTTGCTGCATCATTGTTGTTGTTGCTATCAACTCGTTTTATGATTAAATATTTTGGACCATCAGAAAGAATTGTTAATTTTTTTGTTTTATCGTAAATTATGGGGGGATCGGCCCCGGTATCTGGCGGATCCTTCATTTCAATCCCTATAGACCAATTGATTGTTTTGTATTACCAGAGAAAAGATATAAATACTGTTGGTTTGATAATAACAAACTGTAATCACTAGTGTGCGCTGTACTATGTGTTGCTCTTTGAGAAGACAAGCACGAACTGTGAAGTAAGTATTAAAATTAACATCACTTTGTAAATGACATTGAGAAAAGTTTTATGCAGAACGTTCGCCATCAATTGTGAAATATGTACAGAATTATGTGGTACAGACTTGATGCTTTGCTCATCTAATACAGTTGCAAATTTTGTGTATGCCACAGCAACTGTCACGTAGAAATCGTTTTCTGCAGTTGTTTGGGAAACAAAAAATATTGCCATTGAAACAGTTCAAGCTGTTCGTCTACTGTTGTTACTAATTTTTAAGTTCCTAACATTTTTAATGTGAATATTGTTTTTAACAAACGAATGCATTCATTTACTTCACTGCACTTTCTTATGGCAACAGTAAAAATAACTGTAAGTGTAGAACAAAAAAAGAACGGTTCTTATCGTCAACGTTAAGTATTCAAAGCTTAAGTTTCATAACAAGACATAATCATACCCTCAATGTAAATGTCGGTCATTTGAATTGGTTGGCTTGGTTGGCTTGGTCAGTCGGTTGACCGGCTATTTGATGGTTCCTGTGTGTGTAGGTTTGTGTATCTCTATCTCTAGTTGTTGATATTTAAGGACTATTTTTCTTTACCACATACAGTGTGTCCGGTTTAATGTTTAGAACAGGAAACATTTAAAATGCCATAAAAAACCAAGTCAAAGGACATGCTAACACAACAACAGCAACGAAGAAGTAGCAGGGAACACTAAAAATTTATGTAAAACCGGAGGGTGAGTTAGTCTTTAGCAAAGAAATTAACATGATTTGTTGCCTTTGGTTAAATATTCAACATACTTGAGGTACACACGCACACGTACACATGTGCATATGTATGTATGTATGTATGTGAGTGAGTGTTGTAAAGAAAAAGGATTACTTATCAAACGTCCCATATCAGTTTAGCCTACAAAAAAGGGACTTTTGGACAGACAAAGCATGTAAAATAGGAAATAGGCAGGCAATAAGGACAGACAAACGGACAGACAGCCAGACAGACAGACAGACGGACAGGCAGATAAGGAGACAAGTTCATAAATGATGATGAAATGATATGTTGACACTATTTAGTTGCACATGGAAATATGGGTTAAACTTGTTAAACTCTATTTTGGTTACGCATTTATCGTATGTGAATGGGTTAAACACATAGGCAATGATAGCTGTGATGGTGGTGGTATGGTAGGTTGGCATGCCTGTTATATTTCTAAATGGGATGGTTGGTGATGGTGGTAGTTATTGAGGTGATGAAATCTAATGCCAAAAAAAAGGTCACAAACAAGCACATGCACGCATTAAATACACATGTTTCCTACATGTACACACATTTCTACGTTTGCCTGTCTTCTTATAGGCTTGTCTGTCCGTATGTGTTTACACTGGTGTGAGGTTGTATGTCATGAAAGGAAAAGAGTTGTTAGTTTAAGTGATTTTATGATGAATTTGGGTTAAATTCTCAGGAAAACTTTATCAAATTTTATGAGGGGGAAAAATATACAACAAAACAACAACAACAATAACAATAAAAAAACAACATAATTAAGCAAAAATATTTCAAGTGTTCTAACGAGTATACGAATGGGATGGGTTGGCATGGAATGGGACTTTTAAGTTGTGACTCTTTAATACCCTGACTTTAATGTTCAGATGAATGAATGAATGAATGAATGGAGTGTGTGTGGTATGTGGTGTTGATATGTTGGTCTCGTATGTGATGTGGTTTAGGAGTGAGTCACTCCCTGGCAGTCCTTCTTTTAAGACGATTTAAGTAATTTGAACTTTTGAACTTTTTCTATTCAAAGCTTCGAGTTAATAATGCCGTGTGATGGTAGTGAAATCAAATAAAAATCAAAATGTTGTTAAGTGTGTAGAAAATTTTGAAATGATTTTCCAGAAAAAAGGGTTCCGTTTTGTTTTTTGTTATTTTTGGGGTAGAATAACAAGTTTTTCTTATGTTGGCATAAATATTTATTTTAACAGTCACTGTAATTAAATGAGTTAACGAGCAGTTTAGTTAATTAATCAGATTTGTTACACTAAGCCCTGCCATTCTAAGAGGTAAGAGTGTGAAAATCCTGTTGCTTCAGAGGATGTGGTTTCTAGGCTTTTTGTGTTTACAAATGAAATTGAAATTTTCTTTCGCTGGGGTTTCTATTGTTTTTAACTTAAGAAATGAATTCCTAAAAAGGTTTTTAAACACTTATAAGTGTTGAAAGTTTTTGTTTATAAACGTGTTAATATGAACGACACTCTATTAAGTATGATTTGTACTTCATTTTGTTATTGTTTATGTTTAATGACTGTATTTAGTGACAGGATGTTAAAGAAATTTTTGTTCAGGCATAAGAAAATTATAATGAAACTCGAACTTTAAGGGCTTCATTTGTAAATTTGTATTAAAATGTGAGAAACTAATGATAGTTCTAGTAGAGCCCCCCACTCCTATAGTGTATGGGAAGGTAACTGCATTAACCCATCAAAAACCAGCGCCATTCACCAGGAAGAAGAGTAACCATTATAAATTCCGTATATTAAATGGAACTGTGGTGCAAATTTTTAAAGAAGCAAAATGTCTGGGTATCTTACTTAATTTGTCTTTATAACTCTTTAGTCAGGATTTCAATCTATTGGGTCCGCCATTTAACGTTTTTTGTTCAACTAGTGCTTATTCGTGAATGGTAACAGTTAGCTCATGTCTGATTTGACAGATATTTAGTTTTATATTTCCGCTGAACGAATATGGTTGTGTATACGCTTGAACAACGCTGGGAAATATTGCGACATTACTTTGAAAATCATCGTAATGTTGCAGAATGTGTGCGAAAATTGCGTACGGATTTTGGAAGAAGAGAAGCACCGCCTGCTCCGTATGTTCGTTATCTTGTGAAAAAAGTGAAAGAAACTGGCATCCTCATCGATAAACCAAAGCGTGAAAAGCCAAAAACAGTGGCAGAAAGTGTGCGTGAAGCGGCATCAACATCAATTCACCGTCGTCCTCAACAATTCTCAACATTTCGGGGACATCATTGAAACGAATTTTGCATAAAGACCTTGGTATGACGCCATACAAATTCCAATTCATTCATGAGTTGAAGCCAATTGACCATCCAATGCGTTATCGCTTCGCTAAGTGGGCCTGCGATCGACTTACAGAAGATGCCGATTTTGGCAAAAAAAAATCATCTTTTCAGATGAAGCTCATTTTGATCTTGGCGGGTATGTAAACAAGCAAAATTGTCCCATTTGGGGCATGGAAAACCCGCACGCATACATTAAAAAGCCGACGCACCCAAAACGAGTCACTGTTTGGTGCGGATTTTGTTCCAGAGGCATAATTGGGCCATTTTTCTTCGAAAATGAGTAAGGAGTGGCCGTTACAGTCATTGGCGATCGTTATCGGGCCATGATGAACGAATTTTTGTTCACAAAAATTGAAGAGGAGGATATTGGCAACATTTGGTTTCAACAGGACGGCGCTACGTGCCACATAGCCGAAGCTACACTCGATGTTTTGCACCCTGTTTTTGAAGATCGCATTATCAGCCGCAGAGCTGATGTCGTTTGGCCACCTCGTAGCTGCGATTTGACACCGTTGGACTATTATTTGTGGGGTGCCGCCAAAGCCAGAGACAATTGACGCTTGAAAGGACAATATTCGTGAAGCCATTGGTGAAATACAGCTGCACACAATCGATAATGTTCTTAAAAATTGGACCGATCGTGTAGGCTACTGCATGGCCAGCCGAGGCAGCCATTTGAATGAAATTATTTTCCATTATTAACCGGAAGGATTGTACTTTCAAATAAAAAAAGAAATTTGAGAAAATATTCAGTAGTTTTTTTTTAAGCATTTTCAAAAAAAAATTTATTTGGCGGACCCTTTAGCTTCTTACACCATCCAGGTCCTGTTTTCTAAGTGAAAGATAAGTATGTTTTCCAGACATAAGATTCTGCGTTTTTCTAAAGGTTTTCTGAGAAATATTTCGTTTTTTGAATAATAATGGAATTCATTGTTTCAAATGTTTAGCTTTGGGGTAGATTTCAATTTTACAATTGACGTTTCTCCCTTCTTCGGTTGGAAAGATGACATTAATCGGATTTATGATTTGTTTTTCAGGTCAAATTAATGCTTTGTTGGTACTAAAGTAGCTGTGCATTGGTAGATATTTTTTAATTACACGGAACACTGCATAGCGCTCGCCATAGTCAAGAAGGTAGTGTGTTGGCTTATTAGACGAGTGTGCCTGTGGTTCAACACTTGGCTCAGCCATCTCGAACAAAACGATTTTAAAAAATAATTTTTTCTGCGATTTCCTCTTAGTAGATTGTCTGGCAAAAACTCTGAAAATAAAACAAAATTGCAATGAAAAACTGCCCCAGATTCAGCCGTACGTAGTCGGCTTGAAGAGGCTTGTTTTCAGTAGTTTTTTTGCAAAGTAGCTTCCGCCGCTTATATATAAAATTAACACACAGCACATGGGTGATGTGAGAAGTTAGGTGTTTGGCCTGACTAAATGGATGTAATGACCAATTAAATATGTTAGTAAGTGTAATGCAACGACGCAATACGTGACCTTGAATCAATAATTCAAGCATTTATGAGTTAATTCTACATTGACGATCACAGTAATAAATAACGAAACAGAAACAAATCGATTCTCGAAATTTTTGTAGAAAGAGAAAAAAAAAATGGAGAGATAGCCCATATATTGAAACTTGAATGGCAAAATACGAAGACGACAGCCTTTACACAATTGGAAACGGCAAATAGAGATTGAAGCGCATACGAATGTTTTGTTATATTTTTACTTTTAAAAGCGTTTTAAAATATGAGCTCATAGATTGCAAATAAAATAAAAATAAATTTGTGTTTGGCTTTAATTAAAATTCTTTAACATTCGCACAATTTTGTATACCACTGTTCACAACTTGATGTAAACAACAGCAATTGCTTTGTTTCTAATGCCTCTGCTTACACCCTTTGGTGCAATTATACGTGTGATCTTTCTAACGCAGATCTTCAAACCACAATTACTCTCTTCAAACGCACCGCGTCTTCACACAAGACTGACTGAACTTCACTAACTCACTCGCTTGCTTTGCCTTTTATATGGCAGGGTAAGTAGTGCGATGAATGTTCTTGAAGGCGAACGTTCGTGACTTCGCCTTATCGAAATCTCTGTAAATGTAAACATCGTTGTTTACATTGATTGTTGTTGTTTGTGTCTTTTGTTTACATTTATTGTTGTATTTCTGTTTACATGTTTACGATTTTTTTATGCTAGTGTTTGTTGTTATATTAAGCAGTACGTTAATTTGTAAACCGGTTTGTTTACTGCATTGTTTTGTTTTTGTAGCGTTTGTTTATAATTTTAATGTTAAGCGATGTGAAAGCAGAACACCATAATCCGGATTTTTTATTTTCGTAACAGTATACTTAAGCATGTTTAAATATCGCCAATATTTCTTGTCTCATCTTCATTAAATTGATAAGATCACTAGGTATTTAAGTAGACAACCTAATTAAGCTCAAAGATTGGCTCCAAGAAATTTATCTGTAATCTAGTCTGTTTATTGTATTGTTTTGTATTTTATTTAAAGGATTTGATACGTGTTACGAACTTATTTTTTCTAAAACCTTTCATTACAGTCTTGATATTTCTTTATTATTTGTATGTATGTTTTAACTGTAAATATCCCTTACCGCACATACACAACCTAAGAAAGAAAACTATGTGGCATATACATATTCGTATGCCACAATATTGTGGCATAAGAATGATTGTTTGTGTTTGTGAAACAACATTTACTGCAGGTATGTTGTGTATGTGTATGTGTATTGTATTACGTTTCTATGTTTTCATTTACAATAACTTGCCATTGTTGATGTTGCATTGCATTGGAACGATTGTGGAAACAAGTTTGTGGCTTTTGTTAGGTTTTTTTAGTTTTGCAACATCATCATCATACACTAGTGAGACACATACACACACACAGACAGCAAGAACTTGCAAAACTATTGAAACTCTCTTTCTCGATCTTTCTTTTCAATTCATTTCATTTCATTTCATTTGAAGTGAAATTTTTATCGTTGATGTTTCAAAAAGTATGCGAGTGCAACTAAGGTGAACTAAGAAAAACGAAAAAAAATTGTTATTTTAAAGGAAAAAAATTCCTCATCATTGTTTGTTTTATGCATTAGCGTTTCAGGTTTATTGCAGTATTTTTGGTTGAATTACTTTACTTGGCTAATAAGATTTTATGGTGTGTGCGCTGTTTGTATAACGAAAACAAAATACAACTACAACTCCATTCGCAGCAGCAGCAGCATTAATAGCAATGAATTGGCCGATTTAGCAAATATTATTTGTTTAATGCAGTTTCTTTATTTTATTTTAAAGGGTGTGCACATGAAAAATTGGATGGGTAGTGAGTAACAAAAGTCAATGTCAAGTTTTTAAATTAATGAACGTTCCTCAGACGATCGTATTATATGGGCGGTTATCGGTACACACTCTAAAATAGTTTGATGGGGTAAATCCCTTTCTGTGGGCCAGAAATTGACAATATTGTCTTACTAGGATACTGACAAACTATTAACTCTGTGATCTACAGCAGTCTGGCCATGTCCTTCTTTTCTCACAAATTAGTTCTCAAAATTAATTCCCTTATTAGCATAGCCCGCTCATATAAAATATAAATTGTGATGCTAGACGTAGCCTGAAACAGTTACAATAGGATACTAAATTCAGGGTATACACGTCCGTAGGCTGATAATATTTTAATTTAAAACAACTCAGACATGCGTTGTAACAAGAAACAAAGCGGGACCACAGAACTTCTTCGTGATCTTTGGCTCTTAGGAACATGAGACCAAGGCAAGGCACAACATGTGGACATTGTTAGCTTAGAACTGCTTAAAGTTCACGTAACTCTTTTTACAGCACTAAACAAAGCCTTATTCAAGCAGTTTTGATTTTTGAACTCTCGGCGGCCTGAACTAATTAAGTTAGTCACAGTTGAACTGCTCTGCAAGAGAGATCTGAGCGAATGCAGGCACTGAGAAGGCATCACACTGTTGACTATTATCAATAAGGCGTTGTAAATCTCCTGTGAATAAGCTGCTGCACTAATAACAGTCTGGAATGGTTTTCGTTTGGTATGGTCTTTATTGACATCTCCAAGACATTTAACACAAGGCTGTTGGGTTCGACTATACCACTGCTGCACTGATTGATTACGTAAACAGTCTGTCATCATGATGGATAAATCGCTTGAATATCGCTTGATCTTAATTGACATCACCAAGGCATTTAACACCAGGCTTTTAAACCATGAGCAGGCGATTTGAAATGCATTTCCAGTTGAACTATTCGGCTACATAAAAGCCTTAAGCAACAGGTCGAGTATTGTTGCGCCAAGCTTTGCTAGGCTACCCTGTTACTATAAACATTTCAAGCTTGGAGTGTATTTTATCACGGTTGTCAGCATATTGAGATCAGTTCTGTAATCAGTGGCATATCTACAGGAGAAGAAATATCTCGTGAAGTGTGAATAAAAATTTCGTCTGTTCACCAAATTTAAACAAATACTTCAGATATCTGTTGATATCGATTTCCGCATCAGTATCAACAAAATATAGTCGCCCTAAACTAGTAGGTAGCGTGATGGTTTATTAGACGTAATGCCACGGTTCAAAACCAGGTCAGACATCAAAATGAAGATTGACAAAAATATTTCTTCGGCGACTTCTTCTCAGCATATGTCTGGTAAAAAAAACTCTGAGAGCAAATAAAATTGCAATGAAAAGTTTCTCAAAAAACTATCGTTCGGAGTCGACTTTAAACTCTTGCATAAAATTAACACACACATCATAAGCGGTGTGAGAAACTAGGTCGTAATTCTGACTGTAGGGTTGTTATGACCAATTATGTTGTGTTATGTTAGTATTATTGATATCAGTTGTGCAATCAGTAGCATATCTACAGTTGAAGAAATGATAAAGATGTAAACTTACGCCAAATTTAAACAAAATTCCTTCAGATGGCTGTTGATGTCGATTTACATTCCTATATCAACAAGGATTCTTCAAAATGGCGTCGTGGAGTCCGTGGTCAAAACATGAAACTCAAAGAAAATCACTCTGTCGGACATATTCATAACAAGTTGGGGCATTTTATTCACAACGAGAGCATTATTACGACCGGCATCATTTATTTTTCAATGTTTATTTGCTTGATTCAGGCGAAGAGAAAAGCCTACAATAAGCATTTAAGATTGTTTCGTTGACATAAACCTTTCGTGCAACAACTATTCTTATCTGCTGCATAATTGACGTTGACATTATATCCCGATCCGTTTTACATTTACATAAAAATCCAATTTGAAATTTGTCAACATTTTGTTGGTTACACCCTTTCGGAAGGGTGGTATGTTCTGCATACATACAAGAGATCAGAAATGAGTATTCAAAAAGATGAGTAGAATCGAATCATGCTAATAATTTCTGATACTTATACGCATTCATCCTAATTTTAATACCATGGAACTTCTACTCATATTCAAAGTTTAAAGCACTCATCACATTGTTACGCAAATCGAAACGACTTAATATTGTTTAACATTAAAAACGATAAACAAAAGCCACACAATACAAATACACACTAACACTAAGAATACAATGAACGTGTTGATTATCTAAAGCTGCACACACACATATGTACAACGAACCTGGTTGCACCTGGTACCAACAACAACACGAAATGAAAATAAACCAGCTACGACAAATATGTGATAGACAACATAAGCAAAGTACACAAGCAATAATGTACTAACAACAGAACTCTCGAGAAGGCGAGAACATGAACCTTCCACTTCAAGAATGTTCGTTAGACTGGTTGTGTCGGACTATAAAAGGGCTGGACAAAGCAGGTAGGAGTCAGTGTTAATTCAGTCAGCCTTGTGTGAAGTTGCGTGTGAACAGAACAAGTCGTGGTTGTAAAGTGAATAGAAGTCGCCGTAGTCTAGTAGGTAGTGTGTTGGCTTATTAGACGCAAAAGCCTGGGTTCGAGCCCCAGGCCAGGCATCAAAGACAAAATACAAAAAGTATTTCTTCGGAGACTTCCTCTCAGCAGATTTCTGGCAAAAACTCTGAGAGTAAATAAAATTACCATGAAAAAGTTTCTCAGAAATCTGTCGTTCGAAGTCGACTTTATACTGTAGGTCCCACCACTCATGTATAAAATTAACACACACAACATAAGTGGTGTGAGAAACTAGGACGTTGTACAATGGGTCAATTCGTCCTCCGGGTACTGTACTTGTCTTAATTGACAAGTACACGTCCTCTAACCTAACCTAACCTAACCTAAAGTGAATAAGTGTGTGAACTAGTAAAAAGAATAAACAGATTATTATTGTTGTATCGTTAAGTTATATACGGTGGCACACAAAAGTAGTGTAAAGAATAAAGAAAGTTTAACTGAAATTAAACACATATTTGTTTTTACTTTGTTTGCAATTAACGAACTCATATTTAAACGTTTTTAAAAAGGTAAAAACGTAACAATATTCATACTTTACAACATGTATGATGTTGATGATTTCGACTCTCCATACCGCAACATTTACATGAAGCATAAAATATTCTGATTCGTTTACGAACACTAAACTACTCACTAGAAGGTTGTATGTTTGCTCTGCTTGCTGCTCTGTCCTTTTGCTTATGTGTCCTTTTTTCAGTCTTAGTTAATGTTACATTTACAGGAACATTAACTAAGACTGTAAAATTTGATGAAAGATGCGAGTCACTCGTATCATTTAAAAGTATTATAAGAGTATTTTTCAAAAGTTATGAATCTACATGAGTAGCCTGGCTTATGAATCAAACATATTTCGAATGGTATGAGTTTAATGTCAACATTGTACGCATACTCATTGCAACCTGTACTTATAAATCAACGTTGTGTAGTGAGTATGAATGAATCAGAGTAGTGAAGTTAAATTTCAATATTGTTGACTCACTTATATTCAAAATTTCATGAGTGCTTATGAGTAGCGAAAATCCGATTCATTGGTGATCTCTGATACGTATGTATGTATGTACGTTAGCAAATTGTTGGTTTTTTTGGGGATTTGCAAGCTGACAGGCAGCAAGCAGGCAGTTGCTTGCAATCGACTCATCTTAAAACTCAAGATCATCATTATCATCTACGACTCTCGCTCTCTCTCTCTCTCTGTATATATATAATCATTAATTGTCAATGTTTTGTTGGTGTTGTTGTTGTTGCTGCTTTTGTTGTTTTATTTTCTACTTCAGCTGCAATTTTAAGCTAAATTTTTGCAAATGAAAAAAAAAACAGCTTAATTTTTTGGTTTGTTGGTTGTTGTTGTTATAATACAAGGTTTTTTGATTTTTTTTGTTGTTGTTGCTATTGCAGTTGTTGTTGATATTTAATTTTTTAGGTGCGGTTGTTTAAAGTCGAAATGGTTTAAAATTTCCTTGGACTCTATATATTCATGGCTGTTGCCAATAACAGCAACAAAAAATGCATTTCATTCGGAATGATTTCATATTTTGTTGTTGTTTTTGTTTTTGTTGTTTTTCCTTATTGAAATAGAGGCTTTCGCTAATGATTTGTTTGTTGCAAGCAAGTACAAGCAAGGCATACCATATTGAAGATGAAGTTGATGATCAGGAGATGATTGAATTTGGAAATGGCGTTTGTCAGTTGTCTTGCAGCAACAATAGTTTGTTGCTATTGCTGTTGCAATATGGTTTCAAGCAGACTTTATTATCTTCTTCTACTTCTTCTGCTTCTTCTTCTTCTATGTCCTCTATGTAGGTCGTTGCAATTTAATACTCGTACTTGCTGTATATGGATCTTGTTGTAGCGTTTGTTTTAACCATTTTAGGCTCATTTTTCTGTATTTTTTTGGTGATTGTTGTTTGTCTTATGCAGCTGGGGCTAATATTTGTTTTTTAGTTGTTGTTTTTGTTTTTTGGAAAGTATAGTTCAAAATTATTCTGTGTTTTTTTCGTTTTATTAAATGCATGAAGCTTGGCTTTTTAAAACTGGTTTTAGGTTTTAGTTTCTGTTGATGGCCTTACCTTTTACTCGTAGTTGTATATGCTTTTAATAATGAAATGATGATTTAGTTTGACACACTACTTTCACAAAAAATATTTGATGCCCTCTCCTCTGGCCTTCACCTTATACCTTCCACTTCTATCCGTATGTTGCTGGCCAACATGCACTTCAAATGCAAGTTTCAAATAAGCCGCTCTTTTTGTGGTGAATGCATCACATCTTGATTGTGAAATGAAACTCTAAACGTTTGACTGACAGACTGATTAACATATTTTGAATTTCATTTTGTACGGCTCAATAGAATTTTTCATAATTGAATACACAAATGATATCAGCAGATAGACGTGATCGCATTAGATTTGTTTTAAAAGTTTAAGCTGTTCTCTGTAGTTGATTTGATGTATTTGATGTCAACAAATAAAAATTGTTTTTCATAAGGATTCTACGCACTAAAAAGAATGCAAGGAATGCATTGATTTTAATCGTTTTATAGTACGACAATGTCAGCATGGTTATTAGTCGCTGTAGTCCAGTGACTAGTGCGTTGGCTTATTAGACGTAAGGCCACAGTTCAAACTCTAGGTCGAGACATCTCTAGCAAAACAAAATCTGGAAAAATATTTCTTCAGAAGATTTTTTCTCAGAAGATTTTTGTCAAGAATACTAAGAATAAAATTGCCATGAAAAGTTTCTAAAAAATTTGTCGTTCGGAATCAAGTTTAAGCTCTAGGTCCCGCCACTTGTGTAAAAAGTTAACACATACAACATAAGTGGTGTGATAAGCCAGGGCGTAATCCTGATAGAATGTTTGTAATGACCAATTACGTAAGTACACTCAGCCACAAAAGTATACAGACGGTTAACAAATTTCAGAAATTTTTTAACCAATCCGTTTTCGCTGAAAATCTTTATAATTGTCTGACATAAAAAATTTCTGAAATTTTCACAAATTTCTGAACCAATGCAAAAGACCGTCTTAAAATCGAAGAAGCTATATAAAGATTTTCAACGAAAGCGGATTGGTTAAAAAATTTCAGAAATTTGTTAACCGTATGTATACTTTAGTAACTGTGTGTATATATATGTATATGTTAGGACAGTTAACCAGGAAGTTTTTTGTAAGTTTAGTGGGACAATCGTTTACTATGTATTGCCATTTTAATTATTCTTTAGAAGTTTTGATAGACTAAAGATAGCATGCTGATACTAATAAAAGAGAAATTCTTTTTCATCGGCATGACGCCAGTACTTGCAGATTTAAAGTGGTTTATTGGCAACTTCTTTGTTTGAAACTGGCACGAATTATTCAAAAACTGAGAATAACTTTGCAGGCGAAAAATAAAATCCTTTGAATATAGATTGCCACAGGCTTTAGAAAGAGGATCAAGTGTGTTGTAATGGTCTTCAAACAAGGACTTTCAAATTTTAAAAGTTGATTGAAGCTTCACCTATCAAATTTTTTGTTATTTATTCAGTCTGTTTGGCCAAATTACGATGGATAACCATAAAAAACGTAATGAATTTTCTAAACGAAGTCAACTGACAACTGAACCTAATTTTTATCGACCCTAAAAATCATCTTCAGCGATGAAGCCCATTTCAGCCTGAATGGAAAAAAATTTTGAATGTCACCAGTTCACATGAAATCCAAAAGTTTTCAATTTCCCATCCCGAAAAAGTCACTGTTTGGCATCGATATTGGACAAGTCCCTAATTCTTTCAGAACGGCTGTGGCCAGACCATCACTATCAACGGCGAGTGTTATAGGCCAATGGTCTGAATGAGATGATTTGTACACCAAGGAAATTTGGTTTCAACCGGATGTTGCTACCTGCCACACAACTCATGCCATGTTGGATATTCATCACGAGCGATTTGAGGGCTTGCTCATCTCACTTGAAGGTAATTTAAAATGGTCATCGAGATTTTGGATTTTGATCCCATTAGACTTCTTGTTGTGAGGTGTATGCGAATAACCCACAAATCAAAGTGCTGATGAAAGCCCATGCTATCGGTCAAACTCAGACTTATTGATGCTCTAGAGTTCTTGGACATTTAGAATGCGTTGCAGGCAGATAAGGTGTAGCGAATATTAGATGGATGTTATATTCCACACATGATGGCATCAATACATACATACATACATACATAATTGGTCATTACAACCCTTCAGTCAGGATTACGACCTAGTTTCTCACACCACTTATGTTGTGTGTGTTAATTTTATACATGAATGGCGGGACTTACAGTTTAAAGTCGACTCCGAACGAGAGATTTTTATGAAACTTTTCATGGCAATTTTTTATTTACTCCCAGAGTATTTGCCAGAAATCTGCTGAGAGGAAGTCGCCGAAGAAATATTATTTTATATTTTGTTTTGATGTTTGGCCTGGGGCTCGAACCCTGGCTTTTCGTCTAATAAGCCAACACACTACCTACTAGACCACGGCGACTTCATGTTTTGAGGCTACCTGCCTTACAACTCATGCTACGTTCAATATTTTATACAAGCGATTTGAGCGCATGGTCATCTCACTTAAGGATAATACAATCTGGCCGCCGAGTTCTTGGATTCTGATCTTACTAGACTTTTTCTTGTGAGGTTTTCCTAAGTCGTAGGTGTATACAAATAAGCCAATAATCACAACGATCCTCGTATACAACATAATCCTTGCTATCGCTCGAATTCTGCCTTATTTATGCTCTGGACGCATGGGTAATTGGATATTGTACCCAGAGAAGCCCTTGCGAATATTTGAGCTTTGTTATGTTCCACACATAATGGCCGAGTAAAAAATTTCAATTCCATCTCACACACAGTTTGTTTTCATTTAAATTTAAAGTTAGGAAGCGGTGTGTAAAAGGCCCCATTCTTTTTATTGATAAAACAAACAAACACGAGTATAAGGTTGTCAGACCACAGCGCCTAAGTGAGAAACTTGAAGTATTTATTTATAAACTTTGAATATGAGTAGAGGTTCCATGATATCCAAATAAGTATGAATGCGTATAAGTATCAGAAATTATGAGTATGGTTCGATTCTACTCATCTTTTTGAGTACTCATTGCTGATGTCTGGTGTTAACTATGGCCACAGATCTAATAAGCCAACAAACTACCTACTAGAGTGCAGCGATTTCAGATACTGACAGTGGTTATCAAACCTCCTACATAGCGCTTGAACAGGTACATATTGAATGCAGAAGATAAGTTTATCAATATCTTATGGACTTGGACAGAATCTCTGTTTTTTTAACGACTTTCAAAATATTTTTACAATATGGCTTATAAGCCATTGAACAAAAACATAAAAAAGTTTCAAGTACACGTTTAATGATTAAAACAGGAGAAAAATCAATACATACACATCAATTTTTTCGTCCTTTGCAAAAAAAAACTTTTATCAACAACAGCTGATTACCCCAGTCTACCCGTTATTGATTTTCGCGCACACACGCATACATACTTTAAAATAAAATCAATTCCTTATTATTTTTTTAAATAAGAAAATAAATAACAAGAGGGTAAAAATATTTCCTAGAAAAATAAAATAAATTTTGGGAGTTTTTTCCTCATAAATTCAAAGGAACATTGGGCCACCCAGCCGGCATCTATGCATACCACCCAGCAGCAACCCCATATAAACCAGACGGAAAAAAATAAAAGAAATAAAAATTAAAAAAATAAAAATAAATTGTTATTATTGTTGTTGTTGTTCTTGTGTTCCAGTTCTTATTGAATTTTTTCTTTTTGAGAATTTTTTTTCTGTTTGGTTTCTTGAAAACAAAAATTGTCAGTCGGCAACAGGATAAACACAATTTCACTGGAGGTAGGTCAGGAAGTATAATCATTGCCACATACCAACAACAAAAAAACAAAATAATCGAAGGATAACAGGGAGTCAAAAAGAAAAAAAAGAAAAACAAAATCAAACCAACAAAACTCCATAACAGCAACAACACCATTACAAACGTAATCAACAAGGATACGCACCAAATCAGACACACAGCTTGACTGACGCACACAAATCCTGGTGGGAAACATGTGCTGGAAGACGAACGAATAAGTCGACTTGAAATATGTGTTCCAAGTGTTAAAACCGTCATGGCAACACACGTACATACTTACGTACATACATTCATATATATGTGATGCCCAGCAACGTTCAGCATTGTTGGTCTTAGAAAAATAAGCTTTTCCTTTCACTTCTTCTTCTCTTCTTTATATTGTTGTTGTTGTTGTAATTAAAGTCACCTTAAATTATATACGAGATCCTAGTATCACACATGGCTAGAAACAGTCATCCGACTTACTGTTTCAAAAGCATTTCAATAACAGTGTGCCATGGAATACGGTGGACAGTCGCAGTTTAGGTTTCCTTTCGAAGAAGCTAAGATCAAATAAGATTGCAATCAAATAAAATTTTTTTTTTAAATTTGTCTTGACGTTTTCCTTCTGCCCATACAGTTTCAATGATTTTTTTTAAATTCGACCAACATTGAGAGGGGACCCGTTCTTATATGCTTAATATTGAAACTAGGAAGATATGTATATTGTTACGTTTTTACCTTTTAATACTATGTGCCACTGTTCATAACTTGATGTAAACAACAACAATTGCCTTTTTCTTTGTTATTACTCTGTTTATACACTTTGCATAAACAATAACAGTTACTAGACAATGATTCGACAGATCTTTGTAACGGAGATCTTCAAACGCACCGCGTCTTCACACAAGACTCACTGATCTTCACTAACTGTAGTCGCCTGCTTTGCCTTGCCTTTTATATGGCAGAGTAAACAGTCTGATGAATGTTTTTGAAGGCGAATGTTGATGACTTCGCCTTCTCTTTATAAATGTAAACATTTATGTACTCACTTTCTGTTGTAAGCGTTGAACAATTATTTAAGCAATCGATCCAGAATGGATAACATTCCTTTGCCATCGTAAACCCATAGTAAACCACAGTAAAAGTGTTTCCCGACAGAGTGTTTTAGCCACTTAGGAATCCCCTGTCTGAGGTATTTAATCTGTTTGTATTAAAAGTTGGTCGTCTATTAAGGAAATGCTCCATTTGTCTCCAACTCCTTTTCATCACTAGCGTATGCCCAGATGACCGTCAGTGAACTAAGACTTCTATATTCCATAAGGAAAAAATTCATCAGCTCTCCTATTGGACTGATAAACTCCCAGCAGTTGCCCAGCTGGACTAGTTTTTCAGTCATATACATAACAGTTTGACCTCTTCACCTAAGGTATCTGATTTTTTACGCAAACCTATCTCCTGATAAGAAAGAAAACTAGGTCGTAATCCTGACTGAAGGGTTGTACTGACCAATTATGTATGTATGTATCTCCTGATAAGTTAATAAGGATGTCAGATGGAAGGATTAGGACAACCAAAGGCTCTTTCTATTCTCCAAGTAAATGGATATGTCCGAAACTCAACAGATGTTCGATCTGGAGCAAAGTTCTAGCAGTCGCGAAGTACTTCTGATCTATCGAGTCGCTCTCAGTGTTGGTGGAAGAAGTCAGGCAGCTGCCCTATCAGGTATCTTCCATTTTTTTGAATAAAGAACCCTGTAATTGACATCTAGTTTAACATGACGCTTCAGACCAAAACACTGACTAGAGATTTCTACACCCGCGCTTCCATCCAGTAACAAACCATACGAGCCAATTCAAATTAAATGTTCCCCAATATTTCAAGAGATTTTATTGCTCAACTTGCAAACTTCATGGCCTTGGGTGTCAATTATGAGTGATTCGTGGCAAGAGTTCTTTTCCAACAAATAAATCAAAATGTTGTCAATACTGGAGTTAATGCACAGCACTTGACGTTAGAGACAAGTAAAGTTAACTATTGACAGTAATGATAGCTGACCCTAAGCTCTCCAATTTCATGGCTTCATGGTAATATTTCTTACCCCATAGAACAACGCATCCTTAAGTAAAAAGCGATCAAACAAATGCAGTAGGAATCCCATGAACGGCTCTGGGCTTTACTTCGTTATATTGGAGTTGGGATACTGGTATTAAGCATTCATACTCATCGTCATTCTTTCCTTTGTAAAGGGTGTTTTTTATAGAGGTATAGAACTTTAAGTTGGCATTACTTTTCAAGATGGCGACCGATTTAACAGCTGTTAAGTGGTTTGGCAATTCATCATGAATAGACTCACGCCTGAACAACGCTTGCAAATAGCGCAATTTTATTTCGAAAATAATGGTTCTGTGCGGAAAACGTATCGCGCACTACGTCCATTTTATCGTCGACAAAATCGTCCATCAGAGCAGTTAATTCGATTAACCATGGAACGTTTTCGCACCACGTTTACTCTTATTGATAACTCGCATCCCCAGAGACGCTGTACGGTGCGTACAGTAGAAGCTATTGCTGCTGTAGAGCGCAGCATTGAGGAAGACCCGAATGAGTCCATCTGCCATCGAGCACAGGAATTGGATCTGTGTCCATCCACTTTATGGAAGATTTTGCGGAAGGATCTTGGTTTGCGTGCTTACAAAATCCAACTCGTGCAAGATTTGAAGCCAAACGATCATCAAGTAAGGCGTAGATTCGTCGAATGGGCCCAAAACGAGATTACCGTTGTTCCCGATTTTCATAAGCGAATTTTGTTTAGCGTTGATGCGCACTTCTGGTTGAATGGCTACGTCAACAAACAAAACTGCCGCATTTGGAGTGAAGGTAATCCTCAAGTGTATGTGGAAACACCGTTACATCCAGAAAAACTGACTGTTTGGTGCGCTTTATGGGCTGGTGGAATCATTGGTCTGTACTTTTTCAAAAACGATGGTGGCCAGAAGGTTACAGTCAATGGTGATCGGTATAGAGCCATGATTACTAACTTTTTCATTCCTGAATTGAATAACCATGATGTCCAGGAGATGTGGTTTCAACAAGATGGCGCAACATGTCACACAGCTCGTGCCACAATAGATTTATTGAAAGACACGTTTGGTGACCGCCTAATTTCACGTTTTGGACCTGTGAATTGGCCTCCAAGATCTTGTGATTTAACACCACTAGACTACTTTCTGTGGGGCTATGTAAAGTCATTGGTCTATGCGGTAAAGCCACAAACGCTTGACCATTTGGAAGACAACATTCGCCGTATTATTGCCGATATACGGCCACAAATGTTGGAAAAAGTCATCGAAAATTGGACGTCCAGATTGGACTACATCCGCGCCAGCCGTGGCGGTCATATGCCAGAAATCATATTTAAAATGTAATGCCACAAGATTATCTTTCGGATAAATAAAATTCATGTCAATCGAATAATCCATCGTTGTTTTAAAGTTCTATACCTCTATAAAAACACCCTTTATATGTCTTTCAGTTTAAATTGATATGCTAAGAGAGTGAAAGATAAGGAAACTCCACACCATTCAATTTCAACATTCTCAAGGACTTTATCTTAAGTCTTCGTAACATGCATAGACAACATTCCGCAGACCATATGGATAAATTCCCAAGAGCAGGTTGTATCAATTCCGCATTCATTTGATGCTGACCACGTAAACCTGTGGGACATAAAAACGGGAGCTGTTGTAGAAAGCTGCCAACGTCATGTGATAATAAAAACAGTATTTTTTTCTGTCACAAAGCATTTTCCTAGCTTCTTATTATTTTTCTAGAATAGCAGGGTTGACAACTCCTTTGCCCGTCGTGGTAAATATATTGGGTTGTATTTCATTGGGTATAGTGGTGAGAAACCTTCTTAAAATGTTGGCTGATGTATCAATGAAGTTTGTTGATAACGTTGTTCTATTACAGGACAGTTCTTAGATGAATTATTTGAAGTGGAGTTGAAAGAATTATTATCAGTCAGCCTGCGCATTAAATTTTTATATTATAATCTCCATAACTAATATGGCCAAAATACAAATAGCCATGATAGAAATGTTTATTGTGAAAATGTTTAATTTATCAGCAATAAATTCTCTTCAAATAGGCCTTAGAAAACCTTACTACTGTCTCTACAACAAATGGGTGATTCGATGGAAAAAAATAGAGGCAGGGGATGGTTAAAAATATAATCTTGCATGTTGCAGATTAATAACGTCCTTAAATGTGTTTTATGTTCTCCAATCTAATTTCACAATCATTGTTCTTTCTTTCTTTCTTTCTTTCCTTCTTTTCTTTTTTCCATCAGCGAATAGTCGAGCAAAATGAATCTTAAATTTTCCTTAAAGGCCCACAACGGCTTGTACGCATGCAAACCCACACTATTTACTCCACTTGTACGATGAATAGACGGATGCTCGCTCCCACGTATGTATCTAGTCAAACCTGTTGAAGTGTAATGTTTGATGGGCCAATAAAACAAAAGAAGGAAACGAAAGAAAAAATACTAAGAAGCGTGCAAACTTGTTCGTGTAGTTTTAGTCGATAGGATGAAAAGAAAAATTGAAAATGGAATGAAAAACCAGAATGAATATATTTAAGATGAGTTGGATTGTTGTTAGGAAACTTGGTAAACAAATTTCTTATTGTCTTCAGGGGTAAAACTTTAAAACTTTGTCGGTATGATGGATGACTTCTTCTCAATTTAAATAGCTTTTCTTATAGCCGTTGTTGAAGTCACCGTTCAAACCCCCAGGTCAGACATCAAAACGAAAATATGAAAGTATTTCTTCGGCTACTTCCTCTCAGCAGATTTCTGGTAAAACTCTGTGAATGAAATAAAATTTGCCATGAAAAGCTTCTCAAAAATCTGTCGTTCGTAGTCGACTTTAAAATGTAGGTCCCGCCACTCATGTATAAAATTAACACACACAACATAAGTGGTGTGAGAAGCTAGGTCATAATCCTGACTGAAGGGTTGTAATGACCAATTACGTATGTACTCGTATGTACATATGTATGCTTTTAAATTACTTTTGCCTCGCAAGCGAACATTTATGGCTCAATGATTAGCTCAGTTCATCTACCTACACATTGACGTAAATTTCCTCCTGATCTAGTAGCAAGCAGAGGACGACACTATTTCGTCTGCCTATCTGATTCAAGTTGTTTAGGTATTCCCATTCTAATCTTAAATTTACTTTATAAAATCTAAGGCTTGAATGCAGGCCACAAAGCAAAATAGTATATATTTTACTCTGGAACCAAACTTTAGACACCACTATTGGTCTTTCACTCGTTTGAATGTGTGTTGCCTTCAAACCGAAGTCTGGAACCCTTTATTTGCACTTGACTCGTTCGTATGTTGCCACCAAATTGATCCACTGAATTATGCACGGGTGAAAGGGAAAAATAAAGAAAATTTGTTCCAAATTTGTTCTGCTTTCTGTGTTACATACATACATACATAATTGTTACATACATACATACAAGATTACGACCTAGTTTCTCACACCACTTATGTTGTGTGTGTTAATTTTATACATGAGTGGCGTGGACCTATCCACTGGAGTGGACCTACAGTTTTTTAAAGTCGACTCCGAACGGCAGATTTTTGAGAAACTTTTTCATGGCAATTTTTTATTTACTCTCAGAGTTTTTGCCAGAAATCTTCAGAGAGGAAGTCGCTGAAGAAATAATTTTTGTATTTTGTTTTGATGGCCTGGGGCTCGAACCTTGGCTTTACGTCTAATAAGCCAACACACTACCTACTAGACTACGGCGACTTCAGTGTTATATCGACTAATTCGAAGACTGTCCTTATCTCAAAGGGAAGTCTGGCCCATTAGTTGGATAGGAGTGTTAATAACGCTTCCTCATTCGATGTTATTTGTGTGTGGCATCTCAATGGACAATGAGTTAGAGCAGCTCCAAGGGTGTTTATTTAGTGGCAGTCTTTGGAATCCTTAAAATAAACAATACTGTTACGTTTTTACATTTAAAAAAAGTTTATAGTATGAGCTCGTAGATTGTAAATAAAATTAAAATAAATTTGTGTTTAGTTTTAATTAAAATTCTTTATTATTCGTACAATTATGTGTGCCACTGTTCACAACTTGATGTAAACAACAACAATTGCTTTGTTTGTTAGTCCTCTGTTTACACATAATGAGTAGCGGAACCTGCAGTTTAAAGTCCAGTCCGAACGATAGTGTTTACACCCTTTGCATAAACAATAACAATCTCTACACAATTATTCGACAGATCTTTGTAACGAAAACCTTCAAACCACAATTACTCTCTTCAAACGCACTGCGTCTTCACACAAGACTGACTGAACTTTACTAACTCAGTCGCCTGCTTTGCTTTGCCTTTTATATGGCTGAGTAAACAGTAAACATCGTTGTTTACATTTATTTTTGTAGTGTTGTTTGCATATTTTTGTTTACTTGTTTATCATTTTCGTTATGCTCTTATTTGTTGTTATATTATGCAGTACGATAATTTGTAAACAGGTTTGTTCGCTGCATTGTTTTAGTTTTGTAGCTTTTGTTTATAATTTTAATGTTAAGCGATGTAAAAGCAAAACACCAGTATCTAAATTTTTCCGTTTTCGTAAGAATACTTTTCCAGGGTATTTTTAGATATAAAGCCAGACACCACCACACAGTAATTCCATTAACCATTCATACAATTAAAATTGGCCACCCCTTGTTTTGTGTGTTTAAATATAACTGAAGGCATTGAGTACCTGCTGGAACCAAAGTGAACCTAAAAATAATCCACGTATTGTTCAAAATTACTCTCACATCTAAGGTGCTGTCAAGATGATTTTCTTCTTTTTCTTCTTTTTGTTTTCTTTTTCGTTTCTTTTTTCACTTCTCTTCATTGCTATGCTCAGTCTGTCTGTCTGTCTAACTTTTTCTTTCCTTGCATGTGTGCCAAATGTTGCGTATAAATCAAACACAAAGTATATATACGTCTGGCATGGTGGTGAGTGGGTGATAACCGAAATGCCAGTCAAGAGTTAGAGGGGTCAAGTTACAACAACAAATAGAATAGAAAAGTCTTACAGGTGGTTTTGTCTGCTTTTGGATCAAAAAACAAAAAAAAAACATTGAAGAGAGGAAAAAAAGAGAAAAAAATTCATTAAACGCCTGTTGCTGACCAAAAACACACACACACACACATACGCCCATAAGAAAAAACCTCAAATAGTTTGCAATCCAAATTTTCCTAATATGCCCAGCAGAACAGAACAGAACAGAGCAGACGGACAGAAGGTCAGCTGTTTTCCAAAATACAGTCTTGTATGTGCTGTATTGTGCCGGTATGTGTTTGGTTGCATGAGTGTTCATATGTTAAACAACATGACTACATGTGTGTGAGTCTCTCTGTGTGTCAGAAATCAACAGGACGACTTACAATTCTTAAAGTTTTTTTCCTTTTTTCCTTCTGTTCTGTTCTGTTCTGTTGGGTGCTACTTCATGTGACCATGTTAATGTCGTTGTTATTGTTGTTTTATAAGCAGAATTCTTTTATTTTTGGTTTTCGTGATTGTCTGTAAGCAATTTTTTCTTTTCATTTCTTTTCATTTTTTTTCTACTTCTTTTGCAAAAACACAATTTTTGTCTAAAGGCTCTCAAGGTCGTTTCGGAAAACTCTGAGTATTTTCTTTTACTTTTCTGTGAAAAAAATTTGTTTTTTTTTGGTTCAGTTTCACTCTGTTTTTTTCTGTGCGTTTTTCTTATAAGAGAGCAGTTTTTTTCCTTTCTGATTGTGATTCTGTTTCTTTTTTATATTTTTTTTTTTTTGCAAACCCTGTCTATCAGTTTCTTTTTTCCAAGTGGATGTTCTGAGATTTTCTTCTTTTTTATCGTAAGAAAGAAGGAAAAAAAATATCGGGTTACACCATTTCCAAAAATTATGAGAATTCTTTTAAAGCCAAAAGTAGTTTGTTACATATATACATAATTGGTCATTACAACCCTTCAGTCAGGATTACGACCTAGTTTCTTACACCACTTATATTGTGTGTGTTAATTTTATACATGAGTGGCGGGACCTACAGTTTAAAGTCGACTCCGAACAACAAGTTTTTGAGAAACTTTTCATGGCAATTTTTATTTACTCTCAGAGCTTTTGCCAGAAATCTGCTGAGAGGAAGTCGCCGAAGAAATACTTTTTGTATTTTGTTTTAATGTCTGGCCTGGGGCTCGAACCCTGGCTTTACGTCTAATAAGCCAACACACTACCTACTAGACTACGGCGACGTGAAGAGAGAGAAAGAGCCCACAAATTTTGTAAATCCTTTGGAAACCCTTTGAAGAGGGACTTTTTCTTTGTCATCAGCATAATTGTCAATCAAAAACTGGTGCGCATTGGTCTATAAGGACTCAGATCAAGGTAGTGCAATTTGCTGAGTGTAAGGCGCCTATTAAGTTATGCTTGATTCATAGCAAAGACAATTTCGGTAGCGTAGAATTCTGGCTTTCGACTTCTAGTTTAGGAACGTGCTACTATCTGATCATTCATATTCAGCAGCTGTGCTTGTCTACTTCCTTGACACATTAGGATATCTTCACCATTGCCCCGAAAATACTTGATCTGGCACTAGGCTGTTTGGACAATCATTTCTGGTTACTCCCAAGGAAATGACAGTCAGAAAATTTTTCGCTTTAAGTGCACCCGTGCAAAAACCCCTTCCACATCATTTATTTACTTGCGTTGCATCCACACACTGAATATTACTCGGCTATACTTATCAGGCTGAGATGCAGCGGAGTATTAATTAAAGTGCCCACCTCAAGCGCACAATTTTTCTTCATATCCGCTCCAAATAATACATTCAAAAGCTCTTAATCATCCAGAAAAGGTAACAACATCAATTAGCATCAGATGGCAACCCTATTATTCTAGAACATGAGGCAGTAGACCATAGAAGAACTTATTAAATGGAAATGAAAGGCCATAAAAGACCATAACATCACTAGTTAGCTACAGGATGGGATTTATTTGGATTCTTCGGCATGAATTCATGAACACAGACGAGATTGATTGATATTCGAAGTGTAAAAGATTTCAGAATTTTTTAAGATTGAATATGGCAGCAATTTTCAGCTGTTCAGGATGTTGCTTAATTTTTCTAGGGGGCTGCAAAGCGTAGGAAGTAGGAAGCGTTGGAATAACCGAGGCAATGCGAAGCTTGTCCCACAACAATGACAGAGGGCCCTATTGTATTTATGCCTGTTGCATATGATTGAGTGGGAACAAAAGTTATAAAGACTAGTACGAGATTCACAAGGGAGCATCGTGTTCTGGTAAATCATGATCTGGAGGGTACATACTCTCCATTCTGTGGTGTATGATTGGGTGGAGAAAAGATCCTGTGACAGAATCGGGGGATTTCGCTTCCTAAGCTAAATATTAGACACCCAAGGGGAAAACGTGGGTATATTCCAAAAGGAAATTTTCTCCACCAAAAGATGAGACTAATTCAATTTCCATACGAAGTTAAGACGACAATTTATAGGAATACTATCTAGCAGCCAGACCGCCATCGCAACACTGAGCTTTTATAAGGTTTACTCGAGATTAGTATAAGACTGCCGAAGCAAGTTAAAGCCGCTTAGCAGGGGCAATATAATTACAGTTCATCGCAAAATTCTTGGCAATAAGCGGGTAAATGAGCTTGTGAGGAAGGAGTTTCTATGCCATTAATAGGTAGGTAGGTAGGTTGGAGTGGTAGCTTTGATACCTATAGCTCACTTGAGCACGCATAGTAGGCCGTTGTGACGCCACAAGTACAACATTTTGGGAGGCGAGTTTGAAGCGTTATTCTCGGTGAAAGAGAAGTCACTTAAAGACCTAAACCCTTATTGGTAAATACAATGAAGAAACATTCTGAGTATAGTAATCGGCTTTCTCACCGGTCACTGCAGACCAAAAGAACGCTTGTTCCGAATGAAGATCATCTAGAACCCAACATGTAGATTCTGTGATGATGAGAATGAATCACTAGAACACATATTTAAAACCTGTGCTGCCTTAATGCCTTCCAGAAGGAAACACCTGACTGCATATTAGGTGGTAGTCAAGGAATTGCCCTTGTTGGCCCCATGTAAGCAGCTTAAATTTTGTCACAGTAAAACGTTTATAGAGTTATCCGTTATATCTTGATAATTATCCTTGCAAACAGTGTAAAAGATTCTCCTTTTTGTAACCCACTGAAACTGAAAGTTTCCTTCTTCGTTTTTTTTTTTGTTAAGAAATAAAAACAAGTATTCACACAGCATTTACCCCGCCAAAGCCACCTTGACGACCATGCCAAACAAAAAAACAAAATTTCTTAAAAGAAAATAAGAAAGTCTGGCGAAAAAAATTCGTCCTTTTTGTTACTCATAACACAAAGTGAGTGTATGTGCGTGTTTGTATTTCGCTCTCTTTTTCAATGAACATTGGATGTCTTTTATTTGTTGTTGAAATTTCTCTCCTTTTTTATCTTTGGTTCCAATAATTTTTTTTGCACCCGAATTTTTTTTGATTTTCTTGGATTTCCTTTTTAATTTTTGCCAAAAATAAAAATGATTTTTTTTCTTTCGTTTTCTTTTCTTTTTCTATCTTAACAAAGGCAACAAAATTTTTCTCCAATTTTCTTTGTCTTGTTAACTTAACGGTATTTGCCGGGTGCGTACGAGTATGTGATTTTTTTTCTCATGTGAGAGTGTATGGAAAAAGTGGTCTCTGTGTGTGTGTTTGTACATTTTTTCCCTCAATTCTTAATTTTCTTTCTTTTTCTGTGTTTCTTTTATTTTTTGCCGTTATTGCCTTTGTTTTCTTTCATTTTTCTCCAACTTTTCCTTCGGTTTTTCTTTTTTCAAGTGGGGGCTACTGTGTGTGTGCAGTCTGCAAATCAACCCAATTGTTGTTGTGTTTCTCCATGTGTTTTCTTTTTCTTTTTCTTTTTCCATTTTTTTTTTGTATTTTTCTCAAAAAAGAAAAACTTGTGCTGAAATTGTTTTTTTTCTCTTTTCAAAAACAAAAATTATTTTTTCTTTCTGCTCCTGTTTTTGTTTTTGTTTACTTGTGTGATTCTATTTTTTATTCTGGTCCATTCATGTTTGTTTTTATTTTCTTTTTTCGGTTTTCAGTTTCATGGCAGAGAAAATAAGAAAAGAAACGTAGAAAAAAAGGAAAAAAAAGTGTTACGATTACTTTGTGTGTGTAATAATAAGAAAAAAGAAATGATGCATGTTACCGGAAAATTCATGAAACAGTTGGCAGGCTGGCAGGCAGTCTTAAGGTAAGTGGAAAATTCTTATTAATTCGTTATTAATTATTATAATAAAACAACAACTATAACAACAAAAATAAATTTAAAACGAAAAACCAAGCGAAATAAAATAAGGATAAGAATTATAATGTGAAGGAGCAAAATAGGCTTGACAAGCCATCAATTTAATTTTTCCCGGATAAAATCAAAGAATTGAGAATCTTTTTCTAGATGTACTAGAGACTTAAGTTAGTGGAGTATAGCTAACTATATCTATGCTTGGAAAGTGAGTAATCATCCTTTGCAAGCAATGCAAGTAACGCTGCCGTGATTGTTGTACTGAAGCTTCCATAGTCTAGCAGGTAGTGAGATGACTTATTAGACATAAGGCCTCGGTTCAAACCCCAGGTTAGAAATCAAACCGAAAATATGAAAAAATATTTCATCGGCGCCATCCTCTCAGCAGATTTCTGGCAAAAACTCTGACAGAAAATAAAATTGCCATGAAAAGTTTCTCAAAAAAAGTTTGTCGTTCGGAGTCGACTTTAAACTGTAGGTCCCGCCGCTCATGTACATATAAAAATTAACACACACAACCTAAGTGGTGTGAGAAGCTAGATCGTAATCCTGAGTGAAGGGTTGTAATGACCAATTATATATGTATAGGTAACCATGTTAGTTAACCTTTTAATCGCTTTAGAACAGATACAAAATTTTATAAACCAAGTTTTTAATCTTGTCTATACTTATCTAAATAGACTTTAAATTAAATTTTTTAAATAAATTCAAAATGTTTTCGAAATCCACATTCGGTTTTAAATCACTGCGTCTAACTATGATTTCGTAGAAACTATACATCATTGTAATATTCAGATTTTTTATCGCTTTTATTGGGTTGTTCGGAAAGTAACTTCGTTTTTGTTTTTGTTCAAATGAAATACAGTTTTCGTATAATATCAATCATGTTGTCATTAACTGTTGAATTTGATAAATTTAACCTCAATCCAATCTCACGTATTGTTATTCGCCGGTTCTCATCAACTGCTGCCTTTTTTACGTCTTTATCAGCTTCAACCGGCCGTCTCGAACATTGTGTATCTTCGACATCAAAATTGCCGGATCGAAAATTATCGAACCAGTTCTGGCAATAGCATACTTTCTAGCTTTAACAGCTCTTTTTCCCTTTCTGTAGTAAAACAGTAAAATATGTAGAAAATGCTGCTTATCGCTTTCCATTTCTCCAAAAACTACTGCGTAGAATTAATTGGAATTTTTCACAAACAATCCGTAATATATGAGCCCTCAAAGCATATAAAAATTATACGGGGTAAAGTGTGAAGTTGGGTGCAAAAATATACAATTAAATCCTCCGTCGGGAAAAAACGAAATTACTATTCGAACAACCCAATAGATCGGCAACTTTTTCTCCCATTTTGGGTGGCATAACAGCGATGGGCTCTTACTTACTTACTCACTTAATTGGCCATTAACAAACCGATTAACGGATTTCGGCGTGCCTTAACATATTATTGCAGGAGCCTCTGCTTCTTGGGCGCCTACGCAGATGCAGATCTCCGCATCAAATACCCGTCTCGCCGGAGCATCCTTCTCCATTCGAACGATATGGCCGAGACAGCAAAATCTGTGGTTGTTAATATGCTGTATGTCGTTGAGGAGCTCATACAGCTCACTGTTGAATGGGATGCGGAAATCATCGCCAACTCGCACTGGACCGAAGATCTTAAGCGATGGACATACAAAGGTTATTTTTAAAATTCCTTAACGTTAGGGGATTACACGCATATACGGATGATTGCTTGACGTAGTTCTGTAAAAAAGAGGTTGAATACAGTCAGATCTCCTGATTAATTTACCGCCAAACACTCAGGGAATATCCCCATTAGTGCAATACCTAGTGTTGGAACTAAGTAAATAGGTTATAGGAAGAAGTAGTATTTGTGGACTTTAGGTTTGAATCTATTTATGTTATAAGTGGAAAGGAAAGACTTCTGTAGTAAGAGAATTCTATGTTCGGATATTACGGTTAAAGAGCGATTTTTGTCTCCACTACAGTTCTGCGCTGTACTTTTCAATCGAATGAGCCTTGCGAGAAAAGAGTGGATTCCGTAAGAATATATGATTCTCGAAAACAAATTCCTTTATTTCGCTAAAGCAAAATCTCTCCTCTCGCTACTATAGAACAGTGAAACATAAGCCAAATTGCTATGGTGCTCCAATGAATCAAGAGAGTAGTAAACCCTACCGTCATTAATGAAAATAAATTTTATGGCATCGGCCCATACATGAGAGTTGTATTCTATTTTCGTTCGGATATAAATGCTGTGAATAATAAGGAGATCGTATGAAGTAGAAAAATTGCTCTTTTTGCCTTGGTAAAACCAACTATTATTCAAGACAGTTTACAATAAGCCATTGTAGGCTATAAAACCCAGGTTAGCCTACGATCTAAGTGCCTTAAAGGCAGTAGTTTTTTTTCAGAATTATTTTCGTAAAATTACGGCCTACTCACACCTTCAGATCACACAGCAAAGTTTTCGGGATGCATTGGTTTTTCTATAATCACTTCTGGGCTGTCCAAACTATATATGAGACAATTATGTTGTTGAGTAATTACCGTATGAGAAATAACTTTTCTTGCTGAGGAAAATTTTGTTCGAAAAATCAGCATTGAAAGCTTTTGGTTCAATAGGGTCTTTCATCAAGCACTTCCTAGCTTCCTAACGTATTTGTGAGATATCATCGACCTTTTGTATTCGTTTAAGAGATCTACTTTTGCCATTATGTGTGGAGTATAATATGATACAAATGTCCGCCCCGGCTTCTTTTGCTTCATGTTTTCATGGCTCTGGCGCATAAATCAGGTTGAATTTGACTGGTGGCATGTTTTATATTGGCTTTGAGGAACGTTGTGGTTTGTGGCTTATTCACATACATCTGCGATTTAAGAAACCCCACAAGAAAAAGTGTAACTAGGTTAGATCGCATCATTTCGATGGCCAGTTCACATGCCCTATCTAATGTGTCATGAAATTTAGCAATAAAAATTATTTTTTATAATAATTTCTCCTGTTTTCCTTTGAAATAACCATAATTTATGAATACATTTTTTAAATTTCTTACAAAAGTTCTCATGATGCGATTTAAGTGCATTTATGTATGGGCATGTTGAAGTAGGCGATCTTTCTCTATACATTGTATTATCAAACATCTAAAATTTTTTTGACTGCGGTTCAAAATGCATTTTCCATTCTAAAAAAAAAAAAAATCACTTAAAATGGAAACAAAAAAATCTACAGTCAAAAATGAAAAAGATCTCTTTACATTCTCTCTTTCAGATAATGCATAGTGTACGTGTAAGAGAACATGGAGATAAAAGCTGCAAATAAAACTTTTCACCACCTTTAAAAAATATTCTCTTGTGTTTACTCTTTTTTCTGTGAAGATCACTGTTATTCTCTTAGTTTTTAACTTTTAGTCGAAAGCTTTTTGAAATGATCGTTTAAGAGTGAAACGAGGTAAAGCTTTATATCTGATCAACACATTTTGTATGCCTTAAAGTATACTTTGGATTTTAAAAATTGGAAACTGATCGTAAATAGATACACTGATAGAAATTGCTGTTTAAAATGCAGCAGGAATTTAGAAGACAGAAGAATACAGATTTAGTTCACTGGTACGGCACGATTCTGTTGTATCTCTAAAAAGATTTCTTAAATTGAATAATAATCTTCTCTCTTTACCTTCGCATCCAACCTGCACTTTTGCGGATGACAGTAATATTTCTCTTTCATACATACATAAATAATTGGTCTTTACAACCCTTTAGTCAGGATTATGACCTAGTTTGTCACACCACTTATGTTGTATGTGTTAATTTTATACATGACTGGCGGAACCTACAGTTTAAAGTCGACTCCGAACAACAGATTTTTGAGAAGCATTTCATGGCAATCTTATTCACTCTGAGAGTTTTTGTCACAAAGCTGTTGAGAGCCAATTGGCCAAGAAATATTTTTTTGTTTGTCGATTTTTTGAAGATGTCTGAACTAGGGTTTGAACCTACAAGACTACGGCGACTTCAACACATCTCTTTCATACAACTTTATGCCATTAAAGTCAAACCTTATGGAGATTAAGAAGAGTACATTTGATCTACAGCCAGTCTCCGAATAGGATCGAGCGAATAGGATCGACTTAATATTGTTTGTTAACTCATAAGCACAACAGTTATAATACGGTGGTACTTATTTTACAGTTATCGAAAGAAGCATTCAATGCCCTCGTTTTCTTACACAAAAAATATTTTACTCCCTCCTCGAGGTATATTTGATAGCTTTTCAGCAGCATATTTGAGAGACCAAGATGCTCATTAATGACAGTATGGCATCTAACTCTTTTAATTCATTAGATCAAGTAGTAATCGTTTGACAGGTAAAGCATTTTCTTTCCAATTGTTACGTTTTTACCTTTTAAAAACTAAAAAAAATATGAGCTCATTGCTTGCAAATAAAATGAAAATAAATTTGTGTTTAATTTTAATTAAAATTCTTTATTATTCGCACAAATCTGTGTGCCAATTTTCACAACTTGATGTAAACAACAACAATTGCTTTGTTTGTTATTCCTGTTTTTATACCATTTGCATAAACAATACCACTTACTAGACAATTGTTTGACAGATCTTCAGACCACAATTACTCTCTTCAAACACACAGTGTCTTCACATAAGACTAACTGAACTTCACTAACTCACTCGCCTGCTTTACCTTATCTTTTATATGGCAGGGTAAATAGTCTGATGAATGTTCTTGAAGGCGAATGTTCATGGCTTCGCCTTCTCGAAATCTCTATAAATGTAAACATCGCTCTTTACATTTATTGTTGTAGTGTTGTTTGTGTATTTTGTTTATATTTATTCTCGTTGTGTTGTTTGCATATTTTTGTTTACTTGTTTACCATTTTTTGTGCTAGTGTTTGTTGTTATATTATGCAGTACGATAATTTGTAAACAGGTTTGTTTATTGCATTGTTTTGTTTTTGTAGATTTTGTTTATATTTTTAATGTTAAGCGATGTAAAATCAAAACACCAGTATCTAAATTTTTCATTTTCGTAACAATATGTGGAGAGACCTCTTTGTGTAAATGGACTATCCTTATGTGAAATTCTGTTCCTGCAAAAGTTTTTACAGTCATTTACTATATAACTAGATTCTACTCGCCTACTTTCTCTCTTCCACTTTCTCTAACCAAAGCAAGAGACTTTTACTGCCAAGGATAACGAACGAAGAGTTACTGCTCTAACGGCTTTACCTGAAAGGGGGGGAAGTCTCCTACAAAATGCTTCTACCGGTTCTTTAAAGAAGCAGCGTGAAGGCGTGTAGCTAATATTGGGCTTCTTCTGTAATAGGAATAACGAAAAGGAAGTCTAGAAGTCCATAGTCTAGTAGGGTTTGTATTGTTTTATTAGGCGAGAGCCCGTGTTTCAAACTCCCGATCAGATTTCTCGCACAAAACGACTCTTCTGGCATAAACACTGAAATTAAATCAAATTGCCATCAAATGGTTCGCAAATCTGTCTCTCGGAGTAGACGTTAAACTTTAAGTCGTGGCAATTAACCCATTAATACCCGAATTACTTTTTTTTTCTTAAGGGTTACCGTTTTGTTTTTTGCCCTCAATTTCCTCTCAGAGCATAAAACCTAAGGCAACCTCTGCTGGCAACTTAAGTTGCCAATGAGCACTAATGGGTTAAGGATAAAATTAACATACACCACGTGGGTGGTGTGGGAAGCTATGTTGTAATACTGACTTAAGGGTTGTAATGCTTGATAAATTAATTATGGACAGTGATATGCGACAGGGGAAATAATATCATAAGGAAAAAACTAATTAAAAGAAGATCTCTCTGCCAAAATAACAACAAAGATGTGAAAAACGTAGTAACGTTCGATGGACCTATAATCAGATACGTCAAGATGCGTTAATAGAAGTTAGGGTATGGTTATCTGTAATCCAATGCAATTCTTGAGTACATATGGTGATTACTGAAGCTACGGACAGTGCACTGGTTGTGGAATTTTATGTCCCTAATGGTAAAATAAAGGCAAAACTTCTGAACTGAAATGAGGGACAAATGGACTGAAGTGAGGGACAAAGTATCGCTAAGATGGCATGAAATTGAATGCAATCGCCGCAGTCTAGTGGGTAGTGTGTTGGCTTATTAGATGTAAGGCCAAGGTTCAAATTCCAGCTTAGTCATCAAAACGAAAATAAGAAAAAAAAATATTTTTTGGCGTCTTCCTCTCAGCAGATTTCTGGCAAAATCTCTGAGAGTAAATAAAAAATGGTTATGTAAAGTTTCTCAAACATCTGTCGTTCGGAGTCGACTTTAAACTGAAGGTCCTCGCCACTCATATATAAAATTAACACACACAACATAAGTGGTGGGAAAAGTTAGGTTGTAATCCTTACTAAAGGGTTTTAATGATCAATTATGTATGTATGTATGTAATGCGGAAATAAAGCCGAAACTGCTGAATGGAAATGAGGAACAAATTTCAGAAGCCATTGAAGCACTGAGAATATAAAGGGAAATTCGCAAGTTCTTTACGCCAACATAGTCCATGTGAGGATTACTAAGTCATAAGCTGCCAATAGATAGAACACACTGCTACACTATACTACACTATACTGTATGACAAGTAAGCGGTATGTGTTGCAGTTTATAAGCAAACAGTCTATGCTGTAAGCAGTACTTAAGTATAAAAAAAGTGGCAAAAAAATTTTGCAAAATTAAAAAACAAAAATATTTAGAAAATGGAAAATCAATACCATTAAAAAAACAAATCAGTTCTTGAAGTTGTATTTTCTAATCAATGCTTATGGGCATTGAAAGTATGAATCTTTTATAAACCTATAAACTCCTGCATACATACGTACTTGTTAGGAATACATAGAATATTATGTTCAAATAAAAAAATTACTCATATGAAGAGAAGAGAATAAAAACCCAACCAAAGAAATAAACAAACAAATCCCGATTTGTAAGCCAATTTGCACTTACGCTTATCTAACTAATGTCATATCATTTGTATAATGTTCTCGATTGTATACATACCACACCACTCCTTACTCCCGCCATATCCGTACATTCTATAAGATAAAACATTTCATGTATTAAATAAAATATGAAAACAACAACAACGAAAAAAACCCATTTTATTTCGCATCAACGTATCTCTTGTAAATCCCTGCTGCTGTTGTTGTTTTGTGAATATTCAAACACGTCAAATCGTTAAATGTGCCAAAAAGTAGATGAGAAATAGTTAAATTGAAAGTGTTAGTGTGTGTTAGTGTCTTAACATCAATAAGAGGAAGAAGAAGAAGAATATGAATAAACAAACCCATATCTGTGTAGAGAACAACTTAGCCTGCAGGGGTTCATTTCTAAGCTCATTTATGTTTATAACAAATGCGTGCCAACGCAAACATTTTTTCTCTTTAATACATGCTCTTCACACACATACATACATACATACATATGTACGTATTTTACCTCATCTAAAATGAATTCTAAAATACAAATCTAAAGGATAACATACGCAAGAAAATAATATACACACGCACGCACATCGCGCAAATCTTCTAAAATATTCAAAAACATTGAAAGAAATGATTTTCACAAATAACTCCACTCCACTTCACTCCACTTCATACAGTTCTTACCCAAACTAACTAACGAAACACTAAAACCATCGCCATTGCCATCGCCATCGCCATCAACCATTACCAGCATCAGCATTGTAAAGGTTTTTAGATTTTTAGAGGCATTCAGTTCAGTTCAGTTACACTGACATACGCGTGAACTTGTTTTTTTTTTTAGTGCTTTCGCTATATTAACTCGACACCATATCACTCTATACAATCTGCAACTACTACTACTGCTGATACACACACATTATCAGAAAATATAATATCGAGAGGTAATGTGTAGGCATGCACGCATACACGTACACTCATATACACGTTGATATAGAATTTTATGCTGCATGTGTGCCATTAAGGCTTGCCAGGAGCTTAGGTACATACACGGTGGTCTGAAATGTTTTATTTGTAGATTCAAATAGAAATCCATACCAAATATCAGCAATGCATGGTTTTTTCGTTACTCATAAGCACTCATGAAATTTTGAATACAAGTGAGTCAACAATATTGAAATTTCACTACACAACTCTGATTCATTCGTACTCACTACAACGTTGATTTATGAGTACAGGTTGCAATGAGTATGCGCACAACGTTGACATCAGTAGCAGTAGCCTACACAATCGGTTCAATTTTTAAGCACATTATCGATTGTGTGCAGCTGTATTTCACCAATGGCTTCACGAATATTGTCCTTTAAAGCGCCAATTGTCTCTGGCTTGTCGACGTAACACTTATCTTTGACGGCACCCCACAAATAATAGTTCAACGGTGTCAAATCGAAGCTCCGAGGTGGCCAAACGACATCAGCTCTGCGGCTGATAATGCGATCTTCAAAAACAGGGCGCAAAACATCGAGTGTAGCTTCGGCTGTGTGGCACGTAGCGCCGTCCTTTTGAAACCAAATGTTGCCAATATCCTCCTCTTCAATTTTTGTGAACAAAAGTTCTATCAACATGGCCCAATAACGATCGCCATTGACTGTAACGGCCACTCCTTGCTCATTTTCGAATAAAAATGTCCCAAAATGTCTCTGGACCAAAATCCGCACCAAACAGTGACTCGTTTTGGGTGCGTCGGCTTTTCAATGTATGCGTGCGGGTTTTCTGTGCCCCAAAAGCGACAATTTTGCTTGTTTACCTACCCGCCAAGATCAAAATGAGCTTCATCTGAAAAGATGATTTTTTTTGCCAAAATCGGCATCTTCTGGTGTAGGCTCGGCATGGCCAGCCGAGACAGCCATTTGAATGAAATTATTTTCCATTATTAACCGGAAGGATTGTACTTTCAAATAATAAACGAAATTTGAGAAAAATATTCAGTAGTTTTTTTTTAAAGCATTTTCAAAACAAAAAAAGTTATTTGGCGGAGCCTTTACTTATAAATGATACGAGTGATTTGAATCATTCATCAAAATTTACAGTGTCCTAGTTGTTGTTGAATTTACAAAAAAAACAAAAAACGGCACATAAGCAAAATACTGAGCAGCAAGCAGAGCAAACACACAACCTTCTAGCAAGTATTTTAGTGTTCGTACGCGAATCATACTTATTTTGTGCTTCGTGTATATGTTGAGTTATGGAGAGTCGAAATCAACAACTTTATACGTGTTGTTAAGTGTAAATATGATGAGTACTTCAAACTTTGAATATGAGTATATTAAAATAAGTATGAATGCATATAAGTATTAGAAATTATGAGTATGATTCGATTCTACTCATCTTTTTGAATACTCATTGCTGATCTCTGATCGTTAACCTTCTACTTTACTGCATAAGAACAGAACATTCTGGATATACTAGGTGGAGGACAAACGTTTCAAATGTTGTGTCCTTAGAAAAGGATTTACATACATACATACAGAATTACGACCTGGCTTCTCACACCACTTATATGGTGTGCGTTAATTTTATACATGAGTGGCGTGACCTACAGTTTAAAGTCGACGCCGATGAGGCTTTAAGAAACTTTTCATGGCAATTTTATTTACTCTCAGAGAGCTTTCGCCAGAAATCTACTGAGAGAAAGTAGCCGACGAAATATTTTTTCAAATTTCGTTTTGCGGTCTGACCTGGGGTTTGAACCGTGGCCTTACGTCTAATATGCCAACACACTACATATTAGACTATGGCGACCGTGTTAGAGCAGTTGAAACTAATTGTGAATTAAGATCTCACTCCCTGTCTTTATCTTATTGCTACTTGGGAAATGGAAATGTGTCTACTGCCCAAGTGGACGTATCTCGCACTTCACAATCCATTTCATAATAAGCGACTTATAGTCTGCATCAATCTCTGGTAGATTGATGGTTTTTAGACGACTGAAAGTGGTTACAAAATCAAACCTTCTCACATTCTTAAATATGAAGGACTGGGTTTCATAAACTTCGGAAACTATATTACTACAGTGTCAGTATCAAGCTGTAATAAGCAGCAGGCTGCATTCGAAACTCATGTTAACGGAATAGTAGTGCCACGTTTCTCGCTTCGTTTCTTGATCACCGAAAGCAGGCATCTCAAAACCACTTACAGACCAGATGAATCCAATCCTAAATAAACAGTTTTGATGGTGGAAAACTGGTATTGATTAAGTAAACTAACCAACGAGCGTACCTAGAGTCGATTGCTTCTTGTTCATACGACATACGACAAAAAATCCAGTCTAGAAGACCTTTAGTGTTAGAAATTCTATCTACAAAGGCTGGTACAATACCTAAGGATGAGTTCACAGATCGAAAGCGATAACAATAGTTCTCCATCCATAAAATGATTCAGAATTAATAAATACTTGAAATACTGATTGGGCTTATAAGTGCTACAAGTTCTAACAAAGGGATGTACAAACTCTGTCTAGATTCCCCATTACTTGATCACTGATGACAGAAAAGAAGTGATGTCTGCATATACTAGGTTGGCCCTCTTAAAGAAACTGTTTTATTTCCACCAGAAGAACTTTTTGCCTCATTTCGTTAAGAAAGTTAAGATCAATCATTTCAATACAAGTTTGTGCAGAGCCTAAGAAGCATGATTAGTTTTTTTATTAGTTGCTTGGATTACCTTAAAGAACTTTATTTATTAGTGAGCTAATCTTAAAGAAGATCTTCAATTTCAGAGAAGCATCCTCTTACATCGGACACTAATATTAGGTGCTTGCTGCTCTCAGTTCTTCATACTTCAATTTTCTCCAAGTTCTAGTAGGTGCAGCAATAAGACGAAATCTTCCTTGCGGATTCAACCGAAGTGGACAATATTGTCCGTTGATATTTGTAGCGTATGCCCATTCATGCTGATGTTCTCCTGAACAGAGATACGTTTTACCATTGTTAGCAGATCAACATTCCGTAAGGGGTTTGACTAACATAAGTTTTTCGCACACATTTTTATGTTGGGTTACGGCGATTACACTTGTGTGTTGAGTTTTACTACCATAAATTAAGGGAGACTAGAATTGTATACGAATAGCTTTTGATATTTACCTAGATCTCCTAGTAGATCGTAGCATGCCGAATGCAATTTTTGCCTCATCAATACACTCTACAAAGTTCTCGGCACCATAGTTCTCGTCAGATAGTTGGAATGACTACGACACAAAAATTGATGAGTGATAAAGAATTTGCGTCATAACCATCTGTCCACCAGTTTAAGTCTTGTGGAGCACAATCATATTGGTGTCAATATTCTCTTGTAGATGCCTTGGAACTTGACTGAGAAGACATACTTATGTCATCGGTATATTCCAGGCCATCGAGTGGTCTTATCTTTTCTGTCATTCAAAGCCGAGTTTCGTATGTTCCTCTGTAGTCATATTTCTGTGCACACTTAAATTGCATGATTCTCATGTCTACAAACATAAATAATTGGTCATTACAACCTGTCAATCTGTTCGTGGTCTTACGTGTACTAAGCCAACACGCTACCTACTAGACAACGATTCGGCTACTATAAGTTTAGAAATTGTTTGTTTTGCAATAATGAATCTCGTTTCATGTGCCTTTGCCTAGATATCCAAGCAGATCAGAGTATGCAGAATGCAACTTTTGCCTCAGTAATACACTTTTTAAAGTCTTCCTCATCATGCTGCTGAAATAGTTGGAAATAAACAACTTGTTGATGCCTTGAAATTTGGCTCAGGATTAACATATCATCCTCATATTCTAGGTCCTCGAGGAATTTGATTTTTTGGACGTTCTAAGCCGAACTCACTATTTCTCAGCGCACATGCAAATTGCATGAATCTCAGTTTGAAGGTCACTTGGCCACAAGTAAACAAAAGTATACCAACAAAAACCAGCATAAAAAAGTGGTAAACAAGTAAACAAAAATACAACAACAAACACTACAATAATAGATATAAACAAAATACACAAACAACAATAATGAAACAACGATGTTTACATTTATAGAGATTTCGAGAAAGCGAAGTCACTAACATTCGCTTTCAAGAACATTCATCACACTGTTTACGTTGACATATAAAAGGCAACGTAATCGTGGCAAGAGTAATCGTGGTTTGAAGATCTCCGTTATAAAGATTTGTCGTATCATTGCTTAGTGATTGTTATTGTTTATGCAAATGGTATAAAGAGAGTACTAACAAAGAAAAGCAATTGTTGTTGTTTACATCAAGTTGCGAACAGTGGCACACAGAATTGTGCGAATGATAAAGAATTTTAAATAAAACTAAATACAATCATATTTTAAGCGTTTTTGAAAGCTAAAATATTAGCCTACAATACCACTGTGCTGGCATAAATGCCTTTTTTTCATATAATATTCATACGAATGTGAAAAAGAATGAACCTATTCAACACTTGTTTTATCTTTACGATACTATCAACGAGCAAAAGTTCTATCAACATGGCCCAATAACGATCGCCATTGACTGTAACGGCCACTCCTTGCTCATTTTCGAATAAAAATGTCCCAAAATGTCTCTGGACCAAAATCCGCACCAAACAGTGACTCGTTTTGGGTGCGTCGGCTTTTCAATGTATGCGTGCGGGTTTTCTGTGCCCCAAAAGCGACAATTTTGCTTGTTTACCTACCCGCCAAGATCAAAATGAGCTTCATCTGAAAAGATGATTTTTTTTGCCAAAATCGGCATCTTCTGGTGTAGGCTCGGCATGGCCAGCCGAGACAGCCATTTGAATGAAATTATTTTCCATTATTAACCGGAAGGATTGTACTTTCAAATAATAAACGAAATTTGAGAAAAATATTCAGTAGTTTTTTTTAAAGCATTTTCAAAACAAAAAAAGTTATTTGGCGGAGCCTTTACTTATAAATGATACGAGTGATTTGAATCATTCATCAAAATTTACAGTGTCCTAGTTGTTGTTGAATTTACAAAAAAAACAAAAAACGGCACATAAGCAAAATACTGAGCAGCAAGCAGAGCAAACACACAACCTTCTAGCAAGTATTTTAGTGTTCGTACGCGAATCATACTTATTTTGTGCTTCGTGTATATGTTGAGTTATGGAGAGTCGAAATCAACAACTTTATACGTGTTGTTAAGTGTAAATATGATGAGTACTTCAAACTTTGAATATGAGTATATTAAAATAAGTATGAATGCATATAAGTATTAGAAATTATGAGTATGATTCGATTCTACTCATCTTTTTGAATACTCATTGCTGATCTCTGATCCTTAACCTTCTACTTTACTGCATAAGAACAGAACATTCTGGATATACTAGGTGGAGGACAAACGTTTCAAATGTTGTGTCCTTAGAAAAGGATTTACATACATACATACAGAATTACGACCTGGCTTCTCACACCACTTATATGGTGTGCGTTAATTTTATACATGAGTGGCGTGACCTACAGTTTAAAGTCGACGCCGATGAGGCTTTAAGAAACTTTTCATGGCAATTTTATTTACTCTCAGAGAGCTTTCGCCAGAAATCTACTGAGAGAAAGTAGCCGACGAAATATTTTTTCAAATTTCGTTTTGCGGTCTGACCTGGGGTTTGAACCGTGGCCTTACGTCTAATATGCCAACACACTACATATTAGACTATGGCGACCGTGTTAGAGCAGTTGAAACTAATTGTGAATTAAGATCTCACTCCCTGTCTTTATCTTATTGCTACTTGGGAAATGGAAATGTGTCTACTGCCCAAGTGGACGTATCTCGCACTTCACAATCCATTTCATAATAAGCGACTTATAGTCTGCATCAATCTCTGGTAGATTGATGGTTTTTAGACGACTGAAAGTGGTTACAAAATCAAACCTTCTCACATTCTTAAATATGAAGGACTGGGTTTCATAAACTTCGGAAACTATATTACTACAGTGTCAGTATCAAGCTGTAATAAGCAGCAGGCTGCATTCGAAACTCATGTTAACGGAATAGTAGTGCCACGTTTCTCGCTTCGTTTCTTGATCACCGAAAGCAGGCATCTCAAAACCACTTACAGACCAGATGAATCCAATCCTAAATAAACAGTTTTGATGGTGGAAAGCTGGTATTGATTAAGTAAACTAACCAACGAGCGTACCTAGAGTCGATTGCTTCTTGTTCATACGACATACGACAAAAAATCCAGTCTAGAAGACCTTTAGTGTTAGAAATTCTATCTACAAAGGCTGGTACAATACCTAAGGATGAGTTCACAGATCGAAAGCGATAACAATAGTTCTCCATCCATAAAATGATTCAGAATTAATAAATACTTGAAATACTGATTGGGCTTATAAGTGCTACAAGTTCTAACAAAGGGATGTACAAACTCTGTCTAGATTCCCCATTACTTGATCACTGATGACAGAAAAGAAGTGATGTCTGCATATACTAGGTTGGCCCTCTTAAAGAAACTGTTTTATTTCCACCAGAAGAACTTTTTGCCTCATTTCGTTAAGAAAGTTAAGATCAATCATTTCAATACAAGTTTGTGCAGAGCCTAAGAAGCATGATTAGTTTTTTTATTAGTTGCTTGGATTACCTTAAAGAACTTTATTTATTAGTGAGATAATCTTAAAGAAGATCTTCAATTTCAGAGAAGCATCCTCTTACATCGGACACTAATATTAGGTGCTTGCTGCTCTCAGTTCTTCATACTTCAATTTTCTCCAAGTTCTAGTAGGTGCAGCAATAAGACGAAATCTTCCTTGCGGATTCAACCGAAGTGGACAATATTGTCCGTTGATATTTGTAGCGTATGCCCATTCATGCTGATGTTCTCCTGAACAGAGATACGTTTTACCATTGTTAGCAGATCAACATTCCGTAAGGGGTTTGACTAACATAAGTTTTTCGCACACATTTTTATGTTGGGTTACGGCGATTACACTTGTGTGTTGAGTTTTACTACCATAAATTAAGGGAGACTAGAATTGTATACGAATAGCTTTTGATATTTACCTAGATCTCCTAGTAGATCGTAGCATGCCGAATGCAATTTTTGCCTCATCAATACACTCTACAAAGTTCTCGGCACCATAGTTCTCGTCAGATAGTTGGAATGACTACGACACAAAAATTGATGAGTGATAAAGAATTTGCGTCATAACCATCTGTCCACCAGTTTAAGTCTTGTGGAGCACAATCATATTGGTGTCAATATTCTCTTGTAGATGCCTTGGAACTTGACTGAGAAGACATACTTATGTCATCGGTATATTCCAGGCCATCGAGTGGTCTTATCTTTTCTGTCATTCAAAGCCGAGTTTCGTATGTTCCTCTGTAGTCATATTTCTGTGCACACTTAAATTGCATGATTCTCATGTCTACAAACATAAATAATTGGTCATTACAACCTGTCAATCTGTTCGTGGTCTTACGTGTACTAAGCCAACACGCTACCTACTAGACAACGATTCGGCTACTATAAGTTTAGAAATTGTTTGTTTTGCAATAATGAATCTCGTTTCATGTGCCTTTGCCTAGATATCCAAGCAGATCAGAGTATGCAGAATGCAACTTTTGCCTCAGTAATACACTTTTTAAAGTCTTCCTCATCATGCTGCTGAAATAGTTGGAAATAAACAACTTGTTGATGCCTTGAAATTTGGCTCAGGATTAACATATCATCCTCATATTCTAGGTCCTCGAGGAATTTGATTTTTTGGACGTTCTAAGCCGAACTCACTATTTCTCAGCGCACATGCAAATTGCATGAATCTCAGTTTGAAGGTCACTTGGCCACAAGTAAACAAAAGTATACCAACAAAAACCAGCATAAAAAAGTGGTAAACAAGTAAACAAAAATACAACAACAAACACTACAATAATAGATATAAACAAAATACACAAACAACAATAATGAAACAACGATGTTTACATTTATAGAGATTTCGAGAAAGCGAAGTCACTAACATTCGCTTTCAAGAACATTCATCACACTGTTTACGTTGACATATAAAAGGCAACGTAATCGTGGCAAGAGTAATCGTGGTTTGAAGATCTCCGTTATAAAGATTTGTCGTATCATTGCTTAGTGATTGTTATTGTTTATGCAAATGGTATAAAGAGAGTACTAACAAAGAAAAGCAATTGTTGTTGTTTACATCAAGTTGCGAACAGTGGCACACAGAATTGTGCGAATGATAAAGAATTTTAAATAAAACTAAATACAATCATATTTTAAGCGTTTTTGAAAGCTAAAATATTAGCCTACAATACCACTGTGCTGGCATAAATGCCTTTTTTTCATATAATATTCATACGAATGTGAAAAAGAATGAACCTATTCAACACTTGTTTTATCTTTACGATACTATCAACGAGCAAAATAAAAAAAAAAATAAAAAAATCCCGGGGCAAACAGCAAATGTTACAACCAACAGCTAGTAAATGATGTTGGCGGCTCATGTTCCGGCCATAGAAATTCATCTAACGGCTGTAACAGGTAATTGAACGCACTTATGATGCGTGCCAATGTTTGATGATGATGTTACCTACTATTGCTGCTATTTGTTGTAATAACACGCATACACACATACACATATATATATTCATTTACTGTTACACTTACACTTACACAGAGAGTATATGATAATGTTTTTAACGTAGCATTGGAGGAATGAAATCTTTATGTTACACGCGGTATTATTTTGGGCTCAAAACGAATTGTTGAGAAAATGTAATGTTTGAGGTCATAAAAAGGATTTGTTAGGATATGTTTAGATAATAGAATACATTTGCAACAACACACACATACATGAGTGTATGAGTGTATGAGTGTCTGTATACAAATTGCAAATGTATATTCAATGGCAAATAAGGGAATTTTCCGTGTTTTTTCTTTCTCTCTTGTTGTTCATCTCATCTCATTTTCATATTGTATGACTTTCTTAGATTTGCACTCTGCTAGCTAGTGTTGGCATTCCATAAATAATTCCAAATCATTTCTTTCGTTGTATGTTTTGGGCCAAATGTTGAAAATCTTAAGCCTCTAAATGTATGTTTCATTATGATTTTCCATATGGACTGATTGAAAATGTAAATGGGTTTCATTCGTTTTATTCGTTTTACTGCCCGTAATGATGATTGCATGATAGTTTCCAAAGAGCTGTATAGTCGTAGTCTTGTTTTAAATGACTTGAAGAACGAAAGAGGTCAAGAGCATGTTCTTAAGGTATTAATGTAATGATGTCATTAAGGGAAAAACTATATTCCTTCAATAATAGATAGGCACTTATGAAACGCTATAAAACCTTTATGGAATTCAACAAAAAGTAAAGCCTGAGATTTTATAGAAAATGGCTTTACCGGTATCGAAAGCAAAATATTTCCGATTTTTTTATTTTTTCTCGCCGAGGAGGGGTAAATGTACCTAACCGAACCATAGATGAAGTCGTCACGTCCTCCGTGTGTGGGGCCCTCACCCACTAAATCCCCCCTCGTCTCTTCGACTTGTTGTGTCTACTCTGGAACTACGGTGGTATTACTTTGGAGTGGATTGATGGATGGTATTACTTCGGAGTGCATGTCGAAAGTTGAGGAGAAATCTAAGTGTTTTCACTATTCCTTCCATCCAGGTCGCTGTGTCGGATTTTGTTTGACACGTGTGCAAGTATCATCTATGCCGGCGTGCATACATGTTCTGCAGCCTCGAGATCTCTCTTCTTCAGTCTTAGGATACGCTCCACGTAATTCGCCACTGAAATCCAATTCTCTATACTCTCAATCATAACCCTGACAATGTTAGCGGCCGTGATCGTTCCAACTATTGACGTCAGTTCAGAGCGATAGCTCTGCCAGCGTGCTTACTCGAAAATAGTATGCTTTGCATCATCAATTACTTTCTCCTCTTCGTAAAGGCAATAAGGGGAGGAGCTCTTGCCCATTCTATGCACGTACTTTCTAAAATACCCATGCCCCGATAGCATCTTTTTAGTGTAGTAGTTCACCTCTCCGATTTTCCGTCCAATCCAATATCCGGGATAAGTCTCGCCGTCCACCTTCCTCTGTCCTCTTCATCCCATTGGCGCTGCCATTTTGAGATGGTGTTTTGCCAGCAGGAACCTGTTGTATAACTTCTGGTCAATTTCGTGCTATAAATCTCCATCCGCTCCGCTGCCTCCAGATCCACGGGAATTGTACCTGCAATCACAAGTAGGCCTGGCGCGGATACTGTACGATACGCCAAAGTGATACGGAATGCAGCCGTTCTCTGTACCGATATAAGTGAGTACGCTCGCTTTCTAACATCGAGCGCTTCGGCCCAAATTTCAATTTCATAAAGCATAATGCTGCTACCCCATCAGGATTCTCCTTCTCGCCAGTAGCGGGGCTCCAATATTCGCCATTAGTTTGCTGAGCTGTCCCACGATCTTTTCCGCTCTGTTAGCCGATTATTTAACCTGTTCCGCATATTTTAGTATGTTTAGTATCTTATTCCTAGGTATCTCACCGAGCCCTTAGTCATAATTACCTCGTTTCCAATACTCATGTCCACGTTCAAGGGGATATGACGATCAGTGATTAGCAATAATTCCGTTTTATGCATGGCCAGGTCTAGGCCGTGGGAGTCTTTTTTTTGTAAATGCCTAATAACAACTAAGACAGTAAAATTAATGATTCGGGTCACTCGAAACATTTGCGTTGGCTTATGAATCAAACATATTTCGATTGGTATGAGTTTGATGTCAACGTTGGACGCATACACATTGCAACCTTTACTTATAAATCAACGTTGTAGTGAGTACGAATGAATCAGAGTAGTGAAGTTAAATTTCAATATTGTTGACTCACTTATATTCAAAATTTCATGAGTGCTTATGAGTAGCGAAAAAACGATTCATTGCTGATCTCTGATATACATCATCTGAGGTATTGGCTACCATAATACTTATGTCACCAGATGTACGAGTATATATGTGACTGAATGCCTTAACAGCATGGAAGTACAAAAACTGTGGTTATGCCAAAATCTTGGATACAATTGATCGGAATATTTTATATTGATTAACTGACATCTGAAAATGATTTCGATTCTAGTTTATAAACAAAGATACTGGATAAAAGCTTTTATAATAGTGGTTTACACCTACCACAGAACGGCAGTCAAGTCTTCATACAGATCACGTGGAATATTTTGGCAACAGTGGAATATTAAATTGCTCCTTCCACTAACTGATTATAGTAGTACTACTAAGGCAGAGATATTGGTCTACCACCGAATTCATTATCAGAGTACATCGGGTGAAGATATAAGCATATTCATTGACAATAATGCTACCATTAGACCTCTAGCGAGTGTGCCCAACTAAATCCAAGATTGTCCAAGAAAGCCGGCTGTTTCTAGAGTACACAACAAAGGAAAGCCACTTGTATAGATACTGTTCTACAAGTTAACAGGAAAGTTTGTGTTAAATACACAAACAGTCCTACAAGAATAAATGTAAACAAAACACACAAACAACAATAATGAAACAACAATGTTTACATTTATAGAGATTTCGAGAAGGCGAACTCATGAACATTCGCCTTCAAGGACATTCATCAGACTTTACGTTGGCATATAAAAGGCAAGGCAAAGCAGGCAACTAGTGAGTGAAGTTCAGTCAGTCTTGTGTGAAGACGCGGTGTGTTTGAAGAGAGTAATCGTGGTTTGAAGATCTCCGTTACAAGGATCTGTCGAATAATTCGTTAGTAATTGTTATTGTTTATGCAAAGGGTATAAACAGAGGAATAACAAAGAAAAGCAATTGTTGTTGTTTACATCCAGTTGTGAACAGTGGCACACAGTATTGTGCGGGAATAATAAAGAATTTTAATTAAAACCGAACACCAATTTATTTTTTTATTTTATTTGCAAGCTACGCGCAATGACGGAGAAAATGAAGATACCATAAAAGATATTCTTTGTAATTGTCTGACTCCGAGGAATTTGAGTCGTACCATTAGAATGAAAGTAAGATACTCTTTTTGAATAATAAACATCGTTTAATGAATTCGCCGTAGTCCAGTAAGTGAAAAGTTTCTCAAACAAAATCTGTAATTCTGAGTCGACTTTAAACTCTAGCTACCGCCACTCATGTATTAAATTAACACACACAACATAAGTGGTGCGAGAAGCTAAAGGGTTGTAATGGCCAATTATGTATGTATGTATGTAAACAGCATCTAGTTTGTGTTTGATAGCCATTTACTACCACTTTATTTGCCAAAAAAAAAAAAATGGGAGACAGTGAATATCGTGCATAAAGATCAAAAATCTTTCTACGATTAGCTGCCTTCTTGTTTCCAAACAAAAAGAAATGGCCCGGGGAAAAGACATTTGTTTGGAACGATGAAAACCATTAATTTGAAGATCACGACAGATCATATTTTTTTAGAAGGCAATCGAAATTGTCGAAATGTTGTACAAAATATATAGAAATTCAAAGAAAAATCTATCGAAGAATAAAAGAATTTTTTTTTTAAGCCAAAACATGCCCCAGGCTCAATGTATCGTTATTCTTATTACGTTTAGAGCGGTCCTATAATTAGGCGCCAAGACAGATTTGAACAAGCTTGTCGAGAATATCGCATCTGTCAGCAACAGCATAGCAATTTATCATTTCCGAGGGCAACAATTAGGCCTATCTTACGCTTATAATGGCGTATTTTGCATTTTGATTTGCACCTTCATGCACGTAAAGTAAATACGTTAATTCCGTGATACAGCAACAGGCTGTCGATTCTGATTTTACGAACAAAACATTTTCTTAACCTTTGTAGCTCATTTCTTACACTCTCTGGTAACGTCAATAAACGTAATAATCGCATATGAGGCTCGAGGAGACCATTTGGTCACATTTAGGTTACGGGAAATCGAAGTCATCCTCACTGTTCTTTTGACATTTTTTTGTGCATCAGGTTCAGTATTTTCGGATATGTTTTGACGTCTATTGAATAAATAAGGCAAAGTAAGCGTATTTTGTCTTTTTTCGTTTCAATTTTCAAGACATACTCAAACATTCGTTAGTCAAGCAGTGAAAAAAGTTAAAAAAAAATTTTTTTAATTACAAAATCTAGCTTTTACAGATTATTAGTGTCATCTTGCTTTTCTTCGTATCACTTTTTTCTTCTGTTACATCTGAATTAAAAGCCACTATAGAGCCCCATTTAATAAAGCCCTTTTACTGTCAACCGAAAAAAAGCAAAAGAAAATTGTGGCGTTAATCTTATCCTTAAAAAAATTCATATTTTTTATGCGAAGCAATGCCTCCACACTGCATTTCAATTCTTTTTCTTCTTCTTATTTTTCTTTGTTTTTTTTTTGCGTTGACATTGAATAGACTCTCTCCGATCAAAAGTAAATACTCCATACGATGATGGTGATGATGATAGAAACTCGTATTGGTTACTCTTTTTCTATTTTTTTTTTCTTTGACTCACTTTACTTTTGTTGTTGTCCTCAATGTGCCGGTTAAAAAAGGATATGAGTATGAGTGCATCATGTTTTTCACAACAACAATATTGTTGTTGATTTCTTTTGTTTGTTTGTGTTGCTCACAAAATTCCTTTCGATATTTTATTTTTCTCAAATACAAACCTACATGCACAGTCTCACCTAAACCTGTTTACATTTGCACGAGTATATGAGTGTGTGAGTATTTTCAAGTTGTTGGATTCGTTTTTCCCGTTGTGTTGTATGAAATGTGTGTCACATTTTAATTCATATTCATGTGTAAATAAACTCACACACGCACCCAAACACCTCGTGCACTCGCATATACACATGGTCACTAGTGTTGCATTTTTTTTTGTTGAGCGAAGTTACTCTCTTTCTCTCTCTCTCTCTCACATTGAATGTTTCCGTTTTCTTTTTGCATTTTGGAGTGCTCACAAGTATGGAGGAGTTATTGTAGAAGTTTTCCTTTTTTTCACAAACGACTCTTACTCGTCCTTTTGTGCTCTTGTTGACGAAGTTGTTTTCGGTATGCATGTGCCATGTGTATACGTATATTGATTCGTGAGAGTACATATATGTGTGTGTAGTAGTAACAATAAAAAAATGTGAATACTTTTGCAGCATTTTTTCTGTTGCGTTCATAACCATGGTCTCGTTGTATTGTTTGTTTGTTGTTTTACTTGCAAGTATTTTTGTTGTTGTTGTTGATATTTTTCTTTATTTTTTCCATTTGTATTGTATTGATATTCGTGTTATGATTTCTTTTTCTTTTGCTTGGCACAACGAAAGGAAACGACTATGACCGGCATTTTTTTCTACGGGCTTTCGTTGTGGCAAGTCTTGTTTCTTTTTGTGTTGAACCAATTGGAGTTCAGCACTGACAGTCACCAGTAGTAGCACATGCATGCACATGTTGATATTGAGTCAATGAATTGTTGCTGTTGTTGTGGGAGCACAACCTTGTCGATGTATGTATGTTATTGCGTTTGTTTACTTCATTGTTATGATTGTTGTTGGGAATGTTTGTTTTTGTTTTTCTGCTTTGTTTTTGAGACTGTGTGACACACTTTGAAAATTTCAAAAACTTTTCTTATTTTTTTGTAAGAGGGGGGGATTGGCATGAAAGTATGTTTTTCGTAGAGTATGTTCCTTTGTTTTTTTCTATTTGCAACATATTTGTGGTAGGTTTGTTCTAGTGGAAGGACTCAATTAGACGACGATTTGGATTAAATGGAGAGATTTACTCCACATTAATTGAAAGTCATGCATACATATGCACGTAGTAGCCTTGAGAGATTAGCGATTAGTGTTCCTAAGCGAAAAAGAAGTAGATTGTCATCGTCATGCATGCTTGATGCAGTATTAAAGCTTCTAGAGAGACTCCTAACTCCTAACCCTATGCTTGAGAAGGATTTTCACAAGGAAGAGCCAGGGCTACCCTCTGAGTCCAAAAGAATATTGTAGATGTAGTGAAGGCAGTGAAAGAATAAATGAATTTCATCAAACTATTAGCTTTTCTTACTACTTTGGCAACAAATAATAGTTTTAGGGGTCGCTTGTTAAATTAATGCAGAAAAACTTTGTTAACATCCAAAAGGACAAACTCATCAAACAGATAGAACGGTACAGTACAGCTCGCAGTTAAGAAAAGTTAAAAATTAGAAGAAGACCACGGTGAAGACCGGAGAAGAAGATCGGCTGCATCCAAACCTGAGTGCCTATTGATAATGGAAATGCCATGAGACCTGTGCATGATGTTGCAGCCATAATTACAGAAATAAACTTAGAAGAAAGTAAACAGAAACTGTTCCAAGCCATTATAAAGAAAAGAAATGGTTACGCAAATATGTTTTATAATTGGTGACCCAAAGGCGAATCTTTTACTCCACACTTTTCAATACATTTACACGAAAATCGACCCGCGAAATACAAAACCTGATAAACGCAATAACGGCTAACATTCGTAATCGTCGACTTTCACACTTCCTCGATGAGGAGTTTCGCTATAAAAAAGACTAGTTTTAAGCCCCTAGAGTATTGTGTAAAACATAGATGACCTTTTATATGGTTTTCAACGGCTTCAGAATTTTTTTGGCATACTTGGCCACTCTGCAACGCAAACAGCATCTAATAATCATTATTGTAATGAGAAATACTACAACAGAGCCATAACGTGGGGATTAGATAGACGTTTAGTCGATCTTGATCATACGATAATCAAAACACGCACGGCCTGTTGTAAATTCCCTTTGCTTCATGGGTTGCATTATTACAACAGATGTAGCATTTTCTGACAAATCGCAGCACGAGAACCTGAAAAGCATTTGACGTAATCAATAAACTGTTTTTCTCTATTGTTGGAGAACGTTGGAAATGAATGCCAAAGATGTGAACACTAAGCAAGTGCTTGGTATTCGATAGGTTAGGTTGTAGAGTCACATTTATTAAAGCAAACCTCGTATGAGCACTTACAGAGTGGTCTGTTCTAAGAACTGACAATCAGTATTCGGACTTTGCATTTGCTGACGCTAATGGTTAAACCAAATGAGAGAAATCTGGCAGAAAGTCAAACCAGAGGCGAACATTAGCAAAAAAAAGTAGACAATATTCTCTTGGATGTCTATGGATCTACAACCTCTAAAAAGGTCTTTGAATGCTTACACAATGACTCATGACACCATATGTTCCTACTCTCCAATTTAAGCAGTTGATTGGTTGGTTTTCTATCTAATTTGTGGCCGGTGGAGACTGGCAATAAATCAAGATCCTCCCTCAGCCTAGTATATGCCAGCGTCTAATTCATATCTGTTTGTAAGAAGAATAAATATGTACATGTAAGGATTGATATTCAGTAGGGCTGTTCTAGCAAGATCATCAGCTACCCAATTACTCAGCATATGGCTGTGACCAGAAATCTACATTAAGTTGATATAAAGCCCATAAGACGATCAAGGTCGTATCTGAAAGAAATTTTGGTTGTCAGATAGGATAGATATGCTAGAAGTAGGTGATCTTTTTATTTATACTCATTGCGATTTGTGGATTTTACCTCAGACTGGAACATAAGATTAAGTCTTTAGGAAAACCATTTCCGTAGCCAACCTTACTCTTAAGTTTAGAATTCTCTGTGTGAATTTCCCTGGAGACAAAACGAAAGATGAAAAAACCGTCAAAAACCCTGAAAGTAAAGTAAAATGTTCATGAACAATTTCTACAAATTTCGCCGTAGCCTAGTAGGTAGTGTTTTGGCTTATTAAACGTAAAGCCAGTGTTCGAGCGGCAGGCCAGACATCAAAACAAAATACAAAAAGTATTTCTTCGGCTACTTCCTCTCAGCAGATTTCTGGCAAAAGCTCGGAGAGTAAATAAAATTGCCATGAAAAGTTTCTCAAAAATCTGTCGTTCGGAGTCGACTTTAAACTGTAGGTCCCGCCACTCATGTAAAAAATTTAAAACGCACAACATAAGTGGCGTGAGAAACTATGTCGTAATCCTGACTGAAGGGTTGTAATGACCGATTATGTATGTATGTATGTATTTCTACAAATCAGTCGTTCGGAGTCGAGGTTAAACTGTAGGTCTAGGTACTCATGCATAAAATTAATAGACACACCATAGGTGGTGTGAGAACGTAAGTTGTAATGCTGGCTAAATGGGTTGTAATGACTCCATGAATGCAGTTACGTAAGTCTGAGAATCCTTATATGGAATTGAGTAGTGCCTAGAGGAAATAATTTGTTAGGGAGCCTGTAAAGAATTCTAAAAATTTTCTATACCAGCAGAATATCGTAAGTACAACGCTTGGATCTCTGTAATGACAGAAATTTTCGAAAGATTGGCCAAGAATATGTTACAAAATCTGGAATAAATTTTTTTCGTAATTGATTCATGTTTAATAATTTGTTTGTCGGTTGTTAATATTCATTTAAAGTGATTTCATGGTTAAAAAAATTTTTTTAAAAAAGTCGCAAAATATTGCCCGAAGCTATTCAAATACGGCAAATGTCGTTGGAAACGAAAATTTCTAATAAAAACTAAATCCAATGACAATCATTGTGCTGCATTTTCCTTCTCTATTTTCTTATTTGCAAAAAATGATTTTTTTCATTCATTTTTGACGATTTTTAGCACAAAAAGGAAACAATTTTCAAAGCACTTAACACAATACGAGTCCTTACACCTCTTTGTTACAGCACAGTAGCATTTGTTTCTTCTTTTTTTTTGTTCAATGAGCCCAGTTTCACAAAACTTTTCAACAATAAAAAGAACAACAACAGCAAACGAAAAGAGTCGCCAGAAAAACAAACGATTTTCTTGTGCGTTTTATTTGCCAAAAAAATCCAACGAAAAGATGAAAAAAAATTTTTGTGGAAAAAAATTGGAAAAAAAATTTCTTCAAAAAGCCAAAGCCAAAGCCAAAGTACTTCAAATGAAAAATATGCTGTTGCCGGTTTTTGATTTTCATTGGTTTTGTTCACATACACAGAAAAATTCGTCCTTGCTTTGTTGCAGTTTCTTTTTGGCCATGGCCGAATGTCGTTGTGTTATGATTCTAAAAATAAAAGAAGACACAGACTTTGCACACAGGTTTTGTTCTTCTTATTTTCGGATGTTGGTGGTGTTGTTGTCTTCTATTTTTGCAATTGAAAAAAATGCTGGCGTTTGGTTTTACACTGGCTGAGGAGTACTTGTATGACTTGCCTCATATGGCGGTGCTTTTATGTAAACGGTGGCGGCGTTGGTGTTGCACTCAAAAATATTAGGCGCCCAGATGAAATGTACATGTGGCCATGAAAGGAAAATTTTTCAATTCATTTGCAAAAAACAAAGCGTTGGATGTTTGGCGCGCTATTATGGCCACACAGATGGATGATGGCTGATGATGATGACGATGTGCGTGTGTGCATGTGTATGATAAACAACGCCATCGCATTATTCGTTTTGCCAACACAATGATTGTGTGGCAATAACAGTGACTGTGTTCGGTGTTGTGCCGTGCCATGCTATTGTATAACAACAACATGAAAGTGGAACAAGCGTCATGCATTTCGTTTTTTGTATGGGTATTTTGAAATTCTTGTTCCTGTTGCAAGTATGTGAGGGTATTTGTGGCACTTTGTTTTTCTTTGGGATTTCGTTTTTTCCCCTTTTCAAGAGTCTGTTGGTGTACAGTTTTCGTTTTCGTTTTTTTTTTCTGTCTGTTTGGACCTTTTCTCGTGTGGAGTAAATTTTTCTTGCATTGCAGTTTGGGTGGATTAATGTTTTTGCCTCCGAAAAGAAAAAGAAAAACTTTTGTTGTTGTTCTGGTTGTTGTCGTTGTATATTGCCTGGACAAATTTCTTCTTTTCTTTGTGGATAAACGAACGTGTGTGTCTCTCAGGTTGCAGTCTACAGTTCGGTTGTGTTTTGTTGTTCAGTTTGTTTCTTTTGTTTTGAAGAAGTTTTCTGTTTTTGTTGTTCTTCCCATCAATTTGTTAAACTGTGTGTGTGTGTGTATTAAAATAACAAAATTTTTCTCCATTTGCATTTGAGTTTTATTTGCCTCGTTATAGTGTTGTAAACTGCTGCCTTTCAACATAAACGGTTTTTATCATGATTATTGCTGGAGTTGTGGTTGTTGTTGTTGTTGTTTTTGTGGCATTTAGACAAGTTGAATATGTTTTTTGACACCGCATTTTTTGGAAAATGCAAATAGAAGTGAAACTGTTTTTCTATTCTATTTTTGCATTTGACTTTGAATATTTTTGTGAAGTGTAATGTTAAAAGGCTGTTGTAGTCAGTCGTTGACGAGGCCATTATGTGCTTGAAAAGTTTTTTGTTTTCGTTGTTGTTGGTGTTGTCATGAAAGTGAGAACAATTAAAAGTTTAATTGGCTGGTAATGGCTGCTGTATTAGAAGAAGTTTTTAATTGTAACTTGAGATCGTTTTTGAAATGGGATCCTGGATTGTGTCAGTAGTAATATGGGTGGATTAGTCAGAAATTTTCTGGAGAATACTCATTTCTTACTCTAGAGGAAGAGCAGAAACTTGTGGCAAAATATGTCCATAGTTCAAGAAAGCTACTCTTAGAGAAAGGCAAACTATCTCCTGTTTTTGGCCCCATTGCGAGGACAGAAGTCGCCGTAGTGTAGTAGGAAGTGTGTTGGCTTATAAGACGTAAAGCCAGGTTTCGAGCCCCAGGCCAGACATCAAGACAAAATACAAAAAGTATTTCTTCGGCGACTTCCTCTCAGCAGATTTCTGGCAAAAACTCTGAGTGCTAAAAATAAAAATTGACATGAAAAAGTTTCTCAAAAACCTGTCGTTCGAAGTCGACTTTAAACTGTAGGTCCCACCGCTCATGTATAAAAGTTAACACACACAACATTAGATGTGTGAGAAACTAGGACGTTGTACAATGGGTCAATTCGACCTCCGGGTACTGTACTTGTCTTAATTGACAAGTACACGTCCTCTAACCTAAGCTAACTTAACCTTGCTCTGAGGACAACTCTTATGAAAGCATTACTGGTGACTTTAAATTGGTTACCTACTGGTTACTGGCAATGGGATAGTGAAGACGGCAGCGTAAACCGCAGCTTTAAGTCTCAGTATTATGGGAATATCACTTGCTTTACTTAATTGATCATTACACCCTTCTCACACTACCAATGTTGGTTGTGTATATATTTTTCCTGTTTAACTTTGACTCCGAACTACCGATTTTTTATGAAACTTCTCATGGCAATTTTGTTTCACCATCACAGCTTTTGTCAGAAGACTGTGGAGAAGAAATCGTAGTGGAAATATTATGTTGTGTTCGAAATGTCAGACCTGGTATTTGAAACGTATAGTATAGTACAGTCGCCGTAGTCTCCTAGGTAGTGTGTTGGCTTATTAGACGTGAGACAACGGTTCAAACCCCAGCTTTAGGCAGCTCCAACAAAACGAAATATTAAAGAATACTTCTTTGGCGATTGCCACTCAGCAGATTTCTGGCAAAAACTCTGAAAGTAAATAAAATTTGCTATGAAAAGTTCCTCATAGTTTATCAGTTTCGTTCGAAGTCGACTTTAAACTGTAGGTCCCACCCTCATGTATAAAAAGAGCAAACACAACATAAGTGGCGACTTCATGCGATGGCCACACATACTACTTGTACCATGGGCGCATGGAACTGCAATTATTGAAAACAATCTAATCTAATCACTAATGGGAACGCAAAAGATCCCTTAGTCAGTATTAGTGACTACCGAGCATCCGTACAAGAGCAGATGGAAGCTATTTTTAGCATGGTATTTGAATTTGTAAACTTAAGACATTTCGATACGGATTACTCTATCAGCGTGTTATTGAAAAAATTGGTTACAGTTAAGTAAACCAAAATTTTCTTTCGAAAGGTCGCAATCTAATCAATATCAAGCCGATCCTGTCCATAAAATATTCGTTGGCAGAATTTTAACAAAGTCGTACGTAGAAGAAGACGTACGTAGTGAATCCATTGAATGGTCCACTCCATAAGCGTGAAGAAAATCAATAAATTCTGAATGTGAATGCTTCAGATCCCTCTAAAATTATAAAGCGGAGTTTATGGTTAAAAATCTTCAGGTTCAACTGTGCAGCCAACCAAAACACTTACGAATGCCGTCAAGACGCCTGATCTAGTCCACCAAAGCTGAAAGTCTAGCTCACAGAGTAAGCATGGTTCTATGTTTATGATCGTAATTACGTTGCTAATGAATTAGCCAAAGCAAATGAATTTATGAATCGCTATCGGGCTTGTATGTATCTATTGACTTAATTAAACTGGCGCTCTAGCGTTCGGTTTATAAGGAGAATCAATTTTTCTTTGGTAACAATCAGTATATTGCGGGTATTACGTTTCTCCCACTATACTGCCACTGTTTTATTTTAGGGCATACAGATAGACTGGACATGCAGTAGCACGATTTCTGCTGAAGCTGGAACACTTGTTACGATATGCCACAGGTTCTTACTTTCCTATTTTCTCTCATCTTTGATTGAACTCTCCATTAGGAAGTCTACTGCAATCGTAGAACTGTTTTTTAGATACAAGATGGTTTCCTTACTGTACTTTTTGGTCTCTGGTTAGGGTCTTTGCTTATGTTAGCAAAGTGTTGCTTAGCTCTGCCTTAAACAGAAACTTATGCTTGTGGTGATTCAACCTAAAAGAAAAATATTGTTACTTTATCACCTTTTAAAAATGTTTAAAATAGGAGCTCGTAGATTGCAAATAAAATAAAAATAAATTTCAGTTTAGTTTTAATTAAAATTCTTTATTATTCGCACAATTCTGTGTGCCACTGTTCACAACTTGATGTAAACAACAACAATTGCTTTTCTTTGTTATTCCTTTGTTTACACTCTTTGCATAAGCAATAACAATTACTAGGCAATTGTTCGAATGATCTTTGTAATGGATGCACCGCGTCTTCACAAAACACTGACTGAACTTCATTACTCCGCCGCCTGCTTTGCCTTGCCTTTTATATGGCAGAGTCAACAGTCTGATGAATGTTCTTGAAAGCGCATGTTCGTGGCTTCCCCACGTAAACGTCGTTGTTTACGTTTATTATTGTAGTATTGTTGGCATATTTTTGTTTACTTGTTTACAATTTTTTTATGCTTGTTTGTTGTTGTATTATGCAGAATGAAAATTTGTAAACAGGTTTTTTTACTGCATTGTTTTGTTTTTGTAGCTTGTGTTTATAATTTTAAGGTTAAGCTATGTAAAACCAAAACACTAGTATCTGAATTTTTCATTTTCGTCACAATATTCGATGAGTTTTCTTTGTCGAGTGGAGTTACGCTAAGGGTTAGAAAATTTGCCACATTTTTAACTGTCCAAGAATATTTAATATTCCGGGCATTCAAATACTGTAGTAGTGTGCTATGTGAGGCTACTAGCAAATTGATTAAAACCTTGAATAATGAAATTATTTACGTGCCATGGGGCAGGAGTATGGAATTGATAGAATGCCTTAAAGCACTAGTAGATGGATGGATGGGGGATATTCAAGTGCCACATATATTTAGTTGTGGATTTGTAACATGATGCCGTTTGAATTTTGCAACAGTTCGTTATGAATATTGTGCAGCATCATTCCCACAATCTGCTTTGCCACATCTGGTGGCCAACGTTAAATATTTTGGCATTTTTTCCTAGGATTTTTTCTGTTGTTTTTGTTCCACTTATTCTAGCCTATAAATTGGATTATTGCTGGTGTTTTAAGCATTTTAACAGATTTTGTTTTTTTTCTACTATTTTAGCAATTTTTGTTGAGAGCTGGATAAGAGAGAGAGAGAGAGAGAGAGAGAGAGCACATTTTGATGTGTATTTGTATGAGTAAGGTTTAGTATGTTTTAGTTTAATACTCGTCATTTTGAATAGAAAAAATTGATGGAAAAAAACTGGTGGAATAACAACTTGTACTAGGGCTTGTGCTTGTGCTGGTGCTTGTGCTTGTACTTGTACTGTGTTTTGGGTTACAAAACCAAGTGGCCTCTTAAATTTCCAACTAACTGACCCTAGAAAAGTGTTCAGTGTTTTTGTGCATGAGTGCCATAAAGAATACAATTTTTTTTACTGAATAGTTCCTTGACTTTTTTTCGATTTTTTTGTTGTTGTTGTTGCAATATAATGTAACATTTTATTTTGAAAAACGTTTCTTTGTACACAAATTTTCCTCATGGTTTAACTTGTTAAAATAGAAACACAAATAGTCCTTCATAGTGACTTAACTGCCTGCCTGCTAGCCAGCCTGCATGCTGCCGTTCTTACCTTTGAACGTGTATGTGTGGTCAGAGTATTTCGCGGCATATTATTTGAAGTCCAAGCCTGCATTTGGTTCGTTGGAAGGTTGGTTGTTTGGTTGGTTGGCCGTTTCTTTGTAAATTTGTTTACAAAACAATGTTTTAATGTTGATATGCTAAAATATTTAAATTTAATTTAATGCTCTCTACTCTCCTCTCCTCTCTTCTCCTTTCCTTTCAATATTTATTTAAATTTCTCTCCTCTGTTGCTATTTTGCTATTTTACATTGAATTTCTTGCTGTTGTTTTTCAGCTCTTTTGGTTGCAATTTCTATACGAAAATTGTAAAAAATAATACGCAAATCAAAAACTCTCCTCGTAAAAAAAAAAAAATTAAAATTAATTTTAATTGATTTTAAAAATGCATAAACGTAACGTTAAAATATTTAAATATTTGCTTGCTACGTTGTAGCACAACAACTTTTAATTAGTTTGTACTTGCAACACAAACAACAAAAACAGTTGCAGTTTTTTCACAATTTTTTTTCCTTTAATTTTTCCATTTTTCCATTTTTTTTTGTATATTTGTTGGGCATTTTTTAAAAACGGATTTTTTAATTTGTTGTCCCAAAACATTAACGTTTGAGATTGTGGCCGTATTTGCAATTGCGATTGCAATTGACGATTGCCTGTAAAATTGCAATTGCATCACACAGCAAGTGCTGGATCAGCATTTTTCTACGGCTTTCATTCATTTTTGTGGCCAATTCTTCTTCTTTTTATTTTTTGTGCTTTTCTTGCATTAGGCTGTTTTCATTTTTTGGTTTCTTTTTTTGTGCCAGTTTTTTTCAATTCAACGTAAATAATTACATGCCAGTTTAAATACAAAATAAAAGCGGAGAAGTGTTTTTTTTTTCGTATCGTCTCTAGCACACACATCTCTAGCTTTGAAAGGCATCTCTAGCGTAGGAGCCACTTTAAATCGACTCTAATATTAGCAGCCATAAATTCAATTTATGTGGTGTGTTCGCTTATTAGACGTAAGTCCACGGTTTAAACCCCAGGTCAGACATCCAAACGAAAATATGAAAAAATTATTTCTTCGGCGACTGCCTCTCAGCAGATTTCTAGCAATAAACTCTGAGTGCAAATCAAAATTGCCCTGAAGAGTTTCTCAAAAATCTGTAGTTTGGAGTCTACTTTAACGCACACAACATAAGTGGTGTGAAAATCTAGGTCGTAATCCTGATTGAAGGGTTGTAGTGACCAATTATGAATGGATGTTATGGTTACGCTATGTTGAAAAGGTGGCGCCTTACTGTATTAATAATTCCACGCCTTCAGCCAAGACCAATTGTTTGATTGTGTCCCTTCAAGAAGATATAGTTTTAATGGCAAAAGGCAATTCTGAAGAGACTCTCTATGACATCGTTTAATGTAGCCTTGAGTTTGTAACTCGTTGGTGCATGGCAGTAAGCCTGAGAATAAACTCGGGCAAGAACACAACAGCTGCCTTAGTCTAGCCGGTAATGTGTTGGCTTATTAGATATGAGGCCACGGTTCAAACTCCAGGGTAGACATCTCCAACAAAACGAAATACGAAAAAATATTTTCTTCGATGACTACTCCTCAGCAGAGTTCTGGCAAAAACTCTGAGAGTTAAAAAAATTTTTCATTAAAAGTTCTTTAAAGAAATCTGTCGTTCGTAATCGACTTTAAACTGTAAGACCCGCCACTCATGCATAAAAGTTACACACACAACATAAGTGGTGTGAGAAACTAGGTCCTGACTAAAGGGTTGTGTAAGATCACAGAAGTACTATTTACAAGACGAAAGAAACATTCTAAATGGAAGAATACTCGGCTCCTGGGTGAGATAATATCACAGAGAATGGAGGTCATATATTTAGAGATAACACTGAATAGTACATTCACTTGGAGGGCTCATCTAAGAGCATCTTAGGAAAGGCCAGAAAAGCCATAGTATGCATACCAAGTTGGTTCAAGGCAATCAAAATTTTTGCTGGAAAATTGTAATAAAAAGAGTTCTGAGTCAAGCGTCAGACTATACAGTAATAACCTAAGGTTCTTTTAACAGTGCACTGTAGACTCACGGTGCACTAATTTAAAATGCGGATTGCTTCGAACACAACATGTAGATTCGGTGACGATAGGAATGAATCATAGGAACAGATTATTGGAACATGAATATATTTCAGGAAGAAGCACCTGGGTGCTTATCAAGTGCTAGGCAGGTAACTGCCATTCCTTACAACGAGCAGAATTTTTAAGTTTGTCGGGCTAATAAACTTGGAGAAGATACTTTAGCGATACCCTATAAAGTTTGACAGGAGTACATTACATAGTTGCGACAATAATAAAAGTGTTCTAGACGAAGGATGATATGAAAGGATGACGTTGCAGTAAGGAAAAATTGAGGAGAATAGCAGCACAAGCAAGTCCTCAAGTTTTTATTTTATCTTCCTTGATTCCTTTGCTCTTGTCTTTGCTATTCAGCATCATGGATAACATTACTGAGGATATGGTTTGAAGTATCGTATTATTCCTAAACGTTCGATTACAAGTTATCTGTAGAGGGCTTTAATATATGATATCTCCGGTAATATTAATTGCAATACATTATAACAGAGAGTGTTTAAATACTAACTGACGTTATCCAGCGAAAAACTTTCTGCGTCTAAAACTTTGTTGCAATTATTGCTCGAAAGCTAACGTCTGGCAAAACTTAACTTTGTGCTCCGCATAGGAATAATTATAACATATTTACATATGCATATGCTTGATAATGCTTGAGCAGTAATGGCTTAGCAGCCCCACAAATAGCAGATATTGCGATTTGGGCGATTCCACAGTTATCTTTCAACCTGAATCTTATTCTTTTATGCTTTTCTGCAATCATATTTTTTTATTTTAATATAATCCAGTGCTTGATTTCGACCCATTTATGTAGATTGTTATTCAATCTGTCCTATTTTGAGATATAATCACACCAGCTATTACGACTTGCAGGATCCAACATCAGAACTCGACTTGTATGTTATCCTTATACCCACTCTTTGGTATAAGAACTTATCAGGTCCTCTATTTGTGTACTTCCGTAGAGATTTTTGTATCTATCCTCGATACGATAGCTTAGACATCTCTAACAAAACGAAAATTTCAGCAGGCTTCTGCCTATTTAGTATGAGACTAAATAAAATTGCCATGAAAAGTTTCTCAAAAATCTGTGGTTTAGAGTCGATTTTAAACTGTAGATGCCCCACTCATGTATAAAATTAACACACATAGAACATAAATGGTGTGTGAAAAAGGTTGTAATCCTGACTGAAGGGTTGTAAGGACCAATTAAGTAAGTAATCGGATGTGCTCAGTTCTATCTTGCATTCCTTTCCCAGGTTGGGTAGGTAGAGATTGGATATTGAATGGATTCACTTAGTCACTGTTTTCTGACTGCCATTTTCAATGCATGACGTTGCCTCCAGATCAACTATAACACCAAGGAGTATTTCTCTCCTTCGACATAATGCTGGGCATGTACACAATAGTTGAAGAATGGTCTCCTCTTCAAGCTCATTTTTACAGCTTCTCAGAAATCATTTGCAAGGTGTCCAAGATCAATGCGTTGCATTTGCGTGTTTGTATGGTGGTGAGCCTCTAATATTCATAATGTTGTGCTTATAGGTCAACCTGCAAGTGGCTCTGAGTAAATTAAACTCGTCTTAATTCAAAGACCGCCATGCGGACATCATATTTGCTTCAAAATCCAAATTGTTTGCTTTACTTTTAAAGGCATTTGCAAAGTTGCATCTAGAAATATGAGAAATGGAGTTACAAATAGAAAAGAAACTTGTGGTGCCGCTGAATTCAGTTGAATTCCAAAGAAATTCAATACTCATGTGCTCTACTGATAGAAATTGTTTTGACTGAAATTTTCTTCCAGAAAATCTTTTTGTTTTAATCGAATCCTTGAAAACATTAGCAACCAGTATATGGCCCCTAAACAGAGTAATTCCAGCATGAAACTAATTTCTGAAACCCCATTTATTGTTAAGAAAATAAAGAATTTAATGCTTTTAATTAAGTTTCTATAATAAAAATAATTCTTTTTCAAATAAGTATACAAAGCAGCTACAATTTATGACAATACCCCCCCCCCCCACAAACTTGGATGAATACTCTCCAGATTAATGTTGCAGCCTCATACATATATTGTAGGCCTTAGGAAATGTTAACGAAATACGACTGAGTGAAGGGAAAAGAAAAGAAAACGTATTACTTTCTAATTCAAAAATGGTTTGGTTTTGCCAATAAAATTTAAATTCACGTAGAAACTATAAAAAACGTACAAAATTTTTATCTTTTTTTCCTTGCGCAAAAAGGTTTATTGCAATATTTTATTTGCAAATCGTACCACCAACCCCCCAGGCCAGCCTACAGTCTAGCATAGCAGGTTAGTTAGTAGCAGCAAGTGTTGCTGGGTTATAAGCGATGGAAGGGGGAAGGGTAAGGGGAGTGGATATTTTCTTAAGATCATAAACTATAAATTGTCCAAAATGTTTTATTCCACATTTATTGTGTTTTAATGCCAAAATAGTAAATCATATTGGCTCAAAGGAAATTAAAAAAAAAGGCCAACGAAAAGCGTTTGTTCTAGATTACAGAACCATGCAACCCTTAGCCTAAGGGCAACAAACAGTAGCCTTGCCTTGCTACCTACTACCTTTTTCCATATAATGCGCTTTCTGCCACATCATACTGTTGGTGAATGCCATCACTTTTCTTTCCTTTTCTTTGCTACACTTTATGCGTTTGCTGTTTGCTACTAAAGTTGTTGTTGTTCTTGCTATTGTTGCAGGACCTTAGTAAATTGTGTAGTAAAAAGTTTTTACTACTTTACCTAAAACATTTCAAGTAACAGCAGAAGAAAAAACAACAAATTTTCGATTAAAAATGTGAAAAAAGTAACAGCATCAGCAGCAGCAGCAGTAGAAATAGAAATAAAAACAAATATAAAGAAGGCAATATATTTTGAAATTACAACAACAACAACAACAACAATCGCATACGCATATTATAATATTATGTTGCAGGCAAATGGTTGTTGGGTTATACGCATCACTGGCTGGCTGGCTGGCTGGATGAATGACTGAATTTTATAATAAATGCGACGAGCTAAGAAACTCATCTAAACACAGTTTATGTCATGGACGTAAAAATAAAATCAAAATACTTAAAAAACTGCAACAAAAATAAATTTCACATTTTACAGGGGGGCTACACGCAACCATCAACACATAAACTGCCACCAAATGGTTGTAAGCAATGTTTTCTGATAGATTGTATGCCATACAGATCTCTGAAAGACATAGGCGGAGGGGATAGAAACTAGGGGGGCATACCACATTTTAATTTACAATTTACAACTATGTGAACATAAATTTAGAAAACGTATATAAAAAAATATAAAAAAAAATTGTTTCTTTGTAATACAAACGCAAAACGAGGAATATCAAGACATTTCATCAAAAATAAAAAAAAATTCGAAGGACTACAAAACGATATAATATTGAAAGAGAGAGAAATTAAAAACCAAAAAGAGATTAATGTTTTCCAATTGAAAGTCTACAGACTCTATTGAAGGTGCTACGCCATCAATTCTTAGTTCTGTTTGCAAAATCTCACACCAAAAGCTGAAATTCAGCTCTTCAATCATGGCAAATTGGCAAACAAAAATAATTCCAGAAGAACAAAACAAGGGTATTATAATTGAAATACAACAACAAAGTGATCACCAAGATTTGGTCAAAATAAAACTACAATTATATGATTCAGGACTGGCTTGACAGGATAGGCTTGACAGGTTAGGCTTGAAAGGATAGGCTTGAAAGGATAGGCTTGAAAGGATAGGCTTGTCAGAATAGGCTTGACAGGATAGACTTGACAGGATAGGCTTGACAGGACAGGTTTGACTGGACAGGATTGACATGAAAGGCTTGACAAAACAAGCTTGACATCACAGGATTGACAGAATAGGCTTGACAGGACAGGATTGACAGCACACGCTTGACAGTCAGATAGCTATTCCAGCGCTCGGCACTTATGAGATTAAAGTCAAGGTAGGTAGGAGAAAAAAATCTGTTATTCGGAGTTACTTTAAACTGTAGGTCCCGCCATGTATGAAATGTACACATACGACATATGCTGACTAAAGGGTTTTAATGACCAATTATGTATGTAGATAAGGAAAATAATGAAATGAAGTCGCCGAAGTCTAGTAGGTAGAGTGTTGACTTATTAGACGTGAGGCCTCGGTTCAAACCCCAGGTTAGACATCAAAACGAAAATATGAAATAAATATTTCTTCTGTGACTTACTCTCAGCAGATTTATGGCAAAAAACTCGGAGAATTAAACCAAAACATTCCCATGAAAAGTTTCTCAAAAATCTGTCGTTCTGATTCGACTTCAAACTGTAGATCTTACCACTCATGGATAAAATTAACGCACACAACATGGGTGGTGTGAGAAGCTAGGTTGTAATCCTGACTGAAGTGTGGTAATGAGAAATTGTGTGTATGTATTAGACTCTCTTATTCAGGTCAGACATTTCGAACAAAACGAAAACTGAAACAATATTTCTCCGGCCACTGACTCTCAGCAGATTTCAGTCAAAAACTCTGAGAGTGAATAAAATTGCCATGAAAAGTTTCTCAAAAATCAGTAGTGCGGAATCGAAGCCCGCAACTCATGTATAAAATTAACACACACAACATGAGTGGTGTGAGAAGCTAGGTTGTGATCCTGACTAAAGGGTTGTAGTGACCAATTAAGTATGTATGTATGTAGGTAGGGAAAATAAGATTATCCTGTGCTAGGTTCCAGATCATATAGGAATTGTTGGCAATGAGCAAGTAGAATAACTTATAAAGAGAGTAGTTTCGACGTCGCTAATGTGACCAGAACCCTTCTGTGTAGTGGGTGAGCCTGTTCGAAAATACATGCTCAATGAAAGGGAATATAAAGAAAGGCAAAGACTCTTCTCAAACCAAATGGGTTTAAGGCAATCAAAACTTTTGTTGGTGAATTACAATTGAAGGAGATCAGACTATCAAAAAATAACTTGAGGGGTTGGTAGCCAGTGTTTTTGCAAGGCACTGTAGACTCAGAGTATACTTATTAGGAAAACTTTTGCACAAAGTCCAGATATGACACCAAAGGAGTATTTAAGTGATCATTTGGAAGAACGGTTACATAGCCGCTAAACCTTAAACAAAAGCCGACTGAAAAAGTTGCTCATGTGAGAGAATGGTGGCAAATATGAGCAGAAAACACTGGAAGGAACTGGTATATTCAGTGCCAAAAAGATCAAGTTGAGTGCTCTATGTGGATGAGAAGAAAATAAATAATCTTCGGAACACGTTCTTGGAACTTGTAGGGCATTAAGACATCCCAAAAACACGTTGGTGCTCTTCAAGTGTTAGTCAGAAAATTGTCAGTATTTACAGCGAACAGCATCCTGATGTTTATAGGCTTGGAGTCGTCGTAGTCTAGTAGGTACTGTGTTGGCTCATTAGACATGAGGCCTCGGCTCATCTAGAAGAAAACTAAATATGAAAGAATATTTCTTCGGCAACTTCCCCTCAGCAGTGTTCTGGCAAAAACTCTGAGAGTAAAAACAAAAAATTGCATTGAAAAAAAATTGAATTTCCATTGTAGGAAATTTAACCCACTTGTAAATCGTTTATAAAATTGTGCCACGTAAGTGGTGCTTGCAACCATGCACTAGCTGTAGGGTAGCACGAAACACTTGAATAACATGAATTTCTTCATTTGTATTGTAAAGATTGTTTTTAATGACAGCAGTGTCATGTCTTTATGACCGACAAACAATGAAAAGAAACGAAAGAAAAGCGCATAAATCTTACAAAACAAACGAAGAAAAACTGAACTGAAAGAAACATAATAATGATCAACTTGATTAGCCATTAATTTTTTAAGTACGCGCAGGCAGTAAAGTAGAGGGTGGCTGTCGGCGCAACTTTGGCATGCAACACAATGCGCAACATAAAGGAAAAATAACTTTTTCTTTCTGTTTTTATGTTTATATTTGGCATTTTCCTATTAATCGAATTTCGAAATATTTTGCGTAGAAAGCAAATAATTTTTATGATTTTTATTTTAAGTTCATGAGACCCCCTTCCCCCCTCCAACTTCAACAAAAGAAGAAGACGAAAAAGCCTTCATTCAGATTATCCAAGCAAACCAAGTGAACAAACCAAAAACAGTAAGCTTTTTATGCCGTTAAGTATGCAATGCAGTTTTTTTTTATTTTTTTCTCTTTGATTGTGTTGGTATTTGGATTTGTAATGTTTGGAAACATGTACAGAAAGAGAAAAAAATGGAGGCAAATAATAAAAAAATATGTTGAAATATAAAATAAACATTATGCTCCCAGGAAAACGAGAGAGAGAGGGAGAGAGTGAGAGAGAGCGAGCGTAATAAGAACAACAAAGTAATGGCCGTAAAGAAAAGTTCAAACGGAAATAAATACACAAACACACACACTCACATACCTTGTATGTAGGGAGTACACCTTCCTTTGTGCATGTAAGAAACATTAAAATTTGCTGATTATGACCAACAATATTCTCAAGATGAATTACTTACTCTCTCTCTCTCTGAACGGCATGAAATGGCATGATTGAATGCCGAAAATATTATGAGAAAAGGGATTATAAAGCCTGCTCCCTTCTACTGCCTATTCCATCTAGTTGTAATGCTTGTCTTTTATGTTGTTGTTGTTATTTGGAACAGATAACTGCTGTTGCCATTACAAAGTTTCTAAACTTTACGATTTTTAATATAAAATTGCTGAAGAGTAACCGAAATAAAATACGAAATAAGAAAAGAAGTTAAAACGCCCATGATATTAAAAATAAAAACAAACAGAAAAAATGCTCAGCATCGCAATAACTTGATGCGCTATAACTGTGGCTTTTATGACACTTTGCACTCAGCCGTTGTACGTTGCACATACGTACGTAAAAAGCGGAAAAACAAGTGAAAGAAAAAAACTCACAAGCGTCTTGATATTTATGATAAGGCAGACGTAACGTAACTGGTTTTATAGACAATGAAGGATTTTTTTTTTACTTTAACTTTATATTGGTAAACAGCTTTAGACAGAGGCGTACATTAAGGGGGTGCAAGCAATTTTCGTAAGATTCTGTTAAAGCGAGTTTGTCGTCAATAAAATTGTTCTTAACTTGGTAGCAGTTCTTAGCAGCAAGATTAGGTTGATCTAGTTTGAGGTACATCACCATCAATCCATATGGCCAATTATTTCCTAGTGGTGCCTCAAGTGTTCGCAGCTTAGGGCAGAAGTAAGTGAATATAAAAATGAATTCTGAGCTCCCGCAAATCACGTTTCATGCTGCTCAAATATGGTAGCAAAAATGGACAGATTATGGTCCTGTCCTATACAGATTGCCCAACGGCTAACTGTAGATGGACATGGTAGATGGAGATGGTTTAACACACAGTCTGTCACAAGACAAACCTTATTTAGGAAAAGTATCTCTAAAGCTGTGGCAGTCAACAAATATCTGGACAAACAGGCATGAACTGTTAAGAGACAGCAGTGAAGAATCGGTTGCGATCGACATACATTACAGCAATCTAACAGGAAAACATATTTCTTTTGCAAACGCCTTGGATTACTTATCGATTTTACTAACCAAGCCAAGGTAACATACATACATAACATACATAAATGGTCATTAAAACCCTTCAGTCAGGATTACGACCTAGTTTCTCACCTACAGTCGACTCCGAACGACAGATTTTTGAGAAACTTTTCATGGCAATTTTTATTTACTCTCAGAGTTTTTGCCAGAAATGTGCTGAGAGGAAGTCGCCGAAGAAATACTTTTTGTATTTTGTTTTGATGTCCGGCCTGGGACTCGAACCCTGGCTTTACGTCTAATCAGCCACACACATGCAACGGCTTAAATCAAGTGTAGCGCCAAATGTTGTGGCACCAAACATAATTTGTATACCACAAGCGGAAGCTATCTAAACCAGCTAATGAGTGTTACAAAATGCCTTCATCTTCTTATAGGATTTCAAGTTCCTAGCCCTCCAGATGATTGGTCAACTGTAGTAGGTTTCAAGAAGATCGAAGAGTTATTTCTTATTTCCTTGAATAGACGCTTTCTTTGATTGGATTGTTGTATTAGAGTGTTTGGCACGAGTGCTCATGGTTTGAACTGCATCTCTGGACTCTCGAACAAAACGAAATCTGAGAAGAAATATTTCTTTCACCAATTTCCTCGCACCAATCTTCTCGAAAAGACTCTGCGAGTAAATAAAATTGCTGAGGAAAGTTTCTCAAATCTGTGGTTTAGAGACGATGTTAAACTGTTTATCCCACCATTCGTGTATAAAATTAACACACACAACATAGGTGGTGTGAAAAACTAGATTGTAATCCAATCTAAAACGTTTTTAATGACCAATTAATGAAAAATATGACTTGATTTGTCCTATTTTCCTTAAAGAGGGCAGCTTTCCCTATCTTAATTTTTAACATTCAAAAAATCCAGGGAAATTGTTTGTTTTCTGCCATATATGTACCTGCACTGGTCCAGATCGAGAAAACCTCGTAAGTAAGTTAAGCGGTCGTAAAGCTATCATGGCGATAATTTCCCCATCCGCTCCAACAGTGAACTCTATGATCACCTCAACGACATGGATGCTGTGCAGCGTATTAATATCCAGCGGCTGCGCTAGCTCGGCCATGTCATTCTGCGTGTTGCAGAAGCGGTCAAGTTACCTTTCCCCATTTCCATTATGATTTTCCCTAAAATGCTGCAAAGAGTTCAACTCTTCAACTCCGCAAACAGGTTAACTACCACTCTGTTAAGGAACGCCTCCTTAAGAATTTTACTCGTAACTTATATACACGCTTTCATTACAGTTAAGCTCTAAGAAAGTTGTAAAACGCGTTACATTTTTAATTTCCGTAATTTGAACTTTAAAATAAAAAGAAACGCGCAATAAAAAATAAAAAAAAAGAAATTCTATTAAAAAAGAAGACTTAAAAAAATATCGAAATTTATAGACATTTTTATAGAAAAAAACGAGAAAAAAGTGCAGTTACTGTACATTAAAAAATGTTAAATAACAGTATCGGCAACAACAACAGCAACAACTAAGAAAGAGAAACAATAAAATATCAAAAAAAAAAAACGAGTAGTAACAGCAATATTTTAGAAACAAGCTAACGGTAGTATAATAAGAGTTGCCACAATAATATTAAAAAAACCGAAGACACCAACACACAGATACGACGGATTAAAGGGAACACCACAGTACATACAGTAGCAACAGCACCATTTCCTATATGAAAACAAATCATATAACAAATCATTGAATGGCTTACTGGCAGAGATATTGGAAGTTCAAACCTTAGCTTTAAAATCCTGAAAAGAAAACACATGAAAAAATATTCTTTTCTCAGCTGTGTTCCAGAACACGAGCAAATTGCCCGAAAAAAACTAAACTGGAACCCAATATGAAGTCGCCGTACTCTAGTAGGTAGTGTGTAGGCTTATTAGACGTAAAGCCCTGGTTCGTATCCCAGGTCAGACATCAAAACGAAATAGGAAAAAAATTTATTTTCCTCTGCGACTTCCTTCAGCAAAAACACTGAATGTAAATAAACCTGCCATGAAAAAGTTTCTCGAAAATCTGTCGTTCGGAGTCGACGTTTAAACTATAGGTCCCGCCACTCACGTATAAAATTAATGCACACAACATGAGTGGTGTGACTGAAGGGTTATAATGGCCAATTATATATGTATGAATGTATAGAATCCAATATATTGTTACGAAAATGGAAAAATATAGATACTAGTGTTTTGCTTTTACATCGTTTTACATTAAAATTATAAACAAAACCAATGAACTTGTTTACAAATTATCGCACTGCGTAATATAACAACAAACACCAGCATAAAAAATTATAAACAAGTAAACAAAAATACAACAACAAACACTACAAGAGTAAATGTGAACAAAATACAAAAACAACAATAATGAAACAACAATGTTTACATTTTGAGATTTCGTGAAGGCGAAGCCACAAACATTTGCCTTAAAGAATATTCATCAGACTGTTTACTCTGTCATATAAAAGGCAAGACAAAGCAATCAACTAGTGAGTGAAGTTCAGTCAGTCTTGTGTGAAGACGCAGTGTGTTTGAAGAGTGTAATCGTGGTTTGAAGGTCTCCGTTACAAAGATCTGTTGAATAATTGTCTAGTAATTGTTATTGTTTATGCAAAGGGTGTAAACAGAGGAATAACAAAGATTGTTGTTGTTTACATCAAGTAGTGAACAGTGGCACACAGAATTGAACGAATAATAGAGAATTTTAATACAAAACTAAACACAAATTTATTTTGATTTTATTTGCAATCTACGAGCTCATATTTTAAACGTTTTTTAAAAGGTAATAACATAACAATATTCAATCCAATGCTTTACTATATGGAAACAGTGTCCCGTTTGCTTAATGCCGATAAAACATAGTATTTTGCCGTTATAATGCCATCAAAACAATATCGTCTTTAGCGAGCGGCATATAGAAACATATCTACACCCACATACATACATATATACTAACACTAATGCAAAAAAAGGAAGAGAGCAAGAATTTAATGACAATGACAGTAAAAAGTTTAAACGTGTATTATTTTGTTGGTTACAAAAATTATGCGCCATGAATGATGGTTGATGGTTCATGTTCATGTTCATGTTCAGTAGCAAAGAAATAAAGAAAATGTTTAATAAAGATTGTAAAAAAACATGATAAATTCATGACCCGAACAGAAACCTTTCAAGCTCAAACCTAAAATTGTTAAAAAGTGAATTATAAAAAATATAAAGAAATGAGAAATACTAACACAAGCTAAAATTAAAACTCAAAGCTCTGAACTAAAAATCATAAACTATAAACAATTTTGTTTGTGTCAGTATTTTTTTTTATTGGTACAGTACAGTCAGATGCGAAATTTTACGGAAACTTAAACATCCGTCCACTACCTACTGGACTACTGGAGAAGGTTATTTCCACGATTTTGTCCGTAAATGTTCCATTATGATCGGTGTAAGACTCCTATGCTGGGTTCTGCTTAAGGAAAAATGAAGCCAAAACCTGATTTTTTCGCTGCACCAGCTTTCGCGTGTCCCCGTGAACTGGAACTCACATGGTATTAACCGTTAAATGTCTTGGTATTTTCGTAAATGGTACATCATATTCTCGGACAATCTTGGAGGAATTTAATTTGTGTTTTACTGCCTGTAGTTACATGTATTGGATATACCTTCTTGCATATCTCCTTACTCCCTGACGACTGTTGGGTATTCTGTCCAGATGTAATTCCTATAAATCATGCTACAGAAATAATCCTGAGGAAATAACGTCAAACTGTGAATATTTCTATCATCTCTGATAGTCAAGCGCTAGAAAGATTTTTTTCGGGTGCAGCCTTCGGGTCTAAATTGGTTGACATATACCTCGACGTCTTTAAACAATTCTCACAGCTGTTCTGTGTCATTTAACCATGCGGTCCTTGTCACAGCGATACCATGGCTAATTGTGCAGTGAAGAACATGCTGGAGCATACACTCTCCTACCGAATACAAATTCATCTCCTCTTATATCTGTTGGACCGTCTATTAAATAAATCCGCCGGAAAAAAATTCTTGACTAAGGAAAAAATCTTACTTCATTGCCAGTCTCATCTGGCCTCAGTGGATGAGTAGTGACCGTCTGTGTATCTAATTTCATGGGTCATGGCGTCATGACTGCAGAGTTTGCCTGTCTGTGTTGGGCTTGACTCAGACTTCTCTCGTTCTCAGTAGTCTAAAGGGGCTATCATTGCTTGATGACGATTTGATCACTAAATTCATTACACTTTTAGTCCGGTTTTCAGCTTGATTCTAAGGTAGTAACAACACAGATTAATCAGGATTTGTCAATTAGTTTTGGGACATCGCTCCAAGTGGTATTACAGCTGCCTGCTATGTAAACTTACGTAATGTTTGATATAATAAAGCTGTGATTACTTTCTGAATTTTTTTTGTGGATCAAACATCATTATTCTGGGGTGTATTATACTATCATAAGCGGATAAGAAATTCAACTGAAATTCAACGAAAAGACCTCGTCATATGCATACTTGAATGATGTTCTTTTTGAGGTGTTTTTAAAGATTCTTTTACTACAAGAATTAAACTTAATTGTGCCTTTATTGCTTATAAATTCAGTGGCTATTAACTAGCAATGATACTTTTTGATTTATTTATGCTTTATTTATCGTCGATCTAGCAACTTCTAGAACTTAGTGTGGATTTGTCGTTCTTCCAGAACTTAACATGGATTTGTCAACTTCGAGAACTTAGTTATTTTGCATGTATTTCTATGTAGTTTTGCTATTGTAAATTTAGTAGATGGCATGTTTTCTCACTAGATGAGAACTCGTGCTTTAACTCCATTACAAGATATGTCGAACAAAATGAAGTAAGAAAAAATAACTCTTTCGGCGACTTTCTCTCGGTAGTTTTCTGGCAAAAATTCTCACAGTAAAAATCTGTCGTTCGGAGTCGACATTATACCCCTCATGGATAAAATTAATACAGACAATACGGCTGGTTGTTCTTTTTCCAGTGTTTGTAGTCTTTATTATGTATTCACAATAATAGCTTCTTTTGTCCTTCAGTGATGTTTAGTCAAAATGCTGGATTTAAAACTGCTTGTTTTCTTGTTATATTCCACGTTTGAATGTTATTTTAGTGAAAGCGTTCATTGATGTTATCTTGTTGTATCTGTCCAACCTTGCCTCTCTTCTTTACGAAAACTTTCATCTTTCATTGTATTCGTCATTGCCATTATTTAGCCGAGTTCATCTTGCGCTAACATTTTTTTTACACCAATCGGGAATTGTTTCATGTTCTTATTTTGTCGCTTGTAATAACAGTGGTTGTTATTACCTTTATATTGCGCCAGTAAATGCTAAATAACGCACCATAACTCAAGATTCGACAAAAACTTTTACGCTGGAGTTTGCTTGCAAAGCAAAGCATTTCTTCACATTTTACTTAAAAATTTCGTATATTTTTTATGGCCTCTAGTAAATTTTTTCTGCTGCAAGATTTTTTCCTTTTTTTTTGGTATTTATTTCAATATACGAGGGTATGTATGCATGTGTTCATGTTTTTCGAATTGTTTATGTGAAAGGTTTTATAATACAAAATAGTTGTTGTTATTATTGTTGTTGTTGTTTTAAGGATATAATTTTTAGCAAGTTTGTTGTTTTACAAGCTCTTATAGCCTTAGAGTTACTCATAGTGGCGCAATTCAATTTTTCTTTTCTTAATGTTTTCAGTTGCAGTTTATTTTGAAAGTTTTTTTATTTTCTACGATGCAAACATTTTTTTTTATTTCTTCACCAGTAGATAAGTAGAAGGGGTTGATGCCGAATTTGCAAATACCCTAAGACCATGCATCAAATAAATTTTCGAAACGTTTGATAAGGATTTTTTAGTTAAAAATACCAGGATCGGGCCATCTAGTTAACAATTTTTCTAGATCGAAGGCGTATTACTGTAGTCTGTAAGTATATTGTTACGTTTATATCTTTTTAAAAAAGTTTAAAATATGAGCTCGTATTGTGTTTAATTTTAATTAAAATTCTTTATAATTCGCACAATTCTGTGTGCCACTGTTCACAGCTTGATGTAAACAGCAACATTTGCATTGTTTGTTATTAATTTGTTTACACCCTTTGCATAAACAATAACAATTACTAGACAATTGTTCGACAGACCTTTGTAACGGAGATCTTCAAACCAATATTACTCTCTTCAAACGCATCGCGTCCTCACACAAGACTGACTGAACTTCCCTAACTCCAGTCGCCTGCTTTTCCTTGCCTTTTATATAGCAGGGTGAACAGGCTGATGAATGTTCTTGAAGGCGAATGTTCAAGACTTGGCCTTCTCGAAATCGAAATCGAATTCTTGTAATGTTGTTTGTAGATTTTTGTTTACTTGTTTACCATTTTTTTATGCTGGTGTTTGTTATTATATTAAAAAGTACGATAATTTGTAAACAGGTTTGTTTACTGCATTGTTTTGTTTTTGTAGCTTTTGTTTATAATCTTAATGTTAAGCGATGTAAAAGCAAAACACCAGTATCTGGATTTTTCATTTTCGTAACAATATATATTCGAAATTCCTATCTAATCGTGTCGTGGTTGCCACAACCATATTATCTTTGTGTAGTGGCATCCGGTTTTAGTTGTTGTTTTAGAGCATTTTCCTTCCATCAGTTTGTTATGGCCTCGACTATTGCAACTGAGCTGTAAAAATGCATTTTAATGGTTCAATAAAACAGTGAAAATAAGAAATATTGTTGGTGTCTGTTACTGCCGTTAAGAAAAAAATGTTTGTACAAAATAGCAAATAAAGTTTGACATTAAATTCTAGAAAACCTTGCAAGCGCAATTAGTGTAAACAAGCCATGGGCGTTAAAAGAATGTGGAACAACAATTTGTTTCTGTTTTTGTACTTTAAAAAATCACTTTGTAATGTATTTTAAATCCGGATGGGTTTTGGGCAAAAGTTTCCCCAAATTTACGTGAAGAACAGTTTCAAACTTCTCCGGTTATTTGTGGAAAAATATTGAAAATTTCATGAATAAAGTTGCAAAAGCGTAAAGTTGCGGTAATTGTTTGCATAACAAGATCATTTTCATTGAGTTAAAAATAACTTGAAGAAAGCCTCCTCAACAGATCAAAGTTTAAATTCATGTTTCACGATGTCTGAGCCAGGATTTCAACCACGAGCTTTCGTCTAATGAGCTTGCTGTGCAATTTTTCTTGTGCTGAAGTCACAAACGCGGTGTGAACGGAATGCTGCATTATCGAGTTAAAGATTACGGGATTTCCAATGTAGAGAACTCATCGAAAATTCGGCAGCTGTACCAAATCTGGGCAATTTATTCGCTCTGCAGTTTGCCGGAATGCCACAGTATCTTAGTACCGCGGAATCTTGCAGCAGTCGAAGACCGTTCTAAAGTGCCCTAACAGCTGCTTGGCTATCAGAGAGTTTAGTAATATTTTTCATAGAAATTTTGACATCCTTAATAATCATAAGCGTAGCCTGTCACTTGCCGACACTTGCTTCTGAAATACGTTGCCATCATTCGGTACTTTTATTAAATGATTTCGGACAGATGCCTCCAACCAGTTTCGAATAATCTGTGAGAATTTGTATAGAAACGTTAAGAAGCTGCCTTACACCATTTTCATCTTTCTGTTGGAGAAATTTTATTGTGGTATTGAGTGCAAATCACATGGTAAAAACATGGTATTTTAATTCGTCAGCCTTAACCTCATAATCTTATTCACAGAGGTCATCTATGTTTTTTAGTTATCACTGCACATACGAGAAGTTTTTGTCTTCCATTTCAGAAATTGTAAGGAAGAGTAAGATATTGAAAAAAAAACACACCCACTTCCTTTAGTTAACAAGAATGGTCCAAGAATATAGAAAGGAAGTTACGTTTTGAATAAATTGAATGTAAAACGACGATAGATATTGAATATTCATCATAACCTCAAAATAGCTTAAACGTGAATGAATGAATCGATGCTAGAGAATCCCTTTTCAACTTTAGTAGAACTCACTGGTGTAACAGTAAGGGTAAGATCATCTCTTTGCTACTTTTCAAAGGAACACTAATCTCATGTAGTAATTCATTAGAATTTTCTGTTGTACCAGCCCTTATAAGGGTGCCAGTTTTGTTGTTATCTTTAATGTATTCGTGCCCAAGATTTATTTACTTCGTAACAATTCGTTCCTGTCATCTGGAGGCTCGGCATTCTTGAACTATCTTAGATTAGCGTTGCACATCCTCTAGGCATCTAAAGGTCGTTTGAAGATTCAATTCTTCCAAAAAGATTCCTTATTTGACTTTGTCAAGTAAACTGAATATCATATCTGGAAGGTATTAAACCTGTGAAATGGCTTCTGGTATCTTATAGTCGATAGGTATATTCAGATTATATTGTCATAGTAATAGCCGTAGTCTAGTAGATAGTGTGTTGGCTTATTATACGTAAAAGCCAGGGTTCGAGCCCCAGGCCAGACATCAAGACAAAATACAAAAAGTATTTCTTCGGCGACTTCCTCTCAGCAGATTTCTGCAAAAACTTTGAGAGTAAATAAAATTGCCATAAAAAAATTTCTCAAAAAAATCTGTCGTTCGGGGTCGACTTTAAACTGTAGGTCCCGCCGCTCATGTATAAAATTAACACACACAACATAAGTGGTGTGAGAAACTAGGACGTTGTACAATGGGTCATTTCGACCTCCGGGTACTGTACTTGTCTTAATTGACAAGTACACGTCCTCTAACCTAACCTAACCTTATAGCTTCTATACTTTCATGCTTATGTTCAGCCTCCTAACCAGTCAGTCAGTCTTGTTTGAAGACGCTGTGTGTTTGAAGAGAGTAATCGTGGTGTCGTGTTCTCCGTTATAAAGATCTGTCGTATAATTGCTTAGTGATTGTTATTGTTTATGCAAAGGGTGTAAACATTGTCGTTCGGAGTCGACTTTAAACTGTAGGTCCCTCTACTCATGGTTAAAATTAACACACACAACATAAGTAGTGTAAGAAACAAGGTCGTAATCCTGACTGAAGGGTTGTAATGACCAATTATTTATGTAAAGGGTGTAAACAGAGGACTAACAAACAAAGGCACCCAGAATTGTGCGAATAATAAAGAATTTTAATTAAAACTAAACACCAAATTTATTTTTATTTTATTTGCAATCTATGAGCTTATATTTTAAAAGTTTTTTAAAAGGTGATAACGTAACAGTATATTCAGATCATTTTGGAATAGCTATAGCATCTATACTTCTATGCTACTATGTTGGTCAGCCAGTTTCTTTGCTTACAAAGTTGTTGTAGATGTATAGATCTAAAGGCGGTTATTATCATGATCGCTACCGCTCTCAAATTGGTTTCGATGATTCCTTTTCTACAAAGTCAGTGTCTCTCACAACAGCCAGTGTTTCACAACAGCCAGTGTTTCACAGCAGCCTGTGTCTCACAACAGACAGTGTCTCACAACAGCCAGTGTTTCACAACAGCCAGTGTCTCACTAAATGATACAAATCTAGGCGAAAAGAAAGTGGCATGATTTTCCTTCAGACCTGTGTTTACTCTGTGGTATGTACAAGTGCTCATGTATTTTGTCGGGATCCGATTTCCTCACAACATTATTCAGTGCTGGCGTAACTGTAAATACAAATGCAACAATGTCTTATTGTAGCTCCCTTTTTGAAACTAAAAATAGACAAACAGAACCAAGGCAATTAATATGGTATACCCTTGCGAGGTACTTGTCGATCTAAATTTGTCTCGGCATATTCGCAAATGATTGGGGGGGCCCAAGAAATACAATATTTTGGCAACATTTCAATATGCAGGCGGAGTTTTTTTTTCGTGTTTTTGATTGCATTGCAGTGTGTCTGTGAGTGGTCTGGGGTCCCACGCAAAAGTAAATGGCCATGATTTAATCTGCTAAGTATTCTAAGGTCTTTACCCATATGTTTACATGCCTTATTCCAATTTTAATTATAAAAAAAATTAAATTTTTTTCAGTTTTTGTTTTTGTTTCATTGTTTTTTCCAATTTATTCATTTAAACCATAAACGAGTATTAAATTTTCAGTTGTTTTTCATTATCTTTATTACTTACAAAACAAAATATGAACAAAAAATATACAAAAAAGGACATTCTAAAACAATAGCTTCAGTTTTCGTGTTTTTGTTTTTGTTTTCTTATTTGTGACTGTCAATTTTGGGTGACTGACGACATTTTTTTTCTTTTTTTTTTGATTCTGATTTTTTTTTCTTAATCTTTAGCGCAACAACAGCATTCTGTTTCAGATCGATGTTATTGAGTTCATGCATGCTGTTGTTGTTTTTGATGTTGTTGCTGTTGTTGTTGTTAATAAAATCATGTCTTTTACGCTTAATTTACAATTTTTAAAAAAAAATAAAAAGAAAGAAGAAAATCAACATGAATAGCAGCTTAGAAGCATTTACGGTGGACAATGCCAGGGCCGGATTCATCGTATTCCTGTTTGGAGATCCACATCTGTTGGAAGGTGGACAAGGAGGCCAAGATGGAGCCACCAATCCAGACGGAGTATTTTCTTTCAGGTGGAGCAATGATCTTAATCTTAATGGTTGAGGGAGCCAAGGCAGTGATTTCCTTTTGCATACGATCAGCAATACCTAAAGGCACACAAATAGACCAAGTTAAACACAGCAGCCTTAGAACAAAGCTGAAGCACAAGTGCATACTTACCAGGATACATGGTGGTGCCACCAGACAAGACATTGTTGGCATACAAATCCTTTCTGATATCAACATCGCACTTCATGATGGACTGGTAGACAGTTTCATGGATACCGCAAGATTCCATACCCAAGAATGAGGGCTGGAAGAGAGCTTCAGGCGAACGGAAACGTTCATTGCCAATGGTGATGACCTGACCATCAGGCAATTCATAGGATTTCTCCAATGAAGTGGAGGCAGCAGCAGTAGCCATTTCCTGCTCAAAGTCCAATGCAACATAGCACAACTTTTCCTTAATATCGCGTACAATTTCACGCTCAGCAGTGGTAGTGAATGAGTAACCTCTTTCGGTCAAGATCTTCATCAAGTAGTCAGTCAAATCGCGACCAGCCAAATCCAAACGGAGAATGGCATGTGGCAAGGCATAACCTTCATAGATGGGTACAGTGTGTGAGACACCATCACCAGAGTCCAAGACAATACCAGTGGTACGACCGGAGGCATACAAAGACAATACAGCCTGAATGGCCACATACATGGCGGGCGAGTTGAAAGTCTCAAACATGATTTGAGTCATCTTCTCACGATTGGCCTTGGGATTCAAGGGAGCCTCAGTCAATAAGACGGGATGTTCTTCAGGGGCCACACGCAATTCATTGTAGAAGGTGTGATGCCATACTTTTTCCATATCATCCCAGTTGGTGATGATACCGTGTTCAATGGGATATTTCAATGTGAGAATACCACGTTTGCTTTGGGCTTCATCACCTACGTAGCAATCCTTTTGACCCATACCGACCATCACACCTTGATGGCGTGGACGGCCTACAATGGATGGAAAGACGGCACGTGGGGCATCATCACCAGCGAAACCAGCCTTGCACATACCGGATCCATTGTCTACGACAAGAGCGGAGGGTTCATCGTCACACATTTTGGCGTTTGTTTAAAGTACTAAAGGAAAGGATACAACAGAAAACAAAACAAAGATACGCGTATTATTATTATCTTAAAAAGGATATCAACTGTAAGTGATTTTGATTTCAATTTTAATTTGAATTTTTTATAATCCACTTGAGTCCGTTCCGTTCCTTTTTTTTTGTAACACTTACACTGAGTACTGACACTTGAATAAAGATTTGAACAACGGAACAACCGGATGGTATGTTAATGCGAATGTTGCAGCGACCAGAGTGATTCTAGTTGAAACAGATCAACGTCTTTTTAAATCAACGTGATTCCCTTCATATTTTTCACATTCACTCACTTACACTCACGCTCACTTACACTTATGCATTGTGGGTATGTGTATGTGTGCATATGTGTGATCTCGGCACTATTAATAACAATAAACACGTAGAAGAAGAAGTAGAAGAAGAAATTTATTTTCAAATCATTTTTCAAAGAGAAGAGAATTTGACAAGAATGGAGAGTCATCATCTGCCACAAAGTAATGACAACCACAGAGTCAATGCAACGTGGTGGATCAGGGGTGGTGTGGTAGGGCTACTAAAGGGGTGTTGGATCGCTGAGATTTTAAGAACTGTAGGCGCAGGACAAATACCATACAAAATAACAACAACAACAACTATAATCACGATATTATTGTGCTAAAATTATACGGAAAACATGAATATTTTGTTTTTCTGTTGTTGTTGTTTTTGTATAAAAACTCATACAAATTTCGTTGCAACAATGCATTGTTCTCGAATGCAAGACAATGGTGTGTTGATCGTATAAAACAATGAAATTTTTACTCAAGAATTACCAAAGATGGTATGGCCCAAACAGCCAAAAAAATCTTTTTTCATTTTTATTATATTATGTTGCTACACATTTGTTGCGTTCAACAAACAGTGGATACCATACATCATATACTCATTTAAATCATTTGCAATTTTTTGAACTTTTTTAAAATTTTTTTCTACAAATTATTTCTCATTCAGCAAACTAAACAGAGTTGTTAAGGATTAAATTGGATTTCACATCAAATGAAGAAATTTTTGTAATCCGAACAAAACAATAATTGCGATTATGCCTCTGAATTTGATTTCTAATATTAAAAAAGACAAGGAACAGTTGAAAATAATATCGGGCAGAATGTGTGACAACAATCACAATTCGTCCACCTAGTTCAAGTCATATAGGCACTGATTAATATGTCACTGAGTAACTGTGCTTTGACAGCTTTTAATTAAAAACTGATAGAAATAGTGAAGCTTACAGTACGCGTTCTTGTTTTACTCCATATTGACATCAAACTACTCGCTATCAGTGTCTTGCACTCGTGCATTTTAACGATCATGAACTTAAAGTAAAGCAATTGAAAAGTTCAGGTGGAATGTTATCTGGTTTGATTAATCGTTCTTTAATTTTGTTATTGCGTTTATGGATCTTATCTGGGAAGGATTTGTTTGTACATTGCTTCTAGGCATTCTTCTTAATTTTGTCTCTATGAGTGCTTTCATTTCAAATTGTTGATATTGGAGTTGTTCAATTACTTTAAAAGCAGAAGCTTGTATTGTGTCTATACCATCTCTTCTTTTTTCGAGCAAAATCAGGTAGATTCCAATTGAAAAAGAGACTTGAATTGATTTCAATCTCTGCTCTCAGTTCTCTTCTGCTCTAAGTTTTCTGAAATTAGGCTACGGTAGCACTCTAGAACAGCTATTGCTTTTAGGATTTTTAAAGCGCTTAAATTACAATGCCTCTTAACATTCATAGGCGTATACAATTATTCCTATTAAGCAATTTTTCTTAATTCTAAACTGTCTTCCTATTCGTTTAGCAGTCGTTCCAATGCTACTTACATGTTGCTTGGCATGCTACTCCTCTATTTTGTACGAAATCTTTACAATTACCGTCTTATTCTTCTTTCTGACCTATTTCCAATACCATGACTGACGAACGTCGAACACAAAAAGCGGGAGAGCGTTTGCTCAGTCCCAATCGGATTCCAGTGGCCCATAGAACTTGAAGTGTTTAGAGCAGCATGTTATCAATTTTTAGAAGGAGTTGCTTAAAATTGCTGCATGAAAGCCACTAGTGTCGTAGAAGAAATTATTTCCAAACTTTATACCATGTGCTAATGGATAACTTGAAAGTCCAAGGAGGAAATGCAGTAACAGGCCAAAGAAAAAAATGTCTGCAAAAATGGTAATGAAAATAAAATTCAAATGAATGATTAACCTTTAAAAGAATTATTCAAATCCAAGATAACCTCATAACGTAATTATGAATTGAACCAGTGTTAGCAGGAGCTACACAAATGAAGACGAAAATGTATCATACGTTGACGAATATCAAATTCTATATCTGGATTGTAGATAAAGCAATGATGGTGATGCATATTATTAAAGCTGTCAACTAATCACAAAAATTAGTAAGGAAATCTGCAAGTACATTATGAGTAAGACTGAAAAAGCAGTCAAGGAGCTCATCATAGCGTGAATCTTATAGGAATTTCGTGAAATAGGGTAAAGGAGGTGCATGTAGTTACTGCCAGGGGCAATTCGGGGTTGAATTGGGATCTTTAAGAGCTTCTGGCTTCCAATATGCAATATCCCGTAATTAAAAGTCGTGTTCGACAACATAATTGCTGCGCTGATGATGTAATCATATCGTATTTACTTTGAGCATCGTGGATTATGATATTGAAACGATACTCTTGACTGACCAATTTACACCAGATTCAGTTTATCCTGCAGGCCGAATCAGGCAGTATGCAGATTGCGAGCAATTGAGAATATAGCTGCAGGCATCGAGAAAACTTATTGTAGTGTTCGTAATCTTATCAGTAGGGTGTAGGCTTAGTTAACGTGAGGCCGCCCATCAAATCCCAGGTCAGACATCTTCAACAAAAACGAAATATGAAAATATTATTTCTTTGACGCCAGCAGATTTCTGAGGCTAAATAAAATTGTAATGAAGTGTTTCTCAATCATCTATCCTTCAGGGTCGATTTTAAATTGTAGGCCGCGCCACTGATGTATAAAATTAATACACACAACATAGGTGGTGTGAGAAGCTTGGTCACAATCAGAAGCGTTGTAATGAGCAATTATGTATGTAATCTAAAGACACATCATCTTTCTGACCGAAGTAAGCTTTCTTCTGTAAGCTATAAAATGATTAACATATAGCAACAGCCTATAGTCCATAGGATTTACTTTTGAACCCCCAGTATTTATAAACGAATACTTAGAATATGGTATTTACTTCAGTAAAAGTTTAGTAAAGACAACTAACAATAGGAAGCATTTGAAGTGGCCGTCTTTTAAGGGCACTAAAGAACATGAAGCCGTAGGCCACGGTTCGAACCCCAGTTCAGACATCAAAACGAAATATGAAAAAATATTTCTTCGGTGACTTCCTCTCAGCAGAACAAAAATTCTGAAAGTAAATAACAATTGCCATGAAAAGTTTCGCAAAAATCTGTCTTTCGAAGTCGACTTTAAACTGTAAGTCCCGCCACTCATGTATAAAATTTACACACACTACATAAGTGGTTGAAGTCGCCGTAGTCTAGTATGTAGAGTGTTGTCTTATTAGACGTAAGGCTGAGGTTCAAGCCCCAGGTCAGACATCTAAACGAAATATAAAAAAAATATTTCTTCGGCAACTTCCTCTCAGCAGATTTCTGGCAAAAAATCCGAGAGTAAATAAAATTGCCATGAAAAGTTTCTTACAAACAGTCGTTCGGAAGGTACCTCCACTCATGTATAAAATTAACACACACAACATGAGTGGTGTGAGAAGTTAGGCCGTAATTCTGACTGAATGCCAGTTGTGCATGTATGTATGTATGTATTGAGAAAGGTAGCTGATAATAGGAAGATATGAGCATAATACATCATAATACTGTCGGATATATTTGAGAAGATTTGTGTCTATTGCAGCACATCGCTAAGTCGGTCAGGATAATTTATTCTTTCACTAACACAAGTTTAGCTGACACCCTCTCAAGTGCTATAGGTTACATAAGATTAAATTCACAACCATATTAAATCTAGGTTAGACAACGTGTACTTGTCAAATGAAACAAGTACAGTACCCGGAGGTCAAATTGACCCATTGGACCTAAAAAAATGTATATAAATAACGCGATCGTAAGTTACGAATCTTTCGTTCATTTTTATTTCAGAAATACTTTATTGCATAAACATTTTCATTTTAATTTAAAGAAATCAAACTAAACAAAGGGAATCAATAAAAAAGCAGAAACACTAGAACTAATATTCCATTTATTTTGAAAGAAAACTCATGTAAATCTTTGTTAGATCAATGTGACTTTGCTATAATGACTTCATCTCAAATTAATTTGTTTATCATAATGAATCCGTGACAAATACGATAAATTTCAATATAATTTAGGAGGGTACTGCTACTTGATATTTTTAATTCAGAATAAAAGAACATTCGGGAAAGATATACGATATAATAAATGCAGAATAGTAAATAAATATTAAATGCTGAGGGGAAATTTGTTTAAGTCTTTAGATCCATTTCTAATTATTCATATTTGCTTCCCGCTGTCTAATAAATATTTTCAATACAATTTCTTTGTGCTTCTTATTGGCCACAAGCATGCAACATATTCTCATCATAACCCCACATAAGGTGTGTTAAAAATTCTTTTCTTTTGTTACCTGTTGAGAGGAAAACAATTTCATTCAACAATCAAACATCATAAACGAATATTACCAAATTTGCACATTTGTTTTATTTTGAGAATGAAAAATTAATTTTGTTCGGTTGCCAAGAGATTTCAATTTTATTTTTGTTTGAATATTTTATAACAAAATTAAAATATAATAAAAAACCAAGCATATTAGATAATAAAATAGATTATAACCGCATAATATGTATATGATATATACATACATACTTATATACAACAAACAATAGATATGATCTAAAATAGTCTATGTTGTCTAATTAAAATTTTTTTACTTATATTTGCCACACAATACATCGCACATCTGCAATGTGCAACATACATAATAAATGCGATAAAAATAACATGATAGAGGGCTTTTTAAGAAGTGCCATTATTTCCTTTGCCTACTACTAATACTACTCGGCTACTGTAAGAAAACAACAACAAAACACGACAGCGAATTCGACAACAAACATGACAAAAAAAAAATTATTTTTAAATTTTTCTTTTCGGAAGATACGTACGATATTACAAAACATTTGAGAAATGATTTCAGATTTCAGATTTCAGATTTCAATTGTTCTGTTGTTGGTAATTAAATTTCTTTCTTTGACGACAAAATGAATCCCATGAAAAACCTTATAGTGGAACGATGACAGTTGGCGATGCAGCAGGGAGTATTCTATTAGGGCAAGGAAGATTCATTGGAAAGGTTAGGTTAGGTTAGGTTAGAGGACGAGTACTTGTCAATTAGGACACGTACAGTACCCGGAGGTCGAATTGACCCATTGTACAACGTCCTAGTTTCTCACACCACTTATGTTGTGTGTGTTAATTTTATACATGAGTGGTGGGACCTACAGTTTAAAGTCGCCTCCGAACGATAGATTTTTATTTATTGATTTTTAATTATTGAGAATATTCATTGGAAATGATCCACTCATTTTACGGGAAAGCTCAGTTTCTTTGGCAACAACGGTTAAATCAACCATGGTCTTTAAGAATTCCTACACAATTTGTTTGTATCCTTACCAGAGATCAGCAATGAATCGTTTTTTCGCTACTCATAAGCACTCATGAAATTTTGAATATAAGTGCGTCAAGAGTATTGAAATTTAACTTCACTACTCTGATTCATTAATACTCACTACAACATTGATTTATAAGTACAGGTTGCAATGAGTATCCGTACAACGTTGACATCAAACTCATACCATTCGAAATATGTTTGATTCATAAGTCTACTCATCATTTAGATTCATAACTTTAGAAAAATACTCTTATAATGCTTAAAAATGATACGAGTGATTCGAATCATTCATCTAAATTTACAGTCTTAGCTTCTTCTACACAACCTTTTAGTAAGTATTTTAGTATTTTAGTGTTCGTACGCAATTCATACTTCGTGTATATCTTCAGTTACGGAGAGTTGAAATCAGCAACATCATACGTGTTGTCAAGTATGAAGTACAATGAGTACTTCAACTTTGAATATGAGAGTAGAGGTTCCATGATATCAAAATAAGTATGAATGCGTATAAGTATCAGAAATTATGAGTATGATTCGATTCTACTCATCTTTTTGAATACTCATTGCTGATCTCTGATCCTTACCAGAAACCATATACAATAGCATAAGCGCTGCTAGTACACAAAGGGAGAATCGAAAAAAAGGAGAGGGGTCTGCTGGACACGTATGGATTAGCAAAGCATAGACTCACTTCTATCCTTAAATCGCACTACTCTCACAAGCCCGTGTCCTTTTGGTATGTATTCCGAGACACTTGATGTTATGGCAAGTGACTCCTGCAGAAGGCTGTCTTTCACCTCATGTGAGTGTCCTGCTCTTGTCGTAAAAAGAAGGAGGTTCTTGGTCTCTCACTTTCCGACATTCCTCTAATATAAAGTTTACTGCAATACCTATATACATACATACATAATTGGTCATTACAATCATTTAGTCGGGATTACCATCTAGTTTCTCACACCACTTATGTTGTGTGTGATAATTTTTATATATGAGTGGCGGGAACTACATTTTAAAGTCGTTTCTGAACGACGGATTTTTTGAGTAATTCTTTCATGGTTTTTTATTTCACTCTCACATTTCTTCCAAAAATCTTCTGGAAGAAGGTTGCTGAAGAAAAATTTTTTTATATTTCGTTTAGTTGTAGATGTCTGATCTGGGGTTTGAACCAAGGCCTCATGTCTGATAAGCCAACACACCACCTACTAGACCACGGTGACTTCAATAGCATGAATTATTTTGGAATCGGATGTGTTTGATTCCTGGATTTACTACTGATTGTGGTATCAAATGGGATTAAATGCGGGTTTAAGTGGGATCTCTTTCTTCAAGGCGAGTTCCGTCACCCTACCTATCCTAACGTTCATGCCCAAATCGTATGTGCTAATGGTTATGACATCCCTTTTGAAAGGGCTTTCGATTTTGGTTTAATAACACAAATAACAGTGAGATTCAATTATGACGTTCTCTACAACTCGTAGAGAAAATTATCCAATTACTCACTGGGGAAGAATCACTATTATATGAGAAGCTCAGATGTGTGACTATCCCCTTAGATTCCTGTGACTAGTGAGATAGAAATTCATGGAGCATGGAGAGGTATGTTGTACATTTTTACTTGGAGTAAAGCAGTCATTAGACTTCTAGAGAAATGCGTACAGTATTGAAAAATGCCGGGCTCTCGGAGGATAACTTGTATCCTCATGTTATCTGCGACACTAAAAGGCAGTAGAACAACTAAATCGGATGAATTAAGCCGTAAGAGTAGCATCTCTACCTAGAAAACCAACAAAATTATCGCACTCCGGCTGTACTCCGACTATATACATGGCAAGGAAAGATGAGGAAATTTAGCTACACGTAGCGAGATCAAAAAAATATGGTCCCGTATGGGTATTTCTATCACACGATATACATTTAGGTTAGCGGGCGGCTCGCGGTTCCCAAACAAGTTCACGCGGTGGCTCATATGGCCCAGTGGCTCGCTTGTCTTGGTGGGTCCGGATGAAACCAGCCCTTGGTGGCACTTTCGACACCATGCCCAGATCTTCAAACGTTCTGTCAGCCATAAACGTCTGTCCTGAAGTGCAGATCACTCGCATTAAATGTGTTGTATGATGCCGTTTTCTACACATCATGGCAGATGCTGCAGTAATCCTGGTGGGGCAGATCTAGCTTGTCACCGGAACTGCCAATAGCGCAATCTATTTATAATTTATCTTAGAAACTTTATATCCATCATAACAAAGAGCTCACTAAAGGCTAAGAATATCCTAAAACGATTGCTGTAGAAGCAGTAATAAGGAGAATAAAGAGACACTCAATGCTTTCTTTGTTTTTAGCTAGTACTTGGGGACCAGGAACGAAGATTGTTTGCCTACAATTATCGTCTGAACTTAAGTGGCCACAGGTACCTTTGATGAAATATATATCCTTGTAAACGAAAAAAAAAATAGCTGAGCCAGGAATTATAGGCATACAGTACAGTATGCATGTGCTAAGGGCACAACGGGACATTAGGAAGGACCCTAACAGGCCGTGTTTAATTGTTACGTTTTTACCTTTTAAAAACGTTTTAAATATGAGCTCCTAGATTGCAAATAAGATAAAAATAAATTTGTTTGGTTTTAATTAAAACTCTTTATTATTCGCACAGTTCTGTGTGCCACTGTTCACAACTTGATGTAGACAACAACAATTGCTTTTCTTTGTTATTCCTCTCTTTACACCCTTTGCATAAACATAAACAATTACAAGACCATTATATGTAAGCGAGATCTTCAAACCACAATTACTCTCTTCAAACAAAACACACAGCGTCTTTACACAAGACTAACTGAACTTCACTAATTTCACTAAATTATAGGCATGTAGTACAGTAGGCATGTGCTAATGACACAGCGGGACTTTAGATAGGACCCCACAAGCATGTTTAACGCAACCGCCGATTTAGCTTAACTTAGCCTTGTTGGATGAAGTCGCCATAGCCCGGTTTCCTATCCCAGGTCAGGCATCAAAACGAAATATGAAAAAAAAATATTTCTTCGACGATTTCCTCTTAGCAGATTTCTGCCAAAAACTCTGAGAGTAAATAAACCTGCCATGAAAAAGGTTCTCAAAAATGTGGCGTTTGGAGTCGACGCTAAACTGTAGGTCCCCACACACCCGTAATCCTGACTGAAGGGTTGTAATGGCCAATTATGTATGTATGTGTGTAGCCTTGTTGGATACTGTAAATGCGAAAATTTATTGCACGTGCTATATAGAAAAGATGTTTACCGTTATGATTACTTCTAAATTCATTCATTAAGTTTAGATAGGCCGCTGAGTATGCTGGTTGGATATGCTGTAACTTGTCTTATGTAGTAACTGACAGTTAAACTCACTTTTATAGATGATCTTTTAACTTTAATTGTAAATTAAAAAAGGCAACCTACACTCAAAGTTAGAGAGCCCTTAGTTATATAGGATTTCATTTAAAATTAAAAATAATTGGAAGTGCTCATATTTATATGACAGCGACTGTATATAAAAATCCATTGCAATCAGAATTCATTATTATTTGAAAAACTCAAGAATAAAAATACGAAAAAAAGAAAAAATTTAAAAAAAATCTTTTCATTTCAGGCACATCATTCAGATGAACTTGTTTCACATGATGCCAAAAATGATGTGTATGATCATAATGTTGTTGCCACAAAAACTTTGTCTCTCGCTCTCTCTCTCTCTCTTTCTCTCCATCTCTCTCGTGATATTTATTTGCGTACTAATGATCAGCAGCAATTGTGGTTTGTTGCTATAAAAATTGCTCCATTGAGTTGACAAGTGGCCGCATAGTTATTTATAAAAACCAAAGGAGAAGTGTTTACACTACAATGATGGCCTCCCTGTTGCATGCTACATAGCATAAGAAAACCACCAACAAGAACAACAACAACCATAACTGTAAACAAATTTAACACAATTATTTTCGCTTGACAATGCATTTTTCAGAAAAAACAATTTGAAACGTAAAGAATTTTTCTTCGTTTTTGAATTTAGAAATGAAATGTTGTTGCATCGTACGTTTAGCAGAAGAATGCTTGTGTCGTTTAATAAAGTGTTTAAAATTTGTACACGATAAATCATTTCGTACATACACTGTCATATTTAAAATACTAATTTGTCTTGAAGATTATTATAAGTCGCAGAGGAGGCAAAAAATATTCGAAAAATAGCGAGAAATAGTTTTCAAATGGAAAATAATTTTTGAAATAAATTTTTGAATTGTTTTCCTTCTGTCTATTGCACATTTAATTCTGATTGACATTAAGATGTGAAAATAATTACATGGTCTTTAATGAGATTTTTGGAAACAATGAATGAAAAATAATACAAATTAAGTGACTTTTTTCTCTATGTGGGCTTTAAAGGATTTCTAATGCGAGGGTGTTAAAGTGTAAAATAAATTTAGAAAAAAACGAAATAAATGGCGCGGTCAATAGTTTAATAAGAAAAATTAAAGACTTACTCTGTGATAACATTTTTTTTAAAATTCAATTGCTTGACATCTGCGATCGCCACACACATGGCTTATTGTCGGCTCCTACATAAACTCCCGCTGTGTCCTTAGCCCATGCCTACAGTACTGCACGTCTATAATTCCTGGCTCAGCCATTTTGTTTCTTTTACGTGGATATATATTTCATCAAAGGCACCTGTGGCTACGTAAGTTCAGATGATAATTGCATCCAAACAATCTTCGTCTCTGGTCGCCTAGTACTGGACAAAGACAAATAAAGATTTAAGTGTCCGTTTATTCTTGCTATTACAGCTTCTACAGAAATCGTTTTATGATATTCTTAGCCTTTAGTCAGCTCTTTGTTATAATGGATATAAGGTTTCTAAGGTATATTATAAATAGAAAGCGCTATTGGCAGTTCCGCTGACAAGCTCAATCTGCCCCATCAGGATTACTGTAGAAGCTGCCATGATGTGTAGAAAACGGTATCGTACAACACCTTTTATCGAGTGACCTACACTTCAGAAAAGACGTCATCGGTTTATGGCAGACAGAACGTTTGAATATCGGGGCATGAAGGCGAACAACGCCGTTAAGGGCTGTGAAAGGCAAGCTACTCGTGGGAAACTGATGCTTTTGGAAACATGGGCTTGTATTATGTATTGTATTGCGATCATATTTTGACTTGATTTTATTTGGAATGTAAAAAATATTTTTCGGGTTAAAAAAACAAGAACACAACATTTCGATTAAACCTGCTTAATAGTGGAAAGACAATGTCATTTAAATGACCACCTCTTAATGAGTTGAGGCACTCGATTACTTTTTTGCACATCTCATCCAATATTTCGATGATAGTTTGACGAGTGTTGATTTTAAAATGCTCCAATGCTTGTTTATTGTGCGCGTAGCACAATTCTTCAAAAACAAATCTAACAACGTCAAATCGTAAGATCTTGGTGGTCAATGTTAGTCGCCAAAAACGTGAAATAATTTTTGTAGACAATTTTCTGGCAAATAAAACTGAAATTGGTGAGGTTATGAGGCTAGTGGCGTTGTTCGTTTAAAACCACAAATCGTCCACTTCATAATTTAAAATTTGAGGTCGAAAAAGGTTAATTATTATATAGCCCTACATACATACACAATTGTATTGTGTAGCTTCTCACACCACATATATTGTGCGTGTTAATTTTGTACATGGGTGGCGGTACTTACAGTTTCAAGTCAATTCCAAACGTCAGATTTTATTTTATTTTTTTTTTTTTTTTGAGAAACTTTGCATTGGCAATTGTTTATTTATTCTCAGAGTTTTTGCCAGAAATATAATGAGAGATGTTTGACCAAATAAGCCAACACACTACCTACTAGACCACGGCGATTACATAGCCATAGTGATCCAAATTAATGACAGTGGTTCTCCTAGGGTCCTTCTCGAATAATATTAAAATGCTCACCATACAGGCATTTGTTCCGGATGCATTATTGTTTCTCCAGAGACACTTCTATGGTTTCCAAAACCCACATGCGACAATTTTTTTAGTTGGTATAACTACCGACTAAGAAATAATCTTCAAAGCTGAACGAAATTTTGTTTATAAAATCGGCATTGAAAACCTGTTGCTTTGGCATCCTATCAGCATATCTACGGCACTATAAATAGTTGTAATTGATGAATGAGTTGAGCTTTATATAGACAGACATTGAAATCTAAATGAAAAATATGCCCTAGTATGACTCAAGATAAGGAAATTTGCTTGGAATGCAGTGGAAACAACCAATTCGGATTATCCGCCTCAATTTCTCCAACAGAAGAAAAAATTGCTGTAAGGTCCTAAGCGAATCTATAAAGTTTCTGGTCTCTTTCTCAAATATCTTGATAGTTTTATGAAATAGTCATTTGTGACATAAGTTCTGTGAATAAATTCTCGGCACATGAGAGATTTTCGACTCTGCTTTTCATGGGCTAAACAATGATAGAGAAAATGTTCTATGGTCTCCGATTCTTCTGCGTTCTTACAGTTTCTGGAGAAAGTGTTATTCGCGTTCGTTATAACTATTATGGGTTTTAATTACAGTCTTTTAGGACTACAGCATGAATTTTGATTAAGTCAAAAGCAAATTTTGTTCTACACGTATCCATAGTGGGTCACGTTTGTCTCTGGTGTCTGTACAAGGAAGTTCGTAATCACATTTTTTCCTTTCAAACGAATTGAGTTCCTGAAAGATCGTTTATTTGTTCCTCTGCAACGGAATGTCAAATACACGTTTGATTTGTTCAAATGTGTTTGTTATATCAGCCATTTCACGATCTCGGCTTTATTGTTACCTTTAATGTCGCCTATACAGGAGCCCATTGAAGTAGCCGTAGTCTAGTAGGCAGTGTGTTAGCTTATTAGACGTAAGGCCGAGGTTCAAACCCCAGGTCAGACATCAAAACGAAATATGAACAAATATTTCTTCGGCGACTTTCTCTCAGCAGATTCCTGGCAAAAACTCTGAGAGTAAATAAAATTGCCATGAAAAGTTTCTTAAAAATCTGTCGTTCGGAATCGACTTTAAACTGTAGGTCCCGCCACTCATGTATAAAAAATGAACACACACAACATAAGTGGTGTGAGAAACTAGGCCGCAATTCTGACTAAAGGGTTGTAATGGCCAATTATGTATGTATACAGGAGCCCATACTCTCGCTAACTCCTGCAGCGACTCTAGGCAATTTTAGACAATTTAAAATCTAGGGATCTAATGGCCGATTTACTGTCCGGAAATATTCAATATACTCTGTTAAAGCTGCAGTCTTTATTAAGTTGGTCTCCTCTCCTTCAATCTGCATATCCCACGTACTTAAGGTTGAAGTACTATAGCAACAGCGAGACTACACTACCATCTGATGTTTTTCGTATAGCGACCTGAAAAGTACACTTAAATTGGATTCAATAAATCTGCATTTTAGTAGTTTACCAACAAAGGCAACACCAGCAGGATTGGTATCCAATTGCCTTACCCTTTATATCAAGTAAAAAATCAGTCAAAGTATATATTTGCAATATATGTATATGTATGTATACAAATAATTTCGTTAGATTTGCTTTTTGTTTAGGCGTTTTGTGTCCTGATCAGAGATATGACCAACTATTTCCATGCATCTTAAGAATGAATGAGGAATTAAGGCAATCTAATAAGCTGTACAGTTTAAAGATACCTGAGATATACGTAATTATGTCCTGATGTTGATCAAAGACCAAGGCATGAGGATATTTATGTTCATCTGCCAGTAGATTTAAAGAAATGGAAGATCTTCACTACCCATCCAATGACGTCAAGGATATAGCTTCGTTTATCAAACTTTCGGGCTCGTTTTCCAGCGTGGGGTAGTTGTGCTTGTTAATGTGCAGCCTTTGAGCTGACCAATTGCTTCCCTAGTTTGGTGGAACTCGGTCAGTACAGGGACTGCGTTTACGTGTGGCCTTACAACGGGCCGCTATGGGTGCTAAAGTGAGCTTTTGGTGTCAAAGCTACCACTCCAACCTACCTATCTACCAACTGCCCATATAATGGCATCATATCTGCGATCATACATACATACGAGTACATACATAATTGGCCATTACAACCCTTCAGTCAGGATTACGACCTAGATTCTCACACCACTTGTGTTGTGTGTGTTAATTTTATACGTGAGTGGCGGGTCCTACAGTTTAACGTCGACTTCGAACGACAGATTTTTGAGAAACTTTTTCATGGCAGGTTTATTTACTCTCAGAGTTTTTGCCAATACATCACATGCATCTGTGTTTGGGTTCTAGGGTATCTACGTGGTGAGTTCTTGACAGCCAAAGAAATGCATTTCGAAGAGTGCATCCCATGTGTCTTTACTATGCATGCATCTGCGCTTGTGTCACAGTGAATTGATACGCTGAGTTAGTTCTTGGCGGCCAGGGAAATGTGGCTCGAAGAGTACATCCATATTGCCTGAATCCATCTGAATTCTTTGTATAAATACAGTTGAGATATTTGTGCATTCTTGTCTGCCATGGAACAATAGTCTGGAGTAGAATAATCGTGTTCAAAAAAATTCAAAAGCAGTTCGTAGATGAAATCATAGCGTTTATATTTTGAGGTGTACATCGGTCATTGCGCAAATATGAAACCTGATCTGCACATCATTTTCCGGTACGGTTCAGTAAAAGTGCCTCAAATGAAATATTTCTATTCCTGTACCTATTAGACGACTAGATTTTTGTGTTTTTATGATCAATTTGTGTTGCTTTGTGAATTCCTTAAGCTTGGCTTGGCGACATATCATTTCTTTCAAATTTCTTGAAAAGTTTGAAGATTTGGGCGAAGAAGAGTAGTGGATTAGCAAAAAAAAAGTTTTTTTTTTGGAAATTTGAAAATTTTAAATTCTTATTAAATGCCACACAATCATTAAAGATATCGAGATATTGGCAGGCTTTGTATTAAGTATTTGGAATTTGGTTTCGTACGTTAATACTGAATTATTCGTGTGTATTTTTACTAATAATTGCGCCACGCACCGGTGACTTTTATTTGTTTAATTCGAGAAAATATTAACGATGCCGTTAAAAACAAAAAAAAAAAAAAATAAAGTGGGGGTAAGGTGGCCACCTTTTTAGCTTTTTTTTCGTTTTTTCTTTTTGTCTATTACAGTACAATGATGGTGAAGTGGGTATCCAAAAAATAAAACTGGTGGGCTACTCACATGCCGCACCAATGAAATATTGCCTTAAATGGCTAAAGTATCCTCTGTTAAAACTGTTTTTTTCAGAATGTCTGTTCATTTTGGCTATTTTTCGCAAACATACATAGATTTTTATGGATGAAATTAAAAAAACGTAAGTGTGTTAGTGTTTGTTTAAAATAATGTTTTTCATGTAATTGTATGCGTGGCTACTGCTGCATTTTAAATTAGTGGCTACATATGCATGCACACATACATACGTACATACATATTTTTATTTATTTAGGTGTGTATAATTGTGTTTATGCGTGTGTGTCTGTAGTTCTGCTGTAAATTTTTTTCCTCTTTTTTTTGGTGAATATTTTGTTTTAGTTTTATTAGGTTCGGTTTTTTTCGTAAATTTTTTTTCGATTTTTTTTTTCGTATTTAAATAAGCCCATGTGCGTGTGCATTAAATGCTAGCCATACCTACTCCTTTCCCAAAAATTTGTAGCAGCAATATTGACCGAAAAAAAGGCCTTAACATTGGAGGGCGGAGTTTTGCCAGTTTTATTTTGTATACGCGCTCGCAAAACATGCATTCACATTCATACCGCTTTTTACCCATACGCACACACACACAAATCCACGCACTCAAAAGTGTGCATAAATATATTATATTTCCGTTGTTATTCAACTTTCTCCGCTCTCCTCTCTCCGCTCTTCCTTTATTCTTCATTTGAATATTGCATTGCAATTTTTTTCTTTTTTTCTGTCGTTTTTTTTTAATTTTTTTCAGACGTAAATAAAATAAAAAAACCTTTGTTTTGTTTTAATTTTTATTTTTGTTTGTTTGAAATAAAATAAAATTTTTTTTTATTTTTTTGGTGCATGGCCACCTTTACTTCCTCTCCACCCATTTGCTGAGGAGTCAGAAAAGTGCACACAAAAATATGCAAAAAAAAGGTGTTCACATGTGAAATGCATTCAACAAAGTATGCCCACTGACTGACTCGCCTGCTGCCTACTAACTCGTGCCTGCCCACATTGCCTCATGCATGCTGTATGCTTGCATGTGTGTTGCAACCAAAAGGCAAACATTTATTTACAATATCGTTGTTGTTGTTGCTGTTTTCATTTCATTCACAAACCAGCTCCAGCTGACCATTAGTGTGTTGTTGTTCATCTCTGGGCTCTCACTCTGTCTCTCTGCCGAAAAGCTTTGCTTGATGTTGTGCATGTGCGGGTATTTGTGCAGTCATTGAAAAAAATTTAAAATAAAAAATCTAAATGAGTTTTTATAATTTTTTATAAATGAATGGAAAGTTTTTATCGCATTTTTTTTTCACGAAAATAAAATAAAAATTTTTGATCTCCTTTGCGGGTTGTATTGGGAGGTCCTGCACATTGGCCCACTTGAATGTTGTGGATAGAAAATAAAAATGAATCCAAAATCTATACCCAGAGATGATGGTTTGTTTTATTCAGTTTTTCGTGTGTGTATAGGAATTATGCATAAAACAGTGGCGGTGTATAGGAAATTTTCATATCAAAAAATGGAATTCGTGGCAATCACTTTATGGATGATGATGATCATAGGCCTGGCAAATAAAAATATTAAAAATTAAGCTTTATGCCGTATTAGGCGTGACGGCATAGATTTTAATATCTGTACAGTGAGATAAAGATAAGCATGGGCCGTGGTTAATCATCGTTTATCGGTTATTAAAGCCTAACTTAGCTTAAGGTACGACAGGTAGAAGAGGAGCAAAAATAGATATGTAATCTCCATTTGGACCCCATTTGCTATGATCCCATTACGTTATTCTAATGGAATGTAGTGAAGCAGCCATTCGTCTGAAATTGTCGCAATGGACAGCAACAAGGTTTAATGCAGTGGGGTAATACAATGTTGATTGATACTGTTTGTACTACAATTTACACAAATCTAGTGCTTCAAGAATTCTTCTGCAAGCAGCTGATACTATCACAGGCAGATCCATTCCCCTGCTCCTACATACATACATACATACATAATTGGTCATTACAACCCTTCAGTCAGGACTGTGACATAGTTTCTCACACCACTTATGTTGTGTGTGTTAATTTTATACGTGAGTGGCGAGACCTATAGTTAAAGTCGACTCCGAACGACAGCCTTTTCATGCCAATTTTATTTACTGCCAGAAATCTGCTGAGAGGAAGTCGCCGAAGAAATACTTTTTGTATTTTGTTTTGATGTCTGGCCTGGGACTCGAACCCTGGCCTTACGTCTAATAAGCAAACACACTACCTACTAGACTACGGTGACTTCTGCCCCTTCTAGGGGTTATTGATTACAACAGCATAGGCTGAGTGAATAGTATGGGATTAAGTTCACTTAGATATTTAAAGCTTTTTGAGAGGCTTTTTGTAGTGATAACAATTTTTGATTCGTGACATGGGCAATGCTAAAAATGTTCAACAAGGTTTGCCATTTCAAATTATTACATTTTTTTCTTAAATCATTGATGATTATTAACTTTTTTTCTCCAAAATGAAAGAATTTAACATGGTTGACGTGAAGTTTCAACAAAACAACAGTATTTACTTACTTAATTGGTCATTACAACCCTATGGACAGAATTACGATTTAGCTTCCCACATCATCTGTGATGTCTGCGTTAATTTTATACATGAGCGGAACTTTGAATTTTTGAAAAACTTTTCATGGCAATTTTATTTCATCTCAGAAATTTTGACAGAAATCTGCTGCGAGGAAGTCATCGAAAGAAATATTTTTTTCATGCTTCTTTTATTGGAGATGTCGGAGCCAGAGGGTGAACCATGGGTTCTCATCTCATGAGCCAAAACACTACGTAATAGACTACAACGACTTTATATGCTAGTTCTTTTTGCCTTTGTTGAGATATACTGAAATAATTCTGTTATGACGTATTTAAATGAAATAGTCTTTGAAAATAAAACAACAAAACAGTTTCGTTTTCGGAAAGCATTATTAACATGCTGCTTAGTTTTACTTTTTCAATTTTAAATTTTTTTTTTTCAGGAACCTATCTATTAGTGCAGCCCTTGCGCTGACCAACTTCTTCCTCTTCCCTGATTTTTTTGGTGGAACTTTTTCAGTACAGGGACTGCGTTTACCTCATGGCATTACAACAGGCCGCTAAGCAAGTTCAAGTGAGATTTTTGATATCAGAGCTATCACTCCGACCTAACCTAACATAACCTAACCCATTTATTGCTCACCAAGCAATGGACCTGCGTCAGAGAGACATGTACTGTTCTTCATATAAATGGTGATACTCACACCATAGCCTAAACATGGCCTTTCTTACCAACTTAACGGAAGCTATAAAGAACTCTAGCCCATAGGTACACATGGGTGGAGACTGAAAATTATACACAAAGAAGATGCTGGCAGTAAAGGATATTAAATACTGTCACTTGAGAACTTAAAAGGTCCTCGAAGTGTTCTTAGGGACTCAGAATTTATTGAGAGAGCTTATCTAATCAAATCCATCATAAAACTATGGAAATAGTTGAGAAACTTCAATCAGAATTTATTATTAAATGACGATAGCTGCGCTATCGCATTGCATTGAATTTTTCAAATGCAAAGCAAACCGTGGTGTGGTGTATTATGCTTTAATATTATTTTGTTATTATTATTGTAACCTAAATTACCGTTAAAATATTTTAATACACAAATTCCTACAACACATCTTAAATGCTCTGTTTTTCAATAATCTTGCAATGCAAAATAAAAACTTTCCTTTGATGAGAAATAATTTTCCCTTGAACAAGAGGCCCCTGTTTGTTTTTTCTCCCAACATTTTTAAAGTCAAACGTATGATGAATGCATAAATATTTGTCAACAGAAATTACAAAAATTCCTCATACGCCTTGAGCGCCCAAAATTAAATTCTTTCTCCTACCGTTTGATGTGCAAAACGCTACTGTACTTGCTCATACTTGTATGGGCTCTACCACTTGCTCATACTCATCATGTATTGGATTCTTCTGAAAATAATACATTTTTTTTTCAATGCAATAACAACAAATACACAGGCACATATATTAATTTTGTTTGTGTTCTTTTTTTATTTGAAATAACACGCATACATATGCATGAATACACCACGCACTTATATATTATCAATAAATATTACCTTTTTGTTGTTGTAAAAAAGAAAAATTCATGCCCTTCTGAATCTCTCTGGCCAATGCTCTAATGTTTGTTCATTTCGAAAAAAAAGAAAATAATAAAAATTACACATGCACGCGTATACAACACACACATGTACACAGTCATGAACTTGCTCTTATAATGAAAAACAATTGTACAACAAGTATTTGGAGTTTAGGATACATGAGCGTACATATATGTATGTAAGTGTGTGTGTGTTTTATTTTTGTTCCATTTTTATTTTTTAAATAAAAAAAAACACATGCACGCACCAATACTTATGGACATTTTTTTGCAACAACAATACATTATCAATAGGCTTACATATTTAAAAATGCAGCCAAATTCTCTCTACTACTCTCTCGCTCTCACTGTCTTTCATACTCTCTTTGAATTACATTGCATTCGCTTGTGTTGTTTGTTTTTATTTTTATTTTGAATGCATGTCCATGCTGTTCATTCTTTGCCTTTCGCTGGCCTGCTGTTGTGGTTCATTTTTGTGCGTAAATACATGCTTACAAGTGTGCCTCTGTATGTTTATAGCTATTCTACCATGTTTTTTTTGTTTTGTTTTTCGTTTTTTGGATGTCATTTCACTCTCTCCATTTTGTCTGCGTTTCATTATGATGATGATGTTTTAGTTTTATTTTTCGCGATTACAAGCGATTTTTTTATATTATTTTTTGGTTTTGTTTTGATTCCTTTTATTTGTTGTGTGCGTGTGTGTGTGTGTGTGTGTAGATTATAGACAAAAAAAATATATTTTAAAAAGTGTTACAAATAAAACAAAAAAAGTAAACCATGCTGTCGACTGTAGTAGTGACAGCTGTAGTAGCAGAGGAAAACTGCATTCTCTGCTGCTGCAACTGTTGAGAGCAGAGATGAGAATTGCATTTTGGCAGAGTGTTTTGTTTGCTGTGGTGTGTATGCTTACCCGTTATATAGAGTAGTGGTAGTATGGTGAGATTAAAAATAATGTCTGTCTCTCTACACATTTACGAATTTTATTTTATTTTGTTTTGTTTTGTTTTTATTGATAAATGAGTGTGTTAGTTCGTATACACTTATGTATACATACGTTTATTTTTACATACATATGTGTGTTGCGTAGTTTCGTAGGCCTATTGCTTTATATTGTATGTATATGTGTGTGAGTTGTTTTAAGTTTTTGGCTGCAACTGACTACAATCATGTAGATGTTATTGTTGTTGCCGTTGTTCAATGTTTTGCTAACGTATTTAACACAAAAATATAAAACAAAAAAAAAAACGAAATAAAATAAAAAAACCCGAAACGAAGCAAAACAACCAGCCTCAATGATGGCTGAATTTTTATTGGCTGATTGAAAATAAAAATATTCTTCTTTAGTTTTATTTCATTTTTTTTAGTTTTTTTTTTTCGTTTTCGTTTTTTGGTGTTTTGAATGTGTTGTTTTGTTTTGTTTTGTTTTTATTTTGTCAGTCGCGTTAGTTGGATTTTTTGTTATTTTTTAAATGCGTGTGTGTATTTGGTTGTGTATATTTATTGTAGGGGCCTATAATATGTTGTTCAACGTTGGTTGTTGTCTGAGAGAGTGAAGGGTTGAAATACAAGTTTACTGAGTAAGGAATTTTAATAACAGTTTTTTTTTTAGTGAAAATTTATTATTATTAATTCATACAACGATCTCTGGGGATCCTAGGCCCATGAGAAGGGTATGAGGAAGCAGCTTACACTTCGCTGTGTCTTAAAAAGTAAGGCTGGCCTTTCAAGTCTTTTCTTGTGGATTCCATTTCAAGACCAGTTTAATCCCAATATTAATCCATCTACAATGCATAATTGGCCAGAAATCTGCGGAGACGAAACCTTTACATAATTTCATTAAAATAGAATGTACATTTGATTGTTTCTTGTCAGAGTATTCTTACAATTCATCTTGTATTCTGCACCGTTGCATTCTTTGACTCGCATCTATACAAACGACTGTAGTGAACGTCAACTTTTTTAAATTATGACAAGAAAATTCCGTATTAATTGGTCATAGCAATAATTTAATGCATGATTCGATCTTAGAATCAAGCTGAACACCAGTTTGGGAGTAATGCTAGCTCCTCTAAACTATAGAGAAAGGCTGAAACAAATAAGAAAAATTTACGATGTGCCAGAGACAAGCATTGGCAAATGAGGTGCACAACACTCTCCTTCTCCTCCTCCTCAACGAAAGTACATGCCTATCTATTAAGCAATGATGCATGAGAGAAGACGTCAGGACAAAGAAATGTCCTACAATCTTATTTAAATTATTGATTGGTACGTTAACCAAAGTTGAAGTCGCTGTAGTCTAGTAGATAGTGTGTTGGCTTATTAGACGTAAAGCCAGGGTTCGAGCCCCAGGCCAGACATCAAAACAAAATATTAAAAAAAAAATATTTCTTCAGTGACTTCCTCTCAGCAGATTGCTGGCAAAAGCTCTGAGAGTAAATAAAATTGCCATGAAAAATTTCTCCAAAAATCTGTCGTTCGGAGTCGACTTTAAACTGTAGGTCCCACCACTCATGTATAAAATTAACACACACAACAAAAGTGGTGAGGGTTATAATGACCAATTATGTATGTATGTACGTCAATCAAATAGGCCTGCAATTAAAGAAGATTCTTCGTCAGAATGCTCATATCTAGGTGTGGTTTGATATTCGATAGAGGTATGGGAAGGGAATTGTTACATATGGCAACCAGTTTAAACCTAAAGGTTGCACACCAAAGAGATCTTGATTAACGTATGGCCGTCTGAGAGAAGTTAGAGATTTTCAATATTTTCAATGGAGATTGTCATATAATATACAGTTGTAACGAATTTGGGGAGCCTTTACTATGCTTTAAATCCTCTTTATCATTTAATACAACCCGTTTTATTCCATTAAAGGTGAGGATTTGCTTATATGAATGCTTGGTGATCACATGGCACAGTTTTCATTTTCTTAAGCTCACTGGCTGTTTCAAAAACCCAAGAGGGGAGTTCGTAAGAAAAACTTTACTACAGGGTACGAGAAATAACTTTACTTTTTGAAAATGCTTTAAAAAAAAACTACTGAATATTTTCTCAAATTTCTTTTTTTATTTGAAAGTACAATCCTTCCGGTTAATAATGGGAAATAATTTCATTCAAATGGCTGCCTCAACTGGCCATGCAGAAGCCTACAGCATCGGTCAAATTTTTAAGCACATTATCGATTGTGTGCAGCTGTATTTTACAAATGGTTTCACGAATATTGTCCTTTAAAGCGTCAATTGTCTCTGGCTTGTCGGTGTAACAATTATCTTTGACGGCACCCCACAAATAATAGTTCAACGGTGTCAAATCGCAGCTCCGAGGTGGCCAAACGACATCAGCTCTGCGGCTGATAATGCGATCTTCAAAAACAGGGCGCAAAACATCGAGTGTAGTTTCGGCTGTGTGGCACGTAGCGCCGTCCTGTTGAAACCAAATGTTGCCAATATCCTCCTCTTCAATTTTTGTGAACAAAAATTCGTTCAACATGGCCCGATAACGATCGTCATTGACCGTAGCGGTCACACCTTGCTCATTTTCGAAGAAAAAATGGCCCAAATATGCCTCTGGACCAAAATCCGCACCAAACAGTGACTCGTTTTGGGTGCGTCGGCTTTTCAATGCATGCGTGCGGGTTTTCTGTGCCCCAAATGCGATAATTTTGCTTGTTTACATACCCGCCAAGATCAAATTTATTTTTACTCTTATTTGCGATCTATTGTACTCCTCTCAAACTTTAAATATAATGTCTTTTGCGATCTTATTACAATGACAGATTTTAGGTTGCTGCTCGGTCTCAACAAATATAATTCCCTGTCTAGCACTTGGTGTGAACCCAAGTATTTCTTCCTGGTATGCATTGATGTCGCACAGGTGTCAAGAATGTGTTCTGATAAATAATTTTTATCGTCACATGCTAGACTCGAGACAACCCTTTTCCTCAATAATTATACCCTGAGTCAACAGTTGCCTGTCGAAAGATCGATTACCAACCTCAGGTAAAACCTACCAACCTTAGCAAAAGTTCAGTCAGTCTTGTGTGAAGACGCTCTGTGTTTGAAGAGATTAATCGTGGTTTGAAGATCTCCGTTATAAAGATCTTTCGAACAATTGTTTAGTAATTGTTATTTCTTATGTAAAGGGTATAAACAGAGAAATAACAAAGAAAAGCAATTGTTGTTGTTTACATCAAGTTGTGAACAGTGGCACACACAGAATTGTAGGAATAATAAAGAATTTTAATTCAAACTCAACACAGATTTATTTTTATTTTATTTGCAATCTACGAGCTCATATTTTAAACGTTTTTAAAAGTTAAAAACTTAACAATGATTGTCTGATGCATGGCTCAGATTTTCTTTTGTTGTAATTTCCTAAGAAAAGTTCCGATTACCTCAAACCCATTAGATTGGAGAAGAGTCTTTTCTTATCTTTATCTTTCCTTTCATGGTCTTTTCTTACTTTTATCTTTCCTTCTTTCGGTATACCTTTTCCAAACATCCGCTCAGAACACGACAGAAAGATGTATAAGCTTCCCTCGTCACAAGGACATTTGCTTGTTTATTGCCAAAAATTTCCACATAAAATGGGACTCAGTAGATAGTGTAACACTATGACTCAGTATCTTGTCGATTAATGTCATTGGTATCGACTACTCAGATAGCGGCCTGAAAGCGTTGTAAGCCATAGTATTTCAATCAACATTTCCTTATTCACTTAGCTCTAAGTGTTGGTGTGCTTACGTTTTTGATACTTTATGTTGATATGTGGCCTGGTCATTGATGTCGTTTTTCGTTGCTCATCCTTTTTTATGCTCCTTTTTTTTAATTTTTTTATAACATGGGGTGGGTCTTGCATTTTTATTTTTTCGTTCTTTTTTTTTCTCTCCTTGTTTTTTTGGTTGTTTTGTAGGCTTTTTATGCATTTTTTTTTTGTGAACAAGTTGATCCTTTTTTTGTTGCACATAATGATACAAATTTACAGACGCCATATTTTATTGTCAGTCAATGCAAATGTTGTTGCATGCCACAGTAGTAGTAGTAGTAGTTGTTGTTGTTGTTGTTGGTATATATTATTATAATTTTGTTGTTTGTCTTTGGGTTTTGTAAAGTGTTTGGTTTTTTTGGACTTTTTTTTTGAACTTTTTTTCCCAAAAAAAAACAGGCCTACTCCTACTTTTTTGTTTTGGGAGCTGCTTAACCGAAAAATAATATGAAAAAACCAAACGAGGCACTCATTCTCTTTCTTTTTCAGTCTTAACACATGCAGCATAGCCGGCATACAGCATCAAATTTGAATGCATTTTGGTGCAGCAGCAGTTTGATGTCGTTGCACTCGTTTTCGTGGTGATGCAAATCAAATGCTACTTGAGATGGTGGTGCGGCACTGGTGAGTTTTTTTTTTTCTTTAATATTTAAGTGGGTCGTTTGTTATTTAGCATCAGTTTAACAGCTTCAGGAACAATAGCAAAGAGCATCACAACTGTAAACTGGAGTGCGTATATGCTGGCCCCATCTCTTTTAACGCCTGGTTAAGGGTTCCTATTTTTTTTTCTTTTCATTGGTCTTTTTTTTGGCGATTTTTTATTTTTCCAGACACTCGTCTTCCTTTTTCTAGAATTTCGTTCTACGCGCTGCTTGTTTTTCGCTTCAGCATCGTACAATTGACAATTGCATGGCGCGTAATATTTTTTAAATGTTGTTTTTGCACGCAGTTGCCAGTATTTGTAGGTGTCCAATTTGTTGTTGTTGTGGCATTCAATTCCTCAGTTCAATACAATTTGGTGGTCTATTGAGTATGTGTGTGTATGTGTGTGTGGAGTTGGATTTGGAATTTTTCACCGTTTAAACACTCGTCTAAAACTGCCATCGTTTTTTAATTTTTTTTTGGTTTTTTTTTATTTACTCGGCTACTTTTACTCATTTTAACGGCAGTTTTTTAATTTTATTTTGAAATTGGAAAAAAAATTTTTCTTTTCTGGCTTTTTCGCAGCCCATAATGCTTTGCTTGCTATTGATTAAGTCTACATGAGTGTAAGTATAAGTGTAAGGCATATGTGTGTGTTTATTGCTGGGTTTGAGTGTATTGGTATAATTGCAAAATTTCATTTCATTTTATTTTTTGGGCTTTTGAATTCCATTTTTTTTTGCCTTTCATTTCATTGCGAATTATCGACGAGGCCTACGATAATGTTTATCGACGATGTTATACGCTTGAAAAGGCATTCTAATTAAACTTAAATGTTGAATAAATGCCAAAAAAAAAGTGGATTTTGGTTAAGCGATTATCGCTCTAAAGAATGCAATTGAATGTTCCCAAAAAAAGGAGAAAGAAAAAGAGAAAGGAATACGAAAAAGGAAAACGCAAAATGCAATCACTTTTCAAGCGATAACATTCAATAGAAATGCAGATAAATTTGCCGAATTTCAAGGGTTTTGGATGATTGTTGCCGAAAATTAAAAAAAAAATATTCGTTTTCAACTCATAAAATTAGGGATTATTAATTAGCAAAGTAAACCTAGGGAAGTGTTGAGTTTGAAAAGGTAAAAAGCGCTCTTTGAATGGTGGATAGTGTGTTAAAAGTGAGTAGCATTTGGAGACTTGATCGCCGACTTGACATGAGATGAGTCTTGTATAACTTATCTCAAGCTGTTAAGCTTGAATTGAATTGGTGGAAACTTTCACGCATAAATCAAGTGAGTGTCATGGCTTAAAGTGAGTACGTCCACGTAGTTATAATCTACGAAGGGTCATACTGCATGGTTAAATGCACAGATGTCATACATACATAGTTGGTCATTACAACTCTTCAGTCAGGATTACGACCTATTTTCCACATCACTTATGTCGTGTGTGTTAAGATCATACATGAGGCGGGACCTACAGTTTAAAATCAACTCTGAACGACAGATTTTTTGAGAAACTTTTCATGGCAATTTTATTTATTCTCAAAGTTTTTGCCAGGAATCTGCTGAGAGGAATTCGCCCAAGGAAATTTTATTTCATATTTCGTTTTGATCGAGATATCTGACGTGGGAGTTTGAACCTTGGTCTCACGTCTAATAAGCCAACACACTACTTACTAGACTGGTGATGTCATGAGGACATGTTATAGGATAGCAGCATCGCGTTTGTGTAACAATTCGAAAACATGTATTTGAACATATCTTCCCCCTTGGTTTCAGATATAAAGAGTGCTTTCTAATGATGTTTAAAGTCCATACGGTCACTATAGGCTACTGATGTACCATTTTTCCGTAAGCTTCCTGTAAATTGAAGTCCTATAGTTGGTGATATTGAAGCGGTGATTGTCGGCTAGCTAATAATCTTCATACGCTGCAACACCCACCGACCGCATTTTCTTATAGCTTCTGTAGAAGTTATTTGTCGGAATACCAAGTTTTCAACGAACCTACCAAAAGGACTGTATCCCTTTAGAATCGCCATTGTGTGATTGATGGCCATGCGATTTAAGAACAGAAGTGAACCGGACCTTCTCTTGTCCATACGTGTCCATCATAGTGTGCCAATATTGCATGTACCCTCATGCTGCTAACGAGATTGAGCTTCACTGTGAAACGAATGAATAATATCCAAATTAACTGACACAATCGGAATACCTATACAATGTAACATGCAGAAGTTTACGCGCTCCTTTAAGGATTTTGGCAACTCATTAGCAATACATTTTCCAACGATACACTTGTGTCCTAGAACGCATATGTATAAGAGTCACCATTGAACGATCCGAAATTTTTTAGAGAAATCTTCGGCATTCATGGTCGGTGTAACCGCGTTCGTTAATGACTTATTTGAGATTTTTAATCCCGCCATTCAACAAGCATTGCGGCGCTTTCAAAATCCATGATCTCTACTTGTTCGAGATGTCTGAGCTGGGGTTGATCCGCGTGCTGTCGGCTTATAAGCCAACACAATACCTACTAGTTTACGGTGAAGGTGCAATTGTTTATCTTAAAATTAAGAGTGCTGCTAGTTCCTACACGATATTACCTCTTCCATAAGGCATATGCTGAACTCACCAAGGAGGTCACTACCTTTGACATCATACATATACATAATTGGTCATTACAACCCTTGAGTCAGGATTACAACCTAGCAGCTCACACCACTTACAGTGGTGGCCATGTGGTTAGCACACTTGCTACTGCCTATCTTTAAAAGCAGATATTTCCTGTATTCCTTTATTTTTTTACATATTTCTTTTATATATGTGTAACATGTCTTGCTAAGATCACGTCACAATATATTCATTGTCATTCCTACATATATCTTTGCTGTTTTTCTGTTCAGAATAGAATAACCGTCAAAAAACACTGGACAGTATTTTAGCACAAAATAAAAAAAAATTATTCACATTTAAAGAAAGTAACAAAACAAAAAACGTATTTCACTATAAACTTAGTACTTAGTTGAGTATCCATTATTTTTTATTGCAGCTGCCAATCTCCTTGGCATACTTTCCACAAGTCCCATAAAGCGCTCCACTGAAATAGCATTTCAAGCTTTTCCTATTTCTGTCCATAAATCAGCCAAATTTTTAAGTTTTGCTGTCATTACGTGCTGCTCCACATCATTCCAAAGGTTCTCAATATGATTGAGATCCGGAGATTGGGCTGGCCATTTTAACACGTTAATATTGTTCTCTTCCAAGCAACTCCTCACTATGGCCGTGCATAAAACTCCACCTAAGTGGCATGGTGTCCTTCGCATAAGGCATCATTGTATTTATCAGTATATCCTGGTATACATATTGGTCCATACGTGTATCAATCTTGCATATAGGACCAACGCCATCCCCAGAAAACGCTGCCCACACCATCACATTTCCTCCACCGTGTTTTATTGTTTTAGAAGTGTACTTTGGATTGTATTGCATGTTTGGAGGACGCCATACATACCGCTTACCATCAGTGGTGTTGTCGAGCCGGAACGCTCCGGAACGTCGTTCCGGTTCTTCCTTCTTGGACAGGAACGCGTTCCGGAACTAAAGATGATTTCTGACAACGAGAATTGGCTGACGTTAAAAAAAAAAATTAATAAGAATTGCTGATTTTTTTTTCTAATTTTTGTCGAATTTTTATATGTATTTTTATAAACAAGGGTTTGAACCGAACCCGAACCGGAATAAAAACCGGAGCGAACTGGCTTGTTTTTCCTCACAATGAACCGGAGTCCGGAACGCATTCCGGTAAAAAAAAATTAGCACAACACCACTCCTTACCATCCGATCCGAATCTACAAAACTTGGATTCATCACTCCAGAGGACATTTTTCCAAAAAACTAATGGCTTTTCCATATGCTCACGGGCAAAGCACAACCGATCCCGTAGATTCTTATTTGAAACGTGTGGCTTATGCTGAGAAATGCATCCACGTAAATTTTTTTTATTAAGTCTTCTTCTTATAGCTCTGAAGGATACGTTGATACCATATTTTCTTGAAATTTCCCTCTGGATTACGGGAATTACGCCCTAGCTTCTCACTCATGTTGTGTGTGTTAATTTTATACGTGAGTGACGGGACCTACAGTTTAAAGTGGACTCCGAACGACAGATTTTTGTGAAACTTTTTCATGACATTTTTTTATTTACTCTCAGAGTTTTGGCCAGAAATCTGCTGAGGGGAAGTCGCCAAAGAAATATTTTTTCATATTTCGTTTTGATGTCTGACCTGGGGGTTAGAACCGTGGCCTTACGTCTAATAAGCCAACACACTATCTACTAGACTACGGCGACTTCAATACTGACCAATTATGTATGTGTATAAGGCTTGTTCTGAACTCACCAAGTGAGGTGACTAGGTTTGATATCAGCTGTCGATGTTTTCCTTTGAGCTTTGATAGTGTAAATGATGGTTTCTTGCCTCTTGCAGGGGAATATCAAAATTTCGATCATGGTTTTGTTTATGTCAACTTTAAGTTGTACTTTCTTTACAAATATAAAGGAAATTTTCTTATTCGGATATCACATAAAAGTTCCCTTTTTAATCCAAAGTAAGGAAAAATTTTTTACGCTTTTTCCGGTTTTAAAATGAAGTGACACTAAAGAAGAAACAGGGAAAGGGATAAATTGCCATCTGTTTCGATTGCCATAAAAATTATAAATATTTCTCCCATAAAACTTTAGTCATTTCACAGTTTTATTACCAAAAAATTGGTAATACTTACCAATCAAAATCTCATATTCCAGTTAAAATAATCTCATATTTTCCCGGGTTTTTTATATCATCTTTTCATAATGTTTTCTTCATCTTTTCTTTTAATATTGTATATGAATATGTGTACATACATACATATTTCTTCTTTTATTTCATTTTGTTTAGTGTGCTAATTTCATGTTTAACTTTATTTTATGAATTTTAGATTCGAAATTTTTATTACAAAAAACAAAATATTTACGAGTTTTTGCAAGGAAGTAAAGTACGTTACGTTCGCATTGTTTTTGTTGTTGTTGTTGTTGTTGTATGTTTTACTACTATTATGCATAAAACATTCTAATATTTTAGAAAAGTAAGCAGGGGAAAGCACGCAAAAGCCAACAAAAAAAAAAACAAAAAACGATGCAGAAAAATTGTGTTTAAAACATGTTTGCCTACTCACGCTTTAAAATGTCATTATCTGGCCTATAAAAACATAAACCTCCTTCAGCAACTTCAGCCCAACACAACACAAAGGACGTCTCAGTTCTCTATTCATATGCCAGAACACCACCACCACTACTACCATCACCACTGCCTTACTCTCTTACGTATCCCAGTGAGTTTTCTCCAAGGCATTGTAACTTATGTTGTGCTTGTGTATGTGTATGAGTGCACAGTTTTTGTTGTCAACTTTGTTGCTTATGGTGGGTACTCCTTAACAATTCTTTTTTTTTCTCTTCAGTTCAGTTCCTGTTGTCATCTTTTGGTCCTTTTTGCTGGTAAGTAGAACTGATTGTAAGTATGCGTATGAGAAAGTGAGTGCGTGTGTATATGTATGTGTGTTTAATTTTTATTTCTTAAACAAACACAATTTTTAATATGCATGCAATTTTTATGAGCGTATATAGGAATTTTATTGCTAAAGACGTGTATTTTTTTAAAAAAACTTAGATATGAAAAATACCAACAACAACAAAAAGAGAGTACCAACAACAACAACAATGCAAAAAAATTTGTAAAATAAAATCAAACATTAAAAACATAAAAATAAACGAGAGTTTGGGCAGAGGGCATAGAGGTAATATTGTTTTAAAATCATACAGATTGTACACGAAAATAAATTTACAAAAAAGTTTGCAAAAAGAGATTTCAACTGAAGATACTTTGAATGAAATTTGGATTTCGGACTGCTTCAGCACTCTGCTCTCTCGTCTCTCTGCTTTTTGCTAGTCTTCGCCGGTTGGTCACTCACTGGACTTGGTCTTTCCAACGCATACAAGGTCGTCTTCTTTTCCGACTTCCGCATCAAATACCCGTTTCTTCGGAGCATCTTCATCCATTCGAACGACATGACTGACCCAGGGTAGCTGCTGGATGTTAATATGCTGCACAACGTTCACTACTTAACGGTGTGATGCTCATTCAGCTCGTTGTTGGATCGGATGAGGAAATCAGCGCCAACTCGCACGGAACCGAAAATCTTGCATAGAAATGTTCTTTTGAATGCCGTCAAGGCCGCTGCATCACTGCTTAATAGTGTCCATGCTTCCGCGTCATAAAGAAGAACGAGGAGAATGAGCGTCTTGTAGAGTCTAAGTTTTGTCGTACGAGAGAGGTCTCAGAGACTGCTTTAGGAACATAATATCCTTTATCATATCCTTTATAAGGGGATACTGGACCCTTGGTACACAATTTCAGAGACTGGCAATATCCTATACTGACTTGTGCTGAAGCTGTAAAGGTGTTAAAAAGAAAAGATCACAGAACAACACAGTTTCCCTGCTATAGCGTGGTACCCTGCTATAGCGTGGTGTAAGACGGAGGATTCTTGGGAAACCAAAACAAAAGTTGATTCGAATGAAGTCAATATTTTCTTAAAATGTTTGCCAGGGCAGAATTAACGTTGCTTGGATTGCAACAGGAACTTATAAGACCCAATAAAATTACGCTTTTGTCAATTTAGTGTTGAAGGTGCTGAAATAAATTGTACGACGTTTTACGTTTACAGACCACAGACTTTTCAACAGGTTGTTGACTCTATAGAATTGAATTGAATTATTCAAAATACGCTCAACAAGAAAGTCCGTATTACTACACCTCAAACAAAGCAAAGCAAAATGCATTTGAAAAACTTAAAAAGCAAAGATAGCTGTACGGTTATCCAATTTCCATATGCATTTTCTCCTTTTTTTTTTGTACAAAAAAAATTAATTTTACTGTCAAGGTTGAATGTTATTCAAAAAATTTCTATAGAAAAGCTATGTTATTGAAACATTTTCTATAGAAAAGGTATGTTATCGAAACATTTTCTATAGAAAAGGTATGTTATCGAAACATTTTCTATAGAAAAGGTAAGTTATCGAAACATTTTCTATAGAAAAGGTATGTTATCGAAACATTTTCTATAATAAAGGTGTGTTATCGAAACATTTTCTATAGAAAAGGTATGTTATCGAAACATTTTCTATAGGAAAGTTATGCAATCGGTACACTTAAAAAGTTTATTCTGTTTTAAACGTGTTTTCGTATTAAACACCAGCGTTGCAACAATCTCCGTCATGTGTCTTTAGTAGGCGCTATTTTTTTAGGTTTATCTGGTTTGTTGTCTTCCCCCGCCTGTATACATCATAGCGCATATATGTATATGGCGGTATGTGTACAACAAAATATAACTTTTGGTTTAAAAAATGTCCTCCTCGACTCTAGTATCATAAAAATAAAATGAGAAAATAATATTAAATATTATGACACACGTTATTACATACAAACATTCAAAATACGACAACGACAACGACAACGACTATGTATTGTTGTACGGGTGAATGGGGAACTTCATTTAAAATGTTAGGAGGCTACAAAGAGGTGGGGGGGGGGGAAATGTAAAAGTTTATATGAAATAATATTACTGCCTACATGCTCTTTGCCCTCTCTTGCCAATGTTTTAACTAAAAACCGAAACTTCTTTTATGGCTTAAAATACTTTATGTTTTTGCAATTATCCTTTCGCTTACGCATGTTTTAGTCGTCGTGTCGTCGTTGTGTTGTGGTTCAAAGCAAATGAAAAAAAATCGAAAAAAAAAATTGAATTCTTGTTGTCTTGAGAAGTTTGCTTTTGACAATGTTTTTCATTTTTTCATTAATTTTTTCTTTAATTTTTCTTCCTGTTTTTTTCTTTTAATTTTTGTTTGTTTATAATATATGCGCCCCTCTCTGTGGTTTTTTTTTTGGGTTATTAAGCTGTGGAGTAAAGCAAAACTGTCTGTTGCTCTGCTGCCGATGTGCGTATATGATGCATAGTTACATCGAAATAAGTCTCTCAAAGGAACAGGAAAAGTATTTCCAAAATTTTCCAAGATTATGAGTACGGGGTACGTGCGTACGTATGATGGTTTACATGTAAAATTGTTTTCTGAAAATTTCATTTTAATTATTTTACTTGCATCATGACAGAAAAAAAACTTTGATGTGGGACAAGGGTAGGTAACTGTAGGTAGGAGGGTAGGATTATTAAAATCTTGAGAAATTTCTAGATTTTTTAACACATAAATAGGAATCTGATTACTTACTTGATTGGTTATTACAATCCTTCAGTCAGGATTACAACCTAGCTTCTCACACCACTTACGTTGTGTGTGTTCTTTTTTTATACATGAGTGGCGGCAGCTACAGTTCAAAGTCGATGCCAAACGACAGATTCCGGAGAAGAGTTTTCATATTAATTTTACTTTCTCTCATAGTTTTTTTTCCAGAAATCTGTTGAGAGACAGATGTCGAAGAAAAATTGTTCATTTTCGTTTTAACCTGGGGTTTGAACCGTGGTTGCTCGTCTAATAAGCCAATACACTATCTGCAAGACTACTAACCAATTAAACCCTCTAGCCAAAATTCGCACCAGACAGTTGCTCATTTTAAGTGGTATTGTTTCTAATGGATTACATGAGGATTTTGTATGCCTCTAATTGGATAATTTTAGGTATTCTTTAAGCCATTCAGATGGAAATGTTTTTCATCGGAGAAGATAACTTCTTTCAAAATGTGGTATTGACTTCTTCTTGTTTTATTATCCACTGAATTGCCCAAGTTTTCCATGGCTTGCTGATTTGAGCTTCTAAGTAAGCTGGATTGTTTACGCCTAAAGCCTGTGGCCTATTGTCCAAATTCACTGCGTAGTGCTTTGTGAAATTTGAAGTTCTTAGGAACGATACGAAATAAATATTTTTGAGGTTTCGGCGTTAGTCTCGTCTACAGCAGCAATGTTTTCAAGAGACCAACCTCTACGTTAATGCACAGAAGTTTTACTGTCCATAAGCGACCCTTGTGGACCTAGTTTCACATAATTCTGACTGAAGGCTTGTAATGACCAATTACGTATGTAAGCGACCCTGATTCTAAACATTTTTTGATTGATAAGATGATCATCCATGTGATCATCATGTCTTCAAATCACGTCCTACAAACACATTTCGTTGGTTTGCAGATCATCTAATTCAGTCCAAAATAAGTTGGCAATCATCGACATATTGTGGTTGCCGTTGACAGTGATGGACTGGCCAACGTCGTTCTCAAAGGAATACAGAACGATGAGGCTACCAGACGCTCTTGGATAGCATGTGGATTAGTATCATCCCGTCATAATCCAAAAATGGGCCTCGTAATCATATTTCTTTGAAAATTACAGTCAGTGGAACACCCATTATAATAAAACAATTTTATTGCTGGCACATGTTTTTCAATGCTATATTCGACCATGGCAATTTGGCACAACAGACTCAATAAGTGACAACTAATTTGCAGGAGTATCTTAAACAACATTGCAGTTATCGCCCTTAAAAGTTCGGAAGTCCTAGTTGGGAAGGCGCAATATTAGAAGGAACACCGATAACACTATGCGACAAAATAAAAAAAAAAATTAAATACACCCAGCTAATGACATAGTATAGGTTGTAAGTTCTGTTGAGTAGAACTCAAAAATATTTTTTTTTGTATTTCTTGAACGCTCCAAATTTGTTTTATTTGACAAAAACTGTTTTTTTTTTGGACTTTGTGCACAAATTTATTGATTACACAAACATTTCAGAACCGATGTCCAAAATTTAAACCTTATTAGAAAGGAGAGGGATGGATCTTTAAAACGATGTACATGTACACTCAGGCACAAAAGTATACATACGGATAACAAATTTCAGAAATTTTTTAAATAATCCGTTTTCGTTGAAAACCTTTGTAATTGTCTCACAACTTTCCTCGATTTTAAGACGGTCTTGGTTAAAAAATTTCTGAAATTTGTTAACTTTTGTGGGCCTGATGTACACTTTTGTGGGCACAGACCCACAAAAGTTAACAAATTTCAGAAATTTTTTAACCAAATCCGTTTTCGTTGAAAATATTTATAATTGTCTGACATCTTTCTTCGATTTTAAGACGGTCTTTTGCTTTGGTTCAGAAATTTGTAAAATTTGAAAATCGGATACATACCTTTGTGGGCACAGGCCCACAATTCACAGTTCAATTTCAGAAATTTTTTAACCAATGCAAAAGACCGTCTTAACATGAAGGAAAGATTTTCAACCAAAACGGATTAGTTAAAAAATTTCGGCAATTTTTTAACCGTACGTATAATTTAGTAACTGTGTGTATATATTGTTTGACTTAATTTGCTATGAGGTTTGATGAGGTAAACTTGGCAAATGCGATTTTTTTTTCATATTTTTTCAAGTTTGTCCGTTCATAGTAGCAAACTTTAATCGCAAAATATGAAATAAGCGATGACATTCTGAAAGTGCATTATCTTGACACTTCATTTGATCAAATCGGACAAAAATTACCGTAGTTATTATTTAAAGAGTCTAAACAATCGAGTAATATTTTTCATATACAATATTTTTTCAAACAAACTTTTAGTTCAAAAATTTTCAGAATTTTTGATGGATCTTGATTGTTTCTTGGAAAATGTGTGAATTTCATGTTTGAGCGATCACCAGAGGATGGCCAATGTTTGCGCAAAGCGAAATAATAATACATATTTGCAAAAAACACAAATATTGGCCGACTTCTGGCAGTCGTGCAAACATGAAATTAATACATCTTGCGATAAAAAATCAAGATCTATCAAAAATTCTGAAAATTTTTCAACTAAAAGTTTATTTGATGAGATCACATATATAAAAAACTAGCTGTACCCTGCGCGTGTTGCTGCGCCACCAAGTAAAATAAATTTGAGGGAAAGACATTACACAAATGTCCAACTAATTTTGAATATTTTGTTGATTTTGTTTCCCGTTGTCCGGATCATTCAGATGAACGGGCCTGAGTAGTACGAATTCGATCAGTTTCTAATCTCAATTCTCGTTGTTCAAGTGGTTCAAGCGCATGGGTCTCAGCGGCATATACTCGAAGATTTTCCGGTCTCAGTGCTCATCTGATTTTGAGGCTCGTGATGCTGTTTCCTTCCGTGCTTGGGGTGTAGGTCGACCAATTACTTGTCATTAATTTTGAATAATTTTCAGTGACGCCATCCATCGGAAATTAATCGCATCAACCTCCGTCGACTCATGCGCAACAAGTTTGTTAAAGAATGTACAGTTTAAGATTTAGTTCATTTTAAGTAATTTTCAATGGCGCCACATACCGGATATTGATCATACCAACTTAGAAACCTTCCCCGGCTCAGGCACAACAACTTTGCTAAAGATCATAACATGATCAAATGCACAGTTTACGATTTAATTGACTTTAAGTAATTTTCAGTGGCGCCACCTGCCGGAAACTATTCATATCATCTTAGAAAACTTCCCCGGCTCATGCGCAACAACTCTGCTAAAGATCACAACATGATCAAATGCACAGTTTACGATTCTATAAGGTACACAAAAAAAAATCATTTTTATATGGGTATGTGAGCGTGTCACCTCGCCTACTTGAAATTTTAAAATAAGGAGTAGGCTGTAGTTCCTTCCATACATACAGGAAGGTACTGTTTAAATTTCAAGAAAATCGGTTCAGCCGTTTAGCCGTCTATATACTTCCAACAAACCCACAAACAAATAAACACATATTCATTTTTGTATATAAGAAGAAGATATGACTCAGCTCTTATACTATATAAATAATAACTACGGTAATTTTTGTTCGCTTTGATCAAACGAAGTGTCAATCTCTTCACAAGATAATGCACTTTCAGAATATTGTCACTTATTTTATATTTTTTAATTAAATTTTGCAATTAAGAATAGCTAAACTTGAAGAAATGAGAAAAAAATCATATTTTTCAAGTTTACCCCATCAAAACTCATAACATGTAAGTTTGAATAATATGTTTATGTATACCATTTTAAAGTGTCATCTGTTCCCTTTTTAAAAAACTTTGGACTTGGAAAATAGGTTCAAAAATATTTGCGTAATCAATAATTTTGTGTGAAAATAACAAAAAACAGTTTTTGTCAAATAAAACAAGTTTGGAGGGTTCAAGAAATACAAAAAAAAATATTTTTGAGTTCTACTCAACAAAACCCACAACCTATACTATGTCATTAGCTGGGTGTATTTTGACTGTCGCACCGTGTAATGTTTTAAGTGCTGTGTGGCAGTAGAATTCTGAAGGACCAAGAAGTCGAAATCAAACAATTAACACCTGCTACAACAGTGTGTTCAGGACGTACCTGCATGGGAAAGCGCAGAAATAATAGCAGAAAACTGTTCGAATATGAAAACGAAGAATCGAAAAATACTTTAATACTTGGAGAACAACTTTAAAAGGAGAATTTTAATAATTATGGTGGAATAAGTGTTTGGTTGATGTATTTATATTCTTACTATCTAGTATAGAAAGAAAAACTAATGCACAAATGCCACGTAACGTAATCGTAATGGCGTTACTGAACTTTGAATATTTTCAACTATTATAAGGGATGTTAAACTAAATTTCTTCTCTTCTCCTTATGTACACTGAGGAACCTTTTGGTTTATGGCCTGAAATTCTATTTAAATTTCAATTAAAAAAAAAAACGACAGCAACAACCGCAATAAAGAATCGAAAAAGAAGAATACCACCATTGGACCTTTTTATTTGAAAAAATTAACTTTTAACTGCTGCTTCATCTTCCTTTTTTTATCTAGTATTTCTGCTTAAACATTTAAAAGCAATAAAGAAAGGAAAACTGAAACGAACGGTAAAGAAGAAAAAAAATTAAATTTTTTTCCGTAACATTGCCTGTGTCGTAAGTCGTAAGTCGTAAGCGATTATATTTATTACACAATACATGCATAGAAACAAACCGTAAAAGTAACGTTTTTTTGTTTTTGTTTTTTATAATAAATTTATTATTATCATATACAGTAGAGTGTACATATATTTTTATTTCGTTTTTTATTTCTATTTTTTTTATTTTTTATTTTTCGTGTGTGCCCCAGCCATAACTCCATAACTTTTGGCTATGTTTCCCTATACAGAGGCCATCTCTAAATTATATTTTATGTTGCGAGTACTCTCCCACTCGTAGATGTGAGCATAAAGATAAAAATAATTAGGAAATCATATGAAAATAGCTTTACAGTTGAATACATACGTTCATGGCATACGAATGGAGAAAGAAACTTTAAAAGAACAACAAAAAAAAAATTAATTTCAAGTGTAAATAAACAACAGATATTTTTCACATTTTTAACACTTCATAGACAAAGTTATATGAAAAAAAACTAAAGAATTGTAAACGTATTCGTTTATCAAATATTTAAACAAATAAAATATATGTTTTGTACTTTAATATCCTAATTATAGTTGCCGTATAATATGAGTTTCCGTACTCTAGTAGGTAGTGTGTTAGCTTACGTCAGACATCTCCAACCAAAACGAAAATATGATTAAATATTTTAATAGGAAATAAAATAACCATGAAAAGTTTCTCCAAAAAGCCTGTCATATGGAGCCGACTTTAAACTGTAGGTCCCGCCACTCATGTGTAAAAAATGAAAACACATATCATAAGTGGTGAGAAGCTAGGTTGTAATCTTGACAGAAGGATTGTAATGACAAATTATATGTGTGTGTGTGTGTGTAATTTTGAAACTGACGACGAAATTGCAGTGATTGGGAACGACATTCGGTTTGTATACTCAACTGAACGGCAAGAATATGAATGATATGTGATAACCAACAAAATGGCGTCCCCTGCCACAACACATATGCAATAATCGATTTCCATAAATTTTGATGTCTACTGGCAACTAAAATTCAGTTATTGATGTGTATTTTGGGCTTTTCTATGATATTGGTAAAACTTCAGTCAGTCTTGTGTAAAGACGCGGTGCAATTGAAGAGATTAATCGTGGTTTGAAGATCAACGTTACAAATATCTGTCGAAAAATTGTCTAGTAATTGTTATTGTTTATGCAAAGGGTGTAGACAGAGAAATAACAAAAAAAAGCAATCATAGCTGCCATATTTGACGATTTATCCTAATTTTGACGATTTTGATCTCCAAAAATATCACATTGACGATTTGACGATTCATGCCCTTATTTTGACGATTATTGGAAATGAAAAATTTACATTATATACTTGACTTCAGTACCACTTTAGTTAGCCACTTTAAGCTTTGTATTACTTTGCACAAGCTTTGTATTAAAAGCAAGCAGTAAGGTATTATATTTTTAACTTACATTCGAATACCTGTGATGATTTTTCTGTATTTTATTCCCTTTTAACTCCTTAAAATCCAAAAAATAAAACTCCTAAATAACCCCGTAGTTGAGAATAATTTATCACTTGTCGTTGCGGACAATTTTAAAAATTCGAGTATAGCTTCTAATATTACCATCGGAAGAACAAAGGCAAGCGCCGTTATTTTTGTTTCTACCACCAACACTCAGAGGATGGATGGCATTGTGTTTGGAGCTTTGAAAATATGTTATGAGAAGAAGGAAAGAGAGAACAGTGTTTATGGACATTAGGTTTGAATAACTAATAGATAGTATATCTATACCATAAGTAACAGGAAAGACCTCTGAACGTATTTTCACTGTAATGCAGTGTGCGATCCACTGGCCAATCGACCAGACGAGAGACGAGAAAGACGAGCGTTACATAGGAATATATGATTTATGGGAACAAGTCCCCCTATTTCGTTCCTTTTGTAGTAGCGACAGAACAGTGCATTGACACAAGACACATTGTAACGATGCTTGGATACACTACCGTCATTATCGAGCTACTACGGCCTCTTCTGTACACCGTCGAGAAACCTCAAAATAGACGTTGAAGCCCCGACCCATACATGAGAGTTGTATTCCATTCTCTGTCTGTTATAAATGGTGTAAATAGTAATATCAGATGATAAGATCTTAAGAAGGAACTGAAGGAACTGAAGGCTTCCAGCCAACATTACACTGAATTTTCATGCTTAGAATGTCAAGAGCTTCTGACTCCCTAATATATACACAGCCCATAGATATACATAGATGATGCAATGTTATTGCTACGCTTACTTGTCAATAAACAACACTGGGATAGATTGTTTAAACCTTAAACAAAGTTTTCCTGAAAATGATATAAAATTTCTCCCATTTTGGAAAAAAATTAATAAATGGAGATGAGGAACTCTAGCTTTTAATTTCTAACAACATTTTTTTAAATGTTTTATTTTTGAACTCAGATATGTACATTAACTTTATATGTTTTACTACAATTGAAATAACTTTGATTTTTACAAACTTTTAATTTATTTATTAATTTATTCTGACGATTTTTTGACGATTTCAATAAACGTCTTTGACGATTTTTTTCTCAAGTATTTGACGATTTGGTGCCGCATTTATCTGGCAGCAATGAATGCAATTGTTGTTGTTTACATCAAGTTGTGAACAGTGGCACACAGAATTGTTGCAAATAATAAAGAATTTTAATTAAAACTAAACACAAATTTATTTTTTATATTATTTGCAATCTACGAGCTCATATTTTAAACGTTTTTATAAAATTAAAAACGTAACAATTGGTGTTTATTATGAAAATAATAAATAGTTTCGCAGAAATTGCTAAAAGCTATGGGATAAGCATTCGTTAGTGGCAAGCAATTTCCAACAAAAAAAATATTTTCGATATATAGATACACTCTTTAGTCAGGATTACGACCTAATTTCTAATACCACTTATGCTGTGTGTGCTAATATTATACATGAGTGGCGGGAGCTACAGTTTAAAATCGTATCCAAACGCTAGGTTTTTATAAGGAACTTTTGGGCGACAATTTTATATACTTTCAGAGTTATTGTTAGAAATCCGCTGAGAGGAAATCGTCGTAGAAATATTATTTCATACTTCGCTTTGTAGGAGATACAGTGGCTCCATCGCATAATTTATTTTTTTTTTATTTATTTATTTATTTTATTTGCCTATGGAAATATTCCTTACAGGCAATTTAGTAAAGTTACAATTGTAAATTTAAATTTATATCAATTTTAAAAACTATGAATTTAAATATATAATTACATTATTTTTTATAACATTATTTGATGACGAAAAATCTATTAGCATATACAATTTATTAAATTCTTTACACATTCTCCTTATTGGATCAGCACCAGCGTCGTTGGATCTAAAAAATTGTATTGATAATGGGGAAAAATGACGTGACGGACGCTGAGGAACATTAAACGTGATGTTGTGGATTAAAAAACTGGAGCCTATATCACCAGTAATTACATTGAATATGAATGAGATATTTAACATAGTTCTGCGGCTTTTAAGTGTCGGAAGTTTAATTAAAGCTAGTCTGGCAGAATAAGAAGGTAAACTTGTAGGATTAAAATTCAGTCCTCGGAGACAAAACATCAGAAATTGCTTTTGTACAGATTCGATGACGTTGGAATATTTTTTATATAGAGGATCCCATATTATGGAACCATACTCGAGTATAGGCCTTACAAGAGATGTGTAGAGCGATTTAGTAACATAAGGATCGTTAAATTCTTTTGCCCACCGTTTTATAAAACCAAGAACGCTTCTAGCTTTATTTACTGTCATAGTTATGTGCGGGATAAAATTTAGTTTGGGATCAAGTATAACTCCTAGATCCAGGAAGTTATCTACAAGCTCAAGCTCGTATCCATCAAAAGCATAGTTTGCAGGAATCGGATTCATTCTTACAAATCTCATGTATTTACATTTTTTGAGATTAAGCTGCATTTGATTTAAATTACACCATAAATGAAACGAATTTAGGTCATTTTGAAGAAGTTTCTGATCGGAACTTTGGCGATAACTTAAGAAAATTTTTACGTCATCAGCGTACATTAGGATATTGGAATAGTGAATTGTTTCAGGTAAGTCGTTAATAAACAATGAAAACAGAAACGGTCCAAGATGGCTACCCTGAGGTACCCCAGAAAGGACATCAATACTTCTGGAGCAGCATTTTTTAAAAAGTACGGTTTGTTTTCTGTTAGTTAAATACGAGTAAATCCATTTTAGACTAAGATCGGAAAATCCCAATAAATAAAGTTTCTTCCTCAAAAGTACATGATTGACTTTATCGAAGGCCTTGCTGAAATCCGTATAGATAACGTCTGTTTGTTGCTGATGAAAAAATCCTTGATACACAACTGTTGAGAGATGAAGCAGGTTTGTTGTAGTAGAACACTTTTTTCTAAAACCGTGCTGATAAGGAGATATCAAGTTAGAAACTTGATAACATAAATCATCTGTAACCATTTTTTCAAACAGTTTTGGAATTATGCTCAGTTTTGCAATACCACGATAATTTGTAACATCGGATCTATTTCCTGATTTGAACAAAGGAATAATGAATGAATCCTTTAAAACATTAGGAAAATAACCACATATAATCGATTTATTAAATAAGTATGATAGTGGAACAGCTATAGAGTCGGCACAATTAATTAAGATGCTACTAGGAATGTTATCAGGTCCAAAGTTATAGGAGAATTTTAGTTTTCTCAATTCCATAGAAATAGTAGGAACGTTGATTAAATTTATTGATACTGTGGAATTTGTATTTATTTTAATGTGATAATCAGTGGAATCATTATAAGTTGCATCCGAATAAGGTGTGGAAAAGAAGCTGGCAAATAAATTGCTTATAATGCTGTCATCACTAGATTCAATCTGCTGAAATCTCATAGAAGATGGAAAACCAGTTACTTTTTTCTTTGAGTTCACAAATTTAAAATACGATTTTGGATTACGCTTAAAGTTGCATTTCATTGTATTTACATATTTATCGTAACATGATGTATTAAGTATTGTGTATTCCGCCCGGGTAACAGAATATCTTATATAATCCATATAACAACCAGATTGTTTAAACTTTTTATAGTATTTATTCTTCTTATTTTTTACACGAGCCAGTTGTTTATTATTCCATGGAGGACCGGATAATTGTCTAGATATGTGGTTTACATACATACATACATAATTGGCCATTACAACCCTTCAGTCAGGATTACGGCCTAGCTTCTCACACCACTCATGTTGTGTGCGTTAATTTTATACGTGAGTGGCGGGACCTACAGTTTAACGTCGACTCCGAACGACAGAATTTTGAGAAACTTTTTCATGGCAGTTTATTTTACTCTCAGAGTTTTTGCCAGAAATCTGCTGAGAGGAAGTCGCCGAAGAAATATTTTTTTTCATATTTCATTTTTGATGTCTGACCTGGGATACGAACCCGGGCTTTACGAATAGTAAGCCAACACACTACCTACTACACCACGGCGACTTCAATTTGGAATATTTGGTTTGGAACACATAAATTCAAAAAGGTATTAACCTTAGAGTAAAAGGATTTAGACATATCATCAACATTATTATAGCATGAAAAAAAGGAGTGCCAATCCGTATTGATTAGGAGTTCATTTAACATATTATAGTTGGTGTGCTTAAATGAAAAAACTTTCTCATTTTTGCTACACGAAGGCATCGATAAATTAAGTGGAATGGATGTTTTTAATACGAGCGTTGGATGATAACAATCTTCTGGACAAGCATTAGTTAGATATGTATGTGCTTAAAACTTAAAAAGAAAATATTCAATATATGTTTTTTTTGCTTTTATTTACACTCTACATTATAGCCTTTCAGATTAATAAAAGAAATAACAACATTTTTTATGATAACGGTAATTTTATAAAGGAAAAGAAAATTAACTCAATTTTTTGCCAAATTTGATTTTACCAAATTGTAGCATACCTCAGGTTCTATGGAGTTCCACGCTTCCAGTAAAGCCGCCTTAAGCTGATTCAAAGTTTTAAATTGTTGTTGGTATACTCTTCTAGCTAATTCTTCCCAAAGATGTTCAATTACGTTGAGATCTGGGCTCTGTGGAGGGTTTTCTATAAGTTTGGGGCAATTATGAACCAACCAAAGCTTTTCCACACCCGAAGTGTGCTTGGGATCATTGTCCTGGTAAAAAGCAAAATCATTCGCAATGCCTAATTTCTCGGCACTTTGCTTTACATTTTCCTTCAAAATGTTGAGGTACACAAATTTGTCCATTTTACCATCAATAAAATGCAAATTGCCCACCCCAGCACTCGACATGCAGGCCCAAACTATAACAGAGCCTCCTCCATGCTTAACAGTACCTTTTGTATTTTGAAGATTAAATTTCTGCATTTGGTTTACGCCACACAAATATCTTGCCATCTAAACCATGTAAATTCAATTGGCTCTCGTCAGTGAACAGAACCTTGGAACGAACAAAAACTATCAGCAAAAATGTATTTTAAGATATCTTTACACCAAATTACCTTATTCCAAAAATCTTCTGTTTTAAGCAAATACTCTTTAGCAAATTTTATTCTCTTGTTTTTATTCTTAGGCCTAAAAAATGGCTTTTTTTTGGCAACTATAACATGGTAGTTATATTTGTGCAATGTATTACGAATAGTATTTAAGCAAACATCTTTTCCACTGCTGTTTTTTAAAGATATTTTTAGTCCTTAGGCATTGCGAATGATTTTGCTTTTTACCAGGACAATGATCCCAAGCAAACTTTGGGTGTGACAAAGCTTTGGTTGATCCATAATTGTCCCAAACTTATAGAAACCCCTGCACAGAGCCCAGATCTCAACGTAATTGAACATCTTTGATAAGAATTAGCTAGAAAAGTATACCAACAACAATTTAAAACTTTGAATCAGCTTTAGGTGGCTTTACTATAAGCGTGGAACTCCATAGAACCTGAGGCATGCTACAATTTGGTAAAATCAATTCCAAAACGTTTATAGGCCGTTCTTGAGAACAAAGGATATGCCACAAACTATTAATTGTTCTCTTTCGTCATTTTTAGCAATGGTGATCTTCTTTGTCCGATTATGCGTTGAGTGCAAAAAATTGAGTTAATTTTCTTTTACTTTATAAAATTACCGTTATCATAAAAAATGTTGTTATTTCTTTTATTAATCTGAAAGGCTATAATGTAGAGTGTAAATAAAAGCAAAAAAAACATATATTGAATAATTTCTTTTTAAGTTTTAAGCACATACATATCTAACTAATGCTTGTCTGATTATGCGATGGAGCCACTGTATATGACCTGGTGTTTGAAGCCTAGCCAACACACTACCTACTAGACTACGTCGGCTTGTACTTGCTGGCTTATTGTCAACATACGTAATTGGTTATTGCAACTCCTTAGTCAGGATTACGACCTAGTTTCTTACATCACTTACGGAGTGTGTGTTAATTTTATACATTCATGGCGGCACGTACAGTTTAAAGTCGAAATTTTTATTTACTCTCAGAGTTTTTGCCAGAAATCTCATCATCATCATATTACGTTGTTCTACTAAGCCACCATACTACCAACCAGACTACGGGAACTATTGTTGGTGGCAAAAGAACTAGGCCGAACGCAAGGCATTTCGGTAGATATGGTAGACGATAAAGTTAGAAAACTAAGAATTTTGAATTGGAAAACAGAAAAAAACTCAGAATTGAGTTGCCTGAAGAGAATTTATTGACCCAAAGGCATTTTTAACTAAAGTCGGTAGGTATGCTCGTTATGTGCCTACTTATGTATATTAAAAATTTGAATTTCCCTTTAATACCATATTAAAGTCCAGTGTGGATATAAAAATCAGTTCTTAAAAAAAGAAAACTCATTATTTGCAGAATAACTTTATGAGATGAAAACATCAAATGTAAGTCAATAAATATATGCGGAGCCTATCATAAATTGCATCATTTACCGCTCCTCCTCCTTCCCTCTGCTGTTAGCCTAATAAAATTGATTTATAATAAGAAATTTTTTAATAATTTTTAATACAATAACAGCGTATCGTATCGTATCGTATATTTATCAGAAACATGCTACAGAAGAACATCAGTTTAATTTTGTTACTCTGTCGTGATCATAAAAAAAGAATGAAAGAAAAAGGAAGAGTGGAAGAGTGGAAGAGTAGGAAGTAAGGGAAATATAAAAAACAGAAATAATAAACGATAAATTCAATAATAAAATTAAGTTAATGTGGGTAAAATGTATTGTGTATGTGCGATAATGCAATGAAAATGAATGCCCAACAAATGTCATTCCAATACATGGGGCCTTGGTGAACAACAACGATTGTGTCATAAAAAAATCAAAAAAAAAAATCGAAAAAAAAATAAATTCAGAATGTCAAAATGCCATCAGAAAAGGATGAAAAAAAGTTGGCAAAGATGTTACCCATATTCATCAAAATTCAATATGTCTGTATGTGTGGTATATGTTAGCGGATATGAGACTCTATGTACCCATAAATATCATCGTCATCGTCATCGTACATTCATTCCATTAACATTTTTATTGCAAATTTGTAATTTACAATTTTGCATTTTCTTGCTCTTTCCGCCCCCCCCCTCTCACTCTCTCTCACACACACATTTTGTTTTGTTTTACAGCCGTTACATGGCTTTTTTTAACGTTTTTCTTCCTTCTTTTTTTTTCTTTTTTCAAAAGTTATAAAAAAAACTGGCAATAGAACGTAATTTTATAATCATAAAAATGCAACATTTTTCCCAATGACGATGATAATAATAATAGGCACACACACACACACATACACGTAAATACCTTTACACATGTCCTTGCCGTATACAGGAATATAAAATAAACTTGGCAGTAAGAAATAAGGACATCAAAAATATATTTCTTCATTCGTTATGTATTCCTCTTTTTGGTATGGGTTTTCTAATATACAACAACAACAACAACAAAGTGGCCCATGTATGTAACCCAAAACAAAATATTATTTAATAACAATATGATCCAAGGATATGCTGTGATGTGATGTGTTGCAATGTGTTGTGATATTATGATATGATATATTTTGCGATGTGATTGTATGAGCGTTTGTTTGTACTTAACGATGACATAAGATGTTAAACATTATACAACATCAACAGAAACAACCAGGACGTAGGATAGTAGTGACACTCCTATTCATATTTTATTTATTGAATATCAATCTGTTTGTATGATATTGGGTAGTAGAAAAAGTTATTTCTTCCCAGCTTAAAATATGAAAAATAAATATTTCTCTGCATGAAATAAAATTGCCATGAAAAGTTTCTCAAACTTGTCGTTAAAGTCTTGTCTTGTAGCTCACGCCATCCATGGTTTAAATTAACATACACAACATGGGCGTTGTGAGAAGCTAGGCCATAATCTTGGCTAAAATCTTGACTGAAAATGGAATAAAAAGTTCAGGGGATACCTAAATTCTTTGGTTATCATATTGTTATACATACATACATAATTGGTCATTACAACTGTTTAGGCAGGATTACGGCCTAGCTTCTCACACCACACATGTTGCGTGTGTTAATTTTATACATGAGTGGCGGGATCTACTGTTTAACGTCGACTCCGAACGACAGATTTTTGAGAAGCTTTTCATAGCAATGTCATTTACTCTCAGAATTTTTGCCAGAAATCTGAGAGGAAATCGCCGAAGAAATTTATTATTTTCATATTTCGTTTTGATGCCAGACCTGGGATACGAAGCCGGGCTTTACGTCTAATAAGCCAACACACTACCTACTAGACTAAGGCAACTTCGTTATCATATTGTTATGAAAAGGAAAAATCTAGATACTGGTGTTTTGTTTTACATCACTTAACATTAAAATTATAAACAAAAGCTACAAAAACAAAACAATGCAGTAAACAAACCTGTTTACAAATTATCGTACTGCTTACTATAACAACAAACACCAGCATAACAAAAATGGTAAACAAGTAAACAAAAATACAACAACAAACACTACAAGAATAAATACACAAACAACAGAAACAATGTTGTAAATGATGCTTACATTTATAGAGATTTCAAAAAGCCGAAGTCATGAACATTCGCCTTCAAGTACATTCATCTGACTGTTTACTCTGCCATATATTGGGTCCGCCATCTAACGATTTCTTTTTCAACTAATACTTATTTCGTGAATGGTAACACTTAGCTTATGTCTGATTTGACAGATAATTAGTTCTATCCTTCCGCTGAACGAATATGGTTGTGTATACGCTTGAACAACGCTGGAAAATATTGCGACATTACTTTGAAAATCATGGTAATGTTGCAGAATGTGTGCGAAAATTGCATACGGATTTTGGAAGAAGAGAATCACCGTCAGCTCCGTATGTTCGTTATCTTGTGAAAAAAGTGAAAGAGGAATATTGCTGCTGTGTCAGAAAGTGTGCGTGAAGCGCCATTAACATCTTAATGGTGTTCTTAACAATTGAACATTTCGGAGACATCATTGAGACGAATTTTGCATAAAGACCTTGATATGACGCCATACAAAGTCCGATTGGTTCAGGAGTTGAAGCCAATTGACCATCCAATGCGTTTTCGCTTCGCTAAGTGGGCCTGCGATCGACTTACAGAAGATGCCGATTTTGGCAAAAAACAATCATCTTTTCAGATGAAGCTCATTTTGATCTTGGCGGGTATGTAAACAAGCAAAATTGTCGCATTTGGGGCACAGAAAACCCGCACGCATACATTGAAAAACCGACGCACCCAAAACGAGTCACTGTTTGGTGGTGTTTGGTGTTTGGTGGTGGTCCAGAGGCATAATTGGGCAATTTTTCTTCCAAAATGAGCAAAGGGTGGCCGTTACAGTTAATGGCGATCGTTATTCGGGCCATGTTGAACGAATTTTTGTTCACAAAAATTTAAGAGGAGGATATTGGCAACATTTGGTTTCAACAGGACGGCGCTACGTGCCACACAGCCGAAGCTACACTCGATGTTTTGCGCCCTTGTTTTGAAGATCGAATTATCAGCCGCAGAGCCACCTCGGAGCTGCGATTTGACACCTTTGGACTATTATTTGTGGGGTGCCATCAAAGATAAGTGTTACGCCGACAAGCCAAAGACAATTGACGCTTTAAAGGCCAATATTCGTGAAGCCATTGGTGAAATACAGCTGCACACAATTGATAATGTGCTTAAAATTTGGACCCATCGTATAGGCTACTGCATGGCCAGCCGAGGCAGCCATTTGAATGAAATTATTTTTCATTATTAACTGGAAGGATTGTACTTTTAATTAAAAAAAGAAATTTGAGAAAATATTCAGTCGTTTTTTTTAAAGCATTTTCAAAAAAAAATTATTATTTCGAGGACCCTTTAAAAGGCAAGGCAAATCAGGCGGTTGAGTTAGTGAAGTTCAGTCAGTCTTGTGTGAAGACGCAGAGCGTTTGAAGAAAGTAATCATGCTTTGAAGATCTCCGTTACAAAGATCTGTCGAACAGTTGTTTCGGCAAAGAGTATAAATAGAGGAATAACAAAGATGAGCAATTGTTGTTCTTTACATCAAGTTGCGAACAGTTGCACACAGATTTGTGAGAATAATAAAGAATTTTAATTAAAATTAAACACAAATTTTTTTTATTTTAATTGTAATTTACGAGCTCATATTTTATACGTTATTAAAAGCTAAAAACGTAATAATAGCTTTTGCTCCTAGATAATATAATGTATTGTTGTATCGTGTATTTTTTTCTACAAAAACTGGGCCATGAATGACAATTTTTTAATAACATGTCATAAACTTTTGTTCATTTACTCGTTGATTCTTGTGTCTCGTGTGGTATACTAGATGAGAATAGAATTGAATATGCCTATAAAATTATGCTTACAGTGGCTAAAAAAATAATAGCAGCAGAGGGAACATTTAATTTATTTGAATTATTAATAGAAAGTAGAAAGAAATCTCTTATTCTAAATTCTAAACATTAATGAAATTTTTCTATAAATTTATAGTTGCATTGTATTATTCCAAAACCTGTCCCCTGCTTTCAACATAGCACCTAAACAAGCTGCTATTATTTTAAACACAACTAAATACATAATATATTGGCATATGGTGTTGTATATACAAACCTCACTCCTTTTTCTCGCCTCTGAGTACCTCTCTGACTTGTATTGCCCCGTTTGCAATGATGGCCTAACAGGCATATGCCTTGCTTTCATCGTCCTCGTCAATATTCAGGCATAAAATATTTAAAAAAAAATTGAAAAAAAAGAATTGAAAATAAAAAATCATAAAATTATAAAAACATCAACAATAACATCATCTTCAACAGGGCAATGGCAATGACTAGAGCGGACATTCAAACATTGGATACTTTCATGCAATTTAATGTTAGACTATCGCTGCCTTATAATCTAAAAGAAAATGATGACAGGAACAGGAACAAAATTGGAAAACCAAAGACAACAAGACAACATAATAATTTTCTTGTCCCTGGAGAATGAAGAACCATTTTCCATACATCCATACATCCATACATCCATTCATTCATAATTTAATTTTTCTTATTTCATTTCGTTTCATTTCTTTTTTTCTGTATTTATTACGCCCCTGATAGAATCACTAGAGTCCACTGATGGTTATGCTGCTGTTGCTGTTGCTGTTGCTGATGGATTCAATACTTCATTGTTGCGCTCCTTAGAGTTTATTTATTACGCGGCATTATGTGGGCTTTTTTTATTTCCTAACAAAACAAAAAAGCCAAGCCAAGCCAAAAATTGTTAAATTGTCTATGCCCAGGCTTTATAGTCTATTTTACTGGTCTTTGTTAACCATATTTCGTGTGTCTCTCTCTCTTTCCTTTTTTTGTGATTTTTAACCTAAGGAGATAACTATCGCTGGGTTTTATTGACTTCTGGTTATAAACATATTTGTTGCGGCTTTAAATTACAAAATGAGTTATAAAAACCTCCTTAAAAAGCAAAATCCCATAACAAACATTGTGTATCGGAATAATGAAATGAACGCAAGGCCAAACAAAAGAAACTATTTTGTGGCTGTAAACTTAAATTAACTCTAATAGTGGATGATAAAAACCAAGAAACGAATATTACGATCACGAGGGCAATAGTAATCATAAATGTTTAGCAAGGATGCCTGGCTAAGGCGTAGTCGTACTGAGTTAAATTGCATTATAACTGCTTGCTTTAAGAGAGATATGATTGAAAATATCCGTATTAACTTAGATCATATAACGACATCATGATTACATATAAAATTTAAGAGAAATTTTGGACTTAAAAAAGAAGGAGACATAGGTCATATGGTAGTTCTAGTCCTAGTATACGCATCTTGAGACGGAATATAAAAATATTGGCGCAATTTATCTACTTCAAGAGGGTAAGGAGACACAAGCTTCCGAAGCTAAATCTACTGCTGACAGTTTATATTGGAAACGGGAGTATAAAAATTTTATCCACACCCGAAATATATCAGCAGATAAAATAGAAGCGATTTTGCAATAAACGTATGCCTTCTGAAGTCGCCGTGGTCTTAGACGTAAAGCCAGGGTTCGAGCACCAGGCCAGACATCAAAATAAAATACAAAAAATATTTCTTCGGCGACTTCCTCTCAGCAGATTTCTGGCAAAAACTCTGAGAGTAAATAAAATTGCCATGAAAAAGTTTCTCCAAAATCTGTCGTTCGGAGTCGACTTTAAACAGTAGATTCCGCCACTCATGTATAAAATTAACACACACAACATAAGTGGTGTGAAAAACTAGGTCGTAATCCTGTCTGCAGGGTTGTAATGACCAATTATGTATGTATGTATTTACCAGCCTGTTATTAAATTCATAACGAAAATAGTTTCATCTTTTGTTTTTGTATATGTATACCGAAGATTTCTCAGGAAAATTTGAGATCATTAAAAGGTAACTCTCATATGGGGGTCCTGGAACATAGGGATATCGTTGGAAATTGCACTGCTGATGAGCTGACCAGAGCCTGTACGGGGTTCGCAATATCCGACATGTTGCAGGGCAAAGATATTTCAACTGTTTCAGTTAGTTTTGATATTAATCACTCGTTTTGCAGGTGGCTCCAGGGAGATTGAGCAGAAAACAGAACAGAACACGTATGCATAAGAAGATAACTGACCCAGTTCGACCCTGAAGTCGCATGACCATGCAGCGCCTAATAGAGATTCTCATGGGTCACTGTTCTCTTGGTAGACATGCCGATAGACTTATTATTCCGGCAAATAACTTTTGCAACAGCTGTGGACATGTGGAGGTGTAAAAGACTGCCTTTCACCTCATGTGTCACTCCCCTGCTCTTGTCATAAAGAGACGGAGGTTTTTACCACTCTTTTTCTAACACTTTTAATAGAGTTCTTTAATATAAAGATTGCTGCAATAGCAAGATTTATTTTGGATTCGATTTGATTTCTTCTAAGTAATGTTTGATCCACAGGTAGAATTGGTTGTGGTATCCCAATGAGCCTAAATTTTGTCAATGAAATTTTGCATAAAAAGAAATACAAAGTGTCAGCAAAATAATACACCAGGTTTGAAACCCCTGCGACTTATTCTTGCGTATTTATATCATTAGTGTGGTGAAGAGGTAACGTAGTATTGCGTCCATATAATCTATTGTATCGTCTTCATACTTTATATGGTATTATGATAAAATCTCCTTCAAATCTATTGCTCTGACAGTCCTCATTATGGTGCTAGGGGTCAACGATGCCAATTTTTTGCCCACAATAGAGTATGTTTCTTTCTACGAAGCATAAACGTCGCAGAAATTCCAAGAAAGTATTGTAATAATTCATTCCCATCGTAACAGAATTATATGTCATGACAAATCCCACTCTTTACTCTGTGTCTACAGTGCCTTGTCAAAAGTTCGCTTAAAACCTCAGGTTATTTGTTGCTAGTCTGATGCATGACTTAGATCTCCTCTTAGTGTAATGTCCAAAAAAATGTTGATTCCTTCAAACTCGTATGGCTGGGAAAGCGCTATTGTCTCTCTTATGTTCCCTTTCTTGTCCTCCCATATGAAGGAATTATATTTCGAAAAAGTTTTAAAACAAATGAAGGGAACAAAAAAGAGTTATAGATGAGAAACTAGGTAAATAAAAAGATATACACTCAGCCACAAAAGTATACATACGGTTAACAAATTTCAGAAATTTTTTAACCAATCCGTTTTCGTTGAAAATCTTTAAAATTGTCTGACATCTTTCTTCGATTTTAAGACGGTCTTTTGCTTTGGTTCAGAAATTTGTGAAATTTGTTAATCGGATGTATACTTTTGTGGGCCTGTGCAATTCAGTTCAATTTCAGAAATTTTTTAACCAATGCAAAAGACCGTCTTAAAATCGAGAAAACTATAAAGATTTTCAACGAAAACGGATTGGTTAAAAAATACTTTAGTAACTGTATGTATATAAAGAAAAAAAAATTGGGGGAATTATGTTCATATAAGCCTAGTTCCCGTGATCTAGTAAAGGTGGGAGCCCCATATATCGTATAAAAATAATCAACAACTGAAGGATTTCAAATAAATTTTCTTTTTATTTTTTTAGTATCATTCGAATATATATATATATACGATATACTATACATATGTTCTTCCATTTTTTTTTGCTTTTTTTTAAGTAAAATACTAGAATTTTATAAGAAAAAAACTCTTAAAAAAATTTAAGAATTTTCTAGTTGACCAAAAATTATACGTTAATAAATCGCATTCTTTACTATATTATACGTAATCAACTCTTGCTTTATAACAGCACAAGTCATCTTATTTAACACGCAATACATGGCAACTCTATGTATAATAACTAGTTATTGCAAGAATTCGACGCTACCAATGACATGCTTAGAAAAGTCCAACTTGCACAACTTCAACGATGCGCTTTAGATTTTCTTTCTCCTTTACGTTCATTTCATTTCTATGCTTTTATATACAAAAATATCCTGTATATGCATTGTACAATCATATTCTATAGGTATGTACATACATTCAGGAATGTGTGTTTATGTGTATTTCCTGTGTACATGTATTGCATGTACAGCAAAATAGTTGTTGGTTGTGGCCTGCCTGCCTGGCTGTCAGAGTTCTTGTTTTGCTTCTCTACAAAACCATCTAATCTTCGTGTTACATTAGTTTGTAGTTGTAGTTGTATTCGTTCTAGTCGTGTTATCATAGTCACTATGTTTTAGTACATATAGAACAGTAACAACAACAACAACGACAATAGCAATAGCAATGACTTCGTACATTTTTGTTCGTTGCTCTATTCGTTTCGTAACATTTCATTTACTCTTGCATAAGCATGTGTATGTTGTTGTTCATTCGTTTACTCGTTTTTCTATGTGTAGTGTTGAGGATAACGTACCAACAAATTGTAGTTGTTGTTCTTGCCGTTGTTGTTGATGTTGCTATTACCAAAACGAAAATATTTGCCGACGGAATGTTATACATAGAGAATCCTTTTTTTCGTTGCTTTTTTGTTTGGTTTTGGGTTTTTGCTTGTATTCTATGTTGCCATGGGTGTGTATGTGGTCTTCGTGCGGTTATCTGTGTATGTATGCGAGTATTTGCTAAGGTCGGTTAGTCAGTCGTTTATTTTCGGTGCTCTCGGGTTCGGGAGGCTTAACTTAGTGAACGCCTTTTTACTAAAAACCAACGTTTTTTTCTCATTTCGAACATTTTCATACACACTCGTAAACTCATGCTGCAATATATTGTGTATGTGTATGTGTGTGTACAAGTGTAGAAGCAAGCATTTTAGGTTTTCAGTATTTGTTTTCATTTGTGTGTGCGTGTGTTTTGTTTTGTTGTTGGCATTTGGCATTTATAAACATTTTGTAGATAAGTTTAGTTGGTAGTGGGGTGCGCGCACACCACATTAGTACTGTAGTAGTAGTAGTAGTATGTCCTAGATTTTGTTGTTTAAAAACTGTATGCGATAGTTTGATTGGCTTTTATTTCTAGTCACATACACCAACTCACCACACATACAGTCATTTAATGCCTGACATAGTTATTGTTAACCAATCAGAATTTTGTAATTTAGTTTAGCATGCATGGTAGGGTTAATATTTTATACACACATATACATACTTACGTACATACATAGACAGATATACTCACATATATTTAGATATTCTATGTACAGATTTCTATGTATACAAGTGATGATTATTTATGTATGCATTGTTTAGAATTAGTACACGAATGATGATGATGATGGTGTGTAACGACTGTTGCTTCTTGTCTAAATTACGTTGATGAGTTAAATGCGTTACATAATCAGAATCACAATCCAAATCACAATCAGTTGTTTGCCATGAAATTGTATTTTTTTTTTGGAACAGTTTTGAATAAAAAACCGTTTTATTTTGCATGAAATCACAACGTTTTAGAAAAGCTTGTTGCATGTACTTGTAGGTTCAGAGGCGCATTAAAGGCTACACTATTTAGGGCATGGGAAACAGTCCTATCTGTCCAGCCATTTAGGCTCTGTCTGATACTATATATCGATAATTCTGTAAACCGAGAGAATAAGTGGCTGCATGAATGGCCCTAATGATGAAAGTGGAACAAGACTGAATATTTTTACGCAATAGGATCAGAACCTAAACTATCTTTTTTTCTTCCCCTTATCATAATGCGGTTTTCTAAGCTTATTTAGGTTCGTTCTAAGAGTATTAAAGCTGGGAAAGTGTAAACAGTTATTCCAGAAATCCTTCAACTCTTAATAATAATTATGACCAGTTAGGGCGTAGCGAAATATTATTTATTCATGTATTTTACATGAATTGATTATTAAATTGGCTATTTTCGTAGCTACTATCGTTCAGGATTTCACAAGCAAATGAGTATGCATCTGGGTCAAGCCTCTTCATGTGCTATTTAGAATAGGTTATGTTAAGTTAGGTTAGAGGACGTGTACTTGTCAATTAAGACAAGTACAGTACCCGGAGGTCTAATTGACCCATTGTACAACGTCCTAGTTTCTCACACCACTTATGTTGTATGTGTTAATTTTATACATGAGTGGTGGGACCTACAGTTTAAAGTCGACTCCGAACAACAGATTTTTGAGAAACTTTTTCATGGCAATTATATTTACTCTCAGAGTTTTTGCCAGAAATCTGCTGAGAGAAAGTCGCCGAAGAAATACTTTTTGTATTTTATTTTGACGTCTGGCCTGGCTTTACGTCTAATAAGCCAACACACTACCTACTAGACTACGGCGACTTCTGCTATTTAGAATAACTTGGAGGAAATTGTTCTTTATCCAAGACTATTAGAATTTTAGTGTTCTTCCTTTAATTTCATGCAACGTTCGTGGCCGTACGTAGCCTTGTACAGAAAGACCACAAACTTAAGAGTGAGCTTGTTTCAAAGAGTCAGATGGAGAGTTTCGTGTGTTAATTAGAACAGATAAGCATGACTACATGCGTAGTGTAAAGGTTAACGGTGAAAAGATTTCATTACATAAATACATAATTGGTCATTATAACCTTTCAGTCACGATTACGACGTAGCTTCTCACACCATTTATGTTGTATGTGCTAATTTTATGCGTGAATTTAAAGTCGATCTCGAAAAAGAGATTTTGGAGAAACTTTTCGTGTCAATTTTTTTTCTCTGAGATATTTTGCCACAAATCTGTTGAGAGCCAAATGCCGAAGAAATATTTTTTTGTTTGTCGTTTTATTGCAGATGAACCTGACCTGGAGCTTGAACCGTGACCTCACGTCTAACAAGCCAAAACACGACCTACAAAACTATGGCGCCTTCTACTACCGATTTCATTATTAAACCTAATTTTCCATTGCTTTAGCCATTCGGCTTTTTATTGTTCTGTAAAAAACTAATTGATTTCAGAAGGACTTCAACCTTGCTTGAGAATGCCTTATCGTCACCGAATAAGATAAAAATAGGGTACTCAAGATATCTTTTTAGGGAACTCTGGTTAGAAATTAAATGTCTGATCATACAGAGAAGATAACATCACCCGCGAACACCACTGTAAGATCATAGACAGATCTTTCATGATCAATGTCTCTCAACACTATACCAAATGCAAGAATATTTTCATAGAGGGTATTATTTCTAGGCAAGGATTTCAAATCAAAAGTCCGCTACATAAAGTAGTGAATGTCAAAGTTTTGAAGGCTATGGTAAGGCTAAGGCACTTCTAACATTAAATTCCGTAGGGGCATAGCAATACTTTCTGTTCGTCAGCTTGCAATTCGAGCATGTGGCCTTTATGACATTAGTTTGATGACAGCATGAGTCTGTCTGGGGAAGTTGAATAAGCTAGAAGGCTCCAGGCCCCTAGCTAACGTGGCAATTCTCAGAAATTAGTAGGCACATGAACTTGCAATGGGAGGAGCTTCCACCTCACTGATGTAACCAGCGACCATCTTTCAATGGCGTGGGAATAGATATATTGGAGGAGATGTAAATGGTTTTGAGGCAATAAAAAATGCTGTTGGAAAATAAAGAACACCTGAGGTTGGTAACCGAAATTTGAACAGAACAGTGTAGAAAGAAGAAGAGAAAGATTTTTCCAGAACAGAGATTATCTCGAACCCAACATGTAGATTCTGTGATGATGAGAAATGATCATCAGGACACATTCTTGAACAGAGCGACGCTCTAAAATATCCCATAGCGTAACAACTATGTGCATATCGGGCTTTGGTCAGGGAGACATTAGAGGGGTACTCTATCATGTTTAATCTTATGGTTGCAGCTTCTGCCAGAAATGTTAACAAATTTTAAACTCTTAATGTACATGCCATTTCTAATAAACGGTTGGGTTTTTGAGTTATTTTCCCGTATAAATCAAACCATGGCATCCTTCCAGCTGCAGCTTTTGCAAAGTCGAAGCTGTAGCTTTAAATTTTTCATGATGAATACTTGTGGCGGTTTAAGTCCATAGAAGGCTTCCAAGGTAATAATGCAATAAGACCACAGAGGCTTCAAACATTTGGTTAGATCTAGCTTCTGTTTAGTTTTGGGCCGCTATACTATTGTTGCATAGAAAATTATTGATCCAACACTCATTGTCTACATCCAACAAGTGATCCTGGCGTTAGAACAGCAAAACATGCCAATAAGTCAACAATAAGTCAACATTGTTGTTATAATGTTATTTAGAAAGGCGTGGGAAACAATTCTAATCCCTAATATTGGCTTTCTTTACATCTGTTCCCTCTAACCTCAGCGTATGAGTGATTTTTATTAAATTAATATCGATTATACGCATGGATGTTCCATTTTTTAACCACATTTTAAAAAAAGCAAGCAAAACGCATACCAAATTCAATGGAAAGGTATTCAGAATGTTATTCAAACCCGTTTCTAAACTGTCACTGATAAAAATATGGATTTGAAATTATTTGTGGCTTTAAAGTTGAAGAATTTGAACAATGAAGTCTGAAGTTTAATAGAAAAACGAATTGTTAATCGTTAGTAGACTTCCGTTCTAGTAATTTTCAGAAACTTTTTTTCGCTCATGTTACTTAATATTTTACTTTTCATTTAAAAATTTTTTTTCCTTTGTTTTAATATATTTTTTTATTTTTTTTTTAAGAAAAAAAAATCTTTTTTAGAAAAAAAATTAAAAAATTTTCCATGTGTTTACTCTGTACTGTACACATACATACGAGTATATGGTATATGTGAACATGTTTGCTTGTGTGTATGTGTGTATTTGTCTTTAAAATTAATTCTTTTTTAAAAGAAACAAATATTTTCCATACGCATATACATACACTTACATACGCGCTGAATATTTTTAAATGAAATACACAAACGCATACATGCTCGTATGTACTCAGTTAAAGAAGCAGTCGAGGCAAAAGATGGCAACAGTAAGCACTCCTCTCTCCCTGTTACAATTTTTAACAGAACTTTTTGACAAAGAAATTAAAACCACAAATGTTGCCCACATAATGAAAAATTAGTAGAACAGCCACCATAAATGCGCGCACACTAACGCACATGTGTACGCGTGTCTGTGCCTGTGTGGCTGTGTGAAGAGAGAGTAGAGCCACATCTAAGAATAAGGATTTTTTGAATGCAGCATTCACCCAGTGAGTATTTCTTTTAATTTTCTTTTCTCCTCTCTTTTTATTCAATGTTTTGTCGGATATGCATTCTCTGCACGTGTGCAGCAGAGAACCTCGTCTATGATTGTTCTGTAGTTTCAGTCAATGGCTATCCCTATGATACCATTGGGTGTTAGAGTCTGCAGAACATTTGACATGGCTTTTTAACCAGTCGTAGTAGGATATCCACATTACCTATATCATGTAGTATTCAGTAATTATGCTCGTAAGGAGCCAAATGGCATTCGTGCTAAGTGCTTAGGATGTCCTGGTTCTTCTGTTTGGCAGTGTAAATCAAAGCATCGTATATATGCTGCAGGTGATGAAATCAGACCCCAAGTGTTTCGATTTCTACCCGCGTATACCTTAAACCGGGAAGTAAAATTCATGTAACGCTCTCTAGGCTTAGAAGGTATGTTCCTTACATACCAGACCAGATTTATTAGAAACGTAAGACGGTCCAGATCATAAAATAAACACTGGCAAGCCTCAGCTCTCGTAGATTGGGCCAGTTACTGATTACTCATCTTCCTCATCCTGATAACCCCTACCAAAAAATTAGTATGGTTTACCCATGTGTTTCAATATACGTATCGTACAGTGCAATTAGAATTCTAATCGATTCTCATGAAAGTTCTCCAAACCTTTAGCTCTGTTAGCTGACTGAAACATCAGTAAAAATTGAAATCATGTTGTCACGAACGATAGTTATCGCTACCCATTAATCTTCTTTCGACTTTGTTACAATCCTTTTGGTCCTAATGAGGTTCAGAGCAAGTATTGATCCTCAAGATCAGCCGACCGAAGCATCAATCAAGCTCGAAATAATGTTGTCTCGAACGACAGGTATCGCTAGCGAATAATCTCATCTCGACATTGTTATAATCCTATTGGTTCTACTGAGGTTCAGACTAAGCATTGTATAATCCATTAGAATCCTCAAGATCAGCCCACCTATTCCATAAGCAATGGCTCTCTGAGTTTTAGCTCCGACTAAGCAATTGACAAAGGCGGTTGGCTTAGACTGGTCTCAAGTAATAGTTGACAGGATAGTTTCGGTATGTATTCGACCTCCTCCGCAATTGAAGGCAGTGAGAGGATAGTGTCCTTGTCTTTTATAGGATGTGCATTCAATGCCGAGTGTAACCTTCAATTCCTTGCCAAAGTCGTCATTTTACAAATAACAACGAGAGTTAACTGGATTTTAAGGTAAAAATCACGGCACGTATTCGACCTTCTTTGCAATTCAAGGCAGTAGTACCTACTTATGATGGAATAAACTCCGGGATTCTATAACTTCTTCGACAGTTTGACGCCATGGCGTCTTCTCTGGCGCAAGATAGAGAACCGTGAGCACTGTCTTCAAGTATACGGATATTGTGGGAAGAAATTTCCCCCTAAAGAGCACAACAATATCTGTGTGCACGATTATCTTACTACCCCAGGCGTTAGCATGGAAGAAACCTTGGAGTTCCTTGATTTGATTTTGAAATGCAAGGAGTATGTTTGTATAGAGAATGAAATCACTCTTGAACTCCTGCATTATCATTAATAATGACTCTTAGTTAACCTTCAGGAAATACATGGCAGCTTGCTTGATAGAAAATTTCAAATATGACTGCCCCAGGACCATCGTAATTTAGTGTTTAAACGTGATTTATGTGACCGGTAACCTGCTTGTTGCTCACGTTGTAATATGATCAGAGGACTGTAGATTATTTTGCTAAAATTAAAGACTATAGCCTTATTCTTGTCGCATAGGAGGTTATATCTCTCCAAAATGAGTTTTTCTTAATAAGTGGACTTCAATATCTTCTTTTTCTCCCTAGAAATGTGTTCATTTTTGTAAAAACTTTTACCTTCAAAATGTATTTCGTATGGATCATATCTCTGCAGAAAACGTTTTCTGGGCACTCTTAAGCATCATACATCAAATCTCTTGGCAACAAAAAGAATTTTTAAAAGAAAAACTTCGTTTCAGTAATATTCCTCATCCTCAGTAGGTTTCCTTTTTCTTTTCTATCACATACATACGTACACTTTAGAATTTTTGTAAATTTCATTTCTTTTTTTAACAAATATACGCACCGAAATACGCATACATATGCCAAAAGAAAACTTACATGTATAGACGGGTGAATACAATACAATTACAATTACAATGTTTATTATATTTGGTTGGTAGTAAAAATCAATTCATTTGAAATGCTTTAGAAAAAGAATTTTGATTACTATTGTGTTCCATTGAATTTCTCTGCATTAAAATCGAAAGAGGAATAGATTTAGAAGTGTTCACACTTAAAAAATCATTTGTAGGTAGAGTGTTGGATTATTACAAATGAGTACGTGGTTCAAACCCCAGCTCAAAGTTCTTGAACAAACGAAATACAAAAAAAGTCTCAAAAATCTTCAGACAAAAAAGTCTGAGAGCAAAAAAAAAGTGCTATGAAAAGTATGATGAAAAAATTTGTCGTTTGGAGTCGCCTTTAAACTTAGTGTACCACTGCTTATATATAAAATTAACACACATTATATGGGTGATGTGAGAAGCTAGGGTTGTAATCCTGACTAAAGGATTGTAATGACGAATTAAGTAGAATATTGTTATGAAAATGAAGAATCTGTATACCGGTGTTTTGCTTTTACATCACTTAACATTAAAATGGTAAACAAGTAAACAATAATACAAAAACAAACACCAGCATAAAAATAATAAACAAGTAAATAAAAATACAACAACAACCACTACAAGAATAAATCTAAACAAAACACACAAACAACAATAATTAATGTTACAACGATGTTTACATTTACATAGATTTCGAGAAGGCGAAGTCACGAACATGGCAGTCGCCGTAGTCAGTAGTGTGTTGGCTTATTAGACGTATAGCCAGGGTTTGAGCCCCAGGCCAGATATCAAAACAAAATACAAAAAGTATTTCTTTGGCGACTTCCTCTCAGCAGATTTCTGGCAAAAAATCTGAGAGTAAATAAAAACAACAACAAGAATATTCCTATATTCTGGAACCCATATAAGAGTTACTATTGGATGATCCGATATATCTCTGAGAAATCCTTGGCATTCATGCACGCGAACGGTAGCTGAAACCGCGTTCGTTAAGGACTTATTCGCGGGCCTGGCTGTACAAGTAAATCAAGAGATTTTCAAAGAAAATCCCGCCACATAACAAACAATGCGCAGCTTTCAAATTTGCCATGAGATCTGCTTGAAGAACTCTGCAGTCATCAGGCACCCTATAAGAAAGTGTAATATCAGAACCCTTAATTAATATACCCCAGACCACACTGCCACATATCTTCCAGTTTGTTCCTAGTTGGAATTCTAAAACTTAATGTTATATTTGGAAACTTATAGGTAATCATATAATCGACCCTAGTGGGTCTATGTCTTCTCAGAATAGCAACATATTCATGGTCCATATTGGGCCAGTATTTGACTTCATTGAGTCGTACTATATAAGACATACACAATTTTTGATTACCCTTCTGTCACCGTAGTCTAGTAGGTAATGTGTTGGATTATTAAACGTGAGGCCAGCTTTCAAACCCCAGCTCAGACATCAGAACGAAACGAAATATGAAAAAAATATTTCTACGGCGTCTTCCTCTCAGCAGATTTGTGGCAAAAACTCTGAGAGTAAACAAAATTGCACATGAAAGTTTCTCAAAAAAAAAAATCTGTCGTTCGGAGTTGACTTTAAACTATAGGTCCCGCCACTCATGTATAAAATTAACACACACAACATAAGTGATGTGAGAAACTAGGCCGTAATCCTGACTGAAGGGTTGTAATAGCCAATTATGTAGATATGAAGTCACGAACATTCGCCTTCAAGAACATTCCTCAGACTGTTTACTGTGCCATATAAAAGGCAAGCCAAAGCACGCGAGTGAGTTAGTGAAGTTCAGTCAGTCTTGTGTGAAGACGCGGTGTGTTCGAAGTGTTTACTTTCTTCAAACGCACCGTTTGGTTTGAGGATCTCCGTTACAAAGATCTGTCGTACAATTGTTTAGTGATTGTTATTGTTTATGCAAAAGGTGTAAACAGAGAAATAACAAATAAAAGCAATTGTTGTTGTTTACATCAAGTGTGAACAGTGGCACACAGAATTGTTGCAAATAATACAGAATTTTAATTAAAACTAAACACAAATTTATTGTTTATTTTATTTACAATCTGCGAGCTCCTATTTTAAACGTTTTTTTTCCTAGAATTTTTAAAATTGTAAACCTTAATGCCTTTTTCCTTTTGCCAACACTTACTCCTGCCCATTTTACTACAAATTCACTTGTAACCCTGACTTCGAGTGTGTGGTTCTCTTAAGACTGTTTTTTTTTTCATTTTCTTTAAGTTTTTATTGTTACAAAATTCTTCTGCCTTTTCTAAGAAAAAGAAGTGAAAGTTTCTCTTACAAAACGAACGAAACGCTTACCCATCGTTACTCATCTCTCTATTAGACTGCAGGCTACATTAAGCAACAGCAACAGCAACATGAATTGACTAAAAAGAGTGGGTTTAACGCTGACTACTACTGGCACTCAGCGTATCTTTAAAAATTAACCACAACAGCCACTGTACTAATAAGAAAAGACGCAAGTCTAAGGACAACAAGAGAAAAAGAATGGCAGAAGAAGTAGAACAAAATGAAGAAAAATAAAGAAAGAAAGAGAATTCTTTTTTTTAAAGAAAGAAAAGACAAAAAGATGCTAATTTAACACCCATTCAAAGAGCATATGGCATATGGCTTCAAGTATATATTTACATACATACATATGTATATGTATGTGTATCACCACATGTAATGCTGCTTATAATATATTATAATACATACATATGTATGTCTATATATTGGTGTATACATGTGTATATCATATATCCTTTGGTAGAGTTTTGGTTTTGGTTTTCATTTTTTTTGTTTTAAAGAGGAAACGGAGGTAGGAGTTGTTGCCTTACTAATGAATTATAATTATGATGAGAAGCAACCGAAAACAAAAAGAAAAGAAAATAAAAACGAAAAGAAATGTAAGGGGACTTAAAATTAAGAACTGAGTAGCAACACAAGAAACAGAAACAGAAAGAAAAAAATCAATTAAATTTTCTTTTCGTCAAAAGAAGCAACAAAAAAACCAAGAAAAAAAACTTTTTACTTCAGTTGTTAAGGGTACCCGCCACATTTGCTTACTACGTACATATAAAGAAAAAAAACGAAAGTTTTGAGTTCAAATGTTAAAATGTTGCATTACAAGTGAAATTCCCAAAATCAAAATTTTCAAGTTAAATTTATGAAAAGTTTTCCTTCCTTTCCTTCAATTATAATTACTTAAGAAAATAGTGTTGCAAGGCTAGAAACAAAAAAAAAAAGAAAAAGAAGAGAAGGATAATATTGAATTTGAACTGAGAAAATATTCAAATTGACATAAGCACGCATATATTTGAAGAGTGGTTTTTGTCATTCATAGACATCTTTTGGAGATATGTGCACAGATCTGGAATGAAAGGGTATAATTAAATAGCTAAATCACTCTAATAAAGTTCTACAATAAGAAGGGATGGAATGCATGCAAACAAGGTCAAGTTTCAAACTTTGGTCAACGTGGCGTCCTCCAGGACGATCCTTGTCTTGCTGCAAGTTGACAAGCAGCCTCCTCGTGGCCACTCCTGGATGGTATACTAGAACCCGCTGGATGTTAACTAATGCGTGCAGCGAAATTCATTCCCCTGGACGTTAAAATTAGGTTCAAGCCCTACGCGGAACCCACCACGTAAAAATAAAATCCTACGAAAACTTCTGCGGAAGGCGGGAGTGCATCGCAATGGCAATATTTTTCATTTTTCCATTGACATCATAGGGCGTACCAAGCGAGATGTTACTCCTGCCTTCAGTGCTATTGAACGGGAGTGTACTAAGATGGGTCTGACAGTAAATGAGGACAAAATGAAGTATATGTTATCGACAAGTAGAGACGTGCGGCGAAGTCGCCGTAGTCTAGTAGATAGTGTGTTGGCTTATTAGACGTAAAGCCATGGTTCGAGCCCCAGGCCAGACATCAAAACAAAATACGAAAAAATATTTCTTCGGCGACATCCTCTCAGCAGATTTCTGGCAAAAACTCTGAGAGTAAATAAAAATTGCCATGATAAGTTTCTCAAAAATCTGTCGTTCGGAGTCGACTTTAAACTGTAGTTCCCGCCGCTCATGTATAAAATTAACACACACAACATAAGTGCTGTGAGAAACTAGGTCGTAATCCTGACTGAAGGTTTGTAATGACCAATTATGTTATGTACAGACGTGCGGTGTATTGGATCGCTGATAACGGCAAGGAATTTATTTTCTTGACTCCGCCGTTACCACCAAAAATTAAGTCAGACTAGAGATCAAGCGCATGATTACTCTTGTAAACAATTGCTCAAAGGAAATTGAGTAGTAGAGAGCTCTCTCGTACGACAAAGCTAATACTCCACAAGATGCTCATCCTCCCCGTGCATCTTTGTGGCGCACAGGCATGGACACTATTAAGCACTGATGCAGCAGCCTTGAGAGTATTCAAGAGAGAAATCCTACGTAAGATTTTCAATCCAATGCGTGTTGACGATGATTTCCACATCCAATCCAACAGTAAGCCGTATGAGCTCCTCAACGACATAGACGTTGTGCAGCGTATTAACATCCAGCGGTTGTGCTGGCTCGATCATGCCGTTCGAATAGAGGAGGCTGCTCCGGCGAGAAGGGTATTTGATTCAGAGATCGGCGGCAGTCGGCGAAGAGGACAAGGCCGTTGCGTTGGAAGGACAAATCGAGGAAGCCTTGTCATCGATTGGTGTGACCAACTGGCGTAGGCGGGCGAAAAAGCAGAAGCGCCTGAAAGGATGTGTTAGGCTAAGTTAGGTTAAAGGTACTTGTCAATTGAGACAAGTACAGTACCCGGAGGTCGAATTGCCCCATTGTACAACGTCCTAGTTTCTCACGCCACTTATGTTGTGTGTGTTAATTTTATACAAGAGTGGCGGGACCTACAGTTTAAAGTCGACTCCGAACGACAGATTTTTGAGAAATTTTTTCATGGCAATTTTATTCACTTTCAGAATGTTTTTGCCAGAAATCTGTTGAGAGGAAGCCGCCGAAGAAGTACTTTTTGTATTTTGTCTTGATGTCTGGCCTGGGGCTCGAACCCTGGCTTTACGTCTAATAAGCCCACACACTACCTACTAGACTACGGCGATGGATGTGTTAAGCCAGGCCGAAATCAGTTAATCGGTTTGTTAATTGCCATTGTTTGGACGTAGCAATCAGAGAAACTAAAGCAAAAGAACGAGAATTAGTTTAGTCTTTATATACAGCAGCAAAGCTAGACCTCATCCATAAACTTGTCTCGTCTAACAAGCTTCAAGTTCGTCTCAGCAAACGAAATATTCCTCGTTACAGAAACCCCATGAGAAGACCTAGATTCGTGTTCTGAGTCCATCTTCGATGTTCTTAAAAATATTTTGTCTCATCTGACAAGCTTCTTTCTCATGTTTTTTTCTGCCGACCATAGCTTCTCATTCAATCCGTATTTCAGTCGAGGGCAATAAGACAGTACACTACCTTCTAGACTACTGCGACTGTATGTGATTTAATTTCTTGGAAATCAAAGCAATATCATTAGCATAAATGACGTCATTACGTTGTTCCATACTAATTGGGTGCCAGAGAATGCCCCTGTGTTTGTCGAAACTACACATAGTACCTCGTGGATTAGTACCAGAAATAGGAGAGAGAGAAATAATACATGCTGCATACATATCAATAGCTTCAGCAACACTCTACATTGAAATTTAATACAGTAATCCCTCGATTTACGTCGCAGTTGGTTCCAAAAAAAGGCAACGTAAATCGAATGACGACGCAAATTGAAGTTAGAGGGAACAAAAAATTTGACGACGTAAATCGAAACAACGTTAATCGAGGCGACGTAAATCGAAGGATTACAGTATACTGAACCTGTATTAAATTTGTTTCCTATCCCATTTCCTATCAAGTACCTTTCAGATAATCGAAAGCTTTCTCGAAGACACTAAAAAACAATATATAAAGCTTATCGGAACCGGGACGCAATATGATTCGTATAAGAGTTTTGAAACTGGTTTCTTGCTTATTGGCTTGGGCGTGTGGCATCTTTTTTACCCCCTACTCAGTTCAAAATAGATCGGTATAGAACTTATAGTGACATACGATACCTCTTCTGTTGTTACAATCCCTTGTTGTACCTCTTTTTATCTTAGGCCGGAAAGGTTCGCACACCCAGATGTATCTAAATAAAGAATGGAGAATACCACCCGGCGCAATACCGTTATTTCCGGTGTAATACCGTTTATTCCTTCACCGTACCTGCTTCTGATTTTTTTTATTGCTGAAGCTATTTCCGCTCGGATAGGGCATTGATTATTCACACACACAAAGTCTTCAGTATATTTGCGATGGTCGCTGCGAGATCATTATTGGTGTTGTAGTTTAGTAGAATAGATTTTAGTAGATTAAATTTTCAAATGTCAGTGTATATGCCCGATTCTTGCTGACTGGAAACACCTCTCACTTGATCACTAATCCTTATGTGAATGCCATCTAGGGATAATGCGTAGTTAGGTTCAGGAACCAAAGCTCAATCTCTACTTTCAACTTCTAAATCATCCGGAGCAGCCAGAAGCAGTACAAGAGCATGGTATGGTTTGTAAGACGGCGGCGGCTTGATAACATCGTATTTCTCCAAGAACGATGCAAACGTCATTAAGATCTGCGATAAGACTATTTTTTACGGCCAGTCTGAAAGACAACATTACAACTGCCATTAGCTTTGCACACAGTTTTTTTTATTCGAAAAGTTTGTTCAATTTGTGTAAGTAACACTTGCTAAAATGCTGAAATTTAAGGGCACCCATTTATATGTAACATCGCTTTCATCGTTACCCAATTTGTTCACTTTACCGATCAAACTGCACAGCGTATAATACAAGAGTGTATCGTACGTTGCGATATTTTACTACTGCTTTCTTTTGCTTATTTATACCAAAATTATTTTGGGTTTGGCAACTTCTAGAATTTTGCTGTTGATTTGTTATTGTAATTTTCTTTTTAATTCCTATCTACCGTAGTCTTTTCATGTGAGTTCGATATTGCAATTCTTTTTTTATCGTAACAGCTATGTGAAGTCGCCGTAGTCAAGTAGGTAGTGTGTTGGCTTATTAGATGTAAAGCCTCGATTCTAACCGCAGATCAGACATCAAAACGAAAATATAACAACTTCTTCTCAGTAGATTTTTGGCAAAAATTCTGAGTGTAAAAATAAAAATTGCCATGAAAAGTTTCTCAAAAAATCTTTCGTTCGGAGTCGACTTTAAACTGTAGGTCCCACCACTCACGTATAAAATTCACACACACAACATAGGTGGTGTGCGATACTAGGTCGTAATCCTGACTGAAAGGTTGTGCCTATGTGCCAGATTCCCTAATTTTGAGCCTGCTCTGGTGGTATAAGTACGTATAAGTTCATATCTTACGTACTTATTTATCTATTCATTAATTCTATTCATTAAAAAGTACTTTAAATATTTTATTTTCTTCGTATAATTCGAAATTGAAACACATTTTTTTCTTTGTATTTTTTCATTCAAATACAGAATTGTGTTGGGTTTCCTACACTTATGCTTTATTTAGTTGCATTTACTACGATATTAAATCAGGAAGTCATTAAATGAAATGGTACTTCAGCTTTTTGCAAAGACTGTAAAAGAGAGAACAAAAGCCTCACATGCATACATACATATGTGTGATACAATGTAGCACTTTTAGTGATGCAACACAATAATGTAATTGCAACACAATAAACAACAAAATACTTTAAGTACTAAATTGTGATTCTATTATGAATGCCAGCATTATGAACATTACAACAGCAACAGTAGCAATTATTTTTATATAATTCCAACAACTAAAATAGAACATAAAACTGTGTATTGTGTTGAATTACTTAGATCCGGCAATAACAATAAGTGTCCTTAATAATAAGAATAAGAAAAGAAAGTGGCTCAATAGGGGAATAATAGTTATTCAGTTAGTTTCATAGGAAAATTGTAATGCTTTGCATTGATTTTATAATTACAATTCGAAATTATTTTGTTTTAAAATGGCTTAACAAATAAAATGCTTCCCGAAATGCTACATTTTCATAAGTCCTTTAACAATAACGAATTCATTGAAAGACGTAAAACCTATTTAACGCATACATATTAGTAGTATCAGAAGTATTGCATGATCTGACTGATCATGGAGTTTATTTTCATTCGATTCATTCGAAAAGTTTCTCAAAAATCTGTCGTTCGGAGTCGACTTTAAACTGTAGGTCCCACCACTCATGTATAAAATTAACACACACAACATAAGTGGCGTCAGAAACTAGGTCGTAGTCCTGACTGAAGGGTTGTAATGACCAATTATGTATGTATGTATTGAAGGTATTTTGGTGGAGTGGTTGAGTTCGAGACGATATTTGTAGAATCTCTAATATATAAGCTCGTAGATTGCAAATAAAATATAAATAAATTTGTATTCAGTTTTAATTAAAATTCTTTTCTATTCGCACAATTCTGTGTGCAACTGTTCATAACTTAACGTAAACAACAACAATTGCTTTTTTGTTATGAATTTGTTTACACGCTTTGCATAAACAATAACAATTACTAGTCAATTATTTGACAGACCTTTGTAACGGAGATTTTCAAACTACGATTACTCTCTTCAAACACATTGCGTCTTCACATAAGACTGACTGAACTTCACTAACTCAGTCGCCTGTTTTGCCTTGCCTTTTATATGGCAGGGCAGCTTCTGCACTGTTTTTGCATTGCCATATCTAGGTTTATTGACTATATCCAGAGTGTAAGCTTTGGTAAACAGACTGCTATGTATGCTTCTTACCATGCTCACCATCATACTTAACGTTCATCAATAAATGTACTGGAGCTGGACATTGAGGAAATTTAAATTTAAAAGGACTCATTATTAAACGCATGACTTTAAACTGTACATCACGCCACTCATATATAAAATTCATGCACATAACATAAGAGGTGTGAGAAACTAGATGGTAATCCTGACTAAAGGATTGTAATGACCAATTATGTATGTATGTATGTAGGTATTATTGTTGAATTCGAAGTATAAGGTCCTGTATAAGAAGTAAGGTTATTCGAATTATTACTTACTTATACTTAGCATATCTGGCCAAGACAGGTAGTAGATCTTATTTCAGATCATTGTTCCATTTTCCTTCACAGTCTGTGATAAATGTACGCTTAAATGAAAACAATCGAAATGTATCCTCTTAGCCAATATTTAAAGGAGCAAACCGCTGAAATAATTATGACTCAAATAAGAAATGTAACGTTAATGACTTTTGAGGCGGTTGTTACTTTGAATCCGTTCTTCAGTAAGTACTGTGGAATTGTGATAAATTTCTGGATATAAATTTTCTGAATGGACTGGCGAATTTATATTTTTAGCATTTGCAGAAGCATATATGTGAAGCTTGTTATAACTGCACCTTCTGTAGGGTTCAGTAACATGGATACATTGAAGGAATCTATGGAAAGAATTTTTAGTAAGTCTGAGAGCTTATCAGCGTTTTGAAAGATGCATAAGCATCTTATGAATGATGAGTTGTATACCAACTTAATAGTAAATTGCACAAAATTACTACGATTGTGCTACTCTGCAGCTATTTTACACAGCAAATGTGTTGCCAGCAATTGATCTTAACTATCCACTTCAGCTAAAGTATTATTACAAAAATGAAAAGTCTAGATACTCGTGTTTTGCTTTTACGTCGCTTAAGATTAAAATTATAAACAAAAGCTACAGAAACCAATCAAGGCAGTAAACAAACCTGTTTACAAATTATCGCACTGCTTAATATAACAACAAACACCAGCATAACAAAATTGGTAAACAAATAAACAAAAATACAAAAACAAACACTACAAGAATAAATGTAAACAACGATGTTTACGTTTATAGAGATTTTGAGAAGGCGAAGGCATGCACCTTCGCCTTCAAGAACATTCATTAGACTGTTTACTCTGCCATATAAAAGGCAAGGCAAAGCAGGCGAGTGAGTTAGGGAAGTTCAGTCAGTGTTGTGTGAAGACGCGATGCGTTTGAAGAGAGTAATCGTGGTTTGAAGATCTCCTTCACAAAGATCTGTTTTATAATTGCCTATTAATTGTTACTGTGTTTGCAAAGGATGTAAACAGAGGAATAACAAGCAAAGCAATTGTTGTTGTTTACATCGCGTTGTGAACAGTGGCACACAGAACTGTGCGAATAATAAAGAATTTTAATTCAAATTAAACACAAATTTATTTTTATTTTTGTTTGCAATCTACGGGCTCATATTTTAAACGTTTTTAAAAGGCAAAAACCTAACAGTATAATAGATTACGTGGACTTTTGTAGTTTTCTCAAATGCGTAAGAGATCATTCGAAAACTGCAGCTTTGTTTACATTCATATACTCTCAGTAAAAACGTACCTTAAAATCATAATAAATTTTATTTCATTTTCAGCCACTTTAATTCAATCAATTGAATAATGTGTGTGGCTATATCTTCGAAGTTGCCATTGGCATCATTAGCGACCTTCAACAGCTGGTCATTGGATACTCTTGCAAACAAAACAAGACTTGAGGCATTTTCAAGGTTAATGTCAAGTCCAAGGATTTCATTGATTGTCAAATTCAATACCTACCAACAACAAAATGCTTTACTTATGAGCAACTAATAATGCAAATGAAATGAAACACGTAATAAATCTCTGGGATATTTTGGAGAAAGTAGAAGAAATTCTAATATTGTGTTATGCTTGTGCTGATACTGAAGCCACCAAATACATCAAAACAATTTTGACACACACGTTGGTAAAGCCACAAATGGAATACAACCCAATATGTCATTATGCTCTGAAATTAGAAATCCAATTGATTAATTAGAGTTGTATTGTACCTAAGTTAGCTGTTTGGTAAAAGTAATTGAATCGAAATTATTTCATTATTTGACAAAAACGCAGGGATTGCGAGATTGAGATACGAATTTTGTAATTTTTTGGTTTAATTGTACCCAAACACCGTCCAAACTGGGATTGCTAATTCGGTTACCACTGGGTTTAGTGTACCGCTGTAACAGTTTTTAAATTATTTTCGTTGTTTGACACAAGAATTCTGAGGGCGTTTAGAACTGACGACTTCTCAATGAGATTTAGGTCCTGAAAAAATAGCGCGACGCACTTCGTAAGGGCCTCCATACAAATTTACACCGATGGCCCGAAGTTGAATGGAACCGTAGGTGGTGGATTTTTTTTTTTTTTGTAATCCATCAGAATAGCCCAGTTTATAAGACTGCCGGATAGCAGAAGCGCCTTTCATGGAGTAATGTTGGCAATAAAGGCGAAAATATCCCCAAACGACACAATGCCGTTCTTTCCGATAGCCAGGAGGCTAGGTTAGGTTAGGTTAGAGGACGTGTACTTGTCAATTAAGACAACTACAGTACCCGGAGGTCGTATTGACCCATTGTACAACGTCCTAGTTTCTCACACCACTTATGTTGTGTGCTTTAATTTTTATCCATGAGTGGTGGGACCTACAGTTTAAAGTCGACTCCGAACGACAGATTTTTGAGAAACTTTTTTTCATGGCAATTTTATTTACTCTTAGAGAGTTTTTGCCAGAAATCTGCTGAGAGAAAGTCGCGAAGAAATACTTTTTGTATTTTGTCTAGATGTCTGGCCTGGGGTTGAACCCTGGCTTTACGTCTAATAAGTCAACACACTACCTACTATACTACGGCGACTTCCAGGAGGTTATCAAAGCACTGAATTTCGACGTGACAAACTCCAACACAGTGTACAGCGGAAGGATATGATGTCCCCATTATAGGGGTTCCAGGACACAGTGAAATTCCAGGTAATTGGGGAGCGGATGAACATTCCACACTTAGAACAATCACCGAAGTCTCTGACGAATTTGCTCTCAAAATTCTGTTGAAAATCCCTATAAAATTCTGGAAGCATGTAATTGACAGTCGGGCAACGATTCTGTTAACAATAGATGAGCAGCTTCGAACACGGCCAGAACGTAGACAATCCTGCTCCAAAACTCCAAAGCAGCAAGCCATTTATTGTAGCAAGAGTCATTATGGGGCATTGTATTAAGGACACGCATGCGAGGCGTATAAATCTTGGGCACCTTGCAACTGATGTTTACAGGAGATGCGTGCACTTACTACGTGTTACATGCTCGGCACAATATCGTAAAAGAAACAGGTCACTACGATGCCTACTATTTAGATGATTTGGAGGCACTATTTCGCATTGATATTGGCAGCCTGAGTTGCTTTATCAGCAGCTTCGAGTGGTTTCTAGACCAGAGGATAAGGACAACTGCATGATAATGGGCCCAACTCCTTTTGTTGAACAGCCACATCGGCCTACCTAATTACTTACTTATGACGCTTGGCCGGAAGCAACGGATGTCTGTTGGTAAAGATTTGTAGTTGATGTATAGTCTAGTAGGTAGTGTGTTGGCTTATTAGGCGTAAGGCTACGTATCAAATCCCGGGTCAGACATTAGAGCGAAATTTGAAAAATTCTTCCTTGGCAACTTCCACTCAGCAGATTTCTGGTAAAAACTCTGAGAGTAAATAAAAAATTGCCATGAAAAATTTCTCAAAGCATCTGTGGTTCGGAGTCGACATTAAAATTGTAGGTCCCCACACTAATGTATAAAATTAACACACACAACTTGAGTGGTGTGGGAAGCTAGGCCGTAATCCTGACTGAAGTGTTGGCCAATTATGTCTGTTACGGATGTGTAGTGTTTTGAAATAGCTCACTGGTTCCACAACCATCTTCGTGTATTTACTTAACACACGTTTTCAATACCGTGCCTCACGATATATGGATAAACCATAGCTTCAATGAGTCTATGCTAGGTTAGGTTAGGTCCGAGTTGTAGCTCTGATTTCACAAAGCTCACTTGAGCACGCATAGCGGCCCGTTGTGATGCCACGGGTGAATGCAGTCCCTGTACTGACCAAGTTCCACCAAAATCAGGGAAGAGGAAGAAGTTGGTCAGCGAAAGGGTTGCACATCAAAAACACGACTACCCCATACTGGAAAACCAGCCAGAAATAATGAGTATATGACGTGCCTGAATTTGTTGGTGCATGCATCAATGCCTTCCGGCATTTTGTTGTAGTCTCGGCTATGTTTGTTATTACTGTGGCAACATCCTTCACGTTTTAGATTTTTCATTAAATTCTTGATATAGATTGTAGATATGTTACTGGGTTCAGGAACAGCAGTGCTGAATTGTAAATTAATTGAAAATGGATAACAATTTTGTTAATTGGGTTTGGTAATCACCATAGCATGTGTACGAGTATATGTTTTTGCCTTGTTTTTAGATGTCAATTTGTTTGTTGTTATTGCTTCACATTATGAATGATGTTTTGCTGATATGAACAGAAAAATACAAGAAAACCTGAGAAAAACAGATGAATTCTTTGTTTGTTGTCCGAACAAAAGTTTTACAGAAATTTATACCCGAGTTGTCTTCAAATGGCTAGACAGAAGTCGCCATATAAAAAGAAAACAAAATATTCACAATAATGCGAAGACGTTTATTTTTAAAGAATTTTTAGTTAAGAAATTTATATGCCAAAGTATACGTATACAAAATATTCAAAAGAAGTTTCATAAGATGTTTTCAATTGGAGCTTTTGAGGAGATGTCATGGACGTTAATATGGAAATTAATTTATCACACATATTATACAGTAAGCACGCTCCACCTTTTCTTTCGAATCTTGTAATAATTTTACCGATAAATTTAGATCTTATAAAGTGAAATATATTTCCAAATTATTTCATGCGCACTCCTTAGTTTAAAATTATATTTATAAAAACGCATGCCTGCTCTATGATGTTGGTTGCAGCAAGTAGCTTAAAATGAAGAAAATTTTTAATCGAATCAAAGGGTGACTCTGTGGTAACGCACTTTTTAAATTTATTGTCCTTTATTGTGCAAGCAACAACTCTGATATTTAACGGCTGTCATATACAGTCAACCCTCCTATAATGCGGTGAGTGCGTACCGCGTTGTATGGAAACCGCGCTATAAGAAACTCAGATTTAACCATACAAACCAGGTTAATTTGTAGCGCGTTCTATTGAAACCGTCTACCGCGTTGTATGGAAATTGCGCTATAAGAAACTTGGAATTCGTACAAATCACATCATTCGTACCGCGTTATATGGAGACCAAGACAAGATAAATTATAAAATATTTTTATTGAATTATGTACTATGAAAGAGCTCTGTGATGACTGAAATCGATGTTGTATTCGGCTATGAGATAAGTTGGCATGTTTATATAAACATGTTGTTTATATATCTCGGCAGTGCTTTTGCGTCGAAAATAAAACTGATAAACCCTCTTACAATATCTAGTTACTAGCGTCATTCACAAGCTGTGCGGAAGGAACTTATGGGATCTTGTTGAAGGGAAACCGCACAGTAAGAGTGCCGCGCAGTATAGGAGGACTGCCGCAATTTCAGTTCCGCGTTATGTGGAATCCGCGTTATATGGAAACCGCGTTCTCAGAGTACCGCGTTATAGGGGGGTTGACTGTACATATGTTCATTCCAATTATTAAAAATCGAGTGCTTTATGAAAGAACAACGCGTTATAATTGTGAAAACTTGTAACAAAAATTTGGAAAGTTATGCTGAGATCCAACGCTTGCAATGTGTCAATCATTCGAAGAAAAAATTCAAAGAAACTGACTTGGTTATGGACAGTTAATCTCTTGTCCATCAACGTATCCTGTCGGTCTCTTGCAAATATTCCTGTTGTATAAGAAAATGCCACTGAAAACCCGCAAAAATCAGTTCACCATCGTTTTCAACAGCTTCAAATTGCTTGAAGCACTATGCAGCGAATAGGGACAAAAGCCCTACACCTTCTTGCATAAAAAATTTAGATTACTCAGAAGCTCAAATCAGTAAAGTATGGAACACGCTACGATTCGCTCAAAAGGTATTGAGCAACGTGATATTTATGACAACTTTTCGAAAAAAAATCATCCTCAGCGATTAAGCTCATTTTTCTTTTAATGGCTTAGTGATTACACAAAGTTGCTGTATTTGGGGCTCAAAAATTATCATACAATCCAGGAATAAAATCAAAAATGCACCCACATTGTGGATTTTAGTCAGGCGGTGTGCTTGAGACTTACTTTCTTGAAGATGAGGCTTAAGTGACTGTGATCAGCATCCGTTACAGGAATATGATAACAGAGATTTTGTGGCCTAAACTGGATAGTATGGATCTGGACGACATATAGACGGCGCCACCTACCACATCGCATGTGCAACAAGCAATTTATTGTAGCAACGATTGCCAGAACAAAGAAATCCCGATGTCAAATGGCCACCAAGATCATAGAACTTAACGCCGTGTAAACGTTTTCTTTATTTTCTTTTCTCTCTCGCAAATAGCCTAACCTCTGTAAAATTTGTCGTAGAAAATTTCACGGAAAAGGTGATGTCCTGTCTTCAGAGACGTGTCAACTATTTGACGAATATTTTATACTTACCTACATACATACATAATTGGCCATTACAACCATTCAGTCAGCATTATGACCTAGCTTCTCACACCACTCATGTTGTGTGCGTTAATTTTAAGTTTTAAGTCGTCTGCGAACGGCAGATTAGCAATTTTTTATTTTTTCTCTGAGTCTTTGACAGAAATCTGCTGAGATGAAGTCGCCGAAGAAATACTTTTTCATATTTCGTTTAGTTTGAGATACCTGACCTGGTGTTTGAACCGAGGCCTCACGTGTAATAAGCCAACACACTACCTACTAGGCCACAGTGACTTCATATACTCTTTATACTCCGTAAATATACTCTTTCTAAAAATTTAGTGTCCTTTATTATGTAAGTGACAACCCTGTTATATGACAGCTGTCACATAAGTATGTTCATTCCGATTATCAGAAATGGCGTGCTTTATGAGGGAACTACGCGTTGTAATTGTGAAAACATGTCACAAACATTTAGAAAACTGTGCTGAGACGTCCCGCTTGAACTGTTGTCCACTGTTGGAAAAGTGGTCGGTGTTGGAAAATATACTCTGTCGGTCTCCTGAATGTATTTCTGCTTATGCTGGAACGTCTTGCTTGCACTGTGTCCACTGTTTTTGTTTGGTTGGTGGTTACAAAATTTTAAGAAACTAAGTCTGTTATGGTAAAAGATCCTGTCGGCCTCTTGACAATATTGCTGCTGTAAACGTCAATACCGCTGAGAACTCAAAAACATCATTTCGCCAATCATTCTCAACAATTTTAAATTTCGCGATGCACTATTAGGCGAATATGGAAAAAAGTCATACAGCTTCTTGGGTAAAAAATTTAGCTTACTTAGGAGCTCAAACCAGCAGACTCGTTCAATAGATACTGGGCATCTTTTCGAAAAAAGTCATCTTTCCCAATGAAGCGCATTTTCCTTTTTTGTGGCTTACTGAGTACACAAAATTGTTGAATTTGAGGCTCAAAAACTCTCATGTGATACAGGAGAAAGAATTCACCCACAACGAACATCTGTTTCGTGAGTATCGAATAGACTTCAGGCCGAGTGATCGGGTCTTTGAAGATGAAGCCGAAGTGACTGTGCACGGCATTCGTTATAATAACGCATCTTTTGTGGCCTCAACTGGACGGCATGGATCTAGACGACATATGGTTTCAACATGACAGCGCCACCTGCCACACTGCATGTGCAACAATCAATTTATTGTAACAACGATTGCCAGAACAAATTTTCTCAAGAAATTCTTATGTCAACTGGCAACCAATATCATGCGATTTAACGCCGTGCAAACTTTTTCTTTCTGCGAACAACTATGTTTGAATATGAATAAGAGCGTTCTTACTTAGACAGCCTTTCCAATCCCTGAAAAGCTAAAGATGATCTAAGACCGTATGAATGAAAAATATTCAAAAGCCTGAATCTAATTTGCAAAATAAAAATTTAAATTGTTCGCATCACTATGGCGCCAATATATAATGATGACCTTGAATTATTTTATTTGATGTCTTCTTATAAAAATCATGATTATTTTGTGAACTTGAAAATTTTAATCCAATCTCAGGTCGTGCAATAATTTTTCTTTAAGAAGCAACACATGTGTGTAGCTTTTTGTTCTTAAATGTTTCTTTTTCTTGTATTTCAAAGAAAAATCACAAGACGAAAATAAACCAGCCATTTTCCACATGAAAAATTGTTTTTGCAAAACAATTATTATGTTCTTCTTCTATGTGGGATACACTTGAAGAAAAAATTCATGATAATTAATCATGGAATCTTAAGTTGTTCACTAAGTTGAGATAAAGGGAGATTTAATGGATGCCAAACCATATAAAACCTGATGACATATTTATGTATGGAATTTATTGTTTGATTAGAAAATCATTAGAATGAAACAAACCTTTGCTTTAATCCTTTTCTCAGTGTATCAGCTTAAGTTACAAAACGAATTTTGATGCCTGACATATTTTTTTGTATCACTGGCGTTAGAAAACATAACAAAAATAACGAAATTTCATACCTGTTTACGTAAATAATAATTTTAATATGAATGCCTTAAAAAGAATGTGAAATATTTTTGTGAATTTTTTTTAATAACGGTATTTAATATAATTTGATGAACATATTTTAGAAATGATGCTAGTAATGTGCAGTAGATTTTTGTCATGACAATATTTCTAATAAAAAATTTATTTCATGTATGCTCATCACACGCATAGTTATGATACTGCCAATGGCTAACTATTTTGATTCCATCGGATTCAATTCAGTTTAAGCTACAGGCGTACAAATATCTGAAATATCTATAAAAATCGGAGTAGAATATTACGTAGGATAGGATAGGAACGAGTGAAAATTTTTTTTAAATCAAATCTTATTGCACCGTAAATATTTACTCGTTGTGATGAAGCCATTACTCGGAATTAATTGCTATGTTCTAATTAAACGGTCTCTTCAATCAGCGCCAGGGCTCCTGAAAACCAATTTGAACGTTTTATGAATTTAGAGCTTGATGAGATATCTATTAACGATATCTCCAATATACTATCGAAAATGCTTGATCCAAATGAGGCAAGTTTGCGTCGGGACAGTAACAGTTATTATAAAAAAATTGGCATCTTTCTTCTTCCTCAAGTATACTTCGACCTCTAAAGACGCCATTAACAGATAAATGAAGTCTCTTCACATGTTTAGTATGTATACAAATGTATAGGTTGATATTGGGTACGAGTGCGCTCTTCTGGAAGATGCCTTACTCAGTGTTAGTTCTACAGCATTATTTATGGCAATTTTTGCCACGGCCTGAAGCACATTAGAACAATCAGGGAGACGGAGAAAAATGCTAATGCTAAAACAGTTAAGTTTAAAACGATCCGAGTACTCGTTTACCGAATACAGGGAACTAACCAAAGAAACAATTTTTCCTGCTTAGATTTCTGGTGCGAAATCTCCTGTCAAGACCACGTTTAGACGAGGTGAACAAGACTCACTTGATCGTCAGATAATATAGTGAAGTACCCATAGGGTAGAATGTGACGCATTGGTCTTGAGCTAGTTAAATTAGGATAACTACGTGTATGGCTACACAATTCCAACTAATCCAAGTCTGCGGAGAATGGTATCTGATTCATCGTCAACGGTTTAAGTACGATAGTGTCCATAGAAAATAATTGTGAGTAAATTACAGTAATCAGGCGACTGATAAGAAAGAGTGTAGTGCGCGGGTAGTCTGAAAATTAGCTGAACTGACATATAGGTTGAGAAAATAAAAATTTAATCGATTACAGTCAATGAATGATGAGTGCAAAGACCATATGATGACCGATGTCTTCCTACTGGCAATGGATTTTGTTTTCACTAGGGGAGGAGTTTCCAAAAAGACTCCCGTTTCGGCGATATCAATTAACCCCAATTAATATACCGTAGATAGACATAGCATTAACTTGTATTAAAAACTCACTAGTACGCATTAAGATTGTACACTGATAAGTGACAGTTTCTGCGATTTTTTATAGTCTACATCAAAGACTGTGTCTAGTCAGATTATCTACGAGCCAGTTTATCTCCGAAATACCGCCCGAAACGTGTAAACAACAATAACTGACCAACGATATCAAAGGATTCAACTGTTGCAACCTATGCAGAGATCGTTCATTGTATTTCGAACGTAAAGTTCAAGGTTCAAGGTTGTGTGAAGAAGATTTTCATTAAAAAAACTGATTTATTTGTATTTTTTATTTAACTGTAAATTTGAAATCGATAAATGGATAAGTCGCCATAGTCTAGTAGGTAGTGAGGTTCAAACCCCAGGTCAGACATTGGCAACAAAACGAAATATGAAAAAATATATCTTAGGCGACTTTCCTTCAGCAGATTTCTGGCAAAAACATACATACATACATACATACATACATACATACATACATACATACATACATACATACATACATACATACATACATACATACATACATACATAATTGGTCATTACAACCTTTCCGTCAGAATTACGACCTAGCTTCTCACACCACTAATGTTGTGTGCGTTAATTTTTGACATGAGTGGCGGGACCTACAGGTTAAATTCGACTTCAAACGACAGATTTTTGATCAACTTTTCATGGCAATTTTGATTAACTCTCAGAGTTTTTGCCAGAAATCTGCTGAGAGGAAGTCGCCGTAGAAATATTTTTTCATATTTTGTTTTGATGTCTGACCAGGTGTTGGAACCGTGGCCTTGCGTCTAATAAGCCAACACACTACCTACTAGACTACGGCGACTCCCCCTTCTAGCAAAAGCTCTGATGGTAAATACGAAATTATATTTAAATTTTATCAAAAAATTTGTTGTTCGAAGCAGATTTTACACTTTAGGTCCCGCCACTCATGTATAAAATTAACACACACAACATAAGTGGTGTGAGAAGCTAGGTCGTAATCCTGACTAAAGGGTTGCAATGACCAATTGTGTATGTTATGTATATGTATTTTTTATTCAACTGTAATTTTGAAAGCTATAAATGGATAAGCCTTTATAAAAAAAATGCGAAATTTTATGCGAATATTCAGGGCGTTGTTTTCCACTACTTTTTTACGTGAAAATAAAAGACGAAATAAATAAAGAATTTAATAAATAATGTGCTGCTTCACTAGACGAGAGTTTCCAGTTCGAATCCTAGATTTAACATTTTATGATTTTGTTTCTTACGACCGATTTACAAGATGATTTAAAACATTGTCTACATCGATGGATAGAAACTGTCAATGTTGCACATGCCGTCGGTGCTTTGAGTTTTTCTCTGTTACTTCAAATCGTTTTACTACAGAAAATTTTATTTTTGAATTGAAATATTTTTGAGACGAATATTTGTGGTTGTTGGTTTCTTTGTATTACAACAATTTATTTCTATTGAAAAAAGAAAGAGGCAACAAAAACTGTACAGGATAAATAATACAATTTAATACTAATGATTTTATGGCGGCAGTACTCATTGTATAAGGACTTGAGGGTATTCTATGTTCGAAAAAAGAAAACTTGAGTGATATGGTGGAGAATTGATTTCCCTGAATCCGTACTTAAATCAAAAAACCAAAAAAAAAGGAGCAGCAAAGTACCAAAAAATAAAAATTGCACTTGACGGTGAAGCCTTAGCGTATGATATAGTGTGGTGTGGTGTGATAATAAACAGGGTGTTTAATAAGATGCCAACGTAAAACAAAACCAAAAAAAAAAAAATGAAATGAAAAACAATAAAAAGTAAACCAAAACTCATCTTTTTTTAATGCGTGGAGCCGATTGCAAATAAAACAATATGAAGGAGGAAAGAGAGTTTCCCAAAAAAGAAAAAAAGAAAAAGCGGCTACGAACCAAATTTGCTGCATAGTTTGCTGGGGTCTAACGTTTGCAATGCTGCCATAATGCATTGTGGCGCGTAGAGTTGCAGCAAGTGGCATGGCTGGCGTAGGCACACTAAGTTTGTAGATGTTTATGCAACTAACGCACTTGTGTTTGGTTGGTTTTATTATAGGTGGAGTTTTTCCAATAAAACAACTGTCCGGTACATGGGTTCATTTTTTTCTGTTGTACTGTACCCAGCCGCTTAATTTTTTGGTCTTTTTTTTCGTTTTTTTTTGGAGGTTTTATTCTTTCGTTCGCAGAGACACACCAATAAAACCAAACCAAATGCCAACATTGTGTACAAATTTTTTTCGTTTTTTATTCTTTTTTTTGAAATGAAAAAAAAAAACGTTTGCACACAGCTACGCATGTAAAAGAAGGATTAAAAATTGCAGCCAAAATAAAATAAAAACGAGAAAAAAATTAAATCGAAATATGTATGCAGTTTTGCATTGCATTTGTATGTGTTGAAAAATAATAAAAAATAGACGAAAAAATTGTTGCCAAAATAAAAATCAACATCATTGGTGGCATAATCACTGGGCCTAACGGTCTAAAGCAGCAAAAATCTTTTCACACAAACTGCAAATTTTAAACGGAAGTGCACTGTGGTTTCAAAATATCGAAATTGTAAAGTTACTCTCAATACCAATGCTACAAGATAACGTAGCATAGTGTGTAATAATTGGAAGGCAGCACCGTTTTTATAAGAAAATCTTGCTCTTAAAAAAAAGCAAGAGAAGCTAAAAAATTGTAAAAAGAATCAATTTCTTTAAAATACAAAAGAAACTCCTAACTCATCAGTCTTCTGCATTTGTTTACCACTTTAGGCACGAAATCAGTTGGCATAGAACCAGCATACAACTAGTCCAGCCTTTTCAAGCAACTCAGACAAGTCTTTTTGTAAATAATCGTTTCCTTAAGTTGATCAGTCCCAAAAAGCATACAAACTGATCTTTATATCCATTCCGACAGCTCATTGCGGCTCATAACAGCTCATTGTGGCTCATAACAGCTCATTGAGGCTCATAACAGCTCATTATTTGGAAGTTTCAATCCCTTACGAGTTGTGATCAATAATAACAACTTCAACCAACAGTATCCTGCATACACAATAAGTACAGCTAGTATTTTCAAGTGCTAACTGGTACTCCCACACTGCCTTCACTTCGAATCCCCTACCAAAGATGTTAAAATTCTTTAGTATTTCTAAGATCGTGTATCTTTTTCAATTCTCTTCATTACCTTAAGGCATACAGTACTGCCACAAAGCAAAAAAATTTTGTAGTAGAACAAGGGTCGATGACTAGATGAAACCCACATTTTGGGAATATAGAGGGCTTTGCTATGAGTCCTTGTCTTTCCAAAAAATTGACGCTTCCTGAGCTCGTAGATGATTTTATCCTTTCTAGGTGGATGAAAAGACTTCTTCTGCATTCTAAATCGAATTCTTTTGGATTGTTGCCAAACAATTTAACCATTTCACTCAACCACGAGTCACGTCCTTTAGGTGTGTTTGAGTATTACAGCTTCGACTCACATGCCGTACTTGTTCTCACTTAATCACGGTATATGTTCTCAAAATCACTTGATGTTATGAATTCCGGCTACCTTGCGTGTAACCCATGCTGATAGGTTATGAAAACTTATAGCTAAGTCTTATTGAATCAATGTTCTGAAGATTATGCCTGAGCTTCTCTCGACTACTAAGGAAAATTATTAATTATGCCTGCACTGCTACGCAAAAAAGTCAATAACAACTCCAGCTCAGAATAAATACACTCCTTGGCTAAGATCGGAGTTTGTTTTGTTTAGATTTTAAGGGCAAAAAATTACACATACATACATACATACATAATAGGTCATTACAATCTTTCAGCCAGGATTACAAACTAGCTTCTCACACCACTTATGTTGTGGGTCTTAATTTTATATATGAGTGGGTGGGCCTACAGTTTAAAGTCGACTCCGAATTACAGATTTTTGTGAAACTTTTCCTGACTATTTTATTTGTACTCAGAATTATTGCCAGAAATCTGCTGAGCGGCAGTAACCGAAGCAGAATGTTCAATATTTCGTTTAGTTGGAGAAGTGCGACCTGGGGTTTGAACCGAGGTCTCACGTCTAATAAGCCAACACACTACCTGCTAGACTAAGACGGCCGCCCGTGGTATAGATCCAGAATTTATTATAAAATTACTGTATACTACGCATTCTAATTAACATGCATTACGGATTCTAAAAGACATGTCTCAGCCTGATAGTTTAATAAAACTTTCGCTAAGCCTAATCTATTATTTATGAAGTCGCCGTAGTCTAGTAGGTAGCGTGTTGGCTTATTAGACGTAAGACCACGGTTCAACACCAGGTCAGACATCAAAACGAAATACAAAAAATATTTCTTCGGCGACTTCCTCTCAGCAGATTTCTGCCAAAAACTCTGAGAGTATATTAAAAATTTGGAGTCGACTTTAAACTGTAGGTCCCGCCCCTCGTGTATAAAATTTAGCACACACAACATAAGTGGTGTGAAAAGCTACGCCGTAATCCTGACTGAAGGATTGTAATGACAAATTATGTGTATGTATGTTTGAAGATTATACCTGAGCCTTTCTAGATTACTAAATTACAACTTCCCATCATAATTGTATCTACTCTGTTAGACAAAAATTTCAGTAACAACTCCATCTGATAATAAATATAACCACTGAGTAACATCGTGGTGCGTTCTGTTTAGGATTTTAGAACAAAAAGTTAAGCTGCCTCAAAGAGCATAGTTTACTAGGGTCCGATACGATCCTGCCGTAATACCGACAGTATTTATTCCGTCATATACTGTCATTCGGGGTATCATTTCTGGATTTAATAGATCATTGGACTGTTGAAGTTAAGACGATTTGTAGTGTAGGATTCGATGAGATTTTCTATCCACAGATATTTACTTAATGAAAGCTTTATAAATGGAAAGTATAGTGCCATCCCATCCTTCTTAAGTGCCTTCCTTAACGTCTCTATATTTGATTATTCTGATTACGTTTTTGCCATTAAAAGTCTTTACAGTTTAGTGTCTCCTACCACTCATAAGTAGAGAGACATACAGTTCGAAAATTACTCCCAAAATAAGTTTTTTCATGTAGAATCCGCAATTCTCGCTAGTAAGACACTAGACTGCATCTACTACTTAACAATACTGCTTTCTAACTTAATTTTGATTGTATTTAATTCCAGTATTTCCATCGATACTAGTACAAACATTCCCTCAAGCATTCAATTCTGCAAATAGGGTCACATTAGCTATCATGAAGTAACATTTTTTTGCATCATTTTTGTCTGGCCTTGTAGAATCGATATACGTTCTCAAGGAATTGTTTCATGCTCGGTCTATAAAAACTTTAGTGTATGGCCTCCTTCGAAAGTCAATAAGAAATTAAAGAAAAAAATTAGAAATCTTTCAACAATAATTTCCCATCCAATCACTGTTAAACGTCACTGTCTGCTGCATCATGGAAACGCATTTTTGTTGCAAAAACATGCATTAACTGCAACGACATTGCATATTGCATTTTATCGTTGCTTTTTTTCTCGTTTTTTTTCTTGCTTCTTTTTTTTTCTTTTTTTTAGCAGAGTATGTAGTGATGTAGTGGGAAAAAGTGCGTCGCATAAAATCCAATGAGTAAAAAAAGCCACGCCTGCCTATTGCTTGATTTTTTTTTTTTTTTACCGACCGGACATTTTCCTCTTTTTTTCCATTTTTTTTTTCAATAAATTTTTGGTGATTTTATTTTGTAATGCCATGTTTTCGTTTTTCTTTTTTTTTTGGTTGTTTTTATGCGTGCCTGTGTGTGTATGTGCGTGTGCTTGTGTAATTTTAGTGTACATCGCACATCGTCCTGTGTTTTATTTCTCTTGTTTGTTTTTTTTTTTTTTGGTTATTTCCTCATGTTTATTTTCTATACGTATAGCAAATTCTATAAATGCATGTGAGTTGATGAGCATGTATGTGTGTATATATCGTATGAGGCTTCTCTGGACTCATCATCATCATCATCATACGATTTTTGTTTTTATAGTCAGGCAGATAATTACATTCAAATAAAATAAAAAAAAAAGAAACAACAAAAAATAGAATAAAAAAATTTCATGTTGATGCACGTCTCTCTCTGTACAGAGATGGGTGCTGCTTCATTTAATTTTTTTTCGTTTGTTGCTGGCCAACCAAATGTAATGGAAGGAGTGAGGGAGGTAAAGAACAATTTTTATAATTTAATAGTTGTTATTGCTGTTGTTGCTGATGTTGTTGGTTCTCCTGATGTTGTTGCTGATGTTGTTGTTGTTGTTGACCTAACCATTATTTTAGGTTTCTACCATTTCGTTGTTATATTTTGTTTGTTAATATTTTTCTATTCTTTTTTCCGGTATGTTTGTAATATTACACACACATACACAAACAATATTAATATTATTATTATACATAATTTATTTAAATATGATTTCACATACAGTGACAGCTAAAAGTTTCAAAGATTGGTCAGACGATTTCTAAAAATTCTTAAATTTGTATTTAATGTCGCTGTTACAATGCATCCTCTTATTTTGTTTTTTCTCACCTTGTTTTCGTTCCTAGGGAAAGCAGTTGTAATTAGATACATCATAGTAGCAGGTTCTAGATTAAATAGGGTTGCTATCCGACTTTCCTTAGGATCATAAAAAAATTTAAATTGTAATTGAAGTCCATTTAAGCATACATAGCGGGGTATTGTGATACCACATGAATCAACATCGCAAAGTAAACTCAAAAACTGTGGAATGGTGGGGTACTCCAGGGGCAGAAAAGTATACCCATCTTCACAGATGGATCGAAGTTAGGTGGAGGTACAGGTTCTGGGATTTTCTGTACGGAATTTGGTCTTGAACTTCATTTCAGGTTAAAGGATGGCTGTAGCATGTTTCAGGCAGAAATCTTCGTTATCTTAAAGGCTATCGAGGCCATAGCAGTTAGGTTTACTTCGGAATTTTATATGATCTTCGTTGACAGTCAGTTTGCCTTAACGCCCATTGCGAGGGTCTGGTGCAAATAACGGTTCGTACGTGAGTGCAAGTAGTCATTAAGGACTTTTGGAACAAGCCGATTCCGTCTATGCTGTGTTGCGGGTCATAGCGAAATACTCGGTAATGTCGCCCTAGTCTAGTACGTAGTGTGTTGGCTTATTAGACGTAAAGCCAAAGTTCGAGCCCCAGGCCAGACATCAAAACAAAATACAAAAACTATTTCTTCGGCGACTTTCTCTCAGCAGGTTTCTGGCACAAACTCTGAAAGCAAATGAAATTGCAATGAAAAGTTTTTCAAAAATCTGTCGTTCGGAGTCGACTTTAAACTGTAGGTCCCACCACTCATGCATAAAAATTAACACACACAACATAAGTGGTGTGAGAAACCAGGTCGTAATGCTGACGGCGGATGCTCTCGCTAGATTAGGTTCACTTTCTGAGGGCGATGTGATAGCTGGTCCTGATCTCCCAATCTGCCACCTCTACGACCTCATCAATGTATGGGTCATGTTGTTATGTTTCTAGGCGCTTTTGGCCTGCTATAGACAGTGTAAGAACATGTTGGCTGCTGGGCTTGGATAAGGCCAGCTTAAGATTAGTTATTGGGTTTATTACGGGGTACTGTGAGATTAGATCGCAGACAAGCATATGGAACAGATCGTAGCCGGTTTATTGCAGGGTATGTTGCGATGTGGGGGAGTTGGAGACACCGAATCGAACACCTCCTCTGTAAATGTCCAGCCCTTAGTAGGTTGAGGTTGAAGACCCTTGGCAGAGGCTTCTTTGAGTGTTTGAATTCTGTGTCGGGAGCCGACATAAAGGCTCTCCGTAGATTCATTATTAGTTTGAGCTGGTTTAAAAGTATTAGGGCTTCAGTAGTGTAGTCGAACAGAGATGAGCATTGATTTACAAGAGAGCAAGTCTGTGTAATTCCTCTGCTTCCTTATTCTCCTTTTCCTACTTCCTCTCCTTTTCCCTCTCTCCCCTATTATCCTCTTCACAATGGGTCAACTGGACCTGCGCGTACTGTACTTGTCTTAATTGGCAAGTACACGTGCTCTAACCTAAACTTAAAGTTAAACTCACAAAACGTGATTAATTGGTCTCGACAATGAGCATGAGAAGGTCTTATTAAGCGTGTCTTCCTTCAAATCAGGATGAAAGTAATATAGTGACCTGATCTCATACAAATTATTGTTACTTAATCGTATCGTTACTTACTCCGTTAGATTAGCGGCATAGAGTGAGCCATTTGAGAGAAGTCCACGCCAAACCAGGGATGGATATTTGTAAAGAAAGCAAACTTAACGCACTTTCTACTCAACTACAATCTTTGTAGATTACATTTACACATTAACACACATACACACACAACATAGGTGGTGTTAGCAGGTTAGTAGGTTGTAATCCTAACTGAAGGATTGTGAAGACCTATTATTAGAAGCTTTCGGACTGCTTGGGAAATATGTTTCTACGAGTCAATATTTTCTTTGATTTTCATTCTCAGAGTGGCGCTTTAAACATGATCATTTCATCAGTACTTGCAAAGTACTTGACTAATAAGCAAATTAATTAAGCAGATAGGCTGTTGGGTGCGAGTAGATCTTTATTGTCTAGTTTTTAATGGTTTTATGAGTTCTTTTAAAACTTTTTTATTCCATTTCCCGCTAAGCTGGTATTAGGATAATATGTTCGTTTTTTTTTTTTGTAACTTTTTTGATGTGCTATGACAAGTAATGTCCTGCGACATGATATGGACGTTGAGTACAAATGAAATTAAAAATAGTTGTTTTACAATTAGCGTGTTTCATTAGTAACACTTTGCAGCTTGAGCTCCCTAGAGAATATTGAAATGAAAGCAGGTCCTTTTCTATGGTCAACTGTATTATTTTTGCCACGGTATTCTTTACCCTGCTGCTGCTGTGCAAGTATTTTTCACCTTTTTAACTCGAAAAACAACAAAGAAATTAAAAAATAAGAAAAAAAATTATATGAGTAGAGAGAGAGGGGGGGAAGCTACAAAATAATGCAATTTAGTTAAGCATCTATGCGCTTATTTTGGTAAAAATTAAATGAAAACTAAAGGAAAAAAATTATTTTTTTAATATGTGTGTGTGTGTGTGTGTGTGGTGAACGAGTGTTTGTGGTTGTAATAAGTTGGAAACCTCATTCCACTTGACCGGTCTTGTTTCCTTTTTAATAATTTGTTGTAATTTTTTTTGATGTTTTTTCTCTGTGTTTAAATATTATTTATGTAGTCCTTTTGACTTTTGTTTTCGGCCATATAATAACACACAGACGAGTAGGTTCTACTACTACCACTACTAATGCGAATAATTTGCTGAAATTTTTCTTTCCAGTTTCGTTGAATTGTTTTGTTAAACCAACAATAGTTCCTTTGGTTTTGTCGCATTCTAAGGGGACTTACTACCTACTACTGTTTTACTGTTTTATTACTAAAACTCTAAAATACATCACGTTTAAATATTTAAAAACAAATTTAAAAAACTGTAACGTAAAATCCCAAATCATCAACTGATGCTCCTTCTTCTGTTGCTGCTGCTGCTTTCAAACAGACCAAAAGCAACAACCAACACAACACTTTTGTTATGAATTACGGCATACAACGATTCCGTGAAGGGACAAAGTACAACAGAAAACAACAACATGAAGAGCAGAGACATGGAAAACAAATTGTATTTCCTCTTGTAGTCAATAGCTGGAAGACATCAAATGCTTGCAGCTAACTTAAAATGCATTTATTATTATTGCTGTTGCTGTTGTTGTTGTTGGTGCTTTAGCTTCTTTTTTATGTGCTTTTCTTTGCTTTTCATTTAGTAAAGAACAGTGTTACCAAGGTCTTAATATTGTTACGGAAATCAAGAATCTAGATAATGGTGTTTTGCTTTTACATCACTTAACATTAAAATGGTAAACAAGTAAACAAAAATACAACAACATACACCAGCATAATAAAATGGTAAACAAGTAAAAAAAAAATACAACCACAAACACTATAAGAATAATGGTAAACAAAATGCACAAGCAACAATAATGAAACAACGATGTTTACATTTGTAGAGATTTCGAGAAGGCGAAGCCACGAACATTCATCAGACTGTTTACCTTGTCATATAAAAGGCAAGGCAAAGCAGACGACGGAGTTAGTGAAGTACAGTCAGTCTTGTATGAAGACGCGGTGTGTTTGAAGGGAGTAATCTTGGTTTAAAGATTTCTGTTACAAAGATCAATTGTCTAGTAATTGTTACTCTTTATGCAAAGGGTATAAACAGAGGAATAACAAAGAAAGCAATTGTTGTTGTTTACATGAAGATGTGAACAGTGGCACACAGAATTGTGCGAATAATAAAGAATTTTAATTAAAACCAAACACATATTAATTTTTATTTTATTTGCAATCTAGGAGCTCATATTTTCAATGTTTTTAAAAGGTAAAAACGTAACAATATGTTTTTGTAATGCAATATCCACTGCATTACATCAGTCATCACAACCCTCCCGTCAGGATTAAGACTTAGTTTCTCACACCATCGTCGTAGTTTTCATTTATTAGTGCTGGGACCTACGGTTTAAAGCCGAACAACAGATTTTAAGGAGACATTTCTTTGCAAATTTTATTCTTTCTCAGGTGTTTTGCAAAGAAACTGCTGAAAGGTATTCGCCGAAAGAAATATTTGCTTTATATTTCGATTTGTTTGAGATGTCTGAGCTAGGGTTTGAATCACGGCTTCATGTCTAATATACCAAAACACTGCCTACTAGGCTACGATGACTTCAATGAAACTTTATTTCAGTCAAACATTCGTTTGAATTTTCAAGAATTTTGTAGAAACAAACATTTGGAAAGTATTTGATCAACATCTTGAAGACCTCAATTACCCTGATGAGTTTGTTCTGCGAAGAAGAATTTAACCCAGACAAAATTGACAATCTCCTCTCAACGACTGAAAAACGAGAAACTGTGCTGTACCACATAAATAGAGTTTCAACGTCGAAAATGCTTCCTTTAAAAAAATCGCAAAATTTTGGAATCTTGGCGGCATCATATCGGAGACGGAGGAAACTTAGGAGATGTGACAAGAAGAAAAATCAACACCATAAGCTTTTTTAATCAGGCGAACAATGTCCTGAATACGAACGTAATGTCTCAAACGACTAGGATACGTGGGTTTAATATGTTCTTGGGTTCGGAGACATGCTTCAAAGTAACAGCAATAGATGTTTAAGAATATTGTGGTCAAAATTAATGTCAATGGATAAATACGACAATAATGATGACATTCGGTCACTCTCTGAGACATAAACGTTGTCACAATTTAGTGGAATCCGCAAGAACCTGTTGAAATCATATGTTATTGGCATCCAGACTATTTAATTCAGGCCGAAGATTGTCGATCAATGTTGTTTTCAAACAAATATGGAAAGATGAAGCTGTCAGTCTAAAATTCACTACAAAAAGTGATTTTTCTGAATGCATTGGTCGGCCTTGGATCATTCCAAATGGGACAATTTTGGTTCACGTATGCATTCATTCAGAAGAGAGTCATACATACATACATAATTGATCATTACAACCCTTCAGTCAGGATTACGACCTAATTTCTCACACCACTCATGTTGTGTGTGTTAATTTTATATAAAGCCGACTCCGAACGACAGATTTTTGAAAAACTTTTCAGAATTTTTGCCAGAAATCTGCTGACAAGACGTCGCCGTAGAAATACTTTTTTTTTATTTTGTTTTGATGTCTGGCATGGGGCTCGAACCCTGGCTTTACGTCTAATAAGCCAACACACTACCTACTACACTACGGCGACGGCGAACAGAGTCACATAACTGAAAGTGATTTTTCGATGATAATTGGGGCCAGTTCCCCGCTGCTCTAGAACCAATTCAGCGAACACACGTCGTCGTTATCTATGGAAACACGATGGCGGTGTGCAAAGGCCCTTTTGAAAGACTTTATAAATTTTTTTGCCAACCCGCAGGTATCGACGTTGTGGGTACAATTTCCTCTAGTGACCTTTGTCTAGAAATTTTTGTCTACAGAGTTTGCTATGTATGGCTGTTTTGAGAAGCTCGACAGTTCTTACTTTAAAGAACATACCGAAGCTACAGAATAACGCTGGAGAGAGTGTAGCGAGCAAAACGGGGTCTGGAAATATCATGTTTTCTTTGCTGGATGAGCAAATTTCTAAACCCACCTCGTATCCTTTGTAAAGAGCATTTTCTTCCCATCCGTATTTAGTGTCCACGTGTCCTTTTCCCCTTCAAAGATGTCATGCCTTTCCAGTACTTTAGTTGGCAAAATGGCAACACTTTGCTGCACAATTGTCTGTTTTACTGTCGTATAATATCTTTTGTTGTTGCATTTGTTGTTGTCGGAAAGTTATTGTTGCCGCTTTTGCTGGTTTTGGTTCTTTTGCTCTGAATTTATCTTCTAAAAACACACACAAGTCTTTGTAAAGTGCACACTTTTAGGCGCCTAAAAGTGTATTTTATTCTATGGGAGTGTGAGTCCTTACATACATACAAACTCATACCCAGTTATATGTATGTATGTTTGGTCGCATGACAAACGGGTTTTTTGATGCATTACACAGTTGTTGCCTTTGCTGCCATCATTTTGGTAAAACACTTGCTTCAAATTTACAAGAAAGAAAGTAAGTGTGTATGTGTGTATGTGTATGTGTATGTGTTTTGATATTTTTGCTGCTGTTGTTGTAATTAAAATCATGTTAGAATGCTTTGTTATGTTTTGTATTGTGGTGCCACTGTTTAATAAAGAAAACGAAAGAAAGAAAAAAAATTTGCGACTATTTCTACTGTTGTTGCTACAGAGAGAGAGAGAGAGAGAGAGAGTCTCTCTCTCCATTTAACTACAACTGCAATTGCAGTTGACAACCTCAAAGGATTTCGTCTGTGTTCGTTCTTCTGCTGGTTTTTTTTTTGTTTCGTTTTTTGAAAATCCTATTTCTGCAGTTACTTTTGTGAGTGTGCCCGTGCCTGTGCCTGTGCCTGTGTGTTTCAAGTTGAATTTTTCCATTTTAATTTCTTTCAGTTTCAGTTGTTTGTTGTTGTTGTTATTTTTTAGGATATTATTACAAATGTTTTGCACATCGTTTGTGTTGTTTGCAACACTTGTAGTCACACACAAAACAAACAAACACAACAACAACAATTAATGCATTTTGGTGTCATTTGCTGGTATGTTTTTGTACAAAAGATGGGAATGTTTTATTTTTATTTTATTTTAGAAATCCCCCACGGCTAAATGCAATTTAAAAAACAGCAAACAAACAAACAAACAAACTTTATCTTATCAAAACCATCAAAATGGTGATGCATTTTCATTTATTTGTAACAAAAAATGGTAAGAAAAAAACAATACTTGGTAGGCTGAAGTGTTGTTGTTGCTGTTGCTGTTATTGTGGTCTAACAAAAATCACACCCAGAATACAAATACAATATTTCAAGAAAATATGTGAGACAAAAAAACCAACATCAAAGGCCTGATTTTCTTTGACAAAAACATCCGATCAATTGTGATTTTTAATGTTTATTTAAATTATTATTTGTGTTTAAACAATGACAATTTATTTTGGAATACATTACACGAGCAGTGTGAGTGGCAAATTCTTGTTTCCATTGCTCAGCCCGTTCCATTTAAAGGAAGAATTTTGAGATTCCCTTTTAAATTAATGTCATGTGTTTGGGTGTCATCATCTTGCTACGAACATAAATAGGTTCTCGTTATAAATATTTCAGAAATTTCTGTCTGTGATCTCATTTGTTTTTTAAGCGCTTATAAATAAAGTATGTGATGAGTTTTAAAAAAAAAAAAAAAGAATGACAGAAACTATGATGGAGATGATTACAGCCATCTGATCAACGAACCAACAATTTCGTTTTTCAATTTACTTAATTTCTTTAAGGAAAATAAAGCTCTCACAAGATATCTTCTCAATTTTTTATGGTCTTATTACGTTCTTTCAAATTCAGATACGGAAAGCTAAACTGGTTTGGTGTATTTGTCCTTCGTAGTATAAAGTACCCTTTGGGTTGTTGTCTTGGGTGTAGTTGTGAGCACCTTTGTTCATTGAGTTCTATCAACTCTTTCTCTAGAAACCCAAATTATGTTAGGTAATGTGGCGAACACCCCGCCACAGCATTTGGGCCCATTGTGATACATACATACATATGTACATATGTACATAATTGGTCATTACAACCTTATCCACTTTACGGCCTAACTCCTCATACAACTTATGCTGTGTGTGTTAATTTTATACAAGAGTGGTAGAACCTGCAGTTTAAAGTCGACTCCGAATGACAGATATTTTGAGAAACGTTTTCATGGCAATGTTATGTCACTCTCAGAGTTCTAGCCAGAAATCTGCTGAGAGGCAGACGCCGAAAAATATTTGTTCATATTTCGTTTCGTTAGAGATGTCTGACCTGGTGTTTGAACCAACATACTACCTACTGGAATATGGCGGCCCATTGTGATACTACGATCAATATTCAATCCTGGGATTAAACCTGACCTAGAGGAAGTCAACGCGAGTCAAAAATAAATTTTGCTATTGTGGCAACCTTTATCTTTGAGAGCTTGTGCAGAGAGAGTTCAAAAACCTCTTCCTCAGGCATGGCAGAAATCCTTTTATGCCAGTCTTTCGACATACCTACCAAACGACAGTGGCAGTTGAGAATAGCTTTTATGCGATAGATGACCATACGTGTTAAGGACAGAAGTGATTCGGTTGTCTTCTTAGTCATATGTGTTGAACGGAGTCTAGCAATATTCCACGAGCGGATTACATACATACATATATAATTGTTGTGGGTGTTAATTTTATAAAGGAGTGACAGGACTTACAGTTTAAAGTCGACTTCGAATGACAGATTTTTTGAGAAGCTTTTCATGGCAATTTTTATTTTTAACAATCAGAGTCTTTGCCAGAAATCTGCTGGCGGAAAGTTGCTTAGGGTTTGAACAGCGGTCTCACGTCTAATAAGCCAACACACTACCTGCTACACTACGGCGTCTAAAATATTGAGACTGACTAAAGCAATCGAAATACCTATTTCCTGTAATATGTCGGAGATTAAAAACTTCGTAACGGTCCTGAACAACTCATGAGCAATGCAATTTTCAACGAGATCCCTATGACCCGGAATCCCTACAAGAGTTACCTTTGAATGATCCAAAATTTCCCTGAGAAATCCTCGACATTCATGGACAAGGACGCATGTTGAAACTGTGTTCATTAGGACTTAATAGCAATAACTTAATAGCAGCCTGGCTGTTCGAGTAAATCAGAACACTTTCAGTTAAAATCCCGTCAACCAAAAGGCATTGCGTCGCTTTGAAAAATAGTCATGACCTTTGCTTGGAAAACATTGCAGTCAGAACTCTTAATAAATATGTATACCACAGTTCGTGCAACGCATCTTTTCGCTACTTTATCTTACAATTATTTTCATTGTTGACCTTATCCTCAGAGGTCTTAGAATGAATTATTTGTGGAGAAAACATTGCCTGAAGATTTCCTTTCTAATTGAAACAACCAGAATGAATACGTTTGTATTCAAACACTTTATTCGCCAATGAGCTAATACTTGTAATAGCAGCATCAAATAGGGAACTACTAAAGGAGTTTGTTGAAGACTTATTAGAAAATGTGATTTCGTAACATCAAGATGAGAATTTTTAAGTTGAAAGAGAATATTGTGTCACATAAAGCTCTCAGACGTTGACGATTACTTCAGTCCAGAGCGCAAGCATGGATTGCTATGATCTTCAATATTTTATAACCACTTCAGGGTGGGTATAAAACCTTTCCCTTCTTTATACGGTGTTCAGATATTTATTGAGCTCAATATTTCATATAAAGTTTCAATTAATTATTGCGCAATAAATACGTAAATTGTTATAATATTGAGTAAAACTTAAAACTTAAACAAGCAGCTGTCAAATGAATATTGAATAAGCAGATGAACTGCGTATATTATTATGTCTGAACACTTAAAATATTGTACTCAATAAACCGAATATTGACTCAATAAAAATGCATATCTGAACATAGTATTTCTCCTTAGATAAAAAACTCAATAAATTCTGTAACAAAAATTTTGGACAACTATTTGCAATTGAAATAAAGCAACGTGTTAATGACGGAATTTTTTGTTTCTTATTGTTCCATACGCTGTTTTTGTTTTTGTACGTCCATCACTTAGAGGATGGAGCCTACTCATGCTGGGCAATGTGTTGAAACTAGGAAAATGTGTTATGGGAAAGAGGAAGGAGGGTCTTTGTGAACACTAGATTTGAATCTCTTTGGCCTCTGCAGCAAGGGAGTTCCACATACGAATACATACATAGTTGGTCATTGCAACTCTTCACTCAGTATTACGACCTAGCTTCTCGCACCACTTATGTTGTGTGCGTTAATTTTATACATGAGTGGCAGGACCTACAATCTAAAGTCGACTCCGAACGATAGATTTTAGAGAAACTCTTCATGGCAATTTTATTTACTCTTAGAGATTTTGCCAGTAATCTGCTGAGAGGCAGTCGCCACATACGCATACTGCGACTAAAAAACAAATTTTGGCTGTAATAGACCACAAAGTGATAAGCTCGGCGTGAAAGACGAGTGTTACGTAGGAATACATGATTCTCGGGAAAAAGTTCGCTTATTTCTCTCGAGCAAAATCTATTTTAACAGCGATAGAACAGTGAAATGCAATTAAAGTCTTAAAGAAAAAAGAAAAAAAAAAGAAAAAATAAATTTATGACAGTGTTTTTCATAATATTACTGCATGACACACACACCCTCTCTACTTTACACGGTGGTAAATACAATGCCACCTCAAACTATTTGCAGTCAAACAAAACATGTCGCTTTCTATAAATTGCTAGAAGAGTTGCATCTAAATTGCCCATTGAAATCAAGATGAAGGAAAAAAAATGACACCGCAGAAGAGTGAGTCAGACTATTTGTAAAGGACCATAAAGAATATAAAAAAATTGAAGAAAAGGATAAAAAGACATTTTAGTAGACATTGCCAAGACACAATAATAACTTGAATGTTGTGAACAGAAAAAACAAAAAAACAAAAAAAAAAAGAAATCGTGGCTTTTGTTTCTATTATTTTTTTATTTTTATTTCATCTAGCAAAGTATCTAAAAACAATATCTAGAGAAGAAAACGGAGTAGGGAAATTAACAAAGCACTTGTGCATGTGTCACCATTATATTCATATAGGAATTCCAAATGAATAGAATAAAAAAAAGTGAAAAAATATGAAGAACTTGTTCAGAATCTTTTGTTTATTGGCAACGACGAAATACTGCCACAGCATTATCATGTGAGCTGTGAGGGCACAATAAATAAATTGAAGTTGTAGTCACATACAACTCTAATCACTTGATGATGGAGGGGGGGTTAAAGAATAGAATTTAAAAAAAACGAGAAGAAATAAATAAAATAGGGATGCTTTGTAGAGAAATTGTAAAACCTTTACTAAGTTTTTTTTTCCTTTTTCTCTTGTGTTATTATAAATTTCAAATTCATTATAATGCCAATGGTTAACTACAAAAACAACAACAACAAAAAATGTAAGTGAAAAAGAAACTCCAACACATACATACATATGTATTTATGGTACACATACATACAAGTGAAAATAATATTTCCTGCAACCCTTATTGTTAAAGGCTTTCTGGTTAAGAGCACACCATATATGTGTGAGAGCATAAGTTAGGATTAGAACAGTGGCACTGACAAACATAAAACAAAAACAAAACTATAATTAATTAATAATTTTAATTAAGTTTAATGTAATTTTAATTTAAATTAATTATCGGCGATGTTTGTACCGAAATATGTTATGATTGTGCTGAAATTTTAGAAAAGTGGTTTTGGGAAAGTGTTTCCATAATTAGCCGACCTGATGAAGTCTCCGTAGTCTAGTAGGTAGTTGGCTTGGCTTATTAGATGAGAACCTGTGGTTCAACATCTGGCTTAGATATCTGTAACGAATCGAATTATGAAAAAATATTTCTTCAGCAGTCTGCTGGCAAAAATTCTGCGAGAAAATTAACCCCTTGCACTCGGCACTGTTTCGGACGTTACCAACCAGCAACTCGACATCACTTTTTAACGAAGACGTGCATCCTGGAAACGGGATATAATGCAGTATAATTTTAGAACCAATTAAGGAATTGTAATGAAATTTGTTTTATATGAATTTGTGGACATTGAAGAACACATATTTATAAAAAAATAAATAAAAATACAAAGAAGTTGTTATAATTACTTAGCATTGTGATAGCTCTTTTAGCCTTCCACGCAAGAAGTGTAATATTATTTTTTCTATATGCCACTTTTGCCTTTTTGACGAAAATTTTGTTTTACGTAAAATTTTTGTTTTTTACTTTACGGTTAAAAAATACTTTGGGAATAACTAACGGTAAATTACGAAAACATAACACTGCCTTATTACTGCAGAGATCTTTTCCATTCGAAGCTTCAGTATGAACTAAGATCTTGTACATTTCTTCTCTCGGTGATCGGATTTCTTTATTATCGTAACAGAAAACTGCTGCTGGAGAACAAGTTTTTCTTAAAAAATTGCAGTGAAATACTTTCATTGTCTGTAATCGCTAACAAACTATCATGTCCCCTCAGAGGGGACAACCGAGTGATATGCTTGACTAACGTTGTCCCCTCAGAGGGGACAGCCGAGTGCAAAGAGTTAAATTATCACGCAAAGCTTTAAAAATCTATCGCTCAGAGTCGACTTTAATTTGCAGGCCCCGCTAGTCCTGTATAAAATTACCACACAACATGGGTGGTGTGAGAAGTTAGGTTGTAATCCTAAGTAAAGGGTTGTAATGATCAACGAAAAGCAAAATTATATTTCATTGAATCCCTTCATTATTCACTTCATTACCTTCAGTCAGATTGATGAGGTTAGAATAAAGGGAGACAAATCTAATATAAAATTCATTGGAGGAATTCGGGATATAATAAATAGAGTGGTTGATAGCTTCCTTCTTAACTGTCTCCTGTATAAATGCGTATGCTTCACATCAAAACTTATGTATTGTTCAATTCAATTCAATTTTGTTTCCCATATAAACAGACAAGCGAGTGAAATAGTCTGTCTTACAAAAATATCACATTAGTAGTTAAAGTGAATGGAATAATCTGAAAGCTATTTATACATACATACACACATAATTGGTCATTACGATGCTTTAGTCAGCTCTACGACTTATGTTGTGTGTGTTAATTTAATACATGAGTGGCGGGAACTACAGTCTAAAGTCGACTCCAAACAACAGATTTTTCTGAGAAACTTTTCTGGGCAATTTTTATTTTTAACACTCAGAGCCTTTGCCAGAAATTTGCTGAGAGAAACTCACCAATAAAAAAAAAATATTCTTTCATATTTCGTTTTGTTGCAGTTATCTGACCTGGGGTTTGAACCGTGGCTTCACGTACTATAAGCCAAAACACTACCTGCTAGCCTACGGCAGCATCACAAATCTACTTACATACATACATACATAATCAGTCATTACAACCCTTCAGTCATGATTACGACCTAGTTTCTCACACAACTTATGTTGTGTGTGTTAATTTTATACTTGAGTGGTGGGACCTACAGTTTAAAGTCGACTCCGAACGACAGATTTTTGAGAAACTCTTCATGGCAGTTTTTATTTACCCTTAGAGTTTTTGCCAGAAATCTGCTGAGAGGAAGTCGCCGGAGAAATACTTTTTTGTACTTTGTTTTGATGTATGGCCCGGGGCTCGAACCCTGGCTTTACGTCTAATAAGCCAACATACTACCTTCTAGACTACGGCGACTTCACAAATCTACCTACTCTTTTAAAATAGAAACTATTTTGTATATACAGATAGATCAAGAACGGTTCTTGAGACAATAGGGCAAGTTTTGGTTCGAATCTGAGAAACTGCAAACGCAAAGGGAAATTCACGCATATTTTCTAAGCGGCAACCTACGCCATAGAGAGAGTTGCTCAGTTCAATTTGGATACGAGATTCAGATGACGAAACAAAGCAGTAATATTTGGCAATTAGGCCAACATTCTAGCACTCGTGTCTTATGAGTTTAAATCGAAGATAGTATGAAGCAAAAACTGTTGTCAAAGCAAATGGTTTTGAAGCAATCAAAACTTTGGTTAGAAAATTACAAAAGAGGAGATTTTTGTCAGGCGTCTTACTATCCAGGAATAATCTGAGGTTGCTAACCGGCCACTATTGACTCACGGTATATTAATACAGACTCGTCATCGTCTCAAACCTATCATGTAAGTTCTGTAACGATGATAATGCATCGTCTGTGAGACCTTTAAAAGGAAATACCTGAATGCATAGGACGCGCAAGGCCGGCATGCATATAGCTTGTCATGGACTAGAAAAAGAGGGAAAACTGGTCGCAGTTCAATGGCAGCTCCTCACTACAAATATTATAATAGTTTCATTGGAGCTAGCTTAGATTATTTCTTATTTCCACACTGAATATCACTGTGGCGAAGTATACGAATAAACTGGAAATTATATGGAGAACGAAAGAAATGAAGTGTTCCCCAAATTATTTTTCGTTGCTTTGTTCATATGTACAGACAACATTGAGTATTAAAACCATTTGGTATGGATAAGTCGCCATATTCTAGTAGGTAGAGTGTTGGCTTGTTAGACGTAAGGCCTTGCTTTAAACCCCAGGTCAGACATCAAAATGAAATAAGAAAAACGACTTTCTCTTAGCAGATTTCTGACAAAAACTCTCAGAGTGAATAAGATTGCCATGAAATGTTTCTCAAAAATCTGTCATTCGAAGTAAACTCGAAGTACTCATGTATCAAATTAACATACACAACATAGGTGGTGTGAGAAGTTAGATCGTAGTCCAGACTGAAGGATTGTAATGACCAATTGTAAGTATGTATGTATGTCTATCTTTCCATACCACCTTTGTTGTGTGCTTTAATTTTATTCATGAATGCTGGGAGCTGTAGTTCATGATAGGCTTCAAATTCAATTGACTGTTTTTAATCCTTTTCCTATTTTTCAAAATCAGTCGAGAGTTTTTGTTTAGTAGACTTTAAAAACTAAAAATTTTAAAAGTATTTGAAATTGAATATGATTTTAACTGCTCCAGCCCACTGTTATACCTTAGAAATGATATGCAAGTGTGGATGTAAAAGGGATCCAAAACTTTTATATTTTTTAGAATAATTTTTCGTTGTTTTTCGTTTCTTTTTTTTTTTTTGTTTTTGAAATTTTATTTTCGGCATGAAAACACAAATAATTGCGCACCAATTTTTCTCCTTTTTTTACGTGTTTTTCTAACATCAACTCTATTCGCATGTTTAACAGCGCACAGTAGAGTCTTTATTTTTTTTTAAATATTTTTAATTACAATTGGGCAGATACCCACACACTGCCTCTGCCACAAAGATGTGTCATTCGACGCCAATGTACCCAATACCCATACGGTTATAAAACGAATGAAACTCAACTGAACTCATTTACTACAGACACCTACTCATAGCGTTTATTATAGAAAACCAAGACCTTTAGAAATACTTTCTCTATGTAGACAAGTTGTGCTATTTAGAAACATACTTTTTTTCGCTGCGAATAATCTGGAAAAAAAGGTGAAAAATAATAGAAAAAAACTTTTTGTTTTTTTTTTAATAGAAACCCATACAAATGCAAGCAATTACTCCTTTTGTAAATACACACAAACAAATGAATACTAAACGTAAATGTATTGGTGTAATGCCTAGACGCCGACGACTAAACACTTGTATTTACAATGTCAAGCGAACAACAAAAATATTCTTTTGCCTGGGCACCCCTTAAAACTCATTGCACTTTAGAGCTTGACAGCCTCCCTGTGCTGCAGCAGCAGAGGGCCTTGAAAAACTCTTGGGGCTTTCATGAACTTCATATTCATTACGACGATTATTATTTAGATGAGTTAGACGTGTATGCTTGGCATAGAAGAAGGAAAAATGAAAATAATTATGATACAGATTTACTCTTTTTTTATTTCTAATAGTAGAAGTATATGGGGAGCAGAGTCTGTGAGATGGAATGGGAATGTAAATGGGAGTGTGTGGTAACTGGGGTATAAATATAGAGAAAGAAATGCAATGGCTCAGGGCCACAATTGAAAGCCCCCATATTGACAGGTAAGGGTAATTATTTTGTCTAATGATGTCGCAATTTATGCAAAGTGCACATGCATTTCACTTCAATTCTGTTTTCCTTAGCGAAAGTTTCTTGGCTCACAAATAGGGTAGTATTGTATGAAAGTGCATAAGTGTTTGTGTGTGTGTGTGTCTCTAGTTACTAATATATTTTCAAATATTCATATCAAGTTAACCCAGCATTTGTAGCATATTTCTTGATCTTTAAAACATTGGATGGAATTTGCTTTGAAATAAGTTTAAATTTACATGCCAGAATAAATCTGTAAGACAGTTAGAAAAAACATTGGAATTCATATAGAAAAACAACTGGATTTCTTATTTCCATTTCTACATGGATTTAAATTTACATCAAAACCATATTACTATCGTACATGATCCACTTTACATCGTCTGTAATCATTAGCTTCAGAAATTGTAGAAATTTGCCTTTAATTTCGCCAGAATTGATCGTAGCAACTTCTTTATTAATTGCAATGGGCCATTAGGCCCATGGTGTAGATGCCTGGAGGCTGGAAATGTCTTACGTGGACATCTGCAGAAGCTGTAAAGTCGTGTCGCAAGAGAAGACAAACAGAGCATATTGTTATGTTTTTAAAAAACGTTTAAAATATGAGCTCGTAGTTTGCAAATAAAATAAAAAAATAAATTTGTGTTTAGTTTTAATTAAAATTCTTTATTATTCGCACAATTCTGTGTGCCCACTGTTCGCAACAATTGCTTTTCTTTATTATTCCTCTGTTTATTCCCCTTTGCATAAACAATAACAATTACTAAACAATTGTTCGACAGATCTTTGCAACGGAGATCTTCAAACCACGATTACTCTCTTCAAACACACCGCGTCTTCACACAAGTCTGAGTGAAATTTTACTAACTCACTCCCCTGCTTTGCCTTGCCTTTTATATGGCACGCTAAACAGTCTGATGAATATTCTTGAAGGCGAATGTTCGTGACTTCGGCTTTTCAAAATATCTATAACTGTAAACATCGTTGTTTACATTTACTATTGTAGTGTTGTTTGTGGATTTTTGTTTACTTGTTCGCCATTTTTTGCTGGTGTTTGTTGTTATAATAATCAGTACGACGATTTGCAAACAGGTTTGTTCGCTGCATTGTGGCAATTTGGATAGATCTACCCATTTATAAATAGATCACGATTGCTGAGAAATATTATAAATGACGGAATAGGTAACAATTGTAGAACCCAATTATGTCTAGTTTTTTTAGGGCTCTTTGCCTTTTGACCTAACGACGTCTACTTACTGGGCTATTTATTGGTAGCCTAATAGAATTCGCATTGGCTTATTAGACGTAAACATCTCCAACAAAATGAAATACGAAAAAATATTTTTTCGACGATTTTCTCTCTGTCTGAATAAAATTATTATGAAAAGTTTCATAAAAATCTGGCGTTCGAAGTTGACTTTAAACTACAGATCTTGCCACTAATGTCTGGAATTAACACACACAACATAAGTGGCGTGAGAAGCCACGACGAAATCCTGACTGGAGGATTATAATGACGAATTATGTATGTATGTATGTTTTCATATATTTATTATAAAATTTCTCCATCTTTCGCGATAAGCAACTATAACTTGCAGCTGTTCTACGTTACTATTTGTGAGGCACATTGGTCTTGAAAACCTTGCAAACAATTTCTGCGTAAACTGCCGTGATACGGAAGAAGAGAAGACTATTCTTCACCTAATCTCCTAACGCTAAAGAATTCCTTAAGTTATCGACGCGATACTTCCCAAGACGTGCAAAATGGTGGAAATTCAGAGAATTAACTGGGGACATGCAAAAAAGGTACTTTTGTACCTTCTGTACATGTGATCTAAAAGAACTGTCACGCATTGTCGTTGGCAGTCTGAGTCTCTTCATCAAAAGCTACGAGAGGTTTCGGGGATAGGAAAAACTGTGGCAATGCAATGGGTACTACGTAGCTTACGTGTATGCATCCAATTTCTATGGGTGCACAGCTACCTCTACCTAGCTATCTACCTAGATATCTATGTTACCGAAGTTTCCTACAAAATATTGCGATATGGTGTCTCTTTTATTTGATGAGGGTTGTATCCTTAATCGTAATAGTCTATTGGGCAGTGTGTCCTCCTCATGGATAAAATTATCACATACAACTATTCTGGTATGATTAGGTAGGGCGTACGACTTTGTGAACGGTAGTTTGCATGAAATGGGTTGTCAAAACCGCAAAATGTTTGTCTTTTAAAAATGTGAACCGTTTAACAATCAAAAATCGTGTAAAAATGTCTACAACTTACAACAAAGATGGTGATTTAAAAAGTGGTCTTTTTTCGAGCATTATGGTCCTCAGAATCGATTAAGGAATTGGATGAATGGGAAGAAAATGAAAGCTTAACAATTGTGGCCAAGTCTTTGCATTTTGTAATGTATGTAGTGGCGGAAATATCCTCTCTATTAGTAAAAGTGAAGAAGACGGGGCAATTTCATAGAGTCTACAGCGTTCTCGACAATTGGGTCTGTTTTGCGATTCATTGTGGCATAATTTGGACTTCAATTTAAGGCGCCAAATTATTGCATTTGGGACTCCGAGAACCAAAAAAGTGATTATTTCTTCGGCGAGTTTCTCTTTGTCTGAATAAAATTGTCATGAAACGTTTCTCAAAAATCTGGCGTTCGGAATTGACTTTAAACTACAAATCCTGTAATTATAGGGCTGTAGTCTTCGAAAATTATCCTGAAAGAATCTTTGCTGTCAATACATTGCTATTACCACCTTTATGGCATTATAAATATCGATTTCTTTTGGCCTGCAATTAGGCATTATGAACAGAACGGTAGTAGTTTCAATAAGGCATTGTTATGAGTTAAACAACATGAATGATTTTGGCTTCATTGCACGTGAAGCTTCTACGGGTAAGGTATCTACGTGGATAATCTTCTAACTGTGAAGCATTTGAAAACCAATATTAGTCAAGTTATCGATAACATGCCGCCTAAAATTTATAAAAAAGTATAACAAAAACTGTTCGTTTATTACTGCATTACCTCACACCAAAGCCATTACACAATAACTATTCAATTTTTTGCTGGGTTATGTCATAATTTTTGCGCAAATTTCAGGGTTAAATGAACATTGGCACACTGAGAATTACAGAGATTTTCTAAAACAAAAGGGAAGAAAAAGAAAAAAAAAAACACTTTCACATGCATGACATCAATATGATTACGTTGGCAATGACTAAAGTACAGTTTCTGTAGTAAAAAGTGATGCCCTTGAAGTAGAGATACATACATACATAGTGAAACCGTTGTTTGCATAATTGTCTAATCAATAGGCAAAAAAACAAAAAACAAAATGATGATGACCATACAGAATACAATACAAATAAAAAAGAAAGAATAGCAAGGAACTCAAACCTCTAAAAAATAATTTTAAATTTAATAATAAAAGGGAGCCCCAAAAAAACAACAGTTTTAGAAGGCAAAGGCAAAAGCAAAGGCTTTTGTAATGAACGTTGCTGTAGACGAACTCATGCTATTAACGACAAACTAGTCGGTCGGTGGGCATTTAATAAAACGAACCCTTTCAGCATGTAGTGAAGTAGTAGTGAGTGGTCAGTTTTACTTTGTAATCATGTGTAGAGAAATATAGAAACTGACCAAAAGGAAGAAAAAATGAGAAAAAAGGATAACAAGACCCTTTTTTTGGGGTAACTTGCAACCTCATACCCCATAGGCAATGCTTATTACGCGTACTTTTTAATCCATATTGTGTGTTTGACGTTATTTTGCATATGAATGAATGAGTGAATGACTAAATGAAGGTAAAAAAAACGAAAACGAGAACAAAAAAAAAAAAAAGGCGGTTGGCGATATAAATGAATGTCTGGTTTGGCTGGTTGGCAAAAAAAAAAATTGGGTACGTTTTAGAAAAAGTTTCGCGTCCCTTTGGGTAGTTGTTACATCTCCTCAAAAAACAACAAAGCTGCCACGTATTTAGATAGAAAACTTGTATCTATACGGCACTGTATCTACATTTTCTCATTTGTTATCGGTTTTTTATGCTTTTTTTGGTCTCTAAGCAAAGACCGTACATGTACAAGAGTTGTACGTGTAATTAGAAAGTTGCGCGTCATATTATTTCCGCTGCTCGGCATTAGTTAATGTGCGGTCAGTTGCTGTTTGTGTATGCGAAAGTGAACGCGTGTTTCATTATAACCTTTTGGGGATTTTTCTGGAGCAAAAAAAAATTTTTTTTTTCAAATCATTCTTAGCATTACACACGTTCATATGGAACGCCAACAACCAACAAAAAAAACCTCATTTTTCAATGTCGCTTTTTAACCAACTTTTTAGAAATAATTTGTTTTTGTTGTTGTTGTTCTCATTACAATTTTCTTGTTTTGCCAGGCCGTATAGAGATTTTCCTGTCGTTTTTTTCCAATTTTTTTTTGCGTTAAGTTTAGATGGTCATCGCATCGCGTATAAAATGTCAGTTAAATTGTAAAATGTTTAGGTTTAACCCCCCTTCTCTTCCCTTCATAATCATACTCATACTATACAAAGCATATATATTTGGTTGCGAATAGTTGTACCCCCCTTAAGGCTTATGTTCAAACATTGCCGTGTGTGAGTCGCGGAACAATAGAAATTTTCGGTAAATGAGTAGGATCGATAAAAAAGGATGTAATTTTCCTTCATTCTCCTTCCATGTGAACCCATTAAAATAAGAGTAATTGTTGTTGTCGTTTTTTTTTCTTCTGTGCTCCAAAGGGATTTTAAAGGTTTATTTGCACGATTTTTTTCTATGTATGTAAGCAAGTTTGAGTATGTTCGTTTTGCCTAATGTTTCGAGATTAAAATAAATTTTAAAAAATTATTCACCAGTTTTTTTTAAAAGGTGGATTAGGTAGGAATGGCGGCTATTCTAGTGGAATTTTGTGGGGGGAGTTTTTTAAAGCGATTAATTTTGAAATTAAAATTATGAAATTAATTTACATACAATCAGATTTGAAATGTATAAAATAATTATGAAATTTGCATTCAAAACTGTTTTCAAATACAAAGCCTTCTTATTTTCTTTACGGCAGGACTTCGATGGTTTATCAAAGAAAAACTTGTTCTCGGCGGCTCTTTAGTTTACGTTTTTATTCTGCCATTAATCAAACAAAAGTAGAGAATGTCACTGTTTGGCTGGGATTTTGGGCTGACGACGTTATCAGTCCATATGTATTTCTTTGAGAACAACCTTTGTCAGCCTATCACTGTCAACGGCGAGCACTATAGGTCGATGATTATCAATTCATTTTCGCATGAATTGGATGATCTTAATACCAATGATATCGGTTTTATGTGCCACTCAACTCATGCCACATTGGATATTTTGCATGAGCAATTTGTGGACATGGTCATCTCATCGAGTTTGTGCCGCTATTGACGCTATTAGACTTTTTCTTGTCACAGATGTAAGTGATTTAACCACAAACCATAAATAATTGGTCATTACAACTCTTCTGTCAGGATTACGACCTAGCTTCTTACACCAATTATGTTGTGTGTGTTAATTTTCAATACATGAGGCGGCACCTACAGTCAAATCGGAACCAAATTTTTACTCTCAGAGCTTTTGCAAGAAATCTGCCGAAAGACTGTCGCTATAGAAATACTTTTTTAATATTTCGTTTTGCTCGAACTCACTCCACCTCTACTTACTATTCTACGGTGAGTACTTTCTTAAGTCACAAGTGTAACTGATTAACCAGCAAACCACAATGGTGCTCAATGCAAAACCCATGCAATCGACTAAATTCTGCCTAATTTATGCGCCAGATTCATGGAAAATAGAATATTTCGGATATGTTCCACTCAGAGATGCTGTGGCGAACATTTTAACATTTCAGTAGGACTTTCAAGCGAACAGAAAATTTCCATTAATATAGAAAGAGTTTAATCGAAGATCCTATATTTAAACTAGTCAAGTGCAATCAATTTTTACCAGGCCATCAAAAGTGTACGTAAGCTAGCTTTGTCAATATAGAATTCATAAGCTTTCCTGCTGACCACTTGTATCTCCTCCTGCGTTCTTTCAAAAAATTAAGTAGAATTCATTATTGGCCATTACCATAGGTTGTGTTAGCTCGTAATAAATAATTATCTTCCAGTTGTGTAGCTGATAAGTTCTGCAGAAGGCGGCAGTATTGCGTCATGATCGCTTTAAAGTGTTTGAGATGAATACGGTAGAATTTAGTAGTTAACTGGACTAGATTTGCCTGGTGCTAATACATTTTTCCTTTCTAAATTGTTAAAGATTGTGTGCTTGCCCCTCTGCCATGGATAGTTAACCAAACGCATGAATTGTCGTTCGAATTATCTTTTGTATCAGTCTTTGCAAGTGTTTTAGACATGTTATTAATTTCTAAGACCTGTGTCCAGGATCTAACATAATGGCAGCTGAACATAGGGACTTAAGTAGTATTTTCATTAGACTTGGAGCAATTCTTACGCCTTCAACTCTTTTGTTATATACAGCTGCATTAGTACCCAGTGGCCTAAGCAACGTGATTTAAGGGCCCTCTTAAGATTTTTAAGTGTTCTTGGTAATGTTTTTTTAGTGGGGGACGGAGAGTGTCTATAATCCAAAGCTATTTGTAGAGTTTTTTTTCTCAATTTGATTTGATTTTCTCAATTTGATTTGGCCCGTAAGCATTACTTCGTTATGATATTTGGAAGTTTTACTACTTTTCAAAGGTTTACGAATACTTGTAATGGAAGTAAACATCCCATGGTTTTATTCCAGATTTTACAAACATATAATACAACAGATTTCACTGATGATGCCTTTAATATGGAAGGTTAAGGGATTGAATTCCTGCAAAAACCTTTTCCACCTTATTTAGCAAAAACTAGGACGACGTAGATGCTAAGTATTTTGGCTACCTTTCAGAACAAACTTGGTAGCTGAAGCGATTACATTTTAACATCCGCATGTTCATCTCATCATGTTGGAATTAAAAGCGAAATTGTAATTTACACTTTCCTTTTTATTAAGAATGGATTTGAACATGAAATGAAAAAAGAAATATCCTATCCAGTCGCATGCAAACAATGCCTTCAATACACCACAAACAAATCAAAGTTATTTTCAAATTGCACTTGTAATGAAAGTGTGATATGAAATCCTTTTTTTCAATCACATCAAATCACAACACAAATCAAACAAACCAACCACCAACTAACAAGCAATAAATTTACAACAACAATGTCCTTTAAATGAAAATAAAAGAACGAAAGAAGGATAAAAAAATAAGCGAATGCAAACACGATACCTACAAGCAGCAGAAAGGAAAACAACAGCAAGCAAGCATGAGAATATGTCCTGTAAGGGAATTCCTCGTACTACTGTGGCAATTGAATATCCTGTGTGTCAAGTTAAATTGAACACACACACACACCGAAGCATGTACAGGATAAAAGACGACGACGAAGGAACAACAAAAAACACCCCAACAACAAAGCACTTAACACGACGGCGACATGCACTTGAATTTGCACAATGGCTTGCATTCATCGCTTACAATGTAAAGGTAGGGAAACAGAAAAAAATATGTATAGGAACACAAATATACATATATGTGTGGTTATGTGTATGTATTTAAATAAATAAATAAGAATCTATTTACACTCATACACACTTGCAGTAAGATAATACTAAGTAAATAGAAGAGATTAGAGAGAAGCAAATAAAACCACGTACACAAGACACTTTTGTGTCTAACACAACCACCTTCATAGCCCACACTACTAGCCACACACACACACAGCACACCACACTATTCTTTAGGGGGGAAGAGTAACTAAGAAATATGAAACCTTTCTACTTATGAGCAGAACATTTTAGTTGCATTTGCAGATGTTGCATACAAATACCCGGACAAATATGGTAAACCTTGGCAAATACATACAAACACACTGCACGTACTCCTGTTTCACAGCTACATATGTGCTGACATATAGTCGGTGAGTTAGAAAACTAAAGACAATTTACTGTCTTGGGTAAGGGCAATAGTCTTTTATTTGTTTAATTAATCTTGGTGGTGTGAAAAAAAAGATTTTCATTCAACATAACCTATCAATTGATAAAAATGTCAAATGTTTTGAGTTATTCGCTTCGAGAGCAAATGGATAGTAGGCATAAAGTATAGGGTCTTGCACTAAGCGCTTCCTATCTTTCAATTTAAATAAAATAGAGCGTGTGTAAAGTATGATCGACGTTTTTTATTTGTCTGAAAGACCGATTGAAGTCATTATATGTGCAAGCCACCGTAGTCTAGTAGGTAGTGTGTTGGCTTATTAGACGTAAGACCATGGTTCAAACCCAGGGTCAAACATCCTCAATCAAACGAAATATGAAAAAAGTATTTCTTCGGCGACTTCCTCTCAGCAGATTTCTGGCAAAAACTCTGAGAATAAATAAAAATTGCCATGAAAAATTTTTCAAAAATTTGTCATTCAGAGTCCACTTTAAACTGTAGGTCGAGCCACTCATGCATGAAACTAACACACACAACATGAGTGGTGTGAGAAGCTAGGTAGTAATCCTGAGTGAAGGGTTTTTTTGTCTTAGGCCGGAGGTGGGAATCTTCGAAAGACACGTTTGTTCCAACAAAAGAGTGCACGATTCACCATCACTGGTGCCGACGTACTAAACCTCCGCGGGACAGCCGTAAGGTATTACTTCGCGGAGGGCTGGTTAGCTTTAAAGCTTTGTCACACTAAGTTAAATTTCGTCTCCGTTTCTCCAGCCTTCAGAGTTCTTGCATAACTGCAGCCATTCTTTGACTGTATTGGGTCCATAGGATCCTAGAATTCAACACTTCTTCCATAAGCCGAGTTGATCCGAAACTCGTTTCCACCGGCCATCTAAATCTGGGGCAGTATGTTAGAATATGCTCCGCATCTTCCTCCTCATCTACACAGTTTGGGTATAAAGAGGAAGTATCTGTGCAGGTACTTCCTGAAGCACCCATGACCAGTTAGGAACTGGGTCACGTAGTAGTTCAGCTCGCAATGTTCGTTCTCCATCCAAAGGGTTACATCAGGGACAAGGTGAAATGTCCATCTTCCCTTTAAAACGTTCTCCCATCGTGACTGCCATTTGTTCATGGAAGTCCTTCGTTCCTTCGCTTTTATAGCTACTATTCGTCCCGGGAGCTCGAGACTGCGAAGGTATATCCTCCACATCTCATCCGCCAATATGTCTATTGGTATTGTCTTTGCCAATACCAATACCGCATCATCAGACACTGGCCTGAAGCCACTTATCCGTCTAATCGCACTTAGACGTTACACCGAGGACAGTATCCTCCTTGTCGTCCCCACGGAGAGTGCCTCCGACCATATTGGGCAAGCATACAGCATTATCGACGTTACTACCGCCGAAATTATCCTCCTTTTGAATGGACCTGGTCCTCCAATATTTGGCATCATCCTCGCCAGTGCTCCCTGTGTTACAGATGCTTTTTCACCGATGTATTTTACGTGCTCCTTGAAGTTCAACCTGTCGTCGATAATCACTCCCAGGTATTTTATCGCCCTCTTCGATTCGATCCTTATGCCTCCAACGGTAACTTCCATCTTCTCCACTATCTTCCGGCCGCTTATCAAGACAGCCTCCGTTTTATGTGCAGCAAGTGTCAAACCTGAATCATCCAGCCATGCTTCAACTTTTCGAATCGCTGTGTTCGTTTTCTCCTCTATTTCTCCTACCGTTTTAGCTACCGAGACTATGGCAATGTCATCTGCAAAGCCCACAATTGTAGTCCCGCTTGGCAATCGCAGTCGAAGTACTCCATCGTACATAATGTTCCATAGTAGTGGCCCAAGTACAGAGCCCTGCGGGACTCCCGCCGTCACTACGTATTCCTGCTCTCCTTTATCCGTTAGGTATATTACCTTCCTGCCCTGAAAGTAATTGTTCAGAACCTCCATTAAGTATGGCGGCGTAGCCATGTTAAAGAGGGCTCTCATAATCCGCCCCCATCCGCTGAGTTGAACGCGTTTCTAACGTCAAGTGTGACAACCGCGCAGTATTCCTTGGTGCCAAATCTCCATCTTTCGCCCTCTATTGCATCTCTTGCAATGTCGACCACTCTTCTTATCGCGTCAATAGTGGACCGTCCTTTCCTAAATCCGTATTGCAGGTCCGAGAGAGTTCCTCCTGCCTCGGCACACGTCAGTAGTCGATTGTATATTATCGTCTCCAGTATTTTTCCCATCGTGTCAAGTAGACAGATGCGCCGATACGATGATGATTCCCCTGGAATGAGAACCAATTTCTGCTTCTTCCATCTACGTGGAAAAACACCCTCGACGAAGCACTTGTGGAATGTGTATGTATGTATGTATGTATGTATGTATGTGTGCAATACGATTCAAGTGTCCGCCACGCCTTTTCTGGTCGAAGTGTATCCGAAATATCAAATTTTCCATGAGTCAGGCCGATAAATCAGATTGAATTTGACCGATGACGAGGGTTAAATCGGCTTTTAGGACCGCTGTGATTTATGGCTTATTCGCGTAAAATTGCGTCTTAAGAAAACCCCTCAAGTAAGAGTCTAACGGAGTCAAATTGCACGATCTCGGTGGCCAGTTAACATCAGCTCCACGCGAAATGGCCTTGGCCTCAAGTCGCTCGTGTAGATTATCTAATGTGGCATAAACTGTGTGGGATGTAGAAACCACTTGCCTTTGGTGTCCAGTTCATCTAATTTAAGCCAAAAAGAGTTGGTAATAATGGACTTATAGGGCTTGTCGTTGACAGCGAAGGTCTGACCAAACATCGTTTTCAAATAAGCATGAACACATGACGCCTTCAGCCCAAAATATATACAAAATAGTGATTTTTTCGGTATGCATTTAAACGCTCTTGGATCTTATGTGGATGGGTGTTGTTCCAAATTCGATAATTTCAAAAAATTCAGCCTCATTGCTGAAGATAATGTTTTCATGAGAATTAAGGTCAGTTAGTTACCATACTCCATTCAGCGAACATATGCAGTTGCGTGTGGTCATTTATCTGCCGTTCGTAGGTCAGTCGAATTTTGCACGGGTGAAAGAACAAGTCACGAGGCAAAATTCGCCAAGTTATGGATCTGGAATTCTTCTGCAATCTCTCATAGGGTTTCGGTCAGGTTTTCGGCAGAGCTTGCATTTCATTTGAAGACAATGAATGTCTATGAGTGCGTAAAAGTCTTTTTCACCAACCCAATTTTATAATGATGCACTTCATAATTGCTATTCCCATTCATTTATAAACATGCATATGTATGTGTGATTGCAAATTTTGTACGTAATTGTGTGTGCATATGTACGTATGTACGTGTTTCAAAGAAGGTATTTAGAAAATTGCACAACAACATACGAGTGAGTACGCAACGAATTCATTTGGGGAAGTTATGCCGGAAAAAAATATGATGATGCGATTCAAAAACAATTGTGCAAAACCATAAACATTTTATATGCAAACACATACATACACATATGTATACATATGTATCACGTACATATATACATACATATTTATGTGGTATGTACATATAAATAAACTTATGCATGGTTTATGAGCATAATTTGCGTATGTATGTATGCATATGCAACTGATGTTGTTGCTGTTGCTGTAAATGCACGATAAAGAAAGTGAAACGTTAATGATTGTCGTCATCCTTTCACAAACGTCGTACTATTCATCGTCACATGTTATTAAAGAATTTTTTTTGGTTTTTTATGCAATTTTATTCCCCCATTTTTTTCTGGATTTTTTCCTTTGTTTTTGTTGTCACGTCTGTTGTGGAGGGGTTCATATAAAAAGAAACAAAAAAAGGTGCACTTGCACTACTAGGCCCAGGTCTTAAAAAAAACACGAAAAGAAAAAAAAACTCCTCCAAACAAAAGCAGTTTCATACGTGAGTGTAAGTGATTCTATTTGTATGTCTGTATGCCTGCCGATTATGTTTGTGTCAGTCAATACAAAAGACGAGACTTTAAGTAAAAACGTAAGTGAGTGCATGTATGCATGTATGCATGTATGCATGTTTGATTGTTTGCATGTAGTAGTAAATATGTATTAAATTGGGGTCTTTTGTGGGCTGAAGGACGTTTGAGAGGTGCGTATATAAAACGTTGTGGAATAACTTTTTCTTGTTTTTTTTAAGACAATTGCTAAATACCCAAGGTTGGGGTCGTCTTTTCGGTGAAGTGTGAAAAAATAACGAGGGTAGCTTGGGAATTATTATAAAATAAGGGCGAACTAAATACAATTTTATAGGCTTTTAGATTTTCCGACAACGACTGCAATTTTTTCAAAACAGAAGGTTACGTAATTTATCAAGCATTCAACTCAACCGTGATAAAAGCAGTTTTTTTTTAATTCGTTAAACGTGTGGCCGTGGTTCTTATACCAGCTCAGATATCTCGTTCAAAAATATGAAAAATTTATTTTTTCGGTGACTTCCCCTTAGCAGCCTTCTGGCAAAAAGCTGCTGAAAGCAAATAAAATTTGCATGAAAGACCTATTTTTGAACTGTTGGTCGCTTCACATATGGATAAAATGAATGCACACAACAGTGTAAGAAGATAGGTTGTAATCCTGACTAAAGGGTTGTGGTTGTGAATTAAGTAAGTAAGCAAGTCTTTTCAAATCTTTCTGATCACTATTATATTCTATTGGGTGATATTATGTCAAACTGTTATGCTGAAGATATGGGGATATTGTTGACGAATGGGCTCATGCCTTTGTAATGGGTCCACCAAATAACTTTTTTTTTGAAAATGCTTTACAAAAAAACTACTGCATATTTTCTCAAATTTATTTTTTTATTTGAAAGTACAATCCTTCCGGTTAATAATGGAAAATAATTTCTTTCAAATAGCTGCCTCGGCTGGCCATGCAGTAGCCTACACGATCGGTCCAATTTTTAAGCACATTATCGGTTGTGTGCAGCTGTATTTCACCAATGGCTTCACGAATATTGTCCTTTAAAGCATCAATTGTCTCTGGCTTGTCGACGTAACACTTATCTTTGACGGCACCCCACAAATAATGGACCAACGGTGTCAAATCGCAGCTCCGAGGTGGCCAAACGACATCAGCTCTTCGGCTGATAATGGGATCTTCAAAAACAGGGCGCAAAACACTGAGTGTAGCTTCGGCTGTGTGGCACGTAGCATCGTCCTGTTGAAACCAAATGTTGCCAATATCCTCCTCTTCAATTTTTGTGAACAAAACATTGCCCGATAGCGATCGCCATTGACTGTAACGGCCACTTCTTGCTCATTTTCGAAGAAAAACTGCTCAATTATGTCTCTGGACTAAAATCCGCACCAAAAAGTGACTCGTTTTGGGTGCGTCGGCTTTTCATTGTATGCGTGCTGGTTCTCTGTGCTCCAAATGCGACAATTTTGCTTGTTTACATACCCGCCAAGATCAAAATGAGCTTCATCTAAAAAGATGATTTTTTTTGCCAAAATCGGCATCTTCTGGTGTAGGCTACTGCATGGCCAGCCGAGGTAGCCATTTGAATGAAATTATTTTCCATTGTTAACCGGGAGGATTGTACTTTCAAATAAAAAAAGAAATTTGAGAAAATATTCAGTAGTTTTTTTTTAAAGCATTTTCCAAAAAAAAAGTTATTGCATACGTTTCCTTTGAATTGCGCATTCGATGTTTAATAGATGAATGGTCGTTGAGGAAGATAGAACTTAGACACGGCTGACGTCGTTAGATGCATAAAACTCAGGCCTTTTCTTTAAAAGAAAAAAAAATTACCAGGCTATTATGGCCTATGGGTAGCCGGTATAGCTATTGCCAGTGTTGTCAAGCTGGAGAAGTCGATGAATTGCTACATTCGTATTAACCATTGGAAAAGGAGAATGTGAAGATTCCTCAGCAGACTGAAAAAGAAAGGGATGTATCAAAACGCTGGCAACAGCCATGCTATGGGCAATCTGATACAATCCCTAATGACACTATCATTGTAATGCTTTACGGGAGCTTGGACTTTTGGTGCATGAATGGTCCATGATCCGGACAGCTTTAATAATCTGCACCAGTTTATCAGAGGCGCTAGTTATCTATCGCAGAGACAGTGTGGATTAATGAAAAAAAAAATGAAGGCAAAACGGAACGTATGTGATTGATGTCGCCACTTGCAAGATATCCAAGATATTCTGTCTTACTTTGGCGATGGAATTCAGGAACTTCCTTACCTCTTGACAGATATTAAATCAGCCTTCTTGCGGCTGGAATATGTCCAGCTTTTGGATGAGGAAAACAACGAAGCGGTTCACCCCCTGTGTAAATACATAAGTATGTCGTTCTATGGTTCTACTATACCCCGTTGTAGGTAGTTTACAGGACCGGGACTGCTTCAGCGCAGTAGTAGTAGTTAGGTATCACAAACTGGATTAGAGGCGGGGATGGAATGTTCAAATGTTGAAGTCGCCATAGTCAAGTAGGTAGTGTGTTGGCTTATTAGACGTATGGCCCCTGTTCCAACCCCATAACAGACATCAAAACCCATTATGTAAAAATATTTCTTCGGCGACTGCCTGTCAGCAGATTTCTGGTAAAAACTCTGAGTGTTAAAAATAAAAAATTGTCATGAAAAGTTGCTCAAAAAATCTGTCGTTCGGAGTCGACTTTAAACTGTAGCTACCGCCACTCATGTATAGAAATTAACGCACACAACATAAGTGGTGTCAGAAACTAGGGCCATAATCCTGACTAAAGTGTTGTAATGAATAATTATGTGTGTATATATGTATGTTTCCTTTAGCTACAGTTGAGCAGGCTTCTAGAACAAGCTCTATAAGAGAGCAATTCTGCCAAGAGTTTTAATGTCTACTGAGCTAACCACCCACGTAACTGACTGACTTTAAAGATGAGGTAAAAAATATTCTTCCTTCTGCAAGAACCTAGTAAAAAACAGTTTTGCTTTTTAAAAAATATGAAAACAAAGTATTCCGGACAAAAAAGAAACCCTGACGTTGAAGTAGTCATCATCATAATGAAGACACACAAACAAACAAACAAAAACTCAATTCTTGCCATATTTTTATTTTCCATTTCAATTTGTAAGAAAAATTGTAAGCGAAAGTATGAAAACGAAATGAAAACAAGAAAAAAAAACGATTGCAACTGAGGCTACTTGAAGATGCAAACTGCTGGAAACATAAATGGGAAGTGGGGCGTTATCCCCACAAACGATAAGTGATGTAACACTGGCAAGTAACTAAAAGGGGGTAAGACAACAGCAACGATGACGACAACTTAAAAAAAAATATAAAAAGGAAAAGCAGGCATCCAACAGTGCACATACAGATCTTAAGATGCACTTCACAAAAGTAAAGTAAAAGTGTAGCACACGATGATGATGATGATGATGATGATGATGACGATGATGGTCTATGATTTTGAAATTGTACGTAAAAAAACTGCAGACATGTCTGCTGGCACAAGGTTTTCAATACCAGCAGCACAACCCCATTAAAATAAAGGGTTAGATTTGCAATCTTAAGGGTTGATAGTGCAATTTCTTTACATTTTTAAGCTGCAAGCAAGGAGCAGAAACAGAGGCATAGGCAGAGGCTTAAGGTAAAGGTAGTTGGAGAGCAAAAGCACTTATAAATCTCTGTTCTGGCTGCAATTGTGCGATACACTGCTTGGGTGGTTCTCGTGTGTGTTGAAAGTTGACTTACACTTTTCATGAAACTGAAGCGTAAGTCTACCAACAAGCCAAGACGAAAGTGAAAGAATAAATGGCGTTGCAAGCATTGTTCAATGCAGGATGCAAATACAACAGAAATGCAGAAAGTGAAAGCAAATGAAAGCATATTTCTTTAAATTCATCATCATTCGCAATAAACAATTTAATTTATATCGATAATGCTGCCTGTATTATGAGTGCAAGTTATCGAAAAAAAAATCATTCACGCACTCAAAGGAGAAACTGTTACACACACACTATATTCAATGGGAGATTGTCGTCGTAAAACCTATTAAAACTAATAAACAAAAATTGTTATTGTACGTTACTTTACTGTACTTTACGATGATATCCTCATGCACCACACAATCCAATCTCAAATACAATGTATTCAACTCAAGTACTATTCGAAAATTCTATTTTTGCGTTATTATTACTGACAAACACACACACATACGCACAAACACACACATAAGAATATTAAGTATTTCAATACAATCGCATGGCATTATCATAAAAACAAGAACAGCAAACGTATACCGAGGAAAAACTTGTAAAAACTTGAAATAAAAATTTGCTACACACTAAAGCCCTTTACGGCAAAGAAATAAAATGAAAAAAGAAAAAATAAAAGAGGAGAATAAAGACTAAAAATGGCATTAAAATGTCGTTTTTGGCATAAATGGAATTGCTTAAACATGGGTTATAACGGGCCATTATGACCGGGCACAACCATATTACCATCACCTCTATGGATAGAATAGCTGCCGGTACACATTCATTGTACAGCCGTTTTATATGTGCAAGTGTAAGTACCAAACAAATCGAAAAGAATATACACGTGTATAATGATTTCATCAAAGTTTAACTATTACAGCGGAAAACTTAACAGCCAACCAACCAACAAAACCCCATTACAATTTGTTGCAAAATACCCAATTGGAAATTCAGCGAAAATCGTTTTGTTATCTTCCAAGATTATACTTCAGAAACCTCACGATTTTATCAAAGCTTTTGTCCATCCTTGAAGCCTAATATTGGGTTATAGCGTAAGCATTGAGTTAGAACCGAAAGCTCATTATTGGCGGATAGCCAATGGAGGATCCAAGCTTACTGTAATCAAGGAGATATAATTGATATCATACCTGCATACATAACATAATTGGTCATTACAGCTCTTCGGTCATGAATACCACCTAGCTTCACGCACCACATATGTTGTGTATGTTAATTTTATACATGAGTGGCGGGACCTGCAGTTTAAAGTCGACTCCGAACGACAAATTTTTTAAAAACTTTTCAAGGCAGTTTTTTTTTGCTCTCAGAGTTTTTGCAAGAAATCTGCTGAGATTTCTTGTCATATTTCGTTTTTTGTTGGAGATGTCTGACCTAGGGTTTGAACCCTGGCCTCACGTCTAATAGGCTAACACACTACCTACTAAACTACGGCGACCACATTCAAAATTTTACTTACAACACTGGTACGAAAATGTTAAAATCTAGATACTGGTGTTTTGCTTTTACATCGTCTAACATTAAAATTATAAACAAAAGCTACAAAAACAAAACAATGCAGTAGACAAACCTGTTATTATCGCACTGCTTAATATAACAACAAACACCAGCATAACGAAAATGGTAAACAAGTAAACAAAAATGCAACAACAAACACTACAAGAATGAATGTGAACATAATACTGCCATATAAAAGGCAAGCTAAAGCAGGCGAGTGAGTTAGCAAAAGTTCAGTCAGTCTTGTGTGAAGACGCCAAGTGCTTGAAAAGAATAATGTTTTGTATGATTTTTTGTTGGCGCTGTCTGCGTCCATATGACTTAGACAAAGACGTAGGCCAGTTCATCACTGTCAACGGCGAGCACTATAAGTCGATGATTATCAATTTATTTTGGCTTGAATAGGATGATCTGAACATCAATGACATGTGATTTCAACCGGACGGCACTGTGTATCACACAGCTGATGCCATACTTGTTATTCTGCACGAGCGACTTAAGAGCATGGCCATTTCATTGAAATATTCACAGAGATTGTGCAATTTCACCCCGTTTAATATATTCTTGTGAGGTTTTCTTAAGCCGCAGGTGTATGCGAATAACTTTCAAACCACAGCGTTTCTCAAAGCCAACGTAATCTATGCCACCAGACGAATGCTGCCTGATTAATGCGCCAGAGTCGTGGAAAATTGGATATTTAGGATGAGCTTCATTCAGTAAAGCGGTGACAGATATCGGACTGATATTATATTCCACACATAATGGCATCGAAAGGTCTTTCAAATGAAAAAATAATTTCGATAATATCTCGCACACGCACTTTGTTGCATTTAAATTTAAAGATAGGAAGCTTTTAAAAAAAGAGCCTATGAAAATATGTCCTTGCTATCAGTAGCCTAAGCTGTGAAGAAGATTCCATTGTTGGTTTTATGGAAGACATACGCTTCTTTGTACTTTATTAAGTTGCAGTTTCATTTATAGGTCACCTCGAAACGTATGCTCCAGAACGTGTCTAAAAACTGCTGTGCAAAAACTGAATTTTGCAATTTTGTTTACAACACAATGTAAGCTTTAATGTGAGCTTTAAGTCCATAATGAATTTTACATTCCAGTACCCTATTTACTTGTCATTCTGTCGCTCAAAATATACTTTAGGTTCTGTTGTGGTCAACGTCCAAATTATATAAATTTTGTCTTGAGTTGAAATTTCAAACGTTGGTACGAATATCTGAAGTGTTACTGGTACTCTTTTAGTAGCCTATGAAAAGACCTTTTGGTATTTTTTTATGTATTGGTGGTTTTCTAAGTACTCTTCTAAGCAAAATAAAAAATTTTCAGAAATAATTTAGAAAAAGTACTTGAAAGATAAATAAATGAGGGAAACACCTAAAGAATGGGAGATAACCTTACATGGAAGAGTATTAAAAGCAGTTGTGGTTTCAAGAGCCATTTGTTGTCTCTTCACTGTTTTCAAAATCAGAAATTTTTGATGGTCAAGTCGACATAATGTATAATCACCTGAACCCATCAAACTGTTACCAACTTCAACAATATTGGGGTGTAGTCAAGAGAATTTAAAGGAACCCGGTATTGCTGTTTTTTTTAAAGAAAATGTAGAGAAATTTCGTTTAATGGGAGAACAAAAAGGGTACCACAAAGTAGCAGATTGGGTAGTTTGTGTTGCAATAAATTTTTATTTATTAATTGTGATAATAAGCGCTCTGCTAGTCTAGTGGGTAGTTTGCCAGAGTGAGAGTAATGGTTTCGATTCCCACCATTCTGTTACACTACACCGTGTATAAGGTCCAAAACATGTCAGCTCGTAATAATTTGTAATTGTATTGTATGGTACCGCTAAAATGGTACCTTTTTATGTACTAGTGTTTCTATTGGCATCACTGTTCATATGCAATTTTATTATGCACACACAGCCACTCATTTGTCCATATAAACCCACTTTACATCCTAAACACACTTCAGTATGAACGAAATGAGGGTCTCATGTGTTGTTTAGAGCGCGACATAACTTTTTATTCTTTTGTTTAGAAAATAATACGAGCCCCCAGTGAACACAGTAGTAGTACAACACAACGGAAAAATAAAAATGAAAACTGACATGGAAAAATATAGTTGATGACATAGAAGAGAGGAGGGGAGGCTGCTGCCTGCCTTGTGAATGTATTTCTAGTCTTTCAATATGCGGTGGTTAAGAGCTCAGGTTGTATGGGAGTAAAGACGAAGGGTAGGGGGAGGCGGTAGTAGTAGGTTGTTAAATTTTAATGTGGCCATATCGATATGCGTGCGTGAAAGAATCTATAAAAATACAAAATTTCGCGTTTCAAAAACAATTTTTTTTTTCATTTTGTTTGTTACGTGTCAATGTTTAGATTTTTTTTTTTGGTACAGCCAGCATTTGTAGAATAACGTAAGATAAGCTAAAGTTAACTAAACTCATTCGTATACATTCATGCATTCATTCGTATACATTCATTCATTTTCTCATTTTGTTCAGTCAGTCAGTCAGTCATTGATTACTATTAAAATACTAACAGTTGTTAAGGTGGCAGCTGATGCTGATTTTCTTTCTTTCTCCTCCTTCTACTTCTGCTTTCTGCCACCATCTAACATTGCGTTTGTTATTGTTATCGTGCTTACGTAATAATTTCTAGTTTATTTTCCATTTTCTCATGCTGTTGCCTGAGAGCAAAGAGGGTGGCAAGTTTTCCTGTTGTAATGCTGTAACATACATAGGTTTATGTACGTATGAGCCACAGTTATGAAATCATTTTCTAATACTTTTGCTTACTGTATCTATCGAATGAATATTTTCGTTTTTCATGAATTTTGCATACAGCAACAACAACAACAAATGAAAGCAATATCATCAATATGAATGATAACATGGGAATGAAAACGATGTGACTGAAGAAACAAAATCTTTGTAATTTTATTTGAATTTTTATTTTTTTTTTTTGTTTTCATTCTTATCAATTCAATACGATTGGAAAGTACGCACATCTAATACCGAAGGGCAAGTGGTGGAGTGCCAGCCAAATGTCAGATAAAAAAAGTACTCTACTCACATTGCTTAGCTTTCCTGCTTCCAATCACAGGTTCATTTTTTGATTATGACTCACACACACACACACAGATTTCTCTCTAATACGGGGGAGTAGTATTGGATATTTTGGAAAATATTCGTATGCAAATTACACACCACCTTACATCTTGCAGTTGTTATGCCTTGAGTCTGGTTGCGTACATAATTATTTATTCACGTTACTAATCATTTTTGTTGTTTTTTTTTTTAATTTCTCATCTTTCGATCTGTTTCGACTGGCAACTACTAAGTATGCTTGCAATTTGTTTTTTTTTTTTTTTTTGAGGGGTGGTTCAGTAGAGACTCCGTTTATCTCTATTCTCGTCAATTTAATCTCCAATAATAGTATGTATGTTGTAAAGAATTGCAAAAAAAAAATTCTTTCAATGAAATTTAATATGCGTGTTAGGTACAACGCTTTTAAACATTTGCTAATAGAGTGTGAACAATTCTGATAAGAATTTCTCAGGTTCTCAGGTGATATTTTCTAAGAAGTATATTTTGCTTTGGCAAATTATATTTGCTATCTAGGCAGTTGAGACACTTTTGGTTTTGGATAATATGAACACCAGGATATTAAATTTTGAATGGCGAAAAATAGAAATGTAGAGCCCAGTTAGAACCTGCTGTCAACTGGTGTGTTAAACACATGAATTATACAGCGAAAGTATAACTTCTGGCTATAATGCATTAATACTCCTAAAAATAATTTAAATTGTATGACCTGTGTACGACGATGCAGAGCTCCCACTATTAGTGAATCATTTCTAAGCAACGCCAATATTAAGCCATCATGTTGCATGGAACATTCTATTCTATTCTAAGGAAAGAATAATTTCGACAACGTACTCGAATTACACATTCGATTTACTGTCGGTGAAGGACTCTAACATACATACATATATACAGTCACAGAAAAAAGTGTACTCCCTTTTACTTTTTTTTTGACTTTTTTCCCGCTAATTTTGTTCTTTTTTCCAAAATGTTATATGTTTTAATATTCGTTTTTGTCTTCATTCTTAATTGTAATTACCTTAAATCACCGAGCAAAAGGTCTAAATACAGCGGTGTATGTAGATAGCTGTGTATGTAGGTTTTGTTTTGTTCAACTGTATATACAAAATTGGCCTTTACAATACTTTAAATTCGAACTAACTTCTCGTACCACTTATGTTGTGTGTATTAGTTTTATACTTGAGTGGCGGCACCTATTTTTTAATGTAGATTTCGAACAATAGATTTTTGAGAAGCTTCTTTCATGGCAATTTTCTTTACTCACAGAATTTTTACGAGAAATCTGCTGGGAGGAAGTCGCCGCAGAAATTTTTTTCATAAAACATGTGATGGATTATAGCTCCGTTATATCACACCAGAAATAAAATGCTGTCATCGGGTTGAACTGACTCAGAAGCGTGCAAAGACTTTATAGTCGGCTGAAAAGGATAGGAATCGATATTTTGGGATGCACCTGGCATAATGGAGGAGCGTTATGTTTATCAGGAAGTCGCCGAAGAAATAATTTCTCAAATTTCCTTTTGTTTGAGATATCTAACCTGGGGTTTGAAGCGTGGCCTCACGTCTAATAAGCCAATACGCTACCTACTAAACTGCGGCGGCTACAACAAGGTCGTCTAGGTCAGGTTAGGTTAGGTTAGGTTAGAGGACGTGTACTTGTCAATTAAGACAAGTACAGTACCCGGAGGTCGAATTGACCCATTATACAACGTCCTAGTTTCTCACACCACTTATGTTGTGTGTGTTAATTTTATACATGAGTGGTGGGACCTACAGTTTAAAGTCGACTGCAAAAGGCAAATTTTTGAGAAACTTTTTCATGGCAATTTTTTTTACTCTCAGAGTTTTTGCCAGAAATCTGCCAAAAGGAAGTCGCCGAAGAAATACTTTTTTTTGTATTTTGTCTTGATGTCTGGCCTGGGACTCGAACCCTGGCTTTACGTCTAATAATCCAACACACTACCCACTGGCAAACAAACCTAGAAAACCTGGAGAGTTCTGCGAGTAATGTTGAACATAAGCCAAACGAAAGCATCTTGCCACAATGCCTACCACTACTGTATGTCTTTAGTAACATGAAATGATGGCACAGCAACATACGAACTGACATTAAAATTTGATCGGTTATAACATGTACGGAGCAGCTCACAAATAGCCAGACGAATCGAATGTCTGAATACAGTATGGAATAAAATCGCCTCACAGCGATATACGGACTATTCTCGCTACACACCATCAACGACTCTAACTTAAACTCTATGGGAACCTAATTAACAAGGAACATATACTGAAATCAATCAAACATAGTAAAAGACACACAAGTAAGTGAGCCTCTTTCCAACACCAGTAACCAAACGTGAAGGTGTGGAGTAGTGGTCAGCTTGTGTACAAGTTGAAAAGCTTATGTTCGAATCCCACTGGATTAGAAAAAAAAAATTGTTCATCATATTTTCAAATTTTAAATTAAGTGGCTTCACCACACTACAATACAATCCATCTAACAAACTCCTTCACCATCTGGAAATGGAAAAGGATAACATTACAGGAGGGTCAGGCAGTGCCGCCACGTAGTGGGAAAAAGAGGTAGGAGTTAACACTCAGCAAGATTCCCCACTACTACACCAAATACTCGGAGAGCGTTGTTTTTAGGCAACGATAAATGACAGCCCCATTATCTTAGGACTTTCTACAGCAGATAATCACCTGCTTAGCTGGAGCAAAAAAAAACATAGAAACGGAAACAAGGTAAAAAGGCTTTGTGGAAGCATATGCTTCCAAAATGGGTACGGAGAAAGAAAACATCCGCTTTAGGAATGATTTGTTTTGCTGCTTTTGAATAGAAATTCTTAGATATGGGTCTTTGAAGTTATTATGAAATAAGACAGTGTGGGTCGAATGGGAAAAACATTCCTTAGATCGATTTTAGTCTTACTCATGTGATACTACAGGGTCTTTAATGGTCGGTCATATTGCATATTTGTTGGTTTCAATTTACAAGGTATGCTCATACAGCTTCTAACACTACCCCAATGCATTTTAGTTGAACTTTTTCAAAGTCAGATACAGGCTACTAAAGCCATCTTTTGGAAAAACGATTTTTTTTCCATTCATATGCCTGCCAATGATTTCAATTTTTATTATTGTAGTTTGGATTTCATACCCTAATTGTTTTTATTGCAGAAGAATATTGGCTCTGCCTTATCTTTACGTGCAAATTCTACACAAAGCATCTGAACCACCAGAAAATTCAAAGAACCACCACCACTTTCTTATATACAAAAAGCTGTAATATTCGAGGGCTTTGGTGCTGGGATGTACTATTATTTGGGTTCTTGAATTTACTTAAAATACTAAATATTTGAACTTTGGTTGTACAATTTCACAGAAAGTAAATTTTTTCAATGCAATGACTTCAGTTGATTGATGTACATGAGTCCCTACAGACTTCAAAGGAACGTATTGAATATGTTGCTCATGATTATTTGAGTAAGCGATAGTTCTGTTCAAACAGGGAGCCGTGTGGGTTGATTCTGAGCAGTGTTTGAAACTATTAAACCATGAGATACCCAAACCTATGTGTGGAAATGTAACAAGGAATGGAACATGACTCCATTATTTCACACCAGAGCCAGAATGACTGTCATCAAAGCCAACTGTACATGTTGAACCGACTTCGAAGCGTGTAAAGACTTAACAGTCGGTTGGAAAGGATATGACATCAATATTTTGGAGTGCGCATGGAATAATATTCATCGACTCTTTGGATTTTTTCATAATTTTTTCATGCATGTAGTCTATTAGTTGGCATTAACAACTCTTATGCCTTCGTTTGAAATCTTTCATTAAATCAGGATCGTAAATGAAGCAACTAACCTGTCCAGTATAGAAGAGGCTTCATCTAATGGAAGAAGTACTTCCAAGATTTTAATACAAAATTATGTGGCAAATATAATAGACGTCGTAGTCTACTAGTTGGTGTGTTAGCTTAATTGACGTGTGGGCACGGTTCAAATTCAAGGTTAGACATCTCCAACAAAACGACATACGAAAATATATTTCTTCGGCGACTTCCTCTCAGCAGATTTCTTGCCAAAACACTGAGAGTAAATGAAAAAATGTCATGAAAAAGTTTCTTAAAAATCTGTCGTACAGAATCTACTTTAAATTGTAGGTCTTGTTACTCATGGATAAAATTAACACACCCAACATGGGTGGTGTGAGAAACTAGGTTGTTATCCTGAGTGAAGGGTTGTAATGACCAATTGTGAATGTATAGGAGCTTTTCTGTCCAACTGTTATGTTTATAGGAACATTTTTTGTAACATTTGACATGAGAAATATCTGTCTAACAGCGTGCAGAACAAATTGATTTCTTTACACGCTTTTCTTATTAAAATTGCTTCACCCTGTAATTTTTTTGCATGACATTATCGCCATCCATCTTCGCTTTGAAGAAGTTTCATATCTCGAGATGTTCCATGATAGACTTCAAACAACTTCAACTTTAACCTTTTGGATGGACCAGGGTTTATGTCTGAAATAAGCCGAAAGTCGAAAATTCCCTTAAACAACTTAACAATTTGTAAGCGAAGCACACATCTTAGGACATCATTCAAATTTTTAACCTTCTTCCTCCCCATTTATAAAGTTTTAAATTTGCCGTTATGTTAAGAAGCTTCAGTAACATTTTCGTTCGAATTTTTTAGGTCCTTTGAGTAACAACATCCACTTTGTTTAACCAACAAATAAAAACTTTACTGAATTGAGTGAAAGCTTAGGGGGTTTGTATCTACACTTTAATAAGGAAAGAAGCTTTTCAAAATTACACGACCTTTAAAACTTTGAAAGCTATGAAAGCAGACATCAATCTCGAAACCTTTAAACATTAAAATTGAATGTCTTAAGTCTACCTTCCACCAGGATTTCTTTACTCTAAACAAGCTATTAAAAATTCTGCTGAGGTTATGTAACATTATGTAGCAATCCAGCACGAATGGCGGACATTCATGAGTATCATTTGGTGTTTGCTAGTGAAACATTTAATCCCAAAGTAAATTCCTTTGTAACGCATACAGCAAGTTATATTATGATTGGTTGTTGAATTCGCTAAACTACTCTATTATCTCAAAAAAATCCTGCTGAATTTTAAATGTCCTTTCTTATGAAATATTCCTGTGAGGCATCTTGTTTAAATATGTATGAAATATTTAATATCACTTGGCTTTGCCGTATGAGTTTGTTGTTGTATAAGGTCAAGTATAATTATATTGTTAACACCCTTAAATTGCATGATTTGACCAAAAATAATTGCCACACTTTGTGTGTTGATATTATAGTGTTAGGGGGTTGCTGTTGGGGTACAAAAGTTAAAATTATAATTACTACGGTTGTATGGTTGTAATGTAGAGTGTCTTCTAATCTACATGTGAGAGATAATTTTTTATTTTTGTTTAATTATGGTTTGAGTAATGCAAACTTATCTATTAACTTGTATTAGAAGGCATACAAACAAAAAAATCTAATTTAAAACAGGAAGAGAATGAGTGATAAAAAATTAAATTATGAAACCGCAATAGAATTATCACTGAAACCATCCATTAATGCAATAATAAGAATTTAAAATGTTAAAATTATGTTCATCTGTTATTTAAGGTTATTTGAAGGAACTTCCTTTCTTTGGTATTGAAGATTAGCAACGATATACCAGAGCATTGGTCTTCATGCCAACAAAATAGTTTCGATTCTGCTATCATATATGAAACAATCTCTGTCACAAGCATCTTTTACACACTCTAACGCATACGTGATAGCATTTCAGTGTGTGAAGTTAATTTAAAATTAATTGAAATTGAAAATATTCCCAACAGATAGTAATCCAGAAGTTGCCAAAAGTCACCAAACATTTTGTTGAGAATTTAGTGCAGCTGGACAGGGCAGGAAACGTATCTAATTCGATTCTTTGAATTTAAATTTTTCCTCATGAACATACATATGTATGTATATAGCCTCCGAAGTCAGTGAGTAACACTTACTTGCTGTACATAGTTATGTACTATTTGTCGGTTTTTACTGAAACCACCTTAAGTTTACTTTTTATATTTTAATATTAATATTTAAGTTTATTTAATATTATGGTAACATTTGATGATGTTTCATGTATTTATTTTAAATAAAAAGTTACAATTTGCTGATTGTGTGATTGCGCAGGGAGTCGTCACTGTTAGGCGTCAGGTTTTCAATTGTCTGGTCGTGTCAAGTGCCGAGTAAGAACTCCCACAAAAAATGTCCGTTGTCTATTCGTCGCAATTCAACGAGTGCTACGTACTCAAAGCTGTATCAGTCAGTATGTCCGTTTCAGTCATAAACCATAGTTTCGTATTATTTAGTATCTCCGTCCACTTCTAGTACTACGTCCGTTAATTCCCAATCCCACAAACATATATGCCATTGCAATGAAAATCCCTGAAGAGTCAGTGTTGATGTATTGAATGTGTAGTCCTATCGTACGATATTGCATCCGTCTACCTACACGGTTTCAATTTGCCTTCTTTAAGTATGACTTTTATTATCCAGCTTAGCAAGGCATTGCTGTTTGTCAAGTTCTAGAATAATAGAATATAAATGCATCGTGCTTTAGAAATAATACCATCTATGATAATATATTACGAGTAGCAGTTAGAATGAATTTCTTTCAACTTATTAAACGATTTGCAGGTTTCACTGACTATTGGTTTCAGCAAGCTGTTTTTTATCTGCCTCTACATCGGATGCCGTCTGGATTCTGGGAGAAGGGTGGGAGGGAGGGTCAGGATGCTTCCCCGATGGATTGTTTAGAAGGAACCCTTTTTATTTTAGAAATTCGAAACATTGGTGAATATTTTTTGGGGTCTTAAATCGTTCGAATAGTTTAACTACTAAACCACATTATTTCCTATGTTTTCAATCTTTTTGCATTTTATTTCATCCAATTGACATGGACGACCGTAAACTACGACGTATATATTCGCTTAATGGGCTCTGGAGTTTAATCGAAAACCATTCTCAACGATAGAGTCCATTGCTAGAGGAAAGGATACTTAAACAAACAAAATCGTCGAATTCCACATGAGATCAAAGAGCGTCCTAATGTATTTCGAAAAAATCACTGTTTGTTGTATATTTTGGACTATTGGCGTCAAATTTCTTGAAGAACGATGTTGGCCAGGCCAAAACAGTCAATAGCGAGCAATATTTATCGATGCTCATTAACTTCTTTTGGCCTGAATTGGATGGCGTAGATCCAACCAGATATGATTTTAACATGCCGATACTACGTGCAATACTTCTCATGCCATTGGATATACTGCACGAGCGATTTGAGAACGTAGTCATCTAACATGAAGATGACGTGAGCTACCCACTAATATCGTTCGGTTTGATCCCGGTAGACTATTTCTTGAGGTTTTTTTTCTCAAGCCGCAGGTGTATGCGGATAAGCAACAGACCACAACAGTCTTAGAAGCCAACATAGCCCAAGGCCTTGGTAAAATGCAGCCTGATGAGTTATATACTGAAGTCGCCGTAGTCTAGTAGGTAGTGTGTTGACTTGTTAGATGCAAGGCCACGGTTCAAACACCTGGTCAGACATCAAAACGAAATATGAAAAAATATTCCTTTGGCGACTTTCTCTCCGTATATTTCTGGCAAAAGCTCTGGGCATAAATAAAAATTGCCATGAAAAGTTTCTCAAAAGTCTGTAGTTCGGAGTCGACTTTTGAACTGTAGGTCGCGTCACTCATGTATAGGAATAACACACACTACATTAGTGGTGTTTGAAGCTAGGACGTAATCCTAACTGAAGGCTTGTAATAACCAATTGTGTATGTATGCCTTCACAGCCAGCATAACCCAAGTCAATGGTTAAATGCAGCGGATTTAGGTGCCAGAGTTATATTACATACATAATGGCATCAATAGATGTTTCAAATGAAATTTTAACGATATCTCATACATTTTCTTTTATTTAAAGTCAAAGATAGGTACCGCTTTAAAAGGACCCTTTATTTGATAATATTAGAAAGCAATTTGAGTAAAACAAATTGTATACTTGAAGAAGGAAACTCTTAACATTCATTTTCTGTAATCTATGGACCAAGGATCTGATATTTTGATGAAAGAAATGGGTAGCAGCACTGACCGTAGAGAATCCTTTTCTACTATGCTGACCAAGTATTAACACAACATACTATTTTTAAGCACTTGGTGTACATATTAGTCAATGCTTAACGTACGAGTCAAACATAAAGGCTTAAGGGCATTTGAAAAGACTTGGTTTATTGATGGAAATCGAGTATATACTAGGCCTAGACTGCCATTCTCTGTTATATAATTATATATTAAAATCACTAAAGTGCTATAAATACAGGCAGATGCTTGTTGACAAGAGCAATATAAAAAAAGCAATATATAAAAGGCGAAAAACTCGAAAAACCCTGATCTTATTGACCGATCCTCGTATTTTATATATTCGATTACAATGAGTTTACATTAATAATTCATTATTAAACATACGTTATGTTATGTTTTTACTTATTTTTATTGTTTTGATTTCGTTTAAATTTTCGTTTATCACGTAATCCTTGATGCCATAGGATTAACTGTAACTACACCTTCCACCCATAAACATTGTTGTTTTTGTTTCTTTTTTTACTACGTACAACAATTTTGACGATTTTAATTTGAGTGTCCCAAATTCTTGCTCTCGTGCTCTGTGTAACTGTTGTTGACTTTTACTCGTTAAAATTCCATTCAAGTGTGTTTGAAGGTAAACAATATACTCGTAATGCAACATGTTTCTTTGCTACTTGTTTTGTTGTTTTTGTTATTGTTATTGGGATTTTTATTTATATGCTGTTGTAGTTGTTGTTGTTGTTGTAGTTGTTACTCTCACTAAATTCTTAATGCTGCTAATAAAACCATAAACAAAGTCAAGATTTTGACAGTTTTTGAAGAAGAAAAAAAATAATAAACATTCAAATTTATTATTTGAGAGAGAGAGAGAGAGAGCAAATAAGTGTGTGTGTGTGTGTTATGAGAGAGAAAAAGCTTTCAAAAATTGTTGAAAATTTCTATTTATTTTGCCGCTAAAAAGCTTTTCATTTATACGGTAATAAATTCCATTCTCCAATGAAATGTCTACACAGAATACGTTCGAATGTCCTTTATAGTGTGTTGCTTGCTTAGGATATTTCACAGTACGTGTTGGGTCCTTGGAGCTTTCGGTTCATTTAAAAAGAATTAAAAAAAAACCGAAAACTTTTGAAAAGTAACTTGAAACGCACAACAAGTTTTTTGTTGAAGAACAAAAGAAATCAAGAATTTTTGAAGAGGAAAATTGAAGTGCAAATTAAAGAAGAGAAGAATTTAATTGAAAGAAAGGAAATTAAAGAAATAGAAAATCGTAATACAGTGCCAAATAATAAATAAAAAATTGAAAATAAATGCCAAAAACAAATAAAGAATTAAAAAATTAAAAATTAAAATAAAAAAGTAACGAAAAGAAGAGAAGAAACGAGCAGAGAAGAAAACAAATGCAAACGGGAGTGTCAAATTAAATTTAAATAAAGTGTTGCAAATAATAAAAGCAAACAGAAGAAAGATAAGTTTTTTTCAAATGCTTTTGCAGGGACCCCAGGATTACCTAGCAAAAGCAAATTAAAATTAAAAAAAAACACAAATTTATGAAGGAATTGTTAAAGAATTTTATTTTTAAAGAAAAACAAAAATTTTTTTCTTGGTTTTAAAATGTTAAGACAAGTTGAGTGACTTTTTAAGCTGTTTTACGTAAATTGAAGCCCTTTTTGCAACAACATTCATACAAATGAAGGCCATAAAAAGCTTCTAAAGATGAGTTTAAAAATATATTAAAGACTAAGAAAACAATTGACATTGAACTTTAATTTAAGCAAAACAAAAGCATTTAAAGTTTATTTATTTAAACCCCCGGAAAATGTTGAAAATTTAAATTTTTTTATCTTAAAATTAAAATTCTAAAAAAAACAGAAGAAAACATGAGAATTTTCATTGTATTAAGTGGCCTTTTAAGGCTTTTAGTGATTCTGTTATTAAGTTGCAGCTTTTATGCAGCACCCACCCATCACTTGACCATTGGTGTGCAGGGTAATACGCCCACTTTAATAGTAACATCCTCGGAAATTGGCATTACACCGCAAACAATGGGTTTGTCTAGGAAATCAAATAAAATGGATTATGCGGTGAAGACGGTTAAGGATTTAAACAAAAACAAATTAAATAAAAGCAATGTATTCAATGAGAAAAAGGAAAAACTAACCCATGTAGAGAAAATCTCCAATAAAGCCAATAAATTAATAGAAAAATCAATTAAAATTGAGAAAACTTTACAACACAAAAAGCAACAAGAATTTGTGAAATTAAAAGATGAAAATATCCCTGCAACAACAACAGCTTCAAGTATTACAACAACTTCTCTAAAACCTTTAATAACGACCTCAACACCTTTAACATTGAATTCGAAAAACTTTACTAAGCCACAAGCCATGGTGGTGGACAGTTTTACTTTGTCTACCAAAAATCATCACAATGTTTATAAAATTCCTTTAACTTTAGCCACCACCACTACAAGGCCTGAGGAAATCGATGACTTAACCACCACAACCATAAATTATCGGGAAACTTTAAATAAAGCCTTCAAACCAAAGGCCTTAAAAGAAATGGTAATGCCAGCAAATGGCTTACAACCCAAGATAGCCAATAAGAATACTGATGATAATGATAATGCTGAGGTTGTGATTAACCAAACCAAACAGAAATCCTTACAAACTATGCCAGCCATAAATGTCCTTAAAATCTTTAATGAAACCATAACTGCAAATGACAGATTAACACAGACTCCTGCTGTTGTTACAACAGACAATGAAAATCTATTGTTAAGAACAACCACCTCTCCTACGTTTGCTGTTGCAGATAAAGAAGATTCCAAAGGCACCTTAATAAACGGAAATAATGCTGCTCCAACAGAAACACTAGCTTTGTCATCATCATTAACATCAACAGCAAAAACAATGGCAATGACGATGACAACAACAGAAAATATTGTTGATGAGCAGAATCAGCACACCGAAACAGAAACCCAGACAATAAGTCACCCAACTGGCATAAATAAACAACAGGAAATCGAAGAAGAAGAATCAAAAGAAAGTGTTTCTCAAGCCAAATCTATTAAAATGCCAACTGAAGTCCAGGAAATCGAAGAAAAAAAATCGAAACAAAGTGTTTCTCAAGCCAAATCTATTAAAATGCCAACTGAAATCCAGGATATCGAGGAAAAAGAATCGAAACAAAGTGTTTCTCAAGCCAAATCTATTAAAATGCCAACTGAAATCCAGGATATCGAGGAAAAAGAATCGAAACAAAGTGTTTCTCAAGCCAAATCTATTAAAATGCCAACTGAAATCCAGGATATCGAGGAAAAAGAATCGAAACAAAGTGTTTCAAAAGCCAAATCTATTAAAATGCCAACTGAAATCCAGCAAATTAAACCAGTGGCGGAAGTGGCCACAGAAATCTCTACTTTAACAAGCCAAGAAGCCTTAGCAACACAACATGCAGCTACAGAAAGCAGCTATGTTGCAGGCCTAGCTTCTTCTTTAATTAAAGACTTGAAGGAACCTGTTATGTTAACAGAAAATACTGTTCAAACGACTGTAATCAACTCAAAGGCCAGTGAGTATGAGTTGTCCTCAATCTCTACTATCTCTACTACAACAGCGACACCTAGTGAATCCAAAGAGACAACGATCTATTCTCTCTCTACCACAATAGTCACACCTAGTGTATCTAAAGAGACAACAATCTCTTCTCTATCTAGCACAACAGTTACACCTAGTGAATCCAAAGAGACCACGGAAAAGGCCAATGAGTATGAAACCTCCTCAATCTCCTCTAGTAAAACCAAAGAGACCACGGGAAAGGATACTGAGTATGAAACCTCCTCAATTTCCTCTAGTAAAACCAAAGAGACAACGGAAAACGCCACTGAATATGAGTCGTCCTCGATCCCTTCTCTCTCTACCACAACAGTCCCACTTAGAAAAACCCAAGAAACAACGGAACAGGCCGCTGAGTATGAGTTGTCCTCGATCTCTACTAGAACAGTCCCTCCTAGTGACACCACAGAGACAACAGAAAAATTGCTAACCTTAATAGATCTTGAGCAAGCTAAGCCCAAAATCCTTAAAAATTTACAACCCACCTCGTTACTAACCTCTGTGGATGCTCTCCACCAAGACACAAACACTTTAAAGCCCTTACCGAACGTAGAACTCGAGGCAACAACAGAAAAAGTTTTAAAATTAATTGATCTCGAGCCCAGAGAACATGTTCTCAAAACCATAGACGACTTAAAACAGCCCTCGTTATTGATGGCCGGTCAACATGATAATGGCCATGATGGCCTGAAGAATATTAAAAAGAAACAATTGGTGGATAAGCATTATGTGGAGGCTTTGTTACACAACAAACAAGATGGTCACCTTAAAGATGACAATGATTTCAATACGCAGACGACCACCACAACAGCAAAACCCAACGTATTTATGCCCATAAAACATGGCTATTTGGGTCCAATTTTAATGGAAGAAAAAACATTTCATGTCATACACCATGCAGATAAGGGAGAGCAGGGTAAAAGGGCCCACAAAACTGATATAGAGACAGAATTAAGGCAAAGACATTTTGTGGAATTGAAGGTGCAAGCAGATGTGGCTCAAACACAAGAAACGTCCACAATTAACAGCTTAATGGCTGCAGATAGTAAGGCTGAGAAAAGTCTACAGCAAGAATATGAAATACCAGAAACTACCATAAAAATCTCCGATAAATATGCTTCCACAGAGTCATCTTTAGCGGATATTGACAATAAGGTGACCGCAATCCTATCAACAACAATGGCAACTCCTGTAGACAAAGTTATAAGGGAGCAACAAGATTTAGCCAATAAAACAGAATCCACTTTCCTCCCTAGCTTTAATAAAACCCTTGCCTTGAATATAATGCCCCAAAAGCCGGCTACCGTTCTTAGTACTACCGTGTTCCAGGTATTGGATGCCAAGGCCACTAAAATGCCTATGGTACAGGCCAATACCATGTTTACTTCGGAAGCCAAGGAAACAAATTCTCTGCAAATACCCGCAAATAACAAACAAACCGAATCAAAAATCTCTGACATACAAATTGAGGTCTATGACTCTACCATTGATTCGATTATAGGCTCGACAAACTTCCGGGATGCAGAGAAAAATCATCACGATCACGATGAAGCTTCCCTGGGAAAGACCACAAAACCTCCCGTAGCTTCATTGCAACAAGAACGTTTCACGCAATACGTTATAGATCGCACGGAAACCTCTACACAAGAGCCTATAAACTATAGCACCATACAAGTGGCCTCGGGTAAACCAGAGCCAGCAGCCATAGAAATACACATCAATGTCTCCGAATCATTTGGCAATGATAGTGAGGATTTGGAGTTTTCCTATCCCCAAACGGAATTCAATGGCAATAATGAGAACCGTGTTCTCGCAGATGACTCGTATGATAACATTAAACTGCAAATACCCTCGAATAATAATAATAATAACAACAACAACAACAAAGATCCTAGAAATGATGAGATATTGGTGGTGGAAATCATCGATACCGATAACATAACCGATAACTCCATGCAAGGCAAAGCCAAAGCAAAAGATGAATTATTTATAACGGATATGAAAGATCATTATACTACACCACCACCTCCTCCTCCACCCCCACCCTATCAGTCCCATTTTGATCGAGATTCCGATACGATTTTTTATATTTCCAATACCGAGGTCAAGGTGGGCGAATCATTGCCCAGCACGAATAATAAGAATAGCAATGAAGAGCGTAAATTGAAATTAGAATCACAATTTTTTCCCGCCAACTATATGGCCTCTACACAAACCAATCTAAATCCACCGGAAGAAATGCAATCTGCTGCCGTGCCACATCATTTGTATGAAGAGGATATCCTGCTGTCCTCTAGTCGTAATCAACAGGATTCATTGAAAATCTATCGTAATCGTAATGAACCTTCACCTCCATTGGATGTTACTTATGTAGGCGAATCCATAATAGAAGTGGAACAGTTACCAGACTCTGCAATAACAACAACATATGCACCCGATCATGGACAACAGCAAAAACAACAGGGAGCAACACCACAAGCGGATGTTATTATACAACCGGCAATATTACCGGAAATTTCCATAGGGGTGCCGGTTATTGGTGAACTGCCGCCACAGATTGAATTGAAAGAAATCGATTTCATGCCCAACGAAGCACAATTGCATCGTTCAGGCATGTACGATGACAATAGCAATGACATAGACGACTCCAACAACAACAACAACAACAATAACAACAACCAACATGACATAGACAGCAATAGCAATCCCCATGTAGACGAATCGTCAATACAATATGGTGGTGACCTTATAGACGAAAGCGCTGATGGTGGCTTTGATGGTGTTGAAGGCTCATATCCTTTTGGCAATCCAGCAGCAGCAGCAGCTACAGCCTCCAAATCCTATACCTCTGCGTACATGGCAAAATTGCGAAAACAGCAGCAACAACAACAGCAACAGCAACCAAATCACGTTGCAGACTATGCCCACTTGTATGTCAACTATGGCGTTAATAATATGCGCAAGGATGAGTTGAGTGCTGACATTAAAGACTCGGCAGAAATACTTTCAGTTGGCATAGGGGGTGGCAATGGCGGTGGCAGTAACGAACAGAATTTAACCACGTTTAAAGACTTTCTAAACAAAGTAAGTTTGAGTAACAGCAGCTCGCAAGCGTACATTAATGGAAATTTAACGCAAAGCGAACGTATGAGTAACGCAACAGCCTTCTCTGTAATGGAGGATGCCAACGATTTGGAGGATAAAAACACCGGTAAGTACTTGAAATAAAAATGAAAATAAATCTTGACATGCATGGTTAAATTCTCGTACATAATGATGTTTTATGAATAAAAAAAAAGGAAAGAGAAAAACATGTAAAAAAATAAAACAAAAAAAAAAATAAAAAGGAAATGAAAGAGAAATTATTACGCTTTTAATGAGTTTCTCTTTCTACATGAAAATAAATTTTTTATTTTTAAATTTTAAGCAAATATTTTAAAAGATTTCTATTTTACTACGTATTCCTTGGGATAATAAAATTTTCGTTTTTAAAATTTTCTCTCTCTCTCTCTCTCTCTCCATGATGGTGCTTGAAATCTCTACAATTTTCTTTTTTCCAGAGGATATTATAAATTTAATATCGTTGGCTATTGGCCTGTTCATTGTTATACTGCCCGTTGTCGTTACCTGCAGTATGTTTTGGGCTTTAAGGTATTTACACATATCCTTTGCTATTCTATTCTCTTCATGAATTGTTCTGTATATATTTAATACAGAAGGTTTGAAAATGATTGTTTGTTTGGCATATTTTCTTGCTATTCATTTGCTATGCAATTAATTAAATTAGAAAACTTTGTTCAATTAAATTAGAAATTCAATTTGCTATTGCCTGACCTAAACAACAATAGGATATTCTCGGTATTCTAGGAAATCAAACAACAAAAATTTTGTTTTAAATTGTTGATGTAAATTAGGTGAAGGTATTGTTGTGATATACACGGTAATAGAAACGTTTTATTTTTAATTTAAAAATTAATCATGAACACAAGACTTTTGCAAAAATTAAAAGCTTCCTAGGCAAGTACAGAAGTTATTTTCGGACACGGAAAAGCAATGAAACAAAAGGATTTTGAGTTCATTAGTTTATTTAGGCATCTCCAACTAAACGAAATAAGACAAACTATTTCTTCGGCGACTTCCCCTTAGCAGATTTCTGGCAAGAACTCTGAGAGTAAATAAAATTCCCATGAAAAGCTTCTCAAAAATCTGTCGTTCGGAGTCGACTTTAAACTGTAGGTCCCACCATTCATGTATAAAATTCACCTAGTCACCTAGCAGCAATTCGTTTCCTTGCCGTTCGCATCTTGAGTTTAAATCAAATGTCCACAAACACTACTCCCTATTTCCACCTTCCTATAACCTATTTTCCTAAACCTGCACAATGCACTGCATGAGTAGGGGCCATACCCTGAGTGCTGGTTTTTCCAAAAAAAAAAAATTCACACACACAACATAAGTGGTGTGAGAAACTAGGTCGTAATCCTGACTTAAGGGGTGTAATGACCAATTATGTTATGTATGCAGTTTATTTTAAATTAAAATTATGACAATACTTACAACAGGGTGTAGTGAATACGATAAACACTTCATCAGAATTTTCGATTTTAAAAAATCCATCCAGAAAGACAAGTAAGATGACCACAAGAACAAACACACTTGGAAGAACATCTAGGGCCATCATTTGAGAAAGTGTCGGACTCAAAATTCCTCATAAAGAAAGAAAGAATTCAATCCAAATGAATAAGTTACGCAAGGATATTGAACTGATCGCTACAATAACGTGTGAACTGATGCAAACAACATTTGCCTCAACAACACTTTTATTTTCGCCAAGTGGCCTGTTTTCTGTCATTAAAATTCGTTTGAAAGTTAGCATGAAGCCACCATAGTCTAGCAGGTAGAGGTCGTGTTTCAAACCCCAGTCCAGACATCTCGATCAAAACGATAGATGAAGAAAATATTTCTTTCGGCGACTTTCTCTCTGAAAGTAAATTAAATTGTCATGAGAACTTAACACACACAACAAGGGTGGTGTGAGAAGCTAGGCAGTAATCCTGGCTAATGGGTTGCAATAGCCAATTAATTAACTAAGTAAGTAGAAGTTAGCACAGCACTCGTCACTGATTAGTTTTTCTTTTTGATGATAATCAATGGATATTGGAACGATCGAACGACCGCTCTCATTCTACACAATAAAAGATTCATTGTCTGCAGATGAAATTTCTCTTTTCTTAGTTTCGAACGCCTCCGGTAGACGTTTTAAATCGATACAAAATCTAAGATATATTGACATGACGTTTATTTTATTGTACTATGAGCGCACTTAATAACCATCTTGGGCATATCTTTGTCATTTCCAAATATGTCAGTCATTATAAAATGCATGTCCTTTCAGCTCAGTCCATTCATTCAGTCGACTGTTAACCAACACAATTAATCGTTTCTGAGTTATATTGTCGAACACTATCGACGAGCATTGTTAACCCGTATGCCTTCGTTTGTCTATTACTGTCGTAAATGAAGGAAAATACATACATACATACATATATAGTTGATCATTACAACCTAAGCTTCTTACACCATTTATGTTGTGTTAAGATAATTTACAATACACATGACAGGGGAGATCTACAGTTTAAAGTTGACTTCGCACAACAGATTTTTGAGGAACTTTTTAATGACGTAAAGGAGGAAGCGCTTCCTAAATTTAAATAAAAAATTATGTGGCAGATATAATAGTCGTCTTAGTCAAGTAGGTAGTGTGTTGCCTTATTAGACGAGAGGCCACCAGGTCAGACCCCACGTCAGACATCTCCAACAAAAGCAAATACGAAAATATATTTCTTCGGTGACTTTCTCTCAGTGTATTTCTGGCAAAAACTCTGAGGGTAAATAAAATAAAATTGCCATGAAAAGTTTCTCAAAAATCGGTCGCTCAGAGTCGACTTTAAACTGTGGATCTCGCCACCCATGTATAAAATTAACACACACAACATTAGTGGCATGAGAAGCTAGGTCGTAATCCTGACGGCAGTGTTGCAAAATCAATCATGAATGTATGCATGCGGGAGATACTAGCGGAATTTATCATTCCTTCGAAACACTTAATAACGCCCAAATGTCCGCTACGGTTTCTATCGGAAGGCTACCATTTTCCATAACTCTGGCGCATAAATAAGGACCCATTTCAGCGATGACATATGTTCTGAAGTTTGTGGATTTTTCGCATACAACTCCGGCTTAAGAAAGCACTAAAAGAAAGAAATCTGACGGGGTGAACAATAAACACTATTTCGGTGGACAGTTCACATCACCTCCTCATGTAGAATATCTACTGTGGCAAAAGCTGTCTGACCCATAACGCCGTGCTTCTTACATCGCAAGTCAGTGGTGTTCAGATTATCCAGTACGGGCTAAAATAAATTAGTAATGTACGTTGCTGAGAGAAATGACAAGATCATTCTGTAAGCAATCCTTTGAATTTCTTTTGTATATGCATACTCGCATAAGTCGTATCATATTAATATGCAACGCTTGCCGTTGCGCTTTGTTAATGCGATGCATTATTCCATGAAGTGGCCAGTAAAGTGGCACAGATTTTAAACTGGAGTTAGGTTTTTGTTTTGTCCCAGAAATATAGTTACGTACATACATACATTACAAATCTTCAGTCAGGATTACAACCTAGCTTCTCACACCATTAGGTTGTGTTGACCTATAGTTTAATGTCAATTTCGCACGACAGATTCTTGAGAAACTTTTCATGATAATTTCATCATCATCGAAAAAATATGTAAAATATATGCGACCACAGATGTAACGGGTGATTTTTTAGGTTTTATCTTTTTGGCAACACTGCTCACGCACATTTCGTGTTTTGTTTCACTGTCAAACATCTTCAGTTTGGTCTATAATTTAACCATGAATCGTTTTACAAACGAACAACGCTTGCAAATCATTGAATTTTATTATCAAAATGCGTGATCTGTTAAGAAAGTTCATCGCGCGCTTCTTCCATTTTATGGTCAGTTTAATCGACCCACTGAAGAAGCTATTCGGGCTATTGTGACTAAATTTCGCACCAAATTTTTCATTGTTGGACATTAAACCACCAACACGCTCACGTAGAGTGCAAACTGAAGAAAATATCGCAGCTGTATCGATCGGCCAGTGTTAATGATGACCATCAATTATCGATTCGTTGCCGTTCGCAGCAATTGGGCCTCTGTTACTCAACAATGTGGAAAATTTTAAGGAAGGATTTAGGTGTGAAGTCTTTCAAAATACAGCTGGTGCAAGAATTGAAGCCGAACGACCTACCGCAACGCAGAATTTTTGGTGATTGGGCTCCTGGAAAGTTGGCCGAAAATCCACTTCTTTATCGAAAAATTGTGTTCAGCGGCGAAGTTCATTTTTGGCTCAATGGATACGTAAATAAGCAGAATTAACGATTTTGGAGTGAAGATCAGCCAGAAACATTGCAAAAGCTACCCATGCGTTCAGAAAAAGTCACAGTTTGATGCGGCTTATGGGCTGGTGGCATCGTTGGATCGTACTTCTTCAAAGATGCTGCGAATCGTAACGTAACTGTGAATGGTGAGCGCTACCGTGAAATGATTATCCAACTTTTTTTGCCCAAAATGCAAGAGCTTGACTTGCATGACATGTGAGTTCAACAAGACGGTGCCACATGCCATACAGCACGCGTAACAATGGACTTATTAAGAGGCGAGTTCGGTGAACATTTTATTTCACGTTCGGGACCGGTCAATTGGCCGCCTAGGTCGTGCGATTTAATGCCTTTAGACTATTTTTTGTGGGGCTATGTTAAAGCTCATGTCTATACAACCAAGCCCCCTTCAATTGACGCATTGGAAGACAACATTGAAGCATTTATTCGTGAAATACCGGCCGAAATGTTGGAAACAGTCAACATCAACAGTTGGAAATGGTCAACATTTGCATGAAATAATCTTCAAACATTAAATTATATGGACCGTACGTACTATCGATTCAAATAAAGATTTCATGCATTTTTCTTAATTTTAAGTGTTTTTTTTTGAAAAATATTCCTATAGCTCTTAAAAAAATCACTCTTGCTAAAGTTAAAACGACCATATGTTTGCCTGGCTTCGTACACCCGTTTAAGGATGTCTATTCGTCTAGTTGGAAACCGCATTAGCCTAAATGAGATTGTCGTTGATAAAGCTCGATTAAACCATTCATATATTAGAGGCTTTTTATTGACCTCTTATGAATTGATTTTGAATATGATGATAGGATAGGATACCAGTTTTAGGGTTAGGGTTTAATTAAAAATCATATATGTATATGTAGTGTAGTGCCATGTGTGTGTTAGCTTATGAACTTTTCATCCCAAGCTGTATAATATTGACTTTAATTTGATATTTTTTTCCCATTGAATGAAAATCACGTTGGAATCCTTATGAAAAATGTCGTAAAAGTAGATGAATATTGCATTAAAGAATTGAACAAAAGTTCATCAGAAATATTTAATACAATAACAATAACAGGCCAAACAATAAAACGTCCACAAGTCGATGATAATAACAGGTATCAACAATATGGTACGCCTGCAATTGTTATGCCAACAACAGCCACCTCAAGGATGATATCTTTTCTTTCCTTGGCTGTCAATCATCATTTCTCTGCAAATCTCATTAAGAAGTAGAATTCATAAGATTTTGTTTTTTTCTTTTGTTAACGGAAAATTCAATTTAATTGGCATCAGAATGGGAGTGAAACTGTGTAGTGAATTTGAAGTGTGTAGACAATTAATGATTTGTTTTTATCGATAACTTGTAATTACAACAATACTTGACGATACGATGGCAATGGCATAAGCAAACAATCATTTTCGCCTGCCTTGTTATTGGCAAAAGTGAGGATGAGAGAGGATGATGCTTAAGTTACAATGGAGTATTTGCTTTTTCTCTCTCTCTCTCTCTCTCTCTCTCTCTTTCTTGCTTACTTGTTACTAGGTATTTATATAAGAAATATCATTCGAATATAACGGACAATGGAGGCTATACAGAGCAAACGGAAACAAAAGTTCCGCCTAATGAAGATGGCATGGAAAAGGGAGAGGTAAGTGAATGATTTTCTTCTTTGTTTTGTTTTTTAATTTCCTTTTTCAATTTATTTACGCACTTTTTGTTTAATTTTGTTAGATTTTTGTTTTGTTAGAGTTTTTCCATGGAGTTTTGCTCTTCTCAACATTTCGAGGGATGGCCTTAGTTATCTAATTTAAGGTTTTTTTCTCTTTTCTTTGATTTTATTTTAAACAATTACGTTAATTAAAAATCATTATCATCACATTTGTTTCCGTTTTAGTTTTTTTCTCTTAATGGTAGGCATGACATTCACCATCATTTATTGGGTAGGCGGAGTAGTCATTCACATTATGAACACAAAGAAGAAAAAAAATTTTTTTTTCTTTCGTTGGCTTTTAAATTCATTCGTACTTTTGTTACTTTTCTGTTTCTTTTGTGTATTTAATTTACCATTACAGTTTGTACATGAAACATTCTCCACATTGCCACCTCATAGTGATAAGGATGCCATTGAAAAATACCCAGATACGTTCAATAAACCGTCCACTACTGATACTACCGCGCATAGTAGCGTTAAGTTTTCAATTGAAAAACTTTCCCACTTAAAGACTACCACGGCTACTACTACTACTACGACTACCACTACTATGACTAACGTTACTGCAACTACTGGCAGTGTTGCGAAAACGAGTGACAGTAAAAGACTTTCTTTAGATTTAAACGACCCCTCCTCTCTGTGTCAATGTCCAATACTAACACCACCACCACCACCACCACCACAACCACTACTTACCGCTGTAACAACAGTAACAGAACAAATTCATAGCGTCCATGGTGATAATGATGATAATGATGTTGAAATGCCAGGACCAAATGGTTCAATAACCAAAATGACCATGGAAAATAATCTCCTTACTGTAGAGACGGAAGAGCGCAATGTAAGTTGAATAAAAAAACAAAAAAAAAACAAAAAAAATAAATAATTTTCTTCTTCTTCTTGTACTCTTTCTTAAAAAACGTAAAAATCGTTGTGTCTCGTTTTTTTGAATGTTTGTTGTTTTCCGTTCCGTTCCGTTTCATTCCGTTCTGTTCTGTTATCTTCTGTTATTTCTTTTCTAAACAAAAACAAATAAAAAAAATACCAAATTAATGTCAAAATAAAAAGAATTTTTCCTTAAAAGAAATAAAAATTTAGCTGTGTGTGTGTGTATGTTTATAAACAATTTTCTTTCTATGTATTTATACTCTTTTGTTTGTAGTAGTAAAAATAAAAACAAAATCAAAAAAAACTGCCACCATTTGTATAAATTTTTCTATGTCACATGACTTATTCTCTGTGTTTCTCTATGTTTTTTTGCTACTCTTTTTTACTCGTATTACTTACTGTGTACTGTGCTAATTATTACTGCCGCTATTGTACTTAAAACAATATGTTCACCACGAATTCTAATTGTTGTTGTTGTTGTATTCTATACCAAATATATGTATAAAAGAAAACTTTTTTCTCCCTTGTAAATACAAATCTATGTGGACTGAATGAATAACGTAAATATGATGCCCTAACATCATGCCTTAAATGTTGTGCTATTTAACGAAAAAAAACCATAACGAAAACCGTATCGTGGCTATGGACGTTTCTTTTTTGGGTTTAAAACAAATTTTTTTACTTCAATTTTCGTTTTTTTTTCATAAATGCACGCCATTATTTTCATTTTTTTCAGCTTTTGATGTTTTTTTGTTTATCATCTCTTGTAATACAATACCGTGTATAATAATTTTTAATTTTTTATTATTATTATTATAATAAGTATGTATATTTGTATGTAATATTGTATAATATTGTATAATACTTATATGAAAAGAGTTTTGAATATGCTGCAAAAATAATTACTTTTTTTGGGTTCATTTTGTGCCTTTGTTTACATACATATATGATGCAATATTGACTCTTTCAACAAGAATTTTTGAACTTTGATAACTCGGTGAGACAATGAAGATACACCCGAGTTACTACATAGTCAAAGTTGTTTACTAAGTTAAGTTGAACTCAAAAATACTTCTTCTCATATATATAAAAATGAATGTGTGTATATTTGTTTGTGGGTTTGTTTGTTTGTTTTAAGTCTATAGACGGCTAAACGGCTGGACCGATTTTCTTGAAATTTTAGCAGTACCTTTCTATATACCTGGAAGGAACTAGAGGCTACTTTTTATTTTAAAATTTCAAGTAGGCGAGGTGCCACGCCCACATATCCAATAAGTATTTAATGTCGCATATCTCATAAACTACAACACCTAGAGTCCTCAAATTTTGTATGAACGATTTTGACGTATATATGAACAAAATAGGCGGATTGGCTATAGTGGGCGTGTCACCACCCATAGTCTACATATATAAAAATGAATGTTTGTTTGTATGTACCTTATAGAATCGTAAACTATGCATTTGATCATGTTATGATATTTAGCAAAGTTGTTGCGCATGAGCCTACAAAGGTTTCTAAGTTGGTATGACCAATATCCGAAAGGTGGTGCCACTGAAAATTACTTACATACATACATAATTAGTCATTACAACCCTTCAGTCAGGATTACGACCTAGTTTCTCACACCACTTATGTTGTGTGTGTTAATTTTATACATGAGTGGTGGGGCCTATAGTTTTAAGTCGACTCCGAACAACAGATTTTGAGAAACTTTTCATGGCAATTTTATTTACTCTCAGAGTTTTTGCCAGAAATCTGCTGAGAGGAAGTCGCCGAAGAAATACTTTTTGTATTTTGTCTTTGATGCCTGGCCTGGTGCTCGAACCCAGGCTTTTGCGCCTAATAAGGCAACACACTACCTACTAGACCACGGCGACTTCAAAATTACTTAAAATCAATTAAATCGTAAACTGTGCATTCTTTAACAAAGTTGTTGCGCATGAGTAGACGGATGTTGGTGCGATTAATTTCCGATGGATGGCGTCACTTAAAATTATTCAAAATGAATGACAAGCAATTGGTCGACCTACACCTCAAGTACGGAAGAAAACAGCATTACGAGCCTCAGAATCAACGAGCATCGAGACTGGAAAATCTTCGAGTATATGCCGCTGAGACCCGTTCGCTTGAACCACTTGAACAACGAGAAGTGAGATTAGAAACTGATCGAATGCTTATTACTCAGGTCCGTTCATCTGAATCATCAGGACAACGGGATACGAAATCAATAAAATGATTCAAAATTAAGTGGACATTTGTGTAATGTCTTTCCTTCAAATTTATTTTAGTTGGTGGCGCAGCAACACGCGCAGGGTGCAGCTAGTTTTATATATACCTCGAACCCTCCAAACTTGTTTTATTTGACAAAAATTGTTTTTGCTGATATTTTCACACAAAATTATTGTTTACCCAAATATGTTTGAACCTATTTTAAAAATCCAAAGTTTTTAGAAAGGGTATATATTAGACTTTGAAACGGTAGAGATAAATGTTTTGTTCAAACTTATATGTTATGAGTTTTGATGGGTTAAACTTGGAAAATATGATAATTTTCTAATTTGTTGATGTTTGGCCACTCTGAATTGCAAAATATAATTAAATCTCAATCTTAGTTAATAACTAAATCTCTTGTAAAGAGATTGACACTATGTTTGATTAAATCGGACAAAAATTACAGTAGTTATCATTTAAAGAGTATGACAGCTGAGTCATAATTTTTATATACTATGTTGTCTTATCAAATGAACTTTAAGTTTATAATTTTCAAAATTTTTGATGAAAAAAAAAGTTTTTGTCACATAAAATAAGTTTGGAGGGTTCGAGATATATAAAAAAAGTATTCTTGAGTTCTACTCAACTAACTGAACAACTTCTACTAAGTAGTTACTCTGGTGTATTTAATTTTTTATATTTCGTCGCGTGGTGTTATTGATAATGGCGATAAAAAATTATTCTGAAATTAAATAAAACTCATGCACTTGAGGCTTTCCTAGAGTTATGGTCTATAATAAAGGCTGCACCATCTATCGGTTTAAATTTTAACCATCGGTTATTTTGAATCTGGCAATACTAATATCAATCTATGATGTCGCCGTAGTCTAGTAGGTAGAGTGTTGGCTTATTAGACTCAAAGCCAGGGTTCGAGCCCCAGGTTTTTGGCAAAAACTCTGAGAGAAAATAAAATTGCCATGAAAAAGTTTTTCAAAAATCTGTCGTTCGGAGTTGACTTTAAACTGTAGGTCCCACCACTCATGTATAAAATTAACACACACAACGTAAGTGGTGTGAGAAATTAGGATGTACTTGTCTTAATTGACAAGTACACGTCCTCTAACCTAACCTAACCTAACCTAATATCAATTTATTCGGTCACAAAATTCAGTATGTTATCTCCACTGACCGTAATGAATCGAGAAGCTACAGGATGATGTCGATTTTGCCTTCATCGATTTTGTCTTTCCTTTATTTATAGTGGGCCATACTTTATCTTGCTAGACATTGAATTTGACATCAAAAGTTTGACTTATGTATGTCATTCTATTCTGTCTTAAAATTCAAATTCTGTCTTAAAATTAAAGTATCAATTTAACTTTGAGCAACTTTTTGATTTATTGGGTCCACGAGAAGCTGCACGATGATGTCGATTTTTCCAAAAAAAAGCAAAAATCATCGTTTCGGATGAAGGTCATTTTCATCTATGTTAATAAGCAAAATTTCCGTGTTTGGGGCTCAGAAAACCCACATGTGGTCTTACAGAAACCATTGCACCTATTAGGAGTGACTATTTGGTGCGGTATGGTGCGGCATTGGCCCATATTTCTTTGAAAAAGAGGACGGTAGAACTATTACCATGTTAACGGTTTTTTTTTCTCATCATGGTATTTATGTGAACTATGTTTGATTGCAACAGTATGGTGCAACTTACCACACGTCTTAGGCCACAATCGATTTATTGCGTCAAACGTTTGATAGCTGTTTAGTTAGCCGAAGTGGTGATGTCAATTGGCCCCCAAGAAGCTGCGATTCGACACCATTAGACTATTTTCTGTATAGACGACAAACCAGAGACTATTGAGCAATTGAAAGTCAATATTCGTAATACCATTGCAGAGATACGACCTCATACATGCGAAAAAGTATACGGAAACTGGTACGATCGAATAAGATACTATGAAGCTAGCCGCGGCGACTATATAAATGAAATAATATTCTATTTCTAACCGGAACAATTTTACTTCACAACAAAAAATAAATTTGGCAATATGTCAATATTGCTTTAATAAATTTAAACCAACCGATTATATAGTTGATGTGGTCTAGTAAATACTGTGTTTATTAGATAAAAGCCCGTGGTTTAGAACTCAGCTCAGACATCTCCAACATAACGGCATATGAAAAAAAAATATTTCGTTCGGCAACTTCCTCTCAGTAGTATTCTGACAAATACTCAAATTGCCATGAAAAGTTTCTCAATAATCTGTTGTTCGGTGTCGACATTGAACAGTACGTCGCGCTACTCATGGAGAAAATGAATAAGCACAACACGGGTGATGAGAGAAGCTAGGTTGTGATCCTGAGTAAAGGGTTATAATAGTTTTTCAAGCTTGGAAGAAAGTATCTGTTGTTTTGAATATTTTCTCTTATATATGTGAGATAAACAACGCCTTTATGTGGTTACTGAAAATTTATCCCTTTTCGGCAACAGTCTGTAACCAATTTCTACTCAGACAATAAGAAGTATTCTCTTCTACGATGGGCTTATTAAGTCCTCTACTTGCTCAAATATTTTAATGTAAATGTATTCTAGCAGAGCTTTCAGTATAACATAGATTGTGTATCTCTGCCTTCCCATTTAAAATTTTGCTTTTTCGGTTTGTAACCGATCCACAGCTGCAAAATAAACTCTGCGCAACTCTGGTATTAGCATCAGATGTTATAAAGGCTTTACTGGTTTTATAATTTGCCAAGACCTAGCCTCGCTCACCATTTAAGCTGTGTGGCGAAACCTATAGTTTAAAGTCTTCTCCGAAAGACACCTGTTTGAGAAACCTTTTTGTGGCAATTTTATTTACTCTCAGAGTTTTTGTCATAAATATGCTGAGAGGCAGCCGCCAACTAAATATATTTTTCAGATATCGTTTTGTTCGAGATGTCTGACCAGGGGTTTGAACCGTGGTCTCATGCCTAATAAGCCACCACATTACCGACCAGACTACAACGAATTCGGCGTTAATAATTTTTTTTAAATATTTTTCCAAAAAATAGTGGATAGCATTTTATTACACTTTACATTGCACATGATGTTTTTCTTAGCTGCATGATAGCTATCGATGTCCAATGGTTTGACAACTGGGAGTGTCAAATTTATTTGAATATGGTCGAATTAAGGAATTGTGTTGAATGAACCAACATTTTTCCTTTGGTGTACTATATGAACTTGTATGTGTAAAATATTCAAAACTCTTTCTCTAATTCAATACAGCATTCATTGTATTTTTATTCTAAACTCTTATCATCATTCTTCCCTTTTCCTCGCAACTTTTAAAGGACATATCCCGTGTAGCTAGAGAAACCAAGATGGACTATAATAAGGATGGCGTGTTTGTGGTAGAAGTTGCCCGCGGCATAGACTCTAAAACAATACCCGAAAGTCCAGTTACGGATGGAGGTGAGAAAATGCTTTCAATGTTCGACACAAAACAGAATAATGGAGGTGTAGGCTGTTATAAAATGGCGAATGAGAAAACTGGTATGAATAATGAAAAGGTACAAATACATTCACCACCACCAGAAAATCCGGAAGAAGGCCCTAGAAGTCTACATCAAATAGAGGAGGTAGATGAGCCGATTAATTCGCCGCATCCAAATGATAACAAGGAATCGGAACTTAATGCGGCGGTAGAGAGTTTAGCTTACAAATGCAATACTGGCTTATCACAATCGGATTTGAGTTCCACATCGTCTAGTGATTCCAATAAAGACTACTGTTATGGCAATCAGGCCTTGTATGTGGTGGAACAGAATGTTTATTCTGCAACTACACCCACAGGTAATGTTGTGTTAAAGTGTGATGTTAAAGATATTAAAGATGATGATCGTAATCCTGGCAATGATCATTATTTAAAACATTCACTCGATAAAAAGGACGACGCCAAAGATAATGAGCATATGCTAGAGACTACGGAACAGCCAAAGGAGGGGGGTAGTAGGACCAGCAGTGGAGAGTCACCGGCCCAGAAGCCAAGTGAGAAAGTAATGGAGTTACCAGAAGAACCCGTGAGGAAAGAGGAGGTTAAATTGGAAGAGCCAATAATGTCAGGCAAAGAAAATGGAGGTTTAAAAGAAACTCTAGCAAAAACTCAAATACCAGTGGAAATTGAAGTGCATGCCTGTGCTGATTTAGTAAAAGAACAGGAACAGATTAAGGAGGTTGAAAATTTACAAGAGGTTGTAAGTAATGAACAACCTGTTGAGGAGGTCTTAAAGCCTTTAGGTTCAGAAGAACCAGTGGAGGTGATTCAAACCTCTAATGAAAGTGAAAAAGTGCATGAAAATAATAATTCATGTGAGGAAGATGAGGCAATAAGTGGCAAGGATTTGCCTGCAGATGTTGAGGCTCATTTAAGTAACGAGGTGATGGTAAATGAGACCTCTGAGGATAATACAGCATTAAGGCAGCTGGTACCAGTATTTCATATAGAAAATGTTTCATCGGAAGAATTAGATGTTCCAGCAGAGGTGGATGTAAATTCTTCGGAAGAATTGCATGCCTCTTCACACTCTGAGCATTTGGCAGAACATAAGGAATGTGAGGATCAAACTAATATTAGCGAAGAGGTGGATTGTGAAGATACACAGCAGGTGGCAGAAGACAGTTCTGAAGTTAAAGGTGACACTGTGAATGGAAACGAGTGTGAAGTTATTTTGAATGGTTTTGAAGAATCCAATGAGACTCCTTTGCATGTAAATGGAATGTTGAATGGAGAGGAAAACGAAGAGATTGTAAACACAGAAACGGAAGAGAAACATACACTTACAAATGGTTTTAAAGACAACCAGGATATGATCAATGGCATGGAAACCAAAGAAATTAATTCTTCAATATTGCCAAATGCAGACTCAATCGCTGCAAAACTTGAGAGTCTACAAAATGGCCATAGCGATGCTGTAACGGATGTGGAAAATGGCTACGATAGTTTGATGAGTTTACCGGCACCACCACCCACCACAGATGAACTACAACTGAACAGTGATTTAAGTGAACAACAAATGGATTCCTTACCACCACCACCGCCTCCAGAGATATTTAGCCTCAAGGATTTGCCACCACCATCTCTAACAAACGGTTGCAATGCAGACTCGCCACAAAGCGAAGAATCCACCAGTTTTTATAATACACTACCACCCCCACCACCAACCACATTGGATGTAACTGCAACAGTGCCAGCTACCAATACAACACCCACAGCTAATGGTAGGGTGCATGCCTCACCCTTGACACCGCCAGCATCACCACCAGCCCACTACACCAATAATCTGCACGTTGGGCTGTGTAACCAGCCGATAGCGGTCGATGTCAATGGCAGTTAATGCATTCGAATACTGCAGTTAACCCGTTAAAAACAACAAATACATACACAGTTACAGACACATACTTAAACAGAAACACATGCAACAATAACTGACTGAGGAGTTTTTAATTCAAAAAAACAACAATTTTTAAAACTTAAAAAAAAGAAGAAAAAACTTAAAAAAAATTAAAAAAAATACAAAAAATCAAAAATATTATGGGAAAATTAATAAAAAATAAAAACTAAAACTGAAAAAAAATTAAAAAATATTTAGGTAGGCATTTACACGGTAAAAGCAACGAAAATAAAAATTAAAAAAAAATTAAATGGAACTGAAACAAAACCAATAAAACCAATATGGAAGTTAAAGGAAACGGAAACGAGCAGTAGTTAGACCATAAGTTTTTACTATATGAACTCTAAATAAATAATAAAAAAAAGTTATTTAAGGTAAGGAAAAAACCCCAACCAATACAAAAATAATAAAAATAAACTGCTGCAAGCAGAGTGCCAAAACATTCTTATATACCCCCTCGTATAAAAAGGGAAACATATTTAAAAAAATATTTTTTATTTTATTTTTTAAAACCCCCCCTTAAAATACAAAACATAACCCAAAAACTACCAATAAATATAAAAATTATTATTAAACTTAGTAATGAACTCAACAAATATTATGTTTAATAAGTAGAAAATTTTACAGTTAAAAACAAAATAAATAAAAAATTAAAACTTAAATAATAAAAACAAAACAAACAAAAAAAAATAGAAAATAAAAACAAAATATTTTCAACTCTTCTCTTCTTATGATTTTCGAACTTAAATTTAAAATATTTTTAATCAACTTCCCCTTCCTTATTGGGCAGACAAAAGTCCCCAAAAAACTTAAATAATATACCATGTAGTCAATCCTTAAATTAAAAAAAAAAACAAAAACAAAAAAAATACTTAAAGAATTTGTTGTTAAAAAAAATAAAAATTTTAAAATAAATTACAAAAGAAAAACAGAAATAAATTGTATAATTTTTCTTTCTTTCCGTGTAGTTTTTAAAAAATATACTGCAATGCTAAGCCTAGCGTTGAAAGTAAAAAGTAGTTTTTAAAATAAATAAAAAAATAAAATTTAAAAATCCCCAAAATCCTTAATCTCTTTACTATTTAATGTCTATGCTATTTGATTATATAAAAAAAGAAAAAATAAAATTTTAAAAAAAGAAAAAAAAAATTAAATCAAACACGTTAATTTAAATCTTTTAAGTACGAGTAGTTTTAAAGTAGAACATATTTTGCCCCAAATAAATAACAAAAAAAAGGAAAAACAAAACACAACAACAATAAATACATTCAAATCCCTTTTAAACCTGCCATTTTAAACTAAAAAATGGGTCAAACAGTGTTGTGGAAAGTAACGCCACTATAGTGCTACAATATTTCAAGTGATTGAAAAAACAAAACAAACTTGGTGTATGTAAAGCTTTCAATCTTTGCTTGGTAAGTGCTAAAATAAATTTGAAATTTTTGAGAGAGAGATTTATGTTGCAGCAAATCAATTTCATTCTCTGCTTTTAAACACAGACTAACATCTCATCTCTCAATTATAACTCAAAGCATCCTTCTCTGCCATCCGCGATCTTCTTTTAAGTGTTGATATTGAATGTTCTCAAAATGTTGCCACATTCTTTTTAATGTACCTTACGGTGTGTGTATTTTGTTGTTGTCTTTTTGTCATCATAACAACACATTTAGTGAGTACCATACCATAGACTAAGAGCTGTTGAATCAAATTTAAATAACTATCACTATAATTGTCATCTAAAGATGCCACTGTGTTGCCCGATTTATATATATACATATATAAGGTATTTCCATAATGTTACAATCTTACAAACCTATTGTACTGGCAGAATTTAAGATGCTGCTCGACATTAACAAAAGCAACTCCCCTCGCATGCAGATATTTTCCTCTGTAATGATTCATTCTCCTAATCACTGTTTGGCCCTTTATTTATCGTACAGATTTGATAAATACTAGGAGATAACATTACATACATTCTTATTTTATCAAGTGGATTATTTGACGAGTTTTTAGCTGTTTCTAGCATCACAACTTGCCATACCTGCATCTTTCGTTCAGCTGGATAGAATGCTATGAGCATAGATACGATCCCTAAAAAAGGCCCTATAAGGCCCTTCTTATGGGCCTTTTTAAGAGCTTCCTATCTTTAAATTTAAAAAAGCAAAGTGTGTATAAGTTATGATCGAATTTTTTTCTATTAATGGATTCTATTGTTTGTGGAATATAATATCGTTAAACTGACCGCCATGGCTTACGTGAGTAGAGCGCATTTCAAATATCCAATATGAGACTGCTTTGACGCATAAATCTCGTTTGATCGATGACTTGGATTATAGGCTTGGCTTTGAGGACCCCTGTAGTTTGTGGCTTATTCGCATACACCAACGAATTAAGAAATCCCCTCAAAAAAACATCTAGCGACGCCAAATCGCACATTCTTGGTGATCAGTTCACATCAACTCTTCGTGAGATGACCATGCCTTAAAATCGTTCGTGCAGATTATGCATGACAAGAGCCGTGTCGCACGTATCGCACGTATCTATTGAGAACGTTTGTGTAAATATTACCCAAATTAGGCCAGAAGAATTTGGTAATCATTGACCTCGCCATTTTCAATGAAAGCGTCGTTTTTCAAAAATGGCAACGCCTGCCCAAAAACCCTATTAAAGAGTGACATTTTCGAGATGCATTAATCGCCATAGCCTAGTAGGTACTGTGTTGGCTTGGTTGCACCAAGTCATACTTCTCCACCAAAACGAAATATGAACAAATATTTCTTCGGCGCCTTCCGTTCAGAAGATTTCTGGCAAAAACTCTAAGCGTTAAAAATAAAAACTGCCATGAAAAGTTTCTCAAAAGTCTGTCGTTTGAAGAAGGTTTTAAAATGTAGATCCCGCCACTCATGTATCAAATTAACACACACAACATAAGTGGTGTTAGAAAATAGATTGTAATACCGACTGAAGAGTGGTAATGACCAATTATCTGTATGTATTAGACACTCTTGGGTAACATATTGATTGGTATCATTCCTAATTCGATTATTTTTTTTTTTTGTGTTCAAGTACCCATTCTTTCGAAGGTGCTACTCACTGCTGAAGATGATCACCCGATGATTAGGGTCAGTTGCCACCTGCTGCAGAATTCATTCAGCGAACGCATGGCGTTGTCAATGACAACTAATTTGGCCGGTGCAGCTTCAAAAAGATGATTGTTATACACTGACAAAGTTCGGCCATCTTTATTTCTTTAATAATAACAAAATGATGCATGCTCGTTCCTTCTTTTCTTTCTAACACAATGCATGAATAGGGCCCAACGGTGGGGTACTGGTCTCTAGTGGGCAACTTAAAATAGACAACTTAAAATATATTCTGGAATAAGAAACTAAGAAACTAATGCTTGCAATCATGCATTTTAACACTGATTGGCAAAAAAATACTCTTGAATAATGACCAAAATTTATGATGAAATAAGTGCGGTTTTAAGCCAATTTTCCGCACACACTGTTTGATAACTTAACTGCTAATAACTTAAACAATTTTTTAAAGAAAAAAAAACACTTTTTTTCCAAATGTGCCAGAAAAATGTGCAATAATTTCATTTTTGTTAAACCAATAAACAAAAAAGAAATAAAAACAACAACAGAAAAAATGAATATTCATTCTATTTATAATGAAAAAATAAGCCACACTACAACAACAATATAAAGAAAATATACAATTTTACAATTTATATTGTATTTATAGGATAAACAGATAAACAAACAAACAAACAAGAGGAAAGAAAAAAAATAAATAAAAAAAATTAAAAATTAAACAAAATAAAATAGTTATCGATATACATACATACATACATATACTCATAAATAACCATTGATAAATAAACAAATCAGCAGACAGACGGACATATACAAAAAGACAGTACCATACATATATTACACACATACATACACACATTATTTCATATGAAATAGAAAGAAAACAAAAATTTAAAGAAAATTGAATTGAATTGAATGAAAAAAGGATACAAAGAGGAGAAAAAAAAATTAAAAAGAAAAAATAATTAAAATTTTAAAACATGAGAACGTTATGCATATGGTAATTGATATTTTCAAACAAAAATCCATAATAATTAAATAAATAAAGAAATGAATAAGACAAAACCAAATAAAATAAATAAAAAATGAACCGAAATATGGTAGAAGAATGAAAATTAAATAAAAATTGAAAAAACCACAAAAAAAATTTTTTTATGTAGAACAACAACAACAAAAACATATAAAAGGAATGAAAAATCTTACCATAAAAACAATAAAATAAATAATAAAAAATTTATTTCATAATTTATTATAGAAAGTATTGGATTTTTTTGGTTTTTTTTACATTTTATTTTATTAAGTATCAACAGAAAAAAACACACACAGACACAGTCATTCATATTTATTTTCTTTTTTTGTACACAGAAACCACACTTGGCTTTTTGGAATACATAAATACTTAGTCAATCAAATGAAACTATTTCCGGTGCTTTTTGTTGTATACGAGGCCGGCCGCATAAGTGAAACGAAATCATAAGAAATCATTACAATTTAGAAGAAACAGTTTATCATTTTGAAACAAAATCTACTTTTCAGCCTACCTACTTACTCAAGTAAAGGGTCCGCCAAATAACTTTTTTTTTGAAAATGCTTCAAAAGAAAAACTACTGAATATTTTCTCAAATTTCTTTTTTTATTTGAAAGTACAATCCTTCCGGTTAATAATGGAAAATAATTTCATTCAAATGGCTGCCTCGACTGGCCATGCAATAGCCTACACCAGAAGATGCCGATTTTTGCAAAAAAAAAATCATATTTTCAGATGAAGCTCATTTTGATCTTGGCGAGTATGTAAACAAGCAAAATTGTCGCATTTGGGACACAGAAAACCCGCACGCATACATTGAAAAGCCAACGCACCCAAAACGAGTCTTTGTTTGGTGCGGATTTGGGTGCAGAGGCATAATTGGGCCATTTTTCTTCGAAAATGGGCCCATGTTGAACGAATTTTTGTTCACAAAAATTGAAGAGGAGGATATTGGCAACATTTGGTTTCAACAGGACGGCGCTACGTGCCACACAGCCGAAGCTACACTCGATGTTTTGCGCCCTGTTTTTGAAGATCGCATTATCAGCCGCAGAGCTGATGTCGTTTGGCCACCTCGGAGCTGCGATTTGACACCGTTGGAGTATTATTTGTGGGGTGCCGTCAAAGATAAGTGGTACGCCGACAAGCCAGAGACAATTGACGCTTTAAAGGAGAATATTCGTTAAGCCATTGGTGAAATACAGCTGCACACAATCGATAATGTGCTTAAAAATTGGACCGATTGTATAGGCTACTGCATGGCCAGCCGAGGCAGCCATTTTAATGAAATTATTTTCCGTTATTAACCGGAAGGATTGTACTTTCAAATAAAAAAAGAAATTTGAGAAAATATTCAAAAGTTTTTTTTTTTAAAGCATTTTAAAAAAAAAGTTATTTGGCGGACCCTTTAGTTGAACTGGGATCTTTCAAACGTCATCATTAAACTGTAGAACATTTTCAGTTCTCATAAATCCGGCAAAAAAAGAATACTAAACTATATGAGGCCTTTAAACTTAAACCATTTGGTTTATAAAGTTTATTATATTCTCCAAAGTAAAGGTTTTCAACTCCAAGTCGATTAATTCTGAAACCGCCCTCGTACGTATATGGCACATATACAAATACCTCATATTGATTGAATTGATAAATTATTTGTTCTTACACATATGCATACAGAGCAGATGAATAATTAAAAATTGCAATCTTTGCAGTTCAAAAAAGATTACTTATTACCAATATTTATTGATTTAAACCAAATGGTGTTAACCACTAGGCACTTTAAAATATATTTAAAGGAGTAAATTCATGAAACTGTATTGAATAAACGCATTCGATGTACTTTAATGAAAAGTGAATTTAAAGCCATTCTTTACTAGTCCAACACTCAGAGGATAACCCCTACTCATGTAATGCATTGTGTTTTAATTAGAAAATAGGCTATGGAGGATAGATGGATTAGTGTTTGTGGACATTAGATTTTAATATTTTTGTATTATGAGTGGCAGAAAAGGCTTCTGCCAGATACGGATAGGCCGGCTAATGAATGAATTTTGTCGTTAATGCAGTGTACGATCCATTTGACAATTGACCACAAACGGATGTGTCCTGTAAGAAAGACGGCTGCTACGTAAGAGTATACGATTTTTGGGAACAAATCTCTTTCTCGCGTTAGCCAGGTCAGGCATCCCCAACAAAACGAAATATGAAAATATTATTTCTACGGCGACTTCCTCTCAGCAGTTATATGGCAAAAACTCTGATAGTAAAAAAAAAAAATGCCATGAAAAGTTTCTTAAAAAATCTGCACCGAGTTTAAACTGTAGCAACCGACACTCATGTATAAAAACATAAGGGTATGGTGATGTTGTAACCCTGACTGAAGGGATGTAATGACCAATTATGTTTCAATTCGGAAATGTGATCATTAGACCATCTGTTTCTATAGATTTATAAACAATTTATATTTATCCAAAGTGACCACAGGTACATTTCTCAGATTAGAAGAATTGCTCAAGGTGGTTGCTTCAAAGAATTTTTAAGCAAAGCAATCAAAATATTACTACGTCCTCCCAGATACAATCGAATAAAAGCCCAAAAAATGTACAGTGATCCCTCGATTTACGTCGCAGTTGGTTCCAAAAAAATTTGAATGGCGACGCAGATTGAAGTTAGAGGGAACAAAAAATTTGACGACGTAAATCGAAACAACGTTAATCGAGGCGACGTAAATCGAAGGATTACTGTATACTGATGCCTTCAATTCAATGATTTTTTTAATTTAAATCGTCATCCAAGTCACCTATAACAACACAAATACACAAAAACACTTATTCATGATTAGCATATGATATGATTAAAGTCAACGTAGTATAAAACAAAAATGTAAAAGAATGAATTCTTATTAAAAAAAGAAAAGAAAAAATTAAACTTAAAAGAAAAAATTATTATGATTATTCAATTAGTTTTTACGACTTAAAAGTAATTTAAAATGGAAATTAAAAACAAACAAAAACAAAATTAAAACATTTTTATTAACACAACACAAAACAAAAAAAGAAAAAAATATTAAAAAAAGGATTCTGAAAGAGAAAAAATAAATAAGAAAGTGAATAAATAATTGGTAAATAAATACTTATACTTACATGTGATTGTTATTTAAATTTGTATAAATTAAGTTGAAAAACAAAAACAAAAAAAATATTTATTATTGAATTGAATTGAGCGAATAAGAAATAAGAGATAAAAATGAAAATAAAAAAATGGTAAATAAAGAAAATGACACAAAAAACAGTAAAAAAAATATTATAAAAACATGATTCTTTTATTTATTTAATGGCACAGAAAATGAAAAAATACAATAATGGTAAGTATGTATATGTATGGATTCGTACATTGTTAGATAGATTTGGCAAACTTGCGGAAAGTAGTATCACTAGACTCCTCGCTTAGGCTTGAAAAATAATTTGACTGTGATATTTTAAACGCTAATTGAGGAAATTAACACGAGTTCTGAACGGTTAGGTCGAAGTTGTAGGTTTTATTACCAAATCTGACTTGAGCACGCAAAGTGAGATAAGCGCAGTTCCTGTACTGACCGAGTTCCACCAAACTAGTGAAGAAGTCGGTCAGCGCAAGGGCTGCACATTAAAAGTGCTGGAAAACCAGCCTGAAAGTTTATAACGAAGCCATATCCTTGACATCAATGGATGATAGCTCCCTTAAGCTGACAAAGACTAAGATACTGTCAAATACAGTGCTTATCATTATTGAGTTACAATAAAAACACAAAGCTTTCTAACAATAATGCCAGATGGGCCAGACAAATAAGAAAACTTTGTTTTACCCTTAACAAAACTGGGCAGTTGGAAGGGAATTATAAAGTCGCCTCATCATCCTATAGTCATAATGAAGAATTTAAAATTTTTCAAATTATTCAATGACTAGAAGTCAGTTCGCATACTATGTTCCTTGAATTAGTATGGCAACTTACCTGTTTATTTATTTTATTTATTTATTTATTAATAAAATCCAAATCCAAACCCTGTACGACAAGATGATAATCTTATATTTAAAGTACAGGAACATAATATGTACATAATAATTAACTAAATTTAGTAAATGAATAACTAACTTAATAATGACAAGTAATGTATATGTAGATAGATGCAATAAGGGTAATAAAAACCCAATAGAAAAGGAAAAAAAGAGAAACAAAAAACAAATTTGCTAATATATACATATAAAGAAAAAAATATTAACGAAAATATTGAAACAAAAATATCCTGAAGCTATTAGCGTTGGTGTTGCATTGCTGATGTTGTGGAAGAATGTTCCAGAGTCGAATAGCATGCAAATAAAACTGTCATTCGGAAAATAAGTAGCGATGCCGAGGAACTATAATATTCCTACTACGGGGTGACTGGACAAAACATAGCCTGTCAAATAAATAACTCGGTATCCGCTTGTTTATAATTCGATGCAAAACTAAAAGTACACGAATATTGAGAAGATTATCAAAGGTCACACCGTAAAGACTCTTAGCTGCCACAGAGATATGATCATATCTTCTCACCTTATAGACATATCTAGCAATATTATTGAATAGAACGTTCAGCTTACGTTTGCTGCCAGAATCGCAATTACCAAACAGCTCGCATCCATACAGTAAGCAGGGAATCAAATAAGTTTTCGCAATTAAAATCCTAGTTTTCAAACGTATATAAAGGTGCGTGGACCAAAGTGCGCGTAACTTAATATACGTCTGCCCTACCAGTAAATTGATGTGATAATCCCACGTCAAATTGGAGTTAAAAACTATTCCTAAATTCCTCGTCGCATGAACTATCTCAATTTTCTCACCATTCATCACAACATCCCTAGAAATTGTGGGTACAACACTTCTTCTATGCAATAAAATACACTTAGATTTCTCGGGGTTCAAACAGAGACCATTAGCAGTTGCCCATAAGAAGATCCGTGCAAGTTCCCCATTCAAACAATCAACGGCGCGTGAAATATCGTCCACCGGGCTACTTAAGCAAAGTTGCACGTCATCTGCATACAAGTGGATTTTGAAATTCAAAAGATATCGAGGTAAATCATTGACATACAGGGAGAAAAAAGTGGTCCAAGGATAGTGCCCTGAGGTATACCTTTGTTCAAATGTAGAGCATCAGACCATTTGCCATTCAAAAAAAACAGATTGTGCGCGTTGGGAAAGATACGAATGTATAAGTCTGGCAGATGCATTAGAAAATCTGAAGAAGAATTTAAGTTTCCGAATAAGCATACTGTGATCGACCGTATCGAAAGCTTTCGAATGATCCAGGAGAACTAAAAAGTTCACATCGCTATTCTCCAAGGCCTGTCTGACATTCTCACTAACATCCACTAGAGCAGTAATACAACTATGACCTGATCGAAAGCCAGATTGCATTCTAGAAAGGAGATTGTTCAGATCGATGTAACTCATCATTTGCATGTAAAGTATCTTCTCAAGAACCATCGAGAGAAAGCATAAGATGGCAATTGGTCGATAATCCCCGTTCTAATTTCAGTGATGGTAAGTAAATTATCCCAGCGGAATAATTGATGCGAGACTGAGGGTTAAACAGCATCTAGCAATAGTTGGCGTTAAAGCGTTAAACCGAAAATCTAGTTCGCTTACCTGTGTCGTCACAACAGGCCGCTATGCGTGCTCAAGTGAGCTTTGATAAACAAAGCTACCACTCCGACCTAAGATCTAAGGGCCTAGTTCGTCTGTAAATGGTTGTGAACTTTGCTGTACTTTTCGCAGCATCAATTATTTTTTTATACACACAGTTAGTAAAGTATACATACGGTTAAATCGACGTTTTCGTTGTAAATCTTTATAGTTTCCTTGATGTTAAGAAGATTGGTTAAAAAATTTCTGCAATTGAACTGAATTGTGGCTCTGCACAGGCCCACAAAGGTATGCATCCGATTTACAAATTTCACAAATTTCTGAACCAATGCAAAAGACCGTCTTAAAATCGAAGAAAGATGTCAGACAATTATAAATATTTTCAACGAAAACGGATTGGTTAAAAAATTTCTGAAATTTGTTATCCGTATGTATGCCTTTGTGGCTGAGTGTATATCATCTGTATGAAGAGTATAGTGCGGAACGATGTCGGTATATATTCAAACAAGGGAACTTAGTCGACTTTATAACACGCACTAGATCGGAAATCTGAATAGCATTAAAGAATAACATGAAAGACGCATCACAACGGTAAATGGATATACCACGCTTCGAAGTGGTTTACTACCTCAAGTAAATCCTATACGGTCATGGGAGCTGCTGACTATACCTGCACCGATTCCTGCCTTATGTCTGGCTCAACTAGTCCTTAAGTAAGCAAATTCTTTATTTATTTATTACAATACAGTTACAAATTATATACCGGGTTATCCATTTCGTGGTTTCAAAGGTAAACGTAAATAATACACATATAAAATATTTTTTTCATGATATTTATTTTTTATTGTAAAGTTTGAACGTTGACATTATGTGTGAAATTGACCAACACCCGAAGTGTTGCAAGCATTGATTCTTTTGAAGTAATTTTCGACCACTTTTTGACACATATTGGGCGGTATCTCTGCTCAAGAGTTCAAGGTTTATCTGCATAAACACGGTCTTTCGCGTAGCCCCACAAAAAAGTCTAATGGTGTCAAATCGCATCATTTTGGTGGCCAGTTGATATCGCCACGACGAGAAATTACGCGGCCAGGAAATGTCTCTTGCAATAAAGCCATATTCGCTCGAGTTGTGTGACATGTGGCACCGTCTTGTTGAAACCACATATTCTCCAAGTCATACTCTTCAATAGCAGACAAAAAAAGTCGGTTATCATATGACCATAACGCTATGAATTGACGGTGACAATCGTTCCATCGTTGTTTTCGAAGAAGTAAGGTTCAATCACACCTTCGGACCAAAGAGCGCACCAAACAGTGATTTTTTTCTGGATGTAATGGCCTCTTTTCAATTACTTGAGGATTCTCAGAACCCCAAATACAACAATTTTGTTTATTAACATACCCACCGAGTGTGAAATGTGCTTCATCGCAGAAGAAAATTTTGTTCGAAAAATTACCGTCCACCGCCTATTGTTCAAGCACGCATTCCACGTATCTACGACGTTGTGAATGGTCAGCTGGCTTCAGTTGTTGCGTTAGCTCGAATTTGTATGCATGTAGGTGTAGATCTAAATGCGAAATATGCCATAATGTGCCGTAAGACAGTCCTAATTCCTGAGAACGACGAGGAATCGACACATTCGGGTCTTCGGCAACACTTTCATTTACAATAGCGATATTTTCAGCGCAACGAGCGAAACGATGATGCACAGGCCTTTCAATATTTGTAACCACTCCAGTCTCTTCAAATTTCTTCACAATTTTGCCAATTGCTTGCGTAGTTGGACGATTATGTAAACCATAATCTCCTATTAAAGCACGATACGTGGCTGTGGCAGAATCACCATTTTTGTAGTAGGTTTTGATAATTTTTATGCGTTGTGTGATAGTTAAGCGATCCATTTTTTTCAATGTCAGACTTTCAACTGACCTTTCGACCTTATGCTCGATGTAGTGTAACAGACCAGAGTCTCTGGTGAGAATTGAACCTACAACCCTCACTCTAATAGTTTAGCACACTACCCACTAGACTACCAGGGCACCCAAAGCAATTTATATTCCATTCATCTCTAGGTCAACATTCCGCGAAACTACCAAACAGGACTACTGAGATGTAATGTGGTCAGACTCCTGGCTCTTCTTTCTTTAGTCACTATTTTTCACCGGAAGCTGTGCTATCGTAATGACCTTACGAATCTTCTGTGCTATTTGTAGTAGCAGGATCGCAATCTTTCACCTGTTGATGGTCGATTACGATCATTTTCAATTTCGGAAACATGAATGCAACATATTCATTTGCTTTTCCTTCGCTTGAACGTTGAGGATATCTTTGTAAGGTGTCATGCTCAAGACCAATAGTGATGTCTTCTACAACTATCATATCTTGGGTCAAGTTATATATTCATAGAGTCTTGTAATCCATCTTTTTATAATTGGAATTCGTTTATGAGTCCCTTCAACATTAGGACTGTTCTCTTTGTTTTAGCAGAGCGTGACTGGTCCTATATATCCAGGTTTTCCGTCAGTAGACTGAATAATCGTTCATTCCAAACACATCCTTGAACAGCTTCTTCCAAAATTGCGCTTCTTGACTGTGCTATTTAACTGCTTTCTTAAAGCCAGATGTTTCGGATTGACATGAGCGGCGGATATCTAATTAATTGATTGGGTTATTGGTCACTTAGTTTCTTAATTTGACTGTCTTTCGTACCCTTGCCGCATCAATTTGATAATGAAGTTAACCGTAGTGGGCTAAGATGAAATAAAAGTTTGATGTGGTCAAAAATATGATTAAAAAATAGTTCGATAAACAATTTCAAAGACAGAAAAATCTAGATATTGGTGGTTTGCTTTTACATCGCTTAACATTAAAATTATAAACAAAAGCTACAAATACAAAACAATACAGTAAACAAACCTGTTTACAAATTATCGTACTGCTCAAGATAACAAAAAACACCAGCATAAAAAGACGGTAAACAAGTAAAGAAAAATATACCAACAACACTACAATAATAAACGTAAACAACGATGTTTACAGGCGAAGTCGCCAACATTCGCTTTCAAGAACATTCATTAGACTGTTTACCCTGCCATATAAAAGGCAAGGCAAAGCAGGCGAGTGAGTTAGTGAAGATAAGTCAGTCTTGTGTGAATACGCGATGCGTTTGGAGAGAGTAATCATGGTTTGAAGATCTCCGTTACAAAGATCTGTCGAATAATTGTCTGGTAATTGTTATTGTTTATGCAAAGCGTGTAAACAGAGGAATAACAAAGAAAAGCAATTGTTGTTGTTTACATTAAGTTGTGAAAAGTGGCACACAGAATTGTGCGAATAATAAAGAATTTTAATTAAAACTAAATACAAATTTATTTTTATTTCATTTGCAATCTTTGAGCTCATATTTTAAACATTTTTAAAATGTAAAAACATAACAATATAAAGATATTAAGCCTGGCTTACAATTCATAATTTATTCCAGGTATTAGTCACTAATAATATGAAACATATTTATCACGACGTAGAGTGTCTTATGGTCTGCGCAGGCCAACAGCCATATTGTTTATTTGTTTTTAAATTAAATAAAGTTAACTTTTTTTCTTTGGTTAAGATTTATTTACAAATTTGATAAATATTGTGGTCATTTAGAATGCGATATTTGAAACCGCTACCATGAAAACTTTTTCTCCTCCCCCTCTACCAGACAGAGGCCATTTCTATGAAGGCAATAATTCAAAAGTAGAAACTTTATAAACATAATAATGCGGTGGTATTTCTATTATGACATTTCACAAGCAACCACATACATATACAACCATACAACACATACACATACAATAAAATAAAAAATTTATTACATTACATACACATGCATAAATTCAAACACATCTTGAAGAGGAATATTTTTGATGAATAATGCTTAACAAATCCTAACATTTCTTTACAATTTTGATCTCTGACATTAGGTTTGGTTTTCATAAGTATTTTTTAATTAAAAAATGAAGTGAATGTTGGTTGAAAATATGATTTAAAATTTATTGTTTGGTGGTTGCTGTTAATATTTGATAAACTCGAGATTATAGAAAACTATTGTGGTAAAAATGTTTGGAATTTTTAAATAAATTATCTTACAAGAGCGAAATGAGCAAATTTCCTTCGCACTACACTTAATACAGCACAGTACTACAATATATTGTCATAGAGATCGTTGTATCTCGGCATTGATGGACGACCAGTCTATCATACCGGTACCTGCAATAGTAGACCAAATGCCTACTTGGCTGAAAAAATTTAATTCTAGGACTCGAAAGAAATTAAAGAAAATTTTCATTGTATGGTGTAGATACCGTCCATGTTGTGTGTATTAATTTTGTCTATGAGTGGCTTGGCTAACAGTAAAACATCGATTCTGAATGACAAATTTCAGATACTTTACATGGCAATTTTATTTTACACTCAGAGTTTTTGCCAGAAGACTGCTGAGAGAAAGGCACCGAAAGAAATATTTTTTTTATATTCCTTTTATTTGAGAAATCTGAGTTGGAGCTTAAACGACAAGCTATTGTCTAATAAGTCAACACTGTACATAGTAGACTACGGGAACTTCTGGAAGTTGGGTTGTAATCCTGACTAAAGGGTCGTGATAACCAATAAAGTGAGTATACTGATAAGCTGTAAGCTGCAGTATGACATGTATAAGATTTTTAATTGAACACACTGAAGTCTTTGTTTTAGTGCTTCTAGTCTGAACATTGAATATGAAAGCAAGTGAAAAAAAAACTATTTTTAAGGATCTTTTTCGTTTTCCTTTAAGAACTCTGAGCAATTTTTCTTATTCACTTAATTGGGCAGACGAAAACTTCAAAAACACCCTCCAGCCAAAAGAAACTCAGACTTTATTTGGAAAACCTTAAGGAAGAAATCCTTAATGTAGAACTAAAGACCAGAATTGACATGACATACGCATAAGAAGGCTAATTTGCATTGCATTTGAAAATTAATTGAACAAGTTTTTGTTTTTATTTGTAACTCACCACTGAATTATGAAAACAAAAAACAAAAAACAAAAAAAATGTTTCAAAAATTTGTTTGTAATCCTGGGTTGGCTTTCTATCCCCCTTAGTGGCTTGTGTAATAAAATTGTGGAAAATCACCTCTCAACTTGAGTATTCATTCATCTTCATTTAAAACTTTTTCATTTACTTTTCAACCAACAACAACACAACTTTCAACAACTGGTTGTTATTGGCGGCATTCGCCTCTTTTGTTTTTTTTCAAAAAATTTTATTTTATTTGGTGACGCCAACACAGTGGTCGCATATTCTATTCCTTTTTTAGATTCAGTTTCAGTTTTTTTTTCCATTTTCATTTTGATTTTCATTTCAGTTAGTGTTTCTGTTTCTATTTTTCCTTGAGAATAAATTTGAATTTAAATACGAATTTTATTCCATTTCAGCTTCAGTTTTTTAGTTTTTCATTTCACTTGTCTTGCATGGAGGCATGTGGCTCGGCTTAAGCATTAGACGTGGCACAATAGTTGTGGTTCTTGCTTAGTTTTAGAGAAAACTACTGTTAGAGAGACAGAGGAGGAGGAGGAGAAGGATGGAAAGTGTGTGGCATTTTAAACCAAAGAAATGTTACAGAATTACACATACACACACACACAATACGACGCCCCTAATATTTTTAAATTTTTTAAGTTTTATTGTCGTCGTCCTTTCATATCAACGTCGCCGTCCTTTCATACACGAATGAATGTTTCCGTTTGTTTGCAAATGTTTTCATAACTTTTTTTCCTCTGTTTTTTCTATGTCCTTATGGCAGACAGCTATTCGTAAAAGAAAAATTAAAAATTTAAAACAAAATTTCTGTTGTTGTTGTTTTGCATTTTTTGTTTATAATTTTTTCTCTGCTTTTTTTTCTGTTTGTCTTCAGTTTTTTTTTTTTGTATAAATTGTAGCCATAATGTCTGCGACATTATGTTTTCATATCGCTTAACTACAACCTACACAACGTGAACTGAAACATCATAAATTTGTAATTACGCGCTGTTACGAGATAAGAAAACCATGGCAGTTGGTTTGTAGCAAAGCAAAGCAAAGAGAGAGAGAGAGGGAGAGAAAAATGTGGTAAAAACTTTAATAAAGAAGAGAATTAATTAGAAAAACTAACCAACTGCTAATGCCACTAAAGGCAACATGACAACTGGAATAATAATGTTGAAAATTAAAAACAAAATGCCCTAGAGGTGGCCACACTTAAACACATAAAAATAAAATTGAAATTAAACAAGCAAAACAATTTAAAATAGTATCTCAATATGGTCTCAAACGAGCTTGACAGTCCTTGACAAGGCTTGATTTCTTCTGTTCATATCTAATTTCATTGTTAGATTCCGATACTTCACCTCAGCGTGTCAATACCTCGTTTCTAAATCTTGTGTAGGCAAAATATCCTCGAAAGTGCTTGAAATGTTTACGTTACCCTATTTAACTATCAACGAACTATTTTCAAAAGATAAAAGCTTACACGGGGTTGGAAGCAGTGTCCTCTGTCCTGTCCTGAAAAAAGGAGACCCTACTATATGCGCCAACTGCAGGGGTATAAGCCTTCTCCCTATCTCATATAAGGTTGTTACAGACGTATTGTGTGAACGACTCGTCAAAACACTGATTGGACCTTATTAGTGCGTCTCCAGACCTGGCAAGCCCACCATCGACCAGATCTTCACACTACGTCAAATCCTGGAAAAGACCCACGAAAAACAAGTCGTGTTTTTGCGCAATGTCTGAGCTTGGTATACCTGCGAAACTGATAAGGCTATGCAGAATGACGTTCAACAATTCCTGCAGCTGCTTGCGTACGCTGACGACATTGACATCATAGGACGTATCAAGCGAGATGCTACTGCTGCCTTTAGTGCTATTGAACGGGAGTCTACTAAGATGGGTTTGGCAGCAAACGAGGGCAAAACAAAGTATATGTTATCGACGAGTAGAGACGTGCGGCGTATAGATTCTCAGATTACGGCCGATAACTATACTTTTGAAACAGTCAAGGAATTTATTTATTTTGGCTCCGCCGTTACCACCAGAAATGATGTCAGTCTGGAGTTCAAGCGCAGGATTACTCTTGTAAACAAGTGCTACTATGGTCTCAATAGGCAATTGAGTAGCAGATACCTCTCTCGTACGACAAACCTAACACTCTACAAGACGCTCATCCTAACCGTGCTTCTTCATGGCGCAGAGGCATGGACCCTATTAAGTACTGATGCAGCAGCCTTAAGAGTTTTCGAGAGAAAAGTACTGCGTAAGATCTTCGGTCTAGTACGATTCCAACAATGAGCTATATGTGCACCTCAACGACATAGACGTTGTGCAGCGTATTAATATCCAGCGGCTGCGCTGGCTCGGCCATGTCGTTCGAATGGAGGAGGATGCTCCGGCGAGTCGGGTATTTGATGCGGAGATCTGCGGAAGTGACCAACTGGTGTAGGCGCGCAAGAAGCAGAGGCGCCTGGAAGGATGTGTTGCGTCAGGTAGAAATCCGTTAATCGGGTTGTTATGGCCAATTAAGCAAGCAAGCATAAGCTTACATACGTGATTATATCCAGCCTGTTCAAGGCTGTAGTGAAACCCGTTATGTTGCTGTACATGTTAATAATGCTCTGCGATTGACACGCAAGTTCCTAAGGTTCTCGAGAAAAAGCCAGCCACTACTACGGCGATTAGGCTTTCAGGAAAATAAACTTCTGGCCCAAGTCCAGTTCTTTAAGAATGTTAGGGCTTTAGACCTTTACTCCTCGTTATGGACTGATTATAAGGGTCCTAAGGCGATTCTGACAGGTGCTCAGACTGTATTATCCTAAGCGTAGATTACAGGAACTAAAAGCCAAGTCTTCCTTTAAATTTTCTGGAAATGAACACCAATAACTCGAAATTGAAAAGGAAAGTGAATATTAAGGACATGGACATTAGATTTTCGTTTTGATTCACGAGTCAATACGAGTAAGCTATTCAGAAGAATATTCTCTGAGGATATACTGTCATACAAAGCAGAAAGTTTACCTTAAAATTTCTTGCGAATGTCGCTTATTTCTTCTGCAAAGTGGTCATCTATTATGTACTGAGGATCTCGACCGCTAGGTTGAGTTAACTGAATCATAATCCGAGGAAAAGAAAACTAATCATGCTTTATCTAGCCTTCGTTTTCACTACGAGGTGTCAAATACTTCGATACTGTGCCTACTAAGGAGAAATGACGTCAGTTCCCCCTTATATAAATCGTGTTTGTATTGCGATTTGCAGAAAAAAGCAACACTTAATGCGCTGATACTCAGATAATGCTCTAAAATGTCTGGTGAAATTGCGAAAATTTCAAAGGGAAATGATGGTGTGTGCGATACATGAAGGCCTTGGAAAGTCTTGGGCCAGAGATGGCATGCATGAAGCGCCTCTTCATCGTAAAAATCGAAAGGACAATGGATTTAATGAACTAATCTAAGTGGAAATCTTTCGTGAATGAGTTTGATGACATTTTCTCACCTCACCTAAAGTTAATGCAGGCGAGTTAAGAAGCTAAGAAGACATTACCTCACCTCACCTAAACTTAATGCAGGCGAGTTAAGGAGCCAAGCAAAACAAGCGTTGTAGTTTGGGAGTTCTCAATGAATCCTCTGGGTTCATAAAGCCAAAGAACACTGTTTTGCTATAAACCTGAGATTGTTCTGTGATAGGTTTGTTGTGCACAACTAAAATTTTTGTTTAAAACCTCCTATCAAATTCACATCTAACGCAGTATCTCCACCAAGCCAAAGAGATGAACAACTTTTTTTTTGTTGAAAATTTCTTTTTTCTTTCTAAACATACATCCTGTCATCCATTTTATCGCCGTTCGTTTCTTTGACGACTTAGTATATCTAAAAATTAAAATCAAAACTTTGACGAAAATATCTCAATTTCTCTGCGCTGGGTTATGACTTCCTTTTAACATTTTTTTCTTTTTGTATTGCCATTCGTAATATTCCGCTGAAATCTTTATTTTTTATTTCTTTTTTCCGATTTTCACATTTTCCATCATATATACTCCGCATTGAAAGTTTATTTTTATTTATGCGGCTTCCTTTTTTTTACGTTCGCATCACATCAACGTAATGAGTTTTTCTTTTCCTTTGTTGCCAACACAACACAACACAACACAACACAATTCCTCTAAGCCAAGTTATGAAAGATGTTGTCAATGTGTTTATATTGATTTTGATTTGTTTGTTTTATCGTCGTTTTTTTTACAACTGTCTGTTGGTGTGTCTGTGTATGTGTATGTGCGTGTGTGTATTGGCATTAGTGGTTGTAATAATATTTATTCGCAGTGTTATTGATGCGAAATAAAGATTGAATTGAGACGACAACATTATCATGATAATGCTGTCGACTATATTACATGAAATAATTGTTTGTATTGTTGTTGGTATAATTTTTTATTTTCATTCTTTTTTCTCTTTTTCTTCCCTTATTATTGAAGTTTTTATTAGCAGCAGACTTAATGGCGTCTGCATATGTTTGGCTATCAAAAATTTTGTTTTTTATTTTTAATTTCCAAAAATTAAAATTAAAATAAAAAACTCTATGAAAAGAGAAATAAAATTTCAAATGGTCTTTAGCTAAATGCCTTATATGATGATTATTTAGGAATAATAATATCTGATATTAGATGTTCTTCTTTATTATAAACTAAAATCAAATGTTTTTCATAATTGTCGTTTATATAATCACGACATGTGATGTCACATTGTAATTAAGAAAATATCTTTTAGAATTGCAGTGCTGTATGGAGTAATATTTGACCTGTTATTATTATTGTAGTGAGGTGACGAACTTTTGGTGCAATGATCTGATTTATTGTACTCTCCTTAATCTTTATAGAGCATTCGTATAATATCTCTCACAGCACTATTGTCAGGGCAATGGATGCTGCCCGGTAAAAATAAGGGTAATACCCAGTACTCCTTTACTCCTAGCATGCATTAGTGTCTCACAAGTTCAAAGAATGTGTTTTGATGATTAATTCTCATAGAATCATATTGGGTTCGTTGCAATTCTCCTTCTGAACAAGTGTACTTTAAGATTACACTGCCCTGCCCCTCGGTAATTAACCTCAAGTTATTTCTGAATAATTTGATGCTTATTATATTATAATTTTATTTCCCATTCATTATGTATATCTTTCGAAATATCTGGAGTTATATATACTCTTCTTCAAAGGTAATTTAGTCTTGGATTAGATCTTCTCCTTGCAAAACTCTCAACCTAACGATCGCTTGGGGTTAAGTCCAAAGTATAAGACATATGAACGTGCAATTACATGAGAACACTGTCCCAAGATAATAAAAGAAGATAATAAAATGGATTTTTTTCTGTTTAAAAATATGCGCCAAGTCTATGGATAGGACTAAGGTAAGAAACAGCATATACTAGAGTATCCTTCTTCCTTCCTGTGTGTACTCTTAATACCGGATTTCTGTAATCGAGTCACTATAATCCCATGAAAAGTTTCTCAAAAATCTGCCGTTTGGAATCGACTTATAAATTGTAGGTCCCGATGCTCATGTAAAAATTTACACATACAACGGAAGTGGTGTGAGAAACTAGGTCTTTATTCTGACTGAACGGTTGTAATGACCAATTCTTTATGTATGTATGTAAGTGATAGTATTCATAAAACTGTAGGTCCCGCCATTCTTGTATAAAATTAACACACACCCAACATAAGTGGTGTGAGAAACTAGGTCGTAATCCTGACTGAAGGGTTGTAATCACCAATTATGTATGTATGTGATGACATGCAACCTTGTCGAATACCCTGTTCTACAGAAACCTTAATAATGAATGGATGAACCACACTAAAGCTTGCATTTGTGTATACTTCCTTGACGATATCGGTTAGCTTCTTGGTTACGTCTTTAAGGGTGATTCTTTCCAACTAACAACCTGGAGTAGTGTGTTGCAAACTTATTGGAAATCGATGAAGATCGACTAAATATTTAATCATTTGACTGCTTAAATAAAATGCTAAGAATGTTTATTTAGTCCCCCAAAACTTGAAGGCTTTAAGCTGGATTCACCCATTTCAAGCATTTTGTTCCGAAACAAGTTCAGTTTTTTGAGAGTTTTTTCCAAAACTATTCACCGACTTCGAACAATTATCCTGTAAAAACAAGGTTATCATATAAAATATTTTTGTAAACGATGCGTGTTAGTTTTACAATTAGGCAGCACAGTAGCAGATGATTGCAATTCGTTTGTTTTCTTGGCTTTAGTGTGATCATATTTTTTTATTGTGTTACAAAGAAATTGTAAATTAAAACAAATCTTAGTGAAAAAAACTGGATAAACGTAGAGTGCAAAAAACCACTCTCACCTCTCTTGCCTACAACCTGCCATTTTGTGCCAGCATGATTGTTCTCGTGTGTGATTGCCCACTGAGTTGAAGAAAGCTTGTTTAATTACAAATGTATGTACATATAATATGATGTGGCAGCTCAGTTCAACTTTACTTAACAAATTAAGGTAGCTGGCAGCACAGTTCGATTGTTTCGGAACAAAAATTAAAATTAAACCAATTCGAGCTGAAATTGTTCCGAATTAAGCTTACTCTCTTCCGCTCTCGCTCTCAAAAAGAGAAACGTCAAACTACATATAAAAAAATTTTTTCGGAACAAAAATTTTGTATCGAAACGGTGGGTCCAGCTTTAAAGTAAGCCTTTTCCTAACGAAACTCTTTGTGTTCGAACGAAGCTTTGTGTAGAAGGTTTTTCTTTTTTTGACAATATTTTCGAATAACTTGCTTATTCTGATTTATGCTAGTGAATCCGTTGATGTTTTTGCATTCTTTATGATCATCTTTGGTGAGGGTAAGTTACAGGTTTGGATGAATAGGAAGAGTAATGAGTGATGAATGCAATAAGATCAGATTGATTAAAAATTATACAATTCGTCTCTTAGTTATGTTTCAATTAATTGTTGTTATGACATCCATATGGTGTACTTTCGATTGCTTTTAATTTATAACAGGGTGCCCTGGTATTCTAGTGGGTAGTGTGCTAGACTATTGGCGTAAGGGTCGTGGGTTCGATTCCTACCAGAGACTCTGGTTTGTGACACTATACCGAGCATATGGTAAAGTTACTCCGCTCGTATATAATTACAAATTATATTTAAATAAATAAATAAATAAATAAATAATTTATAAGATTTCTAGTTTCCTGTATTAATTTAGATTTCGTGTGCTGAACCTAGTCCTGATGAAAAAGGCGTGCATAGCTTATGCTGTCCAATTTTATATTTCTTTTTTCTTTGTGCCAAAAATAATATTTTCTAGATATTTACTCATGCCATTTATATCGTTAATTTCGTTTTTTTCGCATATAAAGTTCAATGAAATATTGACAAATTATCAGGTCCTTTTTTGTTATTTTCTTTTCCAATTCAATGCTTTTCCATAAAGGCAACAAAAACAGAACCCACAAAATGTAAAGAAAAAAGTAAATAAACAACTGCATATTATTGTGTTTATTTTCGCTACATTCACACACACACGTGACGCACAAAAACTTAAACTTATAATACAATGACACACATTGCTAAGAACATAAAAAGACCAAAAAACAACAATAAAATTTGTTGTGTATCTCTCTCTCTCTCTATCTCTCTCAGTCTCCTTTATGACTTTTCAACAAACTGCCATTTCATTTACAGCATACGCTCATATGTTTCCCCTCTTTTGTTAGTATTTGTTTACAAAAATATAAAAAAGTAGCACACACACAAAATAAAAGTCATTGTGGCGTATGTGAATGAACGAGGATATAACCATGTACGTACATGTATATGTATGTATGTATGTATATGTATGAGTGTATGTTATTTACTAACCATCATAAAAATTAACAATTCAATGATAGGTAAAAAATACTTGAATTACTTCAACTTCATTTTATTTTATTATTTTTTTTTGCTTAAAATGTAAACACATTTCAATAAAATTGCAAAACAAGTCTACAATGTGATACAACAACAGTTACTAACATAACTACAGTAAGTAGCAACACACACACATGCACACATTTTAATAACAATGAAACTTGCTGGCACATCTTATTGAGTAAAATCATCGACGCCATAAAAGCAAGCGAAAGAAACTTTTTCAATAATTGCATCAAAAAACAAAAAAAAAAATTGTGTTTTATGTATGAGTGCGTGTATTAAAAGTTTCAAAATGTAATGAAAACAGTTTCTCTCTCTCTCTCTCTCTCTCTCTGTCACTCACTTTCTTTTGTTTCATTTTCTGCTACCGCTACTCTGTTACTTACACATACGTATACATACGAGTATAGAGATTCTCTTGAGACACACAATGAAAACTTTGTGTTTATTTTGTTCAGGCTTTTGTTCAGTAAGAAAAGTGTATCAATGCGTATGAGTACTTAAAAGTATGTGGATGTGTAAGGGTGTGTGTGTGTGTGGGTGTATGTGTTAAAAATAAATAAATTGCCAATATTCCTCCATAGTTAAAAGTAAAGCAATAACAGCAACAATAACAACAACAATCTAAAACTTGTAAGAAATCAAATAAAATAGGTCCCGCCAAATAACTTTTTTTTTTGAAAATGCTTTAAAAAAAAACTACTGAATATTTTCTCAAATTTATTTTTTTATATGAAAGTACAATCCTTCCGGTTAATAATGGAAAATAATTTCATTCAAATGGCTGCCTCGGCTGGCCATGCAGTAGCCTACACGATCGGTCCAATTTTTAAGCACATTGTCGATTGTGTGCAGCTGTATTTCACCAATGGCTTCACGAATATTGTCTTTTAAAGCGTCAATTGTCTCTGGCTTGTCGGCGTAACACTTATCTTTGACGGCACCCCACAAATAATAGTCCAACGGTGTCAAATCGCAGCTCCGAGGTGGCCAAACGACATCAGCTCTGCGGCTGATAATGCGATCTTCAAAAACAGGGCGCAAAACATCGAGTGTTGCTTCGGCTGTGTGGCACGTAGTTGAAACCAAATGTTGCCAATATCCTCCTCTTCAATTTTTGTAAACAAAAATTCGTTCAACATGGTCCGATAACGATCGCCATTGACTGTAACGGCCACTCCTTGCTCATTTTCGAAGAAAAATGGCCCAATTATTCATCTGGACCAAAATCCGCATCAAACAGTGACTCGTTTTAGTTGCGTCGGCTTTTCAATGTGTGCGTGCGGGTTTTCTGTGCCCCAAATGCGACAATTTTGCTTGTTTACTTACCCGCCAAGATCAAAATGAGCTTCATCTGAAAAGATGATTTTTTTTGCCAAAATCGGCATCTCCTGGTGTAGGCTACTGCATGGCCAGCCGAGGCAGCCATTTGAATGGAATTATTTTCCATTATTGACCGGCAGGATTGTACTTTCAAATAAAAAAAGGAATTTGAGAAAATATTCAGTAGTTATTTTTTTTTAAACATTTTCAAAAAAAAAAGTTATTTGGCGGACCCTTTATTACATGTTGTGTGTGTTTGGAATTAGAAGTATATGTGCTATTAAAATTATTTTCGATACCAGAAACTATGGTTACAGTTGTGTTCTACCCGGTTTCCAATGTATAAACCTTCGAGTAAAACTTATTTAATGGAGCTTCACACAATTTATTTTATTTTTTTTCTTTTGGTTTTTTAAATTTATTTTGTTGTATTTGTAGTTATTAATGTTAATGCTTTTGTTGTTGTTGCTGCTGCCATATACATAAGTAAGTACTCATACGCACTGTAGTGTATTGTATTTATGGTAACGCAATTTAAACCTTAATGTATGCAAATTAACATGTTTCAAGCATACAGTGAGGAGCAAAAAAAAAGAGAAAATTATTAAAAAATTAAATGAAATGGTTTGATTAAAATAATAAATATTTATTACATGAAGTGATTTCAAATGAGTGTCCTAAGTGTGTTGGTTTGATTCAAATTTCTTTATACGTATACATTTTTATAGTTTATCGATGACGTCAAATATCTTCCGGAAAGTTTTTTATGATCACAGACTGTGAGATTTTTATTCATTTTCTTTTCAATAAAAACCAGAAGTCGCCGTAGAATAGTAGGTAGTGTGTTCACTTATTAGACGTAAAGCACGAGTTCTAAACCCAGGTCACACATCAAAACGAAATTTTAAAAAATATTTCTTCGGCGACTTCCTCTCGGCAGATTTCCGGCAAAAACTTTGAAAGTAAATAAACCTGCCATGAAAAAGCTTCTCAAAATCTGTTGTTCGGAGTCGACATTAAACTGTATGTCTCGCCACTCACGTATAAAATTAAGGCACACATCATGAGTGCTGTGAGAAGCTTGGCCGTAATCCTGACTAAAGGGTTGTAATGACCAATTATGTTATCTATGTATGTCTATGCGATTTTTATTCACTTGCTTTTCATTTAGGAACCGAGAACAGTTACAAAATATATCACTGATATCCCTAATATTTCTTAGTTCTGTTTTAAATATTTAGCTTGCCACCTATCCTTACATAGAAACAACATTGCCTGCGAGCTGTATTTGGCTTTATGGTAATGAACACTTCTCTGCTCTGCCGTCCGTTTGTAATCTTCGTTTTTGTGTTATACTGCCTGTGATGCAAATGGTCAGAGGCTTCCTGGATTGATTATTTAGAGCGGGATTAAAATCTTTACATTTTTGAACTTGAAAACCGAAATAAATATTTATTTCGCCTTTCTACAATTCGACATGGGATTGCTGGCCCTTGTAGGTAAGCTTGATAATCTTTATTACTTGGAGGCTTCAATCATCCTTTTACAGTTCATAAGAAGTGATTAATGCTTCTTATCGTTAAATCTAAACCAATTTAAAAGATATTATTGAAATTTTTATACGTCTAAACGACCGATTGGTGCCGTTCAATTATTCGCCATGATTTCTTTGGATGAAGATCATCTTTATTTTTTTATAAATGGCATTTTATCGATGGCATGGGATAAAGAGGCCCATGCGCCGAACTTTAGCAGTGAGAAGTTCACATTGTCTCCCAGTGAGATGCAGAATATCTAATGTGGCATGAACTGTGTGCCACGTAACGCTGTCCTGTTAAAATCATATGACATTGGTATCCAGACTATCCAATTCAGGCCGAAAGAAGTTCATAATCATCGACTTATAATGTTTGCTTTTGACAGTGATGAACTGACCAATATCGTTTTAAAGGTAATGCGGACCCAAGACATCGCTAACTCAAAATCCAAACCAAACACTGACTTCTTCGAGTTACATTGGACGCACTTGGGTCTCGTTTTGATTGGTATTATTCCAAAACCAAAAATTGTGTTCATGCGAGCAGCCATCCATTCAGAAATGACGCCGATTTTTCGCACGATACCTTGCCTGAACATTGCAGCCATTTTGATAAAACAATTTTATTGTTTGCTCGTGTCGTCGTTGCATATATTCGTCCATTGTAATGTGGCAAAACAAGCTAAATAAATGACAACTAGCTCGATAGATGTAGCTTCTAAAAGATGGCTGTAATCAATTCTCAAAATTCGGAAGCTATTGTTGGATTGTTAAAAATTTTCCAAAATATGTATTTTAAGTTGAAACCATTTTTGTCTTTAATTTGTTCAGGAGTAATTAAAGTATCTGCCGCAACTCATGTATGAAATTAACGCAAACAACATACATAAGTGGTGTGAGAAACTGGGTTCATAATCCTGACTGAAGGGTTGTAATGACCAACTATGTACTCGCATGTATGTTAAAGTATCTGTAGAGGGAGAATGGTGTAGTAATTGAAATTCAAATCCTTTCAGATTCAATCACAGCAGAAAGCAAGGATAGATGCTATGCGTTCTCATCATGTACAAAATTTACACACTCAACATAGGCGGTGTGAGAAGCTCGTAATTCTGACTGAAGGGTTATAATGACCAATTATGTATGTTATGACAAAGTGTAAGTTGTGAGTTTTATTGAGTAGAACTCAAATTTATTTTTTTATATTTCTTTAACCCTCCAAACTTGTTTTATTTTTTTGGTCTTTACCCACAAATTTATTGATTACACAAATATTTCTGAACCGATGTCGAAAATTTAAACCTTATTAGAAAGGAGAGTGAAGGGCCTTTAAAATGATATACATATACAGTGGTGGCCACGAATTAAAGACACGACATATGACTGACTTGTTGTGATAATATTTACAATCCTGTGATATCCTTTATTCTTCTATGTACCCTGTAGTATTAAGAAAAAGTACCATTATTTTATTTTGTTTCTTTTTACATTTTGTTGCTTTTTGATCATATTATTGTAAAAACGTTTATTTGAAACTGGCCACGAATTTAAGACATTTCAGAAATATCTGGTTTTTAAATGATTTTTTTGGTGTTTTTGAAGCTAAACGGTGAGCAACGAATATTTTATTTTATTTTATGTTGGAATACATAGAAATATTTAATTATACATGGCCAGAGTTACTTGGAATTCCGATGCAGAGCGAAACTGATCCAACAACTAAAATTTGATGGAAAAACAGTAATTGAGATATCCAAGCTGCTTAAATGTTCTAGATGCAAGACGCAAGCAACATGGTACCACCAAAAATGACAAACAGCAACCTAGAGCCCGAAAAACCACACCCTAAAGTAGCTGCTAATAATCCTTTCACGAACTCAAGTAAAATAAAAAATAAAATTACATTGGATTTTGGTATTGATATTTCGTCTAGGGCAATAAGAAGACGTCTAAATGAGAAAAATATGCGTGGGTGTATTGCACAACGTGAAAAATCAAATATCAAATCCCAACTAGCATTTTCGAGGGAACATCTCAATAAACCGATGATATTTTGGAAAAATATACTTTGGAGCGACGAGTCAAAGTTTTGCTGCTTCGGCTCTGATGGAAAGCAGTGGCTAATATTACTAAAATCTTAAGAAAAATATCATGGACCGAAATTTTTTTTGATAAGATGTAAAAATTATCACAAATATATGAGTAAAATATCGTGTTTTAAATTCGTGGCCACCACTGTATATGGTATTTGACTTAATCTGCTATGAGGTTTGATGAGGTAAACTTGAAAAATGCGAATTTTTTTTCATATTTTTTCAATATTGTCTGTTATAGTTGCAAACTTTAATTAAAAAATATGAAATAAGTGATGACATTCTGAAAGCACATTATCTTGTGAAGAGATAGATATTTCGTTTGTTATATTTTTCATATATATATTTTTTCAAATGAACTTTTTGTTCAAAAATTTTCAAAAGTTTTGATGCATCTTGATAGTTTATCGGAAAATGTGTCAATTTCACGTTTGAGCGACCACCAGAATTTGGACAATGTTTGCCCAAAGAGAAATAATAATATTTGCAAAAAACACAAATATTAGCCGACTTCTGGTGGTGGCACTAGCGTCAAATTGCCACATTTTGCGATAAACAAGCAGGATCCATCAAAACTTTTGAAAATTTTTGAGCTGAAAGTTCATTTGATAAGGTGACATACGAGTGTATAAAAAATATAAGACGACTGTTATACTATTTAAATAATAACTACGGTAATTTTTGTCCGATTTGAACAAACGAAGTGTCAATCTCTTGACAAGATAATGCATTTTCCGAATGTTATCACTTATTTTATGTTTTTTAATTAAATTTTGCAACTAAGAATAGCTAAACTTGGAAAACTGAGAAAAGTAATCATATTTTCCAAGTTAACCCGATCAAAACTCATAACATATAAGTTTGAACAATATGTTTATTGATACCATTTGGATTTTGAAAATAGGTTAAAAAATATTTGGGTAATCAATAATTTTGTGTGAAAAGATCAAAAATAACAGTTTTTGTCAAATAAAACAAGTTTGGAGGGTTCTAGAAATTCTTTTTTTTAGTTCATTTTATTTGCAATCTATTTTACAAATTTAAAATAATAAGCAAATTTCATAACTTAAATATAACATATATTGGGTTCCTATTATTAACTCAAAATAAAAGAGTAAATACAAAGAGATTTTACTCTTTTAATTTTAATAAAATATGATATATGGTATTATAAAATCGAATAATCTTAGAAATTAAAAAATTTTTTTTTTTTATTTTCTGAAGGGTAGATCAAGTACATGTAGCTTTTTGAGTCTTTTGATTTCATTACTATCATCTAACAGATTTATTGCTAACACATTTGAATGATTACTTAGTCTATTCAGGTACCTTTCGCTAAAGTTATGAATCTCATCTTTGACCAATAAAATTCTAAGATCTTTGTGTATATTTTTGTTCGTGATAAACCATGGCGCATTTGTTAGTAGTCTGAGAGTTTTAGACTGATATCTCTGTAATATCTCCAAATTTGAATTACTTGTAGTTCCCCAGAGTTGGATACCATAAGTCCACACAGGTTTTAGTATAGCTTTATATGACATAATCTTGTTTTGTTCTAGAAATTAAAAAAAAAATTATTTCTGAGTTCTGCTCAACAAAACTCACAACTTACACTATGTCATTACCTGAGTGTATTTTGACTGTCGCACTGTGTTATTAACGATAGTAAACTATTTTATATTTGCAAAGCGAATTCGATTGTATTGTTGCCATTAATTGAACTTTGAAGGACTCTGTCTTTAATTTTATTCTCTGGTTACGAACTGAATATAGCCTATCAGCTCTTATTTTTAAAAGAATTATGCTTAAGCTACCGAATGTTCTTTAACTTTTGCCCTGCACTGTACTTTATTTGGTATTTTATGAAATTCTCACATGATAGCGATAAAGTTTTTCTCTCTTTTTTTATCGCAAACGAAATATCTTAATGAACCGCATGGGGTTTTAACATTTTTTAAATGCGGAATTTATTGAGCCGGTAGATATGCTGATGTGTGACACGATAGAGGTTTTTAAATGAAAAGAAATTTTTTCGATTTTTAATAGCTTTTAAACAAAAATGTGGCATAAAAACTTGAATGAATGAAATCGGAGGACATGGGTTACAGCCAGCACTGTGTCCCATACTTTAAACGTAATGGTATGCAAGTGGGAGGAATGGGATGCATGCAAACAAGGTAAAGTTTCTGACTGTAGTCAAGGACGATCTTTGTCTAGCTGTATTCAAATTGATACGCAGCCTCCTGGTGGCTGCTCCTGAATGGCATACTAGCACCCGCTAGATGTTAACTAATGCGTGCAGGGAAGACCAATCCCCTAGACGTTAAATTTGTGTTGTTCGAAGGGCTTGGAACCCACCAATGGAAACCAACAAAATGAAGTATATATTATCGAGAAGTAGAGACGTGTGGCATATTGGATCCCAGATAACGGCCGATAACTATAAAGGGTTATCCATTTCGTGGTTTCAAAATTAAACGTAAATAAAACACATATAATATATTGTTTTCATGATATTTCTTTTTTATTGTAAAGTTTGAACGTTGACATTATGTGTGACACAACACCATCATTTAAATAAGCTCCACGCGAAGTGTTGCAAGCATTGATTTTTTTGAGGTAATTTCCGACCACTTTTTGACACTTATTGGGCGGTATCTCAGCCATAACTTGACGAATGTTGGTTTTTAAGTGCTCAAGAGTTGAAGGTTTGTCTGTATAAACGCGGTCTTTCGCGTAGCCCCACACAAAAAGTCTAATGGTGTCAAATCGCATGATCTTGGTGGCCAGTTGATATCGCCACGACGAGAAATTACGCGGCCAGTATATGTCTTTTGCAATAAAGCCATATTCGCTCGAGTTGTGTGGCATGTGGCGCCGTTTTGTTGAAAGCACATATTCTTCAAGTTGTATTCTTCAATACCAGGTAAAAAAAAGTCGGTTATCATATGACCATAACGCTCCGAATTGACGGTGGCAGTCGTTCCATCGTCATTTTCGAAGAATTAAGGTCCAATCACACCTTCGGAGCAAAGAGCGCACCAAACAGTGACTTTTTCCGGATGTAATGGCCTTCCTTCAATTACTTGAGGATCCTCAGAACCCCAAATACGACAATTTTGTTTATTAACATACCCTCCGAGTGTGAAATGAGCTTCATCGCTGAAGAAAATTGTGTTCGAAAAATTGACGTCCACCGCCTGTTGTTCAAGCACCCATTCAACGTATCTACGACGTTGTGAATGATCAGCTGGCTTCAGTTGTTGCGTTAGCTGGACTTTATATGGATGTAGGTGTCGATCTAAATGCAAAATATGCCATAATGTGCCGTAAGATAGTCCTAATTCCTGAGAACGATGAGGAATCGACACATTCGGGTCTTCGGCAACACTTTCACTTACAATAGCGATATTTTCAGCGGAACGAGCGAAACGATGATGCACAGGCCTTTCAATATTTGTAACCACTATAGTCTCTTAAAATTTCTTCACAATTTTGCCAATTGCTTGCGTAGTTGGACGATTATGTAAACCATAATCTCCTCTTAAAGCACGATACGTGGCTGTGGCAGAATCACCATTTTTGTAGTAGGTTTTGATAATTTTTATGCGTTCTGTGATAGTTAAGCGATCCATTTTCGTCAATGTCAGACTTTCAACTGAAAAGAAAAAAAATGGTTTCACAACTTTTGAAACCACGAAATGGATAACCCTTTACTTTCGATATAGTCAGGGAATTTATTTATCTTGGCTCCGCCGTTACCATTAAAAATTATGTCAGCCTGGAGATCAAGCGCAGTATCACACTTGCCAACAGGTGCTACTAGGGTATCAATAGGCAATTAAATAGCAGAGGCCTCTCTCGTGCGTCAAAAGTGGTACTCCACAAGACACTGGTCCTCACCGTGCCGCAGAGGCATGGACACTATTAAGCACTGATGCAGCAGCCTTGAGAGTTTTCAAAAGAAAAGTGCTACGTAAGATCTTCGGAAACCCTGTCATCGATTTGGTGTTACCGACTGGCATAGGCGCGCAAAAATCAGAGGCGCCTGGAAGTCCGAAATCCCTTAATCGGGTTGTGAATCGCCAATTTAGTAGGTATTCAAGTGTATAAGTCAAAAAGGTTTATAGGCTGTACGTCCTTATTAACTTGTTTTATTATAACAAACTCTTGAGGTTGCCGTAGTCTAGTAGGTAGTGTGTTGGCTTATTAGACGTAAATCCAGGGTTCGAGCCCCAGGCCAGACATCAAGACAAAATACAAAAAGTATTTCTTCTGCGACTTCCTCTCAGCAGAGTTCTGGCAAAAACTCTGAGAGTAAATAAAATTGCCATGAAAAAGTTTCTCAAAAATCTGTCGTTCGGAGTCGACTTTAAACTGTAGGTCCCACCACTCAATTAACACACACTACATAAGTGGTGTGAGAAACTAGGACGTTGTACAATAGGTCAATTCGACCTCCGGGTACTGTACTTGTCTTAATTGACAAGTACACGTCCTCTAACCTAACCTAACCTAGGGAAACAAAGAGCATCTTATTTCTGAACTTTGAAATAAGAAATATTGTTTTATTTATTTTTTTATTTTATTTTCTTTTCGGGTGCGTTAATTATGGCTCCTTTAAAATTTTTCTTTGTTAAATTAAATTTGATGTTGATTTTTAATTATGCCACCACCATCACCATCACCACCATCAGCCACCATTTATAAACGAAATTATAATTTGATTGTAAAATAAACTCCATCTGGGCGTATAATTAATAATATTTTCATTTTGTACACTCATGCGTATGAGTAACAGAAATTTTTTGTGTGCCTCTATTAAAAACATTACGTATGAGTGATTTCTTGAAATGTGGAACATGAACATGAGCAGTAAATTTGTTGGCGTAATAATAACGACAACAACAAAAAACAAGAAAAATAAAACAAGAAAAATAAAAATGTTAAGAAAAATTAAGCTACTAACAAAAAAGAAGGAAAAAAACACGCTTGAGCCTCTAAACTTGAAGTTAAATACACTGCCACTGTTTTTATGCACAAGCTGTTCGCAATGGCATGCTCCGTGAAATATAAACAGAGTACGAGAATATGTTTCCATTTTCATTTCCTTCTTGATTTAAATGTTATACTTTGTAGCATAAAATTAAATTTGCCCTGCCCTGTTTGAATATTCAAATATTTTAGGGAAGCCATCCAGCTTAAAAGAGAACCGAACAGGTAGCCTAGGCGTTAGTATACAACAACGGTAACGACCTCTTAGTTAGCACCCCCAAAAATGTTGTAAGTGTCTCTCTCTCTCCCTCTCTCTCTCTCTCTCTCTCTCTCTGTATATGTTGCTACCATTTATGTTGGCTGTGTAGGTGTGTAGGTGTTAAAATTATTCCTGATGTTATCGTTAACAACATTGACACTTTTGGAAATGTTTTCCTACAAATACAAACACAAATACATTTTGAGGATTCCATTGCCAAGGCAAAAACAGTAACATCTTTAGCTGTCACTTTTCCTAGGCATAAATTGTAAATTAAAATGTCTTCTATGGGTTTCTTTTGTTTGTGTGTGTGTACATACAAATGTATTGTTTTGCTCAACTGAATAAGTGAGTTACACTCGTATATCACATTAAAGTCGATGTAAAATTAAGGCATGTTGTCAGCTAATTTTCTTTCTTTTTTTAAGGTATTTTAAGGCTTTTAACAAGGAAGTAAATAAGGCAGTTATATTATACAAGTATTTTACACTGAACTTTGGTAAGATGTGGGTCCTTATCTGCCTTTCTAGATATAAAATACGGACTGGTCGGGTCTATTAAATAAAATAATTTGTTACAGAATTAAATTTAACTTTTTTTTCGCTAATTATCACTGATATTAACTGGTATCTGAAGTCGCAGTAGTCTAGTAGGTAGTGTGTTGGCTTATTAGACGTAAAGCCAGGGTTCGAGCGACTTCCTCTCAGCAGATTTCTGGCAAAAACTCTCAAAGTATATAAACCTGGAAAAGTTTCTGAAAAAATTTGTCGTTTAGCCTCGACGTTAAACTGTACGTCTCGCCACTCACGTATAAAACTAACGCACTCAACATGAGTGGTGTGAAAAGCTATGCCGTAATCCTCACTGAAGGGTTGTAATGGCCAATTATGTATGTATGTATGTATGTAATTACAAGTAACAAACAAGCTTAGGAAAGATTTGATAGATCAAAAATTCTCTCATATACATACAACATATATATGTATGTATGAGTATATTCAATAGCTATGTTAAATCAGTTAAGCTTTGACGCTTGAGACCCATGGAACCCAATCCAATGCGTCATCAATGGCGTACAAGTATTTATTAATGCCGTCACTATCGTATACTCAACATTTGCTGGCCAAACACTATTTTAAACGATAAATTAATGGCTAATTATAGGAAAACCTTTGATGACTGTGGAATAAAAAACTGAAAGATGTCTTAGGTTATCGCAGGGTATGAAAACCTTTAGTCAACATTAACAGAAACGCATTGCTAAGCTCAATCTCAACTAACCTTGATAACAATATATGAAACCCACAAAAACTTAGCAAAACATTCTCTGTTTTGCCTGTATTATAGAGGAGTTTAGCTCATTTAGAATAATTCTTTCCCAAATTCTTTCCTACGATATTCATTTTAAATATTATTCTGTTCGGGTTTCAATGAGTGCTGCATAAATTAAGTGACTCAATACCGCACAGCAGTATTTGTTATTAAAACTTTTGCAAAACATAAGAAAACGTACAACATCGACTGTGGATCGTTTCCAATATCCAATTTCAATACATACAGTATTACGGCCTAGGTTCTCACACCACTCATGTTATTTATTGTTTGGCAGGTTTATTTACTCTCAGAGTTTTTTTGCTAGAAATCTGCTGAGAGGAAATCGCCGAAGAAATATTTTTTTCATATTTCGTTTTGATGCCTGACCTGGGATACGAACCCGGGCTTTACGTCTAATAAGCCAACCTATTAGACTACTGCGACTTATCTCTTATCAAACAATAATGATACCTCTGGGTGGGGCACATCCGAAATGTCCAATTTCTAGTCACATTATTAGTCTGGTATCCGGAAACCACATGAGAATAATCACATGATAGGTAAGTCCTTAACCCAATCATTACATGACTTATTGCAAGAAACTTCAAATCTTACAAATGGCTCATGTAGTATATTCAATAGAGCAGGTACTGTGTGGTATGTAGCGCCGTCATTTTCAATCCAAGTTGGTGTCCAAATCGTTCAAATCAATCGTTCTGGATCAAAAAAGTGGTTATAACAGACGAATAGTGACAACTCCTTCCAGACATACACGAAGATACTGTGAAAATTTCCAGAAAATCGGTTCAGCCGTTTAGTCGTCTATAAATATCAAACATACAAATATACAAACAAACACACATTCATTTTGGTATATGTATATAGATAAGAACATAAAAATTTTTGTAATTACTTCACGTGAGAGGCACCACCTTACTATAGCTGGAATACAAAATTGGGGACTCTAGCTGTTATAGTTTTCTAGATATACAGATTTTAATAATTAGTTCATATGGAGTTTGCCACGCCCCTAATGCTTGATCGCCCATTTTTAACAAAAATATTGCTATTGAACCTTTAGATATTCGTACAAAATTTGAGCAGTCTAACTGTTCTGGTGTTCTAGATATGCAGATTTTAGTATTTACTTCATATGGAAGGTGCCACACCCGCTTTTGGTGAGCTCCCTATTTTTGTCCAAAATATTTATATTTAAACAAAAGTTACTTGTACACAATTAGGGGACTTCAACTGTTAAAGTTTTCCAGTTGTGCAGATTTTAGTATTTACTTTATATGGAAGGTGCCATGCCCCCTAATGATAGCTCGCCCATTTTTGTCAAAAAAACCATATTGAACCTAAAGATATTCGTGCAGAATTTGAGTAGTTTAACTGTTCTGTTGTTCTAGATATGCAGATGACCAGCAAAAATTCTAATTAACATGAAGACTGTCCTTCTAAGGATTATAGAGAAAAAGGCCAGAAATAGCCGGTCTAGAGCAAATTTTTCTAAACACAAAAATACGAAATATTTCTTGGCATAGCGCTTGCAGTTTTTACACATCATTTCTCATCAGCATATGTAAAGACATTACTCAATCCACAGGCTTATTGGTAGAAGCTAAATTGCACAAGTCCCTTAATGTAAACCTAATTCTCTTTTCACTTTCTTTGATGTAAGGGTCATGGTCACATGGAATATCATATCATTTAACGGACGAAAATGTATTCCATATCTTGAAAGGCTTTTATTATTATTATTTCATTTCCAGAACTTGCCAACTTAAAGTTAAAATTAATTCTCAAACAATTTCTTTAAAAGAAAAACAAAAGAAGACATTCAAAATGTATTTTGCCTGCCTAAATGCCAAACTGTGTTTGTATGTGTTCCTTTGATGAAATTTAAAATTTTTCTTGAATGTCTTGACATTTCCAAAAACAAAAAAAAAACGAAAGAAAAATTCCAAGTCAAAGAACATGTTAATTAGTCGCCACAAAAATCTGTAAAATGTAGGCAAAAAATGAAGAAAAAAACTGAACTTTACCGTTAGAAATTGTTGAAAAGCCTAAACGTTTATTTTGTGCTACCAGCAATCACAGCAACAACAACAACAACATGAATATTTATTTGTCAGCAAAAATATGGTGTGTTGCCTGTTAGGCGAGGATGTTCATTTCATTTCATTTCATTTCATTTTAAATGAATAAATTATGGAAATAACCTGCCTAAGGAATCAACCATCACCACCAGTACCACCACCACCAATAAACGTTAAAAAAGCCCATCTTAAGGAAGGCATTTTAAACTATTTTCTACACAATCTGTTTAACTTTTTTGGCAGACAAATTGCCTTCGCAAATATATTCAGCTGCCGCCTACTAATGTCAGGTGAAACAATAAAAATCTTGTTGTTGTTATTGTTGTTGTTGTTGATGTTTTGGGTGTTAAAAGTCAAAAATAATTAAAAATTTTGATTAGTCAGAGAGAGGTTAACAGATACTTAAGCAATTATGACTTAATGAAGCTTATAAAAGTCTCAAATAAAATTTATGGATTACGTAGTGTAATGAGGCATAGAAAAATCGAATTTTAAATTTCAATTGGCCTCCAAACACATTTTGTTAATGAAATATATCGTGATTTTATCTTTTAATATGAATAAGGAGAAGAAGAAGAAGTTGAAAGAACACCACAGAACACCGTCTTCCCTTTATAGTTCTGAACTTGGAGACTTGAGATGGAATATTTTAGGGCAACTAAAAATTATCGACAATCTAGTCAAAGGTAATTTGAGAAAAAAATTATTCATAATTCAAGAATTGATGACAGTCAATGGTACTAAAAGTGTACCTGTGTCCATGTAAGTTATGCTGTCAATTTAACATAACCTAAGGCTTACAGGGAATATCAGGGAAATTTTGAAAAAGTTGGGCCATTCATTCGTCATACTCGGATATTACCGAGCAGTTATTACCTACGCCTCCTTGATGGAATGCCTTGAATAGACATCTTCGACGTGGGAATGCGAAAAGATACAGTAGATTGGCTCTTTGAGTATTTCTGGTGTTAGGGGAAGCTGCGCTGGATGCAATATTCAGCCAGACTTATACGAAAAACGAGAAGCGAAGAGCCATATGCCTGAGGGATTAGATCTGTTGAAAACAGCTCTGAAAAAAGCGTTCCAGAATTCTGTATACCTATCCCCCTTTTGATGAAGAGGGCACTTATGAATGGAATCTCCTTTTACATAATTCCATCTTGTGTCGAAGTTAAGGATTTCATATGGGTGATGACACTGTGCAAGATTTTGGACTGAAGCTTCAATACAAACTGGCGTAGAAATTTTTTATAAAAAGGTATGTGCTGTTTTGACGGAAAACATGGATATCAGACGACAGTTGGCACCTGATTTCTCAGAAGAAGGGAGCTCAAACTGCAGCTTATAAACAATAACACAGAATCCTTTAGAAAGCATTAGCAACAGCTAGCAAATCGAGTAAAGAAAGCTGCAAGAATAAAAGAAACAAAAGAAAGTTCCTGGAACGGCTAGCAAGCACAGCAGAAGAAGCAGCTGGTCAAAATAACATGAGAAAACTATATCAGACGATTGACTGCCTGACCAATCGGAAATGTAACAGTAGCCAAGCAGTTGCTGATTGTAGTGGCGAACTATTAACCAGGAATGAAGCGCCGACGAAAAGGTGGGCGAAAATTTCGAAGAGATCAGTAACGTCGTCATAGATAATACTGAAGACATCGAAACAAACGATAACGGCCATGCAGCAGAAAACAACCTAAGAATAGCATGCAACGCTCCCAGACTAAACGAAATACAACAGGCCATCAAACAACTTAGAAGAAACAACGAACGAACAACAAACGAAGATGGAATACCCGCAGAATTTCTGCAGGTTGACATCGAAACCACAGCAGGACTTCTATGGCCTCATATCACAACGGCCTGGGAGGAAGAGAGGCTGCCTCCAACCTGGAAGAAAGGCAGCATTGTAAAGTTACCAAAAAGCGGCGACTTGAAAGACTGCAACAACTGGAGAGGAATAACTGTACTTAACACCATATACAAAATTTTAGCAACAATAATACAGGGAAGGCTTCGAGATAAAATTGACGACCAATTACGAGACGAACAGGCAGGTTTCCGACCAAACAGAAGCTGCGTAGATTAGGCAAATACCTTACGAATTATTATTGAACAATCTCTGGAATGGCTTACTCTCCTGTAAATACTGTTTGTCGACTTTAAGAACACCTTCGACTCCATCAAACGAGCTGCTATATGGAAAGCATTGAATAATAAAGGAGTACCCCAGAAAATAGTCAAAATAATTAGAGCTATGTACGAGAACGCAGACCTCTCAGTCCTTCACAATGGCAACATCAATCAACCGTTTCAAACAAACGGTGGAGTCAAGTAAGGATGTCCACTATCACCTCTGTTATTCACCATCGTGTTGGATGAAATCATGAGCGAAGTCTGTTCAAAGAGAAGAGAAATAACATGGGTTTCTCACGCCAACTCGAGGTTTTGGATTATGCAGACGATATTTGTCTACTCTCGAACAAGGTCTCCAACATGCAGTCAAAACTCGTACACCTGGAAAGATTGGCTAGCAACGTTGGACTTGAGATAAATATCACGAAAACCAAAGCCATGAGAATTAACAACACTAGCATAGAAAACATCATGCTACAGGGCCAAATAGTCGAGTACGTCAATAGCTTCTGCTATCGGCGGCGCAGAAACAGACGTAGGCGTACCAAGCTAAGAATATTCAACGCTTGTGTAAAGTCAACGTTACTATATAGTAGCGAAAAAAAGAAAAAATGGGGGTGGATCGGCCATACATTGAGAAAGAAGCCCGACAGACCAAAAAACACCTGGAGACTCACGGTCCTTCAAAACTAAGACTAAATGATCTAACATGGGAGGGTGCTAAAACATCAGCGGAGTATCTAGATGGAGATGCTTTGTGGAAGCCATATGCTCCCGAGAAGGCTAATGGAAAAAAATGTGCTGTTTTGAACGTTCCATGTCGGACCTCGTTTCTTCAGATGTGGAATCTAACGTGATTTTCGTTAACATGTTGGTCTGAGGACTGCCTAAAAGACCTTGATCGGGATTGGTTCAGTCTCTGTTTGGTTCTAGAATTCCTGGGTACAATCAGGCTGTCGTATCTGCAGGAGTAGGAGCTCGCTCGATTGGTAATATGCTTGTGGACCCTGGTCTTTAAAATTTCCGAAATATGGAGCAGAGTCGTTGAGATGGTAAATTGGGGTGCTGAGTAACCATGACTCTCTTGACATCTATCGGCAATTGTGCATTGAGAAGGGGAGGTGTTGGATGCTGTGCATTCATCGTCTCTTAATTAGTTTTCGCTGTTTTTTTTTTCTATGATTTTCTTTCACTCTCTCCATACCATTTCGTTTACTTTTCTACGACAGAAACACTGACGTCCCGGACCTTCACATATTAATGTATTTGCCTTAATCACCATAAACCTACGTATTTAAATGTTTTAAATGACTTCCAGATAATCTCTAACCATAAGGCAACAAAAAATATTCTGAAAATTTAACTAAGACAACGAAAATAGTTTCTGAATATATAGTATAGGATGATAAAATAGTAAATTATGCCAACAATCTAGCACTGAGGGTATTGGCTGGGCATATGTTATCTCGAGACTGGTTGCATCTGGCAGGAAGGCCCTCACAATAGCTCCGAACTGGTAAGGTATAAAATAGTACTTGATTTTGGTACTACAATGTTGGGAGAGGTGAGCTCGCTGATGAACTAGTGAGAGAGGGCGAGCTGAAGTTCGGAGTTCTGACGAATGGGTGTGTAAGATGTCCTACGGTTTACTTTGTGAGCTATTCGGCCAATGAAGCAAATGGAGTGTTATAGTTAAGTAGGGAAGGCTTTCGAATCCTCAGGCTAATATAGTTCAGATTGGACCATTGTGCGATTAGATAACCTATTATTAACCCTTTCATGCCCGATGTTGCCTATAGGCAACATTGTACATATTTGTTCATAAATTCCGTAATTTTTAATTTTTTAAGAGATTTTTTTTTGTATACAAGCTTGATTAAAAACGTGTGAAACCAGAATACGTACGACTCTGAATTTAATATCACTTCATATTTAGGTCAATGACTAACAAACACATGTCCTTAAAAAATTTTAGCTCTGGCTCAAAAAATTCGGGCATGAAAGGGTTAATAAAAGAAATTGTAAAGGGCTATCCATTTCGTGGTTTCAAAAGTATGGGACTGGAATTCGACATCTGTCAAACTAAGTTGTGAAACCATTTTTTTTTCTTTTCAGTTGAAAGTCGAATTGATGAAAATGGATCGCTTAACTATCACACAACGCATAAAAATTATCAAAACCTACTACAAAAATGGTGATTATGCCACAGCCACGCATCGTGCTTTAAGAGGAGATTATGGTTTACATAATCGTCCAACTACGCAAGCAATTGGCAAAATTGTGAAGAAATTTGAAGAGACTATAGTGGTTACAAATATTGAAAGGCCTGTGCATCATCGTTTCGCTCGTTCCGCTGAAAATATCGCTATTGTAAGTGAAAGTGTTGCCGAAGACCCGAATGTGTCGATTCCTCATCGTTCTCAGGAATTAGGACTATCTTGCGGCACATTATGGCGTATTTTGCATTTAGATCGACACCTTCATCCATATAAAGTCCAGCTAACGCAACAACTGAAGCCAGCTGATCATTCACAACGTCGTAGATACGTTGAATGGGTGCTTGAACAACAGGCGGTGGACGGCAATTTTTCGAACAAAATTTTCTTCAGCGACGAAGCACATTTCACATTTGGTGGGTACGTTAGGTTAGGTTAGGTTAGGTTAGACGACATGTCACTCGGTCGGTATGTTAATAAACAAAATTGTCATATTTGGGGTTCTGAGGATCCTCAAGTAATTGAAGAGAGGCCATTACATCCGGAAAAAGTCACTGTTTGGTGCGCTCTTTGCTCCGAAGGTGTGATTGGACCTTAATTCTTCGAAAATGACGATGGAACGACTGCCACCGTCAATTCGGAGCGTTATGGTCATATGATAACCGACTTTTTTTAACCTGGTATTGAAGAATACGACTTGGAGAATATGTGGTTTCAACAAGACGGTGCCACATGCCACACAACTCGAGCGAATATGGCTTTATTGCAGGAGACATATCCTGGCCGCGTAATTTCTCGTCGTGGCGATATCAACTGGCCAGCAAGATCATGCGATTTGACACCATTAGACTTTATTGTGGGGCTACGCGAAAGACCGTGTTTATGCAGACAAACCTTCAACTCTTGAGCACTTAAAAACCAACATTCGTCAAGTTATGGCTGAGATACCGCCCAATATGTGTCAAAAAGTGGTTGAAAATTAACTCAAGAGAATCAATGCTTTCAACACTTCGGGTGGAGGTCATTAGAATGATGTTATTGTATCACACATAATGTCAACGTTCAAACTTTACAATGAAAAAGAAATATCATGAACAAAATATTTTATATGTGTTTTATTTATTAATTAATAACTGAATAATCTGAAGAATTACTAACCACTACCCCTTGTTTAATTGATTTAACATCTGATATATCTTCCACCTATATATCGCTTCTCATGTTTATAATCATATTAAATACGATTTACTGTTGTACCGCTTCAATGTCTTACATTACTTTTGATTAATTTGCATAATTTTTTTGTTTTTGGATAAGCTTCCTTAACCCAACTTCAAGAAAAACACAAAAAAGGAGAAGTAAAACAAGCCAACAAAAATGTTGTAATTTTTCATTGCTTTTCTTCACACAGCAACAGCAAAAAAATTCTCTTTAAGCCATAGGCCAAGGGGAAAATGAAAACAGTGTAGTGTCTGGCAAAATACAAATGATAGACGAAGAAACAAGCAAAAGAAAAACAGAAATGGAACCATAGCCTTTGCATAGCTCATGCAGAACACAGAAATGGCAAAGCAGAACTTAAGATATCTTTTACATGAATTTTCTTGTCTCGTCTTTTACTTTCCGTTTCTTGTCCTTGTTGCAGTTGTTGTTCTTGTTATTATTGTTCTCTACAGTTTCCCTCTGACATTGTCAAGTGAAAATGATTTATTAACAAAATAGCCAGTGAAGCGAAATATTTTTTAAGTTTTTTCTCTCTCTCCATATCTCTCTCTCTCGTTGACGTTACCTTTTCTTGTGTCAGTAATGATGCTACAAATACTTTCGTTTGTTCATTCATACGTTTGTACGAGCAACGTTATTGAGGTAAATGTTACAACATAAAAAATGCAATTGTATTCCTCCTCCCTCCCCTCTATTGTTGTTGTTTATAGAAAAGTGTTGCCAATACCCTACAATACGTCTATGTGGGAAAGAATATTGATCAACCAGAATAATTTCCTATCATTTTCGCGTAGTGCCTGAGACCGCATCTGCTTCTTGCAAGCTTTCGCAAGTTTGGTTACACCAATCGCTGACAGATCTTCTTTGATTTGGTGCTCTAAATGCATAGAAAATCGTCCTCTATGTTGATTTGCTCTAATCCCCGCATCACATGGCCATCTATCAGGAACACTGTCTTTCATATGAACAACATGGCCGACCCAACGTAGTCGCTGGATGTTAATAAGCTGCATAAAACACATGTCGTTGATGAGCTCATACACCTATCATCGCCAGTGGACTGAAAATATCACGTAGGACTGTATTGGTGACTATTCTTGAAGCTGTTGTATTGGTGTTTAATAGCGTCTATGCTTGTGTGAGATTCTGTGACCTTATGAACTTTGACCGTATGATTGATGTACCATTTTACACACTTGAAAATATTACGACTAAACAATGAAAACATTCCTGAGTAGATACGGCTTAACTAACCAGGACTATTTGCTTGTTGAAACGTTACATGAATTTTGTTTTACAGAAATCATTTGCGGAAATATCGTGTTTTTCGTCGTGCCCACCAAAAATAAAAATGGCCTGTAAGAATTCACTATTATGCTATGGATGGCCATGCCAGTTAATAACAGAAGGGAATCAGTCCTCTTCCTATCCATACGTGTCCAGCAAGTCCAGCAGAGTCTAGAAATATTGTACGTATCCTGTAGCTGCCAACGAGATGGACCTTCCCTATACTAATATCCACATTATCTGAAGCAACCGAAATACCTATGCCTTGTAACATGTCACAGATTGTGAGCTCTGGTTAGCCTATTAGCACTGAAATTTCCATTATCCCTATGACCCGGAATGCATATAAAGGTTAACTTTGGACGATCAAAAATTTCTCTGAGAAATCCCCGACATTCGTTTACAACAACGAACATTGAAACTACATTCGTTACGGGCTTGCTTGGTGCTTGCTTGCGTGGCAGCTTGGCTGTCCAAGTACTTAAAAAAAATTTCAGGGAAAATTGCGCCACACAACAAGCATTGCGCCGCTTTCAAAATTATTATAAACTCTGGTTGAAAACTGAAGATCGTGATTATATACGCACACAACCAACGTACCATGTACGAGGTAGACAATCCTCCTTCTCCGTATTCAGAACCTATGAGGGTTAAAACCTCGACATTCATAGGCATGGACGAACGTTGGAACTATGTTTTTTAGCGAAGCCTGGTTGTTCGAGTAACTCAAATGATTTTCAGGGAAAATTCCGCCATTCAACAAGTCACGGTCTTTGCATTTAAAGTGAATAGTCTGATTAGCCATACAAAAACAAACTTACCAAGTAAGAGAAAGACTATGTTTCTTCTTCTTATTCAGCTCTTAAGGAATTTAATACCTGAAACATATTCGATGTTGGTCGAAGCCAACTCAGTTCATTATTTCTCTGAATATCCAAATACTCTTCTTTTGTGACTGACTAGTCCATCCAGAGCCTTTAAATAAGTACTAAGGAAGTCACCTGTTAGTCTAGCAAGTATTGTGTTGGCATATTCGACGTGAAGCCGCGGTTCAAATTCCAGCTCAGAAATCTCGAACAAGACGAATTACGAAGAATTATTTCTTCGGCGACAGCTTCTCAGCAGATTTCTGGCAAAAACCCTGAGAGTAAAAAAATTGCCATGAAAACTTTCTTAAAAAAAATCTGTTGTTCAGAGTCTGCGTCAAACAGTAGCTCCCGCCAGTCATGTATAAAATTAAATTATAATAATTAAAGGATTGTAATGACCATTTATGTATATACATATTGTTACATAAATCGAAACGACATAATATCGTTTAACAATAAAAACGATAAACATAAGCTACCAGCTACACCAACACAATACACACGATACAAATACTCACTATCACTAAGAATACAATGAACGTGCTGATTATCTAAAGCTGCACACACACATATGTACGACGAACCTGGTTGTGCCTGGTACCAACAACAACATGCATGTGACAAAAAGGGAAAGACAACATAAGCAAAGTACACAAACAACAATGTATTAGCAATAGAGCTCTCGAGAAGGCGAGATCACGAACCTTCCACTTCAAAATGTTCGTTAGACTGGTTGTGTCGGACTATAAAAGGGCTGGACAAAGCAGACAGCAGTGAGTAATAATTCAGTCAACCTTGTGTGAAGACGCGTTACGGTTTGAACGTACAAGTGGTATTGCTTGCAAAAAGGTTGTAAGCAGAGAAGATCTAACGAACAGTTGTTAGTGTTAACGCGGACAGAAGTGTGAAATAGAATAGTGTACCAGCAAATTATTGTTGTATCGTTAAGTTGTATACGGTTTCACACAAAAGTAGTGTAAAGAATAAAGAGAGTTTAAGAGAAAATAAACACATATTTGTTTTTACTTGGTTTGCAATTAACGAACTCATATTTAAGCGCTTTTAGAAAGGTAAAAACGTAACAATAGGTATGTATGGACTCAACCCTTGACCTTGCGCTTTCCATGATAACTGTCATAGTAATAACACATCAAATTTTATGAAAGTAAAGTACGGGTCCTTATTTCAGCGAATTTGGTCTAGAACTTGAACATTTTTTCAAAAAGTTACATTGTAATGTAGAGTACTAAAGCATCAACCTTGATCGACCGTAGTGTTCCCACATTTTTTATGCCATTCCTGATGGTCTTGTTAAATGTTTCTCTTGGTTTATTTGTACAGAGCCAGTGTGCTGGCTGGTATTATAGAAGTGAAAGCTGAGGAAAAAAACGAAAATTAACATGACATTGAATGACAGCAGAAAATTAACATAAATGAACAATATTTTCACACACACACCCACATATTTACTGAAGAATATATATATGTATATGTATTCCTTAAAAAATTACATAAAAATTGTTCATTGTATTCATTCGCATAACTTTTTCTTGGAAAGTTTCAATGTCGAAGTCGGTCAAATTATAATAATTTTCTTCACTTCTTTTTTTCATTCGGTTTTTATTTTCATTTTTATTTTCATTTTTCATTTAAAATTATGCAAATTTGTTGCGTTAGGTTAAAAAGATTGTTTAAAGTTGTTTTAAAAGAGAATTATTAAATTCAGTTTGAAAGAAAAAAGAAAAAAAAGAAAAGAAAATTTTTTACAATCAAAATTGTTATGTTTTTGACACACAAAAATCCAATTCAAAAGCAGCTTAAAGTCAAAGTTAATGCCTTCGCAATGGAAAGAAAGTTTCTTTCTGTCTTTTTGAAAGATTATTTTCATAGGAAATGTAATTTTTTTGTCAGGAAAAAAAAAGAGAAAAAATGTGGCAAACAATATAAAAAAGAGATTAAATTGTGAAATAATAAATAAATAAACTTGAATAAGAAACAAAAAAATTCAATCTAAGCTACATTCGGTTTAGGATGTGCAACCACACGGTGTGGATGCCAGAGTATTGGCAGTCAAAAAATTTGAATGGAATTTCTGTTCGTTGTTTGTATAATAATAGAGGCAGATTGTAGATAAAATCCATTTTCTGGACTGAATCAAATTGTTATTTGGCGCAGTTTACCATGTTCAAGAAGTCGCCGTAGTCTAGTAGGTAGTGTGTTGGCTTATTAGACGCAAAAGCCTGGGCTCGAGCCCCAGACCAGGCATCAAAGACAAAATACAAAATGTATTTTTTCGGCGACTCCCTCTCAGTAGATTTCTGGCAAAAACTCTGAGAGTAAATAAAAATTGCCATGAAAAGTTTCTCAAAAATCTGTCGTTCGGAGTCGACTTTAAACTGTAGATGCCACCACTCATGTATAAAATTAACACACACAACATAAGTGGTGTGAGAATCTAGGTCGTAATCCTGACTGAAGGGTTGTAATGACCAATTATGTATGTATGTGTGCTAAACTTCAAGTGCCAATGCCGTGGGTTCGATTGCCACCAGACACCCAGACCTTGGGTGTTTTGTGATTGTCTGGTTGTTGATATCAATAAATTTGTCTATTTCTGTTTTCCACTACAATATACTGCATGAGCAGGAGTCATATACAGAGTGTCGTGCCCTAAAAAAATAAAATCAGCTACCCAGCCTTCTCTGCCTAGGCATCTGTAAGCAAGGAACGTGGCATATAAAACTACTATGTCCTCTGCTCCTCCTCGTAGCCTGCAGAAGTCTTTGAAATCGATATAGCATCTACTAGCCCAATGTCTAAAGCTACCATGCCTCGATATTACTCCCGCGTTCTCATATTTAGAATAAATTTTGTTCCTAAATCATTGAGCCTTGGCCATACACTGTAGTCCGTTTTATGTCGCCATGAACGGTTTACGATTGAATTAAACTTTTTCTATATAAAAATAAAAAAGCAGCCCATTGATAGTCTCTCTGCCTGCTCTCTTGTTATAGTTCCTAGAGTTGTGCCTGATCGTGCCAATTCAGCCACAAATTTGTTGCCAAAAACGCTGCAATGACCAGATACCAAGTCTAATTTAATTCGATAATATGGCACATCTGCGCTCAGCAGCCTTTTAGCGCTCTCACACCAAATAGTCGCCGTAGTCTAGTAGGCAGTGTGTCGGCTTATAACACATAAGGCCACGGTTCAAACCCCAGGTCAGACATCAAAACGAAAATATAAAAATATTTCTTCGGCGACTTCCTCTCACCGTTTAACGACTCGCATTTAACGACTTCTGCCGTGTGTGCAGATCCGCTGAAGAAGAGGAAACTGTTATTCACTTTCTTTGTCAATGTCCTTCTCTTGCGAGGTGCAGGTATAGGTTATTTGGCTCTCCAACCCTTGTCAGCTTGACGGAGCTATCGCCCATTAATGTCAAGGATATTGCATCGTTTATCAAGCCTTCTGGCTGGTAGTCGTGCTTTGAAATATGTAACCCTTGCGTAGACCAACTTCTCCCTCCTTGGTTCGGAGGAACTTGGTCGGTACAGGGACTGCGTTCACCTGTGGCGTCACAACGGGTCGCTATGCGTGCTCAAGTGAGCTTTTGGTATGAAAAGTACTACACTAACCAAACCTAATCCATGCCCTCAGCAAATTTCTGGCAAAAGCTCTGAGTGTAAATAGAATTGCCATGAAAAGTTTCTAAAAAATCTGACATTCAGAGTCGAATTTAAACTGTAAGTCCCGCCACTCATGTATAACATTATCGCACACAACATATGTAAGTGGTGTGAAATGCTAGGTCATAATCCAGACTGAATGGTTGTAATGACCAATTATGTTATGTTTGTCTGATTATCTTTTTGGGTATGTGCACTTATCACCGATCACCAGAACCTCCGGCGTTCTGTCGGGAGTCTGTATGAAATACTGAAATTTGTTACAAAAATGAAAATCTCCACACTCGTGCCCATCTCCATCTTAGACTTGTCAGTGGCCTACCGTATTCGTTCCATAATTAATTTCTAAGTATTTGATTCAAGGTATTCATGTATCTTTTATTTTTGCAAGGATGATAGCAAGATCGTATCTTGCTTTCCATAGTTCTTATAGGAAAATTTCTGGCCTTAACTCCATCTCTAACTTTTCTTTCCTCAATTTTCAGTTTTGCTCTTTGCAAATCATATTGGTTGTACAGAGTTCTTTCAATCTCCCTGTAGTCTCGTAGTCAGTTGTATTCCGGAGTTCTTCAGATAATTTTCCTGTATTTTTTATACCATAAAGTTGAAAGAAAGTTACGAATTTCTTTAATTATTTTTCTTTGTTAGCGTATTAAACATTTCAATTGTTATTGATTTTAAGATTTTTATTGGACGTTTCCAAAATCCTCTTTACTTGCCACACTATTTTAAGGATCAAATCATAATTAAATTTTAAACTGTTGCCTACTTTCAGCAGCCGCATCAGCATTGGCAACAGCAACATCCGCAACAATAATAGCATTAGCAATAGAGCAACAACAACAATGAAATCAGCTTAAGCGTACCAAACCAACATGTTTTCCTAACAGCAGCATAATTGTTCCCCGAAGGTTTGTTTCAGTGAAGCATGTCCTGTTCGTAGTAAACTTCTGTTATTTTTTTTTTCTTTTGTTGTTCTTAAAATAGAAAAAAAAAACACTTCATGTTCATGTTCATGTTTGATGTGTTTAAAGAAAACTAGAAAAATAAAATGCCAGAGAGAAAGATATGAGGGATATGAAATGGGATGATAAGCGTATTAAGGAAGCAAAACCAAAAATTAAATGATTTATGGCTGTGGAGATGCAAAAAAAAGAAAATTTAAAAAATTATTTACATGGGAATAGTTTCTTGAACTGGAAAGCGAAGGAATGCAACATTGAATTGGGAATCTAAATTTTTTTAGTGAATAAACTTTAAGTTGCCTCCGTGTAAGATAAAATAGATATTGTTACGTTTTGTTCATGACCTCGTCCTCTCGAAACCTCTGTAAATGTAAATATCGGTTGACCTACAGCTTATCAATTTGATGTACGTGCGATTAGTGAATGTATGCTATGCGTTAGTGGTAATTTAATAAACTTTACATATCTGGATTTAAATTTCTTCAAAAATTGTAAGATTACAATAAGGACAGTAACATCCAGGTATATAGGACCACCCTGGACTGTAAAGGAGTGACTAACAATTACTCCAGATATGCTACGATAAGCAATATATGATTACTACTAGTCAACTGACTAATGGAGGCAAAGTACCGCATAAAATAAACTTGGATAACCAAATGCTTTTCACTGTATTGTGGAACAATGACAGTAGGAGTGTAAATACACTCTGGGGCGATTCCGAAAAGGGAAAATCCATAATTATTTTAACGCTTAAAAAGGGCGACTTAGGTGTGTAATCATATATGCATACATGCATATTCATATATATGTATGTATTAGCGTGATGGAAATTGATGAATGCAGAGCATGTTGTGAAGAGTCACCGGAACAATGGAATATTTTTCTTTATGTCCTTTATCCCAGCTATTGGAATCTTGAGATCCGCATAGTTCGGAGATGGTGCTATAACAGTCACCGTATAATAAGAGCCAGTGTTTCAACCCCCAACTCAAATATCATAACGAAATATAAAAAAATATATTCCTTTCGGCAATTTCCTCTCAAAAGTCTTCTGGCAAAAACTCTGCAAGCAAACCAAAATTGCCATGAAAAGCTTCTCAAAAATATTTGTTTCGGAGCCGAATTTAAACTGTAGGTCCTGCCATTTATGGATAGCATTAACACACACAACATAGGTGGTGTGAGAAGCTAAGTTGTAATTCTGACCAATCATGTAAGTAGCTAAGACTTCATACCAAGACATTCGTGTTCAATGAGAGTGGAGTGAAAGAATTGAAGGAAGTTTGCACAAGCTGCAGAGTTTCTATTGAAAGTATGGTTAGTATCAGAGTTCAGCAATTAATATTTAAAAAGATGAGTAGAATCGTATCATACTCATAATTTCTGATATTTACACGCATTCATGCTCATTTTAATATCATGGAACCTCTACTCATATTCAATGTTTGAAGTACTCATCATATTCATACTTAACAACACGTATGATGTTGTTGATATCGACTCACCATAACTCAACATATTTACGAAGCACCAAATAAGTAAAAATCGTATACGAATACTGAAATAGTTACTAGAAGGTTATGTGTTTACTCTGTTTGCTGCTCTGTCTTTTTGCTTTTGTGCCGTTTTTCAACTAAGGCCGTAAATTTTGTTGAATGATTCGAGTCACTCGTATGATTTATAAGTATTATAAAAGTATTTTTCTAAAGTTATGAATCTAAATGAGTAGAGGCTTATGAATCAAACATATTTCGAATGGTCTGAGTTTGATGTCAATGTTGTGCGCATAGTCATTGCAACCTGAACTTATAAATCAACGTTGTAGTGAGTATGAATGAATCAGAGAAGTAAAGTTAAATTTCAATATTGTTGACTCACTTATATTCAAAATTTCATGAGTGCTTATGAGTAGCGAAAAAAACGATTCATTGCTGATCTATAGACTAACTTCGTACATGACAGTATGCTTTTTATTGAATTCAGTTTAAAATATGTATATTGCTTATACACACCCATACTAACTGTACTGAAAAATTTGCACTGAAAAGTATGCAATAAAATAAGAGTTTAATGGTGTCGTATACCACCGAATCTAATATCCCTCATACGTATACTTAATATTGAATTGATTTTAAGAGTATATTACTTATACGCACCCATAAGCTTACTGAACGGCCATAATTACTCTGAAAAGTATGCAATAAAATAAAATTGTCGTATGCCACCAAATTTATAGAATCTAATATCACTCATACGTATACTTAATATTGAATTAAATTTAAAATATATTCTTATACGCACCCGTACTATGTGAACTGCCATAATTACGCTGAAAAGTATGCAATAAAATAAGAGATTAATTTTGTTGAATACGTTGTTAATAAAATTTCATATCACTCATACGTTACGTATGTGGATCTCATTAATTCATTACAAGAATATGGTTTTTCAGACATTGACTTTCAAATTTTGCCAGTTGATTATGGAAGTTTAATCTGTCAAATGATTTATCATTTCTTTAGTTTGTTTTGCCAAATCACGGATACAGCATTCAATAATACCTGCAAATAATAGAATTGTTTTATCAAAATGTCTGTTGTTTACTGTAATCTGATGTCTAACTCTTCCAAAGACATTTATGTTCCAGCATAAGCATGTACAATTTTTCATTGGTGGAACCTAAGTACTAAACCTACCGCATATATCCTTCAACTACTCTCCCTATGCGGGTATTGCTTCGCGAAAGGCTGCCTAGCTTTGGAACTTTTTCATATTAAGTTCCATCTCTCAATCTCCAACCGTCTGAGTTCCAGTGTAACTTCAGCCATATAGTGACTGTACTGCTGCCACAAAACTCTAGAATTTAACATCTCGAACATAACAGCTGCGTATCTTCATTCTCTTCCACAGAGTTTTGGGCATGTAGGACACCTATAATGTCCAAATCTGTGCAGGTTTTTTTCTTTTTTTCTTAGGCAACCATGCCCAGTAATGAAGTTCGTTACGTAGAAGTACAATTCACAGAGTTTGTTCCACAACCAAGGAGTTATATTAGGGATAAATTGATAAGATAAGTCTGTCCGCCCATCGTGACTACCTTTTGCTGATTTGAATTAGTCGTTCCTACGATTTTTAGCTGCAGTTTATAATGGGTTGTCGAGACGGCGAATATTTATTCGCTTCATTTCATTCGCCAACATTTCTATATGTATATTATCAGTCTATTCGTACATAGGCGATAAACCAAGGATATTTTCCCTTGCGAAACTAGGTCGTAATCCTGACTGAAGGGTTGTAATGACCAATTATGTATGTTATGTATGTATAAATTTTCCCTTGTTGGTATCACTTAAGGGCGACCACACAACAAACCTACTTGATGCCAAAGTGTGTGTCATTTAGCATGGGATTCTTGGTTTGCGCCTCTCTTTCAACCTATCTATGTAATCAGTCAATTCAAATGGGCAGTCCAAATGTCATGTTTAAATAGGTACTTTTTGTATGAAGTCCAGTGACAGATTTAATAACCATGTGGTCTAATTGATACTGTCTGAAAATAAGCCATATGATTCTAGTAAAGTGTGCCCTGTTGCTGGATGCTCCTCCGGGCATAACCTACACTTTCCTCAACAGACTTAAGTTATAACCTGGAAACCAGATGACATCTAGGTAGTTGTGTCTTCATAGTAAATTTAAATCAATGTCTGCCCTTCGTAATTTCTAAACTCTTAATGAATTGTTACGTTTTTACCTTTTAAAAAACATTTAAAATATGAGCTCGTAGATTGCAAATAAATTAAAAATAAATTTGTATTTAATTGTAATTAAAATTCTTTATTATTCGCACAATTCTGGGTGCCACTGTTCACAACTGTATGTAAACAACAACAATTGCTTTTCTTTGTTATTCCTCCGTTTACACCCTTTGCATAAACAATAACAATTACTAGATAATTTGTTCGACAGATCCTTATAACGGAGATCTTCAAACCTCGATTACTTTCTTCAATCAGACCGCGTCTGCATACAAGACGACGGACTGAACTTTTACTAAGAGAAGTACTATACTAAACACTTGATCTGGCGTAGTCTTTGGTCGTTCTCTCTACCTAATTACAGTACTGAATGAGTCTTTGATTATTGCCTATTGTACCATAAACAATGAATTATTCGCTGCCAACTGCATGGCTTTCGTATAGATTTAGAGCTCTCAAAGAAATATATTGAATTGTATAACATAGGACCACCCCCTCATATCATTTTCTATTGCGATTCCATTAAAGAAGATAATAAGTTTCACAGATTCATTAGAGACAGAATTTAATATTTTTATGAATTTCAATTCATATGATTTTTATATGAATGTTAGAACTCTGAAGAATAATTTTTTTTGTCAAATCTCCACATACTGCAGCAATTTCAAAAAACTTTTTCACAAATATTTTCTTGATTTATTAAATTAAAAAATATTTTCCATAAATTTCTGGATTTCTTTTTTCAGTATTTGTTTGTCGGTTTTTTCTGTTTTTTTTTTCTTTAAGGGTTTGGTTGTACATGTTCATTCACTTCTGTTTTATTTAAGGAAAAACTATTTAGAAAATTTCACCCAACAACAACAACTACTAAAACAACAATAAAAACACTATGCTTTTTAATAAAAACGAGGAGAACTTAAAAACAATTTAAAAAATAAAAAATATTTTCTCCAACAAAATATTTTTCCAAAAAAAAAAAAAAAATGGAGAAGAGTTCCCAACAAAGAAGACGAAATATTTATTCCACACAATAACAACAACAGCAGCAACAGCAACTGGAGAAGCAAAACAAAAAAGCGAATATTTTTACAACCATTTTATAAAAGATAAAAGGGTTACATACTCTAGGAAAAGTACAATAAAAATCCAACAACGCAGAGGGGAAAATAATTTTATGGAATATTTCTGCTGATACCAACAAAATAAAGAAAAACAACAGCAACAACAGCAAAATTCTATTGAAATTTAATACAACTTTAATAGAAATAAAATGTGAAAATGGGAAATGAAATTATTGCAAAAGAAAATGCTTCGTTTTCCCAAAAAAAAAAAAAAAATATCCACAAAAAAATTTGGAAATTTAAGAAGCCCATAAAGGCAACTGACAACAACATTTTCAAGCAATAAATTATGTTTTTGTAGAGAGAATTCTGTTTCTTCTTTTTTCATATTTTCTTTCTTCTTCTTGTTTTTTTTTTCTTTCTAAGAAATTCGCAAAGAACATGAAAAACCTTTAGATCTGCATATGGCCATGGCAATATAAGTAAGACACACGCATACTACGCTTAAATTCATGTGTGAAATTCAGAAATTTCGGAGGATATGGTGAGATAAACTGGTATTTCTTTCTACTCTCCAACACACACATATACAAACCAAATAATATGCCAAATGCTTAGATACTTTACATATGTAAATGCCTACTTATATACACACATAACTTATATATACACATACATAAGTACCATATATTCTTCAAGCTCGTTATATATTTTCAAACACACAATTTACGTGTGTTTATAGGTTTGAGATAATCAATACACTTTTATTATTGTTGTTGTTTTATTTTAGAAGAATATCGTATTTTTTTCGGTTTTTTATGCATGGTCTTAGCCCTCAGGATTAAATCAACCTTTAATAGAAACGTGTCAGATGATATGCGGTGAAGATTTCATTAATGACTACAAAATGCGGCTTAAATGAGTAACGTATACCCACCAACATGTATTGTTAAAGATCCAAAACCAAATGTTATTAACTGTGAACGTGAATAAATCTTATTTCAGTTTTCTTTTTTTTTCAATTAAATAGGGTCTTCCAACAGGGACCTTCAAACTTTGACAGTTGCTATATCAACAGTTGAAGCTGCATCTGTCAAATTACTCATCTTGAACGACCGTAAACAACGACGTATACTCGCTGAATGGGCTTTAAGGCATTTGGCAGCTGATCCTAATTTTTATCTAAAAATTATATCCAGCGATGAGAAACACGTTTGGTTGAATGGATATGTTTTTACCTTTTAAAAGACATTTAAAATATGAGCTCGTAGATTGCAAATAAAATAAAAATAAATTCGTGTTTAATTTTAAATAAAATTCTTTATTATTTGCACAATTCTGTGTGTTACTGTTCACAACTTGATGTAAACAACAACAATTGCTTGTTTGTTATTCCTCTGTTTATATCCTTTGCATAAACAATAACAATTATTAGACAATTATTCGACAGATCTTTGTAACGGAGATCCTTAAACCACGAATACTCTATTGAAACACACCTCGTCTTCACGCAAGACTGACTGAACTTTTACTGACAAAATTGTTGAATCCAAGAGCATCCAATACATTTCGAAAAAGTCAGTGTTTGATGAGAATTTTAGGCTGGAGACGGCATCGATAAATATTTATGTGCGAACGACGTTATCCAAGTAAACGAACACTATAGATCGATTATTACCAATTTCTTTTTGGCCTAAATTGAATGATCTGGACAGCAATGTCATGTTCTTTCAATACCATGGCGAAATGACCATGATCAGGCAAAGTGAACTGGCCATCGTGACCGTGCGATTTGCCACTTTGAGACTTTTTCTTATGGGGTTTTCTTAAGGTGCAGGAGTATGCGTATAAGCCACAAACCACAGTGTCCTATCTGGGACTTAAAAGTGAATGTAATTTTGCAATTAGATTCGCACCGTTGTTATGTAATTTGTTAATCAAAAGCGTAGACAAGAAACGCATTTAGAACTGCATTAACTACCACAAAATATTTAAATGTACAGCGTGTCACTCAAAAAAACGCTGCTGCCACACAACAAATCTAAACGGATTTACAAAAAAAATGTTATTAAAGGTCACTGACCATCGAAAAACTTCTTAACACTTGTAAGATAGTGGGTTTCCAATCAATACACTACCACCTACGATATCGTCTTATTGGGTTATGTCGTCTCAATGAGCTTTAGAGGAGGCGTGACCTGGAGAAAAATGAAACTACAGCAAGCATTTTGTAAAGTTGTATTGTTCTGATAAGGACCAGTTTTCCCGTTTTCAAGCAATATCAATTGGATCCAGGAAAAATCACATCTGTCCTCATAATTGATTTAATTTAACTTCAGTTAGAAAGTAGACGTAGCCTAGTATGCAGTGTGTTGGCTTTTTTGACGTGCGGCCATGATTCAACCCCGACTAAGACATCTACAACGAAACGAAATATGAAAAAATATTCCTTCAGCGCCTGCCTCTCAGCAATGTTCTGCAAAAACTGTGAGAGTAAAATAAAATTGCCATGAAAAGTTTCTCAAAAAAATCTGTTGTTCGGAGACGCCATAAAAATGGATATAATTAACACACACAACATGGTTGGTATGTGAAGCTAGGCTTTAATCCTGACTAAATAAGTCAGTAATTTGGAAAGCAAGGAAGTTGCTCTTTGAATATGTTTTTGGGTTTATCTCTTTCATTGGGATTACATTTGAAGGAGATTGCATACGTAGACAATTGTGGTTTACTGGGTAACATTTTTACTAAGTATTGTACCGATAATGGCACAGTATAAGTTCATCATCGCATTATAATTTCACAGTTCATCCTTATTATCCAAATTACATCAAACTGTTAGGCAACCTACTGTGTGATAATAACAAGTGCCATTAGGAGGTAGTTATCCATTATATCCTGTTCTATACTGCTCAAACTCGACCTTTAGAACAAAGCTATGAATAAAAAGCGGGCAGAACTGGCTAAACTAAAACACACTGTGTTAAGTTAAGTTAGGTTAAGTTAGGTTAGAGGACGTGTACTTGTCTATTAAGACAAGTACAGTACCCGGATGTCGAATTGACCCATTGTACAACGTCCTAGTTTCTCACACCACTTATGTTGTGCGTGTTAATTTTATACATGAGTGAAGGGACCTACAGTTTAAAGTCGACTCCGAACGACAGATTTTTGAGAAACTTCTTTCACGGCAATTTTATTTACTCTCAGAGTTTTTTCCAGAAATCTGCTGAAAGGAAATCGCGACTTCAATTTTTTCATCACTACATAAAATACGATAAAATAAGCAAACAACAGATAGCCACCATATCATCCTGACACCTACTATAGTAGATCAATAACGTGCTTAAAGCAAAGGAATAAAAGGAATGGGGAAGGATGAAATTTTGATAGCTCTATGTTTCGTAGGGGACCAGAAATGCGTACAAAATTAAATTTAAGATATAAGGACAATAGCTTCAGCTTGTCCTAATTAAGTCTTAACACACTGTGTTCCGTTATACCTTTGCCTGGCATTCATAGTTAATGTTACATCAAAATCTACTTACATTTGATGAAAATGCACAAGATTACATACGCACTTTTGCGATGGCTAAAATTAGCTTACTTACTCAATTTATTTTTAATTATTATAATTAATTCGAATAATTTGATTACAATGAAAAGAATTTTAATTTCATTAAAATTTGTGTGTGTGTAAGACACAAGTTAATTATTTGACGAAATTTACCTTTTGCAAATTCATTAATTGTTTTCCATTAAAATGTAAAAATATTTACGAGCAGAGCAATCAAATGATTTATTTCCACTTTTTCATGCCTTTGTGCACACACAGAATATCTTACCAACTCAAGTAACCATAACTTCAAACGCAATTTCAATTTCAACATAATTTCTGCAGCAGTAAAGCGTTTACATTGTAAATCTTTTTTATTTGTGTCTACGAAATTCCGTAACGAAATGCTCCAATAAAAATAAACACCTTGTAACACAGTTAAAATCAAATAAATCTCTCCGTTGGCTAATTAATCATTAAAAAAATTATTTCACATTTCGAACGCTGCTTCTTCTTCCCAGACGCGGGGAAATGTATCCCCTCCCGCCAACAGTGCCAGTAAGTGGAACAAAATAAAGTACTAGGAGCCCTAAGTAAATGAGATAAAAAATGGAACAAAATAGAGTATAAAATTGTAACGAATTACAAAAAAAAAAGGAAAAAATACACAACGAAAGAGAAAAAGAAAAAACACGAAACGTATCCACAAAATTTTGTCTTCTGTTCTTTTTTTTTTTCTTTGATTTTATTAAGAAAAATTTAATTAGCGGAGCACATAATTAAGATGAACACAATGCAATAAAAATGTACAAATTCTAGAACCAACAGCAGCACCAGCACTAGCAACAACCAGAAGAAGGAGAAGAAGAAAACATTTAGAAACCACTACAGGAAAGTAAAATAAGCTGCCAGCATTACTAACAGCACCAAGAAATGCTTTGAACTTCAATACAGAAACGAAACGAAACGAAAAGAAAAGAGAGAAGCAAACATTGCAAAACGCAACAATTCTTAAAACCGCCACGCAAAATACTCTTGGCTCTGGGCTATAATTTAAACTCATTCCTCGAGCTATAGTTGCTAAGGGCTGCCCGTAATTTGCAGGCATTTCTGTACAATGAATTATTTTTTGTTTGTTCGTTTGTTTCTTTTCTTTCTTGTTTAAAGGGACACCCTTAAATAGAGCATTTAACATTAGTGGCATAATAATTTTGCCAGTGCTTTAAACTACAAATGATTCTATGCAAGAAACCTTGCCTGGCAGTATAAAATGTTTTATTTTCATAAAATAAGTATCAAAAAACAAAAGTAGACTTAAAATTATTGCAGAGAAATTTACAATGCAACAGAACGGTGTTACTGAGCACCCTATAATAAGGATTATAGGTTATGTTAAGATTAATTGGCAGAATATCGGATCTTGCTGTTAAACCGATTGCTTTTTCGAACGCCAATATTCTCTAATGTGCTAAATTTTGCTTGTGTTTCCCATACACATACATACAGAACATAATTGGTCATTACAACTCTTCAGTCAGGACTACGACCTAGCTTCTCACAACACTTATGTCGTATTCGTTAATTTCATACATGACTAGCGGGACCTAGAGTCTAAAGTCGATTCCGAACAACAGATTTTTTTGAGAAACTCTTCATGGCAATTTTATTTTCTCTCAGAGTTTTTGCCAGAAATCTGCAGAGTGGAAGTTGCCGAGGAAATATTTTTTAATTTCGTTTTGATGTCTGTCCTGGGGCTTAAACCGTGGCCTTACTAATAAGCCAACACACCACCTACTAGACTACAGCGACTTCCCAGACATACGTTTGAAAGCGTTTGTCTTACACAAACCGGTCTAAATCTATCTACACAGGTTCTAACAAGAAGTTCCCAGAATATCCAAAAATTCTTCGTTTCTATGGTCTCTCCTGCCGCTCTTCTATTCTGCAGCTTATGCAGCTATGGGTCATATATTCCCACCCTCCAGACTTGTGTACAAAGAAGCCAGTATCACTTTGAAACAGCTCGTAGTATGGAATCCGAGTGCTTGAGTTTAAAGGAGGTAACCATATATGCTCTTCTTGGCATCGAAGACGCATGGAGAGTTATCAACTCCTCACAGGATCTGAAAAAAGGTCATTAGATAGAATATAACCTATAATATCCAGATGGATAGCAGAAGTCCTATACACATAGGGGACGAATTTGATAACATTCCTTACTGGATCTTAAAACAGGCCATTATATAGGAGAAGTATAGAACTTATTAAGTCCAGTTGGATCGCATATATTCGATCTATGAAAACATACGAAGGAAACCAATTAACAGAGGTAGGCACAACTTAGGGATGCCTACAGGGTGGTGTCCGTTCAACTCTAATGCAGAGCATGGTTATGGACGAACTCCTGACAAAACCATCTGAGACGGGGCATTGACTGCCAAGGATATGCAGATGATATAGTCTTGATGACTAGAGGCAAATTTGAGGAGCCTCTATACGACATCATTCAAAGAGATCTTGAGATTGTAAGTCGTTATTGAATGACAGTGGGCCCAGGCAAGACTCAATAAAAACGCAACTAGACTTAGTAGCCAAAATGAATGCAATAACAGGCAGGTACATACTTTCTTAAGAGTGGAACTCTTTTGTGGTATACAGATGGTAAAAGAACAGATTTTAGAAGCAGGAGTTTTTATAGAAATATTATGAGCCCATGGAGAAACTTGCAGTTATCTTCCATGCGGAGGTCTATGCCATTCAAATATGTGCACAATTTAGCTTGGATCGGACGCACAGAAGACAGTACATAGCAATACTATTTGATGGTGAGGCTTCCATTCAGTTACAGGACTCTTATGAGTTTGATTCGACTATTTAGGTAAAATAAGGTGCTGGTCATTCAGGAATTCTCGTCAATGATCCAGCGTCAACGATATGGCGAAGGGGGCCTTCCACTTGATGAGAGCAGTACCCTTCTGGGTATCTTCCAAACAGAAGTCTTTCGATGGCATAGAAAGATGTATTCAATTCCACTTGTTTGGGAAATACAAATGAATGGACAAAGCGATACTATCTGACAGTAAAGTACCCTTTCGGTCACACGCCTCTTATGAGGTTAAATTGAAGATTGTATGAAACCTTCTGATTCGGCTAGATAGGGACAATAAAGTTACACTCTGCTTGGTCCTAGATCAGTCAGGAATTCTCGCCAATGTGCAAGCGTGGCGAGGGGAGACTTCCACTTGATCAGAGCAGTGCCTCAACAAAAGCGAATATAAAGAGAGGCAGAGACACTTCTACAGTCAAGTGGGTTTGAAACAATGGAACCTTTAGTTAGAAAATTACAATAAAAAGAGATCTAAGTCATGTATTGGACTATCCAGAAATAGCCTGAGGTTGGTAACAAATCTTTTGATACGGCACTGAGGCTGAGAGCACACCTATTCAGATTGGGTTTTGGTTGTCTCGAGGGCATCATGTAAAGTTTGAGGAGAGTACAATAGATCGCAGAACTAAGGCAACTTTTCATAGAATTGTAAACTACATAATTAAAAAGTTATAAAAGAGTAGCCGCCGTATTCTAGTACGTAGTGTATGGGCTTATTATACGTGAGCCCACGGTTCAAACCCCAGGTCAGACATCTTGAACAAAACAAAATAGTACAAAATATTTCTTAGGCGACTGCCTCTCAGCAGATTTCTGGCAAAAACTCTGAGAGTAAAATGAAATTGCCATGAAAAGTATATCAAAAAAAAATTTCGTGCAGAGTCGATTTTGAACATTAGCTCCCGCCACTCATGTATAAAACTTAACACGCGCAACATAAATGGTGTTGTGATATTCTTGAATGAAGGATTGTAGTGACCAATGTATGTATGAAAGAATATTAAACTCACAACCTTCTTATTGCATTGATGGGTTTCAATGTAATTTGTATCATTATGTACCATATATTACTTCTTAATGATACTGAGAATCTGCTTGGGAACTTCTTTGGAACTAACGAGATCATATCATATAATTTAAATCGACAAATACTGAAAACAAGAGTGAGAAAATTGTTGAAGTCAACTGTTCAAATAGTACTCTGAAGCAATGGATGTGATCAATAAATACCTTTTTTGCTCAAAAGCCACTTTTTTGCTGTGATTCACTATTCTAGGTAATGCGGATGTTTAATAAATGATGGTATTTCACATACATACATACATAATTGGTCATTACAACCCTTCAGTCAGGATTACGACCTAGTTTCTCACACCACAGTGTTTGAAGAGAGTAATCGTGTTTTGAAGATCTCCGGTACAAAGATCTACCGAGCAATTGTTATCGTTTTTGCAAAGGGGTATAAACAGAGGAATAACAAAGAAAAACAATTGTTGTTGTTACATCAAGTTGTGAACAGTGGCACACAGTCTTTCACAAATAATTTTAAAATTAAAATTTAAAAAAATTAATTTTCCATCAAATCTTCGTATAAGTCTTACAAACACAATCTAAAATTCCATGTATTTTTATAATAAAAATTTATTTATTTTTGGTACATCTAATAGTACCATATGACATGGGTTAGAGAGATATTGGCAAATGCTTTAATTTAAACGATAGCTATGGCTGTGAATGTAGTATGTACCACCACAAAAGCAATTAAAACCAAAAATTTATGACCGTATATGTAATGGTTGGAACGTGATAATGCTGGCATAGAAAACAGAAAACAGAAAATAAATAAAAAAAATGTTGACAAAAGAAGAAAAATGTGTTCACCCGTTTTAAATGAAAAGTAATGTTGAGCATAAAAATTAAAATAAAAATGCAACAGAAAACAAAACAAAGTTTTTTTATTAAAAAAAAATTGTGCCGTCATTGTGTTTTTTAATAGAAATTTTGTTGCAAATAAAAATTGTTTATATTGTTGTTGTTGTTGTTTTATTTTTATGAACACATGTGCATAAAAATGGGAATATAATCCTACGACAGTGAAGCCTTTTAATAATGGCCTCGGGCTGAATTATACAATGGACTCCAGAGATTTCCACTCAAAGTAGAGATTTTGCTGTCTGGGATTAGTGTGTCTAATGTTGGCCAAAAAAAGAAGGAAGAAAAAAATGCATAATAAATGCTAAAAGTTTATTGGTAGACAAAGAATTGAAAAAAAATTTCCAAAAATAGGCCAACTTTGACAGTTTGATTTAACGCTTGAATAGGTCATAAATATACAATGATTTTGCAAAAAAAAAAGAAATTCATTCTCGCACTTGCACACACAAACACTTCTTACACATGCCTTGCTTAATACTCGGATTGCTATTCACTAAATCCAAACAAAACAAAATATTGGAAATCCATTTTTTATTAGAAAAAATAAAAAAATCCTCCAAAAAAATTGGGGGAAATTGGTGCCACTTTATTGACCGCCTGGTTTCAGGGCATTATTTTATTTTTTTCCAAATTTTTATTAAATTGTCTAAGGCCTGCAAGCAAAATAGCAATTTTTCATTTATTTTTGGTATCTATTTTGTTGCCTGCGTTCAAATTAAATAAAGCCATCGTTTTTTTGTTCTTTTTTCTTTTTTAATAACTTTTTTGATTGTAACCAACACCATCCATCCATTGTTGTGTTCTCGTTCGGTAGCAACTTTTTGATTAAATTTATTAACAAAAAAAAATGGTTAAAGAATTTCAAAATTTTGCTGTTGTATTTAAATTAAATTTTATTTTATTTTTAAAAAGTAAAAGTTGTTTGGCAAAATTTATTCATTCATTCATGCAGCCGTACAGAATGAATTTAATGTCATAAATTTCAATTAATTTATACATCGTTACCCATATTTGGTTACTGTCACAGCAACAAAAAACAGGAAACAATGTAAAAAAAATGTCGTTCTAACGATATATACTTTTATTTACACGCATATGCCCAAAAAAACAAAAAAAATTTCGTGGTGTTTTCGGTTACAATCAAAAGTTTGTTAAGAATTTCTAATTCAAGGTTTTTGTGAGTAGCTACACTGTAAGCAATTATTTGGCGACACAATTGTAAGGTTAAACACCCAAACCCTATAAAATTTTCCTTAATGATCTGCAAGTTACAATGTATTCATGTAGTTTGTGTAGGATGCTTCAATTCTTTAACTTTATTGGTCATTAAAATCCTTCAGTCAGGATTATGACCTAGCTTCTTACATTATCTATGCTGTTTGTCTTAATTTTATACAGTTTAAACTCGACTCCGAACAACAGATTTTTGAGAAGCTTTTCATGGCAATTTTATATACTCTTTTTTTTTTGCCAGAAGACTGCTAAGTTGAAGTCGCCGAAGAAATATGTCTTCATGTTTCATTTGATACAAAGTATATGGGCTGTGGTTTGAACGGCAGACATATGTATATCTAGCACTCCAACACACCAAATTCTTTAATGTTAATTTTAAAGTACATTTGTTAACCAATAATTTCTATTTCCTTCAGTAAAAGTAAACCTCGATTCATTATTATTATTAGTATTGTTAAATTTTTACCTTTTTAAAAACGTTTAGAATATGAGTTCATTGATTGCAAACAAAGTAAAAACAAATTTGTGTTCAGTTTCAATTAAATTCTTTATTGTTCACACTACTTTTGTGTGCCACCGTATACAACTTGTCGTATGTAACAATAATCTGCTTGTTTAGTTCGTTATTCTTCTCTGCTCTGATCTGTATAGCTGAGATCTTCACAATAGCGATCTTCAAGCCACGACTGTTTACTTCGCACGCAACGTGTCTTCACACAAGACTGACTGAATTATTACTGACTCGTTGCCTGCTTTGTCTTGCCTTTTTATATGTCCACAAAGTCAGTCTGATGAACATTCTTGAGCAGAAGGTTCTTGTTTTCGCCTTCTCAAGAATTCTATCGCTACCGCATTTTTTTTTGTTTTATGTCCTTTTCTCACACTGATGTTGTTGTTGGTTTACTTATAATACGTTCGATGTATGTGCTAGTGTAGCTTTTGTTTATCGTTTTTAATGTTAAACGATACTACACTGTTTCATTTGCGAAACAGTATTATACTCTAGTCCCTTAAAGTTCCATGGATTTCCATCGAAATGCATTATTAATTTAAATACTTATCAACAGGAAGTCACCGTAGTCTAGTAGGTAGTGTGCCGGCTTATTAGACGTAAAGCCAGGGTTCGAGCTCTAGGCCAGACATCAAAACGAAATACAAAAAAGTATTTATTCGGCGACTTCCTCTCAACAGATTTCTAGCAAAAACTCTGAGAGTAAATAAAATTGCCATGAAAAGTTTCTAAAAATCTGTCCTTCGGAGTCGACTTTAAACTGTAGATCCCAGCACTCATGTATAAATTAACACACAACATAAGTAGTGTGAAAAGCTAGGTCGTAATCCTTACTGAAGGGTTGTAATGAACAATTATTATCTTATCAACAAAGAACAAACTTTCCATGTTCAATACCACTGTGATTAACACGTACTTTAATACAAACCTCAGTTTTTAATCGCAGACTTAAATCTCATCACTGATTGACTACTCACCACTGACTGGCAGCATCGTAGTTTCTCTATTTATACCCAGTCTTTCTATGAATTGTTATTGTTGGTTTTTTCTTTATTTTACTCCCTTTTATTTTATACACAGCAATTTACAACGAATTTGTTTGTGTAGTTATTTTTACCATACGATGTGTGTATTTTGTTGTTGTCTATATGTCTTGTTTACTTATTTTTATTTAATCTCGCTTGGCAACATAACTAAGTGTTGCATTGATATTGTTTTAGCCTGCCTTATCGTCACGATTGAATTGTAAACTGTATTGAGAGATGTGACTGGCATCGTCCGCATAAGCAATGTCATCTAATCTGTCAGGGCATTAGAGCGTACGTTCAAGAGTAATGAAGAATATATTCACGAACATAATTATTGGCTCTAAACGGTAACTGTAATGGTCATTCATGTACCTTAAGCATCTTTTTTGTTTTTTTATGTTGTCTGGCATTGGGAAAAATTGTTAGTCAAAAAGCTTTGTAGACGAGTTATTTGGTAGAGGTTTTGAATTTCTAAGATTAGAGCCCTTGATATAACGTTTTTAATGGTATCAGACTTTCTACCGGCTTGTTTTTTTATAAAAACTTTTTTCTTTTCTCTTTAATTTTATATAGACAGTGTTTTACTTTCTTCAAGTTTTTTATACTGAGTATAGATCACCAACAGACAGATTCCAACGTAATTTATCTTCACTATTGCGTTATATTTTAGCTCAAATATATACGGTAGTAAGCCGTTTGGGTGGCATATGAGCTGATATCGATCCTATAATCGTAATCGAACCTATTCCACTCGAGCTTCTTTATGTCTCTTGCCAGTGACAGTTGCCTTTTTCAATAAGCTGATGTTAGAAATTAAATTTGGCCGCTTAATTCCGGGGAAAGTAGTTCACTTCCAGTTTCTGTCCTAATACCGGCTTAATATTTGACTGATATTTCCCCAGCTTAAGCAACAATACAGGCCTCACCTAGCATGGCAATATTTTAAGGGTTTTCGTTTTTCTTACATATTTTTCTACGAGCTTCGCTAGGTTTCCCATAAGTCAGAGTGATGAGTTTCGTTGACTTAACTTAGCATACTAAAACACTCCACAGGGCATTCTGATCGATAGTACATAATGCTTTTTCAAAATCAATTATGCTGAAATATTTTTGCCCCGCGTACATGATCAGTAACGGAGCTGTTACACATTAAAACAGTTTGGGCGTTTTCAAGTGCCGGTGGAACTGCGTTAGAAATTCCTTTAGTCATGATGTACTTATGTATTACGCTAAAGGTCGCCTTAAACACACACATACATAATTGGTCATTACAACCCTTCAGTCAGGATTACGACCTAGTTTCTCACACCACTTATGTTGTGTGTTTTAATTTTATACATGAGTGGCGGGACCTACAGTCCTTTTCTTACAGGCTTTCAGAGTCTTTGCCAGAAATCTGCTGAGAGGAAGTCGCCGAAGAAACACTTTTTGTATTTTGTTTTGATGTCTGGCCTGGGGCTCGAACCCTGGCTTTACGTCTAATAGGCCAACACACTACCTACTAGACTACGTCGACTTAAACACGCTTCGTAAAAATTTAGCTGCTCAAAAAGCTGCAGTTGATCTTAATGATCAACTCATCTTCTCTTCATTACCGGTCTTCTGCAAGCATCTTAACTCTTCAGCTTAAAATTCAAACATTTTGTTAATCGACACAAAAATGTTCCCAAAACTATACAACGTTTTTCTCCGCAGTGTATACCGTTACGCAAACATATTTAACTGATTAAACACAGCCACATGTTACACTTTTTTCTTTACTCACATGCACTCACATTATGTAAACACACCCACACCTATACACAGACACACATACAAATAGACTTAAATTTACAGAAAAGATAATTCTGAAAGGAGTAGAGAGGCAGGTCTGAAATAAAATCATCGTGTGTAGAAAAACCACGGAAATGCTAAATTTTCTGTTTTTTTACGGCATTAAACATGCTTTAACTTTGGGATATTTACTGTGTGTGTGTGTATCACTGTGCGTATAAATTCATTGCGTTTCCGACATTGCTCATGGAAAATATTCAGTTTCTTTCCTTTCCTGGCATGACAACGAGGCCTCCTGCCGTCAACGGCAGACAGTGAAATATGAATATTGGAAGGATAAAATAGTAGCACACAACACAGGTTTACATATTACTGTGGAGTATAGAGTAACAAATTGTGGTAATTCTTCGAAATCGTAATGAAGCGAATCTGTTGATATTATGTTGCGAATGATACATTTCTCCGTAAATTGAGATTTACTTCATAACGAGAGAGATTTTTTAAAATCAATTTTAGCGTGAACTCGCAAATTGTAATACATAACGAAGTGGAATATTTTTTTGTTTTTTCTTTGTTTTTATTTGGGACAAAGGTACAGTAGTACGGCGATTTAACGAAACTCATTGTTATCAGTCCTGTTAAAGTGAATTGTTCCTTATACTCAGTACTAAGTTAGAAAGGTAAAGCGTACTCCATTTTATTCAAAACTCAAAGTATATGCCGTAGTTTTAATAATATGAACTTTTTATATGAGCAAACTCGACCATAGGTGTGGTTTCCGGGCCTAGTCGGCTACATAACTTTTGGAACTAGGATTCCAAAATAGTTTTCGGTAAGGTCGGCTAACTTTTGCGAGCCAACGAAACTAAATTTTTTATATAAGATAAAAAGTGTTCTATATAAATCTATCATATTCGGATAAAAACGGAAATTAATATAATATCTTTATATATCTTTATCAGCGATGAAAAATATGACAGTCATCGATCATAAAAACCGCAATTCATCGACCAAAAAATGTAAGTCATCGACCAAAAAATGCCTGTCAGCGACCAACAAAAAAATAAAAAATGCAAATTATCGACCAAAAAATACCAGTCATCGACCAAAAACAAAAAAGAAAAAAGTCATAGAACATAAAAAAAGAAAGTCGTCTATCAAAAAAAAAAATTAATTCATCGACCAAAAAATTCAATTCATCGCCCAAAAAATAGAAGCTATCGACACAAAGTGCAAGTCATCGACAAAAACGAAAGTCAACGTCCAAAAAAATTAAAATCACCGACCAAAAAATGCAAGTCAACGACTACAAAAAAAGATTAAAATCATCGACCAAAAATATGCAAGTCAGTCTACCATAAAACATAAAATTCACCGACGAAAAAAATTCAAGGTATCGACTATAAAAAAATGTAAGTCATCGACCAAAAATATATATAGATCATCACCAAAAATATATATACTCCAGTCTTGAGTAACGACCGACCGTAAGGGAATCTTTATGGGAATCCTTGATCAAATAGCTAACCAACCCACAGATGTTCCCATCTGATCCAACAATGAGTTGTGTAGTTCCATATGTAACTACGAGAGTGATATTTAATGCGAGGATTAGCGTTGAAAAGACAAAATCAAGGAAGCCCTGGGATTAATTGGAGGCACGAGAACAGTATAAGCGCCCGGAATAATGTATTACGGAAGGTCAAAAGCCGATAAATGAGCTGTTAAGGCTAATTAAGTAAGTTAGTAACTTGCTACAGGAATAAGTTAAGAAATTGTGCATTTCAGGAACAAAATGCACTGATTGCAGTTGCGTATATACTATTTTATATAGTTGGACAATTCTGATAACATTGGACATCGAAGGTACTGAATATGTCTGGAAAAACTGTATCAAGAAATAATGAAAAGTCATTTGAAATTTTTGTGACCCACTGTCTTGCGCAGTCCGAATAAACTGCTTTTGGAGTTTGCAAAACCTTCTTTAAATCACTTGATAAAGTTCAGTTAACAATACAGGAGTTTTACAATGTTAAAATTGCAAAACTAGCCGAGGAACTGCTAAAGATGAAATTAATTTTCAATGGAAAAAATTTCAATTAAAAAATTTGCTTAAAAACGTGACTAAAGGTGTTTCATGTTAATATGTTGTATTTAGGAATTGAAGTACATTTTCTCTTACGTCTTTCTTTTCTTAACTTTCCATATTTTTTGATTCAAATCGTGTATAAAATGTATCATTCCTTTGCCTACAGTTACTGGGAAACCTTATATGTACGAGTATGTAGTCCTTAATACTGTATGCCATGAAATGTTTTCCCACAAAAGCCTTTACTTTAGTAGCAATCTCCTGTTGCTTTACAATTTGCAAGAAATGTTGTAAATTATGGACCATAATAACCTACTGTGATATATTACTACACCTACCTTGCCTTTTACCCCGCTGCTAACAATATTAATTGTACGAGTCTATTTCGTATGCATGAATGAAAGCCTAGAAAATTATGTACAAGTACTCTAACGTACACATGTAAAGAAACCAGAAAATGTTTCACATCAACTTTAACATGAGTGTAGTTGGTGGGCAACTGTAAAAATAAAACAAAAAAACTTAAATACGAGAAAAGAAAATTGTCAACTGAAAACTACACATTGTGTTGAAGGATTTTGTTGTCGTTTGGTTTTTTCTCTTCAACTGATGCTGGTGGTACTTTCCGGTGACACACTGCAACGTAAATTATTACAGGAAACAAGAGAATTGTTAACCGCCAAAGAAATGTGAAGGAAAAAGCACAAAAAAACGCTTCAAAAAAAATGGCAACAATTTTAAAGAAGTTCTCGCCGAAATAAAGTCTATTAAAGGGAAACCGAAAAAAATTTCGAATTGTTTTCGAAACTTTAAGTAGAAAGTTGGAAGAAAAAAGAAAATAAACTCTTGCGTAAGAATACTTAAAAGTATCCACGAATATAAAGACAAAAAAGAAAAGAAAAGAAAATATCGACGAAAGATTTATACCTTGAAACTTTTCTCCTCTAACGTTGTAGTTATTGTTGTTGTTCTTGGTAAGTGGAAAAAAAGAATATAAAAATAGAAACAAAAACAAAAATAAAAATGAAAAGTTTTAAATAAATAAATTATTTTCAATAAATTTAAATATTAAAGTAAGGCTTAGAGAGAGAAGAGGAATACAATGTGCTTCAGTATGAGGTTACCAGAGTTCAATGCAGAAAAGGTTATTCCCAGTCATTAATTATTTTTATGTAATCGCATGTTTTTTAATCAAATTTTCTAAATTATTTAGTATTTGTTTGTTTGTATGTTTTTTTTATTTATTTATGCTCGCATGTGCTAATGTAAATACATGTTAAAGCCTCATGTTATTTATGATGATATTAACACCAATACTTACTTATAATATGTGTGTCTGTTCATGTATGTGTTCATGTATGTATTTGTATGTATTTGTATATAAATTATCATTATTGTAATCATTTGTAATGGTGTTTGTAAGATGTACGAATTTTATTTCTATATCTACAGCGTTTAACTAATGCCCGGAGCTACTTTCAATAGTAATGTAGTGTCAGTCTGGTAAGGAGCTTGTTCTTGTCTTATTGGGGCATATAAAAATGTGACTTTCTTAACAAATTATTCCATACACAAAATGAATTTTATTTCTAAACATATTTGTTGTGATCTTCAAGACCTTTTATTATGTTTATATTGGCTTCATATGTCCATTACTCTTAGACATTAGTGGCGTAATGGCCAATTGATATACAGCGGCCTTTGCTTCTGATAAATTACTTTTACTATCTCTAAGAAACATATTGTTACGTTTTTACCTTTTAAAAATGTTTAAAATATGAGCTCATTGATTGCAAATAAAATGAAAATAATTCTGTGTTTAGTTTTTAAATAAAATTCTTTATTATTCGCACAATTCTGTGTATACAACAACAATTGCTTCGTTTGTTAGTCCTCTGTTTATTCCCGTTGCATATACAATAACAATTACTAGACAATTTTTCCACAGATCTTTGTAACGGAGATGTTCAAACCACGATTATTTTCTTCAAACACACGGTGTCTTCACACAAGACTGACTGAACTTTTACTAACTCAGTAGCCTGCTTTGCCTTGCATTTTATATGGCAGGGTAAACAGTCTGATGAATGTTCTTGATGGCGAATGTTCGTGGCTTCGCCTTCTCGAGATCTCTATAAATGTAAACATCTTTGTTTCATTATTGTTGTTTGTATATTTTGTTTACATTTACTCTTGTAGTGTTTGTTGTTGTATTTTTGTTTACTTGTTTAACATTTTTTATGCTGGTGTTTGTTGTTGTATTTTTGTTTATAATTTTAATGTTGAACGAGGTAAAAGCAAAAGATCAGTATCTAGATTTTTCCATTTTCATAACAAAACATGAGAATCAAAACTTCCAACTCAGTTGTGGTATGTGTGGTCTGACATATGCACGATCTCACGTTTATAGTTGAACTCAATACCTCTACGAGCGCCATTATTTACCTATTTTATTCAAAGTTTAAGCAAAAGGAATTTGAATTGATTGTTTTGCCACGTTGTAGCAGCTTATGTACACAATGGGTCATTACAAACCTTCAGTCAGGATTACAATCGAGCTTCTCACACCACTTATGTTTTGTGTGTTAATTTTATAAATGAGTGGCGAGCCCTCCAGTTTAAAGTCGTCTCTGAACGACAGATTTTTCTGAGAAACTATGCTACCCCGTTGAATTTAGTTCCAGTGATTAGGGATTAGGGAATTCATTAGGTGATTTTGTGATCTAAGGAATCGATTAACAGATAGCTCTTAACTATCCCCTCAACAGCACCAGTAAACTCTATGATTTTGGAAAGTGCTTCGCAATGAAACTTTGTAACAAGACTGAATGCAGTAATATGGAAGCTTTATATTCATCGAACTATTTTGTGGTAAAGAACACGAATCAAAAAGCAGAAGTCATTAAACTTAGAATGAAAATATTTGCAGGTATCTTTTAAGCTAAAGCCTATGTCATCGTAAGATGTGTTCAATAGAAATTGGATACATAGATACATACATTCATAATTGGTCATTGCAACCATTTAGTTAGGGTTACGACCTAGCTTTTCACAGCACTCATGTCGTGTGTGTTAATTTTATACAGTTTAAAGTCGACTCCGAACGACAGATTTTTGATCAAATTTTCATGGCAATTTTTATTGTAGTCTCAGAGTTTTTGCCAGAAATCTGCTGAGAGAAGGTCGCCGAAGAAATACTTTTTTATATTTCCTTTTGTTGAAGATGTCTGACCTGGGGCTTGAACCAAGACCTCATGTCTAATAAGCCAACACACTACCTAATAGACTATGACGACTTCTGTAGCAGCTTATAATAGATAATTTCCTTCGAATCCTAACAAGTTACAGAGACTAGCGTGTGATGGCACTACTCCGTTTGACTTAGGTCCAGAGATTAGAGTCGTGGGGGACCTAACGAATCGATTCTCTGACAGCCTTTAACTGTCCCCTGAACAGAACCAATAGACTTTATGATTTTGAGTGGCGCTTCGCAATGAGAATTTGTAACAAAATTGAATTGAGTAATGTGGAAGCTGCATACTCTATTCAAAGAGGAAGTATTTTGTGGGAAACAACACGAATCAAAAACGGATCTTGGAACAGTAGGAGAATTCTTTAAACCCAGTATGAAAATTTTGAGAACATGGGGGAACATCTCGGTATCTTTCAAATTAAAGTATATGCCATCGCTATATGTGCTCAATTCAGCTTGGATGTACAAAAACCAGGTCATAGCAATAATATGTGACACATACAAACTGACCATAAGAGAGGAAGTCGCCAAAGAAATATTCTTTCATATTTCGTTGAAGATGTCTGACCTGGGGTCAGAGGATATACAAAAATTAGAACATAGCAACACTATGTGGCACACAGACTTTCATTCGAGCACTTGGCCCTTATGAGGTTAATTTAAAAACAGTATGGGACTTTCTAAGGAAGCTAAATCAGCTAGGAAGGCAAAATAAGGTTGAAGCGGCGAGCTTTCTTTCTGTTAATGAGGCAAGAATCCTTCTGTGGAGTGGAGCCGGATGTGTGAAAAGGTATGCTCAACGAAAGAAAAGATCGACAGGGGCAAAGACTCTTTTCAAATCAAGTGGGTTTGAGGCAATTGAAACTTTTGTTGGGAAACTGAGAAAAACTCGTTATTTCTAGTTTCATTACTAAAATTGTTGTACCTCGAGTTGGGATATACATACATACATAATTGGCCATTACAACCTTTCAGTCAGAATTGCGACCACGCTCCTCGGACCCTACAGTTTAAAGTCGACTCCGAACGACAGATTTTTTGAGAAACTTTTCATGGCAATTTTATTTACTCTCAGAGTTTTAGCCAGTCGTCAAACTGCTAAAAGGAAGTCGTCAAAGAAATATTCCTTTTTTAAGAGATGTCTGACCTGTGGTTAGAGGACATATATGCAAAGCCTTTGAAGCCTTGGCCCTTAAAAGGTTAAACCGAAGATAGTATTCGACTTTCTGAGGAAGTTCAATTTGCAACGAAGGCAAAATAAGATTGTCTTCCGCTAGATCCCAAATCATGTAAAAATTCTCAGCAATGAGTAAGCAAATGAACTTGCTTAGAGGGAAGCTTCTACGCCGTTGTGAGGCTAGAATCCTTCTGTAGAGTTTGAGTGGATGTTTGAAAAGTTATGCCTAACGAAAGAAAGATCATGAGAGGTGAAGACACTTTTCAAATCAAGTGGGTTTGGGGCAGTAGAAACTTTTGTTGGGAGACTACAATAAGAGAAGATATGAGTCATGTGTCAGATTATTCAAGAATAAACTGAGGTGGGTGTAGGAATTTTTGACAGAGCACTAAAGACTCCGAGTACATTTGTTTAGAATGGGGGTTGTTTCAAGCCAAACATGTAGATTCTGTGGCAATGAGAATGAATCCGCGGACAATTTTCTTGGAACCATTGAGGCATTAATGCATTCCAGAAGGAAACTCCTGTGTGCATATCAGGTATGTCAGGGCAGTAGACTTGGGGAATGCATTACAGGGATATCCTATAAAGTTGAATTGAAGTGCAATAGATCGTATATATGCAGTACTAAAGTACCTTTGCACGACTATAATAATAATAATAATAAACGTATAAAAAAAATTAACCTAAGTTTACTTGACTTCAATCATAATCTTGACGTCATTTTCAAGCTAAACAATCAAATTCCTTTGCATCAATTTGTGTTGCGTTGTTGGTTGTTGAAGGTAAGGGTAGATAGTAATTATCTTTCACAAATTTTCATACTTTTTGATAGGACCTAAGAATTAAAGAGAGCAGTTCCTTTAAATATAAAATAATCTACAAAGTCAGCTTTAATTTATTTCGTAGATACTGACGTAAAAGCCTAATTACCATTCCCTAATAAGACTGCATATACATACGTTTTATACAACCCATTATTAATAGGAATTTTGTCAATGTTCTTTTATTCGTTTTTTTACATTTTATGTTCATACTTTTTTAATCCTCTTTAAAAAAAATACGAACTTTTTTGTTTTAATAGAGTAGCACAGCTCATATTCCTTATATTCCATAAGCTATTTTGGCTTTAAACCATAATTGCCCTCATGTACTCGCTCATACGAATGATTCCACCAAAATTTGGGTTAGACACGGAACAATTTAATGCCGTTTTTTCCTTTTTCTTCCTCTTACTCTTACTCTTACTCGATTTTTTTATGTTATTACTCTTATACATTCGCGTATACATTTGTTCTTATCAGTTGACATTTTATTTTCTCACTCACTCAAGTAATTTTGTGTTCCCCGAAAAACTGCTGTGATGAATCTAAACGAGAAGGGATTGTTTTTGTGCCAAAAAGAACTGCTGAACTTTGACGTTCACATTAACGTTTGGCTGGTTTGGCTGTGTCGTTGTCGTTCTTTTTCTATTTCATGATGTGACTGTCAGTTGACTGAAAAATATACTAATGAGCTGAAAACGATTTGTAAACAGACTTTTCTACTCACACAGATCATATATGAGCAGCACACATATGTATGTACGTACACATGTGGGAGTTTATATAGAGTGTATGCATGTATGTATGTATGTTAGAAAGGAAGGAAATGTGAGATGGGAAAGCCAGCTTTGTAAGTGAAAAAAAGCAGCTTTGCTAACGGAAAGGCATAATGGCTTAAGTGATTTTACAAATATAAATAAAACCATTAACCCAGTTTCTCTCTTTCCGTCTCTCTCTTTCTCTTTTCATTTCATCTAATCGTCTACAAAATATTATCTTCTTATGGCTTTTTTTGGTTTCTTCTACAAAAATAAACTCAAACATACACCGTAAAGCCTCGTTCCATACAAATAGTGGAAATTTTTCTTACTCGTTGGCTTATTTGTCAAATGTTTGCATGAGTGTTTGTTTGTGTAAGTATAACAAAGATTTTCCTATTCATCTATGGTATGCTATATGATATGTTGTTCTTCCTTTTTTTTCTCTTAAATGGATTTTAGTTTGGCTATAAAAATTGTTACAAGTACCCGCCTCTCTTCACTTCATGTATCTTTCCGTGTGTGTGTGTGTGTGCCTTATCAGAAACATTGAGTTCAAGTGTTAATTTAATTGGTATATATATGTGTGTGACAAACAACAATCTCGTAAGAAGATAAAACTCAAAATAAAAGAAACATCACATCCACTCACTGCCTTGGTATGAAGTAGTTTTTAATAGAATTTTTAATGTTTTTTCAGATTTCATTTCATTTCTTTATATTTTTTTTTATTTTGGTTTCGTTTTAAAAAAAATTTCATTTCCATCCAGCGTAACGTTGTAACATGTGTTGTGATAGGAGATAGGAGGTCAGTTTTATTTATTTTGTTAAATGATTCCATTACTTTTGAAATGAAATTCACTATTTGTTTAGCCTCAATTTCGCATACATATATGGCATCATTCGAGTAATGCTAAGCGAGGTGTGTCCAATAAGTAAAGTTATCATTCGTATCTAACAGATGAATATGGTCCAGGTTCTAATTCTACAACTTATAGTAGAACACAAGTAAATCAAAAAAAGTGTTTCTTTTTAGCATTTGTGATAATATTTACTATCAAAAATTTAACCGTTTGACTGCTACGCGGCGCAAAAGCGCTGCGTTCATCTGTTACGAAAATCTTATTTGCGTTGCGAATTTCAGTGTAAAAATTTAGTCAAAAAGCAAAAATAAAATTAAAAGACGAGATATAGGGTCTTCTTTTTATACATAGGTTATTAGAATTTTGTAGATTTTTTTTATTATAATAATTAATTATAGTTTTCGAGCAGTTTTCGAACGTTCTCACCAGAATCGCTTAGCAGTCAAACGGTTAAAATAATAGAAGGTCCACCCAAGTGAACTTAGTCACTTTACCGAAATATTCATACAAATGTACATACATAATTGCTCATTACAGTCCTTCAGTTAGGATTGGACCCTAGCTTCTCACACCACTTATGTTGTGTATGTTAATTTCATACATGAGTGGCGGAACCTACACTTTTACGAACGACAGATTTTATTGAGAAACTTTACATGGCAATTTTATTTGCTCTCAGAGTTTTTGCCAGAAAAAAATGAGAGAAAGTCGCCGAAGAAATACTTTTTGTATTTTATTTTGATGTCTGGCCTGGCGCTCGAACCCTGGCTTTTCGTCGAATAAGCCAACACACTACCTACTATACTAGAATATTCCATCCCCTCCTTTAATACAGTTTGCGATACCTATGGGAACTACTTCGCTGAAGCAGTCCGGGTCCTGTAAACTACCTGCAACGGGGTATAGTGGAACCATAGAACGACATATGTATTTACACTAAGGGTGAACCGATTCGCCGTTTTCCTCATCCAAAAGTTGGACATATTACAGCTGCAGGAAGCCTGATTGAATACCTATCAAGAGGTAAGGAAGTTCCTGAATTCCCTCGCAAGAGTAAGCAAGTGGCGATATCAATCTCCTGCGTTCCGTTCATTTTTCCAAAAATATTAAATCGGAAAGAGTAATCTGTCTCTGTGATATGTAACTAGCTCTTCTGATAAAATGGTTCAAATTATTAGAGCAGTCCAGATCATGGAAGAGTTATTGAAGCATTACAAGGATGGTGTTATCAAGTACTGTATCAGCCTATCCATATCATTACTCTTGCCGGCATATGCGGTACATCGTCCTTTTTTTCAGTCTGATGGGGTATCGATACATGGCAAGATGATGGGATATTTGTACATTTTTCTTTTCAAAAATATAATGAGGATGTACGATTTCGTTGACTTCTTCTGCCTAATAAAACTCACATTAGCTACATCGGCTACCTGTAGGCCGTAATAGTCCGTTTTTTTACAAAAAGTAAAGGCCAGAGTATTATGCATGCGATCATGAATGTAATCGTGTAATCATATTCAGCTATTAATCACTGAAAGTTCTATTCAAGGGGAATATATTTATTGCTCTTCGCGATTAGCACACAAATGCATGACCCCATAGCTGCGGATACGTCAACAATACCCGAATATCTTAAGCATGTCAGTTCGATATGATATCGCCCAAGCTAAACCAGTGAGCAGAAAGAATTGAAAAGACTTGCAATTGGCAATTACAATACTTTAGTCAGGATTACATCCTAGCTCCTCACACCAACCATGTTGTGTGTGTTAATTTTATATATGAGTGGGCGGGACCCACAGTTTAAAGTCGACTCCGAACGACAGATTGTTTGAGAAACTTTACATGGCTATTTTATTTGCTTTCAGAGTTTTTGCCAGAAATCTGCTGAGAGGAAGTCGCCGAAGTAATATTTTTTCATATTTCGTTTTGATGTCTGACCTTGGGTTTGAACCGTGGCCTTACGTCTAATAAGCCAACACACTACCTATTCGGCTACGGCGACTTCATACATGCTAAAGAATGCAATGCTTTATTCGAGGATCCTATTTGCTACGAGCAATTGCCAACTATTCTGTTGAAATCTGTTAAATCTCTTTTGATATGACGTTGCGATATCTATAAAGGCGTATATGTATGATGTAACAACATGTATATCAGAGGTCAGCAATGAGTATTCAAAACGATGAGAAGATTCGAATCATACTTATAATTTCTGATACTTATACGCATTCATACTTATTTTAATGTCATACTCATACTACTCATATTCAGGGTTTGAAATGCTCATGGCACTCATACTTAACAATACGCATGTTGTTATTGATTTCGACTCTCCCTGACTCATCGTATACACGAATCACAAAATAATTATGATTCGCGTACGAACACTACAATACTCACAGGAAGGTTGTGTGTTTGCTCTGCTTGCTGTCTTTGTTTTTCTTGTGTATGTGTCTCTCTTCTCTCTTTGTAAATGCAACAACTAAGCCTGTAAATTTTGACGAATGATTCGAATCACTCGAATCATGTATAAGTATTATAAGTATTTTTCTAAATTTGTGAATCTGAATGAGTAGGCGTATGAATCAAACATCTTTCGAATGTTATGAGTTTGACGTCAATGTTGTACTCATACTCTTTGCAACTTGTACTTATAAATCAACGTTGTAGTGAGTACGAATGAATCAGTGTAGTTGGATTTCAATACTGTTGACTCACTCATACTCAAAATTGCATGAGTACTTATGAGTAGCGAAAAAGCGATTCATTACTGATCTCTGATGTACATATATAGCATATCGTTACGAAAATAAAAAATCTAGACACTGGTGTTTTGCTTTTACATCGCTTAACATTAAAATTATAAACAAAAGCTACAAAAACCAAAACAATGAACTTGTTTACATGATAGACAAGTAAACAAAAATATACCAACAAACACTAGTTTAAAAAACGGTAAACAATTAAACAAAAATGCAACAACAAACACTATATGAATAAATAGAAACAACGATGTTTACATTTATAGATATTTCGAGAAGCCGAAGAAAAAGCCTTCAGAAACATTCATCAAACTGTTTACGTTGCCATATAAAAGGCAAGGCAAAGCAGGCGAGTAATTGAGTGAAATTCAGTCAATCTTGTATGAAGACGCGGTGCATTCGAAAACAGTAATCGTGGTTTGAAGATCTTCGTTACAAAGATCTGTCGAATAATTGTCCAGTAATTGTTTTCGTTTATGCTAAAAGTGTAAACAGAGGAATAACAAAGAAATGCAATTGTTGTTGTTTACATCAAGTTGTGAACAGTGGCATATAGAATTGTGCGAATAGTAAAGGATTTTAATTAAAACTTAATACAAATTTATTTTTATTTTATTTGTAATCTACGACCTTATATTTTAAAACGTTTTTAAAAGGTAAAAACGTAATAACTTTAAAAGCCAAGAACCTTCTTTGTATTATTATGATTATTGTCATGAGGAGTTGCCATAGTACTATGACCATACGATCCCCCAACTTTATAGAATAAAATGCCCGCTCCAAGCCTGTTACCCTGACTAACTTCAGGATTCTAGACAGTGTCAGATAATCTTCAGAATACTGCAAGATGTCAATAATAATAATTCCTCGCCTATGACTTGATATGCACCCAGTTATTTCCTTCTGAGATGTACTAATGCCAACCAGGTTGTAAAAATGTGTTCTGATCATTCATTCTCATCGTCACAGAGATGATCATGTTGGGCTTGAAATAATCCACATTTTGAATAATTGTACTCTGAAGCCTGTCGCCGTCGTCTAGTAGGCAGTGTATTGGCTTATTAGACGTAAAGCCACGGGTTAAACCCCATGTCAGATTTCTCAAACAAAATGAAATATGAAAAAATATTTCTGCGGGGACTTCCTCTCAGCAGATTTCTGTCAAAACTGTCAAAGAGTAAATAAAATTGTCATGTAAACTTTCATAAAAGAACAGTCGTTTGAAATCGGCTTTAAACTGTAGGTCCCCCCACTCATGTGTAAAATTAACACACACAATATAAGTGGTGTGAAAAGTTATGTCGTAATCCTGACTAAAGGGTTGTAATTACCAATTATGTGTATGTATGTGAACCTACCTCGCCCTGTCAAAAGACTGGTTACCAAACTCAAGTTATTGCTGGATAGTCCGATGCATGAGTAAGATCTCCTCTTATTTTTCAACAACAATTTTGATTTTAGCACAGCAATAAGGTCCATTGTGATATCACAATTAATATTCAACTCGGAGATCAAACATTTCTTAAACCTGACTCCAGCAGAAATCTTTCTATTGCAGCAATCTTTATATTCAATTGGATACAAGGAAATGAGAGTTTAATAACCTCCACTCTTTATACCAAGGTCAAAACACTTGAAGTGAAAGCTAGGCTTTTCTTCAGATCCATTTTAAACGTTTTGAACGTTGTGTATTTAAGTTTGCAAAAAATATTTCTATTCTCCTCAATACATCTTCAATACACCATCGACTTTATATTGTAATGGAAAGCAAAATTTATTTTTAAATCCTTAATTAACCCAGATTTCTGATTTAGAATATAAAACCAGAAAGTAAATGTCAAACATTAAAGACGGTTTAATTTCTTCTACCTCTCTCTCTCTCTCTCTCTTTAATACAAAGTGGCAAGAAATACAATTTCTTCCTGTCAATTTATCTATTTAAGGATATCTTTTCTTTCTTTTTTTATGGCCACTATCATATGTACTTGTCGAGATACACACACAGAGTGAGTGTGAGTGTTTTTGTAAAAGGAAAAGCAGCATTTGACAAAATTTAAATAAAAAACACATACACATACGCATACAGATATAGATATATGTATGCAAACGGATATAATACTGTGAATAAACATTCACAGAATTCAATACAATTTCTACACACACACGCAGACATATATTCTCAAAGATATGTATTTTGAAATGCATGTTCAAATACAAACGATTTGATATTTTTTTTTGTTTCCTTTGTTGTACTCCCTCTATTTACGCTTTTTAAATTGTTTTTCTATGTGAACTCAAGTGCACCCTCTTTTGAATGCAGGAGATGCACAAACACAAACACATTCGCACATACTTATTTGCAAATATCTCTTTCACTTTAGATAACACAGACTTTCATATGTTGCATATGTATTTACATATGAATTTCTATAATACACTGAGGGAAAAAAGTTTAACTCAACTTAAGTAAAATATGTATTCAAGTTCCTTACTACCCAACAGTCAGAAATTCATAAACGATTCCACAAAATGTTCAAAAGATTCCTTATTTTCTAAGTAGCATTTAAAAGAATTTTTTTTTGTAGTGTAGGACCTGTTAAATACAGTGCTCATAGGATACTTTAAGGACAATAAAAAAATTCTTCTATTTATTGAAAGGTTTTTCCTTAAATTCCTGGTTGTAGGTAAGGAATTTTATTTAAAATTCATTTCTCACTATGATTTGCATGCGTCTATAGTTAGGTGTCCACACCCTGTTGACTTTGAGCTCTTGAGCTTATACGCGCGGTGTCCATCTAATATAACTTTTCAAATTTAAAACAAAATATATACAAACTTTGCTCTGTGTTTGCACAAAACAAAGTTGAATAAACTGTACACAGTCGTTGTTTCGATAGAAATTGTTTTTAATTTTCATTTCACTTCTCGATTGTTTTTTACTTTTTTCTTCTTCGTTTAATTTTGCTTTTTAGAAAAAATTTTACCATCACCAATGTCACTTCTGTTTTTAATGCCTGAAAATAGTTGCAAACTTTAAATGGAATTTTGTTTATGAAGTCAAAATAAGTACAAATATACCGCGTCTATTGTGTTTTAGTACACCAACAAAAGCTCAACCGCATCTATCTCAACAAAGAAAGCCACATAATTCTTTGGAAACGTTTGATATTGCTACGAAAATGAAGCATCTAGATAGTGGTGTTTTGCTTTTACATCGCATAACATTAAAATTATAAACAAAGAAATATAACAACAAACACCAGCATAAAAAAATGGTAAACAAGTAAACAAAAATACAAAAACAAACACTACAAGAATAAATGTAAACAATGATGTTTAAATTTTTAGAGATTTCGGGAAGACAATGTCATGAATATTCGCCTTCAAGAACATTCATCAGACCGTTTACTCTGCCATGTAAAAGGCAAAGCAAAGCAGGCGAGTGAGTTAGTGAAGTTCAGTCAATCTTGTGTGAAGACGCGATGCGTTTGAAGAGAGTAATTGTGTTTTGAAGATCTCCATTACAAAGATCTGTCGAACAATTGTCTAGTAATGGTTATTGTTTATGCAAAGGGAATAAACAGAGGAATAACAATGAAAAGCAATTGTTGTTGTTTACATCAAGTTCTGAATAGTGGCACACAGAATTGTGCGAACAATAAAGAATTTCAATTAAAACTAAACCATGTTGTCCATGATATGTTCAGAATACATAGTAGTTTCGAAAGAATTCTAACAGGCACTCAAGGAAATTATTGTTTGTCAATAGCGTAGTATAGGGAATATACTGTTTGATTACAAATCCAATTGGTTTCTTGCGAAAAATTTTCGTATTAAAAAAATAAATAAATAATCAAATCTCAGTAATCAGTAATATTTAAGCTGCATAATCGTTTGCAAGAAAGGCTATAGGAATTCAGATGGCTTTTGAACAAATTGGGAACAGGAGCAGGAGTTTTTGACCCACAATGAAATTATTAATGCTCATGGAGAAACTCACGGGTATCTTTCTATGCCATCGAAAGTGCTACATAATTCAACTAGGATAGAAATCAGGGAGGATAGGACATAGCAATATTACAGCATTGGCGCTATTCGAGCACTCGGCTGTTATGATGTTAAATAGAAGATAGCACGGGATTAGAAAAGCTGAATCGACAATTTATGGGTAAAATAACGTTACCTAGGTTGTGGGGAGATCCTTGGTATTGAGCACGCAGAAGAGGTTGCAAGAAGGGGAGTTTCCTTCTGTAGTGGAAGCGGAAGTTTTGGAAAGTCTATTTAATGAAAGATAAGATAGAGAGGGTTAATGCACATAATTGGTCATAGCTAGCTTCGTAGACTACCCACGTTGTATGTGTTAATTTTATTTATGAATGGCGAACATTACAATTTAATGTAGACTCCAAACGGCAGATTTTTGAGAAAATTTTCATCTCAATTTTCATTTATTTACGCGCAGAATTTTTGCATGAAGACTGGTGAGAGGAAATCCCCAAACAGATATTTTTATTTTTTTCCCCAATTTCTGAGCTCAAGTTTGAACCGCGGGCTCACAGCTAATAAGCCAACACACTACCTGCTAGACTACAGAGAGGTAAAGGCTCTCCTCAAACTAATTGGGTTTAGAAGTCGCCGTAGTCTAGTAGCTAATGTGTTGGCTTATTAGACGGAAAGCAAGGGTTCGAGCCCCAAGCCAGGCATCAAGACAAAATACAAAAAGTATTTCTTTGGCGACTTCATCTCAGCAGATTTCTGTCAAAAAATCTAAGAGTAAATTAAAATTGCCATGGAAAAGTTTCTGAAAAATGTATATGTATATGTATAAAATTAACACACATAACATAAGTGGTGTGAGAAACTAGGACGTTGTACAATGGGTCAATTCGACCTCCGGGTACTGTACTTGTCTTAATTGACAAGTACACGTCCTCTAACCTAACCTAACCTAACCTAAGTGGACTTGAGGAAATTAAAAACTTTCTGTTGGGAAATTACAACAAAAGGGGATTCAGGGCCAACCTGAGGTTGCTAATCAGGCTTTTGACAAGGCACCGTAGACTCAGAGTACTACTTACTTACTTACTTAATTGGCCATAACAACCCGTTTAACGGATTTCGTCCTGCTGAAACACATCCTTCCAGGCGCCTCCGCTTCTTACGCGCCTACGCCAGTTGGTCGCACCAATCGATGACAGGGCTTCCTCGATTTGGTCCTTCCAACGGATACAAGGTCGTCATCTTCGCCGACTTCCGCAGATTCCCGCATTAAATACCCAGACTCAGAGTACACTTACGCAATATAGGAGTTGCTCCGAGCACAACATTTTAATTCAATGTGGCTGATCGGAACACATTCTTGGAACCTATATGTTACTCAGGAAGAAATATCTGAATGTATATGAAGTGCTAGACAGGAAATTGCCACACAGTGTTGATCCGTAAATGTATAACGAGGGCACTTATTTCACTCCATTGGATGTATCATTCTGCATTTTTTTTTTAATATTTTGTTATATACCTGTGACACTTGGAAGTTACATATAAATAGGGCAAGTCTTTATAAATCCAAGACTTCTAATGGGCCGCCAAATAACTTTTTTTTTTTGATAAAGCTTTAAAAAAAAAACTGCTGAATATTTTCTCAAATTTCTTTTTTTATTTAAAAGTACAATCCTTCCGGTTAATAATGGAAAATAATTTCATTCAAATAGCTGCCTCGGCTGGCCATGCAGTAGCCTACACGATCGGTCCAATTTTTAAGCACATTATCGTTGTTTGCAGCTGTATTTCGCAAATGTCTTCACGAATATTGTCCTTTAAAGCGTCAATTGGCTCCGGCTTGTCGGTGTAACACTTATCTTTGACGGTACCCCACAAATAATATTCCAACGGTGTCAAATCGTAGCTCCGAGGTGGCCAAACGACATCAGATCTGCGGCTGATAATGCGATCTTGAATAACAGGGCGCAAAACATCGAGTGTACCTTCGGCTGTGTGGCACGTAGCGCAGTCCTGTTGAAACCAAATGTTGCCAATATCCTCCTCTTCAATTTTGGTGAACAAAAATTCGTTCAACATGGCCCGATAACGATCGCCATTGACTGTAACGGCCACTCCTTGCTCATTTTTGAAGAAGAATGGCCTCTGGACCAAAATCCGCACCAAACGGTGACTCGTTTTGGGTGCGGCGGCTTTTCAATGTATGCGTGCGGGTTTTCTGTGCCCCAATTTTGCGACAATTTTGCTTGTTTACATACCCGCCAAGATCAAAATGAGCTTCATCTGAAAAGATGATTTTTTTTGCCAAAAACGGCATCTTCTTGTGTAGGCTACTGCATGGCTAGCCGAGTCAGCCATTTGAATGAAATTATATTCCATTATTAACCGGAAGGATTGTACTTTCAAATAAAAAAAGAAATTTGAGAAAATATTCAGTAGTTTTTTTTTAAAGCATTTTCAAAGAAAAGAAGTTATTTGGCGGACCCTTTACCTGTGACAATTGGAAGCTACATAGAAATAATGCAAGTCTTTATAAATCCTGGATTTTTTTGTACGTTGAATATATTCTCCTACTGAACAGGAATCAGTTTAAGTTGAAATCCTTGATAATCAAATTTTCTTTCCCATGATATCATTTCATATTTTGGGCATTTGTATTAATCTGCAGTAATTCCCATTACATTGCTAACCAATTGCCTTAAAATTGAAAAATTGCTTGGAATTTTTGCAAACAATTGTATACAAAATATTTAACCACACACACACACACAGCATTTAATAAAGATCTCTTGTTAAATTTTTTATATTTCGGGCACATCACAAGATTAGAACAATTATGTGTTTTGGTCTTATCATTGCCTAACGGCTCTATACCAACTGTTACGAAATAAAACACAAGACACTAGGCCTACTACAAAGTTTGTATGGGTATGTTTACCAAAATATCAAACGGCAACCCATGTATACAATGGTTTGGTTTGAAAAAGAATTCGTTTTTGGAAAAACCAAATGACCTTAACATGGCAAACAAAATTTCTATTTTTCTTTAACAGTTTAGTTTAGTTTTCCTTGTCTTATGGGCAGCAAACCTAAACAAAACGAGCAAACTTTCTCTCTTGTAATCATGTCTTAATTATAACAGTTGATTTATGGGCCTAAAAGGATCCCCAAAATGTTACAAACAAACAAACAAAAAAAGATGTCACATGCGAATTCCATACATCTTTGAGCCTCCCACTCTGTGTACAATATATAGAGAGAGATATGCCACATAACAAGAACCAAAGAAGACATGTGGCAAGTATTAGTCAAATAAGTATGGTGGTATCAGGGAGAGCCAAGGATAAGAACCCACATAGCAATAACTGGACATAAACCCCAGGCATTATATCCCACTGTGTGGCAAAATATCAAAGAAAATCTGTTTTTTGTCAGGCAATAAATTTTACAAATTAAAAACTGAAAGCAAGAAAAGGTTCTCAAAACAGTTGGCATGACTTGTAGAAAATAAAACATCGAATGACAACAACAACAACAACAACAACAAAATAATAAAAAGGAAAACTTTAATTTGAATTTTATCACAAATTGAACAAACAATACTTGCTTAAATCTTTTTTTTTCAATTTAAAATTTCCTTTTTTTTCAATATAAAACAAAATTCTAACAACAGCAACAACAACATGTGCAAAACATATTCTATTTGTCAAATTTTGGTTCTACGAAGATTTCAAACACGATGCCTCAGACCATAGACCAGTTGTTTCTCCCATATCAGCAGCATGAACAATTTAAATTTGTTTGCAGCAAAAGGAACCACTTGTGAGTTGTATTTTTTAAAACGAGAGGAAGACTAGAAAACTAGAAAATTTTATATGGAAAACAAACTAAAAAGAAAGTAGAAAAAACGAAAAGAAAGAAAAAAAAACTCAAGTGAAATAACAAAGTTAATTTATGCTAAAAACTACAAACACATTCATGAATGTATGTAGTTTGCCCACAGTGCCGCACCTTCGCATAAAGGCATGTATGAATATTTCGGTTTACCAAATTGATTTACATTAGAGTCATAGAAACATACATATTGTTACGTTTCTACATTTTAAAAGCGTTTAAAATATGAGCTCGTGGATTGCAAATAAAATAAAAATTAAATTTGTGTTTAGTTTTAATTAAAATTCTTTATTATTCGCACACTTCTTTAGGCCACTGCTCACAACTTGATGCACACAACAACAATTGCTTTTCTTTTTATACTTCCTTTTGTACCCTTTGCATAAACAATAACAATTACTAGACAATTATTCGACAGATCTTTGTAACGGAGATCTTCTTCCACGATTACTCTCTTAAAGCGCACCGCGTGGTCACACAAGACTAGCTGAACTTCACTAATTACAGTCGCCTGCTTTGCCTTGCCTTTTATACCGGAGAGTAAACAGTCTGATGAATGTTCTTGAAGGCAAATGTTCATGACTTCGCCTTCTCGAAATCTCTATAAATGTAAACAACGATGTAAACAACGATGTTTGCATTTATTCTTGTAGTGTTGTTTGTGTATTTTTGTTTACTATTTCTTTTTTATGCTGGTGCTTGTTGTTATATTAAGCATTGTTTTGTTTTTGTAGCTTTTGTTTATAATTTTAATGTTAAGTTATGTGGAAGCAAAACACCAGTGTGTAGATTTTTCGTTTTCGGAACAATATTCATTAAGCCACATAAAGTCTCAGAAAGAAAAGAATTTTTCTGCAAATGTTGTAAACAAGTAGAAGAGAATACCAAGAGCATACCAATATACCAATACCAAACAGCACCTCAATATAAAATCTGGTGTAGAGAATACATACAAAGCATCTCAACGAACTTTTAGAGTTTCGAAAAACTGCATCTTGTTTAAAATATTTGGAAAGCCTTGATGCTGATACAAAGTCAAACTGTTCATTGTAGTGCGCTATTGGCAAATTTTAAGCCTAATTTATGAAAATATCGTATGTGGTCGGTAAGGAATTAACGCTGAGAAAGCAATTCTGTATGTTGGAAGCTAAAAAGCATTTTTAGGCAAACTTGATCCTGATGCAAATGATCTGCCATGACCATGATGCAAGTTTTGAGAATTTCAGAGAACTTTTGCTCGATTCAATCCCAAGAAAGTACTTGAACTTGATAAATTCAACAAAAAGATGTTTACGAAGATGGTCCATATAGCCAAGAGGATTCCTTTCCTAGCTCCTACCACACCATAATAGAGGAAAACTGTTTAGTTAGAATGACACATAAGCAAAAATAATATAAAAGCGGTGACTTAAAGGCATTTGAGTTTGTTACTACCATAGTAAAAAGTTTTTCAAAACCTATTGATTTCGAAAATAAAGCCAAAAATTAAATGCAATCAGATGTATGCGAGACTATCACTTTGGGTTCAGAAGAAAACTTATCGCCATTGACTGAAGCCACAGATGGGTGCAAATCATAAGGACGTCTTTCCAGAAGAGATACTTCCACCCTGCAAAGAATGGGTAGTAGTTAGGTAAGTTGGATTGGTAGCTTTGATACCAAAGCTCACTTGAGCACGCATAGGTAAGGCGCAAAGGTCTGATTTATAAGCTGAAATTAGAATTTCCAAACCATTGGAAAAGTATACAGTCGGCCACAAATTTATAGTTATTGCAATCAATTTTCTAAGTCCTTCTCTAGCGATCGTTGTACAAAGGATAGTATATTGTGCTGTCATGCCCACTTTTCTGCCTTTGCTAATGACAATGTTTTATTACGCACGCATAAAAGACCTTCCGAGGCATTTCAGCACCATTAGCAACATATTTTTCAGCTGAAGAAATGATTAAGGCACTGCAGAATTAAAGCGAGTGAAAAACTGTGTTCACATTAGCAACTAATATACGACGGTATATATGTCCCTCCGTTCGGTTAAATAATCAAGTTTTGCCTCAACAGTTGTTCTTAAAATATCTTAGAGTTTACATTGATCGCCACCTGATTAAGAAATTTCAGAAGCAAAATTATGTCGAGACAAATTAAAACTTTTTGAAATTCATTCACTAATTGGCAGGAACTCACGGTCCAAGTGAGTTTGCATACTTCTACTGTTCACTCTGAAAACCGTGTTATGCTACTCAATGGTGGGGAATTGTCTCTATGTTGTCCACAGGTAAAATTTTAATGCGATACGACAAGATAAAGTGGATTGTGCATTGATCAGAACAGAGATTCAAAATAGTAAGCAAAATACTTGAAAAAGCTGTTTTTGTACCCGATTGTCCTGGCTTGTGATGTCTTGGACTAACGCGGTAACATTTGTCTCAAAAAGAGGGAGACGTCGCTCCCATTTCTTTACAATTTCGTTAAAAGCTTTGAATTTTAAAAAAGGCTTCAAGTACAAACATTTGTGTCACGGCTAAAAGATATTTCTCACAACCATTCTTTATTTCTTAAAGTTTTTCGTCAGTTGTTACGGATCTAAGCAGATCAAAAGAGCAATTTTGTGAAAAATTTTAATTTTTTTAAATTTTCTGAAGACTTGAATTATTTTCAGTGTGATAATTCGCTTTTTACCTAAAATTCGATGCAAATGTTTAGATTCAGCATTTTTCTGTAAAACCCAGTTAGTCGGAGACACCATGTCTCTGTCACTAAGAGACGAAACTTTCAAAATTTTAAATATTTTCGCTATTTCTTTCCTTAGACCTCAAACAACCTTTAAACAACTAGTTGCCACTGTTGTTGAGCTGTTGTGTTTCCATCAACATTGTATAAAATATGTACCACACACAGCAAACTCATGTGAATTTTGCAGGCACAATTACATGTTGAAACAAATTTATGCAAGTGATTTTGTTTTGTTCCTTTCATCCCCCCTAACCCGATGTTTGTGTATTTTTTTTCATTCTATGCATTATTTTGTTGCACAAACTAAACATGCTGGCATGCAACACATAGACTTGTAAACCAAAACATGCATGTAGACAATCTCGGCATGATAGGATATTTATATACAACGGTTTTACATGCATATGGGCAATTCCGTAGCATAAAAGGTAATGCCATCAGGTTAACAATTCAAAAGGCATTGGAAATATTCTTTAATTTCACAAGTTTAGGGAATTGATGGATTACAACGATTCACAGAGATTTGACTTAAGGGGACTAAGAGATATTATTAGAGGCCGGAACACCCGTATACACAGTCAAGCTTGCTAACTGTTCTACCGGTAATGTCAGCCTCACAGATCTAATTGCAAAATTGCCTCAACATTCCACAATTTCCCAAATTTCAGATCGAGAAACTGTATTGCTTGGTTATCAAAATTTTTAGAAGCATTCGCCTTGATTTGAGTATGAAAACCAAATATGAATGCCACTCTCCCACTAAACAAAAATCTGTGGCCCAAAAAAATGTATTGCGCACCCAAGGTTTTAATAGAATGCATATGTATTTCATAAAATGTCTCACACATACACACCCATTGCTTTAATAGAATATTTTGAGAGTGTTTGCACAAAACAAAACATAATGTTTCCTTTGTGTTCAGAATAAAATTTAAAGATAACACTCTCGCATTACCATAAAACCAAAATTGAATTCGTAACTCAAAATTTTGAAAAGTGCCCCATAGAACATGAGATTTTCTACAATAGTTTTATGTATGACAACAATACGTATGAGTAACAATTTTAATATGACAACACAATGTATAATTGAATTGAATATTAAGTATACGCCCACAGGTGTAGATTCCGTAAAAATTTTAAATTAAAATATGTAACAAAATGGATTATATTTTCAAATGAAATTGAAATCTTCATTCAGTGTAATTAAAATAATTCATTTGGGATAATTATTTTCCTTTTGGATTCTTTATTATATCACGATTAACAAATTTTCTATAGAAAATGCAAGTTATCGTCAAATGTATGTTATCGACAAATTTATTCTCGGAAATTAATAGAAATTGTAACGGATAATTAAAATTTGTTAATTCTCTGCCCTAAGAGTAACTGGATATATGCACACTGACCGCCAAAAGTGAGTAAACACTACTGAAATAATACTGCTTTGGGCATATTATTGTCTGGGGGTGATTTTAAGAAGTTTTCTTTTTAATTATATTGGCATGATGCAATGCAATCTAAGATTATGGACTGGATTATATGATGTTGCCGCCGTTATTTAGTTGATATTCTGTTGGTTTATGAAGAAATCCAGAGACAGCGTAGTTAGTGCACACGTACACTGGTATTCATTTCTTTTAAGATAAATGTGATTTCGTGACTGTTTACTGTAAAACAAAGCAAATTTTAGCACTCGGACAAATTACGGACAATACTGACTCATTTCCTATCCTTAGTATCACCTCCTTTATTATTTTAAGAATGTTAATGATACTTTGGAAGTTGCCATTGTCTAGTGAGTAGTGTTTTGGCTTATTAGACGTAATACCTCGGTTCAAACTCCAGGTCAGACATCAAAACGAAAAATATGGAAAAATATTTCTTCGGCGACTTCCTCTCAGCAGATTTCTGGCAAAAACTCTGAAAGTAAAAAAAAATTGCCATGGAAAGTTTCTCAAAAAAAATCAAATCTGTAGTTCGGAGTCGACTTTAAACTCTAGGTTCCACCACTCATGTATAAATTAACGCACACAACATCAGTGATGTGAGAAACTAGGTCGTAACACTAACTAAAGGGTTGTAATAACCAATTATGTATATATGTAATGATACTCCACAGCAGTTTCTTATACTCAAAACCTATTTTACCTAAGGTCTTAGTAAAGTGTCTGCTGGAACTTCAGAACATTATGTTGTTATTTGTTCAGACTGTTTTGTCAAATCACCTTGGACGGATATGTAATTCAACAACACGAGAAAATAATAATTTTCGTGGAAAAATTATGCTCAGCTTACTGATGAGGCTTATTTCTTGAAGTATAGATACGGAAACAAAGAATATTTAACAATTTGAACACTTTACATGACAATTTACATCCAAAAGTGTTCAATGCATTACAAAAAAGTTACTGTTTTGTCTGGATTTGGGGTTGGTAGTGCCAATGGGGCGATATTCCTTTGGGAACGATATTGGCCAGGAGAGCATTGCCCGTAACGAGCACTACATAGGTCGATGATCATATATACTTACATACTTTTAATTTATAATTATATTCCATCAGTCATAATCGCTACCTAGTTACTCACATCACCTATGTTTTGAGTCTTAATTTTATACATGAGTACAGTCGTTTAAAGTCTACAGTTTAAAGTCGACTCCGAACGACAGATTTCGTTGAGAAACTTTTCATCTCAATTTTATTTTACTCTCGTAGTTTTTGCCAGAAACCTGTTAAAGAAATATTTTTCATATTTCGATCGAGATGTCAGAAAATAAGTCCCTAATCACCAACTTCTTTCGACCTGAATTGGATTACCTAGATACCAATGATATGAGAAGATTTTCTTAACAGTCGTAGATGTTCAGATTGTGTCCGCAAAACACTGCAATTAAGATATTTTTTGCAAACAGAGATATCAAATTGTACCATTAGCTAATATCGCCCTTGTCACTATATGGGCTGTATAGCAGGTTTGCGCGGGAAAAAGCACAATTTTCGTAGAATTCCCGATTCAGTTTGATGTTGAAAGCAGAATATTTTTTTTTATTATTATTATAAGTATTAAAAATACTTTAAATTTTCAAATTAAACAGAATTATTACAAAACACTAAATAATACAAAATTAATACATTTTCGTTTAAAAATATTTTCATTTAATTCATTTTTAATATTTGTTGGTAATAAATTGTATAGCTGTAGTCCTTTATAAAACAACGTTTTCTGCATCGTATTCCTCAGCATATAAGGTTGGCTTTCTCCCACATATTTAAACTGCTCGCATTGGTATTTAGGCGCGTCACCATTCTTCATTTTCTTAACAAACATTAAGGCTTTAAACTGTAATCTTTGTTTTATATTCATCCATTTCAGATCATGGACCATTGTATTTATATGCGTATACCGATCGCATTTTAATATTACCCTCATAGCTCTATTTTGAAATTTCTGCATTCTTGTAAGTTGAATTGCGGTGCTGCATGTATACAATATAGTGGAACCGTATTCAAAGTGCGGTTTAATTATGGTGGTATAAATAGTTACTGCTGTAGATTTTGAAATTCTCTTTCTAATTCTCTTCAGGAAGCCTATTTTCTTGCCAATTTTCTTACATGCATAATCGATGTGTTCGTTTAAGTTTAGTTTTCTGTCAATTATAAAACTTAGGTATTTTATATGCTCAACCTTTTCTATTACAGAATCATTTATTTTAAATACTTCGTCAGAGTTCATGTTTATTTCCATTATTTCTGTTTTGTTCTCATTTAATTTCAATTTATTCATTTTAAGCCATTCAGTTATTTTCTGAACGTCGTATTTCATGTTATCCTGGCATTCCCTATCGCTATTTGTCACCGTATATATAAGAGTGTCATCAGCGTACAATACAACTTTGCATCTTTCCAATACTTTTGGCATATCATTTATATATAATATAAACAATAAAGCACCTAATATTGAACCTTGCGGTACTCCGAAATTATTAATCGCTTCCTCAGACACAGTATTATTCAATTTTGTTGTTTGCGTTCTGTTTTCAAGGTATGACTTGAACCATTCTAATTCAATTTCTCTTATTCCATACATATAAAATTTCCCTAGCATGAAATCTCTGTCAATAGTCTATGACACAGTATGACACAAAAAAAAACTGTAAACCAGCAAGAATTGATAAGAATATCCGACCGAATAGGTTGTGATTGAGACTAGAAACTTTATTCTGCTTTACTATACCAAGCAAGTAATTGTAATAACTACGCTAGTTTCCGTTTAAAATTCGCATTTGCAGTGTAATATCAAAATGTATAAATATACAGCGAGAAGTCGCCTCAGTAGAGTAGTTAGTGCGTCGCCGTATTAGACGTGAGGTCTCGGTTCAAACCCCAGGTCAGGCATCTCAAACAAAACAAAAATATGAAAAATATATATACGGCAACTGGCTCTCAGCAGATTTCGAGCAAAAACTCTGAGAGTAAAATCAAATTGCCACGTAAAGTTGCTTAAAAATTCGTGGTTCGGAATCGAATTTAAAACGTTTGGTCCCAGCACGCATGTATAAAATTTAACACACACAAAATAAGTGGTGTGAAAAGCTAAGTCATAATCTTGACTGAAGGCTGACTGATGACCAATTATGTATTTATGTATGTATATATAAATATTCTGGGGTTGTGTACTCTCTCCTGTTTAAGTCCTCACTGAATGTATTCGTATGTATATACAAAGAATAATTTTGCTGTCAATGAAAGAAAACTAAAATTTAATTTGAATCACAGAATCACACAAAATCTAAAATGAAAAATAAAATAAAAAAACCAGTTCCAGGGAAAATATTTTTCCTTTCTTTTTTTTATTGACATTTCATTACCCCGGCATCATCTAGAGGATTTATTAAAATGTCATCATCAACTAGAAAGAGATAGAGAAAGAGAAAGAGATAGAGAAAGGAGAGATCAGCCTTGGTGGCGATGAAAGAGAAAACTACTCTCGTAAATCATCATGAAAGTGTATGAAAATTATAAATGATTGAATGAATGAGACTGACTGGAGAACCACTGAGTATATAAATGAATGAACTGGTGAGTGATTCGGTGACTGAGTGACGACTGCATGAATGCCTGAATTAATGAATACAACAGAGTTACAGTTACGGTTACAAAGTATTAGGAAGGAAATGTGCAACTAAAGATATAGAGCGAGAGAGACTTAAATCAGTTCATTTATGAATGAAAATGAAAATGAATGGCTGGCAATAAATAAAAATACGTTCACAACAGCAAATTTTCTTTTATTGGCAGTAGCAACAGGAAGGAAGAACCAAAAACCAAAGACCAAAAAAGAAAAAAATTTTTTTTGCAACATTATCACGTTTTTCTATTACTTTCCTGTTACCATTTTCATTTGAAGCATTAAACATTAAATTGCTAAAAACGTTAATGATGAGGATGACGATGACGGTGGCGATAATGATGAGGATGGTGGTTGGCGGTTGTGATGGTTACATTGACGTTGAAAGTGGTAATGACTATGCGGTTGCGTTGGCTTAAATGTTGGCTGATGCTGATAATAATCATGCTGATGATTATGAGTGTTTCTGTCTACATTACAAAAAAGGTAATTTAGTTTTCATGGGTATGGGTATCGATAAGGGTATGTAGTCACACGTTTATGTGTTCATTTGGCCTCAATTCAAAACCGACCATTAAATGTTGGTCATTGTTATATGAACGGCGTTTTCCTATATTGTTTTGTTACGCTTCAATAGGTAGCCAAAGTGTATGAAATTCCAGAAAAATATAAATAATGTTAGAATATACAGTGAAGGGTAAAAATATAGCATTAGTTTCATATGTAATGTTACTTTAAAAATCATCAAATGCGTTCTCGACTTCTTCGACTTCTGAGGGGCAGGACTCTCAGAGAGTCAAGATGAAAAAGTGCCTGTAAGTTTAATGAATCTAGTTATCGATACGACATCATGTAGTAATAACCCCTTAAGACAATTCGTAGTCATCGTAATCTAATTAGTGTGGCTGTTGATTTATTAAGCGAGAGCATTTGGAACAAAATTGAATGTGAACAAATACGTCTTTCGGCGTCTGCCTTGCAGCAATCTTTGGGCAAAACCTCTGAAATTTAAATGAAATTCTCAAGAAAATTCTTAAATCTGTCGTGCGCAGTCAACAAAAAATGAAAGTTCCGCCACTCATGTGAGAAACTACATTGCAGTCATGACACATGCAGACTCAGACGATAATTATGTACGTCGAGTCAGAGACAGACATTAAGGCCATCGCATACGTGACCTCTCTGCATAATGCTATGACTCATTAGAATAGGTACAGTAACTGAGACGTTGCTACAATCCAATTTGAGAACATGATTACCATCCTTCCTATCTAATATAGGTTAAATAAGTCTAGAAATTAAACAAGATTCTCCCACGGGGCAAGATTTATCAGCAGCCAACAAATTGCTTTTTGAATAATGGGCAGTCCACTGAAGGACTCTATGTCGACTATAGCAAGTTCAAAAAGCCTTTAGCCATTTAAAAAATGTGTAACGATCGCCAACTCAATCGCGCAGTATGAAATTAAATTCTTTGAATCCAACATTATGTTTTTTATGACCCATGGGATGCACGTTTTATATGTATTGCCGGGTTTTGTGACCAGATGTTTGGGATGAATTTTAAATATATTTTAGCCAAATACAGTACACCATACTCTGATCATTTAAACAACAAACAGTAATTAGTCGTATAATAAATATTAGGTGCACATGCATCTAAGAAACAACCAGAATAGCCCGGAAAGGTAAATTTTTGGTACGAGACCATTCCTTTTAGGAATAAAGATTAAACAATGAAATACATACATACATATTATGGTCATTACAACTCTTCAGTAAGGATTACAACCAAGATTCTCATTGCACTTATGTTGTGTGTTGTTTTTATACAAGAGTGGCTGGACCTACAGTTTAAAGTCGACTTATATTTTTGAGAATATGCCAATTTTTATGCCAATTTTTATTTACTCTTAGAGTTTTTGCCAGAAGTCTGCTGAGAGGCAGTCGCCGTAGAAATATTTTCTCATATTTTGTTTTGTTGCAGAAGTCTGACCTGGGATTTGACTTGAGGCCTCATGTCTAATAAGCCAACACACTACCTACTAGCCTACATCGAATTAAGGAATCAAATCTGTTGTTATAAATAATTTCAATTGGTTTATGTAGAATAGAGAGTCCTAAGTTATGAATTTGGCGATTACTTGAAAGAAGGATTACCTTTCTCGGTGAGGGTACTCCCTTTATAAACGTGGAGAAGCAGGTGCTACCGTAAATTATGGGTTTGAAAGGGGCTCGATATAAATTTTTTCCCGAAGATATATATAAGGTTAATCAGGTGATGGTTGGAAACTGACAATACACCGGCAGATCATAGAAATCCGTGTACAGAATGTGTACTATACCGTTCAAGATGTTAATAAAGGGTCCGCCAAATAACTTTTTTTTTTTGAAAATGCTTAAAAAAAACTACCGAATATTTTCTCAAATTTCCTTTTTTTATTTGAAAGTACAATCCTTCCGGTTAATAATGGAAAATAATTTCATTCAAATGGCTGCCTCGGCTGGCCATGCAGTAGCCTACACCATAAGATGCCGATTTTGGCAAAAAAAACCCATCTTTTCAGATGAAGCTCCTTTTCATCTGGGCGGGTATGTAAACAAGCAAAATTGTCGCATTTGGGGCACAGAAAACCCGCACGCATACATTGAAAAGCCGCCGCACCCAAAATGAGTCACCGTTTGGTGCGGATTTTGGTCCAGAGGCATAATTGGGCCATTTTTCTTCGAAAATGAGCAAGGAGTTGCCGTTACAGTCAATGGCGAGTGTTATCGGGCCATGTTGAACGAATTTTTGTTTTAGCAACATTTGGTTTCAACAGGACGGCGCTACCTGCCACACAGCCGAAGCTACACTCGATGTTTTGCGCCCTATTTTTGAAGATCGCATTATCAGCCGCAGTGCTGATGTCGTTTGGCCACCTCGGAGCTGCGATTTGGCACTGTTGGACTATTATTTGTCTCCGACAAGCCAGAGACAATTGACGCTTTAAAGGGCAATATTCGTGAAGCCATTGGTGATATACAGCTGCACACAATCGATAATGTGCTTAAAAACTGGAACATGGCCAGCCGAGGCAGCCATTTGAATGAAATTATTTTCCATTATTAACCGGAAGGATTTTACTTTCAAATAAAAAAAAGAAATTTGAGAAAATATTCGGTAGTTTTTTAAAGCATTTTAAAAAAAAAAAGATATTTGGTGGACCCTTTATTTTAAACAGTCTTTGCTAAAAGAATTTAAGTTACAAACATTAAACAAAATATTAACATAATCGTTTATAATATTTTTTTTTCAATTCCATATTTTATATTTTATCCTCTAACGTTGCTATTATTTTCTCCATCGCTGTTCCTGTAGTTTATTCATATGACTATAAAATTGTATGTATTCTTCTTTGCTTTTAGCATAAAATATTTTATATCTGGTATCTCTTTTATGTTCGATGTTACCAACAACAACAAAAATAAACAAAAAAAATATGCGCTTGACAAAGAAAACATGAATAGAAAATATTTTTATTAGTTTTCTTTACTTATTTTCTTCTTTTTTTAAATTTTATGCAGAATATATAAATAAATAAAAATAAAAAAAAATATAAAAACAACACAACTGAATCAATATCAGTATACTGCTGCTGCAAACACACACATATTCGCTCTCCTGCACTCTCTCTCTCTCTCTCTCTCTCGTTCTCTGTATTCAGCTTTAGTCTATTTCATCCATTTATTACTTGCTATGTATTTTCAAAGTTCAATTTTTAAACACATTCCGCATTCTTTTCTGTTTTTTTTCTCACTTTTCTATGCTGCTGCAAGTAAAGGGTGAGCCCTCGCTACGATGGCTTTCATTCAATAAAACCAGCCCTTCTGAGGAATATTTGCTGCAATAATAACAGAAAACCCTTCAATATCATGCCCCTGAATGCACAACCCTTTTCCCTGGCAATGTAAACATGAAAGTAAATGCATAAAATATATGTAAACATATAGATATGTATGTATGCATGCATGAGGGGGAGTATTGTTTAGTATCGTAAATCGCCATGTGCCTCAGTATGATGCTGTTGCTGTTATCACTTCCATTACACTGAACGAAATAAAATAAAAAATTTTGAACAACTTTTTAGAATCCCTTCTTTGAATATATAGAACACACACACACCCATATGTATATATATTTAAACACAACGCATAGTAATGTACTTACACATAAACAGTTATAAATATAAAGGAATCATAACAATAAACTATGTGTTGCATACACAAAGGCGTAGTTAGCAAACTCACAGAGAGAGAGAGAAAGAGAGCATTTAATTAAATATTACACATTAAATGTATGTACGTATGCGTGTTGTGGAAAGGAAATAAAGGAAATTAAAGTAATATTCTTTAAATAAAGAATATAAACGTTTAGCGAAAAAAAATCCGAAAGAATTGGCAATCTTTAAAACTTGTAGGGGAGTTCAATTGTTTTGAGATCATATGATTTACTAATCATTGGTAAGATTCGGGAAACGCGTACTTAGGCTCTTATGGTAGTAATAAATTGTTTTTAATGTTAACGTTATTGAAATATGTTCAGCTAACTAAAACTTACAACTAAAACGACAGATAAAAACAGACGTGAGGTCTCGGTCCAAACTCCAGATCAGACATCTCAAATAAAACGAAATTTTGAAAAAATATTCCTTCGGCGACTGCCTCTCAGAACATTTCTAGCAAAACCTCTGAGAGTTAATAAAAATTGCCATGAAAAGTTTCTCAAAAATTTGTCGTTCGGAATCGTTTTAAAACTGTAGGTCCCACCACTCATGTATAAAATTAACACACACAACATAAGTGTGTGTTACCTCCGGGTACATTACTTGTCTTAACTGACAAGTACACGTCCTCTAACCTAACCTAACCTAACCTTCATTATAGAAAAAGTACGTTTTTTAGTCGGACTATTCGTATGTGGAACTCAATTCCTGCAGAGGTCTTTCCTGATACTTATGGTATAAAAATATACAAGCCTAGCGTCCATAAAGGCGGTTCTCTCTTTCCTTCTTCCCATAACATACTTTCATAGTTCCAAACACAATGCCATCGATCCCATGAGTGTTGGTGGTACGAAACAAAATAACAGCCTTTGTTCTTCCGATAGTAAATCTTTAAAAATTGTCTGCAATGACAAGTGATAAATTATTCTCAACTACGAGGTTATTTAGGAGTTTTAAGTTTTTGGCTTTTAAGGGGTTAAAAGGGAATAAAATACAGAAAATTCATCACAGGTATTCGAAAGTAATTTAAAAATATAATACCTAAAGTTGATTAAAGTGGCTTTTGATGTACTAAAGTTAGGAATATGACGTAAATCTTTAATTTCTAAAAATCGTCAAAATAAGGGCATAAAACGTCACATCGTCAAAATGATATTTTTAGAGCCCAAAATCGTCAAAATGACGATAAATCGTCAAATCTGGCAGCTATGGTTGTAATGACCAATTATGTTATGTATGTAGGGATTTTCATGGATGAATCCATACTGTCAATGAGTGCCTGGAATTTATGTTTGTATCAGGGGAAGAGACACGAAGTATAGGTTACAAGATAGCGGGTGATAATTTTCTATAAACCGAATAGTTTTTGCGGCTTTAAATAAGCCAAGGGATTACCGATTATAGGATGTAGGCATTTAAATCCCTTTGGATAAGTAATCTTCGTAAAATTCATAAAAGTAGCAGGTGTTTACCTGACATCCATATTGAATAGAAGAACTCTATTCATGAGATAGTGAAACATTTCTACCATTAATTGAGAATTTGGGCACGTGGACAATTTGCAACATCTTGCCTTGAAAGGTTTCCCATTACAATGATCAAACGATTGGTTGCTCTTTTCTCTGATATAGATTTGGGTGTGTGATATAGATTTGTCGAATGTAAGAAGAAATCACTGGAGTCTAGTAGGCAGTGTATAAGATATGTATGTCCATTAACACAGCCGTTGTTGATTCAATCCATTGGCTATCTACGATTTAATCTCAGTTAAAACTGTGGTTCGGCTGTAACCATTCCTCATAGCCGTATTGATGGTTGGCAAGCGGCAAGTGGATCTAACAATGGTAACAATAGAGGGAACAATAGAATGCTGCAATTGTGATTGGTTTATTTGCTACAAAATGAGGATAACACATGCAAAAGTTGCATCTTTCATCAAAACTACAGAGAATCTGAAATATTTTTAAGCAAAAAAAAAAAAAAAAAAATCTGGCAACACCATCCATTATATTATTGATGAGTGTTGAAAAGCACATACATACATAATTGGTCATGGCAACCCTTTAGTCAGGATTACGACCTAGTTTCTCACACCACATATGTTGTGTGTGCTAATTTTATATATGAGTGGCGGGACCTACAGTTTAAAGTCGACTCCGAACGACAGATTTTTGAGAAACTTTTCATGGCAATATTTTATTTTCGATGTTACGCTCATGGAAATTTATTTATTTGACTAAACTAATGTACACATACACCACCGTCTGTTTATTGACTTGCATGCATTAGTCTATCTGTAGTCCCTAAATGTCAGAATGGAAAACAAAAATTTTGAATAAAATTTCGAACAGAAAATAAAAATCAAACTCCTGACAATTTATGCACACACAGACACTATAAATCTGTATCGCATACAGATAAGTGTTAAAATTTTATTGCCATGTGAAATTATTTCATTTTAAAAAAATAATAAAGAGGAGCGACATGGTTTTGCATTCGCTACTACTGCTAGTGCATAGAAAATATGCTTAAGAAGGAATCCTTAAGAAATCTATAAGACCTTATGAGTGCATTTCCTTTTTTTTGCTGATGAATTTAAATAACGAACGTGTAGACGGCATTTGGCTTACGTGACATCAAGTCCAATGAAATCACTGCCATAGTTTGAATAGCAAGACTTAAGGTGGCAAGAGATTTACTTAAGATAAATAGTAGAGAATATAGTGATTAGATTAATTGGATTGATAATTCGATATTCGTGCAATATTACGAGCATAAAATATTCTTTTAAATCTTTGGTTTGGTCTTTAAAAATTTATTGGAAATTTTAAATTTATTTTGCTTTTGAAATTTTCTCAAAAATTTGTCAAAAAAAACGATTCATTTCCATTCAAGCCAAAGTAACATACAAAGTAAATAAAAAATATTGAAAAACTATGGACAAATTGCAAAGCCAAGCCAGCCAGTAATACATATGAAAACGATTTCTATGGTAATAAACAACCCACCAACCAACCCACCAGCCAACCAACCAACCTCATTGCCACACGTGTCTCAAACCCTAACATACATATACACACATATAGAAAGACTTGATTGCATATGTATATTTGCACATACATTTGAATTAGTTATCCTTTAAGTAAACCTCACAGTTTGAGGACAGGGAAGGGGTGTGCATACAACAAAAATGTATAAAAAGAGTATGGAATAGAGAGTATGAGAGTTCAATAGTGAATGGATATCGTAGAGAAATAGAATTGCAAGTGCATTTAATAGCAGCAATAAATTTCAAAATCTCTGTTTCATAGTTTTCAAATATTTTATTTGCAATATTTTATTTCATTTTCATGTGTTTATATTTCGTTTTCTATTTCTCAGTTTTTCTATTTTTTTCTCATATTTTTTTTTGTTTTGCTATGTGATTTCATTTCAGAGCTGTTACTATGGGTTTCAATTACGTAGAGATGGAGTGCAATTTGAAATTTTAATTTAAAAATTAAAATTTTAATTTAAAATTGCAAAAATAAACTCTTTGTGCAATAGAAAAATAATGGGAAGGACAGCCAACTAGTAAATGTTTTCATTAAAAGTGGTTATATAGTTTAAAAATGCCACATACATTGACAGAAAACTAATGAAAAATAGAAGGATTTCAGAGGGCTTAGTAGTTGTTCTCAATTTTATAAACGCACTGCTGTTTTGAAGCTCTAAGTATTTGCCTTAATCATGACACATGACGCATGATGTGATTATGTTTTTTGTTAACAGGTTTTTTTTAAGGATTTGGACAACAAAGAAAAGAGATTTACATATGTTCTCGATTTAATCTGTGTCATGTACTTCTTTTTAACCATCTGACCACTACATATAGGGGAAGTATACCCAATAAATAATTATAAGACGACAAGAATTATATTTCAGTAAAATCCGCCCAAAAGGGGTTATAAAGGGTCTGCCAAATAACTATTGAATATTTTCTCAAATTTCTTTTTTTATATGAAAGTACAATCCTTCCGGTTAATAATGGAAAATAATTTCATTCAAATGGCTGCCTCGGCTGGCTATGCAGTAGGTTACACGATCGGTCCAATTTTTAAGCACATTATCGATTGTGTGCAGCTGTATTTCACCAATGGCTTCACGAATATTGTCCTTTAAAGAGTCAATTGTCTCTGGCTTGTCGGCGTAACATTTATCTTTGACGGCACCCCACAAATAACAGTCCAACGGTGTCAAATCGCAGCTCCGAGTTGGCCAAACGACATATGCTCTGTGGCTGATAATGCGATCTCCAAAAACAGGGCGCAAAACATCGAGTGTAGCTTCGGCTGTGTGGCACATAGCGCCTTCCTGTTGAAACCAAATGTTGCCAATATCCTCCTCTTCAATTTTTGTGAACAAAAATTCGTTCAACATGGCTCGATAACGATCGCCATTGACTGTAACGGTCACTCCTTGCTCACTTTCGAAGAAAAATGGCCCAATTGTGCCTCTGGACCAAAATCCGCACCAAACAGTGACTCGTTTTGGGTGCGTCGGCTTTTCAATGTATGCGTGCGGCTTTTCTGCGTCTCAAATGCGACAAATTTGCTTGTTTACATACCCGCCAAGATCAAAATGAGCTTCATCTGAAAAGATGATTTTCTTTTTGCCAAAGTCGATCGCAGGCCCACTTTGCGAAGCGAAAACGCATTGGATGGTCAATTGGCTTCAACTCCTGAACCAATTGGACTTTGTATGGCGTCATACCAAGCTCTTTATGCAAAATTCGTCTCAATGATGTCTCCGAAATGTTCAATTGTTGAAAATGACGGTGAATTGATGTTGATGGCGCTTCACGCACTCCTTCTGCCAAAGCAGCAATATTCTTGGGTGTACGCACTGTTTTTAGCTTTTCACGCTTTGGTTTATCGATGAGGATGCCAGTTTCTTTCACTTTTTTCACAAGATAACGAACATACGGAGCTGACGGTGCTTCTCTTCTTCCAAAATCCGTACGCAATTTTCGCACACATTCTGCAACATTACCATGATTTTCAAAATAATGTCGCAATATTTCCCAGCGTTGTTCAAGCGTATACACAACCATATTCGTTCAGCGGAAGGATAAAACTAATTATCTGTCAAATCAGACATGAGCTAAGTGTTACCATTCACGAAATAAGTAATAGTTGAAAAAAAAAACGTTAGATGGCGGACCCGATAGTAGGTAGTTTAGCTCTCTGATACTTACTTAAATAATCGGCCGATTATGAGCGATTAACTCTTATTAACATTAACGGATTTTTATATACATACACATACACACATAATTGATCATTACGTCAGTCAAGATTACGACATAGTTTCTCACATGAGTGGCGGGACCTACAGTTTAAGATGGCTCCGAACGACAAATTCTTTTGAGAAACTTTTTCAGGGCAATTTTTATTTAATCTTAGAGGTTTTGCCAGAAATCTGCTCAGAGGACTTCGTCGAAGAAATATTTTTCTTCAAAATTCGTTTTCTTGTAATTGTCTGACCTGGAGTTTGAACCGTGGACTTACGTCTAATAAGCCAACAGACTACCTACTAGACTACAGCGATTTCTTGTTCAGTTCATGTAAATTGGCTGCTAATCTTACAAAATTTAGCACTAAGGCTGCACTACCTACTACCCTAGGACGACTATGTATAACGAATTTTTGCTCCGTTTTAAATGCTAGTATATTATTAGACCTTTAACAAGCCTAGCATCTTTCAAAGGCTTATAAAAGTCATAGTGGTTGCAGAAGCCGAACATTTTCTAATCCAATGGCGAGACGTTCTAATATTATTCTTGTCATTTGGCAAGCTAATGGCAGATGATTTACCCACTGCAGGCTTACTTACTTAATTGGTCATTACAAAACTTTCATCAGGCCTAAGACCTAGCCTCTCACACCACCCATGTTGTGAGTGTTAATTTTATCCACCAACTGTTTTGAAGTCGACTTCAAACGGCTCATTTTTGAGAAACTTTTCAAGGAAATTTTGTTTTACTCTCAGAGTTTTTGCCAAAAGACAGCTGAGAGGAAGTCTTGCCGAAAGAAATACTTTTTTTCATATTTCCTTTTATACGAGATGTCTGATTTATATGTTGAATCAAGGGTTTTTGTCTCGTAAGCCTACTGAACTACGGCAATAGCAAGCAGCTGCAGCCAGCAAGCTGCTCCAGGCAGTAAGCTGCTAATCACAGACTTTGAGTGCATGCTCATGTAATCTGTGTCCCTTTATCTCAGTTGAAACTCACATAGATAACGCGCCTCTCAGTGGGAAGGTAGATGTGATCTGTGCTTGGTGTGAATAATAACTACCGTTGCTTATTCAATCCATATGAAGTTCTTTTCATGAGATTCAATGTTATAGAGGAAGCGATATTAATATCCACTTTCTCTGTCATTGTCCTGAATAGTCCACAGACAGGGAAAGATTCCTGGATAAATACAGGATAATTTTAAGGTGATTAAGGTTTTACTGTATAGATAGAGTAGTTAGTACATGTCCATTACAATTTGGCATGGGTTTGAATCTGAAAGTTTCAAAATATGAGTTCTATTCATATTGTTACGAAAATTAAAACATCGTTTAACATTAACGATTAAACAAACGCTACACATATACACAAATACAACGAACTTGTTCCAAGTAAACCAACAGCATCGGTATGAAAGAAAGCAACAACAAACAACGTAAACAAAATACACAAACAACATTGAAGTAGCGATAGAACTCTCGAGAAGGCGAAGACACGAACATTCTACATCAAGAACGTTCATCAGACTGAATACACGAGCATATAAAAAGGCAATGAAAAGCAGGCTAGAGGCAGGAAGAATTCAGCCAGTCTTGTGTGAAGACACGTTGCGTGCGAAGTAAACAGTCATGGTTTGAAGATCTACCGAAGAGTTGTTAGTGTTTTGGGCGGACAGAAGTGTGAAATAGAATAGTGAATAAGCAATTATTGTTCGATCCGTTAAGTTGTATACGGTAGCACACAAAAGTAGTGCGAACAATAAAGAGTTTAATTGAAACAAAACACAAATTTGGTTTTTACTTCGTTTGCAGTCAACGAACTCATATTCTAAACGTTTTTAAAAAAATCTACATGTATTGTAGATTAAGCTGAGTTATGAATCTTAGAATTTTGATGGCCAGGCAGTGACTTGGTTCCAGGCCATCAGCTCATGAAGCTGTTATTTAAAGGAATCTCAAATTATAATTACTCTGGTCCTTCACTACCGCAATAATGAAATGAAAGAGATATAACGAAATAAGATTAAAAGTTTTCTTTTTAGTCCAGCAGACGTGTCCTTATGCTGCCAATGAAGTTGATTGTTCCTGTAAACGGCAGCATAGTACTTAGTTTATACTGTGCCCTTTAACATATCAGAGAATGTGAGGTCCATACCTTGCGAAACACTCAACTTATCTTCGTCCTTAAATGATAATTACAACCCTTTAGTCAGGACTACAACCTTCTCACACCATCAATGTTGGGAGAGCTAATTTTTTCCATGAGTGCCGAGACATATGTGTAGATTAAAATTGACTCCAAACAAGAGATTTTTGAAAAACTTTTCACATCAATTTTATTTATGCTCAGCATTTTTTGCCAGAACACTGCTAAGAGAAAGGCGCTGAAGAAAAACTTAAAGATCATTTCAATGAGTTTTTCATTTAGAATCAAATCCCTGCATTATATTTACTTTTGCGAGCCATAGTGCTGGGCTAACGCTCATTCGAGCATGAAGCCGTAGTAGTAGAAGATCATTTGAAAAATGATAACAATTAAGTTGTTGACAGCTGAATGCCATTGATATTGCAGATAGAAAAACAAAATTGAAGGTCATTTAAAATAAATGATTTCGATTTCTTTTACTTTTTCATATTTTTTTTGCAACAAAACTTATAAAAAAAAAGAATTGTATTCTGTTGTTTGCTTTGTGCGCTGCCAGCAAGTAAAGTAAATTAAATTTTATTGTGTATGCCATGACAAAGGCAAAAAGTTACAAAAATAACTGCAAAGACACAAAAAAGAAGAAAACAAGTATCAGCTTATTTTGCTTTAAACTCTTTGCTTCTATGCTTTGTATCGTTTCGTTTCGTTTTTTTATTATTTTTTCTTGGGCTTTGTAGCCAGTCATACTATATACCTTACCTAAGGCTATAATACCTTGATCAAGTTGGTATTGTGGTTAACGAAATAAAAAATAAAAGAAAAAAAGCTACTTTTGCTAAGCTGATTATAAAGTCTTTATTTTCACAACTTCATTGTATTACGAATATTTTTTGTTGTTCTTCGTACTCTTTTTTTCTTCTTCTAATTCTTGGGTATAAATTTTCTCTCGTTGGCAAGGAAAACATATGCTTTTTCCCAGCCGTTAAGAGAATATTTGCATGGCGAAAATTTTTTGTAGAAAATTAATTCAGAATTTATTTTTTGGTACGGCATTGTGGGATTTGGTTTTTCTTGGAAATAGGTTTCCATATTAATCATACGCCTGGGATGTTTTCTTTAATTTTTTGCATGAAATTTTTAATGCCACAATATGTGGTAATAAGGGACACACTCTTTTTCTATAATAAGGGTTCTCCTATATGATATTATAATCTAAAAATAATTGCTGTAGGATAAGCAAAGGACAGCCTTGACCGTTTTAAATGAATTAATTTGAATGCGTTACAAATAGTTTGAGATTTTTGCTTATGACTTGCAAAATACAAATTTTCAATTCAAATTCTCCTTTTCCTTTTACTTTATTACAGTTTTTCATTTCATTTCATATCTCCTCCTATGAAATGTTTCAATTAATTTTCTCTCAAATGTTGTGTCATTGCAAAATACGTATGTATATCAGATATTACCAGTCAGCTTATATCAAACGACAGTATTTTTGAGAAAAAAATCCTCTTTATTTTGTATTCATTTCAAATCAACAAAAAATTCCTCTTGATGATTTCATTTACACTTTTGTTGTTCTACTGAAATTTTATTTTCTCTGAACAAACTGAAAACAAGTTTTCGTAAAAAAAAATTCTGGACATTTACTTTACAAATAAATCGTACCTATTCAGTTCTCTTAAATATTGCAGCATAAGTATCAAAAAATAAACACAAATGAACAGTTCAATAGAAGAGGCTTATTCCATGTCATATAAGCAGTTCAACTTCAAGAGAAAAACACATTGTTACGAAAATGAAAAATCTAGATTCTGGTGTTTTGCTGTTACATCGCTTAAAATTAAAATTATAAACAAAAGCCACGAAAACAAAATAATGCAGTAAACAAACCTGTTTACAAATTATCGTACTGTTTAATATAACAACAAACACTAGCGTAAAAAATAGTAAACAAGTAAACAAAAATACAACAACAAACACCAGCATAAAAAAGGTAAACAAGTGAACAGAAATACACAAACAACACTACAATAATAAATGTAAACAACGATGTTTACATTTATTGAGATTTCGGGAAGGCGTTTACCCAGCCATATAAAAGGCAAGGCAAAGCAGGCGACTGCAGTTAGTGAAGTTCAGTCAGTCTTGTGTGAAGACGCGGTGCGTTTAAAGAGAGTAATCATGGTTTGAAGATCTCCGTTACAAAGATCAGTCGAACAATTGTCTAGCAATTGTTATTGTTTATGCAAAGGTTATAAACAGAGGAATAACAAAGAAAAGCAATTGTTGTTGTTTACATCAAGTTGTGAACAGTGGCACACAGAATTGTGCAAATAATGAAGAATTTTAATTAAAAACTAAACACAAATTTATTTTCATTTTATTTGCAATTTACATGCTAATATTATAAACGTTTTTAAAATGTAAAAACGAAACAATATATCTAATATAGCAACTCTTATGTATCAAAGGACTGTATTTTTGGAAAAAAAATCCTCTTTAGTTTGTATTCATTTCAAACCGAAACAAATCCCTCTTGATGATTTCATTTACACTTTTGATGTTCTACTGAAATTTTCTGTGAACAAAACAAATCTTTGTAAAAAAACTGAAATTCTGAAAATTTTGCAGGAAAGCAAATAATAAATAAATCGATACCTTTTAATTCTTTGGAATATTGTAGCACAAGTATAAAAACAGAATACAAATTAACAGTTCAATAGAAAAATCCGTTTTCTTTTAGAAGTTAGGAGGTTTGTTCCACGTCATATATAGGCAATAAGAAATCAGGACAGAAAAACATGATGTGGATAATCAAAACATCTTGGGCTTACCCTACGCAATAGAGTTCCAAAATAATTGTAAAAGAATACCTAAAGGAAGCTTATATAAGGATTAAGTACAGACACAAACTTTACCGGAACTACCTGCAAAAAAGGAACAGGAATTTGTCATATAACACATCTCGTTTTTTCATAACTTTGTGGTTTCTAAACGACAGATTGATTCACTGACAATATTTATTGCCATCAATCTACGTCTCAAAGAAGATAACCCCTAGAGTACTATACACTTCCACACTCTAATGTACGTAGGGAATCGCTGGCACGACGAGAATGTACTCTGGCTACCATCGTGGCGTTAAGAAAACCTTTCGATATTAGATGGAAAACTGAATAGCGAAATTGCTTTTGAAAAGGCCGTCACTATAAAAAAGGTCGTCAGTATAGATATAGAAATAGGAAATTCACAGATTTACAGTACCTCTCTGGTGATAAAAGGATTGCTAATGATCTCGATAGAAATCAGATCTTGGCAATCGCCAATGTGGCTAACGTTGTTCTTACACAGGAAACTAGTCAGTGAATATTTGTTGCACGAAAATTCTTATAAAGTTATGAACTTTTGAAAACATTGACTACATGACATGAGTCGCAATTAGTTATTAATCTAGACCGGAATCAAAATGAGCGATTGATATAACGTACCTCGTGGTCGGCTCACAGTAGATATTTCAAGACGATTTAAGCTGAACAAAGCTATGAATCCAGATATCTTTTCTAACCTGACATATAAGGCAACCGGGTAATTGCGTCATATTCTTAATGGACGTATCTGTCATAGAGTTTACGCTATGCTGAGCGGATTATTGCAAGAGGTGGTATTTTCTACGAAACATTAATGGCAAGGCGGTTGTAAGCGCACTATGTTCTCCATTGATGACCTTAAAAATGATTTAAAGCTCTGTCAGGTCGGAAAACTGCAGGTGAGCATAATGTGGAATAATGGGCCACCTTGGACTTTGAATGTCTATGGTTCTTGTGAGCACGCCACTTTTCCGTACATGGACTGAAGAAGGCTTCAGTATTTTCAAAACAGCTGAAGTACTTCTTTGACTTCGTTACAGTACAGGGCTTCGCTATACGTAAAGATATGCGAAGCTTTTTAAAGCCTACACATACTGTAGAGGCTTTGTGAAAAGTTTTGAAAGATTAGCAATCAATTTGCATGAGCTGAACTACAAATCAAAGTAGTGTCATTGAAGTGAATCACTAGGAAAGGCATTATAAACACGGAAAAAGCTACTGTGAGCAGCGAAATTTTAATCATACCTAGTTCCAAGGGAAAAAATTGTGTTTCACGGGGTGTGTAATACAGGGCATTTTCAGTAAAGGACATGGGATATTATATACAAATGCTATCAAAGAAATAAAATTACCGCCTCACGCTTCGTTATCTTCTGACAGTTTAAGAGTACATATGGCACTATCACAAGTATCTAAGTGACCAGCATCATTCCGATGATTCTACGTTCAGATACCTATTGTAATCCAAATACCCTACAGGAAAATTAGCACGTTGTATCGTGCGCTTGGAATGCTACGATTGTAGCATTACGTATGTATGTAAAAGAGTCGTAAAATACAATAACACAGATCCTCGTGTAAGTAACGTGGCAGCATCCAGGCAATTTTGAGTTGTTTATATGGATTTAGTGGATTATTTGCGAGAGGCAAACATACATACATAACTGGTCATGTCAACCATTCAGTCAGGATTACGACCTAGCTTCTCACACCACTTATGTTGTGTATGTTAATTGTATACATGAGTGGCGGGACCTACAGTTTAAAGTCGATTCCGAACGACAAATTTTTGAGAAACCTTTAATGGCAAATTTTTATTCACTTTTAGAGTTTTTGCCAGAAATCTGCTGGAAGGCAGTTGCCGAATAAATATTTTTTGTATTTTGTTTTGATGTCTGGCCTGGGGCTCGAATCCTGGCTTTACGTATAATAAGCCAACACACCACCTACTAGACTACGGCGACTACAAGGCATTCAAGCATAAAACTATAACGAAAAAAGAGCTTCAACTGATCACAGTCCACAGCTTCTGAATATGATATTTAGACTACTTAGGAATGTAAAGTGTGTCCAATATCCAAAGAAGCATATTTATCATGGCTCCACAGTATTTTCTATTTAATTGAGGAATTTTTGCAAAAAGACGCTTAAAAGTACTTAAAAAGGCAAAATAATTTTTTTTAAACTGGAATAGTTTGTATGGAAATTTGATTAATAATGAATATAAATGAATTAATGAATGAATATTAGATTCATGTGACATCATAGTAAAAAAAATTTATCAATTATATTATGTTGTACAGTCACAGAAAAAAGTCTTCATACACCCGTTGTATGTAGGCTTTTTTCCCTTTAATTTTTTTATTTTTTTCCTGATAATTTCTAGGCTATATTTTTTTATATTCGATTTTGTCTTCAAACATTTCTAATTGTAGCTCCCTTAAAGGACGCTATGACACCTCTTTTAATTTGAAAAAATTCGCTTGGACTGTATGTCCGCTTTTTTGACTGTATACTATATAAGTAGTTGTAATTCAAATAACATGGACGTATGAGTAATATAAGGGCATTGTTTTCTGTGTATGAAACCGTATATCCTGAGGCGTATGATTTATTTTTAATAACATTCTCAAAGAAAAAAAAATAAACAAAACTAAACACAAACACAAACACAACAAAAACAATTTATTCTAAAATATTAATGACATTTGAGGCGCAAAAAAAATAATAAAACACTCATGCATATTAATGACAAGCAAACACTCGAATTTTATTTTTAATTTTTAAAACGTACACAAGCAAGCAAAAACTGACATTTCCGTTGAATTTTTTCGCATCTTTTTTATTTTCATTGCTTTTTTTCATGTGATGTTTTTGCGTTTGTGTTTGTTTTTGTTAAACAAATTTTAGGGTGAATGCATGTAACACACAAGGCCAGTGCATATAAATTTTAAACAAAAACCAAAAAAAAATTACACTTTCCATTTGGTTTTGCGTTTGTTTGTTTGTAAATGGCGAGGAAAAATAAAGTGTTTTAAGGAAAATTGAAAAACAAAGGAAAACTCAATTCAATGTTAAGCGAACTAAAGAAAGAATAACATTTGGAGCAACCATGCAACCAACAAGACTATTAAAGTGTGAAATAAGTTCAAAATTACTTCTATAAAGGCTAATACCCTACATTAAGCACATTTCTAAAACTGGTTTTTAAACCTCATGCCTATCCCCTCAACTATGCATATATAAAAACGAAAACATACTGCCTTGCAAAGCCGTTGTTGCAGTACAATTTTCTTGCAGCTTGGCATTCTTAGTTTTTTTCCTCTTCCTTTATCTTTATTTATTTTATTTTCGACATCCTTAACTGAAGAAAAAAACACGCAAAAAGAAGAAAGGAATACAAACAGAATAAAAAGCGCTACAAACGACCACCACAATTGTTACAAAAAATACCCAGAAAAATACGAGAGAAATTAAAGCGGATGTGCATCTATTTTACGTTTCTGCCTTAAATTTTATTCATTCTTTTTTCACAAGTAAACTGGGTCAACAACTGGCATGTGGTTGTTTTGTAGTTGTTGTTAGAATCGTTGTATTAGAATCGAGATAGAAAACTATACGTATCCATGGTAAGTATATTCATACCAGCTAAGCAAATGCTCAAATCTTTTTTAATGCATTTAAAAAAAAACACAAAATTTTAATAAAAGAAGAAGGGAAGTTCCTTCCCCCTGTATTTGCGTATTAAAGAGAGTAACCGCCGAATTGCAAATTGTTTGAGGACAACTTCCGCAAGAATTTAAAGAATGGAAACTTATGAACGGGAATTTATGCGTCCTTCTTAAAGCCAACTTTAAGCCAAATTTTATGACTATTTGTGGCACGCGTTGTGTGCAACAGTAAAATTTATTTTTGAAGCTGGGCTGCAGTTGAAACATTATTTTAAACAGAGATTATTAAAGTTTATCAGGCAACGCGAACATAATCTAAATCAATTCAAAAAGGGGGGGGAAGAAAACCTACAAAATAACTACAGTTTGACCTTTGGTGGTCCACAACTTCTAGAAAAGATTGGATATTTTCGATATAATTGATAAGAAAAATATTTAAGAAGAATATTGTTAAGAAGAATATTGAAGTCGCCGTAGTCTAGTAGGTAGTGTGTTGGCTTATTAGACGTAAAGCCAGGGTTCGAGCCCCAGGCCAGACATCAAAGACTAAATACAAAAAGTATTTCTTCGGCGACTTCCTCTCAGCAGATTTCTGGCAAAAACTCTACAAGTGAATAAAAATTTGCCATAAAAAGTTTCTCAAAAATATGTCGTTCGGAGTCGACTTTAAACTGTAGATCCCACCACTCATGTATAAAATTAACACACACAACATAAGTGATGCGAGAAACTAGGTCGTAATCTTGACTGAAGGGTTGTAATGACCAATTATGTATGTATTGTTACGAATATGAAGAATTTAGATGCTGATGTTTTTCTTTTACAACACTTAGCATTAAACTGATGATGTAAACAAAAATACAACAACAAACACAACAAGAATGAATGTAAACAAAATACACAAACAATAATAATGAAACAACAGTGTTTCGAAAAGGCTTCGCCACGAACATTCGCCTTCAAAAACATTCATCAGACTGTTTACTCTCCCATATAAAAGGCAAGGCAAAGCAGGGACTGCAGTTAGTGAAATTCAGTCAGTCTTGTATGAACACGCAGTGTGTTTGAAGAGAGTAATCGTGGTTTGAAGATCTCCGTAACAAATATCTGTCGAACAATTGTCTAGTAATTGTTATTGTTTATACAAAGGGTATAAACAGAGGAATATAAAAAGAAGAGCAATTGTCGTTGTTTACATCAAGTTGTGAACAGTGGCACACAGAATTGTGCGAATAATAAAGAATTTTAATTAAAACTAAACACAATTTTATTTTCATTTTAATTGCAATCCACGAGCTCATATTTTAAACGTTTTTAAAAAGTTTTTAAGGTAAAAAATATTTACAAACTTTCTTATACCCACGAGGCTTTCAGAGCACTGTGTTCTACAATAACGGCCTCTAAGATGGTTTATTTTTACCGTAGATTTCTCGATAAGATATCAGAGCATGACGACATTCACCTCCTGTGGGCACCCGCTCGTAGTGATATTCCAGTAAACTACTACGCGAACGAATGTACCAGATGTAGCAAAGCCACCGAGCTCTCTGGTTAGTGCTCTTTATTGGGATTAAAACCCTTCAGCTTTTAACTGAACACATAACAATGGATTCCCACAATGCCTTCTGAGCAGGTGAGGAGATAGACAAGACAGTGCAGCATATCTGGCCAAGACTGGATGGAGCATGGACAAAAAATCTGCCCAAATTGTAAAGGATCAGCATGGTATTTGAACTCCTTACTGAACATTGTATTATGGGCACTCATGCGGCATATGGTAAATGACTTCTGCATGAGCTGTAGAGGTGAAGAAGAGCAGGAAATTGTTCTTCATCTATTGGGTGTATGTCTAGTATTAGAAACTACTACGCTGGTAATCCCACTGAACACTAGACATACATAATTGGTCATTACAACCCTCAATCAACATTACGACCAAGCTTTTCACTGAACAGTAGGGAATGGAGTTTAAGGGTCCAAAAGACTTCAGCAGAAGGTCTGTATGGTTTCTGGACTAGCGATAATGGACAGCTGTTGTATCATAAAGGGAGTTACATCCCTGAACTGAGTATCTTCCATTCTATTGGATTAACAGCCACTCTTTTTTGGAAGTCGCCGTAGTCTAGTAGATAGAGTGTTGGCTTATTAGACGTAAAAGCCAGGGTTCGAGCCCCAGGCCAGACATCAAGACAAAATACAAAAAGTATTTCTTCGGCGACTCCTCTCACCAGATTTCTGGTAAAAACTCTGAGAGAAAATAAAAATCGCCATGAAAAATTTTCTCAAGAATCTGTCGTTCGGAGTCGACTTTAAAGTGTAGGTCCCCCACCACTCACGTATAAAATTAACACTCACAAGATAAGTGGTGTGAGAGACCAGGACATTGTACAATGGGTCAATTCGACCTTCGGGTACTGTACTTGTCTTGATTGATAAGTACACGTCCTCTAGTCTAACCTAATCCAACCTAACAGCCACTCTTTTAGCTGTCTTCTCTAAAAATGAAAACTGACACGATTAACGATTTTCTTCTTCTTCTGCGGAATATCTACGTTCCCATGGCTCAGACAGAATTACAAAAATTCTTTTACTGACTTGTAAAGAACAAAATATGGCTTTAAGTGCCTAAGTTATGTCACATGCACGCTAGGAGTTTTTGCAATCAGATTTTTAGTAGCTTGTCCTGAAGGAAAGCTAGAAATAGTCGCGAAGCATATTCATTACTGATATGAATTACGTTTTGTAGTCGCCGTAATCTAGTAGGTAGTATGTTGACTTATTAGACATGAGGCCAGGGTTCAAATCCTACCTCAGACATACAGAACAAAACAAGGTATGAAGAAATATTACTTCTGCGACTTCCTCTCATCAGATTTCTGGCAAAAACTCTGAGAGTAAAAGAAAAATTGCCATGAAAAGATTCTCAAAAATCTGTCGTTTTGAATTGACTTTAAACTGTACTTCGTGCCACTTATGTATCAAAATTAACACACACAACATATGTGGTGCGGGAAGCTAGGTCGTAATCCTGACTGAAGGGTTGTAATGATCCACTATGTATGTATGTATGTATGGATATACTTGGGAAATTATTGCTCTGTCTTGTCGACGTAATGTAGTTGGTTGGATTATTAGACAAGAAGTCTAGAATTAAAAGTTCAGGTCTGATATTTAGAAAACAGAGAAAATATTGTTACATAAATCGAAACGACCTAATATCGTTTAACAATAAAAACGATAAACAAAAGCTACCAGCTACACGAACATAATACACACGACACAAATACACACTAAGCATACAATGAACGTGTGGATTATCTAAAGCTGCACACACACATATGTACAACGAACCTGGTTGCGCCTGGTACCCACAACAACATGTATATGACAAAAAGGGATAGACAGCACCAGCAAAGTACACAATCAACAATATACTATCAATAGAAATCTCGAGAAGGCGAGATCACGAACCTTCCACTTCAAGAATGTTCATTAGACTGGTTGTGTCGGACTATAAAAGGGCTGGACAAAGCAGGCAGCAGTCAGTAAGAATTCAGTCAGCCTTGTGTGAAGTTGCGTGTGAACAAAATAAGTCGTGGTTGTAAAGATCCAGTGAATATTTGTGTGAACTAGTAAAGTGAATAAACATATTATAATTGTTGTATCGTTAAGTTGTATACGGTGGCATACAAAAGTAGTGTAAAGAATAAAGAGTTTAACTGATATTAAATTAAACACATTTGTTTTTACTTTGATTGCAATTAACGAACTCATATTTAAACGTTTTTAAAAAGGTAAAAACGTAACAATATTAAAAACTTAAAGATTTCTTTCGCAACCTCGTGCTAACAATATTCCGGAAAAATACCTGAAAATTCAACTCAAATTTGTCGTTGTCAGTCAGCCATAAGTCTAGCTACACATATACTCATACAAGAGTGGTATGAGAAGCTATTAGTGTATCGCAGTGGACTGTAGGATCTCCAAGAAAACTCTTTTGAATTTGTAAATAATCTGTACTATTTATCTTCTGAGACAGTAAAGCCTTAAGAATTCTAATTAGAAATTTTAAAACAGTGATCACCAAAGCTGTAGAAGACATTAAAGGCCAAAGATTATTTTACTTTTTCTTAGAGACACTCAAACACTTCAAATTTCTTCCTTAAAATCATTCGATTTTTTTCCTTTCATTTATTACAATTTCTCTTATGGCATTCATCCCATTTCCTTTGAATTTTTTGTCTGATTTTGTTTTTGTTTTATTCACACTGCTCTCTCTCTCGTTGCTATGATTGTCGTTTCCATTATGTCGTCTCTAAAGTTAGTTGGTTGGCTTTTGTTACTCCGTAATACAGTTTGTTTCGAATTTTTCAGCAAATTTCTGTGTGAAATATTGTTAGTCTTCTCTGCTTATCATTCTTAAAACCATTCTGTGGAAGTAGCAAATCACGATTTTCATTCTACTACTGTTTGTTATGTCGTCTAAAACGTTGCTTGCAACCTACTAAAAGAAAATGGTTGCAACAACGTGAATAACTAACTGTTTGTTGCTTTTGCTTGTTGTTGTTGAAACAACAACAGAACTACAAATACAGTTGCAAGTAACGCTATTGAATTCAGTTTGAAAATAGAATCTCTCACTTCGTAGAATTCAGAAAACAACAACAACGAGAAGGTAAAAAAAAATAGTTTTTGCACTCAAGCCATTTGTCTTAGTTTGAAACAATTGGTGTTTTAAGCACAGTGGACACAGTAGATGTTGAGTATATAAGTTGCACAGCTGTAGAGGTGTTTATAGTGCGAAAAAGCAAAGTACGATGCCGATTTTAATTTTTCAGTGTGTTCATTATTTGGGTTCTTTGACTTAAGGATTTACCCGTAAATGAATGAATTTGCTAGAACAAGTACTGGACTCGTACATGGGGCCACGGTTAGGATAAATTCCAATTCATGGCTACTGTTTCCTGGATAGAAAGGAGAGATTGCACGATTGCTTAATCTTTACATAAGGAAAACAAAATAACTACCCGTTCTCTATTGTTCACTCTTAACTGGTTATATATTACTTGATCTTTATCCTTAAGAGGCATTGGCTAAATGGGAGACATTCCAACAGATAGAAAAAATACATCGTCTTACACGTAATGCGTTAATGTGCAGTAATTGCGCAAAGTAGTGGAGAATTTTTGAAATCCCCATTCTTGGCATTAAAATAAAACTGTATTGGCTTGATACACACCCTTCTTAAAAATGTTCACCTTAACGACCAACACCACCTAACCTAACCTTCGGTATCACTAAACAAGTCCTACCTTCGCTGCAGGTGGTTGGTATGTCGTAGTGTCTTAGTAATGCCCTCTTTGTTGGGTGTATTGATGAAGAATTTTGGCATCTCCGTTCTAATCTGTTTCTAGAGGCCCAGTTGACTGATATGCCCGTTATGTTTAGAATTCTTCTTTGAAAATTCGAACACCATGAACATTTTCGGTTTTTCTCGCATTTGTACCAGTATAATATTGTCTTCAAGAAGAACCTCGGTATGCCACCATACGATCCAATGTACCCCGTTTCAGCTTTATAGAGTATCGCTTTAATTTCTCCTCAAATTGGTTTGACAAACTTCAAGATATTGCCCGACGTCAACAATCACATTTCCCCGCATAGCACACACACCCAGTTGTTTCTTTCCGGGTGTATTAATGCCTCACAGTTTTCAAAAATGTGTTCTGATGATTCATTCCCATGGTCACAAAATCTACATGTTGCACTCGAAACAACCCATACTCTGTATAAGTATACTTTGAGTCTACAGTCACCTGCTAGAAGACATGCGGTTGAAAGTTATTCCTGAATATTAGAACGCACAACTTCCTTAGACAAGTCCATTCTACCTTTGATTGAACCTCATGATAGTCAAACATAGTATTGCTATGTTATGTCTTTTGTACCTCCTATCCAAGTTGAATTGAGCATATTATTCGATGTCATAGAGCTCTGTTTCGAAAATACCCGCATGCGCTCGCAAATATTTCCTTCTGGAGCCAAAAATTCCTGTCCCCAGATTCGTTCTTGAGAAACGAAATCGTTTCATGCTTCCAAATTAATCCATCCATTTTCTGTTACTACGTATAGTTGCAAACCATTTTTAAAAATCATAGGCTCTACGCGTTAAGCAATCGATTTCTTGAGGAACGAAATATCCAAATACATTTTGATTATCATCTCAAACTCCGATGTAATGTACAGGGGACTTCAAACCAACAGAGCTTCTAGTGCCGTTATAGGAAAGTTTATTGTTACGAAAATGAAAAAATCTAGATACTGGCGTTTTGATTTTACATCGTTTAACATTAAAATTATAAACAAAAGCTACAAGAACAAAAACAATGAACTTGTTTACAAATTACCGCATTGCGTAATATAACAACAAACACCAGCATAAAAAATGATAAACAAGTAAACAAAAATATACCAACAAACACCAGCATAAAACAATGGAATAAATGTAAACAAAATACACAAACAACAATAATGAAACACCGATGTTTACATTCGAGAAGGCGAAGCCACGAACATTCGACTACAAGAACACTCATTAGACTGTTTACCTTGCCATATAAAAGGAAGGCAAAGCAGGCAACTGAGTTAGTAAAGTTCAGTCAATCTCCGTTACAAAGATCTGTCGATCAATTGTCTAATGATTGTTATTGTTTAACAAAGCAATTGTTGTTGTTTACATAAAGTTGTGAACTGTGGCACACCGACTTTCACGAAAAATAAAAAATTTTATTTAAAACTAAACACAAACTTATTTTTATTTTATTTGCAATATACGAGCTCATATTTTAAACATTTTTAAAAGGTAGAAACGTAATAATTTGCCAAGGACCTAACTGATACGACCATAAGTTAATAAAACTTTACTTTGTTTGACAGAAGCCCACTGTACTTTAGTTAAAACGCTTTTAATGATTTTCTATTCTCGTTTTTTGTATGTTTCCTTGGTCACAATCGCACTCGTTCACTTGTAGGTTGGCATAGAGTAGTAAAGTCAACTTTTTATCATAGTTTTGTGTAGCCTTTGCAACTGAAAAAGAATTGCCTGAAAAGGGAAACTAAAATTGCAAGTATTTTATAGAGAGCATAAGACGATAACCGTACTTAACAAATTAACCTGGTACACTAAGTAGTAGTATTACGGGGAAATAAAATACAAACTTAATATTCTTTATGATGCTCACCTAGTCATTATATTCTCAAGTTTTGCCGTATTAATCCGGCATATTTAAATGAGCAACAATAACGTTATCATGGAATTCATTTTAAAACTTTTTCTTCTTATATTTTCGTGTACTTGTGTATTTCAATTTAAAACTAAAAATAGAAGAAAAGAAATGAATTAAAATAAAATAAAAGAAGAAAAACTAAGTTTCAGTTACAGTTACTTTCTATTTCCGTTAGATGGTTGTAAATGTGATTTTCGTTTTTCCATTTACGATGGAAAACCAATATCCGTTAGATAATGTAGAAAATAAATCAAACGATATGGAATAACAAACCAAAGTTGGTTTAATTTTAATCTCAGTTGTACTTGAAAAGAGAGGGAGATAGAGAGAGAAAGGTACTCTTATAAACTATTTGATTTGAAACGCATTTTCATAGAAAAGCTAGCTGTGCCCAGCGCGTGTTGCTGCACCACCAACTAAAATAAATTTGAAGTAAAGACATTACACAAATGTCCAATTAATTTTGATTCATTTTATTTTGTTTTCCGTTGTCCTAATGATTCAGATGAACGGGCCTGAGTAGTACGCATTCGATCAGTATCTAATCTCACTTCTCGTTGTTCAAGTGGTTCAAGCAAACGGATCTCAGCGGCATATACTCGAAGATTTTCCAGTTTTAATGCTCGTCTGATTCTGAAGCTCGTAATGCTCTTTTCTTCCGTGCAGGTCGACCAATTGCTTGTCATTCATTTCGAATAATTTTCAGTGACGCCATCTATCGGAAATGAATCGCACCAACCTCCGTCGACTAATGCGCAACAACTTTGTTAAAGAATGCACAGTTTACGATTTAATTCATTTTGAGTAATTTACAGTGGCGCCACCTGTCGGAAGGTGGTCATACTAACTTAGAAACCTTCCTCGGCTCATGCTCAACTACTATGCTAAAGATCATAACATGATCAAATGCACAGTTTACGATTTAAATCATTTCTAGTAATTTCCAGTGGCGCCACCTGTCGGAAATTAGTCATACCAACTTAGAAACCTTCCTCGGCTCATGCGCAACTACTATGCTAAAGATCATAACATGATCAAGTGCATAGTTTACGATTCTATAAGGTACATACAAACAAACATTCATTTTTATATGTATAGACTATGGGAAGTCACACGCCCACTATAGCCAATCCGCCCATTTTGTTCATATATACGCCAAAGTTGTCCATACAAAATTTGAGGGCTCTAGCTATTGCAGTTTATGAGATATGCGACATTAAATACTTATTGGGTATGTGGGCGTGGCACCTCGACTACTTGAAATTTTAAAATAAAAAGTAGCCTATAGTTCCTTCCAGGAAGGTACTGTTAAAATTTCAAGAAAATCGGTCTAGCCGTTTAGCCGTCTATAGACTTCAAACAAACAAACAAACAAACCCACAAACAAATAAACACACATTAATTTGTATATACAAGATACTTAAGAAATTAAGAAATCCTACGTTATGTTCAGTATACAAGAAAATTTTCTCTTATTTTTCTCAATAAACATCAACGGCACAGCATGTGTAGCCTGTGGTCCATCTCCGTATAAACATTAAACGATTCTAGGAATACATGGTTGAACGGCAGGGATGGTTGTATCGATTCAAATCAATCGTCAATAATTTGATTAAAGTTTCAATCATAAAATCTCCATTTAAACTTGTTACCATAAATCCATGACTCACACACACACAGTACATAAAACAGTTAAAAACGGCAGGAAGAGGAAAAAAATAAATCAGAAATACAGAATTTAAAAAAAAAAACGAAGAGAAAATGGAAAACTCATTTCATTGATTTTCATTTGGAAGCAACATTTTTATGGAAATTTATATTTTATGCGATGTGCATTAAAACTTTATTGCTTTTATTGCTTTTTCTCCATGGAGTATTTATTGTGATTTTTTTTTTTTATTATTTTTGCCATTATTGTTGAATTTGTTATCATTGTTATCTCTATTGATACATGGAGGGTATAGTAAAGAATTACAACAGGCCTAAAGGAAGACCTCAATTTTAAGGCTTAGGCACCGAGTTAATTCTAATTTAGGAAAACACATTCATCTCATTATCCAAACAACATGCAAATTTAATTGCAAAATAGGGGTGAAGTTCAGTCAGTCTTGCGTGAAGACGCGGTGTGTTTGAAGAGAGTAATCGTGGTTTGAAGATCTCCGTTACAAAGATCTCTCGAATATTTGTTTTGTAATTGTTATTGTTTATGCCAAGGGTATAAACAGAGGAATAACAAACAAAGCAATTGTTGTTGTTTACATCAAGTTGTAAACAGTGGCACACAAAATTGTGCGAATAATAAAGAATTTTAATTAAAACTAAACACAAATTTATTTTTATTTTATTTGCAAGCTCATATTTCAAAAGTTTTTAAAAGGTAAAAACGTAATAACTTTAAAACCCAAGAACCTTTTTTTATTATTATGAATATTGTCATGCGGATTTGCCATAGTACTATGATCATACGATTCTCCAACTTTATATTAGAGTATAATGTTTGCTCCAAGCCTGCTACCCTGACTAACTTTACGATACTAGACGATGCCAGACAAACTTCAGGACACTGCACAACTTCAACAATAACAATTTCCAGCATTGGACTTGATATGCACCCAGTTATTCCTTCTGAGATGTATTAATGCCCATCAGGTTGTAAAAATGTGTTCTGATCATTCATTCCCATCGTCACAGAACCTTCATGTTGGGCTCAAAATAACCTACATTCTGAATAAGTGTGCTCTAAACTTATCGCCGTCGTCTAGTAGGCAGTGTGTTGTCTTATTAGACGTCAAGCCGAGGGTCAAACTCCAGGTCAGACATCTCGAACAAAACGAAATATGAAAAAATATTTCTTCACCGGCTTCCTCCCAAAAAATTTCTGGAAAAACTGTCAGAGAGTAATTAAAATTTTTTGTCGTTCGGAGTCAACATTAAACTGTAGATCCCGCTACTCATGTATAAAAATTAAAGCACACAACATAAGTGGTGTGGAAAGCTACGTCATAATCCAGGCTTAAGGGTTGTAATGACAAATTATGTATGTGTGAGCCTACCGCGCCCTGTCAAAACATTGGCTGCCATACTCAAATTATTGCTGGATTGTCCGATGCATGAGTAAGATCTCCTCTTATTTTTCAACAAAAATTTTGATTTTAGCACAGCAATAAAGTCCCCTGTGTTATCACAATTAATATTCAACTCGGGGATCAAACTTAAACCTAACTCCAGCAGAAATCTTTCTATTGCAGCAATTTCTATATTCGATTGGATACAAGAAAATGAGATTTTAAGAACGACCACTTGTTTATATCAAGAGCAAAAAACTTGAGGTAAAAGCTAAGCTCGTCCTTCACCTCAGATCCATAGCACTTGCAGATGTTATTCGATAGAATGTCAAGACTATTGGAATGCATTCAATAAGATAGTGATTCATGAGAATCTCAATTTTATGATGGATAACCATGCGTAAGAATTATGTTAGGTTAGTGGGTAGCTCACCGTTCACAGGCAAGTTTACTCGGTCATCCATATGGCCCATTGTGTTACCCAGTATAGGGTAGGTCCCCTTGTGATGATCTTAGTAGCACGGTGTCCAGATGCTCAGATTTTCAAAGATTCTGTCACCCAAAAACCGATTACATCTGTTCATGATGAGCAAGACACTCACATAAAAGTTCTTGCACCAATTCCGTTTCCTCCACATCATAGTTCCTTCTGCAGTTATTTTGGTGTGGCAGTCTGCGGTTGTCAACCAAACTGTCAATAGCCTACTGGCCCGTTAGAATTTCTATTAGAATGCTGACTGTTCTGTTGTCGTCAGTCTATACCCACAGTTGGACACAGCAATTTAGAAAAGTATTCTTGTGGGGGGCATATATCCTCTCTATCGTCTCAAACATCAGGCATCTCCGATCTCATACAAGCCAGTTCTTCCGTCTCTTCCTTTCCCTCTATGCCACAGTGACAATAGGTAGCTTGGTGATGATGAAATACAAATCGAATACAAATGCAAGTTCGAACTCCAGAGGGAGCAAAAAACAATGCTGTTACGAAAATAAAAAAATCTAGATACTGGTGTTTTGCTTTTACATCGCCTAACATTATAATTATAAACAAAAGCTACAACAGCAAAACAATTCAAGTAAACAAACCTGTTTACAAATTATCGTACTGCTTAATACAACAACAAACACCAGCATAAAAATGGCAAACAAGTAAACAAAAATACACAAACAACACTACAAGAATAAATGTAAACTAAATACACTTTACATTTATTAAGATTTTGAGAAGGCGAAGTCATAAACGTTTGCACTCAAGACCATTCATCAGACTGTTTACTCTGCCATATAAAAGGTAAGGCAAAGCAGGCTAGTGATTTAGTGAAGTACAGTCAGTCTTGTGTGAAGACGCGGTGCGTTTAAAGAGAGTAAGCGTGGTTTGAAGATCTCCGTTACAAAGATCTGTCGAATAATTGTCTAGTAATTGTTACTGTTTATGCAAATGGAGTAAACAAAGGAATAATGAATCAATTTTCAAAAATTGCGAGGCCTTAATTTTAATTTTTCTTAAACGCATAAATCTATGATACATACATCTGTAGGTTACGCCAATCTCCGATAAAAATTAACACACATAACAGCTTCTCCTTATCTTTTGTTAGGGCCCTGTTATCTTTTTAACCACATTATCATTGATAAACTTTTACTTGTTCGTTGAACAAATAAATTTCAAAGTATTGGAACAAAATTGCTTTTTTTTGTTGCTGCTTATTGTTCAATATTATTCTAAACCATGGTCAACTAAACATTTTTAATATTTTATTTTTCTTTTTTTGTTGTTATTGTTATTATTATTGTTGCTGTTATTGTCATAGTTTTTCTGCCATCAGTGGCAGAATAATTTCATGAGAAATCAAAAGTCATTTATGCGTATGCACATAGAAAAACGATCAAGAAAAAAATTATTTTTCAAACATTTTCATTTCATTTTCGAAACGCATTTGTTCTTACCGTTCTGTTCTGTTCAAATCACCCTTAAAAATTTTGTTTGTTTCAATGGATACTAGAAGTGACTTGACAATAACAAAAAGAAAAAGGAGAAAAAAGGGAAAAAGTTCTTAACTGGGCTATATTGTTGGTAAAAAAGAATGGAAGAAAAAATTGAAAACTTTTTTTTATATTTTTAAGGGAAACATTTATTTTTAGTTTCCAGTAGAAATATACGGCAATTTAAAAGATTATTTTTGTTCCAAACCCAACGTATCACAATGAGAGAAAATATTTTTTTATTTTCTTTTACTTTCTTTCTGAACTCTGAATGAAGGGAATACGAGTAGAAATTTTATTTTTATTTTATTATTATTATGGCCAATACGTAAATTGGGGCAAAAAGGAAATAATTTTATTAAAAGAAAAAAAGAACTAAAAGTGAACTTATTCTGCAGGCCAAAATCTTTAGCTTAAATCAGTATGTAAATACGAAAAAGGTTCGGTCTTGTCACCTGACCTAAAGCTGAAGCTAAAAGAACTTACGAAATTAAAACTGAATGGGGAACCTTTTCGGGGTTGCATGACTTGTTCAATAAGATTGTTATGATTTTGTAATTCAAGTGAAATTGAAATCGGAAGACGGCATGCATACAGTGAGCGTCAAAAGAAACTGTACATTAAAAAATAATATAAAGGGGCCGCCAACTAACTTTTATTTCTTTGAAAATGCTTAAAAAAAAACGACTTTTTTATTTTTATTTTTAATTTTTTATTTGAAAGCACAATCCTCCTTTCATTTCATTAAAATGGCTGCCTCGGCTGGCTATGCAATAGCCTACACCAGAAGATGCCGATTTTGGAAAAAATCATCTTTACAGATGAAGCTCATTTTGATCTTGGCGGGTATGTAAACAAGCAAAATTGTCGCATTTGGGGCACAGAAAACCCGCACGTATACATTGAAGCTACACTCGATGTTTTGCGCCCTGTTTTTGAAGATCGCATTATTAGCCGCAGAGCTGATGTCGTTTGGCCGCCTCGGAGCTGCGATTTGACACCGTTGGACTATTATTTATGGGGTGCCGTCAAAGATAAATGTTACGCCGACAAGCCAGCGAGAATTGACACTTTAAATGACAGTATTCGTGAAGCCATTGGTGAAATACAGCTGCACACAATCGATAATGTGCTTAAAAATTGGACCGATCGTTTAGGCTACTGCATGGCCAGCCATTTGAATGAAATTGTTCTCCATTATTAACCGGAAGGATTGTACTTTCAAATAAAAAAAGAAATTTGAGAAAATATTCAGTAGTTTTTCAGAAAACTAACTTTCAAAAAAAAGTTATTTGGCGGACCCTTTACGTGAATTTTTGTTATTTTTTATTGTTATTTTTATTTTAAAATTGTTTCTCTAACAGTTTTTAAAATTGAAACAAACAAAAAAAAATCCAAAACTTGGAAAAATTCTCAAATTTTTTCGGGCACTTTCCTTAAGTAGTAAAAGTTGAGTTTGATGATTCTTAGAATTTTATCCTTAGTGTAGTGTACACTGTACACAAAAATAATTGCGAGAAACATGGCTACTTGCTATCAAGTAGTGGAAGTCTCACTTAGATGTGATCTTGAAACACCGTGAGTCTTCTTAGGACATACATAGCTAGTCATTACAACCCTTCAGTCAGAATTACAACCTAGCTTCTCACCACATATGTTGTGTATGTTAATTTTATACATGAGTGGTGGGATCTACAGTTTAAAGTCAACTACGAACGACAGATTTTTGAGAAACTTTACATGGTAATTTTATTTACTCTCACAGTTTTTGCCAGAAATCTGCTGAGAGGAAGTCACCGAAGAAATATTTTTTCATATTTCGTTTTTGTTCGAGATATTTTTATTTGGATTTTGAACAGTGGCCTTGCGCCTAATAAGCCAACACACCACCTACTAGACTACGGTGACTTCTTTTCTAGTAAGAGTTTTTGGGATCTCCAATATGAATTCGCTATAATCGAATTGGTGGCGTTGTGGTCAATTAATTTCCTGATTATTGATAACCACCACACGATGTATTCATATTGTTTGGAAATTGTTGAACGACTCACAATTCGAAACATGGAATATCAGAAAGCTTCTAATACAAGCAATATCAGTTCCAATATACAAGTACTTGAAGAACCATACCCTGTTTTAGCTGGTCTACCCGATCTGATAAAAGAATCATCTGCTGAAGGCACCAAATCATGCATGCATACATACACCCCTTCATATATACATAATAATAATTACAGTCTTTCAGTCAGGATAACAAAGGAGCTCCTCACACCACACATGTTGTGTGTAGTAATTTTATACACGAGTGGCGAAACCTACAGTTTAAAATCTGAACGACAGATTTTTTGGAGAAACTTTTTCATGGTAATTTTTATTTACTCTCAGAGTTTTTCCCAGAAATCTGCTGAGAGGCAGTCGTCAAAGAAATATTTTTTCAAATTTTCGTTTTGTTGGAAATGTCTGATCAGGGATTTCAACCGTAGCCTTAAGCCTAATAAGCCAATACACTATCTACTAGACTACAGCGACTACAACTTCATGCTCTTAGACTAAACAAGTGGAGTCCAAAGGTCAAGCGCAGTTAGTTTCCTATACAGTAGACATACTTACAAGTGTGAGCGCAATATGATAAGAAGCGTTCTAACATTTTACTTTTCTTCTCTTAATTATTTTCCAGATTTCCTTCCTTAATCAGCGCTATAAACAGCTCAGCTTTAATGTAGCTTACTGAGCTACAAGTCGATTATTTCTACGAAACACAAATTCCCTTAACGTCTCTGTTATTATTGGACATGCCGTATTGCTACTGAGCAATACTTCCATTGGCATTTCTATACTCCGTTGGCGGCCACCCATTTTTCTCGATAATTCCGCCGTTTTCTTGCCTGTTCTTCTACTACTTACTTCAACTTCAATGCAAAGCAACAGAATTTCTATTATGTGGTGAGTTCAGTAAAGGCATGAGTTTTTGCTTAAGAATTAATCACAATAGAATTCAAGCACAAGACGGCATTCCTGGGAACCAGACCGCTTTTATCCTCCTATATAAACACCCTCTCATGCGTTATATTTTCTTAAAGATTTCTTTTTATTTTCAATTTTAATTATTTGAACCTGAATTGATCCCATTTGCCCTTTGTATCCCTTCAACTATCCCTTAAACTTCTGAAATGTACAATTACCTCCACCCCATATATACCCACACGTGTACTAAAAATAATCTTGTGACCTTAATTTATAAAATCAAGTCGAAGACAAATCACGTTTAGATTTTCTTTCCTGGAATTCTGACATCTTTTTGGTTCACACTTCTTGTTCTTTTTTTATTGGCCTTTTTGGGCTTTCGTTTTTAGCCTTTTTTTGCAAATTCATAACCATTAAATAAAATTCAAATCAATGAGGCAATGAAACTAAATTTTCTATAGGAAGAAAGCCAGTCACATGCAATAGAATTGAATTGAATTCACGCATTTAAGCAATGGCACATATTATGGGCATTTATTTCGATTTTTCTCATTTCTATACAATTTTAATTGTGTATTGTAATAGAAATAAATTTTTCTTCCTTTTTTTTTTGGAATTACAATGAAAAATATAATAAAAGAGCCGTATTTACAAATAATGTGGGTTTATTTTTTTTGAGTTATTGTTCTGTTTGTATAGTCATTGTATATTCTGTTTATTGTCTATAAATTATAATAAATTTTTAATAATTAATTTCAGTTTATTTTTCTAATTTAAATATTTGTTTCAAATTGGTTTCCATGGATACATTTATAACGCCGTTCTACAGCTGCATTTTTAATTAGGCGTGTGTACATATATGCGTACACAAGTAAATCTGTTAAAAATCATTTTAATTTTTATATTTATTGATCTATTGATGAATATTTAATGGCAAACAAATTGATTATTTTCATGTAAATAAAGTTTAAAAAAATTCTGGCACAACAATGACTCCATGTTAGTACGTTAATGTATTTTATTTAGAAATATTTTTGATTTCGTTTCCGAAAGAAAAACTTTTCATGGCAATTTTATTTACTCCCAGAGTATTTGCTAGAAATCTGCTGAGAGAAAGTCGGTGAAGAAATATTTTTTTCATATTTTCGTTTTGATGTCTGGCCTGGAATTTGAAACGTGGCCTAACGTTTAATAAGCCAACACACTAACTACTAGACTACGGTGGTACTATAAGCCACCATCAATAACCATCAATTGTGAGATAGGAAGGGATGTTAAAAAATGGAACTGTACCAGCGGTACCATGCGCGTGTTGCTGCGCCACCAACTAAAATAAATTTGAAGGAAAGACTTACACAAATGTCCAATTAATTTTGAATCATTTTATTGATTTTGTTTCCCGTTGTCCTGATGATTCAGATGAACGGAACTGAGTAGTACGCATTCGATCAGTTTCTAATCTCACTTTTCGTTGTTCTGAGGCCCGTAATGCTCATTTTTGAGGTGTAGGTCGACCAATTGATTGTCATTCATTTTGAATAATTTTCAGTGACGCCATCCATCGGAAATTAATCGCACCAACCTCAGTCGACTCATGCGCAACAACTTTATTAAAGAATGCACAGTTTACGATTTAATTGATTTTAAGTAATTTTCAGTGGCGCCACCTGCCGGAAATTAGTCATACCATCTTAGAAACCTTCCCCGGCTCATGCGCAACAACTTTGCTAAAGATCATAACAAGATCAAGTGTATAGTTTACGATTCTATAAGGTACATACAAACAAACATTCATTTTTATATGTATAGACTATGGTAAGTGACACGCCCACTATAGCCATCCGCCCATTTTGTTCATATATACGCCAGAGTCGTCCATACAAAATTTGAGGACTCTAGCTGTTGCAGTTTATGAGATATGCGACATTAAATACTTATTGAGTATGTGGGCGTGTCACCTCGCCTACTTGAAATTTTAAAATAAAAAGTAGTCTATAGTTTCTTCCAGACATACAGGAAAGTACTGTTAAAATTTCAAGAAAATCGGTCCAGCCTTTTAGCCGTCTATAGACTTCAAACAAACCCACAAACAAATAAACACACATTCATTTTTATATGTATATAAGGTGATCATATACTGAAGGTGCTTAGGATATCGTAATCTCCGACAAATACTTAAGAACTTTAGCAGTTGATAAAGATCTTTTTGTTGAGGCTACATCTGTCAAACTAATTCTGCTTTATTCAGTCTACATTATTAAAAAACCATGTACAACCATAGATAACCAAGTGTTATCGCTGAATGGACTCTGGAGCAATTGGCAACTGATCGTAATTTTTATAAAAAATTCATTTTTAGCTATGAGGCTCATTTCTGGATGAATGTGAATAATTTGGTACGATACCAATTCGTATGATATTCAAGAGCGTCCAATGTATCCCGAAAAAGTCACTTTTTGGTGTGGATTTTTTGCTGATGGCATCATCTGTTTGTATTTATTCAAAAACGACATTGGCTAGACCACTACTGTTAAGGGCGTACTCAAAGATCGATGATTACCATGTATAATAAGCCAACACAATACATATACCACAAGCCCTTGCTCAGGCATAGAACGAAACAAAATATGAAAAAATTAAACAAAGAATATCGTGAAAAGTTCCATAAAAATCTGTCGTTGGTGGTGTGAGAAACTAGATCGTAATGCTCACTATAGGCTGTTGTAATGATCAATTCAGATGTCAAAGTCTGTCTATATAATGTAAGAAAATTAGTTGTTTATTTATACGTCCAGTGTTATGTGTTAAATGAAAGTCTAATACCTACATATATTCATAATTCGTCATTACAACCTTTCACTCAGAATTACCACCTATCTTCTCACACCACTTACGTTGTGTGCTTTAATTTTATACACGAGTAGCGGGATTTTTTTGAGAAATTTTTATTCACTTGAAAAGCTTTGCCAGAATTCTGATGAGAGGAAGTCGCCGAAGAAACGTTGTTGTCTAAATGCAGTTGGACTTCACATTGGAGTTTACATTGTTAGATTATTAAATAGACACTAGTAAAGAGAAAATGCAACATATCTTCATATTCTACTATCCCTGAACAATAGACAAACTGCTGAAAACGTGCATACAGTTATGAACTTGATGTTGTAGCATGGGAGCTGGTTTTCATCAAACGACGATACAACACTGAACCATAGCTGCCAGATAAATGAGGCACCAAATCGTCAAATATTTGAGAAAAAATCGTCAAAATCGTCAAAGCCGTCTATTAAAATCGTCAGGAAAAGTAAATAAATAAATTAAAAATTTTTAAAATCAAAATTATTTCTATTGTAGTAAAACATATGAAGTCAATGTATCTATATATCTGAGTTCAAAAATAAAACATTCAACAAAGAATTTTAAAAGCTAGCGTCCCTCATTTTCATTTAATATTTTTTTTTCCAAAAATGGAGAAATTGGGATCATTTTCAGGAAAAAATTGTTTAAGATTTAAAGGTTGTTTATGGACACATAAGCGCAGCAATAATATTACATCATCTATATCTATGGGCGATGTAGGTATTAGGGAGTCAGAAGCTTTTGATGTTCTGAGCATGAAAAATCAGTGTAATGCTGGCACATTTTAGAGTTCCTTTTTAAGTTCTTATCATCTGATCTTACTATTTACACCGTTTATAACTGACAGAGAATGGAATACAACTCTCATGTATGGGTTGGTGCCTCAACGTCTATTTTGCGGTTTCTCGACTGTGTACCGGAGAGACCATAGTATTTCGTTAATGACGGTAGTGTATCCAACTCCATTGAATCATTGGAGCATCGTTGCATAAGGGGACTTTTCCCAAAAACCATATATTCCTACATAACGCTAGTATTTTTTGGCCAGAAAATCGTATGTGGTTGATTGGCCAGTGGATCGCACACTGCATTACAGAAAAATTACGTTTTATAGTCGGATTATTCGTATGTGGAACTCAATTCCTGCAGAGGTCTGTCCTGTTACTTATGTTATAAAAATATACAAGCCTAGTGTCCATAATTTCTTATTATTTTATTAGGTTATTCAGGAGTTGTAATTTTTCAGCTTTTAAGGGGTTAAAAATGAATAAAATACAGGAAAATCATCACAGGTATTCGAAAGTAACTTAAAAATACAATACTTTACTCCTTTTTCTTACTAACTAACATAAATTTCCAATAATAACAATTGCAAAGTAAATACAAAGCTTAAAAGTAGCTTTTAATGTATTAAAGTAAAGAATATGATGCAAATTTTTAATTTTTAAAATTCGTCAAAATAAGGGCATAAATCTGGTAGCTATGATTGTGAGGCCAACCGCGGCAGCCATACAGATGAAATAAAAATCCATTTCCAACCGGAGCAGTTGTGGTTCACAGCAAAACAATAAATTTATCAAAATTTCAAACTAGTTTTTTGTTTTATTACATTTTTAAATTTAAACTTTTAGATAGCCAACCCATTATATTTACTTACATTATGCTCACATCTAATACAATATAAAATTCATAATGCAGAGAACATATGCGACGTATGAGTTATATTTAATTCCATTAGCTTCATACATGACAAAATTGAAATTTTTTATTGCATACTTTTCAGGGTAACTATTCCAGTACATGTAATATGATGCGTATGAGTAATACATTTCAAATACAATTAAAAAGAAAGTATACCCCATAAATTTGGAATTAAGCAACATGATATTTCGATTCTATGCAATTCTAGGCTATATTCTAAATTCCAGGAATATTACAGGGTGAACAAAGAAGAATGCAAATACCTGCTGAATGTGTTGATGGAAAATTTCCAATAATAACAATTGTAAAGTAAATACAAGGCTTAAAGTGGCTTTTAATGTACTAAAGTATAGAATATAATGTAAATTTTTAATTTTTTTAAATCGTCAAAATAAGGGCAAAAATCGTCAAATCGTCAATATGATATTTTTGATGCTCAAAATCGTCAAAATGACGATAAATCGTCAAATCTGGCAGCTATGCACTGAACCCTAGCATTATATTGTACACAAGACGGTTTTAAACCAATTATATGATCCAAATTATTATAGATTCCAACGTTCCAATGGGTGTCCCTATGGTCTAGTTGGAAATGACAAAACTTCAATTACCGAACCCGTGGTTTCGATTTTCAACAGAGCCTCTGCGTGTTTGTTGTTGTCTAATTGTTTTGTATGACGTTTTAAACGATTAACTACAATAGAAAAAAGAAAGTGTGAATTATTACAAAGTTATTGTCGTGAAAAAAAGAGAGAAAGGTACACATATACGCAGGTCATTAAATAAAATAAAAAATTGTCGCACGCTACCTACCACCTCTTGCCTTTCTCCTATAAACTATGTATCTTTCCTGTATTTCAACACAATTGATAGTATAGTATATATAGTATAGGAGTCATATATTGAGTGTTGATATATAAAAAAAATGGTACATATTACTTCCACCTTTCCCGACTCACACAACTTGCTTTCCTAATACAAAAAAAGAATAAATGTAAAGAAAGCGGCTCTCTACTGAGTATAGAAAATTGTATGGAGGCAACATTTCCAATTGTCGAATACTGATGATGAAAACTGAATAACCTGCCATAACGTCTAGAGAATGTTATTAAGGCTGGCATTGAGCCAATATTTTACTTGAAAGTTATTGGCACAGATAGTGTCTATCCGCCTGAAGATACGATAATTTGACAGTCATGTTATATACTGCTCATCATGATACCAGTGGCTTACTAACTGGTTGTATGGTAAATAATTTGAAACTGGAACTGGAAAACATTACGGCAGTGACCTATTATACATTTGTATGTGGTGACCGAGTAAAATAAACTCATTTTCTAAACTTTCTGTCTACATATGTACATGATTCATCATTACAACCCTTTAGTCAGGATTACAACCTAGCTTCTCACAATACTTATATTGTGTAATTTTATACATGAGTGACGGCATATTCAGTTTAAAGTCATCTCCGAATGACAGAATTTTTGAAAAATTTTTCATGGCAATTTTGTTTTACTTTCAGAGTTTTTGACAGAAATCTGCTGACACCGAAACCTTCTGCCTAAGAACTACGAAAAGGAATGAACAAATGCAGAAATTTGGCATTCAAACTTAAAACATTTTACGAATGTGTCTTAAATAGTTTTGCTCGTATTTAAAGCTAAGCTTTGATTTCAAAATTTTTATTTAAAAACTACTACTAAACTTACGTAAACAATATTTAATCGTATCAGTACTTATCTGACTGACTGACGTATTAAAATCAAAAGTAAAAAATATTCATTTTTTGTTTATAAATTTAGTATCGAGCACACAATACATATGTACATATGTATGTATGTATGCCTGGAAATGAAATTGTGTATGATGCAAGAGAAATTAATGCCACAACATACCTTAGCACAAATCAAAAATTTCTGACAAAATTTACAAAATATCTGTTTGTGTATTGGTATGTATGTGGCCATCCGTACATATGTATATGTTACAAGATTACTATATTTGTTTAGATATGCACTGATTTTTATGTTTCCAGTATTTGTTTCATGTATTCCTGTGTAATTTGTAATTCCAATTAAATCGATTACAATTTTTCGTACAGAAATTTATGCAATTCGATTATGTAAACTGGTGTGTATGCACAGGTATAAACAAAAATAAAATTTTAAATGCATTTTATAACGATAAATAAACCAATAACTACAACAACACAAACAACAACAATAACAACAACTAAAACCATAGAAAAAACCAAAAATTTGAAATTCAAATCATCAACAAAAAAAAAAAACATCACTTACAGTGCATAACTATTCTATAAGAATAACAAATACATTTGCATTCATATGCATATATAGGGTCTGTTATAAAGCGCTTCCTATCTGTAAATTAGAAAATAAAACAATGTGTGTGAGAGATTTCATGAATAATTTAACATTCGTTTGAAACGCCTATTAATGCCATTATTGTGGACTATAAAAACGTTTAAATGTCCACCATGGCTTCTCTCGTTGGAGCTCCTCCGTAATGATAATTTTTTTTATATTTATATTGGCTATGAAAATCATTGTGGTTTATAGCTTATTCGCATACACCTGCCACTTAAGAGAACTCCACAAGAAAAAGTCAAATCGCAGGTTCTTGGTTGCCAGTTTACATCACATCACGTGATATGGATATTCAATATGGCATGAGCTGTATGGCTCATTTAAAACTACATATCGTTGGTGTCCAAATCATTCAATTCAGGCCAAAAGAAGTTGGTAATACTCGATCTATAGCGCTTGCCATTGACAGTGAAAACCTGGCCAATGTCTTTCTCAAAGAAATGTGAACCGATGACAACGTCTACCCATAATCCACATCAAACAGTAACTTAACCACATTCGGTAATTTTGTTTCTGTCATCTAGAAATGGTTCGCATGGCTGAAAATCACTTTTCGATTATAATTAGGCTCAATTGCCAACTTTTCCAAACCACATTCAATGCACAGTGTAACGAGATCATAACAAAATTTATAGTAATCAGTAGCTTTTACGGTATACACTGGAAGTTCTTGGATCGCATGTGATTTGGTGTCCCAAATTTTGATTTGGCAAATCAGACTGAATGAAAGACAACTAATTTGACTGATGTAGCTTTAAAACATCTAGTAGGTAGTGTGTTGGCCTATTAGACGTAAAGCCACGGTTTAATCCCCAGGTCAGACATCAAAATGAAAATATGAAAAAAAATATTTCTTCAGCGACTTCCTCTCAGCAGATTTCTGGCAAAAACTCTGAGACTACAATAAAAACTGCTATGAAGAGTTTCTCAAAAATCTGTCGTCCGGATTTTAAACTGTAGATACCGCCTCTTATGTATAAAATTATCACACACAACATGTACGTATGTATGTATGTAGCTTTAAAAAGTTTGCCATTAAGTGTAAAAATTTGGAAGTCCCTGTTCCAAGACCCTAAGCATGTGTTTAGTTACATTGGTTATGATAACAGAACACAACAGAATATTTAACATGCACGTGTATTCATGCGTATCTGTGATTGCAACTGAAAATGTATATGTATGTCTGTGTGTGTTTGTGTTCACGTGTTCATATTTACTGGTTATGAAATGTTTTCCCTGAAATATTTCATGAAAAAAGGAATTTCATAATGGAGATCAGAATAACTGTGGCAATTATGAAATACGACACATTTTGTAATAAACAGAATTTGAGATTGAAGCGTTCGCCAAAATTGAACAGTTTAATGTGGCAATGTATTGCTAAAATTCTCTTTCTCTCTCTCTCTCTGTATCCAACCACTGTTTTGCAATAATTTATACGATAAAGGAGTTTTTAATGCAAAAATTCTTTTACTTTCAAATCAAGTTAACCTTGTGAAGAACTGAAAGTTTTACATTCTCTAGCCCTGATGTTCAAATTATTATCTTGACAGTTTATCTGATGGCATCGGAAACTTTCGTGAGAAGAAAACCCTCTTCGAATATGACAATTAACCTACGTTTCTGTCTTAGGCCTGAGATTAAACCTACAATGGCATCACAAACCAATATCCAAACCAGGAATCAAAGATTTATTGAAAGAACATTTATTTTGGAGAGTTCAATCAAATGAGAAGAAAAATTGTGTCATCTTCCTTTATTGGCATGTTTTCTCACGGGGTAGTAGTAGCTCTCTTTATAATAAAGGTTGGACTCCAAAATATTCCTCAACTACTTTACACTCTTTTGTAAGTAAAGTTGGAGTCCATTGAGGATAAGAAAATTAATGGTAGGTATCTTGCAACGCTTGGTGATAGGGATCACTCCTGTTTTGCAAGCATTGGCGCCCAAACTGCTCTATAAACCCCAGACCTTAAAACTATATTGCTGTTCTCCTTCAACATAGCAAAAGTAAGAAAAATTCACCTTACTCCTGATGCCTCTAATTATTTCTCTTATTAGACAACCCTCCCCAATGGAGGCTGTAATGGTTCTTATAGTCAAAAATTCCCCTACAATTTTCACCACATTGCCATTGATATTGCATTTAACCAAAGCCTTATAGATCGAAGATGCAAATGTTATCAGAAAACTTTTTTTAATGCGATTTTAAGGTTATACCACACAGTTATTCTACTTTATGGAGCCTCAACGTTGTCCTACTTGGACGGTAGTCTAGCAACTGATAGTTTGTAAATTAACGTGTAAAACGCAGTCCAATACTGTCAATTATAATAATGCTGATACGTTTTTACCTTTTAAAAACGCTTAAAATATAAGCTCGTAGATTGCAAATAAAATAAAAATAAATTTCTGTTTAGTTTTAATTAAAATTCTTTATTATTCGCACAATTCTGTGTGCTACTATTCACAACTTGATGTAAACAACAACAATTGCCTTATTTTGTTATTCCTTGTTTACTCACTTTGCATAAACAATAACAATTATTAGACTCAACAGATCTTTGTAACGGAGATCTTCCAACCACGATTACTCTCTTCAAACACACCGCGTCTTCACACAAGACTGACTGAACTTTACTAACTCACTCGCCTGCTTTGCCTGGCCTTTTATATGGCAGCGCAAGCAGTCTGATGAATGTTCTTGAAGGCGAATGTTCATGACTTCCCCATACCGAAATCTCTATAAATGTAAACATCGTTGTTTACATTAATTATTGTAGTGTTGTCTGATAATAGCATGTGCCTTAAAACTTTTGTGTTTTATTTTCTCTTTCAAAGTAAAAAAAAGTTGAAATTATTTTTCCTTTCTTTCTTTATTCCACAAAACCTGGGGTATTCGTTTGATTTATTTGTTGGTGCCGGTGTACAATTGTTAGTTACCTTGTGACACACTGACGGTTGAATACTTTAGAAATGTTTTTGGTAATGGTGTTGTACTCAAACGTATCGTATTCATTTCACTACACTTTCTGGCATTGTTTTTATTGTCATGATGTTTTTATTTATTTTAACTTGTACAACGACAGCAATGAAAATGTTCATGCCAACAACAATATATTGGCAAATAAATACGTTGAAATCGAGGATACTACACGGATACTACCCAGTAAACAGAAATTCTAGAAGGAAGAATCAATAATGTGAACTCACCAAAGAAATGATTGCTTTAACTCAGCCTGCTTAATGTTTGCTGGGTTATGTTTTCTGCATTCATATTCGTATGCCTGCATATGACTGTGTATCTGTATTAAGCAGATTAAAAGCAACTTCATATGGCATAGCAATGTTGTTTATGTATGTATGCATGTATGTATCTGAGTGTTTTGTAAGAGAAAAAAATGTTAAATTTTTATGAATGATTCATCATAACATCTCACAGTAATTAATGGAAAACGCATTAAAGCGTGTGATAAGAACCACTCAACAATTTTTCAAACTGTATTGCTGTTACTGCAGCAAACGTAAAGGAAAACGAAAACAAATTATGAATTCCGATTAAATATTATTCAAGGTAACAACAACAACAAGTGTATGTAACAAGTAAGGAAATCTAGGATTTCAATCATATTCAAAATGTATTCACTTTCATTCGGTAGAAATCTTTGAATATCGCAATACTTTCTCTGGGCTACGATGTACCCTGTGCATGTGCCTAGTGCTGGTAATGCATTTGTTATGGAAATTGTTTATTAATCTGCGATTAATTATTCATTTTGGATTTAAAATATATAAGTATGGGCTTGAGTGTATCATGGTGTTACGCTTTACTTTCATTAGTAGTAATGTTGGCATTTAAAATCGATATCCTTGAACTTTTTGAACATTTAATTGAGAAAAAAAGTATTAAATATAGTTTATATCGGGTCCGCCATCTAACGTTTTTTTTTCAACTAGTGATTATTTCGTGAATGGTAACACTTAGCTCATGTCTGATTTGACAGATAATTAGTTTTATCCTTCTGCTGAACGAGTATGGTTGTGTATACGCTTGAACAACGCTGGGAAATATTGCGACATTACTTTGAAAATCATGGTAATGTTGCAGAATGCGTGCGAAAATTGCGTACGGATTTTGGAAGAAGGGAAGCACCGTCAGCTCCGTATGTTCGGTATCTTGTGAAAAAAGTGAAAGAAACTGGCATCTTCATCGATAAACCGAAGCGTGAAAAGCCAAAAACAGTGCGTACAACCTAGAATATGGCTGCTGTGGCAGAAAGTGTGGGTGAAGCGCCATCAACATCAATTCACCGTCGTTCTCAACAATTGAACATTTCGGAGACATAATTGAGACGAATTTTGCATAAAGACCATGACGCCATACAAAGTAAAATTGGTTCAGGAGTTGAAGCCAATTGACCATCCAATGCGTTTTCGCTTCGCTAAGTGGGCCTGCGATCGACTTACAGAAGATGCCGATTTTGGCAAAAAAAAAAAAATTATCTTTTCAGGTGAAGCTCATTTTGAGCTCAAATTGTCGCATTTGGGGCACAGAAAACCCGCACGCATACACTGAAAAGCCGACGCACCCAAAACGAGTCACTGTTTGGTGCGGATTTTGGTCCCGAGGCATAATTGGACCATTTTTCTTCGAAAATGAGCAAGAAGTGGCCGTTACAGTCAATGGCGATCGTTATTGGGCCATGTTGAACGAATTTTTGTTCACAAAAATTGAAGAGGAGGATATTGGCAACATTTGGTTTCAACAGGACAGCGCTACGTGCCACACAGCCGAAGCTACACTCGATGTTTTGCGCCCTGTTTTTGAAGATCGCATTATCAGCTGCAGAGCTGATGTTGTTTGGCCACCTCGGAGCTGAGATTTGACACCGTTGGACTATTATTTGTGGGGTGGCGTTAAAGATAAGTGTTACGCCGACAAGCCAGAGCCAATTGACACCTTAAAGGACAATATTCGTGAAGCCATTGGTGAAATACAGCTGCACACAATCGATAATGTGCTTAAAAATTGGAACGATCGTGTAGGCTACTGCATGGCCAGCCGAGGCAGCCATTTGAATGAAATTATTTTCCATTATTAACTGGAAGGATTGTACTTTCAAATAAAAAAAGAAATTCGAGAAAATATTCAGTAGTTTTTATTTTAAAGCATTTTCAAAAAAAAAAGTTATTTGGCGGACCCTTTAGCATTTCAATTGTGTATAATTATTATTCACAGTTGTATTGCGTTCAATTAAAATGTATACAAGATTCATTGGGAATCAATAAATTGAAAAAAAAGGTTGACATAAATTATCACCCGTAGAGTTTTTATAAATATTTTGCAAACAACACGGAACAGCAACCATTGCTGCCAGTGGTAAACGATGAAGCTGTTCTGAGTAAAAATCGTCGTAAGTAATACGACTTCGAACAAAACCGGAATATAAAAAAAAAGTATTTCTTTCGGCGACTTCTTTTAGCAGTCTTCTGGTAAAAACGCTGTGAGAAAAATTAAATTGTCGTGAAAAATTTCTCAAGTCCGTCGTTCGGAGTCGACGATCATATGCTGGTGTGAGAAGGTTGGTTGTAAACCTCACTAAAGGGTTGCAATCAACAATGAAGTAAGTAAGTGGTACGATTTTCGCGAAGAAGGCTGTTAAAGGCAATCGATGATCGTTTTTCTGTACCTTCCAAGAAAACTATTGAGAGGAAGTCGCCGAAAGAAATATTTCGTTTTGTTCAAAATATTTGAGATGTAGTTTGAACACGGGCTCTTTTCAAATAAGCCAAACACACTTCTAACTAGACTACGACGACTTCAAATTATTAAACATTTAGTCTGTATTTAATGCTGCTTCTTTAAATTGTTTAATGTTCGCTGACATGCTGGAGAATTATCTGCAGCATAACTCAGGTCACCAATTTTTCCCAGTAACCTCCATGATAACCTTTTGAACCTGTTGGTCTCAGTTTCTACTACAATTTCTAGGACAAAATTAAATTAAAGCGATGATTTTCTCGATTAGTTGGTTTTCATGCAAGACTCTGCTTGTGTCTCCCCTGTGTAGTCTCTGTATAAGTGATATGATGTTCGGTGGAGAGCTTTTACAAAACTATGGTATTTCCTAGAGTCCTATGGCCCAGAACATTAAATGCCTTCTCAAAGGCATATCTAATCTACAGACCGTACGCCTTCACATGTTCACTGCACAACTGTGTGCCCAATAGTTGATCTTCTGTGGCTTAAAATCAGGTTCCAATGCATTAGCAAAGCAATAAATTTATACACCAAGCTTAGAAGGGTTATTCTCGTCTATATTTCCCACTCCGATACATTCCTTTTCTTTGGGATTTTAACGATGATATTTTCGTTTAATTTTCGGTTCAAACATTTCGTTTCTTATAATTTTTCGGTGAAAAGAGGAATTAGTTGAGGCCTTACCTTGAGATCAACGTTTGTCATTTAAGGTTGAGATCATTTTGAAGTCCCCTGTATCATTTTAGCTGGCTTAAGTACCTACTCGTGAAATTTTCCATGACGTTATCAAATTACTTGTGATTCACTGCTAGGTTCAGTGACGGATGCCCTCAAAGATGGAGTCCCACTTAGGTTAGCATTTAGGCCCATTGTGATACCACAATTAATTCTATCCGGGGGTAAACCATTCCCTAAAGGAAACCATCCCGAGTCACTGCAAAAATAGAATGAAATTGAACTATTTGTGAATAGAGAGGGAAAAAGTTTCTGGACGAATCCAAGCGAAGTTACGGAAATGACGACAAAACCAGTTTTGACATCAAGAAAGGTAATCCTGATTGCCTAATAGAATTCGAACAGAAGTGTATATTAACCTTTTCACGGCGGCACTAACCTTGCATCGTCATTATCGTTCGCGAAAACGCAAGTGAACAACTAAATGATTGTCGTTTATACGCGCCATCCGCCTCTATGGGCCGATAAGTAACTGCCGTATTTACACGATGTCAACCCCTGTAATGCAGCAAGTGATTGCCGAATATATACGGCACCCATTGTGAAATGGTTAAGGGATTGATTTTCTCATCTCTGATGCCAACACATAGCGAGACAAAGTAACCAAAATACCCCCGATTGAGAAACAGAAAAGATGTTGCGATCCATTCGGTACACTTTTTTGATAACTCGACAAAAAGTCATAGCGCTAGACTAGGTAGTTTTGATATATCCACCATATAAAGTCGATTTCAATTCCATAGAGACCTGCAAAACGCATTTGGAGCATTATATTACTTGGAAACCCTAGAAGTTTTGATCGTGTAATGAGTTTATCCCAATAATGGCCAAAATTTGTCAATCATTGCAGCTTATATTTGATTTACTAAAGTTTATTCCAAATGTAAGTAAGGCTGGGTTTTATCGTGTTGCTGAAACCATATGTCGCTCAGACATATGCCGTCTAGTTGTGGTCACAAGCACTCTGTTATCATGTACTGAATAACGTTCACAGAGACTGCAGTTCCAGTCTCTTCTTCAAACACAATACCTAACTAAAATCCGCAAGGCAGAATTGATCGTTTTTTCTGAACCTAAAACATTATTATTATTATATTCTACTACTTACTAGCCGTACCTACAGGTATATATTGATTGCAATACAACTCCAATAAGTGATGAACTGCATACCCTTAAATTAATTAAAACATTCTCGTAATTTGGTGTTTTTATACCTCCCAGAAAGTCTGCACAAGCGTTGGATTCGCTGCTATTGAGGGCAGCGAAAGCGAAACTAATTTTTGTTGTTTTTATGCATCCAAGAAAGTCTGCACAAGCGTTAATTTGAAGTCGCCGAAGTCAAGTAGGTAGTGTATTGGCTTATTAGACGTAAGGCCACGGTTCAAACCCCAGCTTAGACATCGAAACGAAAATATGAAAAAAAATATTTCTTTGGTGGCTTCCTCTCAGCAGATTTCTGGCAAAAACTCTGAGAGCAAAAAAATTGCCATGTAAAGTTTCTCAAAAAATCTGAAGTTCGGAGTCAACTTTAAACTGTAGGTCCCGCCACTCATGTATAAAATTAACATACACAACATAAGTGGTGTGAGAAATAGGTCGTAATCCTGACTAAAGAGTTGTAATAACCAATTATGTTATGTTATGTAGGTTAGTTTAGGTTAGAGGACGTGTACTTGTCAATTTAGACAAGTACAATACCCGAAGGTCGACTTGACCCATTGTACATAACCTCCTAAAGAAGGAGGGATAAAAGAGGGGATAGGAAAAAGGAGCGGAAATAGGAAGGAAGAATGCGAAGCAAAGGAATTACTCAGACCAGAACAAAACAAAATGGGAGAACGCGACTACACCGATGAAGCCGTAGCACTTCTCAACCAGCTCAAGTTACTAATGAATCTGTGGAGAGCATGGATGTCGGCTCTCGACACAGAATTCAAACCATCAAAGAAGTATGTATGTATTCTTGTATTTTTTTTTTCACTTATGAAAAGGCTAATGGCCTCTTTTTTATATTAAAAATAATTATTTCTTATTGTTTTTATTTAAGTTTTGCTTTTGTGCAAAAACCTTTTCCATTTTAATTATTTATTAATTTGTATTTCTTTGAAATGACGCCGCATAATTTATTTACACTTCAGCTGGCATTGGCATTGGAGATGGGCGGCAGCCTTATTGATAATCCCTCCTCCTCTTAATTAAGTGCGCTTCATTTAACAGTTATTTATTTGTATGTTTATTTATTTATATATTTAAGTATGTCTTATTATAAATAATTTCTTTATTTTTTCTTCTTATTCTTCCTTAAATAATTACATTTTTATTTATATTTATTGGGGTTTTATTCTGTGTTGTCTTTGATGATATAATTTCAGTTCAGTTTTTCATTCTTTATCTTTCGTTTCCCTTGCTGCAGTTTCCACATTATTTGTTTTCATTCTTCTTTTTGTCTGTTTCTGTTTCTCTTTTCATATTGTGGCATAATTTTTTATTAAAATGTCTTTTAAACAGCAAAAAACAAAAAAAAAACGAGAGAAAGGACTTCATATTTATTTGCTGGTAATTACAGCTACAACCAGGACATTAAGAAGACAATCATGAGAAATTTGCAGTTGATTTTTTTTATTTTTTTTTGTTAATTTTTTTTCTTTTTCCGTAATTAATGGAAATCAAAAATATAAAAAAAATAAAAATAACAACTTAAAAACATTTATTATTTTAATTTAATGAGTTAAGGTTTCAATTATTTTTCGTATGAATTTATAAACGAATTCAAGGTAAAGAGTAATGCAATTCGTTTATCAAACATATTAATACGTTAAGTATTGTAATGGAAATGAAAATGTTTCCATTTAAATAAAAAATCAAGGAAATTAAAAGAAAGAGTTCAATTTGGTCTCCTTTTTAGTTGAAATATTCTCGGTTTTATTAATCAAAATGTGTTGCTGAAGTTAGGACGAACTTTATGAAGTGGATGAGCTTCTTCCAACGGGCGATTTTTTAGCCATTATCTTTTTGGCAACACTGGTTTAAACAGCTCACGCATGTTTCGTGTTTTGTTTCACTGTCAAACATCTTCAGTTTGATCTATAATTTAACCATGAATCGTCTGACAAACGAACAACGCTTGCAAATTATTGAATTTTATTATCAAAATGCGTGCTCTGTTAAGAAAGTTCATCGCGCGCTTCTTCCACTTTATGGTCAGTTTAATCGACCCACTGAAGCGGCTATTCGGGCTATTGTAACTAAATTTCGCACCAAATTTACATTGTTGGACATTAAACCACCAACACGCTTACGTAGAGTGCGAACTGAAGAAAATATCGCAGCTGTATCGGCCAGTGTTAATGATGACCATCAATTATCGATTCGTCGCCGTTCGCTGCAATTGGGCCTCTGTTACTCAACAACGTGGAAAATTTTGCGGAAGGATTTAGGTGTGAAGCCTTTCAAAATACAGCTGGTGGCAAGAATTGAAGCCGAACGACCTACCGCAACGCAGAATTTTTGGTGAATGGGCTCTTGGAAAGTTGGCCCAAGAGCCACTTCTTTATCGAAAAATTGTGTTCAGCGACGAAGCTCATTTTTGGCTCAATGGATACGTAAATAAGCAGAATTTTCGATTTTGGAGTAAAGATCAGCCGGATGCATCCAGAAAAAGTTACAGTTTGGTGCGGTTTATGGGCTGGTGGCATCATTGTATCGTAATTCTTCAAAGATGCTGCGAATTGTAACGTAACTCTGAATGGTGAGCGCTACCGTGAGATGATATCCAATTTTTTTTGCCCAAAAGGCAAGAGCTTGACTTGCATGACATGTGGTTTCAACAAGACGGTTCCACATGCCACACAGCACGCGTAACAATGGACTTATTGAGAGGCGAGTTCGGTGAACATTTTATTTTACGTTCGGGACCGCTCAATTGGCCGCCTAGATCGTGCGATTTAACGCCTTTAGACTATTTTTTGTGGGGCTATGTTAAAGCTCATGCCTATACAGACAAGCCCGCTTCAATTGACGCATTGGAAGATAACATTGAAGCATTTATTCGTGAGATACCGGCCGAAATGTTGGAAAGAGTATGCCAAAATTGGACTAAGCGTATGGACCATTTGAGGCGCAGTCGCAGTGAACATTTGCATGAAATAATCTTCAAACATTAAATTATATAGACCGTACGTACTATCGATTCAAATAAAGATTTCATGCATTTTGCTGAATTTTATATGTTTTTTTTTGAAAAATTTTCCTATGGCTCTTAAAAAATCACCCATTATTTACATCCAACTCTCATGAGATGACTCCTTCTCATGAAGTGCATTGTAAAGCTGGATTCACCCATCGGTTCGGAACAACAATTTTTTTAATATGTATGTAGTTTGACGTTTCTCTTTTTGAGAGAGAGACCGAAATAGAGTAAGCTTGCTTGAGAACAATTTCAGCTTGAATTGGTTTAATTTTAATTTTTTTTCCGAAACAATCGAACTGTGCTGCCAGCTACTTTAATTTTTTAAGTAAAGTTGAACTGAGCTGCCACATCATAACGAGCTTTCTTCAGCTCAATGGCTATTAAAAGAAGCACTTTACTTTTATCCATTTTTTTTTTTACTAAGATTTGTTTTAATTTACAATTTCTTTGTAACACAATAACAAATATGATCATACTCAAGCCAAGAAAACAAACGAATTGCAATCAACAAAACTAACACACATCGTTTACAAAAATATTTCATATGGTAACCTTGTTTTTACAGAACAATTGTTCGAAGTGGGTGAATCGTTTCGGAACAAACTCTCAAAAATCTGAATTTGTTTCGGAACAAAATGCTTGCAATGGTTGAATCCAGCTTAATGGAACTTGCAAAGTAGGTTAAGGGATGGAGTAAAAAGATAAAGAGGTAAACACTTCTTCTGGAATAGAGCTTCACATATAGATAGGGTGGGGAAACTCATCTCATTCAGCAATTGCTGTGTAATACATACATAATTGGTTATTACAACCCTTCAGTCAGGATTACGAACTAGTTTCTCACACCACTTATGTTGTGTGTGTTCATTTTATACATGAGTGGTGGGACCTACAGTTTAAAGTCGACTCCGTACGACAGATTCTTTGAGAAACCTTTCATGGTAATTTTTATTTTCTTCTCAAAGTTTTTGTCTGAAATTTGCTAAGAGGAAGTCGCCGAAGAAAAATTTTTTGTATTTTGTTTTGATGTCTGGCCTGGGGTTTGAACCCTAGCTTTACGTCTTAAAAGTTGACGCACTACCTAATAGACTACGGCGACTATGGCGGTGTAATAAATCATTTATAAACACCTTCATCGTTCCTATATGACGACAAAAGACCTCAAAAAATACTTTGAGTTACCGGCTTATATATGAGAGCTGAATTCCATTTGCAGACAGAAATAATTGATTTAAGTAAGATGGATTTCCTACGGGGTGATGTATATTTTTTGTTCCGCCTTGAGAAGCTGACACTTAGAAATATGATGGCATTGGATTTTTAAACGAACTTCTCTTAAAAATGAGTTACTTTAGGTTTAATTTTTCCGAAAGACAGTTATGGAATTCGACACTCTTGTAAATGGAATTGTTATCGCATTCTTCGGAAATATTTTTTGCAATTCAGTCCGCTGCTTTAAGTGATCGTTTGAATAAAATCGAATCGACTTAAAATCTTTGTCTTATTTAAGTTGAATATCAGAATATTGAAATATAGCACAGCCATTGAGTCTCTTACATACCTACATAATTGGTTATTACAACCCTTCAGTCAGGATTACGACCTAGTTTCTCACACCACTTGTGTTGTGTGTGTTAATTTTATACATGAGTGGTGGGACCTACAGTTTAAAGTCGACTCCGAACTACAGATTCTTTGAGAAAACTTTCATGGCAATTTTTATTTAGTTTCAGAGTTTTTTGTATTTTGTCTTGATGTCGGCCTGGGGCTCGAACCCTGGCTTTACGTCTAATAAGCCAACACACTACCTACTAGACTACGGCGACTTATCTCTTATCAAACAATATTGATACATCTGGGTGGGGCACATCTGAAATGTCCAATTTCTAGTCACATAATTAATCTAAATTTGAAAGATTATGTGGGTTATGTTGCCTTTAAAGGGCTCTTTGGTTTGTGACTTGTTCCCATGCACCTACGACTTAAGAAAAAATCTAACTGGTCTCGCAATCGCATGGTCTCCATGGCCAGTTAACATCATCTCCACATGACATGATCATGCCCTCAAATCACTCATACATTCTGTATCCAATGTAGCAAAAGCAGTGTATTATACAGTGCTATCCTCTTGAAAGTATATGTGGTTGGTACTCTCATCATCCAATTCAAGCCGATAGAAGTTGGTAATCTTCGACATGTAGCGCTCACCGTTAACAATGAAGGAATTATGGAGGAATGAAGTCGCCAGCCCATAATTTACAACAATCAGTGACTTACGTGGAATGCATTGAATCTCATCTGCATTGGTATCGTCCCCAAAAGTGTCATTCAGAAATATCCTCAACGCTGGAGATAATTTTTCAATGAAAATTAGGGTCAGTTGCCAACTGCTCTAGAGTCTGTTCAACAAACATACGTCATTGTCGTCCATGGTGATTTGGCAAAACAGACTGAATAAATGATAATTAATTCGACAAATGTAGCTTCAACAAAATGGTCAAAATTCAGAAGATTCCGTTGAAACACCCTATCTTACCCACCTTCAGTTTATTACAGTAATCATTCGATTTACGTCGCCTCGATTAACGTTGTTTCGATTTACGTCGTCAAATGTTTTGTTCCCTAGAACTTCAATTTGCGTCGTCATTCAATTTACGTCGCTTTTTTTGGAACCAACTGCGACGTAAATCGAGGGATTACTGTAACTTTTTTATGTTCCTTGTTAAAAGATACTAGTTTGTAGTATGAGCAATATGAAATTCGATTTAGGCCGTTTCGATTTACGTCGCCTTTTTTTGGAACCAACTGCGACATAAATCGAGGGATTACTGTATCATACAATTTTTATTACGTAACCTTTCTCTGTTTGGAATCAAGATCCTTCTTAAAACGATCTGAGGCCGCTGATACGGTATCTGTTGAATTTTTCTTCATAGCTAATCTATGGAGTCTCTGATTAATTGGGCTCAATAGGATCTTATGACATAAGTTGCTGATTTCTGGAGTGAAGTGAATGGCAAGCGAATTGCAAAATTCTTTCGCTTCTCTTACTTTCGTTATTAAAGACGTTTGCTCTCGGATTGCGAAAGTTAGCTTTACCATTCCTGCCGCTTTAACGCTTTTCATCAGTGTTAGTGATAACGCTTTAGTGGCAGTAGTCTAGTAGGTAGTGTATTGGCTTACTAGACGTTAGGCCTCGGTTCAAATCCGAGGTCAGACATTAAAATGAAAATATGAACAAATATTTCTTCGGCGACTTTCTGCATATTTCTGGCAAAAAATCTGAGAAAAAATAAAAATGGATTGAAAAGATTCTCCAAAATTTGTCGTTCGGAGTTGACTTTAAACTGTAAGTACCTCCACTTTGGATAAAATGAGCAAACATAACATCAGTGGTGTGAGAAGCTATTTCGTAATCCTGACTGAAAGATTGTAAGGACCAATTCTGTATGTATGTATGTATATATGTATGTATATATGTATGTCTACATGAAAAAAATGTATGCATGTATGTACGTATGTATGTATCAGGTACAATAATGAGTTATATATGTATAATCGATCTGAATCTACTGATACGTCATCTGTTAGATCAATACTAGGCTGGCATTTTTAACTGCTAATCGATAATTGAAGTCGCCGAAGGCTAGTAGATAGGGTGTTGGCTTATTAGACGCAAAGATAGGTTTCAAGCCCCAGGCCAGATATCCAAACAAAATACAAAAAGTATTTCTTCGGCGACTTTCTCTCAGCAGATTTCTGGCAATAACTTTAAAACTTAAATAAAAATTGCCATGAAAAGTTTTTCAAAAAATCTGTCGTTCGGAGTCGACTTTAAACTGTAGTTCCCGCCACTCATGTATAAAATTAACACACACAACATAAGTGGTGTGAGAAAATAGGTGGTAATCCTGACTGAAGGGTTGTTATGACCAATTATGTGTGTAATCGATAATTGATAGCGTGTGACATACTTTGCTGACTTCCGCAGTAAATGCAATGTTGCGCTAGTTGCACCATTCTTTTGCTTCTCCTTCCTTCTACATTTTTATTCTTAGCTGGTCTACTATGAAAGAGGTTTACTGGCAGATTACTAGATTGCCTCAAATAAAAATCTGCGAAAATTTTAAATTTAATTTTAGCATTACTGCAACTCTAGCGTCTTTCATCAATGTAAGTGATAACGTGTGTAGCAAAAGATTTTTTTTTATAATTTATTGAATTTGCATACAACCCTTGCTGCCAGGCAAATTGTAAAACCAAAGCTTTTAAAAATCAAAAATAATACAGGGAACAACGAGGACACATTCAGTTTTTATACTTTGTAGGCCTGTCCTGTAGTTTATTTCATTTCATTTTTTCTTTTTTGTCTCTTTTCATGTCAACCAAAATTCTTTGCATTTGTGAGTCTGTGATTACACCTCATTTGCTAATTAAATTCTTTTTTCCTTTTTTTTCGTTTGTACGACAAAAAACAAATTGGCCACTTATCCTTTCTTTGTTCGCATAAAAATCCCAAAGAAAGAGAATAAAAAAATTAAAAATTAAAAAATTTTGTTTTTTAAATTAAATTTTTATAAACGTTGCCGGGCAATTTAAGCAGCCAAGCGTACAATCAACCAGGCAAACTGGCAACCTGGCTACATATCAACTCATTATTTATGTTGAATTCCTTTGGTGGTATGTTTTTTGTTTGTTTTTGTAAGGATTTCGCGTTTATCACAAACACTTCAACACTTGCTGCCCAGCCACCTTGTATTGTAATACCAAAGGTTTCATCTGTTTTTTGCGTTGATTCCTTTTATTACCGGCTTGTCTTGTTTTCATTTATTTTGTGAATTTCATTCATTCAGTCAGTCATTCATTTGTTCAGTCATTTGGTCGGTTTTTTTGTACGCTTTTATGGGGTTTCGGTGTGTATATTTAAATGTCAAAACAGAGGTAATTTACATTTTTTAGCAGCCTTATTTGTGGAACTATTAGCACACCTTAAAATGTAAGAAATAAAATACAACAACAACAATAAAAAAATATACCAAAAAACAATTGAAATAAAAGGCCCAAGCACAGTGACTTGTTAATGTTACTGCTGTGGTCATGTCATTGCCAGCCAGCGTGTTAAAAAGATGTCTTTCCTGCCTTACTTTTATTTTCTTTTACTTGCTGTTGGTGATGGTTCAGTATCCCTTGTTTTCCTCATTTGCACTAGTATTTGTGGTTCTTAAAAATACCACCTGAAGTGTTGGTTGCCACCACTATAGCCACCACAGAGACATTTTCGTTTGCCTTTATGCCACCTTGAAAATGTAACGAACAGAACAGAACAACAATAACAACAAAAGTAAAAGACAATAAAATGCTAATAAGGCTAAAACCGTCTAACAGACAACATTTATTATTTTTGCAAAACACCAACAACAACACTAACAACAACAATTTAAAAATATAAATTTAAAGTTTTTTTTTGCTTTTCATTCTGTCGTTGTTTTGTTTGATTTAATGTTGGGTGTTGCCAGCAGTTGTAAATCTTTAAACAACAACCCTAAACATGCAGAATAAAAAACAAATGCTGTGTGCTGTGTGTACAGCCCATAAAATATGAAAATAAATTTCATTTTCTTTCCTTCTTTGCAAATTTTATTATTTCTAATGTTGAGGGTGTTTCCTTCCATTTCCATTTCCGTTTTATTTTTTAAATTCACCATGAACGCAATCATAAAAATAAAGCCTGGATTTCTTTTATATTTTTTTGGAACAAGTTTTTTAAATTATCCTTCTTGCTGTAATAAAAAATCCTCTTTTATTTCCTTGGATTTACAATTATTTTCGCAGGGTTATTATCACATACAAATGGTAGAATTATGTTCAGGAATATTTTAACATCATTTAACGAAATCCAAAATTATCATATTAAACGTATAGGTGGAAGCAATAGTTTGATAAAAAAGTAAGAAAAGAAGAAACCTTAGAAGTTATTTCTTTTTTTTTTTGTGAGCCATCAAATATCGACATCCTAAGTGAATTTATAAGCCTGAAAACGGGTTCATTCCCCGAGGGAGCAGCACACAAAACAAAAAATCGTTTTTAATTTTTTTAATTTAAATAGCAAATGAGGCATAATCACAGGCTTACAAATGCAAAGAATTTTGGGTGACATGAAGAGACAAAATAAGAAAAAAAATTAAATAAACCACAGGACTACAAAGTATAAAAAATTAATGTGTCCTCTTGTATCCTGAATTATTTTTCATTTTTAAAAGCTTTGGTTTTACAATACGATCGGCAACAAGGGTTGTATGAAAATACAATAAATTATTAAAAAATTTCTTTTGCTACCCACGTTTATCACTTACACTGATGAAAAAAGGTAGAGAGGATGGAGTGCTAAAATTGGATTTAAAATTTTCGCAGATTTTTATTTGAGGCAATCTAGTAATCTGCGAGTAAACCCCTTTCATAACAGACTAGCTGAACAATAAAAATGTAGAAAAAGGGGAAGCAAAAGAATGTTGCAACTACGGAAACATTGCTTTCACTCCGGTAGTCATCAAATTATGTCATAAGATCCTATCGCATGCAATCAATTATCGATTAGCAGTTAAAAACGCCAGCCTAGTATTGATCTAACCGATGACATATCAGTAGTCTCAACTCATTATTGTACCTGAGACATACATCTGTGCATACATACATAGATTTGTTTCATGTATACATACATAATTGGTCATTACAATCTTTTAATCAGCATTACAACCTATATTGTCACACCACCCATGTTGTGTGTGTTATTTTTATACATGAGTGGCTGGACCTTCAGTTTAAAGTCGTCTTCGAACGATAGATTTTTTGAGAAACTTTTCATGGCAATTTTTATTTACTCTCAGAGTTATTGCCAGAACTCTGATGAGGGGAAGTCGTCGAAGAAATATTTTTTTTAAATTTTCGTTTTGTTCACGATGTCTGAAATGATATTTGAACCATGAGTTCACATCTAATAACCCAACACTCTATCTACTACATTATAATGACTAGTGGGGACCAGATGTAGAGAGAAAAAGGCGGTCTAATGTAGCAAATATCTTTCTGCACTTAGAACTGAATTACTTAGGTTCGAGAATAGATTAAAGGTCACTAAAAAGCACATTTTTACTGAATATGGAGATGGGATAATATTTTTCCTGGCCCTCTACACACACATACTAGAACTATTGCCATACCGTATACGTATCCAAAATCTTTTACAGCAATTACCCTCATGACTTTTATGTTGGAAACAACTGAAGAGCCGCGGATAATTGGAAAAGATATGTGATATTAAGTTGGCTATAAGGCAGATAGATCTACTCAGACAGTTTTATAGATGGAGTTTGGCTACCTGCGATTTTCTTGTTATAGAGAAGGAATATGATGACACGCCTTACGTAGTCATAGATAGGTCTTTAAATTGCAGACGTATAGATCCTATAATTACCAAATGAATGGCATACAAATTTACAGGATACAGGATATAATAGGGGTCGACAAAACCAGAGGTTGGCCAAAGGAAGAGGCTGTTTTATCGCTAATGTGAATCTTGGCTGTGGGAGAATCTCATGACGATCCCTTGATTTATTGCATTCCTTATGTCTAAAGGAAAATTTGAAGAGACTGTTTGTAATATCATTCAAAGAGATATTGATAATGTATATCTGAGAAGAAAGTCAGTGGGGTTAACTATAAACCCGGGCAAGACCACAGTAATACCATTTAGGAGAAGAAGAACACTTGTGTTCTAGATGAGAAAAAAATCACAAAAACTGCAGGGAAAATAAATGGGAATATTATTGGAAAGGAAATTAGCATGAAAAACTGATATTAAGAGCACTTCAAAAAAGACCAAATATCCCATAATTATACGCAGAAGGCTTGAAGGGAAATCTTGGGACTGTAACCTAAAAATTATGTCCTGCATACCACAATTGTCAGACCAATAATGACCTACGGAGCCATTATTTTGGTATGCAGAACAAACTTTATACTCTGTATGCCATGTTGGTCAGGTAGGCAGAACAAACCAAAATAGAACATATTGAAATGGACAAGACGCAGAAACTAACGTATGTGATATAACGTGTAACGCAGTGGAGAATTTGATTAAATTTGTCAAACGAAGAACTGTCACGAGTAAGGGAAATCCATGAGGCTATTAAGGTAACAAAGTCTTTGTGGGAAATAGGAACCATGGATGATCAGCCAAAAGGCTAAGCATATTCCAAATTTATTGTACAGCAGTTCGTCAGAGTATGGAGTAGCAGATGAAGGTGCAGTGGATTTCAGTCGATAACAAACCGAATACTTTCTGTTGGTATCAGTAAAAGTCTTTCGTACCTTATTATAAAAAATTGCTCATAATACAGCACAAACTACTGCTTTACAGATAATGCAATGGAATATGCCCTAATGAACTAAGGCGATTTGATACTCAGAAAAAAGAACTTTCTCTCTCTCTCTCTTCCATACACAAAAATTTCTTTTTGTTGCATTACAACGAGAACTTAGTTTCTAACAGAAATCTTAACCGTCTTTTACTGTGTAAATTTGATGTCCAAAGTTCAACTCAATTAGGGCCATAACTTTCCCCATCCCTAATAAGAAGCATTGCTTCAGTTCGTACTATCAAATGAATGTTGTTTTGAAACTATTGAACATAGAATTTCCATTTCTTTAAGCAACGGATTGGAGATTTCTTTAAAGTCTGTTATCTTTGTTTCTCTCCGTAGTTTAATACAGGCAAAAGCAATAAAATTAATCCACCATTTCGAAAACATTTGAAAGATAAAAAATGTTTTTTTTTTACTCTTCCATAGCAACACGGCATACAAATAATTATACTTCGTCTACAATTTTTGGTCGCCTTAATTGTTTGTTGTTGCTGTTGCCAAAGAAGAAAATTGGAAGAAGCAAATAAAGTTCACAGAAATAAATTTCGTTTCGTTTCGTTTGTTTTTTTTTTTTTGAGCTTTTCCAACATTATTGCTAATAATTAGAATTATTATGGCATTTTGTTTTCTGTTCTTTATCGTTGAGTCTCGCGTAGTAGATAGCGTTCATTCGTTCATTCATTCATTCACTCATTCATTCATTCATTCGTTCATTAATGGCAAAAATTAAGTTTGAATTTTAATCTCTACGAATGCGAAAAAAAAGAAAAGAAAAGAAAAAACGCAAATGAAATCCGAAATGGGTTGTCGTTTCTCAATTTCTAATGACGGCAATTAATTTCAACAGCCTTAAGCAGATTAAAACTGTGCATTTCGGTGGCTATGGAAGTATATGTATGTGTGTGTGTGTGTTTGTTCAATTGTTTAATATTATTTCACTTGAATTATTCTTTTTTAAATACCCTACAGCACGATAATCGACCTCAAGTACTTACATCAGCTTAGTTTTATAGAGTCTGGCAACATAGACTTCCGCACATTGACGGTTTATAATGGCAATCTTGTTGAAGCAACTTCTATCGAATTTGTTGCCATTTATGCATTCGATTTTGCCAAACAACAATGGACGGCCACACACAAGAGGGAGTGTGGACTCTGGAGCATTTAGCACCTGAGCCTAATTTTCACTGTAAAATCATGTTCAACGATGAGGAGGAATATTTCTGGATAAATGGGTACGTGAAAACCAAAATTATCGAATGTGGATGATACTAAGATGGGTCTGGCAGTAAATGAGGGCAAAACGAAGTATATGTTATCGGCAAGTAGAGACGTGCGTCGTATTGGATCTCAGATAAGGGCCGATAACTATACTATAGATATAATCAAGGAATTTATTTATCTTGGCTCCGCCGTTACCACCAAAAATGATGTTAGTCTGGAGATCAAGCGCAAGATCACTCTTGCCAGCAGATGCTACAATGGTCTCAAAAGGCACAAAGACCTCTCTAGTACGACAAAACTAATACCCTACAAGACGCTCATCTTCCCCGTGCTTATTTATGGCGCAAAGGCATGGACACAATTAAGCACTGATGCAACAGCCTTGGGAGTATTAAGAAAAGAAATTAAGAGATAGAAAATTCCTACGTATGATCTTCGGTCCAGTGCAAGTTGACGATGATTTCCGCATCCTATCCAACATTGAGCTGTATGAGCTCCTCAACGACATAGACGTTGGCTCGGCCATGTCGTTCGAATGGAGGAGGATGCTCCGGCGAGACGGGTATTTGATGTGGGGATCTGCAGAAGTCGGCGAAGAGGACGACCTTGTTTGCGTTGGAAGGACCAAATCGAGGAAGCCCTGTCATCGATTGATGTGACCAACTGGGGTAGGAGCGCAAGAGGCAGAGGCGCCTGGAAGTATGTGTTAATACAGGTCGAAATTCGTTAATAGGGTTGTTAATGGCCAATTAAATAAGTAAGTAGGAACTATATGTACATGCTCAACATCCCAGAGCGTCCAAAGTATTACGAATGGGCCACTGTTTGGTGTGAATTTTGAAGTGGTGGCGTCATTGGTCTATATTGCGGTAAAAACGACAATAGCTAGGTCATCTGTGTTAAATTGATCTCCTATCTCTCGATCACTACCAACATATTGGACATAGTTTTGGCCTGATTTGAATGATTTGGACATCAACGAAATGTGGTTTCAAGAGAACGGCGGTATAAGCCACACACATAGCTGCCAGATTTGACGATTTATCGGCATTTGGACGATTTTGAGCTCCAAAAACATCATTTTGACTATGTGACGATTTATGTCCTTATTTTGACGATTTTTAGAAATTAAAAATTTACATTTAAGTTTCGAAATTACTTTGCAATTGTTACTATTGGAAATTTATGTTAGTAATTACAAGGAGTAAAATGTTATATTTTTAAGTTTCTTTCGAATACTTGTGATGATTTTCCTGTATTTTATTCTTTTTTAATCCCTTAAAAGCCAAAAAATTACAACTCCTAAATAACCTCGTAATTGAGAATAATTTATCACTTGTCGTTGCAGACAATTTTTAAAGATTCGAGTATAGCTACTAATATTATCATTGGACGAACAAAGGCAGGCGCCGTTATTCTTTTTCATACGACCAACACCAACAGGGGATGGATGGCATTGTGTTTTGAACTATGAAAATATGTTATGGGAAGAAGGAAAGAGGGAACCGCGTTTATGGACACTAGGCTTGTATATTTTTATACCATAAGTAACAGGAAAGACCTCTGCAGGAATTGAGTTCCACATACGAATAGTCCGACTGAAAAACGTACTTTTTCTGTAGTGCCGTTGGCCAATCTACATTACGTAGGAATACATAATTTTCGGGAACAAGTCCCCTTATTATTGTAGTAGTGACAGAAAAGTGAAACACAAACCACATTGTAACGACGCACCAATGATTCAATGGATACATACCGTCATTAACGAGCTACTACGGCCTCTCCTGTACACGGTCGAGAAACTTCAAAATAAACATTGAGCCACCGACCTCAGAAATAGTGTAAATAGTAAGATCAGATGATAAGATCTTAAGAAGGAACTGAAGGAACTGAAAAATTTGTCGGTCGCAGCCAACATTACATTGAATTTTCATGCTCAGAATGTCAAGAGCTTCTGACTCCTTAATATTTACACCACCCGTAGATTAAGATGATGCAATATTACTGCTGCGCTTACGTGTCAATAAACAGCACTGGGATATATCGTTTAAACCTTAAACAATTTTTTCCTAAAAAGGATATAAAATTTACCCATTTCTGAAACAAAAAAATAAATGAAGATGACGGACGCTAGCTTTTAATTTCAAAAATTTTTTTTTTTAATTTTTTTATTTTTGAACTTAGATACGTATTGACTTTATATGTTTTACTAAAATAGAAATAATTTTGGTTATTAAAATCTTTTAATTTATTTACTTACTTTTCTGACGATTTTTTGACGATTTCAATAAACGTCGATTTTGACGATTTTTTTCTCAAATATTTGACGATTTGGTGCCTCATTTATCTGGATGCTATGGCCACACACCTCATGTCATATTGTCATATTTCAGATGTGATGTGAACTGTGCATCAAGATCGTGCGATTTGACCCCATTAGACTTTTTCTTTTGGAGTGTTCTTAAGTCGCAGAGGTATGCGCCCTTACAGGCTGCCAAATTCAGCCTGATTTGTGCGCCTGAATCTAGGAAAATTTAGAAACTGTGTAGGTCATTTCAACGATATTGTATTAAACACATGAATAGTCTTTTAAAGCAATGAAAATTTTAGAGGATATCTTAAACAAGCTTTGCTTCATTTAAATTTAAAGAAAAGAAAGTGTTTAATAAAGGACCTAAATCGTTCAAAGTACAGCTGATAAATTACAAGATTACTCTGGAGCAGTGAAAGTTTATGGGTCCTGTGCTGGTATTTATCAAAATCCTTTTTTTATATCAGAATTTTTGTGGTGAGGATTCCAAATTTCACTGCGTCAGTCCATGACACAACCAGCGTAATTTACAAATTTCCAATCGAAAATCAAAATCTAAATTCCAGGAAAAAAGGAAGGAATTCATAACGAATAACTTATACGCCACCGTTGACGTATTATTCCAAGGAATCAATTTCAATATAGAGTACAATGTGATCGACCTAGACCGACCATAACTTGCGTTGTATTTCTTAAGTCTTTTTAAAATTTATAACTACCCATGCCGGTTGTCTATGTTTGGTTCTGCTTGTGTGCGTTTAAACTTTAATGCACAAATTAGCATTAAAGTCCAATTTTTTTTCTCTTCTTTTCAACAATTAATGGGATTTTCATCTTTTTGTGTTACTAATCTGTGTATAAATATTATATTCAAAAAACACTGGGGAGAGAATGAAATTGTATTTGCGAATATGAGTTAATTTTAAAGCTTCCCTCCTTATACACATTGTATTTGTTTCTTTGGCTATCAATTCTTTCTTATTACTCCTTTCTTATTACTCCTTTCTTATTACTCTTCTTTATTCATTCTTTTCAGTGTTATGCGTAATTCATCAAGAATTCACTTAAATGTGAGCATTTGATGATGAACTACGGAATTTAATCTTCTCAGGCTAAGGAATATGGGTCAATAGCTGTACATCCCATATATTTTTAATATTTTTAATTCATTCGTGTTTTGAACGTTTGAAGCATATTTCTACCATTTTTATTATATCTGGCAGTGTAAACATTGTGCAAATCATTGAAATTTGATCAAATGCATAGCCTTTATACATTCAATATACACTCTTCATACAAAAATATACACTGCGCTTCACTTGAATAGCACACCGTACAAATTGAAATTCTCCCCCGTATATCTTTGTAAAAAATAATGATAGCGAATTGATTTTGGATTGCAATTGTAGTGTTATTTATAGCTTTTATTATAAAATAAAAAAATATTTCGATATATCAAGTTGTTTTCAAAATACAACATAAAAGAGAAAAATACTCAAAAAATAACAATCAAATTCCATTTCACTAGAATAGCACATATTTTAATAAATGTAGGAAAATTACTTTTTATAAAGGTTTTTAATTTTTTTCTTATTTTTTATTTATTTTTATATAAAAACTAAGATTTAACTATCGATTTCTAGTAGTGTGTTGGGCCTCCCTTGTTGAGATTAACCTCGTATATCCTATTAGGCAATGACTCGTACAAATTTTTTAAATAGTTGAGAGAAATTGAAGTCCATGCCCGTTGAATGGCCTCAATCAGTTCTGCTTTGGTTGAAAATTGTTTTTTAGAACCGTAAACTTTTCTGGCCAGCCATCCCCAAAGATTATTTATTATGTTTAGGTCCGGCGAGTATGGTGGCCAATTCAAAAAGTTTAAATTTTTGGACTCTATGCGCGATTTGACCACACGGGCATTATGTATTAGGGCGTAGTCTTACTGAAAAGTTGACGGCAATGGGCCAAAAAGAATTTTTAAACTGTGGAAAGGCCTTTTCTAAAACACCCTGATATGTTTTAGCGTTCATATTTAAACTTAGAAGCTGGAGCTCACAGGTGCCATAATAGGAAATCGCACCCCACACCATAACTCCGCCGACTCGACTGTGTAATCGATCCAACTGGTGAGTCACCTTCCCCAAATCGTGAAAATAATAATTGTAGCCATCAGGGCACTCCAAATTAAACTTCTTCTCGGCAGAAAAAACAACGCGCTTCCACTCGTTGCTCTATACCATATTATATCCACAAAATTTCAACCGCATTTCTTTTCGTGCAGAGTTAAGTGTTAGTTTTTCCTTTAATTTCAGTCGTTTGAGTTGATTTTCTCCTGAAATAATACACCGCACACTGGTCTTGCTAGCATGGACACCTACTTTAGCCTTAATTTTGTCAACAGAATCGTGCGAATTTGAAGCTTCTCTTAAAAAGAGCCCTCTTATCTGTTTGGGGATGGCTGGCCAGACAAGTTTACGGGTCTAAAAAATAATTTTCAACCAAAGCAGAACTGATTGAGGCCATTCAACGGGCATGGACTTCAATTTCTCTCAACTATTTGAAAAATTTGTACAAGTCAATGCCTAATAGGATATACGAGGTTATTCTCAACAAGGGAGGCCCAATACACTACTAAAAATCGATAGTTAAATCTTAGTTTTTATATAAAAACAAATAAAAAATAAGAAAAAAATTAAAAACCTTTATAAAAAGTAATTTTCCTACATTTATTAAAATATGTGCTATTCTAGTGAAACGGAATTTGATTGTTATTTTTTGAGTATTTTTCTCTTTTATGTTGTATTTTGAAAACAACTTGATATATCGAAATATTTTTTTATTTTATAATAAAAGCTATAAATAACACTACAATTGCAATCCAAAATCAATTCGCTATCTTTATTTTTTACAAAGATATACGGGGGAGAATTTCAATTTGTACGGTGTGCTGTTCAAGTGAAACGCAGTGTACTTAGAATTCGTTCCCATTCAAAACAGAAAACAAAAAAAGCAAAAAAGGAAAAAATCTAGTGTTTTGCTTTTTAATCGTTTATCATTAAAAGTATTAACAAAAGCTAAAAAAACAATGAATTTGTTTACATGATAAACAAGTAAACAAAATTATACCAGCAAACACCAGCTTAAAAAACTGATAATAAGTAAACAAAAAACTTAAAGTCGCCGTAGTCTAGTAGGTAGTGTGTTGGCTTATTAGACGTAAAGCCACGATTCAAACCCCAGGCCAGGAATCATAACAAAATACAAAAAGTATTTCTTAGGCGACTTCCTCTCAGCAGATTTCTAGCAAAAACTCAGAAAGTAAATAAAAATTGCCGTGAAAAAGTTTCTCAAAAAATCTGTCGTTCAGAGTCGACTTTAAACTGTAGGTCCCACCACTCATGCATAAAATTAACACACACAACATAAGTAGTGTGAGAAACTTGGTCGTAATCCTGACTGAAGGATTTTAGTGACCAATTATGTATGTAAGTAAACAAAACTACAACAACGCACACTACAAGAATAAACGTAAACAATATACACAAACAACAATAATGAAACAGCGATGTTTACATCGTAGAGATCTCCAAAAGGCGAGGCCACGAACATTCATTAGACTGTCTACGTTGCCATGCAAATGGCAAGGCAAAGCAGGCGACCGGAGTTAGTGAAGTTCAGCCAGACGCGGTGTGTTGGAAGAGAGTAATCGTGGTTTGAAGATCTCCGTTACAAAGATCTGTCGAACAATTGACTAGTAATTGCTATTGTTCATGCAAAAGAGTGCAAAGATAACAAAGAAAAGCAATTGTTGTTGTTTACATCAAGTTGTGATCAGTGGCACACAGAATTATGCGAAGAATAAAGAATTTTAATTAAAAACTAAACACAAATTTATTTTTATTTTATTTCCAATTCATGAGCTCATATTTTAAAACGTTTTTAAAGGGTAAAAACGTAACAATACTTACAACTCGGTCCCATTCAAAGCAGAAAACAAAAAAGAAAAAATAAAACTTTTCATATCAAAAATATGATCAACTGGCGATGTCTCGACATCAACGAAAATTAGTGATCGTTGCTACTTTTTGTTCTATAAGTTTTCTTGATCTCAGTTGCAATAATTAAAGTTTCCACTTTCTAGGATTATTGTATTCTCATCCTACGTTGGCTAAAAACAACTTCTGTTATTATAAGTATTTTCTTTAGTAGCGATGAACTTACCTACATTGTCCTACACTTTGGAGACTTTCCCATGATGTTCGCTGCTGACATTGTTCTCCTCTTGCGAGGCATGAATCAGGGATGGATGTATGAATGGTTTGTTGTCCCATAATTTTTTAAAATCGAACACTTTCGGGTCTTTAATTGAAACCATTATTAAATTTCTTCATAATATTCATCGTTTCAAACCCGAATCTGCAGAACAAATACATGCAAACTGAGGAATGTCAATGGGTTTTCGAAGGAAGAACCTGAATATTTACCAAGTACTGAGCCGTTAGTTATCCTTCCTGTCTCCGAACAGCTTCATAAGGTTTGTCTGAGGAGCATGCCTACGAGAGGCATTAAAAATCAACCTTGTGTAGGTCGATAGAGTCTAGGCTTTCCTGCGAACCATATTTTAAAATAGTAGCGTGTCTAAGACTTTAATTTCATATGTTAAAATAAAATACAGGCAGATTACCATACATTTTCATTTAGACACTAGTTTACGTACTCGTGTATTTTCAATTTAATGCATTCGGTTGATATGACATTCTTTACATTGTTTACATAAAAAATAAAAATGTAAGCAATGCTATGCTGCAGCTATTAACATTGAAATGGAGTCGCCGTAGTATAGTAGGTAGTGTGTTGCCTTATTAGACATGAGGCCACGGTTCAAACTACAGGTCAGACATCTACAACAGAGAGAAATATGAAAAAAAAAATATTTCTTCGGCGACTTCCTTTCATCAGATTTCTGGCAAAAACTCTGAGCATAAATAAATATGCCATGAAAAGTTTGTCAAAAATCTGTCGTTCGGAGTAGACTTTAAACCGTAGGTCACGATACTCATGTATAAAATTAACCAACACAACATCAGTAGTGTTAGAAGCGCAGTCGTAATCCTGACTAAAGGGTTGTAATGATCAATTATTGTGTGTGTGATATCATCGAAATTGTCTATTCGTTTTCTTTTGCGCCATCATGTATGGAATACGAACAACATCATTCAAATGCCTACCACGATTTCTATTGTAGATCGCAACCGGAATGTTCATGTCCCAAGACTCTGATAAACATATCAAGCTGAATTCCACTGATGACATGGTTTATCTTGACTTTGAAGACCGCTGTGGTTTGCAGCTTATTCGAATACCTCTGCGACTTAAGAAAACTCAACAAAAAAAAATCTCAATCAAACTGCACTATCTTATTGGCCAGTTCACATCACATCTACATGAGCTGGATATGGCATGAGCTGTGTGGCTTATACCGTCGTTTTTTTGATACCACACATCGTTCGTATCGAAATCATAAAGGGTCCGCCAAATAACTTTTTTTTTAAATGCTTTAAAACAAAAACTAGTGAATATTTTCTCAAATTTCTTTTTTATTTGAAAGTACAATCCTTCCAGTTTATAATGGAAAATAATTTCATTCAAATGGCGGCCTCGGCTGGCCATGCTGTAGCCTACACGATCGGTCCAATTTTTAAGCACATTATCGATTGTGTGCAGCTGTATTTCACCAATGGCTTCACGGATATTGTCCTTTAAAGCGTCAATTGTCTCTGGCTTGTCGGCGTAACACTTATCTTTGACGGCACCCCACAAATAATAGTCCAACGGTGTCAAAGTATTGTACTTTCAAATAAAAAAAGATATTTAAGAAAATATTCAGTAGTTTTTTTTAAAGCATTTTCAAAAAAAAAAAAAAGTTATTTGGCGGACCCTTTACAATTCGGGCCAAAAGAAGTCAGTAAGCTTCAATATATAGTGCTTGCCGTTGACACTGATAGCCTGGCCCATCTTGTCCTCAAAGAAATATGGACGGATGACACTGCCTGCCTAAAATCCACCTTAAACAGTAACTTCTTCGGAATATCAGTGGATTGGTATCGTCCCACATTCGATAATTTTATTTGTTTCATTCAGAAATGCTTCTCATTGCTGAAGATTACTTAACGATAATCCAACGCCTTCAAATCGCATTCAGTGAACACACGTCCGCTGTCATTAGATATCCATGGTAATTGGGTAAAACAAACTGAATAAATGACAACTAATTTGACAAATGAAGCCTCAAATAAGATGGCCGTTATCAACTGTCAACATTTGAAAGTCCTTGTTGGAAACTAAACTTATTGGGAATTGTTGTTCGCATTCAAAACAAAGAAAAAAAATTCGTTCTGGTTATGGAAACGTAACTTCTTCGAATGCGATTTTCACAAGAATAATAAAATGCCAGCCTCATTAAGCACTCAGGCATTCAATTTTTTAAAAGCTACATGTGCCTGTAAATTGTTATAATTTTTTAACAATTTCTTGGTACACACATTCAATCATACATACATACATAAATTCATTCATTCATTCATACATTTATGCATGAATACATTTTGTAAATTACAGCTTAACCATCATCAAGATTAACCAATGACTGTCACTTGACTATGCATGGCACACATGCATACAGTTTAATGCGAATTAATTTCCACACTTTTACTTTAGAATCTCAATCAACAGGAATAAGCATGTCATTCTTCAATTGGAAACGTTTTAATCAGAAATGTTTTCATTTCAATTTTGATAACCATCATGATGATGCGGATGATGATGCAGATGATGATGATGATGATGATGATGCTGATGATTTGCCATTTCATTCTATGAAAAGATATTTTTGTAGTGCCTCCTGACAGAATAAGTTAAATGGCAGCTGAAAAGAATTTTTATGGCACTTTACTAAAGCAGTCAGTCAGACAGACAGGCAGACAGACTGAAGGACTTTATTGAAAAGTATTCGTAATTGTTAAAGATAAGAACTATAACAACAAAAAATAAGGCTTTAATATGTGCAATTTCACACAACTTAACCAAATTTTTGGCAATTAATTTCATAACTTAGGCCTTCAGAATTAATTTCCTGTTGAACTGAAATTCTAAGGAATTATGCTAGTAGCACTAGAGATTTTATTCTTTATTCTTTAAAAAATTAATTTGCTTCTTAAAGCAACGAAAAATACAAAATTTTGAAAAAAAGTACTCTTGAAATTTCTTGGCATTTCTTTAGTTTAATACAGAAATTTTTCGAATTTCGTTTCGTGTATGTCCTCCTTGTCATTTCACCTTTCCTACTTCCTTTTAAAAGCTTTTCGTTTGTTTCATTGAAATGCGGAAAGCGTGTTTGATTTCAATGTTCATACCTGCAGCAAAGCATTTGGGCAATTCACACGACTTTGTATCGTGTATGTTGTATGGAATACATTTGTTTGTTTGTGAACGCTCAATGCTATGCTGTATTGTGTATCTCGTGGCATTCAAACAATTTGATAGCCCGAAACCAACACAACTTTTTAAAAACTTATGAAAACATATACACATTTTTTTCATTCACGCAATTTAATAGCACGAAACCAATACAACTTCAAAAAACATATGAAAAAATGTGTATAAGTGTATCGGATTTTTATATAAAAAATATCAACAACAATCATACACTGTTGTATGTTCTTCCAACAATACAATGAATACAACGGCTTGTGTGAATTGACCAATTGTTTACATTTTTATTTTGTATGTAAAGAATGTAAAGAATGCCATATTAAATGAAAATACACGGGTGCGTAAACGAGTGCCTAAAGCTGGATTCACCCAAACAAAATTTTTGTTCCGAAACAATTTTTTTTTTGTATGTAGTTTGACGTTTCTCTTTTTGAGAGAAAGAGCGAAAGAGAGTAAGATTGCTTCGGAACAATTTCAGCTCGAATTGGTTTAATTTTAATTTTTGTTCTGAAACAATCGTACTGTGCTGCCAGATATTTTAATTTTTGAAGTAAAGTTGAACTGAGCTGCCACATCATACTATATGTATATTTGTATGTATGTATTGTATAATAAAATACAGAATAATACTGTTTGTTTATATTGTTTGTTTAATTATAAAAAACAAATAACTGTTGAATATTACTTAAAAAAACTAAATAATTAAGCCAAGAAAACAAGCGAATTGCAGTCATCTGCTACTGTGCTGCCTAATTGTAAAACTAACTAGCATCGTTTACAAAAATATTTCATATGGTAGCCCTGTTTTTACAGAACAATTGTTCGAAGTGGGTGAATCGTTTCGGAACAAACTCTCAAAAAACTGAATTTGTTCCGGAACAAGAATTTTGTTCCGAAACAATGGGTGAATCCAGCTTAAATGAAAATGTATCACAATCTGCTGGTATTTTATTTTAAAATATGAAATGAAAGTCTTAGACGCGCAACTATTTTAAAACATCATTCGCAGGAAATGCTAGACATTTTTTTATTATACTATATCGACCTACACAAGGTTTTTTTTAATGTCCCTCGTAGGCATGCTGCTCAGACAGACCTTATAAAGCTGTTCGGAGACCGGGAGGATAACTAACGACCCAGTACCTGGTAAATATTCAGGTTCTTCCTTCGAAAACCCATTAAAACTCCGCAGTTTGGATGTATTTGTTCGGCGGATTTGGGTTTGAAGCGATGAATATTATGAAGAAATTTTATTTGGATTAAAAATGCTTAGATACAAGATTGGTTACTGCCTTCAGGTCATATTTTAATAGACCAGTGCAAAAATCTAATCTCCTCGTATTACAATCACGTTGCATAAGCTTAAACACAACTGGCCCGCGTTCCCAACAACCCTTCCCGCTTCATAGAAATGTGTTGAAGCTTTCCAACTAGTAAGAACCCTGCCCTGCCTATTGCCCTGAATTTTCAAGGCTCTGAAATCCAGTGAAAGGTAACTAATTCAGCAAATAACACCAAAGGGAGACAATCAGGTTATTAGATAGTATTTCTAGATCCTTCCCTCTGTATTTTTTCTCTAAGAAGTTGTATTTGCCATAAATTTTTATAACGAAAACTTTCCCCAGTCGTTCCGAGTACTCGTAGCACTGAATAACACCACACTGTTCCTCGCCTTGAGAATGTCAACGTATGCCACACCCAAAGAAATACTTCTACAGTTCCATTAAAAAACCGGTTTAATTTTCTGCAGATTACATACATACGAGTTCGTACATAACTAGTCATTACAAACCTATAATCAGGATTACGACCTAGCTTTTCACACCATTTACGTTACATATATTAATTTCATATATGAATGGCAGAACCTACAGTTTAAAGTCGACTCCAATAGATTCCTGAGAAACTTTTTCATGGCGATTTTTATTTTATCTCAGAGTTTTTGTCAGACATCAGCTGAGAGCAAGCCGTAGTCTAGTAGGTAGTGTGTTGGCTTATTAGACGCAAAGCCAGGGTTCCAGCCCCAGGCCAGATATCAAAGACAAAATACAAAAAGTATTTTACGGCGATTTCCTCACAGCACATTTCTGGCAAAAACTCTGAGAGTAAATAAAAATCCCCATGAAAAAGTTTCTCAAGAATCTATCGGAGTCGACTTTGAACTGTAGGTTCTGTCACTCATGTATAAAATTAACACTCTCAGAATTTTTGCCAGAAATCTGCTGAGAGGAAGTCGCCGAAGAAATACTTTTTGTATTTTATTTTGCTGTCGAACCTTGTCTTTTCGTCTAATAAGCCAACACACAAGGAGATCCTAATTTAGACAAAGTATAGCCGACCGTTGTCATGATGATTGTAATGATCCCGTCTACACATATAGTGTGGACAATGATGTTCATTTAAAGGTGTTTTCAATTTTGCAATCGTTTTAAGGTTAGGTTAGGTTAGAGGAGATGTCAATTAAGACAGGTACAGTACCCGGAGGTCGAATTGACCCATTGTACAACGTCCTAGTTTCTCACACCACTTATGTTGTGTGTGTTAATTTTTACATGAGTGGGTCCCACAGTTTCAAGTCGACTCCGAACGACAGATTTTTAAGAAACTTTTCATGGCAATTTTATTTACTTTCAGAGTTTTCGCCAGAAATCTGCTGAGAGGAAGTCACCGAAGAAATAGTTTTTTGTATTTTATTTGATATCGGGCCTGAAGGTCGAACCCTGGCTTTACGTCTAATAAGCCAACACACTACCTACTAGACTACGGCGACTATGACGGTGTAATAAATCATTCATAAACACGTTCATCGTTCCTATATGACGACGAAAAACCTCAAAAAATACTTTGAATTATTGTCCTTTACATGAGAATTGTATTCCATTCACTTCTTCAGGACTTCCCACGGGGTGATGTATTTTTTGTTCCTAGACCACGGCGACTTCAAACTTAAAACACCGTTAAAAAAATTCGTTGCTTCAAATATGGCTACCAAAAATATTATAAAACAAGTGTGCATGTATGCAAACTTTCGTGTGTGTGTGTGTGTGTGTGTTTTATTGAATGGTACACCCATACCTCGATTTGCGTCGTTTCGTTTTGCGCTTTTTCAAGGTTGCCTAATTTTCACTGTGCGTCATTAGATTTTCGAAGTTGCGCTGTTTTAGATTCGAGTTTTCAATTTTTTTTTTATTTTTTGAAAATTTTTTTTTCTAAAATATAGCACAACCTTTGTGTCTAATTACACCATGCTATCAACACTTGGGGATTCCCTTTCTAACTGAAAATAATACACATTTATTTTCATATTGTTTGTCTAATTTTGGAGTTCAGTTTCAATTAGTGTGTTATAAATGAAGTGAATTTTTTTTAATTGAATTTGAATTTTTTTTCGTAACCTTGCAACTTATCTTCCATCTTTACATGGTTTACAATAGAAAATCATAATTCACTTTGTGTCGTTTCAATTTAAGTCGTGTTTTTGAACGTAACGGCGCAAAGTGAGGCATGGGTGTATTGGTTGACATGTAAATTCTTGCTGGCTTGCTTGCTTGTTAGAATACAATTTAGATTTCGTTTTCGACATTTGTGACACTTTTGATAAATTGACAAATGCTTGAACTAACGTAAACACAACAACAATAGCAACAACAATGTAAACAAAAAGCAACAAAATTAAAAAAATACAGAAATATTCTCACACCCGAGCTTACGTACATACGTACGGTAGGTAGGTAGATAGTTACACTCGTATTGTATGACTTGAATTGAGAATTACATATTTTTACGGTCTGTGACAGGCGAAATACAAATACAATAAAATTCTCTTCTTCTTTATAAATGGTAAGAAAACAAATGTTGGCGACATGCATGTCATACATTTGTAAACACCAATACAACTGCACACACCTACATTTCACCACATGTACTTATAACAGAGAATACAATAATAATAATACGTAGACAGCTGGGAAGACAGACAGACTGTTGCAAACACAGACATTTTGGCATTCACTCAGTTTTTTATTGTATTTTTTGTTTTATATCAACATCAGCTTATATTTGTCTTCAAATATGTGATAGAGTGTGTAACTGTGTGTGTATGTGAGCTTTATAAGTGTTATTGTATGCCAGAATCAATATTTCAATTACAGTGTGTATGCATGTATGTATGCCTAGGTATGTGTGAGAGTGTGCAAATAAAACGTGTAACAAATTGTATGATTTTAAAATCATATACAAACACTAACTCACTTACAACATTCGCATACATGGTAAACAAATACACGTGCATTTACTAAAATATGTATAAACAAACAGTAGCAGTAGCAGCACAAAGAATTTGCCAAAAAGAAAGGAAAATTTTATTCAAATATTAACAAAAAGAAATATTGTATTGGATTCTCTTCCTCACTCTCTCTCGCTCTGTGTCTCTTACTCTCACTGTATTCGTTTGTATCACTTAATTTTGCATGCGAGTGTGTACGAGAATGTGTGTGTTTTCGACATTTGTTTTCTCATTGTTTAGAGTGCCATTGTTTGTTTACAAATTCAATTTCGTGAATTAAAACATTTTAATCATTCAAACACTGTGCTCTCTCTCCCTCTCTCTGTTATCTTCATACACTTTAAAATTCTTTTCCATCTTTGAGAACATATTCTGTACGTGCACATACATACATATACATACTGCCATATTCCTTAGTCGTATGTAAGTAAGAATAATGAATAATAAAACAATGTATTGCGATAACTGAAGAAGTGTAAGAATTTTTTGTGGAAAATATTAAAAGTTTCCCACGAAAACAAAATAACAGAAAAAAATAATCCAACACAGTAGTACACCAACGAGGCTGGGAGAGAATTAATTACAGATTAAGTCATAAAGAAAACACGGCATCTCATACGAAATCAGTATGAATTGGAGCTTAACGTGACTCAATTGAATGTAGCAATACTAGATGCTTTTAATTGTAGGAGGAGAGACAAAATAATTAAACTGCTACCTTTCTGTACTGAGAACCGAGCCCCGAGAATAGAGCAAAATGTGAGAAACATGTACAGTAAGTGAAGGGAGAAGCTAACAAAGTACAATAGAAAACTAAGGCTTGCTTTAGGAGCTTTTATTTGAGCATACAAACTCTGTCGTTGCCATAGTCTAGTACTTAGTGTGTTGGCTTATTAGACGCGAGACCACGATTCAAACCCCAACATCAGACATCTCCAACAAATCGAAATACGAAAAAATATTTCTTCAATGACTGCCTCTAAGCAGATTTCTGGGAAAAACTCTGAGTGAAAATAATATTTCCATGAAAAAGCTTCTCAAAAATCTATCGTTCGGAGTTGAATTTAAAAGATACATATGTTCTGCCACTCATGTATAAAATTAACACACAAAACATGAGTGATGTGAGAACCTAAGTCGGAATCCTGACTGAAAGGTTGTAATGACCAATCATGTATGTATGTACGATCTCTGTAAGTGATAGTAAGTGTATATTAAGGCTCTTAGAGATTCAGGATTGTGATTTCATTAAGAAAGGCGTGTGATTAGTTATTGTTACAGAACTGATTAATTTTGGAAATGGAAGTAGTAAGCTTGCGATTTAACATGGAACATGGAAATAATTAAATGCGTTTTGTGAACGAATGGCATTTTTTCCTGCTCTACTACAAAGGCATAGAGGATGTTATCATACCCAACAAATATATAATGTAGTAGACTAGCTAGCGAAGACCATGAGATTGTCTTCATTTCAAAGGCGGTTAAAACGGACGAAAAAAACACTCAAAATTCTTTACAGTTATTAACCTCTCGTATTGAAAACACTTGCTGAAGCAGTGTAAAACGACACAAGTTGAGGAGTATCGAAAATGATGCCACTGCCATTATAAGCAACAAGCTTATGCGTGTTGAAGATTCAGGCGAGAACCATTCAGGTGTCCTTGGACGTCAGGAATATTTGGATTTTTATAATAAACTTGAGGCATTGGTCAGGGTACCACTGCAACTTACGAAACACGCATATAAGAAAGACAGATTTATTAGAAGAAATTCAGGAGACATTGAACATGCAGTAGGTTAGTATTTGGGTTTTTCCTGATATAAAATGCACATTTTATAACACTGCTCATGAGGTCACTGAAAGAGCATTTGATTTATGGGATCTTTTTGGGGGCAGGCAGGACGAGGTGCATAGCTGCAGCTTCAAGTAACAGTAATCAGCCTTTAGATTGCACATTGCAGACCCAAGATACACTTCTTCACAGTAGGGATAGCCACAAGCCCAATATGTAGATTCTATAACGAGGAGAATTAATTATTAAAACACATACTTTAAACCTCTCCGGTGTTAATGCATCTCGGAAAGACAGAGGGTAGTTTGCCTTACGAACACCGAACGACATAATGAAGTTTGTCAGGACAACATCATAGAGAGAGAGAGAGAGAATATAAGGATGCTGTATACAGATGTGTTTTAAAATCAGTTCCTCCATTTTCATTCAATTCTACACGTTGATCTAACAGTTTCGAAATTTTAAACCTCTTGGGATTATTTAAGAACAGATTTCTACGTAGAAATCTTTGAGAAATTTTTAAAGGACGAGTTTAATATCAAGAGAGTTAGACATAAAAGGTCTTAAAGGCATATAAAATTAAAACGAAATTAGAACGAACGACAATCATGTTGTCCACGACCTATATGGGCTGAAATATGAAAGATGGAGAGAATCCTTTAGCGACCTAAGATCACGTGGAAGTTTATTAATCAAACTCCTTACTTAACACAAATGATCAAGTAAACGAAGGCAAAATAGTGTCACGAAAATGAAAAATGTAGATACTGGTGGTTTGCTTTAAATCGCTTAACATTAAAATTATAAACAAACTCAACAAAAACAAAACAATGCAGTAAACAAACCTATTTACAAATGATCGTACTGCTTAAAGTAACAGCAAACACCAGCATAACAAAAATGGTAAACAAGTTAACAAAAACACAACAACAACAAACACTAGAAGAATAAATGTAAACAACGATGTTCACATTTAAAGAGATTTCGAGAAGGCGAAGTCATGAGCGTTCGGCTTCAAGAACATTCATCAGACTGTTTACTGTGCCATATAAAAAGCAAGGAAAAGCAGGCGAATTAGTTAGTGAAGTTCAGTCAGTTTTGTGTGAAGGAACGGTGCTTTTGAAGAGAGTAATCGTGGTTTGAGATCTATCGGATAATTGTTTAGTGATTGTTATTATTATTATAACAAAGAAAGGCAATTGTTGTTGTTTACATCAAGTTGTGACCATTGGCACACAGAACTGTGCGAATAACAAAGAATTTTAATTAAAACCAAACACAAATTTTTATTTTATTTGCAATATACGAACTCATATTTTAAGGTAAAAACGTAAGAATAGTATAAAATAGTCTATGCAAAGCACTTTAAGACGATAAAATCTATAAAGAACGACTATCATTAATGAGAATTTTTAGTCAGAACTGCTGACTGCTTAAAATTTTTTTAAATTTTTTTAAATTTTTCCACTGTACCAATTTATCAAAATATTTTGAAAATTTCCATGTACATGAATTAACTGTCGTAATCCATCTTCTTCCGTATTTAAATTTTTGTTTTGTTTTTCTTTATAATTTTTTAAAATTCTTTACGCCATCACAATTTTCTTAAAAGTGTACGTACGAAACAATTGAAAGTGAAATATATTAGAAAGCAACTTTTGTTTGCTTCAACTTTTGCTTACTCATGATAAATTCGTTTTAATTATTTACCACATAATCTGTACAAAAGGAAGAGGACTTCCTTGTTGTTACAAGATACCAGATACAAGATACAAGTGACAGATACTACACCTTGTAATGATGAATTTCTAAAAAAAACGCCTAAACGATGAAACGTGGCAACCGTTTCTATATACACACACACAGCAAGCATTAGATGACGACATTGAAATCATTAATTAGGCTTTAAATCTTTTATGACGGCATTAATAATGATTACCATGATGATGATGCACGAGTATGGATGGACACCTCAAAAAGGAAGTCATTAAAATTATGATTTTTGGAAACAAGTAAGCCAAACTGTACTATTATTGTAAGATTATTATTCAAAGATAGGAGGGGCAACTTTACATATATTCTTCTTCTCTATTCTCTATTGTAGTTTTACTTTACGCCAATATAAAATATAGAAAAACAAAATTACAAATAAATCCTGCGTAATTAATTACGTTTATGTACGCAGATGTCTTTTGGGAATTATAATTAAAGTTAAGAGGGGGAAGAGAGCGACACTCTAATTAGAAGGGGAACTAATGATGGAAGATTCAACGCATATTTAATACCCCTCTCTACATAGGCAAGTCATTAGTTCACTCATGACAACCTAAATAAATAAACAAAACGCATGAATGAATGAATGAATGACTGAATGACTGAATTAATGAGTGAATAGACAAATAAATAATAAAACTCTTAAGGGATTTATAATTTCCATCTTTTTGTTGTTTGCTGTTTTGGAAATTCTTTTTTATTTATTGTGTTAGTTTTCTTAGAGTACGTGTAAAATTTCTCAGGTATTGTGTGAATTTTATTAGACGTACATACATGGATTTCATGTACAATTATAGAGAAATTCATCTTGAGGGCTACTCTGGTTTGGTCAGTAATTATTTAACGAATTGCTTATCGGACTTGTACTCGCTTCAAACTCAGGCAGGTAATTAGACGTGGCTGTAGTCACAAAGAATTGAATCGCGTGGGGTCGTATAGCTGGTTGCAATAAATCTTCGCTTCATAAAATCGTTTTGCTTTTTATTATCACCTTAGTAGGTTAGGCTAGGTTTGAGGACATGTACTTGTACAATACTCGCAGGTCAAAATCACCCATTGTAATACATCAAAAAGAGAGAGAGTATTATGAAGTGGATGTGGAAAAGTCGCCGTAGTCTAGTAGATAGTGTGTTGGCTTATTAGACGTTAAGCCAGGGTTCAAGCCCCAGGCCAGACATCAAAACAAAATACAAAAAGTATTTCTTCTGAGAATAAATAAAATTGTCATGAAAAGTTCCTCACAAATTTGTCTTTACTTTAAACTGTAGGTCTCGCCACTCATGTATAAAATTAACACACACAACATAAGTGGTGTGAGAAACTAGGTCGTAATCCTGACTGAAGGGTTATAGTGACCAATTATGTATGGATGTGGAAAAGGAGAAGAGGTAGGACAGAGAGGATATGGAGGTGGAAGAAAAACACACACCACAAAGGCACAAGAGAACGCAACTACAAGATTGAAACGCTAGTACTTCTCAACCAGATCAACCTATTAATGAATCTATGGAGAGCATTACGAAACGACGCAAAGCGAGGTATGGGTGTACCATTCAATAAAACACACACACGCACGCATGCTTGCCATACATGCACACTTGTTTTATAATATTTTTTTACCGTTGTTTTAAGTTTGAAGTCGGCGTGGTCTACTAGGTAGTGTGTTGGCTTATTAGACGAATAGCCAGGGTTCGAGCACCAGGCCAGACATCAAAATAAAATACAAAAAGTATTTCTTGGGCGACTCCCTCTCAGCAAATTTCGGGCAAAACCTCTGTCTCTCAAAATAAAATTGCCATGAAAAGTTTCTCAAAAATCTGTCGTTCGGAGTAGATTTTAAACTGTAGGTCCCTTCATTCATGTATAAAATTAACACACACAACATAAGTGGTGTGAGAAACTAGGTCGTAATCCTGACTGAAGGGTTGTAATGACCAATTACGTACATACGTATGGAGAGCCTTAATGTCGCCACTAGACAAAGAGTCCAAACCATCGAAATAGCCCTTGACCAGGGTCCTGAACCTACGAAGTACTGGACAGTTATAGAAAAACTGTTAGATAGTTTCCAACTATTCCTCGTCACAACATACTCTGCAATAGTCCGGCTAGAATCTGTACCAGATCCTTGTCAGCAATCTTATCTCGAAGTGCCCTGTAATAAAACCAATAACTAACCTCAGACTGGCCTTATCTAATCCCTGTTCTATCACTGTCTATAGCAGGCCACAGACATCCAGACGCATAACTTCCCAATCCATTCCCCTAACAACTCTGCTCTTTCCCCCTTACCCGTTCAGTGATTAGGCCGTACAGGTGGCTGGATGGATCAAGACCCACTATTAAATCACCCTCAGGTAAGTATAATTGCATAATATTAGGTGACAATGCTGGACATTTATTGTGGTTTCGCTGGAGTTCATTTGTGGATCTCATGCATAAGCCATTGACGAGATGACCAATTATTCGTTTTGCATGAGCGCCTAGTAAACAATATCTCGTAATGATTCTAACAATTGTGCTGAGCGTATTTTTTTTTTTTGGGTTTGTGCGGACATTCCATGCATCTTTTATCAAGCATAGGTCAGTTCTTCGCTCCTTTAAGTACTTTTCAAGTGGCTGTAGTATTGTAGGTAGTGTGTTGCCTTATTAGAAGTGAGGCCACGGTTAGAATTTCAAGTCAGAAATCTCCGAAACGAAACGAAATATGAACAAAAAATATTTCTTCGGCAACTTTCTTGCAGCGGATTGCTGGCAAAAACTCTGTGAATAAAATAAAATTGCAATGAAAAGTTTCTCAAAAACTGTCGTTTGGAGTCGAGTTTAAGCCACAGGTCCTGCAAATTATGTTTAAAAATTACATACACAATATGGGTGGTACGAGGAGCTAGATCGTATCAGTTAAGTAGGCTATTAGGCTAATCATGCTGGTCGTTATCTATAAAAAACGGGGTTGAATTTTTACATGGAATTTTGCCGAATGTGTGACACTTTGTCTCATGAGGTGTGACTACCTGGCCTTCATTTGATGTTCATTGTTTATGTTATCCTCTCCGGGGGAATCACAGACTTCCTGGGTTAATTATTTGTAAGTATTGAAACGTCTGAATATTTAAAATTGGAAAACCATAATACAACCTACTTTGCCCCGCTTTAATAGAACTTCGAATGTCAAATATTCGTGCCCATAAATTTAATGGTCATGCTACGTTTGTCTATCTAATATGCTCTACAGTTTCCCAAAGTACCACAATGGCAGGATGTGATTATTGTAGTTCTAATTCTATTCTCAAATTCATGTTGTGGAAACATAGTTCTTTTACAGATGCCTGGCTATAAAGATGTTGCTCTTTCCAATAATCATCACAGCAGCTCGTATGACCGCACCATCGTTCTACAAGTTGCAGTAACGTTCAGGTTTCCTTACCCAAGGAACTATCGGATTATGTTGTGTGTGTTAATTTTATGCATGAGTGGCTGGACCTACAGTTTAAAGTCGACTCCGAACAAAAGATTTTTGAGAAACTTTTCATGGCAATTTTATTTTTATTTCCTCTCAGAGTTTTTGCCAGAAATCTGCTGAGAGGAAGTCACCGAAGAAATATTTTATTCAGATTTCATTTTATTGAAGATGTCTGACCTGGGGTTTGAACCATGGCCTAACGTCTAATAACCCAACACACTATCTAGTAAACTACGACTACTACAACTTTCGCTGGCTCCATGCAAAGAAAATCCGATGTCCTCTGTAATTAGAGTTGGCACTGGATATGCTTTAGGCTCCTTATCTATTTCGACTCAAGAATCAGCTCTAAATCTTGACAGGCTATGTAAGGCTATTAGGCTATTATTTAAGAACAATTGAATGGATAGAACAGCATTAAACAATTTATTAAAGCTGGAAATAAGCATTTTAATTGATTATCTTTTTCCTGCTTTTTGTGTCTCAACAAGGAAGGCAGATCTATCTTCTAGATTTTAATGCTTTTTAATTGAATTATTAAAACTCATCAAATTCCACTCAATTAATGTGTGTGTGTGCGTTTTTTTTCACAAGTTTACGGCCTACTTAAATGGATTCAATTCTGATTTAATGTCTGTTTAAATATGCTTCCGCTTTAAGTAGCCTAAAAACATCATAAAGGAAGTGTATAACAAGGCATAGCATATTAAATTTTAATGCCCCTCCCCATTTCGCCGCCATAAAATAATTTCAGTCCATTTTAATATGGAATTATCTCATTAAATAAGGAAAGGAAATAAAAAAGAAGACTTTGTCTAATAAATTTCGCCTGACACGCCCTAAAACACGCACCGACAACAACAACAGCAGTATATGCGGCAACTATGTAGGGTACATGGTATACAAAACAGTCATAAAATTTTACAATTGTTCTAATTATTCATCCATTCGTTCCCTTTCCATGCCTTAGTACGCATGGGGTATATATTTTGAAGAGAATAATTTTTATGGTCGTCAGAGTATTTTTTTGTTGTTTTTTTTTGTTTTTTATCACACTTAAATAAACAGGAGTGTATCAAGTATTTTCATGTTGTCTATGTTTGTTAACTACTTCAGCCTTTTTAAATACACAGCCGCTATCGTTGCCAGCACCACCATTACCATCACCATCACCACAACTACTTCCACTAGAGCTGGCAGTACCATTGACTGCCACCGCCATTCATCACTTTTACGAGTCACTTCAACGACTTTTGTTTCAGTACGATTTAAAGAATTTACCACCAATTACTCGTTGAAATTTCATTAAACAAAACAGAGTGCGAGAGAATATTTACATTTGGGACTACGACTACACTGACTTCTATCAGGCAGCCAGTTACGCAGCCATACAGCCACGAAGCCAGCCAGCCAGCCAGTTAGACAGCCAAACTAAAGTTTTTGCCAAGAACTCAATGAATAGCGAAAAGGAATATTAAACAGGAAAGTAAATAAAACCAAAAAATAAGACAAAAAACGGTAAAATAGCAAAACAAAATGGCGTAAATAAAATAAATAAATAAATAAGAATAATAATAAAATGTAGTGTTAATAATGAGTTTCAACAATTTTATTTTTGTTTCACACACAGTTTATTTGCTTTTTAACATGCCAGACATTTTAGAGGAAAACATAAAACTTTCTTAGCCATTGTTTTCTGAACCTTTTCTTTTGTTAACTTCGTTGTTTAACGTTTAACCATCGTCTCCATATGCTTAACTACACTACAATAGAGCTTTGGGGTTGTGAACAATTTTTATTGTCTGTGCCACTGGGGTATTGGAATTTTAAAAGTTATTTTCAATATGATGCCATAAATTCACTACCTTTTGTATAATTTATGACAAATTCTTATAAAAACTTAAAATAATGGAATGGCAACACTTGACAGTATATTGAAATAGTTTTTTTAACAATACACAGTGGGCTGGATTAGGTAGTAAGTGGACAAAATATATTTAAAAATGTTTAAGTAGTTTGCAGTGACAGTGTGTATTCAAGTCGCCATATTGTATATTGAAGTCGTTGTAGTTTTTGCCAGAAATTTAAGCAGAAACAAATGTTTTTCATATTTTCGTTTTGTTAGAGATGTCTGACCATGGGTTTAAACCGTGGCCTCATGTCTAATATGCCCACACACCACCTACTAGACTATGGCGACCACGGTTAAACATTATATTGGTATATTATAGGTAGTCGTCTTCATAGGTCCAGTATTAAGCATTTCTTTCTCGGTTTTTAGTTTTTTTCTATTCTTTTAATGCATTAGTAACAATTGGTTTACAACAAGGCATTTCACCAATAAATTCTTATTCAGTTCAGCAGTTGATTACATTATCAGTTGCTTGAATCTTTTGTTGCCTAGAAATAGCTGCTTCTGTAAAAATTTATTGGGTTGTTGTATTGTATACACACAGTTACTAAATTATACATACGGTCAACAAATTTCAGAAATTTTTTAACTAATCCGTTTTCATTGAAATTCTTTATAAAGGGTATTTTTTATAGAGGTATAGAACTTTAAGTTGCAATAAAATAACGATGGATTATTCGATTGACATGAATTTTATTTATCCGAAAGATAATCTTGTGGCATTACATTTTAAATATGATTTCTGGCATATGACTGCCACGGCTGGCACGGATGTAGTCCAATCTGGACGTCCAATTTTCGATGACTTTTTCCAACATTTGTGGCCGTATATCGACAATAATATGGCGAATGTTGTCTTCCAAATGGTCAAGCGTTTGTGGCTTTACCGCATAGACCAATGACTTTACATAGATCTTGGAGACCAATTCACAGTCGGTCACCAAACGTGTCTTTCAATAAATCTATTGTGGCACGAGCTGTGTGACATGTTGCGCCGTCTTGTTGAAACCACATCTCCTGGACATCATGGTTATTCAATTCAGGAATGAAAAAGTTAGTAATCATGGCTCTATACCGATCACCATTGACTGTAACGTTCTGGCCACCATCGTTTTTGAAAAAGTACGGACCAATGATTCCACCAGCCCATAAAGCGCAACAAACAGTCAGTTTTTCTGGATGTAACGGTGTTTCCACATACACTTGAGGATTACCTTCACTCCAAATGCGGCAGTTTTGTTTGTTGACGTAGCCATTCAACCAGAAGTGCGCTTCATCGCTAAACAAAATTCGCTTATGAAAATCGGGAACAACGGTAATCTCGTTTTGGGCCCATTCGACGAATCTACGCCTTACTTGATGATCGTTTGGCTTCAATTCTTGCACGAGTTGGATTTTGTAAGCACGCAAACCAAGATCATTCCGCAAAATCTTCCATAAAGTGGATGGACACAGATCCAATTCCTGTGCTCGATGGCGGATGGACTCATTCAGGTCTTCCTCAATGCTGCGCTCTACAGCAGCAATAGCTTCTTCTGTACGCACCGTACAGCGTCTCTGGCGATGCGAGTTATCAATAAGAGTAAACGTGGTGCGAAAACGTTGCATGGTTATTCGAATTAACTGCTCTGATGGACGAAATAAAATTGCACTATTTGCAAGCGTTGTTCAGGCGTGAGTCTATTCATGATGAATTGCCAAACCAAACTGAGAATAAATCACTTGACAGCTGTTAAATCGGTCGCCATCTTGAAAAGTAATGCCAACTTAAACTTCTATACCTCTGTAAAAAACACCCTTTAATTGTCTGACAACTTTCCTCGATTTTAAGACGTATATATACTTTAGTAACTGTGTGTATTAGTGGAGAACTTTACCAAAAGCTTGGCTTTATGTCGCCAGCCTTTGGCTACATTACATCTTCTCTGGAAGGTCAGGGAACTCCTGGATGGATTAATTAAATGGGAAAACAATTTTTTTTACGTTTGGTAAAAGCCATGATCAAGAATTGTTTCAATTCTGTTGTGTGTTGTGTTCTTTTGAATTCATGATGCATTCATTAATTCCAGTGTCACACATCTCCAAAACAAAACGAAATATGAGTTTGGCATCTGCCATTCAGCAGATTTCTGGCAAAAACTCTAAGTGTTAAAAATAAAAATTACCATAAAAAGTTTCTCAAAAATCTGTCGTTCGGATTCGGCCACACTTGGTCTTTCTAGTGGTCAATGTGAGGAGAGCAATTTCGCTTATTGAATGTGTTCTCCAAAAGGTGACTAATACCCGGTTTAGGGCCACAGGGAAAATTCTGAATTTTTCAATTTTAAAACGCGAAAACCATGATGAAAATATATTTTTTTCCACATATTATACTCTCAGTGAGTATTCTTATTCATGATCTCTTGAGGAGACATGCTATTTGGTAATGTGTTGGCTTATTAGACGTACGGCCCCAGTTCAAATCCCATGTCAGACATCAAAACGAAAATATGAAAATATTTCTTCAGCGACTTCCTCTCAGCAGATTTCTGGCAAAAACTCTGACAGTAAAAAGAATTCATAAGGAAAGTTTCTCAAAAATCTGTCCTTCGTAATTGACTTTAAATTGTAGGTTTCACCACTCATGTATCAAATTCACACGCAAACATAAGAGGTGTGAGAAGCTAAGTCGTAATCCTGGCGGAAGTGTTGTAATGACCAAAAACGAACGAATCTCTTGAATGTAGCAAATAGATATGGAGCTGTTGCCATTAGTAGCGATATTGTTGAGCCTCCTAACCTAAAAAAGCCTCCACGCAGCTCTGCTACTTGCATTCGCTTCTTACTGTGAACAAACTATTGCCTTTACACTAAAAAGCATTACAACTAACAAATGAATTGTAAAATATTCCCCTTAGTTTTGTCATGGCGTGCACATGAAATGAATCCTTCAATAAAGACATGCCTTCTAAAACGAATTTTCAACATGATTTACTGGCTGATGACTTCTATGCCTGATACCTAAAAGGCTTAAAGCAATTGGTTTTCATTATTTGCAAGCATTAATCGCTCGATTGCTATCTCGTTTGGTTTGTGATGTGAGGTAAATTATCCTGAGTTGAAATCGAATATACAGCAAATAATAGCAATTATGTAAGTGTAAGCAGTAGTATAATGTCATTAATTTTAATACTTTTATTAAATTAAAGGTTTTAATTTTTATTAATTAAACTAATTATGCATCAAATCATATTTCAATTATGCATCATACAAAAATCCTTTTGCTTACCATTGCATTTCACCCACCCATCATCAATAACACAGTGCGACAGTCAAAATACACCCAACTAATGACATAGTGTAGGTTGCGAGTTTTGTTGAGTAGAACTCAAAAATATTTTTTTTTTTAATATTTCTCGAACCCTCCAAACTTGTTTTATTTGACAAAAACTGTATTTTTGATCTTTTCACACAAAGTTATTGATTAAAAAAATAGTTTTGAACTTATTTTCAAAATCCAAAGTTTTTTGTAAAGGGGACCCATGACTCTTTAAAATGGTGTACATTAACAACTTACATGTTATTAGATTTGATCGGGTAAACTTGGAAAATATGATTTTTTTTCTTATTTTTCAAGTTTTGCTATTCTTAATTACAAAATTTAATTAAAAAATATAAAATAAGTGATGACATTCTGAAAATGCATTATCTTGTGAAAATATTGACACTTCGTTTGATCAAATTGGATAAAAATTACCGTAGTTATTATTTAAATAGTACAACAGCTGAGTCATATTTTTTATATATGTCATCTCAGCAAATGAACTTTAAGTTCAAAAATTTTCAAAAGTTTTGATAGATCTTGATTGTTTATCACAAAATGTGTCAATTTGACGTTTGCACGACTACCAGAATGCGGCTAATATTTGTGTTTTCTGCAAATTTTATTATTTCTCTTTGCGCAACATTGTCCAACTTCTGGTGGTTGCTCAAATGTGAAATTGACACATTTTGCGATAAACAATCAAGATCTATCAAATATTCTGAAAATGTTTGAACTAAAAGTCCATTTGAAAATAGATTGTATATGAAAAATATAACTCGCCTGTTGGACTCTTTATATAAAAACTAAGGTAATTTTTGTCCGATTTGATCAAACGAAGTGCCAATTTCTTCACAAGATAATTCACTTTCAGAATGTCATCACTTATTTCATATTTATTAATTAATGTTTGCCACTATGAACGAACAAACTTGAAAAAAAATGAAAAAAATTCCCATTTGCCAAGTTTACCTCATCAAACCTCATAGCAGATTAAGTCAAATAAGTGTGATTTTTTAGCTATTATCTTTTTTGCAACACTGGCTTAAACAGCTCACGCACGTTTCGTGTTTTGTTTCACTGTCAAACATCTTCAGTTTGGTCTATAATTTAACCATGAATTGTCTTACAAAGGAACAACGCTTGCAAATCATTGAATTTTATTATACAAATGCGTGCTCTGTTAAGAAAGTTCTCTCCTCTTCTATTTTATGGTCAGTTTAATCTACTCACTGAAGCGGCTATTCGGGCTATTGTGACTAAATTTCGACATTAAACCACCAACACGCTTACGTAGAGTGCGAACTGAAGAAAATATCGCAGCTGTAGCGGCCAGTGTTAATGATGACCATCAATTATCGATTCGTCGCCGTTCCCAGCAATTCGGCCTCTGTTACTCAACAACGTGGAAAATTTTGCGGAAAGATTTAGGTGTGAAGCCTTTAAAAATACAGCTGGTGCAAGAATTGAAGCCGAACGACCTACCACAACGCAGAATTTTTGGTGAATGGGCTCTTGGAAAGTTGGCCGAAGATCCACTTCTTTATCGAAAAATTGTGTTCAGCGACGAAGCTCATTTTTAGCTCAATGGATACGTAAATAAGCAGAATTGACGAGTTTGGAGTGAAGATCAGCCAGAAGCATTGCAAAAGCTACCAATGCATCCAGAAAAAGTCACAGTTTGGTGCGGTTTATGGGCTGGTGGCATCATGGGACCGTACTTCTTCAAAGATGCTGCGAATCGTAACGTAACTGTGAATGGTGAGCGCTAACGTGAGATGATATCCCACTTTTTTACCCAAAATGCATGAGCTTGACTTGCATGACATGTGGTTTTAACAAGACGATGCCACATGCCACACATCACGCGTAACAATAGACTTATTGAGAGGCGAGTTCTGTGAGCATTTTATTTGACGTTCGGGACCGGTCAATTGGCCGCCTAGATCGTGCGATTTAACGCCTTTAGACTATTTTATGTGGGGGCTATGTTAAAGCTCATGTCTATACAGACAAGCCCGCTTCAATTGACGCATTGGAAGACAACATTGCAGCATTTATTCGTGAGATACCGGCCGAAATGTTGGAAAGAGTATGCCAAAATTGCACTAAGCGGATGGACCATTTGAGACGCAGTCGCGGTCAACATTTGCATGAAATAATCTTCAAACATTAAATTATATGGACCGTACGTACTATCGATTCAAATAAAGATTTCACGAATTTTTCTGAATTTTATGTTTTTTTTGAAAAAATTTCCTATAGCTCTTAAAAAATCACCCATTAATATATATATGTATATCGTTTTAAAGGCCCATTCCTCTCCTTTTTAATAAGTTTCAAATTTTGGACATCGGTTCAGAAATGTTTGTGTAATCAATAAATTTGTGCGTAAAATCAGAAAAAAACAGTTTTTGTCAAATAAAATAAATTTGGAGGGTTCAAGAAAAATTAAAAATAAATTTTTTGAGTTCTACTCAACAAAACTCACAACTTACACTATGCCATTAGCTGCGTGTATTTAATTTTTTCTTACTTTGAAGCATAGTGTAATTAATTCATAATAAACCCCTATCCCACCTACCCATTGTTGGCCATAAGCCGTATGAGATTTACTTAAAATAACTTAAAACTCTTATTAAATTAAGGAAAAAAAAACAAGGTTGAATTTGAAACTAAATTTTGTATCGTCGTTTTATTGTGTGACATTTGAAATTTGTCGTTGGCACTAATTTATGCTAATTAAATGCAATTCTACTCTGGAAAACAGCACTTGACAATCTACAACTGCAACTATATAGAGGGGAAGCAATGACGATGATGATGATGACGGCGGCAACGGAAACGATGACGACTATAAGTAAAGATTTAAAGCTTTAAATGCCAAGCAACCAGCATAACTGCTATAATATTGCAATTGCACTGTTTAAATCTCTCCCTGTCTATCTCTCTCTCTCTCTCTCTCTCTCTCTCTTTCTGTCTCTATAAATTGCAGAGAATATTTGTTTGAATTCTGTTAGCTGCTGAGCAGCAATCATGATTGCTAGCAGCTCTTCACACATTTTCCACACCGCTTCTCACAGCCACCCAATGATCCCCCCAGTAACATTTAATATCTTTCGTATGTTTAAGTCACTGTTGCATATCAAAGTCCTATCATAGACAAATGAATAATTTATTCCTACATTCAAACATACTTATGTATGTCTCTCACACTCAGTCTGACCGTTTCTCATACATTTGTTAACACTCTTCGACATCGTCACTCGTTCAGCATTCATACTGTTTTACACTGTAAGTAGGTAGGTAAGGTTGAGTATGTAAAGAATTGGCAGAGCACAGTTAAGTTTGCCAACTTGCTTGCCCAAACCTAAATCCCTTTCAAAACAAAAAAGGGAAAAAGGGGAGAAAAAAAGGACAAGAAAATGAGAATGAGAAAGGGAATGTTAAAGACATTTTAAGTCAAGACATGTCTAGTAAGATTCAAATTTTCAAATTGCTTGTATATCTTGCCTTTGCTGCTTACCCCTGACAACACTCTTCGACAGTGATAGAGAGAGAGAGCGAGAGAGAGAATGGTGCAAATAGGTGTTAAGGCAGAAAATCTTGAGAGTCAAGGCAATTGTAATACAAAAGGAAGTGATAGACGAAGGGAAGGTCATAAATTTTAAAAAGCAATTGTAACATGAAAATGAGACAGTGAAAGAGAGGGAGAGAGAGAGGGGAGGATAAAACTAAAACATGCACAATTTACAAGAGAAGAGTGAGTACATGAAATAAACGTACAAAAGTGAAATAAAGTGCAGTTTTAGTTGCAAAAATGAGAGAAAATTTATTCAATTTACACTCTAACAAACGATGCTACGTGTTTTACTTCAAAAGTCGTTTCAAGCCAAGACAATTTTAATGTATTACGACAGGCCATGTACACACAACTACTATGGCTACAACTATGAGAACAATGCCAACAACAACAACAACAACCTAAAATAAAATTACAACAAAATAACATCCATGAACTCATGTTAATGTTAAGGGAAAATGCATTCTAATCAGAAATGAAAAGAGAAATGAAGAATAAAAATGAAGAGGAATATGGTGTTACATTCATAGATTATTCGTAGACAGCCTTTAGCTCCTCTAGAAGTAGTGGTATACTGTACACGAGACTCAAGACTATGACATCACGAAGGTTGCGAGAACAGATAAAATTATACATGAAATTTATCACTGTACGCTCAACGTGTGGTCCATGTAAACTCTACAATTGGTCATACAGGATTACGACCTAGTTTCTCACATCTCTTATGTTGTGTTTGTTAATTTTATACATGAGTGGCGCGATCTACAGTTTAAAGTCGACTGTAAACGACAGATTTTGATAAACTTTCCATGGCAATTTTACTTTTATTCTCAGAATTTTCGCCGAAAAAAATATGAGCTCGTAGATTGCAAATTTGCATAAACAATAACAATTACTAGCTAATTGTTCGACAGATCTTTGTAACGGAGATCTTCAAACCACGATTACTCTCTTCAAACACACCGCGTCTTCACACAAGACTGACTGAACTTTTACTAAATCAGTTGCCCGCTTTGTCTTGCCTTTTATATGGCAAAGTAAACAGTCTGATGAATGTTCTTGAAAGCGGACATTCATGACTTCGTCTTCTCGAAATCTCTATAAATGCAAACATCGTTTATTTCTGTTTACTTGTTTACCATTTTTGTTATGCTGGTGTTTGTTGGTATATTTTTGTTTACTTGTTTACCATTTTTATATGCTGGTGTATGTTGTTATATTAAGCATTGCGATAATTTGTAAACAAGTTCATTGTTTTTGTTTTTGTAGTTTTTGTTTATAATTTTAATATTAAACGATGTAAAAGCAAAACGCCAGTATCTAGATTTTTTCATTTTCGTAACAATATTCGTTTTGTTGGACAGGTCTAATCTGGGATTAGAACCATGGCCTCACATACTAGACTACGGCGATTACATTGCAGGTAAAGAAATCGATAAAGAAAAAATTATTCTAATATTTAATCACCTTCTATTTAGAAGTGTTTTGGAATACAAAATAGCCTGTGACTTTTGTTTGAAAATTATTTGCCGAAATTCAAATGTTGTCATTCTTAAGTGATCTAAGCCTACCAAAATTATTTTTATGTTGGAATCTACAAAGATTTTTGCATTAAAAATAAATAGTAATAAAAAAAACAACAACAACAACAAAATATTATAATGACTGCAAAAAGGATGAGTATGGAAAAGGACATGACCTGCTATCAAGCCACTTCCGTTGACTATTACCCGTTTACATTACATTTACGGCATGGACAGCATGGAAGACCCATCGAATGCAATTTATTTAAAACGATTTCACTTCATATCGCCAACATACTAGAGCCGGCAACAAACACGCATTTACTACCTTACCTACACATACAAATGCAAGGAGTTTGTTTTTTATTTTTGTTATGGCAGTTATTGTGGGTTAGTAGCTGTAAAACGATTGAAAAAGGAAGAGAGTGACCGATAGAGAGAGAGGGGCATTTAAAACAAAAGCTGGGAAAAATATCATGTCGAACGTTTCGACATGTAAAATGTGGCTGCAAGAACAAAGGGAAACTTTGTCAGGCTGTTTAAGTGTTGGGCCGCTAGGCTAACACACATACTACATGGCAAAGCTATCGAACATGTTCACACTGAATGTTTGAAATGCCAATAAAAGTGTGATAAAAATGTTGTCTAGGCAATGGTGTATGTCACACACATTTATTCTTCCCTTTTTCAGTTTACAATGAAAGAAACAACAACAAAACAAAAGGCAGAATAAAATACTAACAAGCCAGGAGAAAACAGTATAGAACAGGACACTGGCGCGTTACTTAACAAGTGGCTGCTGTGCTGTTAATGACTGTCATAAATTTTCAAATCCATTGCTTAGCTCAACAAAGCAACGAACAGGAATTTTAGCTTTAAAAATGCAACATTATGGCATTAACACCGTGTTGGCTACATTCTTCAAGTCTATAGACTCCAAAGGAAATACGTATTAATGTTCTATTGTAGGCATTACTGAGAGAATATAATAAAATTATACGGGGCCATCTTAAGTGCCAGGAATATGACTATCGTTGGAATTTATTCCAAGGAGAGTATAATTTTTCAATTTCCATCAAATTAATAGGATTTATTGCTGCAAATAACTGCACCTTACTTTTTATTTAATAAGTTTCTAATACAACTACAACAACTTTTTAAATATTTAATTGTCTTTAACGTTTTGTTTTCTTGTGTTTTCTGGAATTAAAAAAAAATTCGAGAAAAACTCCATTATTAGTCTAAAGTTTCCATTACAGCAAATTAATTTGATCGTGTGTAGGTAAAATATGTAAAACCTCTGGAAAACCATCACTTCCAAGTGCCCAACTTTATTTTCAAACAAACATTTACTTAAGCAAACCACCCATGTCTCATATGCAATGCCCCTATGAGCACACATGGTTTCCTTAGCAATATAGACAGCAGACAGAGAGAAAGAGAGAGAGAGAGAGACCTCTGACGCTTATGTGTATGGTGGAGAGAAAGAATATAATCAAGTGCAATTATTTTGTTTCCCTGCAATAAAAACTTTTCGGTTTACCTCCTACAATAACAGCAACAACGGCAGCAGCAAGCAATAACAACATTTGCAACTCCTGTTTCCATTATTAAATCTTTTATAAACGAAATTTAACCAGAGCTTTACAATAACAGTTGACGTCCCTTAATTAGTAATACGGAGAAGCATTTTAATTGGAATAAATATATTGTTACGTAAATGGAAATGGTGGTTTGCTTTTACATTGTTCAACATTAAAATTATAAACAAAAACAACGGACTTGTTTACATGATAAACCAGTAAATAAAAACATACCAACAACACCAGCATAAAAAGGATAAACAAGTAAACAAAAATGCAACAACAAAAACTTCAAGAATAAATGTAAACAAAAATACACAAACAACAATAATGAAACAACGATATTTACATTTAAGGGGATCTTGAGATGGCGAAGAGAACATTCATCAGACTGTTTATGTTGCCGTATAAAAGGCAAGGCAAAGTAAGCAACGAGTGATTAAAAGTTCTGCCAGTTTTGTGTGTAGACGCGGTGTGATTGAAGAAAATAATCGTGGTTTGAAGATCTCCGTTATAAAGACTGGTAATTGTATTGTGGTGTAAATAGAAGAATAACAAAGAAAAGCAATTGTCGTTGTATACATCAAGTTGTGAACAGTGGCACACAGAATTGTGCGAACAATAAAGAATTTTAATTAAAACTAAGCACAAATTTATTTTTGTTTGATTTGCAATCTACGAGCTCATATTTTATACGTTTTTTTAAAATAAAAACGTAACAATTTGACTTCGGTATACAGAATATCTACCACTTCTGTTTGGGATGTCTGACTTGGGGTATGCTTTCCACATACTCTCGTCTAGCAAGCTAACATAAGAAGATTATTTTTTACAACTCTTTTCTTCCATTCTAATTAGTTTATCACAGCTATAAACGTGTTTGAATCAACTATTTAGCATAGAGTATGTGCCTGTGTTGAAAATTTCTGAAAGTTCTGTGCGTATGTTTGCGTCCTTCAATAGGTAAAGTATTGCTCTGGCAACAAAAAAAAACAAACCTGTCGACAAGAAACCCAAACAAAATTTAAAAGTTTTCTGAATTTTCTTTCCTTTCCTTTTTCGTTTCATTTTTATGGAGTTCGTTCTGCTAGCTCGTTTTGTAGATTGCCTTGATTGTGTTGATTCATAACTTTAAACTGATTCTTATGCAAACTAACAACCCACATGCTTTATTCCAGTCGCCCCCCGCCATCTCTTAAGAGGTACCCAATTAACAAATTTGAAGAAAATTTAATTGCACTTTAAAGTCTTTTATTATAAGGTGTAGTAAAAAGGAGATATAGAAGTCATAATGGACAGAATGGTATTGCATTGGAATTGCGAATTGCTGTGGTTTGTGGCTTATTCGCATACACCTGCGTCTTAAGAGAACCCCACAATAAAAGGTCTAAAGGACCCACGATCTCAGTGGCAAGTTCATAACAACCCTACGTGGGATGATCACACTCTCAAACCGATAATGTAGACTCTCTACTATGACATGAACTGTGTGGCTGTAGGATGACATGAACTGTGTGTTGAAACCACGCGTTGTTGTTGTCCAAATCATCCAGTTCAGGCCAAAAGGAGTTGGTAATTATCGACTTTTAGTGCTAGGAGTTAATAGTGATCGCCATGCCAACATCGTTGTCAAAGGAATATCGACTCATGATCCCACCAGCCTTAAATTCACACCAAACACTGCCTTTTTCAGGAAGCATTGGAACCTCCTGAGTCTGATGTGGATTGCAATCGTTCGAAATTCTGTAATTTTGCTTCTTTACGAATCTATTCATCCAACAAGGGCTACATCGCTGAAGACAATTTTTCAAAGAAAATTAGAGTCATTGCCTATGGTCGTCCATGGTGGTTTGGCAAACAAGATGGCCGTTATCAAATATTAAAATTCGAAAGTCCCTGTTGTAAGACGTTGACGTTTGTCACTGGGTTGCAAATGATCACAACATTCTAAATATTAATCTGTGTTGAAGACCTATTCAGGTTGACTCAATTTATGTAGACGCCATTAGTGACATAATCCCCCATATACATATGCTATGTGAGGTTTCCATTGAGACCAGTTGTTGGGTCTACTGTGATACTATTAAGACTAAACCACTCAGACTGACTTTTAAACCAGGTAGACAAAATCTAACGATTCCGCGTGGGATGTCAAAAATGGATTCGTGAGCACATGCTTGTGCGAATGCTGGCTCGAGTGGCTCAGTGATAAAGATAGACTCCTGGTCGCCCTTATCGCAACTTCTGCAGAATGGCGCAAAATGCCGAAAAGCAGACATGCATTATCATTCAGCCCTTCGAGCAGATTCTCTCTTCTAGCCAGAAGCATTAGAAAACTTGTGGAATTTTTACCCTTAATTTCAGAATAATCACGCCGCCCAGAGAAACCCTATGCCTTGAACGCATATGGTATACCTTCCAGTATAGTATACCTTCCAGACGACTCTCAGATCTGCTGAGAGGAAATTACGGAAGAAATTGTTTTTTATATTTCGTTTTGTTGGAGATGCCTGACCTGGATTTTAAACCATGACCACACGTCTCAACTTCTAGACTACAGGGATTTCTATTATTAACCATAACAAACCTTTATTCGAGATTACTGTGGGTTTATCGCTCTGCACACGTTCTTGGTGTTGGTCTGATCTCTGAGTGGCCAGTTTTACATCGACCGTAAAGCTTTTCATGGCGATAAGTTATTCTCAGATGTTTTGCCGGATAGTAGTTGATAGGGGGTCATGGAAACAGAAGAACAGAAGATTCCCTGACATGTTCCTATTCAAGAAATACAAGTAAGGGACACGTTAGACCTTAGGCCATTTCCCAGAGAAATAAAATAAACGGTATGGATAAGCTTTCTAAAGAGACATATTGGAAGTCTGGCTATCGGAATATATCAGCATATTCTCAGGAAATACTTTGTTTCTGGGCAGTAATTTAAATGCCATAAAAAGAGCCATGACTTCTGTCTGAAAGACACAGATGTGGTTTGAGAGTCTATACGAAATTCTTTTATCCAGGTTATCTATATACACACCACATTCCGATTTCCTATTCGTCTACGTGCTGTTAGTGTATATTTACCGAGAATATAAAGGGTGTCTTTTATAGAGGTATAGAACTTTAAGTTGGCATTACTTTTCAAGATGGCGACCGATTTAACAGCTGTCAAGTGATTTATTCTCAGTTTGGTTTGGCAATTCATCATGAATAGACTCACGCCTGAACAACGCTTGCAAATAGTGCAATTTTATTTCGAAAATAATGGTTCTGTGCGGAAAACGTATCGCGCACTACGTCCATTTTATCGTCGACAAAATCGTCCATCAGAGCAGTTAATTCGATTAACCATGGAACGTTTTCGCACCACGTTTACTCTTATTGATAACTCGCATCCCCAGAGACGCTGTACGGTGCGTACAGAAGAAGCTATTGCTGCTGTAGAGCGTAGCATTGAGGAAGACCCGCATGAGTCCATCCGCCATCGAGCACAGGAATTGGATCTGTGTCCATCCACTTTATGGAAGATTTTGCGGAAGGATCTTGGTTTGCGTGCTTACAAAATCCAACTCGTGTAAGATTTGAAGCCAAACGATCATCAAGTAAGGCGTAGATTCGTCGAATGGGCCCAAAACGAGATTACCGTTGTTCCCGATTTTCATAAGCGAATTTTGTTTAGCGATGAAGCGCACTTCTGGTTGAATGGCTACGTCAACAAACAAAACTGCCGCATTTGGAGTGAAGGTAATCCTCAAGTGTATGTGGAAACGCCGTTACATCCAGAAAAACTGACTGTTTGGTGCGCTTTATGGGCTGGTGGAATCATTGGTCCGTACTTCTTCAAAAACGATGGTGGCCAGAACGTTACAGTCAATGGTGATCGGTATAGAGCCCTGATTACTAACTTTTTTCATTCCTGGATTGAATAACCATGATGTCCAGGAGTTGTGGTTTCAACAAGACGGCGCAACATGTCACACAGCTCGTGCCACAATAGATTTATTGAAAGACACGTTTGGTGACCGCCTAATTTCACGTTTTGGACCTGTGAATTGGCCTCCAAGATCTTGTGATTTAACACCCCTAGACTACTTTCTGTGGGGCTATGTAAAGTCATTGGTCTATGCGGTAAAGCCACAAACGCTTGACCATTTGGAAGACAACATTCGCCGTATTATTGCCGACATACGGCCACAAATGTTAGAAAAAGTCATCGAAAATTGGACGTCCAGATTGGACTACATCCGCGCCAGCCGTGGCGGTCATATGCCAGAAATCATATTTAAAATGTAATGCCGCAAGATTATCTTTCGGATAAATAAAATTCATGTCAATCGAATAATCCATCGTTGTTTTATTGCAACTTAAAGTTCTATACCTCTATAAAAAACACCCTTTAGAAGAGGTAGATTTCCAATTATCTCTTTATATGGTGTACGTATACTTATACTACAAGTTATTATTTCTAGTGGTTGTTAAATTCAATCATTTGGAACCATATCCAATTAAACTTTATTTCAAATCAATTAAACAGACTTTGAAAACAAATTGTTTGCTGGGATATCAACCACACTCCCACATTTAGTATTGCCAAGGTCTTATTTTCTGTAATACAATACATACACAAGAAGAATTAGTATGTGTATGCATGATTCCATTTAAAAACATCTAAATACATACATTCATATACGTACATATGTACGTATATACAGTACAATAACACATAAATACATACATACTCATATAGATGGCAATAGAAACAAAGTTGTTGAAAAGTTTTACCACCCGCCGCAAAAACAAACTTTCCAGAAGAAAGTTTAAATTCGAAAACCAATAAGGTGACCACATAAAATAATTCCAAGAAATTGTAAAGGAACATCAACTAAACGCAAAGATATAAAACTAAAAACCCCTAGTACAGCAATATTAGATTACAAGCGAATGTTTTAAAAAAAAATTCTGAATTTTCTCCTCTAGCAAACCAGTGTCTGGTCCTTCTAATTTCCGTTAATCTTTTTTCTACGTGTCCTTTTTTGGTGAACAACATCCGAAGTAAGTTTAAGTTTTCATTTTAAACAACCGCTAACATGCATTCAATATTCATCTTCTTAACAATTGAAACATGAAAAGAAAAAAAAACAACAACTATAGCAACAATAACGATGAAAATGCATTGGAAAATCAAGAAGAAAAAAGTAGGAGACATAAGAGTAGAAAAACATTCTTTTTTGGAAAATCATTAGAAATATTGTTAAAGTTTTATTATCGTTGCTTTGAACAGGAAATTGTTCTTTTTTTTTCTTTCTTACAAACTAAACACTGATTGTAGAAAAATTAATGACACTCTGGCAAATGAAATAGCAACTTCAAACAAACTTGTATACACACCACATGACTTAAAAATTGCTGAATAGATCCCAAGCAATGGCATGGCTTAAGTTAACTTAGGTAATTGAAATAATTTCGAGAACATTAGATTTTAAACTGGTCACAGCAGAATCATACCAATCTATTGCACAGCCAAGTCTGAAAAACTTTTAACGAAGAACGTATCGCGTAAAGCGAAAGAAATATGTATAGGAAGGATGACGTGCTATGATCTGAATATGCTTTCATATTACTTACGTACTTAATTGGCCATTAACAACCCGATTAACTTATTTCCAGCCGCCTCTGCTTCTTGCGCGCCTTCGCCAGTTGGTCACGCTAATAAATGACCTACATTCGAACGGCATGACCGAGCCAACACAGCCGCTGGATGTCAATATGCTGCACCATGTCTATGTCGTTGAGGTGCTTATACAGCTCATTGTTGGATCGGATGCGGAAATTATCGCCAACTCGCACTGGACCGAAGATTTTACGTAGGACTTTTCTCTCGAATACTCTCAAGGCTGCTGCATCAGTGCTTAATAGTGTCCATTACTCTGGGGCACGGGAAGGACAATCGCCTTATTAGTATTAGTTTTGTCGTAGGAGAGAGGTATCTGCTACTCAATTGCCTATTGAGACCATAGTAGCATCTGTTGGCAAGAGTGATCCTACGCTTGATCTCCATTCTGACATCATTTTTGGTGTTAACGGCGGAGCGAAGATGGTATAGTTATCAGCCGTTATCTGAGATCCAATACGCCACATTAAAGTGTAGATTCCACCACACTTAAAATTAACACATACAACATGGGAGGTGTAATGCCAATTAGATAAGTAAGTGAGACCTCAAAGGTCGTCTGATCTTAAGCTGATAGGTGATATTTGTTTTGGTTTCGTTAATAAATTCAATTCAGCTCGGACACACTATTAGTTGTAAGCACACATTTGCCTGAAGAACACAGCACCACGTCAATACGAAAGTCTAATGGCAGGACCCTTAATATTTATTCCACAGCCTATTCTATACAACAATCAGTAACTTCCGTATGTTTAAATCAGAAGTCGCATAGGGATTCCAAAATCAAGTCTCATATCGAGAAAATTACAGAAACCTTACGTCGAGCTGAGTGTGTCTGTGAGAACAGCAGCAGCTTAGTCTGCAGAGTCAAGAAGGCAGATCCAAATCAAAAATCTAGCCGGCCATTTTAGAGATGTAAGGCGCTATGGTTGTTGCCTCTTCCTCACCATTATGTTGTCACTTTTGGGTAGTTATTCCCAAGATATTTTACAGTCTGAGATAAGAACAATTAAACCCCACTAATGGTCGGGAAATTGTAGACAAGTAATGGTGCAAAGCATCCATTCCGTCTTCCACCATTTTGATGTATAAGCTTTAATGCTTAATTGCACCTCAAAGAAAGTGTATGCGGATCAAAGCCCAATACAAATCATCTGCATAAACAAATCCTATAAAACCATATGGTTACGTCTACTCCTACAGTTCCTCCGCAGCTATATTTCATATCAAGGCCTAGAAATGACATCTTGGCATGTGCCATCTGAAATGAAAATGAAAACTTTTATGAATTTTTGTGGAGATTATTTTGAATTTACAATACATAGTGGGGAATGTGTTAGCTTTCACAGTGAAGGATCGGCTTTAAATCTCAGTTCTCTTTCCACGATCCCCTATCAACTGTGTTCTGGCAAAATGTCTGAGAGTAACTTATTGCCATAAAGCGCTTTAAATTCACCGAAAAACTAACCACTCATAGATCAGACCTACACCAAGAACATGTACAGAACGATAAACCCATCGTAATCAGGGATAAAGCGTTGTTATGTTGTTGCCATAGTTCAGTAGGTAGTGTGTTGGCTTATTAGACGTCAGGCCATGGTTCAAACCCCAGCTCAGGCATCTCTAACAAAACGAAAGTAAACTAAAAAAAATGTTTCTTTGTCGATTGCTTGTCAGCAGATTTCTGGCAGAAACTTTGTTAGCAAATAAAATTGCCATGAAAAATTTCTCAAAAATCTGTCATTCGGAATTGACTTCAAACTATAAGGTCCCGCTCTTGTATAACATTAACCCACGCAACATAAGTGGTGTGAGATGATAGTTCGTAATCCTGACTGAAGGGTTGTAATGGCCAATTATGTATGATTGTATGGCTAATAACCTATTGTTACGTTTTTACCTTTTAAAAAACGTTTAAAATATAAGCAATCTACGAGTCAAATAAAATAGAAATTAATTTGTATTTAGTTTTAATTAAAATTCTTTATTATTCGTACAATTCTGTCTGCCACTGTTCACTACTTTATGTAAACAACAACAATTGCTTTGTTTGTTATTCTTCTGTTAATGCCCTTTGCATAAACAATAACCATTACTAGACAATTATTCGACATATCTTTGTAATGGAGACCTTCAAACCACGATTACTCTCTTTTAAAACACTGTGTCTTCATACAAGACTGACTGAACTTCACTAACCCAGTCACCTGCTGTGCTTTGCCTTTTATATGGTAGAGTAAACAGTCTGATGAATGTGCTTGAAGGCAAATGTTGGTGGCTTTGCCTTCTCGAAACATCGTTGTTTCATTAGTGATTTTTGTGTATTTAGTTTACATTTATTCTTGTAGTGTATTTTTGTTTACTTGTTTACCATTCTTTTTTATGCAGATGTTTATTGTTGTATTAAGCAGTACGATCATTTGTAAACAGGTTTGTTAACTGCATTGTTATGTTTTTGTTTATAATTTTAATGTTAAGCGATGTAAAAGGAAAACGTCAGTATTTAGGTTTTTAATTTTCGTAACACAATTTTACCTTGTTTGTTTAATTTTTTCTCTCTTTGGGAAGTATCAAAATAGAGAAAGATGCTAAAGCCTATTTCAAGGTACTAATTTCGAATGATTCATTTGCTTAATAGCCTACCAAAAGGCAGTCTGTATAAAAATGCTATTTTATTATATTTTTGCTGATGTTCTCAAATATTTGTGAAATATTTTTAATATTTTGTAAAAATTATAAAACAAACAGAAAATAATTGTCTGCAAATAAAACCTTTTTGTTCATTTCATTTCTGTCTTTTTTTCATGGTTCATGTTGGTTTCGTTAAGGCTGAAAAAAATATCAAACAACAGCCAAAAATAACCACCATTAAGGGGTGAATGTTAACAGAAATTAAAAATAAAATTAAAAAAACATTAAAGCATATGAACATATTAAATACCAGCACAACCAAACCAAAGACAGCAAAAAGTTCGAAAAAAAAATTGAAAGAAGGAACGAAATCAACAGCAATTACTTGAAAAGCAAAAAATTTCTCAAAAACAGAGGAACAAAAAAGATGCAATTTTTGGTATGAAGAAAAGAAAGAAAGCAATTATTTCGATTGTTTTTATATTTTTTTTCTCTCTTCTTAATTGCATTTTGCCATGTAGTATACGCTACAGCTCTTGACATAAGTTTGGTACTTCAAATCTCAATGCTTTTATACGCTGATACATAATGATGATCAATCTGTTTCGCTTTATGAGGCAAAAAAAAAACACCGAAATTTGAACAAATAATGTCGATGAGAATAATAATGGAGATGATGATGATGACGAGCAACAATTTGGTTTTTGTTTTCTTTTCCTTTTCCGGAATGAGTGACTGAATGAATGAGTGACTGAGAGAATGATAACAGCACTTGAGTTTCTTCGCTACATGAGACATAAATTCAACGGTAATTGCTTTCATTTGTTCGTTGTATGTTTCTTTTTCTGAAAATAGATTTTCGTTGGATATTTTGTTTTTTTTTCTTTTTTCTTCTCATTGTCTGTCCTATTGTTATTGTACTGATGAAGCTTTAAGTCAACTTTATGTCAATCTTAAGGATTTATTCATCAAATGACAAATTCCGTTCTTATTTCCTGTTTTTGTGTATTTACGGTGGCCGTTTTCTTTATTCATTAATTTCATCAGGGTATGCTTAGTATGTTTTACCAATGACAGTTGCTTTATTTATTCGATTTAATTTCTATACAAACAACGAAGCTTTTATTTCGCATAGGAAATGTATAAACAGGGTTATCTATGAAGAGGTTTCATTACGCAATGCAATTGTATAAAGAAGCTGTATTATTTGGATGATCCCGCCACATTTAGCAACCAGAAATTGCTTTACTTACTGACTTAATGGGCCATTACAATCCTTCAGTCAGGATTACAACCAAGATTCTCCTACCACTTATGTTGTGTGTGTGTTAATTTTAATTTTTTGGAGAAACTTTGCCAGAAACCTGCTTAGAGGAAATCGCCGAAGAAATATTTTTTCATATTTCGAGATGTCGGACCTGGGTGTGGAACCATGGGTTTAAGTCGAATAAGCCAACACACTACCTACTAGACTACGGCAACTTCAACAATTGCTTTACATTTTGCATACAAAAAAAAAAAACAAAACATTCTTCTTATTTTCTGTCATCTTTCTCAGGACTCTCTGGCATTAGTGCAATAGCATGACTTGTCTTGAAGTCGTGAGTTAATGTCTGATCCCAGGCCGAAATGGAACCGAAATGGAATCTCTTTACTTACTTACTTATTTAATTGGTCACTAACAACCCTAATAAGAGATTTCGGCCGGTCTTTACGCATCCTTCCCGGCACATCTGCTTCTTGGACGCCTTCGCCAGTTGGGTATACTACCGATTGGTCCTTCCAAAACAGACAAGTTCGTTATCTTCACCGATTTACGGTAATTCGCGCATCAAATTCTCTTCTCGCCGTAGCATACTGTTCCATCCGACTGACATGGCTGAGCCAGCGCAGGCGCATTGTAGGATCGCTTGCGAAAATCATCGCACTGGTTCTCGCACTGGACCAAAATTCTGACGTTAGACTCTTCTCTCCAATACTCTCAAGGATGTTACATACATACATACACACATACATACATACATACATACATACATACATACATACATACATACATACATACATACATACATACATACATACATACATACATACATACATACATACATACATACATACATACATACATACATACATACATACATACATACATACATACATACATACATACATACATACATACATACATACATACATACATACATACATACATACATACATACATACATACATACATACATACATACATACATACATACATACATACATACATACATACATACATACATACATACATACATACATACATACATACATACATACATACATACATACATACATACATACATTGATAAGCGGCGGGAAGAAATTGGAGAAGATGGAAGTGACCGTTGGAGGCACAAGGATCGAATCGAAGAGGGCGATAAAATACCTGGGAATGATTATCGACGACAGGTTGAACTTCAAGGAGCACGTGAAATTCATCAGTGAAAAAGCATCTGTAACACAGGCAGCACTGGCGAGGATGATGTCAAATATTGGAGGACCAGGTCCATTTAAAAGGAGGATAATTTCGGCGGTAGTAACGTCGATAATGCTGTATACTTGCCCAATATGGTCCCAGGCACTCTCAGTGGGGACGACGAGGAGGATACTGTCCTCGGAGTATCGTCTAAGAACGATTAGACGTATAAGTGGCTTTAGGACAGTGTCTGATGAAGCAGTTTTGGTATTGGCAAAGACAACCTTCGCCGTCTCGAGCACCCGCGACGAATAGCGGCTATAAAAGCGGAGGAACGAAGGACTTCCATGCACAAATGGCAGTCACGATGGGAAAGCAGTTTAAAGGGAAGATGGACATTTCGCCTTATCCCTTATGTAACCCTTTGGATGAGGAACGAATATTGCGAGTTGAACTACTACGTGATCCAGTTCCTAACTGGTCATGGGTGCTTCAGGAAGTACCTGCAGAGATTTGGTCACTCTTCCCCTATATGTGTAGATGAGGAGGAAGATGCGGAGCATATTCTAATATGCTGCCCCAGATTTAGATGACCCGAAGAAACGCGTTTGGGACCAAACCGGCTAATGGAAGAGCTGTTGAATTATAGGATTCAATGGAGTCAATATGTATAGTCAGAGAATGGCTGAAGTTATGCTAGAACTCCGAAGACTGGAGGAACGAAGGCGAAAATTGACTTAATGTGGTAAAGCTTTCAAGCTAACCAGCCGTCCGCGAAGTAATACCTTACGGCAGTCCCGCGGGGGGAGAGTGGTTGAAGTGTATAGGGGATGGGTTTAGTGCGTAGGCACCAGTGATGGTGAATCGTGCACTCTTTTGTTGGAACAAAAGTGTCTTTCGAAGATTCCCACCTCCGGCTCAAGACAAAAAAAAAACATACATACATACGTACATACATACATACATACATACATACATACATACATACATAGTTGGACATTACAATTCTTAAATCAGGATTACGACCTAGTTTCCCACACCACTTATGTTGTGTATGTTAATTTTATATACATGGCAGGACCTACAGTTCAAAGTCGATTTCGAACCATAGATTTTTGGAGAAACTTTTCATTGGCAATTTTTTTATTTATTCTCAGAGTTTTCACCAGAAATCTATTGAGAGGAAGTTGACGAAGAAATATTCTTTCACATCTCATATTGGTGGAGCTGGGGCTTGAATCGTGGTCTCACGTTTAATAAGCCAACACACTACCTACTAGACTACGACGACTGTCATCTTCTGCTGCATCGGTGCTTCTTGGCTTATATATGTACTTGAGCGCACTATAAAGAGCCACGGGGAGGAAGAGCATTTGGCAAAGTATTAGTTTTGTCCCACGAGAGAGATTTCTCCTACTCGAAATAGGCTCCTATGTAAATACAGACAAGTATTGCACTCCGGGTATGAGAGTGACGATAAAATCTTCAAAGCGATAAATATAGCAGCCGATTGCAAACATAAACAGCCGATGCATTCATATTATGCCTTAATGGTGGTCTTAAGAAATTTTGGAATTTTTCTTTAATTTTCTAAAGAATAAATTTCTGAAGAAAACTTCATACCATACCATAACATAACATTTACAATGGTTGTCTTGAGGGAAAACAAAGCAAAAATAGGGTTAAGAACGACAACCAAAAGATGCAGGTTGTCAAACCTTGAAAAATTATCTTTCGTTGAAGGATTGTTGTAAGGATTTTTGATTTTAATTAAGATTTTGTGTTTGACAAACACAACGAAACACAACAAACGAAAGGGTTTTTTAAATATGTTTTTAATTTTTTTTTTTTTTTTTGTAAAAGTCAAGCCATATGATTACTTGAGATCTTTTGATTACAAAAGCAACGAGAAAAAAACCATAAGATTTGTTGGTGTTGTTATCTTTTTTTCCATTCTATGGTGTCAGATAATGATTGTTTTGTGTGATTTACTCTCTATTGTGTTGTATTGTTGGCAAAAAGTGTTGATAACAACAACAAGAGACCAACAACGACAGAAACAAAAATAAAGTGAAAATGAAAAAACAAAAACAAACAATGTTGATGACCGTCTCATATAAAAATTGCACTATTGTGTGTATTTATATTTTATTTTCATATGTTGTTGTTGCTGTCATTGTGATTTGTTTTTTTTTAATTTTCTTAGCTGACATACACTTTTCAATCATACAACAAAAACAACTACAAAGGGGAAAAGCCAAAGACAACAACAAGGAAGAAAGAGGTTATTGAGTTCGTGTTGTTAAACTCGTGTATTTTTTCAACAATTTTTTAAGTGTGTAAGTGTGAGTGTGTTAGTATTTGTTTGTTGTGCTCGTAAGTGTTTGTGCATTCATTGTGGTTATCCGTTACTTTTCTTTTTTTCAAATGCTCTCTCTCTCTCTTTCTCTCTTCTCAACAATGTAAAACAAAGTCAACAAGTGTTAAATACAGACAAACATACACATAAACACACATATACGCTTTACTCTGTACTCTGTAAAATGCACACACACACACTTATTTATCTTTATACACACTTGAAAACTTTAGTACACATACTCACATACACACATATTTGTTGGTTTTAGTTATTCCTGGTATTCTTTAAACTTATAATAATATTTACTCACACAGGCAGACACACCCACACACACACACGAACACATGCATGCATGGACAGCAAGAATGAAGTGCGAATGAATGACAAATGGTTACATTGGGGTTCCTTTTATAAAAATTAAAGGTTTTTTTCTTTGTATTCTTTCTTGTCATTTTTGTAACTACCAGCTATTGGGTAAGGGTAAGTAAACGAGTGTAATAACTTTGTACTCCTTGGAATGGTTCTTCTTTAAGATTTTGTTCTACTTAGTAGGGACATAAATGCTCCCACGTATATCTGCGTTAAGAGAATCAATGTGGGAGTATATTTTACGGCAAACCATGTGCTTTAAAACTGTCCTCACTTTTTAATCCAGCAGATTGAAATTTGAACTGCCAGAGCGTCATTCTTCAGAGAAGGTGTCAGAGCAGAATGTGTGTCAGAATCTGGCTGGAAATTATCCGCTTTGTTTTGGTACTTTAAATGGTTAAGGGGCTTTACAACAGCTTCCAGACTACTTTCTTCCTTGCTAGACTTTGACCGCTGTTTTGACCCTTTATTTGCAGAGATCGACCACTAAACCATGACTGAAGCAGCTTGATGACACTTTGAGATTCAAGCAATCAGTTCAGATACATTCCTACATGACTTTGCATCCACCCTTTGCATCATTTTGCTTTTTAAACTTTTTCTGTAAAAGAGAAGATTTTCACCGCCAAACAAATTTTTTTTTTTGTGAAGTTATCAGCGTGCTTCACCATAAAATGTGTGTATATGTTCATCGTATTTTTGTTCAAAGCTGTAGTCTACAAATGCTCAGCTTAGCCAGCATTTGAAAGCAATTCGAATACGAGCCATTCATCTATATTTTGTTTACGAAGAAGATTTCACTGAATTATAGAATTTTCTTTGACAGATCTTAACACGTAAGGCATTCGATACGTGCGTAGGCATTGTGCTGACTTATTTAGACATGAAACCGTGGTTCGAACGCCAGCAGAGAAATTTCAAACAAAACGAAACATTTTATCATATATGCACCGACCGATGAAAGTCAGTTTTGTAAACAGTTTTATGTATCGGTAGATGCGCATGCGAATATACCAAGTGGAGTGTTTTTAAAATATCACATTGACTCGCATCAAATTTAAAGAGCGCTATAAAAATAATAGGGTTTTGCCTGTCAGCTATCGTACCACATTCGACAATTTTTTTATTCACATACAATTTCATCTAGAAATGGGCCTCATCGCGTATAAGTCCTCGCGGTAGAACGATGTTGGTCGAAGCGTGGTGTACGTTGTTCTAACACAATAACCACTTTGATGGAGATTTGGCAGAGAGGCCGAGTAAATGCCAACTAATTTGACAGATGCAGTCGCTGTAGTCTAGAGTCGCTGTAATCTAGTCGGTAGTATGTTGCCTTATTAGACATGAAGCCGTGGTTCAAACTCCAGGTCAGACATCTCTGACAAAACGAAGTTTGAAAAAAAATATTTTTCCTCTCAGCAGATTTCTGGCAAAGACTCTGAGCATAAATAAATATGCCATGAAAAGTTTCTCAAAAATCTGTCGTTCGGAGTCGACTTTAAACTGTAGGTAAAACCATGCATGTATAAAATTAACACACACAACATACGTGGCGTAAGAAACTACATCGTATTCCTGACTGAAGGGCTATATTGACCAATTATATATGTATGTATGTAATTCGACAGATGACCGTTTTCAACTGTCAAACTTCAGAAGTCTCTGTTGGAAAACCCGATGTAATAAACTCGAAATTACTTTTCATCCCATCCAATATTGTGCCACAAAATAAATGTATATAAACATACACACACATTTATATACACTCTAGCATAAACAAACTCATGTAATTGTACTCTTTTCTTCTATGTCTTTAACATCGTTTTGTTACATTGTCGATGGTTTTATTGTCACTCAAAGTCATTGCTCAGCAGATATTTTTTGTTTTCTGTTTATTTGTACATTTCCTTCAGTTGCTTTGCTTGTTTCCTTGCTTACATGCTTGCTGCCATTGTTACAATCAGGAACCAAACGAGTCCTCTTAATGGACTCTTTTTATATCAAATATCTGCTGTTGATGTTCTCTTCTACGTTCCTTATGCAATCACAATATTAACAATTGTGTGATGGTATTGTGTGTGTGTGTGTTTGTGTGTAAATAAATGCGTTACATAAAAACGATCACAGGTTTGTAAGTATGGCAATAACAAAGGAAGAAGAAAAGAAAAAAGACAAGAAGGAGAAGGAGAAGGAGAAGGAGAAGGAGAAGGAGAAGGAGAAGGAGAAGGAGAAGGAGAAGGAGAAGGAGAAGGAGAAGAGAATTTAAAATGATATAAAAATGCCAATATAGGAACATATAAATTTACAAGATGGCCCAAGTGTAATGACAATTTGAAAATAATGCCGTTGACTGTTGCAAAAAAAGAATAAAAATGAATTCCATTGGGAAACTTTTAGGATGTTTTTCTAAAGATGGAAAATTTAAAAGAATTTTATAATTTGATTACATTTTTAAGAGGAGAAAAGGATTCTGTGGACTGTGGTCTCAAACAAAAGAAAAGGCATATATGTACATACTTACATACATAATTGGTCATTACCATCCTTTAGTTAGGCATACGATCTAGCTTCTCACACCACTTATGTTGTGTGTGTTAATTTTATAAAGGGTCCGCCAAATAACTTTTTTTTTGAAAATGTTTTAAAAAAATCTACTGAATATTTTCTCAAATTTGTTTTTTTATTTGAAAGTACAATTCTTCCGGTTAATAATGGAAAGTAATTTCATTCAAATGGCTGCCTCGGCTGGCCATGCAGTTTAATGTCGACTTCGAACGACCATTTTTTTTTTTTTTTGAAAAATTTTTCGTGGCAATTTTGCTTTTACTCTCAGGGTTTTTGCTCAAAATCTGCTTAGAGGAAGTCGCCGAAGAAATATTTCTTCAGATTTCGTTCTGTTGGAGATGTCTGATCTGGAATTTGAACCGTGGCCTCACGTTTAAAACCGACACTCTACATACTAGACTACGACGACTTTGCCTTGTAACGCCTTATATTGCCTTGTATTGCCTTATATTGCCTTATATTGCCTTGTATTGCCTTGTTTTGCCTTGCATCGCCTTGTATTGTCTTGTATTTCATTGCATCGGTCTGTATTGCCTTGTATAGCCTTGTATTGCCTTGTATGGTCTTGTATTGTCTTTTATTGCCTTATATTGCCTTATATTGCCTTATATTGCCATGAATTGCCTTGTATTGCCTTATATTGCCTTATATTGCCTTATATTGCTTTGCATCGCCTTATATTGCCTTATTTTGCCTTGTATTGCCTTATATTGCCTTATATTGCCTTGTATTGCCTTGTTTTGCCTTGCATCGCCTTGTATTGTCTTGTATTTCCTTGCATCGGTCTGTATTGCCTTGTATAGCCTTGTATTGCCTTGTATGGTCTTGTATTGTCTTTTATTGCCTTATATTGCCTTATATTGCCATGAATTGCCTTGTATTGCCTTATATTGCCTTATATTGCCTTATATTGCTTTGCATCGCCTTATATTGCCTTATTTTGCCTTGTATTGCCTTATATTGCCTTATATTGCCTTGTATTGCCTTGTTTTGCCTTGCATCGCCTTGTATTGTCTTGTATTTCCTTGCATCGCTCTATATTGCGTTGTATAGCCTTGTATTGCCTTGTATGGTCTTGTATTGTCTTTTATTGCCTTATATTGCCTTATATTGCCATGAATTGCCTTGTATTGCCTTATATTGCCTTATATTGCTTTGCATCGCCTTATATTGCCTTATTTTGCCTTGTATTGCCTTATATTGCCTTATATTGCCTTGTATTGCCTTGTATTGCCTTATATTACCATGAATTGCCTTGTATTGCCTTGTATTGCCTTATATTGCCTTGCATCGCTTTATATTGCCATATATTGCCTTGTATTGCCATGAATTGCCTTGTATTGCCTTATATTGCCTTATATTGCTTTGCATCGCCTTATATTGCCTTATTTTGCCTTGTATTGCCTTATATTGCCTTATATTGCCTTGTATTGCCTTGTATTGCCTTATATTACCATGAATTGCCTTGTATTGCCTTGTATTGCCTTGTATTGCCTTATTTTGCCTTGTATTGCCATATATTGCCTTATATTGCCATGAATTGCCTTGTATTGCCTTATATTGCCTTATATTGCTTTGCATCGCCTTATATTGCCTTATTTTGCCTTGTATTGCCTTATATTGCCTTATATTGCCTTGTATTGCCTTGTATTGCCTTATATTACCATGAATTGCCTTGTATTGCCTTGTATTGCCTTATATTGCCTTGCATCGCTTTATATTGCCATATATTGCCTTGTATTGCCATGAATTGTTTTGAAACGCCTTGTATCGCCTTATATTGCCCTTTATTGCCTATATCGTCTGCATGAATAAAATTTTTTTTTGCATCCCATTTAATAATAATACATGGACTTTACATAACTCGATTTAAATAACACTGTAAATATTGTAAAAAAACAACAACAACACAAACAACAACAAATGAATACAACCAATGCTTTTACACGACCATAAAAGAGTATGTGGGCGGAATTGTGTTTTAAAATTGCGTTCATTGTTGTTGATGCTGCTGTTGTTGTTTTGTTTTGTTTTATAATTTCATTGTTTTATTCTCAATGAGTGTTAAATAAATTAAATTTTCTTTTGTATTTCTTTTATTTATTTTCTGTTGTTTTAAAGTGTTATTTATAAAAAAAATTAAAAAACCTACACAGAGAATGTTCAGATTTTATTCAAAGAATAACAACAACAACAACAAAAAAGCCAGAAACACAATATAAAAGAGTGTTAAATGTGTAACCAACCAGGCTTAATAATTCATATTTTTTAAAAAATAAATTGTTTAACAATTAAAATCGTTATTTTTATTGCAGATTTTTAAATCGTATGAAATCATAACACTAACAGAATTTAATTTTCCCAAAAAAAAAAAAATAATTTTTTTTTGCCATAATTTTGTTGAAATATATTCTCAAATACTTGGCAATATGATATCAAATTAATGATATAAGTTTTTTCATATTTTATAAACAGTTTTACTATGTTTTTGCAAAATTTGCTGTGGCAAAATATTACCAAAGTTTTTTAATTTAAGAAATATTAAAAAAGAAAAATCAAGTTTTTTTGAAGCAAATCTTTCTCAGCCTTCCGATTACTGGTTTTGAAAAAATGTTCAACGAAAAATATATTGTCGTGCCATAAATTTTTTTATAAAATAAAAAATGTTTCTTTGTTCCTGTCTCACTCATGTTCAGTTAATATTAGAAAGATTCCATATTTTTCCAACTTCCAGAAAAATATTTTCTCTACACGTGCAAATTTCATAAATTTTCTTAGAATATCTTCCCAAAAAAAACGAAAAAACAATTCACTCTGACGTATGAGTAATTTATATGGTAAGTGAAAATAAATGTATGTGTGTTATGAAAATAATGCTTCGTGGTTCAGCATTATGAAAATAGAAATTTAAAAGCGTTTTAAAAAAGCAACGGAATTAAATAGTTTTTAAGCCTAACGAAAGAATGCTGTTTTACACTATTTTTTAAGATCAAACTGTTCAGTTTTTTCGATTTTTGAAAAAAAACTATATTTTGAATAGAAATTGTTTATAAAAATTAAACATTCTCTTTTGTGTTTCCACTGGGCTTTATTAAATAGAATATTTAGGATTTTAATCCCTAATATTTTGGAATTTCTGGTCTAAAGCCTAGAATCTTAAAACTTCTACGGGATGAATCCGGATCTCTACGGAAATCATTCAATTTTTGGAGAATTCAGAGAATTCTACAGTAATCGAAACAAACATTATGAAATTGCAAGAAATCACATAAATAAGCTCACAATCACAATCAAGCGCTCAATCACAACAAAGTGCTCAATCACAATCAAGAGCTCAATCACAATCAAGAGCTCAGTCACAATCAAGCATTCAATCACAATCAAGGGCTCAATCGCAATCAAGCGCTCAATTACAATCAAGCGCTCAATTATGTACAATCTAGCGCTCAATCACAATCAAGCGCTCAACCGCAATCAAGCGCTAAGTCACAACCAAGCATTCAATCACAATAAAGCGCTCAATTATGTGCAATCAAGCGCTCAATCACAATCAAGCGCTCAGTCACAATCAAGCATTCAATTACAATCAACAGCTCAATCGCAATCAAGCGCTCAGTCACAATCAAGAATTCAATCACAATCAAGGACTCAATCGCAATCAAGCACTCAATCACAACCAAGCTCTCTTAGTTTCTGCCAGGAATTAAAAAATGGGTAGTTTCCCGTTGTCAGGAATACAACACCCTTTCTTTTGGGAAGATTTTGGCCGATTTATTTTAATCGCAATCTCTTTAATTGTTGACTCTACAAACAAAAATTTATCAGTTTTATGGAAGTTTATAATGAATAATGACCAGAGAAGTCAGAGAGAGCACCTACTTACCTACTTAAATGCTCTTTACAGCGCTTCAATCATAATTGCAATTTAACTTCTCACACCACTTATGTTATGTGTGTTAATTTTATACATGAGTGGCGGGACCTACAGTTTAAAAGTCGACTCCGAACGACAAATTTTTGAGAAACTTTTCATCGCAATTTTATTTTACTCTCAGATTTTATGTCAGAAATGTGCTGACAGAAAAACGTTGAGGAAATATTATCTTCAGATTTCGTTTTGTATGAGATGTCTGACCGGAGGTTTGAACTGTAAGCCAACACACATCTACCAGATTACGGCAACTTACAATATAAAGAGATTGAAATCTAACATCCACAAACACTACTCCAACTATATACGACACAATGCACTGCATAAATATGTGATATCCCCTGAGCGTTGATTGATATAAAAATTATTCTTGAGTGCAATTATTGTGATACTATCGGGCTTCCTGTTGATATTTTGGCAGAGTGGCTTCGTCGTTAACAAAGTATACAATACTTGTGATGATGATGTTGCCGAATTAAGAATATTTCGCCTTTGACTCTGAGATGCTTTTAAAAATGGAGTCGACTTTAAACCGTACGTGCCGCCACTCATGTATAAAGTGGTGTAAGAAGCTAGAGAGTAATTCTGACTGAAGAGTGGTAAAGACCAATTATGTATGTACATATGTATGTATACCGTATAAGACAGCAAAAACTATTGCTGGTAAAGCATTCCACATACGATTAGTGAGACTGAAGATTTTATTTGTAGCATTCTGCATTCTACGTTCCACTGGACAATCGACCGCAAAAATATGTGCTCTTCGAGAAAGACGAGTATTAAGAATGAATGTATAATTTTCGGGAACAAGTTCTTTTATCTCGCTAAAGCAGAATGCTTTGTAATACCAATAGATTAGTGAAACATTACGACGGTACTCCAATAAATCAATAGAGTTGGATACCCTACCGTCATTAATGAAAACATTTGCCTTTCTTGTAAAATAGCTTTTGAGACACCAGCCCATACATGAGCGTTGTATTCCATTCATTCTCGATCAGGTATAAGTGGTGTAAATAGTAAGAAGATCTGATGGAGTGAAGTATTTCTTGCAACTTCTTAAGAAACTGAGGCACATGAAAGCTTCTTAAGGCACATGAAAAGTATGTTGGTACCAGCGAACGTCACTTCAATTTTCATGCCCAAAACATCATAAGATTCGGACTCCCTAATATATACAACACCCACCATAGTTACAGATGACGATAATATTATTTGCAGCGTCTGTATGCCAATGACAAACATTGGGTCTATTGTGTTTCCGTTTACATTCGTAGATTGGCTGTATATGGGATGTAAGTGAATGTTTCAAACGACTGCTGAATTTTTTAAATGATAAGGGCAGAACAAACAGACATGATGGCTTCGGTATATAATATATTGTTAGGAAAATAAAAAACCTAGATACCGGTGTTTTGCTTTTACATCGCTTAACATTAAAATTATAAACAAACCTGTTTACAAATTATCGTACTGCTTAACATAACAACAAACACCAGCATAAACAAATGGTAAACAAGTAAACAAAAATATACCAATACACACATACACACATAATTGGTCATTACAACCCTTTATTACAACCTAGTTTCTCACACCACTTATGTTGTGTGTGTTAATTTTATACATGAGTGGTTTAACCTACAGTTTAAAGTCGACTCCGAACCACAGATTTTTGAGAAATTTTTTTGCCAGAAATCTGCTGAGAGGAAGTCGGCGAAAAAATACTTTTGGTATTTTGTTTTGAGACTGGCCCAGGATTTGAAACCTGGATTTTCATCTAATAAGCCGACACACTACTTACTAGGCTACGACGAACGTCAATTAAAATTGTAAAAGTAAACAAAAATACAACAACAAACACCAGCATAGAAAAATGGTAAACAAGTAAACAAAAATACAACAAACACTTCAAGAATAAGTGTAAACAAACAACAATATTGATTGTAAACAATGATGTCTACATTTATCGAGATTTCGAGATGACTCAGTCATGAACGTTTGCCTTCAAGAACGTTTATCAGACTGTTTACCATATATAAGTCAAGGCGAAGCAGACGAGTTATATAGTGAAGTTCAGTTAGTCTTTTGTGAAGACGCAGTGCGTTTAAAGAGAGTAATCGTGGTTTGAAGATCTCCGTTACAAAGATCTGTCGAACAATTGACTAGTAATTGTTATTGTTTATGCAAAGAGTGTAAACAGAGGAATAACAAAGAAAAGCAATTGCAAAGTTGTCAACGGTGGAGCACAGAATTGTCCGAGTAATAAAAAATTTTAATTAAAACGAAACACAAATTAAATTTTATTTTATTTGCAATCTACGAGCTCACATTTTAAACGTTTTTAAAAGGTAAAAACGTAACAATATGTCCCTAAAGTTCATTTTGTTCCTTTCAAACTACCTTAATAACCAACACTTCATGCAAGGTTGTATATACTTCCACTAAATTCAATGAAATTTCAACTCCAACATCAAATAAAGGTGAAAAATCATATTTATTTTGAATTTTTCTAAACCATTTTTCCCAAACCCATTTAATTTGAAAATGTGTTTCCATTAGAGTATAATATTAGCAACTCTATTAAACAATATACATACATATGTACATGTACATACAGGCACAATTGTGTTTTGCTAAAAATTCATACCAAAAAAAAAAAAGAATTTGAAACTTTTGAGTTGATCAAAAAATTTATGTTTTTAATTTTCTTTGCAAATAATATTTTCAATTTCATTTCTTTTTTTTTTTTTGTTTCATAAAAACCACGGCCATAAAATCCATTAAAATATTTAAAAACTTTTCGACATATTATGGCCAAAAAAAAATTAGAAAAAAAACTGAATTTTTTTAGGGAACTCCATATCAGCGTTGAAAACCAAAAGTAATAAACGTTAGTTTCACTGAAACGATATTCACGAAAAAAAATTTTACTCGCTTTCAAAATTTTCAATCTCTGACTAATATTTGTTGAAATTTTCAATATGCATTATAAGCAACAACAGCAACAACAATGAAAGGAAACATAAACATAACCTGTCTAAACGAAAAACTTTATTATTTTGGCTGAAAAGTATTGGAGTAAGTATAAGTAAGTGCATGTACATATGTATGTAAGTGTGCGTGTGTATGGATAGCAAAGCACTCGTTAGTTGGCTCTACAGAACTTGGTTAACAAACATCAGTTTCCGTTTTTAACAAGACCCTCCCAGCTGCAACCACATCTTTTGGTGCATTTAAGAAACTTTCCATGTTTATTTGTTTGGAAAATGCAACAAAAAGAAAAAAAGTGGAAAATGCAAGCAAAAAACAGGGAATGAAAAATGAAAAGAAAAGCAAATAAGAAACCGAAAACCTTTAAGTTTTTAATGGGAATTTAATGTTGGTTACATTCTAACAGCTTCACTCCTTAATAGAGATGAAGACTGTTTTACTATGTAGTACACCAACCAACCAACCAACAACCCATAGTGATGGCAATGGCTATGGTAATAGCTGGTTGTAATGTTAGTAATCATTACTTGTGTAAGTGTGCATATATGTATGTAAGCATATGTTGGTAACCATACGTACAATATATAATGGCTGCTGGTTGCTATAACGCAGCAGCATGAACTTTCTAACCCGGCTAACTAACCCATGTTAACTTTTGTAAGTACAAGCTTCCGTTTTCTGATTTTTTTCCCCATTTTCTCTTTTTCTCTTTTTGCCATTGTTGGTGCTCTATTTTGGATTTCATTTTCCTTACTTTTCTATTCTATTCTGTTAGAAAAAGAAAAAAAAACGTAAAAAAAAATTTTGTAGGAAATCTAAAACGGATGTTGCAGGTGAAACTTTTTAAACATTCCCTAAAGCAAACAGAACAACAAGAGCTACAACAACAACACCACCGACAGTAATACAAACTTAAAATATAGGATAAAATACAACAACAACAACAAAAATAGATAAGAGTAGCAGAATAGCATATCATTTGGGTACACAAATAATACTTGTTTTCTATCGCATCTATCACATCCATCGTTCGTTCGTTCTTTCTTTCATTCTTTCATTCCATAGACTCTAGTTTATATTTGTCTGATATTGCCTTGGGTTTGATTTACAACCTACTTCACTTTACTCATTTCCCAACAAAGACTTTCCAGTAGAATTTTATGTACCTGTCAGCTTTAACAAACTTTATCATGTTTTTGCTTAAAAAATTTAATGCATTCTACACGAATATTTTATAAAATAAAATGCCTTAAACCAACATCATCATTATCATCATCATTATCATCACCATTATTTGCATCATTATCATCATTATCGTAGATGTGCGAGTGTTATTAAACGAAATTCACTTAAATTTTTTGGTTAAAATGTCAAATATTTCTGCTCAATTTCTGGCAACTCTTTATTAGGGAATTATTAGGGTGTCCAGCATATGCATTTTAAGCGCTACACAAACTCCCATATTATATACATATGTATATATTGTAAGAGTACAGAACGCGATTTATTTAAAAATATTTACAGAAAATCTTACAAAATGATATCCTCTACTCTTGAATGCTATACAGCCGTACGGCAGCCCGTATTAAGGAGAAAAGAACATAAATTCAAATCAAAGTCAAGTACAAGAATACACATAGTTTCACTCAACAGACGCATCACAGTCTACAACATACTGTTACGTTTTTACCTTTTAAAAACGTTTAAAATATGAGCTCGTAGATTACAAATAAAATAAAAATAAATTTGTGTTCAGTTTTAATTAAAATTTAATTAAAAAAAACTGTTCACAACTTGATGTAAACAACAACAATTGCTTTTCTTTTTATTCCTCTGTCTATACCCTTTGCATAAACAATAACAATTTCTAGACAATTATGCAACAAATCTTTGTAACCGAGATCTTCAAACCACGATTACTCTCTTCAAACAGACATCGTATTCACACAAGTCTGACTGAACTTTACTAACTCCTTCGCCTGCTTTGCCTTGCCTTTTATATGGCAAGGTAAAGAGTGTGATGAATGTTTTTGAAGGTGAGCGGTCATGACTTTACTTTCTCGAAATCTCTATAAATGTAAACATCGTTGTTTACGTTTATTATTGTAGTGTGTTGTAATTGACCATAACAAGCCTACCGTCAGGATTACAACCTAATTTCTCACGCCACTTGTAGTATATTGTATGTGTTAATTTTATGCATGAGTGGCGGGACCTACAGCTTTAAGTTGACTCCGAAGGACAGATTTTTGGGAAGCTTTTCATGGCAATATTAGAGTGTACTATTTCACACAAGTTCTGGAGTAAAAATAAGTATGCAACTTAATGATATCATTAGCCAAGACTGTTTGGAGAAAAGAAAAATTACATGAAGTCTCCCACGCTAATTCCCGCATTTAAATTATGCAGTTGCCCGCCCTATTTCTGCATGCAAGCCAATATTGCAAGTCTGGAAGCCAATGCACTATATACTAGACTACGGCCAATTCATATAAAATCCTCGATAACTCATCTGCATACCCACATAACATTAAGATGAGAGTAAGAAAAGTTTCCTCTAACTTATGAGATTTCAGCAACTTTGTGGATTTACTTTCCTTACCATCACACTTAAGATACGGACAATGACTTCAAAGTAAATGAGCCAAGAATCTTTGGTGTGAAGTTTACGTTTTGTGTTGGCTTATTAGACGTGAGAACTCGACTCAGACCCCAGATCAGGCATCTTCGTCTTAACGAGATATAAAACAATATTTCTTCGGTGACTTCCTCTCACCAGATTTCTGCAAAAACTCTGAGAGTAAATAAAATTGCCATGAAAAAGTTTCTCAAAAATCTGTCGTTCGGATTCGACGTTAAACTGTAGTGCTCGAGGAGCTAGGTCGAAATCTTGACTGAAGGGCTGTAAGCGAAAAATTATGTGTGTTACAACAGGCCAATGCTCAATGTGTGCACATCAACTGTTCAGCAATTTCAAGGAACCAGTAGTATTCTGTCCAAAACTCTGAGAGTAAAATAAAATTGCCATGAAATGTTTCTCAAAAAATTTGTCGTACGGAGTCAAATTTAAATTGTAAGTCCCGCCACTCATGTATAAAATTAACACAAACATATGAGTGGTTTTAGAAACTATGTTGTAGCCTTGACTAAGGCTTGTAATGGCCAATTAAGTAAGTAAGACTGTGATGTCCCAATTATCCTGCTGGTTTTAGAAAGTTGTGGACTCTATCTATGGCTAAACAAGTTCTGACAACAAACCCTAGGTACCCAAGAATATTTCGTGTCAAATGTTTTAAGTGCCGAAAAATAACAGAGAAGAAGTTCTATGGAACGTCAGCATCAATATCTCTTAACAATTTCATAATACTGCAATGATACATAATACTGAAAGAAGGATATATTCAAGCCAACATTCATAAATAATTTAAATGTTCCAACATGCAAGCAATACTGGAATACTCAGAAAGATTGGAGTATAGAGTTGGAATTGAGATAAATATCATGAAAACTATAACGTTTGCACAGATAACATCAAGCTGTAAGGGCAACTACTTGAATATCCCAACGAACCAATTGCGGGCAGTTATTGATAAGGACCTCAGAGTTATCTGCAGAATATTTTGCATCAATACCATCAATATTACGGCTCTCTTAAACTTAGCTATCGAAAGAGACACTCTGTCATACCACTAGCAGGAAGTACGATAATTTCGAGAATGATATTCAAGAACTTTAGGATGACCATGTAAAGAGACACGGCAATGCTCAAAATTAATAGCAGCAATCCAAGATAAATTCTAAATGCCGTTCACGCCATCAATCTGGCGAATTAATAAATAAAAAACTAAGAAAATAACCAAGAAAATACATTTCACAGCAGGTAATCATTTAGCTGAACGTAACATTGAAACATTTAATCAAATAATGCATGGCAATCATCTACCAAACATAGGCCATTTAAAAATCAAGAACGTTGCTATAAAATTACCTCGAAATTCTATTCAGTCCCATGAGCCCATAAAGCCACACAATGATCGCAATTCGCCAAATTGCTTTGTTCGTGAAAGTGTACAGAATTTCTGCGAACCAAAATGTTGGCCAGAAATTGGAATTTTGTTGAACACTCTATTTGCCCACACACACACTCACACAATCACACATATTGATGATGATGATGATGATGATGTTGGCTTTGTTGGCTGGCAACTGGTTGGATTACATTTTCTCAAAATTGTTAACTTTTTGTTGTTGCTTATATGCTGTTCGTGTTGTTGCTGTTGAGTATGTGTGGTTCGTTGCTCGTTTTTGTATTTGCATTTTCCCAACAAGATAATGAATTTTGAACATGAACTTCTTGCTGCTGCTTGCTGCTGCTGCAACCTTTTTTGGTATTTCTTAAGCAGCACATACACAATGCAGCATACAGTGCATTTAATGCCTTTCAAGAATCATTATGGATTTGTACATTTATTAAGTGAATCTAAGAAATACACACAAAAAGATTGCACTTAAGGCCACTCACTCACACACATACAAACACACAATCTAGGCAGAAAAAGGAAAATTTTTAAACAAAAAATTGGAATATTAAATGCCTGCAGTTTGGATTTCTCAATGTGAAGCCCAAAAATTCATATTTTCTTGCATTTTTTGATTAACTAAGAAGGGAAAGAAAACAAAACAAAAAAAGGTAGAATAAAGAGATTTAAGCACACATTTCTTCATATGTTAGTTCATCATTGCATTACTATTCCAAGATTGTGTTCTTTTTTATTTTCAAATTGTAATTAAGATTCTAAAAACTTAATTAAAATTGAAGCCTTAAAAGCATTTCTATTGAAAATTGATTTCTTTTTTGAATATTTTGTATAAAAAATTGGTTTTGTTAGTTGGTAGCTATATTCTACAATAGTTTTCAAGGTATTGTATTACTGAAATATAAATAAAGGGTCCGCCAAATAACTTTCTTTTTTGAAAATGCTTTAAAAAAACTACTGAATATTTTCTCAAATTTTTTTTTTTTATTTGAAAGTACAATCCTTCCGATTAATAATGGAAGATAATTTCATTCAAATGGCTGCCTCTGCTGGCCATGCAGTAGCCTACAACAGAAGATGCCGATTTTGGCAAAAAAAAATCATCTTTTCAGATGAAGCTCATTTTGATCTTGGCGGGTTTGTAAACAAGCAAAATTGTCGCATTTGGGGCACAGGAAACCCGCACCCATACATTGAAAAGCCGATGCACCCAAAACGAGTCACTGTTTGGTGCGGATTTTGGTCCAGAGGCATAATTGGGCCATTTTTTCTTCGAAAATGAGCAACGAGTGGCTGTTACAGTCAATGGCCATGGTTATCGAGCCATGTTGAACGAATTTTTGTTTTGGCAACATATGGTTTCAACAGGACGACGCTACGTGCCACACAGCCGAAGCTACACTCGATGTTTTGCTCCCTGTTTTTGAAGATCGCATTATCAGCCGCAGAGCTGATGTCGTTTGGCCACCTCGGAGCTACGATTTGACACCGTTGGACTATTATTTGTGGGGTGCCGTGAAAGATAAGTGTTACGCCGACAAGCCAGAGACAATTGACGCTTTAAAGGACAATATTCGTGAAGCCATTGGTGAAATACAGCTGCACACAATCGATAATGTGCTTAAAAATTTCACCGATCGTGTAGGCTACTGCATGGCCAGCCGAGGCAGCCGTTTGAATGAAATTATTTTCCATTATTAACCGGAACGATTGTACTTTCAAATAAAAAAAGAAATTTGAGAAAATATTCAATATTTTTTTTAAAGCATTTTCAAAAAAAAAAGTTATTTGGCGGACCCTTTATTAAGCAGTACGATAATTTGTAAACAGGTTTGTTTACTGCATTGTTTTGTTTTTATAGCTATTGTTTATAATTTTAATTTTACGCAATTTAAAAGAAAAACACCAGTATCTAAATTCGTCATTTTCGTAACAGTATTAATACCAAGGCTTTTTATTTTGGTCCTGCTGCCTGCTGTTGATAAGCGAACTTATACTCCAATTATTTTGTAAGGTATCCGTTTTATGACTACTTCCTCTAACCAATTATGTAAAGGGTCCGCCAAATAACTTTTTTTTTGAAAATGCTTTAAAAAAAATATTGAATATTTTCTCAAATTTCTTTTTTTATTTGAAAGTATAATCCTTCCGGTTAATAATGGAAAATAATTTCATTCAAATGGCTGTCTCGGCTGGCCATGCAGTAGCCTACACGATCGGTCAAATTTTTAAGCACTTTATCGATTGTGTGCAGCTGTATTTTACCAATGGCTTCACGAATATTGTCCTTTAAAGCGTCAATTACTTCTGGCTTGTCGGCGTAACACTTATCTTTGACGGCACCCCACAAATAATAGTCCAACGGTGTCAAATCGCAGCTCTGATGTGGCCAAACGACATCAGCTGTGCGGCTGATAATGCGATCTTCAAAAACAGAGCGCAGAACATCGAGTGTAGCTTCGGCTGTGTGGCACGTAGCGCCGTCCTGTTGTAACCAAATATTGCCAATATCCTCCTCTTCAATTTTTGTGAACAAAAATTCATTCAACGTGGCCCGATAACGATCGCCATTGACTGTAACGGCCACTCCTCGCTCATTTTCGAAGAAAAATGGACCAATTATGCCTCTGGACCAAAATCCGCACCAAACAGTGACTCGTTTAGGATGCGTCGGCTTTTCAATGTATGCGTGCGGGTTTTCTGTGCCCCATATGCGACAATTTTGCTTGCTTACATACCCGCCAAGATCAAAATGAGCTTCATCTGAAAAGATAATTTGTTAAAATCGGCATCTTCTGTAAGTCGATCGCAGGCCCACTTAGCGAAGCGAAAACGCGTAGGATGGTCAATTGGCTTCCATTCCTGAACCAATTGGACTTTGTATGGCGTCATACCAAGGTCTTTATGCAAAATTCGTCTCAATGATGTCTCCGAAATGTTCAATTGTTGAGAACGGCAGTGAATTGATGTTGATGGCGCTTCACGCACACTTTCTGCCACAGCAGCAATATTCTCGGGTGTACGCACTGTTTTTGGCTTTTCACGCTTTGGTTTATCGATGAGGATGCCAGTTTCTTTCACTTTTTTCACAAGATAACGAACATACGGAGCTGACGGTGCTTCTCTTCTTCCAAAATCCGTACGCAATTTTCGCACACATTCTGCAACATTACCCTGATTTTCAAAGTAATGTCGCAATATTTCCCAGCGTTGTTCAAGAGTATACACAACCACAGCGGAAGGATAAAACTAATTTTCTGTCAAATCAGACATGAGCTAAGTGTTACCATTCACGATATAAGCACTAGTTGAAAAAAAACGTTAGATGGCGGACCCGATATAACAACATAACATATAACATAAAAAAATGGTAAACAAGTAAACAAAAATACACCAACAACACAGCAAGAATAAATGTAAACAAAAAACACAAAGAACACTACAATAATAAATGTAAACAACGAGAAAGCGATTTCGAAAAGGCGAAGTCATGAACATTCGCCTGCAAGAACATCCATCAGACTGCTTACTCTGCCATATAAAATGCAAGGAAGAGCAGGCGACAGGAGTTAGTGAAGTTCAGTCAGTCTTGTGTGAAAAAGTGGTGTGTTTGAAGAGAGTAATCGTGGTTTCATGATCTCCGTTACAAATATCTGTCGTATAATTGCTTAGGAATTGTTATTGTAACAAACAAAGCAATTGTTGTTGCTTACATCAAGTTGTGCCACACAGAATCGTAGGAATAATAAAGAATTTTAATTAAAACTAAACACAAATTTATTTTTATTTTATTTACAATCTATGAGCTTATATTTTAAAACGTTTTTAAAAGTTAAAAACGTAACAATATGGTTTTGTGTTTTTTGGTTTCATGAAAATTGCATACAACCGACACTCAGCATTAATTTGTAATATTAATAATAAAAATCCTTCCATAGTAAAATCCATGATAATACAGTTCACTAAGTCCTTCGTTAATTAGTTATAGTTTCGCTCAATATTTTCCAATTAAAATGGAATTTTTATTGTCATGGCAACTAAACAATTTCGTTATATACGCTTGAGCTTCATACATTGACTCCGGTTGTTGGGAAATAGTGTCTGTTTTTGTCACTTGAAAATAAGAATAAAAAAGAAAGAAGAAGAAATAAAGGTACTGTTAAGTAAATTGAATTTAATTAATGAAATTATTAGCACATCTAACTTAAGGAAAAAGCTGTATAAATATTAAATGAATACGGAATATTTAAAAGTTGCTTTTTTTCGTTTCGTTTTATTTCATTAAAAACCTTAAGAAACTTATTTTCAACTTTGAAAAGGCTTTTGTTACAGGGAAAACATTCAGGCGCTTATCGTTGTTACTTGGTAACGTAACGTAATAGTTTCTCTTGCTACTTTTGCTAAATGTGAGGCTGTTGTCTGTTGTTGTTTCCCCCTTGTGTTGACAAGTTTTTTTTTCTTACTTTATCCCCTTTTTTCCCTGACTTTCTCTGTGTGTCTGTTTATCTATTTATGTTTCCTTTGGCGTTTTTTTTTTCTTCGTTGCTTGCTTTTCATTTTGTGTGTCTTTTAACTTTTGCAACTCCCACGTTTATGTGTTGTTTCCGGTTAAACATAATTCCTTGCTGAGCACTTCCGCTTTTTGTGTGCCAAAAAAGGAAGTGAAAATGTTGTTCACAAGTACAAGTCAATGAACACACACACACTCGCATACAACACTAGTATCCACAAAAGCTTAAAAATGAAGGAGGCAAAAAGTATTTTGCGGGAAACAATTTCTTGTAAATTGTGCCTCAACTATGGTAAAAGAAATATAATCTGTGGCACATACATACAATGTGCTACAAAATAAGTTAAAGTTACTGCCAGAGACTGGTTGCTTAGGGGTCTGCAAGTAAGAAATGAGACTGCATGAGTGAATGACTGACTGTATGTGTTGACGACTGCTTGCCAAGTGCAAACAATAAAATATTAATTAAGTTCTCTACTCTTCTGTTAGTTGTGCGTTAATCGTTATTTATCTTTTATATTTCTCTTCTTAAATTGTCTACTGCATATGGCTTTAGTAACTTATTTTCCCCTTTTAGCTATGCTGCTTAGCTTATCTTGTTTTTCCTTGTTCATAAAAAAAATTTTTTTTGTGAAGATAAAGTTGTTGATGATATTTCTGCAATTTGTTAATAATGAACACATCATATTGCACTGACATCTCCCCCACCCTGCACAGGCGGAAGCCATCACTTAAAGGCAATGTGGCATTACAAAAGATTATTAGATTTCGAAATGAAATTCAAAAGCTGATGAACTCGTAATCGTTGTGTCAAGTTAAATGCGAGCATTTTTATAAGGAACTCCTCAATATTTTTTTAAGAACCTTCGCAACAGATGGCATATCATGTTGTGTGTCTTTAATAACTTGAATGACTATTTATTTAGAAAATTAGAAAAAGAGTGCAGCTGAATCGCATTTATTGCGCATTGAAGGTTGATATAAATATTGTTAAATATTGTATCTTCTTAAAAACGTTTAAAATATGAGCTCGTAGATTGCAAATAAAATAAAAATAAATTTGTGTTTAGTTTTGATTAAAATTCTTTATTATTCGCACGATACTGCTTGCCACTGTTCACAACTTGATGTAAACAACAACAACTGCTTTTCTTTGTTATTCCTCTTCATAAACAACAACAATTACTAGACAATTATTCAACAAATCTTTGTAACGGAGATCTTCAAACCACGATTACTCTCTTCAAACGCACAGCGTCTTCACACAAAACTGACTGAACTTCACTCACTCTCTCGTCTGCTTTGCTTTGCTTTTTTGTATGGCAAGGTAAACAGTCTGATGAATGTTCATGGCTACGCTTTCTCGAAATCTCTATAAATGTAAACATCGTTGTTTACATTTATTATTGTAGTGTTATTTGTGTATTTTGTTTACATTTATTCTTAAAGTGTTGTTGGTGTATTTTTGTTTATATGTTTACCATTTATTTATGCCGGTGTTTGTTGCTATATTAAGCAGTACGATAATTTGTAAACAGGTTTGTTTACTGCATTGTTTTGTTTTTATAGCTTTTGTTTATAATTTTAATGTTAAGCGATGTAAAAGCAAAATACCAATATCTAGATTCTTCTTTTTCGTAACAGTATTAATATCAAGGCTTTTTATTTTGGTCATGCTGCCACAGTTGCTTCTTGTATACATGCTGCCCAGATTTGATAAGCGAACTTGCACTCCAATTATTTTTAAGGTATCCGTTTTATGACTACTTCCTCCAACCAATTATGTATTTAGATTCTTCATTATCGTAACAATATTTTAAACTTAGTTAATCTAATTAGTTTTTATTTATTTTTTTATTGCTAGTGTAAAGACTTTTTCAAGGTAAGGCGTCTTTTTTTGAATAGGTTTTCTTTTCCTGCTGCAATTGAAAGTCGAATCTATGTATAGGTAAAGGGTAGCCTCATTATACCAATTAATTACAAAAATAAAGAAACGCAATGATCGGCTAAATATCATACCCCTAACACTGGAACAAATCCTTCATTTGAACGTATGCTACAATATCCTTACAAGTATTCTTGCTAACAATAACATAAACAGTTGATCAGTTCTATCTATTTTAAAGCAGAACTCCAATATACACCATCTTCTCATAGGTTTTATATTTTAAAGCCACACATGTACTATTATCGTAATTATAAATGATAAACAAGTAAACAAAAACACACCAACAACACTACAAGAATAAATGTAAAGAAAATGCACAAACAACAATAATGAAGCAAGGATGTTTACCTTCAAGGCGATGCCATGAACATTCGCCTTCAAGCACAATCATCAGACAGTTACTCAGCCATATAAAAAGGCAAAGCAAAGCAAGTTACTGCAGTTAGTGAAGTTCAGTCAGTCTTGTGTCAAGACGCTGTGTGTTTGAAGAGAGTGAATGTGGTTTGAAGATCGCCTGTCGAATAATTGTATAGTAATTATTATTGTTTATGCAAAGGGTATAAACAGAGGAATAACAAAGCAAAGCAATTGTTGTTGTTTACATCAAGTTGTGAACAGTGGCACAAAGAATCGTAGGAATAATAAATAATTTTAATTAAAACTAAATACAAATTAATTTCTATTTTATTTGCAATCTACGAGCTCATATTTTAAACGTTGTTAAAGGGTAAAAACGTAACAATACATTATTAATTCTTTCAAAAACGTAAATTCTTCTTAGAAAAAATAAAATAAAATGGGCAAGAATCAACATTCAACATTTTGCAGAATTATTTGATTTTCGTACGATTGTTTAGGCATAAGTGTTGCATTACCTTAAAATAAATCATTCTCCAGTTAATTAAATTTATTTTGACCATTAACAAAAGACAAAATAAATTTCACGCAGGTAGACAAATGCCATTCGCTGCACAAAGATTTTATTTAAACGGCTATTTCCTGTATTCAAGAAAACAAAAAAGGGAACCCTTAGCTTAGCCTTATAAAAAAACAAAAAAAGGGATTGAAAATAAAATACAAACCTTAACACCAATTTGAAAAGCTTTTAATGGGATAAAGAATAACATTTTCCACAGTTTTTTTTTTTGTTTGACTATGACCATGGCCTTTAAGCTCACGATGATTGCCTTTGTCTGCATGGTATGTGATGGAGTGGCATATCTTAAGCAAAGTATTTTATATTTCGACAGTTTGAAGACACATTAAAAATTTAATGCTTTTAGATTTAAACTTTTTAAAATACGAAAGGAAAAATACACAGAAAAAAAATCCAAAGAGGAAGTCATAGTTGCCTTTGACCGTCGTTACGCTGCTTAATTATGTGTCCTTTTCTCATTTTGTTTGGTTTTGTTTCGTTTTTTTTTCCTCTTTTTTCTAACACTTCTGTCTGTACCATTGGGAATAAAGCCAGATGTTATCTTCTTCTTCTTTTGCTGCTCCGTTTTTAGATTGTATTGTTGTGGTGGTAATTGAAATTTTACAATAAAAATGTGCTACATGTGTGTGTGTGAGTGTGTGTGTGCGCGGAAAACTTAACATTACAGTTTCATTTTTCATTTCGGGTTTCACTTAGTTTTGCCCTTTTTTTGTTGAACTTTGTTTTGTTTTGTTTTTGCTCCTGTTCTTCCTGACTGATTTTCAGTGTTCTTGCCGGTGTCTGTGCGGTGATGTTTGAGTTTTAGTTTCAGTTTGAGTTTCTGTACGAGTTTGAGTTTATTTTCTTTGCTTTTTGTTTTTCTTTTTTATGTTGTTCTTGTTGTTGTTGTTGTTGTTTTACTAAAAATTTAATTATAATGTAATTTTTACACAAGTTTTCAAGCAAATAATCCTTTTGTGTTAATTTCTTTCTCTTTTGCTTGTTATTGTTGCTTTTATTGTCGTCGATGCCATTCAGTTTCATAGTTTGATGAGGCCGAGGCAAAGGGTGCTGTTGTACCCAAGAGTGTGTGGAAGGCAAATGGTCAAATATAAAGGATTTCTCTGTTTGTACATGTATTTGTTCTGGTTATTCATGAAGGCAGAATGTAAGAGATAAAGAGAAGTAGAGAGAGTCATATTAAATATTTACTTTAATGTCCAGCAGAGTTCACAAAGTCAAATAAAAGTTTCTTTCTTTTCTCTTTTTTTCAAAAAACTTTTGTTTGTGTTCCATTGACAATGAGAGAAAGAGAGATAGACAATCAGGCGCGCTTCATATAGGAACATAGTAATCATGGTTTGGTGTACATACAGTGTCGATCAAAATATGTTCGACAAAAATTTTAAGTGGAAATAGTTTTAGATTTGTAAGCAAAAAAGTTTGTTGATTACATCCCTACCCGGATTAAATAGACATACTCGTACATACATAATTGACCATTACAACCCTTCAGTCAGTATTGCGACCTAGTTTCTCACGCCACTTATGTTGTGTGCGTTAATTTTATAAGTAACAGAAGTCTAAAGAAATTTGAAGAGAGTCTTTTCAAGTTCAAAGAGATAAATATGAAACTCCTGGGTGTGATAACATCATGAAGACTGGAGGTAAAAAATCACGAAATCTTGCTTACATGGCCATCACAATCCTTCAGTCTTGATTACGACCTAGCTTCTCATGCCACTCAGTTTAAGTGTGTTAATTTAATACATTAGTAGAGGAACCTACAGTTTAAAGTCGTCTTCGAACAACAGATTTTTGACAAACTTTTTCATGGTAATTTTTATTTACTCTCAGATTTTTTGCCAGAAATCTGCAAAGAGGAAGTCGCCGAAGAAATATATTTTCGTAATTCATTTTGTTGGAGAAGTCTGACCTGGGGTTTGTACCTTGGCCGAACGTCGGCATCAAGTCTAATAAGCCAATATACACTACATACTCGACTATGGCGACTTGCAATATTATTGGAATTTCTAACGATACTCCAAGTAAGGTCAGATCAGCCGTAATGATATGCAAAAAGCTTGCTCGATGGTCAAGCTAAAAGTAAGCTATAGTGCCATTGTCTGAGTAGAAAAAATCTTAACGGAATTGTACTAAAGACAGAGCCTGGGTTTAACACCTATAAAACCTATATTCTCTTACACATGATAGTGAAGACCAGAACTTTGCGGACAATGGTTAACCCTTTCATGCCCGAATTTTTTGGGCCAGAGCTAAAATTTGTTTAAGGACATGTGTTTGTTAGTCATGGCCTAAATATGAAGTGATATTAAATTCAGAGTCCTACGTATTCTGGTTTTACACGTTTTTAACCAAGCTTGTTTGCAAAAAAGAAAAATCTTTTAAAAAAATTAAAAATTACGGAATTTATGAACAAAAATGTACAATGTTGCCTATAGGCAACATCGGGCATGAAAGGGTTAAGGAAACAAATTTCACACGAGATGCGTTAGGGAACTAATGAGTTGGGAGGCTGATTGCACTCTCTCGTTAACTGTCTATCTATGGATAGAACCAGTAGACTTCGAAACTAGACTTGGTAACAAAAGCGAATATAGTATGAAACATGGAGGCTAAATACATACCTACCTGGTCATTACAACTCTTTAGTCAGGATTACGAACTTGCTTCTTACTGCACTTTTGCTGTGTGTGTTAATTTTATACATGAGTGGGGGACCATACAAATTAAAGTTGGCTTCGAAGGGCAGATAATTGGAAACTTTTCATGGCATATCCTATTTGCTGTCAGAGTTTTTGCCCGAAATTTGCTGAGACGATGGTGCCCAAGACAAGTAGAGACGTGCGACGTATTGATTCTCAGATTACGGCCGACAACTATACTTTTGATACAGTCAAGGAATTTATTTAGCTTGGCTCCGCCGTTATCACCAAAAATGATGTCAGTCTGGAGATCAAGCGCAGGATCACTCTTGCCAACCGGTGCTACTATGGTCTCAAAAGGCAATTGAGTAGCAGAGACCTCTCTCGTACGACAAAACTAATACTCTACAAGACGCTCATCCTACCCGTGCTTCTTTATGGGGCAGAGGCATGGACCGTATTAGGAACTGATGCAGCAGCCTTGAGAGTATTCGAGAGAAAAGTACTGCGTAAGATCTTCAGTCCAGTGCGAGTTGGTTATGATTTCCACATCCTATCCAACAGTGAGCTGTATAAGCACCTCAACGACATAGACGTTGTGCAGCGTATTAACATTCAGCGGCTATGCTGGCTCGGTCATGCCGTTCGAATGTAGGAGGATGCTCCGGCGAGACGGGTATTTGATTTGGGGATGTGCGGAAGTCGGCGAAGAGGTCGATCTTGTTTGCGTTGGAAGGACCAAATCGAGAAAGCCCTGTCATCGATAGGTGTGACCAACTGGCGTAGGCGTGCAAGAAGTAGAGGCGCCTGGAAGGATGTGTTGCGACAGTCCGAAATCCGTTAGTCGGGTTGTTATGACCAATTAAGTAGGTAACTATGATGGCGCCCAAGAAATCTTTTTTTTTTATATTTTGTTTTGTTGGAGCTATCAGACCTGGCATTTGAACCGTGTTCACACGTTTAGAATGCACACACTACCTACTAGGACAAATACTCTTTTAAAAGAAGGACAACTTTGTGGTATATGACGGCATAAAGAAAAATTCTGGAGCCAGGAAAAGGACTTATTAATCCCAAAGCGAAACATTCCATATCCATCTGATTTGTTTGTGGCTTAATCGCATACATCTCTAGCTTGCGAAAAGCCCATAAGAAAAACTCTAACGAGGTGTATTCGCATGAGACGAACCCTATGTTCGTGAACGGCACTTTTCTGCTACAATTTCATACACTACTGTTAGCGTAGGCACAAAGCCTTTATCCATTTGATCATATTGTTCAGTATTGCTTTGTAGTTTCTAGTTTTCGTTCCAATTTTTCTGTTAATCTCTACCATTTTGATATGATTTGATATGGTTTTGCTGCTGCAACTCTTCAATTCGTTTTAAATGTGGCTTTTCAACAACAAATTCACACAAACACGCACACACACACATACAATAAAATGATACGGTTTTAGTCCACACTAAACTCGTATTACATGATGCTAAGCAAACTGTAAAATAAAATGCCACGGGATCTTGACAAACGTGGTAGAGGTGTTCCATTTAACAATTCATGGTATTTTATTTTGTTGTTGTTTTCGTTGTTGTTTTTGTTGTTATTGATGTTTTCAATGAATATCGTATCACCAAAAAAATACACACAGAATAACATACAAAAAAAGTTGGCCAGAAAAAAAGGTCAGTTTACTGATAACACTCTGCAAACGGACACAAAGAGAGACAGAAAAAAATGAGCTCAAAAAAGGAACACAAAATAACCCAAATGTGGCTAGAGAAAGTTATTTTTTTTAACAAAGAAAAGCAAAACAAACAAGAAGCATTTTAACAACAAAATTTATAATCAAAGAAAGAAAAAGAGGTGCAGAAGAGAAAAGCTTCCTATGATTGGAAAATGTTTCAATGCTTGCGTCTAACTTCTTCGTTTATAAATATAAAGGCAGGCTCACCAAGGGTAGTAGATAGTAGAACGAAAAGTTGGGCCCACTTTTATTGGTTTGACTAGAGACTTATTCAAATCAAGTCAAAAAAAAAAAAAAAAGAGAAAGTATTTGCCAAAGCATAGCCTTTAGATGGATTTAAATAACCATTTATTGCTACTTATGAGCTGGTAAATATTTAATTAAACGCCACTTTTTCTGTTGTTACTTTTCTTTTCTTCTCTGTTCTGTATTGTTTTTTTGTTTTGGTTTTCTTTTTAATCCCCCTCCACTTAAGATTTTGGTTTTTGGAAAAGGTTTGTTTGCTTAGCCCATTGCTATCTTTTTCTCAATTTGAATGCCAAAAAAAATTTTTTTTTTTTGTTTCCGTTTAGAATTTCAAAAATATTAAACAACGTCACTGTTTGTTTAATAAAAATCCATTCAATTTAAATATTATACTCGTATACGAAATGGTTTTTTTGGCATGTAATGAAGAAAATTATTTAAACCATGTTAATCCCGTAGAAATAAGGGTTTAATCACAGGAATTTATTTTTTCTATTTGTTTTCCCTTGTTTTTTTGGCCTTCTTAAGCTTTTCTTGTGGTAAAGGCCAAGAAGAAAAACTGGTTTGTCTGACCTTAGGGTCTAAATGAATGGGTGGGTATTTGTTTAGATTTGTGTTAATTTAATTAAAAGCGTGTGATTTGATTATTCGAAAATTAAATTAAAATAAAGAAACGATTTCTTGGAAAGCTATTTTGTTGTAAATCTACACAACAATACAATAATTTCCTTAATTTTTAATTCCTAGAAGTTAACTAGACGATCGACTTAGTTTAGTAGATAGCGAGTTGAAGTATTAGTTACGAATCCATGGTTCAAATCCTAACTAAGACGTCTGAAACAAAACGAAATATTGTTACGTTTTTTTGTGAGTTCGTAGATTGCAAATAAAATAAAAATAAATATGTGTTTAATTTTAATTAAAATTCTTCATTATTCGCACAATTTTGTGTGCCACCGCTTTTCTTTGTTATTCCTCGGTTTATACCCTTTGAGTAAACAATAACAATTACTAGAGAATTATTCGACAGATCTTTGTAACGGAAACCTTCAAACCACAATTATTCTCTTCAAACATACCGCGTCTTTACTGACTGACTGACCTTCACTAATTCATTCGCCTGCTTTGCCTTGCCTTTTATATGGCAGGGTAAACAGTCTGATGAAAGATTTTAAAGGCGAATATTCGTGACCTCGCCTTTTCGAAATCTCTATAAATGTAAACATTGTTGTTTCATTATAGTTATTTGTGTATCTTGTTTACATTTATTCTTGTAGTTTTCTTTGTGGATTTTTATATACTTGTTAACGATTTTTTTTGACCTGGTGTTTGTTGTTATATTAAGCAGTACGATAATTTGTAAACAGATTTGTTTACTGTATTGTTTTGTCTTTGTAGCTTTTGTTCATAATTTTAATGTTAAGCGATGTAAAAGCAAAACATCAGTATCTGGATTTTTCATTTTGGTAACAATATAAAAAAATTTTTTCATCGAGTAAATAAAATTGCCATTAAAAAGTTTCCCAAAAAATCTGCCGTTCTGAGTCGCTGCTCATGTACAAAATTAATACACACAACATAAGTGATGTGAGAAGCTATGTCATAATCCTGCTGAAGGCTGACCAATTATGTATGTATGTATGTACGTAAAGGGTGGGCCATTTAGAAGTTTAAATTTAAAAATGCAACCAAACAAAAACGGTTTGAAATTTTGCCAAATTTACTTTTTTGTTGTGAAGTATAATTATTCCGGTAAGAAATGGAATATTATTTCATATATGTGGCTGCCGCGGCTGTTCTCACAGTACCTCATTCGAGCGGACCAATTTTCGTGCACTTTTCGAGTATATCTCGGCAATGACATCACGAATGTTGGCCTTCATATGCTCAATTGTCTCTGATTTGTCGGCATAACACTTATCTTTAACGGCGCCCCACAGAAAATAGACCAACGGTGTCAAATTGCAGATTCTTCGCGATTCAATTGACATCACCATTGCATTTAATTCAATGCCCTTCAAAAGTTTGATGCAACCAATCGATTGTGGCATGAGATGAGAAGTTACGCCATCCTGTTGAAACCAATAGCATGAAGAGCGGGTACAAAAACATTGGTTATCATGGTGCCATAGGTATCTCCATTGACCGTAACGGTTGCAGCACTAAACAATCACTCGTAATGGATGCATTGACGTCTGTAAGGCAACTTTTAGGTTTTCTGAGCCCCAAATACAGCAATTTTGCTTATTAACGTATCAATCAAGATGTAAATGAGCTTAGTCCGAATAGATGATTTTTTTTTTGCAAATTTGTCGTCATCGTGCAGTTTATCGTTGGCTCATCTAGCGAAGCGAAAACGAAGCAGATGGTCATGCAGCTTCAACTCTTGAACCAATTGAACTTTGTAAAGCGTCACACCGAGAGCATTTCGCGAAATTTAACGCAAACTGATGCGTGAAATGTTCAACCGATGACGAGATTATGTTGATGCAATCTCACGGACAATGTCAGCTTTGATATTTTCAGGTGTACACACTGCACAAACACGCTCACGTCTTAGTTTATCAACAATGAAATCAGTTTCACCAACTTTAGCAATAAACTTGCTTATATCGGGCACTGTTGCTCCTTCTCTGCGACCAAATTTTGTACGACATTTTCGTTCAACAATTTCCGTCTTTGTTTTGCAAATAAATTTTCAATAAATACGAACGTTGGTCAAGCGAAAATCAATTAATTATGTTCAGTGGAGATACTACACGAAATTTTATGACAGAATAGAATGACGTAATAACCGATGGTACAAATTTCAATCGATAGATGGCCCACCCGATATGTACTATCATCCTTATTAATTCAAATTATTTATTAAGACACACTCTTTCTCATCAACTCTTTAGATTGCATATCTAAAAAGTATTTAAATTTCCTAATAAAAACGCTTTGAGTGCAAATTTCTTAATCGGAAATTTCTTATCATAAGTTTTTCAATTTAATTTTAATTCTTTTAATTCTTTTGAAAATCCCATCTTTGTCTCTTGACATTTAACTAGTTAAGCTCATTATTAGCACATGAAAATTAAAATTCTTCCTCTCTCCAATGGATGCCAAAAACCAGCGACATTGTGATGTTTTTTTTCCAATGAAACAAATGTTTTTGAAAATGAAATTAAAATAATTGCACACGATTTAATGAATACAGATTTAAATAATGGGATAAGAATAAAATAAATAAGACGACAAACATTAACAGAATTAAACAAACATTATAATTTTATTGCATTTTTTTATTGTAGATTTCCTTATCATATCTTAATTTGAATTCTCATTTTAATTTTCGCCTATTATGTGCACTTGCCCTCGTACTCATTATCATTATTTTATTTTAAGTTTAAGCACAAATACATCCACAACACATTTGCTACAGAAAAACATAAAATAATAATTGAAAAACAAGAACAACAAGAACAACAACAATAATAAGTAAATCAGTTTATGACTTATACATGTGCAGCACAACATAATAATACTAACGACCCACTAAACCTTGTCGTATCTCTTCGAAAGCAAAGAAAACAAAAAAAAATCATCAACAAATTACTCTCTTTCGTTCAGTTTCATTAAAATATGTTTTCTTGTTGTTGTTCTTGTAGTTATTATTGTTTTTATAGTTTTTATTTTGTGCAAATTCGACTCTTCCTCTCTCTTCCTCACTCTCAATCATACATTTGGGAGTAAAAATAAAAACAATTTCGTTTTTACTGTTTTTCTTTCAAGCTGGCTTAACAAAAATAAAACCAACATCAACACTAATGCACAAACACACAGAGAGAGAGAGAGAGAGAGAGAGAGAGGGAAAGAGAGAGATCAAGAGAAAGATATCCTAAGGAAAGCCAGTGAGAAATAGGAAAGTAACAAAACTATTTATTTGTAATGGTAGTAGTGGCAGCCATGCCATCATGTCATCGTAAAATATGAAACTTCATAAAACTGTGACTACGAGTCACGTACACAAGCACGGAAGCATAACTGACATATAAATCAACACAGACTTTTTCCCACCATTCATTCTCTCTCTTTGCTTCAGTAGCATAGTCACACACACATATGTATGTATATATGCATTTATAATCAAATATGAACAGACAGAGATACAGACTTATTCAAAGAAACCCATAAACTTGTGTAAATTTTTTTTGTTTTTTGTTTTCTCTTTTAATATATGCGTGTGTGTTTGTGAGTCTAGAATTTATAGAATGTGAGTGTCAAGAACCATTAAAATGATTTTATGCGAATATAAACAAGATCAGGGTTGGAAATTGCAAATACTTGCAGGCTTTAGGTAAAAATTCCTCAGATAAGTTACAAACAAAAACTACCGTTTGTATAACCGTGGCAATCATAACGACGCTGCTTGCTCTATGGGACTTAGGCCCGTTATAAAAGTAGTGAGGGCCAGAGCCCTGCAGATTATACTTATGTAAATGGGGGATAAATTTAACGGAATATTAATCAGGAGGCATCGTGATCTGATAAATCGAATTGCTGTCAGTTCCTTCTTTAGATGACTCATATGACTGTGGAAAATGCTTTCCAACTAGGCTGGGTAACTAAAACGAAAGGAACAATTTCACTACTATATACTAGTCTAAAAGAGAGTGAGATTGATATCATTCGGTGGTACATTAATGGTACAAGAACACGTATTGGAACAGCCAAGAGTGAAAATCTTCGCACGCATCGGAAAAGTTTTCGATTTGCAAAGGTTTACACTATCGAAGATGTACTGAATTAAACAGGACATAGCAATACTATTTGACAGTCTGAACGTCCTCCTCGCACTCATCTACAAAGAGATGGACTAGAGATTGGAATGGAAAACTAAATCAACTGGGCAGTGACATTGGCATTTGCAGCAATGAGCAAGAAGATCAGCTTACGGGAAAGGTAGTTTCCACGCTGTTATTGACACCAAAACCATTCTGTAGACTAAGAGGATGTATTTGGAAGGGTATGCACTGCGAAAGGAAGGATGAAAAGCGGCGGACAATCTTGTGAAGTTGAACGGATTCAGATTTTGTTGGGTAACAACAATATGAAGGCGTTTGAATTATGTATCAGACTATTAAGAAGTAATGTAAGAATTTAAATCAGCATTTTATCGAGCAAAGTAGACTCAAAGAACATTTACTTTTAAATAGGAATTGCTACAAGCCGAGTATGCAGACCTTCCTAATGAGCTGAACGAATCACCGAACACATAATCGGATTCTGTACGATTTAAATACACAGCAGAAGTCAACAGTTGGGAGTTTAACAAGTTATAGGCAGGAAGTTCTTCCCGCTGATAATGAACAGCATGTTGAATAGGCTGCGGGTGACAAGTAGGATATAGGCAGTACAATAGATCTTCTGATCTTCGTACTCCACTACCCCGGCGCAATATTGAGGACATTCTGTTACAAAAACCTATCGATGCATAAAAAACATTGAAACTTATTTTTTGGACAACCGATATAACATATACACATACTTACATACATAATTGGTCATTACAATCCTTTAGTCACCATTACGATCTAGTTTCTCATACCACTTATGTTGTGTGTGTTAACTTCATACATGAGTGGCAGGATCTACAGTTTAAAGTCGATTCCGAATAACAGATTTTTTGAGAAACAAATCCTATAGCATTTCCTATTTACCCTCAAAGTTTTTGCTAAAAATCTGCTTAAGGCAAATGTGGGACTTGTAGCGAAAGATATTTAATGGCTTATATGCTTACCTTGCCTTTTGAAGCCACTAAATGAATGAAGAATTCAAAAATAATTCCTTTTTTTTGGTTTAAAGATTAAAAATAAATTTAATTTTACTTTCTAATCAATGCGATATTACTAAAATAATTCTTTCTATGATAAACTATAATAGAAAAAAAATTTACAATTATTTTATGCTTAAGAGCAAAAAATCGATTTAAAAAATCGATAAAAAAAAATTTTTAAAAAACTCCTTTAAATACTTATAATATCCTGCTCAAGTTATGAACTGTATTCTATTGAATGTTCAGAATCTCTTCAAGCCATTTAAATAAAAATTATACATCAACACGAGCCTTTAAAAGCAAACATAATTCATTGTTCACATCCCTGTTCAATACTTGCACTCTTAAATTCGCATTTACCAGCAACTCGTCACGTAGTGCTGAACGACAACGAAAACAACTCCGATTATTGATGGGAATTCATATAAGATATGATTATTGTGTGTTTGTGATTGTATGCGTGCGTATGTGAGTACATGTGTGTGTTGGTGAGCGATAGTAAAAAATGTTTTTTGTTTTTAAAAAGACAAAAAATAAAAAAGAAAAAAGATTAAAATTATAGTGTTTCATTTTTTTTGTACTTTAAATCAGGTCACAAGTATAATAAATTATTTTTTATGAAATTAAAAAATATAAAACCCAGAGACAGAAAATATATTTCGTTGTTTATAAAAAAGAAGAAAAAAAAAATAAAAATAAACTGGAAACCATAAATAAAAACATTTTAAATTTGATTTCTTTAAATAAATTCGTAACGGTTTTCTATAAAAAAATTTTAAAATTTTTTTCTTTACAATATAATGGGAAATGCTAAAATTGAAAACTAAAAAAAAAATAAAAACAAATCTAAATAATACGATAAGGCTAGCGCGGAAGTTAGTTACGGCATTAAATATCCGCCTTAAAAAATTTCATCGGGTTCAATACACTTCTCAGCGGTATTCAATTTATTTATTTTGGGTATCATAGAAACATAGAAACAGAAATCTGCTGCATTTTTTATTGATTAATAATTTCAATTACGTATATTGCGCTTCAAAGAGTCTTAAGTTTTGAACAAAAGAGTGATGTAAAGTTTCCCAACTTCTATTTTCTAAATAGTTTATCGATTTCGAAAAACTCACAGAATAAAGATAGTGAACGTCCGTTACACATAAAGTACAAATCGTCACCACAAACCTCACAAGTCTCGGATAAATCAGCAGGTGGTCGTATAATATTGTTACATAAATCGAAACGACCTAATATCGTTTAACAATAAAAACGATAAACAAAAGCCACCAGCTACACCAACACAATACACACGACACAAATACACAGTAATGAACGTGTTGATTATCTAAAGCTACACACACACATAAATACAACGAGCCCGGTTGCCCCTGGTACCAACAACAACATGAAAGAAAACCAGCTACGACAAATATGTGAGAAAAAGGGATAGACAACGTAATCAAAGTACACAAACAACAATGTATTAGCAATAGAGCTCTCGAGAAGGCGAGATCACGAACCTTCCACTTCAAGAATGTTCGTTAGACTGGTTGTGTCGGACTATAAAAGAGCTGGAAAAAGCAGGCAGCAGTCAGTAAGCCTTCAGTCAGCTTGTGTGAAGTTGCGCGTGAACGAAACAAGTCGTGGTTGTCAAGATCCAGTGAATAGTTGTGTGATAAGAACTAGTAAAGTGAATAAACAGATTATTATTGTTGTATCGTTAAGTATACGGTGTATACGGTGGCACACAAAAGTAGTGTAAAGAAATAAAGAGAGTTTAACTGATATTAAACACATATTTGTTTTTACTTTGTTTGCAATTAACGAACTCATATTTAAACGTTTTTTAAAAGGTAAAAACGTAACAATATGTTTTGTTTCAATTAAACTCTTTATTTTTCGTCTTACTTTTATGTGCCACTGTTACAATTGCAACAATAATTATTTGTTCACTATTATACTTCTGTCCGCACAAACACTAAAAACTCTTCGATAGATCTTCACAACAGCGATCTCTACACCACGACTGCTTACTTCAAACGCAATGCGTCTTCACACAAGACTGACTGAATTCTTACTATCTGCTGACCTGCTTTGCATTGCCTTTTTATATGCTCGCGTATAAGTCTGATGAACGTTCTTGATGTAAAATGTTCGTGTTTTCGCCTACTCGAGAGTTCTATCGCTACTTCATTGTTGTTTGTGTATTTTGCTTACGTTGTTTGTTGTTACTTTCGTTCAGACCGATGCTGTTGGTTTGCTTGGAACAAGTTTGTTGTATTTGAGTATGTGTGTAGCTTTTGTTTATCATTAATGTTTTTATTTTCGTAACAATATAGATAACTGCCACACCTAAATATCCAATCCAATAGCACATATCGCCGTAGTCTAGTAGGGAGTGTTTGGCATGAGGCCAGAGTCTAAACGCTAGATCAGACATATTTAACCAAAACGAATTATGGAAAAATATTTCTTCGCCTACTTCCTCTCAGCAGATTTCTGGCAGAAACATTAAAAGTTTCTCAAAAATTCACACACACAACATATCGTAGTCTTGACTGAAGGTTGTAACAACACATGTTCATTAATGGCATGTTTCGGAGCGAATGTACTATTTACGAACTATTTACTCTGTGCATCTGCAGCAACACCAACAATAGCAGTCCCATCAAAACTCCCACCTTAGGCTAACAACCTTCTAAATCAGATCTCAATCAATGAATCTAATTCAGAATGATGGCATGGGTTATGTCGGCTTTGAGAACCCACAGTGGTCTGTAGCTTTATTGCATACTTACTTAAGAAAACCGCTTAAGTCTAAGGGGATCAAATCGCTAGATATCGGAAGCCAGATCCTTTTACCACCAAGTGAGATAACTATTCACTTCAAAAAACTTGTGTAGAATATTCAATGTGGCATACGATGTATGGCACGTATCAGGATTACGACCTAGCTTCTCACACCACATATGTTGTGAGTGGCGGCAACTTCAGTTTAAACTCGATTCCGAACAACAGTTTTTGGAGAAACTTTTTCATGGCAATTTAATTCTATTCTCAGAGTTTTTGTCTGAAATATTGTGGAGAGGAAGTCTCCGAGCAAATATTTTTTTTTTCATATTTCGTTTTGTTGAAAATGTTTGAACTGATGTTTCAAGCGAGGCCTCTTGTCTAGTAGACCAATACACTACCTACTAGACTACGATACTCTCCTGTTAACAGAAGTTAATAATCATCAACCTATAATTCTCATCGTAGACGGTGATAACCTGGCCAATGATTTTCTCAAAGAAATATGAAGTAATAACGCCGCCAGCCTAAAATTCACTCCAAAAAGTTACTTTTTCGGAATGTATGATAGATGTACTTAGATTTTATATGAATTGATGTTGTCCACAAATTGGCAAAATTTTGTGTGCTCACATATCCATTCATTCTAAAATGTGGGACATCGCTGATAAATATTTTTCGATGAAATGTAGGGTCAGTTACCAACTGCTCTAGAGCCTACTTAACGAACATGCGTCGTCGTCTATAGTTGTTCATTGTGATTTTCAAAACATACTGAGTGAGCAAATGCCAACTAGTTTAACCGATGTTGCTACAACAAGAAAGCCAAACTTAGAAAGCCTCTGTCGAAGGACCCATTTCTTTCTTCCATAGCTTTCGGCAGTCTTCTGGCAAAAACTCTGAGAGTAAAATTGGAATTTCCATGAAAAGTTTCTCAAAAATCTGTCGTTCGGAGTCGACTTTAAAATGTAGGTCCCGCAACTCATGGATGAAATTAACACACTGAACATGACTGGTATGAGAATCTAGGTTGTAATCTTAATTTGTTATAATGACCAGTTAGGCCAATAAGAATTCTTAGAGCCTGAAATTATTTTTAATTCTAATAGATTACAAGTCTTAGTGTCCATATAATTTGGAAATTTATTCAAGGTGAAACACCTCCAAAAGTTTTTTGGTTTTTGTGGTCCTCTAGAATCTTGAGACAGCATAACCCCTTTAAAAATTTCTTTATGAATATTGTTACGTTTTTACCTTTTTAAAAATGTTTAAATATGAGTTCGTTGATTGCAAACAAAGTAAAAAACAAATATGTGTTTGGTTTCAATTAAACTCTTTATTTCTGACACTACTTTTGTGTCACTGTTTCCAACTTATACAACAATAACTACTTGTTCGTTATTCTTCTCTGCTCGCAACCTTTTTGTAAGCAACAACACTTGTTCGCTAGATCTTCAAACCACGTATTCTTCACACAAGACTGACTGAATTACTACTGACTCTTGCCTGCTTTGTCTCACCCTTTTATAGTCCGACACAAACAGTCTAACGAACGTTCTTGATATAGAACGTTCGGGGTCTCGCTTTCTCGAGAATTCCATCGCTACTTCATTGTTATTTGTGTAGTTTGCTTACGTTATTTGTTGTTGTTTTCGTTTAGTTGTCTATCTCCTTTTCTCATACTGATGTTGTTGGTTTACTTATAACAAGTTCGATGTATGTGTTAGTGTAGCTTCTGTTTATCGTTTTTAATGTTAAACGATACTACAGGGTGGCTGATATGTATTGCAACCAACTTCAGGTTGTTATCATTTGTAAACCGCTCGTCTGACAGCCGACAGATTTAGTCCAGTGACGGATCATTTTATTATTTACAAGCTTACAAAAGCATTTTGATCTATGGCTTTCAGAAAAAAAGTTATTCGTGATGGAATTCAAGCGTGATAGTGTGATTTCTTTATATTTGGCTGGAAAACCACAGGTGGCTATCGTTAGAGCCCTCCAGTATTTAAATGTGCATAAATCTTTTGTTTCTCGTACCGTGATACTGGCAGTGTTGCATCGCGTCCAAAAAGTGGACGAAAAAAAACGGTAACAACACCAGAAATGATCCGAAAAGTGAAGGCCAGATTTGATCGAAATCCACGCCGCAGTGGTAGAAATATTGCTCGTGAGCTGAACATATCGCGAGAACGGATGTAACACATATTGAAAAATGAGCTTGGACTAAACCATTGAAGTTCCAAAAAGTGCAAGAGCTCAGCGATGGACTAAAAAAGTTAGACTGGAAAGAGCCAAGGAGTTACTTCGCTTGCACGAAAGTGGCCAGTTACCGAATTTGGTTTTCTCTGATGAGAAGCCATTCCAAATTGAGCAGTTTGTGAACAAACAAAATGATCGGGTTTATTTGCCAAAGAGGTCAGCTGAAAATTTCCACTTGCGATTGGCCACCAGAACTCAAGCGCCGCCGATGGCAATGGTGTGGGCCGCCGTAACGGCCGATGGTCACTCCCCGCTCGTATTCATCGACCGTGGGGTCAAAATAAATGTCGGGAAAATGTCTTAAAGACAGTATTGAAACCCTGGGCAGACAAACATTTCGGCCGCAGACCATGGACATTCCAACAGGACTCAGCACCACCGCACTCAGCACGCGTCAACCAAGAATGGCTTAGAAAGGATCTCAATCCGTTGGACTTTTGCGCCTGGGGCATTTTGGAGAGTAAGGTTCTCACTAAAAAATACCAAAGCGTTGATCATCTCAAGACGCCGCTTCGCCGGGAATGGGCCAAAATACCGCAGAGCCACTTTCGTGCAGCCTGTGATGGCTTTGTCTTTGATGGCCATAATTCGTACCAGAGGTGACCAATTCGAACAAATCTAAACTGATTCTAAAATTTTATGTTATTTCCAACATTTTTTTCTTTTGAACAATAAAATTAAAAAAAAATTAAAAAAATATAGCGCTTTACTTTGTTGCATTATATATCAGCCACCCTGTACACTGTTTTCATTTTCGTAACAATATAATAGGCCTGTTATAAGACATCTCTTCCACTTTCTTGTTGTGTAATTGCATTGTCTCAGTTTCATTAATTACAGCTTTCTAGCCATGCAGATAATTTGACTGCTGATTGAGTTTTAAAAATGGATTCTGTTTCTATGTTGTGCTGAATTGTGAGTGACTTTGCACGTTTAATCTTACTTTGGCTCAAGAGAAGGAATTGCTTTGCCATCGAATGATGTTATCTTCTGAGGGGAGTCAGGGATACCTTATCGGCGTACAAGTATATAAACTTTTGTTCGGAAATCAAAACTCTCTAACCAACACTTATTTTAAAGAAGAAAAAACCACAAAATGCCAAATTTTATGCTTCTTTATCGATTTTATCAAAAATTCAATCTCATGGAAATTATTTATAAAAATCTGTCATAAATTTAAGCCGTATGCTGTAGACAGGATATTTGAAAAACTAATAAAAATAAGCCTTTATTCTTCTTTATTATTCCACTTTATTAAGGCCGAAAGTAAAAGGAAGAATATATAAATCAATTCTGCTTTCTATTCTATTTTTTCGCATAAATCCGCACATAAAATTTTGGATAATGGTCAGTTAGTGTGGGTTATTAATTTACAAAAATGTGCCATTAAAAGACATTTTATATTGTTCCCTCCATATACATATATTTGATTTTATTCCTCTCTCATTCCATATCTTTACCCATTTACGTCTAATGCATGTGGCATTATAAAATTGTAATGTTCCAAAAATGTATTCAGAATCTCATCATACATACAATACAACCCTGTGTTGAGTTTTAAGGCAGCAACTAACTAACCATTCAGACATCCATCTAGCCAGTCATTCATCCAATATCCAGCACATTTTGTGGGTTGTTACCCAAAAAAACATCAGAAAAACAAGAACGTATTCAAGGAAAAATGTTAACGTTGGGTTAACACGCATAATTTATGCATATTTTTTTTGGGTTGCTGTTGTTGTTGTTGTTGTTGTTGCAAAGAAATGGCCACATCAATAAATGTTATAAAATATTAACAATTTTGAATTGTCCAAAGTCAGCATAGATATTCCTTGCCGTTCCGTCTCGTATCGTTACATTTGTGCACATTCATCTTCTCTTCATGGAAATGGTTTTGTTTTTTGGGAGCCAAACGTTTGTTGGGAGATTTTTCAAAACATCAAACAGAGTTGCGACCATCATAACAGAGCATATTTCTCTCTCACACATACATGCATAGATGTTGATGTGTGTGTATGTGTGTTTTAAAATGATTGAAATCCGTAAAGTACACATGTTGTATTTATGTGGAGGCATTTTATGAAATTGTTTTACGTTCCGTTGCTTTTGTTGTTTTACATCCCTTGTTGTTGTTGCTGTTACTGTTAGCTGTTATTCGTTTTATGTTGTGTTAGAAAAGAAAGAAAAAATCTCTCGACCACTAAGCCAACGACTACTATTATTAGTTTCATAGTGTAACAACATTTGTTGGTCTCAAACGAAAAGAAGAAAAAAAATTACATTTTCGTTGATGAAATGTTTTGTTGTTGTTGCTTTTTGATTTCATTATAATGATGGTGATTGTGAAACCAAAAAGATTTTCACTTTGTATACGAGGCTTGTTACAAAACAAGGGTGACTTTCAAATTTCCTTTACCATTTACATCAAGAAGTACCAAAAAAATATACATTTCACTTTGTATTGACCAGATATCAGCAACGAGTATTCAAAAAGATGAGTAGAATCGAATCATACTCATAATTTCTAATACTTATACGCATTCATACTTATTTTAATATCATGGAACCTTCTCTACTCATATACAAAGTTTGAAGTACACATCATACTTCATACTTAACAACACGTATGATGTTGTTGATTTCGACTCAACATATACATGAAGCACAAAATAAGTATAAATCGCATACGAACACTGAAATACTTACTAGAAGGTTGTGTGTTTGCTCTGTTTGCTGCTCTGTCCTTTTTGCTTATGTGTCTGTTTTCTTTTTTATTTAATGCAACAACAACCAAGACTGTAAATTTTGATGGATGATTCGAGTCACTCGTATCATTTATAAGCATTATTATGAGTATTTTTCTAAATTTATGAATCTGAATGAGTAGGCTGTATGAATCAAACATATTTCGAATGGTATGAGTTTGATGTCAACGTTGTACGTTGCACTCATTGCAACCTGTACTAATAAATCAACGTTGTAGTGAGTACAAATGAATCGGAGTAGTGAAGTTAAATTCCAATATTTTTGACTCACTTACAGTGTTGGAAAAAATAATAGAAACGCATCGAAAAACGTTGAAAAACATCCCCATATCATTAGGGACCCGCCACCCTGTTTGACTGTCTTTTTTGTGCATTTTGGATCAAACTCTATTGGCAGGACGACGTACAAAACATTTTCGGGCTGAGGGAGCACTTTGTTTCAATTTTTCCGACTCTGGTGTTATCTGGCAAATTGTAACCTTTTTTTGTATATTTTTGTTTTACTTAAAAGAGGTACTGACCTTTGACTTCGAGCCTATTTCTTATACTACTGCTTGTTACTGAAGCATTTAGTATATTTTTAAGCCCATTGGATGACTCAAAAGAATTTTTTTTGAAATGACGTACTATAATTTGATCAAAACGCGTGGACGTTTTCCTCTTTCTTCCTCTAGTTTCGATATTTTTTGTATAATGAATCACGTTAAATACTTTATGTTTAGAACACTTCATTATGTGGGCTATTTTTCCAAGTGATAAGCCATCAGATTTTAACTTAAGGATAACATTTCTTTCTGCATCAGTGGTATGAACACCTCGACCCATTTTATAAAAGATTTAAAACATACACTTAACACGAAAAATTTGCAAATGGTCCAAAAAAAGTTATTTTAACTCAATTTTTACCACTTCTAAATATTTCATGTAAGAAGTTTATTTATTTTAAATTTAAAAACGGTTTTAGAAAAACGTTTCTATTAATTTTTCCAGTTAAATTACGTATTTTCTTACTTTTTCCTGAAAACTAATAAATTAAAAGCGAAGAAAGCAATAAAGAAAGCAAATAATAAAATCCCGTTACATTAGCAATAATTTGACAGTAATTTCCAACTATAAAAGTTTATGACGAAAAAGTATACAATATTTTAATGATGAACTAGTAATCGTTTCTATTATTTTTTCCAACACTGTATATTCAAAATTTCATAAGTGCTTATGAGTAGAGAAAAAACGATTCATCTCTGGTATTGACTAAAATTTTAATTGACAGTATGCTTTATATTGAATTCAACATGAAATATATTGCTTATACGCAACCATACTAACTGTACTGGAATAATTGCTCGCAAAAGTATGCAATAAATAATATTTAATATTGTCGACCACCACCGAATTAATAGAATCGATTATCACTCATACGTATACTTTATACTGAATTCAAAATATATTACTTCTACGTACCCAAGCGCATACCTGAACTGTCATAATTACTCTGAAAAGTATGCAATAAAATAAGAGTTTAATTTTGTTGAATACGTTATTAATAATATTGCATATCACTCATACGTTACATGCACAGAACAAACGCATATTGGACACTAGGTATGAGTTTATTCATAAATTTTTTAAAATTTTCAAAATTATTTCAAAAAAATGTGATGCCTATGTATAGATACCTAAAAAATCTTTTAAACAATACTTAATAATACTTAGCATTTTTTTATTTAGAAATATTTTTTAAACAAAAATAGGAAAATAATATTAACGAATTTCATGTCAAATGCATAATTGGACAGTCGAATAAAAGACACTGTTTTGTCACTTGGAACCAAAACTGTTTGTTTTTTCTACTGTTTCCAAATGTAGAGGCATCGACTGCTCGAGATGGGCATAGAATTCCATGGTTATGTTGTTCTATTCTCGCGTAATATCTTGTTTTAACTGATCCACTGAGCTGATGCTAAATTCATAAAGCCTACGTGCAAGTTCTTCACAAACATGCTCATTTATGATGAGATCAGGAGCCTGTGCCGGTATTTAGCGTAGTTTTGAACAATTATGCATACAATTTCGCAACGTGCTTCGGATCGTTGTTCTTGTAGAAACAAATGCGTTCAATATATTTTATTTTCAATATCTTGAAAAGATATGTTCCATTGTCGCAATGCACGATTTACCATCGCTGGAGCCTTTGTACTGAACCTGCCGCCTATATCCTTCGACCACTCTCTCTATGCTGAACGGACTGCCGCTAGGTATTATTTGTTGGAATGCTAGTTAGCTTTAAAACTTTTTGATATTAAATTCCGACTCTAAATCTCCAACCTTCAGAGTTCCAGTATATCTTCTACAATATATTAACCACAATATATTCCACAGACTTACATAATTTAACATCTGTCAAAATTTCGTACACAATAATAGAATATAGGCTACGTCTTTATTCGTATCCACACAGTTTGGGGCTATATAATGTCTAACTCTCAGCCGGTTTTTTAGGCAATCATGACTAGTCATGAACTGGGAAGAGGCTCAGCTCGCAGTGTTTATTCTGCAACCAAGGGGTTATAAAGGGTGTTTTTTATAGAGGTATAGAACTTTAAGTTGGCATTGCTTTTCAAGATGGCGACCGATTTAACAGCTGTCAAGTGATTTATTCTCAGTTTGGTTTGGCAATTCATCACGAATAGACTCACGCCTGAACAACGCTTGCAAATAGTGCAATTTATTTCGAATATAATGGTTTTGTGCGGAAAACGTATCGCGCACTACGTCCATTTTATCGTCGACAAAATCGTCCATCAGAGCAGTTAATTCGATTAACCATGGAACGTTTTCACACCACGTTTACTCTTATTGATAACTCGCATCCCCAGAGACGCTGTACGGTGCGTACAGAAGAAGCTATTGCTGCTGTAGAGCGTAGCATTGAGGAAGACCCGAATGAGTCCATCCGCCATCGAGCACAGGAATTGGATCTGTGTCCATCCACTTTATGGAAGATTTTGCGGAAGGATCTTGGTTTGCGTGCTTACAAAATCCAACTCGTGCAAGATTTGAAGCCAAACGATCATCAAGTAAGGCGTAGATCTGTGAATTGGCCTCCAAGATCTTGTGATTTAACACCGCTAGACTACTTTCTGTGGGGCTATGTACAGTCATTGGTCCATGCGGTAAAGCCACAAACGCTTGACCATTTGGAAGACAACATTCGCCGTATTATTGCCGATATACGGCCACAAATGTTGGAAAAAGTCATCGAAAATTGGACGTCCAGATTGGACTACATCCGCGCCAGCCGTGGCGGTCATATGCCAGAAATCATATTTAAAATGTAATGCCACAAGATTATCTTTCGGATAAATAAAATTCATGTCAATCGAATAATCCATCGTTGTTTTATTGCAACTTAAAGTTCTATACCTCTATAAAAAAAACACCCTTTATTAGTGATGAGTTGAAATGTCCCTTTAAACCGTATTTTAATCGTAACTACCATATGAACATGGAAATCCATTCTTCTTTTGCTTGTACAGCAGCAGTTTGTCAGGGTAGGGTTTCTCGAGACAGCGGAGGCACTACCCACTTCATTTCATTCGCCAATGTCTATGGGTATTGTCTTTATCAACGCCAGTGACGCTTTATCACATATTGGGACCAAACCATTTATCAGCCTAATCGTATATAAGCGATACACCGGGAATAGTTTCTTCCTTGTCGTCCTTAGCATATTAGACAAGCATACAAAATTATCAATGTTGCGACCATCGGAATTATCCTCCTCCCTCTACAATGTATTTGGTTCTCCCCGTCAGTACTCCCTGAGATGTCTTTTCGTTGTTTGTCTTCACGGGGTCCGTGAAGTTCAACCCGTTATCTATAAGTAACCACAAATATTTGATCGCCCTCTTCGATTCTATTTCAGAATCATCCTCAATGATCAATTCCACATTTTTATTTATTTTTTGGCTACTTTTTAAGGCTATCTCTATCTTATGTATAGCAAATGCCAATCCAGCTTTATGCAACCAAGCTCCATCTATTTTAACTGCCATATTCGTCGTCTCCTCTGTTGCTCATAGCATGGTAGCGACTGAGATTATATCGTTTGCCGTACAACGTACAATTCTAGTCCAATTCGGAAATTGTAGCGAAGCACTTCATAGTACATAATATTCCGTAGTAAAGATACCCGTTGACACTACATATTGCTTCTCCCCATAATTCGTTGAATCGTGTAGAATTTTCATCACGTATGGCAACATGGCGATACTGAAAAGCGCCTGCATAATATGCCTCCACTTTGCGGAATTAAATGCGTTTTTAATATCAAGTGTGACCGCTTAGTATTCCTTGTTGTCAAAGCTCCATCTTTCGCCTCCTATTGCGTCCCTTTCAAAGGCCACTACCATACTTATTGCATCAACAGTGGAGCGAAAATCAAAATTAAATTTTTGAGTTTCAGTTCTCTACAACCCTCGTATAAACAATAGGAAATTCCAAATCTAGTAAATGTGGTTCCATGAAAACCTAAGCATGTATAGTGTTGTAACCACTATTTTTGTAACCATTATAGACCAGGCAGTAATAACAGTTGACAGTTCATGTGTAATGTGCTCGACGTGTATGTACGTGTGTCGTATTAGTGATTTGATAAACGTTTTGCATTGATTTGCAATTTGACATTTGCAGCAATGCTATGCCTGTACTCATGTAACCATCAATGCTGGGCTAATATTGATGTTGAACTCATGTTTTCAATTGCACTGTGAGAGTTTTTTTCGTTTTTGGTTTTTTGACTCTTTTTATAGTTTATAAGCAATGGAAACAGGAAATCATAAAGACCGTTTGGTGAAACACAACATCTGTTGAGATTTTAAATTTTATACGTTAAGAGCCTGTCAAAAACTTGAAATAAAAAATTTAAAAAAAAATCATTTAATATTGTCGTTTGTTTCGATGAGAGAGAGAGTGAGTGTAACATATTTATCGTTTAGTTTTTATACGTTGTTTAATCGTCGTAACGTAATTTATTACCAACCAATAACCAATTCGAAATTGTATTTTTACTGCCAGGGCAAATGACGTTTGTTTCACTCGCTTTGTGAAGGACAATTGAATTGCGTCAGAAAACAAAGCTCCCATGCTGTGTGGTAACATAAATTGTTGTGTCATACAACAGATAGTGAAATTTATAGGCCACTATACCATATTAATGCTACAAAAAGCTTCGTTTAAACTTTTGATTGGCATGCATTTTGGAGTGCATGAGGCCCGATGAACAGTTACTCATGGTATTATTACAAAAGAATTGCGGAACAATTTTCATGAAAATGTTTTTCTGAACGTCATAAATGATGCAAAAAAACATAATTCGTTTATGTCTCCATTTTTTAATATTGAATATGAAATGGAAATGGCATGGTAGAGGACACGAAAGGGTACATATTGTTACGAAAATAAAGTATCTAGATAATGGTGTTTTGCTTTTACATCGCTTAGCATTAAAATTATAAACAAAACTACAACAACAAACACCAGCATAAAAAACGGGTAAACAAGTAAACAAAAATGCAACAACAAACACTACAAAAATAAATGTAAAAAAAATATACAAACAACAATAATGAAACAACGATGTTTACATTTATAGAGATTTTGAGAAGGCGAAGCCACGAATAATCGCCTTTAAGAACATTAATCAGATTGTTTACTCTGCCATATAAAAGGCAAGGCAAAGCAGGCGAGTGAGTTAGTAAAAGTTCAGTCAGTCTTGTGTGAAGACGCGGTGCGTTTGATGATCTCCGTGACGAAGATTAGTCGAACAATTGTCTAGTAATTGTTATTGTTTATGCAAAAGGGTGTAAACAGAGGAATAATAAACAAAGCAATTGTTGTTGTTTACATCTAGTTGTGAACATTGGCACACAGAATCGTAGGAATAATAAAGAATTTTAATTAAAATTAAACACAAATTTATTTTTATTTTATTTATAATCTACGAGCTCATATTTTAAAACGTTTTTAAAAAGTAAAAACGTATACTTTTCAAATTTCTTTTGTTTTCGTGGCCACGTATGTATTCCTAAAGAAATGGAATTTGCAGCATTTGAATTAAATCCTATTCCAGTTGCCCTAACTTCATATTAAATTTAATTTTTAGTATTGAAATGTCACTCACTATCATGCCATATGTCACTGTTAGCCAATAATACTAGCATTTAAGCAGAATCATTGTAAACATTTCCCTTTTGTTCGTTATCAAATACATGATAAAGGAAAAATACCGATGGCAAAGCATGCCAGTTTGATCCCAATTTGAATTTTTGCTTTTCATGATTTTTCTTTGTCATTAAACGATTTTGAAAACTGTCATCTGTAATGTCAACTCACTTAGGCAGCGCGCAACGGGCAATGAAAATAATGTACATAGGCATGACCCAATTTAGAGCCGCCAAAAATAGAAAAACTTGTTGTTTCAATGCTTAAGCATACGAATTTTAAATATTCAAGTGGAAAAGCAAACAAAAAAAATTTTTGGTTTTGAACTCAACTTGACTCGACTCGACTCAGCTCAATTGCCATCGTCATTTGCAATCACTTGCATTCATGCTCAGGCCTTCGTTGTTTTCCGTTTTTTTCTTTTTTTTTCTCTTCTATTTTCGTTTACATTTTCATATCCCGTTGTATTGCTGGTATTAACGAGGATATTAAGGTTGCAACGCACTCTTTCGTTCTCATGCTCTGTGAATGTGTGTGTGTGTGACTACCTTTTGTTGTTTTATTCGCTTGCAATTGAATGACCACTGGTGTTACACTTGGTTTAGTTTTGTTTTCACTTTGCATCTGCTCTCTCGCACGCATTCTCTCTCTCTCTCCCTCTTGTGTTTATATTGTTCACCTCGTTTACAAAATTTTGTTGTTGTGTTCAGTGCAACTGTATTGTTTATGATTTTCAATTGTTTTTTGTTGTTGTTTCTTGTTGTTTTTGTTATTTTGTTTTGCCAATAATTTGCATAAAAATAATTTTATTGTTTAAGACCATTGTTGTTGTTATTGCTAGTATATGCAATACTCTAATAACAACAATAACAACAAAATGGTTAAACTGGGTCATCTCCATAATATCATCATCATTATTATTATTATTGTTTTTATCGTTATTGTTGTTGTAGTTGTTATTATTTGTTTACTTGTACATTCAGCTACTACAGCAACAACTACCACTACAATAATAATCGTAATAATAATAATAATACTTACACATTAACATTAACAAGCAAAACAAGTTTCTCTCATCATTTATGTTGTGTTCTTGCCTGTGTGTGTATGATTTTAATTGTATTCTACTCTCAATGGTTCATTGCAATAACAACAACAACAACAACAACAACAACGAATACAAAACCATTGTCCTACAGCTTGCTGTTGCTGGTGCCTTCAATGCAGTGTAAATAAATAAACAGAGTCCGTTTCGATTACAACTGACCCGACCGACCAACTACACTGTAAATTGTAGTTTCAATGCAAACAGTTTTAAGCCAGGCGACGACACTGGTGCACAGGCAGCTGTGGTTAAAATTGTAGTCGAATTTCTTTATTCTCTAAAATTCTCTCAATTTGCTGGTGGTTTGTGAACTGTCGACTCAATTGTGGTTGAAATGTTTTTTTACGTTTTTTCTGTAATTAAACAGCAGTGCTTGCTTGCTCTGTTGTAGAGGGCGTTAGAAAAAGAAAAATAAATTAAAAACTGAAACATTTTTAAACTTCAATTTATATTGCTCCAAAGGCAATAAATTATTTATGTTCTACAGAAAAACACATTCATTCATTAGACTTTCCAAATCCAAATCCAATTGTTTAAGATATAAGGGCTAGGATTTCATAAAGGTAGTGCTGCTGTATTTTTATTTCTTCTACGCTTACATCTAGCTTTTAATGTAAAAACAGAATACAAACACAACTTTGGAAAAAAACAAATAAAATAGAAATAAGAAACAAAAATTCTGCACCTTTCATTAATTAAGCCAAATATAGTTCATACTCATTTGCCCATATCCATTACTACTATGCAGTTACTAACACCTTACATAACCTCAATGTTTCATATAAACATGCACATGATGAAATTCCTTACGTTAATATATTTTCCACGGTAATGTACTTTAAGAACTAGATGCTGTCTCTGATCTCTTTGAAGTCGCCTTAGTCTCTCTGTGTGTTAACTTATTAGACGCGAGCCAGTGGTTCGAAGACCGCCAACAGACAAAAAAAAATGAAAAATATTTCTTATGCGACTTCCTCTCAGCCAACCGATATGATGTTTGTATCACATGGGTACCGGGACATAATGATATTCCTGGCAACTGCAGGGCGGATGTACTGGCCAGAAGGTGCACAACCATCGAACTCTCTGAACACTGGGGATCCCTTTGGGGGCCTTCAACCTTATAATTGACAATAGAACCGTAGATCTCGTCAACAGAATGTGGGCAACTGCGGACAAAGGCAGAGCGGCGCAAAAAATCTGGCCGAGGCTGGATGGGTGGCGCACGGCGACTCCGCTTAAACTCCAAAGGAGTAGGCTCAACACTGTTATGGGGATTATTACGGGGCATTGCATTATAGGAACGCATACAAGGCGTATTGGTCTTGGAAAAATGATTTCTGCAGAAGCTGTGGAGATGAAGAGGAAGATGAGACTATTCTTCACCTATTGTGCACATGTCCGGCACTTGGTCGGAGGATGGGTGCCTACTAAATGGAGGATATGGATCAACTGTCATGTATAGATATTGGCAGTCTGAGTCGCTTCATCGGAAGCTCCGAATGGTTCCTAGAATAGGAAGAAATGAGGAATTGTGGTATCACAATGGGCCCTGTGTGCCGCTTAAGTGTGTCCGCTCATAACTCCATTGAGAGGACAGCCACTTCTACCTACTTACCTCCTCTCAGCAGATTTCTGTTAAAAACTCTGATGGTAAAACAAAATTACTATGAAAAGTTTCTCTAAAAAATCTGTCGTTCGGTATTGACTTTAAACTTTAGATCTCGCCTCTTACGGATAAAATTAACACAAACACAATATGGGCGGTATGTTCAAATGTCCATCACGGCATATCTGATTGAAGTATATCCGAAATATCTAGTTTTCCCTTACTATGGCGCATAAATTAAAGGCGCCGTAATCTAGTAGGTAGTGTGTGGATTTATTAGACGTGAGACTACGGTTCGAACACCAGGTCAGACATCTCCAACAAAAAGAAATATGAAAAAAATATTTCTCCGATGACTCTCAGCAAATTTCTGCCAAAAACTCTAAGAGGTAATAAAATTCCCATGAAAAGTTGATCTGTTGTTCTGAGTCGTCTTTAAACTATATGTCCCACCACTTGTCGATAAAATTAACACTCTCGACATACATAAATGATGTGAGAAGCTAGGTTGTAATCATGACTGAAGGGTTGTAGTGACCAATTATGTATGTATCTACGTATGTATGTATGTCGCATAAATCAGTCTGAATTTGTCCGGTGGCATGGGTTAGTTTGGGTTAAAAGAATGTTGAAATCTATGGTTTCTTCTCAAATACCTGCGACTTAAGAAAATTCCACAAGAAAATGTCTCACGAGATCAAATCACATGATCTCACTGGCCCCAAGGAGAGAAGACCATGCCCTCAAATCACTCGTACAGAATATCAAATGTGGCATGAGCTGTGTGGCCCATAGCTTTGTTCTGTTAAAACCATATGTCGTTGGTGTCCAAATCATTCCTTCGAGCTATTGTGCTCTGTGTTGACAGTGATGGTCTGGCCAATTTCGTTCTCAACGACATACAAATCGATGACTTGTTCGCGATGCTGGTTCGACTATCTTAAAAAGAGTCCTGTTAAAGGCATTAGAATATCGAAACCCATTTCAATCAATTCTGTTCACGAAACTATTCTGCCTGGCTATGCTAGAAAGTGTTTTGTTTTGTGTAAGCAAGATCACATTAGTGCAACATCACTTCAAGCCGGATTCCGAAACAGAAATTTTACAAAAAAAAAAACATTTTTATGGCCCATAATTTTTATTATTTTGATGTGTTAATATTGTGAACTGTATCTTACAGTAGCCGTAGTCTAGTTGGTAGTGTATTGGCTTATTAGACGTAACGCCAGAATTCGAGCCCCAGGCCAGACATCAAAACAAAATACAAAACGTATTTCTCCGGCTACTTCCTCTCAGCAGATTTCTGGCATGAACTGAATTGCCATGAAAAGTTTCTCAAAAATCTGTCCTTCGGAGTCTACTTTAAACTGTAGGTCCCACCACTCATGTATAAAATTAATACAAACAACATAAGTGGTGTGAGAAACTAGGTCGTAATCGTGACTGAAAGGTTGCAATGACCAATTATGTATATATGTATGTAGAATATCAAATGTGGCATGAGCTGTGTGGCCCATAGCTTTGTTCTTTTGAAACCATAAGTCGCTCAATTCAGGCCTAAGAAGGTGATAACCATCAAGCTGCAGGGCTGCCTGTTGACAGTGATGGCTTGGCCAAAGCTTTTCTCAAAGAAATATGGATCTAAGCCTTATTCTGCTGCTGGTTCCACTATCCTTAAGAGACTACAGTTAAAGACATTAGGATACCGAAACTCAGTTCAATCAGTTTCATTCACAAAACTATTCTGCCTGGCTAAGGCATGAAATGTATTTTTTTACATAAACATTATTGCAACAACACTTCAAGTACGATTTCGAAACAGAAATTTTACAAAAAAAAAACCATTTTTATGGCCCCCTTAATTTTTATTATTTTGATGCGTTAATATTGTGAACTGTTCCCTGTACTGCATTACTCTTACTAATGCACTCGCATAATATTTTAATACAAATGCGTCTGTATGCGTCTTGTCGCAACATCATATTCATTAAATTACGAATTTATAATTCATTTCGCTGCCTCTCTCCCTGTCTCTCCTTAATAAATTTTATTAAAAAAAAAATAAAATAAAATAATAATAACTACTCATGTTTTAATGTATCTCTCTTCCTCTCTCCCTCGTGCACTCTCTCATTCCCATCCATAACTCTTAGTGACAAATGATGCCAACCATTATTGTGGCATTTATGTAGAGTTTTGCTCCATCACGCTTCTCATATCTTGCCATGTCCTGTCCTGCAGTCCTATAAATGGCTGCTTCATTTGTGTTTCGCATTAAGAACACAGTAGAACTTGTAGTGGAACCATTGTATTGAGCTCAGTCCAAGGCAGATCTGTTCTTGTTCCTTATCTCTCTCTCTCTCGCGGTAGCATTGTGCTTTTGCTTATAAATGTGCCGGCATTGTGTGTATGTGTGTGTGTGAATGTCACAGAGATACTGCATTATTTTAACACTTCAACGCTTATGAATGAATTGCTTGTAATACATCACACTGGAAATTAAACACAAAAACAAACCAAAAAAATAGAATAATTCGCTGTTGTTTTTCTGCTTGTTTTTTAATACTGTTTCTCGCTACGAAGTAGTAGCGCCGCGTACTGAGTACCGAGTTTATCTTAAGCCTGAGAAATGAACATCTTGTGCATTCTGTGCTGCATGATTATCTTCTTTTCATTGTTGTGTGTGTGTATACAAGATCAAGTGCCACTCAGTATCTGTTTAAGCGGTCAGATGGGGAGTATGGAGGAGAGGTGTGAGTGTGGGTGTGGGTGCATGTAGGATATTGTTTTTATAACCTCAAAATTTAATTTATTGTCTTAAAACTGAGCACCTGTGTTTCATTTTAAGATGAAGATAAAATTCGTTTTCTCTTGTTTTTTTTATAATGGCTGCCATTAAATTGAGTGTTTGAAGAGAATTTATTTTAAGTGAAACTGCATTCATTATTTTCAGTTTTATGTTTAAGTTTCTACTGCATTTAACATTTAAACTGGTTTAATAGATGAACTTAAACCAGAATACTACTAGCACAGGCTAGCATATATGGATTGCTGAAGCTTTTCCTGTTTTAGTTGGTAGTAGTCATGGTATAGTAAGTAGCGAGTTGGCGTGACGTTCAAGAGTTTAAACCTAAGCTCTGATATCTTGAAAAAATGGAATTTGAAAAGAAAATATTTCTGTGTAGGGATCCCTCCCAGAGTTCTGGCAAAAGCTGTGCTCGTAAACAGATTGTCATGAACGAACATCTCAAATATGTTGAATAGATTCGAAGATAAACTTTAGGTCGACTCTTTGAAGAATAAAATTAACACCCAGGCTTGCCGTCAACAGAATAGACGGTACAGCAAAGTCTACTAGAAATTCGACGGAGAAAAAGGGGAAATAATTATGCCGGATATTTATGTTTTATATTTTTTTATATATTTTATATATTTTTATATATTTTAGCCAGACAGGTCAATGATTACCTGGAAGGTCACAATTATTTAACAGTCAGTCGGTCGGGTTTCATGAAAGGTAGGAGTTGTACTACCGCTCTATTAAATGTAGTTGAGGATCTTAGGTTGGAGCTAGATGTAAATAGTGTAGCATTTTTAGTTCTTCCCGATCACACAAAGGCTTTCGATACAGTCAACCATAAAATTTTATTGAATAAGCTCCGGAAACTATTTAATTTTTCTAATTCTGCTGCTAGTCTAATATTTTCTTATTTGTTGGACAGATATCAGAGCGTTCATTTAAATGGGAATATTTCAGATTCGCTAAATATTTGTAGAGGTGTTCCCCAGGGATCAATACTGTAGCCACTGTTGTTCTGTATGTATGTTAATGATCTACCGGATGTTTTGGTTGACTGCCGTGTTCATATGTATGCAGATGACGTGCAGATTTATACCAGTACTCGTAAGGAGGATATTAGTTCTTGTTTACACTCTATTAACCGTGACTTGGATAAGATTGACAGTTGGGCTTCGGCGAATGGATTATGCTTTAATCCCTCAAAGTCCAAATGTTTGATGCTTTCGAAGACCAATGTTTCGTTTGCCATACCTGGATTGAGTATCAGGGGAAATAAAATTGACTATGTCAAGTCTGCCACCAATCTGGGTATTGTATTTAATGACGGATTATCGTGATCTGAACATATAAGTGTCGTTGTTGGCAGAATATACAGCATGCTTCGAAATTTATGGGCGGTCACTGATTGAAATCCTTTTGCAATTCGTATGCAACTTGCTAAAATTTATTTGATTCCTGTGATATTATATGGAAACTATAGCAAGATACGACTTTCTTAAAGGTCGCCGGTATCATATTTCTTATTTAACGTATCAGATATCGAGTGTGAAATTTGATAATCAACTGAAAATTAAATGCCTCATTGTATTCCATAAAATTATTAATACGGGACATCCGTGCTTTTAACCTCCGCGAAGGTAATCCCTGTGAAATATAGTACGTCTGTAAAACATTTGAAGAACGTACTGGATTACATGGTATAAAAGCCACAAGAATAATCACACTATCACTGTATTCCCGTCATCCACATCCAGCACAGAAATTATCTTCATGACTAGAAACCTGACCAGACAAAAGCTTAAGATTCAAATCGTAGTAGTTACCGCTCCAAAGTACTTTGAAAATGTTGCCATTGACGTTCAAGAACAATATCAATATCAGGCGGTGCATGGCATAGTAAAGTAGTTTTTATTGACGAGACGCTGTTAACGACCGGACGTTCTGAAATGCACTTTCCTCACAGATGGAAATAGAATAGAAAGTAGGATACGATTTTTGATGGTCTGTGAACCAGTCGTCGTAGTCTAGTAGGTAGTGTGTTGGCTTATTAGACGTAAAGCCAGGGTTGGAGCCCCAGGCTAGACATCAAAACAAAATACACAAAGTATTTCTTCGACGAATTCCTCTCAGCAGATTTCTGGCAAAAACTCTGAGAGTAAATAAAAAATTGCCATGAAAAGTTTCATAAAAATCTGTCGTTCGGAGTCGACTTTAAACTGTAGGCCCCGCCACTCATGTATAAAATTAACACACACAACATGAGTGGTGTGAGAAACTAGCTCGTAATCCTGACTGAAGGGTTGTAATGACCAATTGTGTATGTATGTGAACCAGTGAATAAAATTTAAATAGTGAAAGAGGGGAAATCGACTTCACCAAGAAGTGAGAGCTGTGAGCGCAAACCCAAGGATTAAGACTCTCTTAGCACCATTAAGGGAGTATCAAGAACTACAGCACATTCAGACTGATGAGCCTCTATATTATGAGATGGAATCGTGCGACGATATTGTATCACAGATAAATTTTACATCTTCCAGCTGCGTTCAAATCAACGCGGAAAACTTCAACACAACAAGACAACAGGTATCTTGAGTTCCATATGAGAAGACGTCTGATTTACAAACACAAAGGAAAACGCAGATCGTTTTTCACCAACAACTCGACACATACATTTAAAATGCGAATATAAATACTGAATGTAAAGTCGAATACGCTTTATATATCAGCTTATAAAAAGAAAAGAAAATTAAAAAAAAAAATAAGTAGAATTGCTTTTATGGGCTAGTGAAGTCGCTATAGTTTATCAATCAAGTGTTGGCTTATTATTCGATAGCCCGTGGTTCAAACCCCGGCTCAGACATGTCGAACAAAACGAAATGTGAAGAAAATATTTCTTTCCGCTGCTTCCTGTCAGCTGTCTTCCATTAAAAACTTTTATTTTGATGCACTTGCCCAGTTGTTTTTCATATAATACGCAGCATGTTGCATTGTTGTACAGTGTCTTTATTAAGTTTATTCGCACTAAATGGAGCCAGCAAGTCGGTATTGAATCTGCTGCCTTGAAAAAAGTTGGGGGAGCAATGAAATCCCCTGTCTAATACAAATCACGTAAGAAAGTTTTTATTAAAACTCCGTGTTTTCTTTATGCATTGCTACACCCTTTACACAATTATATTTCATTGTCCTTCTTCTCCTTGTTTTAATTCACAATATAATCGAAGGATTATATCATCCATGGTGTCGGCTAAATGAAGATTTCTTTTTTTTTATCTTTTTTTTTTGAGAAAGAAAATAAAAATCTCTGCCGAAATAGTTAAAATCGTTGTATCTTTTGTCATCTGAATTTCCCTGTTAATCTTCTTCTGGCTCTTTGAAAAAGGCTTAAATAGTCCAATAAGAGGATCGTTGGGTATTAAATTTCTTTTCGTTTCTTTCGTTTTCGCATTAAGTCCGTCTCCATTGGGGTACAAGTGCTATTAAACGTTCATTAAGAAATGTTTGCATTAAGAAAAGCGGCATAAAGACAAAAGCACAACAAAGACTTAAGAGGTGCGAATGCAAAAATAACAGGAAGTCCATAATATCCCCCTAATGGTTCATGAATGAAAGTTTTATGGTTGAATATGATTTTCTTAAAAAAAAATTTATTTAAGTTTTCTTTAACTCCTATAAAGCTTTTTTAAGCGTAAGCAGTTGCTTTATGTGCCAAAAACTGCTTTGATAATTTGATTTTATCCGTTATTTAATGGACCTTAAATCAGCAGAAGAAAAAGACCAGTGATGGTATCCTTGAAATGTTTATCTTGCACAACGTAAACGGAATAATCTCCACACTGGTTGAATGGAAAAGCGTACACACATTTTTTATTCCTTTTAAGTTCAATTTAATGTTGCATCAATAAACAATGATGACTTTTCGATTGCGATAAAATCATACCAACACACACTCATATACACATATATACAGAATTTATTTGGTAAAGAAAAATGCTTGTAAAAGGATATACAGTCAGTCGTTAATAGGGTAGCACACAGAATTCCCATCTGTTTAAACCATTTTTAGAAGGTTTAATTCAACCACATTTTGTTTTTCATTTCCACCGTAATACACAATGTCCTTATACGTCCTAACCTTCTGACAAATGAAATGCTGTACTGCTTGCTGTACGGCAAATAACTAAAACTGTTCACATAAATTCATTCGTTTTATTGTTGTTTTTGGTTTTCTGTTTTTTGTACATTATTTTGCTGATGTTTAAGATTTTTTTTCCTGAAAGTAGCCAGAGGGTGAAAGTACTAAAAGCAGCAAACGAACCAATTCTTGAAGAAGTCCGCAATAAAATTTAAAAAAAAAACCAAAACAAGTGAAATAAAACATAAGAGACGTTATTGCGTCCACCTTAGCAGAGCTGTAAAGGCCACAGTTTAGATTTGTGAACATTTGTGGACCTTATCTTGCAACCACCTGATCTGTTGACGAATCTGAGACCGTCAAACAGAGGGTTATCTTGCCTGAAAACCTGGCCAAAATTAATAGAAGTGGTTTATGAGTTAATGGCTGGAATTTTTTGATAGTGTTAGTGATAATTAGGCCCAAGCATGAACCCAACTGATTTTGGTTCTAATCGGTCCGTGATTTCGCCTAGACCACATACAAATTCACCTCGAAATTTCACTTATTTACACATAATTATGGTAATTATGCAACAATCGAAACCGAAATCGTGGTGTAAAGTTTGGTATAAATCGGATTACATATGACCCTATTCCCCTTATAAAGTCCCCATTAGAATATCACGTTTGCGCTTATAAATGGCTTAAAGACATCGGTATTGTGATGAAATTCGGTATGAACGTGTATTTTGTAAATCTAAATCATATTACCAAATTTTTTTATGGTCGGTCCAAAATAGAGCCCCTTAAGGAAATATGTTTAGCAATTATAATTGGCTTAAAAATTTTATTCCCTCGATGAAATTCGACATGAACATGTTTAATATGAATGTGAATCATTTTACCTGATTTTCTTATGATCGGATCATAAGTTTCCTCTCTCATTCTATTGTGAAATAAGGCCATATGGCTTCATTACACTGCGTCTAATTTTTTTTTTAATTTTTCAAAAAAAAGTAAAATTTTCAAAAAATCGCCAAAAATAATTGCGCAAATTTGCACAAACTTTTTTTTTTTGTTCCTGAATGTAGAGAGTTCGTGTTTTCTTGTGGTATATAATATTAAACAACAAAAAACTACTTTCACATCTAAAATCCTTATCTTTTTTTGGGTAGGGTAAAAAAGTGTGAAATTTTTATTATTTTTAAATTTTGAACGAATAATTTTAACATTAATATATGAGATATATATATATATATATAAAAAACTGAAAGTATCAGTTGTTCATATCTTTCAAATAAAAAAAATCAATATAAAACCTCTATTCGTTACGCCACAAAAAAATATCATATAAACCCACTAAAATTTCAAAAAAACACAAAAAAACGCATTTAATTTTCTTCACTTTCCTGACTTTGACATCGTCTCAAATCTACAAATCTCAACTTAAAGTCGTAAAAATTCACTATATAATGCAGAATTTTGTTGTTTTGTTTTGTTTGTCGAACTGCATACTCAGTTTCTTAAATTTCTTTAAATTCATTTTTGCCTTTTAGGCCAGCTTTTCAGGGTAAATGCCACTTAGTGCGTCATACCGACTTCAGCTCTAAAACATAACCCCTCAGATATGATGGTATTAAAATCAACATGAATCTCCCTGTTTACTACACGATACTTAAAATATGCTTTATATTGTGGTTTTATAATAACAGTACTGGACATTGACCTACAGTTCCCTGAGATCATCATACAGTACTGAGTACTGAAGGGGCAAGACCACACAATAAGGTCGATAAGGTAAGATTGGCCCTTGTGGCGGCGTAAATCAGGCTGAAATAGTAGTTATAAAAACATTCACGTAATTCACTCATTCAAAGGGTATATTGAAAAGCGATACACAGTTTTTGTTGAATACAAAGGTGGTTTTGGAGATTGTACACCACATTGAAGAACTTTCAAACATTACAGCTAAAGTGAGATAAAATGGGTTTCTTGGCATTCCTTGAATATCAGACAAAAAAGAACACTCTTGTATTGGTAAATCGTTCTCTTCATTGGTACTCGGATTATGGGATTTAGTACATGAAGCCTATCTACAGTCCATCTGAGAAACCTCATATCGGCCATAATGAGGCCCTTGCAGAAACTATATTGGCAAAGAAAAAGAGGACGCAACTGAATATCCTCTATCATTAATCAACGTTTGAAGAACTGGGACGACAATTTTGGCACCATTTATTCGTTTAATAGGCTCTAGACAGTTCAGAATTGAACTTAATTTTCATCGTAAAATCCTGATGCCTCTTTTTGTATGAATAAGTACGAGAATAATCAATGTTTTCGAATTTGAAACAACAACATTACTCATATAAATATAAAAGAGCGATCAATTCATTCCAAAAATGTACTTTTTAATGTGGGTTTTAGGCTGTCCATCATTTTCACAGGCAGGTACTTTAGGTTAGTGATTACGGGCTTCTTTTGGCCTAAATACCATGACCTGGGTACCACCGATATATGGTTTCAATAGAACTAGGCAATGTGCACAGCAGCTCATTTCTTACTGCATATTCTGAACGAGCAATTGGAGGACATCTCATCATTTCACGTAGAAGTGATGTGAACTGGCCAACAAGATCGTACGATTCGCCGCCGTTAGACCCGTTCTTGTGAAGTTTTTTTACATCACAGGCTTATGCGAATAAGCCACAAACCACAGCGGTGCTCAAAGCCAACATAACTCATGCAATTGGCCGAATTCAGCCAGAATTGGAGAGCAGAACAGAGCAGCCAATGTTACATCCCACATATAAAAGCATCAATCGGTCTATCAAATGAGCATGACAAATGTCGATGTTATCTCACAAACACTTCATTTTATATATGCGAGAAGAGATATTTCGATATTTGAGATGAAGAGAAGATAAATCAGATTAATCTTGAAAAATAATGTCGCCGTAGTCTAGTAGGTGGAGTATTGACGTATTAGATGAGAGCTTGTAGTTCAAAGTTTCTGGAATCAGTCGTTCAAAATCGACTATAAACCGTAGTTTCCGCCACTCATGAAGAAAATTAACTCACACAACATCAGTGGTGTGAGAAGCTAGGTCATAATCCTCACTGTAATATAATGTAATGACCAATTACGTCTGTGTCTCTATGTTTTACTTAAAGAACACTTTCTTTTAAAACTCATGGCCATATTGTTTAGAATGGGTAAACGAAAGTCAATTCTTATCGATGAATGTTTTACTTTCAATACGCTATGCTTACACTGCATGTGTGTTATCGCTTCATTTCCCATGGATTTCTAATAACAACCAATACACTGAAACACACTCGCACTCACTCATTCACCCAACTGTGATGAAAGAGAGAAATTAAGTCAAATCCTTAAATGACTTGATTTATGGCATTTAAATAACAAAACATTTCCAAAAAAAAAGAGAGAAAAAGTCTTAAATGAGACCGAAATTAACTGTTTTTTCTCTCTGAAATATTTAACTTCACCGAGAGAAAGGCATGTTTTGGTTGCTGATTTTGATGCTGCTCACAAAACTTGTCGTTCATATTCATTCAGACGTTATTAACCTTGAGACGTTTGCCTAACTGATGGGTGGGATAACCCATTCAACTGCTTAGAGTACTTTTATATTTTTTGGTACAAATTTAATGAAATTTTAATAAATTGATCCCTTAAGTCTCAAGTTGAGAAGGCTTTTTTTGTTTCTTATTTTCTTTTTTCTTTTTCTCTTCGAATTGTTCATTGTAAGTGACATTGTCTGAGGCCTGTGTTGTTGTATATTGAATTGGCATGGAATTGTTTGCAGGCAGCCAGCATAGAATGTCTACCTTAAATTAACCAATTGACTCGTGTCGTAAATTCCTTGGTGGCATTCAGAATAATTTATTTTCTTTTGTTTTGTTTTGTTTTGTTTCGGTTTTGTTTTGTTTTCAATTAAATCATGTTTTGAAGCATTTTTCTAAGAAAGTTTTAACAATTAATTAGAAAAGTATGATGTTTTCTTGTGGATTTGATTTACCTAGGAATAGAGAATAAGTTTCTAATTACTTGCCATAGACAAATGACAAGCATCAATTTAAAAGTACGAGAAAAAATAAAACAATATTTAATAAGGAGAAGTACTTAGGTATTAAAAAGTAAAATTAAATTAATATTATTAATAAAGTAAGGCGTATGCCAAAAACTTTTATGACATTGATAAGCCTTCTAACGCAGATAAACTTATTTTAAGGTTAAGCGAGATACAATATTTTTACACTAAAATATGGTATTGTTACGTTTTTAGCTTTTAAAAACGTTTAAAATATGAGCTCATGGATTGCAAATAAATTAAAAAAAATTTGTGTTAAGTTTTAATAAAAATTCTTTATTATTCGCGCAATTCTGTGTGCGACTGTTCCCAACTTGATGTATACAACAACAATTGCTTCGTTTGTTATTCCTCTGTTTATGCACTTTGCATAAACAATAGCAATTACTAGACAATTATTCGACAGATCTTTGTAACGGAGATCTTCAAACCACGATTACTCTCTTCAAACACATCGCGTCTTCACACAAGACTGACTGAACTTCACTAACTCAGTCGCCTACTTTGCCTTGCCTTTTACACGGCAAAGTAAAGTCTGGTGAATCTTTTTGAAGGCGAACGTTCATGACTTCGCCTTCTCGAACATTATCGTAAAAAACGATGTTTACATTTATATTTGTAGTATTGTTGGTCAATTTTTGTTTATTTGTTTTGCCATTTTTTTATGCTGTTGTTTGTTTTTATATTAAGCAGTACGATAATATGTAAACAGGGTTGTTCACTTCATTGTTTTCTTTTTGTAGCTTTTGTTTATAATTTTAATGTTAAGCGATGTAAAAGCAAAACACCAGTATCTAGATTTTTCATTTTCGTAACAGTATGATTTACAATTGCGTGCGATCAACTATACAGTAAAACCCCGCTTAACGCTGTTCCGCTTAACGCTGTTTCAATATTACGCGGTAGTATTGGGATTTCCCTAAATTACACACTGTATTGATACTTGTTGTATATGTGTGCACATGAAACGGCCATGCACCAACCAAAAGCGGTACACTATATAGTTTTGATGTATGACCTGGGGTTTGAACCGTGGCATCATGTGTAATAAGCCAACACACCACCTACTAGAGTACGGCAAATTCAAGATGAGTGTCACATCGCATAAAGGTCTTAAAATCTCATTAACACGTAAAAACTCTCGATTTTCATTTCATTCACACCGAATCTAAAGGACTCGTTTTTATTCCTTTAAGACATATAAGACAGTCACAACGCCCCTCCTTATAATTCCTTACTTTGTTTCGTTTTTATTTCATTTTTAATGAGCTTCTGGCAAGGGACGGGTCTTGGAAGTATTAAGTGGAGAATCGTGTACTGCCTCGGCTGAAGCATTGGAAGCTACCTAATGGGGCTAGGAATCAGGGTGCCATTCTGGACATAAAAGTATTGTGCCTACATATGTGCATAGGCACAAGCGGTGCATGAGATATTTTTCCAGGGATAGTAAAATTGTGCTATGACTCAATGCTCCAATGGATTTTCGCACATTGTGACACTTTACATAGTGAAAGGCTTTAGAGATAATGAGTCGTAGAAAGTTGCTGAATAAGATGCAAACATGTATTCCTTTGTGCAAATCGAATACTGTCTCAACCTTTCGATGGAGACAATTGTGATGGGACAAGGCCAATATTCTGTAGCTAGTATGTTGGCTATCTCATGAGGCATCTCAAAATGACAAAAATTCTGAGTGTAAATAAGAATTGCCATGAAAAGTTTATCAAAAATACATACAAATACATGTCTTTCGGAGTTGACTTTAAAACTGTAGGTCATGCTACTCCTGTATAAAAATAATACGCACAACAAAAGTGCTGTGAGAAAAAAAGATCGTAATCCTGTCTGAAGGGTTGTAATATCCAATTATGTATGTAGTATTCTAAACATATCATCTGAAGACTTACTTCTCTAGGTAGAATAACATTAACGACAAGATTAATAGAAGGTCACACACAGTGCCTGAAACGTGCGTTATAAACCAAATGTTTGCCTTTTTTAGTGATAAAATTTGTGTCATTTCTAACCTCACCCCTGTAGAACTGCTGTCATTGCCTTTTGCATAGCTTTAGGGAATTTAAGTTAAGGAGTTCTGCACAGATCGAAAAAAATAATAATTTGATGGTGGTAAATCCGACTTTATGACGGTAAACTTTCCAGACAAACTCTCTCAGTTTCTTTCAAGTTAACGAAGACATGGGTGGCCTAAAGCTGCCATATTCTATTATGGCCTTTTCTGTTTAATTTCGTTGATGTAGTTGTCACTATTTGCAAAGCTTCACCTTGCTTCGTTCGTGATCATTTCTGCACACCATTGTCGTACGTAATCTTTTATAAGACGAACACTTAGGAAATGGTCCCTATTCATACAGTGCATTGTATCGGAATTATCAAAAAAGGTTATGGTATGGAGGACAGAGAATAGTGTTTGTGGACATTAGATTTAAATTTTGGGTAATCGGCCGTAATCATTTGCTTCCGAAATGGTTTAATTCATGCTGTTCTAAAGGTGAATTTGCAAATGGAAATTCGTTTCATTGAATTTTTTCTCTGCTACTTTACATGGCACTTCACAATCAAACACGATTTTTTATTCAGATTTGGCTGACAACTGCCTAGTACTCTTGCATCATGCACTGTGTTTATGCCTTTTACATTTTTTCCAATTATTACAGCCAGTTTTTCTGTGATTGGTCGACCAAATGCGGGTGTATAATTAAAATCAAAATTATCAGAACGAAAAGAAGCAAACTAACAGCGTCTTCGTAAATTTTGCAAATTTCTTCAATATCCCGCGGCCTACTCTTTACTTTTTTGTGGAAGAAGGACAAAAAAAGGAAGATGATTGTCATATGTATTTTGAAAGGCTTCGGATCAAGCAATAACAGTTCACGATATGAATGAAGTTTGCTGCAAAAGGAGCACAACAAATCGGGAGCAATGTGATATCAAATCCTAGAAAAAAAATATACGAAATGCCCTTCTTAAACCGTATGGTGAAGTTTTACGTAAAGACATGCTTTTATAGACGAAATAAGAACTTAAGACACACTTCAGCTGATGGAAGGCTTTGATGACAAATAAACTACAAAGATCACGTTCCCAAACCATTTTAAAAATTGTTTCAAATGATGACAATTCTCCAAAGCAATAAATTGTAAAACTCAGAAGAAATCTATGACATTATAATACTCAGTAGCCAGGAATATTTCATTATGATTTTCATTTTTTTTTTTAATTTTTAATATTGTACGCTGAGACCCTATCTGCATAAAAGAATTGAAAGAAGATCTTATGAACAGTTTTCTTTATTCCAATTAATCTTAACGGCTGCTTTAATTTATTAAATCATTAATTAATATTAAAAGAAAGAAAACCTTCAAAATTTATTTTTCCAATTACAGAGCAACCGAATTTCTTTTCAAATAACGCCTGTTTTCATGGTTAACTTATTTCGAAGAAAAAGAAAAACCCGAATCTTTTACAAATTATTTGATTGATATACGACGTACGTTTACCAATATTTATGTACATACGTAAGTAAGTAAGCCTTTTGCCAGTTAGTAAAACATTCATCCCATCCCCATCCCGATTCCATCGCATGCATGCCATCATCATTTGTATCACCATTGTGAGTGAAGTCGTTCAACCGCGTATTTCTTTATCGAAATTTTACACTTTTAAAGAGAAAGAAACAAAAACAAAAACAAAAATAAATTTAAAAAAAGAGAGAAAAACTTCTGAATACCTTTTTGAAAAAGTTAAATACTTTCGGCTTCAAAAAAATTAAACAAAACGAAAATAATGGAAGGATATGAAGACAGTGTGCGGAGAGCATAGTTACGGGTGTTCGAACGTGGCTTATTTTCTTGTCAGTCTTAATGAAAGACCAACTTTTTGACATTAACCAACAATTATTGTTGTTGTTGTCGGTGTTGTTGTCTTGTTTTGTATTGATTTAACCAACAGAAGGGGGAACCCAAAAAAAAAAAAAACGTGAATGAAAATAAAGGACGGCTCTTCAAACAGTATGAGGTTTTTGAATTTAAACAAAAGAAAACAGTTTTTCAAACACAAGTAAAGGATGTTTAACCTGAAGTCAGTCAAGTCAGTTTTGCATCATAACACCCTCGCACTTTGTTGTTCATTTTTTTCTGTTCTATTTGTCGATGTATGTATGTATGTATGCATGCGTGCATAAGTATGTGTATGTGTGTGTATTTGTTGTTGTATTTGTTAGTATGATACGTCAAGAGAAGAAGCAAAAAACGACGGAGAAGAAAAATTCGTTGCGTTAAAATTTTTTACGTGATTTGTTTACAAAACTTTGCCAACAAAACGAGGGGGAAATTAAAAGCGAACGAAAAAGAAAGCGTAACACAAAAAACTACGAAAAAAAACAAAAACAAAAACAGAACAAAAACAAAACAAAAGAACTGACATTAAAGTGTTATTTGTTATGGAAGATGTTGTTGAACAAAACAGTGGTGAGATTGCATAAAAACTGTGTTGCTTTAACGACGCTAAATATTTTTACGAAAATGGAAAAATCTAGATACTGGTGTTTTGCTTTTACATCGTTTAACACATAAAATTATAAACAAAAGCTACAAAAACAAAACAATGCAGTAAACAATCCTGTTTACAAATTATCGCGCTGCTTAAAATAAAAACAAACCCCAGCATAAAAAAATGATAAACAAATAAGCAAAAATATACCAACAACACTACAATAATAAGAGATTTCGAGAAGGCGAAGTCATGCACGTTCGCCTTTAAGAACATTCATCAGACTGTTTACCCTGCCATATAAAAGGCAAAACAAAGCAGGCGAGTGAGTTAGTGCAGTTCAGTCAGTCTTGTGTGAAGATGCGGTGTGTTTGAAGAGAATAATCGTTTGAAGATCTCCGTTTTAAAGATCTGTCGAACAATTGTCTGGTAATTGTTATTGTTTATGCAAAGGGTGTAAACAGAGGAATAACAAAAGAAAGCAATTGTTGTTGTTTACATCAAGTTGTGAACAGTGACACACAGAATTGTGCGAATAATAAAGAATTTTAATTAAAACTAAATAGAAATTTATTTTTATTTTATTTACAATCCACGTGATCATATTTTAAACGTTTTTAAAAGGTAAACACATAACAATATGGAATACATCTGCCGGAACAATAACCGGCATTCGGGCATTTGTAAACAGAATCTTAAGAATTCTTTGGTCAAATATAAGGTCGCAGCAAAATATATATGAAAAGCGTATAAGAAAGCGTATATAAGAAAACCAAAAAAAAAAATTCCAAAGAAAAAAATTTTCAGGGGATGGCCCCTAGTCATGCAATCTATAGTATTCGAACTAGGAAAATGAAGTTAGGTTAGGTTAGTGTGGTAGCTTTCATACCAAAAGCTCACTTGAGCACGCATAGCAGCCCGTTGTGACGCCACAGGTGAACGCAGTCCCTGTACTGACCAAGTTCCTCCGAACCAAGGAGGGAGAAGTTGGTCAGCGCAAGGACTGCACAGGAAAACGGAGTAGTAACTTTGGATTGAATTTCTGTTTATTCTATTTATATATTAGTGACAGAAATGAGTTCAGCGGAAAGTGATTTCCACATATGGATAGCCCAGCTAAAGAACGAATTCTATCTGTAGTGCAGTGTACGATTAACTGGCCAATTGACCACAAGCGCACTTGCTCTCTGAGATACACGAGTGTTACGTACGAATATATGAATGCCGGGAATATTGATTGAGAAAAATCCGTTGCAGTAGCGATAAAATAGTGAAACACAAGCCACATTTCAGCGGTGCTCTCACGAATCAATAGAGCTGCATATAATATCGCCATTAATGATCAGCTTCCCCTCTCTTTCAACGGTAGAAAAACCTGAGAACAAGTCCCCTTATTTCGCTCGAGCAAAATTCGTTGTAGTAGCTATAAAATAGTGAAACAAAAGCCGCATTGCGCCGGTTCTCTAATGAATCTAGAAACCTGGATATGACACCGTCATTAATGAACTCCTTCGCCTCATCTGTATGAGATTGAAAATCCTGTAAAATCAACTTTGTGGCACTGGTCCATACATGAGAGTTGAATTGAAGCAAAGAGGGTAACCAACATGCAGACTGAAACACGCATAGGGAGGACAAGTTTAAGATGAACTGAGGAAGACACATACACACATACATAATTAGTTATTACAACCCTTCAGCCAGTGTTACCACATAGTTTCTCACATCTTTTTTGTAGTGTGTGTTAATTTTAGACATGAGTGTCAGGACTTTTAGTTTAAAGTCGACTCCAAACAACAGATTTTTTTGAGAAACTTTTCATGGCCATTTTATTAAGTCCCACGAGTTTTTGCCAGAAATCTGCAGAGAGGAAGTCGCCGAGCGAAATGTTTTTTCATTTGTTTTTCTTAGAGATGTCTGACCTGGGATTTGAATCGTCGACTCATGTCGAATAAGAGAACACACTACCTACTAGACTACGCCGACTTAAAACCAGAAAACGTTTTCGGTTAAGTCTAATCTGGCTAATCAAACTTAATGTTTTTCATTCATTTAATTAAAGGACATATGTATACCACATTACAATACTTTTGTACCACTGTGCCACTACGGCTGCTGTTGAGGTAACAAAAAAAGTTCCTCTCACATTATATATTCAGTTGTCTGTGTGTACATGACCTCGTTTTGTTGGGAACATGTTAAATATTCGTGTGCACTTCTTTGCCGTGCTACTAAACGTTTCCTAATCATTGTCTATGTGGCATAGCCTTTTGAAATCTACAAACAAAAAAGGCACGTTAGCGGCTGGCTATAAAATAAGCTACAAATCTTGCCACACTTTCGTTTTTTTTTTTATTTGACAACAAAAACAAACAGCAGGTATATAATAAGGAAAAAGAGCTACCACTTAAAAAAGTATTTGCAACTGCTGACACAACATACGTACATACATACATATATTTATTGCTGCTCGTAGTTAGTCAATGGCAGGAAGTTTTTCTACACACAAAAAATATAAACTTTCAAGAGTCAGAGATTTTTGTTATGCTCGAAACGTTTCAATTTCTGATTTTTAGCCTTAGAGCCTATAAAAATTCAATAGCTGGCGGAAATAAACTCGCTCTCTCTCTCTGTGTAATTCGATGAATGATGATGAAAAAGAAAATAAAATTGAAGAAACAAAAACAACGGAAAACAAAAACTTTTTCTTCTGCAAATTAGTCACTTTGCAATGGGAAAATAAACACCGCCATACAGGCAGGCAGGCAGGCAGGCAGGCAGGCGTTAGTGAAAATAGCGAAATCATAGTTTTTTTTTTTTTTGTTTTTTTGATATCGCGATGCCAACTTTAATTTTCACAAAAACGAGGTGCCTTCGCTAATAACAAACCGTCAAACTTGGTAGACAGATAGTCAGTCAGTGCAGCCATAAAGGCGGCACAAAACAGCTACACACACAGGCAGTCAACTACACCAGCCAAACAGTCTCCAATTATGTTGGCTGTTGTTGGGCTTATGTTGCACAACCATTGACTTGCTTCACTTTCTCTCTCTCTCTCTCTCTCTCTCTCTCTTTCTCTTTGTAGTTTGTTTGCAAATGTTTGTTTGTTTTGTTACTTTTGTGTTGGATATTCAACATTCATCACGGATACAATCAGTTAATGGAGTGTATTTCTTTGCAACTCGCCCCCATTCCTCCTCTCCCCACTTGAGCCTTCATTTGTTGTAAATATCAGTGCGTAAACAGCCCTCACTGTCTGCAGTTTATTTGTGCTGAGCAAAAAAAGGTATTTTTTTGTATTTCGCAACTGTGTAAAGGATAAAAAGAAAGAAAGCAAAAGAAAAAGAAAAAAGCCGCTCTAACTCAAAGGAGGATTATGGATACACAATATAATGGCGCACATAATTATAATTACGCAGCCTTTAACAACAGCAATAGCAACAACAACAATACTAAAAGCGTCAAATAAAGTCGAAGTAAAAGTAAAGTAAAGGAGAACACTTAATAAAATTGTTTCCAAACAATGATCAAAAAGATAATGTTGCTCATCAAATTTATATAATAAAACGCACAAAAACAAAAAACGAAAAAAGAAGGAAGGCAGCATAATTGCTTGCATTCCATAGATATGAAGCAAAAGTTTGCAAGGAACCAAACGATAGATTTCTTATACAATATTTACACGAAATGAGTTTGTTTTTAAAGTTATTTTCTTAAGTATCATTAGAAAAGCCATGTTATAGCAGCCATTTTAAGGTGGCATTAAATTTCTGCTTTAAAAACTTCCAATCTTTAATGGAAACATAAATGGCAGAGTATATCTTTTGGAAACTGTAGAAAGGTAATTGGTCTTTAGAATCATTTAGTCAGGATTCACACCATACATGTTGTGTTAATGTTACCAATGAGTATCGGGACCTAAAATTTAAAGTTCACTCCTACCGACAGTTTTTTTTTTTTTTTTTTTTTTTTTTGAGGAACTTTTCATGGCATTTCAATTTACTTTCAGAGTTATTAGCAGAAATCTGCTGAGAGTAAGTTGCCAAAATAAATAGTTTTTCTCATATATTGTTTGGTTCAAGATGTCTGAGCCAGTGGTTAAATAACGGGCTTTTGCCGACACACTACCTACTAAACTACGGCGACTTCTAGCTAAGCAAACTCAATTCATAGCTGTTATCAAAAACCTTATCAAATCTGTCGTTCATAGTCGACATTAGACTGCGCTACATTTACTTACTTAATTAGTCATTACAATCCTTCAGTCAGGTTTACGACCTAGCTTCGCACACCACCCATGTTGTGTGTTTCAATTTCATCCATGAGTGGCGGGACCCACAGTTTAAAGGCGACTATGAACAACAGATTTTTGAGAAAGTTTTCATGGCATTTCTTTCTATATATGTGTACCCAGAGTTTTTGTCAGAAGACTGCTGATAGTAAGTTGCCGAAAGAAATAGTTTTCATATTTTGTTTTAATCGAGATATCTGAACCAAGAGTTCAACAAAGAGCTCTTGCCAACACACTACTTACTCGACCATGGCGAGTTCCAGCTAAGCAAACTCAATTGTTTTCAAAAAGTTTATCAAGTCAGTTGTTCAGAATCGACTTTAGACTGTGTTACTTAATTCTTCATTACAATTTGGCACTCAGGATTAACGACCTAGTTTCTGATACCACTTATGTTGTGTGTATTAATTTTAACTATGAGTGGCGGTACGTATGTACACCGACAGATTTTTTTTTTTTTTTTTTGAGAAAGTTTTCGCGGCAGTTCAGTTTTCTCTCAGAGTTTTTAGCAGAAAAACTGCTGAGAGGAAATTGCCAAAAGAACCACGGTGCTCTTCAAATAAGCCAATAAACACTATATACCGGCTATGACGAATTTGATATAAAGGGTCCGCCAAATAACATTTTTTTTTGAAAATGCTTTAAAAAAACTACTGAATATTTTCTCAAATTTCTTTTTTATTTGAAAGTACAATCCTTCCGGTTAATAAAGGAAAATAATTTCATTCAAATGGCTGTCTCGGCTGGCCATGCAGTAGCCTACACCAGAAGATGCCGATTTTGGCAAACAAATCATCTTTTCAGATGAAGCTCATTTTGATCTTGGCGGGTATGTAAACAAGCAAAATATTTGGGGCACAGAAAACCCGCACGCATACCTTGAAAAGCCGACGCACCCAAAACGAGTCACTGTTTGGTGCGGATTTTGGTGCAGAGGCATAATTCTTCGAAAATGAGCAAGGAGTGGCCGTTACAGTCAATGGCGATCGTTATCGGGCCATGTTGAACGATTTTTTGTTTTGGCAACATTTGATTTCAACAGGATGGCGCTACGTGCCACACAGCCGAAGCTACACTCGATGTTTTGCGCCCTGTTTTTGAAGATCGCATTATCAGCCGCAGAGCTGATGACCAAACGACATCAGCCGGAGCTGCGATTTGACACCGTTGGGCTATTATTTGTGGGGTGCCGTCAAAGATAAGTGTTACGCCGACAAGCCAGAGACAATTGACGCTTTAAAGGACAATATTCGTGAAGCCATTGGTGAAATACAGCTGCACACAATCGATAATGTGCTTAAAAATTGGACCGATCGTGTAGGCTACTGCATGGCCAGCCGAGGCAGCCATTTGAATGAAATTATTTTCCATTATTAACTGTACTTTCAAATAAAAAAATAAATTTGAGAAAGTATTTTTTACGAGCTTAACTAGTTGAGAACAGAGTAAAGCCTGTTTAGCTTACGAGATAATTTTTCTTAATTTCGAAATGCAGCGGCAAAAATTGAGTCGGCCTTAGAAATCTGTAGCCCACACTGATATTCATAGCTAGCTGTGGGATATAGAGACAGATTTGGCTGTTAGCAGCCGTAAAATCTCCGAGTTTTTTTAACAAATAGAAAGGCTCATAGGATTTTTGTAAGCCAAATAATTTAATACTTGTGTAAGTCACTCGCCAAAGATTACTTTGAAGAGATGCTAGAAGTGGTTGAAGTTATAACTAAGCAGCGGCTATTCGGCTCAGACGAACATAGCCAAAAACACTTCATATCAGTTTGCGGAAAAGAATTCAACAAAGGCTCTTAACATGTTGAAAAACATATGGTTTATGCATCATGATAATAAATTCGCTCACTTATCATGACACAAACATACATAATTGGCCATTACAACCATTCAGACAGGATTACGGCCTTGCTTCTCACATCACTTATGTTGTGTGAGATAATTTCATACATGAGTGATGGGACCTACAGTTTAAAGTCGACTTCGATATGACAGATTTTTGAAAAACTTTTCATAGCTGTTTTATTTAGTTTCAGAATTTTTGCCAGTAATCTACTGTGAGAAAGTTGTAGATTTTGACCTGGGGTTTGAATCGTGGTCTCACGTTTAATAAGCCTACCTGACTACCTACTAGATTACGGCGACATCTCGTATCAAGCTGGGTGAATTAGAGGCACAATTGGGTGTAGAAACTTCAAGTTTTTATGGTCTGGCCCATAGGAAACTAATAAAATTTCGTAAAGAAAATACTTCAATATTTGTGGATATTATGTATTAAAAATCGACTTACAGTTTTAAAAAATTTAAGATTTATGCATTGTGATATAATATATCTGATCACTTAACACGACCAATGAGTTTGTTCAGCCGAAACCAACATCTGGTTTAAAAATCTTCCTAAAAGTGAAACAAATTCCATCTCATATGAATAAAATTCTAATTTTATGTACTTAACAATGTAAACAAACCATAAATTTGAATTATTTGACCAAACTAGCTCTAACTCTGGCTCACTGAATAATTAAAATGAATTGGTTTTCAAATAGTATTTTGCATTCAAACTTTTGCTTGGCATAATTAATGTGCACAACCAAACATAATCCAAATTTATTGTGCATTCCCATGCCCAATATTAATACCCGATAACCACAAATTGTATCGCATGCTGTCAAGTTGCATAAAATTGATCAAATTTTGTTATGCGTGCCACAAACCATTGAAATGATAATTTTCCTCTCTCCTCTTTATTATTGTATATTGCATTGGCTGTCTTTATTTATTTCTTTTCTCCTTTTTTTTCTACAAAACTCTGCAAGAGCAAAAAAAAATTTTTTTTTTAAAATTTCATAAATTCCCTCTCAGCAACTGCAAAGTGTCTGTGTTGCTATTTTGGTCACATCGTTCGTATAACACGCTTAGTATTCTTGGCATTGCGGCGAAAAAAAAACGAACACAATTTTCATTCACCAACTGGCCTTTTGACCAATTTATGTTCGAAATGCATGTCTCGCTCTCTCTCTCTCTCTCTCTGTTTCTTTATTTTTTTATTTCTCAGTTCCTTTTATTCGTTTTTGTCTTGCCAACTAACTTCGAAGGCAACATAACCAAGAACACAATAAAATGCCATATGAAGTGTTGTGTTCTTTGTTGCTGTTGTTTGTTTCAAAAGTTTCCTGATTGCCTTCTCATGCATACACTGGCGATAAGGATGAATAATAGCAAAAGGATACGAAATTGATTTATGAAAACATTCTGTGCGTGTATCTGCATCTGCATGTGATATTTAAAATTTTGAAAATCTTAAATACGTACGTATTTATTAAGAAATAATTCCCAAAGACTAATGACAAGCATCATATCATTTCAATTAAATGTTTTGCTTCAACAATAAAAATCTATTTGTTGTCATTAAAATGTACACCATTTCCAATGCAAATACGAATATACAACAGGAATATCCTTCTTTACTTTTTACTTAATTTTCTCTTTAAAAATTCAAAAGAAGTAATTCAGTCAAGTACGATAATATTCGTACAGGCGCATCAATTCTTTTAAATCAAAGACTTCTTAAATTGTGTACTAACGAGTTTGTACAGTGAAAGTATACCCGGCATAACTGAGCATTTCTCTTTGGTGTTCTCTTTATAATGAGTATTCAACCATAACGGGCTCCGTCAATTCGTGTTAATATACATCAGGCATCTTTGAAATTTCAGCTGTCTGGGTAGAGCGTATTCGAAATGTTAAATTTTCCATGACTGCGCACATAAATTAGTTTGAATGTGAATTATGGATTGTTTTGACTTTAAGTACCGCTATGGTATGTAGCATATTCTCATGCACCTACGACCAGTTTACATCACCTCCACCTGAGGTGACCATGCCCCCTAGTGGCTAGTTCAAAATATCCAATGTGACATGAGTTGTATAGCACATAGAACCTTTCTGTTAAAATTACATATCGTTTCCAGATCATCCAGCCTAGGCCAAAAGAATTTGGTAATCACACACATACATAATTGGTCATTACACCCTTCGGTCAGGATTACGATCTAGCTTCTCACGCCACTAATGTTGCGTGCGTTAATTTTACACATGAACGGCAGGACCTACAGTTTAAAGTCAATTCCGAACGACAGATTTTTGAGAAACTTTTTCGTGGCAATTTGATTTACTCTCAGGGTTTTTGCTAGAAATCTGCTGAGCAGCAGTCGATGAAGTAATATTTGTTTCATATTTTCGTTTTGTTGGAGATCCCAGACCTGGGGTTTGAACCATGGCCTTACATTTAAGAAGCCAACACACAACGACTACAATTGATAATCACCGACCAAATAATACTCTTTGTTGAAAGGGATGGCCTGGCCAAAGTCATTCTTAAAGAAATATGGACCGATGACACCGCCAGGCCAAAATTTATACCAAATCGTGACTTTTTTGAGAAGCATTGGACGCTCTTAAATCTCGCTCTTAATTAGTATTGTCCCGACAATATTGTATTGTATGCGACAATATTGTTTGTACACGTACCCATTCATCCAAAAATGAGTCCTATTGCTGAAGATGATTTTTGAACGAAAATTACGGTCAATTGCCAACTTCTGCAGAGCCCATTCAGCGAACACACGTCATTTTCTATGGTCGTTTACCTTCAGTTTCTGAGTCAGTTGAATTTAGTAGAGGTGCGGGCCTAAGTCACAATGCAAAATTTGCCAAACTGCGGTTCGATAAGGGTTGATTTATTGCAAGCTACGCAAAAACGACTTCTTCTGCACACTGTCAGATATAGCGGTGATGTTTTCGACAAATCTTGCATTTCACCGATGTTTGGGTGTTAATCACTCGTTTACTGAACCAGTTAACTCGAATTTATCCACCACATAGGGAATAGTCCTCTCGATAGAACCTTAATGGCAATCGTTAAATTAGCGAAACGTGTGGTAGATTGCGTTAATGATTCTCTCTTTTCTGTTCGCCTTATGAGAACCGATTTCTATATTTTCTTTTTACTCTGAATGATTCGTATATGATCACGTTGTTGCACTTTTTCTAAAAGTCTTGCATACAAATCACATTTCTTAAGCCCAACACAACAGAATACATACATTATTATTAAACAAGAAAACAGAACCTTGGAATGAATGACGAGTTAATAACATGGTAACCAGAATATTTCAGAATAGTACAAGAAGTTCTGAGTAGATACTCAAGAGGTTATGGCGTCCATCAGAGATTTCGGGTAGCTTCATTACAAATTTATTCAAACCTGTTCTTCATGCTTTTTTGTTATTGTATTTTAGTGTTGTTTAAGGCATACAGTTTTAAGTCTTTATCCCTCAACCTATCAACAATTATTTTGGGCACTTCTTAAGCTCAAAAGTTGACACTTTTGATCCCAAACAACTGAAATATGGAGCTAATTCTCTCTAAAGCAATCAAGCAATTTCAACAAAACAAGGCTGGGGAATCTGCAACTTCTAGAAGACGCATTGCAGATGACGGACAGAGAGTCTTTACAAAATATGAATGCATGGAGAAAAATCAACTACTTTCTGCGAACCTATGGCTCGGAGAGAATACCATGTACCGAGGCAAAAGCCATCAAACAATTTCGTCAGACCTGTCACATTATTGGATTATTGGAGGTCTCATCCATTTGTATCCAGAATATTGCTTCGATTACCAAACTTTCGGGCTGGTTTCCAGCATTGGGTAGTCGTGCTTTGGTGTGCAGACCCTGGGGCTGACCAACTTCTTCGATAACATACATACATACATAACTGGTCACTACAACCCTTTAGCCAGAATTATACCTAATTTCTCATACGTCTTATGTTGTATGTGTTAATATTATACATGAGTGGCGGTACTTACAGTTTAAAGTCGACTCCAAACGACAATGTTTTGTGAAATTTTTCATGGCAATTTTATTGCACTCTCAAAGTTTTTGCCAGAAATCTGCTGAGAGGAAGACGCCGAAGTTATTTTTTTTAACTTTCGTTCTGCAACAGCAGTTTTCTGATCTGGGATTTCAACCGACGACTTACGTCTAATAAGACAACACACTACCTACTAAACTAAGGCGACTACTTCATCGAGAAAGCTGATGGAATTACAGGGACTGTGCTTACTTTGTGGCGCCACAAGGGGCCGCTATGTATGCTCAAGTGAGCTTTGGTAACAAAGCTACCACTCCAACCTACCTATCTACCTATCCAGCAGTAACAAAGTCGACCTACGGTGAATATTTTGACGAACACAGAGTGGTATAAATCTGCCATCTTTAGCGAAATTCAGTCTTTCATTTTTACTCAAAACACTGGAGACATGTTAGAACGGTACAGCTGACTAACCGAGCCTACTCTTGGCTAGGACTGAACATTATTTTCAGAAGCACATTCTAAACGTTAGGAATGTGTGTATAAATAAATTATTTTGTTTAATCTCTCTCTTTAAATTATTTGCGTTTGTCTGTCTAACTGTACAGTTCATTTAAATGTATTTGCATACGAACACAAGTGTGGTTATTTATGAGTCTTCATGTTTCCGATGATTGTGATGAGAAGAATTGTGATTTGTTTTGTGAGCAATATACATACGATATGATACGATACGATGTTTATTTCTGAATTAATTAATCTTTTCACAGGAATACATTCGACATTAATTCACCATAATATTTATGATTGCAAATGTTTTAGTTTTTAGGTTTTAATAGCATTCTCCGCTTTGCCTTTTTTAATTGCTTATAAAATAGAATGGGGCACAGGCACAGACACAGTGAGAGAGGGAGAGAGAGAGCAATTAAAGCATCTGCAAGAAATTTAAACATGAATTTGAATGCTTTAACGAATAAATATTTTGACATATATATGCACTTATACATATTTGCACAAATTTATAGAAAAACACTAACACACACATACATATATATCGATGCAAATATAAACATACACCAACACTTGTAGAGGAGAATAAAACCTAAGAGGACTTCTCTTATATTATTCTTGTGCATATTAAATGACAAACATACGTATACAAACACTTAAACATACTCTCAAAAGTATATCATTGAGAGTAAGATTATAAAGAAAGTGAACACATGCAACCTCACACTCATACCCTCAAACACACTCCCATGATTATTTTTGTATTGAACAGCATTGAGAGAAAATCAACTACGAACACATTGTTAACCACAACGTTCATTCGTTCGTTCGTTCGTACTTTGCATAATCCTATTGATTTTATTTGTTTGTTTGTTTGATTGTTTGATTGTTTGCTTGTCGGTTTGGTTGTTTACTTTTTAAATGCTTGATTTATTGGCGTTTGTGTTTGTATTTGGTTTTCTAAGCATACATACATGTGTATGTGCTGTTCGATTATAGAAAATGAATTTTAACTAGAAAATCAAACAATCCCCATGCCACCACACGAATCACTTGCCGTTGGCATCTTTTAAAATCGTTGCTCGCAAAAAATCTTAATCATATTAGAGCCTGAAAATCTCCATTAAATTGCTGCAAATTTTATCCCCAAAAGCAAATGTCTACGCCTGATTTTAAGGAACACAAGCAAACTTACACACAGACACATACACATTGAAAATAAATTAAATTCGTATGTGTGTTCGGAGAGTGTGGATTTGCGTGGAGGAATTATTTTTATCAGCAAAATTGTCAAACCATAGGAAAAATTAATTAATAAAACGGCAGCTGTTAACAGCATCAAACGAAAGGAAAGGCTTTTTGGTCTGAAAGAAAAGAAAAAAATCAAATTAATGATGAAGACATTTAGCAGGGTCTTGTAGGTAAATTTAATTGCAATTTTTTAAAACCCGTATTAATGTTCTTGCAATTTTAATTTATTTGATGAAAAGTCTTAGAAGTTCATTCTATACTTACCCAAACAAATGAAGTTTTTAGCAGGATAACAAAAATAATTGGAATTTTACGGAACTTAAACTGCTTCTAGCAATTGAAAAACACCCTAATATTATTGGGTGTAAGCAATCTAATCGCTTTTTTTATGAAAAACGAATTCTTAATTCAAAAATTATTTTTTCTGCCGCCAGACCAAAATTTAAAAAAAAAATATTTTTTCATTATCATTTCCATTACCGTACGTAAACACGGGGAGCATACATACATACATACATAATTGGTCATTACAACATAGCTCCGAATGGCTGGCTATGTTCTTGGATAATTTTATTGTATGTATGCTGTTCACGCTCTCGCCGTATTCTAGTAGATAGTGTTTTGGCTTATTAGACGTGAAGTTACGGCTCGAACCCCAAGTCAGACATATCGAACAAAACGAAATTTAAAAAAAAATTTCTTCGGCGACTTTTACTCAGCAGATTACTGCTAAAAACTCCGATAATAAAATAAAATTGCCATGAAAAAGTTTCTCAAAAATCTGTAGTTTCGGAGATGACTTTAAACTGTAGGTCCCATCACTCATGTATAAAATTAACACACACAACATAAGTGGTATGAGAAACTAAGTGGTAATCCTAACTAAAGAGTTGTAATGACCAATTATGTATGTATGTACGCTAAGTACAGTTTCAATGGTCGGTTCGCAGCCAAACACCTTTTCTAATACCCGACCTTTGCCGCACTCAAAAGATACATGTTCCACTGTGTCGAGTTCAACCGAGCTGTATGGAGAACTGTGATCATCTGCTCCCCTAAATCGATGCTGGTATTACTGGAAGCACCCATGACCGGACAGTGATGCTGTGAAATAATACTTCACTTTGCAGTGAGGTCTTGTAATCCTCATTTGACACAGGTTAGAACAATGTAAGTCCATAAACCATTGCAATACATCCCCTACCTTTTCTGATATTTTAAAATGTCTCGTATGGATATCTATGCAGGATAGTGCAGCAATAATCGCTTCGGATACTGTCCTTTATGTGCAGGAGTCTCTTAATGTAGACCATCTAAGCTGATACTGATTATGAGAGCTTGCATCCGTACTGTTAATGTCTGGACACAGGGGATATAGAAATTAAAAACATTGCTATTGCACTAGAAGTTGCTGTAGTCTAGTGTGTTGGCTTATTAACCGCGAGCCCGTGGTTCAAATCCCAGCTTAGACATCTCGAACAAAAAGAAACGAGTGTAAACAAAATTGTCATGAAAAGTTTCTCTAAAAAGTCTATCGTTCGACTTTAAAAAGCAGTTTCTGCTAATTATGAATAAAATTAACACACATTGCATGGGTGTTGTGAGAAGCTAGGTCGCAATCCTGACTAAAGGGTTGTAGTGACCAATTATGTATGTGTGTACACTCTCTCTGGAGATCTAAAGGTCCACTTTACTATCAGTTTTTCCTACTCGATATATTCTGATACTGATTACGTATAGCGGCAATCTTTACTGACACCCTTTCAGCGTGAATAGTAATACACAGTAAACGAATACAATCTAAGAACCAACTTTTTCGAAAAAATTTCGTGTCCGACGAGAAATATTTGCTTGAAATGCTCTGGTAAGTGTAGACGATTATAATAATAGGATCGAAAGGTATTGTGTTCAGGTATTGGGTACCCAATAGGGATGTTCAGATGAATTATGCCCAAGATTTTCACATGCCTAGCTGAGGTTGTACTCAAGTCTTGTTCGAAAATGTCTACAAGTTAACTTGGAGATCTTATACGACATTGTGATACGGTTGATAGCTTCCCAGACTATCCGTATTGTGGGTAGCAGAGGTCAGCAATGAGTATTCAAAACGAAAGTAAAAGTAGATTCGAATCATACTTATAATTTCTGATGCGTATACGCATTCATACTTATTTCAATGTCATACTCATACTACTCATACCCAAAGTTTGAAATACTCATGGTACTCATACTTAACACTACGTATGATGTTATTGATTTCGACTCTTCATGACTCATCGTATACACGAATCACAAAATAAGTATGATTCGCGTACGAACGCTACAATACTCACTAGAATGTTGTGTTTGCTCTGCTTGCTGTCTTTATCTTTTTTGTTTATGTGTCTTTCTTCTTTCTTTGTAAATGCAACAACAACTAAGACTGTAAATTTTGATGAATGACTCGAATCACTCGAATCATTTATGAGCATTATAAGAGTATTTTTCTAAATTTATGAATCTGAATGAGTAGGCGTATGAATCAAACATATTTCGAATGTTATGAGTTTGATGTCAACGTTGTACTCATACTCATTGCAACCTGTACTTATAAATCAATGTTGTAGCGAGTACGAATGAATCAGAGTAGTTGGATTTCAATACTGTTGACTCACTCATACTCAAAATTTCATGAGTACTTATGAGCAGGGAAAAAGCAATTTATTGCTGATCTCTGGTGGGTAGGCATGATCTACAATTTAATATCGATTATACTCAAAAGAGATTTGGATTTATAGTATACGCCTAATAAACCAATGTATTCCCACTAGATCACGTCCACCACATGCTGTAAATTATTTACTGTAAAATTATTTGTATCTTTGGCTTCGTACTACTCCCACTTTGTACTTGGACCATTGCCCATTAACAAATAATTACAACTTATTTCATATCCTTTCTATATAAAAAATTTTCAAAATATATTTTCCTTCAAAGTATGTCATACATTACAACCGTACTGCATAGCATTTCTTGAAAGACTTTGAGAATATTTAACAATTTGCTTTACGTTCGTAATGCAATGCAACATCGTTTACCTTTAAGCCAAATTTCTACAAATATTTGCTGACACATGAATACTTATGTATTTACAAATACAAATGCAATATATTTGGCCTTAATTATTGAATGTTTATTGAACTTCTGATTTTCGTACAGCTCTTATCCTTTTAATTCATTTAAATCTCTGTCTTAGCAGCACTCATATATATCGGAAGGTTTACATATGCAATATGCATGCATGTATGTACACAGATTTAATGCCCATAAATATGTTTGATACTTCGTTCGATTTATAAACATGCAAATATCATATCGTATCGTAACGTAACATAACATAACGTAACGTAACATAACGTAACGTATCGTATTGTATGTAATATTTTATGCAAATTATTGCTTTTGTTTTTCTACTCTCATTTCTCTGCTTTTTTTTGGTATAAAACTATACTGAGTGCATTGCATAATCAATGCCATCATAGTATGCATACATGTATGTATGTATGTATGTATGTGAGTAGGTATAGCAGGAGCATGTTTGTGTTTAGTTAACAAAGTTAACGATACTGATGGCACTGATTCTAAAACAACCTGTATTGCGAAATATGAATCTATTTACAGATGCATATACATACACACGTGAGTATGTATGTACAGAACGAACAAAGTTTATAGAAATAAGCAAGTAAGTGGCCTTAATTCAATATTCAATTGCCACTAAAGAAATATAGTGCTTTAGAGTTGCCAGATCAAAATACATATATTCCTATATTCTTTTAGGGAAAAGAGTTGTATAAATCACAGAAGGCGAACCTTGATATGTTCTGAGAATATGGCAAAATGGCAAGAGAGTCTATTTTCTGGCCGCGTATGAGTCAGGATATTTTTAATTATATTAAAAATTTGCTGCATGTCAAGTATTTCAAAGAAGCAACACGAAACTTACAATTGAACAAAAAGAAATTCCCAGCCATGGGTTTGATATTGGTGCTGCAGATTTATTTCATTTCAATAATCAAGATTATATAGTATTCATTGACAGTTACACTGGGTATTTAAAATTTAGTAAACTCGCTGATACAACAACCAAACAGGTAATATTTTACCTCAAAGAAATTTTTTCCACATTTGGTCCGCCACTTACGCTAGAAACTGATAATGGGCCGCAATTTGCTAGTTCGGAGTTTAAATTGTTTTCCTATGCATGGAAGTTCAATCATCGTACAAACTCACCATATCATCCTAGCGGCAATGGATTAGCAGAAAAAGCGGTACAAATAGCAAAAAAATATTTTAAAAAATTCATCTTACGACAACAGCGATTATCACTTAGGCCTGTTGAATTATATGAACACACCAAGAGGAAATTTGGGCTCACCATCGCAGCGACTCTTTGAGCATAATATTCGTGGGTTAATACGAACAACAAAAGGAAAATTAGCGCAATCAGATTACCTCAAAATTTGCAAAAATCTAAAAGCAGAGAGAGAGCAACAAAAGCTTTATGCAGATCGTGGAGCCAAAGAGAATCCCCCTCAGTTCAACGAAGGTGACGCAGTAGTTTATCGTACAAATAACCAGAGCCTTTGGAATCCAGCCATAGTATCCTCGGTCATATATCATAGAAGATGACAACGGCAATCAATATCGCAGCAACTCCACGCATATACGTCCAACTCAGGCTAAAATTACAACACCTTCAAATCAAGTCGCTGAAGATAATCAACTTGATACTACAAAACAGCCAGAAGATCACGCGACTACATCAGCTACAGACACAACCATTAATTCTCAAATTTTAAGAAAATCTTCAAGAGTTAAATCACAACCACAGCGTTTACAATACTCTTAATTTAGCCTCGGAAAAGATGAATGAGAATATAACGGCTGTGCTTAGTACAATTTAGCACAGTACATTTTATTACAGCGGTTTAGGAAAAATACTATTGTTAACAACCCGGTCTTGTTACTTTTGTAATATATATATATATATACCACTATTCATGTTTAGAAGCCATTTTGTAATAGAAAGATAATATTAATCTTCAATAAATACACTTCGTTTGAAATCTAATAATAAACTGAGTTTCTTATTTACATGTTCTACACTACACTACTTAAGATATCATCTCAATGGGTCACTGTGAAAGTAGGATTAAATCGCAGATCACTTACTTATTTACTCTATTGGTCGTTACAATCCTTTAGCCTGGACTACAACCCAGCTTCTCACACCACTTATGTTGTGTGTGTTAGTTTCATACATGAGTGGCGTGACCTACAGTTTAAAGTCGACTCTGCAAGACAGATTTTTGTAGAAACTTTTCGTGGCAATTTTATTTACACTCGTTTCATTTCCCTCGAGATGTCTTAGCTGGAGTTTGAACCACGGGCTCGTGATTAATAAGACAACAAACTGAACTGCCGCGAGTTTTAGTACGACAGCTTGATTTTATTTTCTATATACCTTAATCCAGACATTCATAACACATCTCAAGCTCTCTTAGGTATATCAGTATAAACGCTCTACATTAAATACATACATACATACATAATTGGTCATTACAACCCTTCAGTCAGGATTACGACCTAGTTTCTCACACCACTTATGTTGTGTGTGTTAATTTTTATACATGCGAGGCGGGACCTACAGTTTAAAGTCGACTCCGAGCGACAGATTTTTGACAAATTTATTCATGGCAATTTTATTTACTCTCAGAGTTTTTGCCGGAAATCTGCTGAGAGGAAGTCGCCGAAGGAATACTTTTTGTATTTGGTTTTGATGTCTGACCTGGGGCTCGAACCCTGGCTTTACGTCTAATAAGCCAACACACTACCTACTAGAATACGGCGACTTCAATGTCTCCTCTACATTAAATGCCTCCTACAAATGCAGGACAGTGTTCGAAGAGACAATTGCTGTACTATCCTGCATAGATATAAAATAGCAGAAAAGGTAGGAGACTTATCGCAAGGGTGTTTATGGACTTATGTTTTTCTAACCTGTATCAAATGAGGATAGTAAGACCTCACTGTGAAGTGAATTATTGCTTCAGACCATCACTGTCCGGTCATGGATGCTTTCGAAAATACCAGCACCGAATTAAGCTAGCAGATGGTCGTAGTCCATCATACAGCTCGGGTAAACCCAAAACAGTGGAACACGTAATTTTTGAGTGTGGCAAACGTCGAGCACTAGGCCATGCTTTTGACTACAAACCAACTATTTAAATACATACATAATTACAATGCTTCAGTCAGTATTACGACCTAGCTTCTTACACCATTTACGTTGTTGAACTGCGGCCTCACGTCTAATAAGCCAACACACTACCTACTACACTAAGGCGACTTTAAGTGTACTTAACGCAATGTGTAAATCGAGTAACAAGTGCAATGCCAGCCAACTGTTTGAAAGAAGGATTTCACTTAAATTGGGCATACGCGGGAAGGAATGCAAAGCAGGCGTTTCAGAAAGTCTTGTAGTACCAGTAATAAAAACAATTTCTTGTTAAATGGCAACCCTTCAACTCAATTAAGGCTGCTCTTAAACTTATAAAAACAAGAATAACAACAACAAATACGAATTCGAATACTAATAAAAATAAAAATAATAATGATGACTACATTGCCAAGAATAAGCATGACTTTGACGACAAGTGCAGTCAATATCGTATCGCAATTGTTATTAATGAATCGTACATACCACAACCCGTCAACCCACTTATTACCAGCAGCACTTTCCTTTTAGAATAGCCAGGCAGGAAATATTAAAATCTTTCTGCTTCAGTTGAGGCAAGTCTTGTAATATTAAATCAATAAATATACGAAACGAAACGTAGAAAATGAATGAATACGGAATGCAAGAGTACACAACGTATCACAATTATTACATGGTCTTGTTGTAATGTCAAGTAATGTATTGTAAATCACGACGAAAGGACACACACAATAATTAAGTTTAGACTGGCATGACAATGCAAGCAAAAAACTTTTACAAGGTAACCTTAAAAGGTAGGTAATCAATTAAATTTTCCTTTCTCTCTCCGATATTTTTGTTGTTGATGGAGATTCATTTTACTCCTACTTACGTACGTACATATGGCAACAAATAAGCACGAGACCAGGTACACTTATTTGTGTTATATTTACATGAAATTTTCAAAGTATTATTTTTATTTCTAATTAAATCCAATGTTGTTTTAATATTCATAAAATCTTATTAAAATTAGTTTCAATATTTTATTCAAATCATGTGTTAAAACAGCAGCAAATAGAGCATCACTTCATAATGACCTGAGCTGTTTTAGTTCTTGTAATTTGCTCAGTAAATTTTAAATGAAAAAGTGTTATGAAACTGTGATAATAGAATAGAAATTCAGAAAAGAAATAGAAGAAAAATAAATTAAAAATTCTAAAGACAATATGTATGATCCATCGGGGTGTCCTTTAACTTGGTAAATAATTTTAAGTTCTTGACAGTTATACTTTAGTGCGTAGTATGTTTGCTCTGGCTCTGGTTTCACAGTGACAATGATTTCGGAAATTGTCTTCAATATTATGCATGGGAAGTCAAAGAGGACTTCATGCAAATTGGTCAGTACAACCTTTCAGTCAGGATAACGACCCAGCTTCTCACACCACACTTACAGAATGATATATGCCGAGTAGTGTTTTTCACGGGAATTCCCGGAACGGGAGTACCCGGGAATTCCGCAAAATTTTCAATCCCGAAATCACGGGAAATTTGTTCGGGAATTCCCGGGAATTATTATGAAGACATGAGCCAAATAGTGTCCAAATTAGCAGCAGTTGATGGTTTTTCCATAAGATCCATAACGAGAAGTACGTTCTTAAGAGAATCGATATTGCTTAAAGGGTTTCACCGTCCAAGAACTGAACGTGATGTCCCACAATTAATAATAAGTAGATTTGGTGAAGTTAAAAATGAAATTATACAACATATTGAATCACAGTTAAGAAATAAATCTATATTTCCCTTGTTATGGATGAATAGGCAAGTATAAAAAATAGAAGATACCTGAATATATGTTTGCATGGACAGGAAAGAACCTTACATAACCTAGGAATGGTATATATTCCCGGAAAAAGTGTAGCTTTGGAAATCCGCGATCTTATGGAAACTCGATTAAAGGAATACAACATCGCCTTTGAAAACCACATAGTCGCAACAACAACCGACGGACCAAATGTTATGAAAAAATTTGTCAGACAAAGCCCAGTTGATGGTGTATTTTGCCTTAACCACGCATTGCATTTAGCAGTTGTTGATGTTCTGTATAAAAAACTGAAGTGGAACCATTATCCGATTGTGGAATTGAGCGACAGTAATGAATTTGAAGATGAATTGGAAGACGACTCTGAAGATTATCTTTTTGTAATCAATACTAATTACAAATTGGTATTAGAACAAACTCGTCGTGTTATTAAATTGTTTAGAAAGAGTCCAGCAAAAAATTGTGTGTTACAAAAATATGTATTGGCCGAATATAATAAGGAAATCTGCCTTGTATTGGATATAGTAACCAGATGGAATTTTACTTTTAAAAAATTCAATAAAGAAAAGCCTCATTGATTTGGAAATGGGTGATCTATGGATAGAATCCATAATTTGCAGAACCTTTTGGACGTTTTAAAGCCAATAAGATTAGCTGTGGAAGCTTTATGTCGGCGAGAAGTTAATATTATAACAGCTGATGTGATAGTGAATACTTTTTGCTAACAAATTTCTTCAATTAATACTTCACTAGGAAAGACAATGTTTGAATCTCTTCTATGACCAACTACTTGAAAGAAGCTGAAATTTTTAATAAATTTAATAAATTTTTTCCGAATGCTTCAAAATTCTCAATTATTTTATATGCAGAACAAATTTATAACCGTCTTTTTACTGAAAAAAGTATAGAATTAGAAGAAATAGAAGGCAACGATAATGATATTTTAGAAGATAAAAATTTTGAGGACATTTTAAACGATGCAATAAATAACATTAGTGAAATATCTACATCAAACACTAATGTACCTGCCGGTTCGATAAAAAAAAATATCTAAAATTTTCTGGAGAATCTGGTAAGCAAACGGAAAACATAAAAAATCTTTTAGAGGTCTTGTTAACTATTAAGCCAACATCTGTTGAAAGCGAGAGAGTTTTCTCTCTCGCGGTTCAATATGTTAATAAATTTAGAAACCGACTTTCAGATGAATCAATAAACGCATTGGCGGTTTTAAAAACTCATTTTAAAAGTATTAAATAAATATGTTAATAAATATATAGCTTTTTTATGTTTTATGTATTTGTTTTTAACTAGTTTTTAAAATACATTGAATTACTTATTTTTTAAAAAAAAACTGTACCTTTTATATGTTTCTATTGTTATTTTGTTTTATGTTTTTGATCTCATTAATATGAATTTAAAATAAAAATACATACTTAACAAAGTAAATATATGATTTTATGTTCTAGGCGGGAATTTCAGGGATCCCGGAAAATTTCAAAATCAATCCCGGTTTCCCGGGAAATGAATAAGTCCGGGAAATGAAAAACACTAATGCCCATGGTGAAACTCGAAGGTATTTTCCCAGCGGATCTCTATGCCATCGAGAAGTGTGTTCAATTCAACTTGGATAGAATAAACAAAGGACGGAGCATAGCAATACTAACAGGTAGTCTGAGCTCTAGGATTCTATCAGATTAAATGGAAAATAGTATGATCAGAATATAATTGGTTTCAATTCTGCTGTAGACCCTGTTATTGGTTTCAATAAAAGCCAGCGATGGTATAATTTTTGCGTAGTTATCGGAAGCAACAGATTAAATTAAATAGAACATCGTGACTTGTTATCAGTACCTAAGATCGGATGGATTATTTGAACTCTTCCCTCATCCTACTATTTCTCATTTTTTTTATAAGAATCTTTTTAAAAATTTTCATTTTCTTTACGAAAATCTTTCGAATAAAACACACTTTTAAACTCTTACAATTCAATTTCAACTTTTAGCTGCTAGTTAAGCTTATTAGATCGAGAGAAGGAGAAGAAAAACATTTTTACGATTGCAAACAATTGAAATTTTTCGTACTTAAGAAAATGACCAGAACAACTTCTGTTTTTAAAATATAAAAAAATGGAGAAAAACCAAATTAAATATAATATCACAGAAAGAAAAGATAGAATAAACTGCCAAAAATATAAATTCCTTTGAATTATTTAAAAGCTGAGTCCAAAAATTGGATTGTCTTTCTTTTAAGTTGTTTTTTTTTTACTTTTTATTTTTCCTTTAAACTGTGATGAATTGGCACTTTGCCAATACAATGCTTGTTTTTCTGCATTCACTCTCTCTCTCTCTCTCCACAATTGTTTCATTTCTTGTGATAACATCAAAATCTTCTCTTTAAATAAATCAAAGATGCGAATAACTACAATACACGCTTGCACACACACACAAACACACACAATACAAACAAACACATGCAAGCAAGTAATAAAAAGGATATGAATGGTGGTTAAAGAAAAAAATCGTAGCAAAAAAACAGGAATTAAACCATAAACAACATTCAGTCAACCAGCCAGTGTCTCTGTTCTTTAACAAAAATACACTTAAACAGACAGGCAGTAGGAAAAAGAAGTTGGCTTTCGAGATGGCTTTTAACTTATTTTTGCTTCTTCATGGTGTTGTCATTGTTGTTGTTGTTGTTGTTGTTGTTGTTGTTGTTGTTACTTCAATAAACCACGAAAATAGTTAATGCCAGTCAATATAGAACAACTGTGAACCCCGTCAGCTTTTCTTTCCGTTTCCAGGCATTTTTTCTTTTATTTTTCTTTTATTGTTGCGTTATTGTCGTTGTTGCAGCCGTTTTTATACTTTTTCATTTTAGACAAACACCAACCAACAGCCACACACAGACAGATGCATACATACAAACAAATCCAACCAAACAGGATGTGATGTGTTTTTTTCTTTTTTTCTCCATTTTGCCTTTTGTTTTTATTGTTATTGTCATTTTTCAGCAGAAATCTCATCTTGGCGGAAATACACAGCTGCTGCAGATTTATTTTCTGTTGGCGTCATATTAGTTTGTATGGCGGCGATAGTGTAAAACAAAATCAACCAAAAAAAAACATACATCCACTCAGACACCGACAATATCGTCGATTAGCAGCTAATGTTTGCTAAATAGTAGCATGTAAAGGAATTCATGCAAATGCATTGCTTACTGGCCTCTTAAAATGTAAATGCAGTGGACAATTTCGAATAAATTGCCGGCATTCTTTATCATGGAGGGTCATTCAATTCAGACCAAAAATTTTTTTTGTTATCGTCGACATTTGGTGCTCGCTATTGATAGTGATGACCTAGCCAAAGTCGTTCTCAAAATAATATGGGCCGATGACACCACTTGGGCAAAATTCATAACAAACAGTGACATTTTTTAGGATGCATTGAACGCTCCTGAGCATCATGTGAATTGGTGTCTTCTAATTTTGTTTGTTGGCGTGCCTATTCAGCTCAAGATGAATTTTCGATGACAACTAGGGTGAGTTTCCAACTACTCCAGACTGCAATCAGCGAACACACGTCGTTGTCTAGAATCGCATATTTTCATTTCCTATTGTTTAGAGTCGGGCGTAAGTCATACATACATACATATTTACATAATTGTTCATTACAACCCTTCAGTCAGGATTACGACCCTGATATTGTGTGCATTAATTTCATACATAAGTGGCGGGACTTACAGTTTAAAGTCGATTCCGAACGACAGATTTTTGAGAAACTTTTTATGGCGATTTTATTTTACTCTCAGAGTTTTTGCCAGAAATTTGCTGAAAGGAAGTCGCCGAAGAAATATTTTTTCATATTTCGTTTTGATGTTTGACCTGTGGGCATAGCTGCCAGATTTGACGATTTATCGTCATTTTGACGATTTTGAGCTCCAAAAATAGCATATTGACGATATGACGATTTATGCCCTTGTTTTGACGATTTTTGGAAATTAAAAATTTACGGATGTGCTCGAAAGGCGAGCGTTACGTAGGAATATATGATTTTTGGGAACAAGTCCCCTTATTTTGTTCAAGCAAAATCCTTTTGTAGTAGCGACAGAACAGTGAAACACAAACCACATTGCAAAGATGCTCCAATGATTTAATGAAGTTGGATACACTACCGTCTTTAAGAGCTACTAGGGCCTCTCCTGTATACGGTCGAGAAATCTCAAAATAGACGTTGAGGCACCGACCCTTACATGAGAGTTGTATTCCATTCTCGGTCGGTTATAAATGGTGTAAACAGTAACATCAGATGATAAGCTCTTAAGGAGGAACTGAAAAATGTGTCAGTTGAAGCCAACATTACACTGAATTTTCATGCTCAGAATGTCAAGAGCTTCTGACTCCTTAATATTTACACCACCCATAGATTAAGGTGATGCAATATGTGATACAATTATGTGTCAATAAACAACACTGGGATAGATTGTTTAATACTTAAACAATTTTTTCCTGAATATGATATAAAATGTCTCCATTTTTGGAAAAAAAATTAATAAATGAAGATGAGGGGCGCTAGCTTTTAATTTCTAACAATTTTTTTTTAAATATTTTATTTTTGAACTGTACATACATTGACTTTATATGTTTTACTACAATAGCAATAATTTTGGTTTTTAAAAACTTTTAATTTATTTTTTTTTTCTGGCGGCTTTTTGCCGAATTCAATAAACATCTTTGACGATTTTGACGATTTTTTCTTAAACATTTGACGATTTGGTGCCCCATTCATCTGGCAGCTGTGCCTGTGGGTTGAACCATGACCTTACGTCTAATAAGTCAACACACTACACCTAGTCTACGGCGACTTCGGGCCTAAGTCACAACACAAAATTCGAACACAGAGTGCTTGTCAGCAACACCAAATCGACCGGCATGAATTCTTCTGCAGCGATAATGCTTCCGTGTAGATCTTAAATTTTGTTGACGTAAGGTTGTTGGTCAAACTTAATTTTGTCCCTCACATCGTCCTCTCAGTAGAACGATTATGGCAATCGTAAAATAAATACGGCACCCATTTTGTATTTTAAATTCTAGATCCGTCCGTTATGTTTTAGAAGCGCAGGCTAAATAAGTGACAACTAATATGACAGATGCAGCTTCAACAATATGACCGTTATCAACTGTCAAAGTGCGGAAATATCTGTTGGGAGAATTGTTAACAGCAGATCAAAAACCACTTCAAATTTAACCGTAGATCGATCTTTGTATCAAAAATGATACATTTCAATTTTTAAGGCTACATAACTTTAATTCAGAAAAAGCTGATATTTTTATAATTCGTTAGTATTGTTATGGCCATTATTTTAAACCAAATAAAAAAAGAAAATTTCAAACAGGCGTTACAAAATTCTAAAACTTCATAATTCTGGCTTATGTATCATTTTTGATACATACGACTTTCCGAGCGATTTTTTGTTTCCTGTAGATAAATAGTTTTTTTTAAATTTCAAAGATTTTGTGAAGCTTTATCGTAAATAGTATACTATTTATGGTTTTTGAGAAAGAATTGAAAGTTAAGTGTGGGACGAAAGTGAAAAGATTGAATATTCTATGCTTTATATGTGCTTGATATTGATTGAAGTAGTCATAGTATAGTATGTGGCGTGTTAGCTTAGTCAGAACAAAGTTCAAACCTCAGGTCAGATATTTCCAATTTATAACGAAAGGTTGTAATGACCGATTATATTATTGGCAGCAACAAACTACTTGGAACAGAACAAACTGCCTTTAGTAATTTGGAATGAAAAAATATTACCAATTTTCACGCAGATTGCTAGCAGCTTTTTCTTGAAATCTTGTAGAGTTACCGCTCTTCTCATATTTATCTCACTTGACAGGCAAACATTAGAAAAATGTGTTTATTACAGATAATAATATTTCGGTCAACTACGTACGTATGAGATAACAGAATCATTCGCTTTGATAATGATATATTTACACCTATTACGCCTTTTCGAAAAATGAGATGAAATTCTTAGAGCCTTTAATAATCATGCTTAAAGCCTTTTTTTTGAAATTCGAATGAAAGGGATTTTTTTTTTTTTTTCTAAAAAAAAAACATATTTATCTTAATTTTTTGTTAGACAATTCAAACCATTTTCATAGAAATTTTATCACACAACTTGTAGTTTTATGTAAGAAATAATACTGTGTAAATAGTTTGGTATTAGCTATCATACTTTCAGAGTGGCTTATATATCCTTTTTTAAGATTTTTAAAAATTTAATTTTTTGTTCGCCTAAAAGGTAAGAAAATTAACGAAAATATATTTAAATAATGATGCTTATATTTTTATGTTCCTTTTTCATCTCAAATTAAAGTTTTTTAGCAACAGAATTCAAAAACTTTTTAGGTTTATTGTGGAAAATGCAAATTACCTCCAGTGATTTTAATTGAAATTTGATACTTAGTGATAAAAATACTTACAGTGATTGTTAGGGAAATTAATTTAAGGATATTTATATAAATCAAGAGATCATAAAGAGATTTACTGAGTAATACTTGGTATTGATTTATGTTTTCTTTTACTTTGTTTTATTATCTTTTCAACTCATATTTAATTTTGTTGCTGTAGATTAGTAGCTAATTGAATTTTATGGTCGTTATAAATTTCGTGGTCCACCGAAGTCAAATTGGCAGTTTTAGATTCAAGTAAATGCTACGTACGTAGCAACTATTTATAAAGAGAAAATTGTTATTGACTTAATCGAAACTTTATACCTCACTTGACGTTTACAACAAATATTTTTAACGAATCACAAGAATGGTTTGTACCATCAGGTTTCAGCCAGCCTTCAACTGAGAGTGTTACCGATGCGGGTGGCAATAAACTGTCCTATCTAAACAATTGGAAACTTATAAATTGCCACAAAACAGGGTGATAGACGTCAAATTATTACCATTTAGAAAGAAATAAAACCAAGCTGATATGAAGTGCTCGATTTTTATGTAAAAAACCATGCCAATATACATCATGTCAAAAATTTTGGCGCAAATTTCATAAAAGTGATAATAAAATGTAATAATATAAAATTATTGTATTAAAATGAATTAAAATATTAAATTTTTTTAATTAAATCTATCAATATCGTGACAATTCCATGTACTACAAGTATGTATCAAAAGTGATACATAAGCTAGAATTATGAAGTTTTTTTAAGGCTCGATCTGCGGTTAAACGGCATTTTAGTGGACCGTAATACCGAACAAAGATCGCTGAATGACAGCAGATGTGATACTAATTTGCAACGAAGTTGTGAAAAGAAAATGAAGGTGGTTTTAGGAAAGCTTCAGAACGGATGACGGCAATTGATTGAAACTCCCAGAATAGGAGAAGAAGAGATAATCCTTTCTACTACTATCAGGAGAATGCTGTTTATCGTGTGAAAAGTTAATATAAACATGGCCAAATCCCCTTTGGCTTTACAATGTGAGAAGATTCCAGAAAAATTCATTCCAAGTTGTGGCGACATACTAAAAGACTGTTTACCAGCCACTGGTAATTCTCGAAAAGACTCAGACATGACTTAGATCTCCTTATATTGCTATTACTCAACGAATGTTTTGATTGCCCCACTTCACAGAAAGGTTCTGGTCCAGCAATGGTGTTGGAATTTCGCTTCCGACCTTATCTACCTTGTCATTGCTGCTGCATGCTTCATGGCTCCTAATTTTTCATAATACTACCTAGAGAATACTATTTGTAGTCTGTTAAGCATATACGAGCATGGCCAAATACCGATTTGGCTTTACTGCAGGAAAAGATTCCAGAAAAATCCATTCCAAGTCGCAGCAACGTAACGTCAACTGGCCACCAAGATTAAAAGAAAGGCATCAAGTGTTATAATGCTTGTAGTGAGAAAATAGTGGCCAAAACACTACAATTTCTCGGTCAATAAATAATGAATTCAAATGGTTTCACTTGTCATAACTGCAAAATATAAACGATGTAAAATTTTCTATTTACTTTGCTGCTGCTGTTGATGTTTAAATATATTTATGTTGCATACAAACATGCATACATATATACATAATCTTACATATTGTTATATGCTTGTGGTACTTAAAACCATTTCATTTAACGTTTTGGATAAATGCCAGGCATCAGGAACACAGATAGACACAGCCAGACAAACAACGGTATTGTCTCCAACCATAGACATGTTACACCGAAGGCAGTCAGGCAGGCTTATTATAGACATTCGCACTCACACATGCACTCACTTTAAACAATTGTGTAATAGTGTGTGTGATGTATTTTTTCCCTGTTTTTTCTTCCGTTTTATTTTTCATTTTGATTGTGTAACAAATGTTTATAGACACGTAGTAGTGTAATGTGTTGTACTATAATCAGTGCGGTTGATATATTAACTCGGGGGATATACTTCAAGTGTCATGACAATAAAAGGCGTCGAGATAATGGAACGAAACTAAACCAAAATCAAAAAAAAAACGAATGAAACGAAATGGAATGAAATAATAAAAGAAAATACAAAGTGCCACAAGAGAGAGAGAGAGAGTGAAAAATGAAACTTAATTTTTGTTTTTTACTTTAAAGTGTATACACGTGAGAGTGTGTGCGTGTGTTAATGGTTATTGAGAACTCCCATTTAAGCTGTGTTGTAGTCGTAGACAAGATGCCAAAGATGAAAACAACACTCGTAACACAATGTAAGACAAAGGCTAAGACAGACTGAAATAAGACGGAGAAAAAATCTCTCAAAACTCTAAAGTATCAAAAGGCATTAAATACAACAACAACAACATGCAACAAGATCCTGTACTCAACTATAATGACACTTAAAGGCCCAAACAGGAGTTAAAGCAACGAAGTGCTACAAGGAGTGGTGGTGCACAAAAGTATAAAATCGAAATCATCACCCCCACCCCGACACAACTCTTAGTTACCCATGTATAAATGTGTAAGTGTAAGTGCACGAGTAAGGTGAAGGATGAAGGGTAAAGTGTAAGCGTATGTGTCATACTTATATTAAGAATATTATTCCCAATACACACACACACCTACACATACATTTTAGCTGGTTGCCAATAGGTTTCTTGTTGAATATAAATTATTAATGCATCTTGATTGTGCTGCATAACAATATAATGAAAGCTACCATTTATGCTCAGGCATAGGCTATAATTAAAATAATCGAATTTCTTAATGACAATCGCTTTTGTTTGAGGCACCCAAAATTAATTAAATCTTGTACTTGTACTTGTATTTGTATTTGTATGTGTAGTACAATGCAGTAAAACTCATAAGAATTTGAAAAAATATTACAAAAAATACCAAAAAAAAATTATTTCTGGAATGTTCAAGTGTTATAATGTTGCATGGAAACCAAAAAAATAACAATGAAATGAAGAATAACAGACGCCTACAATTTCTTTTATACAAGCTGCATATAAACCTCAAGCAGCAAAGAAGTAGTCTTGTGTATTCGGCTGTTGCTTAACATCAATTGAAAGCAACTCATTTTAATTAATTTCTAGGATTCTGGACAATCGTATTTTCACAATTTGCATACATATACATAGTTTTGTTGAGTGCTCTTATAAGCAGACAACAATCTTAGAAAAGAAAGAAATCTTTAAAGTTTAATTCATTCAAAAAGTTTGTTACTAAAGTCGGTTTAATGTTTTTGCTCTTATAGTTCCTTATTTTGTTTCAAGTTTTTTATTATTTTGTCATCAGTTTCCTTGGTAAATTCCAACTTAACATATGAGTGATCTACTGTAGCTCCTCCTAGGGTGGCAAGGTTGCCATCTGCTACTGCATAGAACTATTATTATTACTATTGTCGTGCATTAGTATTGAAGTCGTCATTGTCTAGTAGGTAATGTGTTGACTTATTAGACATGAGGCCACGGTTCAAACCCCCAGATCAGACATCTCCAATAAAACGAAATATGAAACAAAATTCCTGCGTCGAATTCCTCTCAGCAGATATCTGGCAAAAACTCTGAGAGAAAAATAATATTACCATGAAAAAGTTTCTCAAAAACTTGTCGTTCGGAGGCGGCTTTAAACTATAGGTCCCCCCGCCACTTATGAATAAAATTAACACACACACTATAAGTGGTGTAAGGAGCTATGCCGTAATCCTGACTGAAGAAGGGCTGTAATGACCAATCACATATGTATATATTATCGTGCATATTGTCTCTTCCCAGCCTATTGTTTTGACAAACTTCAGTATACTGTTCTGAAAGTCAACAGCACCTGATATGCTCCGAGGAGATGTTCCTCCTGGGATGCGTAGGTTCCAAGACCGTTTTCTGATGAATAATTCTCATTATCGATAAATCAACATTTTGGGTACATATTTCAATACGATTCCCATTCAGTACAAGTGCAGTTTAAGTTTCCAGTGCCCTATCAAAAAGCGTATACCAACCTCTGGTTATTCACGAATATACTCAGGTATGACATTGATCTCATGTGATTGTAATTTCTCAACAAAAGTTTTGATTGCCTCAAGCCCATTTGCTCGCTGCCTTTGCAAATATCTGTACCACTGCACAGAAAGGACTGGTCCGTCAGTACTGTATATATTCATCTCCTCTACCTTCCTCGTATATCTGCTCATTGCTGAGAGTTCGCACATGGGACCCAGTAGGCGGTAATTCTATTCTTGCCATCTAGCTGTTCCAGCTTCTCCAAACAGTCTCATACTATCTTCCATTTAACCTGATAGGAGCCTAGACTTCGGACTACCAGTTAGCAGTGCTAAGCCGCGTAGTAGTGCAAGTTGAATTGAGCACATCATAGACTTTCGCTTGGTAGATACCCGCGAGTTTCCTTATGAGCTCGGAGTATATCATTCTGGAGCAAAACTCTTCTGTTTCTATTCTAAGATCCCTTCTTAATCCATCTGTATACCATAAAATATTCATTCGTTTAAGAGAGTATACAGCTTCTAGATTATTCCATTTAGTGTTGTTACTAAGTCTGGTTGCGAAACGTTTTCCATAATCATAGAGTTTACTGGTTCTGTTCAGGGAACAGTTAAGGAGGAAACTGTCACTTATTCGATTCATAAAGTCACGAAAACCAGTAATGAATTTTATGTTACACTTCTATCATTATTCTGAGCATAATCTCCAAGACTCTAGTCTTCACTAACATGCGCAGAGAACTTAAATCCAACAGACTTCGCTCACGATGATGGGAACCGTGTGACACTGTGAAACTTTTATTCGTAGTTTCTTTCAATATCATACGCTCCTATTACATATTGAGTTTATACGACACTAGCTGTTCTTTTCTGCAAAAAAACTTGATATGTCGCACGACTTGTCGGATCGTCTAAATTCCCCTTAAAAAGCCAAAAATTTTATCAAATCAAGAAAATCTAAACTGTAGGTTAACAATAATCATGGAAAATTTATTTCTTCAACTTTCTTTAAATGAAGGCATGTCAGACGTTTCACCTGGGAGACCAGCTGTGGCCTGTTGAGAAGTTTGCGTAAATTTTCAAGGTCCGAAGAGAAAATATCAACGATAAATGCCATATTCTTTGTAGTCTTTGTATGTTTCTGTAGTCTAGCAGATTAGAACTCCAAGTTAACTTGAGTCTCGTCATAATGGCATACCCCAAGGTGTCCGAAGCACAGTGAAATACAATAAGTCTACCAATACCCCCCACACACAATGATGCAACCAAATGACATGCAAAGCACATCATACATTACATCACCATATTTGGGTATCAATTCGAATCCATGGATTTGGACATGACTTACCTATTGTTTAGGGGTCGGAGACCATCTAAACTCCTTTTATGCGTTAAGAGTGTAACGCAACACCGAGCTCGCGTAATTGGCATATATCAACACCCTCAATAATTTATTTTATGCTGTAGTCTAGTCGGTAATGTAGTAGGCTTATTAAACGTGAGGCCATGATGCAAACCCCAGGTCAAATATCTCCAACAGAACGAAAAAATATTTCTTCGCCGACTTCCTCTCAGCAGATTTCAGCCAAAAACTCTAAGAAAAAATTAAGTTGCCATGAAAAGTTTCGATGTTTGGAATCGACTTTAAACTGCAGTTCTCCTATTTATGGATAAAATTAATACACACAACATAAGCAATATGAGAAGCTAGGTCGTAAGTCTGACTGTAGGGTTGTAATCACCCATTAAGTAACTAAGTATGTCAGATGTTTTCTTAAATTACTTTCAAACTACTTGCTTGTAATTAAAAAAAAATGTTTTTTTTTCAATTAAAATATTTATTACGATGCATTTTAATTATTATTTACAACAATATCTTGTATTCCCAATGGAATTAAGAGTCATGCATGTATTATTTTGTATAAAACTTATGCCAAGAATAGCAGAAAATTAAACAACAACCTTGGGTCATAAAAGCTATCAACTTATTTAACACACGTCAAATTTTCTATCAAATGTCAGAATAATGCAAAAGGCAAACAGAATTCTGTTTATCTTTTTGACATGCAATTGATATGCACATAGAAGATGTAGTTGCAGTAAGAATTACAAGTTTTTGTAAAACAAATACAAATAAAATTCTGTTTACTTATCAAAAATGGAAAAGAAAAATAAGATTTATTTTATAAATTGCCATCACACCATACCATACCTTATAAAACCTGGCGACTTACCTTTCATTTTCTAAAAGATTTCAAAACTACTTTCCATGCAACATTAGTTTGCATTCCAATTTGAATTTCAATTTTGATTATCGCACTTTAAACATCAACATTCAAGTAAAACTCTTCAAATACTTGTGTTTGCATAATTAGAATTATAATTTTGCAACAAATTCCATCACAAACAAATAAGTGAGCGTTTAATTTGTTTTTTTTTTTATTTTCTTTTCATTTGCTTCCCTTTCCTTTCACTGGGTTTTTCTCTCTCTCTCTCTCTCTCTCTCTCTCTCTCTCTCTCTTCCTTTTTCTATGGAATGAAAACATTTACTGTGTTCCAAAAAGTTGATTTAAAGTTACGAGAGAACATTAAACACACATTCAACTGTGTTTTACGTAAATTGTGTATGCTTTTCCAGTACTTTAAAGTTATAAAACACACGTACAACAGGGATTTCGAAATGCAATGGAAACGAAATAACTTCAAAAACAACAACTAAAACTCACAGAGTTTTTTTATAAGTTGCTGTGGCTTTAGCAAAAAAATACATCAGAATACTTTTAAACGCTAATGGAAGAGTATAAAACTCTTTAGGGTTAGTAAGGTACACGGAAAATAAAATTTTTGTTTCATTTTTTACTAGAATGTTGTGCATGGCACCCTTGGAAGGGTTCTTGAAAAAATTCGGTTAAAAATTGTCTGTGAAAATGGAATGCAATACCCCTGAGAATATTAATCTCTTCAGGCGTTACTATAAAAAGATGATTATGATTAAAAGATGAAGAGAGTTCTTTAATTACTCACTTAAGTCAATGCCCAGTAACAAGTAACGTTTCTCCGATTTCAAACTGCCTTAACAAATATTTGTCCCATTCCACAGAAAGCTACTGGGTCCCGTCAGTTCTGTAGATATTCCTCTCCTCTACCTTCCTCATCTATCTGCTCATTGCTGAGAGTTCTCAAATGGGACCCAGTAAGTGGTAGTTCAATTTTTGCCATCTGGCTGTTGCAGCTTCTCCAGACAGTCCCATACCATTTTCCATTTAACCTGATAAGAGCCTAGAGCTCAGACTAGCTCATCAGGTACTATATATAGCCTGTTTAAAAGATAAAGAAAGTTATTTACTTACTCACTTACTTAAATGGCAAGTAACAAGTAACGTTTATCCGATTTCGGACTGCTTTAACATATTCTTGAAGCCTTTGCTTTTTGCGCGCCGATTTGATCCTCTAAACGCAGACAATGCCATCCTCTAGTAGAACCGAACAACATGGCCGTTTCAGTGCAGCCACTGGATGTTAGGTCAGCTTAGAGGACGTATACTTGTCAATTGAGACAAGTACAGTACCCGGAGGTCGAATTGACCTATTGTACAACGTCCTAGTTTCTCACATCACTTACAGTTTAATGTCGACTCCGAACACAGAGTCAGATTTTTGAGAAACTTTTTCATGGCAATTTTTATTTGCTCTCCGAGTTTTTGCCAGAAATCTGCTGAGAGGAAGTCGCCTAAAAAATATTTTTTGTATTTTGTTTTGATGTCTGGCCTGAGGATCGAACCCTGGCTTTACGTCTAATAAGTCAACACACTACTAGACTACGGCGACTTCACTGGATGTTAATGCGCTACACAACGTCCATGTTGCCTTCTCCAATTGGCTAGAGGATGACGTTGTCTGCAAACAAAACAAAAACTGAAAATTTTTTCTTCGGCAGTTCCCTCGCTCAGCAGTCCTCGGACAAAACTCCGATAATAAATAAAATTGCCATGAAAAACCTTCTCATAAATCAGTCATTCAGTGTCGACTTTAAACTGTAGGTCCCGCCGCACATGTATAAAATTATCACAAACAACATAAATGGTGTGAGAAACTAGGTTGTAATCCTGACTAAATGGTTGTAATAATGTATGTATATATGTATGTAATGTTTTGTTTATTAAATGCAATATTTTATACGGAGTTTACAATGTTCAATGCATTGATCTTGTTATAACAATTAAATTTTGTTTGTTTCCATTAAATTTAAATGTTTTCTCTTTAATGACGATGTTTTTCTTTCGAGTGTATTGCTGTGTTATATGTTTTGATGATTTATTATCTATTTTCTTTCTGTTTGTAATTGTATGTCTGTGTAAATGTTTTTTATTTAATTTATTATCTAAATTACCTCATTATTATAATATTTTAAATTAATTATAAATTTTAGTTTTTTTTTCATTTTCTTTTTCTGTTGGTTGGTTTCTAACTAATTTAAAACGTGTCCATGATACAATTAACAAATAATTTATAATTTTTCTAAATTTAATTTTTTTAAACATTCTTTTGCTAGGGTCAGATTTATGATGAATTTTTAATGCGTATTTGCTTATTTTTTTTTATTTTAATTAAAAAAAAAATTCTTTGTTTTTACAACCACAACAACAAGTCATTAAATTTTTTTGTACAATAAAATGTAAAATAAATATTGAAATTTAATTAGAATCTATTTAAAAAATGTTTAAAAATAAAATTTTATTTGTTACCAGCAACAATTCTTTTTTTAATTTTCATCGCATGATGACTGCTAAACACTTGTCACAGCCCAACTATCGACTTCCATAGTTACATACATAATTGGTCATTACAACCATAGCCGCCATATTTCACGATTTATTGTCATTTTGATTTTGAGCTCCAAAAATATCATTTTGACGATTTGACGATTTACATATGTCCTAATTTTCACGATTTTTAGAAATTAAAAATTTACATCATATTCTTTACTTTAATACATTAAAAGCCACTTTCAGCTTTGCATTTGCTTTGCAATTGGTACTATTGGAAATTTATGTTAGTTAGTAAAAACAAGGAGTAAAGTATTATATTTTTAAGTTACTTTCGAATACATGTGATGATTTTTCTGTATTTCATTCCTTTTTAACCCCTTAATAGCCAAAAAATTACAAATCCTAAATAACCTCGTAGTTGAGAATAATTTATCACTTGTCGTTGCAGACAATTTTTAAAAATTCGAGTATAACTTCTAATATTACCATCGGAAGAACAAAACTTATTATTTTTTTTTTGTACGACCAACATTCGGGATCTGGATGGCATTGTGTTGCGAACTATGAAAATATATATAATGGGAAGAAGGCTAGAGAGAAAAGTGTTTATATATTTTTATACCATAAGTAACAGGAAAGACCTCTGCAGAAATTGAGTTCCACATACGAATAGTCCGACTAAAAAATGTACTTTTTGCTGTAATGCAGTGTGCAATCCACTGGCCAATCGACCACATGCGGATGTCCTGGCCGAGAAAGACGAGCTGTACGTAGGAATACATATATGATTTTCGGGTCCTCTTACTTCGTTCGAGCAAAATCCTTTTGTCGAAGCGATAGAACAATGAAACACAAACCACATTGCAACAATGCTCAAATGATTCAATGGGGTTGGATACACTACCGTCATTAAAGAGCTACTACGGCCTCTCCTGATCGAGAAACCTCAAAATAGACCTTGAGTCATCGACCCATACATGAGAGTTGTATTCCAGTGTCGGTCGGTTACAAATGCTGTGAATAGTAAGATCATAAGATCTTGAGAAGGAGGATGCCCTGGTAGTCTAGAGGGCAGTGTGCTACACTATTATCGTGAGGGTCGTGGGTTCGATTCCCACCAGAGACTCTGATCTGTGACACTACACCGAGCATATGGTCAAGATACTCCGTTCGTATATAATTAGAATATAATTTGTAATTGCACTGTAATAAATAAATAAATAAATAAGGAGAAACTGAAGGAACAAAAAAATTTGTAGGTTGCAGCCAACATTACACTGAATTTTCATGCTTAGAATGTCAAGAGCATCTGACTCTCTAATATTTAATATTTAGCCATAGATTAAGATGATGCAATATTTTTGCTGCCCTTATGTGTCAATAAACAACACTGTGATAGATTGTTTAAACCTTGACCATTTTTTTCCCTGAAAATGATTAAAAATTTCTCCGCTAGCTTTAATTTTAAACAAATTTTTTTAAATGTTTTGTTTTTGAACTCAGATACGAAATTATACATACGGTTAAAAAATTTCCGAAATTTTTTAACTAATCCGTTTTCGTTGAAAAACTTTATAGTTTCCTTAAGACGGTCTTTTGCATTGGTTAAAAAAATTCTGAAATTGAACTGAATTGTGGCCCTGCACAGGCCCACAAAGGTATGCATCCGATTTACAAATTTCACAAATTTCTGAACCAAAGCAAAAGACCGTCTTAAAATCGAAGAAAGATGTCAGACAATTATTAATACATATTTAAAAAAAAACGGATTGGTTAAAAATTTCTGAAATTTGCACAGGCCCACAAAAGTTAACAAATATCAGAAATTTTTTAACCAAGACCGTCTTAAAATCGAGGAAAGTTGTCAGACAATTACAAAGATTTTCAACGAAAACGGATTAGTTAAAAAAATTTCTGAAATTTGTTATCCGTATGTATACTTTTGTGGCTATGTGTACATTGGCTTTATATGTTTTACTACATACAATAGAAATAATTTTGGTTTTTAAAAACTTTTAATTTATTTATTTATTTATTTTTTCTGACGATTTTTTGACGATTTCAATAAACGTCTTTGACGATTTTTTCTCAAATATCTGGCAGCTATGATTACAACCCTACAGTCAGGATTACGACCTAACTTCTCATACAACTTATAGTGTTTGTGTAAATTTTATTCATAAGTAACGAGGGACCTACATTTTAAAGCTGCCTCCGAACACCAAATTTTTTGAGAAACTTTTCATGGCAATTTTATTCATTCTCTGATTTTTTGCCAGAAATCTGCTGAGAAAAAATCGCCAAAAAAATATTTTTTCAAAATTTCGTTTTGATGTCTGACCTAGGGTTTGAAACGTGGCCATAGTATTGACTTATTAAACGAGAGCTTGTAGTTCAAATTTTCTCGAATCAGTCATTCATAATCGACTATAAACCGTAGTGTCCGCCACTCATGAATAAAATTTACACACACAACATCAGTGGTGTGAGAAGATATGTCATAATCCTCACTGTAATGTAATGTAATGACCAATTGCGTCTGTGTCTCTATGTTTTACTTAAAGAAAACTTTCTTTTAAAACTCATGGCCATATTGTTTAGAATGGGTAAACGAAAGTCAATTCTTATCGATGAATGTTTTACTCTCAATACGGTATGCTTACACTGTATGTGTGTTATCGCTTTATTTCCCATGGATTTCTAGTAACAACCAATACATTGAAACACTCGAACTCACTCACCCAACTGTGATGAAAGAGAGAAATTAAGTCAAATCCTTAAATGACTTGATTTATGGCATTTAAATAACAAAACATTTCCAAAAAAGAGAGAAAAAACTCTTAAATGATACTGAAATTAACTGTTTTCTCTCAGAAATATTTAACTTTAAGGAGAGAGGCATATTTTGGCTGCTGATTTTGATGATGCTGCTGCTGCTCACAAAACTTGTCGTTCATACTCATTCAGATTTTTTCAAAATTTCGTTTTGATGTCTGACCTGGGGTTTGAAACGTGGCCTTACGTTTGATAAGCCAAAACACTAGCTACTAGACTACGTCGACTTCCCTGCTTGTAAACTAAAGAAATATATGAGTCTTCCTGAAAATCAACTCCTCCTAGATTAACTATTTTATTGCGTGTCATTCTATCTTAATAATTAAAACAAAAATTAAAAAATTCTTGAAATTCATACTAAAATGCTGTCAAGTTATTCAATTAATTTTCTGTCAAGTCATTACCACAGTCAAATCGCTCATAAAATCATTAATTTATGCCAGAATGTTGTCATTATAATTAAATTATGATGAGCAGCAACAAAATTTGATCATGATCATCCTCCACCTCAATGGTGCTAATGCTTGTTCTTCTTGTCAGTTTGCCAATAAGATTTTATCACGATTAAACAATTTCGTTTAATTTCTAAATCAAGGGAGACATTTGCATAATCAAAGTATCAACGCCAGAACACGAAAGACATGCTGTTGGACAGACGGGAGGTTACCTTATGTTTTTGTTCATTGAAAACTTAAAGAAATTCAAAGAATTTCTTTGTCACGCACATCATAATCCTTATGAGCAATAAAAAGGGAGAGAGAAAAAGAAACGAAGGTAACATGATTTAAAGTTTTTAAAAGAAAAACGGGTAATGGTTGTCTTAAATATTTCACTTCATTTTTTCCCCCTTATTCTTAAAGGTAAAGGGGAAAATCTCTGTTCTTTTCCTTGTAGTGTTACTGCGTAAATCATAATTACGAGTACTTTGATACTTATTACGCTGCATTGAGATTATTAATGTGGCAGTTGGGAATTAAAGAAAAAAAGTCTTAAAACATAGGGTCTTCTTTTAAGCATTTCCTGTCTTTAAATTTAAGTTTTATTGATTAAAAGCTACTTTTAATCTTATATATAAAAATGGGTTTGTTTGTTTGTTTGAAGCCTATAGACGGCTAAACAGCTGGACCGATTTTCTTGAAATTTTAACAGTACCTTCCTGTATGTCTGGAAGGAACTATAGGCTACTTTTTATTTTAAAATTCCTAGTAGGCGAGGTGCCACGCCCACATACTCACTAAGTATTTAATGTCGCATAGCTCATAAACTGCAACAACTAGAGTCCTCAAATTTTGTATGTACGACTTTGACGTACATATATATGAACAAAATGGGCGGATTGGCTATAGTAGGCGTGTCACCTCCCATATTCTATATATATAAAAATGAATGTTTGTTTGTATATACCTTATAGAATCGTAAACTATGCATTTGATCATGTTATGATCTTTAGCAAAGTTGTTGCGCATGAGCTGACGAATGTTTCTAAGTTGGTATGACCAATTTCCAACAGGTGGCGCCACTGAAAATTACTCAAAACGAATTAAATCGTAAACTGTGCATTCTTTAACAAAGTTGTTGCGCATGAGTCGACGGAGGTTGGTGCGATTAATTTCCGATGGGTGGCGTTACTGAAAATTATTCAAAATGAATGACAAGCAATTGGTCGACCTACACCCCAAGCACGGAAGAAAAGAGCACTACGAGCCTCAGAATCAGACGAGCATTGAGACTGGAACTGAGACTGAACTGGAAGCTGAAACCCGTTCGCTTGAACCACTTGAACAACGAGCAGTGAGTTTAGAAAATGACCGAATGCGTACTACTCTGGTCCGTTCATCTGAATCATCAGGACAACGGGAAACAAAATCAATAAAATGATTCAAAATTAATTGAACATTTTTGTAATGTCTTTCCTTCAAATTTATTTTAGCTGGTGGCGCAGCAACACGCGCAGGGTACAGTTAGTTTTTTTATGAAAATTATGTGTACATGTATGAGCAGATTGCTGTAGTGACTAGTGGTGACTTCAACCTTTTTATCAGGATTACAATCTAGCTTCTCACACCACTTATGTTGTGTGTGCTAATTTTTTTCAAACCTACAGTCTAAAGTCAATTCCGAATGACAAATTTTTTAAGAAAGTTTTCATGGCAATTCTCAGAAGTTTTAACAAAAATCTTCTGAGAGGCAGTCGCCAAAGAAATATTTCGTTTTGTTGGAGACTTCTAACCAGGGGTTTGAACCGTGGCCTTATGTCTAATATACCAAAACACTACCTATATTAGACTATGCCGTCTAACAAATTTATTAAAGAAGCTTTTCATGGCATTTTTATTTACCCTGCTTATAGAAAGTCGCCGAATAAAAATTTTAACTTCTCGGTTCGTTCGATATATCTGAGCAGGGAGTTGAACCATGGTCTCTATGATATTATTCTACGGTAAATATGATTGTTTATCAAACAAAATACAATTAAAAAAACATAATCTATTATTCTAAGAAATTTTAAGTATTATGAGCAGCATAATTCTTTGATGGAAATCAAAACAATAACCCGCTGCACTGACAGATTACCAAGTCAACTAAGTTAGGTTAAATAAAGGGTAATAACATTTAAAGGGTCCGCCAAATAACTTTTTTTTTTGAAAATGCTTTAAAAAAACTCTGAATATTTTCTCGTTTTTGCGTCGGCTTTTCAATGTATGCGTGCGGGTTTTCTGTGCCCCAAATGCGACAATTTTGCTTGCTTACATACCCGCCAAGATCAAAACGAGCTTCATCTGAAAAGATGTTTTTTTTTTGCCAAAATCGGCATCTTCTGGTGTAGGCTACTGCATGGCCAGCCGAGGCAGCCATTTGAATGAAATTATTTTCCATTACTAACCGGAAGGATTGTACTTTCAAATAGAAAAAGAAATTTGAGAAAATATTCAGTAGTTTTTTTAAGCATTTTAAAAAAAAAGTTATTTGGCGGACCCTTTAAATGTTATTATTTAATTTGCCCAACAGCCTTGCATTTGAGTATTGTCTGTATTAGAGACTACTGTGCGTATAATTTACGTCGTCAAGTAAATTCAATATTAATCATACGCCTACACAGCATAAAAACGTCATATTTTCCTAGAATCAAATTTTTCATTAAAATTATGTTCGCAATTAGTTTTTACGAAAACATTTAATGAAAAAAAGTAATTTAATTCTAGTTAATCACGACTTTGAGATACACTATAAAACTAACTCATACCATAACTAGCATTTAAAATTACATTTAATTTATAATGATAATGAAAGCCTTTTTTATTGTGGCGAAGACTCACTCTCACGTACAATAACATACCAATGACTACGACTGATAATGAAATCATTTTTTACTGTGGCGAAGACTCACTCTCAAATACAAGGACATACCCATGACTGCGACTGATAACGACATCTTTTTTTTACTGTAGCAAAGACCCGTACTTTTAATCTCAAATACAATAACATACCCATGACTACGGCTGGTAATGAAAACATTTTTTTTACATTGGCGAAGACATAATAACATACCCAAGTAGAGATGAGCAATCCAGTGATTTTTGAAGAACGTTGTTCTCAGTGAACGTGATTTGTTAATCACTGTTCTTTAAACCAGTGATTGTGCTCACAGTATTCCAAAAGAAAACAATAATGACAATAACGTATTTTATTAAGTCGTAAGAAAGAGACAACTAGATACATACTACGATAGCCTACTAAACAAAATCAAAGAGGTGTCATCAATGTTATTATTTTTAATGTAATTTTTTATATGAAGTTTGACACTTAAGTTTCACAGAAAGTTCATGTAAAAAAGACAAAAGTAAATAATCAGCATCATCTAATAGTAATTCTGCTTCGCTCAAAATAAAATGAAATAAATTTATTTGAGTATGTAATAATTTTGAAAGAACGACATTATTAGTAACTGTTATTTGGCAACTTCAATCACTGTAGTTACCAGTGAATTATCAATCACCGTGATTAAATCACAGTTTTGAAAATATCGCTCATCTCTATACCCAAGACTGCGATTGATAAGAAAATCATTTTTTCTTTTCTGCAGCGAAAATTTAAGAAGGTTTTTTAGGATTTATAAACTATTTAAAGGGGCACACTGAGTAGCCTGAAAATATTAACCGGCCTTTTGACCGGGCGCTTTAAACTCAAAGAACACTTGTTCATAGCATGGATCGCATCAGTCTCAATAAGTATATCCTATAATGAGGTTAATGAATCTCTACAATACATACTAGGAACCTGTGTAGTGTTCATATATCTTGGAAAAAGCTTCTCGATGTGTATCAAGTACTAGGCAGGGAGTTATCCCTACTGACACTAGCAGTTTTATAAGAGACCTCATATAGATATGGTCATATGGTCGCAATACTCTAGTATCACTTTCCTACCTCCTCAATTGATCACTTCAAACCTTTGGTCAGGATTACAACCTATCTGTTCACAGTACTTATGTTGTGTGTGTTAATCTTATTCATGAGTGGTGGAATAGTATAGTTTGAAGTCAATGGCAAATTAAAGATTTTTAAGAATCTTCTCATGAAAATTTTATTTTCTCTCAGAGGTTTTAACAGAAGATCGGTCAGAGGTAGATGCCGAAGAAATAATTGTTTTAACTTTGTTTTGTTCGAAATTTCTAAGCCGGTGGTAGAACCACGGACTTACGTTTAGTAAGCCATCAGAATGTGTACTAAACTACAGCTACTTCAAGTGCTACTACATTACAATAATAAGAAAGGAACCTAACTAGCTAGCGTAAACTGGCTATTCAAAGATTTGACTGTCAATAATACAGCTCAGAATACGTCTTTTTAATTAAATGTTACAGAGACATGTTGTCTTGTAGGTAGAATGTTGACTTATCAGACGTAAAGGCACATTTCAAACCACAGATATCAGATATCTCCAAACAAACGAAATATGAAAAAATATTTCTTCGGCGAATTCTAATCAGCAGATTTCTGGCAAAAACTCCAATCAACCGTTGATGTTGTACAACAAATCGCAACGTGTAGGAGCCGCATGAGAGTAAATAAAATTGCCATTAAAAGTTTGTCGAAAATCTATCATTTGGAATTGACATTAAACTGTACGTCTCGCCACTACTGGATAAAAGTAACACAAACAACATGAGTGATGTGAGAAGCTAGGTTGTAATATTGACTTAAGCGTTGTAAAGACCAATTATGTATGTATGTAAATATTAAAAAGTGTTGTTACGTTTTTAAAATTTCAGCTCGTAGATTGTAAATAAAATAAAAATAAATTTTGTGTTTAGTTTTTAATTAAAATTCTTTATTATTCGCACAATTCTGTGTGCCACTTGTCACAACTTGATGTAAACAACAACAATTGTTCTTTTTTGTTACTCCTCTGTTTACACCCTTTGCATAAACAATAACAATTACTAGACAATTATTCGACAAATCTTTGTAACGGAGATCTTCAAACCACGATTTCTTTCTTCAAACACACCGCGTCTTCACACAAGGCTGACTGAACTTCACTAAATAACACAGTCGCCTGATTTGCCTTGCCTTTTATATTGCGACGTAAACTGTCTGAAGAGTATTCTTGAAGGCGAATGTTCATGACTTCGGCTTCTCATGTAAACATCGTTGTTTACATTTATTATTGTAGTGTTGTTTGTGTATTTTGTTTACATTTATTATTGTAGTGTTGTTTGTGGGTTTTTGTTTACTTGTTTACCATTTTTTCTATGCTTGTGTTTGTTGCTATATCAAGCAGTACGATAAGTTGTAAACAGTTTTGTTTACTGCATTGTTTTGTTTTTGTAGCTTTTGTTTATAATTTTAATGTTAAGTGATGTAAAAGCAAAACACCAATATCTAGATTCTTTATTTTCGCAACAGTAAACATAATGTAGAGTGCAAAAGAAATTAAATTAAAAATTTTAATCAAAAATTTTCAAATACTGATTAAAATAATCCTTCATCCCGAACGAACTCTAGTCCTTTTATTTGTACTGCTTTAAAGGACTTCATCCTTTTTACTTTATGCTGCATAAAGACCAAAAAAAAAATAGATTTTAATTTGCAAGTTCTAAACGAACTAACGCTTAACCGCTTAATTAGTCATTGTACTAAAAGAAGGCGGCTACAAAAACAAAAAAAAGGAAAACATGTGCTTAAAAGCAACGAATTAGGCCAACAAAACTAAAGTTATCGTTCGTGTACTCATTTCAATTCATTTCATTTCACTTTTTGTTTTTGTTTTCCTTTGAATTTCTCCTCCCTGTTCTTTGCATTGTTGTAATCATTCTAAAAGCTTTTGTGTTTTTTGACTTTCAACAGAAATCATCATCATTAATCTTTTTCATCTTGTACGTACGTAAAGAATGAAAGAATAAAACGATTCCGAATTTATACATTAAGATTAGGGGGGAGGGGGGGATAAAAGCTGGAAAACAGGCGCAACCAAATATTAGAAAAAAAGCACTAAAAACAGGAAAAAATCTCTTATTTAAACGCACAATGATTAATGATCGCTTGGTAGAGCACGTTACAAACGAAAAACGAGAAAAAATTAAAAAAAATCAAGAAAAAAATCCAAAAAAATAATTCTGAAAAAAGGGGTCATTGAAGTGAAAAATTTTGTTCATTACAGCCAAGTTGTATGTACCAACAGCATCAAAATGATGGTAAAACTTTTTAAAAATTAATTAATAAATGTTCTCCAAACCGCTCTCGCATTTGTTTAATTTTAATTCACTCCGCACTCGTTATTGAGAAAAACAACTCAAGCTTCTGTTATTCTTTAGTTTTTTTTTTTTTTTTTTTGTTATCATTTCGTTCCTGTGTTCAATTACATTTCCTTGTTCCTGGTGTTGTTTCGTACATAGTGGAAGCGTGTGTGTTGGGGATTTTAAAATTTATAGAATTTTTAAATATTTTTTAAAGTACAACGTTGTGTTCAAATGTCAAATGCACTCGGGTACTTGAACTAATCAGAAATGTGTGTTTATACTCTTAGGGAGTGTATGAACATATTATCACATACACAAACACAAACACACATCCAGCTTTCAACTGATGCTTATGGGAAATCAGAAAGTTAAAGTAATCAATTCATGAAATTTAAAAAAATTTCAGTGATTTACTGGTAACTAACTATAACCAGTCTAACATTGTTTACAGTCAAAAAATGGCTAAGGTTAGGTTAGGTTAGGTTAGAGGACGTGTACTTGTCAATTAAGACAAGTACAGTACCCATTGTACAACGTCCTAGTTTCTCACACCACTTATGTTGTGTGCGTTAATTTTATACATGAGTGGCGGAATCTACAGTTTAAAGTTGACTCCGAACGACAGATTTTAGAGAAACTTTTTCATGACAATTTTATTTACTCTCAGAGTTTTTACCAGAAATCTGCTGAGAGAAAGTCTCCGAAGAAATTTTTTTTTCATATTTTCGTTTTGATGTCTGCCCTGGGGTTTGAACCGAGACCTCACATCTAATAAGCCAATACACTACCTACTAGACTACGGCGACTTCAAAAAAAATGGCTAAAGTTTTTAAGTTTTCTAACCAGCAATTGAATGGTGGTGGCATGGTGTAGGGATTGTTATAATTTCCGTTGTGAGGTGTTATTAGACATAAGGCCGTGTTTTCAACCCAGCCCAGCCCAGACATTTCGAAAACAGCGAAATGTGAAAAAATATATTTTCGTCGATTTCCTCTCAACAGCCTTCTGACAAACACTCTGAGAGTAAAAGAAAAGTTTCTGTCATTCGAAGTCAACATTAAACTGTAGGTGGTGTAAGAATAAACTTGATAAACTTCCAGTTGTTATTCGGTGTCAGTAAGAATAACTTGTCGTCGTGTACTTGGTATCAATTTTTTGAGATACATTACCACCGCATGGGATCATATAATCCGCATCCCGATCCTATTCTGAAAAACTGTATTTTAAACCTACAACGCCCTGTCAAAAGCCCGTTTACTACTCGCATGCAACTTCAAGATTGTCTAGTTCAGGACTCAACTCTCTTCTTGTTGTACTTACGCAAGAAAAGTTTAGATTACTTGAATCCCATTTATCTTGAGAAGAACTTCCCCTCCTCTTTATCTTCCCTTGTGTTAATTATACCCTTCGAAACATCTTTCCCTACGCCATACAAGGTTCTGTCCTGTTTGCATGCTCATCGCCATCAATTCATACATGTTGTGGGATTTAGCAGATTTAGCTATTTCCCCTGCCTTCCTGATCAATTATGGCCAGACACTGCCATACTATTCTCCAGCTAACCTCATACAATCCGAGTGGTAGGTTGTAGGCTTGATATTCTGATAGTATTGCTATGTCCTGTCGTTTATACGCCCTATCCATATTGAATTCAGCAAAATTTCCGATTAAGTAGATTTCTATATGGTTTCCAAATATTTAACTCTGGTACAAAAACTCCAAATCTCTGTACCATGATATGTTTTTTCGGCCTACTCAAAATCAAAAAGCTTAATGGTACTTTTCAAAAAACAGTTAAGGATTTTATAGTAAATAAAGTGCCAGACTGAAAACCCGATCAATCCACAGAGAACTGTCTGAGTAGATTGGTAATCCGTGTAAATTGCAAAATTTGGTGCATGAAACTGAAACAAAGCAAAGAAATAATAACAAAGTGTTGCAGTAACTTCATCTAAACAACACCTTACATAGCCCATAATGCATAGCTTACATAATGTAAGCTGTGCCCATTAAGGTGGCTGCCATTTGATTCTAACCTATAAGCAACACCTTCTTCATTGAATTTGTTTTTTTTTAATGAATGAATTCTTTCAAATCTCTGCTCCAAATACAGATGCTTATAAAAGTAATATACATACTTACAGACATTTGTACCTTAAAGCAAATTTGAAATGAAACATTAATTACACATTCTAACCTCATGAGAGATTTTTTTAATACTCGAAACAAATTTCTCATCATTTGATAAAAACAGTTGAACTTTTTGACACTAAATTTTATTTAAATTTATGGAAACGATTTTTTATTCTTTTTTCAGTTTTCTCTAATTTCTCTAATTTGTTTCACACTGACAAGCCTCGAATAACGAATTTATTCTTTTTTTTTTTTTTTTGTTTAAAATGGAATGAATGAAGGCCTTGACTGGATGAAAAATTGTTTTCCTACCCAAAATAACTGATGTTGTATTCTCCTTTCATCACCATACATACATATATAAATGATCATTACAACCCTTTAGTCAGGATTACGGTCCTAGTTTCTCACACCACTTATGTTGTGTGCGTTAATTTTATACATGAGTGGCGGGACCTACAGTTTAAAGTCGACTCCGAACGACAGATTTTTTGAGAAACTTTTCATGCCAATTTTTATTTACTCTCAGAATTTTTGCCAGGAATCTGCTGAGAGGAAGTCGCCGAAAAAATACTTTTTGTATTTTGTTTTGATGTCTGGCCTGGGGCTCGAACCCTGGCTTTTCGTCTAATAAGCCAACACACTACCTACTAGACTACGGCGACTTCATCTCCTTTCATCACCGTTTACTCTAAATTATCTTCAAATAATATCATTACTTATCTATCCTTTAGAGAGCTAGTATTCGAATCTGAAAGAAGGTCCTTGTGATGCCCGTTTTTTTCATTACCCTTCTTCTTCTTATTCATCATACTTCGTTTGTCGCTTTTGTCTTTATATCTTCCGTGTAAGGTTTTAACTCTTGCGCATTGCCAGATGTCGATCCTTGGGAATTCCACTGTATCTCCACCATTATTGTGGTGTTATTTATCTTATGAAGTATTGTGTTTAGGTTAGGTTAGAGGACGTGTACTTGTCAATTGAGACAAGTACAATACCCGGAGGTCGAATTGACCCATTGCACGGAAAGCTTTGTGTTACCGAAGTTTTATTCTTTGTGGAATGAACTTCTTATATGTAGTCCCTCGTCCTCCTCATGCTTCTCTATGGCGCAAAAGCAAGGACTCTTTTACATTATATCTTCAGTCCAGTGCGAGATAGCGATCATTTCCGCACTCGATCCAACAAGCTGCTGTGTGAGTTTCTCAACGACATAGACATTGTGCAGTGCATTAACATCCAGCGGCTGCGCCGGCTCAACCATGCCGTTCGGATGGAAGAGAATGCTCTGGCGAGACGGATATTTTATGGGGAGATTGTCGAAAATCGGCGTAGACGACGAGCGTGTCTTTGTTGTCAAGAAGTGTAACCAACCGGCGAAGGCGCCGAATTAATGTGTTCAGGACAAACTGTAATCTGAATAATGGGTTGTTAATGGCCAATTAAGTATGTAAGTAAATAAAGATCTTTTGAATGACTTCAGTAATGATTTTATTTTCGTTGAAATGGCCTTAATTAGTGGCACTTCACCAAGAGATTGTTGGGACAAACATTGAAACAAATGACAAGATTTTTTCATAGTTTGCCAGCAACAATCCATGGCATACTAACATATTTTCCTAGTTCCAACAATATAGATTGCACGAGTAGGGGCCATCTCCTGAATTTGGGATATTTTTTGCCTTCTTCAGCGATTTATTACGACTTGATTAATGGATTCTTAAGTTTCTCTTTACAAATGCCCGAATTCCGGTTATGATATTAGTAAGGTATGATCCTATGAGGTTCTGCAGCATATGCTAATATACTAAATCTCTGTTGCCTTCGTTTGTTGTCTTTAATTACCAACGTATGCCTTCATTTTAAGCCACAGCAATTATTCTGTAGTATTCTCACAAATAAAGACATCTGTAAATAGGTCGACGTAGTCTAGTAGGTAGTGTGTTGGCTTATTAGATATGAGGCCTCTGTTCAAACCCCAGGGTAGACACCAAAACGAAAATATGAAAATAAAAATATTTCTTCGGTGACTTCCTCTCAGCAGATTTCTGGCAAAAACTCTAAGAGTAAATCAAATTAACGTGAGAAAGTTTCTTAAAAAATCTATCGTTCGGTGTCGACTTTAAACTGTAGCTCCCACCATGTATAAAATTAACACACACAACACAAGTGGTGTGAGAAACTAGGTCCATAATCCTGACTGAAGGGTTATAGTGACCAATTATGTGTGTAAATGGGACGAATATTTTTAAGTGAAAAAGCTTTCCACTTAAAGAGTTGATGAGATCTAAAACGGCCTAAAATCTAAACTCAATGTACCTCGTGTACATCGAGGTACAAGTGTGTCCATTGCTTAGATTTAAAAACTTTTTAGAAGGATACACACACACACACATTAATCCACTTACATAGCAAATAAACTTGCAAGTTGACAGTATTGAAGATGTATTTGTATGGGTGATGAACTTTATATTTTAGAAAATACTCTCTTTCTCTCAACTACAATATTAGGGACGTTTTATCATTAAAACACTTTGAAGTTATTGAAGTTATTTGAACCAAAATATTATGAAATATTCTTTACACAGAACATACAAGCCATGGTTTGGCCAATTGGGTCAACTAAAGTTCACGTTCGACCTTAAAAAAAAGAAAAGATGGAAAATCTTTGAGTAGAGATGCATACATATTCACATAATTGGTCAGTACAATCCTTTAGTCAGGATTACCACCTAGCTAATCACACCACTCGTGTTGTGTGTGTTAATTTTTATACATGAGTGGCGGGATCTACAGTTTAAAGTCGACTCCGAATGACAGATTTTTGAAAAACTTTTTCATGGCAATTTTATTTTACCCTCAGAGAATTTTTGCCAGAAATCTGCTGAGAAGCAGTCGCCGAAGAAATATTTGTTTCATATTTTCTGCTGATAGGAAGTCGCCGAATTCGTAATTCGTTTTGTTTGAGATGTCTGATCTGAGGTTTGGACCGTGGCCTCGTGTCTAATAAGCCAACACACTATCTACTAGACTATGGCGACTACTACTAAATTTTAAGAGCAAGCGGGCATTAAATTTCTACATAATATACACCACATCTAAAATTATGTTCTTGTCAGGCGGCTCTGGGTAGGAAAGACTATTGACTTTGATAATCAAAGGTTTCTGAACATAGAAAAGTGGAAGAAACGACAAAGTTGATGACCTTGCAAAAGCTGAAACGAAGCCAAACCTGAAATTAGAAATAAATGATCTGATAGCGACTTCTTATTTACATTCTTAATTGGTCATCACAACAATTTAGTCAGGAATACAACCTAGTTTCTCACACCACTCATGTTTTGTGTGTAAATTATATCGGAGTATCGACTACGAACGACAGATTGGCAATTTTATGTTACACTCAGAGTTTTTATCAGAACTCTGCTGAGAGAAAGTCGCCTATGAAATATTTTTTTTTATTTTATGTTTTTTGGAGATCCCTGACGCCGGATTTGAACTCTTTTCTAAGATATTCCATAACTCAAGCTTAAAATAAACTTTTATAGAACTTTAATCAAACGTCGAGGATTTGTGTTATACACCATGCCAACACAACTAGATGACAAGGAAAGGCTAATGCAAATCGTACGGGAAATCTGAGGCGTATAATATTCAGAGCATCTGCTAAAGAACCACCCTAATGTATTACTCATTTGATTACAATTTATATTTCTTTATGATAAGATTATCGTGATTTATCTTTATATCATTTGCATTTGGAAGGAATATTTTTAAGTCCATCGATACCAAAGTCAAGAAATCTAATATGTATACTCAACATCAGTGTCAATGTAGAAAAACTATTCTAAGGATACAAAAATAAAATTTTCCCATTTTTAATTGAAAACAATTGAAAAAGAGCTACTGAATCTAGTGTAGAGTAAACACACCTATCGCCTTATACCGCCTTTATAAGCATACTGTGGTCTCCTTATTTTTCTAATGTGGCTTCCGAACAGTTAATTGCTTCCTTTGGCTAATAAAGATTATAAAAATTTGTTGAAAAATGTTTGCATGAGAATTAAAAGTTCAAAAAGAGCACCACACAACTATTTTATCAGCAAGAAAAAAAAAACAATAATTTAAGCCACAAACAATAAAATACGAGAAAGAAAATAAATTAAAAAAATTAGTTTTTCATAAATTGAATTCAACTGTAATAAATCAAAAAAAAAGAAAAAAGTTCACAAAACAATCATTAGGTCAAGAAGAAAATAACAATTGCAGTTGAAATGGTTGTTATGGTTAGATTTGGATTGGAATCAAAATTATTGTCGTTTAGGAAGTTAACGGGAATGAGTAATAAAATCATTAAACTTATGGAGAACCACCTGCGTTTTGAAATACTATGTAGTTAAGTAATCACACTCCCCCCTTTCCCATATACCCTCCTTTCATCCTAACCCCTATACTATCCTTCCCTCCTTTAGGACGTTGTACAATGGGTCAATCCGACCTCCGGGTACTGTACTTGTCCTGACTGACAGGTACACGTCCTCTAACCTAACCTAACCTAACCTAAGTAATCACAAGGATTTTTAACTACAATTTAAAAGTCTACCGAAGTGTATTTAGTCATCATATTTTCTTTGAAGCTATCAGCATGTCTTCCAGAATACCGTCACTCAAATAGGTGACTTATGAATTCTAAGGAGTGTCGCCTTAGTTTAAGGAGTAATGAATTGGCCTTCTAGACGAGAGTACCACATTAAACACTCCACTTTCAGTTTTGCCTTTCGGAGTCGACATTAAATTGTAGGTCCTGGTATTTATGGAATAAATTAACACTCCCTACATAGGTGGTATGAGAAGTTTAACCGTAAAGTATTGAAAGTACGTTTAAGTTCTATGTTGGTTCGATTCAGAGACTCACTTTCTGCGCAAGTATAAAGAAATTTTGTAATTTTCATAACAAAAATACACAGTTTTGTCATTAAATTCTCTTAATATTTATGGTAAAACTTTTATGGCATCCTTCCTTGTAAAAACTTAAATCTTTGTTGCCAAAAAGAAAAAAAAACTGCAGCAAACGATTTTCACAAGCTCCTATTGAGTCGATGATTTCGTTAACAACATTATTTTTCTATAAGATGAATGCGTAGGAGCTTCAATACTATTCTGATTGAGCTCTTCGCAAGCGGTGTTGTGTATTTATAGAATGCAATTCCCCATCTATTGATCAAAATTCATGATTTGATGATTGTTTGTTTTCGACAATCGAAATTATGAGTTTCACAATGTACAGCATGGAAACATATTGAAAAATATTCGAGGCCATAAAGCCTTGCTTAAATGCTATCACTTTCGCTTGATGTTATAATCTACAACAATCCTAAAATTAATTAAAGTACTCATAGACAGCTCCAAATCTTCATCAAGTCTATTGCTTTAAAAATCAGTGAAAATCTTTGACGCCCTCAAAAATATATGAGTGTTACAGTAGGACTCCTACTACCAATAAATTATTCCCCTTAAAAACAGAACCTAAGATCGACATCTCATTTACATTAAAAAAATTCGGCATTTTGTCTGTAAAAAAATGCTGAAAAATACAATTTTATTCCATTCGACATGTCAGGTATGTTTCCGCACTATTCTCTCGACTTCAATTACACGCACACACACTCTATTTCTTAACACAAGAAATGTTCTTCTCTGCAAACACTAACGTTTATTCAGATGCTTTAATCGCTTTGGCTGAAGGCAGTCGAGTGAGGGAAAAAAAATTTCTATTTCTGTTGCATTATTTTCCTTCATTACATGTGACATCACCATTTAACAGAACATTTGCAAAGTCACAGGATTATAGCTCCTGTAACATTTCAAGCATGGTTATGGTACTTTTTGTTTTACTAGTCATACGAATGAATGGCATTTCTTCATTCACTTCTTTTATACACACATACATACGTTACACTCATGTTTTTGTTTTGTTTTCTTACTTACTTTTTATAATTTATAAAGGAAGGCTGAGTGATAAGGGAATGGTAAAGGAGAAAAATTCATCATTTTGGACATGTGCCAGCGATACTTGAAAGATTTGTTATTTGTACGCCAGCTTTATAAAATGATGCTCAGAAGGTAGGAAGCTTAGAAAATTCAATGCCTGTGTTAAACCAAACGAAACTCTTAAGTGGAGTCTGGGTAATACTGAACGCTGTTACCTAACAGCTACAGTAAGCGTCAAAAATAAATGTACACTAAGGATAAAATTCTAGCAATTACCAAACTCAACTTTTACCACTTAAGGAGAGTGCCCGAAAAAATTTGAAAATATTTTGAAATTTTTCGAATTTTTTTTTTTTGTTTCAATTTTAAAACTGCCAATGAAACAATTTTGAAATAAAAATAATGGTAATTTATTAATATATATATTTATTTAATATAGAGTTTCTTTTGACGCTCACTGTACATATCCCTGAAACTCATTTGAAGGATTTTCTGATCAAAAGTTGTCAGCTGCTCGGATTTGTAGAATAAAACCTAAAATCGAGCTTCAGTCAAATCATTAGAAACAAAAAACTCTAGACTTACAATAATTTTGCTGGAATGGAATACTTAGGGCTCAAAAAAGTCATAAGCGGCCAGTGGACACCGTGTTACACCAAAAGCTCAGAAGGTTACTTATTTAATTGGTTGGTCACTGCAACCCTTTTCATCTTACACCACCCATGTTATGTGTGTTAATTGTGGTCCATAACTGACGCTGTTGAAGTGTTCCAATTCGATAATTTTCCTTCTATTTGAGCAAATCATTTCAATAAACATTGCAATTAAATTTGACACAAGTCACTAACTGGGCACCAATGTTTTTATTCTCCTCTCCAGGCATATCGGATTGCTAGGATTCCATAGGCTTTTAATATCCCACAATCAAACATAAAAATTTGTAAAGAGCCTACGCTTTCTCCTTGATACCTACTTTGACGCCTAAAACTTGCATGATCGAATCTATTCTTTCTTATTTTAAACATTTTTCAATTCAACCTCGTACATAAACTTAGTTTATGAGTATTTGTAAGAGATCATCCCTCACAAGTAGTTATAAAAGAGCAGAAACAGAATTACAACTACAAGATCTTAGAAAAACAGCTTCAGTGGAAAAGAAAACCTAAAGAAAGTAAAAAAACAAAATCTCTTATTTAATAAACAAAGAAAAAAAGAATAATTTTATACATACAAACATACATATGTACATATATAGACACATACATATGAACGTGTTATGTATTTTTCGTTTACAAAAGCAAAAAAAGGTTGTTTCCGTTTCTTTCTCATGACATTTTTGTTTTAAGAAGAAGTCACAGCATAAAGTCAACGAAGGATAAGCTTTTCGAGATTAAAGACACACACACACACACACACACAAACGAACTGCAAATAAAACTAAAATGCCAACAGCACTAACAACAACAGAAACGGCAACTACTAAATAAAGAAGATTATGAAGAAAAGAACAAATCCAACTCTGAACTGAACTTTTTCATGGCAGTATTTTATCATTTAAACGGTAAATTTTACGGTAATCCCCTTTGTATGCGATTGCGTATGTCATAAGTGCTCTTAGTTTTCTTTGAATTTATTTCGTTTATTCAAAAAAATACGATTTGAAATGAGGAAACTTAGTTTGGCCTATGCTACGCTGGGTTTACGTAAGTCAAAATATAAAAAAGTTTTCTTTTGAAATTATTGCAAAGCTATTCACTTTCATTTTTATGTGCATGAAAATGATTGTTAAACACATGTTTTTTTTTATTTTTGAAATCAAAATATATTATTGAGTTTTACACACATACATACGTAATTGGTCATTACATCCCTTCAGTCCAGATTACAACCTAGCTTCACACGCCACTTATGTTGCGTCCATTAATTTTATACATGAGCGGCGGGACCTGCAATTTAATGTTGATCCCAAAGGACAGTTTTTTGAGAACATTTTCACGGCAATTTTATTTAGAAATTTTGCCAGAAATCTGCTGAGAGAAAGTCCCCGCAGAAATATTTTGTGATATTTCGTTTTTTGTTGGAGATGTCTAATCTGTGAGTTTTACTCCTGGTAAATTAGTTGTGATTGTAGACGCTCTGGTCTTTGATTTATTTTCAAAGCCATCAAAAACTCAAATCAACATAGTTTATCTCCAATTCAGTATAAAAAGTCATGTATGCAGGTAAGGCGACTACCGCCTGGATGTCCTAGCAACTGTCAACCATCCTCATCCACTTATAAATCTCTGGAGAGCCTTAATGTCTGCTGTCGGCAGAGCCTCTAAACCCTCAAAGAACATCATCTTTCTATGGGCTGGACAGTTGAGGAGGAGGTGTTCGTCCCCACCTTGATCTGTTCTAGTTTAGTAGTAAGTCATCCAGTAAGCAACCGCACGTTAATCTCATCCAAAGCCAGTAATAAATTAGTTCTGGCACCATCTATAACAGACCATATACTCATAAACACATAACAAACCGATCCACTCGCCTAACTCTTCTGCTCCTTCTCCCTGAGGGTCAAAACAAGGACCTAATATTAAATCTTCCTCAAAAAGTGAACCTAACAGAGCGTGAATATTCGCCGTATCATTCCGAAATACACTCGCAATCAAAAACCTCCGTAATTAGCGCCCGTCAGAGGTCAGCAATGAGTATTCAAAACGATGAGTAGATTCGAATCATACTTATAATTTCTGACACTTATGTATATGCATTCATACTTATTTTAATATCATACTCATACCACTCATACTCAAAGTTTGAAATACTCATGGGACTCGTAGTTAACAATACACACGATGTTGTTGATTTCGACTCTCCATGACTCATCGTATACACGAATCACAAAGTAAGTATGATTCGCGTACGAACGCTACAATACTTACATACTTTGTCTTTTTTATTTACGTGTCTTTCTTCTTTGTAAATGCAACAACAACTGCGACTGTAAATTTTGACGAATTATTCGAACCACTCGAATCATTTATGAGTATGTATTATAAGAGTATTTTTCTAAATATGTGAATCTGAATGAGTAGGCTGTATGAATCAAACTTAGTTCGAATGTTATGAGTTTGTTGACAATGTTGTGCTCATACTCATTGTAACCTGTACTTATAAATCAATGTTGTAGTGAGTACGAATGAATCAGAGTATGTAGTTGGATTTCAATACTGTTGACTCACTCATACTCAAAATTTCATGAGTACTTATGAGTAGCGAAAAAGCGAATCATTGCTGATCTCTGGTGCCTGTTCCTTGTTGATGTGGCTGATTCATTACAACACCTCAAGACTGTATTCAAGATTATTCCCAGATAAACCGCCATGTCCCGAAAACCAGTATAGTCGAATGCGATGTAGTCTAAAGGTTGTGTTATACTTCTGACAAACACGAACAAGTCGTAATTTACCCCATACCGACGCAATATCCCCTATCACAGCTTTTTGGCTTTGATACTCCGATATTGACAAGAGCATTTAGGGACAAGTCTAAGTGCTGTATTGCTGAAAAGACGACAACATGTTGTTGAATAATTCGAACTAACACGGGATCATTTTCGCATCCAAGCCAGCAGTGAGCTGTATGAGCTCCGCAAGGACATAGACTTTGTGCAGCGTATTAACATCAAGCGGCTGCGCTGGCTCGACCATGTCGTTCGAATGGAAGAGGATGCACCGTCGAGACGGGTATTTGATGCGGAGATTTGCGGAAGTCGGCAATAAGGATGACCTTGTTTGCATTGGAAGGACCAAAACGATTGGACCAACTGGTATAGGCGCGCAAGAAGCAGAGGCGCCTGGAAGGCCGAAATCTGTTAATCGGGTTGTTAATGCCCAATTAAGTAAGTAAGTAAGTGACACGAGATCACCATTTGAAGCCTTTCAATATCAACAGACATAGGATAACAATTCGTCTGAAAAGGTTTTGTGCAGGGTGAACCAATAAAATATGATATGATTCTGTGGCGTGGGTTGTTCTGACTTTTGGGGATCTCAGTAACTGGGACTATCCAACTGATCATTACGATGTATTTTGCATTTAGATTTGTACCACAATCCATATAAAGTGCGACCCACTTTATTATTAATGCCGACTAATATTGGAAGTAAATTTTTTCAGACATAAAACAGATAAAATTGTACTATACGAGGCTTATGGAACCGAAAAGAGTTTGTGAAAGAGCCATAGCATTCGTAAAAATGTACTATTTGTTGTGTATTAAGGTTGGGAGGTCTCATTAAGCCATATTTTTTTTTTTTTAAATCACTCAAAAAACCAATATTTTTCATTTAAAGCCTTATACACGCATGATAAACTACTTTTTTGGCTTACAATTGAAAATTAGAAACAAGGGGTTTCAACAAGACAGCGTCACTAGACCTACAACCGAGTTCTGAGTTGATAAGTTTCCAAACAGAATATTTTAATACTTTGGCGTCAATTGGCCACCAACATCATCATTTTTGAAGCCATTCGATTTTCTGTAGGACTTCAACAAAGAACGTGTTAAAACGGACAATACCCCAATTTTCTTACTTACTTACTGCCAAGATACCGCCCGAAAGGAACGAGAAAGTGATAGAAAACTAACTTAAAAGAGTCGACTGCAAAACAAATTCATAGATGGTCCTTTAAATGACATTTTATTTCGCTCATAATAGCAGGACCCAAGCATTATAATGAAATTATAAAGGGTCCGCCAAATAACTTTTTTTTTTGAAAATGCTTTAAATAAAACTACCGAATATTTTCTCAAATTTTTTTTTTGATTTGAAAGTACAATCCTTCCGGTTAACGGTTAATAATGGAAAATAATTTTATTCAAATGGCTGCCTCGGCTGGCCACGAAGTAGCCTACAGCAGAAGATGCCGATTTTGGCAAAAAAAAATCATCTTTTCAGATGAAGCTCATTTTGATCTTGGCGGTCATGTAAACAAGCAAAATTGTCGCATTTGGGGCTCAGAAAACCCGCACGCAAACATTGAAAAGCCGACGCACCCAAAACGAGTCACTGTTTGGTGCGGATCTTGGTCCAGAGGCATAATTGGGCCATTTTTCTTCGAAAATGAGCAAGGAGTTGCCGTTACAGTCAATGGCGATCGTTATCGGGCCATGTTGAACGAATTTTTGTTCACAAAAGTTGAAGAGGAGGATATTGCCAGCATTTGGTTTCAACAGGACAACGCTACTTGCCACACAGCCGAAGCTACACTCGATGTTTTGCGCCCTGTTTTTGAAGATCGCATTATCAGCCGCACAGCTGATGTCGTTTGGCCACCTCGGAGCTGCGATTTGACACCGTTCGACTATTATTTGTGGGGTGCCGTCAAATATAAGTGTTACGCCGACAAGCCAGAGACAATTGACGCTTTAAAGGACAATATTCGTGAAGCCATTGGTGAAATACAGCTGCACACAATCGATAATGTGCTTAAAAATTGGACCGATCGTGTAGGCTACTGCATGGCCAGCCGAGGCAGCCATTTGAATGAAATTATTTTCCATTATTAACCGGAAGGATTGTACTTTCAAACAAAAAAAGGAATTTGAGATCAGTAGTTTCTTTTTTGAAAGCATTTTCAAAAAAAAAAAGTTATTTGGCGGACCCTTTAGTTTCACCGTAATCACAGCTTAATATGTGTCTTATTTAACTTGACTTTTGTTAGCAGAAATTGTATAACCCTGTATATTTTAAGGCATCATTCATTGCCTGTGTGTTTCCCAATATTTCATGTTTTAATTTTTTCCTCTCTTTTGTTTTCAATTATCGAAAGTCATGTATACAACAATAAAACGATATTTTCAGAAAATAACGCCTAAATTTCTTCTTCCTTAAATATGAAGATATATTCATGTATTTAGGGAAACAATAAAGGAAAGGTTTTCAATCCTCTTTTGTTCAAAACAGCGGGAAGGAACACAAAAACAAAAAAAGCTATTTATTTGTATTTGTGACAATTTTTGTTTGTGAAGTTATTTATTTACATCAGAGGCATAATCATACGCTCACATAAATTTTATGTATCCTTTACAGATACAATATGTACATATGTACGGATGTGCATACATATGTCTGCGTATATGTATGTTTGTATGTATATTTGTATTTCCCTTTTTTTCTTCTTTTTCTTTACAATACAAACTGAAGTTGTAACAAATATTTATTTTGCAATCAGGAAATTGAAATATTACTTTGTCTGGTCTGGTAAATAATTGTTAGGGTTCACCCACAGTCACTGAATATTTCTGTTTAAAATAAAGCGAATGAAAATGGATTTCATTTCATTACTTTTCATTTCTTTTGAGTAAAAACCATAGATTATGAACTTTTGAAAAACCCATTGATACCAATATAACATCGCCCACCCTGGCTTCTCTTGAAGGATGTTCAAATCTCAATGACTGTGACACATAAATCAGACTGAATTTCATCGATGACCTGGATTATGTTGGCTTAAAGGACAGCTGTGGTTTGTGATTTATTCGCATACACCTAAGACTTAAGAAAACCGTACAAGAAAATGTCTAACGAGGTCAAACAGTTTGATCTCGCTGGTCCGTTCACATCATCTCCATGTAAGATGACCATGTCCTCAAATAACTCATGTAGAATATCTCAATGTGGCATGAGTTGTATAGCATGTAGTGCCATTCTGTTAACAACACCTGTCATTGATATCCAGATCATCCAACTCTAGCCCTAATAAATTGGTAATCATCGACCTATAGTACCCGCCGTTGACAGTGATTACCCGGCCAACATCGTTCTCAAAGAAATATGGACCAATGTCTCCGCCAGCCCAAAATCCATACCAAACAGTGACTTTTTCAAGATGGGTAACGTCTCAGTTATTTACTCACCTACCCACTTATCCAGAAATAGGCCTCTTCGCTGAGTATGATGAAAATGAGTGTCAGAAGGCAACTGCTCCAGAGTCCATTCATCAAAGACACTTCGTTGTGTATGGTGATTTGGCAAAACATACATACATACCATAATTAGTCCCTACAACCCTTTGGTCAGGATTATGACCTAGTTTCTCACACCATTGATGTTGAGTGTGTTAATTTTATCCTTGAGTGGCGGTACCTACAGTTTTAAAGTCGATTCCGAACAACAGATTTTTGGGTAAACTTTTCATGGCAATAGAAGGCGCCGTGGTCTAGTTGGTTGGCTTATTAGACGAAAAGCCAGGGTTCGAGCCCCAGGCCAGACATCAAAACAAAAATACAAAAAGTATTTCTTAGGCGACTTCCTCTCAGCAGATTTCTGGCAAAAACTCTGAGAGTCAATAAAATTGCCATGAAAAGTTTCGCAAAAATCTGTCGTTCGGAGTCGACTTTTAAACTGTAGGTCCCGCCACTCATGTATAAAATTAACACACACAACATAAGTCGTGTGAGAAACTAGGACGCTGTACAATGGGTCAATTCGACCTCCGGATACTGTACTTGTCTTAATTGACAAGTACACGTCCTCTAACCTAACCTAACCTAACCTTTCATGGCAATTTTCATTTACTCTCAGAGTTTTTATCAGAAAACTGCAGAGTGGAAGTCGCCAAAGAAATATTTTTCATATTTTCGTTTTGATGTCTGATCTGGGGTTTGAACCGAGGCCTCACGTCTAATAAACTAACCCAATTCCTACTAGACTACGACGACAATACAACAAAAATTGTAATTTGGCAAAACAGACTGTATAATATGACGGACGTAGCTTTAACGCGATGACCATTATCAACTGGCAAAGCTGGAGAATTCCTGTTGAAAGAACCAATATACACGGTGCCCACAAAGATAGTGATTTCATCAGTTGTCTTAAAAATAAATTTGTGTTTAGTTTTAATTTAAAATTCTTTACTATTCGCACAATTCTGTACGCCACTGTTCACAACTTGATATAAACAACAACAATTGCCTTTTTTGTTATTCCTCTGTTTATACCTTTTGCATAAAGAACAACAATTTCTAGACAATTATTCAACAGATCTTTGTAACGGAGATCTTCAGACCATGATTACTCTCTTCAAACATACCGCGTTTTCACACAAGACTGACTGAGCTTCACTAACTAACTCAGTCGCCTGCTTTGCCTTGCCTTTTAGATTGCAGCGTAAACTGTCTGATGAATGTTCTGTAAGGCGAATGTTCATGACTTCGGCTTCTCATGTAAACATCGTTGTTTACATTTATTATTGCAGTGTTGTTGTGTATTTTGTTTACATTTATTCTTGTAGCGTTTGTTGTTGTATTTTGTTTCCTTGTTTGGCAATTTTTTATGCTGGTGTTTGTTGTTATATTAAGCAGTACGATAATTTGTAAACAGGTTTGTTTACTGCATTGTTTTGTTTTTGTAGCTTTTGTTCATAATTTTCATGTTAAGCGATATAAAAGCATCGAGATTTTTCAATTTCATAACAATATCGTTAGGGAAAGTGTTTCAAATTAAAACAAGTTTAGGAAATATTGATTAGCAAATTTCGATATTATCCACGTAATATTATTTACACTATAGAAAGAACTTGATCTATCTATTCGAGACCTTCCTTCTTCTTTGTATTATAATTAATTTCTAAGGATTTCAATTTAAAATACTTGAATAAATGTCGTCTTTCATGCCAATCATGTATTCCGTGTATACTTTTTCTAAATCCAGCATATTCCTTCACTTTATCGGTGTAAACAACTTTTCTCTATTGTATGAACACCCTAAAATGTATCCTGCAGCGCTTTGTACTTCCTTCTTTCCCATGCTATAACAACAAGTCAAAGAACTTTTATGCTTTTGAGTGTTGCCAGTAGAAAAGTAAAGAAAATAATTCCTTTTTTCTTCTTGGCAGGAATTAAAATGTTAAACAAAAGAAAAAACAAAAAATGAAATATGTTTTCCAAAATAACCAAACGATATAATTTTAATTGTAAAACATTAAAGGGAATACCAACAACATTTACTGGAGACTATTATTCTAAGGATTTTGAAACTAAAAAGCCACTAAAAAATGGTCACCTTTTTAATGTTCTGGTCAAATTACGAGAGAATTAAATCTCAACAGGATGTTTATAAATCTTAAAAATGTAACATTTTGTCCTTATCAACAAGGATTCTTCTTTCTTTTGTTTTTCTATTTAAATACGATTAAGAGACAATAAAAATGAAGTGAACGATTCTTCCTAATGTTGGTAGCGGCTATCAGTTCAGTTTTCACATCATTTAGCACATCGTAAAGCATTGGATTTTGGGGAACAAATCAAAATTATTGTCGGACACTTAAACGCACTCGTACACACACACACATCCAGATTACTTATCTTCATCTTCTAATCTGTTTTTTGCCAAACATTAAGTCTCTATTAAATTAAGGACAGAAAAGCAAATAAAGAAATATGAAAATGAAAATGAGAATGAATGAAGCAAAAAACGAAACAAATATTCTGGCAAAGTTTAGAGCATGTTGTCATACAGAGGTTACAGAAGCAAAAAAATGGAAAAAAATTGGAATCAAATGTCAAGTTTGGCTAAAGATAAGAACAATTTAGAAAACTGCCATAAATAATGAAATTATCAATTCCTTTCTTTTCTCTCTATTTCTCTATTTCTTATCACCATTGAAAATTTAACAAAAAAAAAACCAATTGAAGTTGAAATAATGAAAAAATTATTTAAAACCGTTCAATTGGAAACACACTCGTATTCAGAAATTATTAACATTGACGAACACAATGCCGGACAATACTTGAGAGTACTAATATAGAAATTGTACGGCTGTATTAATATATTACAAGTACCATGCAAATGATTAATTTTTTATCTGAAAAGAAAAAGGTCTTTAGATCATAAGTATCACTTCAGACTTTCTGGCTTTACAACATAAGAAATTTGCCTAGAAAGATCAAATAAACATACATACATACATAATTGGTCATTACAACCCTTCGGTCAGGATTACGACCTAGTTTCTCACACCACTTATGTTGTGTGCGTTAATTTTATACATGAGTGGCGGGAGCTACAGTTTAAAGTCGACTCCGAACGACAGATATTTTTAAGAAACTTTTCATTCTCTGGTACGAAACCGGGCTTTACGTCTAATAAGCCAACACACTACCTACTAGACTACGACGACTTCTTTAAAAATCAATCCAATAAACTCTACATTACTAAGTTTTGTGTAATAAGCACCTTGACTTACTTGATGTTTATTTGTTCATTACAATCGTTTAGTCAGTATAAAAAACCCAGCATGTCACTCCACCCATGTTGTGTGTGTTTATTATATTGTAACGAAAATGGAAAAGTCTAGATACCGGTGTTTTTCTTTGCATCGTTTAACATTAAAATTAACGGGTGATGTTTTAGTTATTATCTTTTTGGCAACACAGATTTAAGCAGCTCTCGCACGTTTCCTGTTTTGTTTCACTGTCAAACATCTTCAGTTTGGTCTATAATTTAACCATGAATCGTCTTACAAACGAACAACGCTTGCAAATCATTGAATTTTATTATCAAAATGCGTGATCTGTTAAGAAAGTTCATCGCGCGCTTCTTCCATTTTATGGTCAGTTTAATCGATCCACTGAAGCGGCTATTCGGGCTATTGTGACTAAATTATGCACCAAATTTTTCATTGTTGGACATTAAACCACCAACATGCTTACGTAGAGTGCGAACTGAAGAAAATATCGCAGCTGTATCGGCCAGTGTTAATGATGACCATCAATTATCGATTCGTCGACGTTCGCAGCAATTGGGCCTCTGTTACTCAACAACGTGGAAAATTTTGCGGATGGATTTAGGTGTGAAGCCTTTCAAAATACAGCTGGTGCAAGCATTGAAACCGAACGACCTACCGCAACGCAGAATTTTTGGTGAATGGGCTCTTGGAAAGTTGGCCGAAGATCCACTATTTTATCGAAAAATTGTGTTCAGCGACGAAGCTCATTTTTGGCTCAATGGATACGTAAATAAGCAGAATTGTCGATTTTGGAGTGAAGATCAGCCAGAAGCATTGCAAATGCATCCAGAAAAAGTCACAATTTGGTGCGGTTTATAGGCTGGTGGCATCATTGGACCGTACTTCTTCAAAGATGCTGCGAATGGCAACGTCACTGTGAATGGTGAGCGCTACCGTGAGATGATATCCAACTTTTTTTTTGCCTAAAATGCAAAAACTTGACTTGCATGACATGTGGTTTCAACAAGACGGTACCACATGCCACACAGCACGCGTAACAATGGACTTATTGAGAGGTGAGTTCGGTGAACATTTTATTTCACGTTCGGGACCGGTCAATTGGCCGCTTAGATCGTGCGATTTAACGCCTTTAGACTATTTTTTGTGGGGCTATGTTAAAGCTCATGTCTATACAGACAAGCCCGCTTCAATTGACGCATTGGAAGACAACATTGAAGCATTTATTCGTGGGATACCGGCCGAAATGTTGAAAAGAGTATGCCAAAATTGGACTAAGAGGATGGACCATTTGAGGCGCAGTCGTGGTCAACATTTGCATGAAATAATCTTCAAACATTAAATTATATGGACCGTACTATCGATTCAAATAAAGATTTCATGCATTTTTCTGAATTGTATGTGATTTTTTTTGAAAAAATTTCCTATAGCTCTTAAAAAATCACCCATTATAAACAAATTCTACAAAAACAAAAACAATCAACTTGTTTACCAATTAACGCACTGCGTAACACCAGCATAAAAAATGATAAACGAGTAAACAAAAATGTATCAACAAACACTGCAGGAATAAATGTAAACAAACATAAACAACATAATGAAACAGAGATGTTTAAATTTATACTGATCTCGAGAAAGCGAAGCCACGAACATTCACCTTCAAGAAAATTGAAACAAAATACAACAACAAACGCTACAAGAATAAATGTAAACAAAATACACAACAATACTGCAATAATAAATGTAAACAATGATGTTTGCATGAGAAGCCGAAGTCATGAACATTCGCCTTCAAGAACATTCATCAGACAGTTTACGCTGCAATCTAAAAGGCAAGGCAAAACTGGCCACTGAATTAGTAAAAGTTCAGTCAGTCTTGTGTGAAGACGCGGTGTGTTTGAATGGTGGTTTGAAAATCTCCGTTACAAAGTTCAGTCGCACAATTGTCTAGTAATTGTTAATGTTTATGCAAAGGGAATAAACAGAAGAATAACAAAGAAAAGAAATTGTTGTTGTTTACATAAAGTTGTGAACAGTGTCACACAGAATTGTGCGAATAATAAAGAATTTGAATGAAAACTAAACACAAATTTATATTTATTTTATTTGCAATCTACGAGATCATATTTTAAACGTTTTTAAAAGGTGAAAATCCTGGCGCTGGAAATTCTGTTGTATTTAAGCCCGTTGCATATGGTAGTGAAAGCAAGAGGTACGAAGACTATAGTGTTCTATAGCGCACCATGGCTAATGGGAGAGAATCTGTCCTAAAGCGTTGCTGGAGACTCTATTGGATTTAAGCTCGTTGCACTTGATAGTGAGAATAACAAGTATGAAGCCTATGGTGTCCTATAGTGCCCTATGGCTAATGGGGTACGAGTCTAATACGATATCCAATGACAAATCGAGTGTTAGACAATACTCTCCTTAATTTTCTCTTCAACATAATCAGTACATTTTATAATTTGCAACGCAATGAATTGAAATAGTAAGAGTAAGGAGGCTTAGTTACTTACTTGGACATTGCAACCCTTTAGTCAGGATTGCAACTCAGCTATCCACACCATCCATATTGTGCGCTTTAATTTTATTCATGAGTTTAAAGACAACAGATGTTTGAGAAACTTTTCATGGCAATTTTATTGACCCTCTCAGTTTTTGCCAGAAGACTGCTGAGATGAATTGCCCTGACCACATATACTTTTAAGAGAGGGACCACTCTGTGGTATACGGACGGCTTAAGGACAGATATTGGAACAGAAGCGGAGTGTTCGTTTCCGTAGTGAAATTTTATGAAGAAATGGAAAAAATTCGCGGATATCTTACAAAGAAAACTTACACTGAAATCGTAACATCATACTCCTTTAATTCCTTTATTTTATGTCCATGAACGAAAAGTATAAATAATCCTTTGCAGTTTTAGCGCTGTTATATCTACGGCAGTAATTAAGTTACAAATCAAAATGAATTACATTTTTTCTTTTTGGCTTCATTCTTTCATGCATCATTTTGCTGCAGGATGTAAAAAAGTGTAAGTCTTTATTAAAACATCACTCATAACCTTAAAAAAAGAAAAGAAAATATCTACACAAGCAATCATTGTTGTTTGAACGACATGACAGTTACAAGTTTGATTGGCTCTTCAAACTGCAGTTGAGGAGAGTTATGTTAGAGAGACTGAAATCCAAATCTCTAAATAATTTCGTATGAAAATCATTATGGATTACAACAACAACAAAAACCGAGAGAAACAAAATAAAATAAAAGCAAACAGAAAAAAAAGAGAAGGAGATGCTTTTGAATACAACATGTTATCTTTCATCATCAGAGCAAAATGAAATCATTTGTAAGTGTCCATCATGATGTAGGATTTTTTGGTTAAATCTGCTGCTCTACACATCATCTATGGCCATGTGGGCTGTATTCGCAAATACCACTGTGTGGCCCATTCTACTTAACCACTAAATCAGTTTGTCTCAAGAGGATTTTATGTTTTTTTTTGTTTTTATGTTCATATGGATTTTATATTTCCATGGCAATACAACAAGCAATATTAAATTCATATCTAGAGGCAAAAACAATGATTGTGTGTGTGTCTCTATTTAATCAATAGAGAGAGAGTGAGACAAAGTTAAATGTCATTTTCTACTAAAGGGTGTTTTTTACAGATGTATAGATCTTTAAGTTGGCATTACTTTTCAAGATGGCGACCGATTTAACAGCTGTCAAGTGATTTATTCTCAGTTTGGTTTGGCAATTCATCATGAATAGACTCACGCCTGAACAACGCTTGCAAATAGTGCAATTTTATTTCGAAAATAATGGTTCTGTGCGGAAAACAAAATCGTCCATCAGAGCAGTTAATTCGATTAATCATGGAACGTTTTCGCACCACGTTTACTCTTATTGATAACTCGCATCCCCAGAGACGCTGTACGGTGCGTACAGAAGAAGCTATTGCTGCTGTAGAGCGTAGCATTGAGGAAGACCCGAATGAGTCCATCCGCCATCGAGCACAGGAATTGGATCTGTGTCCATCCACTTTATGGAAGATTTTGCGGAAGGATCTTGGTTTGCGTGCTTACAAAATCCAACTCGTACAAGATTTGAAGCCAAACGATCATCAAGTAAGGCGTAGATTCGTCGAATGGGCCCAAAACGAGATTACCGTTGTTCCCGATTTTCATAAGCGAATTTTGTTTAGCGGTGAAGCGCACTTCTGGTTGAATGGCTACGTCAACAAACAAAACTGCCGCATTTGGAGTGAAGGTAATCCTCAAGTGTATGTGGAAACACCGTTACATTCAGAAAAACTGACTGTTTGGTGCGCTTTATGGGCTGGTGGAATCATTGGTCCGTACGAACGTTACAGTCAATGGTGATCGGTATAGAGCCATGATTACTAACTTTTTCATTCCTGAATTGAATAACCATGATGTCCAGGAGATGTGGTTTCAACAAGACGGCGCAACATGTGACACAGCTCGTGCCACAATAGATTTATTGAAAGACACGTTTGGTGACCGCCTAATTTCACGGTTTGGACCTGTGAATTGGCCTCCAAGATCTTGTGATTTAACACCGCTAGACTACTTTCTGTGCGGTAAAGCCACAAACGCTTGACCATTTGGAATACAACATTCGCCGTATTATTGCCGATATACGGCCACAAATGTTAGAAAAAGTCATCGAAAATTGGACGTCCAGATTGGACTACATCCGCGCCAGCCGTGGCGGTCATATGCCAGAAATGATATTTAAAATGTAATGCCGCAAGATTATCTTTCGGATAAATAAAATTCATGTCAATCGAATAATCCATCGTTGTTTTATTGCAACTTAAAGTTCTATACCTCTATAAAAAAACACCCTTTATAAATAGCGCAGTGCATGTACAATTACTTTCAATATAATTGCCAGGACACTTGGTACTCCAGGCAGATTAAATGCACAAGCCTTGGTGGCATTTCATTTTCAAAGAAAATATTTATCATTTTTTTTTCAATAAAGTCCACATGGATAATTATTAAAAGCCAATATTAATCATAAATTGTAAAGAAAAATACATTCTGAACCATTTTTATTAAAAAAAAAATAAATTAAAAACTTATAAAGCAACAGCAATATTGAGAATGCGAATGGCAATGGCAATGGTAGTGGCAATAATAATAAATGTTATGCTGCAATGCATAATTCTTTCATTATTAAATATGAATTGTTTCTTTAATGTTGCAACATAATGACGATGAATATAATGGTCGATAATCATGTATGTATTGCCATCACAATAACAATCACGATAATTATTTTGATTTAACCAATGGACCGCATGCAGATACATACTCGTATGTATGCAGACTTTATATTGAATTTTTATCGGGTCCGCCATCTAACGTTCTTTTTTCAACTAATAATTATTTCGTGAATGGTAACACTTATCCCATGTCTGATTTGACAGATAATTAGTTTTATCCTTCCGCTGAACGAATATGGTTGTGTATACGCTTGAACAACGGTGGGAAATATTGCGACATTACTTTGAAAGTCATGGTAATGTTGCAGAATGTGTGCTAAAATTGCGTACGGATTTTGGAAGAAGAGAAGCACCGTCAGCTCCGTATGTTCGTTATCTTGTGAAAAAAGTGAAAGAAACTGGCATCCTCATCTATAAACCAAAGCGTGAAAAGCCAAAAACATTGCTGCTGTAGCAGAAAGTGTCAACATCAATTCACCGTCTTTCTCAACAATTGAACATTTCGGAGACATCTTTGAGACGAATTTTGCATAAAGACCTTGGTATGACGCCATACAAAGTCTAATTGGTTCAGGAGTTGAAGCCAATTGGCCATCCAATGCGTATTCGCTTCGCTAAGTGGGCCTGCGATCGACTTACAGAACATGCCGATTTTGGCAAAAAAAATCATCTTTTCAGATGAAGCTCGTTTTGATCTTGGCGGGTATATACACAAGCAAAATTGTCGCATTTGGGGCACAGAAATCCCGCACGCATACATTGAAAAGCCGACGCACCCAAAACGAGTCACTGTTTGGTGCGGATTTTGGTCCAGAGGCATAATTGGGCCATTTTTCTTCGAAAAAGAGCAAGGATTGGCCGTTAGAGTCAATGGCGATCGTTATCGGGCCATGTTGAACGAGTTTTTGTTCACAAAAATTAAAGAGGAAGATATTGGCAACATTTGGTTTCAACAGGACGGCGCTACGTGCCACACAGCCGAAGCTACACTCGATGTTTTGCGCCCTGTTTTTGAAGATCGTATTATCAGCCTCAGAGCTGATGTCGTTTGGCCACCTCGGAGCTGCGATTTGACACCGTTGGACTATTATTTGTGGGGTGCCGTCAAAGATAAGTGTTACGCCGACAAGCCAGAGACAATTGACGCTTTAAAGGACAATATTCGTGGAGCCATTGGTGAAATACAGCTGCACACAATCGATAATGTGCTTAAAAATTGGACCGATCGTGTAGGCTACTGCATGGCCAGCCGACACAGCCATTTGAATGAAATTGATTTCTATTATTAATCGGAAGTATTGTACTTTCAAATAAAAAAAGAAATTTGAGAAAATATTCAGTAGTTTTCTTTTAAAGCATTTTCAAAAAAAAAAGTTATTTGGAGGACCCTTTATTTAAAAATTTCATGAACGATGCTTTTATTAACCGCTTAATGGCCACAGATAAGCTCAGAGTTCTGAAGTATGTAGAAGGCCTTATGTGGATTAAAAATTTGTGGAAAAGTTTATGTTTGAGCGTATTATTATAGGGATGATGTCGATCATGATAAGAAGTGAACTTAAATTTACATCGCCTAAAGCATTGTCTAGTATCAATAATTTGCAACCACGAGAGTTGTAGGCGATACAAGTGGCTGTGAATGCGGCAATGAGACTGAGTGCTACAAGAGCGTGGAAGCATAGAACTTATATTTAAATTTATAGTGCCAACATTTTTGAGTATAGTTCATCTTTATATGCATACCTATATAACCCCTGAATTTGCTTGCGATCCTGGTTTTCTAACGAGAAATACCGGATAGAATTTATGATGATAATGGTTTATCCAAGTATTCTCTGGCGGATCGAGAAATCATTCAGAAAATCTAAATTTTAAAATATCTCTTGCACCACCCGATTACTGTCGTCCTATTCAGACTGAACAAATGACAGCCGATGCACAATTTCGATATCAGGGTGTAACGAATTGGGATGTACAATACATTTAGGATTGTCCATATATCTATGCCGGGAAAAATTTCTCAAATCTAATGGACGCTCATGGTTAAAATTAACGCACACAACATTGGTGGTGGGAGAAGTTAGGTTGTGAATCTCTCTAAAGGATTGCAGTAATTGATTTTTGATTAAGCAAGTTCTTCATTGCAGCTAGTTCTAGAATGATAGAGTTTCCATCTATCGTTACCTAAAAAAAACAACACCTTGTGTGAAAAAGTATTTGGATTTTTATTATATGCATTGACGAGAAACACTGTTCTTTAAGTCTTTTACCCTGTTAATGTAAGATAAAGAAATTGAGGCGTTTTTCCACACAAACAGACGTACGTCTCAGACTATTTTCCTTACAGAAACAGCCCCGTACTCTTGTTTTAAAAGGTAACGTTACCTAATGTCTTAATATACACATTGCAACAACGTCCGTTCAGAAAGAAAATCGTTTAACCCATAGGCGATGACATTCACCAAATGAAATTGTGGGTATGAGTGAAGAAAATGGTGACATTTTGTTGTCTAAGAAACCTTCTGGCCAATGAACTTAGGGCCAATGACATAAACAAACATTATTAATTAATAATAAATAAACAAATTTATTAATTATTACAGTCGAAAATGTTTAGTCCCCCAAGGGGTTAAGTCAATATAAATCAATTTTTAATTAAGAATTATTATTATTATTATTATACGACGCACAGTGGGGTTTTTGATGCCAAAAGTGGGAATTAATTCGAGATAACTTTCCCTGTTTCTAATTTTAACTTTTTTCAGTTAATTTCACTTTAGGAGGTAAAACTAATAAATTTTTTAATATTAGTTAGTGCAAATTTTATTATTCTCACATTTCTATTCCTTGTCCGATTCTTTATCATCATCATCATCAATTATTATTATCATCATTATCACTATAATTCGTATAGGTATCATTATCATTATTATTTGCATCTTCTTCACCGTCGAGATTTGATTCAAATCTTATCAATTGAATTGCCTCCATGGATAAATTATGGGGTTTTTCTCTTTCAATTTTCTCATATTTGATATTACTGGATCTGAAGTATCTAATAGTCTTTTAAATATATTTTCATTTGATTTTTCTCCAGAACATTTTCGCGAAAAATGCCCCCTAAAATTTTTGAAATCATGCTTCGAGCTTCTTGTGCTTCTTCCGTCAGCTGTGCAATTGGTAGTAAAGTGTGGTTTATTATTTCTGGTCCATGGATTACAAATTTATGGTTTATGGGGACTTATATTACCAGGGATACAGTTGTACATAATACCTTGCGGTATCAAGACCGAAATGTCGAAAGGCATTAGTGTTTACTTGAAATCCACTAGAAACGATAACCATAATTGAATGTAGTTATCTCATCAATTTTGCATCCAATTTTGTAATTTACGCTGAAATGTCCGCTTTTTGAAAGTCGCGCCGAGCTGTGTTGCCGTCATTCGAATTTCCAAAGTCAGGTTTCGGATGATCAATAATAAGTGCATTTTTATTTTTGAACTCCTCTTGAATACGTGCTTTATTTTTTGCAACAACTTGTTTTTCGATATTCGATCTAGCTTGCCATTTGTTTATTGGAAGCTTATAAATTCAAAAATTCAAAAAATCTGATCCATCCATGCAGAATCGACAAACCGAACTCCAGATTTTCATTTTTACTTGCAAAGAAATCATTTTGTCAATATTATTAAATTCTTTGGAAGTAGCACCACATAAAAAGTATTTTTGTGTGCTAGTAGTTTCTGTGAGTGTATTACATATTTTTCCATCAATCATGGATAGGACCAACTTATGATTGACTTTCAATCGTTTTTCTCCATATGAAAAATGACAAACTCTTTAAGGTTTTTAATTTTTTTTTTTTATTTTTTTTAATTTTTTATATGTGGGTGCAACAATATATTTAAATTTTATTTTAAAATGTGCAAAAAAGTGCAGACAAATTTTTCATAAATATTTTCAAATGCGTTTATATTTTTGGAAAAAAAAAGGTTTTTTTCTTAATTTGGCTTCATTCACAACTATTTATCGACATATTTCCTGAAATCCCCTAATTCATAGGCTTTCGCGTGAAAATTAATTAAAATTATAACACAAATTGCACGTAAAAACCAAAAACATTAATTAATCTAACTAACCTGAGGTTCAAGGTTCCATTAAAATATTTTTAATTATCACTTTAGAAAACACCAAAAGTTGAAATTTATATTTCACGTGAGGAAAACTGCAAATAATTCAAACTTTAAAATTATATTGTGACATAACGGTAGTCGTCAAAAACAAAATTTTTGCACCAGTGGTGTGGTATGTTGTGTAATTTTACCGACTACAAAAATGTATTCGGTTCTCCTAAATTTTATTTTGCAATTAATTCCCATTTTTGGTACCAAAAACCTCACTGTGCGACGGAGTAAAAAAAGAACATGAGCTGTTTGTCACATTCAATAGAAAAATAATTTATATTTGAAAGTTAAAGGCCAATTTTTACAAAATTTATAAGGAATTGAATTGAAAGGAAAGGAAATGAATAAATTGATGTCAGAATATCAACATTACACTGATTGACTACCATTATTATCCAGGAACCTCAGTATCTGTTCTTATTTAAATTTGTCTGAATATGTTTTTAAAGTCAATAATTGTATTGTATTGAAAAATCATATGAAATTGTAAAAGCAAAGCTTATAAATACTTAAAGTTTACATCATGATTTATAATTAAAAAGAAACTATACTCGTATAAAGAATTAAAACTTTCATGTTTCAATTGGAAATGCAGAAGCCGTTATTATACAAGAGAAAGAATGACAAATTTGTGAGGCAAGATTACAGGGCATTGTGATAAGATTAATTATAATAATAATGCAGAGTTCACAGCATTTGTTTCATCAAGTAATAACTCAATTATGAAGGTATCGATAACTAAAATCGATTACTTTCTAAATGGCTTAACTTTAATAAAGACACACAACAACACATTCAATAGCAATACAATCGAAAATTGTTGCCTGTTTGGCATCTATGCCGTTACGAGTCTTGAACGAGCTAAGTGTTCAATATTTAATCCAGTAAGCCTTATAGGAACAACAGAAACTTATATACATATATACATACAACCCTGGTGGGGCAGACCAAGCTTATCAGTGAAACTGCCAATACGCAGTAATCCGTTAGAATTCATGTAAGAGTGTGAACCGTGCTCTTGTCGAACTTAAGTAGGTCCGTGGTTTTTCGCTGCTGGTTACAGAAGTTTCAAAATTTGACAACCAGGTATATTAGACTACCAGGTATGTTGCACTACGATTTGTTGAATTCCACGCTGCTTCCTCCAATTCGAAAAAGTACTCTTGTACTACTATCCAATCTCTTCCGTGGAAGTTCGTCCTCTTTTTCATTTCCTTTTATGCCACAGTAGCCCAGAACCTAGTAGAGACGGGTGTAGAAAGTCTATGTAGGTTAAGTTAGGTTAGGTTAGAGGACGTGTACTTGGCAATTAAGACAACTTCAGTACCCGGAGGTCGAATTGACCCATTGTACAACGTCCTAGTTTCTCACACCACTTATGTTGTGTGTGTTAATTTTTATACATGAGTGGTGGGACCTACAGTTTAAAGTCGACTCCGATTTTATTTACTCTCAGAGTTTTTGCCAGAAATCTGCTGAGAGGAAGTCGCCGAAGAAATACTTTTTGTATTTTTGTCTTGTGTCTGGCCTGGGTCTCGAACACTGGCTTTACGTCTAATAAGCCAACACACTACCTACTAGACTACGGCGACTTCAAGTCTATGTAACTACTGACACTATTTGTTTAGACGAGATGTGATTCTAGTGCTTTGATTACTGAATCACTGTCCATACATATGTTCACGTTGGAAGGAGGTAGCTTCCTGGTTCAATAGCAAAATAAAAATAAATAAGCTGGTCTGGTTAGGTAGTTTGTATGACCTGTTCAGTGTCATTTTATAGGTATAGACCCCAGACCCATTTCCACTTGCACTTTTTAGCCTTCAGTGAAGATCGTTTATCGCCGTCGTCGATGGTAACTTCAGCAACACACTCTTCTCACACCTGTGTGATTCGGTTCTACTTTATACAGTTTTAAAGCATGCCCTACCGTACATGGCCTAAGCGTATCTGAGAGCTTAAGCCTCAGTGCAGTTCTAGCAACCATGTTTTGGTGGATGGTGTCTAATGGTTGTAGAGACAAGATGACTTCGAGGCTTTGGAAAAGACCATGTTATCAAATTTTAGAAGAATCTTCTGAAATTACCGCCATAAAAAAGAAAAGGAAATGACTGATTGAAGAAAATTCCGAAAGACATGTACATACATACATAATTGGTCATTACAACTCTTCAGTCAGAATTTCGTTCTAGCTTCTCACATCACTTATGTTGTGTTTGTTAATTTCATACATGAGTGGCGGAACCTACAGTTTAAAGTCGACTTCGAGCGACAGATTTTGAAAAACTTTACATGGCAATTTTTGTTTTACTCTCAGATGTTTTGCCAGAAATGTGCTGAGATGAAGTCGCTAAAAGCGATATTTCTTCTTATTTACATTTTGATATCCGGCTTGGTTATTAAACCGAGGCCTCACGTCGAATAAGCCAACATGCTATCTACTCTACCACGGCTACTACTGATCATAACAATAATTTAATAAGAATAACGGGCCTAGTCTTGAAGTCGTCGTAGTATAGTCGGTTGTCTGTTGGTTTATAAGACTTGAGGACACGGTTCAAACCCCAGGTCAGACGTCTCGCACAAAACGAAATCTAAAAAAATATTTCTTCGAGAACTTCCTCTCAGCCGTCTCTGGATCTCTGAGAGTGAATAAAATTTCTGTTTTTCAAAAAAACTGTTAGTTGGAGTCGGCTTTAAACTGTTGGTTCCTGCCACTCATGGATATTGTTACGTTTTCACCTTTTAAAAACGTTTAAAATATGAGCTCTTAGATTTCAAATAAAATAAAAACAAATGTGTATTTAGTTTTAATTAAAATTCTTTATTATTCGCACAATTCAGTGTACCACTTTGTTGCTTTGTTTGTTATTCGTCTGTTTATACCCTTTTCATAAACAATAACAATTATTAAGCAATTATTCGACAGATCTTTGTAACCGAGATCTTCAAACCACGATTACTGTCTTCAAACACACCGCATCTTGACACAAGACTGACTGAACGTTTACTGACTGCGTTGCCTGCTTTGCATTGCCTTTTATATGGCAGGGTAAACAGTCTGATGAACGTTCTGGAAGGCGAATATTCGTGACTTCGCCTTCTCGAAATATCTATAAATCTAAACATCGTTGTTTACATTAATTATTGTTGTTTCTGTATTTTGTTTGCATTTATTCTTGTAGTGTTGTTTGTGGATTTTTGTTTATTTGTTTACCATTTTTTATATGCAGGTGTTTGTTGTTATATTAAGTAGTGCGATAATTTGTAAACAGATTTGTTTACTGCATTGTTTTGTTTTGTAGTTTTTGTTTATAATTTTAATATTAATCGATGTAAAAGCAAAACACCAGTATCTAGATTTTTCATTTCCGTAACAGTATGTAAGTACTCGTATATTATAATAAATGTGAATCACATGCACTAGTTGTATCTCTTCAACAGTATAAGGCCTTTCAAGTTCAAATTTATTTTTCAAATTCAAATTAAATACGCAATTCAATTAAACGTTTGTCATTCTGTGTCTGTAGTAATCCTTAGCAAACCAGAAGCAGTTTAATAAGGCCACAATTTTATTCTTTTCTCCTCCTTCCAAAGTTTCTTCATTTAGTTTATCGCTGATAGCAGACTACTACGATATTTGAGAGCCATATGGAATAAAAGTGAATGTCAAATAATAGCAAACATTCATGAATTAAACCACAACTTACTGCCTCATCAAAACTATTCTCCGAAATCCATGAAATCATACCACAAACAAATTTATTCTTATGACCACATTTGCCATATTTTTGAATTGAAAAAAAAAATTTAAACAAACTTTGGACAAGTGTAGAATCCTTGGGTGACTAGATTGGAAAATAAAATAATTTTTCAAACGAAATCAGAAAAAATATTTTTTCGGGTACCATTTCTCAGCATATTTCTGGCAAAAGCTCTGAGAATAAAATAAAATTTCCAAGAAAAGTTTCTCAAAAAACTGTGGTCGACATTAAAATGTAGGGTTCGCCACTCATGTATAAAATTAACACATATAATATAAGTGGTGTGAGAAGCGAGGTCGTAATCCTGATTTAAAGTTTGTAAAAGACCAATTATGTATGTATGTATACAGCAATGTGGTAAGATTAGAAACAATACGGATAATGTACGAAACTACATCCATATATCGTTCATATTACATAGAGAGCCATGCCTTCTCTTTTCTATTACCCTCCACCCCTTAGACAGCTTATGGCTTCTATAAATCATTAATACATTACATGGTTTCCTACTATTATATATCTGCGTCATCCTACCTGTTTTTCTAAGCAATCTTCTGCCAAAAGCTCTGAGAATATAATAAAATAGCCATGAAAAGTTTCTCCAAAAACCTATTGTTCTAGAGATGACTTTAAACCGTAGATGCGTACCGCAGCTCATGTATTTAATGAACACATACAACATGAGTGGTGTGAGAAGCTAGGTTGTAATCCTGGCTAAAGGGTTGTAGTGGTCAGTAAAGACTGTCAATGAATTAAATTAAATTATGTTTCGGTTTTTAGTTCCATTTTTATTTTTTTCAACCCAAAACATTAACATACCCCTCCTTAACACTGAAATTGGTTGAAACCAAGGAACACCACCAAAATGAGATAAAGTTTTAAAAAAAAATGTTTATGGGTAAACAAAACGAAGATATAAAACTGAAACCGAATCAAGCAATTGTTAAAAACAATTCAAAAAGCATAAAATAATACGGGTTTAATAATGCCATTACAAAAATCATATCGTACGCTGTAAAATAATGTGATAAATTTTTAATATCCGTAAGTTTTTTCGGGTGTACAAATTATTATTCCATTAAAGATAGTTGTTTACAAAACTACGCAATACACAATTACTTTTTTAATCCTCTTTGAAATAATATCTTAAAAATAAATACAAAAATAAACGAAAATAAAAGAGAAAAAATACATCTTTTGCTGTCATTTTGTATTGTTTGAACGACGATATCCAGCGAGCCATAATGGCGATAGTAGCGCATAATGCGTTTTCATCTCATTTTGTTCATATCCTTTCGTTTCGTCAGTTTCTGTATCAAAATGAATAAAAATGAAATGAAAGAAAAAAAAATTAAAATTTTATAGAAAATACTTGCCACAGTTGCCAGCGTTCTTTTAGTAGCGTCATCCCCTGTTGTTTAAAGTGTTATTTGTTAAGTTATTGTTGTTCTTATTGCTGTTGTCTTTATTATGGCCACAAAGCAATTTAGTAAGGAGGGGAGGGATTCGTTATCGTTCGTTTGTGATATTTTTTTTTTGTAATTTAAGAAATTGTATTTGGCCATAACAACAACAACAACAAAAGAAAAAGAAAAATACAGAAATAGTTGCAGGATACTGCCATTGTTAATGCAATGCTAATGGTTATCATGGCTTTATGAATACGTATACGTACGTACATCAAACAACATTGACAACAACTTCTCACAATATTTTCGTACAAGATATGAATTTCCTGTCGATAGTTTAGTTGTTGTTGTTGTAGTCGTAAATGTTACCAGAATTATTGCTCATTTTGGCTACTGTTATGACTGGTTTTAGCTGGTATGGCTAAAAGTGCTACCCAGAGTGAGTTGCCGAAGGACTTTTTCTTAATTTCCTTATATTTGTCACAGCGGAAGTGACAATATTTCCTGTTGTGTGTGTATGTGTGGTATAAACAAATTGACAGCCACATGGTATTTTTATTTTATATTTTCGAAACCAAAAAAAAGAGAAAACGAAAAAGGATTGCTTGTCTAGAATCATAAAAATGTTGAGGATAAAATTTTGTTAAGAGAGTGAAGTGTAATCACTGGATTTATATTTGATCTAAATTAACTTCAAAATTGAAGAAACTTTTCAAAGATATCAACTAAAAGGGTTGAACACGAACCGCGTCATTTAAATCAGGTTTGCCAACAAGCACTTCAGAACATTGGTAGTTGATAACAGCCATCTTGTTGAAGCTACATCTCTCAAAGTATTTACTAATTGGTCATCATAAGCCTTTAGTCACGTTTACAACCTAGCTTCTAACATCACTTATGCTGTGTGTGTTAATTTTATCCAGGAGTGCCGGGACATCCAAACGACAGATTTTTAAGAAACTTTTCATTGCAATTTTATTTTTGCTCTCAGAGTGTTTGCAAGGAGATTACTTAAAGGATGTCGCCGAAAGATATGTCAAAGCCTAGGGTTGAACCAACAGCTCTCCGTCTAATAAGCCAACATACTACCTACTATACTACGGTGACATCAGGTCTTTCATTAAGCGCTTTTATTCCTTTGAAAGATCAATTGGTACCATTTTTGGAGGAACATAACATCGTCCACCCCGGCTTCTCTGCATGGAACACATCTGAAATGTTCAGTTTTCCAACCCTTAGTCAGCATTACGGCCAATCTTCGCATAACACCCATGTTGTGTGTATTAATTTTATCTACGACAGGCACCCACAGTCGACTCCCAAAGACAAATATTTTGTTGCGAAATTTTTCATGGCATTTCCTATTTACTATCAGAGTTTTTGCTAGAAAACTACTGAGTGGAAATCGCCGAAGAATTATTTTTTTTTTTTTCTGATATTTCGCTGTGTTCCAGACATCTCGGCTGAGGTTTGAATCAGAGCTACTACATATGTAACTTAACAAAGCCCCACAAGAAAAGCTCTAACGAAGTCAAATCGGATGATCTCAGTTGCTTGTTCACTTTACTTCCCCGTGAGATGGCCGTGGCCTCAAATCGCCTAAGCAGGATATCCTATATCTCGGCTAAGGTTTGAATCACGGACTTACATCTGGTAAGTCTAGAGCTAATAGACTACGACAACTTTGCCAAATTATTTGTCATTTATTCATTCTGTTTTGCCAAATTCCCATGGATGACCACAGACAAAGATGTGTGTTTGTTGAATGGACTTTGAAGCAGTTTTCATAGCAAAATCACCTTCATCCATAGGGCCTATTTCTGAGTGTATGGTTACGTGAACAAACAAAATTGTTGAATTTGGAACAATGCCAATCCATATGGGATCCTAGAGCGTCCAATATATCGAAGATGAGACACTAATTGGTGTGCATGGTGGTCGATTCAAATTTCTTTGAGAAAGACATTGATTACAGCAGAAAGGCGCTCACGCAACACTGGCTATTCTGTAAGAACGATTTGAGGACATAATCATCTCACGTGCTGTTGATGTAAACTCTAGAATTGTACAATTTGACCTCGCACTATGTGGCATTTACCCTCAAAAGCTGGCCAAAAAGGCAAAAATGAATTTAAAGAAATTTAAGAAACTGAGTATACAGTTAGGTAGACAACAAAATTCTGCATTATATAGTGAATTTTGACGACTTTAAGTCGAGATTTGTAGATTTGAGACGATGTCAAAGTCAGGAAAGTGAAGAAAATTAAATGCGTTTTTGGTGTTTTTTTGAAATTTTAATAGGTTTATATGAAATTTTTTTGTGGCTAAACGAATATTGATTTTTTTTTATTTGAAAGGTATGAGCAACTGCTACTATCAGTTTTATATATATATATATATATAAATTAATGTTCAAATTATTCGTTCAAAATTTAAAAATAATAAAAATTTCACACTTTTTTACCCTCCCTAAAAAAAAGATAAGGATTTTAAAGGTGAAAGTAGTTTTTAGTAGTTTAATGTTATAAACCACAAGAAAATACGAACTCTCTACATTCAGAAACAAAAAAAGTTTGCGCAGATTTGCGCAATTATTTTTGGCAATTTTTTGAAAATTTTACTTTTTTTTAAAAAAATAAAATGAATTGGACGCAGTGTAATAATATCACAGGCAATTAAGCCATATGGCCTTATTTCTCAATAGAATGAGAGGGGACACTTATGATCCGATCATAATAAAATGAGGTAAAATGATTCACATTCATATTAAACATGTCATGTTGAATTACATCGAGGTAATAACATTTTTAAGCCAATTATAATTGCTAAACATATTTTCTTAAGGGGCCCTATTTTGGACCTAGGGGTAATTATGGACGGACAATAACAAACTTTGGTAATATGATTTAGATTTACAAAATACACGTTCATACCGAATTTCATCACGATATCGACGTTTTTAAGCCATTTATAAACGCAAACGTGAATTTCTAAAGGGGACTTTATATGGGGACTAGGGTCAAATGTAATCCGATTTTAACCAAACTTTACACAATGATTTCCTAGTACACGGAACTGTTCCATGCTAAATTTCATCAGGATTTTTGCATAACTACCATAATTATGTGTAAATAAGTGCAATTTCAAGGGAATTTGTATGGGGGCTAGGCGAAATCACTGACCGATTTGAACCAAAATCAGTTGGGTTCATCCTTAGTCCTAACTATCACTAACACTATCAAAAAATTAAAAAATGACTGTGGAAAAATCATGGTAAATTTCATGAAATGAGTAATATCCTTAAGTCGCCGTAGTGGGTGGTGTGTTGGCTTATTAGACGTGAGACCCACGTTCAAACCCCAGGTCCGATATCTCCAATAAAACGAAGAAATATTTCTTCGACGACTGCCTCTCAGCAGATTATTGGCAAAAACTCTGAGAGTAAATAAAAATTACCATGAAAAAGTTTCTCAAAAGTTTGACGTTCGGAGTCGACTTTAAACTGTATGGCCCGCCACTCATAGATAAAATTAATACACACAAGATAAGTGGTACGAGAAGCTAGGTCGTAATCCTGACTCAAAGGTTGTAATGATCAATTATGTCTGTTTGTTTGGAATCCGAGCTGTGGTAGCCATTTTGGCTGATATTTTACTCTTATCTTCTTTACCACTCAATAAAAAAGAATCGTAACTACTACAGAATAAACGTGTTTTCTTAATGAGTCACACTTTCTGTTAAAAAAATTGCTTAAGAGCTTTGTAAGGCAACAATCCTTAAAGTAATAATGTTACCACATTGTTGCCGCGTTCAAGTAAACTGCAGGTTATATTGTGCAAGGCAAAGAAGGGTTTGAACGGCCACCCATTGTTTTCTTCCTATCTCTCTCTCTATTCGATTAGAAGAAAAATTGCAACTTCAAAATGTATTCTAAATTTTTATTAAAACAAAAACAAATAATTCATCGTTATTTGCATTGCAATTTGTTTATTTTTGTTTTGAAAGAAAAAGAAAGAAAAAAATTCGTTTTAATTTTTCCATTTTTCTATTGTTTTTCTTTTAAAGCAATTGCATAAATATTATGCTTGGTATTCATAAAATATTTATGAGAGAAAATTTTTTATTTATTTTCCAAATGATTGTATTTGTTTTCATACGCCAGCATTTTTATCTCCTGTTTGTTTTTTTGTTGTTCTGTGATTTCGTAATGTTGCACGTTCATACACGGTATACATATGTATGTAGGTATGTATGTATGTATGTACATATGTATGTATGTATGTATGTATAATCGTAGTTTCGATATTAATTTATTAGTTTCTATAATTAAAAATAAATATGATCTAAACAAACATGCTTGTATAATTAACGGCTATTGAGGCCTATTTGTAGTGTGGCATGCATATTTTCATTTCAAATGACTGATAATCATAGGCAACCTATTGGGGCGGACATGAAAATCAAAAACCCATATAAAATCGAAAGGGATGTGCTGTTCAAATTATGTATAGGAATTTACGCTCCTCCTCTAAATTATACGTAGTATGAGTGTGAATCACAGATCAGAAACGAGTATTTAAAACGATGAGTAAAATCGAATCATACTCATAATTTCTGATACTTACGCATTCATACATACGTACATACATAATTGGTCATTAGAACCGTTCAGTCAGGATTACGACCTAGTTTCTCACACCACTTATGTTGTGTGTGTTAATTTTATACATGAGTGGCGGGACCCACAGTTTAAAGTCGACTCCGAACGACAAATTTATGAGAAACTTTTCATGGCAATTTTTATTTACTCCCAGAGTTTTTGCCAGAAATCTGCTGAGAGAAAGTCGCCGAAGAAAAAATTTTTGCATTTTGTTTTGATGTCTAGCCTGGGGCTCGAACCCTGGCTTTACGTCTAATAAACCAACACTCTACCTAGTAGACTACGGTGACTTCATACTTATTTTAATATCATGGAACCTCTACTCATATACAAAGTTTAACATAACGATAATATCAGAAAAATTTTCACATGGGTCATGTTAACTTTATAAGATAATTTAGTTAAAAATGTATCAAGGAAACTTGATGTATCAGAGAAAATAAATTTTTCCCAAAAATTTCCGGAAAAACTCTATTTTTTATGTCACACATACATACATATAAGACTGAAATGGCCCTATATTAAATCTTTTTTTGCCGTGTCAGTCTTATATGTCTGTCGCATCCTGTTGTTTTGAACACAGCGTTGAACGCATTGTATAGGAATCAGTGGTACGTGTAGCATTTACCCAATAACACCTTGTTACAGCGACTATTTCTTTATAAATAAAATGTCAGACATATATGTCCGACATGGCTCATTTAGAACTTCTTGGCGTCAAACACATATGACTGGCATGGCGATTAACGTGTCAAAGTACTCATCATATTCAAACTTAACAATACGCACGATGTTATTGATTTCGACTCTCCATACCGCAACATTTACAAGAATCATAAAATAAGTCTGATTCGCGTACGAACACTAAAATACCTACTAGAAGGTTGTGCCTTTGCTCTGCTTGCTGCTCTGTCTTTTTTGCTTATGTGTCTTTTTCTATTTTTGTAAATACAACAACAACTAAAGCTGTAAATTTTGTTGAATGATTCGAGTCAATTGAGTCACTCGAATCAATTATAAATATTTTAAGTATTTATTTTGTGTAGGCCTATGAATAAAACATATTTCGAATGAGTTTGATGTCAACGTTGTATCTATACTAATTGCAACCTGTACTTATAAATCAACGTTGTAGTGAGTAGGAATGAATCAGAGTACATAGTTAAATTTCAATATTGTTGACTAACTTTTATTCAAAATTTCATGAGTGCTTATGAGTAACGAAAAAACAATTGATTGTTGATCTCTGATTCACACCAGATCTCTGATTCACATCAGATCTCTGATTCACACCAGAGATTAGCAATAAATCGTTTTTTCGCTACTTGTAAGTACTCATGAACTTTTGAGTATGAGTGAGTCAACAGTATTGAAATCCAACTACTCTGATTCATTCGTACTCCGTACAACATTGATTTATAAGTACAGGTTGCAATGAGTATGAGTACAACGTTGATATCAAACTCATAACATTCGATCTATGTTTGAGTCATACGCCTAATCATTCAGATTCATAAATTTTAAAAAAATACTCTTATAATGCTCATAAATAATTCGAGTGATTCCAATCATTCGTCAAAATTTACTGTCTTAGTTGTTGTTGAATTTACAAAGAAAGAAGAAAGACACATAAACAAAAAAGACAAAGACAGCAAGCAGAGGAAACACACAACCTTCTTGTGAGTATTGTAGTGTTCGTACGCGAATTATACTTATTTTTGATTCGTGTATACGTTGAGTCATAAAGAGTCGAAATCAATAACATCATGCGTATTGTTAAGTATGAGTACCATGAGTATTTCAAACTCTGAATATGAGTAGTATGAGTATGACATTAAAATAAGTATGAATGCGTATAAGTATCAGAAATTATAAGTATGATTCGAATCTACTCATCGTTTTGAATACTCATTGTTTACCTCTGGTGTGAATGTAAGCCAAAATGCTGACATACTGGCACTTGCACGTATACATTGGTCTTAGGCGAATAAATGTTCAACTGTACCCAATAACAAATCTTAAAACAATTTTAATTAAAATTGAATGAAAAGAAAATTTTCTTTCAAATTTAAAACACAAAAATTTTTCACAAATGTTTTCCTATATTCAACAGCCGTGGTGTAGCGTATTTGTCTATTATAACTCATTGTATTTTTCCCATTATTTTTATTCTCAATTATTATTTATTTTTTCTTGCTGTTGCAAATACAGCAACATTTGTTTTTGGTTTTTCGTTTTTTATTTTGCTGAGTTGGTTTACATTATTTTTATTTTAAATTAATGTGGTCGTATATCGTTTAGTTCATAATTTAACCATAATAATTGTATTAAGTTTTAATTGCTTTAAACAGTGTCAATCAAAATGTTTCAGTTGTGGTAATGAAAATAATTCACAACAGGGTATAATTAATGATAATTAAGTAAATGAGATTTTTAAAAATGAAAAAAAAATAAATTCTAATGTTTGGTTATACATTTAGCAGGATTTAAAATTAAAAATGTATTTAAATTATTAAATGAATCTCTTTTTGCAATATATTGAATACGTTTTCGGGGTGTAAAACTTAAAAAAAAATTAAATTTTCAATAAATTTTGATGGTTTAGGATTCACTATCATTTGTTATGAAATAAATCTACAATTTAAAGTCGACTTAAAGACGACTTTTGGAGAAACTTGCTTCTGATGATACATATGTCTCGACAAGCATTAGATGCGACTATCCAGCACTTTGCTTCAATTGAAAGCAAAAAATCGATACGTACATACTACATACATAACTGGTCGTTAGGTTAGGTTAGAGGACGTATTCTTGTCAATTAAGACAAGTACAGTACCCGGCGGTCGAATTGACCCATTGTACAACGTCCTAGTTTCTCACACCACTTATGTTGTGTGTGTTAATTTTTTATACATGAGTGGTGGGACCTACAGTTTAATATCGACTCCGAACGACAGATTTTTTGAGAAACTTTTTCATGGCAATTTTATTTACTCTCAGAGTTTTTGTCCAAAAGACACTAACAGAAAATCGCCGAAGAAATATTTTTTTAGTATTAGTTTTGAACTTCAGGGGTCTCTGATTGCAGATCTTCATTTAAAAAATTCAAAATGGCGGATTGAATATGCCGGTCAAATAAATTTGATTAATTTTTATAAATTTCGACCGCCATATTGGATCCGCCATTTTGAATTTTTTTTAATCTGAATAAAGATCTGTAATCACCGACCCCAGAAACCCCTGAGTAACAATTTTCAAGTAAATCTGATTAATTTTTAAGGACCTCCGTAATGTGTTTCTTTTTCTCTTGCACCCCTTGACATAAACCCACCCCCTACTTTAAGGGTGCATGCAAACAATTTGGCTTTTGGGCTCATTTTAAAGAGCAAAGATCAATTGTCAATTTCTGACAATAGCGATGGTTCTAGCATGTCATGGTTCTACAATTTTTCAAAAATGGTCAAAAACGCTATTTTTAGGGGTTTCAACCCACTTTTTCTCGAAAACCTGACGTGATGGATGTATTCATGTTCAGCGCGCAAAATGCCTTCGGAAGCACCTGGAGCCATCTTATTTGCAAAACCCATGCAGGGCTGTGTTATTAAAGAAAATTTCCACTTTAGTTTAATTTTTCGAATTTCCACCTGCCTTATCTTATTTTTCATCACCAGTAATGACTTCTTTTAATGGCATTCAAACTGTACTGGATATGCAAAACCTTTCACAGACCTCGCTTCTTGAGTTCTTACGGAACTCCACAGTAATCTCCATGAAGTAATACCATCAGTTCCACATAAGAATTGTCTTGATGTAGTGCTTAATCTGCATGATTTCACTCCCAAGCAATTCAGAAGACTGGAAAAATTTTAAACAAAGTACCTAAGAATTCCCCCAAACAGAATGAAGTCAACAAAAACATCGTGGAAATGTAAGCGGATAAGATCAAATGGGCAACAGTTCTTTCTACAACAGTACAGCAATCTAGACAACAATTGGTCAATTCACACAAGCCGTTGAATCGTTGTATTCATTGTATTGTTGGACGACTATACAACAGTGTATGCTTGTTGTTCATAATTTTCATGTAAAAATCCGATACACTTATACACATTTTTTTCACATGTTTTTAAAAGTTGTATTGGTTTCGTGCTATCAAATTGTTTGAATGCCAAAAATTATGAAGAAGAATACGACATACACAATTCAGCATAGCATTGAGCGTTCACAAACAACCAAGTGTATTCAATACAACATACACGATACAAAATCGTGTGAATTGGCCAATTGTTTGACCTCCAATTGTAAACATTGTCAATATAACTGAGATGAATTCTTTAAATTCTTCACCACTTCTGTTTGCAGCTATAAAATCGAAATGAATAAATTTTTATTGTGATAATAAATCCATTACGCCACAATATTAAATAATTTCATATTAATTTGTCGACATTCATTGCAAATGATAATCAAAAAAAGATCTGTTTTTCTAAAAACGCAATTTAAATGATTTAATTTTTATTTCAAAATGCAGCAGAGGGAAAAAAATCTTTTTTCTGGAATTTATATGTCTGTGAATAAAAAATAGATTGTGGGAACAAATGCTAATGTATTTATATACGCTTCTCCTGACACTAGTCTTCCGTCAGTTGGTTCCAGACAAAATTTTAAACAAGCTGTCTCATTTAATCTGTGTTTGGTAACTATAGTTGGGAACGAGATTTGATTCCACAAATGAAATCTGTGTATTATTCTTAACAGAGGTCAGCAATGAGTATTCAAAACGATGAGTAGATTGGAATCATACTTATAATTTCTGATACTTATACGCATTCATACTTATTTTAATGTCATACTCATACTACTCATATTCAAAGTTTGAAATACTGATGATACTCATACTTAACAATACGCATGATGTTATTGATTTCGATTCTCCATGACTCAACATATACACGAAGCACAAAATAAGTATGATTCGCAACAACTAAGACTGTAAACTTTAACGAATGATTCGAATCACTCGAATCATTTATGAGTATTATAAGTGTTTTTCTAAATTTATGAATTTGAATGAGTAGGCGTATGAATCAAACTTAGTTCGAATGTTATGAGTTAGATGTCAAAGTTGTGCTCATACTCATTGCAACTTGTACTTATAAATCAATGTTGTACTGAGTACGAATGAATCAATGTAGTTGGATTTCAATACTGTTGACTCACTCATACTCAAAATTGCATGAGTACTAATGAGTAGCGAAAAAACGATTCATTGCTGATCTCTGATTCTTTACTACTTACTCAATTGATGATTACAACCCTTTAGTTAGCTTCTCATACCATTCAGGTTGTGCATATTAATGGCGGAACTTACAGTTTAAAATTAAAGCTTTCCACAGCAATTTCATTTGCTTTTAAAGTTTATGCCAAAATATTGTTGAGAGGAAGTCGCCGCAATAATATTTTTCTATACTTCATTTCGTTCGTGAAGTCTGAGGTGGGGTTTGAAGCAAATGATCTCCTCAAATGAATCAAATGAATTCAACGACATCGAAAAACAATTTAAAATGTCAGTTTCCTGATGACTTTTTCTACTTCTACTGCCACTTCTAGGAGTCCATCATATTTGTAATATGTCCAGTAAAGGTGGCTGACAAGAATACCCATGACTTTGGGAGCATAAATCCATCTGAATTTGACCAATTTCATGGATTATGCTGGCCTTGAGGGCCACTGTGGTTTATAACATATTCGTTTACATCTGCGACTTTAGAAAACTCCATAAGAAGTGGTTTTATCGCACGATCTCGGTGGACAGTTAACATTACCTCTACATGAGATGACCATGCCCTCATATCGTTTGTGCAAAATATCCAAATCGCACGGTTTCAAATTAAGGCCATTTCAAGTGAATGAATTAGAAATATTCACTGAAGTTTTATCTAATATTGCTGACAAGTGCCCTTTAGGATTGAGTCGGTGTTTGTTGTGTTGTCAATGGAGCTAGTTTTTCTTCATCCTATCTGTTAAACCTGTATCTGGGCTTATGTGCTTGTGGAAACAATTCAAAATATTAACAATCAGTGTAATTAAAACATTTAATTCAATTCAAATATAATATAGGGTCTTTCATTAAGCACTTCCTATATTTAAATTTAAATAAAACAAAATGTGTGTGAATTACAATCAAAATTTGTTATTCGTGTGAAAAGCCTACTCATGGGGAATAAAATATCATTCAAACATCTGGCACAGCTTCTCTAAGCGGAGCACATTCGAAGTGTAGAATTTTCCATGACTCTGAATCATAAACCCGTTTGAAGTTGACCGATTACATGAATTAAACTGGCCTTGAGGACCACTGAAGTTTATAACTTCAGTACTTAAGAAAACCCCATAAGTAGAGGTTTAACGTGATCAAATCGTAAGATCTCAGTAGAAAGTTCACATCACTTCCAAATGAGATGATCATGCCTTCATATCGCTTGTGCAAAATATTTAATGTAGCGCGAGCTTTATAATACGTAGCACCATGCATTTGAAACCGCAAGTTAGTTGTGTCCAATTCTTTGAATTTTTTCCAAAAGAGGGTGGTTATCTCGCTTGACAGTAATAACCTGACAAACCTTGTTCTCCAAGAAATATTGTTACGAAAATGGATAAATCAAGATACTGGTGTTTTGCTTTTACATCGCTTAACATTAAAATTATAAGCAAAGGCTACAAAAAATGATGAACAAGTAAACACCAGCATAAAAAAATGATAAACGTGTAAGCAAAAATGCAGCAACAAACACTACAAGAATAAATGTAAACAAAATACACAAACAGCAATAATGAATGTAAGCAACGATGATAGAGATCTCGTGAAGGCGAAGCCACCAACATTCGATTTCAAAAACATTAATTAGACTGTTTACGTTGCCATATAAAAAGCAATGCAAAGCAGGCAACTGAGTCAGTAAAAGTTCAGTCAGTCTTGTGTGAAGACGCGTTGTATTTGAAGAGAGTAATTGTGGCTTAAAGATCTCCGTTACAAAGATATACCGAACAATTGACTAGTAATTTTTATTGTTTATGCAAAGAGTGTAAACAGAGTAATAATAAACAAAAGCAATTGTTGTTGTTTACATAAAGTTGTGAACAGTGGTACACAGAATTGTACGAATAATGAAGAATTTTAATTCAAAACTAAACATAAATTTATATTTATTTTATTTACAATGTACGAGATCATATTTTAAACGTTTTTAAAGGGTAGGTAGGTAGAAATGGCTGTCCTCTCGATGAAGTCATGAGCAAACACACTTAGGCCGCACACAGGGCCCATTGTGATTTTTTAAGGGTAAAAACGCAACAATATGAATACGATGGCGATGACAGGTCAATATCCATACCATGCAATGACTTTTTCGAAATACATTGAGTGCTCTTGAACCTCATGTGAATTGGAAAATTTTGTTTGTTTACGTATGCATAGAAGTCGCAGTAGTCTAGTAGGCATTTTGTTGGCTTATTAGATGTAAAGCCAGGGTTCAAGCCACAGGCCAGACATCAAGACAAAATACAAAAAGTATTTCTTCGGTGACTTCCTCTCAGCAGATTTCTGGCAAAAACTCTGAGAGGAAATAAAAATAAAATGGCCATGAAAAAGTTGCTCAAAAATCTGTCGTTCGGAGTCAACTTTAAACTGTAGGTCCCACCATTCATGTATAAAATTAACACACACAACATAAGTGGTGTAAGAAACTAGGACGTTGTACAATGGACCAATTCGACCTCCGGGTACTGTACTTGTCTTAATTGACAAGTACACGTCCTCTAACCTAACCTAACCTACGTATGCATAAATACACAAGTATTCCTTATCGCTGAAGATGATTTTTCGATGAAAATTACAATCATTTGCCAACTAATTTAGAGACTATTCAGCATCCATGGATATTTGGCATACCAGATTGTAAAAAATAGTAACTAATTTGACAGATTCAACAAGATTCAACAAGATGGCAGTTATCAACCATCAAACTACGAAAGTCTCTATTTGCAGACCCTACATATATACCATAAATATTTGAATGTCTATCTGTTTTCTATAGCGCATATAAATGCTTCTTATAGCAGCATATCCATTGCAAATATTTTCATTTTATTTCATAAAAAATATGTATTTATTTACGGAATTAACTGAAGGATATGCTAAGCTTTTAAATAAATTCATAAATTTATTTACGAGTTTTAATTGATAATCACATATAATCAAATGGAATAATTCCATCATTATAGTGATGATGATGATGCTGATGATAAAATCAAAAAAAAAATGTTTTGAATACTAAATCCAATCATCGAAAATGAAATCAAATTTTTATTTGGAAATAATTTTTTTTTCAATTTTTATGTTTTCAAATTAATTTAAAAACAAAACGATTTTTTTTTGTCTGTAATTTATTGTTTTTTATTAAAGTTTTTTAAGTTTGCTAGTTAGGCAAGCGAAAAATTATTGTATTTTAATTAAATAAACGTGCAATAAATTAAAAATAAAATTTATGATACAAAAACCAAATTTAAATCAAAAAAAAATTCGAAACTGGGTCATCCATCCAATAAATCTTTAATTGTGCATATGAATTGTAATTTTATTTGGAAATTTTCTAATTAAGTAACGTACATAGCGTTGATTTTTTGTTTTTGTTTTTATTTATTCATAAATTATTTTCTTTGATTTGCTGTTGTATTCATACGAAATCCATTAAAAAGTTTTTCTGAAATTTACACCATTTGGTGCTGAGTTGAGTAGATTGTGGGCGTAGGAGATATTTGCTTCGTTTCTCTAAGGCCCTCTATGATAAAGAGTTGGTTGTAAATGAGACAAACTTTGCTGATTGAGTTCCGTTTTTTCACAAAAGCTGACGGCCTTCAGAATCAGCAATTAGTAGACCCCCTGGATGGTTTTTTTTAGTAGGCAATTGAAGGCTCTGGAGTTTTTAAATTCGAAAATCATGACAAACAAAACTGTTCCTCTTGTTCCAGTTCTAAACCTGAAGTACACCAATATGCCATGATCTTCTGAGTACAGGCAAAATTAATCGGTTCTTTCTGTTTGATCACGTCTTGCATGCATAATTGGTCATTACAACCCTTCAGTCAGGATTACGACCTAGTTTCTCACACCGCTTATTTTGTTTGTGTGTGTTAATTTTTATACATGAGTGGTGGGATCTACAGTTTAAAGTCGACTCCGAACGACAAATTTTTTGAGAAACTTTTCATGGCAATTTTTATTTTTAACACTCAGAGCTTTTGCCAGAAATCTGCTGAGAGGAAGTCGCCGAAGAAATACTTTTTGTATTTTGTTTTGATGTCTGGCCTGGGGATCGAACCCTGGTTTTACGTCTAATAAGCCAATACACTACCTACTACTCTTTCACTAAGCGCTTTTATTCCTTTGAAAGATCAATTGGTACCATTTTTAGAGGAACATAACATCGCTCATACGTCCACCTGAGGAGTTCAGTTTTCATGAAATGTTCAGTTTTCCAACCTTTAGTCAGCATTACGATCAAGCTTCGCATAACACCCATGTTGTATGTGTTAATTTTATCCGCAACACCTAGAGTTTAAAGTCGACTCCCAACGAAATTTTTCATGGCATTTCCTACTTACTCTCAGAGTTTTTGCCAGAAAACTACTGAGTGGAAGTCGCCGAAGAAGAATTATTTTTTTTTCTGATATTTCGCTGTGTTCCAGACATCTCGGCTAAGGTTTGAATCATGGCCTTACATCTGGTAAGTCTAGAGCTACTAGACTACGGCAACTTAGCGCAGCGTGAATCAGACTTAAATTGCCCGACCACTGTGGCTTGTCGCTTATTCACATACATATGTGACTTAACCAAGCCCCGCAGGAAAAGCTCTAACGACGTCAAATCGAATAATCTCAGTTGCTTGTTCACTTTACTTCCCCGTGAGATGGCCATGACCTCAAATCGTCTGTGCAGGATATCCTATATGGCATGTGTTGTATGTCAAGTAGCACCATTCTGTTGAAACCACATGTTATTGATATCCAAATCAACCAAATCAGCCCAAAAGAAGTTGGTGATTATCAAGCTGTGTAATGGCCATGACCTCAAATTGCTCGTGCAGAATATCCAATGTGGTATGAGTTGTGTGTCAAGTAGCAACGTTCTTGTTGAAACATTATATCGTTGATATCCAGATCAAACAATTCAGGCCAAAAAAAGTTAGTAATAATAGCCAAATGTGGACTTTTTAGCTACATTCTGCACAGGCTCATAAATCCCAAATGAATCGAACCTATCTTCGAAACAATTTATCACCGATCATGTCTAGAGAAGAATGGCCCTTTACCGTTCCTGATTTAAACTTTTTGAACTACAAATTGTGTACAGTTTTAGAGGTCGCAATCCTGACTGAAGGGTTGTAATGACCAATTATGTACATATGTTTAGAGGACATGGTTTTTCTTAAAGGATACCCCCAACATTTATTTTCTTAAGAAATTTGTGAACAATTTTCCCATTGGCATGGTAAGCGCGGCTATTGATGATTGGCCTGTCCGACTTAAGGCTTACGTGTATAAATATTGTTAAAAGAATGCAAAAAAATCTAGATACTGGTGTTTTGCTTCCACATGGTTTAACATTAAAATTTTAAACAAAAGCTACAAAAAATGATAAACAAGTAAACAAAAATGCAACAACAAAGGCTACAAGAATAAATGTAAACAAAATACACAAACAACAATAATGAAACAACGATGTTTACATTTGTAGAGATCTCAAGAAGGCGAAACCACGAATATTCGACTTCAAGGACACTCATCAGACTGTTTACGTTGCCATAAAAAAGGCAAAGCAAAGCAGGCAACTGAGTCAGTAAAAGTTCAGTCAGTCTTGTGTGAAGACGCGGTGTGTTTGAAGAGAGTAATCGTAGTTTGAAGATCTCGGTTACAAAGATCTGCCGAACAATTATCTAGTAATTGTTATTATTTATGCAAAATGGTGTAAAGAGGGGAATAACAAAGAAAATCAATTGTTGTTGTTTACACCAAGTTGTGAACAGTGGCAGACAGAATTGTGCGAATAATAAAGAATTTTAATTAAAACTAAACACAGATTTATTTTTATTTTATTTGCAATCTACGAGCTCATATTTTAAAACGTTTTTAAAAGATAAAAACGTAACCGTGGTAGTAGGTAGTGTGTTGGTTTATTAGACGTAAAGTCAAAGTTCGAGTCCCAGGCCAGACATCAAAACAAAATATAAAAAGTATTCCTTCGGCGAATTCCTCTCAGCAGATTTCTAGCAAAAACTCTGAGAGTAAATAAAAAATTTCCATGAAAAGTTTCTCAAAAATCTGTCGTTCCGAGTCGACTTTAAACTGTAGGTCCCGCCACTCATGTATACAATTAACTCACACAACATAAGTGGTGTGAGAAACTAGATCGTAATCCTGACTGAAGGGTTGTAATGTCCAATTATGTATGTATGTATGTAGAAACTTAACAATATTTTCTTTTTCTTTACAATATTACAAGCCGAGTAACTTAAACCTTATGCTCGGTATAGTATAACAAACCAGAGACCCTGATGGGAATTGAACCCATAACCCTGACGCTAGTAATCTTGTACACTATTCACTATACTATCACAGCACCCAATATGGTTTCAAAACACACCTTCTGTCTCACTTTTTATAAAAATAAAATGTGTGTAACATTACTTGTGGCCTTACTAAGCGCGGCTTGCGCTTCACTAAATCGGTCTTGCTACTTATGGTCATAGAGAGTCAAATAAAAAGTTAATTTCTCGTTATTTCTTATACAAGTTTTCTGTTGACTTCCAGCTTACTTGCTTGAGATCAACGTTAAACACAAACAATATTGGTTGCCATGGTACGTACATTTGCACACTTTTGCACTTCTCGTTTTGTGACATTAAATGAAAACTCACAAAAAAACGTGTAAAAGTTTAGCATGATGGTTTGGGGGAAATAAAGAAATAATACCGTTAATTAAAATTATATTTTACAATCCGTTTAAACGATGCGATGGTGCTTGGTAACTTGTATTTTTTAAGCATTTATTTGCAACATTTTTCATCTTATTGCCGCATTTCTAGTAGTAGCACTTACAACAGTTTATAGAAAAAAAGAAAAGCATTTGCAAAAGAAATGAAGTAAAAACTTAATTTGTTTTTCTATTTCGCTCTCTCTCTTTCTCTCCTTACTTATTTCTTTTTGTATTATTTAATTAAAATATTTTCTCATTAAAAGAGAAAAGAAAAGAAAAAATGAAATACTGGAGTAGAAATGACAAAATTTTCTGATATTTTTGCGTTGTTTCAAGTTTCTCTTTCGTTCTTTCGTTCTTTATTTGAATCAAAATAATTGCTCATTTGAAATGTAACATTCATTCCATTTTATTCTTTATTTTCTATGCCATTTGGTGTTTTTTTCTTCCTCTTGTACATATTTCTGTTTGTTTTTGATTTTTCTATTCTTTCATTTCATTTCCTTTCGTTTGCAATTATACAATTTATGTTTTAAGTCTCTTATGTATGCATGTAATGGTGTAAGCAAGAAAAAACATTAAAGAAAGAGGAAAAAACGAAAATAATTTTATTCTTAAATAATATGTTGTAAGCATATACACGTACATGTGTACATACATACATACATACTTGCATACATACAAGTATTAAAAACATATCATGCTTGCATGAGTCTATATTATCCTTTTGTGGTCTAAGCTTATACTCTAACACTAATACACACACACTTGCATATTAAAGTTCTCTCTCTTATGTTTTTATAATACACCTTTTCAAACACACACACACGCACACATACCTACTCACAATACTTCTTATGAAACTTTTTACATTCAAACAAAAAAGGGACAAAAAACAAATTTTATTTTGTTTTTTCTGTTGTTGTTGTTGTTGTAATTCACTTCGTAAGGATATCAAAAGTAAAAACATTACATATATGTACGTACCATAAAATAAAATGAAATGTAATAAGAAATGAAAATGGTAGGGTCCCCCTCGCATTGTTTTTTATTGCGTTTAACTTTTGTCTGTAACTGTGTTTTGTTATGTATGTATGTATGTATGTATGCTGTATGTGTTATACTACCTACCATCATATTTTATTATTATGCTCATTTTTTATTTGGAGAACATTTGCTTTAATAAAAACTCGTATTAATTCTTAATTCCATAAAGAAAACTCTCAAACTCACTTACATACTCGTATAACTTTACTTCCTAGGTATTTAAAAATACATGAGGGTTATTTCAAAATTAGTTGATAGTCCTAATAAAAATAACACAAAAAATTTGAGAGGAATTTTCGTCTAGGCTATTTAAGATACTCCTTGAAGGCTGAGATCCCATTTAAGCCCATTATGATACCGCAAGTAATATTTAACCCAAAGATCCAACGTTAACTAGAGAAAGCCAATCTCAAACAAAAATAAATCTTACTATCGCAGCAATCTTTATATTAGAGAACTCAGTCAAGGATGTCAGGATGTCAAAAAAACCTTCTTTTTTATGCTAAACGAAGAGCACGGACTCATGAAATGAAGGACCAGGCTCTTCATCTAGGTTTAGGTTTAGGTTTAGGACGGAGTGGTGGCTCTGATAACACAAAGCTCACCTGAGCACGCATAGCGGCCAGTTGTGATGCCACGGGTGAAAGCAGTCCCTATACTGACCAAGTTCCACCAAAATCAGGGAAGAGGAAGAAGTTGGTCAGCGCAAGGGCTGCATATCAAAAGAACGACTATCCTACACTGGAAAACCAGCCAGAAAGTTTGATGAACGAAACTATATCCTTGATATCAATAGATGATAGCTCCGTCAAGCTGACAAGAAATGGGGAGCCAAATAACCTATACCTGCACCTAGCAAGAGACGGGCGCTGACAAAGAAAGTGGATTACAGTCTCATCTTCTTCAGAGGATCTGCATCCCCGGCAGAAGTCGTTAAATGGGAGCCTCATTCTTTCCGCGTGTCTACCCATAACGCAATGACCTGTAAGCACTTGAGATGGCGTCACGGCTCTTCATCTATAAGTCTCTTCTTTTTAACTCAAGAGCAGGACACTGTTACATGAAGTTAAATACAGTCTCGCTCTCAGAAGAACTTATTACAGGGATTTCCAAGTCTTTCGCTATACCATCCGAATAAACAGTGAGAATCACTATCGTGCGATGGATGGCCATGCAATTTAAGTATAGAATTGAGTCGGTCTTCTTCATATCCATATGTATCCAGTAGAGTTTGGCAATATTGCAAGTACCTTCCCGCTGTCAACGAAAATTGAGCTCCCCTCTAAAGCGAATAAACAGAATATCTATGTCCTGTAATATATTGTAGATTTCTATACAAAATCTACTTTCAGTTTGAAGTACTTTTTTAAGAGATATTCGCCTCTGTAGTTAGGTACTATTTGAAATAACCACCAGAGATCAACAATGAATCGCTTTTTCGCTACTCATAAGCACTCATGAAATTTTGAGCATGAAATCCAACTTCATTCGTACTCACTATAACATTGATTTATAAGTACAAGTTGCAATGAGTATGAGTACAACGTTGACATCAAACTCATAACATTCGAACTAGGTTTGATTCATACGTCTACTCATTCAGATTCATAAATTTAGAAAAATACTCTTATAATGCTCATAAATGATTCGAGTGATTGGAATCATTCGTTAAAATTTACAGTCTTAGTTGTTGTTGCATTTACAAAAAGAAGAAGAAAGAAAAAGACAAAGTTGGCAAGCAAAGCAAACACACAACCTTCTACTGAGCATTGTAGTGTTCGTATGCGAATCATATTTGTTTTGTGATTCTTGTAAATGTTGAGTAAACGAGAGTCGAAATCAACAACATCATGCGTATTGTTAAGTATGAGTACGATGAGTGTTTCAAACTTTGAGTATGAGTATGACATTAAAATAAGTATGAGTGCGTATAAGTATCAGACATTATAAGTATGATTCGAATCTACTCATCGTTTGAATGCTCATTGCTGACCTGTGATAACCACCTCACTACTGCCTCTACGGTACTTGTAAATTTTTATTCTTCTAATTCTTCTTAACGAGCGCTTACATATCTGAAAAGACGCTTAGACACTGACATCCTAAAAAAAATTGCTGGACGGCGAAGCCTGATCTCCTTGCGAATTCTCTGGCAATATGTACTGAAGACTGGAAGTTATATAAAAAACGAGACTGGCATATATTCAGAGGTCTCGGATACCAATAATTTAAATAGACACTCTCAACCACTGCTGAGCCTTCCAGTCGAAAGCCACAGCTGTTCTCATGGCTATTAAATGGCTGCTCAGTGGCAGAATATTTGCTGGAAATACACTGATAAACTCGATCAGTCATGCTGCGATAAAGTTCTTTTTGAAAGTCAGATTCTCCGCCGCCTATTTTTCCGGGAAATATATTATTTTTTAATCTCAAAAAACTATTGCAGATTTGCGCTTATACCAATTCCTCTTTATTCCTCGTTATTTCGAGTCGCCTTAGTCTAGTAGGTAGAGTGTTAACTTATTAGATACGACGTCTCGGTTCAAAATCCAGGTCAGACATTTCCAACAAAACAAAATATGAAAAACATATTTTTTCAACGAGAATTGCCATGAAAAAGTTTTTCAAAAATCTGTCGTTCGCAAACGACTTTAAACTGTAGGTCCCGCCACTCATGTATAAAATTAGCACACACAATATAAGTGTTGTGAGAAGCTCGGTCGTAATCAGAGGTCAGCAATGAGTATTCAAAACGATGAGTAGATTCGAATCATGCTTATAATTTCTGATACTTATACGCATTCATACTTATTTTGATGTCATACTCATACTACTCATACTCAAAGTTTGAAATACTCATGGCACTCATGCTTAACAATACGCATGATATTGTTGATTTCGACTCCCCTTTATTCAACATTTAGGAGAATCACAAAATAAGTATGATTCGCATACGAACACTACAATGCTCAGTAGAAGGTTGTGTGTTTGCTTTGCTTGCTGTCTTTGTCTTTTTCTTTCTTCTTTTTTTGTAAATGCAACAACAACAAAGACTGTAAATTTTGATGACTGATTCGAGTGACTCGAACCATTTATGAGTATTATAAGTATTTTTCTAAATTTATGAATCTGTATGAGTATGCGTATGAATCAAACATATTTCGAATGTTATGAGTTTGATGTCAACGTTGTACTCATACTCATTGCAACTTGTACTTATAAATCAATGTTGTACTGAGTACGAATGAATCAGAGTAGTTGAATTTCAATACTGTTGACTCACTCATACTCAAAATTTCATGAGTACTGATGAGTAGCGAAAAAGCGATTCATTGCTGATCTCCGTTCGTAATCCTGACTGAAGGGTTGTAATGATGAATTATGTATTTATGCAATTTAAGACTTTAAGACACGTTCGTTAACGTTGCTCATACCAGAAAGCATTGAAGTTCCAACGAAAATAATGTTAATAAACCAAAGTACTATAAAGCCTCCTCGAGAGATTCCTTCTGCGGCAGTGTTTGCAAATCTTTTCTTTGTCAAAAAGTTTTCATTCACAGTAGATTGCATTCTGAAACTTATCGCTGCCAAGAAGCGAAACCTAGCCTGGTTGGTACTCAGGCAAAAATTGTCGCAGAGGACAAATTTGTCTGCGTTAGAAGGACCCAAACAAGGAAGCCCTATCATCGATTGATGTGATCAACCAGCGTGGCGAAGGCGTGCAAGAAGCAGAGGCGCTTGGAAGAATGTGTTAAGGCAGGCCGAAAACCGATAACGGAATTGTTAATGAGCAATTAAGGAAGTAAGTAACTGAACAAGAGAATTTGAATACCTTAAAATGGATGATATTTACAATGAGTAGTCTGCCACTTTACTTTGTTGCTTGGTAACCGAGAAGAGCCTGAAGAATTTTTACTCAGCTTTTTAGCTTCGTACAGACAAACTTATGTGCCCCATTAGAAATAATATGATATTGAACGATTTTTACCAAAGAAAAAAAAAAACAAAAAACAAATTTCTTCAGTTCTGTTATGCACAGCTTGACTATGTTGTCGACAATGTTTCTGCAATAATTCATTGCAATGAGTTAAATGGGTTTTTATAGGTTTTTCCCTAATTTTTACTTTAAATGTGTTTCAATATATGAAATTAGTTCTAATTTATGTACCAAATCCAAAATAGTCAATTTTATTCTTTCCTGCATTCAGCAACAAATATTCTAACAACAAAAGTAACATAGTAATCATGAACAGCATCATCATCAACATCATCGTTATAAGCATCATAAAATTCTGGTTTTATTGCATTGTAAAGTCATACGTATTTCCATTAAAGCAGAATAAACTTCTTTTTGATTTCAATTTTCCATTCCTGCCACTCTCTTTCTTGCTCTCTCTCTCTCTCTCTCTCTCTCTCTCTTTCTCTCTTTGATGTTCTTTAAATCAAGCATCCAAAAAAGCTTATGATTCTATTTGGTTTACTCTCTCTTTCTCTCTCTCATTTTCATGTCTCTGGCATAAGTATTCCAGTCTCCACTTTCTCTATTTCTTTGATAAAACAGCGCAAAATCAGTATTCAGTTCGCATTTCTGTCTGTGTACTTCCGTTGTCCTGTTATACGTGTGTATGTGTGAGGGACACTGGAGATAATGATAATTAACCAAAAAAAAAAAAAAGAAAGAAACAACAACGTAAAGTAATATTGTATTTACGCAAGCAAATCCTCGTTATCAAAGGACATGTTTTTATATTATTTTTCTGTTGTTGTCGTGGTTCTTATTGTTGTTTCGTTTTTATTTCCTTGTGCACTACTAACTCCAGCGATTTTTGCATTGAATGCTGGCTGTATCGGATATTCTGTTCATTTTACGTGCTACTTTTCTTTACACTTTTCCTCTTCTTTTACGATGAGTGTAAGTGTCTGTGTATGTGTGTGTGTATTTTTTGCGTTATTTTGGTGTTCACATCCTTTTCTACTTTTTTTTTTGCTTTCTTATTCCTTATTTCTCCTTTTCTTTTTTATTGTTTATTAAGCTATTTTAGCCTTTAACGTTAGCTGGCCACTGTAATGTACGTCCATACTGTATGCAGTTGTTCATAATGTAATGGACAATCAGCTAAAAGGGAATCAACAACAACTGCTGCTACTGTTGCGCTATACACACGTTTCTTTGGTACAATTTTAAATATTTATGGGATGATAAATAATATAAATTGTATGCATAATATAACAACAACTACAACATCAACAAGATACAAAATACAAAAAGAAAAACAGAAAAGAAAATTAATATTGTACTCTCTCGTAAATGTAATTGAAACCGTGATTTAATGGAAATTAAAACGGTTGGCATCCCTTTTTAACTGATATTCGTTTGTAATTATAACGTGGTAAAGGAAAGGTAAACAAATGAATTTCAGTTCTCTTGTATTCTGGGAATTTATTGAAAACCAATTAATCCCTGGCATACAGAAATAAGAGTACCGGTCGGTTTAGTTTATTTGCCGCCTATCATGGGAATTATTTTATCGATTACAATAGAAAAATAAAGCATTGTTCACCTAAAATTCGTTCACACTTTTTTTTCTACACACTATGAACGTTACTTTGAAGAAACATTTCATAAAACGGAATACAGTGAGCATCAAAAGAAACTGTACTTTTAGAAAAAATATACATTAATAAAGGGTCCGCCAAATAACTTTTTTTTTGAAAATGCTTTAAAAAAAACTACTGAATATTTTCTCAAATTTTTTTTTTTTATTTGAAAGTACAATCCTTCCGGTTAATAATGGAAAATAATTTCATTCAAATGGCTGCCTCGGCTGGCTATGCAGTAGCCTACACGATCGGTCCAATTTTTAAGAACATTATCGATTGTGTGCAGCTGTATTTCACCAATGGCTTCATGAATATTGTCCTTTAAAGCGTCAATTGTCTCTGGCTTGTCGGCGTAACACTTATCTTTGACAGCACCCCACAAATAATAGTCCAACCTGTTTCAAATCGCAGTTCTGAGGTGGCCAAACGAAATTATCGTCATTTTTATTTTAAAATTCTTTCATTTTTTTAGTTTTTAAAATTGAAACAAAAAAATTAGAAAAAATTTCGAATTATTGTCAAATTGCTGATTGTTAGAATTTTATCCATAGTGTACATTTTCTTTTGACGCTCACTGTATATTCTCTTCACGGAAAATCAAACAGAATGCCAACACTAACATCAAACACCAACGAATGTGAAATTAGTAAACATAAATGGCTCAGGACAGTGTACCGCAAAAAAAAAATACAGAAAAATCTCGTGCAATTTTAGAAGAGATATGAAAAGTACAAAAACAGAAACAACACTTGCATCGCATTTCCATCACAGGCCTGTGTACCCATTCTTTAAGCTGAAAACTAAATCACTACGACCAGCAAATGGTGGAAAAGCATAAAGTTGGGAATGAATTTGCAGTTTATTTAGGGGAAATAGAAACTATCGATAATCGATATTATAAGGCTACATTTTCATTTCAAAGGCTGCTTAAAATAAGTTTGCATGCGGCCATCTTTTTCCTTCAGGCCGGTCTCATCAAATAATTGATTCTTTTATTTATTACGTGTCGAGTAGCTAAAACTGTATGCCTGGTGGGTATCGAAGCCTTAACTACGCTAATACTGATAAACCAGAACACTATCCAATGTACTCAACCTCATGAGCAACAGGTTTTTTTAATATTTCAATGCGAACATACGAAAAAAAAATTGAGGAAGTCGCCGTAGTTTAGTAGGTAGTGTGTTGGCTTAGTAGGCGTGAGGCCAGGGTACAAACCCCAGGTCAGACTTCTCCAACAAAATGAAATACGAAAAAATATTTCCTCTCAGCAGATTTCTGGAAATAACTCGGAGAATTTCTCAAAAATCTGTCGTTCGGAGTCGACTTTAAACTGCAGGCCCCGCCAACCATGTATAAAATTAACACACACACAACATAACCCTTCTGACTGAAGGGTTGTAATAACCAATTATGTATGTACGATATAGCATCACTGGTGCTTACTGGTACCATGCCCAGCCGCTATATCCCCCAATCACACTTTATTCGAGCGACGGCTGGCAGGTAACCAGCTCGCGGAGGAATGGTTAGCTTAATAGTTTTCTCACATCAAATTCTGTCTTTCTCTCTATAACCTCCAGATTTTTAGCATAACTTTAGCCATACTGCACTTGTTACATAGCATTTCAGAATTTACCCTCACATCTATAATGTGGCTTGACCAGCCCCTCATTTCTCAGGGACAGAATACCAGTGGCTAGGACATGCATGCATACACAATTAATTGGTTAGTACAACCCTACAGTCAGGCTTACGACCTAGCTTCTCACACCACGTATGCTGTGTGTGTTAATTTTATACATGACTGGCGGAATCTGCAGTTTTAATTCGACTCTAAACGACAGATTTTTGAGAAACTTTTCATGGCAGTTTTAGTTACTCTCCGAGTTATTTCCAGAAATCTGGATGTTTAGATGTCTGACCAGGGGTTTGAACCGTGGCCTCACATCTAATAAGCCATCATACTACCTTCAAGGCTACGGCGACATTTAGGCCATACACCGAAGAGAATTTCCTTCTTGTCTTGTAATCACGAGGAGTGTTTTAGATCATATTGGGTAACCATTTTTCTTCCAATATTTGGCATTATCTTTGCCAGTGCTCCCTGGGTCACAGCTGCCTTTCATACCAATCAATTTCACGTGTCTCTAGAAGTTCAGCCTGTCATCGATAATCACAATCAAGGCCAATCTCGCACGGACCTTTTCGATCCTTTTTTTAGTTCACTCACTTCAGTCACTTCCGTTCTTCTACACATTTCCCAGCTATTTATCAAGCCTACTGCAGCGTTCATCGTCTCCTCTATTTTTCTTACCATCTGAACTACTGAAAGTGAGACAATAAGGTCCGCATTGCGCACAATTGTAGCCTCGGTCGACAAGTACAGTCGTACCGAGCCCTGTATAACACTCGTATGTTATATTGTAATTAAACTGTCATCTTATGCAAAAATGTTGTAAAAAAAAAAATTCCTTAAAAAATAGGTAGAAGTGTACATAGTCGGATTTTCCTGACTTCTATTATGTTACTCATCTCTTTTCTTCTTTTTTACAGTGAAAATCCCATCATTAGGTAAATAAAGGAAACGAGCGTAAAAATAGTCACAAGTATTTTAAAAATTAATTCCGCCTTTATTGACAAACCACTTTGTAAAAGTATTGAACGTACCATTTGAGAATCTAAAAATAATTTCTTTCACTGTAATTATACACTTTTTACCAAATCAAATGCCTCTTTCTTTACAGCGTTACTTAAAGCTGATGGAAAACAAAAATACAAACAACAACAAGAAAAACGTAAAAGAAAATTAAACAAGATAATCATCGTTAAAGGCAAATCAATAAAAGTTTTTGAGATTTTCTTTTGTGTGTGTGTGTTGAATTTGTTGGTAAATATTTTGCCATTTTATAAATAAATATTGGTAAGACAAATATAATTTACACATCCATACGTATGTATATGCATACGTTTATTTAATAAATACAATATGACGTCTTTTAGTCTCGTTTACCTTGTCAACATATTTCAAGCAGACCGACAGACAAACAGACAGACACACATTTTTAGACACTTTTTAAATGTTATTTTCTTTGAATTATTTTTGATTACTTTGAGAAGCAAGCAGTCTTTGTATGGGCATAATAATATTCCTCTAAACGAATGTATTTACATATCGATGTACAGGCCTAAAAGTGAAATAAAATATTAGGGTGGTTCAAGTTTAACAAATATTAGCCATAACCTTGTGTTAAATATGTGGCGATCAATCGTATGTGCGTTAATCACCGATTTTCAAATTTTCGGATTTCATAAGAAAATTCAGGTACAAATAAAGCCATTATATTCCAACCCATATGGACGAAATACAATAAAATGTCAGTTGAATCTCTGAATTGCTGTTGCTGTGTCGATTCTTTAGAGTCAGTTTTCGATCACTTTTTAGTACATTTTGAGCTGTAACTTGACGAATGATGGTTTTCAACTGATCTAACGTGAACGGATTATCCGCATAGACTCGGTCTTTTACATAAGCCCATAAAAAATTTAAGGGCTTCAATTCTCACGATCTTAGTGGCCAAATGAAGTCTCCAACATGCAAAATTACTTTTCCTGGAAACTTCAGATGTAATAAAGCACAAACGGTTTCATTGTCAGATTCGTGCCACGTTCTTGTTGAAGCCACCTACCGTCCAGTTCATGAACTTCGATTGCAAGCCAAAGCCCTCTGAATTGACAGTCATAGTTCTACCAAGTTCACAGTCAAACAAATACGTCTTAATAATATCTGCATACAATAATGCGTGCCAAACAATAGCTTATTGCCGACTTTTTCACAAGCGCTTCCATGTTATACGAACCCTTTTTACAACAACTTTGTTTGACGAGGTAAACAACGAGTTAGAAATTCTTAAGGTGCGTAACATAATTTTTTCAAATCTTTCCACCAAAAATGGATTTTTTGAACATCTTCGAGAAGTCTAGTGTGGTATGAAGTAGCCAGGACTTTTGAAAACTCCAAATTCCCTTAAGATCATCGAATGATTAATGTTTCATTTATGCCATTGTCTAGTCGCCCAAAATACGGTGCTAAAACTCCAGCGGAAGGGGGACTAAAATTTTTTCCAACTTCATTGTAGGTGTAGTACGCACCAGAGATGAGCAATGAATCATTTTTTCGCTACTGATAAGTACTCATGAAATTTTGAGTATGAGTGAGTCAACAATATTGAAATTTAACTTCACTACTCTGATTCATTCATACTCAGTACAACATTGATTTTTAAGTACATGTTGCAATGAATATGAGTACAACGTTGACATCAAACTCATAACATTCGAAATAGGTTTGATTCATACGCCTACTCATTCAGATTTATAAATTTAGAAAAATACTTATAATATTCATACTCATAATTGATTCGGGTGACACGAATCATTCGTCAAAATTTACAGTCTTAGTTGTTGTTGCATTTACAAAAAAAAGAAGAAAGAAAAAGACAAAGACAGCAAGCAAAGCAAACACACAACCTTTTAGTGAGTATTGAAGTGTTCGTACACGAATCATACTTATTTTGTGATTCTCCTAAATGTTGAGTCATGGAGAGTCGAAATCAACAACATCATACGTATCGTTAAGTATGAGTACGATGAGTACTTCAAACTTTGAATATGAGTAGTATGAGTATGATATTAAAATAAGTATGAATGCGTATAAGTATCAGAAATTATGAGTATGATTCGAATTTACTCATCTTTTTGAATACTCATTGCTGATCTCTGGTAAGCGCCTACGCTGCTGATAATAATAGTGGCAATGCAGTGAAATCGACAAATGCGGGTTATTCGTAACAAGTTCTGAAATAAATTGGTACGACGAAGCACAGGGCTGACTGCAATCGCCACGGCGACTTCTGAAATTTGTTTATAGTTTTTTAAATTCCTTGCACATACGTACATACATATGTACATAATTGTTCACCCTTCAGTCAGCATTACAACCTAGCTTCTCACAACACCCATGCTGAGTGTGTTAATTTTATCAATGAGTGCGATAATCGAGATCTACTCCAACGACAGATTTTTAAGAAATTTTCCAAAACCAAATTGCATCTATGATGATGCGTCTATTGATGATGCGGAACACACTTTCTCTCATTGTGAGATTGATGGAGATTGGAAAGAAGGAATTTTTAGGCCAAAGTCGGCGTCTGTACTGCCGAGAACTTCTGCGATGTAATTCTGAACAGCGAGGAGAATTGGAACAACATAGCCAGTTAAACTGGGGCCTTACTGAAATCAAAGAAAATTGACTTGGATGAGAGAATTAGAATGGGTGTTTAGACACCTTCTCGGATTTTGTTGCGCAATCCGGACACGGATATGGATATAAAGGGGCCAAATGGCCAGACGGACTCCACTTCGAAGTAATACCACAGTAGTTCCGGAGTGGCCACAAAGAATCCAAAAGAGGAGATGGAGATTTTGTGGGTGGGGGACACACACACGGGGGATAGTGACGACTTCCCCTATGACGCGGTTAGGTACATTTAATTCTCCTCAGCGTAAAAACAAAAATACATGAGTGGTGGGACCTACAGTTTAAAGTCAATTCCGAATGACAGATTTTTGAGAAACTTTTCATGGCAATTTTATTTACTCTGAGAGTTTTTTGCCAGAAATCTGCTGAGAGGAAGTCGTCGAAGAAATACTTTTTGTATTTTGTTTTGATGTCTGGCCTGGGGCTCGAACCCTGGCTTTACGTCTAATAAGCCAATACACTACCTACTAGACTACGGCGACTAAATTTTCTTCTCTGTTGGATTTAAAGTTGGTCTAGGACCATATTATCTTACCTAAGCCAAAAGAACAAATCTTTCGTTAATAGTTTATAGTGGCATTAACCCATGAGCGTTCATGGTGGTATTTTTTAAACACTCTTAATCCCCCTAATAATGATTTCCTAAATTTTCTATGTATGTATTACAGTATATTAGTACCATTGTATATGAGTTGTGTTTCCGGCTTTTTACAGTCTTCACCGATACCGACACCAAAGGCATCAACATCAACAGAAAACACCCCTTAAAATCATCATCATCATCAGTATCGCAATCATGCTTTACGTGTGATATTCTGCTTGACTACGGTATGGTATTTATAGACCAAATTAGAGAATTTCAAGTGTATGGTACATTGTACTATTGTAAGTGAATGTAAATGCATTTGTATATATACTTACATATGTATGTGAATGTGCATGTGTATATTTATGTGTATTTAAATGTTGTTTATGAAATTTCGGAAATGCTGAATCAGAAAATATATTTGCATTGGAAATCACTTGAACGTAAAATATACTTGAATAATTGCCAAAAGGAAACATTTGTTGCCAAAGCGATAAATCATGTATTATGCATAAAAAATCAAAAAAAAAGAAACGGATGAGAGATGAAAGGCAATATTTACTAATAATACACACATACTTACACACATATATGTATGTACTCCATTTACATAAATAAATCATATTGTACATACGAATGTATGTATGTATGCATGATATAGACAAATAATGATTTCATTTTCTTTCTCCTTTTTTTCTCTCTTTCAAACAAAAAACAACTCAATAAACCAAATCGACATTTACTATGTGCAGGGACAGCAAGAGAGAGCAAAAAATTATTTGTATTTAGCCAGTTATTTAGTATGAGTATAGCATTTTTAGTAAGTACTTAAATAAATACGTACACAGCACACACACACATACACACACAAGTAGACTACACTAAAACCAATACTTGTGAATATTTTATCCTTCAAATTGAGTTCGTAAAAGAATATTATTCTGTATTATCATTTACAAGTTTATCATGTATTTTGTATGAAACGTTTCGATAATGACATAAAGTAGAGGAGTGGGAAAGAAAAAATCTTGAGAAAACCTACAAGTGCGGTCTTAAAATTAGCTGATCTGACGTATAGATAATCTCATTTACAATTTTATCATGTAGTTTGTATGAAATATTTCGATAATGACATAAAGTAGAGGGTCGGGAAAGAAAAAATTTATCATAACAGAAGTCTAGGAAGACTACGAGTGCGGTCTAAAAATTGGCAGATCAGACGTGTAGGATTCAGCAGTTTGAATTCTCATTTACAAGTTTATTATGTATTTTGTATGAAACATTTCGATAATGATATATAATAATGGAGTAGGAAAGAAAAAATCTGGCATAACAGAGCTGTTGAAAAACTGCGGATGCGGTTTGAAAATTAGTGTAGAAATATATCTTCAGTAGTTCGAATTCTCCAGGACAATTCCCTTCCAATGCTAGAATAGAATCTATTTTAGTAGCGTTAGAATGGTGAAGCTGTAGCTACAGTGTATCCGTAATGTAACCGCCGTAATCAAACCCCAGGGCAGACATCTCCAACAAAACGAAACGTGAAACTATATTTCTTCGACAACTGCCTCTCAAAAGATTCCTGGGAAAAAATTTGAGAGCAATTAAAATTGCCATGAAAAGTTTCTTAAAAAAGTTTCCGTCGTCTTATTAGACTGAGAGCTCTTGGTTCAACACCTGGCTAAGACATTTTTTGCGGCGACTTCCCCGCAGTAAATTTCTGGCAAACACTCTGAGAGTAAATAAAAAGTTGCCATGAAAAGTTTCTCAAAAATCTGTCATCCGGAATCGACTTTAAACTGTAGGTCCCGCCACTGATGTATAAAATTAGCACGCACAAAATAAAAGGTGTAAGAAGCTAGGCCGTAATGCTAATGGGAGGTTGTAGTGACCAATTATGTCTGTATGTAGAATAGTGAAATATGTAGATTGTGAATATCACGATGCAATCAATGCCAAATTATGTTGTGGAACAAACAAATTCTTTCCCAAATTAAATACATTTACTATGCAGGATCAACTAATTCCAGCACAACCTTCGTTAAAATGTATTCAAAATATGAAAATTTCTAAAAAAAATACTTCACAAATATGAACGAATTTGTCGAATACAAATATATTTTCGTAAAATTATTTAAAACAAATAATAACAGAAGTATTTAAACATCCCCGCATAATAATATTGGCATTCATTTTTAAATAATTCAAATATTTCCAACATAGTAGTTTCTATTGAATTACAAAAAATTATTTGTCTTTCATAGAAATTCTACAATAATACATACATACACAAAATATTGCATACATTTATTTGCTTGTGTAAATGTCATCAGCAAATATAATATGTAATGTGGTGTCAGCATTCAAGCATATCAAATCAGGTATTGGACATGGGAAAAGTTTGTATTGATGTTCTGGGAAATTAATTCATGCAATGGCTACCTTATTGTTAAGCATTGGTTTTTATTTTGTCAGTTCGTGCAATCGCATGTGATGTGAATAAATTTTATAAAATTATTGCTTACAACAACACAAATATATCAAAATTCTAGAATAAATCTAGTAAACAAATGATATTACAAATACATAAGGTTTATAATATATACATACAAACGTATTTTACATGCAATGCTATATTTTACTTGAGTCATATAATTGCCTCCTGGAAAGTTTAAATTTATGTTGCAAAGATAGTGAAAATTAAACAGGAAAAAATGGTGCAAATTTTCACGATTTCCTTGCAGTAATTGCTGCAAGTTTCTGGATAATCTGAAGCAAAAACGGGGGTTAACATATCTCGATTATCAGTCATTTTGTGGCCGATTATACAGATCATAAGGGATAAGCAGTTCCTCAACGAATTTACCTGCATCCTGTTGAATACGCAAGATTTTCTTTACTTCGTTCACTTCGTTTCTTTAGAGAACATAGAGCCGACACAAAGCGCATCCTCCATCTTCACAGTATTTCTCTGTCAATTTCATTAATTTAGTTCCGTCAAATTACTTTATGATAGGTCAATTGTGTCAAGTTCTAGAATAAATGTATTTCCATATGACTAGAAACAATGCTCATTCATACAAACAGTGGTGGCTTTATAATTAGAAACGATGTTTCTGGAACAGAGTGCTCTGGAGTGACGAATCTAAGTTTAATTTGTTCCAATCTAATGGAAAAACGTATGTAAGACGTCCTCCAAACAAAGCCTTTGATCCCAGGTACACAGTGAAAACTGTAAAACAAATTAACAAACATACATGTTGCTAAGTCCTTTCTAATTATAAGGCCAACACTGTACATATGTACATAATTGGTCATTACAACCCTTCAGTCAGGATTACAACCTAGCTGCTCATGCCACTTATGTTGTGTGTGTTAATTTTATACATGAGTGGCGGGATCTACAGTTTAAAGTCGACTTCGAACGACAGGGTTTTTTAGAAACATGAAAATTCATGAAACTTTTTGCCAGAAATCTGCTGAGAGGAAGTCGCCAAAACAATATTTTTTCATATTTCGTTTTGTTCGTGATGTTTGACTTGGGGTTTGAACCTTGTCCTCACCTACTAAACTACGGTGACTTCAGAACCTGCTCATTATGAATATATATTGGACTGTTGTATTAGATGAGGAACATTGCTTATATAATCCTCCTCTTTTTTTTTTTTGTTTGATGGGTAGGTTAGGTTAGGTTAGATTAGCGTGGTAGCTTTAATTTGCCAAAAAGCTCACTTGTGCATGCATAGCGGCCCGTTGTGATGCCATAGGTGAACGTTTGATAGGTAAAGTTCTTAGTAAATTAGCACAGAATTTTCAATTTTAGAAAAATAAATTTCAAGTCACTATTCATTTAGAAAGCCTTTGACTCCCCAGGGAGTATAAGATCAATAACAACAGGCAGCAACAAATCTGGACACAAAAATACTTGCAAAATGCCGTAATTAAGGTGTCTATACAAACAGATAATCCGTCTGTCTATTAAGTGACCTTCTCTGTATTAAAGGCGGTTTTCCGTCAGAACTTTACGCAGGAAAGCAAATCTATTTCTCTTCGACACGCTGACGCTAATCAAGACATTGAGCTCCTTTCCTGTGATGATAATTTGCAAATATTTTCATTGTTTGTATTGGTTTTTCTCATCCCATCACACCAATGTCTGAGCTCGGTATACCTGCGTAAGGTAAGGTAAGGCTGTGCAGAATGACGTTGAGCAATTCCTGCAGCTCCGTCAAGGTAGGGATGGACCTCTCCGAACCTTTTGATACCGTACGAGGTTTCAGATAAGGCGACCTCTTATCATGCGATCTCTTCAACTTCTTCATGAAGAGTGTGCCGCGAAAGGCGGGAGTGCATCGCAATGGCACTATTTTTCAAAAAAAAAGTGTCCCATTGCTTGCGTACGTAGACGACATTGACATCATAGCGCGTATCAAGCAAAATGTTACTGCTGCCTTTAGTGCTATTGAACGGGAGTCTACTAAGATGGGTATGGCAGTAAATGAGGGCAAAACAAAGTATATGTTATCGACAAGTAGAGACTTGCGGCGTATTGATTCATAGATTACAGCCGATAACTATACTTTCGAAATAGTCAAGGAATTTATTTATCTTGGCTCCGCCGTTAACACCAAAAATGATGTCAGTCTGGAGATCAAGCGCAGGATCACTCTTGGTGCTACTATGGTCTCAATAGGCAATTGAGTAGCAGAGACCTCTCTCGTGCGACAAAACTGATGCTCTACAAGACACTCATCCTACCCGTTCTTCTTCATGGCGCAGAGGCATGGACCCTATTAAGTACTGGTGCAGCGGCCTTGAGAGTGTTCGAGAGAATAGTCCTACGTAAGATCTTCGGCCCTATGCGAGTTGGCGGTGATTTCCGTATCCGATCCAACAGTGAGCTGTATGAGTTCCTCAATGACATAGACGTTGTGCAGCGTATTAATATCCAGCGGCTGCGCTGGCTCGGCCATGTCGTTCGAACGGAGGAGGATGCTCCGGCGAGACGTGTATTTGATGCGGGAATCTGCGAGAAGTCAGCGAAGAGGACGACCTTGTATCCGTTGGAAGGACCAAATCGAGGAAGCCCTGTCATCAATTGGTGTTATCAGCTGGCGTAGGCGCGCAAGAAGCAGAGGCGCCTGGAAGGATGTGTTGCGGCAGGCCGAAATCCATTAAACGGGTTGTTATAGCCAATTAAGTAAGTAAGTAGTATTGGTTTTTCTATCAAAAATATATACTGACTACCAAATATTTTGTCAGAAAACCTTGATCAATAGAAATAGAAATTTTACTTGGAGCATAAGGTGACGTAAACCACATCATTATTCAGCATCACGTTTAAAGTAAGAAACTTCGATTTTCTTCTACAATATCACTTAGTCGCCGTAGTCTAGTTGCTTGTATGCTGGCTTATTAGACGTAAGGCCACGGTTCAAATCCCAAACACAACACACACACACAATTAAAGTAACTAAGCATAGCAGATCGAGAATTTCGCAAGAGCCCATGGTACATAGCAACTGAACAATTCCAATAAAAGAACAGAACATCTTAAAAAACCTCTGTTAACAACAGCAATTATTGGAAAAGAAATTAAGACAGTAGCCCCCCTCCTCTAATGTTCATTCATACATCAAATAAATTTCAAAATTCCTTTCTGCATGAGTTATCAATAAACACGCAGTTTATTTTCATAAAAGCATCGTTGTGCTTAAATGTTTGCATAAGGAAGCGTGAAATTGTTGCGTAATTTTCCTTTTTTTTATATGAAAATTCAGTAGAATTCGTTGTATTTGATTTGATACTACTCTGTCAGTAGCAAAAAAAATTATTTCCTTTTCAAAGATTTAAAAAAAAAAACGTTTGATTTTTGAAGTGTGTATTAATTTTATAAAAAAAATCTCTTTGGTAACACTGGCATAAATAAAGTCTTCCTGAAAAGTTTTTTTTTATAAAAATTCTTAGAAGGAATAGATTTCTATTGAAAAAAAAGAGAAGAAAATTACACAGGATTCTTTGCGTTCTTTTGTTGTTATCGATACATTACATACATACATACACACATTTTGTAGTTGGAATAATTTAAATTAAATCGCTGCCAGTTATAATACGTTGGGGCTGTTGTCAGTTAAGTTGCCAGCAACACACAGTTTAACTACTTTAAGAAAGAAAAAAAAATTTCAATAAAAGGATACACAGATATGTACACACTCCTATACACATATAATAATACATAAATAAATATGTATATGGTGTATAAATGAGAAAATTATAAAATCTACGACTATGCACATACATTCATGCCGTCATTTACACTTGAACATAAACATACACGTGCTATGCATGCTGGTTGCCAAAAGCAAAAAGAATTCCTGCAAAAAAAAGGAGAAAAACTTAAAAAAAAGAAATTACAATAATTTCCACTACCAAAAATACACACAAGCAAATAAATATGTGCTCATTTAGTACGTACTTACATACATAACAAATAAGATAAATATAGTGATTCTTAAAATAGGCTCTTTGCTTAAGCGTTTCCTATCTTTAGATTTAAATGAAACAGAGTATGTGAAAGATAACATAGGAATTTATTATTTCTTGGAAAGGCCTATTCATGCCATTATGTGCGGCATATAATATCGTTCATATGTTCGGTGCAGTTTCTCTGGTACGATCGCATTTCAAATATCAAAATTTCCATGACTCATAAGCACATGTGTTGCTATGGTTTAAAGTGACTGAAGAAAACTCCACTAGAAAAAATTTAACAGGTTAAAATCGCACAATCTCAGCGACCAGTTTCGATCACTTCCACTTGAGATAACCATGTCCTCAACCGCTCGTGCAAAATAACCAATATGGCATGTGTAGTGTGGCTCGTAGCTCTATTCTATTGAAACCAAAAGTTCAGATCATGCAATTCAGGATAAAAGACTTTGGCAGAAATGGCCTCACCATCTTACTTACTTAATTACTTGCTACAATCCTTCAGTCAGAAATACGAGCTAGTTTTACACACCACTCATATTGTGTGTGTTAATTTTATCCATGAGAGGCGGAAACTACTGTTTAACGTCGACTGCGACTGGTTTTTGAGAGACTTTTCATGGCAATTTTATTTTATTCTCCAAGTTTTTGCAAGAAAACTGCTGCGAGAAAACACCAGAAGAAATATTTTTTCGTATTTCTTTTTATACAAGATGTCTGGTCTGAGGTTTAAACTACGGCCGCAAGTCTAATAAGCCAATACACTACCAACTAGATTCTGACCAGGCCATTATCGTAATAATAAAAAAATTGGTCCTACGACGCCGACAGTCCAAAATATACATCAAACAGTGACTTTTTACGGTTCATAGAATGGATTTTGTTCACGTACACATTTATCCAGCAATGGGTCTCATAGCTGATGATGATTTTTCGATCATTTGGTTCATTTGCCATCTGCTACTGCTTATTCACCGAACGCAGATCCTGGTCTATGGTCGTTCATGGTGATTTTTCAAAACAAACTGAGTGAAGTGGCAACTAATTTGAACGATGTCGCTTCAGCAAAACGGCCGTTATAGGCTATCAATGTTTAAAAGGCCTGATATTATATCACAGAATGGTCAGCTCTATACATTCGCATTCATTTCTTATTTATTTATTAATTACAATACAATTACAAATTATACTTTAATTATATACGAGCGGAGTAACTTGACCATATCCTCGAACCCACGACCCTCACGCTAATAGTCTAGTACACTACCCATTAGATTACCAGGTCACCCTCGTATTCATTTCTTTTCAGTAAGGCAGGGATAACGCCGCCTGTATTGCGTTATGCTATGATCTGGAATGATCAGCTTTATGATTTCCTATTCATTCCTTTTCAGTCAGACAGATGTAACGCCGCCTGTGTTGGAGTCTGTTCTGGTAGATCTTTGCCAAATCTCAGACACATGATCGCACGATATCTCTGGCTAGTTAACATTATCTCCACATGAGAAAACTGTTAACAGTTGTAAACTGGTTTGTTTTCCTCTCTCCTCTTTAGATTATTTTGTTGAGTACTCCGACGGATATCGGGTGGCTTGTTTCGCTATGCAGTCTTTAGATTTTTCTGCTGTGTGAAGGCAAAGTACCATGATCGTCAAAGTACTCATCGTATGAATGCTATGTGACTCGGCCTTAAGATTTGAAACTTTTATCCTCCAAGTTCAAAAATGTGATTATCATGGAAGGTGACTATTCATCGTTAACTCCTCAATATGGTACGTGACGTGACCAAATGCAGTGGATATAGCTGTAAATTGGTACAAACTGTTTGATATCTCTCGTACATCCTTGACCACTGTTCTTTATCACACTAACTTGAACCACCTTAATATTCCAACCTACACTTACAAAATAAAAAATAAAATTCTACCGGATGGATTTTAGTAAAAATAATTTTTGTTTCTTTTTTCCTGGTTAAAATGTAATCCAATAACTATTTTTCTGTGTCTGTCTGTTCTTTTATTTCCCCATTTTTGTAGGTCTTTTTCCCATTTTTTCCTTTTTTTTATATAAATGGGTTGTTTATGTACATTTAAATACAGCGACACACAGAAAAAGTACCAAAAAAAATGCGAACAAAATGGAAAACATTGTTGACTTGCCAAAAAATGCCTTCAGTTATTTGCAAAATAAGTGTTAAAAAGTTTATTTGTGCGTTTGTTTATTTACGTATGTATGTATGTATAGTTTAATGTATCCATAAGCGTTTTTCTTGTTGTTCGTTTGTTTATTTGTGCCTGGCCAGACATATGTCTAAAAGTCCTTTTAAAAAATGTTCACATCAATCATTCTGTTGTATTTACATGTCAGGATATCCTTATTCTTAGTTGTTGTTAACAAAAAGCAATCGTTGTTGCTAGTGTTTCTGTTGCTAGTGCTGTTTATTTCATTCAATTACATTCTTTCTGTACTTTTATAAGGAGGTGATAAGATATTACAGTAGTTTGTGCAAAATGGATTTCAAATCGTGGAGGATTAAGGAAAGGAAACAATTTTTATTTCATTTTAATGGTGCTTTGCACACTACTCCTATGCTGGCATTGGAGATAATGTTATGCCTCCTACCGCTTGATCTCTATTGCAAAGGCCTGACGAATAAGATTAGTAGGTGCCTGTGGGCGACTTGACCGTGGCATGAATCGAATACAGATCACGCGTGGATACTAAAGGAATTTGAAACTGTCGGAAGCAGAGACCACATGACACTGGGATAGGACGGCTCAAAGAGATTTAAGACATCCCGTTCGAATAACGAGTTTTTGAAGAATGGTGAACCTTGCAAAGGTCTCCGGACAAATTAACACCGAAAGCTGCAAGTTGGATGGAACCATTGGGGGAGGAATTTTTCGAAATCGACCGGGCTATCCTAGCCTATATTGCTGCTGATTCACAGTAGCGTTTTTCAGGTGAAATTATTGGGATTGTAGATATCCCCAAGCGGGAAATTCCCATGCTTTCCTATAACCATGCGGCTATCACAGCACTAGACTCTCTAATGTGATGAACAGTCTACAATTGTAGTAAATATCTCAACGATTCGATTTAATGTTCATATCCCAACTGTACTAGGACAAACACACTCAGACATCCCTGGTAACTGCAAAGAGGATATACTGTCCAGGCAAGGCAGGACCATTAAACTCTTGGAAGAATTCTTGACGTTGGGAATCCCTAAGAGAACCTGAAATCTTATAATTGCCAAGGTGACCGTAGACCTAGCCAACAATAGATGGGCGGCTTCGAACACCGGCCGAACAGCTCATCAAATACAGCCAAGGCTGGATGGGAGGAGCTCGACAAGTCTACTTAAACTCCAAAGAAGCACGCTCTTGTTGGCGTTATTACGGGGCATTGCAATAAGGGGCGCATATGAGGCCCATTGGTCATGGACATTTCGCGAATGATTTCTGTGGAAACTGCAGAGATGAGGAAGAGGATAAGACTGTTTTTCACCTACTGTGTGCATGGCCGGCACTATATCGAAGTTGAAAAAGGCACCTTGGTGCCTGCTATATGGGGGATCTGGAAAAACTATCATGCATTGACATTGGCAGCCTGATCCGTTTAACAGAAGCTCCGAGTGCTTTCGGAACTAGGGGATAAATGGAAAACCATGGTATCAACATGAACAGCCACCATTACCTACCTACCTAATGTCTCCCAAATATACTTTGTACCACCGCATAGCAATTTGAACTTCGAACATTTTGAATTACCAGGACATGACAAATCATGAGTTAATTGCCTCTGTTTAGATTTCCTTTGTTTTTCATGAAAATTTTGTTACTTGAACAAAAATATTTCTTTTTATTTTTAATTTAATTTCTTTAATATGCCTGCAATTGTTTCATTTTATATTCCTTTTATTTTATCATTGTAATTACAATTACAATTACAATAATGGACTTGTTTAATTAAAATTTAAAGAATTTTGAAAAACATCAAAAGAATTGAGTGACATTTAAATAAAAAAAAAACAAGAAAATTCTTTGTAATATTTACGCACCTAAAAATAAAATTTTGTTTTCAAAGTGAAATCCTTTTTAATACTTTATCGCCTTGTGACACTTAAGTGACACTTGTTTTGTTGTCTGACTGTCTTCCTTATTTCCTACTAAAACCACGAGTGTGAAAAACAAAACAGAATTGTCAATGCGAACGCATAACGAAAATCCTTTCAAAATAAATTCATCATTAATGCATGGAATTAAATACGGAAATAATACGGACTGACTGACTGGTTATTATAAAATGAACGTAATGGAAAGGGATGTGCGTAGAATTTTTTTGTACTTTTGCTGTTTAATAGAAAATGTTTAAACAAAAAATGTTTTATCAGGGCAACAAGAAGGGAGAGATATTGACTGATTTTTGCTTTCTGAACAACTAGATTCAAGCATATACCGGCATAGAAAGAAGAATCTACGGAGGTCCTTGAAATAGCCTGTGTGTTTAAAGGGATTACGGCTTAAAAACCACTTTCCTACTTCTCAGAGTTTAATCGAGTATTCAGAATGTCTGAAATTACACGCTGGGTTATGTTCAATTTACAGTCACTGGAAACATAATTCGACTACTACCTCTCAGCAGTCTTCTAGCAAAAGGTCTGGGAGTAAAATAAAATTGCAATGAAAAGATTCTCAAAAATCAGTCTTTCGGAATGAACACTAAACTGTAGTTGGCACCACTCATGGATATGGTTTACACACTAAAGAGTTTAAATGACCATTTAAGTATGTAAGTATCCAAGCATTTATTGGTGAATTGCTCGTTTGTTTTCTTTCAGCTTTTGTAAGGTCACCGGCTCTGTCGTTTCTTTTACGTTTCTGTGCCCAGAAAGCTTTGACTATCAAAGTCAATAGTCTTTCTTATCCAGAGAAGCCTGACAAGAACAAAATTTTAAATGTGGTGAATATTATGTAGAAATTTAATGCCAGCTTGCTGTCAATAATTAGTAGTAGTCGCCGTAGTCTAGTAGGTAGTGTGTTGGCTTATTAGATGCAAGGCCACAATTCAAACCCCAGGTCAGACATCAAAACGAAAATATGAAAAAATATTTCTTCGGCGACTGCCCCTCATGAAAAGTTTCTCAAAAATCTGTCATTCGAAGTCGACTTTAAACTGTAGGTCCCGCCACTCATGTATAAAATTAACACTCACAACATCAATAGTGTGAGAAGCTATGTTGTAATTCTGACTAAAGGTTGTAATGCCAAATTATGTATGTATATATGTAAGTATATCTCTACCCCATATTCCCTGATATTTAATTTTCTTCCATTTCTGCCTTTATAGTCATTTTTACGGTCCTAATTATGCTTCTATCAGAAGATCTGGATTATGATGAGGACACTTCTCAACAAACTACAAATATTTAAAACAAAATATGGCCACCTACTGAGTAGGCAGTCACTCAAGAACCAGAGCATGAGGAACATCGAAACGAGCGAGATGTAGGAATGTTCATACAAAAACTCGGTTATTCTTTTAAATGCGTAACGAAGGATCACAATAAATGTCGTAATTTCATTGAAACCCTATGCTTTTCAGAGAAAAGAGTAGAAGAGGTAAAGCTACGATCTAAGAACCATTTTTTCTAAAACAAAAGTTCTAAATTTGTTCCATCGTGACATACCCTCTCTTAACGTGTTATCTGACCCTACAATAAATACTTGAATGATGGTTTTTGGGTGACAGAACGTCTGAAGATCTGAGTATGGTGGTGAATGTGCCACTAAGGGAACTGCGCGATTTCAGTCGAAGCTCGAGGTAGTTTAAACACACCACTAGCGGATCACATCAAGGGGTCTTACCCTACACTGGGTAACACAGTGTGAAGGCCATATGGGCCACTAAGTGAATTAGCGTATGAACGACAAGCTATCCGTTAATCTAACCTAACCTAACCTAACCTATCTTAACTTAACCTAACATAACTTAAGCTAAAATAACTTACTACTACAATGATGGTTTTGGGCGGTGAAGACCATTGACAATAACAGAGTGTTGAAAAAGTTTCAAGTATCGCACCAGCAAATCAACAGTACCTAACATTGTGATACAATTTTTGATACATAACCTAGAAAACTTTTAAGGATGCAGCCCTTACCACCCCTAGAGTTGTAAGAGAATTGAATTTCAGATTAAAGCACAACAATCTTCTGAAAATAACGTACTGAAGGCACCGTGGTCTAGTAGGTAGTGTGTTGGCTTCTTAGACGTGAGGCCTCGGTTCAAACCCCAGGTCAGACATCTTCAAATCAACGAAATATGAAAAAATATTTCCTCGACGACTTCCTTTCAGCAGATTTCTGGCAAAAACTCTGAAAGTAAATAAAATTGCCATGAAAAATTTTTTTAAAAAAACCTGTCGTTCGGAATGGACTTTAAACTGTAGATCCCGCCACTCATGTAAAAAAATTAACGCCCACAACATAAGTGGTGTAAGAAACTTGGTCGTAATCTTGACTAAAGGGTTGTAATGACTAATTATGTATATATCTTCTGAAAATAAAGGCCACAGACCTTGTTAACTAAGCAAGGGAAAATTATCCCTAAACAGTTTGCAAAATTAAAAAGTATACTTATTTTGAAAAGCCCCTCGTATATAAAAACTGATGAATTCTTCTGGTAAATAAATTTTAATATCTAGTCAACCAAAAACCGAAATTTTAAACTCTCTCCCTGATAAAGAAAATAACAATGAATTTCCTTTATAAGGACAATGCATTACAATAACGAGTACCAACATAGACATTGCTTATTCCATATTCGGATTATCCTTGCTTGACTTTTCTGTTACAATATCCAAAAAAAAATTTCTATTTCAACATCAATGTATGTCAAGTAACTTTAAATCAAATCTTCTTTACATAGATGATAAACACAAACAGAAACAAAAACAGAAACAAAAACAAAAAACTGTACATATATTTTATTAACATAAGCTGCTTAAAATCTTAAAATATTTTTCATTCTTTTTTCTTAATTTTATAACAACTCACAACACAATATGATTGAAGAGAGGATAATAAAACTGAAGTAAACTCTTGGAATTGAAAACAAAAGCAATGACAAAAAAGGTTAATGGAAATAGGCAATGTTACTGTAATAATACTCGACCAATATTTAGGGATTAAAGTCATGCCTAAACAAGTTAAACAAAAATTATGTTGAATGATGTTGAGACAGAGGAACTGAACAATAAAAATGGAAAGATTAGATTGTAATTAACGTACGCATGAGCAAATAAAAAACCAATACAAACAAACAGCCAATAATGAGCACATTAGGAACAACTAGAACAAGTCATACAGGCTACGCCCGGCCATATGTAGTCGAATTGGAAGATATTACTCCCGATGGCAGGAAATTTATAAGAAATGTTTTAAATTTTTGTTTGCGCTGCATATTCTAAAGAAAATGAAATTAAAACTTCCCAATATTCTTCCGCCTTCTTGTGGTTTCCACACAACGATAAAAAGCGTTTGATGTTCTCGGGGCCTCTTTGTAAACGAAAAAAGTGTTTTAATTTTTTAATTTCTCTCCTTCGATTGTGGCATAAGTGCTTCAGGTTGTGAAGAATATTGCGTAGAAGGTATGATTTCTAAGAAACTATGTCCTGCCCAATAATCAACTTCAGCTGTTTCCATTGCACTATGCCACTGCAAAATATGCGGCCACCACCAATATGTGGCCCAATATTCACTCTACCCTTTCTTCTCTAACTAGCTTTCCAATAACTTTCCAATACAATGCAGGGCATGAATATTAATCATTTCCTGCATGCCAGCTGCTTGGTGGCACGGTCCTCCAACATAAATAAGGTTGTTTACAGAGCTCAATAATCCGGAACGGAAGGAAAACATAACATATCAACGAACAATACAAGAAAGAAGAGAAATAAATTACCAGATGAACCCATTAGGAATAAAGGACGTGAATTAATGAAATTATAAAACACCAGATGGACAAATGGATGCCCCAGTAGTCTAGTGAGTAGCCTGCGAATTTAAAAAAAAATAAAAAATCAACACGAATTTGTAGCCCAACGCTCCCTCTTTCTATCCTCTTTTCATTTAGTCTCCGATATTCTATCACAATACATTGAATGCGCAAGGGACACTGCTTGAGTGTTGGTCTCAGTTAAAGAAAAAAAACTCTGGTATTTTTGACATCACAATAAATGAAACTGAATGTCAGTAATCCCTGGGACAGACAGCAAGATATTCAAAGGTTCCCCTCAAATTGGTTCTTGAACGCGAGGTCACAGTAATAACGACCAGCTGATGCATTTGCGAAAATTAGTTCAGCTCTTAACCCTTTCATGCCCGATGTTGCCTATAGGCAACATTGTACATTTTTGTTCATAAATTCCGTAATTTTTAATTTTTTTAAAAGATTTTTGTTTTTGCTAACAAGCTTGGTTAAAAACGTGTAAAACCAGAATACGTAGGACTCTGAATTTAATATCACTTTATATTTAGGCCATGACTAACAAATTCATGTCCTTAAAAAACTTTTAGCTCTGGCCCAAAAAATTCAGGCATGAAAGGGTTAATTGGAGACCATGCCCTAATGTATCAAATGTATTGAAACAGTCATAACTCTACTCTCACCAAACTGGCTGAGGCCAGTTTTCTACTTTCGGAAACCAATATAAACACTTTACCACCAGATAAACTGAATTTTAAAAATGTTGTTCAAGAGTTGGAGTCAATTCCGAGTAGTAAAAACTCTTGCCAGTAGCCCAACAAACTGTCCATAACGAACCTCGCTTTAAATGTCCCTCCACTTCAATTACTAACAGAGATGCTGGAAAAAGCAGCTAAGAAATGATGGTGCTGCCATCTAGATTGTCATATGACAAGCACTTTTTGAAATATTTACGTAATGTAAAGAATGTGACGGAATTAATAGGGCATTGTCATGCACCAGTTGACTTAGTAAGGATAACAATTGTTTCTAATATATGGAGCCAAAAGTTTGCGGTTTTTCTCTCAATTTTTATCAGGTTTTTTGGTCAAGCTTTTCCTTCGATAAAGTCCCCTCTAGGGATGGCTCATTTGGAATAGGATGGCTCATTTGGAAGCGGTTTGAAGCCTCTTATTTTCTTCAAATCCGTAAATCCATGATGAAAATTTGTTGTTTTCTGTTGTATTTAAACGTCGGATGCTGGGGTTTATAGTTAAGCAGACCAACCACTACATCATGCCACATCTCATTGGGAATTTGATGTCATCGAATGTAAATTAAAGATAAAAAATTTAAAGTAAAGAATAGAACGCCAAAATTTAATAAAATGTCAACACTTTTTTTGTTTTTCCTTGGGTCGCTGTAGCCCAGAACATTAGGAGTTTTCATTATGAGATCATACCGCCTATAGCTAACAATAATTTTATTTGCAGTAGTAGTAACAGCTGCAGTAGTATCAGTAGTAGTAGCAACCGTCGTATAATAACAGTAGTACCAGTTGAAATAGTAGCGGTAGTAGTATCAGTAGCAGCTGTTGTAGTAGTAGTAGTAGTAGCAGTAGTAATAGCAGTAGTAGCAGTAGCAGTAGTCGTATGGTACTAGCTGTAGTACTAGTAGCGGATTTAGTAGCAGTTGTAGTAGCAATAGTAACAACAGTAATAGCAGTAGTAGCAGTAGTAGTAACAGCTGTAGTAGTAGCAGTAGCAGTAGTCGTATGGTACTAGCTGTAGTACTAGTAGCGGCTGTAGTAGCAATAGTAACAGCAGTAATAGCAGTAGTAGTAGCAGTAGTAGTAACAGCTGTAGTAGTAGCAGTAGTAGTAGCAACAGTCGTATAGTAACAGCAGTACTAGTTATAGTAGTATCAGTAGTAGCTGTAGTAGTAGCAGTAGTAACAGCAGTAGTGGCAGTAGCAGTATTCGAACGGTACTAGCTGCAGTACTAGTACTAGCTGTAGTAGCAGTAGTAGTAGCAATAGTAACAGCAGTAGTAGCTGTAGTAGTAGCAGTAGTAGTGGCAATAGTAACAGCAGTAGTCGTGTGGTACTAGCAGTAGTAGCAGTAGTAGTAGCAGCAGTAGTTATAGTTTAGCAGCAAATTGAATATTGGTTACGTTTCCAAAATGTGGGATGTAAAACTCTTTATATGATGATGTAGGGTATTGAATAGTTCCAACTAATCAATCCAATATGCTTACCTTTATAACAATAACAATAAGATTTACTTGGCTTGGCTATGCTTAGCTTACCATGTAGTCTTGTGTAATTAAAGTCTGTGCCCCTGTTTGTTTATTTATGAGTGATGGTGGTGGAATATACAATTTGCAAACAATACTTTATTAATATTTAATTACAAAACACATACACACACATGCACTCACACTCACCCACATGCACTCAACTTAAACGATATGAAATAAAATGAAAGGTTATATTAGTAGTTGTGTAAACATCTGTCTATCCATATGTGTGAGTGCGTTTGCATGTTTGTGTATATTATCACTGGTTTTAATAATAAAAACAAGTCTTAGTTACGTTACGTGGCTGTGCTCGTTTGTTAGTTGGCAGCACTAAAAACAATCTTTGAGTGGAAATCTAATAGAAAAGTGCCTGGCCTGCTGCAAATGCCTGTTTAATGTTGACTTCTGTTTATCTTTTGATACCTCATTCTCTTTTTTCCTTTTCTCTTCCTTGTCTATTGTCTTGTGTTGGTGTTTGTTTTTCCACAGTCTACCAGAATGGTATTACAAAAGCAGTGTATGGTCTATAGTATGTGTGTATGTGCAGCTGTATGCAATTTAACATGAAAACTTGTTTTTCAAGCCAAGTTTTCTTTCTTTTTTTTGTGTTTCCATAGCCTTTTTTAGCCAGCTTGACTTGACTGCATAATCTCTTGGAAATGTGTTTTTTGCACGCTACACTCTCTGCATTCGAATGCATTTTAAGTTCAGAATATTGTATGCGATTTTGGTAAGAATAAATGGATTATTTTCACTGAAAAGAAAATGTAACTTAGTAAACATGAAGTCGAAAACATCAACAACATTTTATTGTACAGACATATTTTATTTATTTTTTATACTGTTGATGTGTTAAGTTGTCAGGGCTTATAAAGAGTTTCTCCATTCGGAGTTCAGGTCAAGTGTTCCACCAGCTTGTACTTTAAGATAGTAAAAGATATGACAGTCGAATTATTATGGTCAGTGTTACCTCAAAACTGAGTAACTGTGCACACATGTTCTCTTTCTTGATTCGCTTTAAACTGATGAAAGTAGCAGAAAATACATACTGATTACAGGGTCGGTTGCAATACCTAAAAATTCTGAATCGTACAATACTATTTGCCTCATTAAGATGAAAATTTCGGACAAACTTTTCCTAACCCATCAAGGCGCCAAGGCAATATCGTGTAATCAGCATAGCCTCCAGAAGAAGATGTTCTCATTTGATACAGAAAGACGGAAAAGAATACGATAAAAAAGTTATGATAATAGGTAGTGGCAGCTTTATAGAAATCAAAACTCACTTGAGCACATATCGCTGCCTCCGTTCTATAACATATAAGTAGAAAAAGTGTGTTTTGAGTTATGAGCTCTCAAAGTTTTCACGCGGCATACGACTATATGTGTATTCTAAGTAGATTTTTCCCTATAACTTTGGAACGGGTCGGCGTATCTTAACCAAATTTAGACAGTATTTAAGTTAGAGAACGTTAGAGAAAGAATATTAAAAACGTTCTAAGTACACTTAGTGTAGAAAGGAGGTGTCGATATTTTAGAGTAAAATGTTCTGTTACTGCAGTAAGCGATATTTACTGTCTAGTCAAGATCGACTAGGGTTTTGCCGAATAAATTTAATGATTGATTTGATATTAAGAAACAATAGCTCTGTTAAATTATCAAGAAAGGGTGAGAGAAATAAGCAAAATCTGCCTTGAACCAGAAATGAACATTAGCTATACCACCTACCCCTTCAATCTGTACCGAAGTCACTAGCAGGTAAGGAAAATCTCTACAAACGGTTGTTCACAACGAAATGGCCTTTGAAAAGAGATACAATACGGAGATGTTCCTACGGTCCTTTTAATTTTATTTGATTGGTACACTGTCTATACAATTAAGGCCAAATAAGTCTGATAGTAAAGCAATATGTTTACTCAGCCTAGAGTTGTCAATATCCAAATGATGACTTTTCCAAATAGACAATCCACATACATACATACATAATTGGTCACTAGAACCCTTCAGTCAGGTTTACGACATAGCTTTTCACACCAATTATGTTGTATGTGTTAATTTTAATCATGAGTGGCGGGATGTTTTCAGGATTTTTACCACATATCTGCTGAGAGGCAGCCGCCGAAGAAATATTTTTTCATATTTCGTTCTGTTAGAAATGTCTGACATGGGGTTTGAACCGTGGCCTTATGTCTAATAAGCCAATACACTACCTACTAGACTATGGCGGCAACAGAAGTCATTAGAAGGTATGCAAATTCTGTCCAAATGATTGCTTATTAACAACACAATTAAGGTCAAGTAAGTCTGGATGTAAAGTCATATATTGATACATACATAACATACATAATTGGTCATTACAACCCTCTAGTCAGGATTACGACCTAGTTTCTCACACCACTTATGTTGTGTGTGTTAATTTTTTTACATGAGTTGTGGGAACTACAGTTTAAGGTCGACTCCGAACGATAGATTTTTGAGAAATTTTTCATGGGAATTTTTATTTACTTTACAGAGTTTTTGCCAGAAATCTGCAGAGAAAAAGTCGCCAAAGAAATACTTTTTGTATTTTTGTTTTGATGTCTGGCCTGGGGCTCGAACCCTGGCTTTTCGTCTAATAAGTCAACACAGTACCTACTAGACGACGGCGATATATTGATACCTTTTTTAATAGGCAGACCAACAGAGGCCGGCTGTTCAACGGAGGCAGACTGACCAACGGAAGCGATTTGTCAATTAGGTCGTCTATTTTCATAATTAGACGAGTATATGGTGTGAATGTGGGTACTGGAACAAAAAAAAAATTACCCAGGAGGTTCCAATAAGAAAAATCCCATATGAGATACAAACCTTAAGGAATCTCTTCAATTGCTAAAGCCATACAATTGCTGCTAGGCTTTCAGATAAAGTAATGGCAGAGAGAGACCCTATACTCAAGATCAAATCCGCAGTGAAATTAAAGGCTATTACGCCCTGTACTTACCTTAAGATAAAGCTTTTTAGGTAATAAAATCCATTCCGTTGCATTCTCAAGTTTACAATCGTCTATGTAGACTTCTAGTGAGTTACTGGAGACGACTACTTTTTTTTTTGAGGACCAGAAAACTATACATGACATTCTTGTATGAAATCCCCTACATATCGATACCTTAAACAAAAATTTTGAAATATTCCGATAAGGATTCATGTTTTCTAGACTCAGATAAATCTTATGCTATGCAAGCGTGCAGGAAGGCAGTAGTCTACATGATTGGGGTATATATTTCGATCGACTGTTACAGTTTAGCAGCAATAAATTTGTTCTTAAATCCCAACCGTCCAACCGTTAACTTTGATGAAGGATTTGAGTGAAAATATCCAAGCAGAAGAAAAAATATTTTTGATATTCGTTGGATCTTTAAAGTTCAACCAATTACTGATGGATTGTAATGTGCTTCATGTGATGCAAATGGCGTTTTATTTCTAAAAAATAAATGCAGGCAACTGATATCATGAACTTTGGCAATTCGGCCATGAATAGACTTACAATCAAACAAATTCTAACAAATTCTTTCGCCGAATCATCCCTTTTTAATTAATTATTACCTGGCTTATGTACAGTGGTAGACATGAGGTTAGCACACTTGCTACTGCCTATCTTTAAAAGCAAATATTTCCTGTATTTCTTTATTTCTTTTCATATTTCTTTTATACACGTGTAACATGTCTTGCTAAGATCACGTCACAATATATTCATCGCATTCCCTCCTATATCTTTGCTGTTTTTCTGTTCAGAATAGAATAACCGTCAAAAAACACTGGACAGTATTTTAGCACAAAATAAAAAAAATTTGTTCATATTTAAAAAAAGTAACAAAACAAAAAACTTATTTCACTATAAACTTAGTACTTAGTGGGGTATCCATTATTTTTTATTACAGCTGCCAATCTACTAGGCATACTTTTCACAAGTCCCATAAAGCGCTCCACTGAAATAGCATTTCGAGCTTTTCCTATTTCTGTCCATAAATCGGCCAAATTTTTAGGTTTTGCTCTCATTACGTGCTGCTCCACATCATTCCAAAGGTTCTCAATATGATTGAGATCCGGAGAAATGTTACACAGACTCCTAGGCTAAGAAAAACGTCACATAAAGAGGATTCTTTAATACATAGAACCTCTGTCGAAAATCCTTTTAAAAGCTCTACCGTAATCCAGAGGGAAATTTCAAGAAAATATGGTATCAACGTATCCTGCAGAACTATAAGAAGAAGACTTAATGAAAAAAATTTAGGTGGATGCATTTCTCAGCATAAGCCACACGTTTCAAATAAGAATCTACGGGATCGGTTGTGCTTTGCTCGTGAGCATTTGGAACAGCCCTTAGTTTTTCGGAAAAATGTCCTCTGGGGTGATGAATCCAAGTTTTGTAGATTCGGATCGGATGATAAGACGTATGTATGGCGTCCTCCAAACATGCAACACAACCCAAAGTACACTTCTAAAACAATAAAACACGGTGGAGGAAATGTGATGGTGAAGGCAGCGTTTTCTGGGCATGGCGTTGGTCCTATACGCAAAATTGATACACGTATGGACCAATATGTATACCAGAATATACTACTACAATGATGCCTTATGCAGAGGACAACACGCAACTTAGGTGGAGTTTAATGCACGACAATGACCCTAAACACTCCTCACGCTTAGTGAGGAGTTGCTAGGGAGAGAACAATATTAACGCCAGCCCAATCTCCGGATCTCAATTCTTTGAGAACCTTTGGAATGATGTGGAGCAGCACGTAATAAGAGCAAAACCTAAAAATTTCGAATTGAAACGTTACTTCAAGTCGTTCTCAACCACTCTTTACACTGTTTCCATACTATGATAAGTTTTTTTTTTTTTCTTTTTCCTTTTGGTTTAATTCTGTTAAAGCACTTTTTAAATTATAAATACAATGTAATTCAAAAAAAGAAGAAAGAACTGCAAGAAACTTTTATTAGAGATTATGTTGACTCACAAAAAAAAATAACAAAAAAAACAGCAAAAAAATATAAGAAGACGAAAAAAATAAAACTAAAAATGTAAATGAAAGCAAAAAAAAATCAAAAGAAAAACTAAATTAAAGTAAAAAAAACTATCTCCTACAACTAGAAAACTACCATGAGCTCGACAAAAGGCGAACTAATTTCGAGAACAACAACAAAACTAACAACAACAACAACAATAAAAAAGAGTAAATTTGTTATAAAAATTTAATTTGCTTAAGCAGCAAATTACCGATGCCAAAGATAAACAAAATTTGTTCTATTCTTTCTCATTCTTTTTTTATCCTTTGAACTCTCAACTTAACTCGTTTAAGTTGAAACGATATTTTCTAATTTAATTTCGTAGGAAATGTGGGGTTTTGTGTGATAAAAATGCAAATTATTTTACAATTAAAATTTCTGGCAAATGTGGTAACGAGTGGTTTCTCTCCCTCTTCTGCATATAGAAAAATTCGAAAAGAAAATTAAAAAGAAAAACCACAACCTAAATACAAAACCAGACTTATATATGGCGTACGTAATGAAGAGATAAACTAGAGTCAACTATCAAAAATTTATAAAAAATTTTAGTAAGTGCGATTCCAATATTAGTTGACTTCCAGACTATCGATAATAGGGTCAAATCGTATGATCGTAGGGTCGAAATCGTATTGTCTTCGCCAAAACATAAAGTTGCTCTTTTTGGCAAACTTGTGTGGCTCATATAACTGTCTGCTTAAAACCACGTACTTGGTCCTCATAAAATGAATTGACGGTAACGCTTCTCCAGGGTAATTTATCGAAAAGTTACAACACAATAACACCTCCAGACAATAATTTCCATGAAACACTTTCTTTTTTTCGGAAGTATTTGGTTTTCCGCAATCACTTCGTTGTGTTCCAAGCCCCATATGCGACAATTTTGCTTATTGACGTTATCACCGAATAAGAGAAAAGAGCTTCATCGCTGAAGAAAATTTTGTTTGAAAAATTAAATTTGAAATCCTGTTGTTCTAGCATTCAATCAGAATATCAAAGGCGTTGTGAACATAGCTGCCAGATAAATGAGGCACCAAATCGTCAAATATTTGAGAAAAAATCGTCAAAATCGTCAAAGACGTTTATTGAAATAGTCAAAAAAATCGTCAGAGAAAAATAAATAAATAAATTTTAAGTTTTTAAAAACCAAAATTATTTCTATTGTAGTAAAACATATAAAGTCAATGTATGTACATATCTGAGTTCAAAAACAAAACATTTAAAAAAAATTTATTTGAAATCGAAAGTTAGCGTGCCTCATCTTCATTTATTAATTTTTTTTCAAAAAATGGAGAAATTTTATAATTTTAAATATTATATGAATATTAAGGAGTCAGAAGCTCTTGAAATTCGGAGCATGAAAATTCAGTGTAATGCTGACACATTTTTCAGTTCCTTCTTAAGATCTTATCATCTGATCTTACTATTTACACCGTTTATAACCGACAGAGAATGGAATACAACTCTCATATATGGGTTGGTGCCTCAACGTCTATTTTGCGGTTTCTCGACCGTGTACAGGAGAGGCCGTTGTATCTCGTTAATGACGCTAGTGTGTCCAACTCCATTGAATCATTGGAGCATCGTTGCAATGTGGTTTGTGTTTCACTGTTCTGTCGCTATTATAAAAGGATTTTGCCCGAACGAAATAAGGGGACTTTTTTCCCGAAAATCATATATTCCTACATAGCGCTCGTCTTTTAGGCCAGCGCATTCGTATGTGGTTGATTGGCCAGTGGGTCGCACACTGCATTACAGTAAAAATGGGTTTTTTAGTCGGACTATCCGTATGTTGAACTCAATTCCTGCAGAGGTCTTTCCTGCTACTTATGGCATAAAAATATACAAGCCTAGTGTCAATAAATACTGTTCTCTCTTTCCTTCTTCTCATAACATATTTTCATAGTTCCAAACACATTGCCATCCGTCCCCTGAGTGTTGGTCGTACGAAAAAAAAAAAATAACGATGCTTGCCTTTGTAATAATATTAGATGTTATACTAGAGTTTTTAAAATTGTCTGCAACGACAAGTGATAAATTATTCTCAAGTACGAGGTTATTTAGCAGTTGTAATTTTTTTAGCTTATAAAGACAACCTGTCGTTTGCATTCGGTATTAGAGAATATCAAATGGATTTACACTCATAAAGCGCCTGTTATATCCTTGAAGAGTGGGTACGCCATATCTGATGTTGTCCAAGAAAACCGATTGATTCTGGAAGACATTCGACGGATGAAGCACGAAGACATAGAAGAAAACCACTAAGCCTTGCAAAGACACACAAAACGAAAAACTCAATTGAATTTACACATGAGACTGACATTTCTCTACAGGAGAGCAAATAAACGTTTTCACATAAATTGTACTTATTTGGGAAAGAAATATAAGATAATAACACCACTTGTAGACGGACTAGACAGATTTGGCGCGATAAGGGTCTACAATAACAAAATTGATGTTTAACCTGACCAATGTTCATTTAAGGAACCTCATAGCATTTATAATAAGACACTTGGTCTCCGGCAGACCAGCGAGGGGAGAGTTGTTGAAGTGTGTAGGGGGTGGGTTTAGTATGAGAACGTGTCTAGTCTAAGATGATTTGGATTGGATACAGATTATGAAAATTACAGAGGAAGAAGGTCATGCTAAGCTCGCCGTAGTCTAGTAGGTAGTGTGTTGGATTATTAGACGAGAACCCATGAATCAAACCCTAGCTCTGACATCTCGAACATATCGAAATATTTCTTCTGGCGAAATAAAATTGCCTTGGACCCCAAGCTAGACATCAAAACAAAATACAAAAAGTATTTCTTCGGCGACTTCCTCTCAGCAGATTTCTGGCGAAAACTCTGAGAGTAAATAAAATTGCCATGAAAAAGTTTCTCAAAAATCTGTCGTTCGGAGTCGACTTTAAACTGTAGGTCCCGCCACTCATGTATAAAATTAATACACACAACATAAGTGGCGTGAGAAACTAGGTCGTAATCCTGACTGTAGGGTTGTAATGACCAATTATGTATGTTATGTATGTAATACTCGAAAAGATGCTGCATTTAAATCACGCGTCTTTCGATTGTTAAACTATTAACTGATATTTCAGATGAAGGAGTTTTTACAACTGAAAACCTTGCGAGGTTTTAAAACCACTGAACGCCTTACTCGTCGCCGTCTGAAATATTTAGAGTTTTTTCCCCTTTTTTGTTCTATTTTCGGCTGTCGCTCAACAGTTAAAGCTTAGATTGTCCCTAGCACCCCTGATAACCTTACTATACAGGCTAAAATAAATGCTGTAAAGACAACTGCTGTTCGAATTCGATATGAGAGTACGTCGAATGGAGTGCAGCCCTTGCGCCGACCAACTTCTTCCTTTTCCCTGATTTTGGTGGAACTTGGTTAGTACAGGGACTGCGTTCACCCGTGGCATCACAACGGGCCGCCATGCGCAAAGTTTACGTTTAACCTGACTAAAGTCTGTGTAAGGAAGTAGTTGTAATAGGGCACTTGGCCCCTGGCTGCATAAGAATATCACAAAGCAGAAACTGAAGTGACGTTCTAAAAGAAAAGAACACAACATAGACTCTGTCATTTGCCGGCTCTTGGGAACAGGAAATAAATCATTTTTTGGTTGACCGAGTTATAGGGAGAACGTGTCTGGCCAAATATGATTTGGACAGAATTCACATTATGAAAATGACTAGGGCATAAGATTATGCTCTTCGAGGCAGCTACCAATTTCGCATAACCTGTCCTAATCGAGAATACGTATTGACTTCGATACCAAATATATAATTCCCCTTTGCCTAAAATTAAAAGTCACCGTAGTCTAGTAGATACTGTGTTGGCTTATTAGACTAAAAGCCGTGGTTCAAACCTTAGCTCAGACATCTTGAACAAAACGAAAAATGAAAAAATATTTCTTTCGGCGACTTCCTTTCAGCAGTCTTCTGGCAGAAACTGAGAGTAAAATAAAAATGTCATGAAAAGTTTCTCAAAAATCTGTCGTTCACAATCAACATTAAACTGTAAGTCCCACCACTCACGGATATAACTGGGTTGATAAACTGGGTTGCAATCCCAACTCAATTGTTGCAATGACTAATCAAGTCTGTAGCTGAGCATTTGTTTACCTATTCACCCTCTGTTTTCGTTTCAGCTTTCTTAATGGCATCAGTTCTTAGCTTCTCTATTCATGTGTCCAGAAACATTTGATTATCAATGTCAGTACTCTGGGAGTAAAAGAAAAATGCCATTAAAAGTTTCTTAAAAATCTGTCGTGTGGAGTAGACTTTAAAATATAGGCACTACTACTGATTGATACAATTAACGCACACAACATGACTGATGGGAGATGTTAGGTTGTAGTCCTGACAAAATGCTTGTAATGCCCATTATGCACAACAAAGTTGAGTTAGTACTTATTCTTATATACTTGGTATTTTAAGTTCGAATTTCTTTTTCGAATTACAAATTAAACACACACGTTTTGTGTAGAAGATAAATAGACCTTTATAGAGTATGTAATGCTTATGATTGATAAACTTTATCCGGCCTGTATAATAATACAACATAATTTCACTAAATCTTAAACTAAGACCCTACAACAATTTATTATAAAATCACTTCTAATGGTCTGCCATAAGTGTAATAAATTAAATATTTATCTCCGAAGAAACTTGAAAAATCTATGGTGTGTAGTGCCACAAAACCTTTTTCTGGTAATCATTATTTAACTCCATAATTAATCATTTTCTAGGTCCTTAAAATTAAATGGATGACCGACCACACACATACATACACACATATCGTATTTATACGTTTATTTGCATTTAATTAATAATTTATTAAAATTGATAAGTTCTTCTTCCGGAAATGGAGAAAAATGGCAAAAAAAATTTACATAATCCAACCCACAAAATTGGTCCAAAAAAGGATGCCTAAAACATACATACAGAGAAACAAATCTAAATGAATACATGTGTAATAGTTATGAGAGTGTATTGGATTACATCTGCACACACATGTGTGTGAGTGTGGGTGTGTGTATTTCTAGTCAGTTTTCCCTCATTTTTTATGCGACCAACATATGTTGTTTATATCTACGTTTTATGGCTGTATTGTATGTAAAATATTTACTGTTGACTCAACTTAATGTCATACATAAAGCCATATACATATTTACATACATTCATATGTATGTATGTATGTATGTACATTAAATGATTTATATTAAGATCATATATCATTGTAAGTTGACATATTGTGGTTGAGAGGTTTTTGAAATGTTTTACCATATTTTTTTCCATTTTCTATTTGCTCTCTATTCTCTATTTTTATCTTTCGTTACTTCTTCTTTTTTTTTCATTTAGTTTTTGATTTTATTTCTCTATTTTCTACATTTCATTTTCATACAGAAAAGGAAAATAAAATCAAAAAAGAAGGATTCTTCAGTCCTTGAATGATAATCATGATAGTGGTGGTTATACGGTGGGTCTACTGCTGTTTTATAAATGAAACAAACCAGTGTTTATGTTCTCTTGACCACAAATAACATCTTATAGCCATTATATATACACATACACACATATGTGTACAACCATAGACACATTTATTGTTTTGTATGGACCACACCGATATCCAGCATAATTTAAAAGACCTCTGGGGTAAGAGAGTCTTAAAACTGAGATGAAATGCTTGGTGGTCAGCGTGAGTGTTTGTGTGTGTGTGTGGTATGATAAATAACTGTGTGACTCTCTGTCTTTTTAGTGGCGACAATGGTAGCAGTGGTGATGGTATTAGTGTTAGTGTTGGTCCTGGTGATAAAACTATCGCTGTGTCTGCCTGTTACGTACATACGTACGTATTTCCATACCATAAACATTAAATGACACATTTACTGTGCTGTACTGCTGCCGTTGATGTAGGTTTATGACCTTTGGTTCGCATAGATATATGAGCACAATCATTTATCTTTTTATGGCCAACAATTTAAATGTGTTAGTTTTGGCACAATTTAAGACTTTATAGTTGAAGCTGTTAGCACTACAGCTGGTGTCTGCTAAAGAGAACTGATATATGTAATTTAATTTGTTTATTTTATTTTTCTTATTTTAAATGTGATAAGAATTTAGAGAAAATGCTATAATCTTCGTTTTGAATAATAAAATGCCATCCATCAGTGACTTCTGAACTTTTACAGTTAATAGCAACCTTGTTATTGAAGCTACATCTGTCGAATTGCTTGTTGTTTATTCAATCTGTTTTACCAAATCTCCTTGTACAATTATAGACAACAATGTGTGTTCGCTAAAAGGTCTCTAAAGTAGTTGACAGCTGATACCAATTTTCTTCAAAAACTCAACTTCAGTGAGGCCCATTAAGCCGATTTTCAACTGAATGGGTAGGCGAACAGACAAAATTGTAGAATTTAAGCAAATACCTATCCATACAAGATCTAAAAGCATCCAATGCATATCGAAAAATCACTTTTTAATGTGGATTTTAAGCTGGTGGCGTCATCGGTATGCATACAGTGAGCGTCAAAAGAAGCTGTACATTATTAAAAATATACATTAACAAATTACCGTTATTTTTATTTTAAAATTGTTTCATTGTTCGTTTTTTAAATTGAAACAAAAAAAATTTTAAAAAAAATTTCGAAATGTAAAATTTTTTCGGGCACTCTCCTTAATTGTTAGAATTTTGTCCATAGTGTGCAGTTTCTTTTGACGCTCAGTGTTTGTTTTTCGGCCAGCGCTATATTTCGCTGACAATCAAGTTTTTTTCGACTGAATAGGATATTCTATAAATGAGACCCTGCATATCTCATGCGATAGTAGTATAAACTGACCACCGAGCTTATGCGTTTTGACCCCGCAAGACTTTTTCTTGCGGAGTTTTCTTAAGTCACAGCTGTATGTGAAAAAGCCACAAAGCACAGCGCACCTCAAAGCCAACATAACCCATGCTATCGAACAAATGCTGCCTGATTTATATGCCAGAGTCATGGAATCCTTAAAGTTGCTGCTGCTAATGCCTTTTAAAAGCAGCATTAAAAATTGTTAAAGATGGGGAAAGAAAAGGGGTTCAAATTGCATCGGAATATGAATGTGAAATACGCAGACACAGATTGAAAGTCTGAGGTAAGCGTCAGAAAAGGAAGACCAGGAAATATAAGAAGTGTTTGAAAACCCCACTTAATTTTGATTGTCTTTGTCATACAAACAGACCTTTGTTTAAAATCATTCGTCTTATGGGAATAGCATTTAAAATTTTGCATCACATTAATGCGCCTGCTTACTCATCATTCCCTGTGATTGAGGTTTTGTCTACAAATAACGGAGAACGCATGACTCAACTACCATATTCCCTGGACTTAAACCCCTTTTTCCAGACACTGAAGCAAAAGAAATTCATAAATACATACATAACATACATCATACATAATTGGCCATTACAACCATTCAGACAGGATTACGACCTAGCTTCTCACACCATCCATGTTTGTGTTAATTTTATACATGAGTTGCGGGATCTTCAGTTTAACGTCGACTCCGAACGACAAATTTTTGAGAAACATTTTCATGGCAATCTTATTTATTCTCAGAGTTTTTGCCGGAAATCTACTGAAAGGAAGTCGCCGAAGATATATATTTCATATTTCATTTTATTCAAGATGACCTCAGGTTTGAACCGTGGCCTTACGGTCTAATAAGCCAACACACTACCTACTAGACTACGACAACTTCGAGATTCAAAAATCCAAGGATTAAAGGGAATCTTTCGTCTTTAAACTTGGCACTTTTAATGATTTTTTTATAAAAATTTCACTCAAAGTATTTCTAATTAATTCACCTGAACTGTATACAACACATGGATGCAATTATTACAAGCGTATGAATATGTGGTTAAATAAGTATCCTACCATATACATATGTATGCTTGTACTGTATGTATGTATTAGTGTGTGTATGTATGCATTAGAAAGTGTTAAGTTGCAAAGACAGCTGGAAATGGATTAAAATTTTGTTTTTGAATAAATGTGTGAGAGAGAGCGTGTATGTATGTATATTCATGTGGTTTTTAAATTATAAACATTATTGCGGTTTAACAGGAATTTAAAATAAAATTACACAGTCAAGCAAAAACGACAAAAAAAAGAAGTGACAACAAGCAAGAACAAGCCCAACAACAATAATGAAAAAACCATTCAAAAACGATTCCCCTGCCTATAAATGCAAGCAAAAAAGTGCATGGAAGGACTAAGTATACATATACGTATTCTAGCTGGGGATTATGATTATGATGTCATATTAACAAAAAAATAAAAAATAAAAGAATTAAATATACAGACACACATGCAATACAAAACTTTAATGTGCTTAAATAAGTTTTTTAAATATACGATATGAATGCAAGAAACATTTGCTTTGCATATCACATGTGAACACCACTTTTTCTTAACTTCTCTCTGTCTTTCTCTGGTCATGTGGTTTACGAGTGTAAGTATTTTTTGGAAAATTAGTGTCAGGGCCAAAATTTTGTTTAAAAGCAGGCCAAAATAGACAAGGGCTCCATGAAATGCAAAAGAAATTACAATTTGTAGTTTTAATTTCTTTTAATGCAGCAACAACACTCTCTGTGTGAAGTGATAAGAAGGGTCGTTTAGCTAGGGATTTTGGTAGAATATTGTCATGGTATACGTTTTTAATTTTTATATGTGCTCTGATGCTTAATATTCTTTGGAGAATTGAAATTAAAATATTTTCGTAAAGGCCATAAACACAAATAAATTCTTTTGAATTGTTCAAGAACATTTGGCTTAAATGTGAGGGTGAACATGAGGAGGTGTGCCACAATTAGGGGATGTACAGCTCAAAGTTGAATTATTCCTCTACACACACTTTTACTAGCAATAATCAATAGCGATTTAAATTCATTGAAGCAATGTATTCTGCCCAAAGTGCTTCAAATATCTGATCATAATGGTTGACTTTCATCTTAACTCCAATAGGCACATGGACAATGCCTAGTAGTTTGATTAGATTGAGGATTCCCCTTGCTGAGCAAACTCCCACTTAGGATAGATATCAGGTCCATTATGATACCACAAATCCATATCGAAAGTGGTCATAATGATTGACTGTCAACTTAACTCCAATAGTCACATGGTTAATGACTACGTATGTATGTTTGGTTAGAATTCCCACTCCCACTTAGGATAGATTTCAGGCCCATTATAATACCACAAATCCATATCGAACGTGGTCATAACGATGTGGGCATCAAAGATTCCTTATTGGGAATAAATCCGACTGCAATAGAAATCAAAAATATAGCAACTTCCAAGCCTTTGATTGATAATTGGAATTGTAAGATGGATGGAAATGGGATTTATGGACAGAAGGTAACCCGTCCTCTTATTTTCCATTCAAGTCCAGCAGAGTTTAACAATATTGCAGCCAACCAAGTTCAATCTCCCAACGACAGTTTCAAATGTATTATGCCGGCTTGAAAAAAATGTAGGAGAACCATAGCAGAGTAAGATACTATTACTGCTGGATTTTCTTAAAAGGATATGATAAAAAGGGTTTGCTTAAAAGGATCTGCTTAAGGGCGTGACCACACACAGTGGATATTGCAGTATTTTTGAAAGAAGCCAGTATTTTTGAAGGAGTTGTGCCCACAGTTTGACACCATCTGCTAAAAGCAGATCTTGACGTACTAGGACGAAATATAATCACACTAGAAAGGAGCAAAGTAGAAGTCGCCGCAGTCTAGTAGGTAGTGTGTTGGCTTATTAGACTCAGGGTTCGAGTCCCAAGCCAGACATCAAAACAAAATACAAAAAGTATTTCTTCGGCGACTTGCTCTCAGTAGATTTCTAGCAAAAACTCTGAGAGTAAATAAAGTTGCCACGAAAAGTTTCTAAAAAGCTGTCGTTCGGAGTCGACTTTAAACTCTTGGTCCCACCACTCATGTATTAAATTAACACATACAACATAGGTGATGTGAGAAACTAGGTCGTAATCCTGACTGAAGGGTTGTAATGACCAATTATGTATGTATGTGTGTAAAAAAGACAAAGGGCACGGAGAAGACTGTCCCAATGACCGGTGGATCCGTAAACTAATCTCAGATATTAAGCAACGAGATTCTAAAAGTTAAAAGAAGACGATTGAAGATGACAATTAAATTCCAATACAATTTTCGGTGAGGATTTGTCTGCTTTGGATACTACCTCTCAATAACACTTCTCTCAAAGTCGAAGGTTAAATGAACCTGAGAGCCACATTCCATTCAATTATGAGAAATTTGGGTAGCATCGAATTGAAATGGAATTTGCTATCGGCCGGGTAAGATTAACCGGATAATAGAAATGAAGCTAATATCCAATAAAATCTAAAATGGCATGGAGAAGTTCATTTACGTCTTGCAAAGAAGTATTGCACTTTGCAGTGAAAACCCTTAATATCTGCTCATGTGAGAAAAAGCGACTAACGGGAGAGCCTGATAACACCACAAAGTAATCAATTTAACAACTTACAGATCTGAGTCTCTAGTGAGAATTGAAATCACGACCCACACGCTATAGTCTCTCTGTATCTGTTTCATTCAAACTGTTAAATTGGGTACCTGGTAGTCTAGCCATACTACCCACTAGACTAGCAGGTCAGTGTGGGTAATGTGTCTTAACTTACCGAGCACTCAATTTAACCGTTTCAATGAAACAGATTGCAGATAAAACATCGAACTTGCAAAAAAAGCTACTAATGGAAGAGCAGCCTTGAGGCTGATCACTCAGCGAAGTAGTAATGCATTGAGGTTCCAAGACTGTGGATTTAGTCGGCTAAACTACTACTTACCCAATGACAACTGGAATCTATAGAAGTCGCCGTAGTTTAGTAGTTAGTGTGTTGGCTTATTAGACGTAAAGCCAGGGTTCGAGCACCAGGCCAGACATCAAAACAAAATACTAAAAGCAGGCAAAAGCTCTGAGAATAAATAAAATTGCCATGAAAAGTTTCTCAAAAATCTGTCGTTCGTAGTCGGCATTAAACAGTAGGTCCCGTCGCTCATAGATAAAATTAACACATACAACATATATAAGTGGTGTAAGAAACTAGCACCATTATCTTGACTGAAGGACCAATTATGTATGTATGTGAATGGAAGAGCAGTCATGAGGCTGATAATACAGCAAAGCTATCGCGCGTGGAAGTGCCATGCTTGGGTGGATTTAGTCGGCAAAACTGCAACATACCCAATGATAACTGATATCTGCTGAAAATTTCCTACAATAACAGAAAAAAACCTGGTCCCCATAATTAAGCCTTATGACACGTAGCCTAGTGTCATAACAATAAAATTAAATGTGAAGAGCCATACCGAGCGGCCATTATTTTTGAAATTTTTCAATCTTAAATGTTCAATCTCTTACTATCGTATATCATATACAGCACATCTGCTCCATAATAAATTAAATATTAAAAATAAAAGCCCATATAATTGGCTGTGCATGGTTTTTGATTTAAGAATTTAATTTGTAAGTGATGCAAACACGTTATAATAAATTAAGCGTGTACTACCGTTCCTGTATGTGCCTATGGTTTCCAATATTAAAAATAGAATTAATAAATGAAAGAAAAAAAAGAAAATTGAATTTCTCTTTTTATTTATTTTTGGTTCTTCGATTTTTGTTTCATGTTTTTGCGAAATTTATCGCTTTGCCAACACACACGTGTTAAAACAAATTGGGTTAATCGTTGCATTAATTATTGCTTCATGAAACATTTCTTGATATTTTTCCCATGAATTCTATATTTTTTTTCTGGATTTTTTACTTTTTTATTACAATGTAATTTTCCTTTTATATTTTGTTGCTTGTATTTCACAAAAAAAAATGATTTTTAATATTTATTTCCTTGACTACGTTTATGTGAGTATTTCCAAACCGGGTTTTATGTGATTTTTCTTTGTACGCTTGAGTGTATTTATAAAGGGTAATTTATTTAAAGCTGCACAATTTTAATTTCCATTAAAGCATAAGAAAAAATACAATTTCGACCATCAGTCTGCTTAACATCCATCCAGATTAACATCAACCAATTAGGGTTTATCGTTCAACGGGAAAACCTGCATACTAAAAAAAATCACCCTTTAATTTCAACAGCAGTTAACCAGCATTGGCAACACTATTAATATTATCGGGCTCCTTGTTGCGTGTCGTTTGGTTTCGTGTTCAATTCAATTTTTATAAAAACAAAAAAGTGTTAAACATACAAATGATTACAATGATTTATGACGGCTGAAAAGAATAAAAACCATCAATAAACAAGCATGCATACTTGTACACACAAAGACCACATTTGGTTGTACCAAAGGGGAACGAGGGTAGTCTTATAAATTCGTAATTGGAAAACGTTTTCCGTCTGAGAGATGTCTGCAAAGCTCGAAGCAAATGATTGTTTAAAGGTGTAAAGCAGAGATCAGCAATGAATCGCTTTTTCGCTACTCATATGTACTCATGAAATTTTGAGTATGAGTGAGTCAACAGTATTGAAATCCAACTACTCTGATTCGTTCGTACTCAGTACAACATTGATTTATAAGTACAAGTTGCAATGGGTATGAGTACAACCTTGACATCAAACTCATAACATTCGAAATATGTTTGATTCATACGTCTACTCATTTAGATTCATAAATTTAGAAAAATACTTATAATACTCATAAATGATTCGAGTCACTCGAATCATTCATCAAAATTTACAGTCGTAATTGTTGTTGCATTTACAACGAAAGAAGAAAGACACATAAACAAAAAAGACAAAGACAGCAAGGAGAGCAAACACACAATCTTCTTGTGAGTATTGTAGTGTTCGTACGCGAATTATACTTAATTTGTGATTCGTGTATACGATGAGTCATGGATAGTCGAAATCAATAACATCATGCGTATTGTTAAGTATGAGTACCATGAGTATTTCAAAGTTTGAATATGAGTAGTATGACATTTAAATAAGTATAAATAATAAGTATAATATGCGTATAAATATCAGAAATTATAAGTATGATTCGAATCTACTCATCGTTTTGAATACTCATTGCTGACCTCTGGTGTAAAGGCTAGACACTCTACAAGTTCTTTCAGTTTCTTCCGGTTCATGATGGAACACAGCATCTTGTTTTCTGATTAATAATTCTGTCCATTTTGCTTGAACTGCTTACTTCAATATTTTTTATTGTTGGCAGAAGAGATCAGAATCAATAACATCACCATGTTTGTAGAATTTCCCAATCGACAAATCCATAGCATTCTCTACAGACGCACAGCGTTCCTTTTTTGTTTGGTATCAATTCTGTTGATACCACCATTTGCGGAATTTCACGCTTCTTCATCTATGATATTTTTCGCATCTTTATATATGATCCTCTTATTATCGCCTATAACAACACTATGCGATAAAATAAAAAAATTAAATACACCTAACGAATGATTGTGAGTTTTGTTGAGTAGAAATCAAAAATATTTTTTTATATTTCTTGAACCCTCCAAACTTGTTTTATTTGACAAAATCTGTTTTTTTTTTTTGGCCTTTACGCACAAATTTAAGTCGCCGTGGTCTAGTAGGTAGTGTGTTGGCTTATTAGACGAAAAGCCAGGGTTAGAGCCCCAGGCCAGACATCAAAATAAAATACAAAAAGTATTTCTTCGGCGACTTCCTCTCAGCAGATTTCTGGCAAAAATTCTGAGAGTAAATAATATTGCCATGAAAAGTGTCTCAAAAAAAAATTGTCGTTCGGAGTCGACTTTAAACTGTAGGTCCCACCACTCATGTATAAAATTAACACACACAACATATGTAAGTGGTGGGAGAAACTATGTCGTAATCCTGACTGGAGGGTTGTAATGACCAATTATGTATGTATGTACGCAAAAATTTATTGATTACACAAACATTTCTGAAGCGATGTCCAAAATTTTAACCTTATTAGAAATAAGGGGGATGGGCCTTTAAAACGATGTACATATATATAATATTTGACTTAATGTGCTATGAGGTTGATGAGGTAAACTTGACAAATGCCAATTTTTTTTATTTTTTCAAGTTTGTCCGTTCATAGTAATAAACTTTAATTAAAAAATATGAAATAAGTGATAACATTTTCAAAGTGCATTATATTGTGAAGAGATTTACACTTCGTTTGATCAAATCGGACAAAAATTACCTTAGTTATTATTTAAAGAGTCTAACAGTCGATAATTGTTGTCGGTAATTTTTGTCCGATTTGATCAAGTGAAGTGTCAATCTCTCCACAAGATAATGCACTTTCAAAATGTCATCACCTATTTCATACTTTTGACTTAAATTTTGCAATTAAGAATGGCTAAACTTGAAAAAATGAGAAAAAAATCATATTTTCCAAGTTTACCCGATCAAAACTCATAACATGTAAGTTTGAAACATATGTTTATATATACCATTTTAAAGAGTCATCTGTCCCCTTTTCAAAAAACTTTGGATTTTGAAAATATGTTCAAACATATTTGGCTAATTAATAATATTGTGTGAAAAGATCATAAATACCGTTTTTGTCAAATAAAATTTCTAGGGTTCGAGAAATATAAAAAAAAATTTTTGAGTTCTTCTCAAACAAACTCACCACCACCATTAGCTGGGTGTACTTTGACTGTCGCAACGCGTAATCGTTCGCTTCAAAAATGATTCGTTTTCATTCCGTTTTAATAGTGAATCGCAATATAAAAGTTTGTTTTCACTGTTGTTTTTCACTGTTATTTCCTATGGCATCGAGTTACTTTGTGTCTCCCGTTTTCTTTAAATATTTGGTCATGACCGTCTAGCTCACTTGCACTTATGTGCTACGCTGCTTATGTGCTAATCTCTCTAAATTTTAACATTACTACACATAATTGCTCATTACAACCCTTCAGTCAGGATTACGACCTAGTTTCTCACACCACTGATGCTGTTTGTGTTAATTTTATACATGAGTGGTGCGATCTACAGTTTAATCTCGTCTTCGAACGACAGATTTTTTCAGAAACTTTTCATTCAGAAATTTTTATTTGCTATCAGAGTTTTTGCCAGAAATCTGCTGAGGGGAATGAGATCTGAGTCTGTTAACAATGTAAAGTAAACATTAAGCTGCCACCTTTCAAACAAGCTGTAGTATTGCCTGTTAATAACATTAACATTACCAGAGACAATCGATTTTAAAGTCATCTACCGGCAATTCCTCGTAAACCAATCAACTCCTTTAAAACTAGCTTATCCCTTATACTTGCACTTACCAATAAACCCTCGTATAGATGTATATCTTTACGTATGATACGTATGGTAAGTATTCAATACATATTTATATATGTATGCTTAAATTCAATTGAATTATGACTTTTTAAGTAGGCATATAAGCATACGATACGTTAGTATGTATCGTACATAAATTTTCTTTGAATCGATTAAATTTAATAGTTTTAACACGTAAAACCATGTTTATTATATGCAGCATATTCTTAAATTTCTTATGAATTTAATACAAAAAGATTGTTATTTCATAAAAGAATTTCAATATTTTGAAAACAATTAAAAATACATACAAATAAAATCTATTTGCAACCAAGGTTTTATTTGAATCGACACCATTTTTTTTTTTGTGTATTTGAAATGAAAATAATTTTCCTTTATTGCCTTTTAATTGCTATTTTTCACAAGAAAAAAAAGAAAAACCCTTTAACCACATGAAAAATGTAACCCGCAGCGCAAAAAAATGTAATTTTGTTCCATTTGGTTACCCATGGAAATTTTGATTAATTTTCAATTAAAATAACCCGAAGCAATTGCGGTCACAAAAATGAATCATTGACATTTTACAAAACACCAAATCTAATTGAATTTTATATTTTACAATTAAAACAATTCAAAATTACATACAAATAAAAATTCTATAAAAACAAATTCAAAAAAATCTGAAGCAGAAAAAAATAAAATCAAAATGGTTACGATATGAGAAAATCTCATACCCAACATTGAATATAAATTTCATGGTTATGTTCAATCAAAACCCACATTTTATTCTAAATGTTACATGGGATCACATGGACAAAGCAAAAGCTTTGGTCAAGAGAACAATTTCCAATAGGACGTCTGTCAGTAATGAAAGCGGTAGCGTATGAACAAATTAAAAACAAAAACTTAAAACCACAAATACATTAACAAGAGTCACACAAATACATATATACGTCGGCAACAAAAACGAAAATCAACAGCGATTAAATGGTAAATGTCAACATTCTGTACATCTATGTTACAAATACTTATGCATACAATATCTAAATGTGCATACATGTGGTGTGTACCTAAAGGGTGTCTTTTTAGAAAGTCCTTTTGCTTTCATTAAATTGAATTGGAAATTGGAAGTCTTCTAACAGACAGACATTTAATGAAAGACTTATTTTCCTACGAATAATGCTGTAAGCTCCACAGGCCAATCTATCAACACTTTTTTCGTTTGACTACAACCAAAGAATATGGATATAAAGAATACGCATTATGTAGAAGTAAAATTTCTTATGGCGGGTCGCAACATCACGACCCGCTCTCACCAAATTTTTTTTAAAAATCATTTCTGGGTGAGGGGAGAGGAAGACAGAAGAAAAATGAACACAAACAAAGAGCGTAACAATGTGTTGCTCTCATCGTACGTATGTACATGTGTATATATCCTTGTGTTTTTTGATTTAGTTGTCGATCAGACTGCGACAAGAATGCATGTGCTGAGGATGCTTTATCATTTTATTTCAGAATAACACTCGAAGAATATTTTGTGTTAAAAATGCTCTATGTCATTAGATGGGCGTATTTTATTTTGTCCCATAGTATAATTTTTTTTAAATGCTTTGGAATGCTCGTTTTTTTTTTCTTTTAATAAAAAATGGTTTTTTTATTCTTTTTATTTTTATTTATCTAAAAAACATGGCCTAATTTTTAAGCCAAAGATGGATAGCTTTATGTTCTTTTAATAATAAAATCGATTTGTTATTTTATTTTTATTTATCTAAAATTATCAAGCCAAAGATAGACAGCTTTAAATATGTATGTTGATGAAATAAAAATAAAAATAGAGTATATTACTAACACTTTTATATGGCTGTAAATAAATAAATTCTCTCAACTTATTTTCTCTCTCTCACTCACTAATCCATAACCATAGGCAGATGTTAACCTAGAGGAAAATTGTTAGTAATAATTTCAAGTCTACTTATTAACCCAATGATATGTATATGTGATCGGAAAATATAGAAAAATTGTACTGCACTAAATCCCTAAAGACACCGTATTTAAATTGGCAAGTATTCTTCCAAAAATCGAAATCATTTCACATTGATATTAGTGTAGTATTCACTGTGATATTTCTTTGGGTGTATAATTGAAGCCTGAAAAAAGCGACATGAACCTTCTTGTTTAAAAGCTGAAAAGATTTTTACGCTCTTTTTAACGAACATTCTTGATGTTCGTGTCCTATGTGTGTAAAAAGCCGAAGATGATCTTCCCCTGAGGGACATTGGTACCGACGTCTGTTTTTAACACCAGAAAAATAAATAAAAAAGTGGTCAAACAACAAAAACACACGATGAGAACAACGCATTGTTTCGCTCTTTGTTTCTGTATACTTCACTTCTATCTTTCCCCCTGCGTCTTGAAATATTTTTAAAAAATATTCCAAAATATGTTAAAATGCACATTCTTTATACTTTTCTTTGCTACAACCCATAGCGGAATGGTATCAAATTTGTTGATCTCTTTTTTACTTCTTACAGATATTTAAAAATATATTTCTTAAGCGATTGATCCACACTTACTTACGTATTTCGTCATTACAACCCTTCGGTTAGCTTCTCACGATTTAGCTTCTCACCCCACCCATATTGTGTATGTTAATTTAATCCATGAGTAGCGAGATCTACAGTTTAAAGTCGATTCCGAACGACAGTATTTTGATAAAACTTTTCTTGGCAATTTTGTTTTGTCGTTTCAGATTTCATTTTGTACGAGATGTGTGAACTAATAATCCAACACACTACCTACTAAACTACGTCGATTGTTACATACATGTGATTTTAATTATATTTTCGGCCGGATTTAGTTGTTTTAAAACATAAGAAGATCCCAGACAAAGCTCAATAAGCTAAGGCTGGTTACGAAATTTGTAAAATGCTTCGATTGCACAAGCGGCACAGAGGATTCTCATCTTCGGATTATTATGAACTTCTTATACTTCCAGCTAAATATCCTTAAGGCCATTTTATGTATTTACAAATAGCATTTGGTGTCGCAAGTGTTAAAACAAATACCAATTAGAAGAGAGACACCAAGCAGCCCGCATCTCTGTGTTACACAGTTGGTGATCAAGTGCAGCATCGGCTCTTCTTCACTGTATTTCCACTGTATCAGTGGGGTATTGCGAGCATAGTGACATGTAAATGCCTCCAAAAGTATTCTCAAACTTTTACTGTCTAGTTTAAAAACAAAGTCAGTTCCCTTAGAGTCGAATATGAGAATTTTTGGGAGTAATCAAGGCACACTTATAGTACAATGTATGTTAACCAATTCTTGAGCTTACCTTTCATGAAATTTCTGGTGGAAAGAACAGTGAACATGATTGCAGTTTCCTTTATAGGCAATCCAAATGACCATTTGTACATACATACACTCAGCCACAAAAGTATACATACGGTTAACAAATTTCAGAAATTTTTTAACCAAACCGTTTTCGTTGAAAATCTTTATAATTGTCTGACATCTTTCTTCGATTTTAAGACGGTCTTTTACATTGGTTCAGAAATTTGTGAAATTTGTTAATCGGATGTATCCTTTTGTTCAATTCAGTTCAATTTCAGAAATTTTTTAACCAATGTAAAAGATCGTCTTAAAATCGAGGAAACTATAAAGATTTTCAAAGCAAACGGATTGGTTAAAAAATTTCTCAAATTTGTTAACCGTATGTATACTTTAGTAACTGTGTGTACATCCAGTCAGGGTTACGACCTAGCTTCTCACAGCACTTATGTTGTGTGTATTAATTTTATTCATGTGTGGCAGGACAGGCATATTTTTGATAAACTTTTAATAGCAATTTTAGTTACCCTCAGGGTTTTTGCCAGAAATCTGTTGAGAGGCAGTCGCTGAAGAAATATTTTTTCATATTTTGTTTTACTGGATATGTCCGACTTGGTGTTTGACGGCTAAATAATCTTCCAATCATTGGCCTATCTGTAAAAGTAACGATTTTTTAAATATAGCTTAAGGATTCTCTTAACCCTAAAGGTGCAATTTAGTTTTATTAATAACACATCTCCCCAAGAGTAAATTTCATCGCTAAACAGTAGATTTCAACGACCGACTTCCTGCGCAAATTATAGTTTGTAAACTCCTTAACCTTGCTCAAGAAAAGAATGACTCTACATTCAATATTGCACAATTCGATGCATATTATCAAAGTAGGGTGCCATAGTGACAGTTTACTTAAATAAACGATAATGGCGTTCAAAATTTTTACACAATGGTTTGCAAGAGCAAACGAAACACAAAATTATTGTCAGTTATCCAACAATACATTGTCGCTTATTCTAATATGGAAACGCCTAAAAAATCACTCTTTAAAAATAGCACAAAAAAACAGAAATTAGTTTGGTTTTGTATCAGCCTGTATACCAAAGGATGTTTTGCTCAATCGCTTATAACACAAGTCGATTGTCTGCACAGTCAATTTAATTAAAACTGACGTTGGCACTTTATTATGTGGCACACTGCAAAGCATACAAATTTAATAACAACAACAACAATTTGATGCAACATTATATTGTAACAATTTAGTAGCCGTATATGTAACTACATGGCCATAAGTATGTAACAAAAAATATGTTTTTTTTTGTAATAAACCACAACAGTTAACAGCATGAGGAGAGCATGTAAATTGTCAATGTTGATATATTTTTTACACTGTGGCGTATTTGTTTAATTTCACATAGAATTTCTAGTTAAATTTATTTTAGGCATAAACGTTTGTCTTGTTGAACCAAAAAAAAAACAATAAAAGTATTGAACTGCACAATTTATATACAAGACTTTGAACTGAACAACACAAACAACACAGTTTGCAAATTCAACATTAACGAAACCAGGACTCTCTGACAATGAACAAATGAAAAAACATTCAAGGAAAGCATGCTTGAATGCTGAATTTTTAATCTGTCATTCGGACTAGACGTTAAACTATAGGTTCCGTCACTCATGGCAACAACAAACACACTTAACTTGGTTGTAATGCTGTTACGACTTCGAAGTCGTCGTTAAACGGTAGGTCCCGCCAGTTATGGATAAATTTAAGAGACTCTACATGGTACCAACACTTGTGCAGACTTTCTGGGATGCATAAAATCATCAAAAATTAGATCCGCTTTCGTTCGTCAGATTTTCGGGGATGCGTAAAACCATGAAAAATAAAGTTCGCTTTCGTTGCCCTCGAAACCTAAACTTATACAGACATGGTTGTTGTGAGAATCCGGGTAAAAACCATGCCTAAAGAGTTGCAAAACATTAAATTTTAATTTTTGCGTGTTTTCTCTTCAACAACAACAACATCGGTTATCTTTATAGAACAACTAGCTGTACCCTGCGCGTGTTGCTGCGCCACCAACTAAAATAAATTTGAAGGAAACGCATTACACAAATGTCCAATTCATTTTGAATCATTTTATTGACTTTGTTTCCCGTTGTCCTGATGATTCAGATGAACGGGCCTGAGTAGTACGTATTAGATCAGTTTCTAATCTCACTTCTCATTGTTCAAGTGATTCAAGCGAACGGGTCTCAGCGGCATACACTCGAAGATTTTCCAGTCTCAATGCTCGTCTGATTCTGAGGCTCGTAGTGCTCTTTTCTTCCGTGCTTGGGGTGTAGGTCGACCAATTGCTTGCCATTCATTTTGAATAATTTTTAGTGACGCCATCCATCGGAAATTAATCGCACCAACCTCCGTCGACTCATGCGCAACAACTTTGTTAAAGAATGCACAGTTTACGATTTAATTCATTTTAAGTAATTTTCAGTGGCGCCACCTGCCGGAAATTAGTCATACCAACTTAGAAACCTCCGTCGACTTATGCGCAACAACTTTGCTAAAGATCATAAGATCAAATGCATAGTTTAGGATTCTATAAGGTACATACAAACAAACAAATGTGGGCGTGGCACCTCGCCTACTTGAAATTTTAAAATAAAAGTAGCCCATAACTCCTTCCAGACATACAGGAAGATACTGTAAAAATTTCAAGAAAATCGGTCCAGCCGTTTAGCCGTCTATAGACTTCAAACAAACCCACAAACAAATAAACACACATTCATTTTTATATATAAGAAGATACTAGCAAGAACGTTTGTTGCTGCCTGTTTAAGGGCAGCAAAAGTTGCATATAATACCGCGAATGATAGAGAAGAAAATATTACAATAACAAATCAACAATAATGTTCTAGAAGTTGCCAAATCAAAAATAAATTAAGTGTAAATAGAGCGAAAGGTAATGTTGCCAGTCAGTAGTAAAAAAAATAGAGCCACGATTAGTATACAGCAGTTAATGGGGCCAAACAATACAAATTGCTTTCAGGGGAAAATAATTTTAATTTCTTCTTAGGCGCTGTCCTAAAAAAAAATATAAGAGTATGGAATAAGAGTTTAAAATTATACCTCAAAGCCTTATGTTTTATTCAACAATTTCGGTCTTTGAAAAAAGAAACTGCGCTTATAGGAATGTTCCTTACTGTATCCCGCTGTGTGCCTGATACAAAATGTTACTAATTAATAACAATTTTTGAAATGAGCTCATACATATTGCATATTTATGTACATACATATGCTAATACATATCAGATATGTATACATATGTAAACGTAGTTTTTTAAACGCGTATGCATTGTGTATCGGTGAGTATGTTAATTTTAAATTATTATTTTGTGTCTATAAATTTTCATTTAACAAACCGAAAACCAATAACAACAACTTGTATAGCAAACAAAACAAACAAACAAAAAAATACTTGTTGTTTTTAAATCATTGCAATATACATATGTATACATACATACACATGTACATGTACATGCAGTTTGTAATGTAACACTGTTCATATGTTTGTTTGTTCGTGTTTTTTTATTCTTTTTTTGTTATTGTTTTTGTTTCAGCAATTGTAAAAGAAATAGAAAAAAGAAAACTTTTTTCATTTTCTACTTCATTTACAATTAATTTAAACATGTTTTTTTGTTTTTTTTTTGTGCAACCAAATAACACTCTACGAAAATTGTAAAACAAACTTTACAAATTTGTTTAACAAAAATGTGTAATTTCCTCTCTCTCTTTCTGTGTTTGCACTCTGGCAATCCTTTTCTGTGTGTTTATCCTGTATTTCATTTTCATTTCCATCTCCATTTGCATTACAATTTCAATTCATTTTCTTTGACTTCACTCAGCATTGGCATGTGGAAAATAAAAAAATTGAAAAAAATTCTATAGTAGAAGGGACTGACACCAAAGTCGGCTTTCTCCTTACTTTATGCTGATTTTTCGTTATTCGAGTATAAAGTTTTGTTTCTATGATCAATCGAAGTCTAAGTATATATTAATTGGCATACCTTTGTATTACAAAAAAGCAAAAGAAAAGAATAAATGTCCCATTGATGGCTACAGCTAGATAGCCATGTTCCCAATCCATTTGTTCCTCATTCGTCAAATTAAGAATAAAGTCAAGGGTGCTATGAAATTTCCCTCTTATCGTATAACGTGTGTAGTAAAGGGTGTTTTTTATAGAGGTATAGAACTTTAAGTTGGCATTACTTTTCAAGATGGCGACCGATTTAACAGCTGTCAAGTGATTTATTCTCAGTTTGGTTTGGCAATTCATCATGAATAGACTCACGACTGAACAACGCTTGCAAATAGCGCAATTTTATTTCGAAAATAATGGTTCTGTGCGGAAAACGTATCGCGCACTACGTCCAATTTATCGTCGACAAAATCGTCCATCAGAGCAGTTAATTTGGAAGACAACATTCGCCGTATTATTGCCGATATACGGCCACAAATGCTAGAAAAAGTCATCGAAAATTGGACGTCCAGATAGGACTACATCCGCGCCAGCCGTGGCGGTCATATGCCAGAAATCATATTTAAAATGTAATGCCACAAGATTATCTTTCGGATAAATAAAATTCATGTCAATCGAATAATCCATCGTTGTTTTATTGCAACTTAAAGTTCTATACCTCTATAAAAAACACCCTTTATAAATAAATAAATAATTTTGCATTGTATTAAAGGCTCCAATGAGATCAAATATACTCGACAATTTAAATCTGACACATATCAGCCAATTCACAGGCTCCTATTGATCGATATTTTTAATAATTGTTTACACTCTTATCATTGTCATACACTCTAGATTAGTCAATGGTAGTCACTTTGATCTAAAAGACCAAAGGTTGGATACATCACAATCTGCCAGACATGTTACTGTCCGGGTTTTTCCCTCCATTTGGCTACACTTGACCTCTTGATTTTGTATTAAAAAAAAAATTGAGCTTTCACAAACGACCATCGTGATAATTTAAAGGATTGTATTGAATCGTATTTCCAAGACGATTAGCTACATGCTGAGAGAAGATACGGGTGGCATTTCGTCATTTTAGCTTCCAAAGCATGTTTCATCTTTCATAACAAAGCCAATGTAGTGTTTTTACTGTATCAGAACTAGGTACTAATCCACTTTCACTCAGTATAGTTTAATGTAAATGATTAGTTTCCATGGAACTCCTTTGAATTGAAGTGATTTCAAATCGTCTGATAATAAAATCCAAGAATATATACAATACCAGAGATGGCCAAATGACAGAGACTGTTCTAAAATGATATATGACGGGTGCAGCAGCAAGGAGGTAAACGGAATAGTCACGCGTGAATTATTTATGACAGCACCCTTTTGATTATAATCGTTAGCAGTGCTACATTCAGTTCTCTTCCTTAACAGTTTAATTTGGACCTTCTTACTTTATATAGATGCCGTAGTTGTCTTATTAGACGTGAGGCCACGGTTCAAGCAAATATGAAAAAATATTTCTGCGGCGACTACATCCCATCAGTCCTTTGCCAAAAACTCTGAGAATAAAATGAAATTGTCATGAAAAGCTTGTCGAAAATCTGTCGCTTCAAATCGACATTAAGCAATATGTCCTGACTCTCATGGATAACAGCAGAGAAGTAATGTTCTAATGGTGACTAGTGGTTTGGTATGACTAATTAAGTTGAGCAAGTATTTACTTCAAAAGGGAAATATAGAAATTTGTATTTAGTTTTGATGAAAGTTCTTTATTATTCGCACAATTCTATGTGCCACTGTTCACAACTTTATGTAAACAACAACAATTGCTTTTCCTTGTTATTTTTCTTTTTATACACTTTGCATAAACAATAACAATTACTAGGCAATTATTCGACAGATCTTTGTAACGAAAATCTTCAAACCACGATTATTTTCTTCAAACACACTGCATCTCCACACAAGACTGACTGAACTTTACTAACACAGTCGCCTGCTTTGCCTTGCCTTTTATATGGCAGAGTAAACAGTCTGATGAATGTTCTTGAAGGCGAATGTTCGTGGCTTTGCCTTCTCGAAATCTCTATAAAAGTAAACATCGTTATTTATATTTATTCTTGTAGTATTTTTGTATACTTGTTTAACATTTTTTATGCTGGTGTTTGTTGTTATATTAAGCAGTACGATAATTTGTAAACAGGATTGTTTACTTGCATTGTTTTGTTTTTGTAGCTTTTGTTTATAATTTTATTGTTAAACGATATAAAAGCAAAACACCAGTATCTAGATTTTTCGTTTTCGTAACAATATTAAAAATTACAATATAGTCTGGGCAGGCTGTCAATTCTGATTTTGTGGAAGAAACAAACTCATTGCCAGGTTCTGGATTGAGAGTAAGTCGGCATAAGAGGCAGATTATATTGCCAATTATCGCTTCCCATTCCCTTTCATTGCGTATGACTTTAGCGCTATATATAGTAGACATATTAGGGAGTCAGTCAACAATCAAGAAACATTCTTTCAGCAAACATCTTTCCTTATACTTTCAAGGAGCAAAGCTTTTCCTATCCTTAACAGCATATTCTCCAAGCGTCAACACTTCTCATTACATAGTTTTGCTGTTTGAATTTATTTTATATGTACATGAGAACCTACAGTTTAAAATTGACTCCATACGGCAGTTTTTTTGAGAAACTTTGCATGGCAATTTGATTTTATCCTCAGAGTTTTTGCCAGAAGACTGCGTTGAGGATGTCGCCAGAAAACTGTTTTTATATTTCGTTGTGTGCGAGATGTCTGAGCTTGAGTTTGATCCACGGGCTCACATCTAATAAGCCAACACACTACCTACTAGACTACGGCAACTTTGGATTGCCTGAGTACTTATACATTAGCAGCTGTCTGGGTGACCAGACCTAAAGTGCCATAAACAATACATGGGGTACGCTGTCAATTAGTACAACTGTTGGTTGTCGAAATAGTTTTCATATTTACGGCATGTATTTAAATATGAGTGTATGTGTAAGTATGTGTATGTGCTTGACTATGAATGTTTTTGATTACAAAAGTATGTACAGAAAAAAAATTTTTGTCTAAAAGTTTTACATTTAATTGAAATTGTTCGTATTTGAAATAGAAAAAAGGATAGAACAACCACAAAAAACAATAAAACTAGTAAATATAAAATAAAATTAAAAACAGGAGAGAGTTAAAATAACTTCATTTGAAAATCATTATACAATACAAATGCAAGTTGAAATTGTACAAACACACATAAAAAAATACACGAACACTCTTACAAATACATACATACTCATACATACTATTATATGTAGACTATCAGGCAGAGGAATTGGATTATTGTATTCACTGAGGTTTCCGGTATATGACTGTCATGTCTGACTTTAGGTTTTATATTGCAGTTGTAATTGCACTGATATGTGTATGTGTATGTGTATTGGAATTGGTACGTGTATTAGTATTTATTTACTGAAGCGCTGATAGTTGAAAAGCCGTAACCGTAAAGCGTGTCATGTTTAATTCACATGACCAGCTTTAGAGTGATTTCTTTGAGTCAGGCTATTGGACCATATTTATGGAATAGAAGGCATGCTGCACAGTGGTTGCAAAATAAAATTTTTATTTGTAGAATATTTCACGTCTATTATGTTGTAAAAATATCAGACAAGGGATTATAATGAGGAGAATCTGTTGAACAGCTTTTTCAAATTAATTATGCTTAGTGGAGACAAGTTTTATGGTCAATAACTTCTTAAGCTTTTAAAAATCCTACACCCCTGTACAGTGGGAGTGTACATGTTTTTGTTTTTATTATTTATGCACCATGTCATATAACCTATCATACGTGAGCTGCATAGTTTTCTGTAGTTGACATTGTTTTTTTTTTTTTGCTTGTATTTTTTTTTTTGAGAATGCCAAACAGGTTAAATGTCATTTTAAGTTACACTTTTTGATGAAGTTTTTTCTCTCCGCCTTTTTTAGAAGCTGTTCTGTTGTTAACCGTTTAAGTGGCTGGACTGTTTGGTTGCAACATCATGACAGCACGTACATTGTCTGAGTCTGAGGTTTTTACCTGTTTTTAAAAAAAAAAAAATTTTTATTTCAAAAAAATTTCCTTGCACCCACAATTTAGGTGTATACCACAAGGAAATGCAAGCAACAGTTTATTAAGGCTATAAAGTGTTTGCGACATAAAGTTGACTTTTAGGTTTTATTTTTCAGGATTTTAAACAACAATGAATGTAAAATTTAATCAGTAGAATATTTTAAAACTGCTTTAAAATTCAATTTACTTTTAAGTATGTATTCGGATCTATATTTTTAAATATATATCGTCAAAGTCGCCGTGGTCTAGTAGGTAGCGTGTTGGCTTATTAGACGTAAAACCAGGGTTCGAGCCCCAGGCCAGGCATCAAAATAAAATTCAAAAAGTATTTCTTCGGCGACTTTCTCTCAGCAGATTTCTGGCAAAAACTCTGAGAGTAGAAAAAATTGCCATGAAAAGTTTCTCAAAAATCTGTCGTTCGGAGTCCACTTTAAACTGTAGGTTCCGCCACTCATGTATGAAATTAACGCATACGACATAAATGATGTAAGAAGCTAGGTTGCAATCCTGACTGAAGAGTTGTAATGACCAATTATGTATGTATATATCGTCAAACAAATACTGTATTTCAGTATTTTTGCAATTTTCTGAAGCAACTAAGAAATTTTCATCATAATCTCTTACCTCTTGAGACTCAATGACCACATTTTCTCAATTCAACACAGTACCATAGTATAGCGACCATGTAATGGCGTGTATTGTCTCAATGTGTTCATTTCATTAATGTTTTCTTCAATTCTATTACACTGACAACCTTAAGGATGCTGCACAGTGCCAAAAAGAACAATTACCTGCACTGCAACTGATATGTACCCAGTTGTTTCCTTCGTGGATACATTAACACCATAATGGTTCCAAATATGTATTCTAATTATTCAATCTCTTCATCACATAATTTATATATTAAGTCCGTGATGATCCTTTGATCAAATGTTTCTTGATTTTACACTGCTCGATCAAAAAACTAGTTGCTGACCATTTGCATAGCCTGATGCAAGTCTCAAATCTTCTTCTATTATAATTACACATTTGGTTTAAGAAGAGTGTTCGCATTTCCTTATCCTCTCTTTCTCAGAGTACATGGTGTTTTAGCCGTAATTGCGGCGTGGAAGCACTGTTCCTCGCACCCTTCACAAGTGATCTGGTTTATCCCGTTTTCATAACCTCTCTTATTCAGCTTACCCTAGACATTGTTTTATTATTTTCGAATCAATTTCATAAGAACCAAGTGTGCGAATGGCGGTTTCATTATCAAATGGTTTTGCTGTATACCATCGCTTGTACTTTCGGTCCAAGTTGATTCTCAACTCTACTCTTAATACATGTTTACAAAGGGCGATATTTAAAAGCAGATAGATGGTAAACATACAATTCTAGGACCTGCTACAGACCAATCACCAGCTTAGCTGAAATTAGTTCCTGTTGCGATCTACTGGGGATACTACCGCTGTGACCAATTGTCTGGAATTATGTCTATCCAAAGCCAGTGGTCTTATATTAATCCAGTTCACTCTAGAAAAGCTGTTTCAGTGTTGACTAAAGTCGCCATTATTCGGCACGTCAATGACACCTCCGATCTTCTCTTTAGTGGTTTTGGATACACGGTATCATCATCCAAACAGTTGCTGCAATACCCATAATGTAGGTGACTCATACGTCTAAAGCTGGATTCACCCATTGTTTCGGAATAAAATTTTTGTTCCGAAACAATTTTTTTATATGTAGTTTGACGTTTCTCTTTTTAAGAGAGAGAGAGAAAGAGAGTAAGCTTGCTTCAGAACAATTTCAGCTCGAATTGGTTTAATTTTAATTTTTGTTCCGAAACAATCGAACTGTGCTGCCAGCTACTTTAATTATCATATCATATTATATGTATATTTGTATGTATCTGCTTATGTATAATGTCCATTATTATCCATATTTTTCATTTCAAAAATTTCAGATTTGTTTTAATTTAGAATTTCTTTATAACACAATAAAAAAATATGATCATACTCAAGGCAAGAAAACAAACGAATTGCAATCATCTGCTACTGTGCTGCCTAATTGTAAAACTAACACGCATCGTTTACAAAAGTATTTCATATGGTAGCCTTGCTTTTACAGAACAATTGTTCGAAGTGGGTAAATCGTTTCGGAACAAACTCTCAAAAAACTGAATTTGTTCCGGAACAAGCATTTTGTTCCGAAACAATGGGTGAATCAAGCTTAACTATACAATGCACAACAATTATGGCCGTTAGAAACCTAATGGACTTGCCACCAAACAATACCAGAAGGTTTCTGTTTGTTCCATTAACAGAAAATGTCAGAATTTTCAGAATCCGTTCTGCAAGTAATGATGTTAGTCACTCAGGTGGACCATCTTTCTCAAAGCTCGCTTATTTATTTTCCCAGCGTAAGAGAAAAACTAAATGACATCCCATGTAGTGTACTCGTCAGCAAAAAAAATTCCCTCGAAGGCCATGAATGCATGAAATTCATATGAAATGCATATTAGATGGACATAATGACATACAAGCTGTGCCAGCGAATGGATACAACTGAGAGGACACTTTGATTTTTCCACGTAGATATTGATAACCCCAGTTACGAGACCATATTCTCGGATACACCTCGCCGACCTTTCAATGGCATAAAGCTGTGTTTGGCAAGCAGTAAAGTCATCTAACATTCGAAAAGAGCCTTTAATTTCAAGGTAAGTGATTGATACTGTAGTCGTTTCAGTCTTCGAATAATTCGTGAAGATTGCTTTCAGTCGTTCAGATTAATTTCGCACACCAAAGTTCATTGGCTTAGTAAGATAACCCCATACTCCTTATGGGAATGCTCCAAAATTTTTTTACGACTTCCAACATAACTATGGCCAATATTATTTATTTATGTAGCATTTATGGAATGTATTTCAGCTACAAAATTTATCTTTGGCTCATGGGAATATTGGTGTAAAATTCTGCCACATTTCTGGCTTGTAAAACTAAATAACAACTTCAAATTTGTTTGTATGAAAAATGCTTTAAAACAGAACAATAAATATATTTATGTTTTGCTGTCAAATGCATTCATTCATATTTCAAAGCTCTTTCTCCCATTGAGATGATCTCATTTACAACTTTTTCGTTGACTACAAAGTATGCAACTGTTATTGACTACAAAAAACATGGTGTGTTAACGCAGTGATCAATAGAAACTATTATTCGAATGAAAGAAAAAAAATAAAGATTTTAATTGCGTGGGTAAATAAAAAAGAATTGAAAAGACTCATTAAATATTAAGCTTCACCATTCAAGCTGTTTTGCTGAACTCTTCTACAGGCAAGTTAGTTCACATGTCCTCAACAAAATTGGTCTCATTTGTTCAATTTGGCCAATTCAAACGTTTTTATATACATATATTATATTGGGACCCAGAATATTTTTTAAAATTCTTGCAAACAAAACTAACAATCGGTTCCCCTTCTTTCAATTTATATTCATGCATAACGAATAAAATTTTAATCGAATAAATATGATCATAAACGAATCCAATTTATTTTAACCCACCTACTTGCCTGCCGGCTGGTTTCATATCGTTTTTCTCTGTCTGCCTGTGTTTCTGTATGTAGATGTTGTTGTTGCCTGTATTTATTTTAATCCTTAACATATGCTGTACACGTCTAAAATGCACAATACACTCACAAATAGACTCGCTTTCTCACACATGGCACATGCATATGTGTTTATACGTACACCCCTATAAACACAACACAACCGAAACATACGTGTAAACAAAACAATTCCCTTTCTTTTCTTTTCTTTTTTAAAAGCAACCATTTTCTCTTGACAGATTGAGGTTTATTGTATGAGTACATCAGCAGCTGATGTGCAGCATCTTAATACATTTAATAGCTGCTGCTGTTTCTCTCTTATTTGTTCTCTTTTTTTTTGCAACTCAGCATTAGTGTAGGAGAACTTTCAAAAGGAAAAATATTACATTAAAAGGAACGAAAACAAAACAAAACCGAACAGAACAGAACAAAACGAGAAAAATGGAAAATAAAGAAATATGGTTGAGTCTCGGTTTTTTTCTTTTTCTTTTCTTAATTCACTTCATTTTATTTCTCTGCACTCTTCAGTGCTCAACTGTAATACAAGTCAAGCAGCAGCATATTGTTGCTGTTGTTCCTATAATAATAGAGCTTGTATGTCACCCTGTCAGCTGAGTTAGAAGAGACAGCTAGTGAAAGTGGTAAGACTTCGTAAGAAAAAACGTAGACATCAGATGTTAAAGTATTTTTAGTTTTCGGCACTTTAAAGTAAAAAATAACTTCTAAATAAACATGCAGCACTTGTACAAATAATGAAGCACTCGAATGTAATTCTAGAAACGAAAAATATTATTTTAATTACAAATTTAATGAATAAATAAAATATTTAACAGAAGCATTAAAAATTAAATTAAAGAAGTTGTCGTAGTCTAGACTGGTAGTGTGTTGGTAGACGTAAGGCTTCGATTCAAACTTCAGGTCAGACATCTACAACGAAATATTAAAAAGTATTTCTTCGGCAACTTCCTCTCAGCAGGTTTCTGGCAAAAACTCTGAGTAAATAAAATTGCCATGAAAGGTTTCTCAAAAAAATCTGTCGTTCGAAAATGACTTTAAACTGTAGCTCCCGCCACTCATGTACGAAATTAACGCAGACAACAGTAGTGGTGTGAAAAACTAGGTCATAATCCTGACTGAAGGGTTGTAATGAACAATTATGTATGTATGTATGTATACAAAATTTATCCAATCGAATAATCTCGATCACTCTTGTATGATCAGTTCAATTTCGCCAACCTCAGTTTCTAAAAACCTTTTCCAATTGTCGGCAGTTCCAAACGAAGGTCTACTGCTAACGAACTATTCAAGAGTTCCCTATAATTTCTTCCCAACCTATATGCCCTAACGAAAATTTATGTACATAATTGGTCATTACAACCCTTCAGTTAGGATAACAACCTAGTTTCTCACACCACTTATGTTGTATATGTTAATTTTATACTTGAGTGTTAGGACCTACAGTTTAAACTCGACTCTGAACGACAGTTTTTTGAGAAAATTTTCTTTTAATTTTATTTTACTCTCAGAGCTTCTGCTAGAAATCTGCTGAGAGGAAGTCGCCCTAGAAATATTTTTTTTCATATTTCGTTTTGGTGGAAATGTCTGACTTGGGGTATGAACCGTGGCCTTACGTCTAATAAGTCAACACACTACCTACTTGACTACGACGACTTTAAGGCTGAGTTCATACTAATTTGACGTAATTTTTTAAGCAAAGAGTTCTGATGGCAATCTGACTGTTGTATACTACTGCTATGTGTCCCGTCATCTATATCTTCTATTCAGCTTGAATTTAGTGCGCCTTTTGATGACATAAAGCCCTGCTTACTGAGTGTAGTATCATGGGTTTCGAATATATTAGCCTAAGTATCCCTTCTTCCGGGCACACAGTCTTCCATCCACATACCCCCGAATGCTATCTCTATTATTTCTTCTCCTTACAATATGTTCATTCAAAAATAGTCGTAAGCTGCCAGCAGTGTATGTTATGTACCACTTCGTTCAAGCTGAGCTTATGCATAAGCAATTACTCACTCTTCCTCGAATGACATTTATAACAGTAATGGACTTGTGATATTCCTCTTAAATACCATTCAGCATTTTTCTCATTGTAACATTGATAATCTCTGAATAAACTGTTGTGATAACATGATATCAAAGGTCATAATCACACAATAAGTATCAAATGCCTCTTCGGCCAAATTTCTTACAGTTTCTATGCAGCTCTCTTCAGCCAGAAAGAAGCCTTATCTTCCACGTAGTTGTATATTGTTACAAATACAGTGAGCGTCAAAAGAAACTGTATATTAAAAAATATACATTAATAAGTTAACGTTATTTTTATTTCAAAATTGTTTCATTGTCAGTTTTTAAAACTGAAAACAAAAAAAATTACTAATAATTTCAAAATATTGTAAAATTTTTTCGGGCACTCTCCTTAAGTAGTAAAACTTGAGTTTGGTGCTTGTTAGAATTGTATCCATAGTGTACAGTTTATTTTGACGCTCACTGTACATACGCTTTGAGAACAAAAGAGCAGCATTGAGAGTTTTTTGGCGAAGCTGTCTAGTTCTAGGCAAGAACTCCTACAGTAATATCGCCGGCTTAGGCTCAACTTGAGATGCCGTTGAATAAGAAAAGGTTTATTGCGGGTTATAAATAATGAAGAAAGTTCATTCTGCCTCCAGAAGTCCTCAAACACAGTAAAATTAAGAACGAATATCATAGGAGAGTTAAGCAACGTCTAAACATGAAAAGGAATTGAACTTAATGAGCAAGCTGTACCACCAGTACTATAAATAATACAACGACCTTAAACAATTCCACAGTCGGCATTTTTTCTAGACAATGGCATTTCACTGACCAGGTCTTACTACCGTAAACTTATTACCTGCTTGAGTGGAAGAACTTTATTAATGGAACTCAAAGGTAAAGAAACCCAAAACCGATTACGATGATGGACGACTGAACTCTTTGCTCCTTTAAGAAACTAAAAACTCGAGGGATCCAATTTTTAAACCTGTATATAAACGATACCAAGCAAACTATGTTCATCATTCCCTCAATTTTCGTTTTTCTATATTACAAGCAAGGACAACTCTAAATGACAACCAAAAGCTCAAAAATAATTCCCCGTCTTAAAAACAAAACAATCTTATACTGGCTGTGAAATTTTCAAAAAATATTACGGACAACATCTACCCACCAACAAAGACCTAAGGACAGAACTACAATAACAAATTACAACAAACATTAGAGTATCAACAACTAAAGGTAAAGGAAACTTAAAATCCTATGGATTTTTCAAACACATAAGACCTCAAGCAGCCTGACTTAATTTTGAATTCTTGACAATTAACTTTTAAAGGGATGTACACCCTGCACTAACAAGAAGAAAAAGAATTCAATGACAGTCATTGTAAAGAAAAAAAAAGGTTGAAAAGCAAAACTTGACAAGATTTTGATTTGCAATAATTTGGTAACATAGCCATATAGTTGTGCTTAGCTAATTAGAACAAAAAAAGACGTTTCAGTTATAAAACGAATGCAATAGCTTAAGTTGCTCATAAACACAAACATATTAGTTTACTACATAAGACATTACAACCGTTTAGTCAGGATTACTACCTAGCTTCCTAGACCACTCATGTTCTACAGAGTTGTTGCCAGAAATCGGTTGAGAGGCAGTCTGACCTTGATTGAGTTGTCTGACCAAAGCCTCACGTCTAATAAGCAAACAAGCGACCTACTAGACTATGGCGACTATATTTATTACAACACATTAAAATTGAATAACCATCTCTAATTCTAATTAAATTGTACCAGCTGTAGATCTCTTTATCAAACATTTTCAATCAAAATAACAACTATTCAGTCATTCGAACATAAATACTTGAAAACTTTGATCCCAACAACTCAATGCGACATAAATAGTGTGTCACACAATCAAACCGAGCAGACACTGACAAACACACACACACAGAAAGAGAATGAAAAATTCTGAGTAAATAAAGGTTGAGAGAAGCCAAAAGGGGAGAAAAAACATTACGAATCTTTTCATTTGTTTGCAACATGTTGGGCTGTCTTGCTTTCTTTATTCCTGAGTAATGCTGTGGGTGTGTGAGTGTGTGTGTGTGTGCGATTTTTTTCTCTTGTTTTGCATTTAATCAACCTTAAACTAAAATCTCACTTGGTAGCCAAGTAAGCATTTACTTGGATAGAATGCCTTCACCTGCTGCTATAACTGGTGCTGGCGCTGGTGCTGGTGCTGCTACTTGTGTTCTTCTTCTGTTCACACTAAATTCGAATAAAATTCGGTTTTTTTCTCTTCATTAATGCTGATGGTGCTGGCTGGCTGGTTGAAGGTTTGTACCTTCAATGTTCTGCTTTAAATGTCATTCTGTGTATAAATAAAACCCGACTATAAATTGTATGGAAGCATTTATTCATTCATTCATTCATTCATTCACTCATTCATTGCGTAATTCATGAATTCATTTCATTCCATTCATTTACCATTTTTTTTTCTCTCTCCATAGAAAACCCCAAAATGAGAAATCGTTTTACACAACACAACAGCAGCAACAATAGCACCAACAACGGCAACAACGACAACACCTTATAGCAAGTCAAGTATGCCTGGGAAAAAGCGGATAAAAATGAAAGCGAAAGAATGAAGAGAAAATCGCTTTAAAGTCAAACGAAAATATTTTTACTTCTCAGACACCTAACGAAGCGTGGTAATTGCGTAAGTTTGCCTTTTTTCTCTCTTTTGTATTTCTTCTTAATGGCCTCCATGTACGGTTACTCGGAATGAGTATATTTTAGTTTCGAGAATATTTTTGTAACAGAATTATTTGTATTGTTTTCGATAAAATCGCATAAAAAGGATTTTTCCTATAAAAATATGAAAATAATACCACTTTATCGCAAATGTGTTACTTTCTAAAAGTTTTTATAAATAATGACAGACAGAGGAAGGGGGACAGAAATAGGAAAATTGTAGCAGCATTATTTTTATTTTCATTTACCACGTTTTTCTAGCTATCTCGGTAAGATGTAGCAGGTTATAGTATGATAGGGTTACCACATGTCAGTACCAAAAAACAACGCCATCTGTTAAAAACATAATTCTTCTTCTTAAGCCAGGATTACAGTCTAGCTTCTCACATCACTTATGTTTTGTGTGTAAATTTTATCCATGAGTGTCAAAACCTACTGTTTAATGATCACAGTCTCAATATTACGTCTCTAGACGTAAGAGCAGAGACATATAATATAAAAACAACTTTGGCTTCTCCATATTACCACAAATTCTGCAGAAAATAGGATGTTGGCGTAGTGATTAGGCATAAAACCTATCCAGATCGTAATAGATTCTCTTTCCATTTTCAAGACAAATTCCATTCCAGATCGGTTGAACCTGTACATATCTCTCTCTCTCTCTCTCTCTGATCACTTGATCGATCTGCCTGTAGAAGTATTCCAGAAGAAATGGAATCAAATGCTCCATCAAGTTCGCTCCTTTCGTCGCCCTCTTTCCATGCCAGATCATCTGCATTCGCATAGGCATTGACTCTCCTCTCTCTCTCTCTCTCTCTCTGTAATCACTTGATCGATCTGCTAGTAAAAGTACCCCAGAAGAAATAGGACAAAAAGTCTACGCCCTTCTGCGTCCCCTTTACATGCCAAATCATATGCATTCCCATTGTTATCACAATTCTTCGAAATCGAGGCTGAGGAGAGCCTAACATAATGCCTTGTCAATACCTTCAAGGCAACTTGGCTATCACCGTATCCCAAGCGCAGTCTTCTTAACCGCAAATACCTCAGCCTGTAATGCACTGGGAACCTGTAGCATAGCTGCATACATGCCATCCCCGGAGTAGATTTTCGCCCCTGTTTCGAAACATCTGTAAAGTTCACATGTTTATCCAGTGAGTTACTTACACTACGCCACTACTTTTTGTCTGGGAAAATACATATACACTGGCCTTAGAAATCAGGAAAACCGGACACAGGCTCCATATAAATAAGTCGGAAGTACTCAGAATTCTGACATTTGTAGACTCCTTTTTCCTAGCAACACCCCATTCAAAAGTTCCTTGCCGATAGTCCATTTACCTTCACCCACAACGTAAGTAGAATCATTTCCAAAGAAGTTTCATATGTACTCCTGTAGTGGCCGTAAGCTAGTAGGTAGGTAGGTTAAGGTCCCAGGTCAGACATTTTCAACATGTTTGATAAAAACTCTGAGAATTGCCATAAAAGAGTTTCTCAAAAATCATTTTTTTTAAATCATAAAGTTTACTGCTTACTACACAGTAGGGACTGGCAATCCTATTATTTTAGCATTTGCTACAGTTCGAATCTACGTTGCTGGAAAAACTTAAAACTTAAAGTGAAACAATACATAGTAAAGAAATGTCGCCGTAATTTAGTGGGTAGTGTGTTGGCTTATTAGATCCGAAGTCCAGGTCAGACATCTTGAACAAAGAGTAAAATATGAAAAAATTTTCATCCCAGGGACTTCCTTTCAACAGTCTCCTAGCAAAAAAAAAACACTGTAAAGTAAATAAAATTGCCATGAAAAGCTCTTCAAAAATCAATCGTTCGGAGTCGACTTTAAACCATAGGTCATGCCACCCATGTATAAAATGGACGCACACAACATAAGTGGTGTTAGAAGATAGGTTTTAAACCTGACTACATAGTTGTAATGACCAATTACGCATGTCTGTATCCGATCCACAAAAATATATTTTGTAGAGTTGAAAGCTACTACCGCTGTTTATACCAGAGATCAGCCATGAGTATTCAATTCAAATTATTCTGATGCTTATACGCATTCATACTTATTTTAATGTCATACTCATACTACTCATATTCAAAGTTTCTCATGGTACTCATTCTTAACAATACGCATGATGTTATTGATTTCGACTCTCCATGGCTCATCGTATACACGAATCACAAAATAAGTATGATTCGCATACGAACGCTACAATACTCACTAGAATGTTATGTGTTTGCTCTGCTTGCTGTCTTTGTCTTTTTTGTTTATGTGTCTTTCTTCTCTCTTTGTAAATGCAACAGCAACTAAGACTGTAAATTTTGATGAGTGATTCGAGTGACTCGTATCATTTATGAGTATTATAAGTATTTTTCTAAATTTATGAATCTGAATGAGTAGGCGTATGAATCAAACATATTTCGTTATGAGTTTGATGTCAACGTTGTACTCATACTCATTGCAACTTGTACTTATAAATCAATGTTGTACTGAGTACAAATGAATCAGAGTAGTTGGATTTCAATACTGTTGACTCACTCATACTCAAAATTTCATGAGTACTTATGTGTAGCGAAAGAGCGATCCATTGCTGATTTCTGGTCTATACAACGGTACAAATGATTTTGTAATCGTTTCAATATTAATAAACATACAGAGTTCATTGACTATCGAGTAGCGCACTTAACAATTTTGTTTATGCCTGGCCTATAAACGTGCATTTTCTCCTGTCATTTTCTACTACCAGCAGCGATTTCTTATGCTTCTCTATTGAGTTCTTAAATATTTTACGTTCCAAAGCAAGATAAAAAAAACGGCAAAAAGAAATTTGTTTCGGTTTATTTTTCATTTCTTCTACAAGTTTTCTGTTTTTTTACTTTCTATTGCAATTTTATTTTCATTTTCTTCTCCTGTTTTTTTTTTTTTTGTATTCTTGGTCTACCGAAGTGAAATGCTTATTTGTCAGCATCTTTAGTTGTGTTTTTGGATTTTTTTTCTGTTGCTTTTTCTCACTATTGCCACTCTAAGATTTTATTTTCGGTGTAGATTGTTAAAACTTTTGTTGTACGAGTACATGGCAAATGTACGAGTATGTTTGTATGTCTGTTTGTTTGGTAATGTTATTGTAGCTATTTTAGTAAATACATAAGCCTTTTTGGTGATTTTGACAAATCCCTTAATTGTTGTCGAGCAAAGCAAAAATATTGTCAAGCATTTCTTATTCTTTTTTTTCTTTCTTTTTTCTCTGTGGTTTATTGTGTTGTAATAAATCTTAAACGCATTGTTGTATTTTCTCTCTCTCTCTTTTATTTTCTATTTTTCTTCATATTTATTACAGTATATAGAGTACATACATACATTTATTATTCGCATTTTAATGCTTTTCTCTGGTGGGTGTCCTTTTGATGATCAGCATGTTTTTTGGAAACGCCTTTTAAACGTAACAAAATTTCATAATTCGCTGGAAAAGAAAAAACTTCATCACAGACTATAAGAGACTAAAATTAATTGAGTGTGATGCTAAGAAAGGACAATGGAAGATAAGAAATAACAAAAGATTCCATATGTCAAAAGAAAATGTGTACAGGGCAATAAAAATATGTTCTTTTGTTAATAATAACATCAAGCGTTTTAAGAGTAATTTTTTTCACAAGAATTAACATAAGCAACTGCATCTATTGGGCATGAAAAAAGATTTCTTAACGAATTAATAAGAAAAAATTTCAATTGCTTTGTAAAAGAGTATAAAAGGTTATTATCAGTTGCTTGCATACTGTTGCATTTAATCGATAACTTACCCCAACGAGAAAGTTTGTTTGCATTCAAATTTGTTTGTTCCTAACAGTATAAAAGACTTTTATATACGCTTTTTTCTTTGTTCGAAAATTGGTATCATTTATAAAGCTTTAAAGCTTAGAGAGATGAAGTCCTTTCTTCCCTAAGAGTGTAATTGTCACTACCTTCAGGGATCATGAAAATTTAAGGAGGATGTTCAGTGTCATTAACATGATAAACACCCACGTCTTTCCTTCTGAGATGCAGTAACGCCATATAAGTTTTAAGTATGAGTGCTGGAGATTGATTCTTCTCCTCACGGACTTTATGTATTCGTCTTGAATCGATCACTATTTTAAAATAAGTGTTTTTTGTATTCACTATACCCGTTTACTACTTCTATTACGCTACTTCCTTATACATACATATGCACATACATACATACATACATACTATAATTGGTCATAACAACCCTTCAGATAGGATTACCTAGCCCAGCTTCTCACGCCACTTATGATGTATGTGTTAATTTTATACATGAGTGGCGCGAGCAACAGTTTAAAATCGACTCCGAATGACAAATTTTTGGCAAATTTTTCATGGCAATTTTATTTACTCTCAGAGTTTTTGCCAGAAATCTGCTGAGAGGATTCACCGAAGAAATATTTTTTCAGTCTTTCTTTTTGTTGTCTAATCTGAGGTTTGAATCGTAGCCTTACGTTTAATAAGTCAACACACTACCTACTAGACTACAACAACTGCAGCTACTTCCCTATAGTTTGTTAAAAACGAAATCCGTTTGATTTAAAAATAATGTCCTCTTCTCTTTATTTTTCCTTTGACAGAGAATACCCTTCCAAACTTTACTTTCTACTCCACAGAAAGGTTCTGGCTTCATTAGAGACAGGGATCGTCATTGTGAGTTTATTCCGGCTCTGCTGATTCAATATTCAATAATTAAATAATACTGATTCAAACTCATAGAACCTAAGTGCTGATATAGTAGAATGTTAGATGGTAGTGCTATGTCATGCCCTATGTACTTGCTGGCTTAAACTTTTGCTTGGAAGTACTTCACAAATTTCTACATGGGTTCATTCTGAGACCGAATACCCCACTTATGTCCCATAATATGTGCTTGACCCATTTGTATATCGTAGAATCGTTCCTCTCTTAAAGGTTTATATACCAACTAAATTATTCCTCTCACACTTAGTACTTATTACAAATCATTTCCCGTTTCGTTACAAATCATTTCCCGAGATCACAAAATTTACTGATAATGTCTAAGGATAGGCAAACCTTTTATTATAGAACCTGCTACAGTTAGCAACTGCATAGCTGGAAAAACTTACAATTGAACATATTTGAAATAATACAAAGAAGGAAAGAAAAGGCACTGTAATCTAGTAGGTAGTGTGTTGGCTTATTAAACGTGATGAGACCACGGTTCAAAATTCCATGGCAGAAATCTCGGAAAGTGAAAATAAAATCCTTTCAGCAGTCTCCTGGCAAATAAAATGGCCATTAGAAGAAAAGAAAAATAAATATTCTGTCGTTCGGAATCGACTTTAAACTGTAAGTGCTGCCAGTCATTGATAAAATAGCACACACAATATAAGTGGTGTGAGAAACTAGATTGTAATCCTAACTGAAGGGTTGTAATGACCAATTAAATAAATCAAGCGAACAGTTAATTAAGGAACTGTCAGCCATTGGATTTAAAGAGTCATGATGTATCTGCGTTAGACTTGCCTTCCATTAACCTAAACACAATTTTTATGGCTCTGTTCCTCACTATCATATGGAGTAAGCTTAAATGCAGAGTCTGCAATGCCGTTAAAAGACAGATTCTCAAACACGTCTTTGAATCTTATCTAACTCAACCTCAGCTATTTTATTTGCAAAACTTTTTTATTTCATTTTTGGGTCGATTATGTATGGCATTTTGAAGTTTTCAAACTTCGATGCATCGAATGAAAAAATCGATGTTAACCAATAATAAAAAAACATCGAAATCTTTCGATGTATATATAAATTACATGGAGTGTTTTTAAGACATCAACGTATACCGGACTAAAGAGCACCAAATACTAAGTATTTCAGTTTGTAATCCTTTTCCAGAAGTGACAACCAGTCTGGTGGTTAACATACCTTTTTTAATTCAAAGTGAGTCCCTGCAATTCAGAAATTTTTGTGTAGAAAAACATCGAAATTTTTTATATTATTTATAACGATGATGAAATCAAATGTAAATCACATAATGTAGGTCCTTTTTATTGTCTACAATATGTACTTATCTGTTCGAATTGAAGCAATTAACTTGAATGAAATTTCATTTATTTTTCGCATTTAACAAATTGTTTACATGACATGCACTCTTATTTTTTTGTTTTTTTTTTGGTATATTGTTTCATAATTTCCATTGTCATTAAATGTGATGTGTATGTATCTCTGTTTATATATTTACATAATATTTACCACGTCAACAAATAAATATTGCATAAAATCCTACTCATAGAAGAACATCAGACACCCCAAATCTAAATATTTGTTTTTCAATTTTCCATTTCAAAAAAATTTTTTTTTTCAATTTTCGTTTTTACCCCGGTTTTTTTATGTCATTTTTATTACAATTTATTTGTTTTTATGGTTTCGGGAATGTTAACAAACTCTTACATTTCCGCTTTGCAACAACAACGACAGCAATAGCAAAAACAAAACAAACAAAAAAGAAGAGGAGACATTAGCAATTTAACTAATGGTTGTAATTATTTGATGTACTTTTGTTTGCACATTTCCGCCACATTGGCTACTCTTGTTACCATTATGACATATACCCTCCCTCCTTCCCCAACACACCTACACCCCACAATCAGTCTGTTACAATGGTACATAATTTCACTGTTAACTGTGTACAGCAGCCAGCCAACCAGTACCTCCAGTTACGAAATACATGTCGGCCAAAATAATTTCTTTCACAACCCTTTTCCACAACTGCACAACTGAGCACATTTCAAAACTGTATGCCACGTTCTTTGTTGACTCTGTTGTTGCTGAAATTTCATAGTTTGACAGCAATTTAAATGAAATACTAATTGAGGCAGGCAATTATTGAAAATGCTTTTCAAATAATTAGAAACAATAAAAATTTAGCCATGTATTCTTCACATATGACTAACAAAAATGGCAAATTTATTGTGGCATACAACATTAACAGATCCGACCGATAATTATGTAACAGGTAATTGGAAAATAGAACAAAAAATGTGTATGTAAGAAAGCTATAGTGGTTCTAGACCGCCTTTGATATGCCCTACGCAACACCATATTTCATCTAAAGTTCAATAGGTATCGATTACATATTTTAAGTTGAACACAATTTTATTTAAATTGTTTGTGTTATATGTACCCTTTCGGCGAAGTAAGCGTGAAGTTCGAAAGTGAAGATTTGAAAGAATACAGGAAATGAAAAGGAATTACTCTGAATACAAGATACATACATTCGTAATTGGTCCTTACAACCCATTAGTCAGGATTACAACATTGCTTCTTAAACCACTTATATTGTATGTGGTAAATTTTATGTATGAATGGCACGACCTACTGTTTTCTGTCGACTACAACCGACAGATTTGACGATACTTTTCATTGCAATTATATTTTACTTTCAGAGTTTTTGCCAGAATACTGCTAAGAGGAAATGTTTCGTTTTGTAGTAGATGTTTGAGCTAGGGATTGAACTAACTCACTACCTACTAGACTACGGCGACTACAAGATACTGGCAGTCATAATACATGGACGACTTCAAAGCAAAGAAGAAAACAGTTTGAGCAATGAACCGTCAAGGTTAGGTTAGGTTAGAGGACGTGTACTTGTCAATTAAGACAAGTACAGTACCCGGAGGTCGAAATGACCCATTGTACAACGTCCTAGTTTCTCACACCACTTATGTTGTGTGTGTTAATTTCATACATGAGTGTCCGGACCTACAGTTTAAATTCGAATCCGAATGACAGATTTTTATTTATTGAGAAACTTTTCATAGCAATTTTTTATTTACTCTCAGAGTTTTTGCCAGAAATCTACTGAGAGGAAGTCGCCGAGAAAATACTTTTTGTATTTTGTCTTTGATGCCTGGCCTGGGGCTCGAACCCAGGCTTTTGCGTGTAATAAGCCAACACGCTACCTACTAGACTACGGCGACTTCTAACCGTCAAGAGTTTTGGTGAAATAAAAGCTGTGTAGACCAGGAACGTAAATTTTCAAAGAAATGATTTTGCTTAACATACATACATACATACATACATACATACATACATACATACATACATACATAATTGGTCATTACAACCCTTCAGTCAGGATTACGACCCAGCTTCTCACACCACTTATGTTGTGTGTGTTAATTTTTACACATGAATAGCGTGACCTACAGTTTAAAATCGACTCCGAACGATACATTTTTGAGTAACCCTTCATGGCAATTTTATTTACTCTCAGAGTTTTTGCCAGAAATCTGCTGAGAGGCAGTCGCCGGAGAAATACTTTTTTGTATTTGAACCCTGGCTTTACGTCTACTAAGTCAACACACTACCTACTAGACTACGACGACTGCTTTTTTTTGCTTAACCCGCAACGAAAGTCATTTCGACATCCTTTCTCATCCATGTATGCTGGTAATTTTTTATGGAAATTTGGAATCCTAAAGATTTACCGTATATAGATCGCCTCGACATCAGCATGTACATACATTCTGTTGCGAGGAAAATGAATCATCAGTACACATGCTTGGATTCTATGTAGTGACTAAAGCAAGTACCTTGCGGACCTTTAGTTGAACGCTAAAGTTTATCAGAGCTTGACTTTTATATTTTTACCAAGGCTGTAGTAGTTTTCAGAACCTAACACAACAACACTGGGCAATTAAATTTTTCTCTTAATTTGCAGGAGTTTATATTATTTCCGACTCTTAATAAATGACGCTCTTAAACACCTCAATGCTATATGGACCTACGGTTTCAGGTGGATTTATTTCGGCATGTTTTATGATTGAAAGCAAGAACAATATTTTATTGTTCGTTTAGCATCAGACTTATTGAATTCGTAACAGCAGTATATATGATGCGATTGAATTAAGATGATGTTGCCTGTATTGTTGTTAGCTTTAAAGAGTTCACTGCGCTGTGATATATAATCCTATTCGGAGGATGTAATGAGGACGTTTCAATCCTTCACACAGAACGGACTGGTTTCGACATCTGTTAGGAAAAAGTTGATTTCTTAAGACTCTATTCAGAGGATAAGTCCAAAAAGTAAGTTAATCTGTACGAAAATTCGTTTTTCATATGACGGGATTTATTGGTGACGAAAGACGTACTCAGACTTTCTTTTGTATGACAGTTGAGAACAATTAGGCTCCCAAGTCATTGTAATGGTTAAAGGTAACTTTTTTTTGTTTTGTAAATAACCCGAGTGACTATTTCCAACCAATTTTACAGCAATTGGTGCTTGGCCGAAGCCATCATGATCTAGTTGACTTATTAGATGTAAAAACGTGGTTCAAACCTTAGCCCAGACATTTTGAAGGAAACGAAATACGAAAAATAAATTTCTTTGGACACTTTTTCCCTCATCAGTCTTCTGGCAAAAACTCTGAGAGAAAATAAAACTTGCAATGAAAAATTTCCTCAAAAAACTCTTCTTCGTAGTCGATTTTAATTCATAAATCCTGCAATTAAGGGATGAAATTAACACTTGCAACATGGGTGATGTGAGAATCTAGGTTGTAATCTTGACTAATGAGTTGTAATGACCAATTAAGTAAGTAAGTAGTGTTCAGTTAGATAGACAGCCATAAGTTGTTACACGTAGGAAATTTCACATTGTATCGAGGCAGTTACATTTCTACCTGAAATACTGTAAATAAATACTCACTTCGCATGAGCGACTCATAAAAATTTTGGTCTGCAGTTAAAATTTTCTTTTACGGGACAACCCTAAAGGCTGGAGTTTCCGCTACATTGCAGTCAAGTCTAGAAGTGTATATTAGCAAAAGTTTGTTAAAGAAGTGATCCGTGAATATTACAAATTTCGCTCCAGTCGCTAATATGGTTCATCCGTCTTTTCTATACTAGTGTACGACAAAGACCTTAACAGTTTCATTATGTTAAGACCTTCTAAATCTTGAACCTTGTTCAGGATTGAATGATTATATTCCACAAGCAATCGAAACCATTAAGTGTTGTTATTATTGTTACGTTTTTATCTTTTAAAATATGAGCTCTTAGATTGCAAATAAAATAAAAATAAATTTGTGTTTAGTTTTAATTAAAATTCTTTATTGTTCGCACAATTGTTTGTGCCACTGTTCACAACTTTATGTAAACAACAACAATTGCTTTCTTTGTTATTCCTCTGTTTATACCCTATTCATAAACAATAACTATTACTAGACAATTATTCGACAGATCTTTGTAATGGAGATCTTCAAACCACGATTACTCTCTTCAAACACACCGCGTCATCACACAACTCACTCGCCTGCTTTGGCTGGCCTTTTGTATGACAGAATAAACAGTTGAGCAATTCACACGTCTTTGTATCGTGTACGTTGTATTGAATACATTTGTTTGTTTGTGAACGATCAATGATATGCTGTATTGTGTATCTGATGGCATTCAAACAATTTGATAGCCCGAAACCAACACAACTTTTTAAAAACATATGAAAACATTTACACATTTTTTTCATTCACACAATTTGATAGCCCGAAACCAAGACAACTTTTTAGAAACATATGAAAAAAATGTGTATAAGTGTATCGGATTTTTACATGAAATTTATCAACAACAAGCATACACTGTTGTATGTTCTTCAAACAATACAATAAATACAACGATACAACGGCTTGTGTGAATTGACCAAGTCTGATGAATGTTCTTGATGGCGAATGTTCGTGGCTTCGCCTTCTCGAAATCTCTACAAATGTAAACATCGTTATTTACATTCACTATTGTTGTTTGTAATTTTGTTTACATTTCTTATTGTAGTGTTTGTTGTTTTATTTTTGTTAACTTGTTTATCATTTTTCATGCTGGTGTTTGTTGTTGTACTTTTGTTTATAATTTTAATGTTAAGCAATGTAAAAGCAAAGCACCAGTATCTAGGTTTTTCATTACACAAAACTTATCTGTTGCAAGTATTAAACAGCTAAGAGCCTCAAGGCTTATAAGGTAAAGAACCTTTTCTTAATGAAAAATATTTCCATAATTTTGTAGATGATGTAGAGTACTTCCAAGCTTTCAAATTAAATGGCTCTTCTCTGATTTATAGATTTTAAAATTAAATACAAAAATACCAAAATCAAGTGCGTTGTGAATTGAAATTTTGCATTTATTTGTTTCAAATGTATTGATATTCTTACTAATTATGTACAGGTATTGTATATACTCCGTTGGTATTTCAATTTTGTTAATTGCTTAACAATTCCCTGTACAATGAAAGCTCCAGTACAATACAATGCAAAATAAACACATGAAATGTTAAACACGAACGAACGAAAATGTATTCTTCCAACATAACTGATGTGATTGGCTGGGAGCAGCTCATGCTACAAATATACTCCAGTAATAGAGAGACAGACAGACAGACACACGTACATTTTTAAATGTTTATCGCAATTCAAATACTTGCCTGGGTTGTATATGTAAGGAGGAAATATGCAGGCCCTGCTGGCTTATGAATTCATTAAGTCCTTTATGCACAAACATTGTTGGAAGGTTTTATTGCAATCAACTAAAATTGCATTGTTTTAAGACTTAATTGGTTACTCTCTCTCTCTCTCTCTCTCTCTCTCTCTCTCTCTTTGTTCATAAAAACTACGGGCCAAATACTGATAATACAGTATTTTACTCGGTTCAGCAGAAGAGATGGGACATGCATGTGAACATGTTTTAATTTTTCATTACAAGGGTAGCCAAGTGCAAAAATCTTTAGATTCTGTGTGACCATATTTGTTGGCATACCCAGTGCGTACGTTTGGCTATTAAATGATACTTTGATCCTTATCTACGAGCACAACTACTGAACAGAGCTTTGTTTGTTTAGTTGGTTTAAGTCCATTTAATAAAAAAAAAATCTAAAGTCATGAGACTTTTAAAACTAATTTGAATGCAGATACCAATTTATAAAAACAATACAACAACAACAACTAAAATAAAAATAAAATAAAGTGTACAATAAATGAAACAGAAATACAGATAGAAAATGTTTCCTATGTTCCTTCAATGACAAAACCCAGCAATATTTTAAAAATCACAATCAAAACAAGTCTATAACATGGACAAAAAAACTCGTAAAGCTCGAATGATAGGTATTCTAAAACGAAATTATGTTAATTTGTCATAATCAGCTCTCTTCTCTACTTGAACTAGTTTTAGACTGTATACTGGCCCTTATTCATTATTCCTTTTCATTCTTTACTTTGTTTCAGTTTCATATTCAAGTTCTTTACAGTCCGCTGTTGCAGTTTCTAAAATAACAGGGTTGCCATTTCTCGTTATTTACACATAGCGCCCTCTGTAATAAAATATTGGAGCCATAAGAATACTTGATTTATAAAAATTTGTAAAAATTGTGATTTGTAAAAATTTTTCCAACATCCCTCGTATATAATTGTCATCAAATGCGGATATAAACTATAAATGCCATCACTATTCTAGTACATAAGAATTCGTTATAATGTGTATTAAAAATCCAGTTTACAAGCATGTTTTTCCAAATATTTCTGTACAAAAAAAATATTTTAACGTAAAACTATTTAAAATAGACAGTGGAAGGAATTAAAACTAGAGAGGAGGATAATATGAAGCTACTTATGATACGATATTTGCCTACTAGCGGTGCATGCGGATAGACTGTATCCTTCCTTGTAATAGACTGATGGCAACTTTATGGATTCATTAGAACCAGCACCAATTCTAGTTTCTTTAAAACTTGAAGCAAGATTAAGACTACAGCCTGTTATTTGCTTTGCTTACAGGAAGAGTTGAAAGAAGATCAACTAAATGTCAACTAAATCGGGAAGATTATCAAACATAAGACACCGAAGTTTCCAATTGGTGGAAGTAATATAAACACTTCAGAGTGCATCAAATATTCGGACTTAGTGATTGATCTTCTGCCTAATTTGAAAAGTCAGATGTACGGTGCTTGCTGGAACGAAAGTTTCAAGTGCATTGTACAGGATTCTAACTGAAAGAGAGCTTCAGTAGAGTGAAAAACTATCTCGACGATGAATTGTACTCCGCAGTGACTCATGCTCGGCGGTGACTCGTGCTCGGCGGTGACTCGTACTCGGCGGTGACACGTACACGGCGGTGACACGTACTTGGCGGTGACACGTACTTGGCGGTGACACGTACTCGGCGGTGACTCGTACTCGGCGGTGACTTGTACTCGACAGTGACTTGTACTCGACAGTGACTTGTACTCGACAGTGACTTGTACTCGACAGTGACTTGTACTCGACAGTGACTTGTACTCGACAGTGACTTGTACTCGACAGTGACTCGTACTCGACGGTGACTCGTACTCGGCGGTGACTCGCACTTTGCAGCGACTTGTACTCTGCGGTAACTCGTACTCTGCAGCGACTTGTACTCTGCGGTAACTCGTACTCTGCGGTGACTCGTACTCGGCGGTGACTCTTACTCGGCGGTGACTCGTACTCGGCGGTGACTCGCACTTGGCAACTACTTGTACTCGACAGTGACTCGTACTTGATAGTAACTCGTACTCGGCGGTAACTGTACTCATATTCAGTACGGAAAGGACTTCTCCTATAGGATATGAACAGAAATTAATCCCATGGATATGTAGGCAATTATAAGTCGCCGTAGTCTTGTAGGGACCGTGGTAGCTTACAAGAAGGGGGCCTGCAAATTGGAACTTCAGCCATAACATCTAGAAAAAAGACTTCTTTCAGTTGTCTTCAGACCGTAAATAAAATTGCCATGAATAAACTCCTCTAATCTGTAGTTCGGAGTCGACTTTGACCTGTAGAGTACGTCACTCATTGATAAAACTAACACACACATAATAGGGATGGTGTGATAAGTTAGGGCGTACTCCTGACTAAGGGGTTGTGGTGGTCTATTAAGTGAGTTAATGGAAGCAGACCTCTAAACTAATTCCAAGTGGTGAAGGTCGATTAATAAAAGTTATGAACAGACCAATTATAAACCAACACTGTTTTTAACACGAAATGATAGGTTGCATCACACTGCAATAAAAGGTCACTAAAACCGAATAAAGTAGAAACAGTGGAACTTGCTATGTCCAAACGCTCTAAATAGGACGCAAAGGTCGAACTGTACTGGAGCTCATGATCGACCAGATTCTGATGGTAAGCAAAATAACAAAGGCGATTCCATTTTTCGTGAAGTACTGGGACAAAGTGGAGAAAGTCATTAAATCCGTCATCAAAGTCCTACTGTTGTGGTAACATATCTGCTGTGATATAAAGCGACTAATGGAGGAGAAACCAGGTGTTGTGCTGTGTATAGAAGTGGTTTTAGTTCACAAGAATCTTACATAACTAATCACTATACAAACCTATAGGAAGAGTGTGTATTACAGTGGGATCATGAATCAGTTCAATACACTTGACAAGACTTTCTTACCACGTACTATCGTAGTCTATCTATCGTAGCCAAGTTGATTTATTGAAAATAAATTTTTTTCTAAACAATTGTGTTTAAAAAATTTCTTGCTCTCTGTCCCACTGTTGCTAAACGTTTATCTTATGCAATTTCGTGTATGAATTTCATTCCTACATAGTTTTATAGTATCATGGAATGTATACTTCATCACTATGATAAAGCTGATGATGATGATGACGATGAAAACAAAGATAATAATGATGATGATATTGTTGTTGTTGTTGCTGTCGTTTACTATTTCATTCCATTCTCAATTCATTTTAATTTTTTTTTGTTTTTATTCTTTTATTTTTAATTTTATAACTGCTGGTTAAAACTCTGCAAGCAAATGAGTCTCTCTCTCTCTCTCTCTCTCTCTCTGTATGTATGCATATGTGTGTGTTCATTCAGTACGTGTGTGTATGTTCAGGTCTCTTAATTTGCATATAAAATTTACATACTGTACATAAAATTGCCCAAGTTTTTTTTGTATTCGTAGCTTTAAGCAATACACACACGATACAGTTAACCATTAGTATGAGTGTGTGAGTATGTGTATGTAGAATGTATTTACCAAAAAAAAGGACATGTTTTTAAAGGTAAAAACATGGCAACAGAAATGAAACTAAAGAGATGAGTAAAACATTTTTGAAATAATCCTTTGATCAATGTGGATATTTTTGCTGTTTGTTAAATAAAAATTGTTTAAATTGTTTCACACATACACACGTACCCGCACACATGCATACCATACCATATTTATACAGTTATACCTTAAAGCCATCTGCACATAATACATGACCGTAATGTACACACAGTTACTCTCTTACAATTGCCCTCGTGTACAACGTATGTGCATGTTGTTCTCTTGTATGTTTTAAAAACAGGATTTAATTTTATTTCTTTCTCTTTCTCTTTTAAAATTTAAATTTCCTTTTGATTAAAAAACATCGTTTAAAATAAAATGCGTTTTTCTTTCTTTTTTTTTAATTGAATTAAAGAAGAAGAAAAAATTGATCAAAAGAAAAAACGGAAAGAAAATGGCTGTTGTTGTCATGTTTAAAAATTCGTTTGAAAATTGTTTCGTTTATTTGCGACTCTCTCTCCTCTGCCAATGCCAATGCGCCAATTTCTGTGTTAAACGATGTTATGTGACGTAAAATGCTGCTAGTTTTACAAAATATTGGGTAAATACGTATGTACTCGTACGTATGTATGTAAATAGTATTATTTGATTTCATTTTCTCTTTCTTGTTTGTATGTTTCCGTTTCCTTTTGGTTATTTTTATGTCTGTATTTCTTTATGCTTAAAGAAAACTAAATAAATAGATACATGTACACTACATGCAAACAAACATACACTTAATCTGTTGATGTTACGTTGACCTTAATATTCAAATACTCGTGTACACATTTATTTTGTCATGCATTTGTGTCACCAAATAAACAGGGAGACAAGCACTCAACATTCAAGCCGATACAGCAGATGTTGCTTAAATAGCAATTTCCTATTGAATGTTAATAGATGACCATTTCAATACAAATTTTCTTGATGAACAAATTGTCAATAGGTGGGATGATTTCGGTTGTCATATGTCAAATTTGATAAAACAAAACATAGAGAAAAAATTGCTCAATAATGCAAGAGTAAACTTGAACCAGGTCTTAAGGTTGTGCCTAGGCCTTGACAAGATGCATTTTGGTGAGTTTTTATTGGAATCTTTTCTCCTTAATCATAATAAAGTTTCTCAGTGATCACACTATATGGGTTGTTATCGACGAAAACGCACCAGCTAAGTACTATGTAATGCAGAGGCTCAACAAGAGTCCATTCTATATCCAACAGTAGTTTCTTAATGACATTTTCATTCTTAATTCTAATCCCATTCACTCCTTTGCAGATAGTGATCATGAGTCTTGCTGTTAGGAGATTACAAAGAAAAGAATTCATATGAAAAATTCACATCTTAACTACAGGCAATCTCCACACCGAATCATACCAAAAGCGTACATTTGATTGTGCGAATCATGCATCTTCTACTCTGGATTAATAGATTCAAACCCAAGATTCAATCCCAACCTCAGACATTTCGACCAAAACGAAATATGAAAAAAGATTTCTTTTCGGCCGCTTCCAGCAGTCTTCTCAAATAGCTGTCGTCCGGGCACGTCTTTAAACTTTAGGTCACGACACTCAGGGTGAAAATTAACACACATACAACATGGGTGGTGAAAGAACCAAGGTTGGAATCCTGACTAAAAGGTTATAATGACCCGTTGAGCAAGTAATAATTCAATTCATATGTATGTGTAAATCGATACCTCGAAATCTATTAAGAATTCTCTCGACCCAAAACAGGACTGAGCAAAAGTGTTGGGTAGAAATTGTTAGTGGAGCACTGCAACAATATTATTAGTGTGTTCTACTGTTGGAACGTTACTACGATATTTCATTTTTTTCTTTTTTTGTACTGAACTTCGCAATGTAACTGACGAATACTAACCCAGCCACATGGGCAACTTTACGATGAACAACCAAACGCTATTATTTCGCAGAGTGCTTAGCCCCCTGAATGTCCTCCCATTAAGAGCAGACTGTCAAATGGGCTATCTTTTCATAATAGCTTATCGGATTAGTAATTTACTTCACTAGCTGGCTTAATGAACTTCTCCACTATGTCTCAGTGTCTTCAAAGTGTCTTCTAGGACAGTAACATTATCTTCCACTGCATCGGCTACCAACTAAATTTAATCTATTATGGATGCTATTTTCACACAACATGTTCAGCAGTTTATTTTTCCATATCAGCGTTTAATGGCCGAACAACCGAAAAATTTGTTTTCTCTTCTACTTTTTCTTTTGTCTCCATATTCTACTTCTTTTTACTATTTTGTATACACTTCATAATGTACAACTCGATCATTTCATTTACAGCTATACATATCAGCTATATCTTGCAGTCATAGCTGCCAGATAAATGAGGCACCAATTCGTCAAGTATTTGAGAAAAAAAATCGTCAAAATCGTCAAAGACGTTTATTAAAATTGTAAAAAAATCGTCTGAAAATATAAGTAAATAAATTAAAATTATTTAAAAACCAAAATTATTTATATTGTAGTAAAACATATACAGTCAATATATACATACATATATATATATACGTACATATCTGAGTTCAAAAATAAAACATTTAACAAAGAATTTATTGGAAATTAAAAGCTAGCGTCCCTCATCTTCATTTAATATTTTTTTTTCAAAAATGAAGAAATTGTGATCATTTTCAGAAAAAATTGTTTAGCGTTTAAACAATCTATCCCAACGTTGTTTATTGACACATAAGCGCAGCAATAATATTACATCATCTATGCATATCTATGGGCCGTATAGATGTTAGGGAGTCAGAAGCTTTTGATGTTCTCAGCATGAAAATTCAGTGTAATGCTGACACATTTTTCAGTTCCTTCTCAAGTTCTTATCATCAGATCTTACTATTTACACCATTTATAACTGACAGAGAATGGGATACAACTCTCATGTATGCCTCAACGTCTATTTTGCGGTTTCTCGACCGTGTACATAAGAGGCCATAGTATCTCGTTAATGACGGTAGTGTATCCAAGTCCATTGAATCATTGGAGCATTGTTGCAATGTGGTTTGTGTTTCACTGTTCTGTCGCTACTATAAAATGGTTTTGCTTGAACGAAATAAGAGGACTTTTTCCCGAAAATCATATATTCCTACATAACGCTCGTCTTTTTCGGCCAGCACATCCGTGTGTGGTCGATTGGCCAGTGTATCGCACACTGCATTACAGTAAAAATACGGTTTTTAGTCGGACTGTGTCGATATGTGGAACTCAATTCCTGCAAAGGTCTATCCTGTTACTTAGTGTATAAAAATATACAAGCCTAGTGTCCATAAACACTGTTTTCCTTCTTCTTCTTCTTTCCTTCTTCTCATAACATAGTTTCAAACTCAATGCCATCCATCCCCTGAGTGTTGGCCGTACGAAAAAAAAATAACGGCGCTTGCCTTTGTTCTTCCCGTGGTAATATTAGAAGTTATACTAGAATTTTTAAAATAGTCTGCTACGACAAGTGATATATTATTCTCAACTACGAGGTTATTTAGGAGTTCTAATTTTTCAGCTTTTAAGGGATTAAAAAGGAATAAAATACAGAAAAATCATCACAAGTATTCGAAAGTAACTTAAAAATATAATACTTTACTCCTGGTTTTTACTAACATAAGTTTCCAATAGTAACAATTGCAAAGTAAATACAAAGCTTAAAGTGGCTTTTAATGTACTAAAGTAAAGAATATGATGTAAATTTTCCATTTTTAAAAATCGCCAAAATAAGGGCATAAATCCGCCGCAGCCATATAAATGAAATAAAAATCCATTTCCAAAATTTCAAACTTTTTTCGTTTTATTACATTTTTAAATTTAAACTTTTAGACGCCAACCCATTATATTTACTCACATTATGCTCATATCTAATACAATGTAAAATTCATAATGCAGTGAACATATGTGACGTATGAGTTATATTTAATTCCATTAGTTTCATACATGACAAAATCGATGTTGTTTTATTGCATACTTTTCAGAGTAACTATTCCAGTACCTGTAATATGATGCGTATGAGTACTATAGTTCAAATACAATTATAAAGAAAGTATACCACATAAATCGTAAAGAATATGACTTAAATTTTTAATTTCTAAAAAATCGTCAAAATAAGGGCATAAATCGTCAAATCGTCAAATCGTCAATATGATATTTTTGGATCACAAAATCGGCAAATTGACGATAAATCGTCAAATCTGGCTGCTATGCTTACAGCCATATCATTCTGATACAGCACTAACCTCTTTTAAAATGTGTCACAATATCCACTATACAGCATAAAGAATCTCGTTCTTCTCTTTGTCGTGTATTTTAGAATTAATTTAATACGGATGAAGTCTATTATGGCAGTGATTATGTTACGCTTGACATCAGTTCATAGTCTGTTACTCTAATTTTGTCTTCCTAGAACTGACATCATTTGAAATAAAATATTAGCCTTCCTACAGACATACTTCATATCAGAATTCCTATATATTTGATGGGAATTTTAATGGCTCCCACCAACTGCAATCTCCACAGATTTTCTATTCTGTTTCTTTCTCATGAGAACATATTCTCTCTTATGCTCTGCCAGATTAAGGGGCATTGGATGAATGGCTACTAGATTTCAAAAGGAATTTTGTGCAAAATTAGCTCTTTAACCGACCCATGGGTATGTGAAAAATCCAGGCTGCCTTTCAAAATGTATCAATAAAAAGTTTGTATGCAGTTTTACTACTGTATATAAACTATGTAAATATGCAAAGTAACTAAACGATGCATCAACTATAAATCCGATGCCTGATTGCTTTTTGACTGCGTTAAATATACACATTGGCGACGTTTTTAAATAGAATACATTGTATATATTTTGTACAGCGGCATTATGAAACACGATATTTTGTTCAAACACTAAGCAACTAACATTTTGGAAGGCAGCCCCATTTTGTTAAAATTTGTTCCAAATTTACTAAGTGTTGAGCGTATATGAAAGAAATATTTATTTCTTGCTAGTACATCGGAAACGTAGGCAAGCCAAGTCTATAGTAAATTACGAGTAAACTGTGAATGTTACACAGTCTGTGAACTTCTAAAATTCTAATTAGTAATCCACTGCTGTGTAGACATACACTCACACACAAACATAAAAATAGAGACAACAATAACAAAACAAAACGCACTTTGTTATGTAAGTGTTGAGATAGAAAAAAAATCATGCTGCTGTTTAAAATTTTAAATTTTTCTTTACCTTTCTGTGTGTGTGTGTTCTTCTCTTCGTCTTTTTTTTCATACAAATACTTGGAATCGTTGTCAGAATACAAGAGACTGTTTTTCTACGTCGGGTATATTTATTTTGTGCCACAAGGATATGCACTTATTTGTGTATAAGCACATGCACTCACACACACACACGCAAAGTCCTTCTCAAAGGTATGTGAAAGATTTTTCAATTTAATTTTAAAATTCCCCTTTCAACCTCTATGCACTCTTCTATATTTATACTTCCTTTACTAAACTAAGATTTCTTTTTCTATTTTGCTGATTTTTCTCTCTCTTTATCTCTCTCGTTCTCTCTCTGTTTGCTTTAATATTTTATTTGCACGAGTATGAGTGTGCGGCTGATACTTGCCATACCAAACGCTGCTTTAAATAGCAGAATCATTGCAATTGTAACAGAGAGAATTGCATTTTCAGAAGAAGTTAAAAAAAATGTGGATGAAAAGGAATAAAAAAAGGAAAATTAGAACAAACAAGAAGGCGAATAGAATGGATGAGTGAATGAACGAATGAACGAATGTAAGAAAGTGAATTTGTATTATTGATAGAATGTTAGCATACTTTTACGGTGACACTATTAAGGTAAATAGGAGAAAAATAGAAGAGAATACTGTTTTATTTCTTACCTTTTGTTTAAAATTAAACAAATAAAAGCAGGTGAATGGCCATTAGAGGAGAAGATTTTTCTATTGGATTGAAATGTAAACGTCAACAGTTTTCTTTATTTTCTTTATTTTTCTATTGAAAGCAAATATTTGCAGTTTTTTTTAGAGCGTAAAATATTAAATTTTATTGAGCATATTAAGCTCACTTTATAGTACACATATAAAATAGACTAGAGTTTATTGCATAAATTTTGAAAAAAATTAGCCGTTAAAATTTCACTTTGATGCACACGTAAAAATTTTAGAATGGAGAGATAAAATGCAAGTATTGTATAGCCTTACAGTAAACGCCAAAAGAATCTGTACCCTAAGGATAAAATTTTAACAATCACTTAACTCAATTTTTACCACTTAAGGAGAGTGCCGGAAAAAATTTTACAATATTTCGAAATTTATTATTGTAATTTTTTTGTTGCAATTTTAAAAACTGGCAATGAAACAATTTTAAAATACAAATAACTGTAATTTATTAATGTATATTTATTGTAATGTACAGTTTCTTTTAACACTCTCTGTATAATTAATATGATGAACTCCAAGACGGTGTACAACTGTCGCAGATATCTCAATGAGATACCATATTGGTACCAGGACACAATGACTTTCTGGATTACTGTAGAATGGCTGAACTAGCCAGGCGTGGCACAACCATCAAACTCTCTGCTGAATTGTTGAGTTTTGGAATCCCTGTGAAAAACTGCAAGTTTGACAATGGGATCATCGACAACACATACATCAACAATACATACGCGGCCTCGGACACGGATAAGACGGCGTGAAAAATCTGACCATGGCTGGATGAAGCGCACATGATCAGCCTCATTAAACTCCAGACAGAGATGCTTAGTATGGTTGTGATAGGCAATGCGGTCATTGATTCCATCAACGATACTTAGGTGGACTCGGACACAAAATCTCATGAAAAATCTGCCCAAGGCTAAATGAGAGGCGCACGATAAGTCTATTTATACTCCAATGATGTATGTATACTCAGTATGGTTGTCGTGGTCATTACGGGGCGTTGCATTATGGGTACGTGTGGGTCGTGAATTAGTGTTAAAAGCAATTGAATTGCATGTCCACTACTCATGCAAAAATAACAGTTGACCCGGTTTACCATATTCACGCTCGACTCTGATGGATATTAGTGCCAGTATAGGTGAAGGTTTCAACATCTTTCAGCACACCGAGGGTGATCTGGTCTGACTTACATAATTGGTCATTACAACCCTTCAGTCAGGATTAATAGCTAGCTTTTCACACCACCTATGTTGTGTGTATTAAATTTTATAAATGATTGACGGGACCTTATGTCGATTCCGAGTGACAATTTTTTTAAAAAAATTTTAAAACTCTCAGAGTTTTTGCCAGTAGACTGTTGAGATGAAGTCACAGAAAGAAATATGTTTTTATTTTTTGTTTTGTTCGAGACGCCTGAGCTGGGGTTTGAACACTGAGCTAATGTCTAATAAGCCTACACACTACCTTCCACACTACGAAGACTTCTTTACTATGATCACGATTTAAATAAACGCTGTCATAGCAAAAACTCGCGTACTTTTAAGGAGGTTTTGGATAGGCAAGCCCGAGGTTCATTATTGCCATTGACTGTACTGCAATAATTGAAATTGTTTGAATAGTTTATTGTGGAAAAGGATGTTTTGAAGTCAGGTTTGCATTTTTTTTTTGTATTTTATCACTTAAAAATTTTAAATAAAAACAAATCGTTTATAATTTCTGACCTAAAAATATTGTTTCTATTTCGTTTTAATTCGATTAAACAAAACAAAACCAATTGCAATAAAAATTTAAAAACTTTTTGTGTCTTTTTTTTATTACGGTGCAGCCCATGAAATATTTTCAATTTATTTTAATTCGCAAGAAGGAAAAAATGAAATAAAAAACGGTCACAGTTATTGGAAAAACATCATATGCATACGAATACTGAGTTTGAATACTCTTCGGTAGAGTTTTATGGATGTTCAAAACAGGAAATGGCCTTGTTTCCTGTTGGTTTATAAACGGATATTGAGGCGAAAGAATTACATAACTGCCACACATGATAACAACAAGCAACATATATTGCCTGATGTATGTATATATATATATATGTGTGTGTGTGAGTTTGTCATTTAATTCCATTACAAATATTTTTGAAATGAAAATTGAACAAAATTTTCAAAAACTTTTTACCATTTAAAGATTAAAATGCGACATGAATATACATACATACATATGCTATACATACATCCATACATACGTATGTACTGTATATATATGTATGAAAAATGTATATAAAATAACTTAGTATATAGTATACGTATGTATGTAAAGAGTCCGCCAAATAACTTTTTTTTTTTTGAAAATGCTTTAAAAAAAAACTACTGAATATTTTCTCAAATTTCTTTTTTTATTTGAAAGTACAATCCTTCCAGTTAATAGTGGAAAATAATTTCATTCAAATGGCTGCCTCGGCTGGCCATGCAGTAGCCTACACGATCGGTCCAATTTTTAAGCACATTATCGATTGTGTGCAGCTGTATTTCAACAATGGCTTCACGAATATTGTCCTTTACAGCGTCAATTGTCTCTGGCTTGTCGGCGTAACACTTATCTTTGACGGCACCCCACAAATAATAGTCCAACGGTGTCAAATCGCAGCTCCGAGGTGGCCAAACGACATCAGCTCTGCGGCTGATAATGCTATCTTCAAAAACAGGTCGCAAAACATCGAGTGGAGCTTCAGCTGTGTGGCACATTGTGCCGTCCTGTTGAAACCAAATGTTGCCAATATCCTCCTCTTCAATTTTTGTGAACAAAAATTCGTTCAACATGGCCCGATAACGATCGCCATTGACTGTGACGGCCACTCTTTGCTCATTTTCGAAGAAAAATGACCCAATTATGTCTCTGGACCAAAATCCGCACCAAACAGTGACTCGTTTTGGGTGCGTCGGCTTTTCAATGTATGCATGCGGGTTTTCTGTGCCCCATATGCTACAATTTTGCTTGTTTATATACCCGCCAAGATCAAAATGAGCTTCATCTGAAAAGATGATTTTTTTTGCCAAAATCGGCATCTTCTGTAAGTCGATCGCAGACCCACTTAGCGAAGCGAAAACGCATTGGATGGTCAATTGGCTTCAACTCCTGAACCAATTGGACTTTGTATGGCATCATACCATACCGATGAGGATGCCAGTTTCTTTCACTTTTTTCACAAGATAACGAACATACGGAGCTGACTGATTTTCAAAGTAATGTCGCCATATTTCCCAGCGTTGTTCAAGCATATACACAACCATATTCGTTCAGCGAAAGGATAAAACTAATTATCTGTCAAATCAGACATGAGCTAAGTGTTACCATTCACGAAATAAGCACTAGTTGAAAAAAAACGTTAGATGGCGGACCCGATATATGTATATGTACATAAATTGTATTTATGTTTACATATCTATGAAATATTTATGATTTACCATTTATGTATGAATGTACACATACATACACACATGCTCTTTTCCCATACAAATAAATACAATATCGATGTGAAGCATTAATAAAACCAAAGGAAAACAAAAAATAGTTCTCGTACATGAAACAGTTTTTAGTTACAAGTTTTGATTTTTTCTCTCCTTTTTTTTTGGTTTTTGTTTTTATATTCCTTTTTATTTTTATTTCTGCATTATTTTGTTATTATAGTTGGTTCGACTGCTGTCGCCATCATTGTTATTTATGAGCATAAATTAAGCCAAATATGAAATACAGCGTAAAAGAATTTACTTTCGCATGGCTGCCATTCTTTACAGATACATACCGAAATTATTTTATGACATTAAAACCGTCAAACAGTGAATGCTCTGTGGATAAGTCAAATTCTGATCTACTTCAGCAGGCTATTACATGTTTAATCAACATTTTCTGAATACAATCACACATGTCCGGCCTTAGGACGCACGCATTGGATGTCTTATGCCAAATGTACTGCGCTTACAAAATGTACTGTTGCGAAAATGAAAAATCTAGATACTGGTGTTTTGCTTTTACATCGCTTAACATTAAAATTATAAACAAAAGCTACACAAAAACAATGCAGTAAACAAACCTGTTTACAAATTATCGTACTGCTTAATATAATAACAAACACCAGCATAAAAAAATGGTAAGCAAGTAAACAAAAATATACCAACAGCACTACCAGAATAAGTGTAAACAAAATAAACAAACAACAATAATAAATGTAAGCAACGATGTATACATTTATAGAGATTTCAAGAAGGAGAAGTCACGTACATTCGCTTTCAAGAACATTCATCAGACTATTTAGCCAGCCATATAAAAGGCAAGGCAAAGCAGGCGAGTGTATTAGTAAAGTTCAGTCAGTCTTGTGTGAAGACGCGGTGCGTTTGAAGAGAGTAATCGTAGTTTGAAGATCTCCGTTACAAAGATCTGTCGAACAATTGTCTAGTAATTGTTGTTTTATATGCCTATCTTATAAACAGAGGAATAACAAAGAAAAGCATTTGTTGTGGTTTACTTCAAGTTGTGAACAGTGGCACACAGAATTATAAACAAAAATTTATTTTTATTTTATTTGCAATCTGCGAGCTTATATTTGAGGTAACAGTGTTCTGAATACAAATTCAGCACGTCCTGCCATAGGACGCACCTATTGGATGCCTTATGCCAAAGGTAGTGTTTCAAATCGTTCTCTGTGTTCTACTACACAATGCTGCACATAAGTCTAACAAAGTTTGATTTGAAACGAGCGGCTAGAAGGTCTTGACTTTGTTGAGCGCTCACAAAATATACTTTCAGCGACATGTCTCCATATTTAAACCGCTTAGACGTCATGACAGCGAAAACAGAATTAAAACTAAACTTGGAAAAAACACAATTCATGCGAATAAATACAGACAACAGACAATCCAATGTAGATCACCCTGGATGTGCTGAAAGACTTTGAAACCTTGACACTTCTTGGCAATAATATCCACAATATGTGCGATGATGAAGCGCTTAAATGGTAAATCGCCTCAAATTGAATTTGTAAGAAATTTTAAAGATTAACTGGAGAGAACGCTTAAAACATACCGACTTCGGAAAAACCCCTGAAGAATATTTGATTTACCAGAATTTGTATTCAATAAGAAAAGCATCAGTTGAGTCATGTCCTAATAGAACACAGCGAGCCAAAGCTGGCTGCTTGTGCAAGCATTCCTTTCTGTAGACAATTCAGACAAACGCTTAGCAATACCCTCCTGATCTGACCCTTACCAATCATTTACGCTCACTCACCTCTACGCACGAGTGAAAGTTTTCCATTGCCTTGGTAGAAAGATCCAATCTCAACTACAAGCTACTATCTTTACGATTTTATTAGAAGCTTTCTCTATTCAATATCTCGACCACATTTCTCATAAGAAATCTGTTAAGGTTCAAGGTCAGCTATTAGTTCCAACTGCCCTCCTTGCAACATTAATCAAGTCTATATCAGCCTTAACAGGCTACTCAGAGATCTGACAGTCAAAAAGGTATCTAAGACAGTACACTTTTAAATTGAGCGTTACGGGTGTATGTAGTCTCCATCGTCTAGTAGCTTACTAGACGAGGTGCCACGGTTCAAACCCCAGGTCAGACATCTGGAGCAAAACGAAATATGAAAAAAATTTGTTCGAGGATCTCCTCGCAGCAGTCTTCTGAAAAAAACTCTGAGAGCAAATGAAGTTGCTATGAAATGTTTTTTAAAAAACATTAAGTAAGTTACGGGGATATGGTTTGGCAGGGAATATACAGACACTCTTCTTTTCTAGCAGACAGTGTTCATATCCCATAATGTAGACTATTTTCTTCCATTTACCTCTTTCGTGAATGAGATGTCCATGCAATAATTATATCCTTCAGAATACCCCATCCCGTACGATATAAATCGAAATAATATCTTCACGAATGATCGATCTCGAGAGGTGGAGTTGATGGAGTTTCGAATATCAGGAAAATTAAATTAAAATTAAGAAAATTGACATCGTGATAGTGGATAACTGTACAGGTCTCAAAGCCTATGTTATCGTGGAACAAATTACCAAATTGTGTACAACTACAAATGCCTTCACTTTAAACAAATTACTATCAATTATTTTGTTAAGCAAGAGTATATTTGGAAGTATGTTGGCAAGAGACTATAAAATAAAGAACTTTACCTAGAGTATTGTACGGCTCTGCTACAATATTTCTACTTAAAGTTGCAACAAAATTGCCATAAAACTATGGCTTGCCACACTTTATTACTTTACCAATTTACACAAATATACACTTTCTTTTATACACCCACACACTATCATTCATTAACATCGTGTTGATAATATTGCTTAAAATCTACTATGTTTACAACTCCTCTATGAATACAACAATATATACAAGAATATGTATATGTATTCGAGTGTGATGGTAGCCATAAACAAAACTTTAGTGGCTGTTGCCATCAGGCATTCATTTTATTTAAACATCATCAATAGCTGGTGGTGACCCACTTTTACTTTTATTCCTTGAAAAAAAAAACACTGTGTCTACCACAACAGAAAACATGTTTCCTTTTGCGCTGCACTGCAATGAAGTTTCGTTAAGAAAAGCATAAAAGAGACTCTTGGAAGACATATCGTAACGAGCTTTACATCTGTAGTTACAACATTTTTGTTTTTTTTCTTTATCTCTCTTCAATGTTACATTTCTAACACCATTTTCATGTTCTACTGAAAGCCATTGGGGAGCAAATACTGAAGTAAATTAAGTTTAGAAAAATCAAGTGTATATTAAGGCCATATCAACAGAAGGAAAGCCGGTAGTAACACAATGGTGGAGCTGGAGTAAAGCTGTTTTACATTGCAATTTGTAGAAATAACAGCAACAACTGTATAAGTCGGAGATACTTTGTAGAAGCAATGTGCCCCTAATAGAGGTGCATAAGACTTCATTACGGCTATTAACCTCTCGCCTACAGAAAGGTTATATTAGGTCGCGGATCTTCTATGAATGAATGAAGCAAGGGTTAAGCCCAGTATCCGTCCGCTATAAAAAGCCATTCTGACTCTAAAACTAATTTTTATTTCAGAAAGTTCTGCCAAATATGACGGGCATACATAGCAAACGATGGGCACTGGCTGTGAGACACTAGCCTCTACCTCCTCAGGTCCACACATCTTGCATGAATCATCAGGGGGAATGTCAAGTCTCTCTCTACATGCCTTCCAATAGGGAAGTTAGAATAGCAATAATTCAATGGATGGCTATGGGATTTAAGGCAAGAAGTTAATCAGTACTATTCTTATCCACATCAGTGCAACTAATTTCACTTAATATTGCACGTATCTAACAATAAAGTTAAATCTCCTTGTAAAGCGGACTGAGAATACTCTGTACCAGCCCTGACCAGTTCATCTGCAGACGAAAGAGGATAGCGTTAGACGAGATAACGTTAGTGAGGGATTTAATCGCAGCCAGATTGTCCGAGTAAATTAAGAGACTTTACGGAAAATCCCATCGCATTGCCAACACCTTCATCTAAAATACACAACAGTGGTAAGGCAGCCTCTGCAAAAGTCTTACATCAGAAATCTCAATATATATTCCACAGCCTACATAATGCATACATAATACATATAAATCCCTCGAAATCTAAATGTTTATTGCTCTCCAGGTCTAAGAGAGCGTTTGATGTGCCGGATATTATTATCAGGGGGAATAAAATCGGCATCTAATCTGGGTGTTATCTTTAATGGTCGGCGAACGTGGTCTAGCCACATTAATGTCATCGTTGGTAAAGTTGACAGTATGCTTAGGAACTTATGGGCTGTTATAGATTCGACTCCTTTTGCTATACGCCTGCAACTGGCAAACACGTTTTTGATTCCTGTTCTTTTATACGGATCGGAAATTTTCGCAAACTGTGATACGGATGATAGGCGGAAACTCAACTTGGCTTATAATAACATAGCCAGATATGTATTTATTAAGGGACGTCGGGACCATATATCACAATTTTCTTACCAGATATGTGGTATTCATTTTGATAATCTATTGAATATTAAGTGCCTAATTCTCCTCCATAAGATTATTACTTTGGAACAGCCAGTATACTTATTTAGCAGGATTAGATTTGCTAGATCCAACCGCGGTAGGAAAATTATCCAATTAAGGCATAGGACTCTTTTGTTGAAACGACAGTTCTTTATACACACCATCAGTCTTTGGAATACACTACCTAATTATATTCAGAACATAGGCAATGCAACTAAGTTCAAAAAGGAGCTATACATTCTGTTTAAGTAGTTTGTAATATATTTTGATTGTTTTATACATTTTTACTCTTCATTTTTATTAGTGATTAATTATTTTCATGTTTCTAATTTATTATTTAAGTTTCACTGTATCTCATTATATGTATATATTTCTTTGTTTGTATTTTTCTTTATATTTGTATCTTTCCTAATTTAGTTTTTTACATATACTCATTTTCTTATCCTAATTTTTTTTGTATCGATTGCTATTTCCTGAGGTTAAATCATGTTCTTATTCTTATTCATTTTTATTTATACTGTACTTCAAACAATTCATTACCCATATAATGAGCGATTTGTTATTACTTTTTCCTCTTTGATGTACTCCCATAGCACTTTCATTTATAAGATTTTTATCTTGTTGTGCTATGATTAATAATAAATAAATAAATAAATAAATAAAAATAAACGCATTACGTGAGAAACCTGCATATGTATATATACCAAATCCTACTATTGGAACCATCGCTACATACATACCTCAAGGCCACATCGAGAACCTCTAGTGACGCCAAATTAGAATTCTAATATCAATTATCTAAATGAGAAATTATTAGTCGACCAAATGTCCAAATTGTAATTGAACCTTACTGCCACTAGCTCAGACTTTCGTTTCAATAGAAAGTTCGAGTAAGCCAAACTGGGTATAGCAAATAATGCCTTAATTGGAGTGGAACAAAGTGTACTACTGGCCAGAGTACCTGACTGACTACGCACAGTTTTGCCAGAAGACTAATGAGTGGAAGTCGCCGAAAGAAATATTTTTCGTTTATGTTCGAGATGTCTAGGCTGTAACTTGAACCACGGCTACACGTCTAATAAGCCAACACAATACCTACTTGACAACGGCAGTTTTACTACTGACTACGCACTCTGCCTATAATTTTGCAGCGAATTCGAGTAAAAATAAAAGACTTTTTGTCATGGTTATCGGATTCCAAAAATCATAAAGGTTTCATCCAATTTTTAATTCATTTTTAATTTAATTTAATTTCAATTCAATTTTAAATTAAATTTTTATTTAAAAGAAATGGTGTTCTATACGCTTTACCATATCATTAGCATACAAAGCCGTAAACTACAGGACTTTTTTTCTTAGAAACTCAAAGTGAAACTGCTACAACTGCTTGGCAACATTTCCACTAGAGTCTCTGGCCGTACTTAGATTTTCTTAAAGACTTTTTCATGTCGCTTCTTTTCATACAAAGTCGCCGTTGTTTTCAATAAAGTTACTGCCTCATATTCATTCATACAAAATATTTTCGTCTTCGTCTAGATTTTCTTTTTTTCTTTTCTTTTTTGTTGTTGCTTTTCATTCTTTTGTTGTCGTGTAATTTTTCTATTGTTTTTGTAATTTTTTTCTGTACTTTTAACTTTTTTGCAATTGTTTACATAGTTTTTATAGTTTTTTTCTCTCACAAAATTCGTTTTTTTTTTTACTTCTATTTCGAGTGAAAAATTAATGTCTGTACTGTGGATGTATGTACGCATGTATGTATGCATTTATGTATGTATGCATGTATGTGTGTAAAGTATTATGTTTATGTAGACATGAAAGAAATGAAAGAAGGAAAAGAAAGGAAGAAAAAAATCAGGAATTATTTGCTAAAAGAAGCACACGCTAGAATAATAACTGTAACAAAAGAGGCAGAAACAGAAAATAACAACAACAACAGCAGCATAAATAGCAACGGAAACAATATACGAAAATGTAGTTAGAAAACACAGAATGAAAAACAAAAAGAAAAAGAGAGCAAAAGTAAGTTTGTTAAGGCTCAGTGCTTTCAAATTATTTCTTAACGTACCGGAAGTTGAAATTATTTTTCACTCTTAACATAGTACATGAGTAGATGAAATGCATGCGTACGTGTGAGTACATGTGAGAGAATGTGTCATAGTGTGTGTGTTATAGTTATTATGAATGCATTTTTTGCTCTTTTCTTAGTTGTAATGTAATGGTATTTGTGTGTATGAGTATGTTATTGTTGAATGTGTTACAAAAAAAAATGTGAAATATGAAACGCGTATTTCATTCTCTGCTTTAGCTTTTGCTTTTTCTTTCTTTTTTGTTTATTATTGCCATTGATGACTTAAATTTAACATCATGTTGCTCATTATGATACAAATGAGAACAATACAATATGATAGTATCAGCAATAACAACAATAAAAACAACAGAATAATAATAATGAAAAATAATGCGTAAAGTTTTCGAAAAGGAAAACAACTCATAAAGCTTTTTAAAAAAAAAAGAGAATTGGAAAGAACAACAGACATTGCAATTAACCTTTAAAATACAACAAAATAAGTTAAAATTGAACATTTAAATAGTGAAACTAATTAAACATTAAAATTGTTAGAGATCTGGTGTTACATTTCTGAAAGAAAAAACTGATCGAGAACGACACGGAACTTAAATTTACATCAGAAAGTTCCCCAGAAATGGAAACAAATGATGACTAAAAGAGCCGGGATGTTAATGGATCAGCACTTCACTCCCAGCTAATGTTTTTCAATTTCTGCCACTTGATTAAATATGTTTGTTGCCTGATGTTATCATGATGAATTCAGGTCGGGGAGGATCCGATCAAGATGCTGTTCTATCTCCCACTTTATTTTTTATTTTTACTTACTTCCAATCCCATCTACTCTTTTGCAGATGACAGTTATATTTGTCGCTATCATCCATTTGGAGAAGGAGACGAAAAGGCTGAATTTGAATTTGAATAACTCCGATTGAGTTCATACGAATATGATCGTTTTCTATACGTAAAGGACCGAACATTGTTTACTGATTCATAAACCCGTCTTTAACAATTTTGTATCAATAACGGTAGTTAGCATAAATACTAGGAAATATTGAAAGCATATTCAGCGTATGAAAATTTAAAACAATGGTCGTTGGAACCACCATATATTTCAAGTACGACAAAAAGCATTCGAGAGCCTTGGTGTCTTTAGATGGTGCAAGAAGTACTTCAGTTCATTCGAACACCAATTATACATGCTATCGACAATAAAATATACGGTTCTTGTAAGAGCTAATGCCTCAAAATTCCTTTAAAAGCCTCTTAACCATGTACAGGAAAAGGTACGGTAGGATATTCAACTCTTTTGATTCTTTTGGAAGTTCTATCACTACAATAACCTTAACTACAACTACAACTATAGTCGCCATAGGCTATCAGGTAGTGTGTTGGCTTATTAGACGTTCGGCCACTGTTCAAATTCCATGCCAGACATCACGAAACGAAATCTGGAAAAAAAATTTCTTTGGCGACTTCCTCTCAGCAGATTTATAGCAAAAACTCTGAAAAAAAATTTAAAAGTATTGCCATGAAGAGTCTCCCAAAAATCTGTCGTTCGGAGTCGACTTTAAACTGTAGGTCCTGCCGCCCATATACGAAATTAACACACACAACATAAATGGTGTGAGAAGGTTGGTTGTAATCCTAACTGTAGGACTGTAATGACCAATTATATGCGTTTGTATCACTACAATAATGCACTTTTTTGTGGTGAAATAAATGTTTTTGTGTGTTCTTCGTAGATTATGTCCGTTCGTGATTGTTTGCATCTGGTACATCGCCTTTTCCGTATGTCAAACACGCATCCTGCAGAACTTTTTCCTGTCACTTATTATACCCAAGATATCGAAACCTAACCTCTTTCTCATTTTCGAGAATCAGTTCTCCTAATCCCAGCGAAATGAACTGCATGCGTTATTCCCCCGAGTGTTAGTTGTAGAAAAAAAATACAACATCTTTTCTGTTGAGAAACTACGTCATAATCCTGACTGAAGGGTTGTAACGACCAATTATGTACGTATGTTTTCTGTTGATGAATTCTTGTCAGTTTCATTGTAACAGAGTGATTACAGTCAGTCGTTCGTTCCGAAATTAAAAGCTTATGATGAGCAGTTCGCTTATAATCCTACTTAAAACACAGTATTACCTTTACTGGTGTCAATTCAGCCACTTTGCCAATAAAGTTTCTCATATCTTCATCGATCAGATTTATCGCACAATATTTGTCGTATGTGACACGCTTCTCATTGTCAAGTGGCGCTCAGTTAGCCGACATATATACCTAAAGTTGTACGCTAACCTTTTCTACAAGGCCACACATTCGCAATTATTGAAACTTCTTGAAGCTCAGTCTTCTCACAGTCACGGCTTTAGAATGCTACACTTCATTGTATTTATAAAGAGAATATCGTTGGGCAGTTTTATATCTCCTATTTGCTTAAATTCAGTCTTTGTTGCTTATCAAAGCATTTTATTTCATTTTTTTAATTATTCTCATGGCTGTTCTTTGCTTTATGGGTTAACGTTGTTCATTTTATAAAATTTTTCTTCCATAATTTACCTGAGAGTTGTAGTTCTCTTCGTAGTTTCCAAAAAGCATGACAATAAGGATGAACTTCATAATAACTCATCATTTATTACAGAAAGAACACGAGAGAAATGAAAAAGTGAAAAGTAATTTAAAAATTCTTTAAGTTGTTTATGCTTGACGTTGTCGACATCGTTCATATTCGCTTATATACATACATATATAGTATATCCTACAATACTATCCTTTATATATGTATGAACAATAAAACTATCAACTACAGAGTATAGAAGCAAAAAGTGTAGTAAAAGCAAAGATACATAGGAAAAGAAGTGAAGAAAAGTGCAAATGGAAGTGCAAGTGGAAGTGGAAGAACTTGTATTATCATTATTCTTATTACTTGACTTGGTTGAATTTGATTATTCGCTTCTTTTTCGTTGTTCACAAAGAAACTTCATTTCACTTTTCCAACTTTTCACTGTACTTTTTACATTCAACTTTACTTTTATCCGTAAAATATTATGTTATTTACACGCTCAAAAAAAAAAAGATTTGAAGAAAGAGTGAACAAAAATGCAATTTTAAAATTACTTTTCTAATGAAGTGTTCTCTATTATGTCTAGGGAGGATGATCGATATTGTAGGAAAATAGGACAGGCTGCAGCTAGACCACAATCTACAAATTGTAGCTTAAGCAGTCACTTATAAAACCCAAATAATATTCCGATGTGACAAATTGCGCTTGATAAATAATCATTATCTGATGAGCATATTTTTTTTTTGCTAAGCAGCTAAAAAATGATTCGAGGTATTCAAAAAATAACGCGCAGCAAAAACTGACACTCAACGAAATATCAAAAAATTTAATGCAGCAAAAACTTCGATGCAGCAAAAATGTAAAAAAAGGGGGTGAAGCAAAATGCAAAAAATTCCATGCTACATAAATTAAAAAAATAGCAAAAAATAACGCGCAGCAAAAAATGACACTCAACGAAATATCAAAAAATTTAATGCCGCAAAAACGTCTACGCAGTAAAAATGTAAAAAAAATATCGAGCAGCAAAAAATCAAAAAATTAAGTGCTGCAAAAAATTCTACACTATAAAAAATTTAAAAAAATGTCGCGCGGCAAAGAATTAAAAAATTCTACGCAACAAAAAATTTAAAAAAATGTCGCGCAGCAAAAAATGAAAAAATAACGCGCAGCAAAAAATGCCTGATACTTATTTTCATTGAAAAATTATTCTCAGCGATTAAATCTATTTCTGGATGAAAAAGCACGATACAGGTCGACATACGATCTGAAATTGTCCTGTGGTGTCTATTTTGAGCTGTGCCACGATTACTAACGGCGAGCACTATACGTCAATGATTACCAACTTCTTTTCGCCTGCATTAGATGAGCTGAACAAGACTGCACAAGCGATTTAAGGGCATGGTCATTTCGAGTGGTGGTTATGTGAACTGTCCACTGAGATCGTGGATCAATCTTGCTTCTTAGATGTATGCAAATTAACTTCAGAGCAAATGGTTGTCAAAACCAACATAACCGATGCCATCGATCAACTTCAAACTGATTTATGCGACAGAGTCATGGAAATTTGAACATTTCGGGTGCGCTCCACCCAGAGAATCCGTGGTAGGCATTTGTACAATGTTATATTTCACACATAATGACATAAATTGCTCTTTTAAGTGAATAACAAAAAAATTTCTATGATATCTCACACAAACTCATTTAAATTTAAAGATAGGAAGCGTTGAAAAAAAACTCCATAAAATGCTGCAATTTTCTAGATTTATTATTTTCTAAGGAAATGGTTTCAGTCAATAAGAATACGTAATATCTAAAGAAAATTATAAACTTAGAACCGATAATTAAAATTGTTTAAAATGCTGCGCAGCAAAAAATTACGTGCATCAAAAAAATGACGCGCGACAAAATAATTTTCGCCGCATTTGAAGACCAAACATTAAACAAATTGTTTTCATTGAAAAATTCTTTCATTTACAATAAAAATATTTAATTTTTTGTCGTTTTGGCCCAGACACTAGGAAAAAAATATTTTTTCTTCTGTTTATCGTTTCACATCGCCAGCCAGCCTCTTCTGTTTTATAAAGTTTTTGTTTTACTTCTTTCAATATCACACGTCATTGTGAATTGTAGTTGAAATCTAAATTGTGGCGTATCCAATGCCGTTACGCTGGTTTAGTTTCGGTTTCTGTTTTTGTTTTTATGCAAGTGGATCCCTATTTTTTTTGTTAATTTTTTCTGACTTTCAATTGAAAACCGTCATGCATTTGAACTCTCTACAGAAATAAATAAAAAAAAATAGTTTTCGTAATAAAAAAAAAACTCTTTTAAGTAGAAAGTTAACAAACGAATGCAATAAAATTGACTTTGAAATTGAATTCATTGAGAGTTTATGCAAAACAATTTTTTTTTTGAGGAAAATATCGTACATACTAAGGCAACAAAATAATATTCATGAACAGAGTATTCCATTTCGGAGGCAGTATAAATATTTCTGTCTGAGAAAAAATATATGACGCCAAGGCAAGCATAAATAATTTTGCAGTGCGTCTGTTTTCTATTTCTAATAACTGATGCAAGAAATTAAAAAAAGTGCAAAAATATTCAGGGAAATTGATAGACCATACTAATGCTATGAAGTCCTTAGAGTACGGAAAAAAGAGTTTTTCGGAATCATGTGGTGAAAAATATACGTCCTGTCTTAAAGCTGCGAAAACAATAGTCTAAAACCGTTTTCTAAATGAAAGTAAGATAAAGGAACATTCGGAAAGATTAAAAGCGAATTATGGAATTTTGAACATTACTTCCGTCATTTGTGGCCAGCTAGAGACCAGAGATCAGCAATGAATCGCTTTTTCGCTACTCGAGTGATTCGAATCATTCATCACAATTTACAGTCTTAGTTGTTGTTGCATTTACAAAACAGGAAGAAAGAAAAAGACAAAGACAGCAAGCAAAGCAAACATACAACCTTCTAGTGAGTACGACTATTTTAGTGTTCGTACGCGAATCATACTTATTTTGTGATTCGTGTATGCGATGATTCATGGAGAATCGAAATCAATAACATCATGCGTATTGTTAAGTATGAGTACCATGAGTATTTCAAACTTTGAATATGAGTTGTATGAGTATGACATTAAATTAAGTATGAATGCGTATAAGTATCAGAAATTATGAGTAGGATTCGAATCTACTCATCGTTACTCATTACTCAAATAGTGGTGAAAATAGCTTCTTTCAGCACTTAAGAATGTAAGGATGTGATAGAGAAGAGGTTTTTATATAAAAACTGATTCTCTCTCTTTTAACATGGTTTTCTTTGAGCGATGTACACTTTGACCAACGTTTCTCCAATTTTTTATGCCCTCCTTTCTAAGAAATATCGAAATATTATCTCCTTTGCAGGATGATTACACTGCAGATATTAAATCGCTGCTAAGTGCGAAGAATAAGGCAAAATTGCAGAAAGCAATTCGTAGTATAAATTCGTTTCTATCCGTTTTCTTCCCAAATCAAGCGGTTTTCTACTCTATCAGGAGCTACATTTTATAAAAGGTCAACTAACAAATGCCTGTTGATAGGACCAGTGGCGAGCACTTCGAAATGACACGACCTTGTTAACTCCCTCACTCTCTCTCTCTCTCTCGTAAATCTTTTGGATATAAAGGCTTTAGGGATTTTGTGAAGAAAACTTGCCATGTCACAATAATCCAGTAGATAGTCTAGTAGGATATCAACTTTTAGGCAGCTTAATAAAAGAATGAAAACACCGTAGTCTAGCAGATAGTGTAGCTTATTAGACGAGAGTCCATTGGTGCAAACCCCAGCCTAAATACCCCGAACAAAACAAAATATGAAAAAATATTTCTTTAACAATTTTCTCTCAGCAGATTTCGGGCAAAAAAAAATTGTCAACAATCTGTTGTTTGGAGTCGACTTTAAACTATTGATTCCAACAATCATGGACAAAATTAACACACATAATATGGGTGGTTTGAGCAATTAGATGGTAATCCTTACTGAAAACTACAAGTTTTAATGAATTTGAAAATTTTTTAGAAAATTCCCTCTGCTCACCATCTGACAAAGTCACACAGTGTGACATATACACCAGAACATAAACTATGGCACACTCTGGACTGTGGCGTTGTTGCATTTATGGTCCTTACTGTCATCAGTTCAAATCCAAGTGAGCAGGAAAACAGTCTAGAAAATATTCAGTTTGATGGAATTCATTTACACTTTCTATGATAAATATTTTCGAGGATCACTTCCCAACGCTTTGATTGTAATACAATTTCTGGAAATTACGAAGCGGTTTTAATATCAAAATTTTCATTAGTCCATCTCCTTGCAGTTATTGTAAAAGCAAGACAGGCATTGAATCTTTTTTCCTTTAATATTTTTGTTATTGTTTATTTGGTTTTAATTTGATGCCGTTACGTTCTTAGACAGTAGTTTACCTTGAGTTTTATTGGCTTACCGGATGTGTTTTTTTCTATCAAATATTTTACTAGACTTTGTAAATATTATGGTTCGGTTATATTTATTTATAATCTTATTTATCATACTTAATAAAATAAAAACAACAACAAATATTCAATTGACTAATAATAGAGATCAAAACAGATGTTAAAAATTTGAGTAAAAAATTTAATATTAAAATTTTTTATTTTGATCAGCTTAACAGGTTATTTGAATAGAATATAGTTGCCTAAGGCTAACCCTAAAAAATAGGAGTAAAGAACGGCATGTTTACATATGCCGTGGTTCAAAAATATAACACTTTTCAGTTATTTTTGAAACGAGATTTACTTATTTACTTACTTGATTATTCAATTCAACTTTTTAGTCAGGATTAAAACCTAGCTTCTCGCACTACTTATGCTGCGTGTGTTAATTTCATCTCTGACTGCCGGGACCTATAGTTTAAAAGCGACTGTAAAAGACACATTTTTTCAGAAGCTCTTCATGAGAGTTTTTTGTCAGAAGACTGCCGAAGCTATATTTTTGTTCTATTCGAGATATTTGAGCTTAGATTTGAACCACGGCTTCGTTTCTAATAAACAAACGCACTGTCTTTTAGGCTAAAATCAGCTTTTTTAAATCAGTGTAGAACGTCTATTATTCCATCAGTGCAGAACGTCTGATCCGATTGTGTTTTATATGTCGCTATAGAATTTCAATTTTTAGCATTTTCTTAATAGATCTTTGCAAGATCTTTGAGAATCTGACGGCTTAAAAGCTTGTCTATGTGATGAATGCATCAGATGCCACGTTCTTTCATTTTCTACCAAGTCTTTCAAACTATGCATGGTCCAGGGTTGATATTATCAAACACAACGTCTTTTCTGCTGAACAATTCTGACCTTTTGAATTAAATTTCTTCTTACAAACCATAATTCTCTATTTGTGGAGAGTACAGATCAGAATCAATTTTTAGACCAGCTCGTATTAAACAATCCCTTCCAGTCCCATCCAATACACAGTATTTCCATTCTTAACATCGATATTAGTGACGCTTTAGATAGATAGTAGATAGATTTTGGCTTAGTAGATGTGAATCTATAGTTCAATACCCATTGAAGACATCTCCAACAAAAGGAAATATGAAAGAATATTTCTTCGGCGACTTCCTCTCAGCAGATGTGTGGCAAAAACGCTGAGAGTAAATAAAACTGCTACGATAAGTTTCCCAAAAATCTAACGTTCGGAGTCGACTGTAAATTGTAGGTCCCAGACTCTTGTATAAAATTAAAGCACACAACATAAGTGGTGTTTGAAGCTAGGTAGTAATCCTGACCAATTATGTATATATACATATATGGAACCAGCGATTTAGGTTACTTTGACCTTTTTTTCGTATGACCGATATTTGAAAAATTTCAATTTAATTCTGACAATTTCAATATATCGAGCCATATTCGCCAAAAAGATGTAACCCTCACCATAATCGATTTTCGTTTTTTATCGAAATCGATAGTTATCGATAATTTGTATCATTTGCAAAAATTTCATGGCTATAGATTTTACCGTTATGATTTTATAACAAAAACAATTTTAATGTAACCCCATATGGTGAGTTTGTTTACATTTTTTATGAGCAAGTGTGTGGGTTACTTTAAAATTCTTTTTTAAAATAATCGAAATAAAGTGGAACAGTAAGCACAAAATACACAATTATTTGAGAAATTTATTAAAAATTGTTATTTTGGAAGATTTTAATCAATATGTATTGAAACTTATATACAAGTTACGTACTTGTTGCTTGGACACACCATGATGCCTGTTGACTCGATACATATACATAGTACAATTGAATCCTTTATTCGGAGTAGAACCATTTGAGCACCAAGTGAGTGGTGCACTATAATCTCAAAAGCAAGAACTAACCCAAAAAATATAATTGTGTTGAGTTAACTAACAGCGATTTTAAAGACTGGAAGAAATTTTCACAAGCGATGTTTCCCAATTCAATGAAATTTCAATTAACAAAATTGCGTTCTGCAATATTCAGAAAAAATACTGCAAATATAACTCTTAAATATGGGTACTTTAATGAATCTGAAACCATAAGTTATGATCCAGACGAAACTGAAATCATTTTTAATAAAAAAAAAATATACCCGTAAAGTTTCAACACGAATATTTAATTTTAAAATGGGATAAACCGATCAAAGATTCGCTGCCTGAGACCGATCAGGAAGATAATATTAAGAATTAGTAGATACTTTATTCCTGATATATGTACATATAAATGTTTGTATCGAACGCTATTTACCAAGTCTTAATATGAAGTACGATATTTTATTTTTGTTTTATGTTATATATATACATATACATATATATATTTATTTAAAGAGTTAAATTTAATTTAATTTTAACGGAAAAGTTAAGCAAATTCAATAAAAAAAAGAACAGAAAGCCACTTCCTTAAAATAAATTTTTGTGTTAACCCACATATTTTTTACTGGTAGGTTGCCAGCAGAATAGCGAAAAAATGTAACCCAAAAAAATAACCCTTACATTGCAAATATCTAATCAAAATTATTAAAATTAAATATATCGCACAAAACAAAACTTACAATCTAAATAGCTTTATTAAAACTGAATTTATTAAAAAAAAACCTTCTCCTGTAAAATTCTAATTTTGAGGGTTACATCTTTTTGGCGAATATGGCTCGATATATTCTGATATTTGCTTAAATATTTGCTTTGTTTTATACGAAAATATAAAGAAATAAATAGTAAAACCCAAAACAAACAGTAAAAACTTCTCAGATAACAATTTTTTTTTGTTTTTGTTTTTACCTCCGACAACATTTTTTAGCATCTGGTGGGATCTAGTATTACTCACTAACGAAAACGAGATATGTACACATTTTATTTGTTATACTATCACATACATTACAAAATATGTTATGTTATCTATAAGAAGATTATAAAATAAGATTATAAATTAGAGAATATGATGATACAAACAGTACGCCGTGCAAAATGAGCATTGCCTATAAAAGCGTTCACAATTCCCAAAAAAGTGATAGAATACTTGAACTTTTCAAAGTCAAGAACACATTCGGATTATTACAACAAAAAATAAAAATGTTTTCTTTGAAATTCATTATTTACTTGGCAGTTCTGCTTATTAGCTTTGAAATGATTACAGCAAGAAGCGTAAGTAACTCAACACCAGCGTGTTCAGAAATATGTACTGTTGAGTACCGACCACACTGTGTGACATTACAAAATGATACACAACGGGAGTTTCCTAACCGATGTACATACGAGTACCAGGCTTGCAAAGGATATATTGGTAAGTTCTATATGTGGTTTAAATTATTGTTTACTTATTGGTAACTTTTCTTTGTTTGAGCAGATATAAAGAGTGCAAGAGAAGGTAATTGTAACTGAGATGGAGTCCCTGGAATAACTTTAAAGTTTTTAAGCTTCATATTCTTAAAATAATCATTTTATTAAACTATATAAATGCATATTAAATTTTAAAAATAAAATGTTAATAAAGCATTCAGTTAAGAGCGTTTCTAGTTATTAACAGCATTCAGAAATACAACGACAAACACATGTTTGTCTCCGCCCAAAGGCATTTTTTTAAATGCTAATATTTTAGTAAAAAGTCCTCCAACTCGATAACTGACACCAGTAAGATTTTGAATATTACTTACTTACTTACTAAATCGGTCATTATAACCTTTTAGTGAGGACTACAACCTAGCTCATCTCGCAATTTATGTTGGGTGAATTCAATTAAACCGTAAGTAGAGGATCTACTGTTTAATGTCGAATCCGAACGGCAGATTTTTGAGAAACTTTTCATGGCAATTTTATTCTAATCTCAGATTTTTTTGCCAGTACAGCGTTGAGAGGAAGCCGCCGCTGAAACAAAATTTTTATACTTGATTTTTGTTCTAGATGTCTGAGCCATGAGTTGAACACACTACCTATTAAACTAAGGCGAGCTCATTTCGAACAATAACAGTCATAAAATTAAATTTTGATCTTCAAGCGACTACTGCACAATGGACCCTATACTGTTCGAGTGATCAGTACCACGACAGAATGATCTAAAGCGAGTTTATTCTTTTCGAAGGTCTGTTGTAATCAATTCAATCGTAATAGTTTCATGTGGTTTATAGAGATCAATGCATTATTTGACACAGGTTCTGCATATCAGATAAAATTCTTCTAAATTTTAAGGCTTTAATAGCTTATAAAATCTAGATATTAAGTTTCTGCCAAATGGGAATGAGGTCAGAAACTTAATCTTTTGCACCAGTTTCACGCCAGTGTACTAACGCAGTGTATTGATTTGTTGTTCGGCCTATACTGCCGTGATGCTGGGAGACTTATTCCAAGCTGCTATTTAAGGTTTTCGTCTTTAAATTTAATTAAAGGAAATATTTTTAAAATCATTGAAACTTCGAGTTTCCTAAGTTATCTTATTGAGAATATAATATTAGTTCTCATCCCTTCTATTAGGACCATAATAAATTTATTTTAAAATGGTTTAGTTGTCTTGCTTTTTGTTAGACTTGGCTGCACATTCCATTCAATAATTTGTAATGTCTTCAATAAGCTTCTGCAGGGCGTGTATAATTCAACGCCTTTTTATTTTATGTATTTCGAAATTTATGGAACCGTACAAACCATAGTCTTTCATTACATTTTTTTTATTGGCCAAGTTGTTATCTGTGTTCTTTACGGTACTGATTTATAAACTCCAGGTGAAAGTTAATGGTGTTTCAAATCTCCTTCCATGACTCATTAGCATGGTAAAAATTGTATTTATGGAAGATTCTCTTTGAACCTTTAGTAGAGCGCCATATTGGATTAAGGATTCCAAGGGAATTATACAATTTTGTAATATCATCTGTAGAATCTCTCGCTGTAGTTAAAAGATAACAGAAGATAACGAAAAGCGGACACGTTCTAAAGGGTTTTTTTTTATAGAGGTATAGAACTTTAAGTTGCAATAAAACAACGATGGATTATTCGATTGACATGAATTTTATTTATCCGAAAGATAATCTTGTGGCATTACATTTTAAATATGATTTCTGGCATATGACCGCCACGGCTGGCGCGGATGTAGTCCAATCTGCACGTCCAATTTTCGATGACTTTTTCCAACATTTGTGGCCGTATATCGGCAATAATACGGCGAATGTTGTCTTCCAAATGGTCAAGCGTTTGTGGCTTTACCGCATAGACCAATGACTTTACATAGCCCCACAGAAAGTAGTCTAGCGGTGTTAAATCACAAGATCTTGGAACCCAATTCACAGGTCCAAAACGTGAAATTAGGCGGTCACCATACGTGTCTTTCAATAAATCTATTGTGGCACGAGCTGTGTGACATGATGCGCCGTCTTGTTGAAATCACATCTCCATCATGGTTATTCAATTCAGGAATGAAAAACTTAGTAATCATGGCTCTATACCGATCACCATTGACTGTAACGTTCTGGCCACCATCGTTTTTGAAAAAGTACGGACCAATGATTCCACCAGCCCATAAAGCGCACCAAACAGTCAATTTTGCTGGATGTAACGGTGTTTTCACATGCACTTGAGAATTACCTTCACTCCAAATGCGGCAGTTTTGTTTGTTGACGTAGCCATTCAACCAGAAGTGCGCTTCATTGCTAAACAAAATTCGCTTATGAAAATCGGGAACAACGGTAATCTCGTTTTGGGCCCATTTGACGAATCTACGCCTTACTTGATGATCGTTTGGCTTCAAATCTTGCACGAGTTGGATTTTGTAAGCACGCAAACCAAGATCCTTCCGCAAAATCTTCCATAAAGTGGATGGACACAGATCCAATTCCTGTGCTCGATGGCGGATGGACTCATTCGGGTCTTCCTCAATGCTACGTTCTACAGCAGCAATAGCTTCTTCTGTACGCACCGTACAGCGTCTCTGGGGATGCGAGTTATCAATAAGAGTAAACGTGGTGCGAAAACGTTCCATGGTTAATCGAATTAACTGCTCTGATGGACGATTTTGTCGACGATAAAATGGACGTAGTGCGCGATACGTTTTCCGCACAGAACCATTATTTTCGAAATAAAATTGCACTATTTGCAAGCGTTGTTCAGGCGTGAGTCTATTCATGATAAATTGCCAAACCAAACTGAGAATAAATCACTTGACAGCTGTTAAAGCGGTCGCCATCTTGAAAAGTAATGCAAACTTAAAGTTATATACCTCTATAAAAAACACCCTTTACTTACTTACTTACATCCTTCTAAGAGCCTCTGCTTCTTGTGTGTCTTTGCCATTTGGTCACACCAATCGATGACAGGGTTTCGCCATTTTGATCCTTTCAACGCAAACAAGGTCGGTCTCTATGCCGACTTACGGTAATCTCCGCATCAAATACTTGTTTCGCCACAGCAACCTCTTCCCTATTGGATGTTAATGCGCTGCACAATATCCATGTTGTTGTGGAGCTCATAGAACTTATTTTTGGATCGCCGCCAACTCGTAGATCTTTTCTCTCGAATACTCTCAAATCTGCTACATCGGTTCTTAATAACGTCCATGATTCTACGCCATAAAGAAGCACGGGGAAGATAAGCATCTAGCAGAGGAGAGATTAGTTTCATTGTGCGATGTTTGTTTTTATTTCTAAGTTTTGCTTGTGCAATAAATTTGGTCTCCATTTCTACATATGTTGACGACAAAATTGAGATTGTACATTCTTCTGTAGAATACTGCGGTAAGGTTGCCCCATATTATGTTGAAAGTGATTTTGTCTTGCTAAATTAACTATTACTCTCCATACGTGTACGCTGAACGAAGTTGTAAAGACATTTGAAGACATTTACTGGGACTTTAAGTGATGAGATTGATTAAACATTCACTATCGAATGGATTTCCAAGCAGCAAAAGCGGCTAATATACGATACAAAAACATTGTTAAGAAATTGTGACAGTCTACAAAATATTTATTTTTATTTTTTTATTTAAAAATAAATAAGAAATACACAAAAATCATAAAATAAATGTTAAAAAAAACAAAATTTTTTAAATTGTTAAATTCAGCCAAAGACAATTTAGCATCTGGTTTTATCTGTTAGTCACCCAGTTGTGATACATACTATATTGTTTTGCCATACATCAGCTAAATATTTGATCTTTAAGAATATTATTATAAGAATTATAATTTTTATTAACAAAATAATAACAAATATTTGGGTCTTAAATAGCATATAATAAAATGTTTAAGAAAATATTAACGCAGTAGTAGTAAATCAAATAATATTCACACTACATATACAAATTTGACATAAACTATGTCTAGCAAATTTCGAAACAAAATGTATACTTAACAGAAAGTATTTTTCTTAGAAAAACAATTTTAATTTTTTTTTTGGCGGGCATTCACAGTATATATGCCTATAATATATGCCTATAAATACGTTATTAATTTATTAAAAATTTCAAACTCAATTCCACCTTCAATTATCAAATACTTATTCAAAGAATTAAATTTTTAAAAATGATTTCCTTCAAATTCAATATCCTCTTAGTAGTTTTACTTATTGGATTAGGAACGCTCACAGCTACTAGCACCGTAAGTGAGTCAAAGCCCGCATGCTCGCAAGCGTGTACTGATGAGTATATTCCACATTGTGTAACTTTACAAAATTATTCGCAAAGGACATATCCTAGCAAATGTACATACGAGATAGAATCCTGTGAAGGATATATTGGTAAGTAATCAGAAATATTTTACAATTTTTTCTTAGTGAATCCTATTTTTGTTTTTGTAGAAGTAAAACATGTAAGAATCGGTAAATGTAACTGATGAAGGATGCTACGAACTTAGTCCGTATTGCACAAAAAATATGTGGACGTTGTCAAAGGATTATTCTGAATTATTAAATCAATTCGTATATTATATCTTAAAAAACAAATAAAACTTTAATTTTGTAATAGTTTTGTCGTATTTATCGGCAGCATATGGCTTCTACAAGCCGTAATCTAGTAGGTAGTGTGTTGGCTTATTAGACGTGAGGCCATGGCTCTAGCCATGGAAAAGGAAATATGAAAAACTATTTCTTCGGCGACTTCCTCTCAGCGCATTTCAGGCAAAAACTCTGAGAATAAATAAAATTGCCATAAAAAAGTTTTTCAAAAAAATCTGTCATTCGGAGTACAGAGACTTTAAACTGTATCTCCCTACAATCATGTATAAAATTCACACACACAACATACACTACTTATGAGAAGCTAGGTTGCTATACTAACTGAAGAGTTATGCTGATCAATTATGATTGTATGAATATATATGGCATTCACAAATCATGTTTATTCTACATGTAGGTGGCCTGAACACCATACTCTCGGTTAAACGCCAAAGGCGGTGCTAAATTCAGAAAATTTAAAAACTGTACTTAAAAAAAATAACTATAAAGGTATGATATTTAAGAATTAGTTCGTCACGACCTTACATGCAAAGGCAATGGAAATAGAAAATAGGGTTAGCCTTTGTTGGGTTCCAGGTCATGTGGAAATTCTCGACAATGAGCAGGCAGTTGAGCTTGAAGAAGGGTAGGTTCCGCACTGATAATAGCACAAAAACATTTCTATGAAGTGCCCATAGATGTTCGGAAGCTAATACTCAATGTTTGTGCTGGCTTACAAGAAAAGAGACTGTAGTTCAAACCCTGTATAATGAAATATGAAAAAGTATTTCTTCGGCGACTTCCTCTCAGCAGATTTCTGGCAAAAACTCTGAGAGAAAATAAATTTGAAATGAAAAACCGGTTTAAAAAATCTATCATTCGGACTCAACATTAAACTGCGGGTCCCGCTGGTCATGTATAAAATTAACACACAACATTAGTAGTCTGAGAAGCTAGGTCGAAATCCTAACTGAAGGATTGTAATGACCAATTATGTATGTATAAATGCAAATGGTTCCAGAAATCATGTTTATTTCATACGTAGATCGGTTAAACACCAATCAAAGACGGTGTTAGATTCAGAAAGTTTAAGAAACCGCTCTCAAAGGAAGAACTAAAATGAAATGATACAGAAGGGCCTTTGTCGGGTTCGGGTTATGTAGAAATGTTCGACAATGAGCAGATTTCTGGCACAAGGTCTGAGATTGAAAAATTTCCATTAAAAGTTTCTCAAAAATCGTGTTTTTCGGATTAATTTCCAAATTGTAGGTCCCTACACTCATGTATAAAATTAACACACACAAACACAATATGAGTGCTGTGAGAATCAAGGTCGCAATCCTGACTAATGGGTTGTAATGACCAATTAATTAACAAACCTTACATGAAAAGACAGTTGAAATCGATTTAGCCTCTGTTGAGTTCCTATTCATGCGGGAATTTTCGACAATGAGCATAAGGGAGGGTAGCTTCCACGTTGAAAATGGCACGAAAACATTTCTATTGAGTGTGCATAAATGTTTGGAGGCTTATAACAGGTCTTTTAACAGGGCACTGTAGACTGAAAGTACGTTTATTCTGAAAAATCATTCCGAACACAACATGAATGAATTATCAGAACATATATTGGAACCTGTGAGGCCGTAATGTCTTCCAGTAATAAACATATCGCTTGTAGGAAAAGGAACTTATCTTTGTTGCTACAGAGCAACATACTGAAATTTGTCAAGGCAATAGGTTTGAATGAGACATTATGAGAGTATTCTTTATAGATTAAGGGGAAGAGCAATAGATGGTATGCTAACAGCATCATGGCACTTCCACACCAGAGATCAGCAATGAGTATTTAAAAAGTTTTTTTTTCGTATTTGAAAATCGAATCAAATGGTTCACTCAAGACAGATGCGGACCAAATTTAAATTATGGGAAGGGGAAAGTCGCCGTAGTCTAGTAGGTAGACGCGAAGCCACGGTTCAAACCAGATATCAGCAATGAGTATTCAAAAAGAGGAGTAGATTCGAATAATACTCATAATTTCTAATACTTTTCATACTTATTTTAATATCATACTCATACTACTCATATTCAAAGTTTGAAATACTCATGGTACTCATACTTAACAATACGTATGATGTTGTTGATTTCGACTCTCCTTTACTCAACATTTACAAGAATCACAAAATAAGTATGATTGATTCGCATACGAACACTACAATACTCATTAGAAGGTTGTGTGTTTGCTTTGCTTGCCGACTTTGTCTTTTTCTTTCTTCTTTTTTTTGTAAATGCAACAACAACTAAGATTGTAAATTTTGATGAATGATTGGAATCACTCGAATGATTTATGAGTATTATAAGTATTTTTCTAAATTTATGAATCTAAATGAGTAGGCTGTGTATGAATCAAACGTAATTCGAATGTTATGAGTTTGATGTCAACGTTGTCATCATACTCATTGCAATCTGTACTTATAAATCAATGTTGTAGTGAGTACGAATTAATCAGAGTATGTAGTTGAATTTCAATACTGTTGACTCACTCATAGTCAAAATTTCATGAGCACTTATGAGTAGCGAAAAAACGATTAATTGCTGATCTCTGTTCCACACGACGACAATATTAATAATACGAGGGAAGGCGCAGAAATAACAGCACTAATGTGTTGAAAAATGTAGATATCTTGTGGAACTCATATATTCTCATGAAGGGTAGGGGAAAAATACTGATTAAACAATCTTTTTTAAGAATTTTCTCAAGGTTTTTTATCAAGAACATATAAAAAAATTTGCAGCTGCTAAAAAATGTTTTGCTTCTATGGATTATATTTAAGTCGCATTAAATTCTAAAATTTTATAAAATTCTGTAATCTTACAGATAACTTTAACCACCCAAAGAACAGAATTTATAATCCTCAGATAACAAATTTTTTTCAGTTCTTTAGCTTTTTAACCCAAAAAAAAATATTCAACGACATACTATTTGTCTTTTGTTAGTGGCTACGCATATGAAAACACTTTTTTATCTTTCTTTTGAATTTAATTATTGTAATTAAGATTATTATTATGAAGATCAAGATTATTATATGTGTTGTAAATTAAATAACATTACGGTTTACATTTAATTCTTACAAGCCATATGATCTCGTTGTATAAGAAAAGCGTCAAATACAGCTGGTAAGCCAACGCAATTTAGGGGCGTAATTTTTAAATTAAACACTCTTAAGCAAATATTAGCAAAATAAAAATAATTAGAAAACGTAATTGCCGAATAATAATAACAAGAAACATAGAAAAAACAGTTCAACAATTTTTTCGCTTTCGATTTCAATTGCGAGCTAGACATTCAACATATTTTTCCTCCTATAAAAGCTTTGCTAATTTCCAAAAATTATAACACAATTCAAACTTCTAGCATCAAGAATACATCTTAAAAACTGAAAAAAATAAAAATGATTTCTTTTAAAATGATTACCTACTTGGCATGTTTACTTATTATAAGCAACGAAATGATCTCAGCAAGTGTTGTAAGAGACTCAACACCATTGTGCCGGGAATATTGTACCAAAGAATTAATTCCACATTGTGTGACATTGGAAGATACTACGCAAATGGAATTTCCTAACAAATGTACATATGAATTGGCAGCATGTAAAGGATATATTGGTAAGAAGAAATAAATCTTGTTTTATTTCTTTAAAAATTTTATTATTTTTCTTGTATCTTTGTACAGCAATAAAGGATATTAAGGAAGGCAGATGCAACCCTCCTCAAGAGTAAATAAACTGACTTAAGGGAAAAGTCCTTTCAGGATCACCAAGATGAAATTGTTGTTTAAAGCAATATTTTGTATTATCATAAAAATTATTTGTTAAATAAAATTAAATTAAATTGTAATAACAGATGCCTTAACTCGCAATATTACTATGCAACAACAGAATATACTGTGTTTAAGGAGATGAGATTAGAAAAATGTTGCAGAGAAATAAAATCTATTATAGGGGATATCTAATAGTGTTTTCACACCGAGTGGTTTTAACGCAAAAGTTGGTTTTAACGTTAAAACCAAAAATAAAACCTGATTTTAGCATACAAAATTATTGTGTTAAAACCAAAATAAAACCTTTTTTGAATTGGTTTTAAGTTGGTTTTATGAAATACAACCTTGTTTTGATGTACTAAATGTACTAAATCAGAGCTACCAGCTCTGAAAACCTGAAAACAGCTGATAAAAACAAAAACAAATGCAAATAAATAAATAAATGTAAATAATCATTTATTTTGTATTAAAAAAGGAAAAATTTGGAATATTTTTAATTTCTTCAATGAAAATTGTAAAAATTTGTAAATATTTAATTATTAATCGAAATGTGTGTTGTTTCTGGTCACAATGAATATAGTTTCTTGTGCGAAAGGTAAGTCAGAAGCTAAATATATCAAGATGAAATAAGGCATATTGCTCATAAAATTTTTTTCTCGCAGTCATAAATGTCATGAATTTAAAACCAATTTTAATAAAACTTGCAGTGTGAACGCAAAATCAGCTGTTTATGGTTTTAATGCTAAAATCAGGTTTTAAATTTTGGTGTGAAAACACTATAAGAAACTAGATCGCAATCGTATGTACGTATGCATGTATGTATTTACGTATAGGGTATATTTAAACTATCCAAAATGTAGCTGAACTTATGCTCCTATCTGAGAACAACTGAGAAGTTATCAATGAGTTTATGATTGCAGTCAAAAAAGTCCTGTGAACAAAAGAACACACGCCACAATGTCATACAATAGCAATACAACTTTAGTAAGAAAGGCCGAAACACCAAAGAAGCTATTGTTGTAATGTTTTCCGGAGTGTGGAGTTCACGGCAGAGCTCGTTTTGCTTACTAACTTACTTAAATCGCCCTTAACAACCTGTTTATTGGATTTCGGCCTGCCTTAACACAGCCTTCCAAATGCAGCTGCTTCTTGCGCGCCTTCGTCAGTTGGCCACACCAATCGCTGACAGGCCTTCTTCAATTTAATCCTATTTACTCAGACAAAGCCGACTTCCGCTAAACACCGGATCACCCGTTTCACCACAACGTCCATTTCCATCCGCCGAGCTAGCGCAACCGCTAAACATTAATGCGCTGTACAACCTCCACGTCGTTGAGGATCTCATACAGCTTATTGTTGGATCGGATGCGGATGTGGATCTTTCCAACGCAGACAAAGTCGTCCTCTACGCTGACTTCCGCTAGACTTGCATGAAATACTCATCTCGCCGAAGAATTCTTTTCAATTGATGAGCTTATACATTTCATTACTGGATCGGATGCGGAAATCATCGTCAACTCGTACTGGACCGAAGATCTTATGTACGAATTTTCTCCCAAGTGCTCTCAAGACTGCTGTATCGATGCTTAATAATGTCCATGCTTCTGAGCCAAAGAAGAAGCACCGGGAAGATGAGAGAGTTGTAGAGCATAAGCTTCGTCATACGAGAGAGGTCTCTGCTAATCAATTGCCTATTGAGATCATAATATCAACTGTCTGCATGAGTGATCCTATGCTTGTTCTCCAGACCGATACCATTTTTCCTGGTTACAGCTGAGTCAAGATAAATAAATTCACTTACTTACAAACATACATAATTGGTCATTAAAAATCTTACATTGTGCGTGTTAATTTTATACATTAAGGTCGAGACCTACAGTTTAAAATCGACACCGAAGGACAGATATTTGAGACATATTTCATGGCAATTTTATTTACTTGCTGAATTTTTGCCGAAAGAAATATTTTTCATTTTTTGTTCTTCTTCGAGAGGTCTGAGCTGGAGTTTGAACCACGGTCTCACGTCTAATAAGCCAATACAAATAACTACTAGACTCCGGCGACTTCAACACTGCCTATAAAGTTGCTGAAGAAAAATTTCTTTCACTTTTCGTTTTGATCGAGAAGTCTGGCGTGGTCTGACGTCTAAATAAGGTAACACACTACCTACTAGAGACGGCTTCAATTAAATTCACTTACAACATCGAAAGAGTAGATATCGACAGTGATCTTTGATTCATTATCGCCTTTATTTACTGTCAGACTTATTTTAACTGATTCCCGTTTAAGAGCACTGTAATATATCACTATGATGTCAATGCCGGCAGCGCAAACAACTGGACATTGGAAGTTGAAATTCGAAGTATACAAGGACATGAATAAAAATTTTCTACTATTTCAACTCCTTTTTAAAACACGATAAGCATCTAATGGTATATTTTGAAAATATTCTTTATCTGTTGTGTTTTAAATGATATGGCAAGCGATTGATCTTGCATGCTATGCTACAACTCTACAGATCTTGCTTCCTTAAGCTATAAACACATAGGCGACAGACGACCGACGACGAAAAGCTTCCAAGTTTAGAATACACGCATTTATATAAAGACGATTATATTAACGGCAGAGCAGAATAAGCCAAGACAACAACCTAACCTATTTTTGCCTACTTCCTAGCTAACTGCCTATCGAGTAGCAAAGACCGTTTCCTTTAACTATGAGACTTTATTAAAGATTAAAAATAGAAAAAAAAATTATTTTTTTAACATGCATTATACGCTGTTACGCTAGAATTAATATTCATGCCTTGACACTTATATTTAATTTTCCCGATCAAAATTTTACATAGGCTATGCAGACATACATATTGAAGATATGTATACAAATGTATAAAGATTGGCAATTTATATAAAAATTTTCCGTATAAATAATTTCAATATAAAAAAAAATTCTTTCAATATCAACATTGCATACCGTAATTTGCCTCCTGAGTTTTCTAGCCGTAAGTTTAATGAATTAACATTGATTTTTATTAATACAAATGAAATGCTGTTATTTTACAGAGAAAGTTTTTCCATTTTAAGCAGACTTTTTTTTACATAAACATTTCTATTTATGTATGTTTGTATATACAAGTTAACAACTACCATTCTTGTATTTTTTTTCTCCTACTTTCCACTCGAAAAAAATAAAAATTTTTTTGGTTGTTCTATTAATAAAAATTTTCACCGTGTGCCAATATTTGTTGAGTCAAAAACACACATGACTTTGTTCAAGTATCGATATGAGCTTTCAACACATATTCCCAGATTCATACAGTTTCCGCTTGTGCACGAAAGGTACTCGACAAAAATAGCAGGTGAAACAATAACGAAACTTTTAAATGAAAATTTTAAAACAAATGAAATGAAAATAAAAAAGAAAAACTTTTTTTCTACTCTCTTCTCCTTTTTTTATCCTCTTATTTGGTAAACGAAAGCAACAAATAATCAAAAAAAAAAAAAAGGAAAAACAAGCAAGGGAAGAGGATAGAGAAGAGCAGAGGACAGAACAGAACAAAATAGAACTGAACATGACTCTCTAGAGCACGATGTGTATGTACTTTTCAAATATTTTCACTGTCAATCACATCCACAAAACCATGCCATAAATGTAAATTCACTGTTGCATCGTTGGCATGCGAATAACACCGGGTTGCACGCAGGGCTGTTAGTGGTAGTGTAACCCAGCTGGCAATGTGATGTGAAGATAGTGTGACAAAACTAGTTAACCATTCGGGAACTTAGAGGCAAAAACATTAAAAGACAATGACTGATAAGTGAAACGAAACTAACTAACAAACTAAAAAATTTTGGTAGAAGGTAAATACAATTACTTTAGAAGGCAAATACAAGTACTTTAGTCGGGATTACAACCTAGTTTCTCACCATACTTATGTTGTGTGTATTAATTTTATCCATGAGTACGGGAACCTACAATTTAAAGTCGATTTCCAACGACAGATTTTTGAGAAACTTTCCACGGCAATTTTATTTACTCTCAGAGTTTTTGCCCGAAATCTGCTGAGAGGAAGTCAGCGTAGAAATATTTTTTCATATTTCGTTGTGTTGGAGTTGTCTGACCTGGTGTTTGAACCGTGGCCTCACGTCTAATAAGCCAACACACTACCAACTAGGCTACGGCACTAATTAGCGAACTTATTAAAAGACTGAACGTATTTCTGAAGTCGCCATAGTTTAGTAGGTAGTTCGTTGGCTTATTAGACGTAAAGCCAGGGTTCAAGCCCCATGCCAGACATCAAAAAATATTTCTTCGGCGACTTTCTCTCAGCAGATTTCTGGCAAAAACTCTGAGAGGAAAAAAAATTGCCATGAAAAGTTTCTCAAAAATCTGTCTTTCGGAGTCGACTTTAAACTGTATGTCATGTATAAAATTAACATACACACAACATAAGTGGTGTAAGAAACTAGGTCGTAATCCTGACTGAAGGGTTGTAGTGGGCAATTATGTATGTATATGGACGTATTTCGTATTCGCAGCAATATCCACCGTGGGACTTTCTATCTGTAAAGGGGAAGGCATACAGAAATGCTTGACATTATAGTTACCTCAGAAGTACTGGCTACTTTCGTATCGCACGTTTATAACAAATCTAAGAAAAAGCCTTCTGTAAGTATGTTTGGACAATTCACACAAGCCCTTGTATCGTTGTATTGAGTGTATTGTTGAACGAATATACAACAGTGTGTGATTGTTGTTGATAATTTTCATATAAAAATCCGATACACTTATACACATTTTTCATATGTCTTAGAACGTTGTATTGGTTTCGTGCTATCAGTTTATCTAAATGCCAGTAATCAAGAAGAAGAACAAAAATATAAAATATCTTCTATATAACCTAGGTCAACAATTAACATTTCAAAATTATATTTATTTATTTTATTTATTTATTATTCCCGTAATATTTTTCATTTTGTTGCTTGAAAATCAAATTATGAATATTGCTATTCTTCTTCTTATCGCTTATTGAAGTTTGGAATGAGAAATACACAATACAGCATAACACTGACCGTTCACAAACAAGATGTGTATCCAATACAACATACGCGATACAAAGTAATGTGAATTGGCCAATAATAATGAGACTAATATCCTCTGAGTGAATGTAATATTAATGTTGGACCCACTTACCTGGCGTAATTCAATTTTACGTAACCTGTACCATAAAAAAAATTAAAAAGTTCGATACTTTAATCAAATATTTCACGGAAATATCCCGCGTTAATTCAAAATATTATCAAGACGCTGTTTGACAAGCAGATGACAAAATTTCTATTCATTTGATAGGACGTATGAAGCTATTTGCCTGTTGGTATATATGTAGATACATGCATAGTGCCTCAATAAAGTTGCATAAATAAGTATGGTAGCGAGAGTATGGTAGCAATGAAATTATTGCAAATATTTGCATAATAATTATGAATAAATTTATGAATTTATGACAGAGAGTGCGAGTTCAAATTGCATGTGAAACATTTGCAGTTATTTAATGCAACACAAGGTGGCAATGAAATGGAATGTCTGCAACATTTGCAATTAAATTTGTGGACAATTATTTATTAGGGTCATACATACAAACAAACTTAGAAAATATTTAACAAATCTAAAGGAACTTGGAAAATAAAACTTTTAATAAAAAATAAATCCTTTTTAAACTTTATTTTATGAATATTTATTTTCTAAAAATATGTACCACCCTATTGTAAAATGTTAGTAAATTTCATTAAATTGTAATTGTAAACTTAAACTCTTTATGAACATGCGTGCATAATTTAACCCATTAAAGCTTAAATTTAAGTCGATTACCTTGTAATGCAAAATGTGCGTTTAATACAGCTACATAAGTAATGAAGAGTAGTTGGATATAAAGGGATTAAAATCTGGCCAACATACCATGGAATATTTTTTACATTTAAATACTATTTTATTATTTAAAAAGCAATAAAAAAATTTAAATATCTTTAAGGCTCTTTAAGTTAATTTAAGTGAAATCATAAGTAAGTCCCGTACGTTCCCATCAAAAGAAATTACAAATAATCCGTACACTTTTCCCAGTAATGCTTCGTTATGCTGTTTATACCCAGTAAAGGATTCATGTGTAATCCATTGTTACAAATTAAAGGAAAAAGTCGACTCTATTGTCGGTTGCTGTACGGTTGCGAAACATGGAATATTGCACCGCGCGACTCTCAGTCTCTTCAGGTATTTGTTAACAAATGCTTGCGTAGAATCTTACGTGTTTACTGGCCTTCCGTAATACCCAATGCCCAACTCTGGTCAGATATAAACCAGCTACCAATTGAGAGGGAAATAAGGACACACAAGTGGGGATGGCTTGGGCAAACTCTTCGTAAGCCATTAGATAACAAAGAAAGATATAGACTGGAACCCCCAGGGAAGCAGGCGAATCGGACGACCATCACACAGCCGGAAACGCCAAATCCCAACCGAACTATCTAAACTACGTCTACAATGGAACGAAGTCAAACATCGCGCTGATGATCGAGCTCATTGGAATCAATTTGTTGCGGCCCTATGCTCCCTAGAGGAGTAAAAGGAACATATATATATGTATACATATTACATACATACATAATTGGTCATTACAACCTTTCAGAAAGGATTACAACTTAGTTTTTCACACCACTTATGTTGTGTGTGTTAATTTTATACATGAGTGGTGGGACCTACAGTTTAAAGTCGACTCCGAACGACAGATTTTTTGAGAAACTTTTCATGGCAATTTTATTTTACTTTCAGAGTTTTTGCCAGAAATCTGCTGAGAGGAAGTTGCCGGAGAAATACTTTTAGTATTTTATTTTGATGTCTGGCCTGGGGCTCGAACCCTGGCTTTTCGTCTAATAAGCCAACACACTACCTACTAGACTACGGAGACTTGTATGTATGTATGTATACATATTGTCGACTCTATTTTCTGTTAAGAACCAAAGTGTCACCTATCTTGCTTCAAAATTTTCGATCAATTTCGTATAAAAATTGCTGCCAATTCAGCCAGACCTTTCACCTTCAGCCGACTTTCATACAACATAATTCTTGAATGTTTTTAAAAAGTTTTCAATCACTTCGAACGTGAGACCAAAATATCTTAGTAGCAGAAAATAGAAATTTTTAATTCGATTGAAAAATCGATTGGGTGAAGCGAATCTAAAATGTTTAATTTTCCACGACTCTGGAGCATAAATGGCTTTGTGTGCAGTTGGGGTTTGTGGTTTATTCGGAGGCAAGAAAAAGACTAACAAGGTCAAATGGCATAGTCTCGGTAGCCAGTCCATATCACCTCTACGTGTGGTGATCATACCCTCCAGTCGCTTGTGCAGATTGTTGCTGTATAGCAAGTAGCGCCGTCCTGTTTAAACTTTTAGATCTTACGTCGATTGATAACATCCTCGATAGTATAGTGGTTAGTGTGCAGCCCTTGCGCTGACCAACTTCTTCCTCTTCCCTGATTTTGGTGGAACTTGGTCAGTACAGGGACTGCGTTCAACCGTGACATCACAACGCTATGCGTGCTCAAGTAAGCTTTGTGATATCAGAGCTATCACTCCGACCTAAACCTATGTCGATTGATATTTTACCAAATTTCACGATTTTGTTTGTTCACATACTCCTTCAACCATAAATTGACCTCATCGTTGAAAATGATTTTTCGGTAAAAACTGGAATCAGCTGCCAACTGCTTCAAACGCCATTCAAGGAACACGCGTTGTTGTCTATGGCCGCCCATGGTATGAATAAATGACAACTAAAGTGACAGATGTAGCTTCAACAAAATGGTTGTTATCAACTTTCAAATTTCGGAAGTTCCCTATATAAGTAAGTCAGTACCTTTTTGCCGCTCAATCTAATTTTGTTCAAATCTCTGCATAATCTGCATAAACCACAGCTTCGGTTGGCATAAAAGTATACTAGTAGGCAATCTTTTCCTGGTCACATTCGGCAATAAATTATGGTCGTCTCTTATTATACGGTCCATAAGGTGTTTTAGAAATTTTTAATCAAAAACTTGTTTAAGATTAATAAATTCGTCGACAATGTCAATTACAGCAAGAATTTTGCATTTAAAATTCATGTAAAAAGGAATTTTACCGCAGTACCACATGGCTGTTTATACAAAAAAAAACTTTTGCGAAATGGATTTGAGGCTACCGTATTCGATTTCGGATTAAAGGTGAAATCCTTAACCAGCATTTGCTTTTCTTACCGGGAATATACTGCTTGAGTTTGTACTTACCCCCCACCAATGTTCACATTGCGAAAGGTTAAAGTATTTAAACGTGTGTAATGGTGCCATACTAAGAAGTGCAATACAATTTTAATGCCAATACAGTCACACTGCAGGAAGTCACACTTATTTAAAGTCAGCTGTAATACTCATGCTATTGTTAACATACTGAGTCATACATGAACATAAAATGTAATTATAAAGTTGCAATTAAAAACAGACACGGGAGAGTTTTACAATTCGATTGTCAATTTGAAATTTCATTATAAATTCAGTGCAAATTAATTGCCACAAATGAATAAAAGCAATAGGCACGACAATGAAAACTTAACTTTTTGCATTGAAAAAAACTATAATACATATACGTTGGCTGTACAAAAAGTAAATGGCCTGGTAGTGACAATAGTTAAAAAAGTAAGGATCATAAAATTTAGGTCTAAAGCAGTTGGTAATTAGTGACACCCTGGTCGTACTCATAGAAATATGAACCGATGACACTGTTAGCCCAGAATCCACAACAAATTGTGATCTCTTTCCGGGATGCATTGTATGCACTCTTGACCTTATGAACAATTACACCTATTGACACCTAATTAGAAACGCTTTTTTTACTTTAGCGCAAAGTCAGTAATGCAAATAATTTTTGGGAAAACTACCGTTATGTTGCCTTCCAAATACTTGTATTTTGCTTATTACTCTGTTTTATTTTTAAATGCTTTTACTTTCTTTATTAAGCATTTCAATTACCGTTATTTTTTTGCAAACTTGTAAACACGTTCTTAGTATAGTTTAACAAAAGTGCGACACATAATTAGAAACGATCATTTATTGTTTAAAATTTGCTGTGAAAGGTAATATTTAGAAAAAGGTAGGCAAATATTTCTTTTAATTCAGTATATTTAAATATAATAGCCTAATAATTTCAAGTTTTTTAATGGGCAATTGTAAGAGCTAGACTCCTGAAATAAGGAACGAACTGCGTAAAGCTGGAATGTCGTATAGAGAAATATCAGAGCAGCTTCAGTGTTCAAAAAAAAATATGACACCATATCGAACGTTCCACGACAGAAAAGGCCCAGGAAAACATCAGAATATAACGACCGCATGATTAGGCGAATCCAAAAAGTCGTCTACGGATATCCAGCGTGAAATTTGCGACAGATTTCGTATCTCCATATCCAAGAGGACCATTTCACGTCGTTTGGTTGAAGTCGGGATAAATGGCAGAGTAGCACGCAAGAGACCACTTCTGAACACAAAATTCAGAGAAAACGTCGCGTTGAATTTGCTAAGTCCCATTTGAATTGGATAGCCAATCAATGGAAATATGTGCTTTGGAGCGACGAAACTAAGATAAATCGCCTTGGTCCAGGTGGCCGAAGATTTGTTAGAAGGCCCATCAACCAAAAATTTAATCATCGCTATGTTTCACGTGTAGTGAAGCATGGTGGAGGATCGATTATGGTGTTGTCATGTTTTTCCTGGAATGGTGTTGGTCCAATCCACAATATTGATGGAATTTTAGATAAGGAAAAGTACGTTAACATACTTAATAATGTGATGTTGCCGTGGAGAGGAGAGGAGAATTTGCCTATTATCTGGAAATTTCAACAGGACAACGATCCAAAGCACACGGCCAAGTTAACAAAGATGTTCCTTGAAGATAATTCCATCAATGTTTTGGAGTGGCCATCATCAAGTCCGGACCTAAACCCCAACGAACACCTATGGGGCGATGTGAAAAAAGCTGCGAGCCTCAAAATGTTACAAACATGGCGACTCTTTTCGAAGAAGTTAAGAAGGCATAAGAGGCAATACCAGTAGAGCAATGTCGTAACCGTAACGTGAAGCTGTGTTAAAGCAAAAAGGGTTTGCAACAAAATATTGACAATAAGTACGAATATAAACAAAATATCACAATTTTTTTATAATGGTTTTTTATCGTTTCTAATTAGGTGTCGCAGTCAATATTTCAAAAAATTGTGTTCTTTTTTTTAAGTGTTTAGTTATAAGAGATTAGTTAAGTTTTTTTTTTGTTTCTTTTTTATGATTTTATAAAATTAAATAACAAATAGTTTGAAATGAATAAACAATATGAAAAATATTTCAACATTTTATGAAATTTTAAAGCATTTCTATTTAGGTGTCAATAGGTATGTTTGCTCACGTATCCATTTATCCAGAAAAGAGCCTAAAGATGATTTTTAAAAATGAACATACATTACACTGTATGGACCACCCTTGTAAATATTTAATATGCTATAATTCTCTATAAAATGTTGCAATTTGTAATGGATTTTTATACATATACTCGTATGTATGTACATATCTATTCTATTGGCATGTGTATGCATAATGTATTATTATTATAAGTATTATTGTTTAAATGATTTTAAATGACGTTCATTTATGATTTTATTTTCATTATTTATGTAAATTATTTACAAAATATCATAAACAGTTGTTGGCAACAGTTAGGGGCTGATGTAAAATTAAAAACCAAAATTTAAAATTTGTTTGATGCTGCACAACAAATGTTTGGTGGTCGATATTTGGTGGATATCACGTAGCAATTAAGAATTGCATAAGACTTCTAAAAGGTATTTCGCCTGGTATTAACAGATATGTTTAATTGTTTACTGATGTTAAAAAAATAAAAATTAGACGACAAAAATTGCCTGCTAAACAATCTGGTATCGACAGTAACATTTCTAGTTTCGATTATATAGGCACTGTCAGGATTACAATAGAGCAAGCTGTAGAAAGGCTGGATAAGGGCCGACCGGAAAAATATATGTATAAGGGTTTCGAACAGGGCCTTCCATCTTGTTGAAGCAGTATCTGTTAAATTAGTTGCCGTTTATTCAGTCTATTTTGCCAAATCACCGTGAACGACCATAGATAACTATGTGTGTTCGCTGAAGGGGCTCTCAACCAGTTGCCCAGTGATCCTAATATTTATCGAAATATTATCTTCAGCTATGAGGCTCGTTTCTGTTTTAAAGGGTACGTGAAATATAAAATGCCATTCATCAGAACTTTTTACAGTTGATAATAGTCATCTTGTTGAAACAGCATCTGTCAAATCAGTAGAAGAATTAGTATAGAATTGGAAGACAATAGACAACGACGTGTGTTTACTAAAAGGATTCTAACGCAGTTGATAGCTGACACTAATTTTCATTGAAAACTCATACTCAGCGATGACATCCATTTTAGGATGAATGAGCACGTGAACGGACAAAATTGTCGAATTTGATATGACACCATTACATATACAGTGAGCGCCATAAGTGAGTCAACACTTTTGTTTTTAAATATAAAACAGTTTTGTCCTTAAGTATAAAAAAGTTCATTTATCATGAATTGTTGTTTTGTTCTAACATTTTATAAGTAATAAATAAACGTTTTTATTTTTGGAAATTTATTCGACTATCCTCATTTACTTTTCTCGCTATCCTAAGAAATTGAATTATTTCAGTGGTGGATACTTACTTTTGGTGCTCAGTGTAAAAAGAGCATCAAATTCATCCCGAAAAAGTTACTGTTTGGTGTAGATTTTAGGCCAGCGGTTTCTTCAGTTTATATTTATTTGTAAGTGACGTTGGTTTGGCCATCAATGACAACGGAGAGCACTATAGGTCGATGGCTACCAACTTTTTTCGGAATAAATTGAAAGATCTGAACACCAACGACATGTGATATCAACAAAACGGCGTTACATGCTACTCAGCTTATGACACATTGAATATTCTGCAGGAGCGATTTGAGGGCAGGGTCATCTTACGTGGAGCTGATGTAAACTGACCACCTAGATCTCGCTATTTGACCTCGTTAGACTTTTTCTTGTGGGATTTAGGTCGAATTGCATGTGAATATGCCACAAACCGGTGTTCAAAGGTAACATAATACATGTCCTCGGTCAGTTTTAGGCAGATAATGGAAAATTAGACATTTCGGATGCGCTCCACCTAAACAAGCCTTGGTAGATATTTGAACGATGTTAAATCCAGATATAATAGCATCAATAGGATGCATTAAGAACTCTTGAAGTCACCATAGTCTAGTAGGTAGTGCGTTGATCAGACATCAAAACTAAATATAAAAATATATTTCTACGGCGACTTCCTCTCAGCAGATTTCTGGCAAAAACTCTGAAAGCAAACAGAATTGCCATGAAAAGTTTCTCAAATAGCTGTCGTTCGGAATCGACTTTAAACTGTAGGTCCCACCACTCACGTTTCAAATTAACAAACACAACATTAGTGGTGTGAGAAGCTAGGTCTTAATCCTGACTGAATACCAATTCTAACCAATTTCCAGACATAATGGCATCTGCAGATTGCATTGGGAACTCTTGAATTATTTCTGGCTGCTTTTCACACCATGCCGAAGTGACAAACCTTGCTGCATGTAGTGCATTTGTTTTTATACTGAAAAAAACTAAACTCAAATAAGAAAAAATACCCATTATACATACGAATTTACCATTCCCAAAAAAACTGCACTAACTTACTAAAGGAATAATTTTGTATCTCTGCAGCACTGCATTGCTAAAGACTACAATTACAACGCGAACGTGTTACATGCTTCCTTTCTTTCTTGTGTAATTCAATAAATGAGTACTTTGGGAAATTCTTCAATTCAACTATTATTTGTACGTTTAGTTTTAAGCTGCAAGTATTTTTAAACACTATACTTCAACATATTTCGCTATTCGATATGTAAGGAATGGCAATACTTTACGAAAGTCCATCAATATTTATCACACGTGTGTATGGGGAACAATAATGTGCCATAACTTCGACATACGAGTAGAAACAAGCACGGATGAGAATTATCGAGTATGTTATCAAATTTAGAAGAAGAAAACACAAGAAGAAAATGGTTTCGAATTGAAAATGTTATTTAACAGTAAGTTAACAGGGGTATGGGCATGCTATTGGTAAAAAGAAGGAAATTTTAAAAATCAAAATTTTTGGTTGTGTTGTTTCTCATTTCAGTAGAGCTGTTTGCATTGATTTCGATTGAAAAATAGTTTCTACAGACAACTGAAGATATAATTGTTTACTCTTTTGTATGTTCAATTGCTCATTTTAAATTCGTCGTTGTCTATTAGGTAGAGCGTTGACTTATAAGACGTGATGCCACAGTTCAAAACGAAATGTAAGAAATATTTCTACGGCGACTTCCTCTTACCAGATTTCTGGCAAAAACTCTAAGAGTAAAATAAAGTTGTCATGAACAGTTTCTCAAAAACCTGTCGTTCGGAATAGATTTTAAACTGTAGGTCTCGCCACTCATGTATAAAATTAGCACACACAACATAAGTGGTGTGAGAAGCTAGGTTGTAATCCTGACTGAAAGGTTGTAAGGACTTGCTACATTCATAGGCTTGTAGTATTTACAACTATAAAGACATACTACGGTCCTCTCTAATTAAGCACTACCCTGTAAGTGTATAAAATTAGCACACACAACATAAGTGGTGTGAGAAGCTAGGTTGTAATCCTGACTGAAAGGTTGTAAGGACTAATTATGTATACATATATGTATATCCACTTGCTACATTCAAAAGCTTGTAGTATTTACGATTATAAAGACATACTACTCTCATTAAGCACTATCCTGAAAGCATATGCAGCAAACTCTATTTTGCGTTGTTGTTGTTGTAAAATTTTGTTTTGTTTTCTTTTTATTTATTTTCAAATACTTCAAAATAATTTTAAAAAAAAATGGGAAAAAAAATATTTCAACAAATATTCTTCAACTTCAAATCAACTTCAAACAGCCAATGGAAAGGCCACACATAGAATTATTGTAAGTTTATGTTGGGAAAATAAATTCTAATTAGTCTTCTGTATTAATGATTTCATAATACTTTTCTAATGTTGAAAAATTCCTCTCTAAAGGTCTCAAGCCGATTTAAATGGCGAACTAAATAAATTATACTTGAGCTCACGTGAAAAATTACATGTCATTACGGAAAATCCCAGTGAGAATATGTTGAACAACATCACTCATTGCATGAAACGAAATTCGAAATTCTTGACAGAATGTTTTAACACAGCAAACGCATTTCGTTATGAAATTGTGGATATGGTCACTGATCGTCTGTCATGTCAGGATATAGACGACAGCATTATTCCCAAAACAACAGATTCCAAGCATGTTGACAGTTTCTTGAGTACAAATCGCAATTATCGTAACGAAAAGCAATGGAAAAAACGTATGGAGGATGGAAAAAAGGAGTCAAGGGAATTTCATTGAAATATTTAATAAATTATACTGTGTTCGTGGCCATTGCCTTGAATATACATACATACAGGCAGCTTTAAAATATATTTTTAAAAAGCAAAGAAAAACTAAATAAAAATTAGAAAAATCAGTACCTTTTTAATGCAAACGTCTGCTTGAATTTAATATTATGTTGTTATGTTGCTCCACCAACACCCTTTCCTACCCAAATCATTATCATTACAATTGTAAGTGTCCTTTATTAGTTTTATATGCTAATAACTGGCACATCCTCTTTTATACTTTTAATGTAACAGACTACATGTAGGTGTTGGAAGTATAAAGAAAGGCTGGAAGTGGAAGTGGAAGGGGGGTGGTGGCCATAACAAAATGACCATAGAAAACTTGGAAATTTATATTTGCAATTCAAATCTCTCTCTAACAATAATGAGAAACACTTTAACAAAACAACAACTACAACAGCCGATAGTAACAAACAGTTCAACACCAACAACAACCCCTGAAACAATTGCCTCAACTGGTATAATCCAACCAACTAAACCAAAACAACAGCAACAGCAACAGCAACAGCAACAACAACAACAGCAAAGTTAAAGTCCTCAACATTAATAAAGTTGTTTGGCCGGCCATGCTTGTTTGTGTGCAAATGGAACATTATTTTGCGTGAAATACAGTTGCTTATAAAATTAGATGAACATCTTAGGATGGTTAGTTGGGACCATAATTTGGAAAAAAGTAGGATCCAATAAAAAAAGTTTCTCATTACATGCATACATAATTGGTCATTACAACCCTTCAATCGGGATTACGACCTAGCTTCTCACACCACTTATGTTGTGTGTCTTAATTTCATCCCTAAGTGGCGGACCTAAAGTTTAAAATCGACTCCAAACGACAGATTTTTTGAGAAATTTTTCATGGCAATTTTACTCTCAATATTTTTGCAAGAAATGTGCTGAGAGGAAAAAGCGAACACACCTACCTACTATCACTTTGCTCATTGAATTCTACCCTCTGTCAATAGGTTACAGGCTGACCTCCCAATAATGTTTGTTGATGTGTTGATGTTCTCTCTGGGAGATCAGAGAAACCCACAATGAAGATTTTTCATGTTCAGACGGGTTTGAATATGGATTTCTCAGATTTTGAAAAAAAAATAAAAGATTAAACAGAAGTTTTAGCAGGAACCCGGTCTTGATATGGTGGTTTCATAAAAGAATCTCAAGCTAGATATTGTCTGCTCTGGAGATTATGAAAAAGCCTACATGAACGATTCTAAACTTGAGGATAAGATAGGCTGTGGAGATTTGTACGTTCAGCTTAATTCTGGGATATAATTCTGTCACTTTGACTACTGTAGTGTATCTCAGACCGGAGTTATGACCATATATCACTCTGCGGAACTGATCATGAATAAGGGATCTCCAACCACCAGCATTTTTTCTATCCCCTCTTATAGCCAATGATTAATCAGATCTATTTCGGGTACAACCTTCAAGTCTAAAAATGGTTGGCAGTTGTTCCAAATTTAACTCTCGTAGCAGTTTTCAGTCTAATATGGGTTCCAGGTCGCAGATATATCCCGGGTAATTGCTTTGTTAATGAATTGTATCGAATACCAATATACACAAGGATATAAGTATACCTGTGGACCTCTGTTTGACTGTCTATTAGGTAGGACTGTCTATTTGGTTGGTCTGCCTATTAGGTGACTGTCTATTAGGCAGCTGAGAAATCCTGAGCTGCGGAAAAATCTTGCATTATTACCAAACTCACCTGTCCTAAATTGGATGGGTAGAATATGCCATAGTTTAGTAGGTCAGACATCTCCAACAAAACGAAATAAAAAAAAATATTTCTTCGGCGATTTCCTCTCAGCAGCTTCTCAAAAATTTGTAGTTTGGAGTCGACTTTAAACTGTAGGTCCCACCACTCGTATATAAAATTAACACACACAACATAACTGGTGTGAGAAGCTTGGTAGTAATCCTAAATGAAAGGTTGTATGAGTAGCAATATTTTAATTAAACTGTAGGGACTCCTCTGCCATTACATCTCTTCTCATAGGCCATAGAATAAAGGGTAGGCATGTGGAAAGACATCTCTTACACGCAAATGACTTCTAGAGACCTTATATATCGATTGAAGAGCAGAGCATCTCAACTTTATTTGACAAAATCTGTCTCCGGCTCTATGAAGTCTTCTTTCTTTAAGCCACCCTCTCTCGATAATCTATTTGAGTCATCGTTACTAAATGTCGGTACCATCACTAACTTCATTGAACTTTCAGGATGGTTTTCAATTCGTTTCAAAGGAATACAAAATCGGTTACCCAAGAGTTCTGAATTAGTTTCTGGTTTAACAGCAGGCCTCAATGGATGGTCAACTAACCTATAGTGGGAAATACATTTTCTTACTTTAACAATGTTTGCCAAAAATTTTTTAATTTAAACCGACCACCCACTGCTTCGTTTTGAAATCGAATTTTAAATACTTTTCCGTTGTGTATGTAGACTTTTGGCCTTGAATGTGTTTGTATTACTTTTAACGATGCCATGTCGCACTGATTATTCAAGTTAATGGTGCTTTTGTTATTGCCATTCATTTACTTTCTTTTTTTTTTTTCTTTTTGCTTTTCATTTTAGGTTTTCATTCTGTATCCATTGATGATTATAATCACATAACGAGCTGGCAAAAATGACAAGAAGATAGTTTAACGCAGTACAATGCTCGAATGCTATGCTGTGCTGTGCTCCTACTCCTGCCCTGCACACACACTTTGTCAACATTAATGGCACAGAAATTTAGGCCAGATTATTAAGCTCAACTCGACAAATCACATATTTAGCCAAAGCGAAAGCCAAATCCAAAAAAAAAAACAAAATACAGAATGGAGAGCAAAAAATGTGTGCAAATGAATGGAGAAGAGAAGAGAAATGAAAAATCAAAACCGTACTTAATGAAGCCAAATATACGATAATAAAGATAAATAATGTCGACACTGTCAATGATGATTTAGTGCTGCGAAGTTGGCTAGTGGAATAGTTAACGCCCCCCCGTTATTAGGTGCCACAAAATTAAAGGAAAAACTTTTTAACGCCCAAAAGCAACAAAATCTACAATAAAACACAGAGACACACACATATTACACACATCCACACTTTGAATATTGGCTTCGGTTTGTTAAGGATTTAAAATTCTATGGGCGATGATGTTAAACTAATAAAAAATGACAAGAGTTTATAATGTTATATACATACATACATACATATACATATATATGTATGTGTACACACGTCCTATAACCATTTATATGTATGTATGTGTGAGTATGTATATGTATAAAATTATATATTTTGTTTGTGTTTGTTTCCTTATCTGTTTTAAAGCCGTTTTAAATGAGTTTTTTTGATCCCTTTTTACAGTTCATCGCTTCATTAACAAAGTGCTTAAAAAAGGAAGATTTAAAACTTTTTAGGGGTTTTTTTAACAAAAACAACAACAATAATGTCAACAACTACAAGCAAAGTTTACATATTTACATTAAAATAAAAAATACAAGACAAACAAACTTTAAAACACAACAAATTAATTGAAAAAAATTTTACCAAAAAAATGAACAAATAAGTCCTTAATAGAGTTACTAGAATCTGCCGGAATTTTAAAGTCAATTCTGTTCATCTTATAGTTTGAAATCAAACTATACACTGTGCAGAGAGGGTATATAAATTGTTGCAATACAACGCGGAATAAATTGCTGAGCAGCTGTGTAGACACAGCCATCATGAATTTGCTACAATTTCATCCTGATTCCAATACCATACAAATAGAGATCGGGGGTAAAGACTGCATTGCTGAAACTCTCAAATGATAGTCTAAAAAGTAGTTCATAGCTATTCTACAAGCATTCTACAAATCTACTACTACTGCGGGGAATTACTTTCGAACAGACAAAATTGGTTTGCGGTGGATAAAGAAATAATTTCAAGGAAAGCAACACGGGACCATTATTGCTTATGCGTTGCCATATGTATTCCTTGCAGAAGTATTTAAAAGATAAGTCAGAATTGACTCTAAGACAAGGCGGATAACATCAACAATGGAGAACTAATTAAGTTCAGGCCTCTTGGGGAAGAGTATTATCCGGTTATTAAGTTTTCTCAGCACCTAGACCTCAAACAACAACCCAATACATTTTCTTAGAGAGCGTTGGTAGAAAGCAACCCCCTATCATAGTATCTTGGGGTTATTTTTGAACTCAATCTTCCTGGAAAGAGAACGTAGTGAATAGTATAAAAAAAGCGCTTGTCAGCTCCTCCAGCAATATGTGTGAGCTGTTACTCGCTCTGAACTACTGACTACATCGCGTCGTAATGAAGCCTATCTTATTTTACGGTCCTTACATTTGGCGGACGGAGCTCAGATATCGGTGTCTTTGTAAGGTTAGCTGTCCTACTCAACAGAGCACTCTGCTCCACTTCTAATAAGGCTTTATTTGGTTAACTTTCATTGACAGAGGGTTGAGCTGGTGACGGTTAGGTAAAACGCAGTTAATTCATGACCTTACCTGAACTAGGGTAACACAGCAGTCCTGGGAATCTAAAAAACTTATAATGTACTCGACAAAAAAAAATTTGTTTGGAGATTTGTACGAGATACTAGCACTTCAGAGATCGTTCGTTATGCATTTAGCAACAAACGACTCAAAAAGAACAGTTCACTTCAGATACATAAATACATACATAATTGGTCATTACAACCCTTAAGTCTAGATTACAAGGTAGCTTCTCATACCAGATATATAGTGTGTGTGTTAATTTTACACATGAGTGGCGGGACTTGTTTAAAGTCGACTCCGAATGACTGATTTATATTTTTTTTTTTTTTGAGAAACTTTTCATGGCAATTTTATTTACTCTCAGAGTTTATGGCAGAAATCTGCTGAGAGTAAGTTGACGAAGAAATATTTTTTGCTTTGAACCGAGGCCTCACGTCTAATAAGCTAACATACTATCTACTAAACTACAGCGACTAGTTCCAGATGGTGTTGGCCTTACTAAAAGTTGCGAAATGCTTGTCAAGTGATGGGATTTTTCTTGCAAATCTTCCGATTTATTCGGACCACCATGTTACAATAATGTCGCTTACGAATGTCACTTCGATATTCGCTTTTGTACAAGAATACTGGAAATTTCTAACTAGATAGGGTACGTGTAGGTAATTACCGAGTTGTTATATAAGAAAGCTTAATTTCATTTGCTGCATGGAGATATGTGCATTTTACTAGGCTCTACTGTACTAATTCGGGATAAGAAGAGTACTAATTGTCTTTTTCCTTGAACATTGATTTCCATCCAGCGTACTACTGCAGTTCTCACTTGCCATTGCCCTATTGAAAGGCACACCGAAGACTCACATGACTCCTAAAAGGCTTGTTAATCGGAAGAGTACGTGGTCTCTACCGCCTTTTTCCTTCAACCTCAATGCCATCCATTGCAATGCTACAGTTTCAACAGACCTATTGGAAGCTATGCCAACAGCCTCCAAACTTCCTTGCAAGGCTTCTAAAAAAGTGTAAATTAGAGGAGTGTCAGTATTCCACTCTTGCCATAAAGGCGCAGAGTCTCTTGAACTCTCATTTCCTGTCATTTTTAATTGAACTCTCGAAATAATCTTTTACACCTCATGCCACTCTGTCCTCTCTTAGCAGTAATGAAAACTCTCATAATATACATCGAGACTAACTTTCTAAATTTAATTTAAAAAAAAACAAAGGCTCATAATATGTAACTTAATTGAAACAAATATCCTTTCATTTAATACTGTACGCCTATTAAACTTTTAAAAAGTTGAGTAACAATGATTGAACGAATGTCTGACTTCCTGTCAAGTTGAAGCTCAACTCACGACAACATTTTTAACCACCACCATCATTATAATAAAGTTTTAATCAATAGACAACATCCAACACAGATTTATTCCATTACTAGGGAATGGAAAAGAGCAAAGGGCAAGGGCAACAACAAAAACAAAAAGAATTTTAAGAAGAACAGCAAATCTTACTGCCAAGGACCATAATGTTTTTGATATCGCTGATGCTGTCGTTGCCGTTGTCATGTTATCGAAAGTTAATAATGGGAGTATTCGCAAATACACCCCCCTCCCCCCTTATTTAATAAGTTTGATTGAAAATACAAAAAGAGAAAAAACAGAGAAAAACAAGAATCCCGATTGTTTAACCAAAATCTTAACTATCAACACACTCTCTGCAAACAATTGTTCAACTCTCAATGAGGATTCAGTTTAAACAACAGAATCTCTGAAATGCTCAAAATGAGAACTCTTATGAACAGAAACCATTTCATTACAGAAATACTTCTTAATTTTTTTTTTATTTCTAAAGGAAAGAGAAGAACATTATTTTACTTCAAATGGCAAAGGAAAGGCAAAAACAAAAGTTATTCAAAAGAATTGAAAAGACAATGATGAACTAAAGACTAAAGGAGGTTGTGGTCATTATGATGTACTCATAAAGTACAAGCATCTTAATCCTCTAGAATATTGACAAAATGTTAAAATCAATAAATCCTACAAAAGAATTTAAAAATACAATATTTTATAAAACTGAAAGAATATTTGCACTTCAATTGTTTGCAGAACAATATTGATGTTTTAATAAAAATGTTTACAATAAATGATCCTAAAACGGAAATGGCCATTAAAAATCATGCTTGAAGTATTACTTAAATATATGTACTTAGTTATGCATATTTATATACATACATACATATGTAAGTAAATATAGAAATATGTACTTACAAGGATTTTTAAATCATACACACACACACATACACACACTCGTTGATCTAAATTTTTTTGCAGCAATTTCTACAGAAACTTTTAAATGTTCGTAGTAAGGAGTTGTCGCAAATAAATTATGAATAAAGAATGGAAAAATATATAATAAAAGTCATAATTGAAGTAGATTTTGAATCACTTTGTGGTAAGTAACCTCAATGAAACTTTGCCATTATTTCCTTGATAATTATCGGCAATAAAGTCTTCAACATCACTGTCAGTAGCAACTGAAATGCTGTAAACACAACAAACGCAGCAATCTCTCAACAATAGAATACATGGGTGTATAAGGAAGTGTTTATTTTAAACGCAGCGCGACAACAAGCCAAGATTCTGCTGCTTTACTTTTAGGCTAATTTCAATTATTATTTGTAGCAATGAGAAAAGTAGTGCTCACTGTGAGAGGATTTGTGCTACCAATGCGAGAATTAATGCTTTCAATATAATAACTTGAATGAAACAGGTTTAAAAAACGCAATGTATGATAGGTTTATTTTTTATTTGTTTTGCTTAAGGTATAAACACATAGACGACAGACGGCAGATAACAGAAAGCTGCCAAGTTTAGAATACACGCATTTATATGAAAACGATTATATTGAAGGCTGAACAGAAAAAGCCAAGACAACAACCTAAGCAGTTGCTGCCCAAATTAAATTATTGTCAAAATTTCAAAAAATTTAAGCAGTCGGCATACAACAGAAAAAACAGTTGTCAGAATTTTCTGTCGAACTGCCGCACTGTTGTCTGTGGTCTATGTGTTTATACCTTTATGATTTGCTATCACTGTCTTTATTATAATTCATACGCATTCAGCTAAGGCTGCAATTGCAAAACGGTTATAACTGCTGCGGTGCGTTTATTGTGTTTAAGCAACGCACATAATTTTTCTTGAGGTCATTTTGCGGTATTTAGTGAAATGCAGTTTTTAATACAGTCCCTTTGACTGTTGTGTTGATGTGTAGAGGTACTAAAGGTCTAGTATACAGCCCTTAATCTATGTACATAGGTTTTCCCTTTAACTTATTTACTTAATTGATCATTACAACCTAGCTTCTCGTGGCATTAATGTTGCGTGTGTTAATTTTATCCATGAGAGGTAATTTATTATTTTGTTGTGAAGCACAATTGTTCCGGTTAGAAATGAAATACGATTTCATTCATATGGCTGCCGCGGTTGACCTCACAGTACTTCATTCTATCGGATCAATTTGCGCGCACGAATGTTTGGGATCGTAGCTCGGCAATGGCATTACGAATGTCGGCCTTCAAATCCTCAATTGTCTCTGGTTTGTCGGCATAACGGTTTTCTTTAAAAGTGCCCCAAAAAAAATTGTCCAACGGTGTCAAATCGTGGCTTATTGGCAGCCTATTGACATCACCATTTTTTATTTATTTATTATTTATTTATTTTATAGCATATCACATACAACAAGAAATTAATCTTCTAAAATTACAGTATGTGATTATATAATGATTACAAAGAATGAAATATATATAAGAGAAATAAATAAAAGTAGTAAAAGCAAATTATATCGAAATATGTAAAAACAAGAACGAAAATATATGCATGTATATATGTATGTAATAATTTTACATTAGAATTTAGAAAATAAAATTTTTTTTAAATTGCAAAGCGCTGTCGGATATCAAAGTTCGATATCTCAATTGAATGATTTGTTTTCCTCTATTTGATCTTGCAAATTGAATACGATTAAATGATAAGACGGTTTCTGCTTGTAGATAACCTTGTGTAGTAAGATTAATGCTTTGATTCTAAGTAAGTCCATTAACTCAACACCATATAACAATTTCGAATACTGAGAAGTATTATCATATCTTCTTATACCGTAGACATATCTAAAAATCGCGTTATATACTACTGTTAATCTAGTTTTACTAGCCGAATCGCAATAAGCAAAAATTTCGCAGCCATATAACAACTTGGGCACTTAATAGGTTTTCGCAAGAAGCACACGAATATTAAGAGGTGTAATGTTTTGTAAAGGATATAGCGTTCTAAGCATAGAAAAAATTGTCCCGGAGACAAAATTTATGTGGGTATTCCATTGAAGGGATTTGTTAAAAATTATACTGAGGTTTTTCGCTGAATCTACTATTGAAATGTTCCAAGTTCCCAATGTGATCGGAATATTAACGACAATATCCTGATTTCGCTGTGCTATGATCAGGCCTTTTGACTTTGTAGAGTTCAGGTATAAGCCATTCGACCACGCCCAGTAGTGTATTCTCTAAAGGTCCTCATTAAGTCTTGCACAACAGTCATTGATTGAGTCTCTTCTACAATTCATATATATTTGTACATCATATGCGTAAATGTGAATAACACTATGCAGAAGACAATTAGGTAAACTATTTATGTATAAAGTAAACAGTAATGGTCCAAGAATAGAGCCCTGCAGTACTCCCTTAGGCACAGGCAAGGGAGTAGATACAGTTCCGCCAGCAGAGACAGACTGGTATATATCAGCAAGATAAGTTTTCATTAGCGATGATGCACTCGAAGCAAAATAAAAATTGTTGTATATCATCCTACAAAGTATATCATGGTTCACAGAGTCAAAAGCTTTCGAATGGTCAAGAATTACCAAAAGTGTAATACCACCATTATCGATATTGGAACTTATATCCTCAGACACACTTAACAGTGAAGAAACACAGCTATGACCTGTTCTAAATCCTGACTGTTTGCCAAAGAGCAGCTGATGGTCATTCATTTCGGCTAATTAAACGGCCATCAAACGTTTGACGCAATATATCTGAGTGTGGCATGAGATGTATGGTAAGTTGCACCATCCTGTTGACACCAAACATCGTTCAGATCAATACTATGAAGAGTGGGTACAAAAAAATCGGTTATCACGGTGCGATGGGTGTCTCTATTGACCGTAATAGTTACGGCGTCCTCATTTTCAAAGGAATATGGGCCAGTGATGATATAACCAGACTGTATTATTTACTTTAGTGATCAATACAACCCTTTAGTAAGGATTATAACCTAACTTTTCACACCACTCATGTTGTGGTTATTAATTTTAGACATGAGTTCTGGAACCTACAGTTTAAAGTCGTTTCCGATCGAAATATTGTTGAGAAATTTGTCATGGCAATTTTATATATCCGAGGTTTTACAAAAAATCGGTCACCAGAAATCTGTCGGCTATGAAGTATTTCTTTTTTTTTCATCTTTCCTTTATTTAACACATCTGAGCCAGGTGTTGAACCAGGGGGCTCTCGTCTAATAAGCCAACACACTACCTATTTTTAACCTGTTACACTTACGAACTTTAAGTTGCTCTGCGGTGTTAGTAAGGATAAATCCATGCCTAGTACTTGTTAGGTAACACGGTGTTGTTCTTCCTGTTGGAGGTATGCGAGGTAAGTATTAGGCAAAAAAATTTTGTAGGCACATCTACAGAAGATTTTTTCTTTTATATTTTTGCATTATATCTGGTGCAATCACCCGAAATAAAGAGTGTTTCAGTAGGAATGCTCTTAGAGTTTTTGCCAGAAACTGCTGCGAGGTAAATTTTTTTCCAGATTTTGTTGCGTTAAGATGGCTGATCCAAGGGATGAACCACAGTATATCGTTTAAGAGCTCAACTCACTATTTACTAGACCACGGCGGCTTCATTCGTAACTTAGGGCGTACGAAATGCATTGCTTTCTTAGCCAAGGTTATGAATACTGTCAAGAGAAGCGAATACGAACTATATGACTCACCAATAGTTTAATTGAAAGTAAAACGCCTCATATTGGAAAGTTTTCTTATTTCCTCTCCTTTTTCTTTTCTTATTCCCGTCATGCTGCTATTCGGCTCTTGAATTTCTATTGTGGCTCGCTCGTTATTAAAATTCAATTGAATTAATTTGCATAAATTTTGTATTTGTTTTTTTATTTGTTGGAGAAAAAATCTCAGTTTCTGAAAGTATTAATGCCTCGTTTCTTACTTTTTCTATTCATTCATTCTTTGTGTGTTCTTTTTGAGTTTTCTAAACACTTTATGAATAATAAAAATGAATTTCTTAAGAAATACAATGAATTTTCTAAAGGAAGACGAACGAAAAACGGTCAGTTTAAAAACAATTTAAGATCAAATTATGTTAAGGAGGGCCAAACATAATAGAACACAAAGAATTAAATGCTGGAAAAGTGTTGTTATTTTCAAAATTCTATTATTGATTGGAAAAAGTTTTGACAAAAAGGCGAAAAAGAAATAAAATATAAAATCTAGTTACACTGCATAACAAAGTTAAACCAAAAAAAAAATATCATGTTGAAGAGTATTTCCACAAAAATATAAATTTGTTATGTTGATTTATAAATTTCTAGTACTTTTAAGAACTTCAATAAAGTTTCTGACATAATACCGTATTAATGCATAAATAATTTAAGTGCCATTTAAAAGCATTAATAAATTCAAAGACTTTTAATTCAATGCCATGAAATATCATTATAATAAACATTTATTAATAAAATATTTTATAACGGGTAACACGTAAGTAATGTCATAATGTGAAGGTATATAGGTTTTTTAAAAATTGTCAAACATTATTGTGTTTTAGTACTGATACGAAAGGGAAAAATCTAGATACTGGTATTTTGCTTTTACATAGCTTAACATTAAAATTATAAACAAAAGCTACAAAAATAAGGCAATGAACTTGTTTACAAATTATCGCACTGCGTAATATAACAACAAACACCAGCATAAAAAATGGTAAACAAGTAATCAAAAATATACCAACAAACACCAGCATAAAAAATGGTAAACAAGTAAACAAAAATATAACAACAAACACCAGCATAAAAAATGGTGAACAAGTAAACAAAAATACAACAACAACCGCTACAAGAATCAATGTAAAACAATACACAAACAACCATAATGAAACATAATGATTTCCACTGTAAATTTTACAGAGATCTTGAGAAGACGAAGCCACGAATATTAGCCTTCAAGTACATTCATCAGACTGTTTACCATGCCATATAAAAGACAAGGCAAAGCAGGCGAGTCAGTAAAAGTTCAGGAAATCTTGTGTGAATACGTGGTGTGTTTGAAGAGAGCGTTACAAAGATCTCTAGAACAATTGTTTACTGATTGTTATTGTTTATACAAAAGCAATTGTTGTTCTTTACATCAAGTTGTGAACAGTGGCACCCAGATTTGTGCGAATAATAAAGAATTTTAATTAATGCTAAACCCAAATTTATTTAAAAAATAAATTAATATATAATATATAAAATAATATAATATATAATATATAGTAATATATATATAAGCACCCGGAATATAAGCACCCGGAATATAATAATTTCTCGCTAAGTAGCACTGAAACTTAGGCAATCTTGAATTCTGTATTAAAATGTACTGAAACTATTTCAATATATAGTATATATCCAGCTTTTAAACATTCCCCGCTTATAACCACGAAAAATTTTACGTTTTATTTTAAATTTACTTTGTGACAAATTCCTTAAAAAAATGATCCTGTTCTTTAGCTCCCTCGTTCGTGTGATTAAACGTTTCTGGATTTCTTAAGACATTGGAAGCCAATATTCATCATTAAAGCCATACGGCAGATTTATTTGAAAAAGTAGTACAAAATTTCTGAAGCGCAATGCAAATCCATAGAATGTTGTTTATGATTTCATTGTTATTGAGGAAGAGGTTGCACTCTGTCCTATCCAGAAGACATAACCAACTGAGGCAACGCAATCACAGATAATTGATTCCTGATAGAAATCCTACAAACCACGAATGTTCGCCTTTCGTAATTTGTAAAGCTCTTCTTCTACTAATCTGACCTAGTGTAGGTCTCGGATGAGCCTGATTCCTAGTTAAGCCTAGTTAAGCTACAAAGTCTGCTGCGGTTTCATCTTAAATTTCTTCGCCGTGACCTCAAAGTGACACGGTGATCCAACAAATTACAACTTTGTTCACCACACCGAGCTGTAGGATACGATCAAAGTACTCTCCGACCAGCTGGCATTCCAAATCTATTGCTGTCAATGGGACAAATAGAATTCTATTGGCTTGAATAACACGAGACTATTTGCTCTCAGGTGCGGGATTTCGATATAAGAATTCCATGCTGTACTGTACTCCTCCCTAATATCCGGAGAATACTGTAGCTGAGAACAAGTAATGAAACAAAGTATATGACGTAAAAAAGTAATTGGCAGTTATTTCTTTTTGGATCATTATGGGAACATTGAATTGCAAGTAGTATTAAGCGTAGATTTTAGACTAGCTGCTAAAGATAGTTCCAAACTTTGTTGGTTCTAGTAGGGTAGGATAAAAGAAGGTGGGCAACACTGGAAATTTTTAAAGGCCAAGCAAGATGAGAAGTTGTTTTAGACATTTGAACTTCCTTTACAGCTTGGCGAATCAAAAACTAATAAATACGGATCAACCAGTGAGTTGACCACTTTAATAACACCAAAATGATAACAAATTCTTACTACAATATAACTTTTGCATCACCTTGTCTAAGTTATTGGTAAACGTCTCTAATCCATATAAAATGCATTTTGTTAGAGAGCATTAGAAAGGCTTAATTTTAATTGAGCACTTAAAATGACTTTAATTTATATCATGCAACAACAACATAATGCGAGAAAACAAACATTTTGTCGCTCTTATCATAGGGATTTTAGAAAATCATTTCAATTTTGCTACTCATTTAAATAAATACAAGTCTTATCGTATAATTTAATTTATTGAAGGAAGTTCTGTAGCAAATCCAATTAACATGAATTAAAAGCAATCAATACTCATATAGGTTGAGTAAATTACAGTGGTGGCGCCTCCTGTTCCTGAAGAATAAAATAAAGGGATAAAAACCAAAGATGAGAAGCAAAGCAATAAGAAAGATTTTATCTCACCTTTGATTTAACAGATGCATACATACGTAGATAGAAGTACTTAAAGGATAATTAAATTACAATACAAAGAATACATAGATGACATTTTTTTTATACAGGGTGTATTGGAAAAAATAAAACTTGATAAAATAATTAATGGAATTGGAAAGTTGTTTATAGTTTAGTAAACAATAGTGCGGTTTCGACAGCAGCGATTGCATGGAGATGACGCTCCAGAATGGACTCCCATGCGCTGAAAGATTGATCTTAACAATCTCCATTTGAGCCTAGCATTCATGCATGATTCCTTCAGAAAAAGACAGAAAACTAGCCTGTAAGTTTATTAAATCTAGTGGTCGAATCGGATGCCAAGACACTATAGCTCCGTTGTGCTACCGAGAATGGATGAGCCGAATGAGAGAAACCTACATCAAGCCAGAGGGAAATAAAGTGGGCAATAATATCTTCCTCCTCCATCGATCCATAATATCTATGACATCTGTAAGTAAGGAAGCAAAGACTCTCCCCATGCTTAGTCAAGTTTCAGTAACACGTGAGAAGAGTTCTAATTTAAGTGGTTGGTTGGTACACTTCCCTTCCATTTTAGCTGAGGTTAACGGATGTAAGTGGTACAATTACTTTCATAAGTGAATAAATATTCAATAGAAGTGTACCAGTTCTAACAAATTCAGTAACAACATATTTATTGGAAGTGTTTCTGTAGTAGGGAACCCATTTGAGATGAAACTGGTTGGCTTTAGGCAACCAGATTTGAAAGTCACCTGGGTATTAGGGCCTCTCAGAGCTTTTGCCAGAAAACTTAAAATTTAAAAATTTTTTAATTGGCTTATTTCAAAATGTCAGAGCAGGGGTTTAAACTCAGAACACTTTTTTAGTAACACATACATAATTGGTCATTACAACACTTCAGTCAGGATTACGACCTAGCTTCTATGTTGTGTGAGTTAATTTCAAACATGAGTGGCGGGACCTACAGATTAAAGTCGATTCCGAACGACAAATTTTTGAGAAACTTGGCAATTTTATTGACTCTCAGAATTTTTTGCCAGAAATCTGCTGAGAGGAAGTCGCAGAAGAAAAAATTTTTCAAATTTCGATTTGAACCGTGGCCTTACGTCTAATAAGCCAACACACTACCTACTAGACTACGGTGACTTGTCTAGTAAACCAACACAATCTTCACTAGACATTCTTCTCGAACCAGATGGGTTTGAGGCAATCGAAAATTTTGTTGGGAAACTATGATAAGAACAGATCTGGGAATCTTGCAACAAGGCACTGTGAACTCAAAGTACAATTTTTCAAAAGGGAGAGAGGTTGCTTCGAGCCCAACATGTAGATTCTGTGACAATCAGAATGAAACATTGGAACACATTCTTGGAACCCAGAAAGAAACACTTGAGCGCATATCAAGTGCTCGGCAAAGAATTATCATTGTCTACAGCAAGCAGTATCCAAAACATAGTGAAGGAAATAGGCTTAAAGGAGACATTACAAGGATACCGTATAAATTTTGAGGGGAGCACAATAGATTCTATGGTCGCAGTACTAAGGAACCTCTTACAAACATACATAATTGACCATTACAACCCTTCAGTCAGGATTACGACCTAGTTTCTCACACCTCTTATGTTGTGTGTGTTAATTTTATACATCAGTGGCGAGACCTACAGTTTAAAATCGACTGCGAACGACAGATTTTTGAGAAACTTTTCATGGCAATTTTATGTATTCTCAGAGTTTTTGTCAGAAATCTGCTGAGAGGATGTCGCCGAAGAAATACTTTTTGTATCTTATTTTGATGTCTGGCCTGGGGCTCGAACCCTGGCTTTTCGTCTAATAAGCCAACACACTACCTACTTGACCACGGCTACTATTAAAGAACCTCTTAGCAATGATAATAACTAGAGATTATGATAACCACAGCTTCTAGTGCTTGCGTGAGTATTTCAGCTAAAAGTTAAATGTAACAGATGAACCTGTAAACAATATGCTATTGTATATGTATTTAAATTACTCATACGCCAGTTGGAAATCTATTTAAGATGTTGTATGAACCAGAGATCTGCATGATTGTGAATTAAATGGCATAGTTTTGTATTTTCTAAAATGAATATTAAGCTAGCACATGACAGTAAAAAAATTAAATATTCTAATACATGATTCAAATAAATGAGACTGTTTTCAAGAATTGCTTGTCACTGCTTGTTACTTCTGTTTATTTATGTATATGATTCACAAAAGCAACGAAAAAAATAAGTGTTTTGAATACTTTTTAAAAAACTCTTCTAACACATGTTGTTTTATATAATATTTCAAGTAAACCGAGGAGTTCTATAATTTACTATAATATAAATATTATTAAATAATACAAAATATATTTGAATTTTTATTTTATTATTGATATTTTGGAAAAAGAAGAAGTTACATAGGCTATATCTATGTATAAAAAACGTAAAAAAAATTTCTAATTCGTGTCTGAGTTTCACCAAGTAAAGTAGACTAAGTAATTATTTAGTACATACATATTATGCACATTTTGTAAATATAATAAATAAATAATTGCGTTACTCATACTTATAAACTGAATTCAAGAAAAGTAAATTATTTACAGTTTATGGATCAATGCGATTACGCTTTTTGGTGATTATGTTACCTGCGGCGGAAAATACGCGTTCGGAAGCCGCACTGCTTGCAGGAATACTCAAAATTTTTTGGGCAAGCTTGTGTAAACGAGGGTATTCCGAAGTGTGGTTTTGCCACCATTGCAACACATCAAAGTTCATATCAATATTCATTCTTAAATAACTGTAACGATTTACTTCATCAGATATACTTTCCGTAGCGGATAGGTTTGCTTGAATAAAATTTGAGAAAAATAATTGGAATTCTTGTGGTGGTTCTTAAAACGTTAAATAATGAATTGGACCTGGAGAAGACGATACAGACTTCGTAACTTCGGAAATACAAAACGCTTTTACTTCTTCTAAATTGTTATCATTTAGGTAAGAATTGGTTGGTGGATACAGGAAACAAGCCGTGCTTCTACTATTTGTGTTCTTTTTTATACGGTAAACTCTATTTTTAATATTTCTTAACAGTTCGGAACGCAATTCAATTTTTCGTTTAAAGTTTAATACTGAGTCAACTCAAAATTTCATATGCTTTTGTGAGTTATTTGATTTCTATACAAAACAATCAAACAACAGTAAAAAAAATTTTATATATTTATGCTAACAGTACATAAAAAACAAATACATTCATATATTTTATCATTCTCAACATACATTCAGTTGTTAGATAGTCAACAGTGCAAGCAATATCATTAAAAAATATTGATGTTAAACAACATAACAAAAGCAAATTACATGTGAATGGACAGTGAAAGTGAATCAACTCGTGCAGTTCTCTGGTATGAACCTATTCAAAAGAAAGAAGAATTTTTCTAGGCACCCAGTATTTATTTTCTTAAGTCATCTTCCATTCATTTTCTTAACTTTTGTGGAATGATGATGAAATTTCTTGTTTCTATAATTCATTACTAACCCTTAAGAAATTTTACAAAGATCTTAATTAAACAAACAGCATTTGTTTTGTGTTGCAAATTAAATTTATAATACAATTTCAACTTCAACTATGTACGGGTACACATACAAGAAACATTCGGTTGGCAGTACAACAAGTTCAACTAGACTGGCAATACAAAGATATTCCTTTGTTTATTTCTTTCTTACAAGTCTATTGCAATAATAAAACTATGTATGCATGTATATAAATACAAAATAAAATGTAAATTAAATATAAAATACAAGTAAAAACTAAAACAAATAAATTAAATTGCATTGTAAAATGCATTGCAATGTAAGGCAATGAATTTTATGAAAATTTACTGATTATCTACAGAAGAAACTCTTTTAATTTTATAGAGTATTTGCCAAAAGTATAATTTAACACACATAGTTACCTAATATATATTAAAGAGTCCATATATTCTGTATAAATATCCTGTAGCTTATTTTTATTATCCTTTCTAAAAGTAACATTCAACTCTTAAGGACCTATTGGTACTTTATTCCGAAAAATGCAGTTTACGTTGTTGTTTTCTTCTGACTTTTTTTGGTTTTAATAAATATTATCACTGGCATAAAACATGATTTAATGTTACTTGTTATTGGCACAGATTCCAAATTACAACAAAACAAACAAAAAAAGAAGAAGTAAAATATTATTTGCCACAAACACTTGAAGTATAATAGGAACGATTAAGTCTCTAACTGTTTTGCTTATGATTGTTCTGCCACATTTTTTTTCCTTAATAACCTTATTAGATTGGTGAAAAAATAAATTCTTTAACAAAGAAAAATGAAAAAATCTTCGCCAAAAATGTCATTAATATTATCGATATTAGGTGTATTAAAATAAATCCATTAGTTTAACTACAAAAGACCTGTTCAATGGGTTATTGTGTTGGGGTTTCAAATATTGAAAAAAAGGACGTAGAATATTTACAAAGGAAATGAAATATTTCTTGGAAACAATAAATTAATTACTTAAATGCCATATTTTATGTGAAAATTACCCGCGATTGCACCGAAAGGGTTCCAACCACGGGTTCCATTCTTTCACCTTTTCGGTCAACATATCCCCAACGACGGGCTGAAATTGGCTGGCTTACTCCTTTACACAAAAAACTTCACGTATTCGTATCTAGTCACGTCAAATCACGTAATAGTGACACGTAATATGAAGTGCTTCAAAATGTAATAATAATTATTCACCAATCTTACTTACTTGATTACTTAATTAGTCATTGTCACTCTTTAGTCAGAATTACGACCACCTATGTTGTCTGTATTGATTTTACAGATGAGTAGCAAGACCTGCAGTTAAAAGTCGACTGCTAACGAAAAATTTTTGTGAAGAAGGATGCTAAAAGGAAGTGTTCGAAAATTTCTTTTTTCATATTTCATATGTTTTAAAAATCATTCATATAAACCCGACTGTGAATTTACTGACTCTGGCAGAATTTTAAATAAAAATTTCTGATTTACCTGAGGTCAATTATGAAACAATTATTACCGAATATGCTCCAATAACTTTTTCCAATTACTGTTTGTTTAAGCCAAGTTTGGTAGGACTTGAGGCATAAAAATGTTCTGCCTATGGGCTCCACAGAATTAAAAACAAAAAGACCTGTTGAATCACAAAATAAGCCCGCCAAAATCGACCCATGTATGGTAACCGGTGATAAAAAGCGTGACATTTTGCTGTGTTTTAGATTGGATAAGCAGAGAGTCATCTACAGTCAGCTGTGACCATACCTTAAAAGAGTTGAGGGAAACCCCCTCCGAATTTAAATGCAAATAACTGCATAGGCCTGAATCCCAACAGAATTGAACCTGAACTAACCGATATTAAAATGTGGATCACTAAGAAGACTTTCAAGTAAAAACGGTTAGCAAGAGACTTTTAAGCCTGCTACGAGTTGTTTCCCTACGGCTACATTTGGACTGTAATGTCTACAGAAGTTTGAAAGCATCTTAGAAAAGTCCTGAAGTCGCCGTAGTCTAGTAGGTAGTGCGTTGGCTTATTAGATGCAAAAAAAGCCTGGGTTCGAGCCCCAGGCCAGGCATCAAAGACAAAATACAAAAAGTATTTTTTCAGCGACTTCCTCTCAGTAGATTTCTGGCAAAAACTCTGAGAGTAAATAAAAATTGCCATGAAAAGTTTCTCAATAAATAAAAATCTGTCGTTCGGAGTCGACTTTAAACTGTAGGTCCCACCACTCATGTATAAAATTAACACACACAACATAAGTGGTGTGAGAAACTAGGACGTTGTACAATGGGTCAATTCGACCTCCGGGTACTGTACTTGTCTTAATTGACAAGTACACGTCCTCTAACCTAACCTAACCTAACCTATAAAAGTCCTTATTAAACCCCTGTATAATCTTTTCCATTTTTAAATTTGTCGGCTTATTAACAGAAAGCGCCAAAAAAAGTTAAATCAACTTCGAATAACGTAGAAAGGTATCGGAAATAGCCAGCATCTAATGAGAGAGCATTATCATCATAACATCAAAAACTTCAAAACATAATTACAGAGGAAGTCGTCTCTAGCCAGTGGTAAATGGCGCCATCGCTATCAATGGATTGAAAGATTTTTTATTATTTTTTTCATATCATCTCCCATTATTTCTTTCCTATGCTGTAGTTTCAACCAATAAGTTTTTTCCGCAACAGATGTTTGGTTCACTATAGTAATTTCCAGAGTTTTTCCAGTTATAGTAGTCTTCAGAATAACAGGATTGCCAATTCACGCTCACGAGAAATAATAGTCTGCAAAAATTTATTGATTTGTTGTACTAGCAAGGAATTCCTGATTGAATCCAACACTTTCTCAAGAAGTTACGTTGCCTTATTTTCCTAAGACGATCGCTTGGATCGAAACCATCACCATGTTAAGCCAAGGAGTTTAATGACTATAGTAAGTAGGATTGCACTTACTTAGTTGAAAAAGAAATCAAAAAGTTTTATTAATAAATTCAAAATAGACAATGAATTCAAATAAGATGGAAGACAACCTGTATAAACTAAGAGAACTCATTTATAATTTTTTACCCTTACCCAGTACTTAAGAAAAGTCTTGATATTCCTTATGCCTTGGTTACCCAAGCGTAAGAAACGTAAAATCGTAACGTACGTAGACTTAAAAACGTTTGTGTAGTTATAGAAACGTTTAACGAAGAATGTAAATTAAAACGAAACAGAACACAAAGCAACACACAAACGAACACAACACAAGGCAAAGAAATTAATATACAGACTCATCATCAGTGTTGCCGTTTTTTGTTTAATGCGTAGATTTTTCCGGATTTGGTTATGATTTTTCTATAAAAATAACTTTTGTTTTTTGTCAATTAAAATTTAAATTTGAAAAAAATAAAATAAAAAAACTGCGAATTTATTTTTGGTCATATTTTTCCTTATTTGGTGATTTTTTCACAAATCTTGGTTACAATATTTTTTTTTCGTGGCAACACTGCTTATTCTCTCTCATGTTCAAATGTCACGTAAAAACGTGGGAGAATTCTGTTTTATACAGATCGTTCCGTTTTGCTAACGAGAGAGAACGTTTCGGTAATGGTTTACATTGTTCTCCATATTCTAAAAAGAAAACGTTTTCTACGGTACGTTACGTTACGTGTGGGTAACTACAGCATTACACTTCCCTTATTGTATACACACACTTAATGCAAGTTAATAAAAAACACAAACAAATTGTGAATTTTTATAAAATTGTATCGAAATAAAAGACGCAGTCAAATGCTGTTATATTACACTCATATGTATATACATACATACATATATAGATGGTTACAAAATATTAATAAATTATGTATGGAAAGGTCCTTTTTCTATATCCATAATGTTGCTAACACTACTGCTGTTTCCAACACTCATGCTGGTATCATTCTCATATTTTTTTGTCTGTAAAATACTCTCTTGGCCTTTATTACTCTTAAGGACATACACTCACACTCAGCCAAACATATAAACATGGAGTGTGTAGTATACATGCAGGAATAGAATATAAAACAGTGATTTTCTGTTGCCATGTTTTCCTTAACTGACCAAACATTTGCATTTTGTTATTGGCATTATCGTTGTCGTTCTCGTTGCTTGTTGTTGTTCATGCTGGTATTTTCAGTTTCTGTATTCGTATGTACGCATAAAGGATGTTAAGGAAGCCAAGTTTCTGTATCTATGTACACATACATACATACTTTTCTATCCACCCATATGTATCTGAAAGTGTTTTCTTACATGCACACACATGTTGAGTTCCTCCTGGTGTTTCTAATGCTGGAAATTGTTCGCTGCCAAACATTGTGAAAACTTTAGACACCAACCACATCATTGTAATCATTGAAGGCTCTGCGGGGGGAAAGGTAGAATGGCTGAGTGCGTTTGACTGGGTACGTATGTACATATCATTATGTTCCTATGGTACATTAAAAGTACGAGGATGTATTGTATGTATATATTGACATTAACGCAAATTATATTGAGAAATAGTTTCTAATAGAGTAACTGCTTTCTGAGGGCTGTACGCCTAGTAAATAGTTTTTGTTAATCGAAGGTATACTCTGTTTATGTTCAATTATAAGTCAACTGCACTCTGAGTGAGGAATTATAATGTTCTTTATAAAGCAAAAAGTACACACTATATTCCATAAGCACCAAATCGTCATAAAAGCGTCTTAATGAAAAGTATAAGAAAAATATTCTACTTTTAAATGCATCACCTACGGAATGTAAAAATTTTGGTTTTATAGCCAGCTATGAACTGATATGTTATGACATATGAGGACGTGTCAAAAGTCCATTACTTTTTATCGTATACAAAATTTCTGGGATAACACAAACTGTTTACTTTTGTACATGATAAGCTCCTATGAGTTCTTCTATAGACTTTATCACAAGTTTCTCTAATTTTTTTATTAATTCCATAAGTTAAAATTTGTCGAGGTTATCAAAATAGGTAATGGGTTTTGAGATTATTTCAATATGACCAACACTGCACAAGCTATGGACTTATATGTCCAGAACGGAATACAATAAACAACATTTTTTATCATTAAAATTGGTGGTGCACAGTGCCTATGGTATACGATTGACGGTATTTTTCTCAAAATATACAAACACTCAAATGTATTTTAATAATCTAAGAAGTCTCGAACTTATTGAACCACCCTCGTATGGGCAAGAAGAAGAAGATAGGGGGCCTGAAAGAAAGGCAGTGAAAGCGAGCATTAGAGAGGATTAGAGAGGAAGAGCGAGAAATAGAGCGTGAGATTAAAGAAGAGATCAACTCGCTTACAGCATTTCTCAGAAAACTTCTGTAATGCTTTCACCTGAAAATTCTTGTACCGTTTTTATCTGTACACTTGTGTTTCGATTTCTACAGAAATCTACTGCACGGTTTCTTTTGAAGACTTCTGTGCTACTGTCTTCACAAGATTTGTGTAAAGTTCCCTGCTGATGAAGGTTAGGTTAGGTTATAAAGGACGTATACTTGTCAATTAAGACAAGTACAGTACCCGGAGGTCGAATTGACCCATTGTACAACGTCCTAGTTTCTCACACCACTTATGTTGTGTGTATTAATTTTATAAATGAGTGGTGGGACCTACAGTTTAAAGTCGACTCCGAACGACAGATTTTTATTTATTGAGAAACTTTTCATGGCAATTTTTATTTACTCTCAGAATTTTTGCCAGAAATCTACTGAGAGGAAGTCGCCGATAAAATACTTTTTGTATTTTGTCTTTGATGCCTGGCCTGGGGCTCGAACCCAGGCTTTTGCGTCTAATAAGCCAACACACTACCTACTAGACTACGGCGACTTCTCCCTGCCGATGAATCTTATACCGTTTTTCAGGAGATTACTGCATGGCAAAAGACTCCTTATAGCATGATTTTCTTTCACAAGACCTGTGTACAGTTTTCTGCAGCAAAGTACTGTATTGCTGTCTTTAGATGCTCCCTGTACCGAGAAATGAAGCCTGATTATTAGAAATTTCTTAAACTTTTCTAATCGTTTCTTTTTTCTTTCTTCGTTTATTAAGCCAAAAAAATATACCCAGATTCTATTATTATTAAGCCCCGGTTAGCCAAACGTCCACGGAACGTAATAGAACGTATGTTCGATTTTAGAATATGAAAAGCAATGAGAGCGATTACCGAATCGTAATTTTATTTCGGCAAGGATTTACATTGCTCTTCATATGCTGAAAACGAACGTACGTTCCATTTCGACGTTTGGCTAACCGGGTCTTTATTTTACCTTCACCTCAACATATTTTATTCATCACCTAACCAAATGCTCTAATCATGGTAAAATGTACTTATTTCGGGCACAATCCTTTTAATTTCACCATTGGAATGAGGCAAAAATATGGTAATGATGTGCGTGTCTGTGTTAGGAAAAGTGTTACAAATTCACCACCCCAAAATACTGATTTTACTCTAGAAACACACCATTTGTTGGGAAATTGTTGTTATTAATTAAAAACTATTGTGGTGGAATAGGAGGACAATAAAGACTTAAAAAACGCATAGTTGCACGGTTGAGGTGAAGAGGTGGATATAGGTTTTGAAAACGGTATGTTTAAATTAAATTGGAATGACAGTGTCTGCTGGTGAATTGCTGTTATTTTACTGGAAGACAAAAATAAAGGGGTTTAAGTGGTTTTAGCAAGTTTTTGCTTTTCAAAATCCCATTCTAGCATAGGGACCTAAAAACTCTCCTCTTTCTCTTTCATGGCCTTTATTGGCTTTGTATACATATGTTGAATGCATTTGTAGAAATGCAAAGCGATAAATATTTTAAAAAAACAATATTATCACGTGTGTATATATGTATTTTTGTTTTAAACATTTATTTCTAAACTTTATTTAGTTTTTTATATTTTTTAGAGACTAGCACACTATACTTATCTCTCTATACATTATTATACACATATGTACGTGATATGATTAACTATATGGTTTTGAAGATGTTGCTTTTTGGTTTCTTTCGTTTTGGTTTCATCCGTTGGTACTACTACTTACTAATCTTTAATTGTTACAATAAAATTGAATTTAAAAAATAATTTTGATATTTTGGTTTTGAAAATAGTTTCGTTGTTTTGTTTGTTTTTTATCGGTGTTCTTAAAGTTTCATTGTTGATAAGTTTCTTTGTTGTTGTTTTTGATTTCCAACGTTTAAGTACGTCCTGGTGCACTTGGTACATACTTTTCCGATGGTTGATACTGCCATTGAGCACAAATGGCATCCTGTTCGGTTTGATTATAGCCGGCTCTGGAAATGTTCATAAAATATTATGGCATAAAGAAAAATGCTTTTTATTAAAGAATTTATTTTTCAAATAAACAAAACACAAAATAAAACAAACAATACGATCCTTAAAATAAAAAACATTAAAAAATTGTTCTGTTTTCCCCATGTATTGAGGGAGAAACATATCTCTTCATTGGTTTCTTTACATATATTACTCTATGGCAAGCTTGGTAGTCCCTGTAACTACCTGGAAGTATAGCTAATACAGTGTCCTTTGCGTTCCCTTATTGTGGTGTAGTAATTAAAGTGCTTGGCTAGAAATCCAAGCATCTCAGGTTCGAATATCCCCAAAGAGGATAACATCAAGGACCCAACATCATAGAAATGTAAGGCAGATCTACTTCTTAGTGCCCCACACTCTATGCAATAATCTAATAATACATGTTACAGGTTGCATTCTGTTTAGACAACGACCAATGGGAGCCCTTTTATTCTAGCACTTGCCACACGAAACCAAACACTTGCTTAACTAGAGAAATCTTAATTACATACATACATGCATAATTGGTCATTACAACCCTTCAGTCAGGATTACGACCTAGTTTCTCACACCACTTATGTTGTGTGTGTTAATTTTATACATGAGTGGCGGGACCTACAGTTTAAAGTCGACTCCGAACGACAGATTTTTGAGAAACTTTTCATGGCAAATTTATTTACTCTCAGAGTTTTTGCCAGAAATCTGCTGAGAAGAAGTCGCCGAAGAAATACTTTTTGTATTTTGTTCTGATGTCTGGCCTGGGGCTCAAACCCTGGCTTTACGTCTACTACGCCAACATACTACCTACTAGACTACGGCGACTTCATCCTAAAATCTTAATTAGTTAAACTTAAAGAAAGAAAAGTGAGTCTGAATAAGAAGATGGAGACGTTTTCGGATTATTTTATGCTCCTTAAAGGATTTTTTTGTTCTTTAAGAACATTTTAATAATAATTTCGACAGATAAGAGAATGTGATAACCAAAGTTGATAGCCATCCTGGCACGTTAGTCTGCGTGTTTATAATATTTGTGTTTACATTCACAAAGTTACACTTAGGCCAGCATTTAGGCCCATAAGTAAGGCTGCCAAAAATTATTAACAAATTAAAATACATTGCGTGACGTCATTTCTCACACATGAGTAAAAAATTAAAATTCCTTGTGCGTGATATAATCCTTAGTTTAATCATTCTAAGTACACCAAAACACATTGTAATTGAAGTCCATGAAGGCTGTTTCAAAGTGTATTACGAAACCATAGAGACTTCCAGCAAATTGTTTTTTTATATTAGTCGACAATAAATTAGTTTGGCGTCTAATTTGGCTATGATATCACCCCCTATCGAACATTATTCACATAAGAAATAGTTTTTCAACAACGCAATACCAGACCACATGTGTAAAATATCAGGAGGATATTGAGAAAATTCTTCTACATCCAACTGACACCACCGGTAGCTATCTAGGGCGAACAATTTTGTTGATGATATAATCGCCACAATTGTAGAAGCATGGAAAAATCAATTTTAGCAGTTGTTTCCCAAAGGAAAAGGAGTTTCTACGAAACAGGCATAGTTAAAGTAATTAATTTTAAAACAGAGGAAAACTAAGTGATTGCGAAGGATAAGATGATTCTAGCTTGTATGCTGAATAGAACTTTTAACTTTCGTTGCGCATTGTAATGATATCATTCGTTGATGGAATGGTAAAATGAATGATTAAAATTTAAAAAGAATGTTAAAAGGAAATAAAACAAATTACGAGTACGTATGTATGTATGTACAATTAAATATTTTTTAATTTATTTTTAAAAATTTAAAACTAAAATACTGTCAAGGAAATAATGATAGAAATAAAACTAAAAGAAGGTAAAATAATATGGCATTATTAACTAAGATAAAACATGAGTAAAAGGTTTTATAACATAAACAAATGGAGTTGTCTGCCAAGCTTTAAAAATATTTATTAACGTTGGCAGCTCTAATTGAGCATATTCATTAGAATAGGAAATAAAGATGAGCTTAAAAACTATTTTTTACAAATGAAAAATTTTGACAATCAGTCTTTTTTAATGTTTTTAAATAATAGAAGAAAGAGAGAGTGAGTGATAGAGAAAATTTTCTTAAAAATTCCAAAAATTATTTGGTGTTACCGGTCGCCTATATTGATAGCCATATGGCCGGGTTTCATATCTCGTTGGTGGTGGTGGTCTGTTATAATAATTGGAATTTGCCGGTAATTCCCGGCTTACTGGAGATTTCAAACTATCCCAAACACCACGCGGACTTTGTACAATTTCACGAAACAGATTTCTAGCGGCCAAACCCACCGAGGCCAGTGTAACGCCCACACGACGTTTAACATTTGCAAAGGGATTTGAGTCTTCTAAAGAGCGGCCCGAAATATAGTTATTGGGATTGGAATAGGGACTAGCATAGCCATAGGGATGAGAGAGAATTTTCTGTATAATATTGCCAGCATTAGGTGGCACATATAAATCGGCTGCCCGAAATTCAATCTCACATTGATTGGCTCTATAAAAGAAATTCTCAAACCTTTGATGGGCCGAACAAGGACTTCTCTCCTGGAAACAGGTAACCTGGACTACATTGTAAAATATGGCGCCCAATGTATTGGCGGTTTCTGAAATCAACAAAAAACAAAAATTATTCCAATTTTTTTAATAAGAATTCCTCGCAACTACCGGTATTAAGAGATTGCAAACAACGCCTTAGACGGGCATCACAATCGCAATGGGAACGCGTAAAAGTGCCGGTATTGCACAAACCACGCCTACACTCGCCCACATTTAAGACATTCGGACAATGATCATGTTCACGACAGCAACGATCTTCATCGGCATGGTAGCCCAAGTCATTGTAATCCGTAGCTGCAGTACCTATTAAAAAAATTTAAATTAAAATTCTTTTAAAACCTCCATAGCTCTATTTACCCGGTCCACACCATTTCGTGCCTGGATAAATAAAACCTAAACCGCCACGAAATTCAGTGCCATGAGAGCCGGCATTTAAACAAACATCCTCCAATTCCATTACGGACTCTCTAGGTACCTGACGTATGCGTCTAGGATCGGATTGCAGCAACATGCGTTGTATGTCGCCCCTGATGAATACCAAAGAAAATGTATGATTTTAACTACTCAACAGAATCTAAAAAAGGATTATTTACCGATCCGTATGCATTTTACAAAATGGATAACGTGATGATAATTCCACCATTACTGTCATGGTTATATCCGATATTAAAACCGCTGAGCTGTTCACTGATTTTATGGGCATCGTTACAAATAATGCCACTGTCAGCACCAGTATAAATAGTTTCAGGGACATGCTAAAATAATTTCAAAAAGAAAATGTTTATTTTTAATATTACATGTGATTAGAGATTCTAAAAAATATATTTGAAGATTAAATACGAAAATGTTTGCACTTTAATTAGAGACATTCTGTAAATTTGTGAAACTATTTTATTTGGAATAGATTTACATACGTTTTACTTACTAAAAAGACTGGATGCGGTGAAAATAAAAAAATTACAAGACTGTGTTAGACTTGTAAAATCATGATTTAAGAAAACGTACTTCTATCGGAACAAGATTTTGGAAGCCGGGAATTCATTCCATTTTTTAACGTATGTAACATAATTCATTGTTTACTCTCCTGGACTAGCTACCAACAGACATGTTGACGAAGCAAAACTACGGTCATGCCAGAGTCTTGTGTATAGTAGACCTGAATCCTCTTATAACCTCTGATAACGGTTCACGCCTTCCAGAGAATGTAAAAAGTACTACAAGTTTTTTTGAAGTACATTTCAGACTGAAATATTAGTTATAAAGATTTCCGTTGCGGGAATCCGACATCAGAGAATTTCGTATATCGGGTAGTAGTATACGCCTATTTTTTTAATTAGAGTCCTAAAGCGTGCGTATCTAATATTGTTCAAGAATACTTGGTGTATCTGTAGAAGATAGTAAAACATTCGACGTTTACCCTCACAAACCTTATTTGTTTGCAAAATAAAGGTGGAATGAATGAATACTGAACCTTTTTGTGCAATAATCAGACAAATCTGGCCTCCAGTGAATACATGCAAAACAAAATTTACATAAAACCCAACTTCATAAAAGTTATAACGGGCCAACGTTCTCGGGGTGTATACGCCCAGAGACTAGGATTACCTCACAAAGATTAATGCAGGAGCTGTAATGATGAATAAGGACAGGAGTCCACATTACATATTATCTGTCATTTTCCGGCACATGGAAACCTGCAGAGGAAAGATAATTTCGATAGAAGCCAAACCTTCATAAAGCTGTTTTGACGGTTTGGAAATGCGGAACGGAATTAAAGTTGAAAGACGTAATACGTACTATTCTTATAGGACCCAAGTAAACCGTAATTTTGGAGGCGGCTGTTAACTACAGTAGCTGTAGTCTATTAGGTAGTGTGTTGGCTTATTAGACGTACAGCCAGGGTTCGAGCCCCAGGCCAGACATCAAAACAAAACTACAAAAAGTATTTCTTCGGCGACTTCCTCTCAGCAGATTTCTGGCAAAAGCTCTGAGAGTAAATAAAAACTTGCCATGAAAAGAGTGTCAAAAATCTGTCGTTCGGAGTCGACTATAAACTGTAAGTCCCGCCACTCATGTACAAAATTAACACACACAACATAAGTGGTGTGAGAAACTAGGTCGTAATCCTGACTGAAGGGTTGTAATGACCAATTATGTGTATGTCTGTTAACTACAAGAGATTGCAAAATGAAGAGGTCTTCAACTTGGTGTTGAAATAATAAAAGCGTTTAATGATACTTTGTATTTCAAATTGTTATATGCCCTGTCCTTATTATTTTTTCCAGACATTATTATTCAAATTATTGAGAAGAGATTGATGAAATAAAAGTTGTAGTTTAGAGAGAAACACAGAGTGAAATCTACTTATACTAAAATTTTTAAAGGACAATTTGATCACAATGCGATTAACCTAACTCAGATCAACACCATGCTAACACTGAACCATTAAAATGTATGCAAAAGAAAGAGAATTTCTGACTTCAATACCCAATAATTTTGTTCCTAATATGACACGGCAGCGATATCAAAAGAAATCAACAACCTATTAATTACTTATAAAAATCATAATTAATAATCTATCCATCTACCTACCTATCTATCTATGAACATATCTGTCTAATGCCGAAACATTGAAATGTCAAAAATTGCAAACACAACAAAAACAACCAATTCAAATTCAATTTAATGAAATCCAACAATCATTAGACATCGTCACTCAATAAAAGTTTAACAATATGAAATACAAGTGACGTTCAATGTCAATAGTTTTAAACGAAAATTAACTTGTTTCTTTAAAGATTAAAAAAATAAAAAACATTAACAAAAAAATAAATAAAGCGCTGATTGAGAACATTGACCAGAGTAGTTTTAACAAAATAACTACAAAGCAACCTACAGTCAATCATTATTAACGATCATTATGACAATTAAAACAATAATAATTGTAAGCATTGCTTGTAAATGTCAAATTTTATTAGCCGCTTAAAATGTTTTCTTGAAAAGAAGTGTCATTCATTTGTTTACTTATGTATGCATACGACAATTAAAAAATGTTTGTTTACGTTTTGTAGTAGGCACTATAAACTTGAACTTGTAATTCCTTTGTTATACTAACAATGTTTCCCTTTAACTGTCAAATTATTTGCCGTTTATTTTGTGTTTTATTTTCAATTTCTTTATTTGTTTAAACTGAACTGGTTTTTTAATATGTATTATTATGATAAATATTTATGCACTTCTTGCTTAAATGGTTCATCTTAGGTTTTATAATTGTATGGTTCCGCATGTTTTTATTATAAATTGTTTATATAGACGACGCCATATCAATGACAAGAGACAAATATTTATAGAAACTTTATTTAAATTTTACTTCATTTGGTTTGAAATTTTTATGTTATTGTTCCCATTTTCAAAAGACGTCATCATATCCAGTCCATTGACCGTTTAAATACTTTTATGTTAAAAAAAGAAAATCTCTCTATACTTCAAACCCATTATTAGATTTTTACTAATTCCAGATTGAATCTAATTTAAGTTTTAAACAAACTTGGATATGTAAAGTGGTGGAAAAAAATAAAGACACACAAAAACTCAAAGTTTTCTAAAATATTTATTTACCACCACATATGTATGTAAATAAAACAAAGCATTCATTTTTACTTAAATATGTTTAGGATCGTGGGTTCGATTCCCACCAGAGACTCTGGTCTGTGACACTACACCAAGCATATGGTCAAAGTTACTCCACTCATATATAATTAGAATATAATTTGTAATTGTATTGTAATTAATATAAATAAATAAAATAAATATGTTCAAGTTGTTAGCAAAAGCAATTTCTTTAAAAAATAATAGGGACATTTAATTATCTAAATTAGTGCAAGCTTTAAAGGCGCTTCAGTTAATTTAATTTTGGCAATTCTATTGGGTCCTTTTTGGCTAATTATGAACTATCCATTGTCATTTTTTCTAGTTGTTTAGGGCTTTATAAGCTCCTCATTTGTTATACCCCAGAGCTTTAAGTTAGAAACATGTGGGAGGCGTAAAAACACGTCAGATGAGGTGTAAGTATTTGTCCATAATTTTTTCTAGTCTCTATTCTATTGCAATTTTTTATATAGCTACTCGATAAGTTTTTCATATACTCTATAACGAGTACTTGAGTTTTCTAAATCCATGATTAATACTGTTCTACTGCTTAGAAATTGTAGGAGGCGAAAAAGTACGCCAGATTATGTGTAAATAAAATAATAATTCTTAATTTCTTGTAACCTCTAGATTTTTAAAATTTTTTCTCAAGTTCCTCGATAAGGTCTTGGTCCGCTCTATAGCGGTTAATTGAGTTTCCTCAATAAACGATTATTATGCGGGCCCTACACGTTGCGATCAGTTGTATAACAAGTTGAATCAACGGTTGGTCGTCTTTTTCACGTGTTTCGATTTTTCTACCAAACTTACTTATATATTGTTATTGTAGCATCGCACTATGTGGCATTTACCCTGAAAAGCTGGCCAAAAAGGCAAAAATGAATTTAAAGAAATGCAATTAGATAGACAACAAAATTCTGCATTATGTAGTGAATTTTCACGACTTTAAGTTGAGATTTGTAAATTTGAGACGATGTCAAATTCAGGAAAGTGAAGAAAATTAAATGCGGTTTTGGGGTTTTTTTGAAATTTTAATAGGTTTATATGATATTTTTTTGTGGCTAAACGAATAGAGGTTTTATATTGATTTTTTTTATTTGAAGGGTATGAGCAACTGCTATTTTCAGTTTTTTTTTATTTATATATATCATATATTAATGTTAAAATTGTTCGTTCAAAATTTAAAAATAATAAAAATTTCACATTTTTTTACCGTACCCAAAAGAAGATAAGGATTTTAAAGGTGAAAGTAGTTTTTAGTAGTTTAATGTTATATACCACAAGAAAATATGAACTCTCTATATTCCGGAACAAAAAAAAGTTTGCGCAAATTTGCGCAATTATTTTTGGCGATTTTTTGAAAATTTTACTTTTTTTTTGAAAAATTAAAAATTTTAGACGCAGTGTAATAAAGCCATATGGCGTACGAATTATGCGAGGAAATTCAGTAGAAGCGATACCAATCGAGATGTCCTGAATAGGTTACTTTTATACAGTGACCCTTTTATAAGCTGCAGTACACAAAAATCGCAAAGGAATAGAAAAGCATTTTCATCAGATACTATTAAATTACGCCTTCCTGACATTGATGATGAAAATGATAACGATTTTAACGATTGTAGTTAGTTTCACTTTTTAAGTATTTTTAAGTTAAGTATTAAAAAATGTAAAATAAATATTATAAATAAATATTAATTATCATAGAAGTTTAAAAACTTAATTACATATGTATATCGACTATTATAACAATATGAGATGTATGTTTGATTTTCTTAATGGACCGTATGTGGTAACTAGGGGCACTTATGGTCCGATCATAATAAAATGTGATCATAAATGATTCACATTCATATTAAACATGTTCATGTCGATTTTTATCGAGGTAATAACATTTTTAAGCCAATTATAATTGCTAAACATATTTTCTTAAGGCCCTATTTTGGACCAAGGGGCAATTATTGACCGACCATAACAAAAATTGGTATTATGATTTAGATTTACAAAATACACGTTCATACCGAATTTCATCGCGATACCGATGTTTTTAAGCCATTTATAAGCGCAAACGTGAATTTCTAAAGGGGACTTCATATGGGGACCAGGGTCAAATGTGATCCGATTTTCACCAAACTTTACACCATTATTTTTTTGGTACACAGAACTGATCCATGCTAAATTTTATCATGATTGTTGCATAATTACCATAATTATGTGTAAATAAGTTCAATTTCGAGGGGAATTTGTATGGGGGATAGGCGAAATCACGGACCGATTTGTTGGGTTCATCCTTGGACCTAATTATCACTAACACTATCAAAAAATTCCAGCCATTAACTCATAAAACACTTCTATTAATTTTGGCCAGGTTTTCAGGCAAAATGCCACATAGTGCATCGTATTGATCGTCGGTTGAATGAAAAACAAAATTTTTTCGTCTTCAAACAACCGACGACCAAACAGCCATTCAACATAACAATCGTTTGTACAAAATAATTAAGTTTTACAGCCAGTCGCAATGTTTGGGAGCGGCATTACTATTCCAGAGGAAAATCATTGTAATGCTTAGCATTTATTTCTTGGCAAAGGAAACCCCTACAGAATATCCAGGTTATCTTGAAGCCCTTTTTTATTGTGGGGCTTGATATAACTCAGTGCACGCACCTATTAAGTTATTAATCTTTGAAGTCTGAATTAAAAGATTATTATCACGTTTCATACATTTTCATGCTCTATTATCTGTAGTTTTCTTTAAGTGCATTACACATTTTACTTCATATCTTTTATTCCCTTCGCTGCTGTATATTGTTGTATATTTACAGTGGTTTTTACTTTACATTTTTTTTTTGAATTTGTTACACTGTGTTTATTCTAAGTAGCATGTGGTAGTTAGTAAAGCTTTATTAAGTACGTAAAACTCACTTACATATCGTTTACTTATGTTTTTAGGATATTGATCTATCAATTTCAATAGCAGTTAACAAAATAAATTTGTTTATTATTGAAATTCCTTTCCTTATTGTTTTATATATCATTGTGCAAGTAATTTAATTTATTTTCGTATTTAACTTTTATGTTTTTGAAACATTTTAATGGCTGTTAAAATTTATTTGAATGTCATTTTCTAAGCAATGTTTTTCGATTTTTTTTTTTTCAAATTACAAACCTTGACAGTGATATTAAAAATAGTAGTGAAAAAATGCAGTTGAAATTAAAAATTTTAATTGTTTTTAATTGTTAAACATAATCTGAAGTGGAAGTAAATTTCTGTCAACGATATTTACAGGAGTTTATTTAGAGTGACTGCCGAGAACCGAATGAAGTTTTAAAATAAGTTTATGTTTACAAACTTCTAATACAAGACTAAAGCAACGGTACTCTTTTAAAGGTACCAGTAACCAGTTTCATGGTATTGTTACAAAATTAGGTTTCACGCTAGACAGAAGGTAAACACAGAGTCAGATAGTCAGAGCATAAAATTTTGCCATCCAGTTGTGGCCATGATCACACTGCTGTATACAACTTTAATGAAAACCATGTCTAATACTTTTGGTTTGAATTCAAATCGTTTTTCAATTCATCCGCAAAACCATCATCTTAAGGTTACAAAGACAAATAAAAAAATTGGTGCAAATTTGTTAAACAACCAAATAAAACAATCCCACGCTGTGCTTAAGCTGGCAGGGAACATTAATTACATTCTTTGAAGACAATATTAGACCAAGAAAATGAATATAAAAAAAAACAATGTGTTAAGGAGGCCAGATATCCATGGTTTGCTTCCAGCATGTATTTACACAGGTTAGGGTCCCTAACTGCCATATAAATGACATGGAAACCAGTAGGACTAGTATTTTACTGAAGTCGTTTATATTCGGTGGGTAGTATCCAGATCAATAATGATGAGAACATAAACCTTTTAATGGTTTGTGATGCATAACATCAAATATTACCTGGCAATTGATACCCCGTTCTACGTATACAATAAACTGAACGATTAATATGCAAATATTCTATTCTATCCTATAATTAGTACCCAGTTCGTAGTATAGATTATAATATTTGTTGGTGTTTTTTTTTATTGCTTTGCACTTCTCTAAAGGAATTGTATAAAAGCATCTCCTTTCTTTTCCTGTGTCACTCTCAATTATAAAGTTTTTCAGCTAAAGCAGGCGATTAAACTGCTAAAGCAGAATGAGAGGATTGCCAAACGCGGTTGCTGAGGTATAATGTTATATGTGAAAATGATTGGGTATAGTGGTGAGGAATTGTGTCTATTCTTTTCCAATAAGGCCCCCTTTCTTGAACTTTCCAGGTGTTATAAATGATTTGGATTCGAATACTATGATAAAGATTTGTTTCTCTTCTCGCGAGTTCAAACCTGGAACCGCTTCTTTTACTCAGTGTAGTCTTTATTCTTACCGGCAGATTATTATCATAAAAAATTAAAGCCTTATATTTGAAAGAGCAGTAGACATGTTCTGTTTAACCCATTAATGCCCAGTGGCAACTTAAGTTGCCAGCAGCAGTTGCCTTAGTTTTTATGCTCTGAGAGGAAATTGAGTGTAAAAAACAAAACGGTAACCGTTAAAAAAAAGGAATTCGGGCATTAATGAGTTAAGTTGAGCTATTGAGCAATGGCTTTTATGAACCTATCTCTGGCTTCTTATGCGTAAAATCCTTTTTATTTCATTTTATTTCCCGCCTTACACACTCCTAAGTAGATTTAGCCTCAAGTCTCAATTCAAAGGTTAAGTATCATGGATTATTTGCCTAACTATATAAAGTAGTTTAACAGAGACCATCTGGCCACCTTATAATTAATTTTAAGGTTATTGTACTAAATAGCGTTTTTGTTTTGCTCTTCTTTTGTTGTATTTCTGCAATTCACTAATTTACAACAACAATCTCAAGACAATACACAATTAATCTTTCCTTTATTGTTGTTTCTTTCATTTGTAAACAATAATAAATAAATTAAAAAAGAAAGAAAATCTGTTGTTAATTGTTGTTAAAAAAAATAACAACAATGTTATTGTTGTTACACATATGCATCCATACATATGTGAGTATAATGTTTGGGAGTATGCTAAAGAGTGCTTCCGTAACACAGTGTTGTTGTAGGTCAAATATGTTATTGTCTTCGTTGACTAGTTGTTTCACTTAATACGGACTTGTTTTACGGTATGCTACTTGAATCTGTTTTGATTTATAGTGTGATCAGAGCCTGGTTTTGTTATGTTTACATTTTCGTTTACGGTTCAGTATACATACAGTGCTTGACAAAACAATGGAAACTTTTTCAAAAATGTACTTAATCGGACGAAAATTTAACATATTTTTTAAAAATCGGCAAAACATTTGTGGAGTTTATTAATATGCACTGTTATTAACGTTTCTGTATATTAAAATTATGTATAAAAATGAATTATATAATTCAAAAATTAAAAAAGTTTCCAAAGTTTCCAATGTTTTGTCAACATCAAATATGTGAATAGAATTATTTTTTTTTTAATTACTGAATTATATAGTCTTTTTATATATTTTTTAAAATACAGAAATGTTAATAACAGTGCATATTAATAAAAGGCATTAATATTTTGCCGATTTCTTAAAAAGATTTTTAAATTTTCGTCCGATTGTAACACATAAATAAATTTTTGAAAAAGTTTCCATTGTTTTGTCATGCACTGTATGTGTGTGTGAAGTTCACACCGCTAGTTGAGCAAGAAGTAGTGTGTGAGGAAGTCTTAAAAAAATATTTTAAAGCACTTTAGAGGTAAAGGTCAGTTTTTATTTTGTTTTTATTGCGGCGTTAAAGTTACTTCCAGTTATAAAAAAAGATGAGAAAAAAATGTTAATTTGAAAAAAATCAAAATAATAACGACAACAATAAAACGTACATTGTATTCATTTAAGCCTTAATTAAAGGTTAAAAATTGATGTACTAATGCAAGTGACGCCAGGTTGACAATTTTTTCAAATATTTTTCATAGCAATATTCTTTCCCAAAAAAAGTTTAGTATATACTTAACAGACTTTTTATGCTTACAACTCAGCACGGAGGCAGTCAAAAGTAAAAGTATTGCCTTAAAGGATTTCATGACATACAAAACTGTTAATAGGCTCGGAATTAAATAAAATGAACTTTCCAAACATTTTACAAATAATAAATAGGCTTTTTAGGAAATCGAGAGTACACATATGATTTAATAAACTTTTCTTTCAAATACACGTTATCAACGGACATAATATATTATTTTTCTTTCTAACGATTATCTCATCAATATTATTGTTTTTATTATTGCTTTAGTTGATTTAAGAAGCATCATTAAGATTACGCAGTTTCATTAATTAAACTTTCCTAGCTAAGCATTTCTACTATAGCAGATCCTAGACTTGCCATCTACAGTTGCCTAGAAACAATTTCCTCTGCTAAATATATTGGGTCGATGTATTGGATATAGTGGTGATGGACCCAGCTTATTGATACATACTCTTTCCTAAGAGGGACGCTGCCATATTGTTCATAATGGATTATTAATTTTATCTTCTCTGGTAGATCAAAGGGGCTTCTTTTGGTGAGAATACAGAGGCTCTCCATTTTTAAAATTCGATTGATAATAAATGATTGGAAGCTTAGGTTTGTAGTCCAGAATCAAAGTATTTGCTTAAAAACCTAAATTAAATGTGTCAAAAGGCTAGAGGCTTTCAAACAAACAGAGGAGTTTTATTATGCCCAAAACGTTAAAGGTTTGGAGAAAATTTATGTAGGCAATCATTGAGTCTCCATTAAAAGTAAGATCAGTAGCTTGATTGCAATTTATTTTACAATTTCCTGTTAGTGAAATTTGCTTTTTGAACTGAAGCATCGTTTTATGATCATTACATAACATACCTAATTGGTCAGTTTAAAGTCGACTCCGAACGACAGAATTTGAAAAACTTTTCATGGCAATTTTATTTACTCTCAGAGTTTTTGCCAGAAATCTGCTGAGAGAAAGTCGCCGAAGAAATACTTTTTGTATTTTGTTTTGATGTCTGGCATGGGGCTCTAACCCTGGCTTTACGTCTAATAAGCCAACACACTACCTACTAGACTACGGCGACTTCATACAATCATTGCTCAGAAGTATTTAAACCGATCATAAACAGTGATTAAGAGAATCACGTACGTCTATACGCACAGCCAATTGTCAACTTCAGCCTCGACTTACTCCAGGTAGTATGACACTTTAAAGTTCTCTTATTAACCAATGTGTAGAAACCAATACATCGTAACGCAAGATTGGCTCCCTCAATACCGGGTTCCTAGGTAATTAAAGGTTTTACATTGAAGTTAAAAGTATTTCGAAAATATATACATATATATGTACATAATTGGTCATTACAACCCATCAGTCAGGATTACAACCTAGCTTCTCACACCACTTATGTTTTGTGTGTTAATTTTATCCATAAGTGGCGGTAAAGTCGACTCCGATCGACAGATTTTTTGAGAAACTTTTAATGGTAATTTGTATTTACTCTCAGAGTTTTTGCCAGAAATCTGCGGAGAGAAAGTCGCGGAAGAAATATATTTTCGTAATTCGTTTTATGGTCTCACTTCTAATAAGCCAATACACTTCCTACTGGATTACGGCGACTTCATTTCATAAGTAATCGTATGAAAAACCTGTTGACTTTTGCATAACAATAGTTCCTCTGTTACTGCCAATGAATTTAAGCTTGTAAGACGGTCTAAAAAGAACGGGAAATGAACTTAACCCTAAACTATAAAATGCCTATCGGGTGATTGCAACTCTATAAAGAAATTCTAAAATTGTGTAGAGGAGAGTCTAATTGCAAATCAATAGAATAATAATTACTAAAGAAGTTATTTAGGGTTTCAGAAATTTCAACAATACTATGTTTTAATTTACTTTTTGTTTAAGATACTAAATAACACGTTCATACTTCACTGAATGGTCAAGTAAGAGAGAAGCAAATAATCATCTTAAGTTTGCACTACAGAGTAACAGTATAACTCTACTTATACTCCAACAGGTTGACCTTAAAAAATATGTTTCATTATTATTATTTTATTTCGTTTTTTTCTTGTCGATTTAAGTGTTACAGAATCTTTATACTTAAAAAAAAGTAAAAATGTTTTTTCAACAGTCCTTGTCAAAATAAACCGGTATGATGGTGGTATTAAGTTTGTTTATGCGTTTTCTTTTTTAAATTTTTTTATTGTAATTATTCTTTAACAGAATATTCATACTCAACTATAAACTTATGTGGTTAGAGAGAGGCCGAAAAGTAGGCAGGCTGGCAGGCCGACATGTTATTGCTTAATTAGTTTAAAACAAAAACAAAAAAACTTTGTTTTTCATATTACAACCGGGTCTGCGATATCAGATTGCAGGCTTGACATTGTGACATTGAAAAATCAACCACCTTCTAAAAGTCGAATTTTTAAAATGTTTTTATTTTTATTTTAATTTTTATTTTTTATTTTAGTTTAGATTTGATCTTATACCAAACATCGTGTATAAAATAAACCAGTTTTTTGTTTTTATAAATCGAATTTAATATTTCATTATGTATTTAGTTTTCATTTTAGTTTTTGTTTTTATATTCATTTTCTGTAAATTTTTGAAATAGTTTAACAGCGAAATAAAAACCGTTTTTTTAAGTACAATTTTTGGGTGGATATGCTATTGTTGCAGTCATTATTTAACAATTAAAAATACATATCAACAAATGTTCAATTAAATAATTTAATTAAAATGAAATTTAGACATTTGTTGACCTTAAGTACAACTACTAAGTCAGGTTTAAAGAAATAACGCTCCCAAATTGTATCACATACACATTGAATTTGAAATTTTCAAGCCTCTGTGCATTAAAGCGTTATTAATATCCATGCACAAAAACAACACCGTATACAATATGGAACTAATTTATTAAATACGAGGGTGGACCAGTAAGTAAATGAATTTTTATTATTCCACACCTCTTAAGAGCAACACTGCTCCTGTCACAGGCATCTGTCAATTAATTGCTTTCAGAATTTAAACGAATTGTGTTATTAAGATTAAGTTTTTGTCCGCTATTGATAGGTAGGCTATCGATTGATAAAAAAGAATCAAAATAAAAGGCAAAACCACAGCCACTTCCATTTGTTTTTGTTTTGCAACTTCGAAAAATGAAGACAGCCGTACAACTATCAAATTTTCTTCCATATTTTATCTCAACGTCATACACCCTCATTACATATTAAATTTACACGATAATATCAACTTTCTTTTACACACAACCTTGTCATCATGCACGACTTGCAATGCCATCTAAACCTGCCTTAAGCATTTCACTCACTAAAGCTAAACTTTACAAAAAAAAAAACTGGAGATACATTGGAGAAAGCGTATAAAGATCGGGGAAGAGTAACTTATCAGCCACTTATCCCAAAACCTGTATATAATTCAAAAAGTCACGCGTTTATTGACCCGCCCTCGTATGTAGACCTAGTAGACAGCCATATCATACAAAAGTTGTGTAAAGTGAGAATATACCGACAACAAAATAGATGATTCGCAAGAAAGTCGACCCAGATCTGCAGAGCGGTGTGACACTTGATAAAAAGTGCAAAGACGTGACCAAGCCAGCGCGAATACTAAGGAAAGCTTAACTGTGCTTTACATACACAATTGTTCATTACAACCTTTAGTTAGGATTACGACCTAGTTTCTCACACCACTTACGTATATTCATGTAATTTTATACATGAATGGCGGGACCTACAGTTTAAAGTCGACTCCAAACGACAGATGTTTTAGAAACTTTGCAGACAATTTTATTTACTCTCAGAGTTTTTGCGAGAAATCTGCAGAAAGGAAGTCGCCGAAGAAATATTTTTTCATATTTCGTTTAGTTGGCGATATCTGATCTGGGGTTTGAACGGAGGCCTCACGTCTAATAAGCCAATACACTACCTACTAGACTACGACGACTACAACTGTGCTTTAGCATAGCTTTTATTTCGGCCTTTGCTATTAACAATTGGACTCCCTATCTGTAGAATAAGAATTTTATTCCTTCACGACAACGTACACCACAAAGTCAAGGAGAAACTGAATGCAAATTCTGCTGTTGCCGAATAAGTTTATTCGTTTGATTACAAATCACACTTCGTAAACTAAACTGTTGTCCTTCTGATTTTCTATCTAACATTTGGGCTGAAAAGCTCTTAGGCTACCATGCAGATAGTGCTGCTAGTATTAAATCCAAATGATTCTTAGTTAAACCTAGCCTGCAAAAGATACATGTACAAATTAGATTGTGCACCGTATCACTAACGATGACATGAGAATGATGACAAAACTGTATGAATTTGGTTACATCTGGAGAATGCAGACGATGCGGAAACAAAATTCAAAACCCTATGAACTTTTCAGCCCAATTGGCATAATTCATTACCTGACTACTTACGCTTTAAACCTTTCTAAAGCAAGCAGCATAATGAACGTTACATAGGAAATATTATTAGTTGCACCTATTTAATAGCCCTGATTATGGCTATGCTAATAGTCATATTAATATTCAATTAACACTTTTATCTTTTTTTTCAATATTAATTAATAAAAATAATTGTTTTTATCTTTCAAATGTTGGTCTTTTGCGTGAGGAAAAAAAATCAATCAGCCCGCACATTGTATTGTTTTCATCGTTAACCAAAGTTCATTAACTTTTTGGTATTCGAAACTGATTATATGACCATATTTAAGCTGATTTGTTTACCAACTTCTATTACTCGTACCAATAAATAAGCTCTACTACCAATGTGCTAATAAAAGATTTCAATATAAGACCACAACGTCAACAATTTTAAACAATAGTTTTAACGCTTATTTTTGTTTTTTAAAGACCTTGTGGCCAAAAACAAAACTAAACGGTTTCAAACTGCTACCACAATACAAAACGAAGAGGGAATCCTTTACTTTGAAAACAGCTTCAGGCATTCTTTTAATTGAAACGTAAAACGATTGAAATATAAACCTTGACTGCAACTACTTACGAGTACTTAAACTCGTAATAGATTAAACTTGAGTAATATTTCTAAGAATTAGAATTACTTTACTTTAAAAGAGCAGATGAAATCAATTTTCTTCTTTAAGTGATCTTAAACACGAGCTGATTCTGGCTGGCTGATCATGGACTAAAACTTGGGGTTTAATTATAAATTTAAACCTTTGCACTCGGCACCGTTTCGGACGTTACCTGCCAGCAACTCAACTTGATTATATAATAATCGATTTTGATTATACAATAAAAAAGGTAGACAAATACTTTGGAAATAACTAATGGTAAATTACGAAAACACAACACTGTCTTATTACTGCAGAGATCAGTTCTATTAGTCGCTTCAGTACGAACTGAGATCTCGTACATTTATTCTCTCGGTTATCACATACATAATTGGTCATTACAACCCTTCAGTCAGGATTACGACCTAGTTTCGCACACCACTTATGTTGTGTGTGTTAATTTTATACATGAGTGGCGGGACCTACAGTTTAAAGTCGACTCCGAACGACAGATTTTTGAGAAACTTTTTCATGGCAATTTGTATTCACTCTCAGAGTTTTTGCCAGAAATCTGCTGAGAGGAAGTCGTCGAAGAAATACTTTTTGTATTTTGTTTTGATGTCTGGCCTGGGGCTCGAACCCTGGCATTTCGTCTAATAAGCCAACACACTACCTACTAGACCACGGCGACTCGGCTATCGGATTTCTTTATTATCACATCGAGTTTCCCACGTCATTGAGCCATACCCTTGTAGCTGTGCACGTCTAATCCACTATATCTACAAATTGTTTCTGTTAATTTTATCATATTTCGACTAGTTTTTTGTGCCATTTCAACAGAAAACTACAGGAGAACACGTGTTTCTTAAAAAATTGCGGTGGAATAATTTCATTGTCCGTAATCGCTAACGAACTATCATGTCCCCTCAGAGGGGACAACCGAGTGATATGCTAGACTTACGTTGCCCCCTCAGAGGGTTAAAATGTTGCAAAAACAAAAGAGTAGAAATGCCAGCAAAGACAAAATACATCATATTTTGGAATTTTTCTAGGATATAAACAAAAACGCCGGTCAAGACTTTTAAAATTTGAATAGTGTTAATGGTCCTCATACTGCAAAATTTTGGATTCTGATCCTACCATGTTGCCACAAAAAATTTACCGCACTATGGGGAATAAAGTAAACGAAAATGATGATAAAATAAAGGAACCACTACTTGGTACAAAAAGAAGTACGAGTTAGAGGCCCTACAATTGTTGATGGAATAAACCCTCCATGAATCGAATTTCCCTCTATTTTCCTCTTCGTTTATTTTAGTTTTTCTTGAGTTTAGAAGGTTTAGCAGAGAATGGTTCAATATCAGCTACTTCGCTCCTTATATCTAACTTGATGGTCAGTTTACAATCTATAAACAGCTAGCATTTGGCAATATGAAACGAGTTGTCTTGCATTAGAACCACGTCACGCGTCATAAATCGCTAGTGATTCGTTCGAAGATCCAGCATTTTAGTGTAGTGAATAATCATTTGGTTTGTGATATGACCGCTCGAAAGTTAAAACCTTAGCTCGGACATCTGAAGAAAAGAAATATATTTCTTTCAAGAACCGCCTCTCAGCTGTATTCGGGCTAAAACAAATGCACAGAACATGGGTGACGTATGTAGCAAGGCCATAATCCCGAGTATAATATTGTATTAGCTATCGATGGCTGCCTAAAATAGAATTAACTTAGAAGATTAAAAACGAATATAAAACAAAAAGAATTTAATTTCACCTCAATACGAACATATCGACTGGAATCTCTTTTCATTAGATCTTAGATTTGATCATAGTTAAGTACGAACACGTTACGCGACGTAAACAATTAAACTCTAAAATATGCAAAAATATGATCTAAAAATCTTCAATTGTAGGAAATATTATGAAAATAATCTACTGCAACCCATCAATGCCCAAAAATAGTTTTGTACCAGATTCACAATCTATTTGAGGAAATGTGATTTAATTTAAAAAGAATTTTTATTAAAACAAAATCTTTTTTTGTCACAATTCATTCAAATTTATGCCTACAATCAACATAACAAATTTAAATCTTTATTACCGTAATCATAAAATTAAAAAAATTCACAAAATACGTGAATTAATATCAATTAAATGAAATATTTATTGTCCGTAAACTCATGTCCATAAATATTAAATGGGCAGTTAGTCAGTCAGTCACATACAATATACACAGACGGCTACTTATCACCTTAGAGCACGTGTTTTTATTTTTAAGCGGCTCATTTAAATTCCCCACCACATATGGAAGAAGACTAGGAATTGCAATTTATTTTTGCAATGTCTTGGCCGGCCTGCCGTACATTACATGACAATACAGAGTGTATCAAAAAAATAACAAATAAATAAACATTTAAATTTATTTTACTTCTACTTATTCTATTACAGCAGGTATAATAAAAAAAGAAAACAAATTTATTTACATAAATGGATTTTAAAAATAAAACCGTTAACGAGCAAAATAAATGAAATTGAAACAGTTTTTAGAAAGAACAAAAAGAAAAACCACAAAGTAATTTTTTAAAGCATGAAAATGTAATTTTGAAAGGTTAGGATAGGTTGAAGGACCAATTATCAATTCAATCAAGGATGATAGAACATGAATCACGCTTCGCCCCTTCATGGCAAGAGCAGTGCAATGACACATGAGGTAAAATATAGTTTCTTGCTCCTGACAGGTCCACAGTTCGGCACGCCTTTCGATAAGACAGTGGCCCATGGGAATTGCAATTAACCAGAAGTGATAGTAGTCACCGTAGTCTAGTAGATAGTGTGTTGGCTTATTAGACGTAAAGCCAGGGTTCCAGCCCCAGGCCAGACATCAAAACAAAATACAAAAAATATTTCTTCGGGACTTCCTCTCAGAAGATTTGTATCAAAAACTCTGAGAGTAAATAAAATTGTCATGAAAAGTTTGTCAAAAATTGTCGTTCAGAATTGACTTTAAACTGCAGGTAACGCCACTCATGTATGAAATTAACACACACAACATAAGTGGTGTAAGAAACTAGGTCGTAATCCTGACTGAAGGGTTGTAATGACCTATTATGTGTGTATGTATGTATGATTCGGTCCTCTTGTCCATACAACTCGAGCAGACTTTAGCAATATTTTTCGTACATATCTTTTTGCTGAAAACAAATTTAAGCCTCCCTATAAAACGAGCAAGGAAACACCTAGTCTAACTAAAGCCCTGGGCCGTCATCAGCAATGCAATTTCCGACGATATTTCTGTGTCTTGAATGATCCGAATAAATATACTAGCATTTTCGAGCAGTATGTATAAGCTCCGAGGGTTGCTCCAGATGTTTCCAGTTTGAATTATTAAGGAGCTATATTATTGGCTTGGAAGTATCTGTCCATCAGCCGGCAGTGGCATTTATGGTTGCACACCGTTCGGCAAAAGTGAAAACCGTAAAGCAAGGTTTATTCCACCATAGCCCGATAGAGCCATAATGTGATGGCGAATCTAAGCCCACAAAGTATGTTAACCATTTTCTTTTGTCAGCTAATCAGGTGATATGTAAACTGTATTAGGACCTAGAAAGAGGAACTTTGCTTACAGCTTGCTCCTAATCTTCTGATGTGATGACACTATTTCATATTTCTATTATGTTCGCTGTTGGCCTTATCCTCTCTGGGAGGTCAGGAAGATTTCATACATATGTACATGTATGTACATTATTGGTCATTACAACCCTTCAGTCAAGATTACGACATAGCTTCTGTTACAACTTATGTTGTGTGTGTTAATTTCATACATGAGTGGCGGGACCTACAGTTTAAAGTCAACAACGAACGACAGATTTTTGAGAAACTTTTCATGGTAAATTTGATTTATTCTCAGAGTTTTTGCCAGAAATCTGCCAAGAGGAAATCGCGAAAGATATATTTTTTCATATTTCGTTTTGCTGGAGATGTCTGACTTGTGGTTTGAACCGTGGCCTCACGTCTAATAAGTCTACCTACTAGACTACGGCGACTTCAGGAGGCATTATTTCAAAGTATACTGAAGCCGCTTAATTTTATAAAATTCGAAAACGGATACTAATCGGGATTCTACGGGTTAGTAGTTGCTCACTTTTATTACTACACTACAGTTTACTAGAAGGTCATTAGCTCCATTTTGGTAGCTATTTGTAAAGTTATTAATAAAAAGTTATATTTTTAATAAAAAATATATTGATCTCTTGGCCTTTTCTACTCACTTAGCATTTAATCACTAAACATTTGTTTGTTACACACAAATAACCTTTAAGTATTCTAAACAGATATTGTACAATAATAGGAGTAACTAATTAAATAGTAAAACTTTATTTTTATTTATTCACTTCTTAACACATTTTAATTAACAAATCACAGGGCGCGTATATCTTGTTAGAAGCGCTCATTAGCAGATTTTGCCGCCTACTAATCAGAGTCATTCGATCGATCATTCAACTGATACAGCATTGCTAACAAATCCAAGAACACTGTAAGTCAATAAAATTTAAAAAAAATAAGAAAGAAAAACTCTTGAATGCTGCTACAAGTATCTAAATACGAGTACGTACTTGCAAAAAAAAAATTGTGTAAATTTATTAAATAAATACTAAACACTGTACATACGATGCAAATTAATAGAAGAGGCTAGGCTAAATAAAGATGATATTTTTAAGTATCTACTGCCTTACGTAGAGTATTTGGAAACTATTTTTCAATTAAACTAAAGAAAATATACAGAATTTTTCAAAATTTAATTCAAATGTAATGAAATTCGATTCACTTATTGACGGTAATGAAGCTAGTAACTCAAGGTAATTTTTCCTTGTACACGGAATTCAGGAAATCTGCTTTTAATACGTCACTGTGAACCAATAATGATTAAAATTATTAATATTTTCACTTTTGGGACAAAATTTTTTAGTTTTTTATTATTAAAAATTAATTTTTAAGGTCTTAATAACGTATTCTTTTAATTTTAAATCATTTCGAATGGTATGAAACAGATAAACTAGCGTTGTAATTTCAATAATCGTGTGCCCAATTAGCATAGTCTAGTAAGTAGTGTGCTGGCCTATTAGTTGTGATTAGATTACCATCAGAAACTCTCTAGTCTGTTACATTACATTACACCGTACTTAAGGTCTTATTTAAGTTACTTCATTCGTAATAATTATAATATAATTAAGTAACTGTATTAAGTCGCTGTAGTCTAGTAGGTAGTGTGTTGGCTTATTAGACGTAAAGCCAGGGTTCGAGCCCCAGGCGAGACATCAAGACAAAATACAAAAAGTATTTCTTCGACGACTTCCTCTCAGCAGATTTCTGGCAAAAACTCTGAGAGTAAATAAAATTGCCAGGAAAAAGTTTTTCAAAAATCTGTTGTTCGGAGTCGACTTTAAACTGTAGGTCCGTCCCACCACTCATGTATAAAATTAACACACACAACATAAGTGGTGTGAGAAACTATGATGTTGTACAATGGGTCAATTCGACCTCTGGGTACTGTACTTGTCTTAATTGACAAGTACACGTCCTCTAACCTAACCTAACCTAACTTTATAATAATAGATAAATTGAATAATTTTCCACCAATGTTAATGTAATGTAACGGTATTACACTGATATAAAATGATAAGAGAAGTAAATATTGATTTTCTCGCACGTTTTAAAGATATTCTATCAAAAATTGTACAGCTTTTATTTAAATTTGATTTTTTTCATTAAATATCGTAATACATACACATACCTATGAATATATTTATGTACGTGCATACATACATACTCATATTATATAATTTACATGAAAGTATACAGAAATTTCTATGTACACATGTTTTTTGTGCATGTGTATACATAAATACATAAACATGACCTTCAAAATTAACTCCTGTTTTTTGAATTTTTTTTTTTGCAAACACCGAAGTTATCCACAATGACAGCGATAACGCCATAGCGAAACTTCAAGTTGTATGCGTTTTTTTAAACCTAACTTCCATTTAAATCTTAAAATCAAAATTTAAAGCGATTGTATTGTAAGAAGTATTTGGAAAATCAGAATGTTTTCAATAATCTGTATCTTGTGTTATATATACTCGTATATGCCATTGGAATGTTCTAGATTGAAAAGAATTATAAGGTTTTATATTGAAAATAGTGGTCAGGACTTGGCCTAACTGATTATTACAGTATTTAAAAATATACAGTGTATAAAAGTTTTCCGGTAATGAAGACTAAAACTCAGACAAGGCGCCAGAATACCTAGATTGGGGTTTTGTTCACTACGATGTCAAATAGTACCACGTATACATACATAATTGGTCGTTACAACCCTTCAGTCAGGATTACGACCTAGTTTCTCCAACGTATTGGAAGGACAATTAAGGAAAATTTTAAAAGGATATAGTTCGACTACTGGAGACACGATTTAGTAGTTGCATGAGTAATTTAGTTTTGCCCTCTATCGACAACGAACAAGACTCAATAAGTAAAGTTTCTGACTTCTATACTTAAGGACATATAAAGGACTTTGTTTCTAAGCAAAAGCAGATGTATCTTCTATTGTTCTAGAAAAGCTGGATGGAAAAAACTTGATGATACTAAAACGAAAAAATGGAATAATAAGAATATAAGAGAGATGATTTGTTCTATGTTCCTTTAACAGAAAGAAAACAATTGAAACATAGGTTACGCAGAAGCGTAGCACAAAGAATAATTATTGGAAGTGCCATTTATGGGTTTCTCACTCGCTCAAAGAAGAAAAATGTTATGGACAAAATTGACTTGCAAATTTTTAGCCAATCGCTATTGAATCGCGATAAAATCGATGCAACGATGCAGTACAACTTACGATAAGGTGAAGTAAGTATATATGGTCCCATAAGACCAACAGTATTGGCCAATATATGAGATTGTTTGAGATTCTTATGCATCCACCTTATAATCCATACTTGTTAGCAAGTGGTCAGTTATCACCTGTTAATTTACTATATTAAACATTTTTTAAGGGATGCTTGTCCAAAATGGGTTATAATAGATTTTTGTCAATAATTTTAAGTGATTCTATGTGAAAATCATAAGTCAGCTAATTTCACTTATTTAACAACACTTAAAAATGTCGCCTGTTGTCAGTCGTACCAATTGTAATTTAAAAATATATTGGCCTTTTAAAAGGGCAGACATGTGAAATTTTTCCACAATTACTTACACTTGAACTATATTTCGTTTAACCAAAAAAAAATTTAAATTCACACACACTTTACTTAGTTTTTATACTTTAATTAAAGTTCTTAATAAAATTAATTAATACAAAATTTTAATTATTTTAATATTTAAGATTTGCACACGGGCATTTTTTATTTCTTATTCTATTTTATTTATTTTTTTTTTAATTCGTATTACTTTTAATAAATTTTCTTATTTAGAAAATTTTATGGATTTTTCTTTATTGACTTATTTTTAATACTTTTTTCTTCTTATATTTAAAATTTCCATGAAATAATTTGCTATAAAATAACAGTAATTCTTGACACTAGATGTTCTCAATTTTAAATTCAATATTTTTTATATAATTCTTCCGTTATAACATTTAAGCGTAACACACTAGCTTGTGTCAAGACGGTTGCGGTAAGACTGAACTTGATTCTTGAGTATTAAAACATTGTGATAAACTTGGACTTGGCCTAATAGCGGCGTTGGCGATGTTTAACTATACACAAGCAGCAAACAGTGTGTAGAAGAACACCAACAAAAACATTAAAACTTAAAGCGCAAAAATAAAATAAAAGCCCAATATAAGAAAAGTTAGTGGCTGCAGCTGTAACTGTAGCAGCGCAGTAGCTACTTTTAATACAGACGTTGACATCGTATGACCACTTCAGGTAAATAACCGTAATAAACATTATTTTCTAACATATCTGCTCATAATGGGCGCCAAACGGTATTTTTTTTTCTTTTTTCTTTCCTTTATAAGTGAAAAAAATTTTAAATATTTTCACGGTCAAGCTTTTGAATTATTTACAAGCCTCTCTTTGTTTACATATATGCACAGTCAATACAACAGTGGTCAGCTGTTTTGTGCATATAAACAAACACATACTCATTCCCACCCATTGTAATGGTTGGGTTGTTAATAATTTATGAATGAAAAGCTCTTTAGTGAGAGTTTGTGACGTCAATTATTTAACTGTATAATACAATCGTTATACAGTGGTGGAAAATTGAATTAAGAAGTTAAATTTTAAAAATATAGTTTTTTTATGCACCAACAAAGTTTTTAATTGGTTTTAAAAGTATTTATAGTAGGAATTTAATTTTTATATCAAAAGACGATCAACAACTACAAAAATTTGCAGGCAAATAATATAAAAAAGGAAGTAGGAAGTTAAGCTAATCAAACGAATAATTAATTTTGTCCATTAACTACCGTAAAAGAGCGCAACTCTTTATGTAATATTTCTAATAGCAACTCTGAAATTTGGCAATTGGTACATTTGTTATTTCCAATTATTAAAAATGAAATTTTGAAAACTTATTACAAGAATAGGTAATGGAGCAAAGTGAAATCAGAGCCTTGAAAATGAACTATAGGCTGGACAAGAGGGTCTCAGTAGGGCACAAAAGCTATTTCGGCGAATGTAATAACTGATTCACATGCATTGCTTGTACAACAATAGATATACAAGTGGAATCACCATCGTAAAATCAACGTAATAAATCGTTAAACATAAATAAATTATTATATTTTTATTTAATATATGATGTTGCCGTATTAAATGTTTACACAATGTATTTACGTTTTACTTTACCCACATGTCATTATACATTGTTTACGTCCAACACTTTGGCACTGAACATTCCCTAGCGATAACACTGAACAAATGACTTGTGCAAAACATGTTTTGCAAACAGCTGGACATTTCAAATGAGTCCGGTAAATAAAAATTGCAGTTTTAGAGAGTTTATTACATTACAGCATTCAGTTTTATAATAAAATGTTTTAAAAGTTTATTAAATATAAAATTAAATTAAAATAATGAATTTTATACGTATAGCAGTGAAAAAAGGCATTACTGCCGTTTGTGTTGGAAGATGTCAACCCGTGGCTCATAGAAATTACGTGACTAAAAAAAATAAATTGAACCTCATCAATTTTAATTTGGAACCGAAATTACAAAATACGGAAGCAAGAGCTTTATCCACGCCTAATGCTTTTCGTTCAGTACACAAGAATGCAATGGCTCAACCAGCGTCTGCAGCAACGGCCAATAGTATTTTAAGCCAAAGTAATAAGAAACGTAAAAAAAGAATGGAGCGACCAGATTTATCCACCTTGGGTTACTTTAATGTTACGGCCTTTGCCACAGCCGAAGAATATGATTTGGAACATTTGTTAATATCTTTAAGAGAACAGAAACTGTATGAAGCTAAAAAGTTTTTTTCCACCGACAATTTAGGTTTAGAACAGGATGTCTTATACGTTACTGCCAAATATCAAGTGGGCGAAGAGGTGAGAGATATTTTCTTTTTTCGAGAAGGTTCAGTGGTAATGTGGAATTTCAATGAAATGGAAACAAATAATGTGATATCATTCCTAAAGCCTTTCGAAAAAGATCCCTATTTGAAGCCTTTAGTACGTAGTGAAAGCGAAGTTATGCCCTATACTTATATACCACCATCTACGTTAGATATAGAAGGTGATCTGGTTGCGTCGTCAGATATAGAACCGGCTAAAGCATTCTTTCAAAATGGTAAATTCTTTTTAACCTCTGGAGAGGATAACTTTTACAATAAATATACATTCTCCAATGCATTGTCCACATCAATTAAATTGGGCATTTGGGAAGCCACTTTGGATCGTTATATAGACTCAATGGCCTTCTTAACCGACGACATGAAAAAAGGCAGACGGATACGTATTTCACGAGAAGAAGTGTTACGAAAAACTGGCGAACTATTGGCCTTAAGACATGTCATCAATTTGTCTTCCGATCTATTGGATACACCCGACTTTTATTGGGATCGTGAGGAATTGGAAACTTTATATCTACAAGTGTGCAACTATTTTTCTATATCGAGACGTACGAAAGTAATGAATGAGAAAATCAATCATTGTGTTGAATTGGCCGAATTGATATCACATAACTTAAATGAGGCTCACAACACTCGTTTGGAATGGATGATCATAATATTGATTATGATTGAAGTGGGTTTTGAAATTATCCACTATATTGATCGTTACTATGGCAACGAGGATGATGATCATCATAAGTCCAAAGCACAAGGAACATTAAATAATTCTACTGTACAATTAGGTGGTCACTAAGTTAATAATTTTTTGTATTTTTATTTTATTTGCATTTAAAATTGAAAATTTCAAAGGAATTTTAAATAAAAAGAAATGTTTTTGTTTTAGAAAAACAAGTTGAATAGAAATAACTTGGTTTTCTTTAAAAAAATGTTAAAGAATCAAGTTTTGTTATCATAAAAGTATAAATTTGATGGAGATTTTGTAGACAATCATGATTACTTAATACTTTTAAAGCGATTTTATCGTCTTTTGGAGGAGTATTGTTGGTATTGTTAAAACCAAAAGAAAATTTAATAAGACTTAGAAATTGTGATACATTGAGATTAGAAGTAAAATTTTATAAATTTTGATTAAGAATGTATAAATTAATCTATTTTTATTAATTTTATAAAAGAAGGAAGGTCCAATATTTCAGTGGAAAGTACATGTTTAGTTGCACCAATCTTGCGCCTTTTTCATTTTATAATTGAATAGGTTGATCACTAACAAACGAAAGTATAGCTAAAACAAAGGCTATGAACCGTAACACCCAAATATTGCTTTCAAAAAAGGTTTGATAGCATGAGATTGACGCAATGGTTATTGAGATATTCGAGATCGCCACAAGAACAAATTGAAACTCATAATCGAATATTGTAATGAATGCTTTTAAGCAGTTTGGAATATATTCTACTTTGACGCTTACGTAGTTAGACAAAAGATCAAGTTCCAAAAAGCCATAAAAAGAAGATAAGACTATCACATAGTTCCTTTGCCATTGTCCAATGCTGCGCCAGATTAAGGGCAGATTTCTAGCTAAAATTTCTACTGATAGACTTGGCAATCTAAAGGGGTTCGTAAAGACAAATGGGACAATTAATTGGACTGAAGTGGGAAAGCTACAGTTAATACCGTCATTCCAGCAGTCGTTCTTAATCTAACTTTATGCATAACGTGTTTTTTTATTTGAAGATTAAACATGCTCTCAAATTAAGAATTGTTTACAGGAATTGAATTTTTCAATTCTTAGAAAAACGACATAAAGGATCACATATGTGGGTAGTGGATTTAGAAAATGAATGTATATTAAACTAGTTCTTTAAAAGCAGGTGTCGATATCATCTAACTCGTGACTATGTAATCTAATAGTTGCGCTTATACAGACAAACAAACTATCACGTAGGGGATGAAAAATAATCTTTACTGTGAAAATATGAAATTGTATATTATTACAAAAATAAACATATATTTATATATATGTACCTACATTTATACGTATATATGTACCTATATCCCAAATACCTTTAGGTAGATGGGTTGCTTTACAATAGGATTGTTCGTTTTTGGAAATTCTTTCCCCCATTGTCTCACTATTTTTACATCTGCTCTTTGTTTTTGACTCGAAAGCATTGCGAAATTGATCACACATTTTCTAAATTCAACGATTTCCATTACAAACTAGATATTTCTACTTCCGAATTAAATTCTCTACCATGACGCACTACGTAAAGGTGGTTAAAATTTTTGTTAGATTTAAAAATTATCACAAAATGGCTGTATGTTGTAAAGATTACAAACATTTAATTTCGTATAAAAAGAAACTTCATGTAGGAACATACACACATGCATACTAGTGTACATTTTCTGTACTTACCCTTCTTATCAATTTATGGAAAAGAATGGTTGATTTGAAGAACAATTTCTCTTTTGCATTTTTTTTTTTTGAAACACTTTTCGTTTTATTATAAGATTTTGATTGGATTTTTACATAATTTTCAATTTTTCAAACTCGCATTCATTTGTCTCTCATACAACCATTTTGTTTGTTTGTTGTATGCCCCTTTGCAACAGTACTAAGTATTATATTTTATAAGAAATTTTATAACCACTTGGGCTGATGCTATGAGTGAAGTCCCAATAATGGCGTGGTCTCTACAGCCGAGCTGGATGTTACAATTGTATCGGTGAAAACAACATTGGGTGGCCTATTGCTTTCTCCTTCTTCCACAATTTCTGTACAGTCTCCGCTTGGTGATTTTTTAACCTTATGATGAATTTCATGCATATACAATGCACTCAAGCACATATCAGCTACTGTCAAATCGTTCGGTTTATTCTCCCACAACGAATCAGGACCATAAAGACTGTAGATTAGGGATTGTTGTTGTGAAGGACCATCCAAGCTACCTTCGAGTTTAGATACTCTGAGTTTTTTCATTTTCTTTGAGGGTCCTGGTAGATTATCGGCTAAATGCGAATGATCAGCTCCTAGACTCTGTTGAAGCATTTGTTCAAAATAGCACTGGCACTGCTGGCCAGCTGCCAAATGATCGGCTCCTTCAGGGTGTTTGGAAATTTGAGTATTGTGTTTAAAAAGCAAAGATTTGGCTACAGAAGAGTACTCGTCTTGTATAGTGCCAAAAGATAGAAGACTTTCGGTTAAAGGATTAAGATTAGCAAAATCCCTTTTTTGTTTATTAACTGCCACACCAGCAGCGGCAGCTTTATTTAAATCAGTTAATGCTGTCTGCCTAACCGCATTTACAAAGTCGAGAGCCTCTGGAGGCATTTGCCATTCTGGATTAGTTAAGGTAAAATGTAGCAAGGATAATTCAGTTTTACCGTTATTGGTAGCTGCAGCTACATTCTCTACGGATTGATGTACCGAGGCGGCAGATATATTGGTTTGCCATTCTGGATTGCCATGTTTTCTAACATCCATTTGAGCAAATGAGCATACATTACCCACTCCCCTTACTGAGACCGTAAAACTTCTAAAGAACTTGACGATTTCCAAAGCTTTCGGGCGAAAAACAAACAACAGCTGGAACGGCGTTATGAGAGGACTTATAATTTCATTGAGAAAATAAAAGGCTTTAAATTGGAAAAAGTTGCCAAATTCTTTTTGGACCAATGATGTGTGCGCTTGATTTTTCCAATTACTAGGCAGGTAATGAACATGAGCTAAAATGGCAGTCATTAATTGTTCCGGGCACCAAATCATATTCTCATCCGGTATCATATTACGGCATATGAGCCCAATAGCCGAAAGCACAGTGATTATTGTTAGCATATGCTCCACTTGGAATACGTACTCATCGTAAATACCCAAGGCCAAGATAAGCAGCAATAGACCTCCAGAAATAAATAAAACATTCTTGGCTATAACAGCCATTAATGGTGATGAAAACGAATTTAAGTATCTGTTGGCATAATCATAAGCACGATTAAGTCGTGCATCCAGTTCATGATCCAGCTCATTGAAGTGTCTTAAATACAAACGGCCATAATTTGACCAAGTACGCATACCCAAAGCGCCAGGCTCTTTCTTTAATATATTTGCATAGGTAAAGGAGAAGTAAATCAACTGCCACACAAATATTAGAGGAGCCAACAGAAAGTTTGCAACAGCTATCCAAAAAATCAATTTCGATAAACGTTTTGCCAGCTCAACTTGATTGCCTCTTATCGAATAGTCGTCTCTTAGCTGCCAGTTATTTTGGAACGGCGAACCCGGACTACGGAACAAAATCAAATCAATGTTGAACAGCAAACCTCTCGATAGCATAACCACCTCTCCACACACGGGAATTGTAAAACGTACCGGAAGCAAATTTTTATTCATTAAAGCCACTAAGTAATTTTTAAATCTCAATATGCGATGATATATATCCAAATCAGTCAAGTGATCTTTATCAATGCACATATGCTGCTCGGCCTGTACTTCGCGTACCTTCTTTTTGATCTCGTGCCAAGTAATATTGTCCAAATTGGCATCATCGATATTCAAAGCAGTGTTATAGAATTTCTTAATATCCCAATATTGACACAAATGATACAATACCTTTACGATGCGTATTAGTAAATAAAGCGACGCAATAAGCAGTACCAACACTGTAAGACCTCCAAAATTATCTACGCACTTATCCATGGGTATTATTACATCAGATATTGAAATTTTCGTATGATTGTCAGCTGGCAACTCATTGCCGAAGAGTATATCATGATTAATGCAATGCACCGTAAATGTGATCAGCCAAATGACGAAAGCAAACTCAATGAGCTGGAATACTTCGTCCAGTACGATTATCATAAAGCCATGCTTCTGATGGTAGTGATACATGCGTGTGAAAAATGAATCCAAATCTTCGATGTGATTCCATCGTGATCGATTTATTTCGGGTACTGTGTGCAAAATAAGTCCACTATTCCGAGGAGTCTCCTCATCATTGTTCGTTGTTTCGTTATCGTGATGCAGCTGCTGCTGATGTTGCTGCGTATTATGATGTTCGTTTATTATAATTTTATTTTCTTCGTCGCTTAATGTCTTATAATTAATATTCTTTGAACCACTGGCCATGAGAAGAATTTTTATTAACTTTACTCTTGATTTCTTTTATACAGAATTCTAAATCGCGTTGTTTGACCTTCTTTATAACTGCACAAAAAAATATAATATAAACATACAGAGAGAGAAGAAAAACTACTTTGTACAATACAAACGATCAGCTGGTTGGGATTTTCTTACAAATATCCCAGCATTCTTTAGTGTTGTCAAATTTAACAAATACAACGTAAAATCGCGGATAATATAAAATAAAAAGGCTCTTAAAGCAAGAAAAAATATACATACTATATATTAAAACGAAGTAATGTATATAAGCCAACTAAGTTTATGAACTTAAAAAATATTTAAAACTGAAAGACATAGTTGATAAAGTTATTGCTTTCAGACAATATTTGTCAAATCGATATTATTTTTGTTTGATTACTGAATTAAGGAAAATATCGAGTAAAATACTCGAGCAACTTTTCACATAAGTTAACATTATAACATTGGCCAATACTCGCATAGTGTATTGTATAGGAATTCGTAAAATATATTGTAGTAAAAGGGAATAAAAGAAAATTGAGTGTGTGGGCGAAATGGAGTTATATTGTAATTTTTTTTAAATTAAATAATCCATAAATTTATACTAAAAGTAACAGACTAGAAACTCTGGTAGGAACTTATTAAAAGCAACATCTAATGTTAATGGCCATGTGCAAATATAACCTCTGATTTAAAAGAAATTATATTCAATCAATTAGGTTGTACTGGCCATTTAAAAATTGTCGCGTTTTATAATCGACATGGCAACCTCAAAAATTTGCTTTGGCTGAACATACTCCTTGAAAATACAGCTGTAAAAATATCCCCATATTTTTAGTCAGCTGTCAAATAGGGCTGCATTTGATTATAAAATTCTCATAATTTTAAAGAATCTGTAATTTGTTTACATAAATTGTTAAGATTTTCAATTAAAATTGAAATAAAATGCATTTGACTTTAATAAACCTATTTAAAAAAACCGTTCCTGGTCACATCTTCCGTGGCAAGAGGCGTCTAGTTAAACCTGTTAGCCTTAAAGCCATGGAAACTCTGCAACGTGAATATGACCGCCAGGAAAAAATAATGTTACTTCTAAGACATCCCTATCTAACAGTGGTAAGGAAACGCTGAAACTTTAATAAAAGTAAATAAAAGTACTGTCAATAAAATTTTGCTTCAACTTTTAGGAAGAATCCACTGGCCATGTTGCAGATTTAAAGAAGTCTGAAGCAAAAATTAACATGTGGAATGATGCGAAGACAATGAAAAAATTAAAACCACATGTAACACTGGAAGATCGTTTAAATCATTTGAAAGTTAAAGAAGCTTGGGATTAAGCAGTGCAAAATGTTATAAAATAAAAATTCTTAAACTGTAATAATGCGATGTATTTTTTAAATAATTCGGACGTCAAGGAAATTATTATTTTGAAGCTCTTAGAATAAATGTGATCTTTTAAATTGTTTCTAGGTGCATAAAAATTAGAGCTTTCTTCAATGCTCCCACAATTTATATTACCTTATTAAATTAGAAATAAGAATAGACTTATTAGGCGTCTACTTACCAAACCAGAAGGCTTTAGAAAATATCAGTTGACCAATTGCAAAAACGTTTTCTGTATAACACCTTAATACCTTCACAATTTATCATTTTTGAGATTGAAGAGTTCCTAACAAATTTAAAGGAAACATGCTTGGACGATAATGGTTAGGTTTAGTTAGTATGTATGGATGTTCTCATATTTTAGCGCGTTCACTAGGCGTCTTATACTTGGTTACATTTCACAATGTATTTTGCATGTATTTTTTTTTTTCATTTTATCTATAATTGACGCGAATATAGTTAAATTTTGACTCAGATAAAAGGACACTACTACCTAGACTACAAAGGCACTCAATTGATTATTTAAACTTTAAATTTATTTTTTTATAAAATAAACAGAATAAAACATAAAATATTTAGCTGTCTGTATCGCACACATATTCGAATAAAACGGTTAAACTGCTTGTTGGGTTATGTCTTATTATGTTAACAACGCTTTTTGTACAAAAGAAGAAGAAAACCGTGGTTACTATTCATAAGGTTAAACTGTAACAGTTCTATAAAATAAATGTAATGTTTAAACATGTAAAGCTTCAAAATTTCGATCTAAAATTAATGTAAACAGAAAAACTAATACGGATATTTACGTAAGCAATATACTCAATCTTTTGTACACATGTATTTTACATTACATACAGAACTTTAAACAGGACACGGTCTGGCTTTTCACAATACCATACAATTGGCATCACTGCCTATCAGCTGTCAAAATACCGGCATGCATTAGAAAAAAACTTTAGTTATTTTAATATTTTCTTTTTTTTTAGAAAATAGTAAAAAATACAAATTGAAATGTTAAAAATTATACGAATAAGCTTTTGGAATATTAAAAGTGGAAACAATCGGTTTACGTAAGTTAAAAATAAACAAGTATTTGTAAGTGGTCTATCACGTAACGATCTATTTTTCAAGTTTAGACTACACAAGACAATTGCCGTAACACGTTCGTTGAGTTCTGAGACCAACGAGTCTCTGAAGGACATCAAGGATGAAAAATTAAAGAATTTTGTCAATATACCCATAGAGCGTATAAGAAATTTTAGTATAATTGCACATGTTGATCATGGCAAAAGTACGCTGGCCGACCGTTTGTTGGAATTAACTGGCGCCAAATCACGTGATTCTGGCAATCAAGTGCTGGATAGCTTGCAAGTTGAACGAGAGCGTGGTATAACCGTTAAGGCTCAATCCGTTTCCATCTTTCATACATACAAAAATGTTACCTATTTGTTGAATTTAATTGATACCCCTGGCCATGTTGATTTTTCGAATGAAGTCTCACGTTCTCTAGCGGCCTGTGATGGTGTTATTTTACTAGTAGATGCTTGTCATGGTGTGCAAGCACAGACGGTGGCCAATTATCATTTAGCGACAGCTCGTAATCTTGCTGTGGTACCTGTGCTCAATAAAATCGATATCAAACATGCGAATCCTGAAGTAGTATGCAAAGATCTGAAAAATTTATTTAATATTGAGGGTGACCGTATACTAAAGGTATGCTTTAATGAAAGTTAAATAAACCCATTAAAATAACTTACAAAATTGCAGGTTTCTGCCAAACTGGGTACTGGAGTTCCTGCCGTTTTGGATAGGGTTATCGAAGTTATTCCTCCACCCAAAGTAGATCGTAATTCAAATTTTCGAGCACTATTATTCGATAGTTGGTTTGATCGTTATCGTGGTGCTCTAAACTTGATTTACGTTTTAAATGGCAAACTCTCAGTGGGTCAGGAGATTCAATCGTTAAACACCAGAAAAGTGTATCCGGTTAAGAGTATTTCCGTGTTAAGACCTGCTGAAACTGAAATTGAATGTGTGTAAGTAAATTAACAAAATTTATTTATTTTATTTCAACAAAATTATTTCAAATTGCTTTCAGAGCTGCTGGTCAAATTGGCCTTATTTCCTGTAATATGAGAAACAGCAAAGAATCCATTATTGGCGATACTTTGCACTTGAAAAATGAAAAGTGCGAAAAGGTAGGCACTTTTAAACCACAACAACCTATGGTTTATGCTGGAATATTCCCCGCAGATCAGTCGAAACATGTAGCTTTACGCAGTGCCATCGACAAGCTAATACTAAATGATTCAGCAGTAACAATGAAAGTTGATTCCAGTCCTGCTCTGGGCCAAGGTTGGCGTTTAGGTTTTTTGGGCCTCCTGCACATGGAGGTTTTTTGCCAACGTTTAGAGCAAGAATTTGGTGCCGAGCCTATAATAACCGCACCTTCTGTTACATATCGTGTGGTATTGAAAAATCCGAAAATGATAAAACAAATGGGTACTGATACCATGGAAATATCAAATGCTGCATTATTTCCCGAGCCTATTAATATTAAGGAATATTATGAACCTTTAGTTAAAGGTACTATTATAACACCTAATGAGTTCGTAGGACAAATTATTAGCTTATGTGTTGATCGTAGAGGCGTACAGGAGAATTCTGTAAATATAGATAATGACCGTATGCTCATGAACTATATATTGCCCTTAAGTGAAATAATTCTAGATTTCAATGATCATCTGAAATCTTTAAGCTCTGGTTACGCTAGTTTCAATTACGAAGATTATGGCTATCATTTAACCAACCTAGTACGTTTAGATATTCATTTAAATGGTAAACCTGTTGAAGAATTGTGCCGCATTGTGCATGTTACAAAGGCAAAAGATGTTGGTCGTGATATGACTGCCAAACTAAAGGAAATGATACCCAAACAAATGGTACAAATTGCTATACAAGCCTGTGTTGGCAGTAAAGTCTTGGCTAGAGAAACAATAAAAGCTTATCGCAAGGATGTCACTGCGAAACTGGTAAGCAATGTATTATTTATTTTAAAAATATGCAATTTTATTTATTTATTTTATTTATATATTTTTTTATAAACACAACAAAAGTATGGTGGCGATGTAACAAGACGTATGAAACTGCTTAAACAGCAGGCAGAAGGCAAAAAGAAAATGCGTCAATTTGCTAATATTCGTGTGCCACATGAAACCTTCATTAATGTGCTAAAACGTTAAGAATGTACTGTTAATCCTGGCGTGGGGGAATAATTCCAGAACAGATGTTTGAACTAGATTTAAGACAATGCTGTGAGTTTTTGTTTTTCGTTTTTTGTTTTATTTATTTATTTTTGTTTTTAATAAAATTGATCTTTTGTATAGTAAGTAAAAACATGAATATTTAAAGATATATTATGCTCATTTAAATATATATTTATTATCGCTTATAGTCGATTGTTTTACGTTTTGTAAGACGCAGAATTCCAAAATCTTTCTAAAGATTTATTTTATTTTAACTATGACGATAAAAGTTGTTAATCGTAAGGCTTTGAACTGTAGCATTTTTTATTTTTTTTTTTAATTTTATCCCAAAAGAAATGAGATAAACCTGTCTTGCTTGCCTTTGTCCTGCGGTTTTATGAATTGTTAGCAGATGGTTAATGTGCATCGTTCAAGCATTTTCTAGTTTCTGATGTTGGTATTCAATAATCTGTAATCATAAAATGTATCAATTAATCTATTATAAACAGCAACTGAATTCCAGTTGCGTTGCTATCAGGCAACTAAACATTTGCAGTTGCAGAACAGAAACTTATTAAAGAGTGCAAGTTTTCAATTTTAGTTTCCAGTTGTCATTTTTAATACCATTTTTGGCAACTTGTAATGCAATTGAGATTCAGGTGCTACCTATAATTGAATCCTAATTTTCACCATCAAATAAACTTATTTATTCTTTCTTTTCTATTGACACCTATAGACGTCTAGTGGGTGAAATTTAAAAGAAAAAATGATCCTATTGCTGTGGTATTATAAAGAGATTTAAACTGCAGCTCATGCATTTTATATTTTAGGCTTTTAAGTTCTACTTTGAAAATTTAATAAGTTCCTAGTAGAATTTAAATTATTTTAATTGTACGTTGCAATTAATCATGCAATCATTGTGAAGAAGATCAAGAGAATTTGCCAAACAACGCTTGATACTCACTTATCATAGAAAACATATTTTTTAATATTTTCGGTCTTAATTAGTAGCGCACAAAAACAATAAAAGTTATTTTTAAACGTAAATAAATAAAAAAAAATAACAACAATAACATACATGAATGGGCAAATTTAACACAATCATACTATGAACTTCAAAGAACGAAAACAAAATTAAAAAACGAAAACAAACCAACACATACGCATATGCAAGAAAATATCTGAGTAATGTAATAAAAAGTAAAATGTATTACCACAGCTGATTATTTATATACTCTCAGTGACAATAGAGAGAAATAATAATACTGAGTTTAAAAATTAGTAGCCATTTTAATTTAAATACTAATAACTGTAGAAACTGTTCTAAAGAATTTTGAAAGCAATTCAAATGATTGTATCTTTGTTTATAGTTTCTTCATAGAAGAAATATATTTAAAAAATAATTTTTTTTATTTAGAAAAACCTTTTCATTTTTCTTTAATTTACTGCACATACATTATTTTCTATGTAGTATATGTTCTCTCTTTGTTTATTCCTTTTGTGCTGCAAACAGTGTTGTCGTTGAGTAATTTTTTTTTTGGGCGAGTATATTTGTAGTTGCTAGAAATTAAATTATTTTTTGTTAAAATGTGGAATAAAAAGTTTTAATATAGATTGTGTACTATAACTTTTTCTTTTAAAATACTACATTCATACATTTAAACAATTAACATAATTTGATTCCTTTTCGATGAAATTTTATTTCAATTAAATTTTCTGTAGTCTTTTTCTTGTCTACCATAAATGAAAGATTATATTTTTCCCTTTCTCCAACAATTTAAGTCTGTTAAAAAGAAAGCTTACACCAAATTTGAAAGTAATGGCAACACTGGTTGTATATCTACATTTATTATTTACATACACATGCATACGCATTAGCATTGTTTTTAATTTAAACTTTTATAAGATTGTATTAAATTAAATATAGATTTTTAAGTGAAATTTCTTCTTTAGATTTATTTTTACCTAAAAACATAATATAGGAATTTTAGTTCTAAATAATTTTAGAGATTTTTCGTTTTTATTTCTTTAATTTTCGTTTTAATTAAGTTTGTTTATGTTTTTCCCATTATACAATGTTGTTGTTATTGCATAAACTAACACACTTACAATAAACAGCTGGTCGTTTCGCTTGCTTTTTTATTTATCTTTAAGTTTGCTTTATTATTTTACAGGAATGGGAACTTACAATTTCAAACGATTTATTTGATAATTATTTTAAAAATCTAGAATCTTCTTTTTAAATAATTAAAGATATGCTGAAAAATGCCAATAGTTGTTACATATTTCATTACATCGAACACATGGCCTTGTAAACCGATTAATAAATGTAAATCTAATAAGTTATAAAAACTTTTTTGTAACAGCCATGTAACAAAAACTACTTTACTTTGTGTACAATCCCAGAAAGAGTTCATATTTTCTTTAAATCGTTGTTTTTTTTCTTAATACTATCCTTCTTTTAGACGTAGATAATATTATAGAACATTTACACCTACGGATCACAACATTTCCTTTTCGAATTTATCAGGGAACACTAATAATAACTAATAGATTCAACAAATTAACTTCTGTACGTATGATTAAATGATTATAATACAATTTCTCATGAATAAAGTCGCCGAAGTCTAGTAGGTAGTGTCTTGGCTTATTAGACGTAAAGCCAGGGTTCGAGCCGCGGACCAGACTTCAAAACAAAATACAAAAAGTATTTCTTCTGCGACTTCCTCTCAGCAGATTTCTGGCAAAAACTCTGAGAGTAAATAAAAATTGCCATGAAAAGTTTCTGAAAAATCTGTCGTTCGGAGTCGACTTTAAACTGTAGGTCCCGCCACTCATGTATAAAATTAACACACACAACATAAGTGGTATGAGAAACTAGGTCGTAATCCTGACTGAAGGTTTCTAATGACCAATTATGTATGTAATACAATTTCTCCTTGTTTTATGAAATAAATTTGAGAAAATTTTGAAGCAAAAAACACTTTTGTTAAACGCATGATTCAATAGATTTTCCAGAATATAGTTGAATTCCTTACAAAAAAGAATTTAACTATTATTTATTTAACTACTGTAATGAAAAAAAAGAAAAGTTTTTTGTATCCGTTGAACTTATTGTCAAGTTTTTCGCTGCCATGAAAAAGTATTTATAAATAAACCTTTTATTTATTTTCTCTTATTCTTAATAACATAATTTCTGATCAAAATAAAAATATTAACTGTTTGTTTGTTTATTGTGTAGTACTCTCGCATGTTATGTGAAAGTATTCCTTTATAAGAGTTCTAATTGAACATACCCAACCCTGAAAATTTTGTTGACGTTGCCTGTTTACAGATGTTTGCTATTTTTTGTTATATTTTTAATTCGTTTGTATATTTTCTACTTGTCACAGTGTTTTTTATTTTGCGTTCAGATTTTTTTATTAAAAACAATTTTAATTCTCATACTAAATTAAATTATTAATTAATGAAGTTTGCTATTAAACGAATTAAAATCAGTTTATAAAACAAAAGTAAGTCATAAAATGTATGCAAAAATATTAAGGTTTTAATGAAGGAAAATTAAAATCTTTTTGCAAAATTAAAATCTAAAAGAAAAAAGCAACAATATAAACAACTACACCTGCAGTAAAAAATATATGTTTTTTGGTAAATACATACATACATATACTATATAGATTTTTGCATATAGTATATGAATTGTTATCATATATTGTATTATAAAATAAACGAAAAAAAACAAATCTTGATTATTGCATTTTTATTATATCTACCATAATACAATATTATACGTGCATTGTTTATTTGTTCCTTTTTTCTTTTTGTTTTATAGAAAGAAAATACAAAAAAATCTATGTTTTATTCTCTGTTTAAAAACATTGATATGGACAAACATATTCATTGAGTAGATTTTTTTGTTTGTTTTCTTTTAAGTCCACCATTTGTTTGTTATCTCCCAATAAATGTATAATAAAGCATACATATGTACTTAAATATGTACGTACATACCATACAATGCGTTAATATCATTTAAAATTTAAAAAAGAAATCTCAAAAAAATTATTTTTTGTGGTTTTTCTTTAATGAAAAAATAGTGTAATTTTAAAAGTACTTTCCAATATCAATTATATTTTATAATATTTTTTTGGAGTTCTTAAATTGAAATTTTATTTACTATTTAATTTAAAATTGAAATTATTTGAGTGCACCGTAATTTCGTTTATATACATGCATACATATGCACATACAGTTACCGATTAATTTCGTAATAAAACGCCATTTTTAAAATTTCTATACCAGTATGTGTAACATTTTGTATGTCGGTTATTTCCCTGAATAAAAAAGTGAAATAAAAATGATCTTTAACCAACAATTTATTTTTATAAATATGTATCTATCATATTAATATTCTTTACTTTTTTTAATATGTATCAGTATTCAAGGGGGTGTGACTTACAAAAAATTGTGTAATACAATAATTACGATTACATTTATTATAAATCAAACCAAGTTAAGAATATTAAATACTTACTCATGTTTATGAATATTATGTGAAATTTATTTGAAATTGTATTATACAATACATATATACTTACACACATTATTAGTAATTAAAAGCCTTTGAGCCAGGCTTCTCACACCACTCATGTTGTGTGCGTTACAAGGTCTACAGTTTATCGTTAAACCAGTACGATTTCAAAAAAATTTTCATGGCGATTTTCACTCATAACTTTTCTCAAGACTGCATAGAGGGATGTCAGAGCCAAGTAATGAATTTCGAGTCCCCCTCTTGTAAACCAAACACTCTATTGACTACACTGCGTAATATTAATTGCTCGTCAAATTCACTTCTCAATAGGTTCATAACAAAATTGCACGTTAAAGAAGTTCTAACGTCAACTAATTCGACGTAAATTACTAAATGCGTGTGTTCAATAAGACATTTTTATTTACTACATCTTGAAATTGTTTTCATTTGTATGTTTTTGTTTTTATTAATATATTATTTCGAATTAAGTTTAAACTCAATAAGAGAAAAAGTCCCATTGTGAGAATTATTAATAACCTGTTACCATTAGACAATCGATTTCATGTCATTAAAAATTTATAATTTATTTAAAAAAAATTTACACTTTTCCCATTGCTTGGCTCTTGCCTGCAATCTTTATTATTCATTTATTTCATTGTTTAAATTTGTGTTTCTTTATATAATTTATATATTAAAGCTTTGCTAAGAAATTAAAAAAAATATCTGCTAAGAATTTCTAGATCAAAAGTTTTGAATTTTAAAAGTTTAAATTATTGAAATTCCTGTGTGGATCGGATTCTAAATAATTGCTGCATATTACAATTATTTATTTACAATATAATTATTCATTAGATGATAAAAAAATGTTTAAAATCCTGTACGTAATACAAAAGTTTTTTTTTATTTATTTATATTTATTTTATTTATATATATATTTATTATTTATATAGTAGATTATTCATTTGGTTAAATGGACATTTCTTTCTTATCACATAACTATGTACTCTGTCTAATTACCCGCATTCACAGTGATACGATATATAAATTAAAATCTTTATATTTTTAACTTTGTGGTTTCTTTTTTACATGCATTTTAAATTAAAATGAAGAAATCAGACCCAGAAACAGTACACGGTATGCTACTCCACACCTTATTTTCAAGCTTCTTGTTTGGTTGATAGGAGCTGTTTAAAACACGAGAAATATTGTTCCAATTAAGATAGCTATCAAGCCTCTTGCCTATTTAAAGTTTACTATGCAAAGTCTTGAGTTTGTATCAAAGAAAAGAAAAACGTACAGTGGTGAGTACATAGTTTGATGTACTTCGCATTCCTTTAATAAGGATGTATAGACAGTAACAAACCAACACAAATTTGTCAAAGAAAACTTTACGTGTGCAGAGAAGGGAAACAAAGAGAGAAAAAGTTGTGTTCCGCTACTCTTGAATATAACAGGTCGCTTGTTATACTTAGTTTAATAATTATATAGCATACAGTGATATACAAGTATAATAAATATTATTTGAGATAATACTCCCGTTTCCCACCAAAAAAGTGGTTTTGCGGTGAACCCTGTCGATTCGAATGACTTAGAAAGAAAACTAGTTTCAATATATGTAAGTACATACTACATGTATATAGGTCATATCCAATATTAAATTATTTGTTAAAGACAAATAAATACAAAAATCTCTGAGAGCATTTCAAACCCGTTATTCGGATTTGACGTTAGACTGTACTTGTAATTGTACTAGACATTCTCCCAGTGACAATATATTTAATAGTGTTAGAAAAATTTGTCTAAATTTTAAGATTTTCCGAAAAAGTTAATTTACAAAAACTATGTTCCATTATTTAGATAAATTAGGCTTAAGGGTTTTCATCTTAGAAGATGATCCATATGAATGCAGTACATTTTTTTACGAAACTTAAAAGTTTTCTTAGAACCCTTATTTTAATATTTTTTCTTATTTTTTTCTTAATCAATTCGCTTTATGCATTACAAACATTAATTAAACGTCTCAAAAGCCCAATTATTTTCCTTTGGGGTTATGGTCAAACGATCGAAACGCTATATGGTATTGAAGTATACAATTAAAAAAAAGTAAATAAAACTGTTTGTTGCTATGTGCAAAATATTGTATTGTAAATAGATAAATATTTGTATGTGTTCTAAAATGGGAATAGCATTAATTATTAACTGCGCATTAGTGTACGAGTATTATTTATCTTGACTTTCAATCTATTATGAAATATTTATTTGCATATGGATTGCGTCTGTATTTGTCTATTATTACTGTATTACTAATTATAGTTATGTATGTGCGTGAGTGAGTTTTATTTTCTTAAAAAGGTTGTTGTACTCTAATCAATGCATTAGATTTTTTATCTATATACACATACATATTTGCACATTTGCACTACATATGCATGTGTATTGTACAATATGAGAAAACTCAAGCATTCACATTTTATAAAAAAAAAACAAAAAAACTTACTTTTATAACTTTTGAAAACAAGTTATTTAGTATTGTTTAAAAAAAATTAAGAACATTTATAAGTACAAATTTATGTACATACATATGTATATAGTACATTGTATGTAGTAAATGTATATACTATGTATGCACGTACTTAGTATGTTCATTTAATACAATGCAACACAATAAAATATAAAATGTATCATGAAATGTCTTTGACCGCAGTTTATTTCCGTCTTTTATATACAACAATACGAATATTTTGCATTGAACGTGTCACTTTTGTCTGTCTGCCCCCCCCTTATAAACACCATACAGTTTGTTTGCTGTATGAAACAAAAAAAAAAACATTAACAACAAATCACCTGAAAAACAATAACAAAAAGCACAATACACAACAATCACTTAAAAAAGATGAGAGATAATACGCTCTTCACAAAATTCTGAAAAAATCTTTGTTTTTATTTTCAAAATTATTTTTCTTTACTTTTCGTTTTGTTGAAAAAAGGGACAGAAGCAAGAAAAAAAATCGAATTTTCGTGACCCTGAAAACGAACATGCGGCGACAGCTCTGCTACTGCAAACAGTATTATACCAAACGAAAGATACAATGATGATGACAATAATGATGTTAAGTGACCGACAAACCGACATTCAAATATAACATACATATAGAAATTATAATGGCAAGCATAACATAAACATTGACTATCTGTTAATTTATTATGGGTGGTGGAAGGGAGACAACTAGACGACAACAAGAATATAAGAAATACCAACAATAATAGTTAGGGGGGTAAATGTATGTATTTTGCAAGTATGTACTATTTTGTTTGTGCCTATGTGTTGGTATTATGAATTTGTGTTCTTGACGTGCCTTGTGACCTTGAAAATTTTTGAACGTTTTATACAGTTAAAATGAAAACAAAGCTAAATAGTAACAACGACAACAACTGTGTGTATTCTTCTTTATATGCATACACACAAAAATGCACTCGAATAATAAACGCACTCACGACGAACAACGAACTCACACCTACATATTTATTTGCCAATTTGTTTGCTATTGTTGTTTTTTCTTTTGAATATATTACCCCTTTGTAAGAATCCATATCGTAATAGTTAATATTACAACAAACATTAAATATTGTTTGATGAAAAAAATAGACAACTACAAACATATACGTATACAATATATGTATAGAATATAAAGAAGAAGAAAAGCAAAACAAAATAAAAAATAAATTGGTAAAATATTGCATTCAAGTTAAATACAGTATTTATTTCTTTCTCTCTTGTTAAGCAAATAGAATGTCAGTTCATGGCAAAAGGGTTGCCAATTCAAGCATATTTACCATTTTCGTGATATGGTAATGGGACTTTTAATATATTTATACCTGTAGAATAAAGATCTACAAATTATCAGCGATTTTAAATTGAACCTAACAAACTCACATATTTTGAAAGAATTAGTTTCATAAAAATATCGTTTAAAATCTAGTGATTATTTCAATTTGTTTAAAGGATCTATTCCTTCAACCGTTTTATCTACTTCTCATAAAAAGAGAAGGGTGAATATTTGTATATTCAATATGGAAAACATTAACAAAACACCTCATAAAATTAGTTGTAAACTTGGCAACCCATCTGCCATTATTTCAAGTGTAAAAGAGAGATAGAAACTGTTCGAGTGCGTTGAATGAATTTGTGATATGAATTGCTTCGCAAATTTTTTTCTTCATTAGAGTCAAATCAAATTTGACATCATCAACATATCAGTGCAACTGTAAGTAAAAGTATATTTCTTAAATAATTAAAATATAAATAAATATTGTATGCCAACAAATAGTAAATAATTGATGATAACAAATCTGTGTTATTATTTACAAACAAAACAGTTTTTAGGTAAAGAAAAAAAACACATCAGCTGTTTGCAAAAAGAAAAAAATGAAACCGAAAAAGAAAGAAAGAACACAAAGCAACAATTGAAAAAAGTATGAAAGCGCAAGAAACTGCACTGGGGTGAGTGAGTTTAATTGAGTCATTTTTTTTAGGTAAAAAGTGAAATTTTCCCTAAAATTTTAAGTTTTTATAAATTAAATTTTTATAAAATCAAACAAAAGATTAATAAAATTAAATTTAAATTTCATTATAAAATAATTTTTGTGAAAGGAATAACAAAAACTATTATTTCTCATTGAACAAAAATAATCAAGTTCATGAAGAAAAAAAGCAGAAAACATCAACAATTGAATTGATTATGTGTGTGAGTGAATATGTACTCACTCAACTGTTGTTATTCTTTGCTTTGGCGGGGTATGTAAGACGTACTGCTATGCTCGTTGTTCACTAGTGGTTTTTCGTATTGTTTTGTTGTTCGTTGTATAAACGCTCCTGTAGTAGTCTTGTTATTATTTTTTAATTTTTTCCATTCTGGCTAATTGAGTTGCGTATCGGTCGGTGTACACGTAGCGCATTTATAAAAAATACAAACAGTAAATTTGGAAAACCATTAAAAACCAAAGAAACAGAAAAGTGCAGTAATAAATCAAAATCAGTTAATATTTTGGTATTTCTGCACATACACATATTTCTAAATAAAAAATTGTTTTTAGGCGTACATAACTTGAAAATAAAAATATAGTGAGTTAAAGTTGTTTCTTTTTTAATAAAAATAAATGTATAAAATACATATTAACACAAAAAATTAATTTTAAATGAAAATAAATAAAAAGTAATGCATTTTTGTATATTTACATAAATCTGAAAATGATAACCAAAATTCCTTTTGTGAAAGAGAGAGTGATCCCATTTAATTTTTCTATGCAATTTTATATTTCTATACTTTATCATTTCTTCTTCTTCCACCTGCAAATTTCCTTATTTGAGTTTTACTCAATGGCCTAGTGTGTGTGTGAGTTTTATTCGCGGTTAATTTTAGAATGTAGTTGTGAACAGTTTGTTGATACAACAATACTTTGTTTTGTAAACAGTTTTTTCTAACTCTAGAGTTTTCCTCATTTTTAAAGTTGCCAGAATATTTTTCTATTACACTGATAGAAATTTTTAAATGCAAATCTATTTTATTCAACTAGAAAAATCTGCGGACCCATTATTCCTAAACATTATTTATTATAATTTATTGAATAAAAAGAAAAAATTGGTCAATATTATTCATTACGAACCAATAATATCAAAGTCTTTTTCGTTTGTTTGACACTGTAACCAAAATTGCTATGGGTCAACAAAAGACCCGTAGGTCATAATAATCTTGAGATATACTATATTACATAGCCGTAGTCTAGTAGATAATCTGTTGGCTTATTAGACGAAAGCTCGTGGTACAACTTCTGGTTCAAGCATATTGAATAAAATGTAATATTAAAAAAAATAAAATATTCTTTAGGCGACTTCCTCTCAGCGGGAAAAAAGTCAGAATGAAATGAAATTGCTATGAAGAATTTCACAAATTTGTCGATTGGAGTCGACATTAAACCGTAGGTTCGTTCCTTCAGTCGTGGAAAAAATTAACTCGCATAACGTAACTCGTGTAAGAAACTAATCAGGCTGCAATCCTGATTAAGGATTAAGGATTGTAATGACTATTTAAATAAGCAAGACTTTTTCGTGCCTTTAAAGGTGGTCAGTATTTTATAAATGAAAAACTTGGTTTAAAGTAAAATATTCAATGTTGATAGATATTTTTGAAACTTTACAAAATAGAATTTACCTTAAAGTTAGTGCCGGAACTGTTACATAGTCTTTCTTAAGTTTGAAAATTTATTTATATCTTCCTATATTGCATGTTTTTAAAATATAGTGTGTTTTTCCTTTAATTTCAGTTTGTGATGCTTTTTAAGAAGATCGTTTAGACGAATATACAACTATAAAAATGATCAATAGTGTAAATACTTTGGAATTTCTAAAACCAAAGCTAATAAAAATGGATAAATTTAGCTCAACAACAACCACAACCAAGCTTCTTCCACCACCTTCACCTTCGTCGTATTCACCAACAAGATCCTTTGTAACATTTGGTAGTCATATTATTAATCACAGTAAAACTACTATCGATTTAAACAAACAACAACAACAGCAGCAAATAAATGGTGAAATTTGTCATCAGGAGGAACGGGTTAAAGTACAACATGTGGAAAATCATACCAAATTGCAAAACAATAATTGCTGGAATAATTTTCGTACCTTATGCAACAATCTAAGTGCCTCATCAGGTATACAAAATGATAACGATAAAGAACATCTTACAAAGCCTCATCATCATATTGTTAATGGTGATCACGATGTAATTGATGTTGTAAATATGGAACATTCAGGAATTGTAAAAGCAGAAACCCCTATTAAAAATATACAAACAAAAAGTGCCTTTAATTTAGATTTAAATAAAATCAAATATCACAATAATAGTATTTATATTAATAACAATAATAATGGTTTAATAAGGACTGAAATGAATGATAATAATAATGACCAGTTTTATATAAAACAATATCATCACAATAATTGTGATATTAAAAGGAAACAACAAGCTCCTGACACTGCAAAAGTAATAGTAGAGCGTAGAGTAACAACTGCACCTCAACGTACTGAAGATCAGAACAATGCATATCGTCACATTGAAAGCGTTCATAATTATGCAAAATTGAAATATGAAGACGATGATAATGACAATCAGTCACCACACGGTAGTCGTCATAGCAGTTACTTGGATGATGAAGACGACGATGAGGAGGAGGACGATGAAGAAGATAATGAAGAGGTCGATAAAGAATATGATAATGTTGACGAACATTTAGAATTGAGCAACGAGGAATACCCTTACGTTTTATATGCCGACTATGAAGATATAATCAAACGGCGACAAAAAAGAAGATTACAAAAACTTTCGACTTCGTCCGACGGTGTTCTTTTTACAAAAATCCATAATAGTAGCAGTATTGAAGCATGTGCTCAAAAACCTACGCAATTTATGCAACATATAAACGAGGCCAATAGTAAAATGATCAAAAATATCAACGAAGATGAAGAGGCCCACATAGACGTTGATGTTGAAACTGTAGAAACACATTCGGCTATCATTCCTGTGGCAATGGCAAACTCATTAAATGTCGCTCGTCATATTGCTGATGATTCTAATGTGGCAGTTAAACCAGATCATCATGCCCGTCGTCCCATGAATGCGTTTTTAATCTTTTGTAAACGTCATCGTGCTATAGTTAAAGAACGTTATAAGAACTTGGAAAACAGGTAAATTCAATATCTGCAAAATATTCTCACATAGAAATGTAATAATATGGGTTTTAAGTTTGCGGCCACGTCTATTCTCTGTCTATTTATCATTCCATATATATTTTTATTACACAACAAATAGACAAATATATTTATTTTCTGTGCCATTAATCATCTTTCAGAGCCATTACCAAAATTTTGGGAGACTGGTGGGCCTCTTTGGACGATAATGACAAAAAATGTTTTACGAATTTAGCTCAACAGGTAAATTAAATTTGTCATCATGTTATTAGCTGCAATGGTGGTTCAATATTTTCTATCGATTTCTTTGTTTTTAGAACAAAGATGCTTTCTTTTCAGCTAATCCCAACTTTAAATGGTACAAATTACCAGCACCACCATTACGTACCCTAACAACTCGGCCAGCTAATGGCTTTGGCCAAGACTATCAGGAAGAAAAAGATGTCAATGTACTTGAAACCATAAGCAATAATACACGTAGTATTAGCCATAACAGCAATAACAATTACTTTAAACTAGCCGATGAAGCACAAATGGGTGATTTAAGCCAATTAATGGAAGACAAATCAAAACCCACAAAACAATGTGCTGACCTACAGCAAGCTTTAGGCGAAACATCACAGTTTATGAGTGCTCATATTACCGCTGAGACATTGGAGGAAAATAGCCTTAAAAGACGTTTTTATAATGAGAATAGTTTTTCAAGCAACAGTAGCGAAGAAGATAATATAGAGCCAAAAAAGAAAAGTGCACGCTCTTGTAAGGGTAAAAGATATCAAGAATTAATAAATTCTGGACAAATAGTTACAGCCATAAAGAAGTCCAAATCCTCCACTCGTCTAACGGGCGCTAATGACGCTGTTGCTAATAGTGAAATGAATTTAAAACGAAACTTCACAAATTTAAATAATAACGATAATAATTTTGCAAACAATAATATCTGCCAAAAACGCTCAGTATCTGAATTAGACAATATTTTGTCATATGATTTAAACAGTTTTGATTTAGAGGAAAGAATTAAGGAATTGCCAGCTTTAGATTTAGACGAATATCTACAACGTAAACGTAACACCAAAAAGAAAAAGAAATTCTCATCAAACGGCAAAAAGAGAGGACAACGTAATAACAATAATGCTAATGATGTTAACAACAAAAATAACCGTAATAAATCTCTACAAGCCACACAACAAATGCGTAATGCATCACATAAAAATACCACAACTGCGGTGGGCAGTCAAAAACGTAAGGCTCGTAAAGAAAGTATTACACGACGTGATATTTCAGCCATAGAACAGGAAGTGGCATCTTTGTTACCCTTGACTATTAACGGTTGTTGTTATTTTCAAGAAGCGCCCACAACATCGAAGTACATGCAGTCAATGGAAAAAGACACTAAATCGACCACATCACTAGACGATAATATATCATCAGAAGAAACATCATCAGCAATCATTCCACTACAAAGTTCTGCATCTGTTGATATTCTTATTAATAATACCAACACTAATATAACTAACAACAACAATAATAATAGTAATAATAGTAACATTATAAATGACAATACATCGTCGTCTACCTCAGATTTACTCATACTGGCCGAAGTAGCTGCCAATCGCACTGAATGTTAAAGCGTTAAACTTGTTGTTTATCATTATTGTATTCTCTACACATTGTTTTGTGAGTGTATATATATCTATTTTTAAATAGTATATGTACATGTACGCATATATGTATGTATGTAGTTTTACAATATTTTCATATACAAAATATGTTAAAAGTGATGATATTTATTTAATTCTAGTTAAACAAATTAAAATATTTGTTCAATATTCATAATTATTACATTTAACATTTACAAAATGTGCAATAATTGTTTGTTAATTTCTATTTACTTTCTGCTTTTGATATCAATTTTAAGACAAAGCTTTTTCCAAACAATTTAAATTTTGCATAACTAATCGAACTATTTTGTTTAAAGAAATTTCAAAACTTTGTAGTTTTTTAAAACAAATTGGTTGTATTCCGCCTTAAGTAGTTGAGAATTCCTTTCACTATATTTAAAAAAATATTCTTCTATTTTTTTAAGGAGTTAGAATATCATGCATTGATGCTCTATTTTAAAAATGTTGAACCAATATTTAACTAAAAAATTATCGATTTTAGGATTTACAAATAATAACATGTATTTTGATTGAAATTAATATTCCCAATTGCAACAGCATTAGAAAAAATATTAAATACCAGAGACTGGTACTCTGTTTTTTTTTTCATAATCAATCTTAATTTCTTGGTTTCAAACAGATTTTAATATTAAAAACTTTTAAATTTCATAACAATTTGATTTTATTCTTACAAACAAGTACATACGCATACATGTACGTATAAAATATTATAGTTTTACAACATTACATAAAATAGAACCATTTCAGCTACCAAGACAAGTATGGCTCCAATAGCAATTTAGCTAAAATTCAACATTATTTACTTTTGTGTTTATTCATAAATCAGAATTTTTTTCTTTGAAACCCCAATTCATGCGATGACAAAGACAATTTAAGTTCAATATAAAATATTAAAAAGCCAAAAAATATTTCGTTTCTTTTGCATTTGTTTTTCCTTTTAATCTTATCTAGTTTGTTCTTCAAGCTGCTTCCAAATTGAAAGAAAATTTCTTGTTTTAGTCATTTAAAACGATATTGGTTTCTAAAAACTAATTCACATTATTTTTTATAGAATTTTAAGTGAAATATGTAAGTAAATAAGGGCCTTATTGTCATATTATTGTTATAAACAATTATTGTTTTAAAAGTTGTTAATTAAGTTAATTTGAATATTTACTTTTTGTTATATTTATAATAATAATATTAATATCTCTTGATGATAATGTTTTAACAAGCATATTTTTAAATTAATCTAGCCAGTTAAGTTTTAACTCTTTCGAGTCAATCATATAATACAAATAAAGAAAAGTTATTTTTGTTTATCAAAAGACAATAAAACAGACTTTGTTTATTTAAAGCAAATTACAGTAAAACGAAAAAAGGCTGTTAACACCATTTCATATGTAAACGAAATATGTTGGTTTCTATATTGTTTATCTGTTAAGAAAATGTTAATCTTAGAAAACGATAATCAAAATCGCGACTAGGATATCATATAGCAGCACTTTCATACTAGCAAACCTAATTTAAATAAAATTTCTCAGCTTATTTTTTGGCTGCAAATTCAACTATAGTGCTACATGGCTACAGCAATCATAGAGATTAATTATGTGCGTTATAAACTCTGTGGTTTTCCATTTAATATACATACATACATATATCAATGGCTGGAAGTAAAATTGTAAAATGTTGGGTATTTTCTTTAACTTACATTTATATGAAAATTATTTATATATACATATGTATGTCCATAAATATGCTGTAGTAATTTGTTTTTAGTTAATGTTCTCATATTAAAAATATAAATGTTTAAAAAAAACAATTTTTTTTTATTTAACAAATATTTTACATCTCATCTTATTACAAAACATTCTATTAAGAAAAAATAAAAAAAAAATTTATTTCAACATCTACTTCTTAGGCTTTTGTTTATTTTTCTTTTGCGGTGCTTTTTCTTTTTTATTACTTTGTTGTTTATTGTTGTCCAGTTTTTGTTTTTTCTTTTCGTCCTCCTTTCTTTTAGCAATTTGTAATTTATGTTTACGGGATTTGGGTAAAGGTATTTCAGGTTCTCGGTCACTATTATCGCTATCTTCCTCCTCTTCAAGGCTGTCTTCATCCTCATCATCATCTTCAATGCCATCGTCGTCGTTATCATTTGAATTGTCATCATTATCTTCTTCAGCTACACTATCCGCTTCGTTTTCTGTATCCTCTTCTGCATCATCTATTTCACTTTCTTCTTCATCGTCATCGTCGTCGTCGTTAGCGTCATCGTTACTACTTTCTGGATCCTCATTGTCATATTCAATTGTGACTACACCTCGTTGCTGTGTTTTTGGCTTTGAGGTTGTCGGTTTTGTTTCCGTATCTTTCGTTTCCAATGTATTGCTTATTACATAATTGGCACCAAATTGTGCCAAATCTAATATACTTATGCATGTTGGACGACAACCTATATTTGTTGTTGCAATTTCCGTTAATTTCCTATTTGTTAACGATATTTGCCAAAGTTTGATTTCACCAGAACTGAAAAGTTTAGTAATCAAAAACAAAAATATAAATTTTTAAATCTTAACAAATATTAATTTTAAAAACAAAATACAGTTTGTTTCGTCCAAAGCAATTTTAAAAAACAATTTACAAGGTGTAGTAAATATTCTTCATTTTGTCATGTCGTTCATGTCTTTAATAATCTGAATCTCTCGTTTTAAGGGAGAATATTAGATCACGTAAATTGTCATTGGGCGAATAAGAAAAATTAAAAATCCTATTTACCTTGAGGCTGTAACAAGATGATCTTTGAAGACACACATAGCTTTAACTCTGGCATTATGTGCAGCAAATTCCTAAAAGAATAGTATTTTAAGTAAATGAAACCACAATTACTGTTCAAGTAACTTACTTTTTCCTCTTCATTCTCAGCGTTAAGCCATAAAATTTTACCATCTTCCAAACCCACAAGACACACATCATCAGCTATCCATGTCAAACATATGGGTTTGGATTTGGTTTTTTGAGAACGCAAAACATCGGCAGTTTTAATTGACCAAAATTCTACAACACGTTGGCCACTAATTGTGAAATAATCTCCTGTAGGCGACCAAGCTAAACAATCGGGTTGGGCACCTAAAGTGTTGCGACTTTTCAAATTTGTTTTATAGGCTACACGTCCTTTCACCAAATTCCATGTTCTCAGCACAAGATCTGAGCCTAGTGATAAGGCCAATTTTCCACTTGGATGACAACTCACATGTGTAACAGAAGAACCATTATGTGCCTTTTTCCATGTTGCTTCAGTAAACCAAGTCTTTAAACGTGTAGCAATCATGCGTCCATCATCACCAGCAGATAATAAATGTGTGCCATCAGGTGTAAATGCCAAAGAGTTAATGGTACCGTCATGTGAAAGCAAAATCTAAAGCCGAAAACAAATAATGCCCATAAAAATATTTTTTTCGGTATTTGTTTATATCGTACATACCTGAGACTGTTTCCTAGTGCTCATGTCGTAAATAAATACACGATCATCGGAACCACCGCTGGCCAACCAGCGTTCCTGTATGGCAACACATCTAATTGAACCAGAATGTGACTTGTCGGCAAATGACTGAACAAGAGACGGCTTTTCGTTCTGTATTCAAGACAAATAAATTTTTTATCCAAATGCAATTGTTTTAAATCTTTTTCTCTACTTACTTTCAATTCGTATTTGTAACCCAATAAGAATTCTTCATATGTACCAATAATAATCTCTATATTGGTGGACATTATTACCTCTTTAATTAATAAAAACAAAAAATTATAATAAATAAAACTACTTTCCACAAATTTACAATAGAATTATACCGCACGTGCATATGTTTTGTTTCGATTATTCTCTCTTGCATATTTCTTTAATCTTCTTCTTATCAGGCGGTTCGTTATTCACAAAGAAATAATAACATACACTGAAAAATATGTTGATGTTCTCCAGAGATTACCCATAAAATTTGAAATGCAAAATAAAATCTATTAAATTATGAATTGGAAGCCTATTTATTAGTTTATACGTCGAGATAAACCAATTGCATCTAAATTAGATTTATTTACTAAAATACATGTTTTTTAACAAGTTGTTGCTTGACAAAAAATAACCCAAAAGTATTATTGTCATAAAAATCCATTTAAATATATTATTGAAGGTCTTTGATCCGAAAGAGAATTATTTAAAAACTTTAATTGGCTATCAAAAGCCTCTAACCTAATGATAAGACCATTTCTTACATAATCTTCCAGTGAAATTAAAATTATTGTTACTAAAAGAGATTCAGAAAAAAATTAATTCGCGACGTAATATCTACTCGAATATAGATACTGATCACGTTTATTTTAACAACTTTTACGTTAAGTGACCTCGAGAACCTATGGTAATGGAGCAATTCTGTAGTCGAATTCGGATTCAGCGCATCACAAAGCGTAATCAGGCCTTTGATCCTCTCAAATATAGCCAAAACCCAAATTTTGATTTACTTTTAATTAGAACACCTCGAAAACCTAGTGTGGTTGGATTCGGGCTTAGTGCAACAAAAGCCATTGGTATAGTCTGATTATGGATTAAAGAGCTTGTCGGCCTGTGCCAGCACTCAAGACTCTAAAAGGACATATTTTTTAGGTCACATCTGGTCTAAGAGTGTAAAAAGCTGTTAAATTACCTTATGTCAGACTATCAAATTAGACTGTGCTGGGTGCGTGGTCGCTCAGACGTTATTGGCAACGAAGTGCATGAGAATAGAGACTGAATTGTAGAGTAGCTTTAGCCTTATAGCCAAAGCTCAACCATTTATGCAAGAAACTAGTCCTTAGCATGAGTAGTCAGGAGATAAGAGTTCTAACAAAGCATTGCCCCTTTACACATAAGATTAGGAGATGAAACAGATTTCTCCAATTTCTGTAGGCTAAATGAAGAGTAAAAAGCACTGTCTTTGGCACGTAGACAGAGATGATTGAAAAGTCGATCTGTTGAGGTATTAGTAGATTGAAAGGACTGCCAGCTTGAGGATCGAATAGTATTCATGTCAGCTTGAGGATCGAATAGGATTCATAAGTGGGTTTCACCGGCTGGGGGTATAACTTTAGAAAGATATTTATCTCTGTTCTTCATTAATTTTACTTCTTACGCACAATGGGCCCAAGGATTTATAGCTGAAGGCCTTCTACTGTATATAGTGTTTAAATTTAAAATATTAAATTAAAAATATTAAACAATTATTTCTATGAGTGGGAAACTAAGCTATAGATATCGGATTTTAATTATATTGTATGAAAAAAGATGTCTAAAAAGAGGGTTCTTTTTAATATAATCTCTTATTGTAATAAAATAAGTAATGATTTCTGTTTAAATGCCTATTTAACTGGTTATAAATATAAATAATAAAACTGTAAACTAACGACCGTTTAAAAATAACTGTTAAACAAAAAAATAAAACTAAGGATTTGGTGTTTTGTATTTTAAATTTTTTATTGAATTTTTAATTTTTATAGGTTTTTGTATTTCTTTGTCATTATCTCTTATTCACTTGGCTTTTGAAATGAATTTTCCATAAACATTATTTATTATTATTATTCTGTTTTGTTTTATATTTTGTTCATTGGTTAATTCTCCATTAATAAGTTTTGGGTATTTTTTATTTTCTTTTTGTTTTCGTTTTTTTGTTTCTTTTCTTTTAATATAATTTAATTTATGTTTTAAATATTTATTTATTTTTATTTATTTATGTATAATTAAATTCATAAAATTGAATAATATTAAGTTTTGTTTAAAAAATATAAATGTATAAGTAAAAAAATGTGTTCCACAATAGCAATTTTAGATTTTTTCTTTTATTTAATAGTATAGTATATTTTTGTTTTTTTTCTTATTAATTTTCTTTTAAGTAGAAATGTAGCTTAGTTAGGTTCATGTTGGTATTAAGTTTGCAGTATGTTATTATTTTAAATATATTTATGTGTATATATTTTTTGTTTTGTTTTCTTTTTGTTCTTGTTTAAATAATTTGCTAACACTTTTTTTTAATTACTGAAAGTTGTTATATTGTTTGTATTTTATTTTTATCAATATTTTTTACGAGTATTTGAATTTGTTTTCATTTATTTCGTAATTAATTTTATTGATTTTGTTTTTAAAATCAATTATATGTTATGTTAGGGAATAATCATTATCTATTTTTAGAAGTAAAATAGAACGATCAGTTTGCGAAAAGTGTAAAAATTCAGAGCCATTTTAAAAAAGCCTACAAGAGACATTTATAACAAATAAAATAATTTTATTTTAATGTAGCATATAACAAAAAGTGTCCTTTCTTTGTTTATTTCTTTTTTGAACAATTAAAATGTGTAATAAATTTTCTTGAAGTGGAAAAGATTCTTGATAGTAAATCTCAATAATTTATTTCAATATTTGAAAAGTAGCACAACATTTAAAGAAACTGCAGGCCCAAGTTTGCAAGACTTTGAAGAAAGTAAAGCTTTAGTTATTTAATTACAATTCTAGCTAAAGATATTGTTTTGTTTTTGTTTTTATTCTCCAAACATTTGAGACCATTTAATAGGAAAATATACAAAAACTTGCATAGTATTCTTGAGAATATAATTTAAACGTTATTCGCGCGTGTACATCCATTTAATTTTCTTGTGATTATTCAAGGCATTAGAAGAAAACTGAATTGAGAAATCAAATTTTCTTCACTTTCCTGTGTATTTTTGTAAGCTTGAAACTGTCTTGAGAAAACTTGCTTGATGTCAACAGTTTTCCAAATGAGATAAACATATTCTAAGCCATAGATTTTGCTTGGTTTGTTTGTTAAATTTCTATTCGTTTATTCAAAACTTATTCTTTTACCACTTTTTCTTCGTGTTCTTACAATGAGCCTATTAAAGTTGTGTATGTAGTTTTATTATTTTAATAATTTATTTGACTTAAATTTAATGTTAATTTAAATTTTGTTTTGTTTTTATTTTTTAGAATTGCTTGAAAAGGCTAAACTTGTTTGTAATTTTTGTTCTTTTTTTTATTAACCATTTTTCAAATGTAAGTACATTATATTGTATAATATATGCATGTATATATTTTTGTTTAATGTGAATTATTTTAATAAATATCATTTATACTGTTATTAAAGTGTGAGGCAAACAATTTGAATATTTTATTTCATGTTTTTTCTTTACTTTACATAACAAATAAGTAATTATTAAGTTGTTACAAATATTACTTGGAATTTATGAAAATAAAAAAAAAAATTTTTAGTTCTGCTCTCCAAACATGTTTATTATATATGTAAATATGATGTTTATTATTATTATTATTATTATGTTATAATATTCAATTTGATTTAAAGCATTTTTTGTGAATTGTTTTTTTTTCATTTTTCATTTTGCTAAAAAGTATTTCTCTTAATATTTTATTTAATTCATAAAATTATGTTAGATTTATTTTCTGCTTATCATACTAAATTTGATTGGAAAAAGTTGTATTATTATATATATTTTTTGTTTTGCTTTGTTTTGTATGTTGTTTATAATAATTTTAATAAATTTTCGAGTTTTATATATTTTAATTTCAACTACGAATGTATTATATTTTTTTCTCAATATATATTTATAAGTACGTGCATTAAAAACTAGGGCGTGTTTTATTATGTTATTTTTTAATGATTTAAAATATTTATTTATTCTTGTTTTTTTTTTTAATATTTATTAATATTAATTTAAGACTTATAAAACAATTTAAACTTATACAAAATATTGACTAGTTTCTAGTGTTAATTTTAATTATATGTATTTAAATTAAAAATAAAATTCTTTAAATTACTTAATATGACACTGTAAAACATTTGAAAAATGTAAAGTAGTAGACTTTTTAAGTGGATTGAAAATAGAGAAAACATAACTAACAAAATTGTTGCACAAATAAAACCCAAGATTAACAAGTGAATGATGACAAGAATATTTAAATTTAAGCAGGCAAAATTATTTTTAAGAAACAGATTTATAACTTTAATGTGCGTTCTCTTAGAGCAGGCATATGAACCTCAAATTATTTAGAGCTAAATAACTGTTTTAGTCAATTTTGAAACTTTGTTAAAAAAAAATAATTTACGATTTGACTTTCAAAATAATTGTTTAATTAATTGCAATTTGAAAAATGCTGCCTATGACGGAGGATTTTGTTTTATTTCACTTGATGAATACAAGAAAAATAAAGATTAAATTTAGCTTTATAAAACATATTATTTTAAATAAAAAAAATATAAAGACAAATCATAGAAATATATTCTGTTGTGTAAGGCATTGTTTTTTGTTGTTTTTTTTTTGTTGTTTTGAGATGTCATATCTAAAGAGCGTGCAATGATAACATAAATTGAAATTTTTAATATTCATATTTTCTTTTTTATTTTTCGTGTTTTTTTAAGTTTGTATATAGTATATAGAATTTATGCGGATCAAGTAAAATTTCTTTTTGTTTTTTTTTTTGTCGGTAATTTTATATTATAATATCTTTAGTTTTTTTTTTTCTTTTTGAGAAAATTGCTTTAAAAATTGTGATTTTTTCTTCTTAAATTCTTAAGATTTTATTTATTTATTGTGTGATAAGTGTTTCAAAAAACGTAAATTTATTATATATTTCATTTCTTTTTTTTTGATTTGTTTCATTTGTATGTATTCATATAATAATGTGTACACACTGGTGTATGAGTGTGAATATGATTAGGAGAGGTTGTTATGAGCGTATTAAAGAGTTTTTAAAATCAATCAAACAAAACTTTGAAACAAACCTTAATATAATATTTGTATGCCAAAAACATAAGATATTACACAAAAAATTAAGTCAAATGTTTAATTAATTTAAAAAAAAAACAGGTTTTTCTTTATGCAGAAATTATGTGTTTGTTTTGTTTTTCTTTTATTTTGTATTTACTAATAAATTTTGGAGATATTACACAATTATTTTTCCCTTTTTTGTTACCATTTACTTCTTATATCATGAAATCAATTTAAGACTAAAATCAAACTATGTGATGTTTCTTATTAAGACTTTAATTACAATTTATTATTAGTTTTAAAGAAATTAATTTAATAAATGCTAAATATTTTTTTCGGCTTTTGTTTTTCTCATTGTAATAAAAATAAAAAAGAAATATTAAAAAATATAACTTTATATGTAACTTAAATAAATATATACACTATACAATAGTAGAAATTAATAGTTTACTTTTTTGTATTTTTAAGATTTTATTTTCTCTGAAGATTTTCTTTATAATGTTTTCTGTTAAGTTAAGAAGGAACACAATAAACTACCAAATTACACTTTTTATATGTATATATCCACCAATATCTATTTATTTGGTATGTGGATAATGGTAGATATTCAGACAACACATACATACATTCATATATAAATATAATAATTAATAAATCCATAATAATATTAAATTTTCATACATTAAATTCAATAATGATAATAATTAATAACCATTATACGTAAAAACTTTATAAAGAATTGTTAAACAATTTGAGAGTAAAGCAAATGCATGATAGATTCGTTTAGAACGAAAAATTAATTATTTTAAGTTATAAGAGAGAAGAAAGTATAAAATAAAATTTATTATTACTCTTTCTTTATTTTTATTTTTTAATTGCTGTTTATTTATACTTTTTTTAATATTTATGATTACAATTAATTACATTAGTAAACGCATTGACGAAGAAAAAGAATATAAAAAAGATATAAAGCATATCATCAAAAATACAAATAAATTGAAATTGGTTTTTTGGAATGCCAATATTAATTATACTTTATTGATTTTTTTTAAATGAAAATCAATTTCAAATATGGATTTGTATTGCACCGATCACTAAATATTAGTATTGTAGAAAATAGTCAACTTTGTTTGCAGCATAATAACGCAGTCACAACATATTTGTTAATTATTGTAACATATTTAAAATTCCATTAAGGAGGATTAAAAAATACCAATATAGAAAACTTATACATAATAAAAGCAATGTAATGGAACCAAATTATACAAAAATAGGTTTGGAGTCCACTCAAGTTGCGTTAAAAAAGGTAATGGCACCTTGAAAACAGTTCCTAACTTAAAAACAAAAAGTAAGTTTATCAACTTATATGGATTTCCATTTTAAATTTATTTTCTCATATTGTATAAATGAAATAAAACAAGTGCGTCAGTATAACCAATACTATGAATGTTTGTATAAAACCAAATGTGGTATATGAACTTAAAATGATATGCTATTTTTAACATAATGTTGCTATTGTTGAAAATATACATTTTAAGTCTCGTTTAAAAAATATCTTTCACCCATCATAACTCGCTTAAAATAAAGGAATGTTTTCGAAAAATATTGTACTTTTAACTGAACATTTACAGTTTGTGGTTCAATGTTTGCAACGAATTGTACATAAAAATGATACTTTAAAGTTGACTATTTAATATCAATTGGGATTTTTACCCCATTATATTAGTGTAGGTTTTATTTTTATATGCATGAAATATTTTATAAATAAAATAAAAAACAACGTTTATATTTATATACTGTGTAAGAATGAAATAAAAACAAATACCATTGTTCCTTTGCTTCGATTTTCTCTTTGTAGGGTTATGAAGAATTCGTTATATTGTGTGAATAACTGTTATATTTAGAAACGTTTCTGCTCGTTTTGGAGCAAATTTCGCAAATTCTTGTTCTTTAAAGGTTTTATGTTGATGATGTTATGTTTTGTTAACATTTCTTAGATTTATATATTGCTTAAATGTCTATTCATTTACCCACTATGCGAGACATTGTTGGTATTACCTGATGCTGGGCTGCCGTTACCTCCGATTGCAGCTGCACTCTGGTGATGGTCATCATTCGTAGGCGTTGGAGGCTGGTCACGTCTAGGTGGCATGCGTTCGTTGACAGCATCCAAGCCTTTGGCTTCGGCAAATGAGGTGATTTTATGATTCGGTGAAAAGCCCTGCATAGCATTCTTTAATGACTGTTTGCCGCCAGACAGAGCACCCAATGGAAGGGCGCCAGTTGGTGTCAGACCTTTAAGTTGTAGTACAGATTCTGATTCCTCCCGCAGTACAGAGAAGACTCTAGCCATTTTGCCAATAGCGCGGATTTTATTCCGAATAACCTCTTTACGTAGAGCAGCTTCATCGTCTGACAGAGGTTCTTCGCTCTCTTCGGTCATTAGCTCATCATCGGAGCAGATATTAAGGACATTCACCAACATTTCTGTTACTTTTTCGCCTACAAAAGGTAGGGACCAAGTAAATACGTCCATGAAATTGGGAAGCCAATAGGGATGAGGAGAACAGTTAAACTGACGTATATTCATAACATTGTTTTCATACTTCAAAACGGCTGCTTTATTGTTATAGACATCAAGATAATTGGGAGCCGAGAATATAGTGATTAGCGAGGGGAAACCGGTGGTTTGACTTTTACGATACATACGATAACCAGCATCTTGGGCTTCGTGAGCACGTATTATCGACAGAAGATTGTTATTTTGCAGGAAGTCACAACAGGCGGCATAGCTATAGAAATACGAACAACCACGTACAGAGTTGTGCGTATAGAAATCTGAATTCTTCTCATTGCCAAAATCTTCCAAAGGATCAGACCATAGCAAATCACACATGGGCCCAAACGCTGGAGGTTCTTTGAAGCGATCCAAACGTCGAATGTCATCCAATTCGTGAATTTCTGGTGACAAGCCGCCATGAACACACAGAAATTGCTGGTTCATTAATGCAGCCAAAGGTAAACAGTCAAAGGCCTCCATACAAGCATCATAAACGCGTTCCGAATACTTGATCTTGCACTCCTGCTTGAAAGTAAAATATTCAGTTAGATGGCGACATTCATGATTGCCACGCAATAAAAATAAAGTATTGGGATACGTAATCTTCAGGGACCACAAATAGAGTACACATTCGATACTAAAATAGCCTCTATCAACGTAATCGCCCAAAAAGAGGTACTTGGTAGTGGCTGGTGATCCACCAACTTCGAATAATTTCATTAAGTCGTAAAATTGGCCATGAATATCGCCACACACTGTAACGGGAGCCTCTATATCGATCATGGTCTTTTCCTGGCGTAATAAGGCGGCGCCCTCTTGAATAATGCGCAGGGCGGGTGGTTCTTCTATGCGGCCTTCAAGAATGAAATGTTGTTTGAGTAGCTCATGATTTGGTTTACCCGATCTGGGATCTGGAAAAACTTCTGACATCGTTAGCTTATGGCTAGGAGGAAATGGCACACTGTCGACAACACGATCCGTTGTGTTTAACGCAGGTCTGAGACTGCTGCGTGTTGGACTGTCCTGATTCGCTTGGCTGCCAGCAACTGATGATGCCTGCTGTTCTGCACTGGATGCAGATCCTGCTGCTGTACCAGAGCCTGCAGTGGGTTGTTGATTGCCGGTCGAGGCTGTTGCTTGATTATTTGAAGACATTTTTAAAAATTTGCTTTCTTCTTATTAGTCCTTTACGATTTATTTCTATTCCTAAAAATATCAAGCTGAATAATCTTCAACAACCTAAACAACTACACCTCCTTTATATTCCTTTGCTTTTCGCGTTTCTCCTTTAAAACTGCCTTTACAATTTCGTTTTATTTCTCTACGCTTCTTCGTTTTTTTTTCTTTTACTCTCACCTCTTTTATTTCGTTTCTTTTTTTTCAACAATAGCAGCTATCTAATGTGTATTCAATGTTTAATAACTATTGCTATTTTATTTTGTTTCTATTTTCTAATGTTTTTTAAAACAATTTATTTTGATATTTAAAACATTTTTTTCACTAAATAACGTTTAATATTGTTAATGCCCTTTAAATTTTTTTAATAACCAATAAGAAAAAATGGTATTCTCTGCAAATCTTTTATATTTGTCTTGTTCTTCTTTTCACTCTCTTTGCAGACTTTTTTCTTTCAAGTTTGCGAAAAAATTTTCTTTCACTTTTTTTTATCAATCGAAAGTTTATGTTTATTAAATTTAGTTCCCTAATCTTGTCGTCCTTCACCACATATCCAATTAACAATTCCTTTGTAACACTTTTTAAGCTTAATTATTTTTAATATTAATTTTTTTCAGGAAAAAGTATACAATTATTTTGCAATAAATCGACAAAGATTTTATTTTTCGTGTAATGTTCGTTTCAGTGTTGCATTGTGGTGGTATTCGAACAAAAATATTTTTTCCTTCAGAAAAATGTCAAGTAGAAAGTTTCGTTAAGTCTACAAAACATTTTATAACACTACTATGAAAAGCACGGTTGCAAAAAGTGTTTTTAATTTTCTTAACATAAAAATTTAATACACTGTAATATTGTAGCTAAAATATTTTGTTTAATTTATAATTTTGCTTTCATTATAATTAGATATATTAGTTTGTTTATTGTACTATTCAAACAATCAAACTGCTATCAAATGATTTAGTATTTTATTAATTAGAGAATAATTTTAAATACCTTCTCAAGGACTTTTAGCAATTATGTAAATATATGTAAGGGCCATATTTAGCTGGGAATTTTAAGCGGTTGGTTTGTAAATAGAGTGATTTATAATTTAGGCTGTGTAAAGTTTTAAATATTACAAATATTAATTAAAAAAATCAATTCGTTTATAATACTTAACAACTCTGTCTTTAATATATAACGGCGTTAAATATTTTTATTGACACTGTATTCCAAGTGACATTTCAGTTTTCTAATGAACTGTCACCCGCAAAGGTTTGACATTATTCGTCATCCGTAGCAGTGGAGAAAAAAGATAATATTAAATTAAGTCTTGTGCAAAGTAAATCTTAAAATTCCACTGTTTCATTATACTAAAAAGTCATTCAGAAAATATACACTTAAACCAAAAAAAGTTAATAATATTAAGCATTTTGAACAAGTACAAGTACAAGGAGAAGAAGAACACACCTTAAAAACTCAAGACACCTTAACCAGCCAGTGTAGAAAAGTAAAAACAAAGAGAAAAGAGAAGAAAAAACATGGATAGCAAAGGACGCAATGTTATAGTTTGCGACAATGGTACCGGTGTAAGTAGTTGAACCCTAAGTTTTAGTAAACAATTGAAAAATTGCTTTTGTGCTGACCTGTAAATAATACTTTTGCATTCTAATGCGGTTGTCTACCCTATAGACGAAGAGATTTAAAAGAGAATACGGTAAAAATAATACTAGTGACATACTTTTAGCATTTTTAATCTTCTAACTTCAGTTGTTGACCATTCAAACTAAATTAAGTGAAGGAATATTCCTGTTAAAGACTTTGTTAAAATGAGAATTAAAGCTTTTGGAATAAAAAATAAATAGCATTTGATTTAAAGACCCTCCCAATGATTATTGTTTAAAAGTGAACATTGCCATTGATTACTCATACTTTTGAAAGAGAGGAATGCTTAGTATGAATGTGGTGTTGTTATTCTCATTGTCTTATCATTTGAGAAATTTTTTTTAGAATATTTTTAAACTTTATTGATAAAATATATCATTATCTAATTTTTACAGTGTAAATACTACACTATGGACATTTGCAAATACTTTATTAGACCTTAGTATCCAGGAGTAGTTGTAAATATTGCTTAACACACCCACAAACACTTTGTTTTTGCTTAGACTCGCAGAAATTTTATAGGCTCTGTTTGTTTTGAAAGTAGGAAGAAAGTCATTTAAGGAACCCTAGCTTATAATAGTTTGCGCTCTTAAATACCAGGACAGAATCGCAAAATGTTTTCGACAGTTTCATTCATAGGCTCATTTCCACATGCACTGAAGAAAACTGGTTTGATTGCCTGTGCTCCACAACATAGTCTTCGGTTTTAGAGCATAATGCCTAATTAAATCAGCAATCAATGAGAAGTCGTTAGCACTTTTATTCTTCAAAACATTTTATAAATGGGTACTCCAGAAGTGGCGTATATTTTTATTGCTAGTATTCAAAACTTACCCTATATGGTCAAATGTCATCTACAGGAAATAATGTGCAATAGCTTTAAGGAATAGGTTTCTGATTTTTTGCTTCACAATTTTTAAATTTTTAACACAGTAATTTATGGAAAACGTTTTTATTATTTTTCATTACAGTTTGTTAAATGTGGTTATGCCGGCAGTAATTTTCCCGCTCACATATTCCCCTCCATGGTTGGCAGGCCAATCATACGTGCTGTTAATAAAATTGGCGACATCGAAGTCAAAGTAAGTTAATCTAACAAAAAATTTATCAAATGCAATAAATTTGAATTAGTTTAGTTCATTTTGATTATTATAAAATTTATAAAATATCTCTTTTTTTGTTCTTCTTTATTTATATGTAATAAAAAATATTTTTTGGAAAAAAAATATCTTTTTGAATATTATTACAGGATTTACACGTTGATGTAAGTCTATTGTTTCCTAATTTATTTTCATTAATTACAAAATTTTTTCGTTTTGTTTATTCCCACCGTTAAATTATTGAAAAAAAAAAACAAAATAAAAAATAATTCAAATAGTTGTCAGTTTTACTAAAATCCCGTTTTCTTTTTTTTAGCTAAACTAGACGTTGTTTAATTTAACTACTGTTAACTTTGTTTTAGTTAATTGAAGAAATTTTGCATTAACAATAACGTTTTTAGAATGCCTTTAAAAATATTACATTTTTCTTTTGTTTCTTTATTTTAATAATTTTTTTAGATTTTTTACAGCAGTTTTTACATTAAAACAAAGCTCTTCATAAATTGTTTATTTAAAATTTTATATGAAAAATAAAGTTTCAAATACAGCTGGTAATATTTTCATGAATGTTTGTTGTTCTTTTTTGTATTTTACTAACAAGTTTATTTTTTTTTAAATGAGCATGCTTTTTTACATTCTTGTGATTTTATTTCGAGTTTATACAAGTAAAATGAAAAAATACGAAGTATCCCAGCCAGCATTTTTTGAAAATTTTAATCAAATTCGAGTCTTTTTTGATTCTTCTGCGCGATTGAAAAGTAAGAATATGCGCTCATTTGCTGATCATAAAAGACTCATTTGTCGGGAGAAAAATGTTACTACGGGCGACTCTTCTCAAAAAATCATTTATGAGTCATTTTCTATATTAATTTCGAGCAATTTTCGATGCGTTTTCGAATAGTTTTGTGATCATTTTTGAATCGCTTTCTGATCATTTATTAGTCGTATTTAACTTCGTTTATGCTTCTTTTTCGAGTCGTCTTTAAGTCATTGTTTAATCGCAAGCGAGTCTTTTATGAGTAATTTATCAGTATGTTTAGGAGTCCTTTTATTGTCATTTATCAGTCATGTTTGTATTAATCTGGACTCCTTTTTGCGTCATTTATGATTATAATTTGAGTCATTTATTAGTCGTATTTCAAAATGTGTTTTTAGCAGACCCCAACGACTAATCAAGGTGGCAAAAATGAAAATGCATTGGCCATCTTTAAAGGCATACAAAGAAAAGATTTTTAAAATCCGACTTTAGCCTAGCCCCCAGGCTATTAAGAACTTGGGGCTTCATACACACGGACATACATAATTGGCCATTACAACCCCTCAGTCAGGATTACGACCTAGTTTCTCACACCACTCATGCAGTGTTCGTTAATTTTATACGTGAGTGGCGGGACCTACAGTTTAACGTCGACTCCGAACGACAGATTTTTGAGAAACTAAACTGAAAGGAAGTTGGCGACCAAAGAAAGAATATTATATTTATATTCAAAAACAAATTGTACTTCATTTCATAGCCATCTTTTTACATTAATGAAAATTTATATAGAGAGGGTGAAAAAACGCATTGTTTAATCATCCATCTGTTCAAAATATGATCATAAATACATACTTATAATCACTTTTCAAACACCTTCATGATGTGTTTTTGATTAATCGTTTTTCAATCTACAGTATAAGTACAATATAATAATAAATAATGTAAATAATAGTCACATTTTTAAACATCTGGATGATTAATTTTCGATTGGTATAAAATTTTTTATTTTATTTTAGCTCGAACTTATTTTACTCATTGGCGCTAATCATTTATGATTCCTTTTTTAATCTTGTAACTGACTAATAAGTTTTTGATCACCAAAAGTACTCTAAAAAGACTCAGCAAGGTGATTTTTCAAAAAACAGTCTTCCAAATGCTAGCTGGGATATTTTCAATACTTTTAAATACGAAAATTGTATCAACAGAATACATTTGAATTTATTCTAACAACTCATAACGAATGAATGCTTTTTCGAAAGTTTAAAACTTTTTATTGCTGGGAAATGCATATCTTTCCAACCAACTAAGTAAAGCTTCATTGCGCAAATTTTCTTAGACTGACCTGTTATTTATTGTTTCAAATTCCTTTATATATGTTGTATTTTTTTTTTATAGTGTTTGCTTTTGTAATTTTAATTTAAAAATTGAAATTATTTATTTTATTTATTAAAGCATTTTTATTTAACATTATAATTGACAATATTTTTTAGGATTTAATGGTGGGTGATGAAGCATCACAATTGCGATCGTTGCTGGAAGTATCTTATCCCATGGAAAATGGTGTTGTTCGCAACTGGGAAGATATGTGTCATGTGTGGGACTATACATTTGGACCGAAAAAAATGAACATTGATCCAACCAATACCAAAATCTTACTTACAGAACCCCCAATGAATCCGTTGAAAAATCGAGAAAAAATGATAGAGGTGAGTTAGAAAAGGAACAATTTTAATTAATGAATATAACGTTAATGTGTAATTTAATGTGGTTTTGCATAATATAGGTCATGTTTGAGAAATATGGTTTCGATTCTACGTATATAGCTATACAGGCTGTGCTTACATTATATGCTCAAGGTTTAATATCCGGAGTGGTTATCGATTCCGGTGATGGCGTTACCCACATTTGCCCCGTTTATGAGGAATTTGCTTTGCCTCATTTAACAAGACGCTTAGACATAGCTGGACGTGATATAACACGCTATTTAATTAAGGTGAATAGTTTTATAATGAAAGTACATAATTTGAAAACATAAATTAACATTTTGTTTTTTTTTTTTTATTCTATTTTAGTTACTTTTATTGCGTGGTTATGCTTTTAATCATTCCGCTGATTTTGAAACAGTACGCATGATGAAAGAGAAGCTTTGCTATATTGGTTATAATATTGAAATGGAACAAAGACTAGCTTTGGAGACTACAGTACTGGTAGAATCCTATACCTTGCCAGATGGCCGTGTGATAAAGGTGGGCGGCGAACGTTTTGAAGCACCCGAAGCTTTGTTCCAGCCCCATTTAATTAATGTAGAAGGACAAGGTATAGCTGAATTAGTATTTAATACTATACAGGCTGCCGACATTGATATGAGATCAGAATTATATAAACATATTGTATTATCTGGCGGCTCAACTATGTATCCCGGTTTACCTTCACGTTTAGAACGTGAAATTAAACAATTATATTTGGAAAGAGTTTTGAAAAATGACATCGACAAATTAGCGGTAATAAAATCTATAACAATCCACAATAGTATTTAAAATTAACGATATTTTGTTTTGAATTTTAGAAATTTAAAATCCGCATTGAAGATCCTCCCAGACGAAAAGACATGGTGTTTATTGGTGGTGCTGTTTTGGCAGAAGTTACTAAAGATCGCGATGCATTTTGGATGTCCAAACAGGAGTATGAAGAACAAGGTCTTAAAGTACTGCAGAAATTACAAAAGATTACCGCTTGAAAAAGAATTTAATTCTTTTCGAAGCACTTTACTAACAATTTGCTGACAAGTCCAAGGGCGTTATACATGTAATAAGTTTACTCTTTCCTCTGCCAGTTTCTGTTCGTTTTATAGAGTTCTTCAAGCATTGTCATTTAATTAAATGTAAAGCTAAGTGCTAAAGAAAACTTTCCATATCTTCCATATTAAAAGAAAATTACTCTTCTTTTTTTTAATTGCTTACCTTTTCTGTTCTTATTCTTAAAGTAATTGTTTTTTTTTTCTTTCCTTTTCCTTACCACTTTTTAATCCAGTACTTGTTTTTTTAGTTTCGGAAACAATTTGCATTTATGTTCGCTTTCTAAACACACTATTCTATTTTGTAACCAAATAATTTATACTTACAATTATTGTTTGTGTTTATATATATATACACATGTATTTTTTAAATTAATATTTTTTATTTAATTTTTATTTGAAAGTATTTTCTAGTATTTTATAAAAAAAAAACCTATTTTTTTAAGTAAAAGATAAATTTTTCCAAATAAAAACAAAAGTGTTGCTGTATCTTTTTCCATAATAAATAACAAAAAATTTGTGTGTTTAAATATTATTACGATTATTAGTTATTTTATTTAATTTTTTTTTTGTTTTGCCTTAAACAAGTCAATATATTTTGAATATATTTTCTATAATTAAAACACTTGTTATTTAGCAATTAGGCACTTTGCTTATTTATTACTTTCATATGCAATAATTCCAATAGTTAGAAAAACTATATTAATTTATCGATTGAATAGAAAAAAAAATAAATATTTTAAATAAAAATCCATACATACATACATATTTAATATAAAAAAGAAATGCACTTTTATTTTCGTTGAGCTTACTTTGTATCGTTAGGGCAAACTTAGTTACATTTTACATGAGTCGTTAAAGGATCTTCATCTTTTTCTGATACCATTACTTCGCAGCCATTTTCTAAAAATTCTTCCAATTTTGGTTTGAACGTTTTCAAAAAGCCTCTTTCCGAATTACTATGATTGCATAATATAACAGAAACACCATTGTGATTTGCATCTAACAGCTCATGATGTGACATTTCTCCGCTGATATAAAGATCCGCTTTAATGCCACGTAATAAAGAACCACCGGAACCGGCACAGATTGCAACATTTCGAATTTTAGTTTGTAAATTATGATCAACAGCCATGGCCACATGGACATCCAGACCAATATGATTTTGTACAGCTTTTATAGCATTTTCTAGACATATATTGGTGGTGAAAGTGCGTCCAGAGCCAACATTCGGATCTTCACAATTGGCTAAAGGCTAATAATAGAGAAACAATATAGAAATTGGAAACAGAACATTATTAAACAGAATAAAAAAAAAAGATTGCCAGAATGTAAACATGTTTCAGAACATTTGTTTTCCCTGTACATTGCGTTTTAGATTGCAAAATATTCTTTGTTTTGCCTTAAAAGTTTTTCTATGATAAACGTATGTATGCATTTCTAAATGTTTATAAAGAAAAGAGCACAGATAAGAAAACCCAAAGAATTATTAATAATTTTATATTGTAAATCATTAAAAGTTGAAATCAATTGTTTTTTTCACATTAAATATATGAACGCTATTGTATTAATATTTCCTTTGTATTGGCCATTTGAATGCATTTAATATCAAATGGTTTCAAGTACAAACAACCAGCAGACGGTCCTTTAGTCTTCAATAACACCTTCGAAGTAATAAACGTTTAAGCATGATCAACTTCAAATATATAAAATATTGTGTATGTATCATACAAATTTTAAGTTTTGCTTATGGCCAAGACTTTGGTAATATAGCAGGTAAATGGAAAATAAAATATGGTCTAGAAAATGAAATAAAAGAAGTGCGAGTAAAGACAAGTACGAAAGCAAAAGTGCCTGTGCAAATCTATGATATTGAAAAGAATACGCAACAAACGGATGACATATATTTTCGATTTGTAATGGAAGATAAGGAAATAGCTTCAACGGAAAAGCATGTCAATTTAAGTGATATTGTGGGCTCATCTTGGCAAGGTGAAATTGAAGTTAATGGACTTTATTTTGGTTACACCGATTTGTATGTAACGCTTAATGATCCCCAAATGGAAAACATGGAAAAAAGTCCACAAACTTTAAGTGTGATTGTGCTGCGTGATAAACAAGTGGGTGATAATATATTTACTTACACCGCCTTGGCCATAATGATTTTAATGTTTATCAATCTTGGCACTGTATTGGATTTAAAACGCATACGCTTGGTATTCACTAGGCCTGTGGGACCTATATTGGGATTTTTAAGCAGATATCTGGTAATGCCTGCTTTAGCACTTGGCTTAGGTGCTTTAATGTTTAAAGAACAGACCAATTTACAATTGGGTTTACTCTTTTCGGCCATAGCACCTAGTGGCGGTATAGCCAATATTTGTAATATCTTTCTAAAAGGAAATATTAACCTCTCCTTGGCCGCTACCACAGTAAATAGTGTATTGGCTTTGGCTATGTTGCCTTTATGGGTTTACCTAGTGGGTCCTTTGCTTTATAAAGATGGAACGTTATCTATACCATTTGCCAAACTAGGCATTGGTTGTGCAGCACTGCTATTGGCTTTAATTGTGGGAGTACTTTTACGTGTTACAATACCTAAGACAACGAAATTTATATCTCGTTTTTTGAAACCTGTTTCGGTAATACTGAGTTTATCTTTGGTTGCCGTTACAGTGGGCATAAATGCCTTTGTTTTTAAGGAAATTACTTTAATGGTAAGTTGTAATGAAGAAAACAATATCAAATGATGTTGGTGTAGTTAATTTTAATATCTTTTGCTTTTAATAGATTATTTTAGCCGCTTTCTTTTTGCCTGTTATTGGTTATCTAATCTCGTTTACTTTGTCCAAATTATTATGCTGTTCGGTAACAGATGCTATGACAATTGCTGTGGAGACTAGTGTATTGAATATGTCTTTACCGATCGTTCTATTGGAATATACAGTGCATGAACCCATGGCCGATATGTTAATTGCTGTACCCGTAATATCGGCATTGATGTCTTTGTGTCTGATTATAGTGCTCTATGTTGTACGACGAATATTTGGTTGGAATATAAAACGAGATTTGGAAGCATTCGATGAAGAAGAGTTTTTAATAGATTTAAGTATTAATAAGTAAGAGTAAATGTTTTATTTTTTAAACGTCAATTAATTCTTGAGTTATTAATATAAATGTTTTATAAGCAAGTGTAAAGTGTAATTGTTATTGCATTTACCTTTGAATTGTATATTTATTGTACTATTTAAAGTGTTGTTGACCTTAAGATATTGTTTAATAAACAAAAATATATGATCTTGGGTTATATGATATGAAACGTGTAATTTTTATCAGCCTGTTGCATTTATCTCAGGATTTTTGGCATTAAGAGCATTTATAAGTGGCATAAAAATATTTTAAAATGTCTAAAGTCTGCCTACTTATTACAGCAAATTGTTTGTATTTATTATAAAGAAATGTAAGCCCATATTATGGTTTTTAAATAAATAAAATTTTAATGAAAACTGCGAACAATATGTGTGGCACTAATTGCAGTATTTCTATTACAATTCAATATTCATTAATAATTTTCTTGAATTTAAAGCCTTTTTTATTTATTAAACATTTGTTTTTTGTTTTAATATCATAGAAATAAAAATCTATTGGAAGCTTTTAATTGATATGGAAAAAAAAGAATGAAAAATAAACGTAAAACAGATACAATTAATTAATACACTGAATTACTAGAATTACAAATAAACAAAAAGATTTTTTTTTAAACAATTAATTTTTTTTATTAGTCAGCAGTCAGTTGTAACTGATTGTTCAAAGCATTTAAAACATATTGTTAACTAGTATGGTGTCTAAAAAATACTTCAAACACTAATGTGCTATTTCAGTTATAGTTATAATAATAGTATAACAAAATATAGACTTGAATAGTTTTAAATAATAAAAATGTATAACAAATTAAAGCGATAAATTAATAAAAGGTGTTAGTTAAACTGTTCAATTAAAATACTCGTAGAAAAACGAAATGAAAAATGGTTTAAAACTTAGTTTGGAACTAAAAATATAAAAGAAAACATTCAAAATAATTCTCAATGAAACGTTATGATATTATAATATCTGTGAAATGCCTGTTTTAATTTATTGAATTAATTTTAATAAATAAAATATTTTATTTATACGAAACTTATCGGGTGTGTCAATGAATGAATATGTTGGTTGGTTTTCGTAGTACTGCTTGGTCATTGTTTTCTTTTGATTAATTGTTGATCATTTATTTATAAATTCCTCGAAAAAAATTAACAAATGATTTGCTTCTGCAACAAAAAATTCAAAGGTTATCTTATAAAAGAGCAATTTTTCGCGTGTCTTGTAAAACTTCCGTTCTTGTTCTTGCTTGGCCATTACAACCCTTCAGTCAGGATTACGACATCGCTTCTCACACCACTTATGTTGGGTATTTTATACATGACTGATGGACCTACAGTTTAAAGTCGACACCGATTTTTGAGAAACTTTTCACGGCAAGTTTTTGACAAAAATCTGCTGATAGGAAGACGCCGAAGAAATATTTTTTCATATTTCGTTTTGATGTCTAAGCTGGGGTTTGTACCGTGGCCTAACGTCCAATAAGCACTGCCTACTAGACTACGGTGACTTCATTCATTATTTTTTATCAACAGGGTTTAGAGACAATTTTAGTTTGTTGTATTCAATCTTACGATCACAAAGCATGTGGTGCCGTTAGAAAGCTAGTCTTTTAATTGCTTGACTCAGTATTATTTGAGTACAAGCTCAAAGTAGCCAGTAATGTGGGTAAGACAACTGAAATTATCAAAAATGTTTATCCTATTTATGTAACAGGAAGTCTTGATTTCATCGATTCCGTTTCGTTAATTTTGAATAGGGCTGTATTCCGAAAGAAGTTCTATTCATTATAATCTTCATTTACAAATAGCTGTGGGTAGTTACATTTGATGTAAAAGTGGTTCACTTATCGTGTATCGAAAACTTTTAGGGTCGAATAGGAAAGTCGACACATACATACGTTGGAAAAACAAATTCCACACTCAGCAAGGTTTCATTGTGTGCTTAATTGGGTTGGCAGCTAATAGTCAACTGTGTTTTTTATTAACGATTAAACATTCTGAAAAATCAATCGATCATAATCGATCAATTTTTGAACAAAAAAAATATATGAAAGAGATGCATTTAATTCCATACCTACAAAGCTAAGCCACACACAGAAATATTAAGTTACCTGTAATTTTACAAGATTGGTTCCGAGATTCTTAAGCATGCTTTTTAAGAATTAAATCGTCAGAAGTTTACAAGTTTTGGCCTCTAAAAGTACGAAAAAAATTGAGTTTCAAAGACGCTAAGCCACACTCAGGAATAGTGACTCGTTTAAAGCTTCGGCAGATTTTTTGGGCGATTATTATGCCCATATGTATCTTACAGTCCGGACCTGTGTCTAAGTATTTATTCCTAGAAATCAAATTCCTGAGATTTTTTAGTTCTTGTGTTGATAGATAGTATGTAGCATTTTATTTGTTTGGAAATTTTTTCTGCATAACTCCGATTTACTGATGGTTAACTATTTATTGCAACGCAGGGAAAGTAACACAATGGAATTAGGTCTGTCAACGCATGTGAGACTTTTTCCAATTCTGTCTATGGCGAATAGTTTTGTCAATTAAGAAGTTCGCTTCAATAAAATTTTGTGAAAATTGAATTGTTTCAGGTTTTTTTGCTAATAAGATTGAGAATTTATAAAACAACAAGTACCCGTCACCTCTTCTTTCCGAAGTGGTCCGCCAACTTACCTAACCTACCTTTAACGCGAAAAAATTTAAACTGGTACCAATGAATTTTTAATACATTTTTAAAACTTTGTTTCAAACTTCCCTTGAGCACATGGAGCTATGCTACTTTTCATTACAGTTTCAATACGTTTGATTTCAGCTAACGATATGTACGATATAACAATTATGTTCGAATGAGAATTTTAATTTCAACTTATTTAATAATCATTCTGAAATAATAACAATATTAAATTTGTGAGATAATTTCGGTTTTGAAATTTTTACAATAACAGGTGTTATCAGTAAATTTGTTTATAGACGATTAAATGATTATTATTATTAACACTTTTTTGCTGTACTACCCCAACCAATATTTGACAAAAAGTAAAAGCTTTTGTTAAATAAAACGATTAATTTTGACAATTCTCAATTCATTCAACGTTATAACGTTGAACGGTCAATTAACGTTCATGTAAAAACCCTGAAAAGTGAAAAAAGTCTCATTAAAAAAAAAACGAAAATTTAAAAAAAAATGATTTTAAAAAAATCTATAATCGTAGTATTTTTAATACAAATTGTAACACTTCCGGTAATTCAAATCAATGCTGCGGAAATATTACGAAATATAAAAGAGAATGTTACTACAACCCAAACAGTTAATAACGAATTTTTTAATGCTTTGCCTAACATTCCCACCTGGTCAGCAATTTTTGTTGAAGATCACTTCAACATGACTATGACTCAACGGCGTACAGTGGAATTAACAATAACATACATAGATCCAGCGTGGGGACCAGAATTTGAATTTCATATATTACCAGAAGACAACGAATTGCTTGCTTTGTCAGATAATGTAATAACAAGCAAAGATATTGGTTCGGGTCAAACGCAATGGAAGGGTAACTTTACAGTGGAAGCTTTATTTTTGGGTCATACACAAATATACGTGGAACTGCACAAACCACATATGCTGGCAGAGAAATCATTGGAATGTGCGGATGTTATTATTTTACGTAATATTGGCAAACTGGACTTGCTGTTCAATGTATGCGTAGGCGTATTTGTTATGCTATTGTATATAAATTTTGGTGCTGTATTAGATTTGAATGCTTTAAAGGCCATACTGATAAGACCTATAGGTCCGGCTATTGGTTTTGTAGGGCAATTCTTAATAATGCCCATATTAAGTTTCTTAATCGGTTACTTTTTGTTTCGTGATATGATTGAACTGAGATTGGGTTTATTTTTTACCGGCTCTACACCAGGCGGTGGTGCTTCAAATATATTTACCGTTATTCTAAATGGCAATCTCAATTTATCCATTACGATGACAGCCATTAGTAATTTAGCTGCATTTGGCATGATGCCTTTATGGATTTTTACATTGGGCGTATTAATCTTTCGGGATGGCAACTTGGTGGTACCCTATAAAACAATAGCCACAATGTCATTTTCATTGGTTTTACCTCTGGGCATTGGTATTGCATTACAGAAGTATGCTCCATCACTAGCCAAGCGAATGGCGAAAATTCTAAAACCCCTTTCCTTATGCTTCATACTGTTTATAACAGCGTTTGCTTTCACCGTGAATTCTTATATGTTTAAATTATTCTCTTGGAAGGTGAGTAACAACAGAGAGAAAAAAAAAAGAAAAAAATGATGACTTAATACAGAAAAGGCGTTTCTTTACATTTTGTTACAAAATTAAAGTTTTTAAGTGGACTGTTTAAATTGCTACGGGAAAAAATGTGAAACGCCTTTTTGCTATTAGGCCAACAGAAAAGTTTTTAAAACATTAACATTCTTTAAATAGTTTGTAATAGCGTTTCAGGTAAAATCACTTCTAAAGTTTATTTTTAATAATATTTTCAGATTATCGTTGCTAGTAGTGCATTGCCCTGGATTGGCTATTTAATCGGTTGGTTTTTAGCCTTAATATTTCGACAATCAACAGCTGATGCCTTAACCATAGCCATTGAGACGGGTATACAGAATACTGGCATAGCAATATTTATGCTAAACTTTACCCTGCCTCAGCCACAAGCCGATATGACAAGTGCTGTGCCGGTAGCCAATTCAATGATGACACCATTGCCTTTACTATTAGTATATCTATTAAAGAAAATCTTTTGCCGTACCAGTATTGAAGAGACGGAAGAGCCCGGTATTAAGGAATGTAAATTTACTGAAGCCAAGGCCATAGTAGAAAAAGGACAGCTTAAGGCAAATAAAACGTAATTGTATTTTAACTGTAGTTTATTTATTAGTATTTAATATTTATATTTGTATACATATGTTGTAGTATATATCGAAAATAGAAAAAGCCAAAGAAAAAATGCCGATAATAAAGATAAAAACTATTATTTATTAAAGATAGACTGAAAGCATGTCTTTAGCAATAACAAACAATCGAAAACAATCTTCAGAAAATATACAATATCATTGCCATAATCGAGAAATACACGTAAAAATCAATTGTATTGTACTTTAAAAAAATGTTTGTTTTTTACTATTTCTTATCGATTAAATTAGGTGTTTAACAGCCAATTAATTCTTCTGAAGAAAAGACGATAACGGCAAAAATGCTTTTATTATTAAACGTGTTATTTAACTAATTATGCAAATCATTATTATTAAATTAACTCAATTAAGTATTTAATTAAGAGATTGTAAAGATAAAAATATCTTTTTAAATTGCAAACATGTTCAGTATAGATTGTACACAAAACTATCGACATAGGTTCACAAAAGTGGATTTAAATTCATTGCAAAACGCCCAATAATAGTAGAATATTATAAGTTACATTGTAAATTACTTTTTAATTTAATTATTACTCATACATTAATTGCGTGTAAATTGTTTTAGAATTTTTCAAGGTTGATTTTTTTGCAAAATCATTTGCCATTTGTACAGACATATTAACAATAAAAAAGCAATACTTTATGGCATAGCTGACAATCAATATTTTTTCATAGATGTTTTAACGATTTTATTTGTGATTAAGAAATACTTTCTTCCACAAAATAAAGACAGATAAAAATATTTTGATTACGATCTTAACTAGTTGTTAAGGAAATTTTTATTTATTCAATTATTAAACAGTTTTATAAAATGTATACAACAACAATGAAAATACATAAATTTTAATTAAGAAAACCTGCCTACGTCGTTTATTTTTAAATTAAAATTGTCGTATTAAGTATATTTTTTTTTGAATATTGATAATTTATAAGCATTTCAGAAAATTTGTTTATAGACTCAACGAGTATGTGTGGAAGCAGAATCTTTTTTCGAAAAGAAAAATCAATTGATCATGGTTACAATGAGTGTTTGTTGGAAGATCATTTTTTTTTATTCAAAATTACTTGCACAGTATTTTCTTAAACTCAATAATAAATAATTCAAACCTCTTAATCACATTGCACGTGCAGGAAATATTTTATTATAAAACGATGTAGATAGCAGAACTATTCCTCAATTATGTACATTAAGGTTACTCTTCGTTGAATTGACGAACACTTTAACCGAATCGAACAAAAAAAATTTTTTTTTGTCTTTGCTTTTATTATCAACTAACGTTGTTGAAAAAAAGAGTGAAATTTGGTCAAACATAAAAGAGTTGCGGAAAACCGTCAGCGAAGAATAGATTTTAGTTTATCTTCTCACAGCAAATCTAACACCAGTCCAGCCAGAAGTTTTCAGGAAACTGGCAATGGAAAAAATTTCTAATTTTTCGGCTAATGTTGAACTGTATACGGATGGATCCTTTCAGGATGGAAGAACATCGTACTCAGTGGTTCAACGCCAACACGATTTTAATTGGGTGGTGGTCAAACAGAGCCAATTACCTCCATATTCAGGTATTTTTTCGGCAACGATTGCAGCAATTGATCATGCCGTAGAAAGTAATCAGAAGGCTGTGATTTGTACTGACAGCTTAAGTGCAGTAAAGGCCTTATATTACGACAAGAATGAGTCCTATTGTAACATTCTGAGCAATCCTAATATACATCAACCTTTGCTTATTTTGTGGGTGGCTTCACATTTTGAGCATGCAGATAAAGCTGCAAAGGAAGCGATTAATATGCCACTGATAACGAAAATGCCTTGTTTCAAAGTTGTTATTACCAACATCTTTAAACATACCCAATTGGATATATTAGAACGGGAATGGATAAATTGCGGTTGTTTTCTGAGACGGCATAATCCGTGTCTTTCTAGGCCCATTTACCATCATGAGTACTCCAGGCTGCAGTGTATCCTGCTTGCCCGAATTCGAGTAGGAAAGTGTTTATTAAACTCCCAGCATTATTTTGAAAATTGTAATCCTTTAAGTTGCTGTCATTGTGGAGTGTTTATTAATGTCCCTCACATTCTTGTGGATTGTCCAGCATCCAGATTGTCGGAGCCACTTGAATTTATTTTTTATTGTTCTAAACCTCAGCGAATTAATAGAATTTTAAAATCTTTTGCTAAACATAACATAATGGATATATGAATTTTCTTTTATAATTTTAATTAAAATTGTAATAATATGTGTACAATGTACATATATACATTTTTAATTTAAGTATTTCAAATAACTTTGTTATGAGTTGAACTTTCTATTTATTTATATTATTTTAATGAATTCTTATCTTACTTTTAGTATTATTCTTTCCCATTATGTTTAAATGTACATATGTATATTGATGGAACGCGCGATATGGTCTTGTTACCCTGCGCTTATTTTTTTTATATATTTAATATATTTATGTATTAAGTATATTTTTGATAAATAAATAAAAGAGTTATTGATAAGGAGTACATGAGCTTCGTCGATTCGACGAACAGTAACCGTTTATTTAAATTTTCGAACGGAGGACATTCAAGCTGTATTGCAAAAAAATATTGTGCAAGCCTAGCAACACCTAAAATAATGTGGGATAATGTTTTTGATCGCTCGAAATATATTTAAAGCTTATAAACTCTTTCAAGTCGAATAAAACTTAGGTACTGACATAATTAAACAGTATTTTACGTCTATAAAAATGAAACTGAGCACAGAGAAACATCTAAAAGTTGCCGGTGTTTGCTAACATGTGTCTCGCAGAACAACGCGTTTTTCTGATCAAATTAAATCACAAATAAGAGCAAAACAATTGGCGTTTGCAACTTCCATTAGGTGGCATGGATTGAACTGGACATATTCTAAGTCGACTAACAAATAACATCACCAGGAATTTCATCAACTGTAATCTGCAGGTCAATCGTATAAGGCGGACATCTACGCATGCGGGGAGGCATTTGCTACAAAATTGCAGCCAGAAATAGAATTTAATGCGAAATAAGTTACTTAAGCTTATCAGAACAATGAAAAAATGTAACCGAAAGCAACAAGCCGAAATGTAAATCTATTTTCTTATAAAAAAATTAAGTTTTGAAAATCCAAAAGTTGATTTTACAACAATTGCGTGATTTCCACAAGTAAAATTTACTAAAGCGTCAGGTATTTAATGTAATCTACTGGCTACCAATGCATATTAAAAGACGTATTTAAAGAAATTATAAAATAATTATAATCTTACCTTTATGGGTTCTAAATTTTCACATGGTAAGGCACTAGCCAGCCAATCGTTAACCCCACCTAATGCAGCATCCCAGGCGGTATGTGGTGAATATAGAGCTATGGACTTGGCTAAGCATATGGATACAATACGTTCTTTCCAATTTCTATAAAAATAGAATAAATTTCATTCCTATAAACCTAAAAATAATATATTTTTTGTGCTAAATTATACCTTTGAGTGATTCTTTTTAAAGGCGCAAATATGGGCGGGTGATACGACAAAATCATGTTGACTTTTTCATCCACAGCTTCCTGCATAACACGTTCGGTTAAATCATTCGTTAGGAGAATCTTTTTAATTGGTCTGTTTGGAAAGATATTTTTTACTTAAATGTTTATTCGTTTTTTTTTTGGAAATAAATGCTTACATTTCATCGTATGGCTCCAATAATAAGCCCACGTTATCCCATTTCTCGGCATAACTCAAAGGAGCAAACGTCTCCAATTTCTTAACAATGTCGCTTAACCTTAAACCCTCAGGCATAGCGCTATAGAAACGTATAAAATCTGATGATTTCTGACTTGCTCTAAACATTAAAAATGGAAAATATAACAGCTTAAGTTAATATTTTTGCACTTTTCGCCAAGAAAATATTATAACTGAATGCCAAAGCAAAAACGGTAAAAAACCATTTTCTAATGATATCAGCTGTGTTTGTTTACATTTCAAAATGATTTTCGCGGTAGTTTGTAAAATACGTACTAAAAATTACAACACTGTGAAATTATAAATTAAGTTTAGCAGAGATGCAAACCGATATATGGTATATTGTACCCACAGCAAGTAAAACAATGTGCAGCATAATGTTACGTTATATTTTTTTTAAATTTAATTTAAAATTTAATAAATACGTTATCATCTCATATTCAATGTAAATAATAACAAAAAAAAAAAAAAAACGTTTTAAACAAGAATAAGAATCTCAAGAACAAAATATTAAAAAGGAAACAAACTAAATACTTACATTGTCCCACACAAATATCTTCAACTAAATTCTTTATACATATATTTATTAGCGTATATGTATCTACATGCTTGTATTATTATTGCTGGGAAGAGGTTCCATAGCACTACGACCATATATGGCCTACTGTATTCATCTCAAACTTTGTATGATATCCTTATAATGCCTCCACCAAGCCAGACATACTTCAGGATGCTGCTCGGTGACAACAAGGACAATTCTTAACACCCAATGTTCTTTCAAGTGTTTCCTTCTAGGATGCATTAATGCAGGTTCCAAGAATGTGTTCTGACGATTTATTTCAAGCAACACATTATCTACATATTGCATTCAAAACAATTCCACGTTTAAGTAAGTGTAGTTTGAGCCTACAAGGACCTGTTAAAATTGCGGTTACGAACTTCAGGTTATTCCCAGATAGTCTGTTGCATGTTCGGGGATATGCTCTTATTGAAATTTCGCAACAAAAGTTTTGATTTGAGAAGAGTTTTTGCCTGCCTTTATCTTCTCTTTCGTTGAGTATACTTTTCCAAATCTCCGCTGCCACACTACAGGGTGATCTGCCTGTTTTTTGACTAAAATTACCACCAGACTTTTCACGGAGTTTGTACAATTAGATCCCGTTAAACTTTTTCTTTCGAGGGCTTGCTTAAGTCGCAGGTGGTGACAACATACATATGTACATAAGTCATATTATCGACGAAATTCAGGCTTCAGTAAAATTCAGTAAAATCGACTAAATTTAGTGAAATGATCAATTTTGTCAAGATCTGAACTGACAACATGTAGACTGCATGTTGCAGTATCAACCGTAACTATTTAATGCAATTAAAAATAAATTTATTTATTTTTTATTGAATGCTTATTCATAATTTATTTTATTGAATTATTTTAAGATTTTTTTATTATTAATTTTTAATACAATTAAATTTAAATATTTTATATTTGATTTTTTTTTATAAATAATTTTAATTTTATTTTTTTAACCCTACATAAACAAAAAAATGTTTTGGTTATTGCTGTATAATTATTTTTTTTATGTAATATGTTATGATTTATTTTTTTAATTAAATTAATGAACAAAAAAATGTCAAGGATATGAGAAAAATATGGAGATTTTTTGGAAATTTTTTTTGAAAAAATGTCAAAAATTTTTTTATCTTAAATGTTTTTTGTCTATGAATTTCTATATTAATTAATAAGCCACATAGCGGTTTCAGAAAGGCCTCACAATGTGCAGTGTATACTATAATTAATTAAATTAAATTAAAATTTTTTAAAACTTATTAAAAAAAAATACATTCATTAATGATATCTTAAGTTTTATAAATTATAATAAAATTATCAACTAAAAGGTTTAAAATTATTTTTTGTATAAGAAAGAGAGAGAGTGTGTATTTTGAAAAGGTAATTTTAGTCCCTTTTTATCTTAAGACACAATAAATATTAATTTTTTAAAATTAATTTAATTTTAAGTACTTGTTAATTTGTAAGTCTTTGTATTTATTAAGTAACCATCAATACTTTTTATAATATAAACTATTTGACTATTGACAGAACTTATTTTATTCATTGTTTGTTTTGTTTAAGAGTCTTCTTTTTTGTTTTTCAATAAAATTATTTAAGCGGTTGCACCGATTTTTATTTCAATCGATTTTGTTTTCTTTTTGTTCACAACATCGTTTTCCAAAAGTTTATTTTTTTTATTTTATAAATTTAATTAAAAGTCCATACAAATTAAAAAATAATAATAAGAGGTCTACAGCTGGACTAAAACTAACTTATTTTATAAATATTTATTTAAATCATGTCTTTTTTCCTTTGTTTGTTTGTTTAATTCTCTTTTTAAAAGCTAAGCACATAGACATCACCATATGATTGGCCACATCCGAGGGACAAAAGTAGCTATTGCAAGACACTGCATTATTGGTGGCATTGTCGACTAGTTCCGATACAGAAGCCAAGTCCTGAGATTCATCTTTAAACGAAGAACTGGCCACTTCCTTAAGGAATTTACCTACTGCCGGCGCTTGAGCAATTAAGGGTTCCATGCTGCTATTGGTGGTGGAAGTTACTGTAGTGGGTGTTTGTTGTTTTACTAAATGAGCTCATAGTTTGCTTAGCCTTAATAGCCTGTTGCAATATGGATCCGGCTACCTTTTTAGCCGTTTCCTGAGGTTCTTTTGCCTTGACCTTTACTTCCTCTACTGTTGTCGGTGAATATTCTGTACCTGCTACTGTTCCAGTTCCCGATTCAGTATCATTCTGCACCTCTTGATTTTCACATAAAACGACGTCATGATGGTCTTCATTTTCATCATTATCGTTTGGAATTTCTTCGGTTTCCTCTTCCTCTACTTCGTCATCTGTGTCGTCATCTTCATCGATAATCAATTTGGGTTCATCATCTTCCATGGAACCTTTATGTGTGCCATTCTGATTCAGATGAGTGGAGTGATGAGCATTAAAACCAAAAGGGTTTGCTGCTCCATTGCCACTCACATTTGTTGTCTGTTGGGAAAACACATTCGCATTGGCTACACTGTTCGATCCATGTGCCAAGGCTTGCTGTAGCAGATCAGTGTCTTTACGGGCCTTCAGTTGTTGTGCTAATATGGCATATTTTACTTGATCTGAAATGGGTGAATGAGAACTCATTGAGTTAGGAGAGGAGCCGTAATGAGCCTGGGCTACAGCGGCCTGCAAGTGGGAAATGCTATTCATATTCGCTGCACTGTTGGCACCGCGACCACGCATTACATGATGGCCACTACGCTGCCGTTGAGCATAAAACTGTGGATGTTGTTGTTTAACATGACGTTCCATATTGCAGCGTAAAGTGAACCGCGCTGAACAATGTTCACAGGCAAAGGGCCTTTGAACATAAAACTGTGGGTGTTGTTTTTTAACGTGACGTTCCATATTCGAGCATAAAGTAAACCGTGCTGAACAATATTCACAGGCAAAGGGCCTTTGAGCGTAAAGCTGTGGATGTTGTTGTCTAACGTGACGTTCCATATTACAGTGTAAAGTAAACAGTGTTGAACAATGTTCACAGGCAAAGGGCCTTTGAACATACTGTGGATGTTTTTGTTTAACGTGACGTTCCATATTCGAGCATAAAGTAAACCGTGTTGAACAATGTTCACAGGCAAAGGGCCTTTGAGCATAAAACTGTGGATGTTGTTTCTTAACGTGACTTTCCATACTAGAGAGTACAGTAAACCGAGATGAACAATGTTCACAGGCAAAGGGCCTTTCGGTGCAGTAACGTCTCTGATTCTGTTTCGGCATAAAAACACCATTTTTGAGCACCATTTTTACAGGACCGTATGAAAGCATTGTATTAGCGTGATGAGAAGGACTAGCACCAGTTAATAAATGTCTAGGCATGGATATGTGATTTGTGTTTGGAGACATTAGACCCTTGGGAGATGCCATAGACGCTAGTGAAGAGGGTGTGTTAGGTTTCTCTGTCAGCAATGGATTCATTGGTGGCATATTTGGCGAGTTCATAGGAATTGGAGAATTTACAATTGAAGGCTTGTCCATATCAGTAGGTACTGCTGCTGCCGCACCAGCTACAATATCCATCATGCGTGTGAGAATGGAAGAAGCTGATGATAAGAGATCCTCCAGAGTTTTCACTTGAATTTCAACTGGCTTGCTAGAAGGACTTTCACCTGCCGTCAACCGTTCTTTGAGGTGAGACACTGGGGTCGAACGGTCTTTGGTCTGATGCTGGTGATATGACATTAAATCGCATTCATCCTCCAATTCCGATGACAACATGTGCAATTTCTTGTTGGTATCATCACAGGAAGAGTCCTCAGAGGGATGATAAATAATGGCACGCTTCACTTCTTCCCGTGTCGTCTTGGCATGGCGATTGCGCAAATGTCTTTCGCAATTGGCTTTCGTGGTAAAGGCATAATTGCAAACGGCACACTCATAAGGACGATCGCCATTGTGGGTACGCATGTGGCGTATTAAAGCCGCTTTGTAGCATATTAAATAAGGACACATGTTGCAAAGGAATGGACCAGCTGAGCTAGCCTCACTTAAGGGAACGCGGTTGTGGCCATGAAAAAGAAAATATTATAACTGAATGCCAAAGAAAAAAAACGGTAAAAACCGATTTTCTAATGATATCAGCTGTGTTTGTTTACGTTTTGAAATGTTTTTCGCGGTAGTTTGGCGCCTTTTGCACGTTGAAATTTGTATCGAAACAAATTTCAACACTCTTGAGTTTGTGGGAGAGGGGGGAAAAACGAGCGGGGGTGATTTCACAATTTCATGTACTCGCGAAACTTGCTTTGTTCTTTATTCGTATATACACAGAGTTGTATTTGATTTCACATTTTCTTTTATTTTTTGTTTCGCATAGGGAAGTTAACATGCTGACTGCCGCGGCAATTTTCAAAACACTGGCAAAAAATGACAATTTGATTTTTTTTACATTATATTACTTAAAAAACTCTATTTTTAGATCGTAGGTATCATCAAAAATAAAAATTATGTTTTTTAGGAGAAAAAGTGGTTTAATGAGTACGAGATAACTCGTAGATTGCGTTCCGTTCTAGGGAGCCAACTATGAATTATCTCGTAGTGGGCAGTCATTACTTTTCGTTTATTTTGTGTTTGAAATCAAAAAGAATATAATTTCATTTTTTAATTTATAAAAATCAATAAATAAGGTAAATATATTAAAAAATAATAATACATTCATAAATATATGTATAATATATTATAATATTATAAAAAAATATAATATTCATATAATGTTCATTTTTAAAGAATTGTCTGGCGTTGTTTGAACCTAAATCACAATGCCAAATAAAGTTATAACTGTCAGAAACAGCAGAATGACGCGATAAAAGAAAACAAAATTTCTGAAATTAATTTTTTAAGTGCAAAAGCGAAAGAAATTTTAAAAGAAAATGCAAAAAAGTTTTTGAAACTTGTTTCGAAACTAATTTCAAAGTGCAAAAGGCGTCTTTGTATTATAAATACTAAGAAATACAACACTGTGAAATTAAAGATTAACTTTAGGAAAGATACAAACCGTTATACGGTATATTGTACCTATTGCAAGTAAAACAATACGCAGCATAATATTACGTTATAATTTTTAAATTAATAAAATTTAATAAATATGTTATCATTTCATATTGAATGTAAATAATAACGGAAAAAACATTTTAAACAAGAATAAGAATCTTAAGAACAAAATATTAAAAAGAAATAAACTTCATACTTACATTACCCCCACACAAATTTTTCATCAACAAAACTGTGTATTTATTAGGATATGTACATACATGTGTACTTGTACCCATGGAGATTGTGCGATTTGACCCCGTTAGACTTTTTCTTGTGGAGTTTGCTTAAGTCGCAGGTGTATGCGAATACACCACAGCGGTACTCAAATCTAACGTAACCCATGCCATCGGTCAAATTTAGCCCGATTTATGTGACAGAGTCATGGAAAATGTGACATTTCAGATGTGCCTCACCCAGAGAAGCTATTACGGAGGTTATATTCCACACATAATGGCATGATACCATTTCAAACAAATAAAAAATTTCGAAATGGAATAATGGATTTCAAGTTATCTCAACTGATTATATGTATGGGACAATCAGTTTAATGCAATTAAAAACAAATTTATTTATTATTTTATTGAATGTTTATTCATAATTTATTTTATTGAATTATTTTAATTTTTTTTTATTGACTTTTATTAAATACAATTAAATTTAAATATTTACTTATTTTGTGTTTGACAAATTTATTTGGTTTTTTTATAAATATTATTAATTTTATTTTTTTAAAACTACATACACACAAAAAATGCTTTGGTTATTGCTGTATAATTATTTTTTTTATGTAATACGTTATGATTTAAAATTTTTTGTTTAAATTAAATTAATGAACAAAAAAATGTAAAGGATATGAGAAAAAATAATGAAGATTTGTTGATGTAAAAATTTTAATGCATTTAATGGAAAGTAATTGGTAGAAGTAATAATTTTTTGGTAAAAAGGAAATTTTTTGTAAAAATTTGAAAAAAAAATTATTTTTTGAAAATGTTTTAATGGAAATGTTTGTTTTTTGATTTTTTATTTAATTTGTAGTTTTAAATGTTTTTTTAAATATTTGTTTTTTATTATTGTAAGTTTAAATGTTTTTTGTCTATGAATTCCTATATTAATTAATAAGCCACATAGCGGTTTCAGAAAGGCCTCACAATGTACAGATTTCTACAATATATGTATATATTATAATTAATTAAATTAAATTAAAATTTTTTAAAACTTATTAAAAAAAATACATTCATTTAGGATATCTTAAGTTTTATAAATTACAATAATTTTATCAACTAACAGGCTTAAAATTACTTTTTGTATAAGAAAGAGAGAGAGAGAGATGTGTTTCGAAAAGGCAATTTTAGTCCCTTTCTATCTTAAGGCATAATAAATTATAATTTTTTAAAATTAATTTAATTTTAAGTACTCGTTAATTTGTAAGTCTTTGTATTTATTAAGTAACCATCAATACTTTTTATAATATTAACTATTTGACTATTGTAAGAAATTATTTCACTGTTTGTTTTGTTTTTTATTTAAGAAAAAAGTCTTCTTTTTTTAATAAAATTATTTAAGCGGTTGCACCGTTTTTTTATTTCAATCGATTTTGTTTTTTTTTGTTCACAACATCGTTTTCCAAAATTTTTTTTTTTATTTTATAAATTTTTTTAAGTCCATAGAAATTAAAAAATAATAATAAGAGGTCTACAGCTAGACTAAAACTAACTTATTTTATAAATATTTAAATCTAAAAAAATTGTTTAAGCTTTGGTTTTTGGTTTAAATCATGTCTTTTTTCTTTGTTTGTTTGTTTGTTTAATTCTCTTTTTAAAAGTTAAGCACATCCCCTATAATTAAGTCCACTTGCCACCCATCATCATTTGTATGTGAGATTTTCTTAAATAGAGAACACCAGCTATTGACTAGAACACGAGAGAGAGAGAGACCGACGGAGTGTGAGGCAGAGAGCAACTATTTACTTTTCAACTCCCAATAGTTTGGCGGCTTCATCGGGTGAGGACATTAATTTATTCAATATACCCTGATCACTGATGCCCAACAGATTGCCAATCAAATCCGATGAGCTTGGTTGTGGCGTATTTGTATCCTCTGCATTGTTCTCTTTGCCCTCGCGCAACATATTTAAACAGTTGCCATTACGCCATTCACTGGTTTTATTCAATAATTCCTGGAATTTCGAACCCATAAACAATGCGCTTATATTGTTAGCCGGCAGTGTTAAGCCTGTTGTACTAGGTAAAGCATTACTGCTTACTTGTTGTTCATCATCGGAATAATCAGAACCCGAATTACCGTTAGCCAAATTATCATTATTACTCTGTGAGCCTCCATTCATATGTAGGCCATTATGCTTCTTCATATGCCTTAGCATGCTATGCTTCAATGTGAATTTCCTTAAACAGATTTCACACTGGAAAGGCCTTTCACCGGAGTGAGTGCGCATGTGTCGACGTAAGTCCTCAGTAGACCAGAAACGTCTCATGCAGAAAGCACATATAACTTTACGATTACTATAATCCGGATATTTTCCGCCCTTGCCGACTTCTTCATTGCCATTGCCACTGCGTTGTTGTCTTTCCTCTTCTTCATGGGCATTCAGCTGAGCCGTATCCGCTTCATTTTCAATGGCTCCTTTCGATAAAAGTAAAGCAAACTCTTGGCTGTGCAGTAGTTTTATGTGTTCCAGGCACTGTAAACGGCTATCAGCTGTGTTTGTTTACATTTCAAAATGATTTTCGCGGTAGTTTGTAAAATACGTACTAAAAATTACAACACTGTAAAATTATAAATTAAGTTTAGCAGAGATGCAAACCGATATATGGTATATTGTACCCACAGCAAGTAAAACAATGTGCAGCATAATATTACATACATACATACTTGGCCATTACAACCCTTCAGTCAGGATTACGGCCTAGCTTCTCACACCACTCATGTTGTGTGCGTTAATTTTATACGTGAGTGGCGGGACCTACAGTTTAACGTCGACTCCGAACGACAGAATTTTGAGAAACTTTTTCATGGCAGTTTATTTTACTCTCAGAGTTTTTGCCAGAAATCTGCTGAGAGGAAGTCGCCGAAGAAATATTTTTTTTTCATATTTCATTTTTGATGTCTGACCTGGGATACGAACCCGGGCTTTACGAATAGTAAGCCAACACACTACCTACTACACCACGGCGACACCTAGCATAATATTACGTTATATTTTTTTAAATTTATTTTTATTTTTAAAATTTAATAAATACGTTATCATCTCATATTGAATGTAAATAATAACGAAAAAAAAAAAACGTTTTAAACAAGAATAAGAATCTCAAGAACAAAATATTAAAAAGGAAACAAACTAAATACTTACATTGTCCCACACAAATATCTTCAACTAAATTCTTTATACATATATTTATTAGCGTATATGTATCTACATGCTTGTATTATTATTGCTGGGAAGAGGTTCCATAGCACTACGACCATATATGGCCTACTGTATTCATCTCAAACTTTGTATGATATCCTTATAATGTCTCCACCAAGCCAGACATACTTCAGGATGCTGCTCGGTGACAACAAGGACAATTCTTAGCACGCAATGTTTTCTCAATTGTTTCCTTCTTATCTACATATTGCATTCGAAACAACTCCACTTCTAAGTAAGTGTACTTTGAGTCTATCGTGCCCTGTCAAATGCGCAGTTACTAACCTCTCAGGTTATTCCCAGATAGTCTGTTGCATGTTCGGAGAAATCCTCTTATTGTAATTTCTCAACAAAAGTTTTGATTTGAGAAGAGTTTTTGCCTGCCTTTATCTTTTCTTTCGTTGAGTATACTTTTCCAAATCTCCGCTGCCACACTACAGAAAGGATTTGGTCTTATCAGTGGCGTAGATGCTCTCCTCCTCGCAGGGTGATCTGCCTGTTTTTTGACTAAAATTACCACCAGACTTGGAATTTAGTATAGTGTAATCCTATTTTCACGGAGTTTGTACAATTAGATCCCGTTAAACTTTTTCTTTCGAGGGCTTGCTTAAGTCGCAGGTGGTGACAACATACATATGTACATAAGTCATATTATCGACAAAATTCAGGCTTCAGTAAAATTCAGTAAAATCGACTAAATTCAGTGAAATAATCAATTTTGTCAAGATATGAACTGACAACATGTAGACTGCATGTTGCAGTATCAACCGTAACTATTTAATGCAATTAAAAACAAATTTATTTTTTATTGAATGTTTATTCATAATTTATTTTATTAAATTATTTTAAGATTTTTTTATTATTAATTTTTAATACAATTAAATTTAAATATTTTATATTTGATTTTTTTATAAATAATTTAAATTTTATTTTTTTAAAACTACATACACAAAAAATGTTTTGGTTATTGCTGTATAATTATTTTTTTTATATGTAATACGTTATGATTTATTTTTTTAATTAAATTAATGAACAAAAAAATGTCAAGGATATGAGAAAAATATGGAGATTTTTTGGAAAATTTTTTTGAAAAAATGTCAAAATTTTTTTTTTTTTTGAAAATCTTTTAATGAAAATGTTTGTTCTTTTAATTTTTTATTTAATTTGTAGTTTTAAGTGTTTTTAAATATTTGTTTTTTATTATTGTAAGTTTAAATGCTTTTTGTTTATGAATTCCTATATTAATTAATAAGCCACATAGTGGTTTCAGAAAGCCCTCACAATGTGCAGTGTATACTATAATTAATTAAATTAAATTAATTTTTTTTAATACTTATTAAAAAAAATACATTCATTTATGAGATCTTAAGTTTTATAAATTATAATAAAATTATCAACTAAAAGGTTTAAAATTATTTTTTGTATAAGAAAGAGAGAGAGAGTGTGTTTTGAAAAGGTAATTTTAGTCCCTTTTTATCTTAAGACACAATAAATATTAATTTTTTAAAATTAATTTAATTTTAAGTACTTGTTAATTTGTAAGTCTTTGTATTTATTAAGTAACCATCAATACTTTTTATAATATAAACTATTTGACTATTGACAGAACTTATTTTATTCATTGTTTGTTTTGTTTAAGAGTCTTCTTTTTTGTTTTTCAGTAAAATTATTTAAGCGGTTGCACCGATTTTTATTTCAATCGATTTTGTTTTCTTTTTGTTCACAACATCGTTTTCCAAAATTTTATTTTTTTTATTTTATAAATTTAATTAAAAGTCCATACAAATTAAAAAATAATAATAAGAGGTCTACAGCTGGACTAAAACTAACTTATTTTATAAATATTTATTTAAATCATGTCTTTTTTCCTTTGTTTGTTTGTTTAATTCTCTTTTTAAAAGCTAAGCACATAGACATCACCATCACTTATTTTATTCATTGTTTGTTTTGTTTAAGAAGAGTCAATCATGGTTTTCATGCTGCTATTGGTAGTGGAAGTTACGGTAGTGGGTGTTTCAGTTGTTTTACTAAATAAGCTCATAGTTTGCTTAGCCTTAATAGCCTGTTCCATTATGGATCCGGCTACCTTTTTAGCCGTTTCCTGAGGTTCTTTTGCCTTGACCTTTACTTCCTCTACTGTTGTCGGTGAATATTCTGTACCTGCTACTGTTCCAGTTCCCGATTCAGTATCATTCTGCACCTCTTGATTTTCACATAAAACGACGTCATGATGGTCTTCATTTTCATCATTATCGTTTGGAATTTCTTCGGTTTCCTCTTCCTCTACTTCGTCATCTTCATCGATAATCAATTTGGGTTCATCATCTTCCATGGAACCTTTATGTGTGCCATTCTGATTCAGATGAGTGGAGTGATGAGCATTAAAACCAAAAGGGTTTGCTGCTCCATTGCCACTCACATTTGTTGTCTGTTGGGAAAACACATTCGCATTGGCTACACTATTGGATCCATGTGCCAAGGCTTGCTGTAGCAGATCAGTGTCTTTACGGGCCTTCAGTTGTTGTGCTAATATGGCATATTTTACTTGATCTGAAATGGGTGAATGAGAATTCATTGAATTAGGTGAGGAGCCGTAATGAGCCTGGGCTACAGCGGCTTGCAAGTGGGAAATGCTATTCATATTCGCTGCACTGTTGGCACCACGATCACGCATTACATGATGGCCACTACGCTGCCGTTGAGCATAAAACTGTGGATGTTGTTGTTTAACGTGACGTTCCATATTGGAGCGCAAAGTAAACCGCGCTGAACAATGTTCACAGGCAAAGGGCCATTGAGCATAATACTGTGGGTGTTGTTGTTTAACGTGACGTTCCATATTGGAGCGTAAAGTGAACCGCGCTGAACAATATTCACAGGCAAAGGGCCTTTGAGCGTAAAGCTGTGGATGTTGTTTTTTAACGTGACGTTCCATATTGGAGCGTAAAGTGAACCGCGCTGAACAATATTCACAGGCAAAGGGCCTTTGAGCGTAAAGCTGTGGATGTTGTTTTTTAACGTGACGTTCCATATTAAAGTGTGAAGCAAACAGTGTTGAACAATGTTCACAGGCAAAGGGCCTTTGAACATAAAACTGTGGATGTTGTTTCTTACCGTGACTTTCCATACTAGAGCATGAAGTAAACCGTGCTGAACAATATTCACAGGCAAAGGGCCTTTGAGCATAAAACTGTGGATGTTGTTTCTTAACGTGACTTTCCATACTAGAGAGTACAGTAAACCGAGTTGAACAATGTTCACAGGCAAAGGGCCTTTCGGTGCAGTAACGTCTCCGATTCTGTTGCGGCATAAAAACACCATTTTTGAGCACCATTTTTACAGGGCCGTATGAAAGCATTGTATTAGCGTAATGAGAAGGACTAGCACCAGTTAATAAATGTCTAGGCATGGATATGTGATTTGTGTTTGGAGATATTAGACCCTTGGGAGATACCATAGACGCTAGTGAAGAGGGTGTGTTAGGTTTCTCTGTCAGCAATGGATTCATTGGTGGCATATTTGGCGAGTTCATAGGAATTGGAGCATTTACAATTGAAGGCTTGTCCATATCAGTAGGTACTGCTGCTGCCGCACCAGCTACACCACCCATCATGCGTGTGAGAATGGAAGAAGCTGATGATAAGAGATCCTCCGGATTTTTCACTTGAATTTTAACTGGCTTGCTAGAAGGACTTTCACCTGAGGTCAAACGTTCTTTGAGGTGAGACACTGGGGTCGAACGGTCTTTGGTCTGATGCTTGTTATATGACATTAAATCGCATTCATCCTCCAATTCCGAAGAGAACATGTGCAATTTCTTGTTGGTATCATCACAGGAGTCCTCAGAGGGATGGTAGACAATGGCACGCTCCTCTTCTTCCCGTGCCGTCTTGGTATGGTGATTGTTGCGCAAATGTTCTTCACAATTGGCTTTCGTGGTAAAGGCATAATTACAAACGGCACACTCGTAAGGATGATCGCCATTGTGGGTACTCATGTGGCGTATTAAAGCCGCTTTGTCGCATATTAAATAAGGATACATGTTGCAAAGGAATGGACCAGCTGAGCTAGCCTCACTTAAGGGAACGCGGTTGTGGCCTTGAAAAAGAAAATATTATAACTGAATGCCAAAGAAAAAACGGTAAAACCGATTTTCTACTGATATCAGCTGTGTTTATTTACGTTTTGAAATGTTTTTCGCGGTAGTTTATATTATAAATACTAAGAAATACAACACTGCGAAATTAAAGATTAACTTTAGGAAAGATACAAACCGTTATACGGTATATTGTACCTATTGCAAGTAAAACAATACGCAGCATAATATTACGTTATAATTTTTAAATTAATAAAATTTAATAAATATGTTATCATTTCATATTGAATGTAAATAATAACGAAAAAAAAACGTTTTAAACAAGAATAAGAATCTCAAGAAAAAAATATTAAAAAGGAAACAAACTACATTCTTACATTGTCCCACACAAATATCTTCATCAACTACATTCTTTGTATATTTATTAGCGTATATGTATGTACATGCTTGTATTATTATTGCTGTGAAGAGGTTCCATAGCACTACGATCATATATGGCCTACTGTATTCATCTCAAACTTTGTATGATATCCTTATAATGTCTCCACCAAGCCAGACATACTTCAGGATGCTGCTCGGTGACAACAAGGACAATTCTTAACACCCAATGTTCTTTCAAGTGTTTCCTTCTAGGATGCATTAATGCAGGTTCCAAGAATGTATTCTGACGATTTATTTCAAGCAACACATTATCTACATATTGCATTCAAAACAATTCCACGTCTAAGTAAGTGTAGTTTGAGCCTACAAGGACCTGTTAAAATTGCGGTTACGAACCTCAGGTTATTCCCAGATAGTCTGGTGCATGTTCGGGGATATCCTCTTATTGAAATTTCTCAACAAAAGTTTTGATTTGAGAAGAGTTTTTGCCTGCCTTTATCTTCTCTTTCGTTGAGTATACTTTTCCAAATCTCCGCTGCCACACTACAGGGTGATCTGTTTTTTGACTAAAATTACCACCAGACTTTTCACGGAGTTTGTACAATTAGATCCCGTTAAACTTTTTCTTTCGAAGGCTTGCTTAAGTCGCAGATGGTGACAACATACACATGTACATAAGTCATATTATCGACAAAATTCAGGCTTCAGTAAAATCGACTATATTCAGTGAAATAATCAATTTTGTCAAGATATGAACTGACAGCATGTAGACTGCATGTTGCAGTATCAACCGTAACTATTTAATGCAATTAAAAACAAATTTATTTTTTATTGGAATGTTTATTCATAATTTATTTTATTAAATTATTTTAAGATTTTTTTATTATTAATTTTTAATACAATTAAATTTAAATATTTTATATTTGATTTTTTTTTTATAAATAATTTAAATTTTATTTTTTTAAAACTACATACACAAAAAAATGTTTTGGTTATTGCTGTATAATTATTTTTTTTATATGTAATACGTTATGATTTATTTTTTTAATTAAATTAATGAACAAAAAAATGTCAAGGATATGAGAAAAATATGGAGATTTTTTAGAAATTTTTTTTGAAAAAATGTCAAAAAAATTTTTTTTTGAAAATCTTTTAATGGAAATGTTTGTTCTTTTAATTTTTTATTTAATTTGTAGTTTTAAGTGTTTTTAAATATTTGTTTTTTAATATTGTAAGTTTAAATAATTTTTGTCTATGAATTCCTATATTAATTAATAAGCCACATAGCGGTTGCAGAAAGCCCTCACAATGTGCAGTGTATACTATAATTAATTAAATTAAATTAAATTTTTTTAAAACTTATTAAAAAAAATACATTCATTTATGACATCTTAAGTTTTATAAATTATAATAAAATTATCAACTAAAAGGTTTAAAATTAATTTTTGTATAAGAAAGAGAGAGAGAGTGTGTTTTGAAAGGGTAATTTTAGTCCCTTTTTATCTTAAGACACAATAAATATTAATTTTTTAAAATTAATTTAATTTTAAGTACTTGTTAATTTGTAAGTCTTTGTATTTATTAAGTAACCATCAATACTTTTTATAATATAAACTATTTGACTATTGACAGAACTTATTTTATTCATTGTTTGTTTTGTTTAAGAAGAGTCAATCATGGTTTTCATGCTGCTATTGGTAGTGGAAGTTACGGTAGTGGGTGTTTCAGTTGTTTTACTAAATAAGCTCATAGTTTGCTTAGCCTTAATAGCCTGTTCCATTATGGATCCGGCTACCTTTTTAGCCGTTTCCTGAGGTTCTTTTGCCTTGACCTTTACTTCCTCTACTGTTGTCGGTGAATATTCTGTACCTGCTACTGTTCCAGTTCCCGATTCAGTATCATTCTGCACCTCTTGATTTTCACATAAAACGACGTCATGATGGTCTTCATTTTCATCATTATCGTTTGGAATTTCTTCAGTTTCCTCTTCCTCTACTTCGTCATCTGTGTCGTCATCTTCATCGATAATCAATTTGGGTTCATCATCTTCCATGGAACCTTTATGTGTGCCATTCTGATTCAGATGAGTGGAGTGATGAGCATTAAAACCAAAAGGGTTTGCTGCTCCATTGCCACTCACATTTGTTGTCTGTTGGGAAAACACATTCGCATTGGCTACACTATTGGATCCATGTGCCAAGGCTTGCTGTAGCAGATCAGTGTCTTTACGGGCCTTCAGTTGTTGTGCTAATATGGCATATTTTACTTGATCTGAAATGGGTGAATGAGAATTCATTGAATTAGGTGAGGAGCCGTAATGAGCCTGGGCTACAGCAGCTTGCAAGTGGGAAATGCTATTCACCTTCGCTGCGCTGTTGGCACCACGATCACGCATTACATGATGGCCACTACGCTGCCGTTGAGCATAAAACTGTGGATGTTGTTGTTTAACGTGACGTTCCATATTGGAGCGCAAAGTAAACCGCGCTGAACAATGTTCACAGGCAAAGGGCCATTGAGCATAATACTGTGGGTGTTGTTTTTTAACGTGACGTTCCGTATTAGAGCGTAAAGTGAACCGCGCTGAACAATGTTCACAGGCAAAGGGCCTTTGAGCGTAAAGCTGTGGATGTTGTTTTTTAACGTGACGTTCCATACTAAAGTCTGAAGTAAACAGTGTCAAACAATGTTCACAGGCAAAGGGCCTTTGAACATAAAACTTTGGATGTTTTTGTTTAACGTGACGTTCCATATTAGAGCATAAAGTAAACCGTTTTGAACAATGTTCACAGGCAAAGGGCCGTTGAGCGTAAAGCTGTGGATGTTGTTTTTTAACGTGACGTTCCATATTAAAGTGTGAAGCAAACAGTGTTGAACAATGTTCACAGGCAAAGGGCCTTTGAACATAAAACTGTGGATGTTGTTTCTTACCGTGACTTTCCATACTAGAGCATGAAGTAAACCGTGCTGAACAATATTCACAGGCAAAGGGCCTTTGAGCATAAAACTGTGGATGTTGTTTCTTAACGTGACTTTCCATACTAGAGAGTACAGTAAACCGAGTTGAACAATGTTCACAGGCAAAGGGCCTTTCGGTGCAGTAACGTCTCCGATTCTGTTGCGGCATAAAAACACCATTTTTGAGCACCATTTTTACAGGGCCGTATGAAAGCATTGTATTAGCGTAATGAGAAGGACTAGCACCAGTTAATAAATGTCTAGGCATGGATATGTGATTTGTGTTTGGAGATATTAGACCCTTGGGAGATACCATAGACGCTAGTGAAGAGGGTGTGTTAGGTTTCTCTGTCAGCAATGGATTCATTGGTGGCATATTTGGCGAGTTTATAGGAATTGGAGAATTTACAATTGAAGGCTTGTCCATATCAGTAGGTACTGCTGCTGCCGCACCAGCTACAATACCCATCATGCGTGTGAGAATGGAAGAAGCTGATGATAAGAGATCCTCCAGATTTTTCACTTGAATTTTAACTGGCTTGCTAGAATCACTTTCACCTGAGGTCAAACGTTCTTTGAGGTGAGACACTGGGGTCGAACGGTCTTTGGTCTGATGCTGGTGATATGACATTAAATCGCATTCATCCTCCAATTCTGATGAGAACATGTGCAATTTCTTGTTGGTATCATCACAGGAGGAGTCCTCAGAGGTATGGTAGACAATGGCACGCTCCTCTTCTTCCCATGCCGTCTTGGTATGGTGATTGCGCAAATGTTCTTCGCAATTGGCTTTCGTGGTAAAGGCATAATTACAAACGGCACACTCGTAAGGATGATCGCCATTGTTGGTACTCATGTGGCGTATTAAAGCCGCTTTGTCGCATATTAAATAAGGATATATGTTGCAAAGGAATGGACCAGCTGAGCTAGCCTCACTTAAGGGAACGCGGTTGTGGCCTTGAAAAAGAAAATATTATAACTGAATGCCAAAGAAAAAACGGTAAAAACCGATTTTCTACTGATATCAGCTGTGTTTGTTTACGTTTTGAAATGTTTTTCGCGGTAGTTTGTATTATAAATACTAAGAAATACAACACTGTGAAATTAAAGATTAACTTTAGGAAAGATACAAACCGATATACGGTATATTGTACCTATTGCAAGTAAAACAATACGCAGCATAATATTACGTTATAATTTTTAAATTAATAAAATTTAATAAATATGTTATCATTTCATATTGAATGTAAATAATAACGGAAAAAACATTTTAAACAAGAATAAGAATCTTAAGAAAAAAATATTAAAAAGAAAGAAACTTCATACTTACATTACCCCCACACAAATTTTTCATCAACAAAACTGTGTATTTATTAGGATATGTACATACATGTGAAGCACCCAGAGAAGCTATTACGGAGGTTATATTCCACACATAATGGCATGATACCATTTCAAACAAATAAAAAATTTCGAAATGGAATAATGGATTTCAAGTTATCTCAACTGATTATATGTATGGGGCAATCAGTTTAATGCAATTAAAAACAAATTTATTTATTTTTTTATTGAATGTTTATTCATAATTTATTTTATTGAATTATTTTAAGTTTTTTTATTATTGACTTTTATTAAATACAATTAAATTTAAATATTTACTTATTTTGTGTTTGACAAATTTATTTGGTTTTTTTATAAATATTATTAATTTTATTTTTTTAAAACTACATACACACAAAAAATGCTTTGGTTATTGCTGTATAATTATTTTTTTTATGTAATACGTTATGATTTAAAATTTTTTGTTTAAATTAAATTAATGAACAAAAAAATGTAAAGGATATGACAAAAAATAATGAAGATTTGTTGATGTAAAAATTTTAATGCATTTAATGGAAAGTAATTGGTAGAAGTAATAATTTTTTGGTAAAAAGGAAATTTTTTGTAAAAATTTGAAAAAAAAATTATTTTTTGAAAATGTTTTAATGGAAATGTTTGTTTTTTTGATTTTTTATTTAATTTGTAGTTTTAAATGTTTTTTTAAATATTTGTTTTTTATTATTGTAAGTTTAAATGTTTTTTGTCTATGAATTCCTATATTAATTAATAAGCCACATAGCGGTTTCAGAAAGGCCTCACAATGTACAGATTTCTACAATATATGTATATATTATAATTAATTAAATTAAATTAAAAATTTTTAAAACTTATTAAAAAAAAAATACATTCATTTAGGATATCTTAAGTTTTATAAATTACAATAATTTTATCAACTAACAGGCTTAAAATTACTTTTTGTATAAGAAAGAGAGAGAGAGAGAGATGTGTTTCGAAAAGGTAATTTTAGTCCCTTTCTATCTTAAGGCATAATAAATTATAATTTTTTAAAATTAATTTAATTTTAAGTACTCGTTAATTTGTAAGTCTTTGTATTTATTAAGTAACCATCAATACTTTTTATAATATAAACTATTTGACTATTGACAGAACTTATTTCACTGTTTGTTTTGTTTTTTATTTAAGAAAAAAGTCTTCTTTTAAGTAAAATTATTTAAGCGGTTGCACCGTTTTTTTATTTCAATCGATTTTGTTTTTTTTTGTTCACAACATCGTTTTCCAAAATTTTATTTTTTTTTATTTTATAAATTTTATTAAAAGTCCATAGAAATTAAAAAATAATAATAAGAGGTCTATTGCTAGACTAAAACTAACTTATTTTATAAATATTTAAATCTAAAAAAATTGTTTAAGCTTTGGTTTTTGGTTTAAATCATGTCTTTTTTCCTTTGTTTGTTTGTTTGTTTAATTCTCTTTTTAAAAGTTAAGCACATCCCCTATAATTAAGTCCACTTGCCACCCATCATCATTTGTATGTGAGATTTTCTTAAATAGAGAACACCAGCTATTGACTAGAACACGAGAGAGAGAGAGACTGACGGAGTGTGGGGCAGAGAGCAACTATTTACTTTTCAACTCCCAATAGTTTGGCGGCTTCATCGGGTGAGGACATTAATTTATTCAATATACCCTGATCACTGATGCCCAACAGATTGCCAATCAAATCCGATGAGCTTGGTTGTGGCGTATTTGTATCCTCTGCATTGTTCTCTTTGCCCTCGCGCAACATATTTAAACAGTTGCCATTACGCCATTCACTGGTTTTATTCAATAATTCCTGGAATTTCGAACCCATAAACAATGCACTTATATTGTTAGCCGGTAGTGTTAAGCCTGTTGTACTAGGCAAAGCATTACTGCTTACTTGTTGTTCATCATCGGAATAATCAGAACCCGAATTACCGTTAGCCAAATTATCATTATTACTCTGTGAGCCTCCATTCATATGTAGGCCATTATGCTTCTTCATATGCCTTAGCATGCTATGCTTCAATGTGAATTTCCTTAAACAGATTTCACACTGGAAAGGCCTTTCACCGGAGTGAGTGCGCATGTGTCGACGTAAGTCCTCAGTAGACCAGAAACGTCTCATGCAGAAAGCACATATAACTTTACGATTACTATAATCCGGATATTTTCCGCCCTTGCCGACTTCTTCATTGCCATTGCCACTGCGTTGTTGTCTTTCCTCTTCTTCATGGGCATTCAGCTGAGCCGTATCCGCTTCATTTTCAATGGCTCCTTTCGATAAAAGTAAAGCAAACTCTTGGCTGTGCAGTAGTTTTATGTGTTCCAGGCACTGTAAACGCTCGGCAAAAGAACTTTCGCACAAGTGGCATTTGAAAGGTAAATCCGATGAAGAGACTTGGCTATTGGCTGAATCCGATTTTGCAGGAAATTGCTGTTGAAATTGTGTGGCTGCCAACTGGTTAAGAAATGCCTGTTTCTGTTGCTGCTGTTGTTGTTGTTCTTGTTCTAGTTTTTGTTTTTCCATTTGCTCTTTTGCCAAACGTGCTCTTTGCTCTTCGGCCTTACGTTTGCGTTCCTCTTCTTCACGTTCTCTTTGCATTCTTTCGATTTCTTCTACAGATTTGGGCAAAGGTATGGGTTCATTAACATCCTCGGTAGGCACATATACCGACATTGCAGATTCTACATCTCCATGTTTACGCAGTAAATGGCGATCACAATTGCTTTTGGTGGTGAATAGCAGAGGGCAATGGGAACATTTGAAAGGTTTTTGACCCGTATGGGTTAGTATATGTCTTCTCAGGGAACTAGACCAAGGGAACATACGCTGGCAATAGGGACAATGCACACGATTGGGTGCCAAACTATATGCAGATTTCTTTTTAGGTTTTTCTGTGCTTACAGTATCTTCGGCTCCCGAGTTATTACTTTCACTGGCTGAAGATGCTACCAGACCATCTTCATCGCTGGGTTCCATATGATTAGCAACATCCGAAGGACGAAAGTAGCTATTGAAAGACACTGCATTATTGGTGGCATTATCGACAAGTTCCGATACAGAAGCCAAGTCCTGAGATTCATCTTTAAATGAAGAACTGGCCACTTCCTTAAGGAATTTACCTACAGCCGGTGCTTGAGCAATCATGGTTTTCATGCTGCTATTGGTAGTGGAAGTTACGGTAGTGGGTGTTTCAGTTGTTTTACTAAATGAGCTCATAGTTTGCTTAGCCTTAATAGCCTGCTCCAATATGGATTCGGCTACCTTTTTAGCCGTTTCCTGAGGTTCTTTTGTTTTGAGTTTTACTTCCTCTACTGTTGTCGGCAAATGTTCTGTGCCTGTTCCAGTTCTAGCTCCCGATTCAGTATCATTCTGCACATTCTTGATTGATCCTTGATTTTCACACAAAACTATGTCAAGATGGTCTTCGTTTTCATCATTATCATCTGGAATTTCTTCAATTTCCTCTTCTTCTATTTCGTCGTCTGTGTCGTCATCTTCATCAATAATCAATTTGGGTTCATCATCTTCCATGGAACCGTTAGGTGTGCCATTCTGATTAAGTAGATGAGTGGAGTGATGAGCATTAAAACCAAAAGGGTTTGCTGCTCCATTGCCACTCACATTTGTTGTCTGTTGGGAAAACATATTCGCATTGGCTACACTGTTCGATCCATGTGCCAAGGCTTGCTGTAGCAGATCAGTGTCTTTACGGGCCTTCAGTTGTTGTGCTAATATTGCATATTTTACTTGATCTGAAATGGGTGAATGAGAACTCATTGAGTTAGGAGAGGAGCCGTAATGAGCCTGGGCTACAGCGGCCTGCAAGTGGGAAATGCTATTCATATTCGCTGCACTGTTGGCACCGCGACCACGCATTACATGATGGCCACTACGCTGCCGTTGAGCATAAAACTGTGGATGTTGTTGTTTAACATGACGTTCCATATTGGAGCGTAAAGTGAACCGCGCTGAACAATGTTCACAGGCAAAGGGCCTTTCGGTACGGTAACGTCTCTGCTTTTGTTTCGGCATAAAAACACCATTTTTGAGCACCATTTTTACAGGACCGTTTGAAAGCATTGTTGGCGGTATATTAGCGTGATGGGAAGGACTAGCACCGGTTAATAAATGTCTAGGCATGGATATATGATTTGTGTTTGGAGACATTAGACCTTTGGGAGATGCCATAGCTAGTGAAGAGGGCGTGTTAGGTTTCTCTGCCAGCAATGGATTCATTGGTGGCATATTTGGCGAGTTTATAGGAATTTGAGCATTTACAGTTGAAGGCTTATCCATGTCATTAGGTACCGCTGCTGCAGCTGCTGCCGCACCAGCTACACCACCCATCATACGAGTGAGAATGGGAGCCAATTTTTGAAAATCCGCCAAATTATTGGGCATAAAAGAATTGTGCATAAAGAATGGCGGGAACTGCGGGAATAACAAGTTGCAATACAATTGCTGCATTAGTTGAGTAGGATCATTGAGCAGTTGTTTTTGGGCCAAAAGCAATTGTTGTTGCTGTTTTTCTAAAGTAGACACATCCAATTTTGGTTCACCCTCTGTAGAAATTTTATTATTGAGCATTTCATTTGCGAGATTAGTGTCAGGTTTGGCGAGCGATAAAGGTAAAGGCAAGGGTAAAGGTAAAGGTAAGGGCATTGTGGGCGTTGTTTCAACTTTCTCTTCTTGCACGGTAGTGGGTATAGGAGTGGGTTTCTTGCTCAAATCTAAGACATCCATACTCATGTCTATGGGAGCTTGGGCTGTGTCTATGTTATGCTTGTCATAGCTGTCATGATAACCCGAAGAAGCTGATGATTTATCCAAGAGATCCTCTAGATTTTTCACTTGAATTTTAACTGGCTTGCTAGAAGGACTTTCACCTGCCGTCAAACGTTCTTTGAGATGAGACACTGGGGTCGAACGATCTTTGGGCTGATGCTGGTGATAAGACATTAGATCGCATTCATCTTCCAATTCCGATGAGAACATGTGCAATTTCTTGTTGGTATCATCACAGGAAGAGTCCTCAGAGGGATGATAAATAATGGCACGCTTCACTTCTTCCCGTGTCGTCTTGGCATGGCGATTGCGCAAATGTCTTTCGCAATTGGCTTTCGTGGTAAAGGCATAATTGCAAACGGCACACTCATAAGGACGATCGCCATTGTGGGTACGCATGTGGCGTATCAAAGCCGCTTTGTCGCATATTAAATAAGGACACATGTTGCAACGGAATGGACCAGCTGGGCCAGCCTCACTTAAGTGAACGCGGTTGTGCCCCTTGAGAGCCCTCAAGTTGGGATAAACGGCTTTACATAGTTTGCAAGGGAATTCTCCTAAAAGCTTCATTTTACGAAATTCAGCTGTAAAAGAATCTTGGGCTTCTTCCTCATCCCTATCATAACTATATTGGGACGAGGGAGTGTTAACCGATTGCTCAAAATTCCTTAGCAAGTTCGAGTTATTGGACGAGGCTGTCATGTTTAATATCGACTGTATGTCAGCCAAATCTTTTGAATCATGAGCGGAAGGCTCTGATTTAATATCATCTTCTGCAGGATCATGATTATAATGAGACGAGGGTGAATTACTTTGAGCCATGGCGTTCTTAAAATGTTCATAGAGTTCATGCCTTTGTCGGGCTTGATCTTCTGTCGGTTCTTGGTGGTCTCTATCCATTTCATGGTTCGATGATTCACTTAAACGTCGTTGCTTAAAGGAGAGATTAATCGAACCCTTTATATCGGCCGTACAGGGATGTATACTCAGCTGATGATGGGTACGAAACAGGACATCACAATTTTTACATTTCGCTGGTATTTCCGGATGACGACTGTCCATGTGTTGATCCAGTACTTGAACATCCGGAAAATTATTTTCATTGCAGATGGGACATATAATGGACTCGTTAGTAAATTCCGTTATGTTGTTACTGTTGTTGTTGTGCGTATTTTCTGAGATATCAGGTCGAAGACGTCTTTTCAAGAGTTCATCTACCAAATCATGAGCTGGAGTTTGATCTTCACTGTGTTTACGTTTATAGTTGTTGTTGTTAATTTTCAAGTCATTATTATTGTTATTATTTTGGTTGTCGTGATTATTATTATTGTTATTACTGTTGTTGTTGTTGTTGTTGTTGTGACTTATACGGCCCGCTGATGAATCTGATGAGCAGCCACCATCACTTTCATCACTTTCTAAGTTGGCATTACCATTTAAACGATTACCATTAGCACCTGTTTGTGGCGACATCTTATGACTGCTGCTAACTTCATCAGTGGATGGTAAAGTTGTTCCGGCTGCTGCTGTCGCCACCACTGCTGCTGTTGCTGTGGGTGACAATGTACTAGAGACTGTTGTTGTCGTTGTAGTTGGTGCTGCTGTAAATAATTGTCCGTTGTTTAATAATGTTTTATTTGTCGCTCCTGTCGGTGTTATGGTAGATGTTGTGTTATTTGTGTTATTATTGTTATTGCTGTTGTTAGCGTTGAACTTTGTTCCATTCGAGTTGCGCCGATGATGGGTATGCTGATGCTGTTTATGGGTACGCATATGACGATGCATATTCCCATTGGTAGTAAAGGTGAGATGGCAATACTTACAATTAAATGGCCTTTCGCCCGTATGTACTAGAACATGACGATCCAAAGAGGAGGCAGATGAAAGCACCTTTTTGTGCAAACGCAAAAAATTAAGAGCAAGGAAGAGAGAGAGAGAGAGAGCAAAACAGAAAGAAAGAGAAGAAAATATTTTGATTAGATAATCATAGAATATCAGTTTAGGACGGGGAAACAGAGCGGGTACTATCAAGAGTCTTGCCTCTTTCCTGTGAAATTTCTATGACGGTGATAACCATTGAATTAATATTTTAGCTGCTTCATGCTTGATAGTACCCTGCTGCTTATCACCGTTATAAGATTATTTTTTTTTCTTATTTTCGGATTTGAGAGTCTAATTAAAAATTGAGTTTCGATTGGACTACTTACCTTAGAACAGATACGGCAGGTAAAGTTCTCCGTATGACCTGAGGCATAATTGTGGCAGCGTATATGATTGGTGAACTGGTGAGCTGTTTGCGATACTACATCACAGATGGGGCACATGTATTTCATGTCTTCACGTTCCCCTATACCCGATTCGGGACTAGAATTACCATTGCTTTGGGGAGGCGATGAGCTATCCGTTGAACTATTCGATTTTGAACCGTTATTCGAGTTTGTTGGATTAGAGACTGCCATTGAGGCAACAGCAGCCAGTGATGAGGACGCCGAAGTTGCATTCATCAATTGACTAGAGTGACTGGCATCCACAAAACCCGATTCATCGCCATTGGCATTATGGCAATAGCGATTGAAACGGAATTTCTTGCGTAATGAATTTGGATTATCCGCATTATACTCCAGTAAGACACTGGCCGTTTTATCGTTGAGACTGCGACTACTCAAGCGACGCTTGTAGTGCAATTGTTGACGTGGCTGTGTAGATATTTTCTCATCAGCCGATTCGTCGTCATCGTAGTCATTAGTCTCATCCGATTCCTGAATACGTTGATTCAGGCCTAGTAGGTCTCTGTCTGTATCCACTCTCTGGTTGCATTTCATGCCACCTCCCGTTATCGCATTATTACCGCATGCAATGGTTGCATCACTTGTGACCACTGGTGTTGAGGTGACAGCATTTAATTTCTTACCACCATTGTTCAGCTCATCCAGCGATGACAATGACGAGGATGAGTCCCTTCTTTCTTTTTTAATTGGTGTTGCTGTTGTTGTTGTTAAAGCTGCTGCAGCTGTAATATTAGCATCGTTTTGGACACTTTGTTGTTGGCTATTGCTGGTAACGGCGACTAACATTTTGTTTAATGGTTTCGTTGTTTTTTTTTTTTTTTTTGTTACGATTTCAAATATTTTTTATTATTTTTCGCTGAATAAACGAATTTCTTTCGTTAAGGAAAACGATAAACTGAAATGAAAAGAAAATAAATTGTGTTTTCAATTTTTCAATTAGATGACTGAAGATTATTTTTTTTCTATTTTTTTTTTTTAATTTTCAAAGATAAAGTTTTCAACGCAAAGTGGATTTTTTTCATGTTCAAATATACAAATATTTCACCGTCTTGCATATACTTTCGCCATCTTCTTTTGACAATTTTTTTCTGCTGTTTTTGCAAAAAAAGAAAGACCCTCCTAAACAACAAAAAAAAGTTTAAGTGCGTGAAATATTTACGTTGTGAAATGACGGGCGTTCAGTGATCAATTAAATGGACTTAATCAGAAAATAACGGAAAATAAGATTAAAATATTGAACGCTGCTGAGTGAATATTTCTTTTATTTTTTAACTTCTTTCTTATCATCTTTCAGAAATATATACCTATACTATACAGATACATATAAATATATTCCTTGCTATACACACGTCTATACATAAAATATGAGATATTTTATTAGGTTTTTTCTCTCTTTTCTAATCAGATAATTTTCTGGCTTTTAACGGTTTATATAAAAACAATAAATACCGTCCACTTTTTTGTTGTTGCTGAGAATATCTTAGAAAGATCGATTTCGTTTGTTCTCATTCAAAATGATTTTTTTCCAAATTTTTTCTTGATAAGAATCGTTTTTAATCAATAAAAATTGTAATAAGATTTTTTTGCAATTTGGCTAACAACGAAAATAATACTGAGGTTCCTTTTTTTATAACTTTATAAGGCAGTGTGGCGTATTGGCTCGAAATAAATTTAATTCGAAAAGAATAGTTAAAATTTAGTAACCTAAGGGTTTTCTTTTTGTCGTTTATTAAAAAAAGAATGAAAAATATTTTTTAATATCGATGAAACTGGCTTTATTAGAATGATAATATAGGGACTTTAAGGTATGAATGAGTCTGTTGACTGTAATGTTTTGCTTACAATTGTCTTCAAAGCATGACATTATGTCTTGGAATATATTTTTAAGACAGTTAAAGACGTTAGTTTTGAATATTTTTAAATTATCATTTAATAACTTGTACTTTAATAGTTAGCATTGATCTATTGATCCCTTTTTACGCACAGAGAAACATTTTCCTAGGAAAACCGTAACTAAAAAGGAAAATTTAATTTTCTCTTGGTTGAACAATCCTTGCTTTTAAAAAAAGTTAGGGTGCCCTGGTAGTCTAGTAGGTAGTGTGATAAATTATTAGTGTGAGGGTCGTGGGTTCGATTCCCACCAGAGTCTCTGGTCTGTGACACTATACCGAGCATATGGTCAAGTTACTCCGCTCATATATAATTAGAATATAATTTGTAATTGTATTGTAATTAATAAATAAATAAAAAAAAGTTAAGATTGCAGAAAGAATCGCTCACTTAGCACTCGGTCAAATTTTGTATGGTCTTAGGCATGAGTTGTATAGGAATATGAGATAAGGAGTACTTATAATTAAAAAATCGTTAATTACGACAAACCTATCTTAAAAATAAAGTTTGAAACTATATGCATAAGGCTGGACTCGAAAAGAAATAAAGGACTACTTTTTTATCCGCCTTTTAATGTTATATCGCAACGCTTTCGATCCCTTTTGTAAGCGCACAGTGAGGTTCGTGATGATAAGGGGATCTGAAAAACGACCACGTTCGATGGATACATGGTGAACCGATTCACATCGTGGATAAATAGGAAAATTTTTATTGTTAAAAGGTTAACTACAATATAATGTTAGCCTGCACAAGAGTTCTGTTTAGTTTTTTTTATAATTAGAGAGGAATTGTGTTTCATTATGACAAAGCCAAGTTACTTATGGTAGAATTGAATTGTTATGGATCCGTACATGGCGTTAAATGATTAACAATTGATATGCGATAAATTAAATTCGTTATAAATTTCATCTTAACAGGGAAGACGATGTCTACAAGTGCTACATAATGGTGTTACTTTCAAATGTCAAGAAAATGTTGCATCATTGATTTGATTTCTAGAGCTGTAAGATGCCAGTTTTCCTAATCTAGCTTTAAATAAAAGGTTTATTGAAATTACTTTAGTTATTCAGACATGTTGATCCCATGGACATTAATATTTACAATTTCGTATTATTTTTTGAATTAAAAATTGTTCACTTAAAAGCAATTTATTAACAAAACAAGGAACCCCAGCCATACGTATACCCCGTATTTGCTGCTCTTAAGGATTTACCGCATTGCCCTGCAACATGCTATTGGTATGAAGACATTATTTTTAAACTTTTAAAACTTAATAATTCCATTCTCATAAAGTGAAGGCAAATACATTTAAAAAGTTATCTAAAAGTAAACCTAAAGGAAGACTAAACTTCTAAACGTTTATTATTTGGCTGTTAATATTATTATAATTTTTTTTCCATAAGAATCTAAATTCATTTGGGATCACTTTAAAATATTTTGTTTATTTTCGCCAATTTATAATTTATTAATATTTCATTTTATACATAAATTACATGGAAAGCTCTTAATTTAAATTTTTAACGTTGAGAGGATATTATGAATCTTATCTAATTTAAATGTAAAATGTCTCTTCAAAATTTTTAAATACTTCTTTTAAAGTATTTTATCAACATATTTTATAAAAAGAAGTCTATGAAAAATGTTTTCCAATTAAAAAAAAAAAATATTACTGTTATTAGTTATGCGATGAAAAAATTGAATAAATTTAAATTATTTTTTAAAATATCATCAAGTCCTTCGCATCTCTAATAAAAAAGGCAAAAAGTTGAAATCATAGAAAATTTGGACTTGAGATAAATTTGACGTAAAACAGATATTGAGTGTGAAAAATTAAAAATTTTTTAAATGGATACGTGATGAGAATAGCTATCAAATTATCGTAATTTTTCATTTGATTATTAATAATTTCAATGTAATTGAAGATTCAATAATTAAATTAAGAAGAAAAAAAAGAAGTTATTCTCTATCTAAAAAGCTTAATAAGAAATTCACGGTTTAGAGAAGTGAGGAAAAAATTAATTAAAAATACAACTTTTAATAATATTTATCCACACGCAAAAAGATTAAAAAGGGGGAAATTATATAAACTTAAACAATTAGCCAATAATAATTAGATCATTATTGATACATATGCGGAACCGTATAAAATTTCTTACGAGCAGGATAATATATTGCGTTGAAATTGTTTAAGGGTTTAAGTATAAAACATTTAATAAAAAATATACATAGTTATTCAAACATTCAATATTTTATTTAAATTAACATCTAACCAACCTCTTTGTAAAACACTAATCTAAATATTTTTTTATTTGAAATACTCTATTTTATTTATTATCTTTTAAGCTCACTCAATATTCACTTTTGCTTTATTTTTTAACTAATAAAAAAGGAAGTCTTTTTACTTTTATATTTCTTAAAAACTTTCTTATTTTGACTAGAATATTTCTTAATTGGCAGTATGTTACCCTATCATAACTGTTTAAAGAATTCCTCGCTATAGCGCGCTAATCGAAATTGTTATATTTTTTTAAGCTTTTCTTTTTTTTTTCTTTTAAATAATTTATTTTATTAAAAGCTCACCCTCATATTTACGTTGTTTTGATTCGTATAAAAAAACATACATTTTCCATTTTTATTAAATTTAAATTTTTCGATTGATTTTTTTTCACTATTTTGTCCTATTACATATATCTTTTTCAGAAAATTTATTTTTTACTTCAGTTTGTCCTTTCTACAACACTTAAAATTATGTCAATTTTTTATTAATTTAATTTAAACTCACTACTAAATTATATTTTTTTCATGTTTTTTTTAATACTAATAATTATTTTTTTGTTTAAGCTCACCCCTTTATAGCATTTGTGTTTTAAAAATAATCCATTTTATTTATGTTTTTCATAATTTTTTACACTTTTATGTTCTTTAAATAATTTTAAATTTTTATGATGAAAATTTCTTCTTTTATTACCTTTTCTTTTAATTTTTCCTTTTTGGGAAAAAATCACAGTTTAATAAAAATTTTATTCAACATTTTGTGTGTGTGTGTGTTATAATTTATCCGTTTTGTATGGCATAGAGGTAGTTGTCGATATTTATTTTCTTTATTTTTATTTTCTTTTTTGTTTAATTATTTTATTGATTTTCTTTTCTTTTTTTTCTATTTCACAAAATATCTATTTTCCATTACACTTAAAACTATTGCACCATATTTTTACTTTGCATTGAAATTTTCTAATTTAATTTTTTTGTTTCATTTGTTATATGTTGTAATGAGCAATAATTTTTGTTTTATTTTAATTATTTTTTTTTAAATATTGATTTGAAATATTCTTTTGTTTTAAAGATGCTCCGTTATATTTTCTTTTTTTCATATGTAACTTGTATTTTCGTTTTTTTTTTAATTGAATTTGTTCCGTTTTGTTGTATCTGCGTTCACGAGCGCACACTTAATGATTCGTTGTGGATGTGCTCAAATTGTAAACCTTTAGGTTGCGTTAAACTCTCAGATCTCACGTTTGAATTTCAATTTCTCGGTTGATGTTGCTCAACACCACACACCGTTTTTAAATATTCAACCAACAACGTATCCGTTACACGTACGTAGGAGAAGAAAATAAATAAAATTATAAATTTTTTGTTTTTTGGGTTTTTCACTTTTCTTCGAAAATTTCTAAAAAAAACTTTGTTTTGTTTTCAGTTCTTAACTATTTAAAGGTGTTGTTGTGGTTGTTTTTTTTTTGAGGTGTATCTTAAGAACTAATTTGAATTTGTATCTTTAATTTCGTTTTTCTTTTGTCCAACGTAACGTGAGTATCCTGTTAGCTTGTTTGGCAGATGAAACTCAACTGAAGTGAATCTGCTGTTCGGGAGTTGTATTTAAAGAAAAATATCTGGCCTCGTAACAACACAGAGAAAAGCACATCTCTTTTCTTCTTTTTTTTTTGAAACTGAATTTTGAATTTAATCCCTCTGTTGATAGTTACGTTAACAGCACCAACCACTCTACTGCCAATCCACCAATACATAGGAAATTCAAAACATCAGAGAGTAAGTATCTCGTAAGCAAAAACAAAAAAAAAAATAAAAAAATAATGCCAAGAAATATCTTAAAGAGGATTGTCTCATTAGAGACGTGTACTGACTATAACTGACTAATGGAACACACATAAATTTTCTTGCAAGTGTGACAGAGCAAGCAAAACTCACACCTATACAGTGTCATCTGAAATATTTTCAAAAAACCATAACAGAGAGCTGTTTTATTTACAAAATAATCAGTGAATAAAGTGCTTCTACGACACAGAGAGAGAGACAGAGAGAGAGCGAGAGAGTGTGAGGGTTGATTTTTACTCTCCCTGTACATATACATGCACACTTGCCAGCCGAAAGATAAATTGCTTAAATGTGTTGGTAGATGACTGAGTAGGTTTTAGCTTAAGTTGCGACTCATATTTCGATATTCTGGCTGGCACACGCACTCCACACATCCGCTCTTACAGTAACTGCTGTTGGGATTTGCTTGGAAATTGAATCTTTTAGATACACATGTTCTTTATCTTGTTCTTTTTTTTCTTTCTATTTTTCTGAAAAAGAAAATTTCTTAAATGCAAGTACGATTTCAAGCTAATGTAAGCCAAGAGTATAGGTGAACAGATATTTTGATGGGGAATTTAAAAGAATTTATTGATTAAATTCGTAAATTATTTAAAATTTTCTTTAAAATTTTTCCAAATCGTGTATTTGATTCTGTATAATGATTCATAAGAATCTAAATTGACTTTGAAAAGAATAATATTGTGAGTTACTCTGCATTTAATTGGTGAATGGGAGAAATGTGTAAATTAAGCAGAGAATTTTAAAATTTTTTAATGCCAAATAAACCTCCTTTCACCTGCTAGACACTTATGAAGAAGGGTTTTCTGTGTTTTAGGAAGAATTGGCCGTCAATATTGTATTCTGAACTGCTTTTCTGCGAAGTATTAATTTCATCTTACATTACCTAGATTTAGACCAACTGAAGGAAACATTCCTAATATATGACCGCCTTCTGTAAGAGGGAATTATACTACATGAGCACACAAGGTTACGCTACTTGATAGTAATTTGTCAGAAGCTCCTGGAGGTGGGAAAACGTTAAGCATATACTCCAGACCTGGCACTAAATAGTTACCATCTGTGGCTTCTTTGCCACCAAATTCTTAATTCGAGCATATATTGCGAATATTTTGACCGTTTGAAAGACACGACCAACATTCGACCAGCTTCTGTCATTAGGAAAGTCAACGCGTTCCATAAATCTATAAAAATCGATATTCCACTTCTAAAGCTTAAGGAGGATCATATACGCTCATTTTATATTTCGGATCTGGCGTAATGTGCTGAACAATTTTGAACGAATGCGTCTAAGAGAGGATCGTAAAGGTTTGTAAACAAATTATCTCCTTCCACTTTGCATTGTTTAGGATTTAAGTTTTTCTTCATAAGCAGGTGATTTGTATTCTGTAGCATTTGTATTCTGTAGTCCTAGAAGGATGAAATTGTCGTCTGTCGTTGCTTAAAAATAACGCGCTCTGTGAAAATGTACGGGCTGTTCTATTGGGTGCTCCTGCCTGACCATCTTACGATGTTCGTTTTTTATATAGGTATGTAATTCTCTTTAAGGGGGCAGAGGTCAGTTGACAGAAAAGATGGGAAACGTATAAAACGGTAGATGGGCATATGCTCTTATATTCAGTGTCAAAATGTGGATTAAAAGACCTCATGGTGAAGTGCTTTATTACTTTGTAGAGATACAGTCCAGTCGTGGGATATAAAATGGTCATATAAAATGGCATTCTCAACTGGTCGAACTGACGTTGCAGAATAGAGATAATCGCACACAGACAACTGAACTATAAGGCACATGATGTTTGTTTAAGAAAAGCTTTTTGTTCAACCTTCGGACGTAATACTAAATCGGCGGTTCGGTGAGGATCCCATTGACAGATACCAGGGTGATGGTAGTGTGTGGAAGTTCTACATAAACGTAGACTATCAACTGCTCTACAGTTCAATAAAAAAAAGAAGTCAGCAGGCTTATTGGATGTATTATCTGGAGAGAAATTAAAACTTCATCAAATTTTTTCCACTTTTGCAGGATTCGAACCTGAATTGCTTTGGCTTGTAGTGAAATCGTTTAACCACTACACCACGCCACATACCTAGCAATTGTTTAAAGTCAACAATAATCAATAATATCGGCAGGCAACTTGATATTAAGTTATCATATTAATTTCCAACGACAACATTATTTCAGAGACTGAACTCAGTAAAGACTGTTTTTTTCTAGATTTTTTCTTACAATCAGTCACATACGCATGTCTGCAAATGCGTATCTAATAAATAAAAATTTATATTCTTCTATTTTTATTACACAACAAGAAAAGCATAGCCAAAGAGATACAAGAACACATACACCAACACCGTTTAGGCATAAATACACATTCATATGGATATTTAGAGATACTTTTTATAAATACATATGTATCTACATTTGAATGTATGTATTTATGTATACATTATATACCAGTTTATATATGTATGTATAATGTATGCCCAACTAATAGCAGACCATTTGTGCTCTCTAAGAATCAGCAAGCAGCCAGGCAAGCAGGCAGGCATTCAGTCATTCAGTTACAGTGTTCATCTCTATGGATGTAAAACCCGAAAAAGAACGAATAAACGAGAGTATGAAAGAAAGAAAAATATCATGACGAAAAGAAAAACCTGTTTTCACTTAAATTATACGCTGCGTCTGTGTGTTAGAGGTTAATATAGCTGTGAGTGGATGTGTGTGTGAGTGTGCGAGTTTGTGCCCATATGGACAGGGAGGGGAGATCTAAATTCTTAAAATGCTGGATATTGATTATTCACATAAAATCTACACTCATCCGTAAGGCATATACATATGTATGTACATATACACTCTCATTTAACGAATACGGGTTTTAAGTTTGAGAAAAATAATAAAAGATTACAACAACAACATTATAACATCGGCTATATACATACATATGTATGTATGAGAAAATCTTTAATTGTGTGTTAGAAAGAGAAGAGTAACCAATGAAGAGGAACGTTGATTTGGTTTCTTTATCCGTTTCATTATTTCTGTTGTTGGTGAGTTTTTCTTTTTATGCCACAGAGACACGAACCAGCAGCAGTAGCAGAAAAACAACAACAACAACAAACAAAATAAAATAAAAACTAACAGACTCAGTTCATTTTATTTAAGAGGGGCACAGTGTAGACCAAGGTGTAGAGTAGATGAAGAGGAAAAAAATGGTGGTTTCCAGCCAGCAGATATTGTAGTGCGACAGTACTAGCACCAGCACCAGCACCATCAGCAGTAGTTCAAAAAACTAAAGAATGTTTTCGTCTTCGTCGTTGTACTTTAGTTTTTTATCTGCATATTTGAATCCATACCTGGAGGCCCTCTCTTTCTCTTTCTCTGTGTGTGTGCAGTTGCACACAGTTTGGTTATGTTAAATTTATTGTTACTCTTCTTCTTCTTTCTTTGTGTAAAGTTATGGTATCCATTGGATACTTGAAATGTTTGTTTGTTTGCTGCTTAGATATGATTCAAATATAAAACAGAAAATTAGATTAAAAAAAAGTTGAAAATTGTTCTTGTATGACAACAGCAAATTGATGATCTTCAAATATAATTTTTAAATGTAAGGAAAATATGCTGCTTTTCTCAAATAGAGGCCTATTTATTGAATTCCAAATTTATAAAAATAATTTGACAAGAAATGGAATTATTTTTTCTATTCTATTCTATCAAAAAAAAATTGTATCTGTATGGTACGGTCACATTAAGCAAATAATTAGCGAAAAAATAACTCAACAAACGTTCGCAGACATACATTATTGACCTTTGAAACTTCTTAGTCATGATTACAGCCTAATTTTTCAAAACATCCATGTTACGCGTATTAATTTCATCCTTAAGTGGCAGGTACTACAATTTAACGTTAAATTCCCAGGACTGCTCTCAGACAGCTTGATAGACAGACTGCTAACTGTGAGTCACTGTATTACATATCGTCTCCTTCAACCTCTCATCATTTCCTGACGTTTCTTTAATTAAGTTACACAGTCTCTTGGTCTACTGTAGTAACTTCTAGGGTCAAAGCCAGCGCAGAAGGGCATAATCTGGACAGATTACTTAGACAACTCAATGCCTCTTACTGTGTTACAACCCAGGATAATAGAGGAAATGTCATGTCAACTATTGTGGAGACACAACAAGAAAAATTCTAAAGAAAACGATGGGCATATTATGACTGAAAAAAGACGACTTGAGTAAAACTATAACAATTCTTAGAAGACACGTACGCCCACTTGAATTATATATGCGCGGCATATGGTGAAGACATTGGAACTATTGAACATTTTTTACATCTTTGCCCACGTTTCGTACACTTACAGACATACATAATTGGTCATTACAATCCTTCAGTTAGGATTACGACCTAGTTTCTCACACCACTCATGTCGTGTGTGTTAATTTTTTACATGAGCGGCGGGACCTACAGTTTAAAGTCGACTCCGAACGACAGATTTTTGAGAAACTTTTCATGGCAATTTTATTTACTCTCAGAGTTTTTGCCAGAAATCTGCTGAGAGGAAGTCGCCGAAGAAATACCTTTTGTATTTTATTTTGATGTCTGGTCTGGGGCTCAAACCCTGGCTTTACGTCTAATAAGCCAACACACTACCTACTAGACTATGTCAGTGTAATTTATGTGGCCCTAAATATCAAGCTTTTCTGAGTAGTCAGGCTTTATCAAATGATTCTAAACTTTTATGTGGTTAGTAATTAGCGTCTCCAGTATGTGTTGCTGTACGGTCCTATATGCGCAGTTTCATCTATTTTTAAGTGAAATAGCCAGACAGTGTGAGGTGAAATTTTGTTATCGAAATTGATCAAATCACTTCACCATCACATTAGTTGCACTATGACTATACGCAATATCAGATCAAATTAGTTTCGTACACTCATGAATGCTGCCAGTTCACAAACCTATGATGCTTTAGGCTGATGAAATCATCGTTTGGTATTTAGTTTCTTATTATAAGGCTATTGCAGGCTTTCCCACAACTTCACTAACTCATCGATGAACTCATTAACCCCCTGCTTTGAGTAAAGTTGCCATAACGATATGCCACTCGAAAAACTAGAGTAATTAACTTGCATTACGAGTACTTTAATTTTCTCAATGTAACCAGTCGCGACCCTGCGCACTCATATTAGATTGTTTACGTTTCTGAGGCATGTCCTGATGTTGTCTGGCTTGTCTGGATCTGCAGACAAAAGAGAATCACAAAGGAAATGAAATTTTAAAACTTCCCTCTGTTATTTTTTTAAAGCCATGTTTTTTTGTAAAAATTTTCTTTTCAACACCATAATGATGAAGAAGATGATGATGATGATCAAGATCATCATCATTATCATCGTATAGAGGATAGTGGTGAGTGTCTGTCGTCTTTATCTTGTGGCATAATGTATATGCGTATGGTAATAACAGCCCTTCTGTATACATGCAACACCAAAGTACAAGAAGAAAATGCTTCATGTTTATTGTTGTTGCTGTTGTTGTTGGACGGTTGTAACATATTATAACAATCGTCAAGAAGACGCGTCACAGTTGACCGCTTTGATCGTTTCTGTTTTCTGTCATTCTGTTCAACTATTCTTCTTGCGCTTCTTTTCCTTCCATTTTTCTTTCATTATTCTTCGTTCTTGAGTTGGGTTAAGGTAGTAAGTGCACAAGGTGTGCACCTTTACGACAATCATTTGTTGTTGTTACTGTTGTTTTTGTACAATCGTTGCAACAAAATTAAACTGTGAGTATTCGAATGGCTGGCTGAGTGGCTGGCTGCATGTAAATGACGATGACGATGACGTTGATGTGGTCGTCGCTTGTTTAATTATGATAATCGTTGTTGCTATTTTGTATAGATCCTAGTGGAAGTGGAGGAAGTTCATAAGGGTCGTACGTCAACAGAAGACAACAAAAATACCAGCGCACACGATATGACATCCATTCAGTCTATTCGGATACCAGCGTGTTACGTTGTGTCTCGTATAGACTTGGAAAATGTTTTACAAGATATTCTATTAAAAATTCTGTATGTGTTTCCCTTTAACTGTGTGTGTCTGTTTTCTATCAGTTTTTCTTAATGTTTTCTTTGTTTTCTTCTTTCCCTTTCTAGTTGTTTGTTATTGTTACTGGCTAGCCATGTATGGTTGTTGCATGAATTTGTGTCACTTAAAAGTTGGAAAAAAATTGTTTTTCCTATAAGAGTGTAGTGTAGAGGTCCGTGATGATCCGTCATCTGTTGAAGCCGTTGTTCGTTTTTATTACTTTTTCTGTTTCTTAGGCCACATTGCATGTGTTGATTACCTTTAAGATGCAAATTAGTTGCACGCATTTTATAGGTTTCGAAATTATTTCAGTTTTATCTGTTCAGTACTAAAACTGATCTAAAATTTCTTTCAGTAGTCTTGTCTACTTTTGAACGGAGACATGTACATACGTGTACATGTACAATTTGTTGATGGCTAATCCATCTTCCTTTGGAAATAAAATTAGATTTGAAGTTAAATTCCCTTTTTCCACTTCGCTCTCTGTTGAAGAGAGTAAACGTTGGTATACATAGTCTATAAATTGTTTATGTAAATGAAGTTTTCAAAACCAAGACTTTCAAAGTGAAATGTAAAATTTATGAGAACTTTCTATTCCTGTAATACGAGGTCTCTAATGTTCAAGTTTTCCTTTTGAATTGGAAGTAAGATACGCGTTTTGTAAAAGAAAAATGATCATATGATAATACTTTTAGGGAAATAATCGATGATAAGTCTTCCTAGACTTCAATTGTTTTTTATTTCAGGGAGAGTCATCCAGAAAACAGTCCATAGGCTTTAAATCTGACAAATTCATGAAGCTTCTAAATTTTAGTGAACTTTTATCTGGAATTATAACCATGAACAACTTTTCAAAAATGTCGTTCGGAGTCGACATTTAAATTGTAGGTTCCACCACTCATGGGTGGTGTGAGAAGTTAGGTTCTAATCCCGTCATCACAATCCAGCTGTGATAGCAAATTAAGAAAGTAAAACCATTTCACAAAGCAATTGCTGAGGAAAAAAATTTTAATGCCTCTGTATTGAAGTGATAATGGTAACTAAGAGAGTGTATTACCAACCGGAAATGAATTAATCTGTTAGCCAATTTATTTTTTTAATACGAATATTTAATAAACATGTACTAAATTTAAAGTGTAATATAACTAATATGTACATTGCATGTACATTCAAATCTCAACGAAATTAAAATTTACTCAATTGAAGGAGTTTCGTAGTGATGGAAACGAATGATAATCTTATCAAAAAATTTCTTATTTATCAAATCTTATAACCCAAGCTTTCTTTTTTTATCACAGTTTGCTGTACTCATGATGGAAAACAATACGTTTTTCTGTTGATAATAAGAGAAGAGGTCAGAATCAATCGTTTGATTAAGCTGTAGAAGCTCTAATGAAAAATTCTAAAGCCACCAGACACAGAGCGTTACCTTCATTGCTGTCAATCCTAGTTTTATTCATAGCCTGTCGAGTTTTACCTTGCTTCGTCTTTATGTTTATCGTACATTATTATCGAGTTTATTCTCTTTAGACATGGTTTGATTTCCGTTTGAACAGTGCAATTGCAAACGGAAATTCGTTTCATTTAATTTGTCTCTGTTTCAGCCAAACATAGAACTTCTTTATGTATCCAACATTTTTTAAATGGTTGATAACGGTTCCGTGATGAATACCTAGTCCTCTAGTCGCCATGTTGCTGTTTTTCTAGTAGAAGCGTTGTCTCTTTAAAATTAGTAAATTTTTCAGCGACCTGTGACCGATTCATTTTTACCTATTTTATTAAAAAAAAAGCAAAACCCGACGGAAATATTCTGAATTATTATAAACTTTTAAACGGAGATTACTTTTCACAGAATAATGTGAATTTAATAATGCCTTCCAATAAAGTGAAGCTAAAAATGTAACCTTTTAAAAAAGCTATAATGTTGTTGTAAATAATATTACCAGAGATATTTAAGATTAAAACGAGCACTTAGTATTCATAAAGATTTACGTATAATTTTTGGGAAAATACAAAATTATCAGTAAAACTCATGTATTTTTAGCTCAAGATTCTATCCTTTGGCACAAGCGCAGCAATCGATTTGAAAGCACACACAAAATGACCTTTACCCTTTGGGTCTTAGGTAGCGATTTATTAGCACACATAAATATGAATTGACTCTTTAAAACTCCTTTAAGAATTTTGTACACAAGCGCCCGTAAATGGTCTCAGGGTTACAAAAAAATGAAACAGAGGTTCATCTTATTTATTAGTTTGCTACAGGAATTTTAATCGTTATCAACTGCCAAGTATGTTTAAGAAAAAAAGGATTTATTTTGGGGTATTAAACAGGCTTCTGCGTTTGTTATTTCAGATAATTCGCTTAAGAGGTAGTGAGACCTTAGAGTAGAGCATCGTAATGCTATTGTGCATACAGTATAGAGCGTGTACGTTTCCAAATTAACAAGCAGTTAACGCTAAACATTTTTTACCTGCTTTCAATGTCTTTTTTTGAGATTGACTTTTTAGGTATGAAGGAAGAAGCATGCCAAAAGGATTTCTTAAGGATTTGGAAAGACTAATTGTGTATTTTGTATAATGAAAGGATTTCCCTTAGAATGTATGTGTGTTTCATGTGTATATGTGTACCTAAGTAGTTAGGAAATTATTAAGTTCGTTGATTTGTTAATTTCACAATGTGTCATGCACAATTATCAATATTTAACCGCAATTAATTAAACATTTAAACCTAAACATGAGCAAAATAGTCACATTAAACTATTTCGTGAAGTTTTATTAAATCTTTCCTATTTTCATTTACTTTTTTTGTTCACTTCTTTGCCATTTTTTACCATTTTAACGTGCATAATTACAATTTTCTTAAGGCAGTTTGTTGTTTTGTGGGAATTGCCAAGAAAACAATAGAAATTTTACTTTCATTATAATTTCAAGTACAACGTAATTTTGCGATTTTTTTTTGCTCTTCAGACTTGTTAAAAAAAAAGAAAACAAAAACAAAATTGTATCAGTTTGCCTTCTTTTAAAAACTCTACTCCATTTTTTTGTGGTACATTATGGAATACAGAGGCGGGCATTTGTCAGAAATAATATTAAAAGTATTTCCCTATTTTCCCCTTTTTCAGCTAAGGACAGGTATCCATTATTAAACGGGATGAAAATCTGTGAACACGGGTTAAATACCATTTCCACCTCACCCACTATCTTTATCAATGTTGTCAAAGTTAAAAACTTAAATCATTTTTTGAAACCTCCTTTCGAAAAAACACTATTCAGCCACCCCTGTTCCATTTATGGTAATTAATTTAATAAAATTTAATGTTCAAATGGTACACAAATGTATGTACACACGAGTGTAATATTTTTTCTGCTTCTTTTTCCTCTTCTGATATTGTTAAAGTTCAAGTGTTTGTTTGTGTATGTTACATAAGAGTGTTTGAATTAATTTGATTTTAAATTGTTTTTTATTAAAGAAACGGAAAGAAAACAAAAAAAAATTGTTGTCGAACAAAAAAAAAAAAACAGCAACAATTATTTGAAATATGATTTCTATTGTTTTACTTGTAAATAATGCAACAAATACTCAAAACAATAATAACAACAATAGTAGCAACAATTAAATTATGGCACGCCATAACAATGAAGGTGTCGGTTCTTGTATCTCTGCTTAAACATGTGCCATAAATTTATGAACAAAAACAAAAAACAAAAGGAAAGAAAAATAATAAAAATGCACTATTTTGTATTAAAATTCTGTTTCTATAAGGTTTTGCAGAATATTAAATATTTATTCTAATTTTTTCTTTTAAATTCATATTAAATTTTTCTTGTTTATGAATAATAAAATACGAATTAAAAAAAATACTTTTTTTTGAAATAAAAAGTAAATTAGAAAAATTGTATTGTATTTCCTTTCCGTAATTTTTTTTAAAGAATAGGTAATCGGACAATAAAATACGTGTCAATTGAATTGCAGATGAACCAACGCAAACATTTTATGGACGGACTTAACATCATCGAAGCTTTATCGCTTCGATTTCAAAACCTTTGTTGAAATATATTTTACATTGAGTCGATATGATCGTTCGTAATAAGCAGAGAATAAAGGCAATCAGATTTGTACAAAAGAAAATGTGAGCTGTTCCATCATAACCATACTTTATGACTGAGATAGGAGGAATTATTCGTCTACCCGTGTCCTAACGGTTAAAAATTCGATTGAATTTAGTGAAACTATTTGAGGTCACCAAGCCCTTGTCATTCTGACTTTCCAGTCTCTGAACTGAAAGTGCAATATTGCACCTATCAACAGCCATCTGTCAGTTGGATTTATTGACTATGTGGTAAAAGCTCACGAATGAAGTTAGATTGCATATCTCAAATCCACAATTCACTTTTGAAACTAATTTGTTGTTCATTACTACAACTCTTTAGTTGGGATTACAACCTAGCTTGTCACATTACCCATGTTGTATGTAAATTTTATTTTTAAATGGAGGGACCTACAGTTTAACGTGGACCCGGATAACAGATTTGAAAACTTTTCATAGTATTTTCTCTAAGAGTTTTTACCAGAAGGCCGCCAAAAGAAATATTTTTTTATATTTTATATTGTTTCAGATATTTGACTTGGGTTTTGAACCATGGATCTAATAATAAATTCAGTTATGACACACTGCACTTGTTTCTCATATAGAAAAAAATCATAGACGGCAAAAGAAGATCCTTTACAGGATAACAGCAGCATCGTGATTTGTCAATTAAGCGGATTTCAAGGTAGGAGTAGGCAAAGCAGAGATTGTTGGTACATATTTTGAGAAACACTTGAAAAAGTTTCCGCTTTTCTATAGAAATCTTTGTTCAAAAACAGAGGGACAACGCTCACTTTATTCATCTGGTATGATACACAATATGTTTGCAGATCTAAGTAACGACGAAAGCCGAATTAATTTCTGATGTTGATCAAGAGTCTGACAGCCTATACGATGGCACCTAAGCGAAAGCTTACTCATGGCATATAATGACTTTTGGCTCGATTATGGATGGCAACTAAACCTCAGTTGCATTGAAATTTGCTGTTCATAATTAGCAAAAGTAATAGGAAGGGTATAGAGTTTAAGGCAAATTATGTTCAAATATAAAACAATTTTTTATCGAAAAATGTTACAGACTCATTGTCTCTTATCGTACTGTAACCAGGTTTGCAATATGTGGAGATCAGCTCATATAGACAATTCATTGTTTCTGCATTAAACTGAATGCAAAAAAATAAAACAAAAACGATTTTGTTAGTTTAAAATTCTTAATTCAAAGCTTATTTCTTTTTAGATTCTTAAATACTTTTTTAAATTATATCAGCATACCTTCTGGTAGGATAAAATTGTTGGTTCCCATGTCGTGGGTTTAAATAACTTTTACTTTTTTTCTGTTCTCTTTTTTTTTGTTTTAACTTATAATTTTATAAGTAAAAATGATGTATGTATGGTATGTATGTACATGTGGAACAAGAAGAAAGAAAATCAAATATTCTTATTATTTTTTTCGTTAATATTACTTTAAATATTTTATAATAGGCGTTAAACACGCATATTTGAGTTTCTAAAGGTATTTAAGAAACACCATTTCCCATTAGAATTCAATTTAAATAAAATATTTTATGTTCTATTTAATTTTTTAAGCTCCATTTCTGAGCTCCTAGACAAAAAAGTGGAATGTTATTGAAGGAAAACTTTTTCATTCCAAGACTTTATTTGAATGGATTTCTAAGTTCTATAAATATTTCTCTTTGAGGTCCACACGTCTTTATTTCAGATTATTTATTATCTTTACTATCAATTATTAACTCTTAGAGCAAGACATTTTTTTTGGCTGATCGACTTGAATAATTGAGTTTATTTACAGACCTTGGGTGTCACTTATTGAGTACCTACGTTTTGGAAATGGTGTTACTCAAATCCGTTAGACTTTTACTTTATGTTTGTTAGTTTCTTTTTATTTAAATATTAATTTTCAATAACTTAAGAGTAAAAGAGTACTGAACTTTTACTTAAAAAACATAATTTTTGGGTTTTAAATTTTTGTTTTATTTATGCTAAGGAATAATGAATGAATGACGCACTTCAAATACAATTCTTTGTATTACAAGGCTAAACGAAAAAAGTGTGTGTGAATCATAAGAAATGCGACAAAATGTTTCACCTTTTCTCTGTTGAATAATAATTTAGCAGACATATTAAGTCTGTCTGAATTTCTGTTTAACACTTTTCGCTTTTTTAATTGTCATTTTACGCCAAAAAGAAAAAATAAATTTTCCCCTCTCCCCCGCTTAAATAACAAAATTAAAACATTTTTTGTTTTGAGTTGGCAAATTAACTCGATAACGTCGTCGCAGAGGTAATACAAAAAATTTTAAACATTTTGTTTACGCTTGTGTTTGGCGGCCGGTCTGGTCAATAAATAAAGGTGGAGCTGTGATAATAAGCCCACACACAAAAAAAATTTAAAAGGCGGCAGGCAGTAAAACAACCAAAAAATATGGAACAGTTTTTCAGCCAAGCTGAACAGCATGCTTAATTACATTTTCCCGTATTAAAATTGAAAGTGTAATAATATCTGTTTGGTTTACATTCTTACCTGGTTTGTTTTGCTTTAAATTGTCTTTATTTTATTGTCTTTTTCTTAAATAAATCACTTTTTTCTTCTTGATTTTCGTTTTTCACTGCTTTTTACTTGAATTTTTTTTCGCACATCTAAGAAAAAAGAAATAAAATCTCTATACGTGTATTTCAAAGTGAACTTTGTTTTTAAGATTTAAATTCGTTAAAATCAATTTGAATTTCACATCTTTTCCTATTAAATTAACACTGTTGTTTTGCACTGTGCGTTCTGTTTAATGGCAACGAAGATAATGTTAATGTTCGTGATGTCGTTTTCATACAAATTAAAAACACTGCCTAGATACAAATTAATAAAATGAAAAAAAAAAACTTAACAGCTTTAACAGCAGATAGAGACCGATGCTGCAAAACAGAGCAGGCCTATATATACCACGAATGGTTAATCTCAGTAACATTAATAAATAAATAACTATGAGAATATCTCTACATAACATACATATATATTTATGTATGCATGTGTGTATATAACATAAAAAGACGCCCATACTTCTTATGTAATGTGCGTAAATCGCTTAAAATGCTGCAAATTTCTCATTCTTTTTCTAAAACCGTTGTTAACACTTCACCACCTCATCTGTTCATTTTAGTTAATTGAGAAAACGGAAGCAAGTGACGCGTGGTGTAATTCGTCGGTTAAAAGTTTTAAGAGAAAAAGTGTTATAATTTGGAACAAAAAAATTAAATTAAATTTCTATTGTAAAGAATATCAAACCGGGTTAACACGGAATAACTAGAATTACTCAATCTTATTTGTAAATTTCTTTGGAATCCACTTCCACCTTCACCCGTGGAAGATTCTGTTCACCATCATATTTCTTTTTTTATACGGAAGTTATGAATGACGTAATTTTCCTTTTCTTTTCCAAAACGTATTAAAGTAATTCTAATTGTCCTGTGCAACTTCAATTGTAAATTTGTTGTAAAGTGTGTGATAGTGAATAAAAAAATAAGCTAAAAGTGTTAACGTTTGATAAGTGAAAAGGTAAGCCTTTAACGCTTTATATAAATATGTACATAGACATATATTCATACAAATATGTACAACATATACATAGGTACATACAACATATAACGCTTTATATACATAAGTATAGTGACCAAAATATAACGCTTTATATAAATATTATGGCCAATATATAACGCTTTACATAAATATAGTGGCCAATACATAACGCATTATATAAATATTGTGGGCAATACATAACACTTTTTATATAAATACATATAACGCCTTCTTTAAATATAGTGGCCTTGAGAAGAAAAAGAAACTAAAAATTCCAGAATGCAACAACAATTGTATGCAAATAAGCAGACATTTTTATTAGTTTTCAATGAGGCTGCGTTTGGTTATACAGAATCCAATAAGTGAGAGCACAAAATTCGTTAGATGAGAGAGAGAGAGGGAGAGTTTACACAACCGGTTTGTCAAGTGATGCTAATTTCTTTTTGTAATTAAAAACGATGTTTACTCAAGACTCTGCAAAGGATTTTGATTTAATAATAAAATAATGTACATATGTACATACATATATGAAATAGTTTAATTCTATAGAATATAAACCATCTACCAATTTACTCTAGTTGATATAAACAATTTTATATATTTTTACAACATTTTTGTTAAATGTACATACATACATACATACGTACATTCATTATTGCTTATCACAATCGATTAGTCGAGACCACAACCTAGTTTTTAACATTACCAATATTAAGTGCGTTCATTTTTATCCCTGGGTGGAAGAGGCCTAAAATAAATAACAATGAGAATATGTCTACATAACACAACATATGTATGTACATATGTATGTGTGTATATAACATAAAAAGGCGCCTATACTTCTTATTTACTGTGCGTAAAGCGCTTAAAATGATGCAAATTTCTGTTTATTTTTCTAAAACCGTTGTTAACACTTAAAATCATCTGTTTGTTTTAGTTAATTTAGAAAACGGAAGTAAGAGACGCGCAATGTAATTCGTCGGTTAAAAGTTTTAAGAGAAAAATTGTTATAATTTGTGACAAAAAATAAAATTAGATTTCTACTGTAAATAATATCAAATTGGGTTAACACGGGATAACTAGAATTACTCAATTTTATTTGTAAATTTCTTTGGAATCTACTTCCATGTTCTCACCATGGAAGATTTTGTTCATCAGCAATATTTCGTTTCTTTATATGGAAGTTATGAATGAAATAAATTTCCTTTTGCCTTTTCCCATACGTATCAAAATAATTCTAATTGTCCTGTGTAACCCCAAATTAAATTTGTTGTAAGGTGTGTGATTGTGAAAAAAAATATGAGAAAAGTAAAAGTCTTAAACGTTTCATAAGTGAAAAGGTAAGCTTATAACGCTTTATATAAATATGTAGATAGGGGCTAATATATAACGCTTTATATAAGTAAAGTGGCCAATATATAACGCTTTATATAAATATAGTGGCCAATACATAACGCTTCATATAAATATTGTGACCAATACAGAACACTTTTTTTATACATAAATATAACGCCTTCTTTAAGTATGTATAGTGGCCTTGAGAAGAAAAAAGCTAAAAATTCAAGAACATTCTGAAACACAACAACAATTGCATGCAAATAAGCAGACATTTTTATTAGTTTTCAATGGGACTGGGTTTGCTTATAGAAAATCCAATAAATGAGAGCACAAAATGCGTAAGATGAGAGAGATAGAGAGAGGGAGAGTTTAATGGCAATTCAATACTAATGAGTACAACAGGTATATCAAGTGATGCTAATTTTTTTTTGGACAAAAAGCTCTCCAAAATTAAAAACGATTTTTACTCGAGAGTTTGTATAGAAGTTTATTTAGAATTTCAATTTAATTAAATTTTAATAATAAAAAATGTACATACCTACATACATATACACAAAAGTTTAATCCTATAAAGTTTAATTATACATCAAGTTAGGCTGGGTGATGTAAACATGTAAATTTTTTATAATTTTTTAACATTTCTGTTATAAATACATACATATGTACATAGATACGTACAAACGTACATACATACGAACATTCATTATTGCTTATCACAATTGCTTAGTCGAGACTACAACCTAGTTTTTAATATTACCAATATTAAGTGCATCACTCATTTTTATCCCTGGGTCGCAGGGGCCTAAATTTCAGTAGGTCTGATTTGAGAAACTTTTTCATACAAAATAGTTAGTTAGTTAGTTATAGGGGCCTTAGTTTGCTATTATCAGTTAGGAGCTGTCAATATAAGATCCATTGTATTTGTTTTCAGTTAATTATTATTGTCACCGTCTGTTTTGTTTAAATGTTTTCTTACTTTTTTCACTTTTTTTTATCACATTTTTCTGTTTACAACTGATGATTCTGGGTTTTTTTCGGGTTAGAGATAAAATTGCGAGAAAAATGATGAAAACTACGCCACATACATGCTGTAGTGTGGAGCCTTTGATTAAAACGTAATGTTTACTAACAGTTAGAAAATTTAAATTGAATTGAATTTTTTGCAAGATTGTCTATAACAGTTAGCCAGAAGAAATCACAAACTTGAAGGTTTAATTCCCCGTGTAGGAATGTTTTTTTTTAAATTTTAATTGAGGAAAAAAAACAATTTTTATTTATTGTATTTTTCTTTTTTTTTTTCTTTGAGTATTTGTTTATTTTTCACAATGACTTTTGATTTCAATCTTGAGATGGTTTTCGTATTTATTTTTCATTTTATTCACTCAGTCAGTTTCAGTCAGTCTGTCTGTCAGATACAGTTTTTTTTGTTTTGTTTTGTTTTTTTATCATTAAATGATCTTGTCATCATCATCATCATCATCTGATTGTCTGATTTAAAATGTTTTATTTAAAGACAATTAAAATTTAAATAGAGTGAGAAAAAATAAACAAAATAAATAAAAGAACAACAACAGAAACTCTTTTGATGTTTAACACTTAAATAAACAATAAATAAACTAAACATACAACAATAACAACAACAATAATAACAATTAAGAAAATATAATAACAAATGAATGATACTTTTTAGATCATGTGCCAAGGAGAGGGGAAATACAAATACAAAAAAAAAAACAACGATGGATACAAACACAAATAAAAAGCATCAGATCAGCGGTATCACAGTACATTTTATCTGAAGATTTTTTTTATTACCTCCTATGTGTGTGTGTATGTTTTAGTTTCACTCTTTTAATGATTAGCAAATATTTGATGAAGAAAAACAATTAAATTGTTTTTATAAATTAAACAATTTTACGATTATTTAATGTTTATCAAATTTCTGTGATTTAATTCATACATACTGCTTGTGGCAAATTTCAAACGATTTTTTTCTTGTTTAACTTCAGGGTTTGTCACCGTTTCGTTTTAAGATCACATTTTTTTATCTTTTGCCATGAGAAAACTGTCGTAAAGTTTTAAAAGATTTTGAAATTGAAAAAGAAACACCCAACTGGCCAATTTAAGGTTTTATCAACATCCGGCAAATGTTTTTATTCATAAGATTAAATTAATTTTTACAGCCTAAAGTGAAGGCATTGTTCAGCAGATTGTTCAAGAAGAAAAAGATTTTTCATCAATATTTATTATCTTATCAGTGCAAACTTTAGACATCTCTTGAGTTTTATAACAGAAAAACATTGTAGTGATTTAAATCCAGTTAAAGTGGTATATAACGCGAGATTTTATTTTGGCCTTAAATGGTTTTTCCGCATCTTTTTTCCAGCTTTTCTTCTTCTTGCAAAGAGCATTAAATTCTAATTGATCTGAACTCCAGATGTATTTTTCAAAGAATTATTGTGGCAACATTTGATCTGATTTTTCGGTCGTGGGCGTTTTAGGTACTTTCATTGGATTAATTTTCCTAAGTTTAGACAACCAATATAAAACGTTGATTTTAAGAATTTCAGTGATGAATAGTTCGTTAGCTAGTTTACTATATGACACATTAAGCTGTGTAAACGTACTTTAACTATTTCATTCATTTCTTGTCTTATGTGATAATAAAAATATGGATGTTGTTTAGATTGCCGACTGGCATGTATTGTAGCGATTACATAATAACCAAAAAGCTTTAATTCCAAGCCAGGCAGAGAAGATGCCGTGCGTCATTGTATAAATCAAGTTCGTGATATAGTCTTGTATCAAATGGGAAACAATATTTATATTGTGCTTCTTTCACTCAAGAACATTGAGTCTTAGGTTATACCAAGCGAGTGATTGCTGTGAGTAATTTTTATAAATAGTACGATTTACATAAGACCTATACTTTAAGACCTATACTTCAATTCAAGTGCGGTATAAAATTTATCGAAGATCACTTATTAGGTTGGAAATATTAAATATTTGACTCATCCTGATCGCTATGAGTTTTGATTTCAGAGATACTCAGTCCGTTCATATACTATACCGCCGTTTATAGGCTTTACTCAATAGTTAATTTAATATTAATAGTAAGGAGGTCCTTGAACATAGTTATTGCGCCGTATTACATGGGGATTAGAGGCCATTTTCCATATGTTGTTTATGACTTTTTGCCTTATTCGAAACTAGAATTCAATTGTTTTTACTATTCAATACCAGTTCTTAATATCTGATAGTGACAGATAGTCGTAAATTGGCTTCGTTAACTTTCTAGAAAAGTGCATTGGACGAAGATACCAGATTATGGATCATTTTTTTTTTGGTAAAACCAGCACTCAGGGGATGGCCCCTACTCATGCAGTGCATTGTGCAGGTTTAGGAAAATAGGTTATAGGAAGGTGGAAAGAGGGGGTAGTGTTTCTGGACATTTGATTTAAACTCAAGATGCGAACGGCAAGGAAACGAGTTGCTGCTAGGGGCCTATATAATGGCCAGTGCTATACCTTCACCATTAGACAGTCCACAGCAATCGTCCCCAAGAAGCCCGCATCTTAAGGTTACTTGAGTTCAAAATCAATAGTATAGCATGAGTAAAGCCGCCGTAGTATGGCAGTCAGTGTGTTGGCTTATTAGACGTACGGCCACGGTTCAAACCCCAGGTCAGACATCTCAAATAAAACAAAATATGAAAAAATATTTCTTCGGCGAATTCCTCGCAGTAAACTTCTGGCAAAAACTCTGAGATTAAATAAAATTGTTATGAAATGTTTTTCAAAAATCTGTCATTCGGAGTCGACTGTAAACTGTAGTTCCCATCACTCGTTTATACAATTTACGCACACAACATTGCTTGTGTGAGAAGCTAGTTCGTAGACTAAAGTGTTCGTAGACTATAGTAATGACCAACTATGTATGTATGTATGTTCATATATTGCTATAAAATTAGGCGTTATTTAATAGTAAAGGGGTCTTGAGCATAGTTGTGTTCAGATCATGCTGTTCAGAGCAGTATGAGATGTGGATTAGTCTTTTTCTTTCATTTGTTTATAATGTAATGACCTTGGGTCATATGTATTTGAAACTAGAACCCAATTTGTCCTTGATTTCTGACAGTGTTAGCTATAAATAGACATCACTTGTCTCCTAGATAAGTGCATTGGACCGAATCTATGGACCATTATAAATCATTTTATTTAAATAAAGAATAAATTATAGTTTCTTTAGAGAAGTCTTTGGTCTTTTTTATTTTATTTTGATAAAAAAAGTCAAAGAACCGAATTTATTTCAAGTAATTCCGCATTGCATTGAAGTCAGTTAAGAAATAACTTGTTTTCCCAATATCGATTGCTAATAGCAATTATCTTTCCAAGTTGATGCAAGAATATGATTTTTTGTTCATCTCTCAATCGCAATCTTTTGTAAATATTCTTATCGTTTCGAAAACAATTTAAACATTTAAATCAATAAGTATTCATACTCATATATGAAATGATTTTTCTTCCTACTAATGACGGCATATTACTTAAGTTGCAACAAGAGATACATGCTGGTAAATGGTTGCAATCGTTAAAATCATATTAAGCAACGTACAATTGTAGAGATATGAGTACTTATTCATCACTTTACAATATAATGACTGTATAGAGCCGATTGTTTATAAATATATATGTACGTGTATAAGTTTATCTGTCACTTGGTGCGTCTGTTAGGCAATCTGTTGCTGTAGCTGGCTCAGTATCTATTCGATGTTTTCTTAATGGCAGCTACAGATAGAAAGAAGTTGGTTTTCTTTTTTTTTTTCATTATTGTACGTAAGTATGTATTGCGATATTATATTGCAACATATGGGGAAGCGGCAATATTGTTTTTTAAACGTATAATAAATTCTTAAATCAATAACGACTATCTACAGATACTTAAATAATTAATTAATATTGTGAGGTAATAATTATGAGTCATAAGATGTTCCAGAGCTGTTGATAAAACTAAGTGATGGTGTTGCAGTTAGAATTAAAAGAGACTGCATGATTGTTTACCTGGTGTAGGGTATGTTAGGGCAAGAATTATGATTTCATATTTGCACATTAAATGAATAATGATGTCGTTGTTGTTTTTTTTTTTTTTTTTGTATTTATTTTTTTTTTCTTAATATCGATGCAAGCATTGTGTATGTTGCGGTGTTTGAATGATTTAATGATACCGGAGCACAATGAATATCACCATCACCCTGTTGGTTATTGTAAAACAATTTCCTTAAAACAACAAAATATACTTAAATATGATACAATATTAAACAAAGCAAATAAATAAACAAACATTCTAGACAGACAAACCGATCGACTAACATACAGTCAGACTCAAACTCAGAGAAAAAAAACATCTAAAATAATAAATAAATAATAAACATCTTTTTCTTCTGTTCTTGCTTCTTTTCTCTCTCTCTCTCTTTCTTCTGTAAATGTATCCCACTTGGTTTTTATTGCTATCCGTAGCCAACACAAAATGAATTTGTAAGAGACTTGCGGATGCTATGCGTGTAAATAAATTGATTATATTTATGAGCTCATGTGATAATTATGAGTTTTTTTCTTCATTGCTTCATTTCGTTTACCTTCAGAGATGATAAAAAGTAAAGGAAATTTGTCATGGAAAATTCCAAACACAAGAATTTTATCAATTTACAAATAAAGCGTTTTTTTCTTTAATTTGTCTAATGGTTTAACAACGACGCGCATGCGCAATAATTTTCAGGCACAGCTGCACTGTAAAGATACATAATAGGAGTACATATTGACACATCAATTAGTAAATAGACAAATGTTATCTTTGAAAGATTGCTGTGATGGGATATGCTACATATAATCAGTAAATTAAATTAATTCTCTTCTAATGGGGCAAATTAGTAAAATGAGCAATAAAGTGAGACTAAAAGAAATTAAGAAATAAATGATCGGAAACATTGTTCATATTGTTGACTATGTTACACCTAAGCAATCGGTCAATAAATTTATATGCCTTTCACACAAAGAGGTTGCTATAGCCTGCCAGAATTCCGTAGTATTGTTTGCAATGAATTCACTATAATTCTGTATTTAAGTGATATTTTAACGAAAAAGTTATGTAGGGTCGAAGTGTAAATATAGGTTAAATACTGAATAATTTGTTCCGAACTAATTTGGAACAGATTTTATTTTGTAGCTATCCAAATAAGCGGCTTAATTTCACCAATTGGTCAATGGGTCTCGTCTTCGAGGTTGTTATACAATATATTGTCTCATTACAAGGTTAACATGAGAATAAAATTTTTTTAATTCCTTTTCCGTGTTTTAGGGAAAATGCAATTGCCAAAAAGCATTTTTCTCATCTAGCAATCAAGATTTTAGAACAGGTTGTATCATGAAAGCGTTGCCATCTGCGTTGATGTAGTGGGTTTAATTTGAAAGAACTTTGTTTATTGAGTGCTACTACTTCTTAAGAGTTGAAGATGCTTAAACTTCCTACAATGTTCGCCGGGGTTTAAGTTACTGATTGTATTATTTGCAGAGGAATTAATATTTCGAAACTATTATGAAGATTTGTTCGTCTTCGATTTGAACGAGCGTTATTTATATATAACTAGCTGTACCCTGCGCGTGTTGCTGCGCCACCAACTAAAATAAATTTGAAGGAATGACATTACACAAATGTTCAATTAATTTTGAATCATTTCATTGATTTTGTTTCCCGTTGTCCTGATAATTCAGATGAACGGGCCTGAGTAGTACGCATTCGATCAGTTTCTAATCTCACTACTCGTTGTTCAAGTGGTTCAAGCGAACGGGTCTCAGCGGCATATACTCGAAGATTTTCAAGCCTCAATGCTCGTCTGATTCTGAGGTTCGTAATGCTCTTTTCTTCCGTACTTGAAGTGTAGGTCGACCAATTGCTTGTCATTCATTTTGAATAATTTTCAGTGACGCCATCCATCGGAAATTAATCGCACCAACCTCCGTCGACTCATGCGCAACAACTTTGTTAAAGAATGTACAGTTTACGAATTAAAACATTTTGAGTATTTTAGGGAGACACCTCCTATCGGATATTGGTCATACCAACTTAGAAACCTTCCCCGGCTCATGCGCAACAACTTTGCTAAAGATCATAGCATGATCAAATGCATATTTTACATTTAATTGATTTTAAGTCATTTTCAGTGGCGCCACCTGCCGGAAATTAGTCATACCAACTTAGAAATCTTCCCCGGTTTCATGCGTAACAACTTTGCTAAAGATCATAACATGATCAAATGCATAGTTTACGATTCTATAAGGTACATACAAACAAACATTCATTTTTATATATATAGACTATGGGAGGTGACACGCCCACTATAGCCTATACATATACTATAATTTGAGGACTCTAGCTGTTGCAGTTTATGAGATATGTGACATTAAATATTTATTGGGTATGTGGGCGTGGCACCTCGCCTACTTGAAATTTAAAAATAAAAAGTTGCCTATAGTTCCTTACAGACATACAGGAAGGGACTGTTAAAATTTCAAGAAAATCTGTCCAACCGTTTAGCCATCTATAGACTGCAAACAAACAAACAAACCCACAAACAAATAAACAAAAATTCATTTTTATATATAAGATATATGTATATTGTTATTTATTACTATTAGTTAAGCTCTGGAACCACTACATCATATTATCTCCCATACAACACATTATCTCTCATTCAAGTGCATAACTATTTTCTATTTACTAAATTACAAACCAAAGTTAGAGTTTGTCTCCTTAACAGCTAATTATCAACACGGTTTTATTGTTGCTTTCAATTCTTATTACTAATAGAGGCCGGCATTAAATTCAAAAAAATGGAACAGCGCCCTATCAATATTATTGCATTCTTCTGCCCTGCTAGGGGTTACATTCCGTGGCCATTGCGCTAATGTCGTTTGTACGGTTTTCTAAGTATGTGTCCAGTCCATTGTAATTTTCACCCCCGTATTTCTAACTTGACTTAAATTTAGTGGGTACCATAGCAAACCCAAACATCACTGTTTTGTTATTGTTTATAATCAAAATTCACAAAAACTTGGGGCATTTAATTTGTAAACATATGAATGCACAGCATATACATAATTGTGCTGATTAAAGTTTGCTGAGTTTGCTGCCGGTCCATAACTGGAACGATCGCCAGATGAGTTTTAACATGTCAAATGTCTGTCTTAAGTTGTCTAGGGTACCTTTTAAGTCTTGAAATCAGCAACCTGTAATTGCAATGACACATAAATAAGGTCACATTTTCTAAGGGTTGGTGGCGGAGCGGAAACGGTAGCATATCGAATGCATTGTACATAAAATTTGTATATCGTTTAACCCATTTAATCGCAGCCTTCCAAATGCCTAAAATTTAAATGCAGTTCCTATCTTATTGCTCTGATAAGAAGTGTAGCCTTTATTAAATTGTTATCTAAAACAAAATTGAATAGAGTAGGAGAGAGAGAAAGAGAGAGAGAGAGAGAGAGAGAGAGAGAGGCAGCAATTTTGTCAATATTGTTTTCGCCTATCGCCATCATGGTATAAGCTTACAGGGACTCCTTAGCATTGTGATGTCGAATATAATTTCTCAATTGAAAGACTTTAAACATTTTATTAGATTTCTTTAAATGAAGAAACTGACTGAAACTGTTTGGCCCTTCTAGAGTTTTGGGCGATGAATAGATCGTAAAGATAATTATACATTTGATTTATCGATTCTTATTTCTTCTCTAGTTAAAATATGTACTCCGTTCTCAAATTTTGCCCGAAATTAAAAAGCTCTCATAAAATTTGACCCATTCCGCTCTCTGGCTTACTACGTCTCAATTGATATTGAGTTGACAAATTTTCAAATTCATTAAAAACTAATCATTATCGAAAAGTATTCTGACGATAACATGAAATCTACTTAAATCCCACTAACACAGCACAGTGGGATAGATTGAAAATATTTGTGTGTTAAAAATATGGGAAAATGGCAAAAAAAGAATGTACAGTGAGCCTCAAGAGAAACTGTACACTAAAGATAAAATTCTAACAATCACCAAACTTAACTTTTACCATTTAGGAGAGTGCTCGAAAAAATTGGACAATATTTTGTAATTTTTGTTGTTGCAATTGGCAATGAAACAATTTTAAAATGAAAATAGCGATAATTTGTTAATGTATATTTTTTAATGTACAGTTTGTTTTGACGCTCACTGTATATATTACGAATCACAGAACCGAACACCGTGATGTGATGAATAATAAGGACAACAATGTGATTCTTAGAGATTTGATGAGAAAATAAGTAACTTCCACTTATTCTCAGCTTCTATATTATTACCATTGACCCCACTGTGTAAACCTAAATTTTGAAATAGTCATCTTTCGTTTTGAAATAAGCATTTAAAGATAATGTTGTTGTTTTAGATAATTTCAAACAAATTTCTAACTAAATATTGATTAGTCAGTTGTCGCGTACATCATTAATTCTGTGCCGCCGGGGCTTTTCTTTTTTCACACCGACATCACTGGGGGAGTGCTCTATTTAAAGAACAACAAACTAATTTATTAGTTTAAAATTAGTAATACGCCACGCATTTGTTAACAAAAATATCCAAATAATCTTTAAAACACAATATTATCTTATAGAAGAGGTTATATATGAACAGTATATGACGAATAGATTCTGTGGATAGCGGATATAACAAGTTTAAATGTTATATAACAAGCAAACAAATTAATTGATTTTCGAATTGAAATATATTAACCTAATATATGTAAACATATGTATACATACTATATAACCAAGGCCTTTTGGGTACATCCCCTGCAAAAGCTTTTTTTTCATTTTTATCTCGCTAATCATATGAGTGAGTAGCGAAAAAATGGAAAATCATATGATAACATTTTTAAGATATTTTCAGCATTATTTCTAATCAATTATTCTTGTGAAATTTTATTAAAAAAAACATCGGATCTTGCAACCTTTGAAATTTAGATACGATTTACTACCATTTTTCGTTTCTTATCTTTGTTTTTGTTTTTCACTAATTACCTTAAATTTGATAAAAATAAACAATTTTTTTTTAGGAATTTTTATTTATTTTGGTATAAAATTTAAACAAAAATAAGGTAGCCATAGAAATTCATTCATTCATTGGTAGAAGAACATTATTTATACAAGCGTAATAGTTGTATGGCTGTGTTATCTATCACTTCGTGTTCATTAATTAGTGTCAACAAGCAGTGTAACTAAACTATTATTGATACCAGTTATTTTACTTGCACTACTTACAAATCATATTTAAAATAATTATTTTTGATTACCGATTGCCAGCTGCTAACAGAGCTTGTTTCTCCCTGTTGTTCTATTAGAAACATTTGTTGCAGCTACTTGTACGACATGTATTGAGAAGTTAATGCAGATTTTTTGAGTTTTAATACTATTAGGGCCATTCTTACAATTTGCCGTTAAACTTGGGTTTAGTTAAAGGCACCTTTAGCTAAAGGGAACTGTAAAGTTACCTTTAACTTATTTTCGTTATTACAACTTACAGATAAATAAAGTTAAAAATATGGCAGTGCCGGAGCAATGTTAATAAAACTGCTCAATTAAACAAGTTTTTTTTTAACGCAGTGGAAACCGCGGGCTTCGTTTTTTGTTGTTGTATATGCTCATTTTGTTTAAATTTGAAGTTGCCATAATGAAAATAATATACATATAATATGGCAAGTTCTAACATAAAGTGACTTTTAAATGTTAAATGTAGGATGATCCTCCCTTTAGCTTAACGATCACTTCTATCTTATTGGGTACTCATAATAACGAAAAACAATTTATCTGCCCGTTAAAATCCTCCCTTGAGTTAATGACAAGTTGTATGCCATTATTACAGCTTGCCCTAAGAGCCATTATTAAAAGTTGCCGTTAACTAAAGGAAGGATTTTAACGGACTGATAATTTGTTTTTCATTATTATAAGTAGATAATATGGTAGAAGCGAGCCTTAAGCTAAAGGAAGGTCATCCTACCTTTAACTTTAAAGTTCACTTTATGTTCTAACTTGCCATACATACATATTATTATTTTCAATAGGGCAACTTCAAATATAAACACAATTAGCATATACTACAACAATAAACGAAGTCCTTCATTGCCACTGCTTTCAAAAAAAAATTTGTTCAACTGAGCAGTGTTATCGACATTGCTCCAGCACTGCCAAAGTTTGAAAAAGTTAACTTTATTTTATCAGTAGGTTGTAATAACGAAAAGAAATTAAAGGTGACTTTAAAGTTCAGTTTAGCTAAAGTTACCTTTAGGTTAGGTTAGGTTAGGTTAGGTTAGAGGACGTGTACTTGTCAATTAAGACAAGTACAGTACCCGGAGGTCGAATTGACCCATTGCACAACGTCCTAGTTTCTCACACCACTTATGTTGTGTGTGTTAATTTTATACATGATACAGTTTAAAGTCGACTCCGAACGACAGATTTTTGAGAAACTTTTTCATGGCAATTTTATTTACTCTCAGAGTTTTTGCCAGAAATCTGCTGAGAGGAAGTCGCCGAAGAAATACTTTTTGTATTTTGTCTTGATGTCTGGCCTGGGGCTCGAACCCTGGCTTTACGTGTAATAAGCCACCACAATACCTACTAGACTACGGCGACTTCTACCTTTAACTAAACCCAACTTTTAAACCCACTGCGTTTAAAAAAAACTTGTTTAATTGAGCAGTGTTCTCGACATTGCTCCGGCACTGCCATATTTTTGAAAAAATTAACTTTATTTTATCATTAGGTTGTAATAACGAAAAGAAGTTAAAGGTGACTTTAAAGTTCACTTTAGCTAAAGTTACCTTTAACTAAAGACAACTTTAACGGAAAGTTGTAACAATACTGGAGTTATTTGGTTTTTATAACGTGCATTACGGTAAACGTAAAGCTTTATGAAAACTATCCTGATATTTTGAAACACTAGACAAACTTAATTCATTGAATTAAAATTCCAATCGCCGAAAATAGGAGCGTATTTGTCACTGCAAGTTCAAACAAGTGTTTGACAAATGTTGTTTTTCCGTAATGATTACAAATTTGTTCAGCAAATATTTGTATTGCCTGACCGTACCTTATCTCAAAAAGCGTATACGTTTATTCACCTGTGATTCATTGCAAAATTCGTAATTGAAGATAATTTGTTCAAAGTCTATTACGTTTTATATCGTATGCGAAAGGAAGGATTTTGAAAAATTTAATAATTTTGAATACGCAAATTAGTTACCAACATATGCCAGTATAAGTAAAGAAACATAATGATATTGGTTTGTTGTTATGACTAACAATTTTTTTTCGATGCCATCAAATTTTCTATTAATTTCTTCGGAATGGCATAAAAGTGAAAGATTATAGATTGCAAAAGATTAGGGGAACGTCTTATCTTTCAACGTCTAAACCTGAGAATATGTGTGTATTTGATTAGTTTTCGACCAAAGTTGCGGATTTGAAATTGTCCTTGTCTCGTATTTGTATGGCCTACAGCTCTTGTGATGATATTACTAAGTTTCATCTGCGTACAAAATATAGATTTCACGTTTGCATTTATAAAATTTTAACTTGAGCCCTCTGAGTTCTATACAGGTTTAATTCGGTCGTATACTTTTCGCGTTTTATTTGTACTTTTGTAGATATCAGGAACTTTGGAGTCGTCTCTCCTGTCCCGTATGCTTTCCAGATAGTAGAAACAGTCTGCTTCGTCAGGTGGTTGAACTCGTTTGTATGCCTTGTTATTTACATTTAATCGCAATTTTTTTGTTTTGTTTAGACGATGCTTATTTTGAAGTGGGGCAATGAAGCAATTTCCTGAACAGTTGTAAATTTTGATCGCATATCTGAAAAAGTATCAAAGTATGAGTGAATAATCAGATATCGTGCCTCGATTCTCCAAGTATTTCTTTTCCTGTGGGACGTTGCTTCTATTACATAACATACATACATAATTGCCCATTAGAACTCTTCAGTCAGGATTACGGCCTAGCTTCTCACACCACTCATGTTGTGTGTGTAAATTTTATACATGAGTGGCGGGACCTATACTTTAAAGTCGACTCCGAACGACAGATTTTTGAGAAACTTTTCATGGCAATTTTATTTACTTTCCGAGTTTTTGCCAGAAATCTGCTGAGAGAAAGTCACCGAAGAAATACTTTCTGTATTTTGTTTTGATGTCTGACCTACTGTTTGAACCGTGGCCTTACGCCTAATAAGCCAACACACTACCTACTAGACTACGGCGACTTCTTGCTTCTATTATTACTCATTATTACGTCGAGTAGGCTATTAAAAAGTTTAAGAGAAAATACGCAGATTTGTACACTCTAGCAAATTTTAATTTAATAATGTCTGTAGGCTAGTTGGTAGAGTGTTGTCTTATTAAATGCGAACCCATAGTTCAAACCTCAGCTCATATATCTCAAATGAAATGAATTACGAAAAAATATTTCTTCAGTTTCTCTCAGCAGAAACAGAAACTCTGGCAAAAACTCTTATGAGTAAAACAATATTGTCATGAATTTTGTTTTAAAAATCTTTCGTTTGGACTTTAAACTTTAGTTCCCACCACTTATAGATAAAATTCACCCATTCACAAATTCACGTGTGAGAAACTAGGTCGTAATCCAGACTAAATTGCTGTAATGATTAATAAAGTTGTTGTTATGCCTACTTCTATAGGTCCTGCTGTGTTCTGTGATTTTCGAAAATACGAATTGAATTCTACTGCGGCCCATTCGCTAGAGTGTAAAAGCTTGTTCAAGACCTATGAATGCTCGCTATAGCAACATTCTATGCTGTACTGACTGTTCGAAGCGCTTTCTTTAGCTTTTAACACTTGTAACCACACTTTTTGAGCTCTGACTCTGAATTGCTTGCTTCTAAGGTCGAGCATTAAACTGTCAGCCTTTTTTATGATTTTTTTCGAATACCTTATGAATTGTGCTCTGAAGAGATATATGTGTCTAGTTATGACGATCACGCTTTTGGCGATTTCATCGGGGAGAATTTCTAGACTTCGGATTTCTAGACTCGTTATTATGTCGAATGTTTAATGCTCTGATAGTTTGGAAAGATTGTATATCCAGCTTTGGTCATGAAAATCAATGTTGAACTCGTAAATAAACCTGGCGACTGCGCCTCAGTTCTTCTGGGAGAGCAGTTTCAAATCCCCTTTTAAACAGCTACGGATTTATCGATTACGAATTCCATTACCATCAGGTATTAACCAAAATATGAGAATTGAAAAATGTACAGTGTAACGAAATGTCCAAAAATTTAACATCTTCCAAAACACTAATAAATTAACAGTCTTTGTTAAATGGGCGAGTGGCACTGTAATTTCAAATAATCTGGTCTACCTATGGGCCGATTTTGAATGAAGTAAATTGATTCTGTTCCATTATAAGATACACAATGAAAGATCTTCTACATAGTCTTGTCGAATAATATTTTCCTAAATTTTCTGATTTAATAGGTCTTTAAATAAATAATATTTTTTTATTTATAGCATATTGCATAACAAGAAATAAATAAATTTAAGTTGTAATAGGATATTTTATGAAAATTGTACAATAAAAATAATTGTATAAATACGAATTAAAAAATAAAATCCCTCAAAATTAGAATAACTTGACGTAACTTGACGTAAAAGTTTTAATTATCTCGCACTCTACGTGTCTTTTTATTTTCTCTAAACAATATTACGGCTTTGTCATGAAGTGCAAAAACAATACTTAGTTTTTTATTACAATTTTGCACAAATTTTAATTATTTATATACATTCAGTATTAATTACCGAATGTGAAATTTGAATACAAAAAATATTTCCAGATAGAACAGAAAGTTTGCTACTTTTTTCCTAAAACAATTCATTTGTATTTGCAAAATATATTGTGTAAGAAATTGATTTTAAAACTACTCATTAAATTTCAAATGCTTTTTCTTTGTTTTCTAAAAAAACAAAAAACAAAACAAAAATCTCTCTTGTAAAGTAATTTGTCCGTATACAATTCTATTAAGACTTTATACTCGTATACGAGTGTGTAGGAAAATTAAATGATATACGTTATCTGTAATTATTTTTAGGGTATTTATAGTTTCTCGTTAAAAAATTTAACCCTGTTAGAACCTCCAATGTTCTAAACTGTTTAATCTGGACAACTGTAGGACTATGTAGTGTGATGGACTATACAGTGTGATGGACTATGTTGTATGTTGGACTATATAGTGTGATAATGTTCATTTAATTCGATGACTTTTTCAATATTACATCGGGTCTTTCTGTATGTGGTTCCTATTCTTAAGTTTAAATAAAACAAGTGTGTGCCAGATATCATCGAAATTTTTTATTCGTTTGATGGTCCTATTGATGCCATTATATCCGTTCAAATGTTCATCATGATTTTTCTGGGTGGATCGCATCTGAAGTGTCCAATTTCTCATGATTCTGGAGCACCTATCAAGTTGAATTTGATCTATGGCGTAGGTTATGTTGACTTTGAAGACCGCTTTGACTTGTGCTTTATTAGCATACAACTGCATCTTTAGAAAACCCCACAAGGAAACGTATAACGGGGTCAAATAAAACGATTTCGGTGGTCAGTTCACATTATGAGATGACCATGCCCTCAAATTTCTCGTGGTATCAGTTGTGTAGAATCGCTGTCCTGTTGAAACTGCATGTCGTTGGTGTCCAGATTATCTAATTTAGGCCAATAGAACTTGGCCGCCGTAGTCTAGTAGGTAGTGTGTTGGTTTATTAGACGAAAGGCCACGGTTCAAACCCCAGATCAGACATCAAGACAAGAAGTATTTCTTCGGCGACTTCCTCTCAGTAAATTTTTAGCAAAAACTCATGAAAAATTGTCATGAAAAGTTTCTCAAAAATCTGTCGCTCGGAGTGGACTTTAAACTGTAGGTCCCGCAACTCATGTATAAAAATTAACATACACAACATAAGTGGTGTGAGAAACTAGGTCGTAGTCCTGACTGAAGGGTTGTAATGAATAATTATGTATGTATATATGTATGTATGTATGTAGAAGTTAGCAATCATCGATCTATAGGGCTCGCCGTTCATTTCATGGCTCTCAGAGAAATATGGACCCATGATGCTATCAGCCCAAAATCCATACCAAACGGGATGCAATGAACAGTCTTGCATGTCGTGTTCAGTGGTATCATCCCAAATTTGTGCAATTTTGTTGGTCAACGTACTCATTCATTCCCATTCATTTTCTGAAGCCGCCGTAGTTTAATAGGTAGTGTGCTGGCTTATTAGACGTAAAGCCAGGGTTCGAGCCCCAGGCCAGACATCAAGACAAAATACAAAAAGTATTTCTTCGCCGACTTCCTCTCAGCAGATTTCTGGCAAAAACTCTGAGAGTAAATAAAATTGCCATGCTCAAAAAATCTGTCATTCGGAGTCGACTTTAAACTGTAGGTCCCACCACTCGTGTATAAAATTAACACACACAACATAAGTGGTGTGAGAAACTAGGTCGTTGTACAATGGGTCAATTCGACCTCCGGGTACTGTACTTATCTTAATTGACAAGTACACGTCCTCTAACCTAACCTACCCATTCATTCAGAAATGGACCTCATCGCTGAAGATGGTTTTTCAACGAAGAGCACATTCTTCACGGTGGTATGATTATGGCGATCGTTAACTGGCCGAAGCCTGCGATGCGTTGCGGTAACATAACACCTATTTTTTTAATCAAATTGAATAAATACAGCTTCAACATGAAAAGTATGAAAGCCTCTGTTGAAGGCCACGATACTTTACCCGTAAATAAAAATACGCCGTAATGGGCCGATACATATGTGCAATTTCTAAAATTACCGTATAATTGACAAATTCGAACACGTTCTCTAACAGGAGCGATATTTTCGACAGTGTATACATTGCGATAATGAACTCTTGCTACATCTGTAGCCCCAGTTGCCAGTTACATAAAATTTCTGTATAATATTATCAATTCCTTGGACAAAAAGGTAAATTGTGGCGATCAAAGTGGCAACGTTTCCATCACCGCTATTGTAGTTTAAACCTAAGCTATTTTTGCGCGTTTATCGGTTTGCAAACGATCCACATTCGCAAATAGCAAATGAAACTTTAGATAAACAGCTGATAGCCTTGCCAGGCCGACGATTTTAAAACCACTAATACAATAGAAAGTTATAATAACTTATATAGTGGTAGCTACTTTCTTAAAGGGATTTTATTGTTTTTCCGTATTGCCTTCCCAGTCTGGTCCCAATAAATCGATAAATATTTATATCGAAACAAACCAAAACCATACGATTCCTTCACTGCAAGGGTTAACCCAGACAAATTTACTCTTCGATATCATTTGATTCATATTGAAGACTTATTTTCTAATTTTTTTTTTAATTTTTATTTCATTTTTTAATCTTTTCAAATCTTTTCTACGAAATAGTTTCGATTCATATGACGCCAACTTTTTTTTTAAGACTTTTTATTTTCGAATGATTTACGTAAGAGAAGGCGACACACAGTGAAATTGATTCCAATGAAGCAGGCGGTGGCGGTGAGAGAAATCATTACAATCTGAATTAATCTCATTGTGCGAGTATTTGAAAATATTTCGTATTTCATGATGGTGGTGTCTGAGTAATTGGGCACCCAACCTATTGACAGATATTAGATATCAAAAGAAATATATTTTCGCTTTAATAACCCATGTTTTAAGAAAATTCCCTTCCTATCAATTGATGACTTATTACTCAAAAAAATTGGAAAAAAACAACAACAGCAACAACAGCAATAAAAAAAATTTTAAGTACAAGTATATCTATCTTATCTTTGTCAGAGGGTGAAAAATATTGAGCTTTTGACAGTTGTTGTGATTTTCGAATTTCGAAAAGAGTATTAAATCAGTAACATTAAGACTTATATTTGTGTGTACGTATGTATGTGTGTTGGTATTAGCTGTACTATTTATTTTAAATATGATAAATAGAGTCATTTATTATATTTGTTATTGTTTTTGTTTGTCATTTTCTAAAAAAAATTCCCCAAATTGATTTTCAACTCTCGTTCCCAGAGGTAAGCAGGAGAAGCAAGCGGAGCACACAGGTGTAGCCATTGAAACTGAGCTGTTGTGATTTAAAAGTAACGAAAATCTTTTTCATTTTTGTTTTTCTTTTTCTTTTTTGTATCAATTAATTAAGAATAAATAATAAAAAGAAAAGAAAAACACAAAATACATATCAATAGACATGACTATTTCTCATGATTTGTGCAACTTAACGCTCCAATTTTTTTTTATTTTCAAATACAAAAAAAAACAGAAAAAATTCTTATTACGCGACAATTTGACGACGATCAGTATTAAGAATTTACAGTCAAATATTGATTGTGAGACCTGGGGATGCAAACAATGTTTTGAAGATATTAAATAATACTGGGGTTTAGTGGTTAAGAATTAGGCCAACTATATATATTAAATGGAAACAGAAATTGAATGTTTTAGTAGCCGCAAAAAGTACTAATTGTGTTCGCATTATATCATCCTGTACCATTTGAGAGCGATAAACATGTATTTTCAGCTCGATAAATTCAGGGGAAGTAGTAGTAGTGGATCCCGTCATTTTCTCGAAATAAATAATTTCGATCCTCTAAATTTCTATTCTGCTTAAAACTGTAATTCAGTCTACCTACAACCAAGTTGTTGACAAAGAAGAAATATAGTTACAAAATCTTAAGAATGAATCTTTTTTGACGGTGCATTTAGGCCTGGAATACTGTACTCTGCAATTCATTTGCGGACTATTGAGTGCACAGCTTTCAAAACAGCTGGTCTACCTGGCATCACATACATAATTGGTCATTACAACCCTTCAGTCAGGATTACGATTTAGTTTCTCACACCACTTATGTTGTGCGTGTTAATTTTATACATAAGTGGCGGCACCTGCAGTTTAAAGTCGACTCCGAACGACAGATTTTTGAGAAACTTTTCATGGCAATTTTTATTTACTTTCAGAGTTTTTCCCAGAAATCTGCTGAGAGGAAGTCGCCGAAGAAACACTTTTTGTAGTTTGTTTTGATGTCTGACCTGGGGCTCGAACCCTGGCTTTACGTCTAATATATATATATATATTATATGTTAGCTAATTGACCAAGTTCTTAACGCTAACGGCTTCTTGCACATTGTTCATGCGGTGATTACATATATACATTACGTCGTCCTGGCCTCTCGCACCACTAACGTTGTGTGTGTTAATTTTATCTTTGAGTTGTGAAACCATTTCCAAAGGAGTCATTCTACATAGCAATTAACTATACTCAGCACTTTGGCCAGATGACTGCTGAAATAGAGGGTTTTTCATATTTTTCTGATCTCTCGTTAGTAAAACGACACATGGTTATGGCAACATCGGTGGTTATTCTATTCAAAATCTAGTAATTTCAGAGAAATTTTGGTGACACCGAAATTGTATAAAAAATTTATACATCAAGATGCCAAATTTATCAGGAATTTTGTTTTTTTCCCTTTTTTATATTACTTGTTAATATGCTGCTATCACATTGTTGACATCGCGGATTTTAACGCTTATACCAACGAATTCTTCTTGGAATATGGAGTATACCATACCACACCATACATCATTGACACAATTTTCGGCTTTTTCAAACACTCGAAAACATAGAACACATAAAGTTCTTCTAACAGGAGCCGATCCCTAAAAAACCCTAATAAGACTTCGATTTGCATTCTCAGGAAGATTCGCATTAGTCTGACTGTATGAACAATTCCTTTTTTCTATTTGCATCTTTAAACTGAACTATCACCTTGAAATAGGTGCACTTGATATTTTAAATTTCAATTTTTCTTTTGCATTTTTCTATTTCCATCAGTTTATACTCGTGCCTATTGTATAATCAAATCATTGTATTCAGATTCTACTGTTACTTCTCGTACACGGAGCCAAGTATATGATCCATCTTTTATCATGTGAGTTTGCAGTATTTAAAAACTGTACCGTTTCCTTTGTATGTGTATCTGTGTGAGTGTATCATTTTCTCGCAAATCGTTTCAAATTGTGAATTTCGTTTTCCTCATTTCAGTCTTTCTACAGTTTCTTTCTTATATTTTTGTTTTTGTTGTTTTCTTTGTGAACTTAAAAGCTTAGGTAAGCTAAAAAGTATTTACACGTGCCTTTGCTCAAATGCTCAGAAAATGTATTGAAAAAAATAAGAAAAAAAAATAATTTTTTATATATGACAACAACAAATACCTTTGTAAATAATACATACACAAACATCCATACATATGTATGTATGTATATATTAAAACATTTTTAAGTCTTAAAAAGTACAAACGCTTAGGAGACGACGCGACATTGTAAATATCGTAACGATTTTCATTATGGCAACATGGTAGGGAGTTCCATTGTTTAGAGAGACGTAAAATGTGACTCTAAGATTACAGTCGAAACCTTTAAATTGTTTAAATTACAATCAATTCTTTGTCTTTAATTTTTAAAAGTCTGATGGTTTTTCTTTTCTTTAACAATCGATGAAGATTTCACACAAAAGTGAAACGAGTGCAAACGTTGGTCATACAACAAAGTCCAGTCAAAGTACTTGAGAAGTTCTATTTTTGAAGATTGTTTTATTGAGTATAAGAGCAGAGTTTTTGTATTTTTATGACCTTGTATATTGCAAGCGTTATCGAATGAAAGGGCAATGATCGTTGCTTATTCTTTGCCTGATAGTCTACTTAATGAATTCCCTTTGTTTTGGGAGAAATATTTGTTTTCGATATCTTCTTCCAGGTTATTAAAATGTATTCAGAAAACACACGTTTTTGGCAGGCGTTTAATATTCAATATTGTGTTCAAAATTTTTATAAAAAGTTTGTCAATTTTATTTTCCTTTTAAGAGTTTATAAGCTTGTTTTTATTCGTATTAAAATGTTAATAAAACTTGCAGCATCTGTTCGAGAGCCATCATTTTTGAAAATTGTATTCAATTCCTACAGTAAAAATACTGAAACGTAGTGAGTTTTGTATAATACTTACTGAAGACTTGCTACTGGTTCCAAACATGCCTTTATTGATATTTCGTCACGGCTATGGCTTGACGCTTCAGCGAATTCAAATTTATCAAATACTGGACCAGATGGATCCAAGAATTCGCGAAAAGTAAATAAATTATATGAAAACAACGAGAGTATGGTGAAAAATGAGTCCCAGTAAGAATATTTAAACTTGATAAACAAAAATAAGGAAGTTAATGAAATAACCGTCGCCTTGATTTTTCCCAGCACGTCATCAATTGATGAAAACGTTGGAAATAAGGTGGCCATTTCGATATATTTATTAAGGTTTTGGATATTTTGGGTAGCCTTACAGGTAAATAATATAAATTCACCTTCTTTCGAACGCTAATATAAGTATTACTCAGGAATCGTCGTAATCTAATAGGTAGTGTGTTGGCTTATTAGACGTAAAGCCCGGGTTCGTATCCCAGGTCAGGCATCAAAACGAAATATGAAAAAAAAAATATTTCTTCGGCGATTTCCTCTCAGCAGATTTCTGGCAAAAACTCTGACAGTAAAACCTGCCATGAAAAACTTTCTCAAAAATCTGTCGTTCGGAGTCGACGTTAAACTGTAGGACCCGCCACTCACTTATAAAATTAACGCACACAACATGAGTGGTGTGAGAAGCTAGGCCGTAATCCTGACTGAAGGGTTGTAATGGCCAATTATGTATGTATGTATGTCAGGAATCGTTCAACGATAACCATGTTGTTCCTGATTTGTTCATTTCTTTTAACGTGTATTTTGTAAAATATATGGCTATTATAACGGTAAAAATTCCCAACTTATTGGGCATAGTGCCCTGGTCTAAAGCAGAAAAAACGAATGATAACTTTACCTTTGGTATTGAGTATGACCACATGGGCAAGGAAATTACATCTTTTCCAGTGGGTACCCACAAAACGCCTAGCGTCTGTATAAAGAGTAGGAGAATGTTTCCATCGGCATACATTTTAAAATGAACGCTGATGGATGGAGCTCTTTATTAGATCTGAGCAGGTTCTTCAAGGGCATTGCAAAGGTTTGAAGGTTGCCTTCGTGAAACCGTATCAAATAGTGTTTTTGCGCTGTGATCATACACAATTTCTTGGGAAATCTTAGTTTAATGCACGCTTTTGCTGCTGGATGAAAATGGAATAACTGCTTGTATCGAAGTCGCCGTAGTCTAGTAGGTAGTGTGTTGGTTTATTAGACGAAAAGCCGGGAATCAAACTATAACTCAGACATTTGGAACAAAAACGAAACACGAAAAAATATTTCTTTCTCTCAGCAATCTTTTGGCAAAAAATTCTAAGAGTAAATAAAATTGTCATCTCGCTCGGAGTTGATTTTAAACTGTAAGTCCCGCCACTCAGGAATAAAGTTAACACACACAACATGAGTGGTGGAGAAGCTAGGTCGTAATCTTGACTTAAGGGATGTTAATTACGTTTATGTTTATGAGCTAAGTTAAGTAAGCTTATATTTATAAACATGAGTTCTTCAATAAGCAGAGTTTGATATGGTTGCCGTGGTTTAGTGTTCAGAGTTCTGACTTACTAGCCATGAGCTTTGAGCTCATACTTTAGCCATGGGCTCGTGAAAAACAAGGAATATGAAACAAAATGTTTATTATGACCACACACTCCCCTCAGCTGTTTCCTGAAAAAGCTTTAAGACTTACTAATTGCAATGAGAAAGCTTCTTAAAAATCTTGGTAGTTCGGTGGCGAAGTTAAACTAATGGTGGTGTCACTAACGCTTAACATTAAGATGCACAACAGAAGTGAGAAGCAAGCTAGGAAGTAATCTTGACTAAAAGGTTGTGACTTCCATAACGGCGAGTTGGAATCCGTCCACTCTAGTAAGTTCTTGTTTAAGAAACCTTTTAACCATGAATGGATTTTGTTAATGGCGTTCGTTATTGAATATTTTTATTACCAACAGTCTAACGTTCCATATACTAAAATGCAGTAATTTTTCGTTCTCAGAACAAAGTCTTTTCCATTTTGTACGGGGATTTTAAAGAAAACATTTCTTTAGAACGGAGACAATAAAGTTAATGTTTCAACAAATGCGTAATAAAAAACTAAACAAAACTTATCTTTTCAATGGTTTTTATTTAGACGTCTATTCTATAAAAAGATCTAATAATTCTGTTGAGAATTATAGTGCAGTTCTTCCGATTAGATTTCTATTCCATGAAGTACAAATTTCATACCAATAAATAAAAAAGAGAGAAAAAATAAAACTGATTGATTATCTCGCCCTTGATGGCTAAAGTCTTTTATAAAAGTAATTATATATGAATTTATGATTCTTAATTGATACGATTGATTTGCTTTATTGTAGAATTTGTAGAAATTTTTAAAGAAAATCAAAATCTTATAAAAATATTCAATAATAACACATAGAAGTGTATTAACAATTAAAATGTGCACATAATAGGTTTTAATAATTGAAAAATTCATGCCAGACTATCTATATGAAGATATTAAAGAGTATATGTTAAGAATTAAGCCTTTTACAACATTTTGATTACTTACCACACAGTTTACTACAATAAATTGCGATTTAACCAATTTGGTTTTGTTCGTCTGTCAGTTCTTATTTATGATTACAACAGCTTTTGAGACCATTTCAATGTATTTATTGATGAAATACAATAAAAAAAAGAAACATTCATTTCTATTGATTATTTATTTATTATTAGGACCATGACAGTTTATTAATGGTCCCAATACGAATTGCACTGAAATAAATCAATAGATAAGGCTGCACTCATTTTTTATTTCGTATCGTTAAATGATATTCTCAGTTGAAATATTAAGATAAGAGTACCATTGAACACTGATCCATACTACTTCACTGTAGAGATCACGTGTTTGTATCATAAAATCAGACAAAACTACATCATTAAATATAGCGAGTGATTTTGTTTTTTTGAAGAGAATGTTTAGGGAACTTTATCTTCTTAAAATTGAAAATAAATTTGTAATAGAAACTTTATCAAACTACGTTTCGCACCTAAGTATAAAATGATGAAATCTGTGGTCAATTTAATTTGATGCTAACATATCTGATGCTAATTTCATATTCAATTATTTGCCGGTTTTGGGAAAAATTTTTTAAATCAAGCTCCATGATTTGTATCTTCAATATGAACTTAGCCTTCTCTGATTTTATTAAGTGTAGATAGCTTCTATACTCTCTCTTTCATTTAATTCATCTACTGAACATCAGCGCTCAAGTGTCGTGCATGACATCCCATGAGGCAATGTTTAGTAGTCACAGTTACAACCAAGAGTCAATACAACATATTTCTTTTCATCAAACAAGCACTCTTGAGTCTACTATCTTCATATGACGGACTCCCATGTACTTTTCGCATCCGTTTTGTATCTGGCATGGGCAAAGAAGACAAGCTAAATAGATGGAACATGTAAAGTGCTGTCAGCCCAGAGAAGCTGATCTGTTTTGTATGCTCCTGTGCCCATGATTCATATGCTCACAGTACTAAATTGTTCATCGATTTCATTTCGAAACAAGCAATAATCAAGGACAGTTCTGGTCCTCAGTTGAAGGATTTCAAGGTAGATTCCTGTATGCTACTAAACTGTACTAAACTGTTCATCGATTTCATTTCGAAACAAACTATAATCGAGGGCAGTTCTTGCCCTCAGTTGAAGGATTTCAAGGCTTAAAAGGCGGAACTGCTTTTCGTTTCGATATTCACAAAAATTCTTAGCAACGTTAGATAGTCTTAGCCAATATGCAGCCTTCTTGACAGTCTAATAGACAGACATGGATTTCTGTCTAATAAACGAAGCAATGATCCCTAGAAGTAGCCGTAGTCTAGTAAGCAGTGTGTTGGTTTTTTAGATGTGAGGCCACGATTCAAATCCTATGTCAAACATCTCCAACAAAACGAAATATGAAAAAATATTTTTTAGGCGACTTCCTCTGAGCTGATTTTTGGTAAAAACTCTGAGAGTAAATAGAATTGCCATGAAAAGTTTCTCAAAAAATCTGTCGGTCGGAATCATAATTAAACTGTAAGTTCCGCCACTTGTGGATAAAATCAACACACACTACATAAGTGGTGTGAGAAGCTAGGTTCTAATCCTGACTGAGGGATAGTCTGTAATTATGTATGTATGCACATATAAGTATATGATCCCTTGAGAATATGTCAAAATCAATATTGCTTTCCATTTTCGCCCTCTTTTTACTCCTTGTAATCAACCTTTCAATGGAAGATTATCCTTATAGGCTTATTCGTATTTCATTATGAAGTTTTTCTCAGGCAAACTGCAAATTTTTGGTCTTCATTTCTTCACCTTCTGAATCCAAGAGTGGTTCGTTCAGAATTACATCAGGAGCTTTTGCTAGAGTAGGAGGTAGTTATTTGGAATAAGCTTGTAATATGCTGTTAATCAGTGTCGTCAATTACTGTGTTACTTATTTTTAAAAACTATAGAGAGAGAGATAAAAAGAAGACAAAGGACAGCAATGTAGCAAGCAATCAAAAACATTTTTTTAAAGTCTATTAAGTTTGTCTGAAAACGAGAGCACCGACTTTTCATGAAACGCTCATTCTATAAGTCATTGTAGCATAACCTTTTCTCATTAATGTTCTTGACAGTCAGCTTAAAAATATTTTTTCACTAACATTTCTCGAAAGTATAGTTATTATAATCACTTTCAATATTCTTTTCTAATCTAATTTTTTTTATATATTTTTGCATAATTTCTTAAAAAAATATTCCAATTCATATCCTTTTATGCATCCTTATCATACTTTAATACGACTTTCGTACATAAAAATTATTCTCCGTTTACATAATTATCGATTTTTCTTACCTTCGTTCCACCTACACAGGCAGCGAAAACATACACTCAGTTTATTCCTCTCACTGATAAACATCATCATCATCATTATCATCAGTATATATAGCACAACTACATTAACATTTCACCCTCAATACAAATGGAAAAAAGTTTTCTTTTTTGGTATCCTCGACAATACAGAACAAAAACAACACGTTTACGTTGATGTTAACGTATAAAAATAAACTGAATAAAAACAACAAAAACAAACTAAAATAATGATTGCAGATACCATACAATAAATAACAACAACAGAAACTATCCTCCCCACCCCACCTGTAATAGTATGGTGTCACTAACCACCCACAAAAACGTGTTTTTTTTCTTCAAAACTAAACAGAATTGACTTGCAAACATCCCCCATTTAAACAGTGTAGCATAGGCGAGAGTAGAGCAGCGGCCCCCAGCACACAATCACACGAATGGGCACAACAAATGAGAAGAGGATACCAGAGACTTTATCACAGAAACATCACAAAAGAGAAATTCTCTATTTTCTTCTTCTTATGTATGTATACCGTTCTATTGTATACAATACAAATGTAAATATGTATGTAATTTCTTTTATGTGTTTGTGGTAGTATACTGTTATATATACAGAATCGGCCAAGGCAACATGAATTTACAATAACAACATTAGCATTCATATCAAGCTAAACTAAACTAAAAAAAAACAAAAACAAAATTCAACTTAAATCCATGGCTTAAAGGGAAAGAAATTGTTGTTGTTGGCCAAATATAACTATCAGATGCCCTACATACGCTCGCTTATATGTAATAATCAATCCTTAGAAAGTTTTTGCCAGGAAACTGCTGAGAGGAAATCGATGAAAAAAATATTTTTTTATATCCGTTTTGTTTGAGATGCCCGTCCGAGCCAGAGGTTGAACCACGGGCTCTTGTCTAATAAGCCAATACACCACCTACTAGACTATGGCGACTTCTTGGAACCACATGGTTTCATATTAGGCTCAGCTTCCCTAACATTTCGGCAATGCAGTCATAGCAGGTTTACGGTATCTTCTCCTCTTACTCATTACTTAGATGTTTTCTATATTCTGTTAAGCGTTTAATTACTTAACTTCGAAAAAGCCTCACATCTACAAGTTATAACGTCTTATTAGCCATTATCACTGTGCCTTGAAACTCATCTGCTTGATTTGCTTGACGCTTTTTACAATTGCCCGCCGTGGTCTTGTAGGTAGTGTGTTGGCTTATTAGACGAAAAGCCAGGGTTCGATCCCCAGGCCAGACATCAAAATAAAATACAAAAAGTATTTCTTCGGCGACTTCCTCTCAGCAGATTTCTGTCAAAAACTCTGAGAGTAAATAAAATTGCTATGAAAAGTTTCTCAAAAAGTCTGTCGTTCGGAGTCGACTTTAAACTGTAGGTCCCACCACTCATGTATAAAATTAACACACACAACATAAGTGGTGTGAGAAATTAGGTCGTAATCCTAACTGAAGGGTTCTAATGATCAATTAAGTATGTTTTAACAATTGCTAGGGAGTAATGCCTTATCACACCCCCCATACTTTAGCCTTTAAACTACTGGTTTCATCTCAAAAAGATTAGATTCTAAAGGCTGAATCAGTGTGATGTTAATATCCTTCTCTTCAACCACTTTTCTCTATTGATTGTATTCAAAAATGATCAATCAGATGAATATTAATATTCTACCTTCGTCGCTCTTCTCTCATGAATGTTTAGTACCTCAATTGCAGTACTCTTCTCAGTCGGTAGCCGACTGGTCTCTTCACAGGCTGTATGTAAAGGTATTTTTTCGGCGACTTCCCCCCGACTCTAAGAGTAAATAAAATTGCCTTGAAAAAGTTTCTCCGAAAATGTGTTGTTCGGATATGGCTTTGAGCTGTAGGTCCCGCCACTCATGCATAAAATTAAGGCGCGCAACATAAGTGATTTGAGAAACTAGGTTGTAATCCTGACTAAAGGGCTGTAATGACCAATTATGTATGTATGTACGAGTATATCAATTTAATTATCGTCTAAGGCAATGGTCTCGTATGAAGTTTACCATCCATACCTTTGGTTTCAGTCTGAAAAACGGCGATAGTGACCGAAAATCCAAATTCTATTCTTTTTCAATCAGGATTACAAAGCCGTAGAAAGCATAAATAACTTCCTCATTCATGAGGGTGATTGCTGGCTCTAGAATTAACTCCAAGGAAGGATAAATTATTCCTGTATGTCCTAGATCTTCTAGAAATACCAATTTATGATAGCAGATATGGCTGCATATATATATGCATATAGTAGTCGCAGTAGGCTGGTAGGTATTATGTTGACTTGTTAGACATGAGGCATCGGTTAAAACTCCAGGTCAGACATCTCCAACGAAAGCTAAATATGAACAAATATTTCTTCGGCGATTCACCTTCACCAGATTTCTGGCAAAAACTCTGAGAGTAAATAAAATTGCCATGAAAAAGTTTCTCAAAAATCTGTCGTACGGAATCGATTGTAAACTGGTGGCCCTTCCATTCATGTATAAAATTAACCCACACAACATAAGTGGTGTAGGAAGCTAGGTGTAAGTGTAATTGAAAATGTTGGTCTCAGTTGATCAGTATAAGCTAGGTCTTGTAACCAAATTGGGCTTAGAACCTGTAGTAATATAGCATAGGGTACCCTAGATTAGAACTTGAAACAGAAAACCTACATCTGGTATACCTTCTCGTACTGTAGGGGAACATCAAACGAAACTGAAAATTCAAAAAGAAAAAAAAAATCGAAATTCTACACGAGAGCATTAATTCTGTTTCAGCTCTTGGCAGAAGAAACCGAAAACACGAAGAGGAACTGAATACCATTTAAATTATACTAGAAACTTAATAGCAACAACAATAACAACTAAAACAACAACTACAACAACAACAATAATTATAATAAGAATATACAGAGAACAGAGAAAATTGTATCTACGAATTCTTTTCATAGATTTTTTCTTAGAAACAGAGAGCAGAGTAGCAGGCAGAACCCCAGAACAATAAATCCAATTAGAAATGTGCGCACAAAGGGAAACTATTCACCTGTCGTTTAGTTTATTATTGTTGTTGTTGTTATTGTTGTTTTTTTCTTTTATATATACATATATATTTACAACAACATTGTATACTTGTAAGTTGATTGTTGTTGTACATAAAAGAGGGATGTTTATATGGGAGGCAGTAAAAATTTTAGGGTGGTTTAAAGGCTTCTTATTTTCACTACTCATGGTAATCGAATATTTTTTTTGTTATTTCGTATTTCGTCTCTTTGTACTTGTGCTCTGAAAACAGATGACAGGTGAAACTAGTAGAGGGGTTAGCAAGGCTATGAAAATGAAAAAAAAACAGACCAAACAGAACAGAACAAAAAATCTGATAATATGAGAGCAGCAAGAGTAATAAAAGAAAAAAAAAACATTCAAATGGGGGGTAGTAAAAAAAGGTTGTTGTTACTGTTTACAAGAACGACAACAATGACGATAATAATGATGACGATGACGCATCACTATAATTGTAGAGATTTTTCCCCTTTGCACAGCCCTTAACCTGCTACAATTACGTTTTATGTTTAAAAACCTTCTGCTTTTATTTTTTTTTATTGTATTTTTCTTCTTCTCTGCTGATTGTAACGTTCATTATTGGAAAACGTATGTATTTTAAATGGCAAGTACTTGAATTTTAAGGGCAACCAAAAAAGGGGTTGAAATATGAGCTTCTGTAGGCGGCGGATGTGGTAAAAAGGGTGAATGAGAGTGGATGTTTCGAGTGATGGGATGAGTAAGAGAAAAATCCATAGATTGGTTTCAGTGCATAAAAGTGGGTGTTCAATGATTTGTAAAGATTGTTTTTTTTTCGTGATATTACCATTAGAATATTAGCCATTTTGAAAATATGGTTTTTAAGGGAAGTTAAAATAAATTATGAATCGTAATCGTAATCGTAAGGTTATTTGCTTGTAAACTCTTCTTAGTGATATAGAATATGTAAAGGGTCCGCCAAATAACTTTTTTTTTTGAAAATGCTAAAAAAAACTACTGAATATTTTCTCAGATTTCTTTTTTTATTTGAAAATACAATCCTTCCGGTTAATAATGGAAAATAATTTCATTCAAATGGCTGCCTCGGCTGGCCATGCAGTAGCCTACACGATCGGTCCAATTTTTAAGCACATTATCGATTGTGTGCAGCTGTATTTCACCAATGGCTTCACGAATATTGGCCTTTAAAGCGTCAATTGTCTCTGGCTTGTCGGCGTAACACTTATCTTTGACGGCACCCCACAAATAATAGTCCAACGGTGTCAAATCGCAGCTCTGAGGTGGCCAAACGACATCAACTCTGCGGCTGATAATGCGATCTTCAAAAACAGGGCGCAAAACATCGAGTGTAGTTTCGGCTGTGTGGCACGTAGCGCCGTCCTGTTGAAACCAAATGTTGCCAATATCCTACTCTTCAATTTTTGTGAACAAAAATTTGTTCAACATGGCCGATAACGATCGCCATTGACTGTAACGGCCACTCCTTGCTCATTTTCGAAGAAAAATGGCCTCTGGGCCAAAATCCGAACCAAACAGTGACTCGTTTTGGGTGCGTCGGCTTTTCAATGTATGCGTGCGGGTTTTCTGTGCCCCAAATGCGACAATTTTGCTTGTTTACATACCCGCCAAGATCAAAATGAGCTTCATCTGAAAAGATGATTTTTTTTGCCAAAAAAGGCCCATTTAGCGAAGCGAAAGCGTATTGGATGGTCCATATTCGTTCAGCGGAAGGATAGAACTAATTATCTGTCAAATCAGATATGAGCTAAGTGTTACCATTCACGAAATAAGCACTAGTTGAAAAAAAAACGTAAGATGGCGGACCCATTACAAAAACTCCATTATTTTTAGGCGATCGTATTTAAGTCAAATATGCACCATTTTGTTTGATGCTGAATGAAATTTCGAAAGCAATTTCATCATAAATCTTTTAAAGACAGCGTCATTCGTATTGGCAGTGAAATAAGTAAATCAGTTTTCATCATTCCTTACCAATAAAAATATTCAGAATAAATAGAAACCTATTGTAATTGTTTGCTGCCAGGCCCTAAGGATATTGCATGAGAACTGCTCAATTAAACTCTCTATAATGGATAAATAAAGCATCCACACAACTTTTTAAAAATTTTTATATGGAGGCCTTCTAAGTCATAATGTACATTCTATGGAGACAAAAGCTAATTCCGAACTTTGACAGTTGATAACACCCATTGTCATTTAATCAGTCATACTTACATAACATACATAATTGGTCATTACAACCCTTCAGTCAGGATTACGACCTAGTTTCTCACACCACTTATGTTGTATGTGTTAATTTTATATATAGCGGTGGTATCTACAGTTTAAAGTCGACTCCGAACGACAGATTTTTTGAGAAACTTTTCAAGGCAATTTTATTTACTCTCAGAGTTTTTGCCAGAAATCTGTTGAGAGGAAGTCGCAGAAGAAATACTTTTTGTATTTTGTTTTGATGTCTGGCCTGTGGCTCGAACCCTGGCTTTACGTCTAATAAGCCAACACACTACCAACTAGACTACGGTGGCATTTAATCAGTCTGGTTTGTCAAATCATCATTAACATCATAGACTTGGATTGGCGATGTCTTCGGTCCATATTTCCTTGAAACGATATTGATCACTATCAACTGCGAGCACTGAAGGTCGATGACTTTCTCTTCTTCTGCAAGGAAGAATTGGCTGATCTGGACTTCAAAGGCATGTGGTTTCAATGAGACGGCGTAACATGTCACACAGCTCATGCCACACGGGATATTCTGCGCGTACAACTAGAGGCTGTGGACATATTATCAGAAGATGATGTGAACTGGCCACTGACATTGTTTGATTTGATCACGTTAAAATCTTTCTTGTGGAATTTTCTTAAGTTGAAGTTGTATGTGAATAAGCCAGAAATCATAAGCGGTCCTCAAAGCTTACGAAATCCATACCATCGGCGTGTATATTATTTTGAGCCTACCAACACTTGGGTATACTTTGCTATATTACTCCCTTTACCTATACTGTCATATTAAGCTTGTGGACTTTAACTGAGTACTTGAGATGTGTGTGGTGAAGCATTGTTTTAATGAACTACAATTTCCTTACTATGGTCCAATTTTTTTTCTCAGTTTGTTTACTTCTAGAATTTACTGTTTATTTGTTATTGTTCTTCCTTAACATACATAACATAATTGGATTACAACCCTTCAGGAAGGATTACGACCTAGTTTCTCACGCCATTTATGTTGTGTGCGTAAATTTTATAGATGAGTGGCGTTACCTACAGTTTAAAGTTAATTCCGAACGACAAATTTTTGACAAACTTTTCATGACAATTTTATTTACTCTCAGAGTTTTTGCCAGAAATTTGCTGAGAGGAAGTCGCCGAAGAAATATATTTTCAAATTTCGCCTTGATGTCTGACCTGCGTTTTGAACCGTGGCCTTGCGTCTAATAACCCAACATACTACCTACTAGACTACGGCGACTTCAATCCCTGTTGTTCCTTAATTTTTTTTGTTATCTTTCGAGGCCTTTCTGTGTAGATTTATTGTTGTAATTCGACCTTTGATTTTCCTAACCCTCCCAAATTGCAACTGATCGCCGTCTTTGTGTTCTCAAATCCCCCTTACCTAACCAATGTATTCTCCGCTCCTTTAGAGCTCTATTTTCTGCAAAGTTTCATAGCAATGTTTAAGAACTTATTTCAATTTATGCAAACAAACGATGTAAAGAAATTAAAGAAAGTTCAATATGATCATAGTTCTTCTAATTTCCATATGGTATCCTTTTTGAAATCGTTAAACACTGCATTTCATTTCGAAATATCCTTTTTTGCTTCTATCATTTCCGTTTTGGTTTTTGTGTGGCATAAAACGTGTGTCATACGAGTAGAATATATATTTCTATGAGTTATTATTAAGCGCCTAGTGCTTACACCAGCTCCCAAGTAAATGATTAAAATTAAGGTAGGATAACTAAAATAATTCGCTTTGTTCTTACTCATGTTGTTTAACACGAGTATACATTTGGTCATTGAAATGAAAATGTTTTTTTTTTCATTTATTTTGGTTGTAAATAAATGAAATAAAAGTAACAACAACTTTTATATACCATACTTGCCACATGCTGTGTATGCTGCAATCGCGTGACACTTTCTGTTGTTTTTAATTCAGAGACACAGAGACTCTATGAAATTGCTTCTAATAGACACAATATAGAGCGTGTTGGTAAAATTAAATGAGAAATTAACATAAAATACGCATTAAAAATTGTTGAAATAAGAATTAAAGAAAATAAACGCATTAAAAATTAATTAAAATTAATGAAAGTGTAGTTGAGTACAAACGTACGAATACTATCAATTCATTGTTGGAACTGAAATTTACTCTCGCTTGTTAAAGATCTAAACTTGATCTGATAGGGATGTACTCCAGTTCATTATCGTGCAAAATGTTTTTTATTTTAAACGAATAAATTGTTTTCAAATTGGGAAGAAGTTTTTTAAATACATATAGTTTTATAATAGAGATGGCTGAATTGGCAACGGAAACTTTAACAAGGACTATCACATCCATCTTCGTGGTAGCTTACGGTGCGAAGTATGTAGCTACGTAAGCAATCGTTGAGGAATACTGTGCTCTCATAAACGGATTTCAGATAAGAGTGCCTACTATCAGCAGATACATTCTGGACACCGTGAAATTAAGTCTATGACTTCGGCAATTTTGACGATTTGGTATTGTTATCTCAGACGTACGTCTATATATCTTCCACATACCAGAAATTTTACTTTTTTAGACAATGAAACCTTTACGGACGGAGGAACCAAATTGAAAAGTTTGCAAAACCCATGCTGAAATTATGTCGATCGAATGCCCTACATGTTGAAACTGAAATTTGGATTTGTAATGCTTGTGAGAAAATTAGTTACATCATCAAATGAAATCAAGGGTGAATGTTTACTTTTACTGATCACTGAGGCAAATGCGTAACTATTGCCAATAAGTAACTATGGATAGTTACGGACTTGTTAAAGTAAAGTAACCTAAATACCATTGACTGGGTCATGCAATGCTTATAGGTTACAGTGGAAAACATAGGCTGCCTTCCAAAATGTATCAATAAAAAGTTTGTATACAATTCTATTACTCTATATAAACTATGTAGATATGCAAAGTAACTAAACAATGCATCAACTATAAATCCGTTGCCTGATTGGTTTTTGACTGCGTTAAAAATACACATTGACTACGTTTTGAAATATTATACATTGTAAACATTTTGTACAGCGGCATTATGAAACAAAATACTTTGTTTAAACACAAAGCAACTAACATTTTGGAAGGCAGCCATAAACAACACTCGATGTTAACCTATTCAGACCGAAACTTGCAAATCGTTTTATGAGTTAAGAAAAAATTTAGGTAATTGGAAAACTGGTTACAGCGCGAATAAAGGCTGACGGAGCAAACCATGTCCTCAAAAACTATTCACAATGTATAGTCTAAAGGGTTTAAAACAGGAGATGAATGCTGGTAAATTATTTCGGAGAGAGGCTTGTTTACAGATTTTACTAAGTTCTTTAACAGCTTGGCTGACTTGTATTGTTTGAATCGGGCGTGGACATCCCGACTAGTGGCGGTCTTTAGCCTTTAACCCGCTTTACCCAAACTCTTTTGTACGCCGATGGACTAACATGGGAATAATCCGGAAAGGGTGTAGTGTTTTTAAAATATCCCCTTTTCTCACATTACGCTATAAGAGCATTACGATTCTCATTACCTGACCACTCCATGGTGGAAAGTGAAATAATTTAGACTTCCCGCCAAAAGGTGATTCTTTAGAGGTTATATTTCATAACCCAAGAGGTTATAGAGTGCTATATTCTATATGGCGTAACAATGTTTATGTACCTACTAAGTATGTAAATAACTTTTTCCTTCTTATGTTAGAATTTGCAGCTCTCGAGTAAAATTTCCTGCCGAAAGCTAAGGATAAGATCTCGCTAACAATGGCTTATTTCTGGAAGAGTTTTTTGAACTTTTATATCTTTCCGCGTTTTCTTATCATATTTTAGAAACATTGTTGGCAGCAATTGCGTGATAATTAAACAAATTCTTCATGAAATTCTTTATTATCGAAATTGTGGGCGTGGCAATGAAACCCATGGAGTATCTCAAGTCCAAGTACTACTTTGAATTTTGCAAAAATGAAGTTGCGATCAGTGTTAGAGGAGGAATAGAACTGAAACTATGGACATGTTCTCCAGTATTTTATTCCAGTGAAAATTTGCAATGCAAGCACAGTTTGCGCCTTGATAAACTCCAGCATTTTTTATAAATTTTCTGTCAGTGTATTTATACTAAAGGCACCACAAAAATCCACCCTCATAACTTTCAACAACAACTACAACAAAGAGGACGTTAAAAGATTTCCAGATAAAAACGTAAAATCTTTATGGAGCAAATAAAACAGAACGACAACGACCATCTAAAACAGGGTGTGGTTTTAATCACAAAACAAAAAACACACCAAAATGTAGAGAATCTGCTGTAAAAAAGCAAAAAAAAGAACAAAAAAACCAGAGCACAGAGGAATAATATGGTGAATATCAAAAGAAAAAAAGAGGGGGAACAGAAACCAGAAGTTGTACGGATAGTGGGCGCCTTAGCAGGAAGGGGGTGAAACGCTGCAACAAATCACAGACAGGACGCATTCAAAAAGATACCCGTTTTTATGTGTAAGAGTAAGCGAATGAATGAATGTTGCTTGCAGGCTGAATAAAATAAAATGAGTGGCAATAAATTTTAGATGTTGTACATGGCAAACGTAGGATAAATAAGCGAAGGAAGAGCGACGGAAAAAAAGAGGAAAAGTTTCGTTTTGTTACTATAAAACGGAAAAATCTATTAAATCAACGGTTGCTGGGGGCAACCAATTGAGGGTAAACGAAACTATCAAAAAAGTTCTCTCTTCTTCTATGCAGTGAATAGATACACCAAACACTCATACACACATACATACAGAACAGATACACACCTGTATACTTATGGTATATTCATCGGATATGAATGTATGTACATACCTACATACGTACATATGTAAACGTTGAACATCCTGTATGTGTGTGCATATATTTACATGCTTTTGTTGTTTTTGTTTTTGTTGTTTTAAGTTTTAAAGTTGTGTCCTTGTTTTCTGCTGTTGTGTATTGTAAAGGATGTGTTTCGTATGTGTGAGAGTGTGAATCTATAAGATACACACAACATACGAAGAATTTCGCATTACGTATGCTACAATACCAAAAAAAAAAAAACAAAAACAAAAAAAAAGAAGGACGGAATAGAAGTTTTGTGTCTTTTTTTGTGTGTTTCTTTGTACCGAAATCTACTTAAAAAAACCTCCCCATCTGTGAAATGGAAAGAAAGAAAAAAGTATCGCAAATGAATTTAGAGAGCGGAAAAGAGCAGAGAAATAAGAAAAAAAAAACTTAGTTTTTGTGTTGTAACAAAAACGGATATGCAACAGCGACGTGGCAACTTATTTAAACAAAAAGTTTTCCCTGCATTTTATCTACCCCTCTTGGCTTTCACTCTTTTGCTTCATTTAAAACTGCAATGCAACTTGTATTATATTTCTTGTCTTTCTTTTTTCAAGTTTTTTTTTTTAAGTTCTTTGACGTGGTAAAGCATGGCAAAACGAAAGAAAACTTATTCTGCATTTGCTTGCTGCACTGCACCAAAAAATGCATTCTTTACACGCCATGATATTTTGTATCCTTTTGGGTTCTCATTCCTTCTCATTTTGTATTCAGTTTAATGGTGTTTTTGTTTTTGTTTTTGTTTTCTTCTTTAAAAGGTTTTGCTTAGCAATTGTAACATTTTTCCATTGCAAGTTGTAGTTGTTATCGTGGCTGTATTGTTATCGTTGTTGTTTTCTGTTTTTAGTCCAAGAAAAACATCACAATTTACAGCAGCAGTAGACAAGAAAAACAAGAAGAAGAAGAATTTAAAGGTAGAGCGCCAAATAGAATTTTTTTTCTTTTACGAATAATCAAGTTTTGCATTTTATGGGCACAGTGGTATGCCAGAAGTATATCGGGTCTTATATTAAGCTCTCCTTAGGTTCAAATTTAAATAAAAGAAAGTGTTTGTGAGATATCATCGACATTTTTTATTTGTTTCAAAAACCTTTAAAGGACATATGTCCGTTTAAATGCCCGCCATAGCTTCTCTGGACAGAACGTATCCGATATGTCCAACTTGCTATTACTTTGGCGAATATGTCAGGCACAATTTGACTGATGATATGGCCTATGTTGGCTTTGAGGATCGCTGTGGGGTGTGGCTAATTCATAGACACCTGCGACATAAGAAAATCCCTCAAAAAAGAGAAGTCGCCGTAGTCTAGTAGGTAGTGTGTTGGCTTAATAGACGTAAAGCCAGGGTTCGAGCCAAACGCCAGACATCAAGACAAAAGTATTTCTTCCGACTTCCTCTCAGCCGATTTCTGGCAAAAACTCTGAGAGTAAATAAAATTGCCATGAAAAAGTTTCTCAAAAATCTGTCGTTCGGAGTCGACTTTAAACTGTAGGTCCCATCACTCGTATAAAATTAACACACACAACATAATTGGTCTGAGAAACTAGGACTAGGATGTCTTAATTGACAAGTACACGTCCTCTAACCTAACCTAACCTCACCTAAGAGTCTAACGGTGTCAAGTCACACGATCTCGATGACCATTTTACATCACCTTCACGAGAGATGACCATGCCCTCGAATTGCTCGTGCAGAATATCCAATGTGGCATGAGCTGTGTTGCAAGTAGCGCCGTTCTGCTGAAACACATGCCAGGTCATCTAATTCTGGCCTAAAGAAGAAGAAGTCATTGACCTATAGCGCTCGTAGTTAAAAGTGATGGCTTGACCAACGTTGTTCTCAAAAAATATTGATCGTGACGCCTTTAGCCTAATATCGCTATCAAACAGTGACTTTTTTGGTATGCCTTGGACGCTCTTGAATTTGTGTAGATTCTGTATCGTCGTAAATTTGAAAATTTTGTTTATTCACATACCAATTCGTCCAGAAATGGACCTCATCGCTGAAGATGATTTTTCTACGAAAATTAGGGTCACTGGCCAATGCTCTAGAGTCCATTCAGTGAACACACGTTGTTGTCAGCGATCGTTTACCTTCAGTTGAATTTGGCACCGTGTGCAGAGCAAAGTTACGTCCAGTTGGCATATGCCAAAACTCGAGTTTTTCTAAACGAAGTGAAATCAACTGCCTGGAATTCTTCTGCACAATCTCACGGAAAAAGGCGATGGCTTCGGGGGTTGGTCGATCGTTGGCTAAACTAGTGGACTCGCATTTATGCACACATTGCGAATAGTCGTCTAGGTAGGACGATAATGTCGATTGTAAAACACATATTATGATAACGGAACACTCAGGATTACGGCCTAGCTTCTCACACCATTTATGTAGTGTGTGTTAATCTTATACATGAGTGGAGAGACCTACAGTTTAAAGTCGATTCCGAACGACAAATTTTTGAGCATCTTTGCATGGCAATTTCATTTACTCTCAGAGTTTTTGCCAGAAATCTGCTCAGAGGTAAGCAAAACAGAGTGAATAAATGTCAATTAATTTGACACATATAGCTCTGACAAGATGAATGTTATCAACAGTCAAAGTTCAAAAGTTCCTGTTGGAGACCCGATGCTATCTATCAATATTTTTGGTTTAAAGGCGATGTATGCAAAATAGATTAGAAACTCTTCTTTGCACTAATCTTTCTTTCATCCACTTATCTGTCCCTTAATGCACTCATGTGCCCCACTGTATAATTTTCTATTCGTATAACAAAAAAACCGTAAAAAAAATTGTGTAGAAAATTTAAAACTTTGAAGATACACATACTTTTGAGAATTTATTGCTGCTGCAATTTCTATTTGAAAACTTAAAAAGGGGAGAAAAAGGAGCGTAAAACAGAAGAGAAACTGCCATCTACTCTTACCATACAATGCCAACAGCAATGATGGTTGTTGGTTGCAACTTGCAATGAATTTCATTTCATTTCAGCTCAACTCACTCAACTCAACTTAATTCATTTCATTTTACAAATACTTTTGCAACATATTCAAACAGCAACAACAATAACTAGAAAACAACGATGTTTAAGGAATAATAATGAAAAACAGAAAGAAAAAAAAAAGAAGAAGGAAAAAAAGTTACAGAAGAAACAGCCAAGAAATTGTCGCAGAAAATGAAAATTTATGGCCTCAGTTGACATTTTCTTATTTTCTTTTCTTTGGAACGTATTTCTTTTTTCTTTTGTTTTTTTTTTTTTAGATTCATTTCAGTTTTATTTGAAATGAGCCGAGTTTTGAATTTGAATCCTTGCAGATAAAATGGTTCCGTTTTATCGTTGAATTTTTGCCAATTCCTTGAAGTTTGTATTTTTGAAAATTTTAGCTGCTCGTTTAGAAACCATTTCGCAAATGTTGTTTAGGGGGCTCTTTTTACGGATTTTTTATGCAAATGATACAAGTCTTTTGGTACGTTCATATGTGTGTAAGTGTATATGTGTGCAGGTCTGTTCAGAAGAATAAGTTTTACTTTGAAGAAGTTAAACAAACGAAAGAAATATTCTGAAATCAATATTTGTGGCAGCAATAAACAATAAACTGAAGGATTTACACGTTCATAAAACTGCACACTCTCAGCGTAACTCTCATAACGTTGGCAATAAGTTGCCTTTTAACCTGATTGGTTGCATTTCTTCTTCCTCTGCTTTTTTTGTATGTTTTTGAACGGAAAGTATTTTTGGCACAATGCAGCCCAGTCTTCCGCAGAGGAGGTTGAAGCGTATTTTTGACGCTATAAAATGCGTTGACATTTAAGTACAAAACGAATTTGACATTTTAGAATGTGTGTAGTTTTTCGTTTCGTTTAGAAACTAGTATGTCCTCTAAAAGATCGCAACTGTGAAATTAACGAAGGTGGGTTTAAAAATGTTGCTAATTTCATTAAAATTCTTGCATAAATTTCAAATCCTTCGTACTTTTTCATAGTTTTTCATCAAGAGGAATGCCAATAAAGGTGTCCTATTCTTGTTCAAAAGTTTGAGGTGGTTCTGGACAGTACTGGCTTACAATGGCACTGAGTTGCATCGCGAAACTCTCATTTTCGACTAGGGTTTGGTCTTTGATATTTTCTAATGGAATCAATCCTCGTCCAGGGCTACGAAACGGCTCAGAAATTCATTTATATTGCGGTTGACCCAACGTTTAAAGTTGTTCATTAGTCAACCTGATACCTAATTTGTAGAATGTTCTTTCATATCCCCAAGTAATCTTTCAAAATCGCACTCACAGAGACATGGCTTTCACAATATCTCGCACCAGTATTATAAGCTGAAATTATTCAATATTTCGGGGGTCTAGAATATCATAACTCGGTGCCCAAACCTCTCTGCACCTTCCATGTTTGTAGGGCCCCAACGAAATTCAGTACAATACTTTTTTTACCAAGGAAAATACTGATCCAGAGCTCCCTTAGTATTCGTATTTACGAGGGTTTGGTTGATAGTTTTTCCTCGGAAAAAATAATGCTTCATGAGCATTTGATAACGCCGAACAGCCTGTTATCAGACGCTGTCAAGCACAAACTAAATGACGCAGTCTATTTAAATTTTGATCGGAATCAAGTGAAAGACATCTGTGGACAGGGGCAATGTTGCCCTTTATATTCTATGTGCCGGGAAATTAACTCCATCACTTGTTACTTATTGACACGATCTTATATATTATTATATATTAGAAGCCTCCGTTGTGTAGTAGGTAGTGTGTTGGCTTGTTAGAAGTCAGGCCACGGTTCAAATCCCAGGACAGATATCAAAACGAAATATAAAAAAAACATTTCTTCGGCGACTTCCTCCCAGCAGATTTCTGGCAAAAATTCTGAGAATAAATAAAATTGCTTGAAGTCACCGTAGTCTAGTAGGTAGTGTGTTGGCTTATTAGACGTAAAAAGCAGGGTTCGAGCCGCAGGCCAGACATCAAGACAAAATACAGAAAGTATTTCTTCGGCGACTTTCTCTCAGCAGATTTCTGGCAAAAACTCTGAGAGTAAATAAAATTGCCATGAAAAAAGTTTCTCGAAAATCTGTTGTTTGTCGCTCTAACCTAACCTAATAAAATTGCTATGAAAGGTTTCTTAAAAATCTGTAGATCCCGCCACTCATGTATAAAATTAACACACACCGCATAAGTGGTGTGGGAATATAGGTCGTAACCCTCTTCAAAGTGTTGTAATTACCGATTTTGTATGTAAGTATTGTGTTAAAATGGCGTGGTTAAAGTGCTTGACTACAATAACGATTGGAATTCAGGAAGAGTTGAAACAATTTTATTTTTGATCATGATTTTCGACTTTAAAAAATTTAGGGCCTTGAATCTGTGCCACATAAGTGTTCCCAGAAGCCGCGACACCATTGACGATCCAGAAATTATGACTTTTCCATGACGTTTGTTGTTGACGTCATAGAAAAGTCAGGCAACACTTGTTCTTGGTAAAAAAAAAAAAACAGAGTGCAGTGAGCAAATTTTCCCGCCACTGGCTCGCAATTGCCATTTCAAGCTTATTAGACTTCGTTACACATTCATTCTTGAATTTATAAGTGTTTACAAATTTCTATTCCTTTGACCACCCATCACCCCCTCCCCATTTTTTTAAGGACCGAATTTTGAATTTTTTAATTCCTTTAGAATCTCTTTCTACTAAATAATTCACATGAAATGGTTTTTTTTTGTTTTTAAATTATAATTTCATTCGAAACATCAATTGACTTAAAATTGAATTGAATTATAAATCAAACGAATTGATTATGATGACGCTAACGAGGATCATTGCCTTTATTTGATCTGTCAACGAACAGTCGTCAAGAATTTGAATTCAATTCGATAAACAAAATATGGGTGTTGTATACCCATAAAGAAAGACATTTTGTAGTCAGCATTCAAAAGAGCAGCACAGTGACAAAAGATGAAGGAGACGAAAAGAAAAGAAAACAATCAAGAAATAAAATGGAATCATCTTTTCAAAAACAAAGTAAAGAAAATAAATTTAAACTTCCATTTAAAGAAAATAAAAAATGTAGTTACACGGTCTAGACCGACACTCGAGAACACCTTACATTCATTTCAGGGTCATGAAGAAGATGATTTAGATTTCAAAGTTAATTTGCTCCACGATTGTAATACTTTGAGATTTTCGGTAGCAATGGCCGGATATTAACCCGTTTTAATGAAATTGGTGGGAAGAAAAGCAATCTTAATTTTGGTTTAAAATTTTAACTTGATTCGACTCAACTAGCCTAACTACACACAACAAGATTGTATTGAATTTTCCCGATACTGGGCCAGATACTTGCATTTTAGTCTCCTATTGATCGATTTACCACAAGCTATGCAGAGTTAAGCGATTTGTTTGTTCTTACCCCCTTAGGCATTCAGAAAGTGGACCTAAGTCGATTGATCTTAACTCAACAAAAACCTAATGAACCTCTGAAACAAATCTTCCTGCTGTAGGGTATTAATAACAGCAGCAACAACAACAACAACGTTCATTAAAATCACAGACTCATGAGTCTGTCACATTTAAAACTGAATGTGAACACCCATTACAATGAATAACATCTTGGGGCATAACAAAATGAAAACAAAAAAATTAAAAAAAAGCAAAAAAAGATGATCATGATGAAAACAACAACAACAGCGAAAACGATATAATAAATGAATGAATGAATGAACGAATAAACGAATGAATCGAAAGTAAAATTAATGGCAGGCAATAATTATATTTATTATGAATAAGAAAAACAACAATAACAATGAAGATAAAAAAAAACGAGTTTAAAAAAACCAAATGAAATACAATAAAATTGTTATTGCTTCTGTTTGTTTGCTGAGGTTTGATCAACTCATCTTAGCCAACCAATATGAACATGAACGTCGTTCATTATGAAGATGACGATGCCTCTGTTCATATACTTATGTATGTGGCTGTGGTTGATGTTGTTTTGTTTTGCTTCTGTCAGATATTTTTTGTTTTTTCATTTCCATTTTCAAATGAGAAGAGATCTTCCCCCGTGTATCTTATTTATTTGATTTGTACGGTTTTTTTTTGTGTTCTTTTCTTTACTTAATGACTCGTTTCATATATGACAGGCCTTTAAGATAATGAAATCAATTAAAAAAACCTGTTGGAATTTTTTTCAGTGGAAACTTAATATTTGAAAATTGTTAATGTTTCAATGGATTAAAGGAAAGAAATGAAGAGAGTGTTCATTAGTGTTACAATTATCGAAATTTTCTAGACTTTTTCAACATTTCAGCATAATATTTCGAAATCCCAATATGGGCTCACATGTATAAGTTTAGAATTTCTACAAGGTTCACAAGACTGTGCAAAACAATTATCACGAGGATGAAGGAAGGTATCTGCTAATATAGAGTCAGTATAAGTCAGTACAGGATTTAAGTATCATGTTATCATTTTAACGTTTTATTTGAAAATGTCTTGCAAGAGACAAAAATTAACACAACGACCACCTAAACTACTGCAACTAGGCGGCCTGTGTACTGGCCTCCAAACCTTTTTCTCTGATGAAATTCAGGATGCTGTTTGGTGTCAGTATGCTGTCAGGTGCCAAGATGCTGTATTGATGTCAGCATGCTGTATTCAGGTGATTCGTTTTTTTTATCATAGAATTTAGGCATTGGGCTTGAAGTGATCCCGTTTTCGAACAAATGTTTTTTTCAGTCTGCGATAAACAATCCAAAGAATGGTTATTTTTCTTCCAATACTCTAGAATATTCTGATGCAAGAATTAAATCTCTTCTCACCATAATTTCTTACTCAATCATCCATTATAACCACACTCTTCATTATGTTAATTTTATTTCCAACAACAGATTTTTTTGTGAAACTTTTCATGGTAATTTTCTTTGTTATTCTCAGAGAAAGTTGCGGGAAGAAATCTTATGTTTTCATATTTCGCTTTATTAGAGACGTCAGAGTCAGGAGTTGAACCAGGGGATCTGGTCTAATAAGCCAATACTCTACCTACTAGACTATGACAACTTCCAATATTCACCGTATTTAATTGGCAAAATCCTGTGTGTTGTGAGAAGAAAAATCGCCTATTTTTGTTTGAACCGTCTGACCCAGTGGTTCAACAAGAGGCTCTCGTCTAATAAGCTAACACACCACCTACTAGAGTATGGAAACTTCCAATATTCAACGCATTTACTTGGCAAAAGTCTGTTTATTTTGAGAAGAATCTTCGCCATTTTCTCCTGTTTGGGGCTTGTATACTTTTCTAAATTCCTCCCGCCACTAAATATAAAAATTCTGCCCCATCTTCGATAAAAAAGTCGCCTTCCCTGTGATATTATGTGTCAAATATTGTGAGTAGTAAGTGCAGGCTGAGCAAATGCCTAGGAGTGGGAAGAAAACTAAGTTTGTGGCTTCAAGGAACATTGAATCCAAGACACTTGGATGTAATGTAAACTTAAGTACCACAATTTCGAGATAAAGAATTTGTATCTCTATAAGAATAAGGATAATAACACCACATCATATGAGCTAATAGTAGATATTTTGATCCGTGGAAGCAGTTTAAAACTCTGTCACTCTCAAAATCTTAAAACACTATTCTTCAGCATCAAATCCAAATCTATTTATTCTTTTAAAGTTCTGTTTTTCCTCATTAAATTATTCATTTGCTCATACATATATAAACGAGTTTACACTTTCTATATAAAATACGATTATGGCACGTATCCCCACATACAAGTTTAATTTGGTTTTTTTTTATAAGGCCCAAAGCGTGTGTGTTTAAAAGATGAGGTGGAGCGTAAAGATTCTAAATTGTTGCTGCTGTGGTTTCTGTTTTATTTCACTGGTGGTGCTTTGATTTGTCTGTTGGGTGCCTTGTTTCTGATGATTGTTGTGCTGGCATTGTTGCTGTTGTAGGGCTAAAAATAGCCATGAATATGAAAGAGAGTCTCTTTTTTTTGCCATTATGCGATCATCACATTTAAAATTCGCCAGACCGACGCGATCACATTTGGCTTCAAAACATCTCAGCCACCATCATGTTTTTCTCTCGTTTTGAGTTTTTTTGCATTTTTATTTTTATTGTTTAAATCTGTTTTTTATTTAATTTTTTTTCTGTTTGTTTGTTTGTTATTGTTGTTCACTGATTAACTTTGATTTTTGTTTTGTTGGTTTTTTATCTTTATGTGAATAAAAAAAATCAGAAAAAAATGGGAAAAAATGCTTTTAAAGATGACTACCACGTTGATGATGATGATCATGATGTTGTTGGTGATGTGGTCGCGTCTGAATAAAAAAATTCGTTTTTTTTTCATTTTCAAATATTCTGACATGTTAACAATTGTACGTACCTGTGTTTGGTTGCACGTTTCCAACCATTCATGTGTTTATTTGCCATGATCTTTTACGATCTTGGTGCTCAAACCCGTATCCACATTTTTATGACTGTTGCTGGCTGGCTGTGGTAATGGTTTTGTATATTTTCTGGAAATTTGTTGAAATGTACATATTGCCGTATGTAGCCAGTAGAATTTTTTGTGGTTCGGGGGAAGGATTCCGGTATGGCATTATAAAATTTGATGGAAGTGTTACTAAACACCCCCAATGTTGGGTGTTTTAATTCCATACATCAGTGGTGGTACCTACTGTTTAAAGTCGAGTCTGACCGATGAATTTTTGAGAAACTTTGACTTTTCGTGGTAATTTTAATTTACTCTCAGCGCTTTCCCTAGAAGACTTCCTAGAGGTTGTTGGAAAGAAATATTTTTTTTTAAATTTCGTTTTGTTTGGTTTGAACCAAGCGCTCTCGTCTAAAAAGACATCACACTACCTACTAGACTAAGACGTCTTGGGAGCATACAATTTTCCCATTGTGTCTTAATTCTTGTAGTATTGTGAGCCTTTCGGTATTCCATTTTACTTTTGATTTGTTTCCGTATGTGCTGATCGTTAATTAACTTCCAGAGGTGTTGTTGATGGTGTTGGGGGGGGGGGGGGGTAGATTGTCTGGCCTATTACCCTGTTTTTTGCGTCATTGTATTGGAGGTTTCACTTCTGTGTGATGTTGTGGACTGTAGTTGCAATATATTCTGAGCTTGGTTCGTCTGGATATTTGGTAACTTCTCCACAGGCAATGGAAGCAGTCGAATGGGTTTAGTTTTCTCGATATTTATCTGAAGTTCAACAGTACACGTTGAGCTTTTCAGATCTTTTTTTGAGTTTGAGTTGCATGTTGGTGATACAGCGAGCAGACAGATATTATCCGCATAATCCTCAAGTTAACATGAGAAATTCCATGCAATTAATTTCCCTTTGACTTGACTAACGATAGCAATTAGTTGAGTTAGAGGTCACTGTTGTTCAGTGTTGCCATTTTAGCACTTTCAGTGCTAGATTTAGCATTATGATTCGTGAAAATGCATTTAAGTTTTTCAAAATTATGCTAAATGCTTTTTAGCATAATTTGCTTGATAAAAAAAATTTTTTTTACTCCAAAAAATTTTTTTAATCAAGGAAATACATTTAAAGTTTTGTCCATTTTTGTATTGTCATTACTCGTTTTACCATTTTCTAACGCCGAAGTTGAAAAGCTTTTCAGTTTAATGGTTTTAATTAAAAAAAATTCGAAATCGAATTAAAACTGACTTGTTATGTTCAAAAATACTAATTCGAGAAGGACAAAAATTCGAAAATGCGTGCTGTTACACTTACAAAATACCAAACGAAATTGCTAACAAAATTAGCTCATCTGAAAAATAACAAAATGAAGATAAAAATGATGAGAAATATGAAGATATATCAGAAATATTAGATTCTATTAATCATTTTGTATAATCAGTATTTTAGTAAAATGTATTTCGAATAATTTTTTACAAAATTTTCTTATATTATATTTATTGAAATGAAAATCTTATTTAACAAATTAAATATTTAAATTTTTAAAATAAAATGTATATAAATGTATAATAAAATGTATGTATACAGTAATATTCATATACATACATATCGATGGCTTAATATGAAAAAGGCCTAACTCGATTTTTGGTTACTTTACAGGAGAAGGAAAAAACATATTAAAATTCGTAGAATTTTAGATACAACGAAAATTTTAATACAATTTTTAAGAAGAAACAGCAACACATTTAATCTCTCATTTAAAAAATTTTATTTTTTTTTTGTGCATCTGACATTTATCTACCAGAATAAACAAAAAACCTTTTTTTGAAAAAAATTGAGTTAGGCCTTTTTCATATTAAGCCATCGATATGTATAAATATTAAAAAAATATTAAAAAAAAACATCTTTCAAACTATATTTTTTTGATATAATTTACCTTTTATTTTCCATTAATTTTCAGAAATTTTTATGAATTAATATATACATAAATTGTAATTTATTAAAAAAGAACACTAATTTTATGAACATATTGTTAACTCATTGTAATATACTGATGTAAATAAGTTTTATTTACGGAATATGTATATGCAATAAATAGTTTTGTTACATTTAAAAAATTTAGCATTTTTTTTTTATTCCGTAGAACATTTTAGCATTATGTTTTTCATGTTCTAGCATATTTTGAAATTCATTTTCTGGCAACACTGCTGTTGTTTCACATCAGCGTCCCTATGAATTGATTGACTTAGTCGCTGTAGTCTAGTAGATAGTGTGTTGGCTTATTAAACGTGAGGCCACGGTTCAAACCCCAGGTCAGACATCTCGACAAAAGGAAATATAAAAAAATATTTTTTCGGCGACTTCCTCTCAGCAGATTTCTGTCAAAAACTCAGAATAAATAAAATTTACCATGAAAAGTTTCTCAAAAATCTGTTGTTCGGATGTTGTTCATGTATAAAAAATTAACACACACGACATAAGTGGTATCAGTAACTAGGTCGTAATCCTAACTAAAGGGTTGTAATGACAAATTATGTATGTATGTATGCTCCCGTGTACTCTGCCAAATTCACTGTTTTGTTTTTCTTTTTTTTTTTTTTGTAACACAATATCACGAATCTACAAAGCTTTCTGAAACAACAATCATGTTCCTTGGTATACTTCCCCTGTTGCCATATTTTATTGCACATCCTCTGGATAGATTTTAACTCGCCATGTGGGTGCTGTGCATAATTTTTATGCACAAAATTCTTCCCCTCCATTCTGGTTTTATCTTTAAAGCGGCTGTCTGTCTGACTGACTGTGTTTTCAGTTGCTGTTAATGTTGTTTTTGCTTTTAACTTCTCAAAATGATCATAATCATTTGTGAAGTTGTTTTCTGTTGGTTTTCTTTCACTCTTCCCTCCCTACAGAGATGTATGCATGTATGTCTGCCTGTCAGTTTATTTGTGGTTCTTTTTTTTTAAGTATTGCTGCTGCTGTTCGTTTAACATTTTATTTTGAATCGCATTTTTATTTGTTGCCGCGTCGTCTTTATGACCATTTTGATCTTGAATTTGTATTCAGAATTGTTGGTGTTTTCTGAGGCAACATCTTGTTGCCTTTTGCTCTGCATTTCCAGCGCAGAGCCCCGATAATAAAAGAAAGAGCGTGTGTGAATGGCTAAAATGCTTTTGGGCGGATGTGTGTATGAAAAGTAAGTTTTGTTGTTGTATTATCCCCCCTTTTTTTGAACGTGAAAATATTGAAAAAACTTTTTTTTTTTTTTAAAGGGGGGAAAGGGGACAAAGAGAGTTAATACCATACCAACGAAAGAACAACAGAAATGTGAATGATACTCGAAATGGTTGATCATTAAATGTTAATTTATTCCTAAACGTACATTAAAAGTGATCATAAAAAGTGGTATTAACGTCTCGTCAAAAGAGATAAACTATGAAGTAACTTTTGTTCATTGTCGTATTCTGTTGTTAGATTCGTAGTTATAGTCGAGATTGAGATTAAGATAAAACGATATTGGCTTAATAAAGTTCTAAAATTATTAAGAGAAATGAAACGAAGAGAAGAAGTTATAAAACAATTAAATAAATTATGTTGTTGTACTTCCTAATGCTAATACGAATGGATGGAGTGGTATTTTATTGTTAATAAGAACTACTTTGTAATACAAATACAATTGAGTTATTGAACTGCAAATGAATGTACATATGTTTACAAATGGCATTTTCGAATAAATTAAAAATTTTATAAAAAATATGCGATAAACTTTAATATGTACATGTATTTACTCACGAAGGCCGATTTAGTAAATTATAAGTACTCGATAAGTTTTCTTATTTACTTAATTGGTCTTTACTACCCTCTAGCTAGAAATACGAGCAAGCTTCTCATTCTACCATGACTGGTGAGACCTACAGCATAAAGTCGATACCGTGCGTCAGATTTTTCTGAAAGTTTTTATGGAGATTTTTTTATTCTCAGAGTTTTTGCCAGAAGATTTCGACATGTCTGAGCTGGAGTTTGTACCACGGGCTCGCGTAAAAAAAAGAAAGATAAATGAGATTGATTAATATTAGAAAACGACTTCAGCAATATTTCAATGGGTTACACTGCCTAACAACTACAAATTCAATTAAAACCTCTACATTGTCCTTGGGACTCGGTTATAAAGGCAAAGAGAGGATTGATTCAAGTTTTGAAAACCAGCAACTTTTTTGCAACAAAAAGTTTCATTTATTTAATACTCATTATAATTCTTGTTGTATTAAAGTTTCTGCTTGAAATCAAGGCATGTGAAGACCATTCTTTCCACAATAGATGTCAATATGCCTGGGTATATTAGGCAGGAAACTGATTTTTTTGTTCGCACTGAGTTCACTTGACATTGTTAACGTGTGATCAGACATAGGCAAACTAAGTGGTTTCTTAAGTTATCTCGAAACTTATGCTGAAAAATTTTAAGACTTAACTAGGACAAGCTGAAGTTATTATCCTTATTTCTTAAATAATTTTGTATACTTTTCTGGTTCCTTACATAGACATAGAGCTATCAAAAACCATCCTTCCCTCATTCTTATTATTTCTTTGCTTTAAGCACGTTATTGATCTACAGTAGCAGGTCTCAGGATTATATGATTGCTATCTGTTGTTTGCTTATTTTATCGTGTTTTATGTAGCGGTAAAGAAATTTAAATCGCCGTAGTCTAGTAGGTAGTGTGTTGGCTTATTAGACGTAAGGCCACGGTTCAAACCCCAGGTCAGACATCAAAACGAAAATATTAAGAAGTATTTCTTCGGCGACTTCCTCTCAGCAGATTTCTAGCAAAAACTCTGAGAGTAAATAAAATTGCCATGAAAAGTTTCTCAAAAATCTATCATTCGGAGTCGACTTTAAACAGTAGGTCCCGCCACTCATGTATTAAATTAACACACACAACATAAGTGGTGTGAGAAACTAGGTCCATAATCCTGACTGAAGGGTTGTAATGACCAATTATGTATGTATGTATGGTGAAGAAATATGCTCATTTAGTCCTACTCTTCTTCAAGACGTGGCTCTGCAGGACCTTTCCCCTCTATGAGAGGGGACCTGGACTCGAAGATTCCTCGGTTTTGTTTTTAAGCACTTTAATCATTCCCCTCACCCTCTTGCAGTAAGGAGATCAGGAGGGCCACAATCCTTATTCCACTTGTCATGGAATTGACTCTTCCTCAATATACTTTGGGAAAGGCAATTGACATCTTTTTAAAAAGGTTACTGGATTTATCCAAAGAATAGCCAAACAATGTATTCAAGTACTAAACCCAACTAGTCTCGAATATATTGGATGCGTAGAAAAAAATTTGGGTGTATCGAATTCTCTATGCGACACTAAACCACATCAGAACTTAAAGTCTATATCGCGTAGTCTTATGCGAGCTATGACTGTGGTTCACAATTGATGGACAAAACTTAAGGATATTTTAGAGGCACCACGTAATTAGATAGCGGAGAGCAGTGAACTGTATACACAGTAAAGGTTTTGGTAATAAGTTCAGAAAATTTTCGAAAGCATATGAAAACGATTCCTATGTGTTTATTATTTATTTCGATTTGAAAGAAAATTGGTTTGAATCTTACGCTATAAAGCATTGTGTTTCTCATCTAATTGCATAATAATCCCCCAGAATTTGAAGCTACTGTCGTTAACATTTTGTTTCAATTATTGTTTTACGCAATATGCCTTGACTGTCAGAAAAGTAGACAATTACTTGAGCGTAAAAAGCTATGAGTGTGTAATATAATCATTTAAAATCAAATTCTTATGAAAATTCTTTCAAAAAAAAAAAATAAAAATAAATTCTTTTAAAGCTCTGGCAAATGCACAAATACAGTTTTTTTGTGTGTGTAAATCTTAGTAAAGAACCTCTACAGCAAGAGATAAATGGTATGGATGAGTGGTTACTGGATGACTGACTAAACGAATGAATGAACGAATAAATGGAGTTGTTGCCTTTAGGAATGAACTGAAATAATAACAACAAAAATCTACCAACAATTGCTGCTGCTACTGCTTTTGGCTAGAGATGTGCATGCCACTCTCGCTCTATTTTATTGTCTCTTTCTTGTGTACCTCTTGTCGTTTTATGGCTTTGAAGTACCAAATGATGTGACTACGAATGATGATGATGACGATGATGATGATGATTTGGAACACACAATTTAAGTCATTTATACAGACCTATAGAGACAATTCAATGATCACTGAACCGTTTACGTTTTTGAACTGTTTCAAGGTCTGACCGAAAAAAAGAAGAAAAAAAAAACTAAAAAACAGAAAACATTACAATGTTAAAAGAGTAGCAAACAACAGCAGCAGCACTAGCAACAATTTAATGATCATTTATACAGCAACAAACCATCACTGTATAGTATAACCTAAAACTATTCATTGTATTCAGAGTTCGGTTATAGGAAAAATAGAGAATCACCCGGGTATTAATGTTTTAAGCAACAACTTGTGATCATTTGTACAGCAATAGGAGAAATAGAGAACCATCGGAGTATTTATGTTTTAACGGTTGCTTCTCTCATTATCATTTATTATATGGCTCTTGGCTCCTATATTTGCTATTGTTGTTGTTATCGTCGTGCTGCTGGTTCTATTTGCTGATTACTGCCTCCATTGATTTGCTTGCAACCAGAGAGGAGGGAGGAAGTGGTTGTTGATTTTTCTTTATTTTTTTCTGGTACATGATTCATGTCAAGCTATAGTACTTCTAACTGCTGCTGGTTGCCAGTTCCCAATAAAAACTTATTTCGTGCAGTTGACATAACAGATGCTTAATAGTTTGGAAAATGTTTGTTGTTGGTCCAATAGTTTATTAAATGATAATCATTATCGTTTCATTTAATATCATTTGAGTGATTGATTTGATTTTTTTCTCATTTTAATAGATGACGTTTTAATAGTTGTTTAAGCCCATATGTATACTTTTTCTTAGGAGTGGTATATACTGACTGCTTAATGACTGGTTCATAAACACACATGAGACCTTCTAAGGGGTGTACTTGAATATGTTATCCTATCATTTGGGAAAGAAAATATATCACTACGCTATTGCATTACGACTGTAAACATTTCTCTCGAGGAGTTAGGGGAGGCTTCAAAAGTCAACTTAGCTAGGTAGGTTGAGGCTAAGAAATTCTAATTTATGCCTTGCGCTCACCAATGGGAGATTGAATTTATTTCTCAATTCCTCTTAATCCATTCCTGTCAGATGTGTAATGTCTGATATAGCATTATATGTTATATAAAAGGATCTTAAGCTCGATAACGACATACATTGATTGTATTCCGATATCCTCTTTACATACGCTGAATCTGCTGTTATTTGCGGCTTCTTTGGTGGTTAAATGCAGCTGTAAAGCTGAGTGCGTCATAACAGAACCTATCATTCTGTTCAGATTATTTACTCAGAACTTAACAGGATCATCGTCTTCTCCATATCTCAGTCAGTGGGAAATGACTTCACTATTCCACATAGTTTTAAGGGGTATTTTAACCAATATTCCTCTTGTGACTCTCTAGCTGTGTTAGAAAGATCATATTTCTTCTTCATTTTCGACTCCTCTCCAATGTCTAGCCACCCTCATAATGTACGCCTAGTGAAATCGTTGTTTCTTTACAGTTTAAGACTTTACAATTCTAGAATTTGTGTCATTGGACGCTTCTGCTTTAATAATTGTCTTCATGTACATTCGCACTTTGATCTTAGCCATAAGGCCGAGAAGCGAAGTCGCCGTGGTCTAGCAGGTAGTGTGTTGGCTTGTTAGACGTGAGGCCATGGTTCAAACCCCAGGTCAGGCATCTCCAACTGAACGAAATATGAAAAAATGTTTTTTCGGCGACTTCCTCTCAGCAGACTTCTGGCAAAAACTCTGGGAGTATATGAAATTGTCATAAAAAGTTTCTCCATAATATGTCGTTCGAAGTCGACTTTAAACTGTAGGTCCCGATACTCATGTATAAAAATTAACGCTCACAACATAAGTGGTGTGAGAAACTAAGTTGTATTCCTGACTAAAGGGTTGTAATGACCAATTATGTATGTATGTATGTGTCATGTTCATTCGAACTAAATTTTTCTTGGCTTACATTATATACTCGTTAATCGCACACAATTTCGTATTTTTGTTCCGTATATGGTACTAGTCTCCACGAGCTCTGTGTCAGAGCTTTGTTTAACTAGTATTGTTGATTAGGTATCATAATGCCATGGGACCTAATAGCTATTTTTGGTATCGTCCGCAATATTTTAACTTTATATGCGTACATACTTTCAAGTCGTCGAAGTCTAGTACATAGTGAGTTGGCTTATTAGATGAGAGCCTGTGGTTCAAGGCCTGGCTAAGACATCTTGAATACAATGAATTTTAAAAAGTATTTTTTACGGCGACTCCTCAGAAGTCTTCAGGCAAAAACTCGAAAGTTTCTGTCGTTCGTTCAGAGTTGTGGGCCCCTGTCACTAAGTTAGGTTGTAATCTTGACTAAACGGTAATGGCAAAATAAATTGGAAGTAAGTATTGTACATGCAAATACATTGTGTATGCAATGATAGCATTCATTTAATGCCCTGCTTATTATTATTTTTTAAAAATTTTTAATGCATTCTCCAGTAAATATGCGTTTATTTGTCAGTTTCCTTTTGACTCTTATTAGCTTAGATTTTTTTCATTCTTTCTCCGACTCTATTTTTATTGTATTACAATATTTAGTTCTGTTGTTAATATTCTTTAATGCTTCATCTTTTATTTTTTTAAAAAATAAAAATAAAAAATTAATTTTTTTTATAAAAACTAAAAGAGGGGGAATGTCTTTCATTCTATAATTTTTTATCATATTTACTACGGGAGTAGTTTTCTTGTCTCGTAATCGTTCAGCCGTTAAGACTTTATTTCGTGATGTTGTAGATCGTCATCATCATTATCATCAACAACCAACAACCAACAACCAACAACATCATCATTATCATATTCACAGTAATCCTCATTATCATTCATTATTATCATTTTAAAGCGTCATCACAATTGTTGTACGTTACCGGCATTTAATGAATTATAATTTTATGCCGGATGGTGACGTTAAAAACGATGCTTAAATACCTTTTCCATTTTTATTTTCATTCCATTTCATTTCACTGGAGCGTACTCGTAGATGGGGAGTGAACTGGTAGATGTTATAAATAAATTTGCCATACAAATTATAAGATTTCTATTCTAATTTAATGCAGCAGTTTTTGAATGTTAATTTAAAAAATGTTTTTAAGAATTTGAAATCACTACCAAATTTTAAAACGTGATATTGTTGCTAAGCATACAATTAAATATGAAGGCAAAGGCTTCATATTACAAAATATTTAATCGAGTTTCCAGTAATACCCCTTAATGGTGAATTAAAGGAATAAAAGTTTTAAAATTTTGGAACTCATTTCAATTGGATATTTTAACGTCACATGGTATGGATACTTTAAGTATCATAAAGGTAGAATTAGTTGAACGTTCAAGGAACTTATGTTTATTTCTAGGTTATGAAAGGCAATGAGAATGATTACCCAACTCTTAGAGAATTTCGGTAAGTATTCACATTGCTTTCGTATGCTATAAACATACGTTCCCTGAGCATTTGGATAATTCTATCTTAAATCGAAGTAAAGGGCTCTAAATAATGTCTATCAATTACATACATACATACATAACTGATCATTACAACACTTCAGTCAGGATTACAACCTAGCGTCTTACATGAGTGACGGCACCTACAGTTTAACACGTTGACTGCCACCTCATCAATATTCGGGTGACAGTAAAGTTTTTGATCGGATCGCGTCACCCGTATTGGGGTGACACTTATTTGACTACTTGATTCGCGTGTCCTAAAGAACATTTTACTGTAAACGCGCGTGGCAGTCAAAGTGTTAAAATCGGCTCCCAACGACGGATTTTTGGGAAACTTTTGATGACAATTTTATGTACTCATAGAGTTTTTGCCAGAAATCTGTTGAGAGGAAGTCACCGAAGAAATATTTCGTTTTGTTGGAGATGTCTGATCAGGGGTATGAATCATGGCCTCAGGTTTAATAAGCCAATACACTACCTACTAGATTACGGCTACTTCTATGATCAAGGGATCATTGCAGTCTCCTTGTCTGTCTATTAGAATTTCAAAAAGGCTGCAGTTTGGCTAAGCCGCTCTAACGTTGCTAAGCATTTTTGTGAATATCTAAACGAAGAGCAGATCCATCTTTTAAGGGTTGAAATCCTTCTCCTGAAGACGAAAACTGACCAGGGGTTGAACCGGGGCCTCACGTCTCATAAGCCAATACACTACCTACTAGACTACGGCTACTTCTATAATCAAGGGATCATTGCAGCCTAATTGTCTGTCTATTAGACAAGACTTTCAAGAAGGCTGCAGATTGGCTAAGCCGCTCCACCGTTGCTAAGAATTTTTGTGAATATCTAAACGAAGAGCAGATCCATCTTCTAATGGTTGGAATACTTCTTAAGCTTAAGTAACTCAAATTGATGCATTTCATAGGAATAAGAATCATAAATTTTTATGACAGCATGTCTTCAAAAAATTTCCAGAATAAATTTTTTTGTTTGTTTGTTTGTTTAAATAATTACAACAGGCCATAAATGAGAACAAAAGAGAGCAAAGCCACTGTCTTTTAGTCTGTAATTTGGTTATTTTGAATACTTTTTTCTCTTTTTCGAAAATAAAAAAAAACTAGAAAACGAAAAGACGTTAAAAAGGAAGTCAAGCAGAACGTTTGTGTGGCTTCTTCCTTTTTCTGTGTATTTCTTACCTCAAATATAAACTCACAGATATTGTAGATGAAATACATACGTATACATACTTAAGCATGGATATAGTCTTTACATAAGGGTACGTTTATACTATACAGGCATGGTTTTTTTTTATTCCGAGCGGATATAAACTTCTGTGTATGGCATGGTATATGGCATATCCATGTATACTTACGTGTTTGTATATAAATTTTGTATTTTTAAGATAAAGAAAACATCCAAAATGAAGTGACTAAATAACAGGGACAATTACTGAAAGCAAAACTCAAGTCTCAAAAGAGAATTTCATTTTAGATACTCGTAATTGCTATTTCCCTTAATAAGTATGTATGTATGTATGTATTCATGGGATCCAATTCTTTATAATTCCAGCTGGATTTGCAAAAAAAAAACACGAGAGCAAAAACAAGCCAGTATCTGTTTAATAAACTGTTTTTTGTTTAAGCCAGAGCAAAAAACGAAAACAAAAAAAACCAACAAATGATCTCTTGAAATTAATGTGTGAAATAAGAAAAATTTAATACACATTCTGGTAAGATGATATGCTGACGTTGTTTATACAGTAAATAACAAAAAACAAAAAAATTACAACTCTTTTATAAGATCTCCTCTATTCTCTCTCTCCTTCTCTCTTTTTTATTTATTTATAATAAACTTTTATATCTCTTTTCATTTAATTTATAAAACAAAAAACAGTCTCTGTTTTTTTTTATTTATTTTAATTTCATTTTAATAAACTGATGCGTTTTCTTTTCCTTTTTTTTGTTGGATCGCATTTATTTGATTATTTGTGTAGTCACCACCACAAGTTCGGAGTGGTCGTGTGCAACTGTGTATCTAAAGAATGCATCTGTTTGCATCAGTTACACAAACGCATTCACAACTTACGATTTGGTTACTGATTAAATTTACTTGAAACGCACTTCAAAAAAAAAGCAAACACTCACTCTATTAAGCCAGGGTTGGGAAAACGAGAATTAAATTGTGCATTCTTCTTATAGACTTATAAAGGGTGTTTTTTTATAGAGGTATAGAACTTTAAGTTGACATTACTTTTCAAGATGGCGACCGATTTAACAGCTGTCAAGTGATTTATTCTCAGTTTGGTTTGGCAATTCATCATTAATAGACTCACGCCTGAACAACGCTTGCAAATAGTGCAATTTTATTTCGAAAATAAAGGTTCTGTGCGGAAAACGTATCGCGCACTACGTCCATTTTATCGTCGACAAAATCGTCCATCAGAGATTCGTCCATCTTGTGATTTAACACAGCTAGACTACTTTCTGTGGGGCTATGTAAAGTCATTGGTCTATGCGGTAAAGCCACAAACGCTGGACCATTTGGAAGACAACATTCGCCGTATTATTGCCGATATACGGCCACAAATGTTGGAAAAAGTCATCGAAAATTGGACGTCCAGATTGGACTACATCCGCGCCAGCCGTGGCGGTCATATGCCAGAAATCATATTTAAAATGTAATGCCACAAGATTATCTTTCGGATAAATAAAATTCATGTCAATCGAATAATCCATCGTTGTTTTATTGCAACTTAAAGTTCTATATCTCTATAAAAAACACCCTATAGTAGTCGCCGTAGTCTAGTAGGTAGTGTGTAGGCTTATTAGACGTGAGGCCACGGCTCAAACCTCAGGTCAGATATCTCCAACAAAACGAAATATGAGAAAATATTTCTTCAACTTCTGCCTTTCAAAAGATTTCTTTCGCAAACCACGAAAAAGCTTCTCAAAAATATGTTGTTCGGAGTCGGCATTGAATTCATGTATAAAATCAGAAGCTTGGTCGTAATCCTCTATCAAAATTATTCCAGCTATCCCACTACCACGGGTCTAAAAAGTGGTGTACTATTCCTATAAGTTCCAAAATGAACTGATCTTCTAGAGAATTTTCAAGAAAAAAATTTATATTTTGAAAGCCAATTTCCTCATTACCATATCACTTTATATCTGACTATGTTGCTGTTTATATTAAGAGGCCTTGCAACCTTCCTTTGCATAGAGAGTACTTCCTAAAATTAGCCCTTAAACAAGTGAGGAGGAACGAATTCATGAAATTTTGGTATTTTGTTGCTCAAATTACGCAGTATTCAGCTACCAATGGCTATCAAATGCAAATAAATAACGAAGCTTGTTCCAATTGCGACAGGATTTAATAGATATATGCCTATTGGCACGAGCCTTTCAGTTCAGAGTTGAGAAATTAAAAAGTCATGAGCCATTCTTATATCAATGCGATTAAGCTGTCTCTAGTAAGTCGTTGCTTATTGGCTCAAAGCCAATTTAAATCATTCAACTGCGTTCAGTAAATTCCGATAACAACTTAGTTTTCTTCCTAACGTGCTCAGGCCTAAAAAATCTTAAGGTCCACGGGCGAAAAAGTTGTTCCTTTTACTTGTCGATTGTTTGACCATTTCGTACCCACGAGCGCGTAAATTTTTTGGTGTTGATTCATTCTCATTCGTTATTTTATGTTATATTTTTAACGATCTTATTTCAACAGAGTAAATATCTGACGGTATAATAAGTAAGTCTAGGAGATAGTGTGGTTCGAATCCCAGTCCAGATATCTCGAACAAAAAACGAAACGTGAAAAAAATATTTCTTCGGCAAGCTTTCCGGCAAAACATACATACATGCATAAATACATACATAATTGGTCATTACAACCCTTCAGTCAAGATTACGACCTAGTTTCTCACACCACTTACATATGTAGCGTGTGTTAATTTTATACATGAGTGGCGGGACCTACAGTTTAAAGTCGACTCCAAACAACAGATTTTTTAAAAACTTTTCATGGCAATTTTATTTACTGTCAGAGTTTTTGCCAGAAATCTGCTGAGAGGAAGTTGCCGAAGAAATACTTTTTGTATTTTTGTATACTTTTTGTATTTGATGTCTGGCCTGGGATTTGAACCCTGGCTTTACGTCTAATAAGCCAACGCACTACCTACTAGACTACGGCGACTCCGGCAAAACTCTGAGAGTAAATAAAATTGCCATGAAAACCTATTAAAAAATGTGACTTTTGGAGTCGAGGTTTAAATTGTACGTGCCTCTACTCATGTATAAAATTAACACACACAACAGGGGTGGTGTGACAAGCTAGGTTTTAGTCATGACTAAAGCATTGTATTGGCCAATTAAGTAAGTTAGGTCGGTAGCAAGCTATTAACGAATACTTTAAACTGTGGGTCCCGCCACTCATGTATAAAATTAACACACACAACACAAGTGGCGTTAGAAGCTAGGTCGTAATCCTGACTGAATGGTTGTAATGACCAATTATGTATGTTATGTATGTACTGTGTTAAGACCACTGATGGCAATAAACTGGCAAGAAATTTATCAAAGACAAATGGTTTTAGAAAAATTCGTGCTTTAAACATTCTAACCAGTGAAGGTTAACATTCCTAAAATTTAAATGCTATGTCTTCTGAGCATTACTTTCAATCTAGGATTTGGTTTTTCAGTTCTTTTTTTACAAAAGACTCCACGGGCCAAATATCACACGTCTCTGCTGCTACACTTTCCCATCAAATTGGCGTCAACGCTAAACAGTAAAAAAGTGGTTGTGTAGCCAAAACAAATGAACAAAAAAATGAAACAAATATTAAAAAAAAACAAGAAATAAAAAAATTAAATAAAAAACAGATTCTGTATTCAACTCCAGACATCAACTAAAAGCTGAGAATAATTCCCAGCATTTCGTTTTTGTTTGGAAGGAAAATAAAAAACAAAAAAAAACAAACGAAATATGATCCAGTGTTAGCATATCGTTTATGATATCTTTTTTTTTTTCTTCAAACGCAACGTAAATGATGAATTTCTTATAAGAAGAATAATAAAAAATATATTAAAAGTAAATAAAAATTAAAAAAAGAACAAGAAAAGGAAAAAGAAAGAAGAGAATAAATTTAATTGCGTGTAAAAACGATATTAAAATCAACAAAACGGGAAGAAAAAAATAAAAAAGAATTGAAAGAAGCAAAAGTGATCGATTAAATGCATCACGTTTTAAATTGGGATTGGGAAGCCAAGCAAAAGCAGTAAATGTGATGTAAATGGGCATGAAATGAAAATGAAAAGTAAAAGAATGAATTCTTAAAGGGATTATTATAGATCGTAGTTAATTATATTTATTTGAAGATAAGAAGGCAATTCATCCAATCATTGTTTGCCAAATCGCATTTTGTTTTATTGTTTCTTAAAAATAATCTTTTTTCTTTACTTTATTTGACTCAATTTGATTAATGAAATTATTTTTAATTTATAATCTTTTTCAGGTGAGTGTGGTACTTTCTTTTAATCTCTTGACCAGGTATTTATGGATATTTTGATTAAAAATTATCTTTAATTCGATTATATTAGGCATTCTCCTGCATTGCTGCAGGTGTTATACTAAATGATTGTCGTAAATATAAACAATCTACGTATTTAATATTCAATTCGAAAATATTTTTTGGACGCATATTTCTGTCGATATAAAGTTTGTTACACTTTGCAATAAAGAATCGTGCAAGTCTATAGGACTGGTTGATAATACAAATATACTCTTTATTGTACAAAACTAGCATTAAATGGCAAAACTATTTAAAACTAATCTGCCGTTATGACTGTAGGCTTAATTACTTTACCATACATGGCATGGTGACGCATGCCAGTAGAAGGAGTGCGCACAAAAAAATTTTGGTTACCATGTTTTGTAATTGTCGTACTGTTTCCTTTACCTTCGTGTATACAAACGTCTCTTGTTAGTTGCTACACCTGGTTCTTACAAAGACTCGAGACTCTGTTCAGCAAAGAAACAGCAGGAGGAGTAAGCACGAATAAATTTTAATTAAAATATTTATTTATTTTATTTTATTTTATTTTATTTTATTTAATAATTACAATACAATTACAAATTATATTCTAATTATATATGAACGGAGTAACTTGACCATATACTCGGTGTAGTGTCACAGACCAGAGTATTTGGTGGGAATTTAATCCATGACCTTCACGCTAATAGTATAGCACACTACCCACTAGACTACCAGAGCACCCTTATTAAAATATTTTGTAGCTATCCTACTGTTTTCTTCGCCTCTTGTTAGTTACTATATCCGGTGCTTCCACAGTAGGGTTCTTCGAGACTCTGTTCAACTGCTTAAAGTTCTTATTTTTATTGTTATTTACGTCCATGATATACCAGACGATGTGTACTTGATAGCGGGCACTTTGTTTACTTAAGAATTTGCATTTAATCTTCTAGCTTTCTAACAAACAATCCCAAATATATGACCTTGAATTTTTCTTCTGATGTTGTGATAATAAAGAAATAAAACAAATGCTTTGACTGACTAGTTCAATTAACAATGATAAATGTTATTGAATATTGTATTTAATTGACAACACTAATCTTACTATACTCTACACTAAAATGTTTTTCAATCATTTGGAACTTGCTTACTTAATTGGTCATTACAATCATTTAGTCAAGATTACAACTTAAATTTTTTTACCACTCTTGTTGTGTGTGTTAATTTTATACATGAGTTGCTGGACCTGCAGATCGAACCACATATTTTTAAGAAAGTTTTCATTGCAATTCTGTTTTACTCTCAGAGTTTTTGCCAGAAGACTGCCGAATGCAATGTATTTTTATTTTTCGTATTGTTCGAGATGTCTGAGTTAGGGATTAAACTACAGACTCTAATTTGATAAACCAACACACTACCTACGATGACTAATATTTTCGTTTTCTTTCAGTAAAGTTTAGAAGAAAAAGCTCAACTTCTATAAAAATTGTTGTGTAGGATGCCTATCCCTGGCCCCACTGTGTAAAGTACTCCATTATACTTTAACTAATTAAAATCTCTATGGACAGATAACACGATGGCCAAAAGAACATTGCATTCGTCCTGAAGTATACCTTGATGTTTATTTTTCAATTTAAAAATGTCCGCTATCCTTATAGAATTTATTTACGTCTGTAGTAGTGCGGTGTACTGAGTTATTTGAATAGTGAATCTATTTTAAAAATTACCACCGAAACTTCTAGAATTTTAGTTTATTTGTATATGCCGAGCATTTCTAAATAGATAAACTGAAGTATATGCACTGCGTTAAGTCTCACAATCAATAATTCTGCATAATATTAACACCCTTCATGAGGGTGGTGTAAAGGGATATGCCGTAATCCTAACTAAAAATTTATTAACGTTACACCCATTTTTGCTAGTCTTTTAGATTGACTTACAAACTTCTATCAAATTAGTGGTTTGAAAACATTTAGTTTATTTGGAAATTAAGAATTAATTCTTTTAAGCTTCTGCTTCAGCTTAACTATTAAAGCTAGCCACCCACATTTACCAATTTTTTTTTTTTTGGTTTTATTCGGTATTACATATTTCACACACATTTAAACTTTAGACGCGTGCGTTATAGAATTGTTTGACGCAAACAAATAATCGAACGCGTTTGCCAAACAGAATACATCGCGTTGTTTATAAAGCGTGTGAACTACAACTACCCTTCGCTTGTAGACTCCCTTAACAGATTATCACAACTGCTTTCCCTTAAACATCTACATTCTTTTTTTTTAATGATGATTATTAATCGTCATTATGGATCTATTCATTCGTATACAAAACAATAAAAACAATTTAAATTTTTGTTGCATGTGATACTGGTAGCACAGGTGTAGGCAGGTGTTTTAATTACTGTTTTGGGCTGCATCAATTTTTTTGAATTATTTTTGTTGTTGTTTTTTTTATCTATTCATCATTCATCAATATTTTGTGGCATGTGCCTTCCATTTATACTCACCCACATATCTACGTACATATATACTGTGGTACAGACAGTGGGTTTTGTCATGATTAATGAACCAAAAACGTTTGGGAAGAAGACAATTTGTATTAAATTTTATTGAGGAATTCCTTTTATTACAGTTCATGGCAGTTTATATCGTTTTGTTGCTATTGATGTTGTTGGGTATCAAAGGCAGCAAGTGCTTGTTTGCCTTACTATTTATTGGAAAAATGTTTTCTGCTATTAGAGGAGAAGAAAACAATTTATTTGCCGCGCTGCAAAATGCTGCCTGGATAATTATCGCATTGAGTCATTTTGTGGCGCGCCATTTTCTGCGCGACAAAGTAATATTTTCTCTTCGTTTTTAGCAACTTATTTTGCTATACGCCAGTTTGCTGTGCGGCATTTGCAGCGCTGCGTAATTCAAGGGAAATAATTGGACAATTAGATGAACTTCCTAAAACCCAGTGTTATTAAAATAAAATTTTTAGGTTCGCTTTTGTATCTCTCAAAAGTAGCGAATTGAAGCAGCTTGTCCAGGCTTTCGGGGATGTATTAAAGCATTAATAATTAGGTTCGCCTTCGTTGCCCTCTAAAGATGCTAATCCAACGCTTATGCAATCTGTCGGGAATGCTTCAAAACGTCAAGAACATGAAATGGATCCTAATTTCCCGTTTTGCCCTTTCGTTTATCTATTAAAAGAATAAACAAAACAGTATGTGTAGGCTTGTCGAGAAGACTCAATGCTGGCATATGCTCATAGGGCGGGCAGAAATTTTTTTCAATTTTGCGGGGAGGGGCTTCTATGAGGGTTTGAATTCTGTATCGAGAGCCGACATCAAGGCCCTCCACAGATTCATTAGTAGCTTGAGCTGGTTGAGAAGTGCTAGGGCTTCATCAGTGCGGTTGCGCTCTCCCTTTCGGTTCCCATTCTCAATTTCTCTCCTCTCCTCTCCTCTCCTTTTTCCTATCCCCTCTATTACGCTTCCATTTTACCCCCGGGTACAGTACTTGTCTCAATTGACAAGTACACGTCCTCTAATCTAAACCTACATTTCATCAACAAAATACAGTTGTCGTCTATAAAATTATTTATTAAGAATACATCGATAACTTCTGATACTCTCTACTTCTACTTCTGAAAACGATTAAAAAAAAACAACGAAGTGCTGACTCTATGATTATCAGAAGGGGTTCATTATACTTTTTCCTCTAAAAAAAAAACAGAATTCATGCGAATACAAATTATTTTCTTCTTCTTTTCATATAAACGGCATACGACTCTATATCAACGAGTATCAACGTGTATGATTTTTGATCACAATACACCTGTTTGTATATAATTTTCGCTTCTTTTTTTTTGTGTTCGAGTAGACAGATCACATACTACTAAATACAGTCCTATACTTTGTGAGAGAGATAGGGATAGAGAATATGGGGTCATTAAACGATCTGTGTGTTATTGTTGTTGTTGTTGCTGTTATTAATAATAAAACGTTAACAATAAGCAAAACGGAGAATGAACTTTATTAGTCAAGTAGAAAGAAACAAAAAAAAAATTTTTTAAAACAGCTGATGGTTGGCTACTGTTTTATTGCCATGACTTCAGCTACGACTGTCGACTGTGGCTGCTGTCAATGCTGCTGCTACTGCTGTTGCTCTAAAGCAACCACAACGCAATCATCGTAATCATTGGATGTAAAGTTTCTTTTCCAGTAGCATAAATGAATTCGAAGACCAAGGCGACTTGGTAAGTGCTCTACTTGAGGAGGATTTGTTTGACTCAAGTGAATACTTGATAGGTTTCATAATTATTAAAAAATTTTAGTTCAGTTAAGAGGCGCATTTTTCTTGTCATCTTCACAGTATATTTCAAATGTGCTAGTATTTCTGGGCCACCGGTAAAGTACGTGTAATTTACTTGTGCCATAAAAAATTCGAATATTTTTCTGGTTTTAAGCGTACACATGTACTAGCATTGCCACAAATTGTCAAACTTGTGCTCAAAACACGATTCTATTTAAAATACTGCGAAATAAACTATCAGTAGGTACCATACTACTCAACCATTATAGCTTAATCGTGTCTAATTCATACGAATGGAACCTCTGGCATAAATTTTCCCTCCGCAATCTGGAGGACGAGTCCAATTGTGCCAAGCAAGAGATCTGTGTGTACGATAATAAATCCAGATATGGGTATTTCATGATTATTCCATCATGACAGAAAAGTTTTTACAACTTCAAGTTTAGCCTTTCCGCAAAGTACCCCACCAACTAACTTTTTATTTTTAAAATTCCTTTAAAATCACAAAATATTTCCTGTAACAATATATACAGTTTGTTGAGGTTTTCTTTGTTCCGTTTCCATTTCTTTAATCAAATTTCCTAATTTAACAGCTGTTTGGTCTATAAATGCAAGTTCTAGATTGACAGGGTTATCTAGAAACAACACTCTCTGCGGTAATCCATTCGGTTGTTGTTTTGGTTATAGTGGAGAGGGAATTTTTTATTTTGCTTTGTTTCAGTTTCATTATTCAAGTTTTCCCAGTTAAGCTGGTGTTTGGTTTGTTATAGTAGATACTAGAATGATATGATTGCCATGTGTTTGGTGCCTAGAAATAACACTTTTTGTGACAATATATTCATTTGGTGTATCTTGGGTATAATGGTGAGCAACCTTATTCATTTATTTTTACTCTTTTCCAAGATGAACGCTGTCTGATCTTCCTATGGTGTTTGTTGGTGATGTTATCTTTTGGAGATAAGGACACAGGCATCTGGTTCAGCTATTCGTGGAAGAAGAAATTAAGAGGCTTGAATTTTTTAAATTTCATAAAATTGTAATGAAAAATTTGTTTTCATTTATTGTATTCCATCCTGAAATCTTTTGCTTTTATTCACTACACTATGGCACATGCTACCAATTGGTAGTTGCCTCCATGAAACGTTACTGTGCCATTCCTGTAGCAATTTTATTGTCTCCAATGAGTACTTGTTTCGAAGCTTTCCCACCGATGCAAACATTTGCCGTTTTAAGAAGATTTGTGAGCGACGAACATGCTGTTAAAGGAGGTAATGAATATGCAGTAATGAACACTGTCAAGCTGAAAAGCTTTTGCTTTTATTCACTATATCACGGTACTTCCTCCCAATTGGTATGACGTCTACGTGTAGCTTTATTGTGCCATCCCTGCAGCAATTTGATTGTCTCCGATGTGCACTTATTCTAAAGCTTTGCCACCGATGCATATATTTGCCTTTTCAGGAAGGGTTTCATTTCATTTGTAGGCGAAGAGCATGCTGTTAGAGGAGGTAATAAAAATGTAGTAATGAATTCTCTCAGGTATAGCTTTCAAGTTTAACGTTGTGGGATAATAATGGGAAAATAAACATTCCTGGAATATTCAGCTTTATTGTCGATATTTTAGATAATTTTCTAGTAAGTAGTGCGTTGGCTTAATAGACTTGAGGCCACGATTCAAACCCCATGTTTAGACATGTCCAACAAAATGACTTCTGAAAAAATATTTCTTCGGCAATTTCCCCTCAGCAGATTTCTGGCAAAAACTCTGAGGGGAATTAAAATTGCATTGAATTTTTGAATTACGCAGATACTGATCTCGAAGTTGACAAGTAACGAATAGCTTGCCTATGCACTTTCCCTAATATTACGGTTGCAGGCATTATACAATTAAAGGCAAGTCCTAAGACTTGAGATCCTTTAGAAGTTTGAGAGACCTATACCCGCTCGGTTTGAGAGATTTGGTTCAAAAATCTGATTCAGATACTAGGCAGTATCTATCGAGCAATGAGCTTACTAAAGAGCCTCATTGCTGTAGGGTACTAAGTTATAAAGAAAAATACGTTGTAAATGTCTTGTTATGGTTGTGTGGTAACAATGGCAACAACAAAACTATTACAACAAACCCTAATGCTTTAAACATGCAATTATTATTAAGCATCATCATCATCATTGTTGTTGTTGTTGTTATCATTATTGTGGTTGTTGTTGTTTTTGTTGCTGTTGTTGTCGTTAAAATAAACACAAATTATTGAAAACGACATCTGTTTTGTTGGAAACTTAACGAAGAGACACAAAGAAATATTTCAAAATTACCAGCCGTCCAACAACAAGCAACACAAAATGATGCAAGTGCAGCATCATGTTATAATCACTCAGACTCTCGTATAACATACCTCCGCTCCATGCTCACTGTCGCATGTTTGACAAATTAACTTGACAACACAAAAAATGAAAAAAATAATTTGTAGTTAAAGTTCTTCAAACTGATTGTACATGATTTTTAGGTTTTATTGTTTGGAGCCAAAAAAAAACTAACAACAACAAAAATACGTTAATAAGATTGACAAAATGGCTTAAGCAAGAAGGCCAATTCAAAACAAAACAAAACTTAACAACAATTGCGGTTTTAATTTTTATTCAAATTTATGCTGTATTGTGTCCGTCTGTCCTCTCTCTACTGCTCTTCTGATATTGTCTTCACGATCAAAATTTATTAAAAAAAAAGTGGAAAAAAAGTGGAAAAAAAATATAAGAAAACATTACTCTTTAGGCAGCTGATAAATGAGACAAATTGTGGTTTCATGAAAAAGATTAAAAAAGTTTCTTGTTTTTTTTCTCAAATTTTTCTTTTTTCCCATCTTTATTCTTGACGAGGATGAGATGATCAAAGAAAGTCACAAATATATGTGTATGTATGTATATGCAGTACACCTTTTCTTAAGCTGTGCTGAGTTTTAACATGTAAATTATGCTTAAAGTTTGTGATCTTCAAACAGAGTTTTTAAAAAAATTGTACTGCCATGCGTGTAAGCAGAGCCTCAGTTTGGTTCATCAAGTGAAGCAATATACGACACAAAAAAAACACACAGAAAAGCATACATACATTTGAAATCATTGCAAACATTTCTGGTGAATTAACGTGCCACGAATCTTTAATTCAATATTATTGCTGTGATGTGATGTGTCGCATGTTGTTTTTTGTTTTTCGATTTTTGTTTTTCATTTACATGATCATAATGATGTTGATGCACAGTGGCAGAAAACATCGTCATCTTCAAGTATTCGCTGATGAAGAGATTAAAAGTGATATGAGGGAATATTTAGAAATAATTGTGACTTCATTGATTGAATTCTGAGTCATGTTGTTGGTCATTTCGAAATTTTTGGAGGCGATGAGGCAAGAGTCATGAAATATTTTTTTTTAACTTCATGATTTGCATTTCGAATATGATTTTGGCAACTAGTGTTTAAAATTTCTTGTACTGAGGATTCATTTATATTTCAATCGGTTGACAGATTTTCCCAGTCGTGTCCTTAAAGCTCTTTTACTCAGTCGTGCTAACCATATTAAGCGCCATATTAAGCGCTTCTTATTCTTTTTAGATGCCTATGTGATAAGCTCTTTCTGTGTGTTTTTCACAAGATATCTGTTCTTCTACCCAGAGCTTTCAGCATATCGTAAGAGCTTGGTGGAGCTGTGAGTAAGTATTGCTTACTGTCAACATATCAATAGTCTTGAAGTAGTTCTTTTCATTATGGAATCATTTCCAGCATTTCTAACCTTGTTGACTACAGACTTAATATGTTCTGAAAGCGTAATTTCTGTTTCAATGGGAGTTTTAGTTAGTCCTGCTCCAGCAGTGTAAAAAGTCGCCATAGTCTAGTAGGTAGTATGTTGACTTATTAGACGTGAGTCCATGGTTGAAACCCCAGGTCAGACATCAAAACGAAATAAGAAAAAATATTTCTTCTGCAACTTCCTCTTGGCAGATTTCTGGCAAAGACTCTGAGCGTAAATAAAATTGACATGAAAAGTTTTCAAAAATTTATCGTTCGGAGTCGACTTTAAACTGTAGGTCCCGCCACTCATGTATAAAATTAAAACACACACTATAAGTGTTGCGTGAATGTTTGTAATGACCAATCATGTACGTATGTATGGAGCTGCTGTTTCAATGAGAGTGTTAGTAAGCCCTGTTACATGGTGTGAAAAACTAGGACGTTGTACAATGGATCAATTCGACCTCCGGGTACTGTACTTGTTTCAATTGACAAGTACACGTCCTCTAACCTAATCTAACCTAGTAAGCCCTGTTCAAGCAGTGTAGTTGTCTGTATCTGCTATTCTCCAGTGCCACACAGGAAGTGATCACATGCTTCAATCACTACTGTGATTGCAACAACAAAATCTGTTGGTATTAGTACCGCATTCTATATCGGTGGGTATTGCAGGCATACAGGGTGACCTGTAAAAGGTTTAGAAAATGTCCTCAAAGCAATTGTTAGAAATTAAAAGGTGCAAGGGAAATATATTGTTCCTTGACTGCTACTTCAAAGCACAAGGATTCAAAAAAGGCTTAAAGAAATGCCACAAAACGTTTGTAATAAATGAAACAAAATAAGAACGGATTTGAGGAAAAAGTTGAATCATCTCTTGAAATTTACGCCGAGCCTATGGAAATCAATTACTAATGAAATTATGTTACAGAGGCAAACTTATTGTTTTGATTTATACTCTCTTAGAAGTACTGTTTTCTTTTGAAAAAGAGGTTCTGGTGCATTTGGTTGACCCTATTATTACAACTCTCGGTCGTTTGAAGCAAAATCCGCTTTTTTTTATTAAAGTCGATATACATACAGTTGCCAGCAAAAGTCTTAATACGGCAATTTATTTTAGCAATTTCATGAATTTTAGCCAAAAGTTTGTATAAAAATTTATAGTTTATATACTTATTTTATAAATTTATTTCTGTTTTATTATAAAACAAACAATTTTTTAATGTTTCTCATAAAACAAGAGAAAAATAAGGAAAAGTTTCAGATGACTCCATAGGTACCCCCAAGGAGAACCCTGAGCAAATTTAAAATTCCATGGCCTACCACTTGTATTTAGTAGAATATCCCTTAAATTCAAGCACTCCATTTAACACATTTGGAATTGAATGTACAAGTTTTGTTTAGTGTTTTCTGGTGGCACCATGAGCAAGTTTTTCGGTTGACTTTTGTTAGAGGTTTAGCGATTACGACACCGTTCTTTCAAATGATCTAAATACTCTCTTGAACTCATATCGGGACTTTGTGCAAGAGTTTTAAGCCTGTGGGGACTTTTTTTGTCAAAATATATTGACGAAATGAAAGAAACTGTACTTTTACTAAAAATTTGCCAATATTTCGAAATTTTTTCTTTCAATTTTAAAAACTGACACAATTTCAAAATAAAAATAACGGTAATTTATTTATGAATGTATAAATTTTTCTTAATGTCCAATTTCTTTTGACGCTCACTGTACAATCCAAAAAATGTTCAATTTGATTAATAATTTTTGTTTTGGATTTTCTTATTTTAAACGTTTTCATGCCACTGTGTGATATGTTCGAAATCTTTGTTTTGGTTTTTTGCCACTATTTTAAAAATTTTTCTGTTTTTTGTTTGATTTTTTATGTCTGATTTCAAAATTGCTTTTTTTTCTTTTTTTTGTGTTCAACATGTCTCTTATTTTGAAAATGTAATTCGTTGTCCATTATTATTGTGGTCGTCGATGTTGTTGTTGTTGTTGTTTTTATTGTTGCTAATTTTCAGTTTGATCCATGGCCGGTAATTTATGCTTTTGGCATCATTTTCCATTTAACAACACGAGAGCCAAAAACCTCATCACAGAGATGTCAGGCAAAGAAAAAAAAAATCAACTGACCGTTACATTGAAAACAAACGAAAATATTTAAATAAATAAATAAACATATAAATTAAAAAATGAAAATAAATATATGCATGGAACACAGTAGTTGCTTTCAATACAAATAAAATAAAAATTTTTATATGAAAAAAAAATTAATAATTTTGCCTGAAATTTGATACGTAAACTTTAACAAAGAACTCTTGAGAGCGATAAACACTTGAATTAGACCAAAAATAAATTTTTTTTGTTATCAAACAATGATTTCATGGTGCACCTACACAACATACCTCAGCCATAAAAACAGAAGAAGAAAACAATTTTGTTTTCTGATTTATTATCGTATACATGGATTGTTCTTTTCAGGTTGTTTTTTCTTTTTGTGTTTTTTTAAATATAAATCATATTGCAAAATTCTTGTTTTCGTATCAAATAAGTGAGAATTTGCAAATTCAATATCACACATCGTAAATAACATCGTGAAACAGCCGTAATCATCATTCATAAATGGAGTGATTGGCAAACGTTTCAGCTCAGGTGTCAATACAAATCGATTTACCATACGAACACATTTACTTACCAATACATATGAGGTTATGTACAACGAATAACTGTAAAAATATTGAAGAATTAAATCCAATTGCTCTCTCTACTCTCCCTCGCTCTTGATGTTGTAAAGTTTTTTTTTATGTAACGCCCTGTTCTTTAATTCAAATTCGTTGAATTTTATTTACATACATGCATACATAATTGGTCATTAAAACCCATCAATCAGGATTACCACCTAGCTTTCCACACTACTTATGTGGGGTGTGTTAATTTTATGCATGACTGGGGGGACCTACAGTTTAAACTCGACTCCGAATGACAGATTTTTTTGGGAAACTTCTCATGGTAATTTTATTTACTCTCTGTTGAGAGGAAGTTGCCGAAGAAATATTTATTCATATTATTAGAGAAGTCTACTCTGTGGTTTGAACCTTGGTCTCACGTCTAGTAAGCCAACACACTACTAAGTAGACAACTTTTTTTTATTCTTGACTTATATGTATGGCCGAGGTTTGAATTACTTTTTACTCGGGAAACAGAACAGGGCCTATGATTTAATATGAGTTTGTTTTTCAGATCATTTTATACATATAAAATGCACAGTAGAAGGGAAGAGAAGTGAGAAAGAGGGTAGATTTGTTAAGATATCATGCATCGGATATTAAATATCATTTTTATTCATTGTGTTGTGTTCTTGTGCTTCATCATCATTTTTATTGTTTTAGTTGTTTGTATTTGATGTCGTTGTTTTTTTGTTTTTGTCTTGTTATTTATTATTTATTTCATTTATTATTAATAATTTGTTTTTTTATTTTTCGTCTTCTTTTTTTGCAATTCTTTTATTTTTCGTTGGGTTATTGACTCTTAAAAATGCAACAGACGCACTTTGGCAATACATTTTTCATGTTTTTTTTGGCGAATATCAGCATTATTTGGTTGTTGTTATTGTTGTTTAAATGAATTTACAAGAATATTTTGTTAATCTTTAATTTCATGGTCATAACATTTAGCACCCGCTATTGCTAAGCTTTTAAAGGATTTTTTTGATATTTTTTTAAAAAAATTTTTAAATTTTTTCAAAATCTCGAGAGTTAAAAATTAGTTCCCTTTAAACACTCACATAATAATTGACCTTTCCTCCACTAATAAAAAAAATTCCTTCTATTAATGGAACGTTTATTATTTACAATGAAATTGTTTAATAAATAATTTATCAATCAATAAAAACAACAAAGAATTAAAAGAAAAAATTAATAAAAGACCACCATTGCTCTTCTACTGCTGTTGGCCGCTAGGAAATATATACAATCACTTCAGTTATCAGTTGATACATTTCTTTAACGTATGTGTACCAGTTTAAACTGGTATTTGATTAATTTTAACATTTTTTTTAAATTTAAAAAAATATAAAAATAAAAACGTTTAGTGTTTTTTTTTAATAATAGATTTGAAATGATTTCATTTCAATTAGAACAGCGCTAGTATGTTTAGTATCGCCATCATGTATCAATATAACGGTATTCATTAAGGTTTTATCATGTTCTAATGATAATGCTGGCCTATCTCTTACTAAGATATCATGCCTATGATTTTAATTTAAAATGAAAGTCCAATATTTCAAGTACCCTACCTATGGTTTTTATGAATCATTGTTGATTAATGTGATGAAATTCGTTTTTCTTTATTCAAGGAGATATTGTGCATGTGAGATTAAGTTCAAGGAAATTTACTAGTGTGATTAATTTTCATTAGAATCGAAATGAATTTAATCCATTTTAATGCATAAAGATTTCTAATATTTTTAGACATTCAATATAATGAATATTTTTGAAAGAAGAAGTCACCGTCGTAGTCTAGTGTAGGTAGTGTGTTGCTTAGATTAGATGAGAGTCTGTGGTTCAACCATCGCACTATGTGACATTTTGCCTCAAAACCTGGCCAAAATTAATAGGAGTGTTTTATGAGTTAATGACTGGAATTTTTTGATAGTGTTAGTGATAATTAGGCCCAAGGATGAACCCAACTGATTTTGGTTCAAATCGGTCCGTGATTTCGCCTAGCCCCCATACAAACACTTATTTACACATAATTATAGTAATTATGCAACAATCATGATAAAATTTAGTATGGATCAGTTCTGTGTACTAAGAAATCTTGGTGTAAAGTTTGGTGAAAATCGGATCATATTTGACCCTAGTCCCCATATAAAGTCCCCTTTAGAAATTCACGTTTGTTCTTATAAATGGCTTAAAAACATCGGTATCATGACGAAATTCGGTATGAACGTGTATTTTGTAAATCTAAATCATATTACCAAATTTTGTTATGGTCGGTCCATAATTGCCCCTTGGTCCAAAATAGGGCCCCTTAAGAAAATATGTTTAGCAATTATAATTGGCTTAAACATTTTATTACCTCGATGAAATTCGACATGAACATGTTTAATATAAATGTGAATCACTTATGATCACATTTTATTATGATCGGATCATAAGTGCCCCTACATACCACATACGGTCCATTAAGAAAATCAAACATACATCTCATATTGTTATAATAGTCGATATACATACAGTGGCTCCATCGCATAATCCGACAATCATTAGTCTGATATGTATGTGCTTAAAACTTAAAAATAAAATATTAAATATATGTTTTTTTTTGCTTTTATTTGCACTCTACATTACAGCCTTTTAGATTAATAAAAAAATAAAAAAAATTTTCATGATAACGGTAATTTTATAAAGAAAAAGAAAATTAACTCAATTTTTTGCGCTCAACGCATAATCGAACAAAGAAGAGCACGCTTCCAGTAAAGCCGCCTTAAGCTGATTCAAAGTTCTAAATTGGTGTTGGTATACTCTTTTAGCTAATTCTTCCTAAAGATGTTCAATTACGTTGAGATCTGGACTCTGTGCAGGGGTTTCTATACGTTTGGGGCTATTATGGATCAACCAAAGCTTTTCCACACCCGAAGTTTGCTTGGGATCATTGTCCTGGTAAAAAGCAAATTCAAGGTAGTAAGAAACGGAATGATGGCTGCCCATAGGACATATTTCCCAACCGCAACAAATTATAGAATGAAACGAGTCATCCTAACAATGCATTATGAAATCTTGAACTTCATGTACAATTAAAGCATTTCTTCAACTAGCACCTCTAATGAAATATGATATTAAAACGTACCAACAGCAATAAAAAAATTTCATGTACAAACACTCAAAGCCTTGAGGACACAAAATTCTCTAAATGTTAAAAATGCTTAATTTTGTAACCTCCATGCTTAGGGCTGTCAGATTTTGTCAGATTTTACTGACTACCTCAGCATGAACTGTATGATATTTTGATTGGTAAATAAAATGGCATTCAGTGACTGTCTAAACCTCCATGTGTATCAAGACATAATTGTTCCCTTCTTTTCACAATTGTTGATATATTTTCAATTGGCTTAAAATCGAGATTTTTGCGATGACTTGCCCCTAAAATTTATAAAAGTTTTGATTTAAAAGTCAACTCCATTATTAAAAATGCAATAGACGATCATCTTCTCATTCCATTACGTTTTCCAAAATCAATCATTTCCAGAATTCGAACTATTTGCGCATGCCTTTAAGAACCATCATACATACATACATAATTGATCATTACAACCCTTCAGTCAGGATTACGACCTAGTTTCTCACATCACTTATGTTGTGTGTGTTAATTTTATACATGAGTGGTGGGACCTACAGTTTAAAGTCGACTCCGAACGACAAATTTTTGAGAAACTTTTCATGGCAATTTTATTTACTCTCAGAGTTTTTGTCAGAAATCTGCTGAGGAGAAGTCGCCGAAGAAATACTTTCTGTATTTTGTTTTGATGTCCGGCTTGAGGCTCGAAGCCTGGCTTTACGTCTAATAAGTCAACACACTACCTACTAGACTACAGCGAATAATAAATACTCGTCTCTGTTTCTCCGTTTTCACTTGTGTATTTGTAACGCAAGGCCTTGTTCGGTTAAATTGACACAACATAAACTGGATTTATCGCTTCAGAGGAAACTGTTCCAGTATGATTAATCGTTTCGAAGTATTTCTCTAGCAATCTTCAAATACCTCATAATTTTTTAATGTTTGTCTCTTTTTTGTGCAATGCAGCCAAGAAATTCCAAGGAATTCTTCTTTTCAAAGCTTCCTTTTGTCACCCACATTACTATTTTCATACTTATTCTAATACTTAAATCACGTGAAGAGAAAGAGTAATCTTCAAATTTAGTTTAATGTTCTTTTTAAAAATCCATTATGGAAGTGTCCTGGTTCCTAATCAACCAGTGAATTGTGAAATAAAAAAATTTATTTTCAAAAATTTTGTATCGTTTTTTTTTTCATAATAATTACGCAGAAATCATCAACTCAGATCGATCAGATATGTTACAACTAAATTTTAAAATTTCAACAAAAATAATTTAAATTTAATTATATTCATAGAGAGGGAGAGAGTAAATCATTCAATAAAATGTTCATTATTCATCGTAATTATTAGAAATATATTTCTAATATTTTATTTATTTATTTTTTGTTTATTTTTGTTGTTATATTTATTGTTTATGTTATTTAGTTTTTTTCGTCGTTTTTTTTTTGGGTCGATATGAATATAAATTATTCATACATTTGATGGGTCTATCGACACAAGCAAAAAAAAACCAAAAACGTACAACAACAATATCCTACACGTTGACAAACATAATTATGTATGTAAGAGATACTATTCAAATATCTACATACGATTACATACACATGTGAACATTTATATATAATTATGTACTGGTAGTATGTATTTGTATATATTTGTGGGCATTACATGCCATACACAGACACACACATGCTTGTATGTAATACCTGTGGAAAATAGTATCGAAAGAAAAAAGTGTGTCGAAAGCAGCAACTGCGACAAATTTTACTCTGTTAGTGAGTGAGTAGTTGTCCATAGAAGAAGATGTGCGCCCCTGTGGGGCAGTGTTGCCAGGTGTTGATTGCAGGTTAAGGTTTGTAGGTGTCCAAATGAAATTACTGAGTTTTGTAAGTCGCATGAAATTCGTTGAATTGGGAAATTTACCGATCTTAGAGCAAATTTTAGACCGATTCGTAATGTTACTGAGTTTAAATCAAATTAAATTAAAAGAAGCTTTAAGCATAAGCATGATTATGATGTGCATAAGTCAAGGGTCACTCTTGTTAATAGGTGTTACTATGGTCATACATACATAATTGGCCATTACAATCCTTCAGACAGGATTACGACCTAGCTTCTCACACCACTTATGTTATGTATGTTAATTATATACTTGAGCAGTGGGGCACACATTTAAAAGTCGATTCCGAATTACAGATTTTTGAGAAGCTTTTGGGGGAATTTTATTTCCTCAGGGTTTTTGCCAGAAATCTGCCGAGAGAAAGTCGCCAAAGAAATATTTTTTCATATTTTCGTCTGACCCCGACCTGGGGCTTGAGCCGTGGCCTCAAGCCTAATAAGCCAACACACTACCTACCAGATCACGGCGACTATGTTACTATGGTCTCAATAGATAATTCACGCGCTAAGAAACAAATGCTCCAAAAGTCGCCCATCTTCCCCGTGCTTCTCTATGGTGCAGAAGTATGGATGCAACGACGGTGGGTTTTACATGGGTACCTGTTCGCGTGGACCTAATCCCATGGTGCTCTTCGCACAGGTTGAAATACAATGCGTCCACCAACGCCCTCAAATGTAGCAGACTGCTACACCTGAGTACCAATTTAAAACCATGTATTTGGACATGATTTCCCCCTTGGTTAGGAGCGGAGCCTATCTAAAACTCCTTCCCATCTTTGGTTCACGGCACAAGTATGGATGCAGTAATGCCCCGATGCAGCAGCCTTAAGGGTATTCGAGAGATAACTCCGACGTAAAGTCTTCGCTCCAGTGTAAGTTGCTGATGACGCAACAATGAGCAGTTTGAGCAGCTCAATGACTTGGACATTGCGGCTGCCCCTCCTCGGTCATATCGTTCGAATGGAAGAGAATGTTTCGGCAAGATATATATTTGACTCGAGGATTAGTAGAAGTTGAGGAGTATTCTGTCTCTTCGATTGGTGTGAGCAACTGGCAAAGGCGTGTGAGCAATTGGCGAAGGCTTGTGAGAAGCAGGATGTGTTAAGACTGACCGAAATCCAATGCCAGAGAAAATGCTCAGTAATTCCTCCTTTTCTTCAGCATTACAGCTTATGTAGACGTTGTTACAAGGTATGCTCGGTCTTTGGGCGTGTATGCCTAGGGCTCAGTATCTCGTTAAGGCCTATTTTATGGCCATATTTTGTGAATGTTTCCGTAGCGTATGCCAAATCCACTTCCCGTTGATATATGTAAAGTTCTCCGCTTCTTCAATAATCTTAATCTTCAGTTCTTTTACTTTCATTGATTGGGATGCGACATAATCTCAATGGAATGGAAATCTAACCTACACGGCAACACTGTCTAAGAGTCACAAAAAAAAAATTAAAAACAACAACAAAAATTGAGGAGTAAAGAAAGAAAGAAATAGAGATTAAAAACCATTACTCATCACATCATTCGGCACAATCAAATTGTAGCCATTCATATGCGCGCACACACAAATACTCTTGAAAAGTAAACACCGTATACAAGGAGATTGTACGTAAATATGTACGTGTGTATGAACTCTGTGGTGGAAGAAGCAAAACAATTTGTTTTTATTTTCTTGTTTATTTAATTCTCTGTTTATTTTCTCTCAATCTCTCTTGCTCAAAGCAAGAGAACAAAATACGAGTATTTCGTATATGAATATGCCACTACCAATACATCTTTCACATAGATACTGCACATAGATACTCATGTATACAAAACAATACTCTCCGGCTCTCTGACTCTCTCTCTTAATTCGAATTGTTTACATTTTTTCATTTCATTTCTGTGCTCTCGCGCTCTTGGTCACTCTCAGTTTGGTTTTTAAACAGAGGAGTGATGCTTAAGCAAAGTGTGGCAACAACAACAACTAATAACCACTCATAGAAATCTGGCTGATAAATACAACGTCTGCAATTGGTGAATTTAAACGACGCGGACCAAAAAACAGTCACAATATTTCGTTCGATTCATTCACTTGCTTATTTAGTCACTGTAGCTGGGCTGCTTCTAAGATATTGTATCTGAATGGATGGATGTACGATTCTTGCAGATGTTTGGATGGGGATGTTGTTGTCGCTGCTGCTATTGCTGAGAGTTTTCTTGTTGTTGTTGCTTTAAGATGAAATCTCTTCGTGCTGGTTCTTCTGCGCCATTTCAGAAAGCAAAGAACCTTACGAAATAAATCTGTTGCATGTATCTACAGAAGCTCTACTATTGGATGAGATGTGACTGCTGACTAGTTCTTCTTGTTCCTCTTCATTTGGTTTTGTGCAGCAACAACAACAACAATAACTATAATGATAACAAACAGAGAAGAAGATGACGAGATTTATTTTCTGTATGGTCTTCTCTTTTCAACGCATTTTTCTGTTCTTCTCTCTTGTGATAATAAATTGGCCACGAAGATATTTTCTCATTTAAGGGGCGTACAAACTGAAGGATTATCGACCGGTTGGATTTTCTTTTTCTACACAATAAATGTTTTTTTTTTGTTTTTTGCTCGAAACTATGAGCAGCATAAGATTTATTAAAATGCGCAAAAATTTTTTTAAGCCAAATTTTACTTTCATAATTCATTTAAAGAGCGGGAAATTATAAAACAATCTTTACTAATTTACTAATTCTGAAATCAAATTTTTTCTGTTTTGCCATCTGCTATCTGCTGGAGTATGATTCTTTAGGTAGTGCTTTAAGAGGCAATTAATTATTATGGGTTTGGCCAATTTTACATACGAAAGTATCTGACACATTTATGGTAAAGGAGGGAAAAAAGCTATTTTTTGCTGCTGAATTATAGTAAGGACTGAATATTTTCTCTGATGATGCATTGGACTAAAGGCACCCATTATAATAGAAAACTTGGGCTTCCTTCAAATAACGAACATTTTTCTGATTTTTGAATTTTCCTGATGCTTTCGTGTGCGAATTAATGGTTCTTACGATTACGAACAGAATGTTTTGTAATGAACAATAACGTAGGTAGTCAAAGTGATTCAACCTTTACCCTTTGTTTGACAATTTGTTCATATACAAAAATTATTAGCCATTACAACACTTTTAGTATGGATTCCAGCCACGCATTTAGCGTGTATCGTAATACTTATATCCATGAGTGCAAGGATCTACAGTTTATGTCGACTCTAAACGACAGATTTGAGAAACTTTTCCATGACAATTATGTAGTCTCAGAGCTTTTTTCCAGAAAAAAATATTTTTCTTCATTTTCGTTTCTTTTTCAAGATGCTCAGCTTTTGTTGAACTTTGAACTCAGAGTCCTCATCTCGTAAGCCAATCCAATACCCACTAAACTACGCTGATCACAATCTTATTTCGTTGAAATACTTTAGGCAGTTCTGTTATAGTTCATCCATCGAAAGTTCCTTTTCTGGGCCAGCTATTGACATTGGTTATCACACAAATTCTTGTGTTTGGCAAACCAGTTCTTAAACTGAACGAATTAAAACATTTAACACTTCAGAGCACATGGATGATGTGTATGAGCTGGCGTTGTGCATTGTTTTCGTTTTCGCTAAACCTGGCTAAAGGTGGTTAAGCTGGTCGTTCAGGCAGCTTATGGTACACTTTAAAATCTTTTTGATTATCGGTACTGGTTTTATTCGCTGTTTACGTTGGTACATTGAAAGTTTTCATTGAATGTAGTCACCAGTAAAGTTTCTGTTTGAAAAATGCTCATTTTGGTGCCATCCGGCAGGGATTCGAAGGAAAAAATTCGCTTACTAAGGATTTTTCGATCTACTTTTCATATTTTGAAAAGTTTTAAAGATATAACGCCTCAAGTCATATTCGATTGATCACTTGCTGCGTAGAATTCTGAATAAAATACATCGAAATTCTATCGATTGCGACAACGGTGTTGGTTATGGAAGCCCAAACCACCCGTAGTGTCGACAACTGCATACCGAGGCAAAACTGAATTGATTGTGTTCATTAAAGTTTCAGCAGATTTCTGGCAAAAACCCTGAGGGAAAATAAAATTGCCATGAAAATTTTCTCAAAAATCTGTCTGTTCGAGTCGACTTTAAACTGTGGGTCCACTATTATACGAATTTAACACACACGACATAAGTAGTGTGAGAAACTCCTTACTGAAGGGTTGTAATGTATGTATGTATGTATGATATAGTTCTTGTAGGAACTATTTAATCATTTTTACTAAAGGATTCATATTACAGATGAGGTTCTAACCGAAGTAATGCTTACCTTATTTGCCACCAAAATATGAAGTCTGGTCTAAATAATTTTCATTGTCCTTACGAAATTTTAGATGGTGTATGATTGATTGTAGCACTTTTAGATTCATATATAACACTCAGATTTTCGTATTTTTTGAATCACGATACCTGAAGAAAAACATTTAAATACTTAGAGTCGAATTGGGATCTTGAGCTTATGAGCTTGGGGTTTTTGTTTATGGCGGGGGCGTTGATAACGATTCATAAGCCGAAAACTATAATGGACTTTGCTTGCCCAGCACTATGTAGACTCAAAAGCAAACATATCTTCGATATTAAAAGCACTTTTAATTCAGATAAAAATTCCTATAAAAAAAGCTTGAACCAATTTTTCCACAATCAATTATTCTTTATTGCTGTAAAATCATATGAAATTGCCAGTAGTTCTTAGAATTTATGGTCTTATGACTACATTATCCGCACAATATAAATATTGGCGTGGAATTATTTTCTTGCATATTTTTTTTTGCTATCGAAGAGACACACACATAAATTTTATGATTTCAAAATCTATCTCCAAGTATTCATTTTTTTATTTACATTTCTTTTAATATTGTTTTAATTTTTTTTAATATTTTTTATTGCACATGAAACACTGAACATTACTTTTATTGCGTCAAATAAATGTTTCAATACTTGTTAAACTATGTATGAAGAAGAGACCACTCTCTTCTATGCCAAAAAGAAGGGCAAATAAAACTAAAACGGCGGCGATGTCTAATACATTTAAAAACAAAAAATAAACAAAAACCAAAAAAAAAAGAATTATTTAAACAATTCAAATATTGAGTATGAAATAATGTTGGTTTTTTCCCCACACCCTTATGACTGGAAAATAATAAAAAAGCAGACCAAAATAAAAAAAAATTGATGTTGAAAAAAAACTCTAATCAATAACACAGAGTCATTGAATAATTTATCATTGAAAGAATTTTATTTTATACTAGAAAATGTACAACAATAACAATAACAACGTTTTACTACTGCTGCTGCTAAACTGACAACAACAACAGCCGCAATGATAGCGACAACGACGACATTAGCAACATCAACTAGAACAAATCCACTACACGGGCAAATACAACGACACAAATCGTAAATGTTCGTAGAACTGCGACATCAGTAGTAAAATGGTTGGCAGTTCTGTAAAATAATGAATTCTTTAAACATTTTCTACGGGGTTTATAAATTGGATTAAAAACAAGGTGTTAAGAAGTTGGTAATGCCAGCCAATAAAAGGGAATTAAAGGAAGGAAATACGATATTTCCAAATTTTTATTCGCATGTTAATAAAGTCAAAGGACATGTTAATAAAGTCCTAGGGTAATTGAAAACGTCAATTATTCGTTAAATGGAATCTGACACCACCACGATCATCATTCAAGCATTTGTGAAAAATTGAATGCTTTATCAGTTAATGTTTGATTGACAAAGGTGTAAAGACTTATAAAATTTTCTTCTCGAAGCGTATTTGAGGTCATGCTTATTGAATCAGAATTCTTAAGAAACTCTAAAGCAATTTTGCATGTACAATCCCTAGTGGATTATCATATCTCTCTATAAAAACTGAATAAAAAACTTGTGATGAACAGAATGACAGAATATTCCCTCTTATGACACAAAACGCACCAATAGGTATGTTGATATTGTATTCTCCTGATTATAGGATCTAAAGCTAATCGCAGGAGGTAGAATGTTGGTTAAAGTGACTAGTAGTTGCAGTTAAGGGTTTGTAATCACAAACCTGTAAAATCTGAGCTTATATCCGGGTGAAAGCTAACAAATTTACATCATTACTAAATAAAAACAATCCAACATATATTCACGGAGGTCATTATTCCTACTCAACGGCTAATGACAAATCTATCTTCCTAACATCTGCTACTGTAGGTTCAGCACCTACTTAGCTGGAAAAACTGAAGCGTTTTCTGTTTCTATTGCTAATAGGATTGTGTCCAGACTTTGGTAATAACCGTTTACCAGAATATGGTCTGCTTTATTTGGCGACTTATTTATAAAAGTTTTCATCTTCTGAATGTTCAAATTAAAGTAGAGTGGACTTTGCTATTAACAGACCACTGTTAACTGTTTAATAGTTGCAATAGTAAATTATTCTTGGTTGGAGGCAGTTAATTTTCTCGAATCTCAATTAGTTCAGCTATCCCACTACCACGGTTGGAAAGAAGACCCTCTGAACTATAATTTGCATATAGTCTGTATAGTGTACTATTTCTTATATGTTCCAAAATGGCTGCTCATCTTCTGGAGAATTTTCAAGCAAAAAAATTGATATTTTCAAAGCCAATTTTCTCAATACGATACCACTTTATATGTGACTATGTTGCTGATTATATTAAGAGGCCCTGTAACCTTCCTTTGCATATAGTTGGTACTCTTAGATCTAGAGTATTTCCAAAAATTAGCTCCTAAACAAGAGGGTTTGTTCAGATGGATACTATTAAATAGCTAACAGTGCTCTGTTAAGGGCAAATTTTGTTCCGTTAAGAGGAAATTTTGCTCTGTTAACGCCGAATGTGGCGCTGCTAAAACTTATGGATTGCGTCTTGGATTTTCACACTTTTACTTTTACTTTTACACACTTTGATAATTTTGTTATTCACTTCTTAGTATTTTTTCTTTTCTCAATCAATTCATTCCTTTAAATCACTTTGTATGCGCAGTGCAAAATGTATCCCAAATGATAACCAAGCAAAGAGTATAACAGACGCAAAATTGTGAAAAAAGTGCCACAGAAGAGCAAAAAAACAAAAAAAAATTTAACAGTAAAAGAACCTCCAATTTAGAAAATAATCCACAATAAAAAGAATTAAAAAAAAATGTAATGCACATCAATAAATACGTGTATCTACATATCTATCTGGTGGTGGTAGCAGAGATATACAGAATAAATAAATTTTTTTTGTATGATTGTGAGTGACTGCCAAATACGAGTACACTTACCATACCACAACTGCTGGTTGCTTGGATACTGTATACGATGGAAAACGTACAAAACAAACGATTTTGTTTTTTTTATTGTTTTTCTTTCCCCCATTTTACCACAATGGCAATGAGGGCTAAAACGGCAACAGCAACAGCAACAAACAAAACTAACAATAGAGAAAAACGTTGTTCTACAGAAAGAAAAACAGAATTTTCATCACAATCATTCTGTTTTTTTTTTTGTTTTCAAGCTATGGAAAGAGAAAATCAACAGAAAATAGTAAAAAACGAGAGAAAACGAGAAAAAAATAAAATTAAGCACCTGCCTGCCCGCACAATATACGATAAAAAAAAGAGGAATCAACCCCTTCTAACATCACCCTCTTCTCCCTATCACTGCTTCAGCTTAAAAACGGCCATCAAATATATGCAGTAGAGGAGACGACTCTACGGAATGCCTAGATGAAATCATAGAAAAAATTGTTGGTATAACGAAGCAGAGAGCAATAAAACCGAAAATGACTAAAAGGCATCCCAAATACAATTAAGGGGGGGGGGACAAGAGTGAGGTGTAAAATGAACACATACATACGAAGGCAGAAAAAATCAATAATTTTCTAAAGAGTCCATAATAACAACAACAGCAACAACAACAAACTGAAAGAGAAACAAGGTTGAATAAGATAAATTTACCTTGTCAAGGTGGGTAGTTGGGTAAGGCTATAGGCAGTGTTAGAGTAGATATAGGCAAAGGTAGTTAAAGATTTTAAAGGTGTTTTAACAGCGTAATGATTTCATATATGAAAAGTATGTGAAATGAATGAATGAATGTACCCAACAGTTAGTATACTATGGATTGTAGAGCCCATTTTCCCAGTGTTTCAAGATTAACGTGACCTTTAACGTGGATAGCTTTTATCAGAGTTAACACAGTGATTGATTTGGTAAATGAAAAGCAGGTCAATCTGTGATTTATAAATTCGTAGTATATATCTTTGAGGTCATTAACTCGTCGTAGTCTATTAAGTAGTGCCACGGCTTATTAGACGCAAGACCACGGTTCAAATCCCAGGTTAGATATCAAAACGAAATACATATGAAAAAGAATTATTTCTTCGGCGACTTCCTCTCAGCAGATTTCTCGCAAGAACTCTGACATTAAATAAAATTGCCATGAAAAGTTTCTAAAAAATCTGTCGTTCGACTTTAAACTGCAGTTCCGCCATTCAAGTATAAAATTAACACACACAATATAAGTTGTGTGAGAAACTCGTTCGTATTCCTGACTAAAGGGTTGTTATGACCAATTATGTAGGTATGTATCTTAAAGGACAAGATATAAATTTCTAAATTTATTCCCCGGTTCCTTATACAACACTTTTTCTCTACCTTACTTTGCCTACAAATTTCTATGCAAGGAAAAAATAAAAAACTTTTATTTATGTCACGGTCGATATGGCCAAACACTATCGGTAACTGTATGGATTGCTTAGGTCAAATCGCATGATCTTTGTAAACAATGAACTGCTCAAGCAACATATGTAGACGCCGTATTGACAATGAAGCTTCTGAAGGGACAAGCCATGATGCGAGCTGCAAGACAAATCTACATGAAATGTACCCGTAAAGCTCTATTTTCCGCATAGAAACTAAAGTTATCTTTATTTATATGACGTGTGAAGTCATTTCAGTAGGCTCGACTAGAAACACTTTGATGGCCGATCACTGTATTCTTTTAAAAAACACTGAAATCAATTACTTTTTCATAAACGAGGATACTTCCTGCCAATTCATATAATCGCCATAATGCCGGATGCTAATCTGTTTAGATACGAAACGAATTACGCGCAGTCCTTCAAGCTATTTCGAGGGCTTAGACTATAAAATTTTTTGTTTAACAAAGATCTGCAATATGCAAGCAAATTAGAAGAATTGAAGGGATTACAGTTCTTTGTTGGACTTGAGATAAATATCAAGAAAACCAAAACCCGGGGAATTAACAACGTTAGCGCCGGTAACATCAGCCTATAAGGCCAACTAATTGAGTAAGGGGCAGTAATGAATGACAGTTACAATGAACAGGTTAACAAAAGGCATAGCGGCATATGCTCGATCTTAGTCAATATGGTGAAACTCACAAATATCCAGACGTACCAAGCTTAGAATATGCAACGAATTTGGAAAAACAATTTTGCTGTTAGCAAATGAATCTCTGGATAGTTTCAAACGAAGATCACGCAAAAACTTATGGAATTTATCAACAGATATTTTAGAATCATATCGACGCCTCCGTTCTATAACATTCTAAGTCGAAAAAGTGTGTTTTGAGTTATGAGCTCTCAAAATTTTCATGCCACATACGACTATATGTGATTTTTCCCTATAACTTCGGAACGGATCGGCGCATCTTAACCAAATTTGGACAGTACTTAAGTTAGAGAATGTAGAATTAATAAAATAATAATAATACCAATAAAAACGTTCTAAGTACACTTAGAACGTTATAGAATGGAGGCGTCGATATGTAGGATGTTCTTTCTTGCCAACAACAGCAAAATGGATCTCTAGGAACTCATAATAATATGAATAAAATGGAAAAATGGAGGTGTATTGGTCATACTATCCGAAAGTGTACCGATAATGTTACGAGGATGGTGCTATCGTCCTCGTCCTTCTCAAGGCTTAAGAAGTTGTAGCCGACTAAAAAACATCTGACAACGTATGATACTCCCCGAACTAGGGCAGAGCAATCTTATATAGGAAGGCATGGAAATAACAACAGCAAACTGTGTAAGATGACACTGCATTATGAAACACACGGTTCAAACTCAAGTCAGAAAACTCAAAAAAAGAAAAAAAGAAATACAAAAAAATATTTCTTCGGCGACTTCCTCTCAGTAGATTTTTGGAAAAACTCTAAGAGTAAATGGAAAAAATCTGTGCTTCGGGGACGAATTTAAACTGTGGGTTCCACCACTCATGTATTAAATTAACGTACACAACATAAGTCGTGTGAGAAGCTACGTCATAATCATAATCATACTGCAGGGTTGTAATGACCAATTGTATGTACGTACGTACGTATGTATGTAGAAACATGCATCTGTACAATTAAATAAAATATCTTAACAAATATGCTCTCAACTCCTCGGTCTAAAAACACCAGGATAATTTGATAAGATTAATTCGCTTAATATTTACGAAAACCAGCACCCTGACCTAAAACACATGCTCCAGTTACTTAAATAAAATCAGTTCCACATGTAAAATATTTACAAAAGAAAAAGTGATTAATTTTTATTTAAAATAGGGTTATAGGCGTACCAATTTTTCTTTATCTCTTCTGCCATTAGCACCTTTACAAAACAAACCTAAAAACAAAAAGAAAAAAAAATGTACTCCGAAAGGTGGAAATTTTCTTCTTTTTTTTTTGTTGTTGTGCAGAGTGATATCAAGTCTTATTGGATTTTATGTGGAATCGTAGTCTTTTCTTTTTTTTTTGGGTGCGTTTTATTTGGATAATAATTTTTTGCTTTTTTATCATTCGTTTTCATGTATTTTTTTGTCTTAATAGTAGAGGAGAGACTCAACGTGTCAGATAAGTTTCAATGACATTTTCGCTTTTATTTTATCTCTCTTCAAAGATTATTTACTGATTGACAATCCTTTGTTTTGCTTTAATTTTTTTTGTTTTTTGTTTTTAATGAAATTAATGTTCTTGTTTTTGTTTTTGTTTATTTTTTTATTTTTTATTATTGATTCCACTTTAAAGTCGTTCAATCATAGCCATTGTGCGTCATAAAAAAAAACATAAAATTCTCCTTAAGATTTCCACTGAAGCTGAAAGGTATCGGTAATCGATTTATTTTATATGGTCTTTCACCTCCAAAAAAAAAATGAAATTATTAACAAAATAATGAATAATTTTGATAACAAAATAAAAAATAAAAAAAAAAATAATTTTAATGACCTAAAAGGACCATGAAAGAGAAGAAGTGATTAAATTCGATAACAAATTATCGAAAAATTAATTCGTTGGAGTTAAATAAATCTCTTGGTAGTAAAAAATCAAAAGTTTCTTTCAAAGAAAACCACACATACACCCAACTAAACATTCATTCATTCATCTAACCATCTATCTTCATTAGTTGGATGAATAAGTCAAAGTACATACGTATGAATGAACAAATGAGTGAAGAAATAATAAAATAAGTACGCGTAGTTGTCTGTTTATTTGTTTATAATTTTTTTTTCTGTTGCCTCTTTAAAACCAAATAACATTAGTAGCCACAACAACAACAACAACAACAACAACAACAACAAAAACAAAAACAACAACAACAACAACAAAAAGAAATGAAAATGGCTTTAAAAAATTTCTTCTTCATTGGCCAACATTTGGTGGCCGGTTGGACGGACGGTTGGACTGTTGTATTATTTTTCGGTTTTAAACTTCTGTTTTAATTTGTTTATGCTGAGCATAAACAAGACGTTGAATGAACAGAAATAATCATAAAAAATATTTTTATCGTAAAATAAGTAAAAGAAACACCGTTTAGAGTCTGAAAATAAAAAATACTGGATTTTTTAATTAAGCATTATTGCACTATGGAACGATGAAGGATAATATTTGCAACAAATTTGGGTAGGAGGTATCTGCTTTATGAAAACTGCTTCATGTCATTTCTTTAAATAAATTTATCTTATCTTAAAAAAAGAAGTCCAAAAAAGACACTTAGGACCTTAACTACAAATGACGTTGTTGTACTCAGCTATCTCTTCTATAGTTTCACACCGAGGTTGATGAGGTGGTCGAATAGGTGGTCGATTAGGTAGTCGAATAGGTGGTCGAATAGGTAGTCGAAGAGGTGGTTGAATAAGTAGTCGAATAGGTGGTCGGATACGTGGTCGAATAGGTGGTCGAATAGGTCGTCGAATATGTGGTCGAATAGGTTGTCGATTATGTAGGTGATCGAATAGGTGGTCAAATAGGTGGTTGAATGGGTAGTCGAATAGGTGGTGGAATAGGTGGTTGAATAAGTAGTAGAATAGGTGGTCGAATATGTGGTTGAATAATTAGTCGAATAGGTGGTCGAATAGATAGTCGAATAGGTGGTTGAATAAGTAGTCGAATAAGTGGTCGATTAGGTGGTCGATTAGGTAGTCGAATAGGTGGACGAATAGATAGTCGAATAGGTGGTTGAATAAGTAGTCGAATAAGTGGTCGAATAGGAGGTCGAATAGGTGGTCAAATAGGTAGTCGAATATGTGGTCGAATAGGTCGTCGAATAGGTGGTCGAATAGGTGGTTTATTGACACTGACGGAGACAGCAGCAATATTCTTTATGGTAGGAACTCTTCTCAAACTGATTGGTAGGCAAATGACCAAAAAATTTGAAACTGTTGCGGAATATAGTCACTGCAACTATCTGTAATAGGTAGGGCAGTTTTGAAAATCATGAAATGGATGTATTTTAGGAAACACATTTCTCATTCATTGATCATTGTTACTTTATTCGAGGGGTAATAGTAACGATTGGCCCTGAAAGGGAGGTGCCACACCCATAGTTCATATTATATTAGTATTTGCTTTATGTTGAATTTGCCGTAGTCTAGTAGATAATTTGTTGGATTATTAGGCTTGAGGTCTCGGGTCAAATCCCAGGTCGTACATCTTCAGAAAAATGAAGTGTGAAAAAATATTCATTCGGCGTCTATCTCTCAGCAGATTTCTGGCAAAAACTTTGGGAGTAAATAAAATTGCCATGAAAAAGTTTCTCAAAAATCTGTCGTTCAGAATTGACTTTAAACTGTAGGTTCCGCCACTTGTGTAAAAAATTATCACACACAACATAAGTGGTGTGAGAAGCTAGTTCTGACTGAAGGGTTGTAATGACCAATTATGTCTGTATGCTTGTATGTATGTATATAATAACTCTAAGCACCAAAATTAATTAAGGAAAATGTAAATATCGTGTCATTTCTTTTCTAGATACGTGATCTTCACTTTGTATATGAAATGCCTTGCACTTATTGGAGATTGCCAACAGTAATGGTAAGTAAAAACCTCATCTAGGAGCCTTAAACACTTTATTCATGCATTAAAATTGGAAATCTAAAAATAAATACTTTTGTGACCCACTGTGCAACGTGTGCTTGTACATTCATTTGGTCACTCTTTTTTCTGTGATAATAATTTATACGTTTCATACAATAAAAAAAATATTTTAATGGCCATACTCATAGGAACACACAATAAACATACATACTGTGGTCGGATATTCATAAGAGTCTACATTTGAGTTCACAGTCTCATATGAAATTCAAAGATACATTTTCTTAAATGGGTGACAAAAACGAAAAAGAGATACTGTATGTACATATATATGTACTTATATACGAACATGTACATACATTGGAATAAATACTGTAGATAGACAGTTGAAGTCACTTACAAAAAGAAGAAGAAAAACCAAAGGTTTTAGGTGCTGTTTTTGGTCTATGAAAGTAGGCCTACTGTTTGTATCATGGATTTTTAATTTGTTGTGGTTTTACTACACACACCAACAACAACAACAACAATAGCTAATGAACAAAATTTGTAAAAAAAAAGAGTAGCCGTGTTTAGTTGTTGTTATAGTCGCTTATCAGTTTCTGTTTACAAAATATTTGTTGATTTTTTTAAAAACCCCACTCGCAGCAAAATACACAATGTGGTGTTGTACTACAGTCTGTATGTATGTACATACAAATGTATTCAATAATTTAGTCACGTGTTTTTCATGAAGATCGTCTAAAACAACATACTGATGTACTTTTCATTTATAAATTTGTTGTTGTTGTTGTTTTTTTGCTTATCACTCACTACTATTTGTACATGATGAGCCAGCCAGCAAGCCAGCCAGCCAGCCACATGTAAAATTTACACCAAAAATTGGAAAGAAAAAGAAAAAATATTTCTTAAGTAAATAAAAATTTATGAAAATTGTCAATTAAAACCGACGACTTATTTTAAGACGATTCATATGCATCTGCTTAACCCAACCGTTAGTGCCGTACGACGTGATCAGAGATTTTGATCTGAAATTTAGTTTTTGATCTCCTTTTTTCTCTATCACAAGATAAAGAATTGCCATGAGGTGATGAAAGCAATTTATGCAGAGCAATCGATCGATTTGTGTTGATAAAATTTAATGTTGATGTTAAGCAAACTATGTTTTGTTACCCATAAAATATGTGCGGAGATTTAAATCTGAATTTTTGCGAAAGTGGTTTGGGTGTCAAGGTATACTAAATACTTATAAAAGTGAAAACTTTTACAAATTTTGCTCCAGAAAAAAACTGTGTTCAGGGAGATTGAATAAATAAGTTCCTACTTATTCGAATGACGTAGTTTTTGAGCGCTGTTCTTATAACTTTAAAAGTTTACATATATTTCTGGTGACATGTTGCTGAGATAATTAGCAAGTATTAGATGAATTGATCTCCATGAAATTTGGGTAAATCTTTAGAATTGCTTTAAAGTTAAAATTTCATATAACATACTTACAGCTACAGTGTCAACTTATCTTCAGATCAGACTTCATAAGAAGTAATTCACTTAGCTAGAAGCTAGCCTTTTGAAGTCGCCGTAGTCTAGTAGGTAGTGTGTTGGCTTATTAGACGTAAAGCCAGGGTTCGAGCTCCAGGCCAGACATCAAGCAAAATATGAAAAAAAATTTTTCGGCGACTTCCTCTCAGCAGATTTCTGGCAAGAACTCATGAAAAAGTTTCTCAAAAATCTGTCGTTCGGAGTCAACTTTAAACTGTAGGTCCCACCACTCATGTATAAAATTAACACACACAACATAAGTGGTGTCAGAAACTAGGACGTTGTACAATGGGTCAATTCGACCTTCGGGTACTGTACTTGTCTTAATTGACAAGTACACGTCCTCTAACCTAACCTAACCTAGCTAGACATGTGACAACATATTGGTGTTTAGGTTTTTAAAGGGAGTCTGAATTATAGACGTAAATATGTACATTTTAAAGTATGCAACATAATGCAGCTTTTCAAAATTTGAATGAGGCAGGACCAGGGCCGGACAGGGAGAATACACAAATAAGCACAAATAAGCCTTATGTTCTCACAGGCTTCAAATGGATATTCTACGTATTAAAATCAGTCCAGTCCCTATATAATTTTAATTTTTTTATTAAGTTTTTCTACGATTTGCCCTTCAGGAAGCAGCACGATTAGATGGAAAATAAAGATTGTTACGTTTTTTTCTTTTTTCCATTTTTTTTAATGAGTATTTCGAAATAAAGAAATTTTTTTACTTTTACTCAATTAAAAAATTTCACTAAACGATCCCTTTATTGAAAGTATCAAAATTCACAATTTCACAGTGTACGAGTATGAGCCTCGCTCTTTTTAGTACAACGCACTGGCAACGTTAATTTTTGCTCTATGTATACTTCATTTACCCACGATCTGGCAACTTCTACAACTAATTGTTGTTGTTGTTTGACCCTGTTCTCTGGGTGTTCACGCTTTCCTAGTGTGAGTTTCCACTGGAAATACCTTATAATTACTTCAGCAGAAGCTGCAATGACTAGGAAAAAGAGGCTGTGGATTCCTCTTCATGTTCTCTGTTTCTGTTCGGCTCAGGGGTACCACGGGAAAAGTATAATTCTTGGACACTCAGAATTTAATGACCAAACATGTCTAGCCAAATCTGATTTGAGAAAAGTTCACACCCTCATAACACTCTCGGAATAGTTGAGAGATACCAACCAGAAGCTATAATTATATGGCGGAATAGATAATATCGGCGTTACAATGGAACCTTATAGGAGCCAAGTAATCTGTGCCCAATGAGGCGGCTGCCAGTTTAATCTAATCTTCGTCGAGTTTCTATTTATATTTGTTTTTGTAATTAATTTTTTCTTTATTTCTACATTGTCCTTTGTTATCCTGATTTTTTTGTTCTTTCTGTCATTGCAACCAAAAAAACAAGCCTAACCACCGCGGATCAATTGCCACATTGAACCAGGCCATGAATTGAAACAAGTAACTTCATTCTGTTGCCTGTGGATAGCCTTTATACGTGCACACATAATTAACTAGTCATTATAACTCTTCAGTCAATTTTCTCCTTCTAGTTTCACGCACTATTCCTGTTGTGTGCATTAATTTCATACATGAGTGGCGGGACCTACAGATTAAATTCGTCTCTAAACGTCAGATTTTTTGAGAAACTTTTCATGGCAATTTTATTTCATTCTCAGAGTATTTGCTAGAAATTTGCTGAGGAGGTATCCGAAGAAATAATTTTTCGTATTTCGTTTTGTTGGAGATGTCAAACCTGGGGTTTGTGCCCTGGGTTCACGTCTAATGAGCGAATACACTAGGTACTAGACTACGGTGACTTTTTCCAGTGTCAGTCAATGTTTATATGCTACATAAAACATTGAAAAGCCTTGAACGTACAAAATATGTGGAGAGTGCGAAATATGCCGGCACAATTGGTAAAAAAAATATGCTTAGGAATGCATAATTTTGCACGTTGCATGCAATGTTATTGCACGATTATACCTGCCATTAACAATAAAAGGGCAAATAAACAGGATGAGATATCTTTAGGTACCGTGGTAATCAGAGATTTATTTAATCGGATAGAGTAGTACGTCGGATGATGGACCTAATACAAGTGCAATGACATACGTTAAAATAAATAACTGTTTAGGGCAATAGGACTTCATGGACTGGTAGTCTTCCGTTACATACATAATTGGTTATTACATATGTTGCGTGTGTTAAATTTATACATGAGTGGTGGAACCTACAATTTAAAGTCGACTCCGAACGACAGATTTTTTGAGAAATTTTTCATGGCCATTTTTATTTACTCTCAGAGTTTTTGCCAGAAATCTGCTGAGAGGAAGTCGCCGAAGAAATACTTTTTGTATTTTGTTTTGATGTCTGGCCTGGGGTTCGAACCATGACTGTACGTCTAATAAGCCAACACACTACCTACTAGACTACGGCGACCCCAGTCTTCCCTTATCACCTGCAAATACTAAAAGCGAGGTAAATTATATGAAAGCCGGGATTCCGACCGCTGATGTTAAAACTTGCCATGTCATGTTGGCTTTCAGTCAACAAAACAACAAAATGCTTTCACTACTAAAACAATAAAAAAATTTAAATAACTTGATTACATAAAAGAAGAAGAAGAATGATAATATAAAATGAAAACTAATCAGGCATTAAGTTTAAGCATTTCCTACTTCCGATTAAGGATTCGAATTACATGATGTTTCTTTTGAACTGCAAAAAAACAACTTTTTTTTCTGGCCGGGACTATTGCGGCTCATTACCAAACAAAACCACACACATAAACTGTGCCATAATGCACACGAAGCTAATAATACCTGTTCAGTACATCCAACCAGCCAACCAGCCATCCAGCCGTCTGTCTGTCCATCTATCTACTCATATAACAATATGAGTGATGAGGACGTTTTTTTTTGCTTCTTTTTTCATTTCAATTTCTACTCTTCTTCAGCAAAACGTATTCCAGTTGATTAAGCACTTTTATCCAGATCAAGCAAGAAGAATAAAAAAACATAAAGAAATAAAACAGCACTAACAACATCAAGTATTTCTTTAAATTCTTCTTCATGATGAAGTCAAGTATACGGCAAGAAGCTTCAGTTATACTTTGAAACTCAGGTGGTTGAAAAAGCATACATACTATACGTGTGGCTGTGGCTAAAGTAGGGGATGCAATTTGTTGGAATGTAATTCGATGCCAGACATTGATCCTCAAAGTGATCTGTTTACACCGTTTCATTCTTTAAATGGACAGCAAGAAAAAACCAACTTTTTCATATCATTTAAATTCTCATTTGGAGTTTCAGTTAAGGCAACTTCTGTTGAAAACGTAAAATGTGACGTTATGGTGTAGTGAGGGTATGACAGGTGTGCCCCAGGATGGATGGATGCTCTTGAACTAAATGTGTGGCATTGCAATGCAATGAAGAAAGGATGCATGCACCTTTCTGCAACTGTGCGTTTTTCTGTAAAAGTAAAAACAACGTCATCGTTAAGGGTTGTCTTTTCACTACTGATCACTGAAGTGTAGAATTTTTTTCTTCTTCTGTTGCATCTTGAAGATCTTTTTTGTAACATTTTTTTTTCATTGTTTGTTTATTTATTTGTAGTATTTTTTTTTATATTCTGTTTGGCCACCGGTTATTCAACTGTTACTTTTAGTTTAGGGTCATTCCAGAGTTTTTTTTCTATTAATTTTTTTTTAATTAAAAGGAAATTGAAGTAAAAAAAGAGATCATTGATCTGCTGCTCAGATGTCATTGTACTGAAGAGAAGAAGTTGAAAGTTTTCTTATAGAAGCGTGAAAATAGCTGCATATTTCCAACAGAGCTGGGAAATGTTTAGATTTCTATTAAATTTTGAAATTCACGTTTAAAAATAACCATATTGTATAGGCTGGGTATTCCAATAGCATTGTTGGATATTTCAGTGCCCGAATGCCATACGCTTTTGTTAATCTAACTCTTCCAACTCATCGAAGCCGTCCATCTGGCGCTGACGGAATTCATAACTGTATTGTCAATTATAAACTCGCAGGTATTTAAAGGGATTCCCTAAGTAAAGGATTCATAGCAAAGATCGATGCGTAAACCATTAAAACCATTGCCAGCACCTATATGTGTGCGTCTGGTTTAAGGCCCGGCAAGGAAGAGGGAGCTACGGTAAGTTTTGTTTATTGTAAACGTTTCAAAGTGCTTAAATTCAGCTGTAGCATAAATAGAAATAGCATAATTATAGCAAATATTAGTGCTATGAGTAGTATATTAGCAGCAAAATTAAGTCCTATGACAGTAGCATTATTAAATGCTATTGGTTGTAGCGGTAGCTTTATTAATTGCACTGTCAGTACCAAATTTAAGCGCAATCGGTAATAGCAACAACATTTTTGTGTCATATCTTGCCAGTCCATTGCCTCTATAGTTATCAGGAGCAAATTATAGCGAATAGTGCTATGAGTAGTATATTAGTAGCAAAATTAAGTCCTATGACAGTAGCATTATTAAATGCTATTGGTTGTAGCGGTAGCTTTATTAATTGCACTGTCAGTACCAAATTTAAGCGCAATCGGTAATAACAACAACATTTTTGTGTCATATCTTGCCAGTCTATTCCCTCTATAGTTACCAGGAGTATCATTGTGTCCGAGGTATACATATGATATGAATATCATAGCGTTTTGTAATTCGTTGAGATGTGGAGTTCATTACTTCGGAATTCTGTGCTTTAACAGTCATTTGGCTATTAGAAAATAAGGGAATATATCTTCCTTACTGCAGTGAACCGACCTCACCGATCCCTTACCGATCCCAACACACTACCTACTAGACTATGGCGACCACACCACCTACAGTTCCATTTACATACATACATACATAATTGGTCATTAAAACCCTTCAGTCAGGATTACGACCTAGCTTTTCACACCACTTATGTTGTGTGCGTTCATTTTATACATGAGTGGCGGGACCTACAGTTTAAAGTCGACTCCGAACGACTGATTTTTGAGAAACTTTTCATGGGAATTTTATTTATTCTCAGAGTTTTTGCCAGAAATCTGCTGAGAGGCAGTTAGCGAAGAAATATTTTTTTCATATTTTTGTTTTGATGTCTGACCTGGGATTTGAACCCTGGCCTTACGTTTGATAAGGCGACACACTACCTACTAGACTACGGCGACAGTTCCATTTAGTTTGGAAAATCTGTGAAAATCTGAACAGAGTCGCTAACGCAGTGCACTGTCACTATCCTGGATGTCCTGAACTTCCCTGAGAAGTCATATCATGATATCATATAGTCAGTGCTTCCGAATCGAATCGAATTCGATGCAATACTTCTAAGAATAATGACAACCTTAGTCTGCGGCTGGGGCCAATGTTGTTGACTGACAAGTGTTCAGTACATTTTCAAGTGACGAGAAAGGTGGTACATGTGTGCTTAGTTTTCAATACCAGCAAGATGTATTTCATTTCGTATGAAATCCTAAAACAGAATACAATCTTTATGTATCGGTTCATGCCGGTTAACGAATATTTAAACGATTTCTTCGCTAATTACTGATCGCAATACATAAATCGATTTCCCAGAAATGCAATTAGACATGGAACGACTATCGCATATTTTTTTAAAAATTTTGAATTCCATTCCAATTTTCATCTTCAATTGCTTTTTCTATTTCCTAACCTAACTGATAAAGCAAAACCCCCAATAAATATAATTTTAATAATCATTTCAGTTATTTATTGAGTAACGATCATAAAAATATTTTTGTTTCGTTATTTTCTAATAAAAAAAAAAAACGAAAAAAATAATGAAAAAATAATGAAAATGAAACATCATTGAATTTTAAGAAACCTTACAACTATTTACCGAAAGAGAGACAGACAGACAGACAGACATACATACAGACCATACTGCAGTCCATCAGCCAAACACTAAAGCACGCTTGATATCCAATAGATACACAAGACGCGATCACACGATCGTATAAACAAATAAAAACAATACAACGCGTGTGGGTTGCATTACCAATGAAGTGCGGCACAGCATTTTAATGGCGACACTTTTTGTTCGATTTCGTGAATGCAGACATTTGAGGCCAAAACCATCAACTCAACATCATCCAACAATGAGACACACAGATACATACATACGCCGTGCATACATTGAAACTGTGAAACAAGACTTGCGGTATCGGATCACAAGTTAAAGAAAAAAGAAAAAAATATATTGTTGGAATCCATGAAGGGCACACAATTGTTTTTAATCACAATTATACAAGAACAACAACAGCAACAATATGAATTTAAAAAACTTAAAGATAGATTAAACGGTATGACTTTGTATCTCAAAACAATCACCAATAAGCCAGTGAATGTTTAAATACTTTTTTTTTTCAATATCGGCAATAAAGAAAAAGAACCAGAGGTGTTTTAAGGACACCCAGCTTGGAATAAAATTAAATTCTGTAGAAAATTATTTTATTTATAACAGTACAATTACAAATTATATTATAATTAACACGAGTGGTGTGATTAAGTCATTACTCACTTGACTGTCAGAGCACTTAGATGTTATTCAATCTATTCAACTAGCGCTACTGTATGACGTTTATTCGCCGTTAAAGTATAATTGAACCAAGTTTGCTTTTAAAACATGGGCCTCTTAAACATTAGGTGGCAGTTGGAGCCCTATATCCTTCCCATATATTCTATTTTCTGCCACTTTACATACAAAACATTAATTCTACAATAGTTGTGGTAACGACATCTCCAACAAAACGAACTACGCAGATTACTGGCAACAACTTTGAGAGTAAATAAAATTGCCAAGAAAAAGTTTCTCAAAAATCTGTCATTCGGAGTCGATTTTAAACTGTAAATCCCGCCCTTCATTGATAAAATTAATACACACAGCATACATAAGTGGTGTGACAAGCTACGTCACAATCCTGATTGAAAAATTGTATTGACCAATTATGTATGTGTGGTTACTGATAGCTTATAGGCAAATTCTATGGAAAATCCTGAATCATAAGTAAATATTAAGAGATCTTTTAAGATAGGCGCCTTTGCTTTGGAAAACCTTTTCGTGTTCATCAGAACTTTTTAATTTCCAAAAGCACTTTCGAATCAGAGCCAATAAATAATCCCTGTACTTTAATTGTAGTCCAAGGGACCGTATTAACTCGATGTGAAATTATATTGCAACATACATATATGCTATGCTACTAAGGTTCCAGAGTGGATCAAAGACCTGCAACAGAATTCTTCTTTCGTAACCTGTCATGAGCAAAAAATTTTAGTTCTAGTCTTCTGCTGCCTTGCTAATATCAATATGCAGCGAGATTTCTTTGATAGAATTGACCTCCACTCAATATTTACTCAATTAATAATTACAACTCTTTTAGCAGGATTACAACCTATGTGCTCACACCACCCATGTTGTGTGTCTGTTAATTTTATGCTTAAAGTCATTTCCGAACGTTAGATTTTAAGCAAATTTTCACGGAAATTTTATTTACTTTCAGAGTTTTTGCCAGAAGACTGTTGAGAGGAAGTCGCCGATTAAATGTTCGTTATGTTCAAGCTGTCTGGGCTGGGGTTTGAACCACTGCCTCTCCTCTAAACCGGCCCCACATTCAAATCTTTGCATTATTAAAGCCAATGTAAACGTAGAACAATATATTGTGTTACTTTTGCACTTTGCATTCATCTTAAAAAACGACTCCAGAATAAAGACTTGGTATTATTTTATAATTTGTCGCTCATTTGTTAGCGAAATAATGTTCCAACAATGAAAATAATTACCATTTATTTTTACAGATCTGAAATTACCTCAATTTTTTGTTTTTTGTTTTACTTTAAGTCGGCCACGGCCGTAATGATACAATAATTTTACAATAAATCTGTGAGCTGATACGGGGTTCATAAGTTCGATTTCCTGTTACAAAATACATATATTTAACGCAAATTTCTTATGCTTGTTGATAATTATACTAGAGGACTTATAATCTATCAATAATAGGTCAATGCCTGAAGCTCACACATAATTCCGTAAAAATTAAACTGGACGTCAAAGAGTTTCAGAATTTTGCGAAGTAATTCTTCCCAAAAATTGTGTTATAATGTAAGCTGCGCGTCAAATCGCGTCATCTATTTAGAACTACATGCGGCCAATAATCAGAAACAATTGCCTAAACACAGTTATCTGATTATGGAAAACCTTTTATTAGATACATTTTTGCAGAAAGGTCTCTCAATGGTACAATCAGACCAAATTGCTCACTAGACAAAAAAAAACGAGAGAGATGTAAAGTTTGCTATGTGTGTGAAGATAAATTCAAATTTAACTAGCAAAGACAAAACCCAAAAAATTTAACAGAGCTAATGTTAAAGTTAACAGAGCAATGTTAAGTGGTTAACAGAAAATCCGAAAAATAGTCAAGGAATAAATCGCTCAAATATACCTAAAATGGGACTTGCTGCAGATATCCCGCTATATACAAATTGTAGCCTAAGGTGTCCCTAATAAAACCCAATAAGTGGTATATCCCAAATAATTTTGGAACTTGAGATATCGGGCTTCAAATATTCCCTGTGTTAACAGTGCATGGGTAAGATGACGGGCACCTTAGGCTACAATTTATATATAGTGGGATATCTGCAGCAAGTACCATTTTAGGTACATTAGGAATTTTCTGTTAACCACTTAACATTGCTCTGTTAACTTTAACATCAGCTCGGTTAAATTTTTTTGGTTTTTGTCTTTGATAGTTAAATTTGAATTTATCTTCACACACATACGTTTCCTCTACATAATTAATTTGGTAACATGATACCGAATTTTCGAGGGTTCGATCACAGCCATTCTTGAAGCCTCCTGACTACTGATCCCCTACAGTGAGTGAAACTAATAAATAGAAATAGTAGACACTTGTTTACCACTATATCCAACACTTGTTCACAGACGACGTTATGTCAAGTCATTGACAAATGACAACCCTATTATCATTGTTCCCCGGCTATCGTATACTAACCATCTATTTGGCTTGAAAAAATTTGCTAAAAATTGTTTTGCTTTTTGTGATGCTTTTTGACATCCCACTTAAGGGAACGTTTAAAGAATATTTATAAGTTAAAGATAATAAGATCATAAAACCTGGCTTTTTGCTACATTTGACCAGTATGAGAGAGCCAATAAATACTTCCAAAAATGTGATTTAATATGTGTAAAAAATAGTAAAGGTCAAAGGTCATATAAATATAAAGTGAATCGAAATATTGTATAAATTAAAAATAAATATTTTTGCAATTTATTTTAAAGCACTACGCTTTGGAATTCGTGATAAATAAAATTCCATATATTTTATACAAAAATTTGAATTTGTATTAGGAATTTAACTCTTCTTAGTCACTAGAATGTCTTCTATATTATTGAATTATCGAAGTATTTGAAAAGTTATCGATTCCATTTAATCATATTTACCAAATATTAAGCAATATTTTCTTAAAGAGTTTCAGTTGAAAAGAAAGTCTTGCGATGAAGACTTGAAAACCTTCACAATCGTTTATTTTTATCCAGCCGCAGCAACAATAACAACATTAACGGACGTTACTTTTTTTTTTTGTCTACAAGTCATTTTGTTTTGTATGTGTGTGTGTGTGTGTGTATTGTGTATTTTTTCGAAATTCCAATTTCATAAAATCGATTCCATACGATTGATGGTCAATAACGATGCGACAAATGCCATCCATCTATGGCAGCAGCATAAAAATGTGATTGAATGAGTGAGTGAGTGTGCGAGTGAATGTGTGAATGAATGTATGCCATGGTATGCTACTGTATGTAGTAGTTGAGCATGCGCTATGGTATTCATGTGTACTTGTCTCTCGGCATGTATTTGCAGTTCGTGTGTCAATTTTTCATCCGCTATCAGACTGCTGCCATCGCCATAGCTGTGGCTGGGGCTGCGGCTGCGGCTGCGGCTGGGGCAAAGCTGGCTGGTTGGCTGTTTGGTTGGCTGTATGGTAAATATTTATTGAGGCTTTCAAGTCTTTGGTTTTATGCTCAATGCTTGCTTAAACTCTCTGTATGTATGCCATTATGAGTATGTTTGTATATTTTCTTTGGTCCGACACCTGATGAATCTTTAATGAATGTTGCTTGGGGCCAAACAATGTTGGAAGAAGCTTCGCTTACAAGAAAACAACAAAATAAACGCACATCCATAAACAATAATCGAAAACGCAATTTTTCAATGTGTTATGCCTGCCTCTACGCACATATATTTTTTTTTATTTTTTTTTTGATTATCGATTGCTAAGTTATGTACCGCAAGTACATCTGTATGTGTGTGTGTGTATGTCATAAGTATTTGGTATTGGAAAAATACCAATACTTGTTGAGCAGTAGCATTAAACGCTAAGCAACCATTTTGATGTCAAGATTTTCTTTTGAATTTTGTCTCCTCTTTGGGTGTATTTTTCTCTTTTTTCGTTTTGGGGTCTACAGCATTTGATGTTGGATTTTTATTGAAACTATTGATGGCGTTCGATTACACTTAAAGAAATCAATTGATTCGAATTCTAATTTAAGACGTCAATCGGTAGTTATTTATGATTTTCACCATTTTAGATGATATTCAGGAGATATTGGTTAGCAAAATTGATTGAAGAATTATAGGTTTGTTCGAGTTTGCTAAACGTGAAATGTGCATTCAGAATAATTTAAGATAGGTTAACCAACGACTTTTAAGCGTTTACAAATGAGAAGAAATTTAATGCCACACGAACTGAAGTCCATATAGAAATAGAGGGCTGATAATGCATGTTCTAAATGTAGGTTTGGATGGCATTGTGGTTCGTATTGACAAATCAAAAGTGATAAAGGGTTTTTAATTTCTAATGTTTATTAATAAATATACTAGAGTGTGTACAATTTATTAAAAATCGATAGCAATGGCGTTGTAATTGTTGACAAATTCTGGCAGTTTAATGCACGGCTGTTGTTCTTCATGGTTCATTGTAAAAAATAGTCCCACTTAGTTTTATCTGACTCCAAATCGTTTCACTATTTCGTGAATAAATTCCCAATCGACATTTTGTTGTTTGATAACCTATGTGGCATATCGCATGTCTGCCCAAATAAAGTTCTCAGCATGCCACGATATTGTAATCTGTTCTTGGAAAGTGCTTTACCAGATACACACATTGTAAAGAAAATATGTCTGAGTAATAACACAAGACCACAATGCTTTCCTGTCAGTAACACGCGAGGAAATGTTAACGTTTCTCTACATAATTAATGGAGAACGCGGTGGTATTGCGCATATCGCGGTGGTATTGGTATATCCCGATGGAAACTGAAAAATATTCATCAGGATTTTCAAATTTGAAAAATTCAGAGGCTTTAATCCCGTCGATCCATGAAGTCTCTTGACTCTCTTGCTCCCAGTGAGGATAACATCAATAACATACAGCATGGAAAGCAAAAGATTCCTCACAACTACACCCAATACTTGTTTACTGAGTGCGTTGTTTGGCAACCACAGTTGGTACACCTATCAGCCTAGGGGCTGTTACTTTAGACTCGTTCAAGTAGAAGAAGAAGTTTGTTAATGAAACAAAAGAACAATAAGGAAATAATAAGTAGAGTTGGTACTATACTTTGTCGCAGCAATATGCTACTAAAAGGACCCAAAAGGAAATGATTTTTTAATGCCAACTCATTCGTATCCAAATGAAAATACAGTGAACTCGCGATAACGTGAACTAATTTTTACCAAGGCAGTTCACATTTTCGAGTTTGTTCACGTTATCGAGTGCCTAAATTTAAAACAAAAAATTACCCTATTTAATATGAAAAATGATATTTTAATAAGTAAAAATGCTAAACACTATTTTAAATACATTTTTTTTATTAATTAGTCAGGAACTCAGGAACCTAAAGTCAAAAATTAAGTTTCAAATTTGTCAATCGAAATCCACCTCTTTAACAAAACATGATGGATGGAGGATGAAACCAGTCCTAAAAAATTTTACATGTCATCCAACTGACTTGGAGAATTTCTAATTCACTGGACAAGTAAAATTTTTGAAACTTTGTGAATTTTTAGATTTTCCAAATACCAGTGAATTAAGTTTGTGAGTCCCGATGCATTTGAACAGCCCATGTAAGTTAATTGTTTTTTCTCCATCCTTGCACCTGGAGCACTTTTCTCCAATGATAACACATATGTTTTATCTGGCAACAGCTTCAAATATAGTCCGCATTCATCAGCATTATAAAGCTGATCTTCACAAAGAGAGAGTTCTTCCATTTTTGCTTTTAACTTTTCCTTAAATGGGTCAACAAGTTGCGGCTGCGCAGCTTATCTCTGGAAATTTTAAGAAGGCGAACAGCAAACCTTTGCTTAAATTTATGTAGCCATCCTTCACTGACGTTAAAACCACAATCATTTTCTTTAATTTGATCCTGAATTTCTAAAGCTTTGGCTTTTAACATCAGTCCACTTACCGGCATTTTTTGTTTCGCATGTGAAGGAACCACTTATTAAGACTTTTTCCATTCCTGCAAATTCAGATGCACGTAACGTTTTACGCTTTCCAGTGCCATAAAGTGTATTATTTACACGATTATTAATTTCACGTTTTTTCTTTTTAATGGAAGAGATAGTTGCTTTTGCAACGCCATATTTTTTTGCCAATACACTAACACTATAACCCTTTTGCAATAACTCAAGGATATCCACTTTATCCTTTAAAGTTAACACTTTAGGCAACTAACAGGTCAAAGCATACATAAACGAGTGCAATGAAAAAGAAGTTCAAACATAAGTAAACAAGCAAATAAACTGTAGTTCGGGAATTTCCCAATTTAAAAACAGATTAAAAAAATAAAAAAAAGTGTTCACGTTTTAGAGCTCTCAGATTTTGTTCACGTTTTAGAATACTCTGTTGAAAAATAAATTTGTTCACGTTTCTGAGACGTTCACACTTTCGAGTGTTCACGTTTTCGCGAGTTCTTACAGTGAACTGTCTGAAAATTTTTAATATTTTATTCCTGTTAGGGCGGTAGGTTGGAGTGGTAGCTTTGATTACCAAAGCTCACTTGAGTACACATTTGTGACGCCACTGGTAAGCGTAGTCCCTGTGCTAACCGAATACCACTAAACTAATCGAAGAAGTTGGTCAGCGCAGGGACTGCACTTATTAAACATGCGATTGTTTTCTCATCTGCTTCAATAATGATTGTGTATGATTTCAATTCAAAAACGAATCAGTTGCTTAAAATACGAACTATTACGTAAGATTCTTCGTGTGACTAGAAGCACGCCCAACGGCTACAGACGTATATGAATTTATAAATTTGTATTTTGAGTTACATCAGAAAGATTTTTTACCCGGTTATTTATTAAAATCTGAAAACAAAGAAGAATTTTTTAAACAAGAAACGATTTAATAACCCAGTAGTATACATATGTACATATGTACATACATAATTGGTCATTCCAATCCTCTTGCCAGGATTACGACCTAATTTCTCACACCGCTTATATTGTGTGTGTTAATTTTATACATGAGTGGCGGGACCTACAGTTTAAAGTCGTTTCCAAACGACAAATTTTTTCATGGCAATTTTATTCACTCTGAGAATCTGCTGAGGGGAAGTCGCCGATGAAATATTCTTTCATACTTCGTTTAGTTGGAGTTGTCTGACCTGGAGTTTGAACGGAGGCCTCACACTACCTACTAGACTAGGGCAACTTCAATGCAGTAATATGGCTACATTTAAAAATTATTGTTATTTTGTTATCGATACTAAATTTTTCTTAAAGTGTATATGTACGCATATCTATCTAAAGACTCCACCCGTCTGCGTGTAACACTCCTCTATTGGAATCATAAAAAATAAAAATTTTTTTTCAAAGAAGAAGCAAAATCGAAGATATCCAAAATTGAAAGCGTGTGTATCAAAAATATTTGTATCTTATTGACTAGTTTTTTTTTCTTTTTTTGTTACTTTGTCCGCCCAAGTGGTGTCTGTCCAAAAGCTCTTTCATCCGCCTGTCTGTCCATACTTTCTGTATGAAATGTTTTGCCTTCACAGTTATAAGTTCAATGCGGTGGTGGTGTTTGGTGGTGGTGGCATTCGATATGCTAATGAATCTCTCATACGCATATTTGGAAATCATAAAGAAATATTTTTTGTGACAAAAAACTAAAAATTTTATGAAAAAAACACGAAAAGAAATTTATTGTCATGCCACCATAATTTTAGTTGGAATAATAAAAAAAAATTAAAAAGCATTGACAAACGTTGCTTTATGAAGTGAGAGCTTAAGATCTAAAATTTTTTTCTGCTTTTTTTTCGTATTTTCCTTCAATAAAAAATTATGATTTAGAGAAATTTATTGAAAAGAAATGAAATGAAATGAATGTCTGGTCTTAAGGTAATGAATATTGGCTAAATTATGGTCATGCGGTTTAATGAACTTTATTTGACGAACGAGTATTAATGAGTAGAAACCAATCACGAAGATTGATTTTGAGAAAGTTTCAATGCTGACCCAAATATTTCATGGCCTAAACTGAAAACTATTTTCAAGAATGAATTCTTTTACGTTACGATAACCCACATAAACTTGTTGAATTGATTTTGTTAGGCCTTCAGTCTCTGGATGATGATGTTTTTTAATCTTAAGTCAACAGGAAGATGTTGTTTTTGAGAAAAAAAAAAAAAAAAAAACATTTTAACTCGTAACAGAGATTTTTATGACAAACTTTACTGTTCCGGTGTATGAATTTTAAGTGATGCCAAAATGTCAACAACAACAACAACAACAACACTGACAACAACAAAATGAAACATTATTTCTGTTGTTGATGTGATAAAAATCTTGTGATTCACACTTCAAAGAAAAGTCGACTGTGGAAAAAACGCCACAGAAAGACAAAAAAAAACGAAACAAAAGACCTGATAATAAAACTTAAGATGAAAGAAAACCGAGCCGTCGAACTCTCTATACTACTCTAGTTTAAATAATCAACAACAGCAACAACAACAACAACAATAAATAGCAAATAAAAGAAAAACGCAGAGACAGAGCCAAAAAAAAAGAAAAGAAATTGTTTTTAAACAAGTTAACAAGTTAAACTATATGTTAGCCAACATCAGCAACAACAACAACAAGAAAAACTAAAACAAAAGAGCTCCATAAACTTATGAGCTGGAAAATGTTTGTAAGGCAGATGACACACATGACAATCATACGCAAATACCGGACCAGACCAGACCAGACAACATCGGAGAACAAATGCTAAAAAAATTAAAAAACATCAGCAACAGATACTTTAATTTGTACATGTTTAAAGCGTTAAATCTCGCGCTTACTAACGTTTACGTTATAGGAACAACAAGTTTAGAAAAAAAACCAAAGAGGAAGACGCACCTTTTGACGCACGTTTCACACTAACTGTCATACGAACTGAATTTATTTAATATTCGCATCCGTTGTGTTTTTCTATTTCGGATATACAACTTAAAATAATGAATTGTTAAAAGTAGGTTATTAAACAATAGGTTCTTAAACAAAAACAAAGTTCTGAGGCAAAAGGCCTCATTCATGGAAAATATAAACTCCTTAGATTATGGGAATAAAACTCAGACGGAAAAATATTTGAAAGAAAAATTTTTAGTAAACGGTCCGCCAAATAACTTTTTTTTTGAAAATGCTTTAAAAAAAAACTACTGAATATTTTCTCAAATATCTTTTTTTATTTGAAAGTACAATCCTTCCGGTTAATAATGCAAAATAATTTCATTCAAATGGCTGCCTCGGCTGTCCATGCATTAGCCTACACGATCGGTTCAATTTTGAAGCACATTATCGATTGTGTGCAGCTGTATTTCACCAATGGCTTCAAGAATATTGTCCTGTAAAGCGTCAATTGTCTCTGGCTTGTCGGCGTAACACTTATCTTTGACGGCACCCCACAAATAATAGGCCAACGGTGTCAATTCGCAGCTCCGAGGTGCCCAAACGACATCAACTCTGCGGCTGATAATGCGATCTTCAAAAACAGGGCGCAAAACATCGAGTGTAGCTGCGGCTGTGTGGCACGTAGCGTCGTCCTGATGAAACCAAATGTTGCCAATATCCTCCTCTTCAATTTTTGTGAACAAATTCGTTCAACATGGCCCGATAACGATCGCCATTGTCTGTAATGGCCACTCCTTGCTCATTTTCGAAGAAAAATGGCCCAATTATGCCTCTGGACCAAAATCCGCACCAAACAGTGACTCGTTTTGGGTGCGGGTTTTCTGTGCCCCAAATGCGACAATTTTGCTTGTTTACATACCCGCCAAGATCAAAATGAGCTTTATCTGAAAAGATGTTTTTTTTTTGCCAAAATCGGCATCTTATGTAAGTCCATCGCAGACACATGAGCTAAGTGTTACCATTTACGAAATAAGCGCTAGTTGAAAAAAACGTTAGATGGCGGACCCGCTAATTGGCAGAGCACTAGTATAATAGCAATCACTTAGTGGAGCATTGGCAACCATTCAAAGAAAAATGGGGGTGTCATTAATCGATAGAAATAACATCTGCAAATTATACGATTCCATAGTTTTTCAATACACCCTATAGAAGGTATTATTACTTTAGGCATTATCCATTACTTTGCCCTCATTTCTAATATTATTACTCTTCCGCTGCGTCATTCCTAGTACCACATCCAAATACCCCAAATTTCCCCTCTCCCAAGAACAGTTGGAAGGAATTTTCTGCCGATAGCTTTTTTAATTTCTTTTCGTGAACCTTAGGAACTTTAAGAGTTTTCTCCCACACTCGTCTTACTATTTTTTTTTTTTTGGTTTGTTTTAGAATAACAGAGTTAGTATTTGTTCGGAATACTACATCTAAATACCCAAATTTTTCAAAGGATTTTCTTTCGACAATTTTTTTAATTCATTTTCGAATCTTCCACACTCTTCTTTGCTTCAGTATAACAGGATGAGGAATTTTCTTTATTGTGTTTTACTCTTCCTCAAGAGATGGCTGTCAGTTGTTGAGATCACCCTCTTTGGCGAGTCAGTAGAAAGGGGCCTACCTGCCTGCATAGATTATTTAAGAAGTGGAGTTTTTAAAATTCGTATTCGAAGCCTTGTAGACATTTTTCATTCATTCATTTCATTACACTAGTTCATTAGTAGACCACGGCTAAACATCTTCATTTCACGAACCCCTTGAGACAGTTTAAAGGACGCTATAATACTACAGCTACTTAATATCGAATAGCTTGTCTCCAGTTCGTTTTTCATTAAATTTTAATTCATAAGGAAGATTTACCTCAAGTTATTCTTCCTCAAAAAGACTACCTACTTTCTTAGCCTTAAAAATTTCCAGTTTTTAAGGTAATACATGCTGAGGCCAGAATTATTAGGGAATCTAATATTGCCAAGCTGGACATTATCATACTTTCCGATAATCCGGCGGATATCAAAGCACTGAATTCAAACGTGGTGAACTTCAAGACGGCGTAGGTTAGGTTAGGTTAGGTTAGGTTAGACGACGTGTACTTGTCAATTAAGACAAGTACAGTACCCGGAGGTCGAATTGACCCATTGTACAACGTCCTAGTTTCTCACACCACTTATGTTGTGTGTTAATTTTATACATGAGTGGTGGGACCTACAGTTTAAAGTCGACTGCGAACGACAGATATTTTATTTATTGAGAAACTACTGAGAGGAAGTCGCCGAAAAAATACTTTTTGTAGTTTGTCTTTGATGCCTGGCCTGGGGCTGGAACCCAGGCTTTTGCGTCTAATAAGCCAAAACACTACCTACTAGACTACGGCGACTTCAAGACGGTGTACGTCTGTCTAACATATGTATATCAATGAGAAAGCATAATAATATGATGGCCATATCATATGGGTACTATAACACAGTGATACTGTAGATCAGAAGAACTAGCCAAGCATCGAACTTTCCGATGAATGCGCAACTTTAGGAATCCATCTAAAAACATCCAAACTTATAATTGACACTGTCAGGCATTACCAGTTTGAGTCGTTTTATCAGAAGCTTCGTGTGGTCTGGGACTAGGGAATAATGGTAAATTGCCGTATCACAGTGGACTCTATATGACTGAACTGTATTTATCCAAAGAAGTTGCATTGACAGCCACCTCTATCTACTTTGATAATGAACTTTCCTTAAATAGTTTCTTAATTGTGTGGGTGAACAGCAATCTGAGTTCTTTCTTCATTCCCTTTTTCATTTTCCAAGCTGCATACATGTATTACATCGTCTTTGGGGACTCCGTTATACCATCTAAAGACAACAAAGTTGTCAAAACTATTCCATCAATGAAACATAGAATCAGTTCCATAAAATTAACTTGCAACGTATCTGTCTCATCTAAAATTCTACATACACCAATAAGAGAAAATTTATTCTTTGAAGGCTCTGTTTAAAAAAATATTCGCGTCTTTATAATTCTCTTTAATCATTTACAATTATTAGTTTAACGACCATGTGTGTGTGTAACCCATTATATTTTTGTAGAAAGATCATGACGATCATAATAATGCTGATGACAGCGATGGCGATGTTGAGTTAAAAGTGCCACCATATGAGGAAATCTTTTTCGTTTTTTTTTTTTTTTGTTTCTTTATTTATGGAAAACAAGTTAAAAAACATTTAAACCACCGCTAAGAACATACAAAATAAACAAGTTAAGACGTTAAAACTTTAAAAGGCTACTGTTTTCTTCTTTATTTTAATGCGTTAAAGTGGAGAGTTACTTAAAAATAATAAAGAAATCACCATCACCCCATCACTATCACCATCAACGGCACCATTCACCATTCACCAAATGGAGTCAGAGAAACGTTCTTCTTTTTTTGGTTGTCGTTCATATTTAAAAGACCGTTTAACGACCTTTTCTTCATGCGCGTATGGTATGTTCTTTCGATGATGTTTAACGTTGGGCCCCATTTTAATCTTGTTTTTCTTTTTTTATTGCCATGATGTGTGTAAATAATCTGTTGTTCTGTCGTTTTTGAACTTGTCCGAATTATGGCCAAACAACACCTTTGTGTTGTTGTAGCTCCTATAACTACAAGATTTACAATCTTGGTAACATTTCTGTTGTTGTTATTTGTTGTTGCTGTTGTTGTTGTTCTTTCATTTGTTTTCTTTTATTGTACAACCTGTGATGTTACTGTTTTAATTTAATTATGACAAGTTACGAAGAGATTTATAAACTGCTACTTAATAATACAAGAACACACACACATATACTTACCTACTCTTATAACAACACAACACACATACTTGTATGGCTGCTTTAGTTACTATTCGTAATGGTAACGAATATTATAGAAGACATTCATTCATTCAATCTTTCAGTCATGTATACAATTCAATTTTTTTAAGTTTTTACTACAACTGCAACTACACCGAGAGAAATTATTATTAATGTTTGACTCGTGTTCATAGTGGGCCTTCATTTCTAAGTCAGATATTTCAAGAAAAAATTCTAGGCACTACTGCAGGATTAGGGTGCGCTGGTAGTCAGTTGGCAGTGTGCCATACTATTAGCGGGAAGGTTGTGGGTTCGATTCCTTCCATAGACTCTAAAGTCTATGTTACTCAGCTCGTAATAATTATAATATATTTTTGTAGTTGTATTCTAATTAATAAACAAATAAATACTACAGGATTTAAAAGAGTTCCTAGAGTCAATAATCGATGTAAAGAGCGTTTAGGCTTTTGAATCTTTGATTCTCATCTTTTAAGATCCTTTAAGAAGCGTACGGTCGTACTAAAATGGTAGAAATAGCTTCTGTTGGGTTCACATTCCTTGGCCGAAATAAATTCGGATCGTTCCGGAGTGTAAAGACGATTGTAAGAGTAATGCGAGATACTGCCATTCTCGACAGTCTAAGGACCAAATAACACCCTTTCAACTGGGAGGTACACATTCTTTACACCTCCTTACCTTCAGTCGAGACCAATCGAGGTAGCTAACTTCCTGAAACTAGACAAGCTATTACAATAACAAGACTTAAAATTTTAAAATTTTGCCAGTGCCACTAAAGGCGGCTTCTTCTTTTAATCACATGTAAGCTAAACGTCCCGTTCTTCTGTTAAGCAAGGGGGGCTACATTCTACTGTTCGATGCCGTTCTAATGATCTCGTAAATCTTCTACTACTTACATACTTACTTTGAAGTCGTCGTAGTCTAGTAGGTAGTGTTTTGGCTTATTAGACGTAAAGTCAGGGTTCGAGCCCCAGGCCAGACATCAAGACAAAATACAAAAAGTATTTTTTCGGCGACTTCCTCTCAGCAGATTTTTGGCAAAAACTCTGAGAGTAAATAAAATTGCCATGAAAAAGTTTCTCAAAAATCTGTCGTTCGGAGTCGAGTTTAAACTCTAGGTCCCACCACTCATGTATAAAATTAACACACACAACATAAGTGGTGTGGGAAACTAGGACGTTGTACAATGGGTCAATTCGACCACCGGATACTGTACTTGTCTTAATTGACAACTACACGTCCTCTAACCTAACCTAACATAACCTACATACATAATTGGTTATTACAATCCTTCAATTAGGATTACGGCCTAGCTTCTCATGTCACTTATTTTGTTTGTATTAATTTTATACATGAGTGGCATGGTCTGCAGTTTATGATAGATTTTTTTGAGAAACTTTTCATGGCAATTTTATTTACTCTCAGAGTTTTTGCCCGAAAACTGCTGGGAGGAAGACTCCTAAGAAATATTTTTTTTCTTATTTCGGTTTGATGTTTGACCTGGGGTTTGAACCGTGGCCTTACGTCTGATAAGCCTGACTTCTCTTCTACTACTTACACTTTATTATTTCGTTTTCTGTAGGTTATTGATTGGAATATTGAATACAATTCTTTGCCCGAAAACTCTGAAACTTCTTCTATGGTTCCTATTTATAAAGACTTAAGCCTTCTGCATGTTGAGAAGAGTGAATTTTACATTGGAGTTGAATATCGTTCATTTAACGATCTGGCAACGACGAGAAAGCATCAGATTGACCATAATCACTCGTAAGTTTGAAGGGCTTTTTGTAAATTCTTGCCAATGTCGTCGTTCTTGGTATTGCTTAAAAGGCTATTAATTCTGCGAAAGCCTTGGTCTGTTGTATAGACGTGCGCTGTTCTGATTACATAAGACGTGATCGCGGCCTTTTTTTGTAAGACTATCAATTTCGAAAATTTATAAAAAATATCATTCAATTACTAAAATGTTCTTCAGTGATTTTTGTACAAATTTTCGATCGTCTGAAATCGTTTGTTTAATCAATTCGACTGTTTTCCGATTTTTTTCTTACAGTGTAGGTTTTCTTTTCCATCAAAAACACTATAATGTACCATACAACACTCACTGCTGGTCAAGATTTGGTGGGAATATTATTTAATTTCTCAGTTTTTTTTCTGTTCAGTATCTGTTTCGTTTTTTTTGCGTTTTCTGGGTCATACAGACTCATAAGTTTGTAAAATTTTTTCCTTGTTTTTTTGTATTTGTTTTTGCTATTGTTTTTGTTGTACTAATAAACCCAGTAGTAGTTATACGAATGACATTTAATTTAAGCCGTTAAAGAGGTACTTGTTACACTTAATGTACGATAATATTTAATAACCACCAAAGTTGTTGTACACGGTCCGGTCTTCTTGTGTGTTGCAAAAGACACTGTCATCTTTGAAAATCTCGTTTTTGGATTTTATGGGAACACTTAAGTGTTCATATACAATATATTTTTTATAGCATCTCAACTTTTTGTTTGTTTTTGTTTTTGTGTTGTCTGTAACATTTTGAAAAACCTGGGAGGTCAGTGGACAGGAAAGAAGTTGAATATTTCGTTGCGTTTTGTATTTTTTTTTTGTTTCCACAAATTTTATCTCAAAGTTATGAAGGTCAAATGAGACTGTTTCTTGAAAGTGTGGTTAATTTTTTTTTTGTTAAGTTGAATTGACATTTATTAGGAATATAAGTACATATACATATATATTCATATTAAATATGACAATGATATGTAGATAACGGGTGATTTTTTAGCTATTATCTTTTTGGCAACACTGGTTTAAACAGTTCACGCACGTTTCGTGTTTTGTTTTACTGTCAAACATCTTCAGTTTTGTCTATAATTTAATCATGAATCGTCTTACAAACGAACAACATCAAAATGCATGCTCTGTTAAGAAAGTTCATCGCGTGCTTCTTCCATTTTATGATCAGATTAATCGACCCACTATGTTGTGACTAAATTTCGCTCCAAATTTACATTGTTGGACATTAAACTACCAACACGCAGCAATTGGGCCTCTGTTACTCAACAACGTGGAAATTTTTGCGGAAGGATTTAGGTGTGAAGCCTTTCAAAATACAGCTGGTGCAAGAATTGAAGCCGAACGACCTATCACAACGCAGAATTTTTGGTGAACGGGCTCTTGGAAAGTTGGCCGAAGATCCACTTCTTTATCGAAAAATTCTGTTCAGCGACGAAGCTCATTTTTGGCTCAATAGATACGTAAGTAAGCAGAATTGTCGATTTTGGAGTGAAGATCAGCCAGAAGCATTGCAAAGGCTACCAATGCATCCAGAAAAAGTCACAGTTTGGTGCGGTTTATGGGCTGGTGGCATCATTGGACCGTACTTCTTCAAAGATGCTGCGAATCGTAATCGAATGATATCCAACTTTTTTTTGCCCGAAATGCAAGAGCTTGACTTGCATGACATGTGGTTTCAACAAGACGGCGCCCCATGCCACACAGCACGCGTAACAATGGACTTATGGAGAGGCGAGTTCGGTGAACATTTTATTTCACGTTCAGGACCGGTCAATTGGTCTTTAGACTATTTTTTGTGGAGCTATGTTAAAGCACATGTCTATACAGAAAAGCCCGCTTCAATTGACGCATTGGAAGACAACATTGAAGCATTTATTCGTAAGATACCGGCCGAAATGTTGGAAAGAGTATGCCAAAATTGGACTAAGCGGATGGACCATTTGAGGCGCAGTCGCGGTCAATATTTGCATGAAATAATTTTCAAACATTAAATTATATGGACCGTACTATCGGTTCAAATAAAGATTTCATGCATTTTTCTGAATTTTATGTGTTTTTTTTTGAAAAATTTTCCTATAGCTCTTACAAAATCACCCATTATATATACATTAGTAGATATGAACAATTTAAATTTTAATCAGTATAAATATACTCTGAAATAAAAATTGTATATCTTTGATAAATGGTGTGCATATACAATTATTGATCTAATATGAAAATATTTTCATAAAATTTTCTTTGATGGCAAGAAAAATGTCTAAACATTGAAAAAGAGTTATTGCTACATGACATCGGATGGAGATTTATTTAAAAAGAGAGGCACCAAATCTTTTTTATTCTATTAAACGTTTTAGACCTTACGTTCTGCATTTTGTTATGATTTTATAAAGCTAAGTCTAGTAAGTAGTGTCACCGTAGCCTAGTAGATAGCATGTTGGCTTATTAGACGTGAGGCCACGACTCAAACCCTAGGTCAGACAACTCCAACGAAACGAAATATAAAAAAATATTTCTTCGGCGACTTCCTCTCAACAGATTTCTGGCAAAAACTCTGACAGTAAATAAAATTGCTATGAAAAGTTTCTCAAAGAATCTGTCGTTCGGAGTCGTCTTTAAACTGTAGGTCCCGCCACTCATGTATAAAATTAACACACACAACATAAATAATGTGAGAAGCTATGTTGTAATCTTTACTGAAGCGTGGTAATGACCAATTATGTATGTATTCAAACTAAGTAGACCATTGTTCTACTGTAACAGGTCGTAGAGTTAACTTTCCTGATTCTTTCTCAAGTACCTTTTGACCACGTTCTTCGTAAAGTTTAATCTCTCTCTTATATCCTTAGTGTTATGACTGACGCTGCAGGAATTTAAAGCATTCACTTAAAAGTGGATGTGAGATTAAACCATTACCAGAATTTTCTGTCTATAACGACTAATGGTCTTTAATAGCAGATTTTTGTGCTCGTTTTAGTTTTATTTATTAATAAGAACGACTTCTTCTATCACGAAAGTAATTTAAAACAAAGTTAAAAACATCAATACTCTATCCAGCAATACGGAGAGTATTTGATCTGAATGTTCAATTTCATATCATGGATAAGGTTAACACACATAAGATGGGTGGTGTGAGAAGTTGGGTTGTTATCCAGACTAAAGGGTTGCAATGACAATTTATCTAATAATTCCAGATGTATTGAATGAAGACTTCAATTGCCTGCTTATGAAATATTGTGCCACATTATGTAAGGAGATATTTTTTAATTCGTGGTATTAACAAAGCGAGACAACTCTTCATGAGATGAGACGCGGTAATGGTTATTGTGGTAGATTGATTCAAACTCGAAAATATGATAACGTTTTCGTTACGGTTTTAAAATTTTAAAAGCTTCTATCTACCTTCTAATAATTCATCAACAGCGAACTATATTGAGAGTACACACCGAGCCAACTTTTGGCAAAAATTCAGTATGACAAGCAATCAATATATTTTTCAAACGTTTCTAAGCAATGATAGATAACATCCCTGGCATTCTAGAACCTGCCTGCTATTCAATCATATACCTAGCTAGTCAAACTTGTTTAATGGAAGCAAAACAGAGTAAACATATTAAAAATAACCTGAGGAAATGTTTTGTGACAGCTGACGCTAGTCACTTCCGTAACTACAAATTTTTGGAAAAATTTTCAATTTTAAAATGTGTTAGTTGCAGTAATATATGGGTTAAACGTAATTATTGTGTGACCTTAGATGAAAATTATACTCTCAAAATCATTGTTTCTGATCAATATTTATATTTTCTGAAATGTTTTTAGATCATCTGTATTTACTTCTGAATGACTAAAGGTCTATTTACCGATCTATCAGCGTTTTTTGGGCAATGGAAAATTGTTACGGTTTTTAAGACAACGTGAATTTCATAGAAATAGAAATTAAATGACCTTCTATTCCATTTTATAGATATTTTGCTGACTAATTTGTCTTTATCTTTTTGGTTTTTTTTTTTTTTTTGGCAATTTGGTGACAACTTTACCAAAAACATAGTAATTTTCGTTCAATTGCCACAGATAAGCATAAATTACTCGTTTAAATGCAGCATATACAGTGAGCGTCAAAAGAAACTGTACACTATGGATAAAATTCTAACTTTTACCACTTAAGGAGAGTGCCCGAAAAAAATTGACAACATTTTGAAAGTTTTTGTAATTTTTATTCTTTTAATTTTAAAAACTGGAAATGAAACAATTTTAAAATAACGGTAATTTATTAATGTATATTTTTTTGTGTACAGTTTCTTTTGATGCCTACTGTATAAATAGAATTAAAACGGTTTTTAAACTACAATTTAAAAAAAGATTTTTAATGAATTTTATTTTGTTGGAGAAACAACAATCACAGTAAGACCACTAAATAAACCACTCGCGATACCGGAAGTTATGCTAGAAAACCAGCAACAGAAATAATAAAAACTTCCTTATACCGCCACAAACACAGTAGAAAGTTAAAAATGTAATAAAAACCGAAATTGAAAACGTAAAATAGTATAAAAACCAGAGAGAGAGAGAAAAGAAAAACAAGATAAACTCATGCAACAACATCAAATAAAATTAAATCGACAAGAAAACAATTTTAAAAAAATTAATAAAAAAAAATTGTTTTTGGTTTAACGCACGAAAACGCACTGATTCATGCCAAACATTCGTTCATACATTCATTCAATCTCATTAGGTTTTAATTTTTTCTTTAAATTTTCTTTGAGGATTTGAAAGATACAAAATATTTTTTAATTTTTTGAACGCGAGCAGGATGCATTACTGATGCGTATGTTAAAGGTTAAATTTTTTTGAGGACAAAGGTTAGTTAATGACTTATTTTTTTATCTGACTTATTTTATTTCACTTCAAAAATAAATTGTCTTGACAGTATTCAATGCTTTTTATTGTCTTGAATTAAATTAATTTTAAAATGTATTCGTAATTTAAACTTAAACTCAGTACGTGAGAATACATTGCCTACCAATTGATCTTCTATTATACAGAGCATTAGAAAGAACACTTTTAATTCATTTCTTAAGTTTATGTAACGAAATTGTTTCTTTCCATGATTTTTTTTGAGTTTTCATTTGCATTTTTAATTCGTTTGCATTTTTAATTTTTCTCTAAAGTTTCTAATGTGTTTCCAAGCCAAGACACATGGAAAGAAACAGAAAAAATCACAAAGAAAGAATAGAATTGAAATGAATTGACAATAGAAATAATTTTATACAAGACTTAACCTCAATGATACTTGAATTCCTCATTAGTTTTCTTGTAATTCTATTACCTCTTCTCGGTATTTTGCTTGTGTTCACTTTTATTAGAGAAAACCATTCCAGAAGTAATAATTTGAAAATATTTTCAAATAAATGCTTCTAAATGATGATTTTTAATTCTCCCGGAGGGCCTCCAGTTCAACAATAATTTAATATACAGTGATTAGAGTTAAGTAGGCTGCAATTCAAATGATTTTTCATAACTGTACTCTTTGAAACCGTATTTTATCAAAAATTTTACAGCATTAAGGTAGAGTAGCGTTATTTCCTTGGCAGACTGAAAAGTTGTTAAATCAACGTTTGCTGTTTAGGTTTTGCAATTTCTGAAGTTATGGAGATTGCGATATATTTTGAGACATACATACATAATCGGTCATTACAACCCTTCAGTTAGGATTACGACCTAGTTTCTCACCCCACTAATGTTGTATGTGTTAATTTTATACATGAGTGGCGGGACCTACAGTTTAAAGTCGACTCCGAACGACAGATTTTTGAGAAACTTTTCATGGCAATTTTTATTTACTCTCAGAGTGTATGCCAGAAATCTGCTGAGAGGAAGTCGCCGAAAAAATACTTTTTTGTAATTTAGTTTTGATGTCTGGCCTGGGGCTCGAACCCTGGCTTTACGTTTAATAAGCCAACACACTACCTATTAGACTACGGCGACTTCACCAAGGAGAGAAGAGTCAGTAAAGATGGGATATTGTTTAGGAACTTAATTTAATCATACTGATTATTGCATAATGTTTATGTGCCCAAAAAGAAGTCATAACTCTCAAGTAACTTATGGAACTTCACATACATACAAACATAATTCTCTTCATAATTCTTCAAGTCTTCAGTAGGGATTACAACCTGCTTTCTCACACCACTTATGTTGTGTGTGTTAATTTTGTATATGAGTGGCTGGACCGCATACAGTTTAAAGTTCACTAAGAACGATAGATTTTTGAGAAATTGTTTCATGATAATTTTATTTACTTTCAAAGTTCTTGCCAGAAGTCCGCTGAAAAACAGTCGATGAAAAAATATTTTTTAATATTGTGTTTTGTTGCAGATGTCTGAACTGGGGCCTGAACCATGGTTTCACATCTAATAAACCAACACATTACCTACTAGACTACTCTTCATATTTTGTTTTACTAATGTGGCACTGGCCAGTAAAAGTAAAGATATAACGCCTCAAGTGATATTGGAATGATCGGTTAGTTTAAAAGTGGTATACATAGAAAGGTTCAAAGGTCTTCTAAACCTTAGAGATAAATATTCAATATTTTTTATTTACTCCATAATTTTAAACACGGGCGCAAAGGTATTTTAGCTACTTTCTACATTAAGATTTCAGTCAATACCTCATAACCCTTTCAAATTGTTTAAATTTCATAATCTTTTATAAAATTCTGTAAATTAAATACGTTGTGCAAATTTGATCGCAATTGCGAAACCAAAAATAAATTAAAAAAAACCTTTAAAATCATAGTCTTTGTTTTTCTTAGTGACTCTGTTTAATACGCAAATCAATCAGACGATTTTTGCGATCGTTCAATGTCTTCATTTCAGTTTTTATTTTTGTTTTATTTCTGTTTCTTTTTTCTTCTTTAGCCTTACGGTATTGTTTTTAGTTGTTTTAATTTATTTTTATTAAATTTTGTTGTTTTTCTCTTTTTGATTTTTAATTTAAAATTTTTTTCTTTTCTTATGGCCGAAGTATCATGTAAATAATGCCTGATGGTGTTGCATAGGCCAATAAATATTTGCATAAATCAGCAATTGATTTTTATTTTTAAACAACAGAAACAACAACAACGACTAAAACAACAGCAGCAATAATTAAGAAATAAAAAAATAAGACTGAAAATCAACAGCAGCGAGCGAGACCATTAAATATCATCAGACACAATCAAACTTGTACATTTCAAAGTTACTTCGACAATCAATCGATCGATCGATCGATCAATCCGCTCACTCACTGATTTGCATTTGATCACATGTGCATACATTTTAAAAAACTTGAACCAATTGTTGCTGAACTCATGGGCAGTGTTTTGAAAGAGTGCATTCAAAAATGGATAAAGTAAACTTGGGAGTAGAATTTGAAATATTTTTGATTGTTTGAGTTTAGTTGTTGGTCTTACTAACCGATCATTGGTATTCGGATCTGTATTGTATTTATATTTGATTCTGTGAAGATGTTTAAAAAGCATTTACTGTTCAGCTATTATATCAACTATAAGAAAAAGTGTCCTCATGTTAATGCTTTAAAGCAGAATATTAGAGATATAAGACCGTCGACCCCATTCATGAACATCTTGAAAGTGGATAAAATGAACTACATTGCTTTGGAACTAGAAAATATATTACAAGAGGACTGGAAGAGAAAGAGAAAGAGGCTTATGGCTATTATGTTTGACTATTTTTATATTCTAAACGACAAAACAAATTTGTGTGCAAGAAAACTGTTCTGTATACGGATAGTTCGGCCTGAGAACGTATGCTCCTTGCAATACATGATACGATGGTCAGGTCAATCGAATATGAATTGATGTCCTCTACATGATAATACGATGGTTAGGTCAATCGAACCCATGTGTTCAACATGACAGACTACGTGAAAGTATGACCAACCTCTGATTCAAAATGTTGTACAACTAATCGCAACGTACAGGGACCGCAGAAGGGATGTGAAATATTTTTTAAAACGACTTAAGAAAAAGTACATTTCCTTCGACGGTTTAAAAGTGTGGTGGTTTCTCTAAATATCGAACTGAATTTTCATGTCCAGCTTCTGATACCACAATGTTTACTACACCCATAGTTACAGACGAAGCTCTAATGAGTTAATAAACAACATTTTGCCCCACAGTCTAAAGTCAACCTAATTCAGGAATTGTTTGCAGATCAAATGTAAGTGAATAATTCACTGTAGGATCAAGCCCTTGGGGGCGTTGATGTACGCTCAAGAAATTTTTTTATTTGGTCAGGATTTTGACCTAGCTTCTCACACCACTAATGTTGTGTGTGCTAGCTTTATCCAAAAGTGGCGGGACCTACAGTTTAAAGTCGACGCCGAACTAGAAATTTTTGAGAAACTTTTTACGGCAATTTTATTTTACCCTCAAATTTTTTTACCAGAAGACTGCTGAGAAGAAGTTGCTGAAGAAATATTTGATTTTATATTTCGTTTTGCTCAGAAACTATCTATCGTGGATCGATTCTCGGAAGTGCGATTGCTCGTGAACATTTCTGTCTAAGGGTGCAATAAAACTTCGTGTTAATCTACCAATGGAAGGGGTTCTACGTAATCTGGTTAAAAAAATTGTTTATAGAATATTTTCAATGAAATAATTCCTTTAAGTTTCAGATTAAATACATACATACATAATCGGTCATTACAACCCTTCAGTCAGGATTACGACCTAGTTTCTCACACCACTTATATTGTGTGTGTAAATTTTATACATGAGTGGTGGGACCTACAGTTTAAAGTCGACTCCGAACGACAGATTTTTGAAAAACTTTTCATGGCAATTTTTACTTTATTCTCAGAGTTTTTGCCAGAAAACTGCTGAGAGGAAATCGCCGAAGAAATACTTTTTGTATTTTGTTTTGATGTCTGGCCTGGGGCTCGAACCCTAACTTTACGTCTAACAAGCCAACACACTACCTACTAGACTACGGCGACTTCTGGATTAAATGCTTTGTAAAAATCAGTGTTAATCTACTATTGGAATGAACTCCATAAATCAATGATTTCATTCCTTTAAGCGTCTGATAAAATGCTTTGTAAAAATCAGTGCAATTGGTTGTTTTTTGTTGTTGTAATTCGAATATGGAAATATTTTTTTTCTTCATTTGATCGCACGGATGAATGGCTGCTTCCATTGCAATGACTGTTTTGGCTGAGCTAATAATGGTGGCTGGCTTTGTGATTTTTATTGCTCTTTTCCTTTTATTTTTGTTGATGTTGTTTTTTTGGCTTTGCGTTCATCATTTTTAATGGAATCATATCAACTCAATAGAATTAAAATCTTTTCGTACAATTTTCAATGATTTCTTAAGATTTTTATTGCATTTATACTGCGAGTGGCGGGCGCTATGCTTAGTAACCATGTTTTGCTACTACTGTGGCTCATGGCATATGATTTCATGTATAACCAATGGCTGGATGGATGGATAGTGTTTGTCTTCATTTTGCGGGCATGTTTACGATCATGAATAATCATAATGTTTCACAGGGTGGCACAGTAAAAAAAGTAAATTTGCTTGTTTTGATCTTTTCGTAGGACACGCTGTCTACCCCTCTCCCCCACTCAACTGATTTAAATGGTGACGTTGAACATTTTTTCGTAATTTTTTTTTTTTTTTTTTTTTTTTGGATTGAAGGTGACAATAGTCGTTAACGTTGACTAAAAAACTGCGTCTATAATGAAATATTTCGTTGGCTGATTACTTGGCGGCAAGTGTCTCTCGAGTAATCACCTTTAAATGCAATGAAATATTTATGATTAACTGTGAAATGATTATATGTTGTTATTGTTGTAGTTGTTTCTGCTGCAGTTGCTGTTTCTATTTTCATTTTATATTGTATTTTGAGTTCTTAGAGTCAGTCGCCTGTGCGCCTTGTCGTCATAATATTGAATTAAACAAGATCGTCGATCGATTCAATTAATATTCCAAACCATTGGTGAACTATAAATGTTGTTATTGCTGCTGGCCAAATGTATATTAAATTGAATTCAATGCAAAACTATGCGTATAATTTACGTATTTTTGCGTTTTTTTTTTTCTTTTTAACTTATTTTTGCAAAAAAATCAATAAAAACAAAAAAAGTCAAGTCATTCAATCTCAGCGAGCAAACAATAAATAGCTCGAGTAAATTAATGCCGTTGAATTTGGATGCTTTTCAATACTTGATGAACATTTTTTTGTTTTTAATTCGTTTTTTTTTCTAATTCGTGGAATTTGAAAAAAAAAACTTTTAAAAAATTTATTCAAATTTGAGTAGAAGTGACATTGTTTACTTAGGGGAGATTTATCATTTTTGTTTGGGGATTTTAAAATTAAAAATTCACGTGGTAATGATGATACATAAATCGTAAAATTTGAGGATATGTTCCTATTTAAGTAAGTAGAGAAGTCATAGGAAAATATTTCGTCTCAAGAAAATTTGCTATGTGAAGTCCCCCAACGTTGGTAACAAAGATTTCTATTACAAGAGTACACAAACGGATTTTTTTTTGCCCTAAAATTATTTATTTATTTATTATTAGTCATAGCACAACAAGATAATAACCTTATAAATGAAAGTGCTATGGGAGTACATCAAAGAAAGAAAATAATAACAAATCATTGATTATATATGTAATGAAATGTTTGAAATAATGTAGAAATAAAAATGAATAAGAACGTGTTAAAATCACGGGAAATAGCAGTCGATACATAAAAGGATAATAAAAGGAATATGTGTAAAAAATAAATTAGGAAAACTACAAAGAACAGTATATACAATAAAGAAATATACAAACAAAGTAAAAATATATACATATACTAAGATACAATGAAATTTAAAGAAAATTAAAAATAATAATCATTAATAGAAACAGAGAGACAAAAAATTTACAAAAAAAAAAAAAAAATCAAGACATGCTAAAAACTACTTGAACGGATTGTATAACTCCTTTTTGAACTTAACTGCATTGTCTATATTCTGAATATAATTAGGTAAAGTATTCCAAAGACTGATGGTGTATATAAAAAACTGGCGTTGTTACAAAAGAGTCCTATTTCTGTGTTGGATAATTTTCATACCGCGGTTGGATCTAGCAAATGTAGTCCTACTAAATAAGTATATTGGCTGTTTTAGAGTAATAATCTTATGGAGGAGAATAAGGCATTTTGAATTTAATAGATTATCAAAATTAACTCCGAATATCTGGTATGAAAATTGTGATATAAGGTCTCGACGTCCCATAACACATATACATTACATAACATATCTGGCTATATTATTATAAGTCAGGTTGAGTTTCAGCTTATCATCAGTGTCACAGTTTATGAAAATTGCAGATCCGTATAAGAGAACAGGAATCAAATAGGTTTTAGCCAGTTGCATACGTATGGCAAAGGGAGTCGAATCTATAACAGCCCAAAAGTTTGTAAGCATACCATAAACTTTACCAACGATGACGTTAATGTGGTTAGACCACGTTAGCCGACCATTAAAGATAATACCCAGATAGGATGCTGATTCAACAAAGTCAATTTTATTCCCCCTGATAATAATATCCGGCACAACAAATGCTCTCTTAGTTCTGTAGAGCAATAAACATTTAGATTTAGAGGGATTTATACAAAGTCCATTGGCCCTAGCCCAGTTGTAAATTTTTCGTAAATCACAGTATTAAAGCCGCTGAAAGCAATAGGCAATTAGCAGGAGAGGCTGAATTGACTATCACCAGGAAGTACTGGTACACGTATACTACAATGTCCTGCTTAATGCCTCAATCAGTTTTCTCTCTAGATCCTGAGAAGCTTTTGAAGCGTATAGTGAAGCCGCTGAGGTCAGTGAATGCATCTGCATGGTAACGGACATGCCATGTAAACAATTATGTCCTCCTCTGGTTCGTATTTACAACTTCTGTAAAAGCCATACAAAAATTCCATTTGTCTTGTAGGATAACCTAGTATGATTAGCTTCCTTTGGCACATATGCCGTCAAACAATTATAGCTCTTGGCTATTTTAATAATGTTATTAAATGTTTGAATTCAATCTAAATCACCCAATTCTATCAATTGGATTCTCTAGGTACCGAAGTAAAAACCTCTGTCTCCGAATATCACGTAACGAATAATGACAGAAAAGATTTTTTGCCTTTTTTCATTTCCTTGTCGTTATTACAGATTCCACGATCTCTGTAAAGGGCACCCAGAGATCAGTGTTCCGCTGTAACTGTTATGAAGTCCCTATTGGACTCTGATAAAGTTTGACGCGAATTTTGCAGTACCCTTCCAGTATACAATGTTTATGTAATGACTTCAGCTACATGTTCGTGTAGACTTATTAATAGCCCGTAGTCCAGCTTAGGCCTGATTTACTGCGTTAAGTTTATTGATCTTGCCACCTGTTTCGCCCTGAAACGCCCATATGATGTTAATATTATACCGTTCAGTTGTCTTATTGAGTGAACATTAGGGCAGTCAAAAAAATCCCTCTTGTGCCAACCTATAGCCTTTGCAGTTACTTGGCTATTTGAATGAACATGGATTCTTAATACGTTAGCCATATGATCATTGACTACTGCAGCAGCTGCTAAGACGAGGAGGAAAAGGAAACCATGTTTCTATGTACTTGCCTAGCATTATATCGTAGGAGAAGAGCGCATCTAAGCTTTTACTGTTTATAAGATTTCGTTGATCTTCTTAAGTATAAGTATTGTGAGTCTAAAGTGTTTAAATGGGTTTTTACCTGGCTATTTACCTGAATAGGATAATAAGGGCTCCAGTTAGGTTAGGTAGGTGTGGTAGCATTGATACCGAATCTCAGTTGAGCACGCATATGGCTCCAGTTGCTTATTATGTTTTCTTTTTGCTATTTGCTCGTGTTCAATAAAATTCCCAAATCCTATATTGAATATCGTAGTACATTAACCTGAACTGGATGCATTTTAAATAAGATTAAAACAATGTAATACACTGTGTGCACTGTGTATGCATTAGAATAATGAATGCATTTAGAGCAGAGTACAGATGATTATAAACTTGAATACTAATTAACACACCACATTGTAATTATTATTGCACTATGGGTGTATGATAAATACGCATGCATAAGTATTGTAAATACTTAAATATCCCAGAGTTGTAGTATGTTTACAGCTCAAGTTGTATTGCAAAAAACAAAAAGAACGTCAAGAGAAAGAAGTGACTCTTCAACTTAAGTGAGGCCCTAATCGTTTAATTTGCATACATTAATGTAATTTACACACACTGATGTTAAGAGTGACACTACAGTAGAGTGCAGTTATAATACACTTTGCGAGATTATATTATATACACGTATAGTTATCAAGTATTTTCTGTAAAAGAACTTCATTATAATCATAAGAATTTGTACAAAACAGTTTTTGTTATTCGCTGTATATTCATTATAGATGAACTCCTCCGTATTGATTAAACTTGTGTTAATATGTTAATAGAATTCCCATTGCTTAATTTTAATTCAATACCTAACTTTCGTTCATGATAAGCTTACATTTTAGGATTCAACATTTATGCATGAGTCTATCAACAATGTAACCCTACAACACATATGTACATACTTACATACATACATACATAATTGGTCATTACAACCCTTCAGTCAGGGTTACGACCTAGTTTCTCACACCACTTGTGTTGTGTGTGTTAATTTTATACATGAGTGGCGGGACCTACAGTTTAAAGTCTAAAGTCGACTCCGAACGACAGATTTTTGAGAAACTTTTCATGGCAATTTTATTTACTCTCAGAGTATTTGCCAGAAATCTGCTGAGAGGAAGTCGCCGAAGAAATACTTTTTGTATTTTTTTTTATGTCTGGCCTGGGGCTCGAACCCTGGCTTTACGTCTAATAAGCCAACCACTACCTACTAGACTACGACGACTTGTACATACTTGATAACAGCTAATATTTATATTGACCCAGAATGCACGTCGAATGGTCCTTACTGGTATAAACAAGGAATTGTTTTATTCTTTTGTACAATAATTTTGAGATTTTTTTTAAATTTAATTGAGACTTTAGAGATAATAAGCACGCCAACTAATATAAATCAAGAAGTTCAGAGGTTTTTGATTCTAGGCAGCGATGGAGGGCAACCCTGTCTTTCTAGAATTTACTACAGTAAACCGAAGTTATCTGCTTTGCAAGAATAACTTGATTAAAGGAAGAGATCGGTGCTTGTATCCACCGTAGTCTAGTAAGTTCAAATCGCAGTTCGGAGATCTCCAATAAAACGAAATAATTTCCTCGGCGACTGCCTCTCAGACTTCTGGTAAAAGTAAATAAAATTGCCATGAAAAACTTTTTCTCAAAAATCTGTCGTTGGAAATCGACTTTCAATCGTGAATTTCGCCATTCACATAAAAAATTAACACACAATATAAGTGGCGTGAGAAGCTACATAGGTTGTAACCCTGACTGAAGGGTGGTAATGACCAATTATGTATGTATGTAATCAAAGTAAAAAGAAATAAAAAATATTGAACATATGAGTGCAAATTCATCTTTCGGGGAAAGAAAGGGTTTTAATACGCGAAATTAATGTGTATCAAACGCTAATATACATCCACTCTATCTTAATGAAAACCTAATAGAAATTCCCAATCAGATTAAAACATGAGGGATCGAAATACTAAAATCCAGGGGATGTGCTCCTAAATACATACATTCATAATTGGTCATAACAACGATTACGACTTAGCTTATCACACCACCCATGTTATGTGTGTTTATTTTATATATGAGTGGCGGGACCTATAGTTTAAAGTCGACAACGAACGAAAGGTTCTTGAGAGATTTTATTCACTATCAGAGTTTGTGCCAGAAGGCAGCCGCCGAAGTAATATTTATTTCATGTGATGACGTGGGATATGCTCCTATCGGTGCTTTACTTGACTTCAGTCGGCTTTAACCGGCTTTTGTGCTATTCCTGTTTATTTGTAGAACAGTCATGTACTGCAGAGTTCGCATTGATAATGTTTATGTGGTTCATCATTCATGCCTAAAATATTACATGAAAGATTTTTAGGTTAAACTGTTCACCATTGGACAACCTACTGGATATGGTAATAAAATCGTGGTGGTATAATATAAGGCTCATTAAGCTTTCCTATCGCTGTATGAAATAGAGACAGCAAAGAACGTTTCCAAAGTTACAAAAGCTTGAGTTTTTAATAGTTTTTAGCAGTAACAGTAGACTATACATCTCTGCACTTGCACGAAAGGGTCTTAACCTGAGAACTCCAAACATTTACTAATCCATGTTGGCATACTCTGGCCTTATTAGATCACAACGGAACAATCACTTAATTTGACTCACCTCAATACTATGGAATGAGAAATAAAAATCCAAATAGAGAGGATAAGACACACGCTTAAAGTATTGCCAACAGATATGTTCTGAGCCGTCTTGAAGGGGAACCTGCATGGTTAACGATGTCAATGCTTCCACACGCGCAAACAATCCCTTCATTTGACTCACCTCAATACCATGGAATGTGAATTAAAAACTCCAAATGGAGAGGAGTAAAGTACCTCCAACAGATATGTTCTAAGCAGTCTTGGAATGTAACCCGCGGGAATAACGAAGTCAATGCTTCACATGTTTTACGTGAACCAGAAGTATACGTAACGTAAAGGTAGACATTCATCATGACCGTTCACATTGAACCGTTTTATCAAACAAAACATTTTCTTAAGCAAATTCATAATATAAAGAGAAAAAATATGGCGTTCAGTCAAATTGTGGTGTATCACACTGGACCATTTGACCCAAATAAAGCTTTGTAGTCTAGTTTTCTCAGCTGCAACAATAATTACCTGGTGGTAGCGTTGGCTTTACTTTAAAATGAAAAAAAAAACAGCTGAACTCGTCGTATGTCTTGCTGATGATGTGGTTAATATTGTTTCACTTCGTTTCATACGTTTCGTGCGTTTCTACGCTTCTTCCATAGCCGTGGGAATTTGCAAGATTAAGTCTAATTTTTGTTGGTTTAATTACTACGTTTATCGTTCACATACAACATATAATTGTTTGTTAATGTGTTTTTTGTTATTGTAACACATTGTTTTTGTTTTTTATTTTATTATTTAAAATAAGAATATTTTCTTGCTATTGTTGCTGTTGTTGTTGTTTTACGGTTTAGATTCAAACATTTTAATCAAAAAGTGTAAAATAGTGAGTGGTTGGTGGTGGGTTGGCTGGTTGGTTAATTGTTATTGTTTTTGTTTTTATTTTTTTTTTAATTTCAATTTAATTAGAATACTTATCAATTGAGGTTATGGTTTTGTATACTGTTTTTTTTTTGCTTAATTTCTTTGCTATTTTGTTTCTGTTTTATTTGTTGTCATTGCATTTGTTTGTGTTACAAAAATACATGAAAGCAGTTTGAATTAAATTTATCAGTCCTTGTGAAGTGTGTTTTGCAAAAGCCAGAATGTGATTGAAACCTTCACCAATATTTTTGCGATTTTTTTTGTTTAAATAGGGAATTTAAAGTCAACTAAAACGAACAGATAAGCCCATAGGTTTGGTACATGATTATGAGAAATTAGGCACAGAGTTGTACTCATTAGGAGCAGCACTTTCATCAGTATTTGGCCCATAGCTGTCAGATAAATAAAGCATCAAATCGTCAAATATTAGAAAAAAATCGTCAAAATTTAACAAGTCCTTTTAACGCTTTAATTATAAAAATAAACAATATTAAAGTCGAAGCAGTTACGATTGCAAAATAATTTTTTTTTATATAATATTGCTTCTAAGGAATTTAGTTTAATTTAAATTAACATAGCTTAATACTCTCTCTACATTAGCTGAAGAATGTGATAATACTAATATTTTTTAATAAATTTAGTCAAGGCTGGAAATTAAAAGCCTTCCCTCATTTTCATTTCTGATTTTTTTTTTTTAGGAAAAAATTATTTAACCGTTTGACTCCTACGCTGCGCAAAAGGGATGCGTTCATTTGTTACGAAAATCTCGACGCAGCGTATTTGCGGTGCGATTGTATCTTTTACGTGCAGATCATAAGAGAAGATCAAAAAACTTAAAGTTATCTTTTTACAAATTTTAATTTTCAAAGAAAAAACAATTTAATGTTTATTTTTTCTTATTCACATTCACAATTAATATTATTTCCTTATAATACGAAAAGAATTATTAAAATTTATTGACATTTGTCTAAATGAGGGTGTTTTATTTGACAACATCAAGTCAAAATATGTCCAGCAGTTTTCGTACGTTCTCACCAGAATCGCTTAGCAGTCAAACGGTTAAGATTTAAACAGTCTATCCCAGTGTTGTTTATTGTCACATAAGCCCAGCAATAATATTGCATCATCTGTATCTACGGGTGGTGGAAATATAAGGGAGTCAGAAGCTCTTGGCAATTCTGAGCATGAAAATTCTGTGTGATGTTCGCTGGAACCGACACGTTTTTCAGTGCCTTAGTTTCTTAATACGGTGCAAGAAATACTGTAAGGGCGGTGTCTCAACGTCTATTTTGAGACTTCTCGACCGCGTACAGGAGAAAGCAAAGGTGTTCGTTTATCGCGATAGGTTATCGAACTCTTTTGATTTATTGGAGCATCGTTGCAATGTGGCTAGTGTTCCACTGTTCTACCGCTATTATAACGGATTTTACTCTAGCAAAATAAGGGGACTTGTTCCCAAGAATCATGTATTCCAACGTACCCCTCGTCTTTCTCGGCGAACACATCCGTATGCGGTAGATTGGCCAGTGGATCGCACATTGCATTACAAACAAAATTCGTTCTTTAGTCAGACTATTCGTATGTGGAACTCCCTTCGTAAAGAGGTTGTAATTTTTTGGCTTTTATGGAAAGAAAAAGGCATTAAATACAGAAAAATCATCACAGGTATTTGCAAATAACTTAAAAATATAATACTTCATTCCTCGTTATAACTATAGTAACAATTGCAAAGTAAATACAAAGCTTAAAGTGGCTTTTAATGTACTAAAGTAAAGAATACAACGTCAATTTTTAATTTCCAAAAATCGTCGATATGATATTTTTGGAGCTCAAAATCGTCAAAATGACAATAAATCGTCAAATCCGGCAGCTATGAAGCTCATCAATAACATTTGTTTTTTACTTCACCATCTTTTTCTACACTCCTCTTCAAGAACTTTCCTTTGATGTCTAAAAGCAAAAGAATTTTTTAGTTGCCTTTCATGCCCCTTTTAAAAGTACCACTTCAAGACTGGTATTAAACCCCTCTACCTAATCCCGATCAGTATAACGATCTTCAAAGAATCTCTACACTCTTCAAATCCTTTTTAATATTCTGGTCTTGAACTCAATTGTGGTTTAAACGAATTGAGCCCATAAAATTTAAAACGAAAAGGAAATGCAAACCAACAAGAAGCCTCTTCTGCTTCTTCTTTTTCTTCTTCAAATCACAATTGAGATGAATGTCTCGTCTGTGAATTTAATGGTGTTTCCCCTCATTCAATTGTATTTCTTATTGTGAGCGTCTTCTTATTGTACGTATGTACGTACACCCACATGAAACACTTGATTTCATGCTTAAGTCTGTGAATCCACATTACTTGAAAGAAGAATGCTCTGTGCCAGGTAGAATGGCGTCACAATTCATTTGATTTCTTTTATATTTTTTTGTTATGAAATGTTGTGACTGATTTCATGATTTCATATCCTTTTTCTTAGAGTCATACTTTTATCAGCAAGCAATTTCATGTTGCAAGAAAATATTTTTTCAAAGAAGTCATAAAATTTCACATATCTTAACAATTTGAACATTTTGTTGTAGAGGAGAGCGTGACAAGTTTATTTTGTTACGCAAATTATTTTTAAGCATTTAATCGAAAGTGTTTCATATCGTATGTTTAGGAAAAAATTTAATCCTTAGCTAAAGACTGATTCCATACATAATTGGTCATTACAACCTTTGAGTCAGGATTACGACCTAGTTCCCCTAACACCACTTACATATGTTGTGTGTGTTAATTTTGTGGCGGAACCTACAGTTTAAAGTCGACTCCGAACCACAAATTTTTTTTAAAAACTTTTCATGGCAATTTTATTTTACTTTCTCAGAATTTTTGCCAGAAATCTGCTGGGAGGACGTTGTCGAAGAAAATTTTTTTATATTTCGTTTTGTAAGAGATATCTGACCTGGGTTTTGAAACCTGACCATACGTCTAATAAGCCAACACGCTACCCATTAGACTACAATGACTTCTGATTATCTCTTCCTATTTCACAGAAAATTTCTGATCTCATCGACTAAGTGGAAACTCCCCTCTTGAGCAGCTCATTTGTCTTTTCATTGCCACATCCACGTCATAGAACGACCATCACGTTCACGTTTAATTGAGCACATCACTTGTCAACATAGCCTTGTCGCACACTGGCTTGAAGCATGATTCCTTCGTAAAATTGATTGTTGTGAAATATTCGGCAAGTCGCAAAAAATGAAAAATATCATCTCTTTGATGGCACCTTAGGTAGGTAATGTAGGCACAAATTGTTGTTAATCTAGGTTAGGTTAAGTCTGAGTGGTAGCTCTGATTTCACAAAGCTCACTTGAGCACGCATAGCGGCCCGTTGTGATGCCACGGGTGTGTTGTTAATCTAAGTGGATGGACACATGCTTGGCTCATTGCGAAATTACGGTTTTTAATTTTCCCTAATCCTGGTACGAAGTCGTCGTAGCCTAGTAGGTATTGTGTTGGCTTATTAGACGTAAGGCCCGGGTTCAAACTCCATGTCAGACAACAGAACGAAAATCTGAAAAAATATTTCTTCGGCGACTTCCTCTCAGCAGATTTCTGAGAAAAATTCTGAGAGTAAATGAAACTGCCATGAAAAGTTTCTCAAAAAGCTGTCGTTCGGAATCGACTAGATTCGACGGAATCTGTAGGTGCCACCAATCCTGTATAAAATTAACACACACGACATGAGTGGTGTGAGAAACTAGGTCGTAATCCTGTCTGAAGGGTGGTAATGAATGTAATCCTGGTATCATCCGGAGTTTTTGTTGGTGGGGGATTTAAACTGCTAATAAATTCGGTTGATTAGCATGGTTATCGTAATAGCATAAACTTCCTTCTCCTACGACACAACCCAGACTTACAGTGATGGCCTTTTAATTAGAGACGACTTAGCAACATGTATGTTTGTTAATTTGTTTTACAGTTTTCACTGTGTACCTGGGATCAAAGGCTTTGTTTGGAGGACGTCTTACATACGTTTTTCCATCAGATTGGGACAAATTAAACTGAGATTCGTCACTCCAGAGAACTCTGTTTCAGAAACATCGTTTCTAATTATAAGGCCACCACTGTATATTCAAGAGTTTAAAAACAATTGCCTTGTTTGCTTTGCAACTTTTGCAAAAGATATTGGTAGGAATACCTAGAATACTATATCTAGTAGCGACTCCGACAACAACGCTAAGCACATTTCTATGGGGTTTAAGCAGTTTCTCAATGGGTTTCACAAAGTAGAGAACTATATATGTCTCGTATCCCAAGTGAAATGAAAATTATAACGCTCCGCCACGTCGGCATCCGTGGTCTGCCCTAGAGGGTATTATGTTAGAACCTAGCGCTCTGTTAATCACCGGAGTATCAGAAAGTATTGTAACATCCTTCGGGCTGATATTGTAATCGTTAATAATCATCATTGCAGCCTGTGTGGCTAATTTTTCAGCTTGAAGCCGACAGCCTTAACGAATAAGCGCAACATACTGTTCGTAACCAGTTCCTCCTTGTAACATGCCTCCATTCAAAGCTCTGTCCAATTTCGAACCATCCGTGGAGGTTTATATGGAGTAGTTTACGAGTCGAATAACATCGTTCTGGAAATCGGAAAGTCTTAGTGTGGTATCATGATTGTTGAGTGAATGATATTTGATCAGAGGCAGTGCACACTGGCCCATAGACGCTCATTAGTATTGCATGCCTTTCAAAATATGAGATATAGCAGTAATCTCCATTCCAGTGACTATTATTAAAAGCCGAGTAATACTTCCTCCAAAATTTACCCTCAAATCTAATATTTTTTAGAATATTTTGAAAAACTTTTGTATTTTCTGAAATGTTTTGTATTCCAAAGTGAGCTAAAGAAAATCTAATGGCAGTTAAAAAAATCTATTGGCATTTATCCAAGTCTCTCTTCTAGTGTTTTGCTTAAGAAAAGTGATAAATCTCGATCAAAAAATTTCACAAAAAAAATTTTTTTTTTCAAAAATGTAGTTGCTGAACGGACTTTTCAGGTCGCGAAGAAGCCAGCAATGGCGAGACAGATTTTTAAAGATTATTTTTTGATTCCAATAAACGATTTGCATAAAAAAAATTCAACATCAACAACAACAATTTCAACTCATGTCGTGGTTAAAGATGGTTGTTGGATTTTGTTTACACAAACTCACATGGACGGATGTATGGATGGCTAAATGCATGCATGAGTAGCTAAAATGATGGCACTTAATGCCAAGAATACTAATGACCTGAAATGAGGGTTATATACCACAGTGTACCATCATTTACTAACCATCGTACTCGCATACATCACGATGATGTTGTTTTTCTTTTTTTTTTTGTTGTTGTCCAACTGCTGTTTGCTGTTGTGTTACCATTTCTTGTGTTATTGAGAAAATGCTAAAAGATCACGATGATCTTGAAGAGGGATTTTGTTGTTGATTTTATTTATTGTTTCATGTTGGCTTTGATTTGATTTTGGTTTTGGTTTCGATTCGTTGTTTTTTTTGACAATATTCATCCATCCATCCATTCACTTTAGCATTTAAGTTTATGAGCCAAATTTCGCAATCATGCACGCCTTCTCATATTGAATTGAATTGGATCCACTGTTGTGTTGTGTTGGTCTTTTTTTAATCGTGTACAGATTTATGAACTTCTTTACATTTCTAGAGTGACTGCTCTTAATGCGTATTGTGACAGTTTGTTTTTGGTAAATTTTTTTACCCACTCTCCTCCACTTATCCTTTACTATTTCGTTGTTCACGGTATAACCAGGCTTAAATGTATTCAATTGTTTCTCTTTTTGTTTTTGTTTTGTATTTTAACGAATGATAAAATAAAATTCCACATTTTATGTGCAAAACGTGAGGATGCCTTTTCCCATGAGCCAAACAACAATTGAAACAATAAGCAACGAAGTTAAATGATTCCAGAGTAACGCACATCAATACTAATCGCATGTATGTAGTCTTACGAAAGGCAAAATAAATTCATTTTCATTTTGATTTTGATTTGAGATTATTAAATTTGATAAAAACACTCACACGAAGAGTTACATGAACTTTACTGAGCAGCTAAATATCCACATTTTAGCTTTTTGTAGAGAAGCAAATTGTCACATCCTATATGAGATAAAACTCAACCGGAGCATCTCTCTATTTACAGAGACGTCAGGCAGAATTGCGTTACTCATTACAGTCTACCATCATGAGGAAAGCCTTTACAAGGGAATGATGAACAGTATGGGAGCGTATGTGTAAACAGCTAGAGCGGGATTAAAAGTAAATGCAGGAACCTATAGTTACCGGTAGTCTAACAGCGACTTTCGAATTTTGACAGTTCATAACAACCATATTGTTGAAGTTACGTTAGTGAAATGAATTGTTATTTATTTAGTCAGTTTTGCCAAGTCAGAATGTACGATTATAGACATCACCGTGTGTTCGCTGTGTATGAAGTCGTCGTAGTCTAGTAGGTAGTGTATTGGCTTATTAGACGTGAGGCCATGATTCAAACCCCAGGTCAAACATCTCCAACAAAACGAAAGTATGAAAAAAAAAATATTTCTTGGTAAAATTTTTTCTGGTAAAAACTGTGAGAGGAAATAAAAATTGCCATGAAAAAGTTTCTCAAAAATCTGTTGTTCGGAATCGGCTTTGAAGCGTAGATGCTGCCACTTGTGGTTAAAATTAACGCATACAACATAAGTGATGTGAGAAGCTAGGTCGTGATCCTGACTAAAGGGTTGTAAGGACCACTTATGTGTGTAAGTATGCGTGTTCGCTGTGTGGACTCTGGAGCAGTTGGCAACTGATCCCAATTTCCATGGAAGAGTTATCTTCAGCGATGAGGTCGATTTCCAATTTAATGGGCACGTGAACAAACAAAAATGTAGAATTTAAATACACATGTGAGATCCAAAAGCGTCCATTGCATCTTGAAAAAATCACTGTTTGACGTGGATTTTAGGCTGCCGGCGTTATAGGCGCATATATCGTTGGTATAGGTTCATCGATGTTCGCGAGGACATCACTGTGAACGGTGAGCACTATACGTCGTTGATAATCAACTTTTTGTTGTCCCGAACTGGAAGATCTAGTCTCCAAAGGAATGTGGTTTCAATAGAATGAATCTATGTGCCACACAGCTCATATCACAGTGGATATTTTGCACAAGCGGCGTGAGAGCATGGTTATCTTACGTGGAGGTGTTACAAACTAGCCGAGATTGTGCGATTTGACCCCTCTAGGGTTTTTCTCGTGAGGTTTTCTTAAGTCGCAGTTGTGTGTGAAAAAACCACAAAGAGCGGCGGTCCTTAAAACCATCATCTGACAAATTCAGCCTGATTTATGTGCCAGAGTCATGGTATCCTGAAGGTAGCTGCTGGTCATAACTTTTACAGACAGATCGATTAAAAAGTTTTAAAGTCGCCATAGTCTAGTAGGTAGTGTGTTGGCTTATTAGCGGTGAGGCCTCGGTTCGAAACATCACGCACTCCAGCAAAACAAAATATGAAAAAATATTTCTTCGGCGACTTCCCCTCCGCAGATTTCTGGCCAAAACTCAGAAAGTGAATAAAATTGCCATGAAAAACTTTTTCAAAAAAAAACCTGTCTTTCAGAATCGAGGTCCCGCCACTCATATATGAAGTTAGCACACAAGGCATAGGTAGTGTGAGAAGTTAGGTCGTAATCATGACTGAAGGATTGTAATGACCAACTATGTATGTATGTATGTAAAGTCGAGGAAAAAAACGGGGTGGATGTGCTATGTGCGAAATGTGCAAATGGTTATCAAGCATTTGAAAATTGATCTCCAATAACAAACGTTCGGTTTGAGAATTCCATTAAAACTTTCCCCCTCCCCCATAATTTAAGTCTGATACGCATCTGTCGTTTGTGAACCATTTGATTCGATTTTCAAATACGAAAAAAAAACTGAATTATTATTCCAATTGTGTTTTAAGACATTTAAATACTTCAATTGAAACAACAACTACCGCTGCACTCACAACAAACAATTTCAAACCTGAAGTGCGTATGATGCAATGACAACAACATCAAAACAAAAAAGACATTCAGATAAGCCACGAAAGATAGAAAATTTTCTATTTTATTAAACCATTCACATACGCACTTCTTCTAGAGGCACTTCTGAAATACAATGGAAATGGAAATTGGCCATCAAATGCACTCACACACATACATATGCAGGTATATTAACGTATACAGAGAGAGAGAGAGAGAGAGAGAGAGAGAGAGAGAGAGAGAGAAACATCAAATCAAATGGTTGGTTGGATGAATTGATGGACTGATGAACTGAAACAGAGTGAACATCCTGAAAGAGGTCAACACAACATCATCATCAACATCATCATCATGATCATCTTCTTTATGGTTGTATTAAATTCATTGTGTTTTCTCATCAGGTGCGCTTTTGTTAAAGAAAAAGACAGACAGACAGTTAGTAGTAGTAGTTGTAGTAGTAGGATGGACAGACGAACGGATGGACTGACAATTACACAGTTCACAAACATTGTGTGATAAAAGTTGAATTTTTTTCGATTTTTTTGTTGTTTTTTTTTTTGTGTGAAATATGAAACCTTTTGTGAATTTTTAATCAGACTCCTTTCTCCTTCTCTATCATTTTAAATTTTGTTGGCTTTTTTTTTAATCTTCAGCAGAGATGGCAGGGAAACTTTTACTTCTGATTCGTTTGTCAAAAAAATTGATTCGGTAACACGGCTTGGATCAGATGAGATCTGTTAATATCGTAAAAAACTGTTGTAATACGGAAGGTTTTATCCACGTGTTTTATCTGTTAGAACTAAAATTTTTTTATTCTATACAGGAGTATAGATCAGACCTCCCACAAAAAACGAAAAGTGGATCAAGTTCATTATAATGAAAGACTTTTTCCATTCCAAGCATTTTGTATTTCTTCCCACCACTCTAAGTAAAAAAAAATTTTTTTTGACCGCAATATCGTCTGATAAGCGAGACCTTTACTCAACGCTGGAACATGTTCATACAAAACATTGAGCAAAACCTTGGCATACACTTTTTCGGTGGTCGGTTTTTTTGGCTCTACTACTCGGTCATTTGTGATTTGATTTATGTAGATTTGGTGTTTACATATGCAACTTCAAACTTAAAGAATGTCTTGTAAATCTTTTAAATATAGGAGAAGGCGGTAAAGCCAAAATAAGAAAAAATTATTTTAAAAAATTTTCTTCTCTGAAATCACTTAAAGCAGCGAAAACATCCTTTAATTTAAAGTTATTTTAAGTTTTAGTTGCAAGTCTATCTAACTCGAAAAAGCATTTAAAAGAATTCTGAAGGACTCTTAGGCTCATCAAATGAAGGTATAGTCTGGTTATGTTAGATAGAAGAAAGAGCTCTCACTTAAGCCAGCATTTAGGCTCATTGCGTTGCCACAATCCATATTCAAACTGAGGATTAAACATTCGCTAGAGGAAAACACCCCGAGTTTAAAATAAATCTTGCTATCGTAGCAATCTCTATATTACAGAGCTCGGTCAAGGATCTTAGAAAGTGAGAAGGCTTTGTTCTTTCGAGACAAGAGCAGGGAACTGACTCATGAGCTGAAAGACAGTCTTCCGACTCCCTGCCTCCTTTTCTGACAAACATCTCCTACAGAAATCAATTGCCGAAATTGCTACTGTGCGTTGGATGACCACGCTATTTAAGTATAGATGCGGGAATCTGCGAAAGTCGGCGAAGAGGACGATCTTGTATCCATTGGAAGGACCAAATCGAAAACGCCCTGTCATCGATTGGTGTGACCAACTGGCGTAGGAGCAGAGGCGCCTGGTAGGATGTGTTGCGGCAGGCCGAAATCCGTTAAACGGGTTGTTATGGCCAATTAAGTAAGTCAACTTCTGGTTCTTAGGCGACCAGTGTTCTTTAAAAATTTCCCCTTCCGTACCCTTTGTCGCCAATTCGGAAATACAGAAGTTTTTGCACATGTTGTAGTTTATTGTATGGGAATATAAGTTTAAATAAAATGAGTAATTAGTTTCCTGATCCTCATCATTTCCTTACTTTAGAGTTAATAGAGAAGGGGACCGACAAGCTGAACTTCACAAATACAAATCAGAGAAGTACAGGCTGGGGTTTACTAAGTGGAATTGAAGTTTCAAATAAAATGAGTCACTCACGTTTCCTGAGGCATCATTTAGCTAACTTAGAGTCAATAGAGGAGGGACCCGAGAAGCTTAAAAGAGCAGAGAAGTCTCATCGCTTATGATCAGTGGTCTCTTTAAGCATTGCAAACGATTGAATTGCCTAAGCTACTCACTACCAAATAAATACTATAAACTATCTGCTTAGAACTAAGAAATCACTCCTATTAAATGACATGTTATTCTGGGATGTAATGCTCCAGCGCATTAAACGATTAACTGAGTTCAAAAAAAAATGTTCAAAATTTTGTAGGCACAGTGGAAGCTGGTTAGCAAAAACTTTTCTTTTTTTAAATTCCTATTCGTTCCTTTAAGGAATATAAGTCTCTCGCGAAGCAGCAACTATCTGCTTAGAGCTATGATGTAACGCTAGAGAATATTGAATAATTAACTTATCTGAGATAAAAAAAAATGTTCGAAAGTTTGTAGGCACAATGGAAGCTGGTTAGCAAAAACTTTTCTTTTTTTAAATTCCCATTCCTTTCACCCTGTCTGTCGCGAAGCATTGCCCTTATCAACTTATTTTTTTGATTTATTTTAGTCGAATTAGTGCGACATTTTCAAGGATAATGGTGTTACAACGTGTCGTTGGCTAAAAGCTGAAGTGTTTTCTAAAACGTATCGAGTTGTTGCATTGGATGTAGGCGTGAGAAAAGGTCCTACTCTTTTAAGGTCCTGTTTAGTCCTGTTTACATTCAATCTCTAACTTGTATACAATGCACTGTTCTATTCAAAAGCACTCGCAAAAGACAAAGTTTCAGCACAATTTAATTATTTTGAACACAATCATTGGTATCGTATGTGATTTTACAATTAAAAGGTTTTAAGAAATCAAAATCCAAAGCCAATTAATTAATAACAAAATGCCACAACTTCTGTGTATTGAATAAGAAATAAAATACGTGTTCCCATCCCTGTTCAATACATTTTTTTTATCACATTTATTGACACTTTTTTCTGTTTTATCTCTTTTGTTCTTATCTTGGCTAAAGTCAAGTCAAGAAAACAAGTGTCAATTGTTTCATAGTACGATAACACATTCGAAAGTGTATGTGTAAAGAGACTGTGTAGGTAGGTACACTTGTATATGTGTGCCATAAAAAAATGCTGTGGGATTATCTCTGTATGGATGATCAACATTGCCTTTTATGAGCATCCTGAGGAAGTCTCGTGTTTAATTGTTTCCGTTTAAACTGATACCTTTAGTGGTCCTTTTGTTCTCTACACTTGAGTCTTTTATTGTTTAAAAATGAAATAAATTTTTGCATTGAAGAATTGTTTTCTTTCTGGGTTTTTATTTAATTTGTGGTTGTGGTTTTCATTTTATCACTTGATCTTGTTCGATAAAATATTTTTCTTTATCTGTTGTATGACATCTTCGTTTTCTCTTCTCTTCTTTTTTCATTCCTATATGTTTTTGTTTTATTGAATTTCGTTTTATTGAAATCGTTTTACATGAGCAAAATTTTAATGAAATTCGATTTTTATTGCCTCCTCTTTAACCATTGAAACAACTCTATTTACTCTTTGAGTACGTATTGAGAAATAAAAACACAGTCTTAGCTACACTTGTTACTACAGATTCAATGGAATTTTTTTCTTCTTTCTTTTGTAGCTGCTGGATGTATGTTTTTGTGAAAAAAAATATTGTTGACCAGTTTTGGAAATTCCGTAAATCGTTTTTATTTTTTAAATTTTAATTGTTCATCTCTTTATTTGTAGCCGGTGTGGTCATGAACGTCACGTTAAAATTATTTCTAAGAAATAAAATTATTTTTTTTACTCAATTGTATTGAATCACAAAGTATTGAATGTTATTGCTGTATTAGAATATCTAATTGTTGCTGTTGCCGTTAATACAATCTCAGCATTTTTTCAACATGAGCTGATGATTAAAGGAAGTGCATGTAGCAGAATGTGTAAAGGGACTGCTTGCTTTGGTACAAAAATTTTGTAATACATGGTACAAGAAATAGGTATCTTATGTCTTTGGAATTCTTCTTCGATACATAACATAACATACATACATAATTGGTCCTTACAACCCTTTAGTCAGGATTACGACCTTGGTTTCTCACACCGCTCATGTAGTGTATGTTAATTTTCTACACGGGTGGCGGCACCTACTCATGGAACTTTTATTTACTCTCTTAGAGTTTTTGCCAGCAATCTACTGAGTTGAAGACGCCGAAGAAATATTTTTCATATTTCGTTTAGTTGGAAACGTCTGACCTGGGGTTTGAAGCGAGGCTTTACGTCAGGGTTACCAAAATTTTTTTGGTTGTGTATGTACATATGTATGTAGGTAATGTTTTTTAGATATTTGCTGGGTACTAATATTGGTTTATAAATTTCCTCTCCTACTAATAACCAACATTTTAATTTTTTCAAAATATTGTTTTATGTCTATAAAAAAGTTGTTCTCTTTCCATATCATCTAAATTATTTACTTGACAATTAAAACAATTAAAATGTGTTTTAAGAACATATAAGACTTTGAATATAAAAAAAGGATTTTTTAACATAAAATATTTTTTGAGCGTAAACCTAAAAAATATTATAGCATCCGCTGACATGAAGTCGCCATAGTCTAGTAGGTAGTGTGTGGGCTTATTAGACGTAAAGCCAGGGTTCGAGCCCCAGGCCAGATATCAAAACAAAATACAAAAAGTATTTTTTCGGCGACATCCTCTCAGCAGATTTCTGGCAAAAACTCTGAGAGTAAATAAAATTGCCATGAAAAAGTTTCTCAAAAAGAAAAATCTGTCATTCGGAGTCGACTTTAAACTGTAGGTCCCACCACTCATGTATAAAATTAACACACACAACATAAGTGGTGTGAGAAACTAGGACGTTGTAGAATGGGTCATTTCGACCTCCGGGTACTGTACTTGTCTTAATTGACAAGTACACGTCCTCTAACCTAACCTAACCTATCCGCTGACATGTGTGCTTGTCGCAGTCTAATCGACAACTCAATAAAAGAGCATAAGCAATGTGTGTGAATTCTCTCTGCACAATTATGCTATGAAATAATAAGCCAACACACCACCTACTAAACTATTGCTTCTTCGGTACAGCAACCTGTTTTAATATTCAATTAGTTGGAATCTATTTGCATTTTCAGCCTATTGAACACAAAAATATGTTCTTAAATTTTTTCCCATAATTAGAAAACCCCCCTTAAAGCAATAGGTCCCACTAAGGCCAACATTTAGGCCCACTTTGAAACCACAATCAATATTCAAACTGGGGAACAAACATTCCCTAGAAAAAAACAACTCGAGTCCTTAATAAATCTCGCTATTGTAGCAAAATTTTATATTTGAGATCTCGGTAAAGGATGTCAGAAAGTGAGAGGTTAAAAACCTTCGTCTTATTAGGACAAGAGCCTGACATTGTCTTTCCATCTCCTCAGACCCACAGCGTCTTCAGAAGTCATATAGCCATTAAGCTATGACTAATGTGGGGTTAGAAAATTTTAAAACAGTCTCTACTCATCTTCCGGCAAAAGACTGTGACTTTGTTTACTCAAATGAAAAACACTTTCTAAGTAAAAGTCGCTGTAGTTTAATAAATGGTGTGACGTCAAACCCCAGGTCAGACATTTCAGACAAAAACGAATATGAAAGGAATAATTCTTCCGTGACTTGAAAAAAATGAGAAAGACTGCCGCATAGAATTGTAGACGTTGCTATCGAACTAGGCATTCAATGTCAATGAACGATCGGAATGAAATCAAAATATTTCCGAGGTAAACGATTACGGGCGATGATAAATAAATTATGTTCGACACTAATAAGCGGAAAACTTAGCAGATGTTAGCTAAACCTGTACTGACACTAAGACAATTAACACTGTGTTTCTGTCAAGCTGTGAGGGGAAATGTTTATTTCGAGTTTCTATAATCTGATAAATTGTAAATAATTCTTTCCTCTACTGTTAACAATTCACGCGATTAAAGGCAATCGACTTAATTAATACGGGCAGAATTGATTAAGGGAACCGGTATTGTGATCAATCATAACATTGCGGCTACACATTTCTTCGACTTTCCTATAGAAACAGAATGAACATGGCTGGGAAGTTTTGATTCATCCAGCATGTGGCTTAGATGTTGCGCACTCCCTACTATTTGTTTCTATTTCTGCAGCAATGCCTTAAAGGTGTAAATTTAAATTCCTTAAAGACCTGAAAAAGGCAAATGAATCAGTTTTTCTTCTAGAACAGAAAGAAGTTCTACCAAAAAATGGCCAAAGTTCGTCTCAAGTGTAGGGAAACGGTGTTTCATTTTTGACCAAATACGTAGCCGGAGTTTTTTGAGTGCTCTATCTATATTGACCAAGAAGTATTTTCCTTCAAAGGCTTTTGACTTGTGAAGGTATCTTGAGGTCTAAAAGTCATGAAATTGTTAAGTGTTATTCACAATCAGATGTAGAGTTTGAGGTATTCTGTAAGATATAGTGCCACTCTGCCTTTCGGAGTAGTCCGTTAAGCTGTAGGTCCCGACACTTATTAATAAAATTAATACACTCAGCATAAGCGGTGTGAGAAGCTAGGTTGTAATCCTGACTGAAGGGTTGTAGTGACCATTTAAGTAAGTAAGGACAGGAAAAACGCAATTGAATCAGTTTTTCTCTTAGAGAGCAAATAAGTTCTACCCCAAAAAGTGGCAAAATGTTATCGATTAAAACAGCACTCTAATGTAAGAAAACGGTGTTTCATTTTTGTTCAAAATATGTGATGTACTTTTTTTCGAGGGTTCTATCTATAATAATCACAAGATATTTACATTTAATGTCTTTTGACATGTGACAGTTTCCTGAAGTCTAACACTCATCAACTTGTTAAGTATTATTGGCAGACATATCTAGAGCTTGAAGTACTTTTTAAGATATAGCGCCACTCTATAATAGTTTGACAGAAATGATGAAATCTTCGATGAATACATAGGAAATCATAGATGTAGGTAACATATAATAAACTTTCCTGTATGCCCAAAATCTAACAAAGTTATCCAGAAGTCAGTTATCGTTAAAGTATTGTTACGTAGAAACGAGCGTCGTCGTTAGATAGCTACAGATGTTGATAGTTGATAGCCAAGTTGAAGGTAGGGAACATAGTAAATTCAAACAACCATATTACTTCCTAAAGCCGTACTTAATCGAATTTATTCTGCAAACAATGGATTTTAGCGTGTAATTTGGTTAACTCGTATGTCTTTTACCAAACTACACTCTAAAATCCCTTATTTGCAGCATAAATTAAAACAAATACAAAAAATATTTCAACTACAGCTTCCCAGGCAATTTAACGCTCTTAAACTGCTCTCACATAATTCATATTTTTTTTAAAAATTATTGCGCCTGAACCATTACCGCCAAAATAATTTATGGTCCATTCCCGCAAAAACGTTGGAAAACCAAGCTTAGTTTTTAATTAAAAGCAAATAAATATTGGCTCTGATATGGAAATATTCCCCCCTGCTTTTGCTTTTTCGTAAACAAGAAATGAAATATGAGTTCAAAGACAAGACATTAAAACATTTATAAGTCGGCTGTGATCCTGTGATCAAAGCAAAGGGTTGTACTCTCTGGTCAAGCGTGTAATACTTAAGATGTGAGAAAAAATGTCTTGCCATAAACAAAAGCATAAAATTTTTATTTCAATTCTCTGGAGCCAAAAGGGTGGTTGACATACATATTTCACATTTCGTTATGGTCAGCCAGGGCCAGTTAATATTCAAATTAGGATGACCAGTTAAAATACTACGTTTCCCCCTTTTATAATTAAGATCATCATCATCATGGTATGCTTGTAAATGGTAACAAAAGGTCCATAGAGCACGGCTACCTATATGGCATGGAGTAAATGTTTAGCTTGGCACGATAATCATTATAACGAGAGCAAAAATATTTTAAAGATAAAAATTTGTTGTGTTCAAAGATCATACAAACGGCCTTAAGGATCAACATTTAAATGCGTTTGAACTGTAAAACAACCCTCGTAAGAAGTTTTCTTAATAAATAATTCCTTTCTAGGACATCTTATTTCAATTTAAGGGTGTTTCCTACTTCTTTGGCATGGTCATCTTGCAAATCATCTTCCAAAAATTGTCTTTAACATTTGGCACAACGTAGTGAATTGACCGGACAATGGTCAAGCCGGATTAAAACACAAAAAAAACGAAATAAAAATTAATTCAATTGTCTTTTGTAATATATGGTATGTCCCCTACCTTCCCCCTGTTTATTTATTATTCAACAATTTTCTTAAAGGTTTCATGTTTTCCATTTTCAAAATTTACATTTTCGTTGTTGTTGAACTCGTAATTCTCTTTTTGCAATAAAAAAAACTTAACGTCTTCTCCTATACAGTGTGGTCAGTCGTCCTTTGCTCTGTTTTTGATTGTCTCTTCTGCGACCTGGACATTAGGATAGGATAAGGGGTCAGCTATAGCTGCCATTCAGCCTTTTACAATTTTTGGGCATTAACAAAGCAATTGGAAAATTTCATTTAAAATTTTCAACTTAATTTGCATTTTTATTCAAATGAAAAGGAAAATTCAGTTTCGAGACTTGAATCGTTTTTTTGTTCGTTTATTTATGTGTCCAGTTTTGAATGTTTTTCTTAGCGAAGTAAATGTCATGTTCACAAACAGGATAAGTATTCTCTTTTTGCCATTTAAATAAAGCCTTTGAAATAGGAAAGCTGCTTGAAGTTATAAATTTTAAGGTGATCAAGTAATTCTTAGGACTTTTGATTAACTGCTTTGCAATTCTATATGATTTATTCGTTATTTTAGTGTAAAAACTTAAACTCCCGTAGCTTAAGCTATTGCAGATGCCATAATAAATTCAAAGAGTTACACATGTTTTAAAATATATTCCACTGTTAAGTAAAATTTATTAGTTTGAACAAAAATACCGTTATCGGAAAGTGACCCACTTCTCATTCCCACTTATACTATATATTTACTTATCAATTACAATACAATCATAAATTGGAGTAACTAAGACTATATGAATTCGAATCCAATATCCTTTCACGCTAATAGTCTAGCACACTATCCACTAGACTATCAGGGCATCCAAGAAATGAGTTCTTTAATCCTTTAGGCATTAAGTTCATTGGAAGCCACACTTTTAACCTTTTTTGTTTTAGCCTTTTGAAAATCGTTTCTCTAGCAAAGAAACAGAGCTTATATAACATATATGACATACATACATAATTTGTCATTACAATCCCTCACTCAGGATTACAACCTAGTATCTCACACCACTTATGTTGTGTATGTTAATTTGATACTAGAGTAGCAGGACCTACAATTTAAATTCGACTTCGAACGACAGTTCCTTTTGAGAAACTTTTTATGGCATTTTATATTTACTCTCAGAGTTTTTGCCTGAAATTTGCTGAGAGGAAGTCGCCGAAGAAATATTTTTTATATTTCGTTTTGTTGTAGTTGTCTGCATTGGGCCTTGAATCTTGTCCTCACGTCTAATAAACCAACACACTACCTACTAGACTACGCCAACTTATATGAACAACAGATTTAAAAAGCGTTTCCATGGCAATTAGTTACACTAAGAACTTTTGCCAGAAGTATTTTACGTTTGGGACGTTGTAAAAGATATTTTTTCACATTCTTTTTTATACTTGAAATTTGAAATCTTACATACATACATACATAATTGGTCATTACAACCCTTCAGTCAGGATTACGACATAGTTTCTCACACCACTTATGTTGTGTGTGTGTTAATTTTATATATGAGTCGTGGGACCTACAGTTTTAAAGACGACTCCGAACGACAGATTTTTTGAGAAACTTTTGGATGGCAATTTTTATTTACTCTCAGAGTTTTTTATCTGCTGAGAGAAAGTCGCCGAAGAAATACTTTTTGTATTTTATTTTGATGTCTGGCCTGGGGCTCGAACCCTAGCTTTACGTCTAATAAGCCAACACACTACCTACTAGACCATGGCGACTTCTTTTTTGAAATCTTAGTTAGTCAACCAGAAAAACCAGAAAAAAGTCAAAAGTCTTCAGATTTTTTTATTTTAAGTTGGTTTCGTTGGTTGATTTAAATGATCGCCCTCAATTACCTCGAGCATCCAATAGTGTAATGAGGCAACGTTTTGAGGCTTTACTATATCCAGATCGTCGGATTCAGGTATCCAATATGTGCATGATATCTCGTAGATGTCGCGTAAGAACCACTAACCAAAGGTGATCCTATGATGGTTGTTTATACTGGCTAAACAGACGCTAAGAAAGTAATGAACTGTATTCTCCTCTTTCATGTCTTCTTCTCCTTCATGGTCATATAATTTTTCTACAACTCGTCGAGCCTGACTTACATTCGTCTGAAATATCACTTTCGCTGTAACCTATGAGCGGTCAAGTAAGGCGAATGTAATATTCAGGCCAGGTATGTTATTAGATTGTATAGACCTACATTCCCAATTTACCTTTTATAAGTACTTGTTGACCTTTTAAACACTCCTATGAATGAACCAAATGAGGCCGGGTATCGTTCTTGCGAATCAGATCCGGCATTTGTCAAATTGTCCTAATTTTCTTTCGCGAAAAGAGACTGATCCACTACTTTCCCGTATTTTCGTACTAATCTACAGGTGATAATGTGCGAACTGGTCATCTTGACCTCTTTTTCATAAAAAGTTCCCGTTGGCCTGGGAACCACATAAGAAGCATATAGTAATCAACTCATACTTGCACTCTCTCATTAACCGAAAACAAATTCAGATCATGAGTAGCGTTAGCTTTAGGAAAAGGTAATCATGGGCGATAGGGGTTCGACATGAGATGCCAATTTCAGCACATCGCTGTGGGTGTAATTGGGTTACTGGAGTATAATTGGGATACCTGAGGCATACTCGCTTAAGACGAAATTGTCAAAGATCATTCGCGCTCAACTGCCTGAATTTGATACCACATCGACTTTCTTCACCAAACGGATCTATGACGCAGATCCGTAGGGGCTTGTTGCTACGCGGATGACTCTAAACATGAAGATAAGACGGAACTTGGCCTCTATAAAGCAGAACCAGAAACCCAAATATGCCGTCGGCTACCGTACCACAATAAACTCTTTCAAATGCAGATACGTGCGTTTAGGGAAAGTATAGTCTGGGCCATTGATCATTTGTAAAACCAGGAGCAGAGTCAGATATTAAGCTAAGTTTCCGACAACCGGACCTTAAAAAGCTCTTTCAAACGCAGGCGCGTACTATTACGAAACGTATAGTCTGGACCAGTAATAATTTGAAAAATCTAACAAACAGGAATTTGAATACCTGATAGTTAAATGCCAATAAGGGTAACAGTATCCAGTGATACTGGACCGAAAACTTAGCTTAAGTCTAAGTCTAAGTTTTGGAAGGCCTCTACCTATTTCAGAGGAGAGGACTGGAAGGTAATGAAAAAGTTTATACATGATACAGACTCGTATAGAAAATATGGTAGGCCGGGCGATTTGGTGGGTCTCCTCTCCTTACTTACGATTTCAGATTTGTTTTAATAAAAAAAAAATTTTTTTTGTTTTAAAGGCATTGTTAATTTGGTTAAGGATATCGATTTAGATCTTGCATTAGTAAATGAACTTTCCTAACCACAATAAATGATCCATTTAACGTTATCAGTTATAAACGTTTAATTGAAATTAATTATTAATAAATTACGATAATAAATTATTGTAAAAAAAATTCTCTAAAAATTCACCCAAATATAATTGGATTAATTTCCCCTGTTGATCTTTGCACTGAAAAAAGGGGTGAAACTGACTTAAATCGTGTTAAATTTAAGTGTGAAAATATAAAATTTTTATACAAAAAATTAATTGAAATTAATGGCTGTAGTGATGTCATGCACACATCCACTGGCCAATGATGAATTCTTTACAGAAAAATGGAGATTTTTCTGTCTCTCACGAAATAGCTAAAATAACTGCAAATTAAAATGGATTATAAAGATGAAATTGCGCCTTTTTCTGTGCTAAGAACAGCAGTTACACATTGTTTTTTTCATGAACAAAATCTGCTTAATTTAAATAAAATTAGAAAACAGGACATGAGACATTTCTCCTAAAACTAGCTTACTGGTCGAACATGCAAATTTTAAATTCTTCGTTTGATTTTCTTTAAAAAAAACAAATATTTTTGAAAACAATAGAAAATTATTCCAACTGACCGTTATACCGTCCAGAAATCCAGTCTTGATCTAAATTTGTGTGTATGTTTGCATTCGCCCGGTGTTCTTTTGCTTGTTTTCATTTATGAATGTCCTGCGGAAAAAAACACATATTTTTAGTCAATGACCTCTTTTCAATAGTCTCATTCGTTTTGTTCGTTATTTTTCGTATTTCTTTTTGTCCTTTGTTCGGTCACGCTGACCACTGCTTTTTTTTGTCCTTAAGATATTCTCCTAATTATTGTTGTTGCTGTCGTTTAAAGAGTTTTTTTCTCTTTTTCAATATATATAGAGCAGAGCATATGTTGCATATCCTTTTAACAATGTAGAAGCATTTGCATCCTTTTTCTTTACTTTAATGGGTTCGTTATAAAAAAAAACGAAACGAAATTATTTTCCCATCGTGTGTTGATTTGATTTCGTTTTTTTTTGTACCTCTTTTTTAAGAAACTGTAACGGTCAGTATGATTGGACTTTTTTTGGTAAATGAGTTTGACAGGACATTTCTATCATATTTGATTGACTGACATGTTTGGTGTCCTATTCAATTCAGTTCGGTTTTGTTTTCTTAAAGGATTTGTGGTTTATTGATTTTTAAATTCAAGATGTTCAGCTGTTCAGAAGATTTTGGAAAGAAAAAAATGAAAAATATTGTCTGCGTGAGTAGATTTTGAAATCTTACGCATGATATAGAAGTCGCCGTAGTCTAGTCTTTTTTAGGCGTAAGGCCACGGTTCAAACTCCAGATCAGACATCTAAACGAAATTTGAAAATATATTTCTTCGGCGACTTCCTGTCAGCAGCTTTCTGCAAAAACCCTGCGAGTTAATCAAAATTGTCATGAAAAGCTTCTCAAAAATCTATCGTTGGGAGTCGACTTTTAACAGTAGGTCCCGCCACTCATGTATAAAATTAACACACACAACACAAGTGGTGTGAGAAACTAGGTCGTAATCCTGATTAAAGGGTTGTAATGACCAATTATGTATGTACGTATGATATAGAAGTCGCCATAGTCTAGTAGGTAGTGTGTTGGCTTATTAGACGTAAGGCCACGGTTCAAACACTACGTCAGACATCAAAACGAAATTTGAAAAAATATTTCTTCAGCGACTTCCTCTCAGCAGATTTCTGGCAAAAACTCTGGGAGTAAATGGAAAATTGCCATGAAAAGTTTCTCAGAAATTTGACGTTCGAAGTCGATTTTAAATTGTAGGTCCCGCCACTCATGTATGAAATTAACCCACACAACATAAGTGGTGTGAGAAGCTAGGTCGCGAATCCTGACTGAAAGGTTGTAAAGACCGATTATGTATGTATGTTCGTATGATATTAAAATCTTCTAATTGGCAAGCTTTTGGAATTTTTTTTAGTGTGGAGAAGTTCATGCCTTAGATGGCCTAACAAGTTTGTCTTTACTACAGCGCTTTTTACATTCATTGGCCAACTGCATTGTGACCCTATGGCAGCCATTAATTAAAATGAAAACTTCTTCAAAAAATGTCTGTTTTTACCCTTAAAACCTCGATGGACATTTAAACCATAGCACTCGTGTTAATAAAAGATTCAAAGATCAACAATTCAACGATTAACTTGAGCATTGCGACGACATATTTTTCTTCTTAATTTTGTCCATCATTTATCAACAGAAATCTGTAGAGATTTTTCCCCTATTTTGTTAAACAGAATTTAAGTTGAAAGTTCATTATTTTACCACCCAAAATGATTCATAAAAGAAGGAAGCATCTTTAACACATGCTTGCAAGGCACACAAAAACACAGGCCATGTAGCAAAGATCAGCAATAAAAGGTAACAACCCCCAGTCATTTGCTTAACATCTTAAAGGAACTTGTATTCTATGCTTATGTATATGTACGTATGTTATGTTGTCCTTTAAAAATAGCCCGAAGGACATTGCTTTAACCTTTAACAATGTAATCTTAAGGATAAGAGCTGGTTTCGAACAAAAAAAACAGGGGGAAATCTATGGAAACCGGTTTTCAACTGACCGTTAAATTTTTAACTGTGCTATACGCTTCCCAATTACGATCCTTTTTTTTTTCTCTTCTCTCTTTTTGATTTATAAGTTCAATGAAATGAACCCTTTTGACCGTAACAGAGTAGCGAAAATTGTTGTTGCCTTCTCTTTGACAAATCATTTCATCAATTATTTCCTTTTTTAGTGGCTTTCTTAAAAGGGATGTGTGATGCTGTGACAAATCTCTCTCTCGCACTCGTCTCTCGTCGTTTGTGTTGCGTGTTAAAAGTGCTGATTAGTGTTGTGAAGATTATCAGCATCAGATTTATTGTCTTTCTTCTCCTTTTCTTTTCTTTTTTGCTTTTATATTCAGACAATAAAAATTATTGTTGTTGTTGTTATTTAATATCCTGCGGAGGATCAATTTACCTTCTTTAGTTTTTATAACATGCGGTAGACTTGATATCATTTGCATAATAAGGTTTACAGAGGGTTTAGTGTAGCTGTTGCAGCATCCTGATTATATTCATCTGTTCAATGTAAATATTTTCGGTAATTAACTGGTTCAGTTTGCTCTTAAAGAAGAATGCAGGCACCTGGTTGATTTAGTTTGAGACTTCTGGGGTACTTTGCTTTTCGTCATGCATCCATCATACCTAATTGATCAAACATTTTTAAAAATGATAAAATACACAAACACTGATAATATGTTTACAAATTTCTAAAATAGGCCCTGAAACTAAGAAGGGAGTGAGACAATTTTAAATATCATATGTATACTCCTAATGAGGGTAATAATTGCCATGAACATAGCTGCCAGATAAGTGAGGCACCAAATCGTCAAATATTTGAGAAAAAATCGTCAAAATCGTCAAAGACGTTTATTAAAATCGTCAAAAACACCGTCAGAAAAAATAAATAAATAAATTAAAATTTTTTATAAACCAAAATTATTTCTATTGTAGTAAAACATATAAAGCCAATCTATGCACATATCTAAAGCAAAAAAAAAACAAACAAAACATTTAAAAAACATTTTTTAGAAATTAAAGCTAGCGTCCCTCATCTTCATTTATTAATTTAAAGATTTAAACAATCTATCCCAGTGTTGTTTATTGACACATAAGGGCCATTGAATCATTGGTGCATCGTTGCAATGTGGTTTGTGTTTCACTGTTCTATCATTACTACAAAAGGATTTTCCTCGAACGAAATAAGGGGACTTGTTCCCGAAAATTATATATTTCTACGTAATGCTCGTCTTTCTCGGCCACGACATCCAGTCGATTGGGCAGTGGATCGTACACTGTATTACAGAAAAAGTACGTTTTTTAGTCGGACTATTCGTATGTGGAACTCAATTCCTGCAGAGGATTTTCCTGTTACTTATGGTATAAAAATATAAAAGTCTAGTGTCCATAAAAGCGGTTCTCTCTTTCCTTGTTCCCATAACATATTTTCATAGTTCCAAACAATGCCATCCATCCCCTGAGTGTTGGTCGTACGAACAAAAATAACGGCGTTTGCCTTTGTTCTTCCGATGGTGATATTAGAAATTATAATTGAATTTTTAAAATTGTCTGCAACGACAAGTGATAAATTATTCTCAACTACGAGCTTATTTAGGAGTATTAAGGCTTGGCTTTTAAGGAATTAAAAAGGAATAAAATACAGAAAAATTATCACAGGTATTCGAAAGTACCGTAAAAATATAATACTTAAAGTGGCTTTGAATGTACTAAAGTTAGGAATATGATGTAAATTTTTAATTTCTAAAAATCGTCAAAATAAGGGCATAAATCGTAAAATCGTCAATATGATATTTTTGGAGCTCAAAACCGTCAAAATGACGATAAATCGTCAAATCTGGCAGCTATGGCCATGAACCAAATTTAACTAAGCATGTCTATTAATATTCAAGGAGATTTACAAATTTTGTTTTTTTTTCTTTATTTCTAGTAAAAGAACGACATATAATATGTCTTGTCATATATTGAAAGTCGGATATGCGGCAGTAAATTTAAGAGAACTAAAGCAACGGCTAAAGGTAAGTCATTCATTGAAAATCCTAAAAATGTAGTTTCGGTACTTTAAACAATTAGCAGGCAAGTTCACTCGGTAACCTATGTATATAGCCCATTGTGTTACCCAGTGTGAAGTAATACCCATTGTTATGATCCATTTGTGGTGAGTTTAGTCCATCTGCCAGTTCTGCCACTCAAATACCGATGGAGTGCAGGACACTCACATAAAATTTCAATTTCTTCCACATCTTGGCAGCTTCTGTAGTATTACTGGCAGGGCAGACCAAGCTTGTCAGCGAAACTACCGATAGCGCAGAATCCCGTTAGAATACCTGTTAGATTGCGAAATGTTCTCTTGTCGAACTCAAGTAGTTCCCTGGTTTTCCTGCTATTTACAACCAGACACAGCAGTTTACGAGGCTTTGAAGAATTTAAATTTTACTACCCAGCCAGTATTTCTCAATATTCTCTTTTAAAATATTTACGATCGTTCAATGGAAAGTAGATCAACAAATGGATCGCATAGCTGAAGGGGGCTTTTGAATAAAATTTGGTTGTTAACTGCTCAGCTTAATCAACATATTCGATTAATTTAACAGATGTAGGTTCAACAACATGGCCGCTACGGGTGCCAATGTTATGAGACTCCATGTACATTTATTCCAAAGCTATTTAATTGTAACAACGTTTGATCTTGAACTGTCGAATAGTTTTAAAGATGATCTATATGTGCTAAATATTCCAATTCTCCCAAAGGGCTGTAGTCTTCCTTTGGGAGCCCATATCAAAAAAAAAGTGAAAAATGTTTAGGGGATTACCTTATTGACTTTTCTTTTGTAATTCTGAAATTCAGGTTCTAATCTCTTGTTGTTCACACAGGCATTCTTAGTTTTATTGTGCCATCACCTACTTAGTCCATCGGCTCTTCAGGATTTCTGTTGTGTACTAGATATGTTGAGCACATTTTTTAAGCAGACTATCGGCTCCATTCGTTACAGGTGACATGTAGAATTGTCTCAATGTTGTATTTTCTCAAAAATCAAAGAAACTCAGTCGTCTCTTGAATTTATACACCAAGGTTCAAATCCATATATGTAGAAAAGTTTATTGTATGAGCTGCTGGTGTAGTTTGAGCCACCATGTGATTCGCATAAACATCTCTGATTCGTGATATATTAATTGTTTTTTCTTTGTTTACCACAAATCTAAAGTATTTGCATTTTTCTTAAGCGCTAGGAATGATTCGATTTCTGTTGTTGATGTCCTACCATTCAAATCAATGTTTTCAGTGTAGACAACTGTCCAGACTCGATTTACTAGAATAGAATAGTTTGCTTATGTTGATAATTTCCGATTAAACAGTCAGTTACAGAAGTGTATTATAAAACCTATATGACGAGATTTATCGAAAACCTTCAATAATGTGAATTTTTTTATATGTGTGATTCCAAAACTTTCGTGCAATTTCCTGTTTCGTTCAAAAACCTTTAGCAAAGTCTAATTAGGTTAGAATGATTGTGAGAGTGAGTCCCATAAATTTATTAAATATCGATAAGAAGGTTATGAGTATCAGTGTCTTAACGATTTAAATAAGCTTGATAATATGATCGGTTATAGAGTGTAATGGCCGTAGTCTAGTAGGTAGTGTGTTGGCTTAGTAGACGTAAGGCCAAGGTTCAAACTCCAGGTCAGACATCAAAACAAAAATATGAAAAAATATTTCTTCGGCGTCTTCCTCTCAGTAGATTGCTGACAAAAATTCTGAGAGTAAATAAAATTGCCATGAAAAGTTTCTCAAAAATTTGTCGTTCGGAGTCGACTTTAAACTGTAAGTCTCGCCACTCATGGATACAATTAACACACTCAACATGAGTGGTGTGAGAAGCTAGGTCGTAATCCTGACTGAAGGGTTGTAATGGCCAATTATGTTATGTTATGTATAGAGTTGAAGTCGCCGGAGTCTAGTAGGTAGAGTGTTGGCTTATTAGACGTAAGGCCATGGTTCATACCCCAGATCAGACATCAAAACGAAATATGAAAAAAATATTTCTTCGGCGTCTTCCTCCCAGCAGATTGCTGGTAAAAATTCTGAGAGTAAATAAAATTGCCATGAAAAGTTTCTCAAAAATTTGTCGTTCGGAAACGACTTTAAACTGTAGGTCCCGCCACTCATGTATAAAATTAAGGCACACAACACAAGTGGTGTGAGAAGCTAGGCCGTAATCCTAACTGAAGGATTGTAATGACCAATTATGCATGTATGTATGTATAAAGTGATCAGATATGCATCCACACTGGTATGAGCCAGTGTTGAGTATGATATGCGGTTTCGATCTTTGGATTTTATAAGCAATATGAGGGGATAAATGCCTCGGCAGTTGATATATTTTTTTCTGTGCTCTTTTCTGAGGATCGTGCAAATTATGCTGATCTGTCATTCTACAGGCATCGCTTCTACGTTCTAGATTTTTTCTGACAGAAAGCACCTGCAAAAATCGTGCCTGCTACTTCAACTTGATTGTCATCTTATTTTCACTTTTTCTGTTTTTTATTCTGTATATGGTGCCGGGCAATCTGCAATATTTTTGTACTCTTTGATAATATTATCGTTTGGTCCCTTATAAGAAATTCTTTAGCGAATTTTTTGAATGGAAAGTATGTATTAATGAATGATATCTCTTATCGTTAAGTTTCCAAGGGATATGGATTATTTTATGAACTCAAGGGGCCACGATACTAAAGTCTTTTAGAAAATGCACTCCCTTATTGTTCTTTTCAAACTATGCACCCCGAGTCGCTGCATTATATGAATGAAATAAATTGTCAAGGAAGTTATGGTATAAATTATGAGGCCAAACCCTTTCCAGGGAACTTAATAGCTATTTATACAAGGTAATCTTCTAAGAAAGTTTTCGTATAAAGAAAACTGAAAGTCACTATACCATATGTATATGCTATGTACGCCAACAATATCTCTTAGTATTGGTTTATTTATGATGAATTATACTTATAGTTGAGCTCAAATAACAACATTTATTTAATCAAATAAAATAAAAAAAAATTATTTAATTTAATGATAACCACACCCTCAAAATCAAATTAAATCAAGTGATACGATAAATAAAAAAACCTAAAAAAAATTATTTTTCTTAAAAAAAAGAAGAAAAACCTCAAAAGTGTTGATATGAATGAAATAAACCCCAAAAAAAATTCTTGGATTATACCACTAAAAACTAGTAAAAGAAATAAAATTCCCACAATAATGAAACGAAATGAAATGAAATAAATGTACACAGTGTATCGGTTTTAAATGAATTTCATTTGATTAGAAAATTTAATTTAAGCGGCCACAGCCACATTCTAGCATTTGATGGCTAACCTCGCCTAGCATTAACGCTAACGTTGTTGATTTAGGCTGAGCGGTTTTTTCTCAATAAACGTGTCACTTTTTTTTGTCACTTATATGTCACTTGATTCTGTGTGTGACCAAAGAGAAAAAATAAAAAAATAAAAGGAAGAGAGTGAGTAAGTGACATTTGATATACTTAGTATTCATAGACAACAAACCAACGACTTTTAAATTATACGTCCAAAAACACACTACAAAAGAAATAAAACCCCACGAAAAGTATCCACAAAAATTTATGATTAACGTCACTTAAGACCTGCACATGCAGGAATAATTTTGTTTATTTTTATTCTAAACCTAAACGCCTTAAATTTGAAAAAAAATGAGAAGAAAACCAAACTTCCCATCAATCTGCAAAGCATTGTGGCACTCTAGTTGCTGATAAGAACTGTATTCAAGCCGCTACTCTGTTTCACTGTGGTTACCTCACACTCACCCGAAACTTTTCTTCTCATACCCCTGATGCTAGAATTGGTGTGACGGTATTTGGTAACACATTTGAGATTAAATTTGAAATTTGCTCAGTTTTTTTTCTTTCTCTCTTTTTTGCTGATTTCAAGATTTAATTTCTTTTGATTTTATTTTCTCACAAAATAAAGAAGAAGAAAGAGCAGAACAAAAATAACTGGGAAGTGTAAGATGTTGGTTTGAGTTTCTGTAATTGGATTCAAACGTCAACTTAAATTCAACCACAAAATTCACACACTTATTGTACTGGAAGATTTTCAAGGCAAAAATGTAAAAAAAACAAAAAAAATAAATAAATAAAAACTGACCTTGGCCAAGAAACTTTTAATTGAATTTAAAATCCAAATTACAATGCGAATTGTTCATCATGCCATAATTTAAGTATTTAAACATTTTGTATAAAAAAAATTAAATAAAAATCTTTAAAAAGTTTAAAAAAATAATTATAAACTCCGTTATAATATTCAAGACAATTTTATAAATATTCCTTAAATTTTTTTTTGTTTTATTTTAATGTTTCCAACATTTTTCTTACCCAACGCATATTTCGTCAAATTTAAATGGAAATCTTTACATTGGCATTATAAAATTAGGTTTTATTACCGGGGACATCTATATTCGAATCTGAAGTGTCACAGATAGGATAACGTCAACACGAAAAACCTTAAAAAAGATATGAAGCGACATATATAGGGTGAGCCATTTACAAGTTTAAATTTAAAAATGCAATGAAACAAAAACGGTTCGAAATTTTGAATAATTTATGCTTTTGTTGTGAAGTACAATTGTTCCGGTTAGAAATGGATGTATTGGAAATATTATTTCATTCATATGGCAGCCGCGGCTGGCCTCGCAGTACTTCATTCGATCGGACCAATTTTCGTTCACTTTTTCGAGTGTATAGGACCGAATCTTGGTAATGGCATCATGAATGTTGGCCTTAAAAGCTCAATTGTCTCTGGTTTGTCGGCGTAACACTTTTCTTTAACGGTGCCCCACAGAAAATAGGCCAACGGTGTCAAATTGTAGATTCTTGGCAACCTATTGACACGTTTGACACAATAAATCGATTCTGGCATGAGATGTGTGGCAACTTGCACCATCCTGTTGAAACCAAAAATCGTTCACATCGATATCATGAAGACCGGGTACAAGAAAATCGATTATCAAAATGCGATAGATGTCTCCATTAAACGTAATGGATGCACCGTTCTCATTTTCAAAGAAATATGAGCTAATGATGCCTCCGTAAGACCATGTGTGGTTTTTCTGAACCCCAAATACGACAATTTTGCTTATTACCCATCATCCGAAAAGATGTTTTTTTTTGGCATATTGACCATCATCTTGCACTATCTCGTTGGCCTAATAAATCCGAACGTTGCTTAAGCGTAAATCGATTCGTTCAGTGGAGATAAAATATTGAAATTTGTGACAGAATAGAATGACATAAGTATTGCTAGATTAGAAATAACCGAGGGTTCAAATTTAAACCGAGAGATGGCCCACCCGATATTAGGAAAGAGTAGATCTCAATGAATCACCTCACCATAATTCGCAATGCAACAAAACTTGCAGGATCACCCTAACATCTGCTTAGATAGACAAACTTTGCTAATAAAACTATAGCACGGCGCCAAACCAACAAAAAGAAAACAATGTGAAACGAATACCAAATCTTCGTCGTTAGAGTAATTTGATGAAAGTTGGTGATGGTGTCGCTTGAGTTGTCATTGCCATGTGAGGAATAGAACATCTTTCACGAGTTCTGTGTCACATAAAGCCTTTCTGTTGAAGAAGTTGGTAAGCATTAATCGTGTTCGCCGATTTTTGACAATGATGGAGGTCGTTCTAAATGAAGTACGAACCGATGACGCTGCCAGTCTATAAACCGCGTCAAACAGTGACTTTTTCGGGGCGCCATGGACGCTCTTGGATCTCATATGGTGTGATATATTGTCCCCAATTCGACAATTTTATTTGATCTGATCACGAACCCGTTCATCCAGGAAGGTGCAGCATCGCTAAAGATAATTTTTCGCTGAAACTTAGGGTCAGTTACCTACTACTTCAGCGAACTCATGACCATGGTTGCTCATGGTGATATGGCAAAACGGACTGAATAAATAAAATCTAATTTGACAACTAATTCGACAATTAATATGACCGTTATCACATGTCAAATGCTGAACCGCAGACCTCTTTAAGGAGCACAGACCTGTAACAAAACATCACATTTTTTCAGTTCGGTTTCATTAATCACGATTTGTTTCAGCTAAGCACGCGACTGGCCAAGTGTAGTAAATCCTAGGACGATAGGGCGCCATATGTTGTTACCTATAAATAACGATCTTTGATAAAAATATACTGGGTGTAGTGCCTGATACAAATTTCATGCAAATACCCTGACATAAATCATCTATTGATGGTCAGTAGTAATACTTTGAATACATTGACTGTTGGCACCTAAAGGGTTAAATGTGTTTTTAATTTTTCTGTTCGAATAAGTACTTTCAGTTGTTGTGCCTGTATGATGAGCGTTTAAATCTGACTGGATATCAAATAAGCGCGCGAGCGTTTACATTTTTTAGGAGAGAAATTTTTTTAGCTTCCAAAAGGCTTTGTAAACGCTGTTGATGGCTGAATGGATGAATCGGATGACTAAGTGGACAGACGAGCGGCACTTAGTCAGTTTCAGTAACAGGCACACAGATTACGGTGGTTGTTGTTGTTGAAGTTAAATCATTTTTTTTTCTACCGGATTCTCGCCTTTATTCTACATAAAATCAATTCTGAGTAAAATTATAATTTAATCGTTCCATAAAGTCATGACCCGACTATCAAAATCCTATCATTAATAAAATAAATCGATCTTTAGAAACTTACGATAAAATTTCAAGGACATTTTATTGGAATCTAGAAAATTTGTATCCTTGACTTTTGGTATCCTTCATCACGTTATTGTTTTACATGCGAATCAATGACAAATCAAATCGAATTGCATGTTCATTGGCAAAGAAATCAATTCAATTCAATTGATTCTAAACTCTTTAACTCTTTGCACAGCAAATAATTTATGCAGTGGCTGAAAAATATTTTTATTTTCATAATTTTTTTTTTCTGTTTTTTTTTTTTTATTTGTAAAGATGTTGTATAATATTTTATAATTAATATATTTAATTGGCAAAAAATTAATAAAAAACAAACAAAAACATAGAAAATGAATCAGTGTCGAATGTTAGAATTATTAGACCGCTTAATTAACAACACTTGGCAATTGCTTGCCTGCCTTGCTGCCTGCTGCCTAACTGCTTGCTCGGTTGCCTGGCAAATTGAAGTCATTGCTAAATAAATGGTGGAATCCATATGAATCCATCATTAGAATCCCTCAATAACGCAAAATATTGTATTAAATGCCAGTAACAATAACAACAACAACGATGAACAAAAAAATTAATCTAAGAACAGAAACTCTTTTATTTTTTTAATTTAATTCAGTGGTAGTCTTTTTTATTATTTTTTCGTGTAGAGCGGTTAATGTACCCATTTAACCTACACTCAGGGGCATGCAACACACACGTAGATACGCACACATACCTACATATATATACTCTAAGTCCGTACGATCATAATATTATGAGATGGATGGCTATGTGGCACAAACTATTTGTTCTTGTTGTATTTCTTTATATTTATATTTATTTTTTTCTATTTAGACACGATTGATTATTTATTTTATTTTATTTGAATTGAATTAAGTTGAGTTGAGTTGAGTTGGAGTTTATTTTTGTTTTTGTTTTTCCTTTTTGTAACCATTTTTATTTCATTTTATTTTTCAATTCAATTCAATTATGGAATATGATCATGCAAGACAACTGACGATATTTCCTGTGTATGTGAGTTTGATAACAAAGACAACAACAACCACAGCAACAACAACCACATCAACAGCCATAAAAATGGTGAAAAACTGTTGAAGTAAGAAAACTAAAACTGAAAGAAAAAAAACAACAAAAACAAAGCAAAGTAAAAATACGTTACAAAGTGCCGTTGATTTAACTACAACAACAGCGACCACAATCTGTGTGTGTCAGTAACTGAAACTGACTAAGTGTCGTTTGTCTGTCCATTTAGTTGTCCAATCCATCCATTCAGCCATCAAACAGCGTAAATTTCTCTTCTCAAAAAATGTAAACGCTCGCGCGCTTATTTGACATCCAGTCACATTTAAACGCTCATCATACAAGTACAGCAACTGAAAGTACGTACTTCGAACAGCAAAAATTAAAAAGTGTTTAATAAACACATTTAACCCTTTCGGGGCCAACACTCAATATTACTAATAATCATCAATAGATGATCTATGTCAGCATATTTGTATCGGATTTCTATCGGGCATAGACATTAAATGCAGGTCTTTTCTCTGTCTCTGAAATCTCCATAGTCTAGTAGGTAGTGTGTGTTGGCTTATTAGACGTAAGCACACGGTTCGAACAAAACAAAATATGGAAAACTATTCCTTTGGTGACTTGTTTTCACAATCTCTTCATCTTAAATGATGAGGCCTATTTCTAGACGGTTAGGCACGTGAGTATGCAAAATTTTGGCACCTGAAATCCACGGCGTCGAATGCATTTAGGGCTGGTGGCGTTATGGGCCCATATTTTTTTTTCGAGGTCGAGCACTTTGTTCGAAAATTACAACCTAGAGACGAACGACATGTGGTTTGAACATACACATATCTTATATAGTTTCCTTGATGTTAAGACGGTCTTTTGCATTGGTTAAAAAATTTCTAAAATTGAACTGAATTGTGGCCCTGCACAGGCCCACAAAGGTATACATCCGATTTACAAATTTCACAAATTTCTGAACCAATGCAAAAGACCGTCTTAAAATCGAAGAAAGATGTCAGACAATTATAAATATTTTCAACGAAAACGGATTGGTTAAGAAATTTCTAAAATTTTTTAACCAAGACCGTCTTAAAATCGAGGAAAGTTGTCAGACAATTACAAAGGTTTTCAACGAAAACGGATTAGTTAAAAAAATTTCTGAAGTTTGTTATCCGTATGTATTCTTTTGTGGCTGAGTGTACTTCTTCTCATGCCATATTGGATATCCTGCACAAGCGCTTTGAGGGCATGGTCATCTTAAGTGAAGGTGCTGTGGCCATCCAGACTTTTTCTTTTACGATTTTTTTAATTCGAAGGAGTATGTTGCTAACAAGCCACAAACTAAAGCGGCGCTCAAACCCATCATAACACTTGCCATCGGTCGAATTGAAGTTGGCTTATTAGACAAGCGGTCTCGGTTCAAACTCCAGGTCAGACACCTCAAGCAAAACGAAAAATGAAAAAACCCTTCTTCAGCGGGCAGATTTCTCGCACAACTTCTATGAGTAAATAATATTGCCACGAAAAGTTTCTTAAAAATCAGTCATTCGGAGTCGACTTTAAACTGTAGGTCCTGCCATTCAGGAATAAAATTAATACACACAACATAAGTGGTGTGAGAAACGAGGTCACAATCCTGACTAAAGGGTTGTATTGATCCATTAAGTTAGTTGGCAACTTATCGCTGCAAGATTGTCTCAGAGATCTTAGAGCCCAATTGTGCTCACTTTGCTGATTACATCATTCCACTTGATCTGTCTAAGGTATTGCCGTGTTTACATGGCATTTGGTGTTCTAGTACAGGCACCGAAAGATTAAAGTGGCGCTTAGCCATTTCACAGACTGCTTGATGAAGAAGTTGTGGAATCCATAGGTCGGTTTCCGTGTTTTGGTTTCCTTGCTGGTGTTATCCGTGCTGGTGTTATCCGCGCTGGTGTTATCTCATCTGAGATTCTGGTCATTAACTGAAAAATAATTTTGAAGTCGTCGTAGTCTAGTAAGTAGTGTGTTGGCTTATTAGACGTAAAGCCAAGGTTCGAGCCCCATGCCAGACATCAAGACAAAATACAAAAAGTATTTCTTCGGCGACTTCCTCTCAGCAGATTTCTGGCAAAAACTCTGAGAGTGAATAAAATTGCCATGAAAAAGTTTCTCAAAAATCTAGGACATTGTACAATGGGTCAATTCGACCCCCGGGTACTGTACTTGTCTTAATTGACAAGTACACGTCCTCTAACCTAACCTAATTGAAAACTCGTTGAATATATTTTAATTTTTCCATAACATATGGATGAATGGGAAAAAATATGTTGCATTTGGGTCTCCGTTTTATCATCCAATTCGGGTTTAGGAGTTGTAGGTAAGCGTGCAACTATACAAACCTTATCTTATGTGTGTGAAGATAAATTCGAATTTTAGAATCCAAGACGCAAACCGTGCATTTTAGCAGCTCCACTTTTGGCGTTAACAGATCAAAATTTTATTTTAACAGAAAATTTGCCCTTAACATAGCAGTGTTAGCTGTTTAACAGTATCCATCTGAGCCAGCCCACTTGTTTAGGAACTAATTTTGGGAAATACTCTAGATCTATGACTACCATACTATATGCAAAGGGAGGTTCCAGGGCCTCTTAATATAATCAGCAACATAGTCACATAACAAGTGATATGGTGTGGAGAAAATTGGCTTTGAAAATATCAATTTTTCGCTTGAAAATTCTCTAGAAGATCAGTTGCCATTTGGGAACATATAAGAAATAGTACGCCACATATAAAAAATAGTACCGACTATCATTTGCAGACCGGAGGGTCCTCTTTCGAACCGTGGTAGTGTGATAGCTGGCATGATTTTAAGGTTCGACAAATTGAATTTTGAAAAAAATCGATTTTTGGCCAAGTTTATTCACAAAAAAAATAATGATCATAATGAGGACTAAATTTTATTCGATAGTCTGCAATAATTACAAAGCAGAAGACTAATGTACTTATTGCCGCTGTTAAAACAGTTAACAGTGCTCTGTTAACAGCACATTTTGCCCTGTTAAAGGCGAAAAGTGGCATGGGTTTGCATCTTTGGTTTTTAAATTCGAATTTATCATCATCATTGCAACAAAAAACAAAACAACTGATCAGTTTGCCCAAAAGGATTAACGTAATTAGTCATTACAACCTTTCAGTCGAGATTGCGACCTAGCTTCTCCAGCCAAGTATGTTGTGTGCGTTAATTTTATACATGAGTGGCGGAACCTACAGTTTAAAGTCGACTCCAGATGACAGATTTTTGAGAAACTCTTCATGGCAATCTTTTTTAATCTCAGAGTTTTTGCTAGAAATCTGCTGAGACCCAATCGCCGAAAAAGTATTTTTTTCATATTTTCGTTTTGATGTCTGACCTGGCCAACCCAAAAGGGTTAATCTATAGATGAATATGGTTGTGGGCTTGATTTCTACATTTTACAATTCTGGTTTCTTCTGTGGCACTTCTTTAATAAAAGTCTTCTTCACCAGTATTTCTCTTCTTCTTCTTCTTCTTTAGAGTCTTCTACTTTAGCTTCTTCAATATTTTTATTTACGTATGTGTTTCGCATATTAATTACGATTTTAATTTCAATCGAAGAAAAAGAAGAAAAAAGTTTGTTCCGATTGTTGGGTCACATACACACATACATACATACATACATCCATATGTATGTACTTACACGCATGGTCATTATAAAAGATGGAGTTCGATTGACAATTTGAATTTGAAATTGTAGTTTTAATGGAGGTTCTTTTATGCATAAATTTTTTTATGTGTCTTTAATGGACTTTTGGTGACAATCTAAACACTCAGAAACTGTTGAGAGTTCTTCTACCGCATACACGAACGAGGCTTCTTTCTTTTCGATACTTTACCATTCTTTGTTTCATTTCTTGACTTTTGTTCGTGTTCGTGTCTTTTAATTCTTGTCATTTGTTGTCTTTTCTTAAACGGGAAGTGATAAAATAACGGATTTTACCTTTATGGCCAGCCCTCCTCAAATGAAAGCAACAAAAAGAATTTCCGTTAAATCTTTGAACTTTTGTTTGTTTACATAAACATTTCTGGGTCTGCTTATCGATTTTTTTTTTATTAATTTTAACTTCCGTATGGTGCTACTTACGGAATCTTAAACGAATCAAATCAAATTTTAAAATCCATTTAATCTTCCTTAACAAGAAAACAACAAAAACAACAACAACAGAAACGATCATGAAAAATTGAGTTAAAATTTTTGGAATATTTTTTTGGTTATTTTGTTTCCATAAATTTACTGGCAACAGATAAAGGAAGTTAAACGATCAAAAATTTAAAAAAAACCCCAAAGAAAGAAATTGGAAAAAAAATGTTCCTCTATTTGCCTTGATTTTCATTTAATTTTATAAGTCATGCTCTAATATGGTTTTCTATTTATAAATACGCATTTAAACAGACAGACAGACAGACAAACAAAACACAAAATTATGGTCGAAAACTTCCTCAATCTTTCGTTTTCATTTCGTTTAATAATTTTATTTCTTGTGATTGTTATTGTTGTAGATTTTTTTGTTAAACAAAACTAAAATATTATGCTTGTTGTTGCTTTTCTTGTTTCTTGTATGTTTCATTATTGTTCCGCTTGAAGTCTATAGTTTTAGAAATGGATTTTGATAAATCAAAATCTTACCAGACCAGAGCAGAGCAGAGCAGAGCAAAGCCATTACTTTAGACGCTTAAAACGCAAGCCAAACGCCACCACCACCACCACCACTCATGAGAAAGCCTCTCTTTTTTGGAATTTTAAGCAATTATCACGTGCAATCATGAAACTGGTACAAAATCCAACACAGTAATGTATTCCCATTTCAATATCCAAACACCAATCCACCAGCGCCAACAATCCTACTTGTGCAGCACTTTCGTTTTCATTGAGAAATGCTTCTTCTTTCTATGAAAAATATGAGTTTTCAGTGAATTTATGAGGCTTGTGTTTTCCAACGATTTTCGTTTTTCAAACCAGCCAAGAAAAGCAAACAAAATATTACACATTTTGCAAATTTAATTTAATTACCAAACAACCATCCAACCAACCAACAAAATCATTAACAATTATGAAGAGTAGCAAACAAAAAAAGCAAATTTAATGCAACCAAGTTTGCAGGAACTGGCAATAAACATCGGCAGCTGCTGATAAAGGTATGTAGTTTTTATATGCGGAACTGGAGTTTTGAAACAATAATTCAATGTCACTTCCCAAACAAATATTATCCCACTAACAAATAGTTTGAGGAGTAGAGAATAATATTTTTTTTAAATAGGAGACATTAGGTGGTGTGAGAAGGCAAAGATTTATCAAAAAAGTATTTTTTTTTCGAATTTCTGTTTCAGTCACTGTTATACTTGATTACGAACTCCTATGGCTCTTATCCAGGGTAAGAGAAATAACCTCGAATCTCAACAACTCGCCTGTTAAAGAACACGCCTATGCAGATAACATCTGTCGCCTGATAAACAGAAATAATGATGACAGGCAAAGAAATCTGGAGTCAGTTTAGTTAAAGACAAGCCTTAGAATTAATACTTGAACTCAGGATTTAAAAGCGCCGTAGTCAAGTTGGTAGTGTGTTGGCTTATTTGAGGTGAGGCCATGGTTCAAACACAAGGTCAGACATCTCTAAAAACCGAAATATGAAAAAAAATTTCTTAGGCGACTTCCTCTCAGCAGATTACTGGCAAAAACTCTGAAAGTAAATAAAAATTGCCATGAAAAGTTTCTCAAAAATCTGTCATTCGGAGTAGACTTCAAACTGTAGGTTTCGTCACTCATGTATAAAATTAACACACACAAAATAAGTGGTGTGAGAAGCTAGGTCGTAAGCCTGATTGAAAGATTGTAATGACCCATTATGTATAGATCGTATGGTCGCAGTACTCTAGCCCTTCTAAACACGACAATAATAACAATAATTAGCAAAGAAGTAAATTCGAATGGAAGAAAATTTGAATTGATTCTCTTTAAATTAAAAATCCGTATCTGAAAATTATTTTCTAGTGAAGTGTGTTTTTTATTTTTGAAATAAAAACACGAACCATGAAATGCTTGTAAAGGCAATTGAAGAGAACACAGATAGAAATCTTCAAACAACTGTTCGTTTTGTTAGATTTTTTAATTAAAAATTAAATCCCTCAAGTCATCAAATAGTCTAAATAAGGAGACCCAGTATTATTATTTCAAGGCGCACAATAAGAAAAAGATTTGAGAGATCTGGTCGGAGTCCTAGAAAAATAACATTTCAGAGCAAACGGAATTTACGACTAAGATAAGAGCAGCATCTATGTCGCAATGACTGAAACAATGCAACGAAACAATGATGACTTTAATTAATTCAGATGGTGGAAAACCGCATACACGTCATGCAAAATAAAGAAAAAAAGAAAATTCAGAATGGTGATGAGTCCTTAAAAATTTGAGTATGCTTCAGCTAGTTGTCGCTGGTTCAATTGTGTACTTTCAGGGATGAATTCAGAGACAACTGCCAACTATCTGTACATCCTAAACACCATATATGGCATTTTTTATTGGGTAGAAAATGCAATTCAGGTTCCAGTTATGCCACTAGGACTGTAAAATCTTTGTTTTAGCGAAAAATTTTTAATAAAATTCAGGAAACTTGTATTCCATTTCTCTGAAAGTTTGTTCTAATCAAGTCAGTTCAGTTTAAATACAATTCAAACAGAGAAAGTGAAACTCCTTTTCATTTTAAATATTTCATACATTTCCTACAGAAAGTCCAAGGATCCATTGCTCGTTAGGAAGGAAAAATTAGGGAGTGCAACCTCTTGAGAAAGAGTAGAACTTAATTGGTAAAGTTCCTCACCATCATACATTAAGAAAATGGTGAAATTCTCTAATACTCTACACATATTCTTACATTTAAAAAACGTCTCATTTCGGTTTCATTTGTAGTTTGTCATTTTAAGTTTTTTGTTTTGTGTTCTGATATTAATAAGGGTGTCCAATAAGTCATTCGGGGCCGACTTTTAACTGTAGGTTCCGCCACTCATGTATAAAATTAACACACACAACATATGTAATGTGAGAAGCTAGGTTGTAATCCTGACTGTAAGGCTGTAATGACCAATTACGTGTGTTACAATACGCTTAACGCCTTAGTTAAGATGAAAGTGCTTTTTCTTTACAAGAAAATTTGTTCAGGTGTGCCTCTTCTCGGCATGCATACATATATCACGAGGCTTACTTGTATTTCTTAAACTTTACAATGATTTAAATTGAATTAAATTTGTATGTATGTATGTATGTATGTGCAGCAATAATCTGTTATTATTTTTATCAAAACTATTTATAAAAAAAGAACAGAAAATAAAACCATTCAACTGTTCAAATTTATTTAATCAATAACAAAAATGTATTCTGCCTTATCTATCTTGAAAACCAAATTGAGCACAAATTCGATCTGCCCAATTAAAGCCTGCACAACAAATCTTCAATTCGTTTTATATTTTTTTTTTTTAGTAAATTTGGTCTTTTTTTTTCATTATTATCTTTGGTAGATAACTCAACTTAAAGTAAATATTGACTTTGTAACGTTTAACACAACAGAACCATCTCAATCACCCTCAACTAAATAAATTACAGGCTGGCTGGCTGGCTTATCAGTTACCACAAATCAATCTTACAAAAAAAAAGAGTTGATTTGTGTCACCATCATCGCCATCCAATCAACTAAACTAGCCGACCATCCATCCATCAAACCAATCCATTTATGAGTTTATCTAAGCGAGAAAAAAGAAAATTATGTTTCTGTTTGGAAAGAAAACATAACAACAGCACATGGACTTAAATTAAATTAAATACAGCGTCTTTTATGTTGGAGTTTATAATTGTAAATATTGTCTGGCAAATGGCTATTATGTGCAGGCACAACAGAATTCGACAGAATTAAGGTTTTCAAGAATTTCATTTCAAAGTTTGCCTATCGAAGCATAGACTTATTCTACTTGAATAAGAAAGGCTTACTGTAAACCAGTCGCCGTAGTCTAGTAGGTAGTGTAACGGCTTATTAGACCTCAGACCACGATCCAACAACAGGTCAGACATCAAAACGAAAATATGAAAAAAAATGTTTCTTCGGCGACTTTCTCCCAGCAGATTTCTGACAAAAACTCTGGGAGTAAATAAAATTACCATGAAGAGTTTCTCAAAAATTTGTCGTTCGGAGTCGACTTTAAACTGTAGGTCCCATTAACGCACGCAACATAAGTAGTGTGAGAAGCTAGGTTGTAATCCTGACTGAAGGGTTGTAATGACCAATTATGTATGTATGCAGTGTAAATCACCACGCATCGAATTGATCTCCAATAGCATTACGACACCAAAAATTCATTTTGAGTTAAAACGAATCTTGAATTTGAGAATACAATTATTTTAGATGAACCAAACTGTTTATCTTATTAACTTAGTTGGTTATTACAACCCTTTAGTCAAAGTTACAACCTAGCTTTACGTACCATCCATGCTGTGTGTGTTAATTTTCTCCATGAGTGGCGCGATCTACTGCTTAATGTAGCTCAGAACAACAGATTTTTGAGAAACTTTACATAGCAATTTTATTTACTCTGAGATTTTTTGAGAGAAGTCTACTGAAAGGTTCGCTAAGTTCGTGATGTCTGAGCCACGGCTTGAACCACAGACTCACGTCTAATTAGCCACCACACTACTTAGTATACTATGGCAACATCCGAAGCTGTTTATCAAATAAATGAATAAACTATCGCCATTGCTGATGGTTGTTTCACTTTATTTCCTGTCCTAACTTGACCTTCTAAAGACTGAGACATACATACACAACTGGTCAATACAACCCTTTAGTGAGGATTACAACCTAGTTTCTCAAATCACCCATGTTTTGTGTGTTAATTTTATACATGAATGGCGGAACCTGCTGTTTAAAGTCGACTCAGAACGTCAGACTTTTTGAAAAACTTTTCATGACACTTTTATTTACACTCAGATTTTTAGCCAGAAGTCTACTGAAAATTTGGCTAAGTTTGAGATATCTAAGCCAGGGCTTAAACCAGGGCTTGACGACTCCGAACGACAAATTTTTTGAGAATTTGAGATACAAATTTTTATTTATAATTCGCCAGTTGTTGGCTAGCAGAGGATTCCAATTTCGATTAACTTTGTTATTCCAGCGTCAATTGCATGATTATAGCTTTTCTTTAATACAGTTAAACTCTGAGGAAATGGCCTCTATTCATGCAATGCAAAGTATTGGTATGCGAAAAGTAGGTTGTAGGAGAAAGAAACTGTTGAAGGCAAAATGTTTTTTGCTACCACACTATCTACACGACTAATGAGGTGTTCAAAAACTATTCAAAATTTTAAGAAAAATTACTTTCTCTGATCCACTAGTTTAATATAAATCGCACGGGAAATTGTACCCTCTTGACAGTGTACCTGATATTGGGCAAAAGAAAATATGTTGAGAGGAATAAAATACTATTTTTGAAAGGAAATTTGCTTTTGAAAGATCCTTTACACTATTTTTACCTTACGATTGCTATATTAACTATTTTTATAACACTTTATGTATGTAGTATATGTGTGTGTTTAAGTGTAAATAAATATCTAAAATCGCTGCTCTCATCGATTAACAATCATAAAAGAGGGAAGGAATATTTGTTGTACTCTGTTATGAGATCTTTAAATAAACAAGACTCTCAGCGTCAACACTTCACAGTATGGCAAGCGGTGTCATAACCACCAATTTGTCAATACCGGAGTAAATTATTATCTCCATTTCAGTTAATGTGGCTCTAGTACCGATGCTTTAGTATTTGTGATTGAAATGTCGCACTGTTTGTAGATTTCAAATGATTTTATGACCATTACAACTGCATAAGCAACCACCAATCACAACCACCACTGCCGCCGCTGCAGTCATCAACACCACCGTGCACACCTTTATTGATTTCACGTCATTGTCACCGACGACTCTTACGTTTTCGAGTATCAATTGGGATTTTTATTCTGATCGAGTTGAGATAATATTTGTTTTGTTTTTCTGTTGCTCTGTTTTCAAATTCTTATCTTATCGTTGTTATATTTCGGATGACAAATACATCTGGTTGCTCCGAGGAGTTCTATTTAGTACGCATAAGCACTCCAGCCTAGAGCACGACACCAAACCAAACACACAGCGTTTAACATGTGTAAATACAAGATTTTGATGATAAATTATATTTTATTTATTTATTTTTGTTGTTGTTGGTATTGTTATTGTTGTTTTCTATTTTTATATATGATATTAAATATTGAAAGACTTGCATTACAATTTTGCTGATATTATGAGTAAAAAAAGTTGCTTTTTTTCTTCTCATTATTGAAGAGGCCTATCGAAATGTGAATAAAATATACGTACGAGTACGAGTGTCATGATGCAATTTTATATTGTTTTGTTATCTGTTTATAAAAAATTAGAAAAATTAGAACAAAATTATAGAAAATCATTACTGCCAGTGGGATTTCATATTTTTTTAACTCTGGCAGATTTTATCATAGTTTGTGGCAATGACTTCCTCTCAGCAGCTTTCTGGCAAAAACTATGAGAGTTATTAGGAAACGACATGAAAGGTTAGGTTAGGTTAGAGGACGTGTACTTGTCAATTAAGACAAGTGCAGTACCCGGAGGTGGAATTGACCCATTAAACCACTTATGTTGTGTGTGTTAACATTATTAATAATTAATTTTTTAATTAAAATTAACACACACAACATGAGTGGTGTGAGAAACTAGGACGTTGTGCAATGGGTCAATTCGACCTCCGGGTACTGTACTTGTCTTAATTGACAAGTACACGTCCTATAACCTAACATGAGTGGTGGGACCTACAGTTTAAAGTCGACACCGAACGACAGATTTTTGAGAAACTTTTTCATGGCATTTTTATTTACTCTCAGAGTTTTTGCCAGAAATCTGCTGAGGGGAAGTCACCGACGAAATACTTTTTGTATTTTGCCTTTAACGTCTGGCCTGAGGCTCGAACCCTGGCTTTGTGTCTAATAAGCCAACACACTACCTACTAGACTACGGCGACTTCAACGACATGAAAAGTTCCTAAAAAATTTTTCGTTCGGAGTCGACTTTAAACTTTAGGTTACGCCACTCATGTACAAAAGTAATACACACAACATAGGGTGATGTGAGAAGCTAGGTCGTAATCCTGCCTAAAGGGTTATAATGACCATTTATGTATGTATGTATGTATGTATTGTTCTGTTATTTTTAATTAATAAATGATTCCACTTCATTTTATTTTTATTAATTTCATCATGTACTTTTACAAAGAACGGCCCTCAGTAAACAAACTGTGTTAAGGACATTTCGAAATTTTTTTTCTTTTTTTAATTTTCTGATTTAATACTCTTGTTGCAACACAATCAAATGCCTTAACTGGTCTCATCAACAATGCGCAACAATTTGCCAAAACAGCAATAACAACCCACATACACGCTCTGTAAAACGAACAAAACCAAACAAATTATCTAAAATTGTGCACATTATAATTCATCCGATGTTATAATATTTATTATAAAAGAAGCAGAAGACGAAGAAAAAAAAACACAAAAATATCTTATGGATGCAATTGCATCGTAAATTCCGCAACACAACGAAACAACAATTAAAAAAATTAAAAAAAGCAACTGAAAGTGTTAAAAAAAATAATCATGTGCAGCAGTAACAAAGAAGAAGAAGAAGAAAAAATCATTTAAAATACGGTTATGAAGCTAATTTGTTGTAATACTTGGTAAGTTGTTGTTGTTAGCTTAAATTTATGACTGCCAAAGTTTCATTTTTTTAATTTTAATTGTAATTACTTTAATGAAAAAAGCAACAACAATTACAACAATAATTGTAACAATTTTACACAGCAGCAAAACAGCCAGCCAGCCAGCCAGCCATCATTTTTTCATACACATCATCAATTATAAAATTGAAGAAGAAAAAAAAACAAGAAGAATAATTTAAAGAATTAAAAGCGGTTAAGTCGACTAATTGTTGGGCTATAAGCGTTCTTATAATAACTGTTATACTGGCAAAATAAAATTAAAATGTCCACTCCAGTCCAGTCACATGAGGCAAATATTTTGAGGGGCACAAAAATAAACGTATCGAGTCAGTTGTTCTATGCTGTGTTACACGCAAGTTTAAGTTCAATGTTAATTTCAAAACAAAAGCCTTTAACCCCAGAGGTTTGAATTTGCAAAAGGATGGTAAATTGGCCACATCCACAGATAATGGGGAATCATATCGTGCACACAGCCCTCGGCTGACAAACATAAAGAATCTGCAGAAGATGGAGTGAGAAGCTAGGTGTGTGGGAAGCTAGGTCGTAATGCTGACTGAAGGGTTGTAATGACCAATTATGTACGTATGTATGTGATCCGCAGAAGGGGAAAAATAATCGCACAGAAAGGCAGACTGGGAATGGGATGTACAATCAGTATCAGTGCAGCATTATGCAGTTTATAAAGGCCATCTTGTTAAAGCTTTCATCTGTCAACTTTTGGGAAGATGCGAATCCATATGAGATCCCAGAGCTTCCAATTCATTCCGAGAAAATCATTGTTTGGTGTGGATTTTAGGCTGACAGCCTCATCGGTCCATATTTTTTTGAGAATTAAGTTGACTAGGCCATCACTGTCAATAGCGAGCATTACATGTCGATGATTACAACCTGGACACGAACGACGTGTGGTTTGAATAGGTTGGCGCTATGTGCCATACTTCCTGAGCCATATCGGATATTCAAATTAGTACTCTACAAAACGCTCATCCTCCCCGTGATTTTTTATGACGCAGAGGCATGGACCCTATTGAGCACTGATGCAGCAGCCTTGAGAGTATTCGAGAGAAAAGTCCTACGTAAGATCTTCGGTCCAGTGCGAGTTGGCGATGATTTCAGCATCCGATCCAACAGTGATCTGTATGAGCTCCTCAACGACATAGACGTTGTGCAGCGTATTCACATCCAGCGGATGCGCTGACTCGGCCATGTCGTTCGAACGGAGGAGGTTGCTCCGTCGAGACGAGTATTTGATGCGGTGATCTGCGGAAGTCGGCGAAGAAAACGATCTTGTTTGCGTTGGAAGGACCAAATCGAAGAAGCCCTGTCTTCGGTTGGTGTGACCAACTGATGTAGGTGCGCAAGAAGCAGAGGCGCCTGGAAGGATGTGTTAAGGCAGGCCGAAATCAGTTAGACGGGTTGTTAATGGCCAATTTAGTAAGTAAGTAAGATTTGAGGTGATGTTCATCTTACGTGAAGGTGCTGTGAACTGGCCATCCAGACTTTTTCTTTTACGATTTTTTTAATTCGAAGGAGTATGCCTCTAATAAGCCACAAATCAAAGCTGTCCTCAAACCCAACATAATACATGCCAACGGCCGAACTGAAGTCGTCGTAGTCTAGTAGGTAGAGTGTTGGCTTATTAGACAAGAAGACTCGCTTCAAACTCCAGGTTAGACATCTCAAGCAAAACGAAATATGAAAAAATATTTCTTCGGGGACTTCTCAGCAGTTTTCTGGCAAAACCTCTAACAGTAAATAAAATTGCATTGAAACGTGACTCGACTTTAAACTGTAGTTCACGTCACTCATGAATAAAATTATGTGTGAGAAACTAGGTCGTAATCCTACTAAAGGATTGTAATGACCAATTATGTATGTATGTTAATAAGCCACAAACCACAACGGTCGTAACGCCCAACATAACACATGTCATCGGTCAAATTCAGTCTGACATTTCGGATGTGCTCTGCCCATTGAAGCCCAGGCAAACATTTGAACGATGGTATAGTCCCTACATGATGGCATTAATAGAATCAAGGTATTAAACCTTGCAATTAAATAATAACGTTCTCAGTAACAATGAAACAGATTAAAAGAAAAACCAAACTACGCTGGTGTAGTGTACACAAATGAATTCAATTCAAAGGCTTGCATTATATTGAGCTGAAGGCATAAAGATATGAAATTAATATTTTTTTTTTCATTATTTATTTATTTATTTAAGTGCTTAAATATTTGGTCTTCCATTATTGTTGTTTTCGTTTGATTCGGATGGTTAAAATAAAAAAAAAACTCCTTCACTGATTGCACATTGAGCATGTGCATCCATTATTTTACAGTCTTGTTTTGTTTTGATTTTTGTCTTCATTTTGTTTTGTATTTAAAGAAAAATCATATTTACAACAGATAGATTTGTAAGAGAAAACTGTAAACGAGGGTTGGCTAGTAAATTTACAAAATGAAAATGATTATCAGTGTGTTCCTTGGGGAAGAAAATGAAAATAATACGAGCCATTATACAAGACTTAAGAAATTCTTTTCAATTTAATTTTCGTCCACAAGTTTTTAATGATTGAAAACACTTTCGAGACACCCCTCTTTTAATACAATACGTACCTCGTATTGATGTTAAATTGAATTGTTTCGTTTTTCATCATTTTCGTTTGATTATTGTTAAAATGAGTGTGAAACTTTAAATTTATTTTTTTAATTCAGTGTTTTAGGTATGAACATGTGTGGGTGTGTGTTCATTTATATTTTATTGTTATTAACAAATCTTTAACATGTTTTAATGTTTTTTGATCAGTCAGCCGCATTAAGATTAAGTAATACGATACTAAAATCGACTCTCTATAACGAAAATCTTTTTATTGTTGTTTTTTCTGTTTTTTTTTCTTTTGCAAATGATTTCTTAATTGCAGTTTCAAAATGATACTTAAAGTTCCATGAAAAAAAAATCTTATGATTTAATGGCCACACTATGTTGTATAGCTCTACATGTAATATTTTCTAATAAATCAGGACTTAAACAAGGCAAATATTGTGCATTTCAATGGAATTTGAAATTAATTTACGGAATACATTATTATTATACGTTCATTATTATATACTATTCTACCCTAGAGGACAATAGCTGCAGAATACATAGAAAGCTAAACAATTTTAAATTTTAATACAAATTTTCAAAATCATTTTTTAAGATATTGTTACGTTTTTACCTTTTAAAAACGTTTAAAATATGAGCTCGTAGTTTGCAAATAAAATAAAAATAAAATTTGTATTTAGTTTTTATTAAAATTCTTTATTATTCGCACAATTCTGTGTGCCACTGTTCACAACTTGATGTAAACAACAACAATTGCTTTATTTGTTATTCCTCTGTTTATACCCCTTGCATAAACAATAACAATTATTAGACGATTATTGGATAGATCTTTGTAACGGAGATATTCAAAATACGATTACTCTCTTCAAACGCACCGCGTCTTCACACAAGACTGACTGAACTTTGCTAACTCAGTCGCCTGCTTTGCCTTGCCTTTTATATGGCAACGTAAACAGTCTGATGAATGTTCTTGAAATATAAATGTAAGCATCTTTGTTTAGTGTTGTTGTTGTATTTTTGTTTACTTGTTTCCTATTTTTTATGCTTGTGTTTGTTGTTATATTAAACAGTACGATAATTTGTAAACAGGTCTGTTCACTGCATTGTTTTGTTTTTGTAGCTTTTGTTTATAATTTTAATGTTAAGCGATGTAAAAGCAAAACACCGGTGTCTTGATTTTTCATTTTCGTAACAACATTAATACATCACGTTCAAGAATTACGAGTATAGAGTACCATGGACTAAGAAGCGGGACTCGAAGTCATCCCACTTAAACTGAAATATGCCTATTAACTGCAACTTCACTAACGTTACAAAACCTTCAATGGTGGAACTCTTTCAATTAAAAAAGAATTCTTTTAAACATTACTTTATCTGTAATAGGACTCGAACCCAGCGTTATTAAGGCGAATTAATAAAAATGTAATGAAGTCGTCGTAGTCTGGTAGGTAGTGTATTGGCTTATTAAACGTAAGGTCTCGTGCAAACCTCAGGTCAGACATCTCCTCCATAACAAAATATAAAGAAATATTTCTTCGGTTAACTTCCTCTCAACAGACAAAAACTCTTGAGAGTAAAATAAAATTGCTATGAAAAGTTTCTCAAAAATCGGTCATTCGAAGTCGGCTTTAAACTATCGATACCGCCATTCATTGTTAAAATTAACACACACAACGCAAGCAGTGTGAGAAGTTAGGTCGTAATCCTGACTGTAGGAAGGTAATGACCAATTATTGTATGTATATATTTTAGTAATCAGACTAATAATCACAAAAGATGTAAATTTTGTAATCGTGGAAGTCATTCACTTCTACAAGAACTCTCTTCTAAAAGAGTATTTTTTCTACCTAAGAATTATTGTGTGTGCATAACTGAATTATGCTTAGTAATCCACAGCGATAATCACCAAAATCACAAATTACTTCGGTATTCAAGTTATTAGTGTTCTAGCTTGTGGGTTCAGGGTTCGACCTAAGATTCTGGTATATTACACACAATGCGTGTTTAATCTTCCACTTCTTAAAGAGACCTCAACGCCAATTCTTTCATACATACATATCTAATTGGTCATTACAACCCTCCAGTCAGGGTTACGACCTATTTCCTCTCACCACATGAGAGGCGAGACCTACTGTTTAAAGTCGATTCCGAACTACAGATTTTTAAGAAATTTTATTTACTTTCCGAGCTTTTGCCAGAAATCTGCTGAGAGGAAGTCGCCGAAGAAATATTTTTCATATTTCGTTTTGTTAGAGATATCTGACCTGGGGTTTGGCCCGTGGTCCCACGTCTAATAAGTCAAAAGACTACCGTCATCCCTTCTCTTTCAGTCCGTGTTATTCAATACAATGCTAGCGTCTACAGCTGATTCGATATTCGGCTTTCGACGTTCGTTTTCATGTCAAAGTTATTTGGGTTGGTTGAACTCGACATTTATTAGACTATAGTTCGTAATGTCTAACAGCCATTGGTTATGCGTGGGAATCACTTAATTTTAAATTTATTGTGCCAAGGGTTTGTTGAGAGTTTTTTGAAGTCATTTCGATTCTAGAATCCCTACCCTAATAACATATTTAGCAGCTTTGGTTGCTAATTGATCCATAATTAGTTGTATGTCCAAGTGATTATGTGTCATTAAACAAATATTATCTGCATAATCTATGTGATCGAAGCGTTCAATTAGACGGTACCTCGTCGTCGTTGGGATACAGTGTGCTTTATAATATTGAATAGTAGGGGCAGTAGAAGACTTCCTTGTCTAACCTCCATATCAACAACGTCTTGATGGCTTAAAATCTCTCATAAGCAATTGGTAATTGGCGTTGTCACATTGGCCGCAGAGTGCAAGCACTTAGTGTGGTTTACAGTTCCAAATACTTTTTCGAAATCAATTTGCCAATCTTAGTAGTGTTATGCTATATTCTCAGATTGTTTATGTGATGATGCAAAACCTGGTGGCATGGAAACCGTCTTGTGCATTTCGAATATTAGAAAGGAGTGTAGCTGTCTTTTGTTTAAGGTATTGGATAACAACATTTTACCATTGAGAACAGAGTTATACGTCTCGCAAAGAGCATATACAGTAAGAGTCAAAAGAAAATGTACATTAAAAAATATCCATTAATAAAATACCGTTATTTTTATTTTAAAATTGTTTCATTGCCAGTTTTTAAGATTGAAAAAAATTATAAAAATTTCGAAATATTGTCAAATTTTTTCGGGCACTCTTCTTAAGTGGTAAAATTTGAGGTTTGTTGAAATTGTTAGAATTTTATCCTTAGTGTACAGTTTCTTTTGATGCTCACTGTATATACATATGCAATAGTAATAAAAATTAAATCATCTTAGAATTCGATTTCGAAAGTTTTAATTTGATTTTCGATAATCATTGATTTTTTATTTTTGCAAATATTCCTACTAATCTTACAGATCCGAAATTTTGAATTCCTAAATTTATATACACCATAATTTTTCTTTTTTGTTTCTTTTGTTTGTTTAAATTAAAATGTGTGTTTTGCATTTATTTAAATATTTCGTTTTTTTCTACACTTCTATTGTTTATTATTGTAGGTGCATTTCATATTTATTTTTTGCCTTGTTTTTACCTGTGCCTTTGTATTTGACGTGTTGCTAATAACTGTTATTAAAAAAGAATAGAAAAAAATGAAAAAATGAAACATTTTTTTGCCTTATTTAAGAAAAGAGCGCGCTTTCATGTTGCTTGTATCGCCTACAGTTTATTTTTTTTTTGTATTTATATCAGCGTAAAAATGCGAGCAGAACACACTCTCCTACAAACCATTACTGCAAAATAAATGTACAAGTGAATCAAGAGTGAATGTATGAATGAATAAATGAATGAATGAAAATTACATGTGGCAAAACGTCGTCACTTTCGTTTTCATTTGGAAATACAGTGGTGGCCACGAATTTAAGACACGACATAGGACTGACTTAGTTGTGATAATATTTACAATCCTGTAATATCAAAATTGATATTCTTTATCCTTCTGTGTACCCTGTAATACTAAGAAAAAGTACCATTATTTTATTTTGTTTCTTTTTACATTTTGTTGCTTTTTGATCATATTATTGTAAAAACGTTTATTTGAAATTGGCCACGAATTTAAGACATTTCAGAAATATCCGGTTTTTAAGTGATTTTTTTGTGATTTTTGAAGCTAAACGTTGAGCAACGAATGTTTTATTTTATTTTATGTTGGAATACATAGAAATATTTAATTAAAAATGGTCAGAGGTACCTGGAATACCGATGCCGAATATCGATGATGATCCAACAACTAAAATTTAATGGAAAAATAATAATGGAGATACCCAAGCTGCTTAAATGTTCTACATGCAAGATTTACAACGCGCTGGAACGCATCAAGCAACATGGTACCACCAAAAATGTCAAACAGCAACCTAGAGCCCGAAAAACCACACCCTAAAGTAGCTGCTAATAATCCTTTCACAAGCTCAAGTAAAATAAAATTGTATTGGATTTTGGTATCGACATTTCGTCTAGGGCAATAAGATGTCTAAATTAAAAAAAATTGCGTGGGTGTATTGCACAACGTAAACCACTTGTGTCAAAAAAATATCAAATCCCGACTAGCATTTTGTCTTGATCTATATAATATGTAAATAAAAATTCTTAACCAAATATAGGTAGCAAAATATTATTAATTTTTCTTCCTAATATTACTAAAATCTTAAGAAATATATCATGGACCTAAAATAGTTTTGATAATATATAAAAATTATCACAAATGTAGAAGTAAAATGTCGTGTCTTAAATTCGTGGCCACCACTGTATGTCTACGAAATACAAACAAATGCAAAAAAAATACGAAATTATAAAAAATTAAAAAAACAACAACAACAATCGATATGAAACTGTTATCAATACAGTGGCGTACTTTAGTAATAAACATAAATGGGGTAATGTATACCCTGCTGGCTATCTTCAATAAGTTGCTTGTATTTAGAATCAGCGAACAGCTGTCACATTCACAACATGACACTACCAAAGTAGTCACCGTAGGCTAGTAGGAAGTGTGCTGGCTTATTAGACATAAGGCCACGATTCAAGTTCCAGATCGTACATCTCCAACAGAACGAAATATAAAAAATATTTCATGGGTGACTGCTTCTCAGCAGATTTCTGGCAAAAATCTGAGAGTTAATAAGAAATTGCCATGAAAAGTTTCTCAAAAAAATCTATCGTTCGGATTCGACTTTAAACTGTAGGTCCCGCCACTCATATTTAAAATTAATACACACGACATAAGTGATGTGAGAAACTAGGTTGTAATCCTGGCTAAAGGGTTGTAATAACCAATTATGTATGTAAATAAGCGACAATTAGATCATGTTTCATCTAATATAATACTAGTGATAAGTGGGTTATAAAGTTCGAAGAAACATTTGAAGCTACAAAGACCATTGTATTATTGAAATCATTAGAGTGCAAAGGAGTCCCAAGCAAAATTAATGGCTAATTAAAAGCTTTTACGACGACATCACCAGCCGAATGCGTACAACTACTAAGTGGCAAATTAAGGTAAAGAAAAGTGTGTGACAAGTTCGGTCCTTTTTTAAATGGTTTCTTAATATTCTACTTGCCATTTTAATGATCTTTGTATTTCAAAATTATAGAGGAATTACGTGAAGATTACAAGCCAATCTTGCTCTTAATTACATTTGCTCTCCGCGCATATGCGTGCAGATATAATTGGTATGCTGACCGATGTTAAACAGTAGGCAGAGTGTGTTTCAGGTCGAGGCAAATGGTTATAAATCACTCAGAGAGGCTAATCCTGAGTAGGGAATTTCCACATTTCTGACAGCCAGGCAACCGTTAGATTTCTTTCGGATACAATCTTTAGGTCTAAACTACTTGGCATATGCCGTCACTCCTTTATTCACATCAAATATGGATTACTGATCACAGAGATAGTCTCAATAATTGTATTACTGGTGAACTTTCAAAAGCAGTCACTCTGCTACCAAATATTAATCTATACATGAATATTTTAGGCTGCTTTTAGGCAGAGGTATTTATTGGTCGCTGGGTTGATGAGAAATCCTACTTTATTGCCTGACTTATCCGCACTAGAAAGGTTAAAGAGGGAGAGACTGTTGCCCACTTTATTCGTCAACATTCATTAGAATTTTTCGATAACCTAAGAAGTCGCCGTAGTCTAGTAGATAATTACTAATAGACGTAAGGCCTCAGTTGTAATCCCCAGGTCAGACATCAACACGAAAATATGAAAAATTATTTCTTCGGTGACTTCCTCTCAACAGATTTTTGGCAAAAACTCTGAAAGTAAATCAAATTACCATGAAAAAGTTCATAAAAAAATCTGTCGTTCGGAGTCGATTTTAAACTGTAGCTCCCGCTACTCATGTATAACAAAACATAGGTGGAGTGAGAAACTAGGACGTAATCCTGACTGAAGGGTTGTAATGACCAATTATGTATGTACAATCTAATTTTAATAAAAATTGAACTACATTGAATTTTGAAAAACGGAAAAAACCATTTTGGTTAAATTACATGGTCTTTATAATCAAGAAATTTCAACAACTTAGTTAAGTAAATTCTATGAAAAAATTAAAAAAACAAAAATTTGTCCGAAATTTTCAAAATTTTTGAATTTTCAAAATTTTTTTTAAAATTTCTGATAACCTATTAAAAGCGCCTCTTAAAGACATTTCATAGATACCAAATTTATATATAGTCCCTTTGGAAGAAATATGAAAAAAATCCAAAAACCTCAAAAAATTACCTTTTTATACTTTGATCAGCTCACCAAATATTGACCCCAGGACAAAAATTTTGAGAAACGTAGTCTTAGAATGAATCAAACTTTCATTTTAGTTGGGAACATTCGCAACTTTTATTTTGGGGCCACCCTAATGTACATATGTATGTAAGGGAGCTATCGTTACTAGATATCGAATCGACCAATAAATGTATTAAACTTTCACGCAGGTATTCAGCTTGATTCTAAATTGTTGATTGTTGAGACTGTTTAATTATGACTTATCAATTAGTTCCTAGGCCATCGCTTCATTTGGTATAACAAAGGGGCCCTATGTGTGCTCAATTGACATTGATGTAACAACATACATATGTACATACATAAGCACTAATAACATACATAAGCCTAAACCATCCCTTTAAATATAGCCTAAACTCTGTTAAGAACGCCTATTGCTGCTGAAGACATCGAAAGCGAAATAAAAAATATTCATGCATAAAATCGGTCGCAAACAAAAAATTTCAGACATTAAATCTTCTGGCAAAACACTATCACGACACAGCTTTATGGTCGGTCATGAACCAGCAGCAGAAATATAATGGCACAAAAAGATGAGCACTGGCCATACTCTAATGCAGCCACAGTATCATATCCTAAGCTTAACCCTGCGCTGGAATTCGCAGTCCGCAGTCTGCGACAAAGTGTGCATCAGAGATCAGCAATGAATCGTTTTTTGTCGCTACTCATAAGCATAAAAATGAAATGAAATTTTGAATGTGAGTAAACAATATTGAAACTTAACTACTCTGATTTATTCGTACTCACTACAACGTTGTTTTATAAGTACAGGTTGCAATGAGTATGCGCCCAATGTTGCCATCAAACTCATACCATTCGAAATTTGTTTGATTCATAAGCCGGCTACTCATTCAGATTCATAACTTTAGACAAATACTTATAATACTTATAAAGGATTTGCGTGACTCGAATCATTCATCAAAATTTACAGTCTTAGTTGTTGTTGCATTTACAAAAAAATAAAAAGACAAAGACATTAAGTAAATCAAACACACAACCTTCTAGTGAGTACTTTAGTGTTCGTACGCGAATCATACTTATTTTGTGATTCTTGTAAATGTTGAGTCATGGAGAGTCGAAATCAACGACATCATACGTGTTGCTAATTATGAATATGATGAGTACATCAACTTTGAATATGAGTAGAAGTTCCATGATATTAGAATAAGTATGAATGCGTATAAGTATCAGAAATTATGAGTATGATTCGATTCTACTCATCTTCTTTAATACTCATTGCTGATCTCTGGTGGGCATTTGTATGCAGAGTAATTGGGTCAGATGAACGGTTACTGGATGCAGGTTACAATTATTTTTTATTTAGGAATTCTTACTTTTTATTTATTCATTTTCCTTTTTTTTCGTAGTATTTCGCAACACCCTTCCAAAGCCTACGTCTCTGCCTTAACATTCATATTTAAATTGTGTGTGTGAGTGTGTGTGTTTTCTTTACATGTAAATGTATATCAACACACTACACTATGATATTTAATATTTTATTTGCTAAAATTAAATCATAATTAAAATAGTTTGAATTGTAAAAGAGTTTTCCTGTTGAAAAGCAAACAAAAGAAAAACGAAACGAAACGATTTTAAAACAAAAACCAACAAAAAATATGTAAAACATTTACAAAATTAAACAAATATGGTAAACAAATATGCGAATAAATATTATTAAACAATTAAAATTTAAAATTATTATACAATTTAACCGCAATTATGCACGAATAGGAAGATTTTCCTTCTTAGCAAAACAGATAAAAATTAATTCGATTTGCAACATGGGTTTGTATTTCACAAAAAATAATATGTACTCCTGACTACTAATGTATGTTAGTATGTAATATACGGCGATTATAGAGGAACAGGAAGTTATAAAATCATCATATGCAAATAATGTATGCAAACAGCTCATAACAGTCGGCATATGTATTGATGTGTGTGTATATGTATGTTAATATGCGTGAAAGTGATTTTAACATACATACGTACATAATTACCAGTAAATGACATTCATACATAAAATGTTACATCCTCAGGGATCTGTCTAATGGCAGCAACTATTAACCTCTTAGTGAAAGAAAACAATTCTTATCCACACCCTCTTTATGAGCTCACAAGATACATTTTGTTTTGTGACCTTTCCCCTCTGCTAGAAGTCAATTTGTCTGTTTATTTGCTCATTTATTTTGACGTCCATTCTTTAGATGCTGAATGAACGAACAATTTCAATTATTCTATAATGTTTGGCTAAATAACAACATCCACCCTTCAATTCCCCCTTTCCACTCCTACTCATCCTCTTGCTTTTTAAAGGAAAGCCTCACCCATAAACTCAACTTAACTTTACTCAGATGTTGTGTTCTTCTTGATTCAGCAAAACAAACAAATAAGCAGGGTGTGGTTCGCTTCTTGTTACGCATTGTTTCTGCGGATGCATGCGTTTGAGGTGGTGGCGCGGATGATAATGATATGACGGTGTAACGAGCGTAATGGTGATAGCAAAAGTCAACTCTCGTGATGATGATGATGATTATCCCGGAATATTTTAAATGGCATTAAATGAAATAAACAATAGAGCCCATCGGCATTATCCGTCGCGTATGTTTTCTTTTTTTTTCTTCTTCTTCTGCCGCTAATGATGACTTTTGGGGTTTTATGCGTGAATTTAAGTAATTAAATGCAAATAGTTTTTGCTCTGTTTCTGTGACTTTTTGAAGAGGCGTATTATTATTCGAAAGAGTCATCACTTTAATGTTGAAAAGTTTACAGCAATAAATTGAAGTCTTGTGGTGAGTTTTTTTTTATGAGGTTAAAGACAATGTCACTTAAAAATGATGTTAAACACCCATTCCACCCCATAATTGTTACTTCTTTGAAGTGCTTAATTTTTTTTTTTTTTTGATAATGAGCGAAGACTAAACAATTTTATTTCATTAAAAGATCAATTTTTAAATGTTTTAAAAATTTTAAAGTTTTGTTCCATTGGCATTAACTCATTCATGTAATTAAACAAAGGGACAACAGCAGAAGACTCAAATATCAATGGCAAAATAAAGTTAAAGATGATTTTTCATACTTTTATTTGAGGATATGGGAAAGAATTGCACACAATCTTAGAGTTTGAAGTTCGATTCTGATTTAGAATGGAATCTAAAAGAGTATATAAGTAAAAAGGAGTTTTTTTTAAGAAGAAAGGTAGCGTGCATGACAATAAACGCTAGCCATAGATTTTAGGAAAATCTCTGACGCCTGACCGAGCAGAGAGGATAACATGAACACCGAATGTCTTATTAAGATCAGGCAAAGTTATTTGCTTTAAAAGAATAGGTTCAAATTTAGGGTACGTTAGTATAGCTTGCTTAGGTTCTATAACGTGTTGTTTTAACACCTATATCGCCTATTCAATCATACTACTAGCACCACTAATACTAATACTAGTACTTTTATTACTGTATTACTACTGCTAGTACTTCTAGCACTGGTAATACTAGTAATACTTCTACTACTAGTACTACTACCACTACTACTAATACTATCGCCGATACTACTACTAGTACTACTACTAGTAGTACTACTGCTAGTGCTACTACTACTACTAGTGCTACTACTACTACTACTACTAGTACTACTACTATACTACTATTAGCACTACGACTAATACTACTACTAGTACTACTACTACTACATCTAGTTTACTGCTACTACTAATACTAGTACAATTACTACTGTTACTACTACTACATCTAGTTTATTACTACTAGTACTACTACTACTACTACTACTACATCTAGTACTACTATTACTAGTTGTGCGTAACACTATTACTACCACTACTACTGCTATTACTACTACTGATATTACTACTACTGCTATTACTACTACTGCTATTACTACTACTGCTGTTACTACTACTGCTATTACTACTACTGCTATTACTACTACTGCTATTACTACTACTGCTATTACTACTACTGCTATTACTACTACTGTAGTAGATTTGATTCTGAAAAGATTCCACGTCCATTTTTATTGCGGTATAAGGATCGTAGAGAAGAGGTGGCTTCATTATAAACCCAAACATTCGAAACTAGACAATTCTTTATCATAGTCCGTTGTCCTATCAAAAAGGATAATCTTGACGAATAACAAAGTTACACAGAGGCGGCCTTTGAGAAACAATAGAAATCAATGAATACAATACCAAACTAGAATGAAATACATTTCACAAAAGATCTTGTTTTTAGACAACAACAGATAGCACTCCTATCTTTCAAGAATCTCATCCAGTTACCCACTTTGAATAATAAAATTGAAACAAAGTATAAGAAGAAGAATTGTTCTGGAACACAAGAGACATTTTAATGTCAGACTTTTCAACTGCAATATCCCGTAAAGTGCTGAAGCTATTTACTGAAATGGTTTGAATTCTTAAGGCAAAGGAATGTTCTCCATAAGAAAAACCTGGGAGTCAATGGACTACAACATGCATTATTTTTTGTGACTGTGAACATAATTTTTAACAAAAAAAAAATTAAATTGTCTCAAATTTCTGTCCATCAAAGATTTATTTCCATTATGGATTTTAATTTCAGGTGACTAAGTCACAGTAGAGTACAAAAACAATTGTAAATTCGATCATACAAACATACATTACCACTCATTATATATATTGAAGGGGATTTTTTCGCCGAATTATTACTTTTTTATATTATTTGATAATGAAAATAAAGATTATTTATGCTCAGTAGGAAATTTTGCAAAACCTTATTATCAAATTTTCATTTGCATTCATTTTTCTTGCAAATGTTCCTAATGGGTAGCTGTTACACACACTTTATTGTATTTATTTTAGCTAATCATCGTCATTACGGTCATTATTTGATTCCCTTAATCGTAATCATTATTACCATAAACAACATCATCATCATCATCATTCAGAATGAAATTGTAGTTTTTCGTTTATCATTTTATCATCGTTTTACTGTGTTGTGCTGTGCTTACGTGCCTTTCTGATGTCCTTGTGACCCTGCCACCTTCTATTCCCCTCTGCAATTCTTGTAACTAAAGCTGCCTAACGAATACATACACATTCATGCTCTGCCTTCGTCACACATGTATGATGTTCCAATGTAGCATTACAGTATGCCACCAACACAACAATAATACTCCTCTGTAATGTGGAAGTCAAAATAAGTTGAACATTCTTAGGTTGTAAGGAGAGGAGTGACTGTTTGGGTGAGTAAAGTTTGGTGCATGGGGTGCTTTTACATACGCTCACACACTTTGATAGTCACAGGTGAGACATCATTGGAAATGATGTTTAGTGCTTCCGTTCAGTTTAGTTTCTGTTTTTTTTTTGCTTCACGTTGTTTGCCTAACGCTGCGGTATTTCCGTTTCAGTTTCGGTTTTTTCTTCTCTTCTTCTTCTTTCGTTTATTCTTTTTAGTTTGGCTTCATTGAAAAGTTTCACTGACTCAGCAGGATTTAGCAGCAATTATAGAGTATGGAACAGTTGTGGCCATATAAATAGCATGAATTATTTGAAATCTACAAATGGAGTTATTTTTCATGAAAAGTGTTCTTAAAGTAGCTTCGGCTATAAAATTCTTGGCTTAAAGGCATATTTGCATCAATTTTCATTAGCATTTGGGATCATAATAGCCTGGGTAATCGGTTGAAACATTCAAAAAAAGGTTGTGTTCAGTCAGTTCTATTATTTTAAACATTTTTTTTCACTTTTTTTCATTGTTTTTCTTGTTGTTGACTTTTATTCTGTTCCACAGTGTTTTACATTCGCTTTTAGTGGGTTTACGCTGCCAGAGTGTTATTTTACCATCCGCCCCTGTTAAAGAGAATATTTTCGATCGATATTTAAGGTAAAAACAACAACAACAAAAGCAATAACAATAAAAAAATAAAAAAAAAATAAAACAGATGAAGAACAGAAAAGTTGCGCATGTAACGACATACAAAACAAAAAAAAAAAAAAACAAAAAAAAAAAAAAAAAAAAAAAATTAAATGAGTAAACAAGAGATGTATGAGATTGTATATGAAACTCTAGTAGTGGTTGTGTTGCTAGCCATAGTAGTAGTAGTTGTAGTGGTAGGGAAATAGAATTTACACAAAATACATTTAGATAAGCTTTATAGGTACACATGGACTATACATACATACTCATATTCATACATACATACATACATACATATGTATGAATAGATGTACGAGTACTGATGTATTCAAATGTGTATGTATGTGAGTGTATGTGAACTTTTGGGTTATTTATCTAACTCACCTGCATTCTAGGGACTTACTTTGGCTTCAGTTTGGCCTGTTGAGAAACAACAAAAACACAAACTCCATTAATAACCACCCTCACCACATATCATGCTTTCAACCATCCACCTCCACATATCTATGCATCCAGTTGAAGTTTTTTTTTCGTTTTCGTGTGTAGATTTTCTGTTTTTGGGCTTTTTTTTCTGCTGTCAGAACATTCAAATGAAGTCTCGTGAGGATATTGTAACACAAAACACTCACGTCCATACATGCACACTTACGTACATAGATACCTAATGGTATGTATATGATTACATTTACAAAGAACTGTGCATACTTAGTAAGAGGATACATAAATCTACTACCACTTACATGCATGCATATATGGTATGTAGGCGTTATCATATATGTGTGTGTATGTGTGGAAGTAAACAAATATTTTCTGTAGAAGATTCCACTTTCCCCGTTGTTGTTGTTGTTGTCGCTGTTGTGTGAATCCTTACATATATTTGTACAATTTTTTTATTCTCTTCTATTTTCGTCTTCCTTGATAAAAATCAATTGTTTACACTGCCACCCCTCGCATTAACTGACTTCATAGAATACAGGATGTCGCCAGTAACGCAGCAACTCAATATTTGTGATGTGTTGTGGCCATTTTTCGTTCGCATTTCATTTTATTACGATTGACATGAGTGTGGGTGGTTGGTTGGCTCGTTGGTTTGTTGAATGACAACAATTTCTATCGAATTTATTTGTTGTTTTTTTTTGTGTACAATTTTTCTAAGGGGATTCCATTATTCTGTCATAAACATGTACACAAACACACACATACAATACATATGTTATTTCTTTAACACAAAGTCGATGTAACATTTTTATTTGATTTATTAAATGTGACACGGGGTTTTTTTTTACAAGATTTCCAGCAAAAATTAATTTGTTTTTGATTTTTATTTTGTTTTTATTGGAAATGATAGAAAATTATGTTTGAAATAATTTTAATGGCTACAATAACAAAAAATCTTTCACACAATTAGGCAATAATTGTTTTTATTGCAGTCAATAGGAGACATTAGTAAACTGACAAATTTCTGATTATTTGATTTGATAGCAGTGAAAAGTAACCCCAGATTCGCCGAGTTCTACTGCCATTCAAGGTCCAGAAGCTAAGAGATCGTTTTGGAAGTATTTGAATAAAACCGAATACAAAACTAGTTCGGCGTTGTATTGCTCGGAGTGTTAAAGTAAAAATCCCTTATGGATCTCTGCTGAATCAACCAATTTCAGAGGTGGATGATGACTGGTGGAAAAAAATTATTACCTTAAGACAATGTTATGAATAATTGTCATAGTGTAATACCAATAAGCCCTCCAAGAGACGTACGTTTTAAGAGATTTCTGGAGAATCTTCTATAAATACCTCTTCCAAGACCAAACTCTTAATTTGAATCTATTCTGGCCATTATTGCCAGATGTAAAGAATTTATTCGCTTCCTTCTTTGATTTATAAGAGTTGTATTGTGGCCTATGACACAGACACTTAAAGTTAATCACACGAAAGTGAGGGCGATCAACTTCTGGAATCTTATTCATCCATTTTTGAAGTGGCCGTAGTCTACACACACTATCTGTGTTGGCTTATTAAACTTGAGGCCGCAATTCAAACCCGCGGATCAGACAACTCCAGCAAAAAGAAATATGAAAAAGTATTTCTTCGGCAACATCCTCTCAGCAAAAACTCTGGATGTAAATAAAATTGCCATGAAAAGTTTCTAAAAAATCACACACAACGTAACTGGTATGAGAAGCTAGGTCGTAAGCCTGACTGAAGTGCTATAACCAATTCTGTATGTAACCTATCGATTAGAAATACACACAGTTACTAAAGTATACATACGGTTAACAAATTTCAGAAATCTTTTAACCAATCCGTTTTCGTTGAAAATCTTTATAGTTTCCTCGATTTTAAGACGGTCTTTTGCATTGGTTAAAAAATGTCTGAAGTTGAACTGAATTGTGGCAATGCACAGGCCCACAAAAGTATACATCCGATTAACAAATTTCACAAATTTCTGAACCAATGCAAAGGACCGTCTTAAAATCTCGGAAAGTTGTCAGACAATTATAAAGATCTTCAACGAAAACGGATTGGTTAAAAAATTTCTCAAATTTGTTAACCGTATGTATACTTTTGTGGCTGAGTGTAACTTCATTCTTAAAAAAATTAAGGAAATAACGTAATGTGAAGCTGTACTATCAGTTATTGAACAGTCTGTCTTCTTTGATCAATAGGAGTTGTATTCTGATCCATGAAAACAACTCTATGCCTCAAAAAATAAAAACTGATTCTATTGCTACACCGAGTTACACATTTGTTATGCATTTACTTTATAATATGGAACAGATACTGCCTTTTGCTATCTTTTTTTTATCATGGCATAGTTCGTCGTTCATTTTCTTCTACAGATTTTTAAGGATTAATGCCCTCCCCTGATTATGTGACTGTCTTCTGAGACCAATTTAGCTTAGCTTAGTGTCAGAATTCAGGTTATTTATCCGCCTTAATTCTCTAGTTAGCCTTTGAATTGTGGATATTCCCAAGTAAGGGACAGAAAAGGACTTTTAAAATTTGTTTTTGTAATGTAACTTCTTTTCAAATAACATGTTATTCAAGAAACTAGGGCATATTTCAAGAAGCTTAGGGATATTGAAGAAGGTAGAACCTTGGAGAGCGTACGTAGTATATTGTTGGAGACTACAACATTGAGATTAACAGACTTCTCCAAATCTAGCCAAAGAACTTTATGGTTAAGCTGGGTCAATTGAAATCTTATAGCGAAAATCGCATCAGTATTAAAGGCAAATTTCCAAAGGTCAATTATAAATCCCTTGTAAAATTATCTAAAACGTTAACATGTTATCTATAAAATTTGTATTGTCCGTTTTCCATTCTGTTTGTTCTCCTCATATTGAATACAACAGCATCCTTTATACTCTTCTTATCAAAGTCTAGTCCTACTTACTTAATTGGTTATTAAAACCCTTTAGTCAGGATTACAACCTAGCCGCTCACATCACTCATGTTATATGTTAATATCATTCATGTGAGGTAGTACGACTCCGAACGAAGGATTTGAGAAACTTTTCTTGAGAATTTTATTTATCCCCAGAATAATAATTCTTTTTTCATAATTCGTTTTTTGTTTGAGATGTCTCTCTATCTATTAGGTTTTCGTGGATATCGTTTAATTTAATTTTAGTGACTTTAAAAATTTTCTGAATCGAAAAAAATCTGATTTGAGGCACCGAAGTCGCCGTAGTCTAGTAGGAAGTGTGTTGGCTTATTAGACGTAAAGCCAGGCTTCGAGCCCCAGGCCAGACATCAAAACAAAATACAAAAAATATTTCTTCGGCGACTTCCTCTCAGCAGATTTCTGGCAAAAACTCTGAGAGTAAATAAAATTGCCATGAAAAGTTTCTCAAAAATATGTCGTTCGGAGTCGACTTTAAATTGTAGGTGCCGCCACCAGTGTAAAAAATTAACATACACAACATAAGTGGTGTGAGAAACTAGGTCGTAATCCTGACTGAAGGGTTGTAATGACCAATTATGTTTGTATGATTTGAGTCTCCTTCTTTTCAAGAAATTTTCTTTAACCTAGTAAAGGTCAGTTGCTTACAATATTTTTTTGTTATTATAACTGTTTCAATTAAATCTTCCAAATCTATGTATTTTGGAAATTATAAGCTAATGCTACAAATAACCGTTTTAAAGACACATGATTTCAACACCTTTTAATCTCTTAACCACCGCGAGGACGAAGGATGATATTAACGTAGAAAAAGGTGAGTAAGGATGATTATGATGGTGATGATGACGATGGTGATGATGATATGGATGTCAGACAGATATAATTATAGACCGTGTGTGTTAAAATAATTAAGAGCAAATGGACACACCTTTTTCGTCCAAAAAACGAAAAAGAAATGAAAACTGGCACAAAGAAACCCTTAGAGAGTATATGGATAGTAAGTGTACAACATAGTTACAAGCGCCCACGCCCTTAAATATGCCATAAAAAAATAAGAAAATCATTGCGTAATCATGTGCTCTCCAAAAGAAATACACATAAAACGTGAACTCGGAACCGAATTAAGAGCACAGCAACATATAAAATAAAAATAAAAAAAACACAAGAGGCTAAAGAAACTAAAACATCTGCTTTTATGGCACGAGAGCAGAATAATAAAAAAATAAAAAACAATCTGTTTAACTACACAACGAATTAAACGAACTAAAAAGCAGTGAATAAACGAATGAAGGAGCTGAGAAAAAAATTTATAAAAAAAAGTGAACTAAAACGCGCAAAGTCCTGTTTTCAAAAGCGTATAATTGCCACGGTAACGGGGCATAAAAATAACTGACTACACACACACACACACACAACTCAACTGAACTGAACTGAACTAAATAAAGTGAATGTGAAATGAGAGCAACCCTTAAAGCATTTTTTACCCACTGAAGGTAGGCTCACACCTTTACTAAACGGAAAAAACAGAACCCACGCCACCAACATAATGTAACAGAACGAACGCATTTAATCAATATCTCTAAATAATAAACAACAACAACAACTGTGTATAACAACAACAACAATATAAAGGAACAGCTAAAAGAAATTTAAAATACTAACGTGGCCCATATGATAAATCAAAAGTTAAAGTGTGTTGTTGCATTGGTAACGAAAGGGTGATGCAAGAGTGTTAATTTTTTTGAAAATCCCTAAACTAATTAAGGGTACCTCGTTGCACATTCCATAACCATGCCAAACAGTCATTTTTAATGGATGTAATGGTGAATCATAAAAGGCTTGAGGACTATCTTCGAAGTGTATCTTCCCGTTTTTTCTGGCGAAAGCTTTCGGAGCAGATAATTGACAAGAAAACATTTTCAAATCTGTCGTTCGGTGTGAACGTTAAACTACAGTTCCCGCCACTTATGGACAAAACTTAATACACACATCATGGGTGATGTGAGCTAGACCATACTCCCAGCTATGGCCTTGTCCTTGCCTTACAATTAAAAGTCAATAAAGCGAGAAATACTCAAAAAATAAAAAACACCTCATTTTGTTAAACCCTTTAATTTCTTGAGTAGATGTTCTATCTCATAAAATATGCCCAAGCAACTGCATTTGGAAAGCTGTCTTGTTTGGTTTAAGTCCTGGAGTTGCCGGCGTATTTTGTCTGTGAGTTTGTTATAGTAACTGCAGCACATGCCGTTGACCCCTCCAACAACTGTTTTTGTCCGCAAAAAATTCTGAAAAAAATGTTCGAGAAAAATTTTCAGAACAAAAATTTTCAGAAAATAAGATTGTCAGAAAAATAGTGTCAAAATGAAAATTGTCAGAATAAGATTGAAAGAAAAATATTTCCAGTAAAATTTTTAGAAAAAAATTGCCAGAAAAAATTTTCAGAAAAATATTTTCAAAAACATTGTCAGAAAAAATTGTCAGAAAAAACTGTAAGAAAAAAATTGTCAAAAAAATTTTCAGAGAATGATTTGCCAGAAAAAATATGTCAGAAAAAAATTATCAGAAAAAATTGTTAGAAAATATTTGTTAGAAAGTAATTGTCAGAAAAAATTGTTAGAAAATATTTGTTAGAAAGTAATTGTCAGAAAAAATTGTCAGAAAAAAATTATTGGAAAAAATTGTGAAAAAATTATTAGAAAGAAATTCTCAAAAAAAAAAAACATTGTCAGAAGTCAGAACAAAAATTGTTAGAAAAAATTATCAGAAAAAATTTCAGAATATGCCAAAAAAAATAGTCGGAAAAAAGTTTTCAGAAAAAATTGTCGGAAAACTTTGTCAGAAAATTGCCAGATAAAATTGTCAAAAAAAAATTCTCAGAAAAAAATTATCAAAAAAAAATTCTCAGAAAAAAAATATCAAAAAAATTTCAGAATAATATGTAAAAAAAAAATGTGGGAAAAAATTAGTCAGGGAAAGTTATTAAAAAAAATTGTCAACAAAAAATCGTCAGAAAAAATTGATAGAAAAAAGTTGACAGAAAAAATTTCAAAAAAAAAATGTTAGAAAAATTGTTAGAAATAAATTGCCAGAAAAAAATTATTGGAAAAAATTGTGAAATAAAATTATTAGAAAGAAATTGTCAAAAAAAAAAACATTGTCAGAATAAAAATTGTCAGAAAAAATTGTCAAAAAACATTATCAGAAACAATTTCAGTATAATTTGTCAAAAAAAATTGTAAAAAAAATTGTGGGAAATATTGTAGGAAATATTTGCAAAAATAATTGTCAGAAAAAAATTGTCTGAAAAAATTGACAAAAAAAAATTATTTGAAAAAAATATCAGACAAAAATTGTCGGAAAAAAGTTAAAAAAAATTTTTTTCGGAAAAATTGCCAGAAAATTATCAGATAATATTCGTCAGAAAAATTATCAAAAAAATTTGTGACAAAATTTTTTGAAAAAATTAGAAAATTATTGTAAAAAAAAAATTAGTCAAAAAAATCCTTATATAAATTTGTTAGAAAAAATTTACAGAATCAATTTACGAAAAAAATTGTAGAAAAATTTGTAAAAAAAAATTGTCAGCAAAAAATATGTCTGAAAAACCAAATTCCTAAAAATTAAAAAAAAATCTCCGATTACGTTTACTACATCTATTACGACGTACTACTACCAAAAACAATAACAAACAGAAATTAGAAAGCGGTCATGTACCCCTTGAACATTTAATGAGACAATCCTGCAAAAAAAAAAGAAATAAAACAGCTAAAGCGTCCCTATTTACAATACGTCCTGATGAAAGCGAAAACAACTGTTATTTGTAAACCGTTGCACAATAACACATGATACATTTGCTGCTGTTGCTGCTCCTTCCGTCTGTCTATAGCTCCCTAATTCACAACATCCTTTTGCAGGCCGCCAGTCGGTCAGCAGGCATCCCAATTAAAACTTAAAAGAAAATACAGCACTAGAGTGGGGAGCAAAACAGCACGTGCTAACGTATCCTTTGTTCATGGCTAACAGAAAAGGCCTACCATAACAAAAACAATATAAATTGAAAGGCTGTCAGAGCTTTAAGCGTGTTTTATGTTGAACTGCTCGGTATTACAACAGACAGTTACTGTTGCTGGCAACATCTTTAATCTTTTATCAGGCAGCCTATTACTTTTTGAAACAGAATGCATTTTAAGCTTTTTCTTTTTGCCTCTAAATTGGTTGGCTTTTTTTCGCTTGGTGTGCGTGTCGTGTCGCGATCGCGTTGTTGTATTAACGCCGGCCGGAGTAGCAGACGAAAAAGAGTTGAAGCACCCTAAAGGATGATGCCCTAAGATCCTTTACTGGTGATAAATGCAGCTTGCACTAGTTTATGACCAGAATTGCAGTTTCTTTTCTCTTCTCCTTTTTCCTTTTAGTATCCTTAAGCCAACAATACTTGTACAGTTTACTGATCGGTGGCTGTTTTCCCCATTTGCGGGTTTATGTCCTTGAATCCTGTTGTTTTTTTCTCTGTGTGTTTGTGGCATTTTATTGCAACGTTTTGATCATCATTCATTTAAATTGGATCTTGGTAAGAAGAAGAAAAAACAACAACAACAACAAGAACAACAGCAAACACATTTATTATCTTTTAACAAAGATCCGAATTTGTTTGCTTTTTAGGTGGATAATTGCCTATATTGTACGTATTTAAGTTGAATTTATTGGTGGGGAGAGCCGAGTAGAGATGAATCATTTGTTGTTGTCGATTTCATGTTTTCATGTGGCACGAACTATCGGAAGATGTTTATGATGTTCATCTGGCACGTGCTGTTTTATCTTTCTTTCTTAACAGCAAAGATGCTCACAAAAGATGTTGTTGCAGAACAAATTAAACGAAACGAAAAAGATGAACCTGAAATGCACCTGCCGTTTCGAGTTTAAAGCGCAATTCACGTTAATGTTTTTTCTTTCAATTCTTATTTTTTATTCATTTTGTTTTTCTGCTTTTTTTGTTATTGATTTGTAAGTTATTTTGATGAATATGCTTTGAAAACAGTGCCACTATTTGTTGTCTAATTGCTTAAACGCTATTGACACACATAAATACGTTATTTATTTGTCATGTGGCCAATAAAACACTTGTACAATGACTGGCATTCATCTGAAATATAAAAAATCATAAAATAATCGATGTTATCGATATCAAGGGAATCATTTAAAGCTTACATATATGATTTCTTCATGGCGCTATTTATTTCTTGTGATTTTCGTATTTCTTTTCATTGGAAGTGATTAGATAAAGATTTAATTTTGATTTTGCCAGAAATTATCTCTCGTTGAGTCATGGAAATATAAATAATTGCAACCGCTTTTAAATTTTCTAGGAATATGAAGAAAAAACTTATAGCAACTATGATTCAAATTGTGTCTTAATTGGTGGTTGATTGCCTGCCATTAGTCAATCTTTCTATTAACCTGACTCTGAAATTATGGTTTTCAGGGTATACGACTTCACCGAAGTTGCCATAGTCTAGTAGGTAGTCTGAAATACAAAGAAAGATTTCTTCGGCAACTTCCTCTCAGCAGATTTCTGGTAAAAACTCTGAGGGTAAATAGAAAAATTGTTTCTCAAAAATCTGTCGTTCGGAATCGACTTTAAATTGTAGGTCCCGCCACTCATACATAATTAACACACTAACTGAAGGTTTGTAATGACCAATTATGTATGCATGTATGTATAAGCCTTCTCCCTATAGCATACAAGGTTCTTTCTACCTTCAGGGATCTCTCCGAACCTTTTGAAACCGTGCGAGGTATCAAATAAGACGATCTTATATCATGCGACCTCGACAATTTCGTCAGCGAAAGGCGGGAGGGCTTCGAAATGGCACTATTTTTTACAGTTACTTGCATACGCTGACGACATTGACATCATAGAGCGTAACAAGCAAGATGTTATTGCTGGCTATTTACCGCTATGTGACGGGAAGTTATCTAGTTGGGTCTGGCAGTAAATGAGGACAAAACGAAGTAAATGTTTTCAACAAGTAGGGATATGCGGCGTATCGGATCCCAGTTTACGGCCGAGAAGTAGCCGTGGTCTAGTAGCAAGTGTGTTGGCTTATTAGACGTGAGGCCATTGTTCGAGCCTCAGGTCAGCATCTCCAACTAAACGAAATATTGCAAAATATTTCTTCGGCAACTTCCTCTCAGCAGATTTCTGGCAAAAATTCTAAGAGTAAATAAAATTGACATGAAAAAGTTTCTCAAAAATCTGTCGTTCGGTGTCAAAGTTAAACTGTAGATTCCGCAACTCACGTATAAAATTAACGCACACAATATGAGTGGTGTGAGAAGCCAGGCCGTAATCCTGACTGAAGGGTTGTAATGGCCAATTATGCCAGTGAATCTATTTGTTTTGTCTCTGGCGTTACCAGCAAAAATGATGTCAATCTGGGGATCACTTTTGTTAGCGCCAAGGTGATATTATGATCACAATAGGCAATTGAGTAGCAGAGACCTCTCACGTAAGACGAAACTTATACACTACAAGTCGCTTTTCCTCCCTGTACTCCCTTATAGTGCAGGAGCATATATACTATTAACACCGATACAACAGCCTTGAGAATATTCGAGAGAACAGTTCTACGTAAGATCTTCTGTCCAGTGCAAGTAGACGATAATTTCTGCATCCAATCTAAAAACGACATGGATGTTGTGCAGCGCATTAACGTCCAGTGACTGCGTTGGCTTGTCTATGTCGTTAGAATGAAAGAGTATGATTTTTCTAAGAGACTGGTATTGACGCGGGAATTAGTGGAAGTCGGAGTAGATGTTGTTCTTTTCTAGATCTCCAAGCTAATGGTGAAAATTAGCAAACAAAACATGTTTGGTGTGAGAACATATGTTGTAATTCTAAATAAAATGTTTTAATGGCCAATTAAGTAAGTTTCCACTGTTGTTTTCTGTTCCTGTTCCTGAATCCAAAGTACAGTTGGAACAGAATATTTAAGAGGATCTGATCTGATCGTATGATCCTTATGAATTTTAAGTTCATATTGCCACGAAAAATGTTAAAAATATGAGTTTCCAGGCAGGTTTCATTGATATGCAGACGAAACTAAAGGATATGGAGGTTGAAGCCGTAATTAGTATCTCCCAAATAAACACACCCATGAGTACTAACACGACAAATACCAAAAAACCTCCCAAACACCAGTAGAACATTGTCGTTTTGCTAACTTAGAGGAATTATTTTAACAACCATAGGCTACAGAAAGAACTTTGAGAACAAACAGCATTAATTGATGCCCAACTGTTCTGCGGGCAACTACACTCAGTATGGAACTTTTGCATATCGGAGAGTGCACTAAACTAAACATTTTTAAAAGCAGTGTGAATTCAGTTGCCTTAAATGGCTGCAAATTGTCACTCGAAGTTTAAGATTTTTATTAACTGATGCCTGGGTTTCCTGCAAGAGTTTTTCTGGCAGTATGTGCTCAACTCTGGCCACAAAGCAATCATACACCAACTCGGATGTATAACACGGTTGATAAACAGATAAATTTGATATGTTCTGCGATGTATCCAAGACTACAATTTTCTTTATTCCTCAATCGCTGGAAAGGTCATCCAAGCTACACCTACCGTCGACGGCTAAAAATAGATTCACCGAAGACAAATAAAACGCCGATTAAGCTGAAACCACTTGCAGCAGGCAGTTGAGAATGAATTTTGATTGGTAACGCCTTATAGACGTAATAAGAAATAACTTTCTCATACAAATGCGGAGCATTTACGTTGCCTAGACAGGCATACTTTCATAAAGTATTTGTAAAGGTCCTGTAGATTGATTGGATACAGTTTCCTTATTTGCTTCCTTCATTGTCCATTAAAGCAATTCAAGTTCTAAGGTTCTAATTCTAACTCTCTTCCAGAATCTCAGAACATCTTAAGTTGAGTTGAAAGCAATTGCCACCGATGTTTTCCAAAAAATTTCAAATTAATAACGTATTTTGCAGATGGCTTCTAAGTATCGTAAATAGCCTAAACACTTCCGCAGAACAATTCATTCTTCGATTGACACATTAGATTGCAGATAATTTTTTTTTAAATTCGCAGCCAACCGCAGACCGTTTCTACTTCTTTCGATTTCGAATTTCCTTTTGCATTACTAGGCACGTGTGGCAAGTAAGCTTGCGACAAGGTGTGGTCATGGTGGTGGCATTTCTTAAACAATGTTTCTTTTCCTTCTTTTTCAATTTCTAAACACTTTCAAGATACAGAAGGCGGCTGGCATAACAGCCACTTTTTAACATATTTTTTTTCAGACAATTTTGTTTAGAAACGTGGCAAAGAATAATCAACGGGCAAGTATTTTGTAAATTATTGTGCGAAATGTGTAATTATGCTGGACTTATGAGTTGAAAATATTTTACCTGCTCTACTCCCAATTGATCATTTACTTTTTCGTATTCAAAACTTGCAAATGATGAATTTGAAATTAACCATCAACACCACCACCAGCACACTATCGATAAGGCAATCCGACCCCTTTGAAGACAATGACTTTTCTTTTCTTTTAAATGTCGTTGTTGTTCTATCTTTTATTTGTTTTTTTTTTCTTCTTCTGGTTTTAATTGTAGGACGTTATATAGGAGTACTTATACCACAACCTATATTCCATTCATTTACCACTTTGCAGATGCCGATTAGTTCAGCTCGTGCTAAATTCTGGCTGAATGAGTTTTTGGCCAAGAACATAACATGCACATGCCACATATGGCCACTGAAAAAATACTTGACTTTTTTTCTTTACACTGTCAAGGGTGTAGAAAACTTCTTCAAGCAATGCTTGACTGATTCATTTGATTTCGTTTTTGTTCGTTTTTTTTGGTCAAATGCAATGACAAAATGTTGTTGTTAAACTTAAGTATACAAACAGAAATTGTGTGTGGCAGGTAACCCATGAATAATATTCGTATTGTGACTTTAGAAATATCAAGAAAAATTTAGAAGAAAACGGTAGAATTGAAAAAAGAAGAGGGCAAGGGAAGAAGAGGGTTTCGGATACCATCACTATTTTAGAGCTAGAAAATCATAGTCGGTCAAGTCTGATTGTGTGTTACACTACGTTTTATAAAATCCTATTTGTGTCAAAATTTCAAACCAGATAAAGCCGAATCAGACGTAAGACGAAGTATTACGAAAGAGAAATTAATCTCCCGACACTAAAACTGGCGGGCGAATATGGTAGCTGAAGGAACAATACATAATTGGCCATTACAACACTTCAGACAGGATTACGGCGTGGCTTCTCACACCACTCATGTTGTGTGTGTTAATTTTTACATGAAAGGCAGGACCTACAGTTTAAAGTGGTCTCCGAACGACAGATTTTTGAGAAACTTTTCATGGCAATTTTATTTACTCTCAGAGTTTTTGCCAGAAATCTACTGAGAGGAAGTCGCCGAAGAAATATTTTTTAATATATGTCTGACCTGGCGTTTGAACCGTGGCCTTACGCGTCTAATAAGCCAACACACTGCCTACAAGGCTACGGCAAAGCAACAATGCTTGACGTAATTTGTAACTGTCAAACTCAAACTATATGACTCGATTGACTCAAATTTTGGCAGGAGTCAACTGATAGATGCCTCACTACAGTAACAGTGTTGCCTTTTCAAGAAGGAACGAATTTATAGGCTCGACTGCGACTCTTACTTTTTCTGGGACATTGCGGTATACTTGGTAATGAGACGGCGGATGATGACGCTAGATTAGGTTCACTTTTTGAGGGCGATTTGATCGTTGGTCCTGATACCACAATCAGTCACCTCTACGGCCACATCACGGGATGGATCTGGTGGGAACAGCAGAGGCACTGGGGAATAGATCGGCATGTTATGTGTCTAGTTGTCTATGGGCTGCTATAGGCAGTGACAGAACAGATTTGCTACTGGGCTTAGATAAGGCCAGTCTGAAGTTAGTTATTGGTTTCATTACAGGACACTGCTGGATCAGATCACTGACAAGAATCTGTAATAGATCCCAGCCGGACTATTTCAGGGTATGTTGCCACGAGGAGGATTTGGAAACTATCGAACACCTCCTCTGCAACTGTCCACCCCTTAGTGGGTTGAGGTTGCGGACCCTAGGCAGGGACTTCTTCGGAATCTTTGTCGAGAGCCGACAATAAGGGTCTCCATAGATTCATAAATAGGTTGAGCTGGTTGAAAAGTACTAGGACTTCAAGTTGTAGTGGCACTCTCTATTGTGCTTGTGGTCCATTTATTTTTCCTCCGTCTCTTTATCCTCCCTTTCCCACCTTTCTACTTTTTCAATTTCCCTATCTCCTTTACTATCCTCTCTCTCTCCTTTAGGACGAGTCATTCTGACCAATGACAAGTACGCGTCCTCAAACCTAACTTAACCTAACCTACTTGTACAATCCAACCCTCTAATAAGGATTACGATCTAGCTTCTCACACCGCCCACGTTGTGTATGTTAATTTTATCCATGAGTGGTAGTACCTACTTTTTAATATCGACTTCGAACGAAAGGTTTTTCATGGCAAATATATTCGTCCCCAGATATTTCGTCAGAAGAATGCCGAGTGGAAATCGTCAAAGAAAAATCTTTTCATATTTAATTTCGATCGAGATCTCTGAGCTAGTTTTGAACCAGCGTCTCGTGTCTAATAAACCAATACAGTACATACTATACTATGAGGAAAAGTGGCATGACTTTCTTTCTAATAAAACACGTTTTTTCAACTGGAGTAGGTTTTTTTGGCACGATGGTCCAATTGCTCTGCATTACTTTAAAATAACATTAGTATTCGAAAGCTGAAGACACCTGAAGTGTATAAATAAATAAGCATCATATAGCATATGACCCTGGGGTTTAAATTTGTCGACAGAACCTAGTATTCACATGACTAGTGTGAGAAACTAGTTTTGAATCCGACTAAAGTATTATTTTTCCGAATTTTAATTTCTCTCTCATAATCAACCGCTATGAATGATCAACACTGGCCATAATTTTAGTAGGGTGACTCCTAAATGTGTGATACAAGGAAAATATGTAGATTTTTAGGAAAACTCATCTTCATTACTCTTATGCAGTGTCAGTAAAAAAAAAAGAAACAGAAATAGTCGGATAATTAAAATGACAATGATGACGGCTAAAAAACGAACAGTACAGAACGGAGAAAAGACAAAAACAGGAGATGAACCAAATATGTCAAGAGTTAAGAAAATAAGGGTTTCCGGTTGAGTAAATGGCTTCCCTTACTCATTAATAATGTTGTTTTTGTTGTTGCTTTGCTATTACATGACAGTGATCACACAGCCGTATAGAAGTGTTACGAGTATTAATGATGGTCTCTCAAGAAGACCTCAAGAAGATTCTTTTTTCGTTCTCTTTAACTTTTTCAAGTCAAAACGGCCAGCTGTGTCGCTAATTTAAAGTGAAAAAAACAAAAACTTTTTTTTTGTTTTGGAAAAAACCTTAAAAAAAAACATTATCAGGAGTTAAACAGAAGACGAAGAAAAAAAAATAAAAAAGAAATTAACGAACGTTGGTGTATAGGCACAGAGCAAGAGAAAGAGCACAACAACTGTTTTTGATTACACCCGATGTGAATTTTAACAGTGTAACCAGTGTAAAGAACAAAAAAAAAAAAACTCTGTATACAAACATAACGTATGTTACGATTAATGTCAACATGATGTCATGTCATTATAAAGCAACAGACAGACAGACAAATACTCTTCCTTTAGTTCTTATTTTTTTTTCGATTCTTGACTGCCCTCGTTGTTGCTTACTATTGCTGCTGATAAGGAGTGAAAACATTAAAGACGTACCTTATAATGTTACTGGTTATACAGCAAGCAATAACAACGTATGTATACCTTAAAGGTAATTCATTTATTGTATTTGTTATTGTTATTGTTATAGTTTTTCTAACCTTACTATTGATAGTATGCCATAAAGTATCCAAAAGATACCAACAACACCACCACCACCACCTTAATACAATTCTTATGGTTCACATCTACAATTCTGAATATCTTTGGAAATTTTCGTTACAATTTCTTCACATATTCATGCGGCTTTCATTTCATGGCTTTATCGCAATTCTTCTTCTTCTGTGTTCGTCTGTTTAATGCAAGGTTTTGATGGCACTACACTATAATATTATCAGAAAAGGGGTGGTGGCATGTATTATAATGGCAAAACCCTACTTGCGCTACCATTATCAGTGAATAAACAGTGGGTAACAAAATTGAAACAGTCTTTCGTATTTTATTTATTTATTCTAGGCTGTTTTGTGTTTAACTGCATACATTTGTGTTGAGATGTTTCGTGATTGAACATCTTTTGGGCCATTGGTAGCTACTAGATCTGCCTGCTGGTTAGATGCGAGCGAGTCATTCTTAAGGCTTTTCTCCAAAAGGTTTAGTTTACGGCTAATTGATCATTACAACCCTTTAGTCAGGATTACAAACTAGCTTCTCACACTACTCATGTTGTGTGTGTTAATTTTTATTCATGATTATTTGATAGGGTTGATCATAGAATTTTGCTTCTTAAACTTTCATTAATCGGTATTCCTGATATTATTCATCGTTGGCTAGACTCCTTCCTACCTCTCCCTTAGGACTCAGAGGGTATTGTTTAGGAATGTATTGTGTAAGACTGTATATGTTACTTCTGGTGTTCCGCAGGGTAGCTATTTGGGTCCTTTACTATTTTTATTGTTTCTTAATGATCTTCCTTGTGCTATTTCTGATTGTAATATTCTGATGTATGCTGACGACGTTGAATTATTTTAACTTTTTTTTTACTTTTGATGATGATTATGGCCAGGCTGTGCTTCAGCGAAATATTGATTTGTTTGTAACTTGGTGCAGAATTAATTTAATGGATCTTAACTTGAAGAAATGTAAATGCATGGTTTTCACTTGCGAGGGCGTAATTTCGTCCACTTATGTGATTAATTCTTGCCCTTTGGAAACTGTTACTACATTTCTTGATTTGGGAGTATTATTGGATATGAAACTGTCTTTTATTGATCATATTAGTATGATGATTGGCAAGGCTCAGGCTGTTCTTGGTTTTGTGAAAAGATGGGCTAGGGAATTCATTGATCCTTATATAACAAGACTGCTATACATTTCACTTGTTAGACCTATTTTGGAGTATGCGTCTATTATTTGGAATCCATACTATCGTTGTCATAGTGATTCAATAGAGCCTGTGCAGAAGCAGTTTTTATTATTCTGTTTACATGGCTTAGGATGGGATTGTGCCAATGGGTTTCCGTCATATGAGGCTAGATTAGGTTTGATAAAACTTCCAACTTAAGAACGTAGAATGGCTGTTTTAGGGGTTTATTTTGTTTTTAATCTGGTTAAAGGTGATATCGATTCTGAGTTTTTGCTTGGTAACCTGAATTTCAGTATTCCAGCAAGATTTTCACGGCACTATCGTCCTCTTTCTTCAGATTTTTATAGAACGAACTATGGATGTAATTTTCTTTTCGTAGATTATGCAATGATTTTAACTTATATTATGATTTTATTGATTTTAATAGAAGTGTTTGTAATATAAAACGTAGCTTATATGCTGGCATTAATTTGTAAATTATTCTATAAAAATGTATTTTCGTTCTTGTCAGAGGTAGTTCCTGTTTATTGTTACTTTATTCAGCTTGTGATTAAGTTCTGTAACTGATTTATGTTCTCGTTGCCATTACTTTTCCCTTACCCGCTACATTCCGGACTGTAGTGTGTACGTGTCCCTATGTAATGGGGATGAACCTTCCGCGGTCGGGTGAGGGTGGTTTAGTGAAAGGCCGGGGACGTTCGAAAAAAAAGCCGGGACGTGCAGTTTAAAGTCGATTGCGAACAACATACATACATACATACATAAATGGCCATTACAACCCTCCAGCTAGGATTAAGACCTAGCTTCTCACACCACTCATATTGTGTGTGTTAATTATTATTCATGAAAGCCGGGACCTACAGTTTAAAGCCGATTCTGAACGGTAGATTTTTTGAGAAACTTTTTTTTGGCAATTTTGTTTACTCAGTGTTTTTGCCAGATGTCTGCTGAGAGGAAGTCGCCGAAGAAATTTCGTTTTGTTGGAGATGTCTGACCTGGGGTTTTAACCGTGGTCTTACGAACTAATAAACCAACACACTGACAGAAAGTCGCCGAAAGAAATATTTTTTTCAAATTTCGTTTTAGTTGAGATGTCTGAGGCGGGAGTAGAATCGGGGGCTCTCGGTTGCGTTGCTAATTAACGCACTACTTAGTTGACTATGGCGCCGTCAAGGCCAAAGGAACAGAAGGAGAAATATTGCACTCATCTGCAGAGCAATACATAGAATTGAAAGGTAAAAAGAGAAGTTGATTAAGAATTCGAAAAAAAGTTGAATGTAGAACAGCACAAAGTGATATCGGCTAGAAATGCGAATTTTACTTTCAAAACATGCTTCCCTACTTTTGTTACGCACTGTTTTTCTACGCCGCCAATAGACAAACAAACAAGTACACACAGTGTTCGACAAAGTCATTATCAATCCAGCGGTAAGCTTCGTTAAACATGTTTGATTACATTGGTTTGCTTCAAATCAACAATAAAACTGAAATACTATTCAAATATAGGCAGGGACTTTGAGTCTCTAAAAATTTACACTGAAAAACTAATGAAAAATAATTTTTTTTTGTACTTATCAGTCTTGAAGTTGTAGTTTTTTTTTATATTCTCCAAAATTGATGAGCTTTTTTTCGTGAGTAGAGCCTGGGAAGATTTTTTAATGGCTCCATGAGGGTATGACTAATTTTATTTTGCTTTTTATCAGTCTACACAAGTACTTGTGACGAAACAAACGTGGGAATTGAATTGAATTTTTCTAAGTTACTAGATTCATATGACTCGTGTTATATTGGCAAAAAAAATACAAAGTTATTGCTTTGAAGTTTGATGCGGCCAAGTACTACGGCATACCCTCAAGCTCCTGTTCTTTATGGTAGGAGCGGCTTAAGTAGCTAACAAGCTGGATTGCTATCATGCTAGCAACCTCAGTTCATTAAAAAAATAGATTTTGAATTTTTCTTTTATTTCTTTATCACTAAAACATTTAAATTAATCGCTTAAAAATAATTACATTCCTAATGTTGGGCTACAAATCGTACATTGACACGCTTACGCTTGCCGTAATGGCCCGAAGCTACAGGCGCACCATTGGCATTGCGGCCCAAGATATTCCAGAATGGTCGTGGTGTAGTAGTAGGCGGTGGAGGATCTTTGCGTATGTAAATGCAATTGACATTCTTGTCGCCATCTTCATCACCGGTTTGGGTCATGGTCAAGGTACGTGTAAAGGTATTCGTGCCCTGATCAATAACTTCGGCGTGTTTTTTATTCTTTTGCCTTTTGGCTACCAGTTTATTGTTGTTGTTGGCACCAGCATTCTTTCTCTTTTTGAGGGTGTTACTGCTGTTGTTGTTGTCGTTTTTATCCTGTTGCTGACGTTTAATTGCTTGTGGGCGGGTACGTGTATTATAGCCACGACGTAATTTGTGTCTTCTAATGGGACGACGTACTGTGGTCTTGGAAGGTCGTTTTGTGCCACTGCGGCGCTTATTACCACCACTGCTTGTTACACGACGCTTATTGGAGTATTTCTTTTGGCTTTGGTTTTTGCGTTTTGGCTTCACAGATGTTGGCTTCTTCTTTTTCCTTTGGATCTTAACAGGCTTTTTGGCTATTTTCTTTACTTTATTTGTTTTTACAGGCTGTTTATCCAGATCATCATAATCTTGGAGATCATTTGTGTTATCATCACCGGTAGACCAAATGGCAGTTGTAGTCATAGGACTGATATCCTCATCCAAGTTAAAATCATCCACATTGTCTTCGCCATTGTCTGCACCATCCTCATCTTCATCCTCCTCAGCAGCCGATTGGTTGACTGCCAACAATTCAAAAACAGCATGGGTTTGAGGGTTAACCTTAGGGGGTGTATGCGATTGTACAACCATAATACCATTTGTGTTAACGGTACTGATGTGGCCAACTTGGCCGGCATTACCAGCTGATGCTATAGCTGCCACGGACTCGCCATCACTTTGCAATTGTCCCAAAATTGGCAATTGGGGCAATTGTACCACTTCTATGGTCTCGCTATCTTCATCTTCTTCATTATAATCCTCATCTTCTCCCTTATTGTTGGACTCTTCCTTGTTTTGATTGTGAACCACATTTATTGTGACATTATTCAAAGCTCCAGCTTCTTCCTCTTCTTCTTCACCTTCACCATCGGCTTCAGCATCTACTGTAGGATTAACAGTAGGTGGCGAATAATATAGGACAGCTTGTTGTTCTATACCCAACATAGTATCACCGTCAGTTTTGTCATCCACTTCATCGTTACTGCCTTCATCTGCTGCCATATTGTACATGGCAATGGGTTGCGCGGTGGCACGTTTACGTCTTGTCACAACACACTGAGAGCGTCCACCATTTAGTTGGCGACCTTCGATGTTGAATTTTTTAACTTCGTATTCATCACCATTTTCATCGACTTCTATGGTAGTTTCAGCTACAAAAAGAAAAAAATTTGAAATTCTTAATTTCATGTGTTGTTTACAAAATTTTTTTTTTTATTTTTCATTTCAGAAGATTGCATCCAATGAAATGTACTTATGCTAACACAGCCAACTAGACTACTTAGTACCAACATAGTAGTCATGGTCAGCAAGTCAACACAGTTTTAGTCATCTGAGTATAATGATGCTCATGTTCGTGATTTTTTTGGCCGTATGTAAGGTAAGTCGAATGAAATCTAACACTTGTCTGATCATAATCACGTTGAGGGCAATAGCCTACAGGATAGTGGAATATTTTCCTATGAAAGCAGATCTCTGGAACTGCATACCAAAATACTTTCTTTCCGAATTGTTTTCATTTTACTCAGAGATTACAACTGAAAACTAAATTTAGACTGAATCTAGTTTAGCTAGTTTTCTTCCTTAGGCACTGAGTGTGCCAAAGAGGCATCATGATTTTATAATTTTGCATTGGATTCCCTTGTCAACTTGGTTGTCATATGATTCCTATTTCACTTATAGTTGACACATAATTCATGAGAACACTTTACTTAAACTAAAATGGATTAAGGTCCTTAAGTAATTGGTTATTACAATCCTTTAGTCAGGATTACGACCTAGTTTTTTACATCACTTATGTTGTGTGTGTAAATTTTATACAGTTTAATTCGATTTCGAACGACAGATTTTTGAGAAACTTTTCATGGAAATTTTATTTCTTTACTCTCCGAATTTTTGCCAGAAATCTGCTGAGAGGAAGTCGCCGAAGAAATATTTTTCCAGATTTCGTTTTGTTGGAGACGTCTGACCTGGGGTTGGAACCATGCCCTCAAGTCTAATAAGCCAATACACTTTCTACTAGACTATGGCGACTTCAGCTCTTTGAAATTTTACACACAAGATAACCACTGCAATGTTGTCCTGACATAAAGTTATCTGCAAAACTCTGTTTGTCAAAGGACCTGATTGTTGCACTAGCCTTTTCCCAGAATAAAATAAACTAAGTATCATAAACAACGGCATCTGTAGAAGGACCATAAGTTCTATTTGAGTTTAAAGCCAGATATACATTACAAGCAAAGGGCACTCTTGCACATCTGCTTTACACATGAAATAATGCCTCCAGAAAATATATGGCTTAGGCTCTCTTAGCCTGCATCAGTTGCATGTAAGCGAAGCGATAAATCTTTCAATCTACGACCACCATGCCAGTGAAAAAGTCTTGCCATAACTCTTATGTTTTATAAGAAACCTATTAGGTATAGCTGTAGAGGTAATACGGCAATGTAATCAAGACTTTGGTCCGCGAGTAAAGGATACTCAAGTCAGACACCTCAAAACCTCAAAAAAAAACGAAATATAAAAAAATATTTCTTCGGCGACTTCCTCTCAATAGATTTCTGGCAAAAAGTCTGAGACTTAATAAATATTGCCATGAAAAGTTTCTCAAAAATCACATACTAGTGTCAAATAAAATTAAAACACAGTCAACATAAGTGGTGTGAGAAGCTAGGTCGTAATCCTGACTAAAGGATTGTAATTGACCCATTAAGTATGTATATAAGGGTTCTATTTTGTAAATGGCACAAGAAGGGTTCCATACATTAATTCTACACCAGAAACACAGCCTGTTATACCCTTCCAAGATGGGTAATCCTTTTATGAAGATGCCCCTAAGTAAGATTTGTTTAAAAACATATTCGATGTCAACAGATCTATTTTTGGGTTATTAGCCGCGATATTAATACCAAGATTGTCCTCCTAAATCTTCTAATTAAAGAGAGTTGGTATTGAAGAGATCATGTGATAGACAAAATTGAACGGTCATGAGGAATGACTTCAATTCTATCAGAAAACATGTTTAATTAATTCCACACTCTATCAATATAATGCCAGAGGGATTATGGAATTTGAGATTTTTCCACGATCTTTCATAAACGTTTGAAATAAAAGATCATGACTTGCTGATGTTTCTGGTATAGAGAATTTAAAATATTGATTTTTATTTGGTCATACTGGGTCAGCGCACACTTATTGACTCGGTTAAGCACGGAGGACAGTTAAACACTGGCAACAAAATTTTTTGCTTTGTTTCACACAAAATCACTGATTCTGATTCCCTTTGAACTGAACAATACAGTGAATATTTTAGATTAGAATTCAAAAGGATTCTCAGCACTTTTTGTTTCATTAAATTTTTTTAGAAAACTTCTTGTTATCCTTTCTATTTATTTGGTATCCTTTTTTTTAAATTACATTTTACTAAAGCCACAACTAGGCCCAGCAAGACCAGCAAACACAATTTTTGATTCATTGTGTTGTTTTTTCATACACTTTCGCGTTATCGATTTCTCTTTTTATGCTTCGCTTAAAGAACGTCTTCACTGTTAAACTTAAAATATAAACTAAATGAAGATTCCAAAATGACCCCACTTTTATGGGTTCGCATCGTTTACATATTCGCATCACACACACACACACATACAGTTTCAGTTCTCAGCATCAACCGCAAATGACCCTAAGTCGTTAAAATAACAATCACCAGGTGCTTAACATCTCAACAAGATTATTATGATCACCAGTTATGTTTTTGGATATTAATTAATACCGAAACAACAACAACAAAACGATCTAACGTACAACTTTCTTTACGTTCAAACTCTTATTAATGTTAGAAAACAAGTTTAATAGATTCCACACTCTATGTATACAACAACAATGGATTGTGGAACTTGAGGTCTACGATCTACGATATTTTACAAACGCTTGAAAGACAAGATCATTAGTTGTTGTTGTTTCTAATATTTTGGCAATTTAAAATTTAGAATTTTATTGGGTCACGTTGGGTCAGCGCACGATTATTTATACAGAATTGACACAGTTTTTGGGATTCTTTTTTTTGATTTTTTCTGATCTTAGATAAAAAGATTTTTGAAATCATGGCGATTATTTTTATTAAGAAATTTTGTGATTCTAAATTTATGTCATCATTTTGTTCATCACAATCAGGGATACCGAATTAACTCATAATAAGAGCTGTTTAACAGAGACTACAGTATCATATACTAAAATACGTATCTACAGAACTGAAGACAAACTTAACAAAATGAATAACTGATCAATTTTACTGTAATTCTGAAGCAGTGAAAAAATAGTCTTAATACAGCTTAGTTGCAGTAGAACATTATAAGGCTTGTCTTCGAACAAAACTTCAAGATTTATTTGTATGTCTTTCGTACTTGTCGTACTTAACTCCAGGTAGGTCAAAATAAGTTCTTATAATTTCCAAGGAAGGTACTAGAAGTACAATAGTTTTCCAAAGCTTCCAAAACAGTTTTCGTTATGGTCGGCTTACTTTTGGGACCGGAGATATCGCCGACGACGCTAACCAATATTATTTAAATTGACAAAAAAAAAGTAGTTAATATAAATCGATCAAAATCGTATAAAAAAAAGAAATTGTGGGGGAAATGGACCTAGTGAGCTGGATACCCTTGGTATCAAGGATTCCAAAACAGTTTTAGTTACAGTTGGGCTTTACTTAGGATCGGAGATATCGGTGACGAAGCTAATATAGGCGCTAAAGCTAATATCTTTATCATCGAAAAAAAAACTCAAATCATTCACCAAAAAAACGCAATTCATTGACCAAAAAATACAAGTCATTGACCCAAGAAATGCAAATATTCACACAAAATATTCGATCAAAGAAATCCATCATCGATAAAAAAATACAAGTCATCCACCAAAAAATGCAAATCATCTACCAAAAAATGCAAGTTATCGACCAAAAAATACAAGTCATCGATTAAAGAAATGCAAGTCATTGTCCAAAAAATGTATGTCATTGACCCAAAAAATGCAATTCATCGACCGAAAAAATGCAAGTAATCAACCAAAAATATGCAAATCATCGGACAAAATATGCAAATCATTGGCCAAAAAATGTAAGTCATCGACCCAAAAAATTCAAGTTATCGATCAAAGAAATGCAAGTCATCTACCAAAAAATGCATATTATCGACCAAAAAAATTCAAATCTTCGACCAAAAATTTCAAGTCATTGTCCAAAAAATGTATGTCATTGTCCAGAAAAATGCAAGTCATCAAACCAAGAAAGGCAAGTCATCGACCAAAAATGCAAGTCATCGTCCAAAAAAAAAGCAAGTTATCGAACAAAAAAATTTAAGTCATCGACCAAAAAATGCTAGTTATCGACTAAATAATGCAAATCATCGACCAAAAAATTCAAATCATCAAACAAAAAATTCAAGTCATCGCCCAAAAAAGTCATCGCTCTTTTTTTGTAAAATTCAAAAGTTGCCCATGAATTTTTTAATCGATTTTCTTTCTTCACTTTTCCAAATTTTTCAATTATGTTAACTTAACAGCCTCTGTTAACTTAGAAAAAAGAATATAACTTTCCCAACGAAACTTGGGAGATCATGAATCAGACTATGTAGGAATAACCCGAGGTTGGTAAGCGGTCTTTTAAGAGGGCACTGCAGGCTCAGAGAACGCCTGTTCAGAGCGTTGTTTCGAGCCCAAAATATAGATCCAGGGACGATGAGAATGAATCATCGGAATACATTTTTAGAACTATGTTTCCCAGAAGGAAACATCTTGATGGTATTTCAGGTGACAGGCAGGGAATTACGATTGTTGACACCGAACAACATTCTGAAATTTGTCAGAGCAATAGGCTTGAAGGAGGTATTGTAGGCATACCCAACAAAGTTAAAGGGGGAAGTATAACATATCGTATGGTCATAGAACTAAGGCATCTCGTCACGATAATCATAATAATGATGATGATAATATGATTTGATGAATTTTTGAAAGTATATTACAAACTGTTTAAAAAATCTGTCATTCCAAGACCATTGGATTTATTAGTGAATTAAATTAACGTGTGATTAATACCCGAAATAACTCTATTATGGAGTCAAAATATAATATAAAGTGGCACATACATTTTTATTTATGTAGTAAATCATAAATCAAACATATTTATGTACAGCCTACGAAAAAAGTCTACGTACGCTACTGTCTGTAGACTTTTTTCCTGCTAATGTTTTTAGTTTTTTCCCAATAATTTCTACGTTATATTTTTTCAAATTTGTTTTATTCTTTAAACTATTTTGATTGTAAAAAAGTCTATGTAGAGTGGTGAATGTAAACTTTTTTTTGGCTGTATGTATATACAGCATCAATAATTCGTTGTTTATTAATCTTTTAAAACCCCTTCTATTTTTTTTCAAACTTTTTCTTTAATTGACCTCTTCCTCTGTATTCTTCTTTTCTTTAGGCTAAAAATAAATAAAAAACTGTTAACAACAGTTTAACCGGTGCTGCTTAGTGTTGAACACGTAATTAGCATAACTTTTGTGATCAAAACACACACAAAAATTATTTTCTATGAAGACGTTTAATTTTTTTTCATATTTTTTTCTCAAAATAACTGTTTGTTAAAGGAAACAATAACTTAAATTGTTTGTTATTAAGACGTGTTATTAATTTTTATTCACAATTTATGGAAATTCTTTACGCATGCTGTACAAAACGTCAAACCATGGTTCACGTTTATTTGTTCTTCTGAGCAGCAGCAGCACCATCTGTTATAATTTAAATAATTTTAAATCTTAAAAAATATATATTTTAACAAACAAAATAAGATTTTAATCAATAGACTGGCTTTGGTCTTAATATAACGTAGTTATATTTAAATAGGTCATTGGAATAATAAAATTCTTATAAAATTCGCCAGTAGCTCTACCATAATTCCCCTGAATTCATTAAAATTTTTTTTAAACTCGCAAAAATATTATTTTCTAAACGTTCGGTCACAGGTCATTGGTTTTACGAAAGCTTTCACATTTCATAACTTTTGCTGAATCTTTAATGGTGAATCAATATTTGTTTATTTTTTTTTTACTGATTTTTCGCTTTCTACCTGTGTTTCAGAGGTAAGATGTCTAGGTCTCTAGCATCATTAATTTCATTCAGATTTTAGCGGTATTCATTAATTTTTTTTAAAAACCACAGGATTAAATCATAAATAAATTGCCAACAAAACTTTAATGTTTTTGGAGAAGAACTTAAATGAAGAAAGACAATAAATGAAAATATTTGAAAGAGAAATGAAATATGGAATTTTCTAAAATATTTTTATTTTTTAATATTTTATAATATCGAAAGAGTTAATTAAATTCCCACGAATTTCGTTTGAAAGTGGAGAAATTTGAAATTTTTAAAATTTGTGGAAAAAATAAGGTAATAATGACAATTTTATTTACTCTCAGAGTTTTTGCCAGAAATCTGCTGAGAGGCAGTTGTCGAAGAAATATTTTTTTGTTTGAACTGTGGCCTCACTTTTAATAACCCAACACACGAACTATTAGACTACAATGGCTCCGTATTCCCAGCGTTGCCAATTTTGGCTGTCAGCTATAAAATATTTTTCATCTGAAGCGTCATTTGTTTAGTGTATACGGTTTGTTTAACGTTAAGAACGTTAAAATTTACTTACAAGTAAAATTTTCGTTCATTACTGGGTGATAAATGTCGTCATAAATTGCCATATTGTGTACGAAATTACATACATACATACTTAATTGGTCATTACATACCTTCAGTCAGGATTACGACCTAATTTCTCACACCACTGATGTTGGCTGATTCCAAAAATGTATCAATACAAAGTTTGTATACAGTTCTACTACGGTATATTAATTTTGTACATATCGAGCCATAACCGCAAAAAAAAGCTCAAGCGACAAAAACGAAATTTTACAGGGGAAGGTTTTTATTATTTATTTCTTGTTCAAATCAAGTTAGAGCAACAAAATTCTGTATGAAGACACATTTTGTTCCAATGCATAAAATGAATGCAATTGCTTTCACATATAAGCATAATAACAGCAATTTTTGGCGCTTAAGCTATTTTTGCTGTCATTCTGATTAACTACTGGGAAAAAATTTTGTCGGTTAAGATAAAATATTCTTGTGACGGAAGATTTTTTTTCATTTACTAAACTATATTTTTTTAGGTCATTATTATAACATTTTATACATAAATCTATATAAATATATATAAAAGGCTTTTTATTTGTATTAGAAATTAAATATTTTTGTAATTAATGCAGTGAATGTCTAACAGTAAGAATTATTATCGTAATATAGGAAATAGGTGTTAAAGGACTCGAATTTCTTCTTTGTTACGTATACATACATACATGTAGTTGCCTTAATATATATAGGCCCTAACTCGAGTAGTAGAGATTTTTTGGGGCTTACAAAAAAAGAGTTAGGACTTTTCCTTTAAAGGTTACAATATATAAAATAAAACCCTGCAGATAGTTTAATTCAAACTTTTTTTATTAACAACGAAAAATAAAAATGTTTTATATATCATTATGAACACTGCACGTGGTTACAAGAAAAAAATAAAGAAGTCATTGTAAAACTTAACATTTACAAAAAAACAATTATTTATTTTTTATATCTAAAGGGAATTGTCTTCTTGATCGGTTTCAGGCAGCAAGTCTTCTATGGTATGATCATGTTGTAAATTTAAAAATTCGTGGTGAAATCTTTCAGGTATGATTTTGTTGTCACAGAGTGTTTTTAAATCTCTGTACTTTGTAGAGGAAATTTTCAATGGACTTTTATATAATTCTGCAGGTCCCTTGGCTAGTATTTCAGAGTGTAGTCTAAATCGTAAAATCGAGTTTATATCAAAATATTTTATTTCAGAATTTTCAAAATAACCATATTTAAGACCTATGTTCGGGTTATCTTTTTCAAATATAGCAGAACGTAAATTGTTCAACGAAATTTTCATTGTTCTTACACGGATTAGACAGAACACTAGTGTTGCGAACTTTTAGTTTTCAGCCGTAAAGGTAATTTTCGTTGCCTTTTAAATCCTCTCTGTCCCACACAGGTTTCTTCTGCACCAGAAGATGTGTCTGAATCGCTGTATGGAACGAGGGAGCGCTTATTAAACTTCTAGAAAAAACATTTTTTTAACACAAAACTTTAACAAAACTTTAACACTTCCTTATTCACCTCTGTCAAATTTTACAAATTTTTTAGATATTTACATACGAATACTAAAATAATACTTTAAACGTATTATTATACTATAATTTTTAAAAACAATATATTTTTCAAATTTTTTAAGAAGAAAATTTTATCTTAAGCGACAAGTCGCTGTCACAAAAAACAAACAAGTTTTCAAAATGCACTTAAGTTAAAATTTTTTTTGTTATAAATTCATAACGGTGCACAGTGTGATTCTGAAATTTTTATAGATGATGCAAATGAGGGTAATGAATTTATTTATTACAAAAAACGATATATGAAAAATATGTCGCTTAAGCTTTTTTGCGGTTATCGCTCGATATGCAAAGTTACCAAACAATGCATCAAATACAAATCCGATGCCTGATTGCTTTTTGACTACGTTAAAAGTACACATTGACAACGTTTTGAAATAGTATACATTGTAAACATTTTGTACACCGGCTTTATGAAACACTATACTTTATTCAAACCCAAAGCAACTGACATTTTGGAAGTCAGCCGTTGTGTGTGTTAATTTTGTACATGAGTGATGGGGCCTACTGTTTAAAAAGTCGACTGCGAACGACAGATTTAGAGAAACTTTTAATTGCAAATTTTTTACTCTCAGAATTTTTGCCAGTAATATACTGAGAAAAAGGCGTCGAAGAAATATTTTTCATATTACGTTTTGTTGGAGATGTCTGACCTGGGGTTTGAACCGTGACCTCACGTCTATTAAGCCAACACACTACCTACTAGATTTTTGGAAATATTGAGAGCCATTATAGAATACACATGAGAAGGAAAAACATAGCAACCGACCTAGGTGGAGCGTACATTAGTTCATAAGCTAGTTTGATTAATATATCCTAAGCCAATGTATTTACAATCCAGCACTGTTATCTTCTTTGTAGACCCAAACCGAAGTCGAAATATTTCTAATACTATGAACAATTTTACGATTCTTAAAAGATTCTTAAAGTTTTGAGATTCTTATAAAAGAACCTCTGTCTATAGCATATGAAAGCTATATTAACTCGTTTACACCCTATTTTTTTTTTTCTTTTAACCACCAGTACAGATGCTGCTGGTGTCATGTAGGCAAAATAGGCCTGTTATCGTTTGTATCACATGTACAGGAGTCTTGAAAGTTTTGAGACTTTTATAAACGAGTATGGTATGATGGTATGTAGGCAAATAGACGTGTTATCGTTTGTATCACATGTGCAAGAACCTTGAAAGTTTTGAACAAGTCTCAGTCTATAGTGACTAAAACCTGTGTTAAGCTTTTCACACTCTATATTTGTATATTTTAACCATCAGTGCTGATACTGGTGGTGGTATATATGTAGGCAAATAGGCCTCTATCGTTTGTATCACATGTACAATTTGGGGTGATTCATTATGGCTGACGTTCTCTACAATTCGGTGATCTTTCCTTGGAAAATGTCTTGTGTTGTTACATTGGGTGTAGTGGTAAGAAACTTTAATTATTAAATTTTACTTGTTTAATAGCAGATGCTGACTGATCTTCTAGTCCATCAGTTGCCAGTGAAACTAATTTATTCAATATCAACCCTAATCTAACATGGCTTCATATTGCGTACTTAGAATACGAGCGCATTCTGTGTTAACATGGTTAACATGTTCCATAGAAGGAACTCTTTGTCTTTATAATCCTCCGTTTTTAAATTTTTTTTTTAAATTTCTTTGTGGTCACATCTTTTTGTCTAACTGTCTGCTTTTCGACAATCAATTGTCTTCTTCCAAGTTCTCCAAAAAAAATGTTTTCGTTTCTATTTTTACAAATTTATAAGACATGCGCCTGTATGTAAATAAACCGTAAAACATAGGCATTTACCCATAGAAAATTTAAATATTGAATGAATGTGTACCTATTATTGATCGATTCTGATCTTTTCATTAAAAGAAGACAAAAAATAAAAAGAAAACAAAAAACTGTTTTTGACCGCTAAATTCAATATGAAATATAAATGAAAAATCATATGATGAGTTAATGTGAGGTGGTAGTGCTGCTCAGGGTGTTGGTGACAACTGTCGTCCAGCACGTACATGAACTGAGAATTCTAAAAAAAACCTATGAAGAATTGAGGTTCTCTTTGATGTGAATTTTGTCGCATGCGTGAATATTTATGATAATGAAATATTATTTACTTTTTATCTTTCTTTATTATTATTGTTTAAAATTTTATTTTAATTTAATTTTTTTTATTGTCAACCACATTTATTTTCATAAGTTTGTTTTTGTTTTTTTTTTTATTTGTTAATCTGTTGTGCGTTGAATTTTTAATTTGTAGCAGATAATAATAGTGTGGTGTACATAGCATTTAATGATGTTGAATTTAATTTTTTTATAGGATTTTTTTCGAAAGAAATTGAAGTGATTACCATCATAATTTGCAATTAATGTCAAAGAGTTTTATTTTTTTAGCAAAAGTTTTAAATTCATTCACTCACTTAATCAGTCATTTCGTTTATTTACTCTTCTTTCATTAAATTTTTATATCATACAGTAGCGGTGGTTAAAACTGCCTTTAAAAAACTTCTGTATTTTTAATGATTTTTTTGTTCATTAAAAACGTCAAAAAAAAGTATAAAAAGTGGGTGAAATTAAATTTAAATTAATTTATATGAACTGAAAATTTAAATTATTTTCAAAATTTTTAATAAATTTAATATTTTATAGACCATTTGAACTTGTTGCTCCGAAAGGAAAACTTAAACAGCCGTTTGAATGGTCAGCCGACTTTAATTGTTGTATAAGCTAGACCTTATATGGATGGAGTTACCAAGCCATATGAAAAATTACACCATAATGATCCATTTCCATATTAACAGAGGCGATATTTGCGGCAGTATATACTACATTGCGACAATACATAGGCCCGACTATATCGGTAACGCCGCTTCTAGATTCTAAAAAAAAAAACTTAAAAAACTTATTTAATTTTGCCAATTTAAGTTGGGAAGTCGCCTTCAGTCTGAAATCGCCTTGGTCTAGTAGATAGTGTGTTGACTTATTAGACGAAAAGCCTGGGTTCGAGCCCCAGGCCAGACATCAAAATAAAATACAAAAAGTATTTCTTCGGCGACTTCCTCTCAGCAGATTTCTGGAAAAAACTCTGAAAGTAAATAAGAAATTGCCATGAAAAGTTTCTCAAAAATCTGTCGTTCGGAGTCGACTATAAACTGTAGGTCCCGCCACTCATGTATAAAATTAACACACACAACTTGAGTGGTGTGAGAAACTAGGTCGTAATCCTGACTGAAGGGTTGTAATGACCAATTGTGTATATATGTAGTCGCCTTCAGTCCAGTAGGATACGAGCCAACGTTTCAAACCCCAGGTCAGGCATCTCCAACAAAACGAATTCATGTATAAAATGAACTCCTACAACATAAACGCTGTGACAAGCTAGATCGTAATCCGGATTGAAGGATTGTAATGACCAATTATGTACGTATTTCGTAGGGATAGCTTTTTTTAATTCCTTTCCTTCCTTTCAGTGTAATTAAACAATTTTATCTAGCTAAACAGGCGATTGACTTAGCAGAATAGGGTTCTAGAAGAATAGGGTTGTCATATGCCATTGCTTACAGACAGAGCCCTCTGTAATCATGGTTTGGGATTATTGGTATGGAACTATGAATGCGTATTTCATGTTGTTACTACAGTCATTTGGTCTTTACTGACGACTTATTCGAGTTACATTTTGATGAAGACAATAACATTACCACAAAGTAGTTTATCACGCTATAGTAAGGGTAATAAGACGACATTGCAAATTACATTGTTTATAAAAAATAAACGATTTAAAGTAATTTTACCGTCCTAGGATATATTAAATATGAGTCTTGTATTTAGCCATGGAGTTCTTTTAGTGATTACGGACCGTCCCGCTACCTTTGAATCTCTGATTCCATTAGTGTTTAAGACTTTTGCCTGATTCTACTTACTTGCGATATACAAAATTTGATATTTTGGTTCAAAATGTGACGGCAAGTTTAGTCTTAGAATATCGGGACATTCCAATCTGAAAACTAAATCCGTTCGGGATACTGAGAACGTTTGGATGTATACTAGTATTCCTTCAAGCAGATAACCGAGCGACACAGAGAAAAATTACGGTGGTCTGCTAATCATTCCTATTTACAAACTATAGTAGGGATTAAAATTTATTGTGGAGTTAGTAAGTAGGCAGCGCTCTAAAATAGATTATTACAGACATTACTAGTCACAAAATGATCTCACGGCTGTAGAAACGTATGGACTTTCTTGTAACCAGTAATGTAGCAAAAGGTGGAGAAAAAGTATATTTTTAGTGTACATATCAGGCTACAGAATGCAACATAATAAGCAATTTATGAAACCACTCAATAGACAATGACTTCTTAGTGAACATGTCTAAGGCATTTCGTGGCGGATAACAAGATTACGTAGTATCTTGTTGCTAGTGAATATTTTCACCATCCACAGACATGCGAAGGAAATGTTGTATGGTTATCTACAGTAAAGTGACGGACCGTAATAAAAGGACACAATCTTGAAGTCGCCGTGCTCTAGTAGGTAGTGTGTTGGCTTATTGGACGTGAGGCCTTGGTTCAAACCCCCGGTCAGGCATCTCTAACTGAACGAAATATGAAAAAATATTTCTTCGGCGACTTCCTCTCAGCAGATTTCTGGCAAAAACTCTAAGAGTAAATAAGAAATTGCCATGAAAAGTTTCTCTGAAATCTGTCGTTCGGAGTCGACGTTAAACTGTAGGTCCAGCCACTCACGTATAAAATTAAAGCACAGAACATTAGTGTTGTGAGAAACTAGGTCGTAATCCTGACTAAAGGGTTGTAATGACCAATTATGTATGTTATGTAATCTTCAGAGGATTTCTAAAAGGATATACTTTAGTCGTTTCAAGATCAGTTGAATACTAATAAAGACAAGTACTGCTTGCATTATTCTTGTTTTAGCCAGAGCACCCAAAAGGCCTTTTGCTGCTTAGAAGGTTCATCTCAGTGATAGAAGCACTGCTTTATTGTGACTACACATCTCAGACATCAAAGTATTTGGTAATGCAGTTGAAGAAAACTGCTACAAGACGTAGGGTTTATAATCAAGGCCAGGGTTGAAGTGATGACCAGCTACAGCAGCCTTACTTCTCGCTCATCTTTCGCTGTAGAAAGTTTACAAAAAATAACGGTATCTTAAGTGCCGTATAAATAGGCCTCCATGTTTGCACTCTAAAACCACTGTACGGTTGAACGTTTTAATTTTTAAATGTCACACTACTAAAGTAGAATAATTAACGGATGAATCCATCCATTGCAGACAATTTCTTATAAAGAAAGACACTCAATTCCATTACTCCCGCAATAGGAATTGGGATTTTATTTCCCGTCTTGTCTTATACGACACTCAATTAAATATTCCAACATGAATGTCTCTTAGCAAGAATCATATTTTAATGAATTCTCTTTCATTTCCCGTTTGCCTCTCTCATCTACGGTGAAAAAACATTTTAGTTGCTTGCTGGCTTACTGGGACTTTCTTAAGAAACCCCCATTTAAAGGGACAGCTTAAACTATCGGAAAGATTTGTTAACAAAATTAACAAAAAAAAATACATATTAAACATGAATGTATATGTGTGCATGTATAGATTATATACGTATGTGTTCATAAAAGACGATAACTTAAGGTTTTAGGTGAAAGCTCTTCTTTGGCTGTATGAGTATGGGGCTAAGTTGGTTTCTAGACGATACGATTGTCTATATGTCAGTCATAGTCGACCGTTTGTTGTTGTAGTTGTCAGTAATTTTTGCTAAATTTATGTGTAAAACATAAATCGTGATTCGATATGTCAATCTTATGATAAACGTTCATCAAAGTCTGTTTCTTGTTTAATTTTTCTTTTTCTTCTTTCTATTTTTGTGTGTGTTTCTTTTCATTTTATTGGACGACTTCGAAACTATTGAATACAACACAGTTATGGTACTAAACAGAAGCCAAGAATTCCAACTCGAAGAGGATGCCAATGCTATTAAGGTTTCAAGACAAATCGTGAGGAATTTTTTTGTTTGCTTTGTGTTGTTTTCATTACACACAGTTTTATATAAAATTGTACATAAATTTCCTATTTAGTAGGACTGTATTACAAAATGTTTTTAATAATTTCCTGGTCTCATGTACAAGCACAGGAAAATTGCAAAATTACAAATGCAGTCAATGAAAGCAGAAGCAGACAAATTCCTTAACGACAAACAGAACAGCTCTTTGAAGGCGATCGATTTAAACAAAAACATTTCAGAAACACAGTTTTCCACATTAGAATTACAATTAAATTGATCTGGAACTATCATTAGAGGTGTTATCCTAATAGGTCGTGAGTTCGGTAGTAATTCGGGCACAATCTGTTGGAGTAATTACATTCACTTTACATTTATTAATTTGTGTAATTTTCTTATGTATATAAATGTAATTATTAGAAATTGAATATTGTAATTACCCTGTTGTAAAACTCTATATTTTAATTATGAATTTTCTACAACTTGATTTTTATTCAGAAAATGTTCATTCCAATAAAAGCATTCAAACTAGAAAGTTCTCGGCTTCTCTAATATAGTCCAATAGGTTATGGGCCTTTGCTAAAGTTTTGTTGGAATAATTTAAAGTAAAGAGCAAAATATTAAAGAGCAATATAATTATAAAGCTAAAATTAAAGAATTTTACTGCTCTATACGGAAATATTTTGTTATTTTAAAGATAATTGCATTAAAGAATGGCGGACATAAAGCCGAAGTTTGCAAAACTTACGAACAGCAACTACGCAAATTGGAAATTTAAGATGGAACTTTTGCTTCGGAAACAAAATTTATGGAAGCATGTCATTGAAGGCAAACGTCCCGCCCCAATTTTTCAAAATGGTATTATTTCTAATCAGTCCGTAATAGATGATTGGGAAAATAAAGATGACGAAGCAAGGGGTACTATAGGCTTGCTCGTGATGGACGACCAATTGTGCCATATTCGTAATATGAAAACTGCTGCAGACACTTGGAAAGCACTAAAGGATTACCATGAGAAGAATACGTTAAGCAACAAGGTACATTTGATGAGGACAATTTGTAGTCTCAAACTTGAGGAAGGCGGCGATGCAATTGCACACATTTCAGCCATGAACGATTTGTTTGCAAAACTAAGCGATGTCGGTGAAGAGGCTCTGTCAGACAAATGGAGTGCTGCTATGCTGTTGAGCAGTTTACCTGAAAGTTATGATACGCTAACAATATCTTTAGAGTCGCGCAAGGAAGATGAGGTAACATTTGCTTTGGTTCAGCAAAAGGTGATCGCAGAGTATGAGCGGCGTTTACATGCTGGTAATGGTACGAGTGATGCTGTTTTAAAAGTTGTTGGTAAGAATAGTGCTGTTTGTTATTTTTGTAAAAAACCCGGTCATCAGAAGAAAAATTGTGGCAAGTATAAAAATTGGAAACAAAAACAAATTTCAAGTAACAACAAAATCAACTCGGTTGAAGAAAAATCTTCAGATTTTCTTTTCACGTTTGGTAAATATAACAAGTTTTGTTGGCTGGTAGATTCGGGAGCGACACGGCATGCGGTAAATGATTATAAATTTTTTGAAGATATCGATAAATCGTATAAAAGCCATATTGAATTAGCAAATGGGAAAACAGCAGCTATTGAAGGTATTGGGTCTGGACAAATTGTGTTGTGTGATGGAAGCGGCAATAAAAACAGAATTTTGGCTAAAGAAGTGTTATATGTACCCAGTCTAGTGGGTAATATACTTTCAGTCAGACAATTAACAAAAGCTGGTTTCGATGTATCGTTTAATAAAAATTTTTGTCATATAAATCTGAATAACAAAAACTTTGGGGTTGCAGATATGGATGGTGAGATGTACATTTTACGTCAGTATGATAAGGCCAATATTATAACGCAACATAATGAGAATTGCATTCATCAGTGGCATCGAAAGCTAGGTCACCGTGATCCTACAGCTATTAGAAAAATGTTTTCTGAAAATTTGGTTGATGATTTAAAGATTGTTGAATGCAATATTAAGGAAATTTGCGAGACATGTGTTAAGGGAAAGTTAACAAGAATTCCATTTCCAAAGGAATCGTTAAGCAAAACTACAGAACCATTACAGTTGATTCACAGTGATGTTTGTGGTCCAATGCAGACTGCTACACCGTCTGGAAAAAGATATATCGTTACATTTATTGATGATTACTCCGGTTTTACGACTTTATATTTGTTATCAAGAAAGTTTGAAGTGGAAGAAGCATTGAAAAATTTTATTATGTATTGTCAAACAAATTTTGGTCGAACTCCAAAGGTAATAAGATCGGATAGAGGTGGCGAATACACTGGAAAGAATTTAATAAAGTTTTTAGAGTCTGAAGGAATTAAAACTCAATTAACTGCTCCTTACAGTCCTCAACAAAATGGGAAAGCGGAAAGAAAGAACAGAACCCTAATTGAAATGGCGAGGTGTATGCTCATTGATGCCAATTTATCGTATATGTTTTGGGGAGAAGCTGTCACGACTGCTAATTATATTCAAAATAGGACTTTTACAAAAACAATCAATTCAACACCACATGAATTATGGTACGGCTCAAAACCAAGTTTAAAAGAAGTTCATATTTTTGGATCCAAATGTTTTGTGCACATTCCTACTGAAAAAAGGCGTAAGTTGGACAATACAGCGGTAGAAATGATTTTCTTAGGTTACGATAGTAATTCTAAAGCTTTTCGTTGCTATAATAGTGTGTCAAACAGAGTGGTCATTAGTCGTGATGTCCGTTTTACAGATATTTTTCGGAATCCTGAAAACACAGAAATATCTCTTGATCTCTTAAGTCAAGCCAATCGTAAAGTTAACCCTTTGTTGATTGAGGAGGAGAATCCTAAATCCGTTGAGGCGAATGATGAGAAAGCAATCAACAATGATATTGTGGGTGCTGAAGTAAATTCCGAAGTTAAAACAGGCACATCTACTGTTAGAGTTTCAAGCAGGATGACTAAAGGTAAAGAGCCTAGAAGACTGATAGAAGAAATTTGGTTAACAAAGGAGCTTAAAGAACCTAAATCGTATCAGGAAGCTGTTGAGAGTGAAGAAAAAGAGCAATGGTTGGCTGCCATGCAGGAAGAAATGGAGTCGAGGAAAATTACTCAAACATGGGACTTGGTAGTTTTACCTGAAAAAGCTATCCCCATAGGAAGTAAATGGGTTTATAAAATTAAGCGTAATGAGGATGGTGATGTTTATCGCTTTAAGGCTCGTCTTGTGGCTCAAGGATTTTCACAGAAATACGGAATTGACTATGATGAAGTTTTTGCCCCAGTGGTTTCTCATACAACGTTTAGACTTTTGCTATCAATTGCAGGAAAGAATAAAATGATTGTTAATCATATAGATGCTAAAACAGCTTTTCTGAATGGTAAACTATCAGAAACAATTTACATGAGGCAACCGCAAGGTTTTCAACAAGGTGACGGAAACATTGTGTGTCTACTGAAGAAGAGCATTTACGGTTTAAAGCAAGCGGCAAGATCGTGGAATAATACTTTACATGAAATCATTTTGGATGCTAAATTCGAGCAAAGTTTAAATGATCCATGTTTGTATTATGGTAACATTTACGGAAAGGTATGTTACATAATTGTCTATGTCGATGATATAATTTTAGCATGTTATACAAGGGAACAAATAAATTATATTGAAAGTAAATTATCTGAAAAGTTTACTTTAAAAAACCTTGGAGATTTAAAACAGTATTTGGGCATTGAAATATCAAAAGATGCTGATGGGAATTTCCAGCTTTGTCAATCTCTTTATATTGATAAAACTGTCAAGGAATTTGGACTCCAAGAAGCCAAGCCAGTTAAAACACCAATGGATTTAAGTTACGGAAAAGGAAGAGAAACAAAACCTCTTGAAAATAACACTGTGTATCGTAAATTGATTGGCCACCTATTATATATTTCAGTTAATATCAGACCTGATGTTTCAGCAGCTATAAGTATTCTAGCACAAAAAGTTTCAAAACCCACATATGAAGACTGGAACCAATGTAAGCGTATTTTAAAATATTTGAAAACAACCTCAAATCTGAAGTTGTTGTTGAGCAACAAAAATCAAGATCAACAATTAATCGGCTATGCGGATGCTAACTGGGCTGAAGAAAGGACTGATAGGAAGTCAAATTGCGGTCGAATATTTTTCTACAATGGTGGGACAATTTCGTGGTCCTGTCAGAAACAAACGCTCGTAGCTTCATCAACATGCGAGGCAGAATACATTTCGTTATCAGAAGCAGCAAAAGAAGCAAAATGGTTAAGGCAACTTTTAACAGACTTGCACCAACACATAGAAGAACCGACAATAATATTCAACGGTAACCAAAGCTGTTTACGTCTTTTGAATGATGACAAATTTTCTTTTAAAACAAAGCACATGGATACGAAGTACAAAATGACGAAAGATTTAATCAAGAAAAGTATTATAACTTCAGTGTACTGCCCAACGGAAGAAATGATAGCCGATATTCTGACAAAGCCGTTGGCACCGAACAAACATAACTATTTTTGTAATAAATGCAATTTGAGGTGAATGAGGAGGAGTGTTGGAGTAATTACATTCACTTTACATTTATTAATTTGTGTAATTTTCTTATGTATATAAATGTAATTATTAGAAATTGAATATTGTAATTACCCTGTTGTAAAACTCTATATTTTAATTATGAATTTTCTACAACTTGATTTTTATTCAGAAAATGTTCATTCCAATAAAAGCATTCAAACTAGAAAGTTCTCGGCTTCTCTAATATAGTCCAATACAATCAGCAGTCCTACTCACATCCGAGGGATCTAAGCACAGCAGAAACTAAGAACTAAACCCTGCATATTTGTATGTGTTCCCCTAGTTGGAGCTGCTAATAGACATAAACCGGCATCTCAAGAGATATGAGTGCCCATTGACCCAGTGTAATAGTCTGTTCGCAATGCTAAATCTATCAGCATCTGTTGCCATAGTGAGCTACGGAGAGCCTGCGTCTTCTTCTTATAGAACATCAGTTTTAAAAGCGTGGGCACAAATGAAAACCCTCTATTCACTGTCATAAGTAACAAAACGAAATCACTCAGTCAGTAACTGAAAAAGGGCTTCATAATCTCCGAAGTATCGTAGTCTAGTAGATAGGGTGTTGGCTTATTAGATGTGAGGCCATGGTTCAAACCTTAGGTCAAACATCTGCAACAAAACGAAATATGAAAAAATATTTCTTCTTCTCAGCAGATTTCTGGCAAAAACTCTGAGAATAAATAAAATTGTCATGAAAAGTTTCTCAAAAATCTGTCGTTCGGAGTCGATTTTAAACTGTAGGTTCCGCCACTCATGTATAAAATTAACACACACAACATAAGTGGTGTGAGAAACTAGGTCGTAATCCTGACTGAAGGGTTGTAATGACCAATTAGGTATGTATGTAATCTCCAGAAAAAAATACTTAAGAAAAACTTTATTCCTGCAATCCTGTGTGGTCAGACGTTCTACGAAAGGTGCCAAGGAGAGGTTCTGGTATAATGAACTTGCATTGTATCCATTTGATGATGAACAAAGCAACGTATTTTTAATATACTTAGACTTTCAACAGACAAAATCTGTTGTTCTGGAATTTTTAATTTCTTTCATAGACGCCGATGTTGCCTGACCAACCTCTCCATACAATCCATTACGATATCAAACTTCTCAAACTGTTCGAAACCCCATCCGCGAACTCCTCATTTGTAATGAATTTCTCAGAAAAAATACCAAGCCCTGGGCATTAAATTGATACGTATGGTTAATTGTGATTTCCTAGCCGGATATGGGCTTCTTGCTTGTAACTAAGATGGAAACAGTCTGGAAACCTCTAGAATTTCGTATTTGTGCATCAGAACTTCAAGTTTCAAAGAATCTTCTAAACAAAGTTGTTAACGATTTTACCAAATATAGCTAGAAAGGGCACAGAAAATCCGGACAAGTTGGATAGCGAAACAATGCTACGCATTCAGGGTTTATACCTGAATGGCAATCCTGCGATTGAAATCTGAATCTGAACGTATTCAGAGTTTACAATAATTTAAACACAACTACCAAGCTGCAAAGTTTTAGGTCCTTCGAACCTCTTTGCTGTATTTATATCCCTTTCTTCCCTTTTATTATTATTATTTTGCGCTTTAATTTAATTTCTTTAATCGCGGTATTCCGGGTGATTAGTCTACTGCAGCAGGTCTTAGAATGCCAACATTTTCTTCTGTCATTAACCTCTTTGAAAATCTGCATGAACTTTTGCTGATTGAATCCTACTCCCCAAGAGGGAGCATTTCCTAACAATCGTATAGAGACTGTGAGTGTTACTAGATGAATTATCGGGTCCGCCATCTAACGTTTTTTTCAACTAGTGCTTATTTCGTGAATGGTAACACTTAGCTCATGTCTGATTTGACAGATAATTAGTTTTATCCTTCCGCTGAACGAATATGGTTGTGTATACCCTTGAACAACGCTGGGAAATATTTCGACATTACATTGCCGACGCACCCAAAACGAGTCACTGTTTGGTGCGGATTTTGGTCCAGAGGCACAATTGGGCCATTTTTCTTCGAAAATGAGCAAGGAATGGCCGTTACAGTCAATGGCGATCGTTATTGGGCCATGTTGAACCAATTTTTGTTCACAAAAATTGAAGAGGAGGATATTGGCAACATTTGGTTTCAACAGGACGGCGCTACGTGCCATACAGCCGAAGCTAGATTCTATGTTTTGCGCCCTGTTTTTGAAAATCGCATTATCAGCCGCAGAGCTGATGTCGTTTGGCCACCTCGGAGCTGCGATTTGACACCGTTGGACTATTATTTGTGGGGTGCCGTCAAAGATAAATGTTACACCGACAAGCCAGAGACAATTGACGCTTTAAAGGATAATATTCGTGAAGCCATTGGTGAAATACGGCTGCACACAATCGATAATCTGCTTAAAAATTGGACCGATCGTGTAGGCTACTGCATGGCCAGCCGGGGCAGCCATTTGAATGAAATTATTTTCCATTATTAACCGTAAGGATTGTACTTTCAAATAAAAAAAGAAATTTGAGAAAATATTCAGTAGTTTTTTTTAAAGCATTTTCAAAAAAAAAAAGTTATTTGGTGGGCCCTTTATTTGAAAGGGGTCAAGATTTGAAAATCAGCATGAAATTTTTTGTTCGCCTTAAACCGAATTCGAACCTGGACTGCCTGGGTATGTAGGCAATCCCTTTAACTATTATGCGATTTCTAATAATTAATCGTAAAAGAGATCTTCAGTTCCCTTTCCCTAAATGATATGAAATTAAACATTTTATTCGCTCTCAGCTTTGGATTTTGAGTGTTTACTTTTTACATACGTGTTACCAACGCTTGCCCTCAACAAATTCTCCTTATTAACATTCTACGCCGCTGTGCCACTGCAACATTCTAAAGATATTCATTGTTGTTGCTGGCCGTGTAATGATGACCGTAAGAAAAGATCTTTATTTTGTTGAATCGTCAGACTGATTGCCTTTTTGGATATTCACATGACTGTTTGATAAATCCAATGTCTGTCTGTCTGTCGCTCTCTCTTGTCTTGTCTTATTTTTTTTACTAGTACTTGCAACATACGAGTATAAACGCAAGCATGTAGCAGTTGTACATAAGTTTATGCCACTCAGTTGTAGACATGAAATAATGTCCGTTACAAATCACTACCAATACCAAGACAAGACGAAAAAAAAAGAAACTCAATGTGAGAAAACAATACAAAAAAAAACCAACGAAAAGAAAGATGGCGTTTTAAAATATCGAAAAAAAATAAAATTCATGACTTTTTCTTGGACTCTCCTGTTGCCACCTCCACCTTCACTGACCGACCGACATTATTCTCCTGTCTGCTGTTGTTGTAAATTTCTTTAACGTTGCTGGCTTAAAGACTATTTCTTTGGCCAAAAGATGAATGTTTAGTTTATGGCTTAAAGTCTTTCTTTATTTTTTTTTTTTTTTTGTCAAACTGTTTATGGGATAAATGCGTGTGTATAGGTGAGTGAATGCGTGTGTATGTATTTCGAATAGTGTTTTTAAAGTTTTACGACCATTAAAACGCAATTATTATTCATGATCCATCGTCATGCATAAAGTAACCGAAGAAACCAAAACAAGAAGACGATGAAGCAACAGCAGCATTTCTCTTTGGGGCACACAAACTCCGTCCTTTGCCTTACGTCTTTCTCTGTCTGTCTCCCTCAGAAATACTATCCACTGTAATGCCAATCGATCTTTGATGACTTTTCTTGATAAATATTTTCCTCGTTGCTTCTGGTTTGCTTCTGGTGATCATTATTCGTTCGAAATGTTCGCTGCTGCCACGATTTGGCTCATAAAATGGGGGGAGTTTGTATGTATTTGTGTGAGCAGACAAGCCGTTGCAGTTTTGGATGCACGATTTGTGGAAAATTTATCACCATTCATTAGAATTCTGTTGCCATCTTTATTTAAGAAATTCGAAAAAGAACAACAACAAAAAACCCATTCAATAATAATACCAGGTACAGTTTTAAAGACACGAAGACGAAGAATGCAACAGAGAAGAATCATTAAAATTTGAGCATTCTTAAGGATGTATTCGTATACATTATGCCGCTTAGTTCTTGGGAACTAAGAATTTCAACATTTTTAAGGTTTACGTAATCCATTGAGAATGAAAATAATTTCGCAGAGAATTAATGGAGAATAATTGGTGAAAAATATGGGAAAATATTCTTTTTTATATTGCAATAGACCTCAGGAGTGAAGACGAATTTTAAATATTCCGATTTGGAATCGAAAACTTTTTCTGCAGTCGGCATGAGATATCCAAAGGCTCGATATACGATTGAAACCACCGTATCTGATGTAACAGTCAAACATAATTATCCATGAACTCTCAACTTCACTACAATTTCTGCGATTTAGCGGACTTTTTGTATTTCCTGCTGCATTTACTTTGAAACACATGAAACTTATGGTCTCATAACGCTGAATTATCCGAAAGGATGCCAAACAATTGCATTACTCTGAAACCAGATCGACTTCCTTAAAGAAACGAAACCATGATACAGATTCGCCTGCTACTTCTACGATGTTTATAAACATTTAGATATGACAGGACTGCGTGGCTCTATATATCGTGTCTTCCGACAGAGACTTCCAAAGTTTGACAGTTGATAGCGGAAATATTGTTGAAACTACATACATCTGTCAAGTTTGTTGTCACATGTTCAGTCTGCTTAGCCAAATTACCATGGGCGAATATAGCATTCAATAACACATACATAACATAATTAGTCATTACAACCCTTCAGTCAGGATTACGACCTAGTTTCTCACATGCATGAGTGGCGGAACATGCAGTTTAAAGTCGAATCCGAACGACAGATTTTTGAGAAACTTTTCATGGCAATTTTTATTTACTCTCAGAGTTTTTGCCAGAAATCTGCTGAGAGGAAGTCGCCGAAGAAATACTTTTTGTATATATATTTTTTTTGATGTATAGCCAAGGGCTCGAAACCTAGCTTTACATCTAATAAGTCAACACTACCTATTAGACTACGGCGACTTCAAGCATTCAATCACATGTGTAAATAATAAAAAAAGTAAGACGTATCACACGCTTCACTTGGCAATGAAGCCATAGCTTACGCTGACGACATTACCATTGCTGCGTCGGGAATTTGTCCGCAGACACTGTCGGATAAGTTGAACTTGGCGCTGTCAATCGTGTTGGACTGGTGTAGGGATTTTGGACTGTATATTAACCCCTCGAAGACCGATACGATTCTTTTTACAAGGAAATATAAAATTCCGACCTTCTCCCTTCCCAGCATATGTGGGACCAGACTCACGTTGAGTCCCGAGGTTAAATATCTGGGCCTGATCCTCGATCCCAAACTCAACTGGAGGGCGAATCTGGCTGCTAGGTCACGCAAGGCGGCATGTGCTGCTTACTGCTGCAGTAGAGCGGTCGGAACCAGATGGGGTCTTCGCCCAAGGATCATGCGTTGGATATATTCTACGGTCATCGAACCCAACCTCTTATACGGTGTTGCTTTCTGGTGGACTGCTCTGGGCAAACCACACAACGTCAGACTTCTTGACAAGGTCAGAAGGTCTGCCGCCATTTATATAACTGGCGCTCTACGCACCACCCCCACGAAAGCCTTGTTCGCAATGCTAAACTGACTTCCTACTGTGCTTCTCGCTAAGCAGGTAGCCAAGTTTGCTGCGACTAGACTTAATGCTTTCTCTTGTTGGCACATTGTACCTTCTGGTCACTACACTATTCTGGAGGTTGATCCAGTGGCCCCTGTGAACATGGACTATTTCCCTGCTGAATATTGTCTTGACAGATGTTTCCACTCTCTGATTCCAAGTAGGGATGACTGGAATCCTAATACGGTCACCTGTGTCTCTCTGGTGTGGGTCCCCGGGCACAGTGAAATTCCGGGAAACTGTAGCGCCGACGAGCTCGCCAGAGCTGGTTCACTCCTTCCGGAATCCTCTTCTGTTGAATTGGGTATGCCATTTGACTCGGTCAAGTTGACCATTGCGCGGAATTTCTTTCGGAACGCCAACCTATCCTGGGTCAATGAGTAGTCCTGCTCCACCGCTAGACTCACCTGGCCCAGGATAGATAGATAGATAGATGGATAGATTCGTACCAACCGATTACTTGGTGTTGGTCGTGATGTCATCTCGACTACAGTGGCCGTGCTTACAGGTCATTGCGTCATGGGTAGACACGCGGAAAGAATGAGGCTCCCTTTCAACGACTTCTGCCGTGGATGCAGGTCCACTAAGGAAGAGGAGACTGTTGTTCACTTTCTTTGCCAGTGCCCGTCTCTTGCTAGGTGTAGATATAGGTTATTTGGCTCCCCATTCCTTGTTAGCTTAACGGAGCTATCATCTATTGACGTCAAGGATATAGCTTCTTTCATCAAAATTTCTGGCTGGTTTTCCAGTGCGGGGTAGTCGTGCTTTTGTTGTGCAGCCCTTGCGCAGACCAACTTCTTCCTTTTCCCTGATTTTGGTGGAACTTGGTTAGTACAGGGACTGCGTTCACCCGTGGCATCACAACGGGCCGCTATGCGTGCTCAAGTGAGCTTTGTGATAACAGAGCTACCACTCCGACCTACCTACCTACACGCTTCACTTATTTTACGATTGACGTACTCGTTTTACCGAAAATGTTATTCGTAATGTGCGGTTCTCAAAGCCAACACAACACGCGCCATCGGTTTAATTCTGCCAGAATTTAATGCGCTCCATCTATGCAAGCCGTGGCAGACATTTCAATGATGCCTGTTCCACAAATAATAGACACAATAGGTCTTTCAAACAAATAAAAACTTCATGATATCTCACACACAATTTTTTTTATTTAAATTGAAAGATAGAACACGCTTAATAAAAAAACCTGATATTTGCAGACTCAATTTACCCTTATATATGCTATTCGTGCCCACTGCTGACATCGTCTTGATGTTCAACAATTTACTCATGTCTGGTAGTTAGCGTTATTCCCGCCTGTTTATGGTCCTTCAAACGTCGGACTGTACGGTACTACTTACAAAATGTTTCTAAACTTAGAAGTAGAAGAGACCCCAACGAAATATCAGTTACCATGTTTAGAAAATATTTTATACATATTTTTTTTGTGTAGTTGGGTTTATTAAATTAAAAAAAAAAATTTGGGTCGCCAAATAATTTTTATTGGCCGATTAAAACACAAATTTAATTAATTATGCTTATTCGATCTTAGAATCTTTAAATTAATTAATTATTTATGCTAAAAGAATATTTTATGTAAATTAATAACAAAAAAACATAAGCCAGAAGAAATATTTCTGTATTCATTCATTTGCATACATTTTTAGAAATGAATTTCGAATAAATTACGGACACTTAATTAATACAGTAGAATCTCACAAATTCGAACCCTCACAAATTTGAACTGTCCAGAAATTAGAACCAGCCATTTCAATGTATTGGCCGCTCTAAAATTAGAACAGGGGGTTCTAATTTCAGGAAGTTTTGTTATTTTTATTTTGTACTATTTTTTTTTTATTTTAACTACAAATTATTTTTTTTTCGCTCATTAAAATAAAAAGAAAACAGGGAATCACCAAGTTATTTGTGGTGTATACAATTTCGACATATGTATGCGTGTAAATTTTGATATGGTTGTACAAATTTGGTTCAGCTGATGATTGAAGATCAAAGAAAAGTATTCCTACGTGTGAAATAAAAAAAATAAATGTCAAATAAACGTAAAAAAATACCTTATCTTTGGATACTAAACTTAAAATATTAAAAAGTCTTAATGAAGGCGTGAGTGGAAATCGTTTAGCTCAAGATTTTAATGTGGCAAAATCTTCCATCAGCTACATAAAGTCAAAAAAACAAGAAATAATGGATGCAGTTACCAAGACATATCAGGAAGCAAAAAAAGTCTACATAAAGCAGAATATGAAGAAATGGAAGAGCTCCTTTATAAGTGGTTTCTAAATCAACGTGAAAAGAAGAACACGGTGACAGGACCTATATTAAAAGCAAAAGCTAAGTTATTTTTTAGTGAAGTGTACCCCGATAAAGGTGAAAAGACATTTACTGCAAGTGATGGATGGTTTTCCAAATTCAAAACCCGGCATGGAATACGGTTTTTAAAAATTGGTGGTGAAATACTTTCGAGTGATGTTGGTGAGGTCACTCAATTCCTACACAGATTTCGTGCAAAAGTCGCAGAAATGGGGTTGTTGGAAACGCAAATATATAACGCTGATGAAAGTGCATTATTTTTCCGCTGCCTGCCAGATAAAACATTTGTCGCTTCTTGTGAAAAAAGGGCCCAAGGTTTTAAAATTCAAAAAGAACGTGTTTAGATTTTACTAGGCGCAAATTCTGATGGCTCACATAAATGAAAACCATTGGTTATTGGAAAAGCTAAAAAGCCAAGAAGCTTCAGAGGATTTGATAACCCACTTCATTATGACTTTTCGAAAAATGCGTGGATGACTTCGCGGATATTCAATGATTGGTTTCACAAGATATTTATTAAAGAAGTATGTTTAACTAATGCATATTTTAAGTTCTATATTTTTTATTTATTTTTTTTTATTTTTTTTTCTGAAGACATTAATTTGGCCCCAAAAGCTCTTCTGCTTGTAGATAACTGTTCCGCTCATGCACCAATTGATAAACTTCAAAGTGAGGATGGTAACATAATTGCATATTTATTGCCGCCAAATGTAACAGCAGAAGTTCAGCCAATGGATCAAAATCCTATTAAAATGACAAAATTCATTTACAGAAGTAAGTTGCTATCTCAATTAATTGGTGATGGTGATGATATTGATAAGCTTTTGCAACGGCATTCAATCCGAGATGCAATAATATTGTTGAAACAATCATGGGATGAGGTACAACCGACAGTGTTAAAAAATTCTTGGTCCAAATTATTAAATTGGGATTCAGGCGATTACGACAGCGATGATGATTTGCCACTAGCACAATTGAATCAACTAAATCAGGATTCCAATGAAGCTCTTCAACTAAACCTTGATCTTTTGAATGAAATTATGCTAAACAATTCCGTAAATCTAAATGAAATCGAGAAATGGAATGAAGATGTGTTTCCTGATGGATTTGATGCAGAGAATAACGATGAGGAAGCTTCAGATAGCAGCGATGTCGATATTGTCGACATAACGCCAACTATTCCTCATTCAAAAGTCCTTGAAGGCATCAATAATGTTATAAAATGGTGCAAAACCAGTGATATTTTTGCCAGTAAACACATGTCTAACCTTTTGGACGTCCGTAACGATATAGTTGTATCCAGTTTAAACAAATCAAAAAAAAAACAAGTATTACTGATTTTATGTTAAAAACCAATAAAACCTTTTAAACGTTTTTCTATGAATTTAATATGTTCAATAAATTAAATGTTAATGAATAAAAACAGTTTTGTGTTAAAATAATTAGTTTTATTATAATTTTACCATTTTCTGTAAAAAAAAAGTATCCAGAAATTCGAACTTTCCAGAAATTCGAACTGGCCTGTGCACAAAGTGGTTCTAATTTGTGAGATTCTACTGTAACGGAATGCTAGGAATCTTTTTATTACACTTTTTTTTGTTTCTTTGTGATGATAAAAAAAAAGTATTCTCTAGCAGGAGTATAGATTGATAGGAAGGCTTCCAGATTTGAAATTATTTAACCAAATCTACCTACGAATAACGAGCAAAAAGAATTCACATGTTACAATAACACGCTTATGGTGGTGGAGGATATAATTGGGATTCAATAAAATTTCAATAATTTCATAAATTTAAATACAAATTGCATAAATTAAACAACGTATGCATTTTAATTTAAAACGTTGTCCATAAGAAATTATAAAAAAAAGAAAAAATCATGCTTTTTTCGTAGCAAAATAAAAATAAAATAATCCCTACAAGAAATGAATGACCGAAACTAACACATACAAGATTCACTTACTAAAACATACATAACATTTTATAATACTTTTCAGTTGTAGAGTTGCATTTCCAACAATACATCGTTAGTCAACTGTGACCCAAATACATGTCAATCGTGACCGGTATATATACAGGTACAATGCGCTTATTCAACTCTTTTTTTACCAAACTGCAATGAAGACATGTTGGGGTTAACTATGGTAGAAAATACCGCCAAATGGCAGATATGGCTCTAATAACAGGTCATCACACTTGACAAGAAATTTTCCAAGTGTTTTCACAGAGATTTAGCCATAAGCAAAGATGCGTTGTATTGATTTGAGCTCAGCAATTCTTTGTAGTTTATACTCATCAAACCGAGATTTCACAACAAGCGTACGGCTTTAAATCGCATGATTTTGGTAGCCAGTTGACATCAGAATTTCTTAAGGAAATGTTTGCTGTGATAAGTCCATTGTTGTACACGGAGTGTAGTAGCTGACATTGTTCCGCCTACATCATCACCAACGCCAAACCATCAAAGGCATTGGGACCCGATGGACTGTCCATGCTGATGCTGAAGAAGCTGGACGAGAGGGCTTTGAGGTTCCTTACCAGATTAATAAACCTGTCATTGCACAGCCTGGTGATACCTGACATCTGGAAGGTCGCTAGGATCATCCCGATCCTGAAACCGAACAAACCAGCGACCAAAGGAGAATCATACAGGCCGATCTCCTTACTATCACCAGTGGTAAAGATCCTCGAAGCCCTTCTGCTCCCTGCTTTCAAACAGCACTTCCCACTGGCAGACCACCAACATGGCTTCAGGGAAGGGCGAAGCACCACCACGGCTCTCACCGAGATAACAACTAGGATAGCAGACGGACTCAACCAACAACGACCGTGTCAACGAACTGTCGTTGCGGCCCTTGACCTTTCAAAGGCCTTTGACACGGTCGACCACCCCATACTCCTGAGAGATATACTAAACTCAACCTTGCCCAACGACCTGAAACGCTGGACCTCCAATTACCTTGGAGGTAGACAGGCATACGTTGAGTTTAGGGGACAAAAGTCCTCTCACAGGAGAATAAAGATGGGTGTCCCACAGGGGGGAGTCCTGTCGCCTATCCTGTTTAACATCTACCTCACCTCACTCCCAACGCCACCTCCGAACATCTCCTTGGTCTCTTACGCGGACGACTGTACGGTCTTTTCCTCGGGCGTTAACATCGACGAAGTCAGCTCCAACATAACCACCTACCTCTCGTCCCTGATGGAATTCTTTCGGAAAAGAAAATTACAAATATCTGCACCAAAATCAACGGTATCCCTCTTAACGACATGGACGAAGGAAGTAAGAATTACGTTAAACGTCGCAGTGGAAGTAAACATCATTCCCACAGTTAGGTACCCAAAGATCCTCGGGGTCACCTTCGACAACTTGCTTCACTTCGCCGCACATGCGACTAACATCAACGCCAGCGTGAAGAGAAGAAACAAGGTCCTAAAGGCTCTGGCTGGCACCACATGGGGAATGGACAAGGAAACCATCCTCTCCACCTATAAGGCTATCGGACGGTCTCTCCTCAATTATGCTGCCCCAATCTGGACATCATTCCTGAGTGACGCACAGTGGAGGGCACTACAGACGTCACAGAACAACGCCCTGCGAATAGCCACAGGATGCGTGAGGATGACTAGTATTGACCATCTCCATGATGAGACGAAGATGCTGACGGTCAAAAGACACAACGAGCTGCTAACAAAACAATTCCTCATATACTGCTACCAACCTTCCCATCCAAACCACCACATAGTTTCAAATGATCCCCCTCCTCGCCGCATAAGACAAGGCCTCACTACATACAACTCAGACATTGTCCACCTTATACCCTCAATAACAGACACACTGTCCGTCAGGGAGGCACAAAATACTCTTCACAATGCCATCGTCGCGACGGCCAGAGATGAGCTCAGCCATAACAAGGTCATTAATCAGCACCCACCACCCATAGCCGATTCGGAAAGGCAGCTTCCAAGAGTAACGAGAACTATTCTGGCCCAGCTCAGATCAGGATGGTCAAACTTCCTGAATAGCTACAGGGCTAGGATTATCCCGGGAACTCAAGATAGCTGCCCATCATGCAACCAAACACCACACGACACGTTGCACATTTTTAGCTGTCCAGCGAAACCGACAGCCCTGCGGCCAGTAGACCTATGGCTGAATCCTACGATTACGGCTAACTTCCTCGGACTACCTACTACATGACGTTAACAACACGCACATACAACCAACAACAACAATCCCATCTCAAACCCTTCCCATCCCCATCAAATTACACGGCACACAACAAATAGAACACATAAACTTAAATTATCCATCTTTATATTACATACAGGGAAAAGCTTCCGGAGACAACAGCCGAACTGTTACAACAACAACAACTAGCTTGTTTTTCTTTTTTTTTTTTGTTGTGTTTATATTCGAAGTTGCCATATTGAAAATAGTATGTAATATGGCAAGTTCAGACGTAAACTTCACTTTAATTGCCATTATTACAACTTGCCGTTAAATTTGGGTTTAGTAAAAGTTAACTTCAGCTAAAGTACACTTTTAAGTCGCCTTTAACTTTTTTCGTTATTACAACCTAATGATAAAATAAAGTTAACTTTTTCAAAAATATGGCAGTACTGGAGTCGATGTCGAAAACATTTGCCAAGCTAAACAATTATTTTTAAAATGAAGTGGCAACGACGAGCTTGTTTTTTTTTTGTTGTTTCCTCATTTTGTTTATATTTGAAGTTGCAATATTGAAAATAATATATAATATGGCATGTTCTAACATAAACTTAACTTTAAAAGTTAAAGGTAGGATGATCTTCCCTTTAACTTTACGCTCACTTCTACCTTATCGCCCACTTATAATAATGAAAAACAAATTATCTGTCTGTTAAAATCCTGTCTTTAGTTAAAGGCAAGTTAAAATAATGTCCCTAAGGGTAATGGCCCTTAGCCGTTAACTAAAGGGGCGATTTTAACGGGCAGATAAATTGTTTTTCGTTATTATGAGTACCCAATAAGATAGAAGTGATCGTTAAGCTAAAGGGAGGATCATCCTACCTTTAACATTTAAAGGTCACTTTATGTTTGAACTTGCCATATTATATATTATTTTCATTGTGGCAACTTCAAATTTAAACAAAATGAGCATATACAACAAAAAACTAAGCTCGCGGTTGCCACTACGTTAAAAAAAAACTTGTATAATTGAGCAGTTTAATCGACATTGCTCCGGCGCTGCCATATTTTTGAAAAATTTTATCTGTAAGTTGTAATAACGAAAATAAGTTAAATGCAACTTTACAGTTGCCTTTAGCTAAAGGTACCTTTAACTAAACCCAAGTTTAACGGCAAGTTGTAATAATGGCCCTAAGACATAAAATCCACACAATGCGTTGTGGGTGTGCATTTCTTCTCATGGATTGCACGAGTATTTTCTGAGCCCCAAATTCGAAAATTTTGTGTATTTTAATGAATTGACGACGCTATCGATAGCCTGCCAGAAAAAGCTAAGGGTGAAGGGTTTTATCAAAATTCCCTGCATAGTTGAAATTGTTGAGAACGATGCCGAATTGATGTTCATGGCAATGCTCGATTTTACAGCAGCATTGGTTTGAAGATATTGACCAATATGTTAACACACGGGACTCTTACAATTCATAACCATTCAAGTTTTTTGATCATCCTTTCGTATAGTTGACATATTTCATGAACTGAAAATTTAACTTAACTTTCCAAATTTAATAAAACGATGGTGTTTACATGCAACAACTTTCATAGAAATTCCAAAAAGTAGATGAGAATTTTCAAGAATTGTTGATATTTATTTATAAAATTCCTAGCTTAACTTGAATCTATTTAAAAAAAAAAAATAAAAACTTTTTTAAAACCAAAGTATAACATCTTAATTAAAATTAAAATATGAAATATCCTAAGATTATGACTGATGATCGTCGACATTTTTAATATATTTCTTTAAGACCTTTTGTAATTTCCCCTTAACGGCATCATTTAAATTACGATTGCCAAAAGCGTAAATCCAATTCTTAACAACTAAATTACTGGGACTATTTGTCATGCTAATCTCGGGTATAAAACGTTCCGGAAATACATAATCACTGCAAGTAGATGATGATTCTAAGCTTTGATTTAATTCAAATGGTGTTTTAATGTTTATTGTTGAACAACGATTTGATGAGGCTTTATTTGATGAAATCGTGCGTATAATTTTATCCAATTTCTTGTAATATTTTTCATTAAGACGACAATTATTGACAGGATCTTGCTTCTTGAAAGCATAATACATTTTTGTGGCCTTTTTGAAGGACATTAAACAGTCGATAACTGAAAGGCAAAAGGGAGAAATGGATTGTTAAAGAAAAATCACTACCAATATAGGGTATGTACATACCTTCCATATGTAAATCCTTGGCCACTTGTTTCCAGGCTTCATATTTAGCTTCACTATTGGTTTTTTCGAAAATTGCCGGATGTTTTTGCATTGCTGTTAGCAAGGTACCCAATTCAATATCTTTTTTTACAACCAAATCTTCTGTGGGCGCTGGAGTCGCTGGTATCTCCGTTGGTTCCGGTTCTGGTTCCGACTTTGGTTCTTTGTTATCACTTTTTACTGGTGTTTCTTCAACTGTTTTATCTGTATAAATAAATATTTTTTCCTTTTAGCTTTAACTTCTTAGGGTTATTAAAACTACAATAAAAACAAAAACCTTTTATAAATCTTTCCTTCATCTCCAGCATGGCACATCTTTCAATTTCCTCGACTATCTTATTGCTGACAATGTAATAGAACGGCTCATTTGTTGAATACTTAGCCTCGACTAAAAATTTTAATCTTGCAAATGCACGCCACCAATTACGTGACCATTTATTTTCAATGCTTAATTCTATGTCCGACATATACTGGCAAAAGCATATTTTTATCGATTTCCATATTTCCTTGAGAGGCGCTGCATAATATTGCGATAATAAATGATTATTCTTTATAATTAATATTGTATTCTTAAACAAGAACTTACGTATTTTAGGATATCTTAAATTAATTGTACGCCAAGCACATAATGCCTCCATATCCGATTGCTTATTGTTGTCTTTTGAAACGTCTTGATACAGTACCGGATAACCGCCTATACATTCCACAACTTCAGGTATACAACTCATGTACTCATTCCATCCCATGGCAACTAAAAAAAAGTAAAAACAAATATTATAAAACAGAATTTCCACGACTGATGTTCGAAAGTAAGGCTTTCGAAAATACTCGAAATAATATTCCCCAGTTTTTTTTGCACTATTCTGTGTCGTTAGCTGTAAACTATCATGCTTGACAAAGATGGTGACATGAATGGCCTTCACTTTATGAAGCTTAGTTGCGAAAACGTCAAATAAGCAGTTGCGGTAATGCAATGGGCACTTAGAATAGGCTTAGTGGTTTCAGCTGAAGCCAGACACAAATAATGAAAACTAAAAAGCTTAATAGCAAGTAAATGGCGCATCCAAATATAGCATTTCCATATTAACCAAGGCGAACAGGGCCGTAATAAACTAGCAACGATTCATCTTGGTGTTCGTACACCATGTTAAATGCAGTCGAAAGATGGAGATTTTCTTGTATTAAGTGTTTCGCTCTATAAAGAGTTGAATGAACCTCAACTTGGAGGTATTCTGACAACCTCAAATACCAGAAATTAATGCGGAACTCCATGGGGAATGGACAAGGAAACAAACATTACCACCTACAAGGCTATTGAACAATCCCTCCTTAAATATGCTGCTCCAATCTGAACTTCTTTCCTGAGCGATAAACAATAGCGCGTGTCACAAACGACGCAGAACAACGCATTATGTATCACATCGGGATGCGTGAAGATGTCAAGTGTAGACCATCTTCACGAAGAGTCCCAAATACTGCCAGTGAGGCAATACATCGAACTCTTGACGAAACAATACCTCCCATCCCAACCACCATATAGTCATGGAAGACCCTACTCCTCGCCACATAAGACTCGACTTTAGAAGCTTCAACAGGGACATCTTACACCTAATACCAACACAGCGCTCCTTACACCAATCGACAGCAATGGACGAACTTACCCACAACAGGGTTATAAATCAACATCCACCGCCAATATCGGATAGTGAAAGGGAGCTACCCAGGGTAACTGGAACCATTCTGGCCCAGCTGAGATCAGTATGGGCGAACATCCTGAACAGCTATAGGGCAAGGATTATTCCGGGTACCTTGGATTCGCTGCCCATCATGCAACCAAGGACCACACGACACGGCGCAACTCTTTAGTTGCCCCGCTAACCCGACAACCCTTCGACTTGTAGACTTCTGGCTGAATCCAACACTAGAAGCGGACTTTCTGAGACTACCAATCCCATAAACGACGACCACCAACATACACAACTCATAATACCATCTCTTAATCCATATCATCTCCACCAGAAATCACATAGGCATACAATTAAACATATAAACTTAATTTTCTTAATATCCAACAGGCAAATACTTCCGGCGGCAGCAGCAGAGCTGTTACAACAACAACAACCATCGATTAAAGATGGATACAAATTCGAACTCGCAATATTAGAATGCTAATAGAACCATCACATTTACATCATTTCAAAGACTGTGAATTTTGTTGACCACACTTTAACATAATCAGACCTTACTCTACTGCCAGACCCAGAGAAGTATAATTTCTCCTGCCCAGAGAGTACCACAGGGTAATGTTCGACTGGAAACCAACCGCATAATTGTGGCAAGACTTCGTTGCGAATAATCCTTCCTATATATCTCACAAAGAGAAATTGAGGTATCCAGGAAAGTAATTACACAACTGCGAACGCAGGCGACATTCTTATGGTAATAAGTGACCAGCGCCCATATAATATTATTGGAGTTCAAAAAGAAAACACAGAGCTATTCGTGAAAATGAGAATGGAAAGGTGAACAATTTTTCACCACAACAAAATACACAACGCCACTCTATCGTCAAACAGATATTCCTTACCGAAAATGGAGTGTTTATTGATGGAAGAAATAGAAGATGAATACGGTGCCCACCACCTGATTATAGACATCATACGGATAAAGAAACTATCAAGAAGAATGATGCCCAGAGACGCAATAGATGCAATGCAGCATACTGGAAAAATCACAAAAAAAAACAAATTATACGCATTCGCTAGATCCCTTTGTAGACCCCAACGTTATAGATTGGGAAAAGATAAGAAATACATGAATGCCTTGATGCTGCCAAGGATCATGTGGGGTATGTGGAACCTAGACAGACACAGTGGATATTTGCTTACACATGGAACCTGTAGCTGTAACTGAAAAAAAATGCCCGCATCAAGTTTTAAAATACAGTGCCAAGGAAAGACAGAACAGGTGTGATCAAACAATCGCGTCGAAAAAGTTTAAAGGACAGCCGAAGTAAGCTGATCAATTACTAGCCACTATCTAACACTCCCACAGATCGGCCTGATAGTGCAAACATTGTGAAAAAGTTGAAGTTATTCAAAACATTTACAAAACCGTGAAAATAAAAACTTGGAAATAAAACTACAATCATGGATAAGCCACAGTTTTTGAAAGATGAGAACCAGATCTATGCTTAAAACTATGAAAGCAATGATGGCGTGTGGATTACAAATAATTGAGAAGATAAAGACTGTATAAGACCTATAAGAGCTGAAGGCCATAAGAAAAAGTGTTTATCGAAAACGATTTACCAATTGGACAAAGGACATAACGGTAATATATCTAATGGGGAACTTTCAAGTTAACTTACGGCAATGTTCGTCAAACTTTTGGAATAGAACCGTCGATTCCATCCATACATTGATTGTTGTAGGGAACGGTCGCATCACTTCTTTCAAGGGAGCGATTTGTGGAAAATGATTAAAGTTTTCCAATAAGAAGTTCCAGCAAGCTCGACAAATGTGAACTGAAAAGAATTAAATAATAATTGAAAGAGAGGAGTGCATATGAATTAATGTCAACGACTACTTACCTGGCAAATTGAATTTTTTCGCAATCTGTTCCCAATAATTGTTAACAATGACGGGTTGAGAGACACGTTTATTGTGCAGCAATGGTACACCTAAAACTTCGCGAATAAATCTCGCAACAGTAGGCATTGGAAGTTGATATTTAGTGGTTAAAGCTGGTCCATGTACAACCAAGTGATTGCCATTCTGAGATGCTATAAGTTCGATAAGAACCTCATTGGGATTCAGCAACGATGCTGCACCAGTGATTTTAGGCATTTGACTGTCATTTGCAGTTGATGTACTACTTGATGATGAGGTTGGAGTTGGAATTGAAGTTGAAACTGTTGTAATATTACGGTTTACAGCTGATGGTGCAGTTGAATTTGTTATCATACTTAAGGGAGGAACTGGTGCTATTGTGGATACAGCAAAGGAAGTGGTTGGTTGGGTTGGTGGTATCACAGAAGCACGGCTTGTAGCTGCAGATGTTTGCACTGCGGCAGTCATTATAGGTTGTACAGTTGGTTGTTGTATAGTAGCTGGCCTAAAGGATTGCAACGAGCTCGTCATTATAGGTCGTACAGTCGATTGTTGCATAGTAGGTGGCGTAAGTGTGGGCATAAAATTCATTTTATTTTGTGCAATTTGTGTTGGAGCTGAAGCTGTAGCTTTTGTTCGTATGGATATTAAGGTGGACGCTGTGCTACCAATTGAAGACTGTGTGCTTGTTGCCATTAATGGTCTTATTGCGGGTATGCTATTGGTGGATAATGGGACAGTGGTGACTTTCAATTGATTTGGCAAATTATATGGCATTTGCATAGACGTTTGACTTTGGGCCTGCTGTTGTTGGATTAGGGTTGCAGGCATTGAGGAAACTCTTGATGTTGATATTGTACCATTAACCGATTGATTTATGTTTAAACAGGGAGGTCCAGAAATTTGCTTGATTTGTAACGAACCATTATTTAGCATCTGAGGCGCCAAACTTATGGCCCCTGTTATTTTGGGAAGTGGTAGAGATAGAGTTGCTGCCGAAGTTGTGGTTATAGCTGAACTTGTGACTGGCAGGCTCTGTAGATTATTTGTTGCTGTTATTGGGGCTGTTGTAACTGTTGAGTTGTTTTGTAAAACTGTTGTTGCCGTGGTAGTTGTAGCGTTGCGAGACTTTGAGTTACTGCCGGACACAGAGTAACTTTTCGAAGATATTTTATATGGCTTTTTTGTTTTGCGTACTTCTTCCTCATGTTGTCTAACCTTTTGCGTTACTTTAGATATGGCATAAAGTTCCGTAATAATGGTTTCAAAATACCATTTATCCGTTAGTTTGTACTTTTGTTGGCGCATAGACATTAGTTCCCAGTAGAAATAACGCATTATCAGCCAAGTAACTTCACATTGTCCTGCTGAGCAGCCTAGAAGGAAAATCATTTTTTAAAACAGGTGTGTGACAAGCAAACAATTAAGTTCGCAATGAATATACCTTTTGAAGTTGCAATTTCAGACCACAACGTCAAGTATTGTTTATTCTTTTCTTTTGATTTTAATAAGGAATCGGTTATATATACCACCTCAGAGGTTTTTTTCATGCGTACAATCAGATTATAAATTTCTTTGAAATAATCAATCGCATCGTACCATTGAGTTTTTAAATAATAGGATTGTTTATAAACAGTATCGGGACTAAATTTAGAAAACAAATAAAATTATTTAATTTAGTTTTACATAAAACAATATGTTGCAACAAATAACTTACTTTTTCAATATGTGACACTTAAGAAATTCTAATTCTTTTTGCAATTCCGAAGGTGTGCTGTCCACATTGTCTTTGTTCATGTGCATTATTTCCCATTCATAACGTGTTTGCATGATAATCCAACATTTCATTAATTTTGTTGCTTTAAATCAAAACGAAAATTTAATTAAAATTTCTAAAATTTCAATGTATTTTCATAATTTACCTTTATCACCCAAAAAAGTGGCTATACTGTTCCATATATTACTTCTATGGCTGTAATCATGGTAGACTGAGTTATCACTGTCATACAATTCTGGATAGGTTTTAATTTGTTGCACTAGTTTTTTCATACTGTCACTAATCTTAAATTGTTTTTCAGATTTTCCATTGTCATCATCTTCATCGATAACTATCAATTCAACTGGTTCTTCTATCAAAATCAAATCCTCATCGATCTCCTTATAAATGGCTGTACTATTATTATCCTTATTTACATCCTCAATGCCAGTTTTATTTTCCTGGTCAGCTGATTCAATATCCATTTCGATTTGAATTTCAGTTTCATTTGATTGCTGAACAAGTTCCTTTTCCGCTTCTTCGATAACATCAGAAATATCGAAAGGTAAGTTTGAAGTTTTTCTATAATTTAATGAAAACAAATTAATGGTTGTTAAATACCAGTTGTTTATAATTATTTTAATATTAAATTATTTACCGATTTTCTATAAATCTCCATAAAAACATAAGTTCCAATTCCAAGCCCATAGCGGGTCTTTTACGATTCTTTTTATGGCCAGTTAAGAAATAATTCTGTAAACGTCTGGCATAGCATTGATAACTGTAGCGTAATTCAATCCAGGTCTGTTTGCAGACGTCAACTGGAGTTTAAATAATAAAAAAAAAATGTTTATTAAAAATTTCTTTTAATTTCTTGCTAACCATTCACTGGTGTATATAATTTTAATCGCGATTAAAATTTAATTTTAATTTCATAACAATGTCATGTAGATTAAAGCACACACATATTTTGCTTTGGGTATCTTCCCTTGCAATGTTAAACGACTGTTTTAGCGAATAACATATTAAAAATTACAGAAATAACATTGTATATACATACCGTCTGTTTTTAAATGTTTAGCAATTTGTTGCCATATCAATTCCTTCTTGGCAACATTTGTGAAAAATTTATGTTCGTTGTCATACAAGGCTCGATGTTTACGTACTGCCAACACTAATTTTCTTTTGAAAATGAATTTCTTTTTCAATATGTTCGTATTTTCCACTTTATTATCTACCATCACGACATCGTCATCTTCGTTATCCAAATCTATGCAAATCATCTGTAAAAATAAAATATGAAAAAATAATACTTACATATAAAGGATGACACTATGTTTACAATTAAGATAAGCAACATGTTGCTAAACATAATGTTAAATATGAAAAGCAAAGCAAAATGTTAACAACACCAAACCAAAATCAAAAAGAGTACAGATATGTATCTCTCTGTTTTTCCTACAGAGAGCATAGTGCCGGCAATTAATTCGTCTCCCTTTCTTGTATACAAAATGCTTGCAGAGCAACAATTTTCTGTTTTTAATTCCTTAACGGTGTGAGCTTGTTTGTGCATTACATAGTAAACAAAATAAATACTCTCTTATTTTTTCCCCAAACAGAAATACTCTCGATTTAAATAAAAAACTAACCACCTTTTTGTATTCAGTATAAAAGAAAAATAACAACAAAACACACACTCGTACTTGTTTCTGTTTTGTTTGTTTGTTTATAAAGCATTTTTTTTACATTAAGATCGTTCGATTGCGTGTATATTTACCCTTAGAGTATGCTAGAAATTAAAAAAAAATAAAACAAAACGAAAAGTATTCCGGTAAGATATGTACAGCCAACAACAACAGCATTAATTTCATGTTTTTTTTTTATTATTTTTGCCACAATAAATTTCTGTTTGCCGTTCAAAGTAGTATTTCTCTGAGAAATGTTATGATAAAGAAAGAGAGCGCTGTATGATTATTAAGTGTTGCCACTGTTATAAAAAGGAGCATGGTGTTGATTTTATATTGAATTATACTTGATCCACCATTTTATTGGGCGTTTTATTGAGCAAAAGATGAATCATTGTTCTACAAACTAGATTTTGAACTGCTACTAGCATACAAAGTTATCCATATTTCTTCTTTTTGCCTTTATAAGTAAAAGTATATAATTAAAAATTATAAGGATTCTAAATAAAATTTATTTTATCGGGGAAAATAAGGTTTTGTCATTTAATTCGTAATTTACGATCGAATATATGTACCCAATCCCAGTAGTCTAGTAGGTAATGTGCTGGCTTATTAGACGTAAAGCCACGGTTTATCCCCAGGTCAGACATTTCCAACAAAACCAAATATGAAAAATATTCCTTCGGAGACTTTCCCTTTGCAGATTTCTGGCAAAAACTCTGAGAGTAAATAAAATTACAAAGAAAAGTTTCTCGAAAATCTGTTGTTCAGAGTCTACTTTAAACTATAGGTCCCGCCACTTTTATAAAAAATTAACACACACAACATAAGTGGCGTGCTAGGTCATAATCAGTGTTCCCGTTTTTGGTTATTTCTAACCAAAATTGGTTCTTTTTTGTTCAATGTGTAGATTTTTCCGGATTTGGATTTTTTTTTGTGTGCTGTCAAAATATGTGTCTAATTCTGAACATGAAAACTTTTAATTTTTTTTTATAATCAAAAACGTTAAATTTTGATAAATGTTAATTTTTAATACATTTTATGATACATTGACAACACCTACTTAGCTATTTTAGTACCAAAATGTCAACTATATATAGATATTAAAAATTATTGCGAATTTAATTTTGGTTATATTTTTTCTTATTTGGTGATTTTTTTCACAAATGTTGGTTACAATAATTTTTTTTCGTGGCAACACTGGTCATAATCCTGACTGAAGGATTGAACTGACTAATACTGTATGTAAATGTATATCAAATATGACAAAAACTCTAATAGGCACCTAATAAATTCAGTGTCGGGTTGAATTAATTTTAGAGTATTGTAGCAGTGAATCCGTATATCGAGAACCAATAAACAGTAATTCGCCAAGAGCTATTAAAGGCGTTTCGAAGAAAGTCTTTCTACCGTATAAAATGGAATTGCTCTGGTACTTACACTAGCAGACCAAGCAAAACGCGGTCGTTTTGTTTATAATGTAGTAGTATGCAATAAATTAAAATTGCTTTAAAAATATTCATCGAAAGCTTGACTATATTTCCAACGGAACGACTTATATAAGCGATTATCTCGCTCACTTCCGAAAAATAAAACCCATTTGTACCAAGTCCAAATTAAAGCAACCAGACTTAAATGCTCAAAGTAATACGTGGTGATTAAACTTGAGCGTAAACAATATGGCAACACTAGCTTAAGCATTTTTTTGTATGATAAAAAAGCATGGTGAAATTATTTATAGGGTTTGAGTAATTCTACAACAAAAAAGTATTCATTGAAAATCGTATTTTCAAAGGAACAGCTTCGGAGGCATAATTTTTGAATTTTGGTCTAAATATCACTACATAAGCAATTATTAAAATTAATACAGATGGTGTGTGTGACAGGTTTACTTTTGCAAATGTGTTCAAATCTTTTTAGAACACGTGTTTTTATGTTCACACCTGGTTGTCCAGTGGGTAGTGTGCTAGACTATTAGCGTGAGGGTCGTGGGTTCTATTCCCACCAGAGACTCTGGTCTGTGATACTACACCGAGCATATGGTCAAAGTTATTCAGCTCGTATCTAATTAAAATATAATTTGTAACTGTATTGTAATTAATAAAAAAAAAAATAAATATGTTCGCACACAAAATGTCTTCTGGTCAACTTTGTTCAGAATATTACGAATAAGAAAGAGAATCAACTTGTCGGTACGATCAAGTACATGTGTACCACGTGTGAAGCCAGACTTACATGTACAAAGTAAGACTTTGTGACTAATCTTGAGTGTAAACAATATGGCAACACTAGCATAAGCAATTTTTGTATGATAAACTGATAGCTTGTCAGTTTCGTGTTGAGAGTTGTGTATCGCCGTAGTCTAGTAGGCACCGTATAAACAGTATCGAAACCATTGACTTTTGACAAACGCTCATAGCAGCAAATTACTAGTCAATTTAGAGGGAGAAAAACAATGTTATAATGTTTTGCGAATCAAATGTGTTAGAAGCAACAGATATACAGAGTGAAAACTGGCGGATAAAGCAGAAAAATTAAATGCAAATAAACATTTATTTTGTGTTAAAAAAGGGAAAATTTAGAATATTTTTTAATTTCTTCAATGAAAAGTTTAAAGATTCTTAAATATTTAAATATTAATCGAAATGTGTGTGATTTTCGGTCACAATGAATATAATTTCTTCTGCAAGAGATTATTAAGACGCTAAATATTACAAGATCAAAATAAGACGTACTGCTCATAAAAAATATTACCAAAAAGTATTTCTGTCCCTGTCTGTTTGTAACTCTGTTTTGTTTATTTATGTTTTTTTTTAGTTTTCGGGGTGGGTTTTTATATTGGCGAGAGTTAATAAAAAATGTAATTTTTGTCTAAAACTATTAATAAATAATAAAAACAACTAAAAGCAATAACAATTTTAACTTTTCCTTTCAAGAAATTAAAAAATATTGGCAACTTTCAGCAAGAAAAAATTTTTATGAACTCATATTTTGATCTTGTAATATTTAGCTTCTTAATTATCTCTTGCACAAAAACCTACATTCATTGTGACCGAAAATCACACACATTTCGATTAATATTTAAGAATCTTTAAACTTTTCATTGAAGAAATTAAATATATTCCAAATTTTCCCTTTTTTTGACGCAAAATAAATGTTTATTTAAATTTAATTGTTCTACTTGATCCGCCAGTTTTCACTCTGTATATCTGTTGCTTCTAACACATTTGATTCGCAAAACATTATAACATTTTTTCCCCCCTCTAAATTGGCCTGTTCTTTTATGTTATGAGCGTTTTTCATCTGTCAAAATTATCGTATTTGTATGTATCTGTGATGTTGACTTATTAGACGGGAGTCCATGATCCATTTCCCGGCTCAGACCTTTCGAACAAAACGAAAATATGAAGAAATATATTACTTTCGGAGAGTTCCTCTCTCTTAACAGTGTTTTGGCAAAAACTCTGAGAGTAAATAAAATTGCCATGAAAAGCTTCTCAAATCTGTGGTTCGGAGTCGACATTAAACAGTAGGTCGCAACACTCGTGGAAAAATTAACACACACATCATAAGTGGTGTGAAAAACTAGGTTGTAAGTTTGACTAAAGGATTGTAATGACCAAATAAGTAAGCAATAAATAAACAAATATTGTAAATGATATCATTCCTTTAAACCGGGCATTCCCATGGAATGGTACAATTGCTTCATTTAGAGGTCAGTTAGATGGTGACGAATGCACTAATGTGATGAGCTATTAATTTCCATTAATTTTAGTAATTAAAAATATCCGAATTTATTAAAAACGTAATATAAATTTTTTTTTAATATTGCGTGAATTCACACAACTTTTCTCACAGTACATTTGTTGTTATCTCATCATTCTAACCACAGTTTTATTTTTGGAATCCCCTACTATTTTAAATTAAATAGCCTGATTTATAAAATAGTGTAGCCTCTTAGAAATACATATTCAAGACCTAAACCCATTTGAAACAAGCTATCCCTCTTTTAATACTATATAGTCTTCTCTGTCACACTATGTACAGAAGCGATAACATATTCTGTTCAGAAAAATTGCTCTTTTCTCTCTCAATAACATTCGCTCTCTGTGGGCATTAATTTTTTCGTTTATACTTCACATGGCTATTCGTAAGCAGACCAACAAAAATGAATTCTTTACAAAACAATTTTACTTCATAAATAAAATAATGTAACGCTTACCATTTATTACTTGTATTCTCTTGAAAATGATTTGAATTTAAAAACAATTTTTGTTTTTATCTAAAAACAGAAATAAAACAATTTCTTCGCCCTGTTAATCCTCTTCAATTTGTCAAAACACTTTTTTTATAAAACACAGCCGAACTAAACAAACTGTTGAGAGAAACTGAAATGTATGTACACATACGATGACTGCAAATCAACTACGTAAACCTTGAATGTGTATGGCAATGCTGTTTGATAAATGCTAGCAACATGTTAACAAAATTCTGTTAATAATGATTTTGCAGAAATGTTTTGTCAGCTTGTTTCTCTTTTCAAGTGTTTATGCAGAGCAAAGAATTGTTGTTTTTTTTGTTGTTTTCAATTCCACTATATTTGTCAACAAATGAGAGAGCAGGAAAGAGAATGTTGTTATTTTTGTACGCATGTTTAGAAAAATGTTAATAAAGTAGAGTTAATTTATATGAGATCCAAAAACAAAGCAGAATAACAACAACATTGTTGTTGTTTCCTATTTATTTTAAAGCTGAACACAAATGTATACGACTCATAAAATTGTTTGAATACAATTTTTTTCGTTTTGTGTTGCGTTGAGTTTGAATCGATCGATTGTTTTTGTAAAAGATCATCAGGGTGGCCAGAGGTAAAAATGTCTAATATTGTGCGTTAATTTTGTGGTTTTATATACGAGTATGGTACATATTTTAGTTTTTAAACAATTCGAACATTTTTTAAAGCTTGAAATGTTTTTAAACAGAAGAATAGTAAAATCGACATTAAGTGGGTGGTCGCGTCACTCTTGAGTAAAATGATCGTACTTAACATAAGTGATCTGAAAAGTCAGGTTGTAACCTTGACTCAAGGATTGTAATGACTAATTACCGAATACTCTATGACTAGGTATACATATGTATCTTTTGCCATTGTCGAGGATTTATCTATATATGTTTATTTTACTTCTCTAGGGAGCATAGGGCCGAAGCAAGTTGATTGCAGTGAACTCGATCATCAGGGCGATGTTTGACTTAGTTTGGATAGTTCGGTTGTGATTTGGTGTTCCCAGGTGTGTGAAGGTCGTCCGAATCTCTGGGACGCCTGCTTCTCTGGGGTTTGCAGTCTAATGGCTTTGTTTGTGATGCCATATAATGGCTAGCGAAAAGTGTGCCCAAGCCATCCCCACTTACGTCTCCTTACTTCCCTCTCAATTGGTTGCTGGTTTGTATCTGACCAGAGTTGGGCATTGGATATTATGTAGAGTCAGTAAATATGCGAGATTCTACACAGACATTTGTTAACAAATAACTGAAGAGACTGGGATCCATATTCTACGTTTCGCAACCGTACAGTAATGTGGATTTAACGCTGGAGTTGAAAATTTCAATTTTGGTGTCGATATGTTAAACGATTTCCAAACAGAGTTAAGTTGGGCAAAAGCATTGTGTGCCTTATTAATGTGACTGGCAACATCTGCTGATGAGCCATCGGATTTATATATTATACTGCCTAGATAGCATAAGGACTAAACTTCATCAATTTCCTTGCGTATATTAGGAATTTTTGCGCTGCGTTAGCATTTATCCTGAGTGTTTTGGTTTTGTAGATATTCATCTTCAGTACAGCTGTCTTTGCGGTTTCGCTAACTAGATTTAGCTTTGACTGCATGTCGGAGAAAGAATGACCACATGGAATGTATGTGGAACTGGACTAGGAAGATGGAATTTTTGAAAGTATACCGTTGCTGTAATCTAGTAGGTAGTGTGTTGGCTTATTAGACGTGAGGCCACTGTTCAAAAAATATCACCTCGGCGACTTCCTCTCAGCAGAGTTCTACCAAAAAATCTGACAATCACTGTCATGAAAAGTTTCTCGGAAATCTGTCGTTCGGAGTCGACTTTAATCTGTAGGTCCCGCCACTCATGGATACAATTAACACCCACAAGATAAGTGATATGAGAAACTAGGTCGTAATCCTGACTGAAGGGTTGTAATGACCAATGTATGTATGTATATATGTACACCGTGCAACCTAACTTAAAGATTAGAAAAGATGGTTAAGGGAGCACCCAGATATATCCTTCCAACGACTATGCTCCATCTCCCGATGAGTCTATAGGTGTAGGAAATTGTAGAATTAGGATGGAGACAACCATAGACAGTTTCGACGTTAAAAGGCTTCTGTAAAGTTCTTATAGTCACGAACCACTGATTTACAGTATGCCGATCCTATCGAACTCAGAGTAGCTTGACTGTTAACGAAATAAGAGACGTCAGCAACGGCTTCAGATGCCATACTCTTTATAATAAATTTCAACTCTAAGATTCTCACAAAAAATGCCATCACCAGTCCTCCCAAATAGTTCCGATCCGTCAGTAAAAGTGGTTGCCGAGTGTGTATAGTAAATTCCTTGATTTGTATCACAGGGCACTATTTTAAAAGGGAATCTTTTATGCAAAGATAAACACAGACTATGAAACCATATAATCGACAGTTTCATATTAACAGGCGATAAAAGACAACCAGAATGTCGGAATGACGGTTGTCTCTAGCGTATTTCACTCCGCGCATCACAGCTTAATCAGAAAATATCGGGCTTCGTTTTGTATCTTGCAGCGGTATAAATAGAAAAAGCACTTCCATTTATCATCTAAGTACGACACACAGCCGACTATTCAGATTATAAATAACCAGTATGCTGAAGCAGAGTTAGAAAGATACCATCAGCTCCAGATGATTTTGAAGCTTTAGGGCAATACTCCCTATTAACCTTCTGGTGCGCATTTCCGGCCCGCTAAGACTCAGTAAGCGAACACATTAGATGCAGCATGTATCCAATATTCAAAAATTCTTTTGAGACTACGATTTTCAATCATTTTGGAGATGGCCCAAGGCTTTGAATTCACAAGAACGTAGCCGGCAAAATCATAATTGCCCTTGTTTGGTTATTACGGTACAAAAACAATGAACTCTTCAAAATTTCACCGTTTATTGAAAAAAAAAATTAAAATATGACGATTTTGATCAATGCCGGTGTCCATTTTTGACGCGCGCCTAATGTTTAGCTCCAAACATAGACATGCTTTCCACTATACCTTATATTTTAATTTTATCGAAGACGTAAACCTTTCAGCAACTATAGTTATCTCTTTAATTATTTGTCTATTTCATGTTCTCTCATTCATTTCTCTCATTCTGCTCTCCCACTGTTGCTCTTAATTATTACTTTTTTTCTTTCATTTCGTTCGTAATTTACGAACGTATACTACGTTACGTTTTATTTTTCTTTCCTTGTGTATTCGTCTGCACGACACAAAATTATTTTTAAATGATTACGTTTTCGGATAAAAAAAACAAACTTACCATTTGTGTATATTATTCAGCAACTTTTCTGGTGTTTTAAGACTTTCGTTGAATATGAAACGAGTTCACTCTACGAGATGTTTGTATAAGCAGCAACATCAATTGGAAAGCTGAGAGTAAATAAAAATGTCTGTACGAATGTAAAAACAAAAGCAAAGTCAAAGAATTATAGTGGCAACACTTTTCTAATGTTTACGAATTTCTGAAGGCAAACATGTTGATAACATTAGTTGTTTAGCAGCGAATGTTGAAATTTACATCAAAAGACTTATTTTAGGCATTTTGTGCAGATCATACTACGCTAACCTGTTCGACATGACACATTGCCGTTAAAAAACATAATTTTACTTTAAACTAACGTGGCATCTGTAAAAACTTATTAAATTACTCAGCCATAAGGTATGCAATATTTAATAATTTTTGTTATATGGCCATGGGTTACAAAGTGGCAGCAGTGTTGCCATTATTTTAGAATGTTACACAATTGTTAATTGAATTACTATTGATTGCAGGGAAAATCTGTTGTAGATTGGGAGTATAGAAGAGCATTTTCAACATGTGTTTAAACTTTAAACGATCCGTTTCAAAGCGCTGCTGAAGAACATGAAATGTCTAATAAAATTCAGAAAAGTTAATGCAAAGCAAGAAAAAGTTATTTACGAAGAGAGATAAAATATTGAATTATAAATCCATTCAATATTTATAAATCTGATTCGACGTGTTTACATGTAGATATGTAAGTGCACGCTGTGTAATCAAGTGTGTACTTCTATCGTTGTTTGTTATCACATTTTATAGTTTTTCTTTCATAACAAGTTGCCAACATAGAATGTTTTTCCTCGTTGTAAAAAGAGAAAATTTCTCTCATTGACTCTCTTTCTCTCTCGCACTTATGAATTTTTTTAAATTTTGTCTCTTTTGTTTTACGTCGGCAGATGATTACAAAATTGTCATAAAACAATTAAATTACCATCAAATAACTTACCATTTTTCCACAGCGTATTCTCTTTAAAATGTTTATAACACAAATTTATTTCAAAAAATTAAATATTTTTGTGCAAATAAATAATTTATTCAAAGACCTTGAGCCATACAGCCAGCCTATCAGAAACAAAATGTTAAGAGTAACTAAAAAAATAGTCAATTGAAATGTAATACATACGAAACGTAGAGATAGAGAATGGAAAAAACTCACATGGCAATGCTTTCATAATGTAAACCTTATTATTAACATTTTGTGTTTATAAACATGTTGCTTAGCAACACATATGTTACGTTAAATAGAGAAACAATTTAATTCTGTTATACTGTTAGCGGAAATATTTTAAATATTTTATGGGCTACATTAGAAGACAAACAGTTTTTATGGGAATTCATAACTTAACATAAAATCAAGGTGAAATGTTAGACTGTACTTTTAATGTTTTAACCACCGAATCTACAGAAGGGAAACGAGATTTTGACGTTTACCGGCAAATTATGTAAGGGACAGCAAATATTACCAAAAAAGTATTTCTGTCCCTATCTGATTGTAACTCTGTTTTGTTTATATATGTTTTTTTTAGTTTTCGAGGTGGGTTTTTATTTGGCGAGAGTTAATAAAAATGTAATTTTTGTCTAAAACTATTAATAAATAATAAAAACAACTAATAGCAATAACAATTTTTAACTTTTTCTTTCAAGAAATTAAAAAATATTGGCAACTTCCAGCAAGAAAAATTTTTTATGAGCAGTACGTCTTATTTTGATCTTGTAATATTTAGCTTCTTAATTATCTCTTGCACAAGAAACTATATTCATTGTGACCGAAAATCACCCACATTTTGATTAATATTTAAATATTTAAAAATCTTTAAACTTTTCATTGATGAAATAAAAAAATATTCAAAATTTTTCCTTTTTTAACACAAAATAAATGTTTATTTCCATTTAGTTTTTCTACTTTAACCGCCAGTTCTCACTCTGTATATCTGTTGCATCTAACACATTTGATTGGCAAAACATTATAACATTTTTTTCTCCCTGTAAATTTGCTAGTAATGTTGCTGCTATGAGCGTTTGTCAAACGTCACAATTATCCCTTCTGTGTATTCGGTGGTTTAAACCCCGTAGTTTTTATCCTTTCCAGAAGGAGAAATACTCGAAATGATCTTTCTAACAGTGATTTTGTTGTCACATTCGTCAACATGAGTAATAATCTCAGCAGTATGCAGTCCTTTGTGGAATTCAGAGACAACAGGCCAAAGAAGTTCTTTACAGAACGCAATTTCGAACACTCATCGGCAAAGTCTACAGATTAAAGAAGTACAGTTAAGTCTGAACTTTGCTATCGGAGGACGGAATGTTGCAACAGCACGGTACTCCTGGAAACAGTTCACCTATCTTCAGGAAAAAGTAAAAACCAGGGACAAGATCTTGACAACATCGGCGGGGTAACTCAAAAGAGGTGATACTGTCAACATACAAGGCAATAGGAAGATCCATATTGATTTATGCCGCTCATTCCTCAGTATTACTTAATGGAACGAGCTGCAAGGAGTATAGATTACTGCGTTGAGGATTGCGACGGACTGTATGAAGATGACCAGTGCGGATTATTTACCTGCCAGTATGGTCATATAATAGGAAGGTCACCAAACAGATCTTGCAGCACAGTCCTTCTATACTCTATTATTTTCTGAAGGATATCAAAAACTTTCTTCTGGATAATCAAGACCTGATACCCTCCATCTTGAATGCTATGCAAATGCCAATTATAGATATAAAAGAGCTTACCGTGAAAAGGGTATTAAGTGAGCGTTTACTGGAGAATGAAGAATGTGAAAAACAATACCCTGACGAAAGTGACCATCTCTCAACAGCGATCGATATTTTGCGGAATGCTGGGTGCATATATACCCCTAATTATATCGAATAATATGGACTAATGATCGAACGCATGGAACGCAAGGAACGCATAATATGGCACTGGTTTTTAATAAAGAAACGCACCAATCTAACACTTTTAAACTGCTAGATAAGATTGATCGATATGTACATATACATACTTATCCACATATTTATTATTCTAAGGGCCATTATTACAACTTGCCGTTAACTAAAGAGAGGATTTTAACGGGCAGATAAATTGTTTTTCGTTATTATGAGTACCCAATAAGATAGAAGTGATCGTTAAGCTAAAGGGAGGATCATCCTATCTTTAACTTTTAAGGTTAAGTTTATGTTAGAACTTGTCATATTATGTATATATTATTTTTAATATGGCAACTTCAAATATAAACAAAATGAGGAAACAACAACAAAAAGAGGCTCTCGTTGCCACTGCGTTTAACAACAACTTGTTTAATTGATCAGATTTATCGACATTGCTCTGGCACTGTCATATTTTAAAAAAACTTAACTTTACTTTATCTGTAAGTTGTAATAACGAAAATAAGTCAAAGGTAACTTTACAGTTCCCTTTAGCTAAAGGTAACTTTAACTATGCCCAAGTTTAACGACATGTTGTAATAACGGCCCTAAAAATAATAGCGGTCCGAATTGAATCTTCTAAGATAAAACTACTAGTGGGGGATATCAGTACACAGTAAATGGCGACATGACTTTTTCTTAGAAATACTCATTCATGTGGGAAATTTCCACAATTATGCAGAACTTCCAAAAGGGGAATAACACAGTTCCATTTAATGTATTAACAATACAACTGGTTTGTCTAATACGATCGTTTAAAAATTAAAAGAAAATATTAATCCATCTACGCTTTATTACATCTTTCGCTGTTAAATTAACATCATATCCGTTAAGTGCTTTTGTACTGTTAACAGTATACATTACACAGCAACAGGTTTGCCAATAACATTTGGTTTTAATGTTATATACATTGTTGTTCTCTTCTTTTTTCTATCTATCTCCCTTAATTTTTCGTTTGTTTACTTGCAAAACAAAAACAAACACTCTCATACAAAACAATACATAACAGCTGTTACAGTTCTGGTAAAAGTCGCGTGTTTAGTGTAGTTTTTAGTTTTTAAATGAAAAAACAATTAAAATTTTCTTTTAAAATATGAATTAAAAAGTATTTAAATTGTTAAGGAATAAAGTGTTCAATATGTTTACTAGAAATTTATTAAAAATTGTTTTATCCAACCAATCGCGAAATGTGTATAAAATAACGAAACCTAAATGGTCTGTGCTGCCAACCAATAGATTTGTGCATTTGGCGTCAACAATGCAGGCCAAAATTTATATGGATCGGGAAAATATACATGCTCATCAGGTATTGGAGTCCTCATTGAAAACTTATCAAATATTTCCTGATTATGTGTCTGAGGTCAAAGTCACTGCACTAGCAGCAGATATTACGGGGCCAGAACAGATGACTGTGGCTTCTGTGGATCAAATGTTCGATAATTTTAAACGCTTGTGTTGTTATTGCCGGCAAAACAATATCTTTATATCGGAGCCAAAGTTTGCAGACTTTACCAAATTGTACTGTGATAAAATCCATCTTTTAAGTGATGACCAGCTGAGAGATTCATTAAGTCTTCTGGCCATGTTGCCTCAAGAGCCAAGTGTACGCTCGCCTAATTTTGTAGAGCTTTGGAACACATTGGATGTTGAATGCTGCCGGCGCATTGAAAAATGGAAAACAGATGAACTGCTGTTGATCTGTGATGCCTGGTATAAATTGAATCTGGCGCGTATTTGTGATTTTGTTTGGGAGGCCTTACGCAAGCTGGGACGTAAAGTGATTAAAATGGAACCCAGCCAGTTGGTGCAGACCATGTTTTTGTGTAATGTAATGCGTCGCACTGTATTTGATATGTTTGATTTTGAAGTGAATTTGGCTAAATGTGCCCATGAAATGACTTTGGCAGAGTTGGGTGTCATGTCGATGGGCTTCTTTAAGACACAAACTCCGATACGTAATCAGGAATTGCTTACATACCTGTACAGGCGTTTGATAAATGAACTACATACGGTAGATGATATTACATTTGTGGCGGTATTGAAGGTAAATAAATTTTCAAGAATTAAGTAGGGGTGGTTGGATTCAAAAGCCCTTGATTGCTTACTCTGTTCATGTCAAGATTGCCTTTGATTTGAGACAAAAATGGAAAAAACCATTAATTCTCATAATAATTAACACTGGATTCAATAATAACCATTAAACAATACCTCCTCTCTGTTGTACTTCATTTCTAGGTTCTACGCTACAGTTCTAAACTGCCTCAGGTTGACATAATGATGGAACTCTTAGACAAAATATGTGAAGAAAAGCTAGAGAGTATAAACTTGCTGACTAGTCTGCATGTAGCTTTACTTGGATGTGATTTACAATGCTGCCACGATAAAATCATTGAGAAAATTATGCACAAGTTTCACAATCAAGTCGATTCTATTCGACTTAAAGACCTGGAACGCATTAGCTTAGTTATAGCCTTATTTAATATACATACTCCAAGTAAAATTGAAGAATCCTTATGTGAAAAAATCTTACAATCTTTGAATGGACGTATAGAAGAAATTCTTAAACATCCGAAATGCTTTACAAATTGTTTACATTTTCTAACGCTCAGAGGATACTATGATGAGGAAATGTTGACTTCTGCCTTGGACAAGAAATTCTTAAGTCGGGCTGTTGGCTCAAATTTGGCAACCAGTCGTGAAATTTTCCATTTGGATACATACGTAAAAGTAAATCTTATGGACAAAGGTTATCAAGGCAATCAATTGCATGATAAATATCGCAAGACTATGGGCAAACTGCTGACTCAGTATATACCAGAACGTAATAGTAAATATAAATTGAATGCCACGGATAATATTCTATTGCAGACAAAGGAAATTATTGACGGCATATTGCCTTATAATCAATTGAAACATATTCTACCCAACTATGATAGATCGGATGTGGTTATATGCTATGATCGTAAACAAAAACAGTCGGTGAAAATCTCTCCAGATTGTCCAGAAAACTATAGTGGTGTGATATTAACACGGGATTTGCTATTGGGTTCCATGGAAAATAAAAGTGATATTGATACTGTGGCCGTTATTATAGTGGGTTGGAATAATGTGGTGCGCAATAAAAACAGACATACCGGCTTATTTGATATGAAGCTAAAGCAATTGGAATTATTAGGCCATAAACATGTGTTGGTAAGTGTTGGACAATTTTCTAAAAAGAGTAAGACATTGTAAGAAATAAATTTTGTTTCCATTTTCAGATTTACTGGCATGAATGGCGTAGTTTGGAGACCCATAAGGATCGCCTTAATTTTGTTAAACGCCGTTTATCCAAAGTTATTAATTTATAGTGACAATAACAAGAAAGCTAACAATAAAAAATTATTTACAATAAAAAAAAAACAGAAAATCTGTAGTGCATAGCACTATTTATTATCATATTCATATGATGGTCACAGCAATTCATTTAAAGTCTTTTTGGTATATTCATAAACTAAGAACAATGTGGCAGTGGCCGGTATGGTACGTAAAACCGATGGCAGCAAACCATTGTATAATGCCAAAGCACCTTCTTTACGTATAATTTCTAAACCAACTGAGGTCATAGATCTCTTCATATTATTAACTTGTATGCGAGACTTAATAACATCAGCTGGAAATATGCAAGTCCATAATATAACACCACCAACTGCACCGGCAAACATTGTTTTTAAGGCTCCTATATCCTCTTTCGATTGGCCGGGCCTGCAAATAACAAATGTGGATACGTATGTAAGTAATATTTAATGTAAATAAAAGTAGAAGAGTAGAAAAATATGTTTTATACTCAACGTACTTGGCCAAAAATTCTCTGGTGCCTTCATAGCCGCCAAAGAAAAAGAAGTAACCGGGCATTTCACGCATAAATGTTGAGGTGAGACCTCTAAAGAAACCCGGTATACCTGGAAAAGAAAACATATTCAATTTGTTAAAGCAGAATATAAAAAAATATACGTAGTTTAATTAAACCAAAAACGACGTCTCTATATGCTTTTGATCATATGGGATCACTTACATCTCAGAATTCTTTACTGTTTTCAAAGATTAACATTCTATTTATGGAACAACAACACAAACAACTGACACACCTACTTCATTTTCATTGTATTTCTTTTTAAAATCTCTCAATCTTTTCAGTTAAAAATTAAAAACATTTTTAGCGTTTCAATCTTATCTTTTTCTTTTAACACATAATTTGCCTGCAGATAAGAACTAGAAGTGTTTTCTACTTACTAATCTAAGCATACAATACATTGATTCGTTACCTTCTGTTGCCATTATTTGTCTAGTAAGTTTCCAAGGGGTTATTGTTGTGCTATTACCAGCTTTAAGATTTTGGTGTTGCATCTAAAAATTTGAAAAATCAATTAAAAACCAAAAATTTCTAACTGAATAACAAACATTTAACAAACCTCTCTTAAAGCTTGCAGTTTACATTTCACCAATTCGGTGGGACATAGAGTGAATGTTGAAAAGAATGCCGCTAAAAATCCAGCAAATGCATTTCCTATCACTGGTAAATCTTTGGTATGTTCTATTTTCATTACGTGTGCAACAGCCTTTTGACAACCACCATAGGCAGCAAATAATACAGAATTTTCAGCAACATTTGCTATTACTGCTGGTATTGAGCCAGCATAAAGGCCTCTGTATATGCCATCTTGTCGATAGGTCTTCATAAAACAATCAAACATGTTTTTGTATAGCTTGGGGAATGCTTGCTGCTTTACTTTAACTGTGTCCAGCGGTTGGGAAACATAAACCTGTAGAGCTCCACCTGAAAGAAGAAATTTAAATCTCTTAATTTAATAATAAAATAAGGAAGTAGTTTCTATCTTCATTAGCATTACAATCTTTATTATAATTATGTTTTGATTATGAACAGACTTCTGTCAAGAGAAGGTTTTCATACCCAATACAACTTCTTTTAAAAGATCTGGATAGAAAAATAAACACACACACAAATCATATAATAGAACTGCCTTCTACTATAGTTTTTGGTTTTTAAAGATTTCATACTTATTTTTTTTTGTTATTCGGAGCACAATTTAGTTCTCCTTGATCGTGTGTATAAGAACAAAACTACGCTACCTATTATACTGCCTCACTTTGGAACAATTTTTGGCCACTATAGGAAAGCAATTTCTTGTCTCTTCAGACGATTTATGCTTGGAGTTAAACTCTGTTTTCTTCGCAAGAAATGAGAACAGATTTATGACGAGTAATTCATAGGGATTAAGTCGTAGTAATGGACAAATGCATAGGCTTTGGCAAATATATGAATTATGGTTTCATAGAAGCAGAAAAAACAAACACGACCAACGTTTCAATCCGATTCTAGATTCTAAACTGTGGTAGTTTTCTATGCACGTTTTTAAAAATATTCAATCTTTGTGGGAGGCATTGTGTTCCTCCACAATTCCAATTAATTTCTTTTGATTTAAGTAACTATGTAGCTAAGTGGCTAGCTATTGTGCTATTTTAGATAAATGTGGCCTGGCAATACAACTGAAGTTAAGTTGTCATCCATAATTGAGCCATAAGACTCGTTTTGCGTATGGGCTGTCTAACCTATAATTCCTCTGCTGCCTGTTTTTCTTTGCCATACGTTTTTATACATTCACTTTGGAAGCAAGTTGCCGCAAAGAATGTTCCAATCGAGTTTAGTTGTCCAACTAAGCTGTTTAGTCAGGATTATGGACCTAGTTTCTCACACTCTTAAGTTGTATGTGTTAAAATTTATACAAGAGTGGCGGGACCTAAAGTCGACTCTGAACGACAGATTTTTGAGAAAATTTTCATGGCAATTTTATTTACTCTCAGAGTTTTTGCCAACACACTACCCACTAGACTACGGCGACATTCATTGTAACTGCGTTCGCCGGAACATTCGCTTTGCGTTTTTAAAACGAAGACGCAAAAGTTAGGCGATTTGCGTTTTTCAAAACATGTCCGTTTGTTTCAGTTTCATTTGTGAAGTGTATTCCAGCTACGCAGGTGATTAACCTACTGCCGGAGGTGCTATGTCTTATGCGAACATATATGTGGGATGTGATGTGGTTATTCTAATAACCTTAATGAAATTCTGCTCAACTTTTCCGGGGTTATAACCAGAGCTAGCACAACTCCTCTGTACATTCGATAATAATTGCATATTTGCTGCAATTCTAGTTCTAGTTTATCTACGAAGCTAAATTTAAATTTTACTCAAACGAGTTAATCTTCACTTTGTATGCCAAGTCCATTAAAAATACTTTATATAGTTTATACTGGCTTAGCCTACTATAGCGTAGTAAGATATTCAGAAAATTTTTGGAAGACAAGTGGACTGGTATAAATGGCAATATTTTCAAACGAAATGTCCAATTGTTTGATTTAGGAAGGCTTATTAGACGTAAGGACACGGTTCAAATAACAGGTCAAATAACAAAACGAAAATATGAAAAAAATATTTCTTCGGCGACTGCCTCTCAGCAGATTTCTGGCAAAAACTCTGAGAGTAAATAAAATTGCCATGAAAAGTTTCTCAAAATCTGTCGTTCGGAGTCGACTTTAAACTGTAGGTCCCGCCACTCATGTATAAAATTAACACACACGACATGAGTGGTGTGAGAAACTAGGTTATAATCCTAACTGAAGGGATGTAATGACCAATTATATATGTATTCCAGTTTGCCTAGAAATAATGTCTTAGGTGAACATATTTTTGAATTACGAATGGTCACGAGGGGATTGACGACTTTTGTTTGAAACATCATTATTATGTTCAGCTTTTTCGAGGTTTTAACCTGAATTTAACCAGCAGAACATGCCATCTGTACATTTCGGTAGTAATAATTACAGCTTTTGTGATTAGTGGCCCAATAATTCTAGGTTTAGTTCTTATGCGAATTAATTTTCACTTTGTAGACCAAGTTCTCTAAAAATATTTTTTATTTTTAATATTGGCTTAGCGTACTATAGCAAGGTATACAGAACATTTTGAAATTGCCAGTGCGCTGGTATAAACGGCAATATTTTCAAACATTCGAAATCTCTTTTTTAAATAATTTGATTTAGGAAATCTATTCTCACAAGGTATAAATGCTATTCGTTGACTCTAGGTGGTATTATAAAGATAAGATTTCAATTAGAAGATTTCTATGAGTGATACATAATCGAAATATCTTCCGATTGGTAACAAGTTATTGAAGAAAACAGCAAGTATTTATTGCGTTACTGCGGCTATAAAATGCTTTCTATTTCAGTTTAAACATATTTCTTTTGTACAAAAAGGCTTTTTACAATTAATTCCTTTAAATAACTGCAATTGTATTTCAAAGTTATACTTACCCAGAGAACCCGCTGTAAAATCAATACATCCCGTACGGAATTTATTATCTGTAGTTTTAACTTCTATATCTGCAAACAATAAACAATTTCAAGTATATCGCTTAGCAATCAACAATTTTTCTCCATTAGAAGCAATTGGCTTACCCAACATATTGTATTGAAAAGTAGTATCTTTCTATTGCTAAATAATTAATAACAAAATAATAATAATAATAACAACAATATGGCTAAATTAATAAAGAATAAATGAAAATGTACAAAAAAAAGTATCTTTTAGTAACACTGTCTACAGCTAAAATCTGTTCTCTACTGGAACTCTTTTGAAACGTAACTAAACTTGAAAAGATCTGAACACAACAGTTGTGTTTAACAGGCAGCAGAGTTTATCAGCAAAAACTCTTCCTTTTAATTCTCTTTTCATCTCTTGATTGAATTTTAGTTGCTCTTCGAATTTTTTCGACACAAAAGTTTCATTTCTTATCAGCAAAATTGCGACATATGGTAAGCTGAGCACAGCACGTTGTCATTTCATTTATTGTGTGTTTATTTTGATGAAAGATTTATGCTTTCATAAGGAAATTAAGAGCGGGAAGAAGCTCTTTTTCTTACGTATTCATTTTAGCGTTTTTCTGCTTAAAACAGTTTTGTGGTGAAATTATTAGAAAGATTTCCGTTGGAATTATTTTTTAATTTGAAAAAAAAGAAGAAAAATAATTACAAACCACAACTGCAGTATTCTCTTAATGAAACGATGTTTTCTTGTTGAATATTTTACTCTTTTTTTTTATTAAAATTTTATTTAATTTCTGTTTCCGAATTCAATTGTGCATTTAAGCTCCTTTTGACATACTCATACACTAGAAATAATGTTCCAGTAGCTGGTATTGTTTTTATTATCGATGGCAACAGGCCTCTATAAAATGCCAAAATTCCTTCCCTGCGGAAAATATGCAACGCAACGGATAACATGGTACCTTTGAGGTTATAGATTTGTGTGCGTGACTTTATAACATCTGCTGGAAAGGTTAGTGTCCATAGAGTTATACCGCCTACGGCACCAGCGCACATTGTCTTCAAAGCACCAATATCATCTTTCGTCTGACCAGGCCTGTAATAATGAAACAAAATAGTTTTCAAGTTTAGTTTTCCCACCGTTTACGTTCATAAAATTTACTCTCTTAAGTACTCTCTGGTTGCCTCATAGCTACCAAAGAATATAAAAACTCCCGGTATTTCACGTACAAATGTTGATGAAAGACCACGATAAAAGCCAGAGATTCCTGAAATTTGTCGAACAGATTTAAAGACCAAAAAAGAGAATATTTTTTCAAATCCCTATTGCTTTACTTTACCTTCTCTTAGGTAAATATCTTTGGTTAGCTTATAGGCTGATACTGGCACCACTTTACTATCTTTGACCAAATATTCTTTCATCTAAAAACTATTACATTTGAATTGGTGATGATTGTACACTTGAATAATACGTATGTTACCTCTTGTATGGCCTGCAGTTTACATTTCACCAACTCCGTGGGACACAAAGCTAATGTGGAAAAGATAGCCGCCATCGAACCAGCACAAGCATTGGCCAACACTGACAATTCACAAACCTTATCGATTTCCATAACAAATGTTATTAGAGTTTGAAAACCGCTATAGGCTGTGAAGAGTACAGAATTTTCGGCAACACTGGCTACAACAGCCGGCACAGTACCAGCATAAAGACCATGAGACATACCATGATGGCGATATGTTTGCATAAAGCAATTAAACATACCGTGATAGAGTTTGGGATATGTTTGTAGTTTCACTTTAACCGTATCCAATGGCTGGGATACATAAACCTGGGCTATGCCCGCTTGAAGCATGCAAGAGAAATTTTAAAATTAAAGCCCATATGCCCATATGCCGGTCAGTGTTTTCGTTATGGTTAAACTTACCTATAGACCCCGCTGTAAAATCTATAAAACGTTCCTTGAATTTAGATTCTGCATGTACTTCTTTTGGGGTTTTCGGTTTTATAACCACAAAATCATCCGCCATATAATCTGAAGAATCATCTTGTGGTTTTACTTCCTCATCCTCTTCGGGATTTTGTAAGAAATATTTTCTTATTTTCCATTTTAAACTGTTTTTCTTTTTCTTTAACGCTTTCTTTAGCTCTTCTTCTACGGGATCTTTCACCCAAACGAAACCATCTACTTCTTTTTCATCTTCTTCTTCTTCTTCCTCTACTTCTTTCTTCTTGGGTTCTGTATACATTTTCAAAAAATTTTTAAAAATATTACGTTTTCGCATTGTCGTCTCTGGTGTCTCTGTGGTCTCTGTGCCCTCTGCTGTCTCTGTGCCCTCTGGTGTCTCTGTGATCCCTGCTGGTTCTTCCGTGTTTGTTATTTTCTTATCCACATTTTTTTGATGATTCAATAGTTTTGTAAAAAAATTAAAATTCTTTCGCTTTGGTGTCTCTGTGGCCTCTGCTGCTTCATTTGTGTTCGTTACTTTCTTGCCCACATTTGATTCATGATGTTTCCGGATATCGCTTACCAGTTTCGGATTTGCTAACGTATCTGTATGTATTAAAAGCAACTCTTTGGCATATCGTTGCTTCAAATGCTCCAGATATGTAAATCTTAAACTGGTTCGATGAATTGAATTTCGAAATTTTAGTATTTTAAACAAACTAACCGCGGTGTTTTGTTTGTCTGTCTTTTGGTTGTTCATTTAAAGTCGAAATCGGTGTTTACATTGTATTTTTGAATTTGTAGAGAATTGTGTTTTTGAAAATATCTGTTTTGAAATTGTTATACATTTCGACATTACTAGGATTGCCAAGTGCATATTAGTTAGATTTGTAGACATGTTTCATTACAATTCAATTGCAAACATACATATAAATTACACCACGTGTCATAACTACGATGATGTGTACCTAATCCTTCCATTCTAGTCATTATCTCTTTACAAAGAATAAAAAAAGCAGCTGCAAATGAGTATGCGAATGTAGGATTGTCGTAATCTAGCGAGTAGTACGTTGGTTTACTATATGAGAACACGAGTTCAAGCCTTTTTGAAATTGTGGAAAAAAATATTTTTTTCGACAACCTGCCCTCAGCAGGCTTTTGGCAAGATCTTTGAGAATAATTGCCATAAAATCTGTCATTCGGAGGCGTCCTTAAACTGTAGATTTCGCTACTTATGGGAAAAATTCATACCCATGTTAGCATGACCAACACTCTGGTAATGACCTCAACTCGTGCAATGCATTGTGTTGGGCCTAGGTTATGCGAGGGAGGAAAAAAAGGGGCAGTGATTGTGTACATTCGATTTGAATCTCATTTTATTGTAAGAGACCGGAAAGACCTCTACAGGAAGGGAGTTCTAAATACGGATAGCCCGGCTAAAGAATGATTTCTGCATAATATACAGTGTGTGATCCACAAGACAATCGACCACAAATGGAAATGCTCTGTGAGAGATACTGTGACTCTGACTGAAAGAGTGTTGTGTACGAATATATGATGCGCATGAAAAGTCCCTTTATTTTGCTCAAGCAAAATCCATTGTAGAAGCGATAGAACAGTGAAACATAACTAACAATGGAGTTGGATACGCTACCGTGAATTAATGAGCACCTTTGTTTTCTTCTGGATGCGAACGAGAAGCTTCAAAATGGTCTTCGAGACACCAGCCCGTATTGGAAGTTGTATTCCATTCTAGGTCGCATACAAGTGGTATAAATAGTAAGAAGATCAGATGAAGTGATGTATAATGATGATAATGTCTCAAGAAACCAAGGCAATTGAATGTTGTTTTTGACACTTGAAAAATATGCTGGTTACAGCAAACGACACACTAAATTTTCATGCCCAGAGCATCAAAAGCTTCTGAATTTCTAATATTTACATTAGAAATAGACAACGAAATATTATTTATGCTCTTGTGTGTCAGTGAACAAAATTGTTTCTTTGGCATATTATAATCGACTCTATTCATTCGATCCTATTCGAAGATTGTCTATAGGTGGGATTTACAGGTCACCATCAATCTCCAAAAGTCTCGGCCTACCATTAAAATAATCTGAATAACAAATATTGTTGTCATCAGTAAAATAGTAAATACGGTTAGAAGTTAGAGGAAGAAGATCGTTGATAAAAATAAGAAATTGAAGTGGAGATAAAACAGAGACTTGCGTTACACCTGAGTTTAACCTGAATTCGTCGGACAAGATCCCATCTAAAACAGCCCGTATAGTGCAATTCCTGGTAAAGCTCGATATAAATCGATATATTATACATACAGTGAGCGCCATAAGTGAGTCTACACTTTTGTTCTTAAGTATAAAAAAAGTTCCTTTATCATGAATTGTTGTTTTTGTTTTAACATTTTATAAGTAATAAATAAACGTTTTTATTTTTGGAAATTTATTCGACTATTCTCATTTACTTTTCTCGCTATCCTAAAAAATGAATTATTTCAGTGGTGTTTACTCACTTTTGGCGCTCAGCGTATATAGCAATATGTTTTGATAGAAGTGCACCGTGCCATACGCTGTCACATGCTTTGGAAATACCTAGAGCCACAAAATTGATTTTTTCGTTCGGCTTACACTTGGCACTATCGGCTCTTATTTCTTTCGAAACGAATAAGCAACTGCCATTAGGTGAACGTGAAACGCTATTCAAACAATTAATTAACTAAAGATTAAAGATGTTTAACATACAGATTTTTATTCCAAGAAATATTCTTAATTAATTCCAAATATATTTTTTGTCGTATATTTCCTTTCTATATTTTCAAGCTTTTAAGCAAACTTCATGTACATCTCTCCATACGCTTAATGAATAGAGCCAGATTAAAACAGATCGATTGCTCCTTGTTTTAAAACTAGGCTATTAAGTTTCTAACGAATGCAGTCTCCGTAGTGAATATCGAGGATTTCTCAGATAAATTTTAGAGCGTAAAAACTCGGCAGATGACTCCTGCAGAGTTTTGAAGCTGAGGAGGAGGAAGAGACTGTCCTTCACCTCATGTGTGAGTGGTGTCCTGCTCTTGTCATAAAGAGATGGAGGTCCTTGATTTCTCAATTTTTGACACATTTGACTAAACTTTTTAATATAAAGATATAAGTTAAATTCGGGATGGTTTTCTATATGGAATGTTTGGCCCCCGGGTAGAATTGATTGTGGTATTACAATGGCATTAATTTTTTTCCATAGTGAGACCTCTTCCTTTGAGGAGGTAGATCACTTCATCTAATCTAACCTAACTTATTTTAAAATAAATAGGTTTTAAATAAATAGGTCCTTAAGGTTTGACAATAGAAAACTTTGTAAATTTTTTTTTTTGAAATAAAATTCTGAATTTTATTTTTAAATTTATTTATATTTTTGGTAAATTTATTTTCATATGTATATAGTTTATGTATTATATTATTTATGTATGTATATAATGTATTAAATATATGGTAACTTTATATTTATTTTATATAATTTGCATTTTTTTGGTTTTTATTTTAATTTTTATTTTAATTTTTAATATTTTTACATAAAATACGAGTACTAAACATAACTTTTACCAAAAGAAAAAAAAATAATTTTTTCTTATTTTATTGCATTTATTTTTATTTTTGTTTTTGTTTTTGTAATATTTGACTATTTTTTTGGTTTTTTTTTGTAATACAAATATTTTTTTTTTATTTTTTTTTTAATTTTTTTGGTGTCTGTATCTGGGAAGTTTTATTGCAAGAACTTAAATCGTTTAATAAAATTTTGAAGTGAGTAAAAATGATGGGAAGTATAAAATTTGATTTTAAAATTTAAAAAAGAAAAATTAATAGAAAACTGTGACTAATAAATGTGTGTGTAAGAGGTTTTTTGTTTTTGTTTTTGCTGAAAGAATTTGAATTATTTTTTTTTTAAATTAAATACAATATATAATTATAAATTACATACAATTTAAATATATATATACGAGTTCTTATATATATATATTTCATTTCGATTTTTATATTTATATGTATATATTTATAGTATAGTATAGTACAGGCATATATGGTTAGAAATGAGAAAAGCTGTATTGGCTTTTATATCATTCGTGTTGTTGTTGTTGTTCTTTATTTTTTAATATCATTTGTTTTTTTATTTTTAATTTAATTTTTGCATTAGAAAGGTTTTTAATTTTTGAGGATGGGTAATATGGTACGACGCACTTATCATTCAATAAGGACTTCTGTATACATTTAGTAGTTGTAAGTGGTGTGTGGAGCGAGTAGACAGACGACTTTTGTTTGTTTTCTTGGAGTTTGTTTTGTACTTGTATTTTTTCTTCTTGTTATTTTTTTGTATTAATTTTTTTTCCATTTCCATAAAATTTTGGTTTCATTTTTAAATTTCTTAAGATTTGTTCGTTTCATTTATAAGATTATACAAGGTGTAAAAATAGCTTCCAATTTTGTTTTTTTTATTTTTTTTTAATTTTTTATTGTGAAATTATTTTTTAAAAATTTTTTTTGTTGGTTACCTATTTTTCTTAGTCCATTTATTTCTTATGTTTTCTATTTTTTTCTGTCAATTGATTATTTACTACATTTATTTATATTTGCATGTGTCATTTCATTTGTTTTTTCTATTTATTTATTACACTTATATTATATTTTATTATTAATTTTATAATACATTATCAGTTTTTTTTTTATTTTTTATTTTCATTTTATTTTTTTTTTCAATTTCTAATTTTTTTTTGTAACTTGGCACAATTTATTATTATTTTCTGTTTCTTTTATAAGTGTATTTTACATTTAATTTGTTTTTAACTTAAATTGGAAGTTAATTTAACATAAATACATAAGTTTTTTTTTGTGTGTTTTGTTTTTAAATATTTATAATTAATGTTAGAAAGGAACAACTTATAATTTTTACTGCTATTACTGCTATTATCTAAATAATTAGTTTTTTATTTTATTTTTATTTGATTTTTTTTAATTTTCCCAAAAAAAAATGTCTTCAATTTGTTGTCTAGTTTTTATTATAAAAATTTTCAAGATAAAAACTACTGCCTAGAAAAATAAATTTATTTAAACATTTTGGTGTGTCAGAGATGTTTAAGTGCAAGAATAAAAAAAAATTAAATTTTTTAAAACACTTTCATACAGCACTTCAGTTTCAAATGATTATTTAGTAATACGAAGTGTTCTAGAAATAAAGTGAAATCAATTTCAACATTCACTATCAATTTAAAGACGTTAAAAAGACTTTAAACTTTTTTTAAATCCGCATTTTATCTGTCATGTATGCCTTCTTTATGATTTCGATTTTTCAGCATAAATTTTTGTAGTATAAAGATATAATTCGTGACATGTGGCAGTCCTAAAATGCTTAGTAAGGCTTGTTATTTTACCCTGAACAGTCTAATAAATTGAGCAGTCTCCTGCTATGTGAGATATGTGTTCTGTGGACATATGTTCGATGAAGAATATAATTTTTGGCTCAACAAACAGAAACGTCGGTCTAAAAAGCAGCCAGAGGCGGTTCTAGAGTGAATGTTTTCTGAAAGATGCACTGTTTGGTGCAGTGTAAGGGGCACCGGCTTCATTGAACTGTAGCCCATTAAGAGAAAGTTATCGTGCATTTGTTACTGACTTTTTCTATCAAAATATGAAGGAATGACACTTGGTTGACATGTGGTTTCAACAAGACGATGTTAATACCACACGACACACTATAACATAAACGTATTGCTACGCAATTTGATCTTACTTGATTGTGTCACCAGGACATACAAGCCAGTCAAAACTTTAGCCCTGGAAGACAATCTAACAGCTGTCATTGCTGAAATACAGGCTACGAGTCTGGAAATACAGTGTCAAGATCGGAACTTACTGGTGGATAATCTACGGTACAGCCGCGAGCAAAATTTACGTGAAATTAATTAATATTTCTGTGTTTTAAGAGATTTAAAGTGCCCGAGAAGTCGCCTTAGTCTAGTAGTTAGTGTTTTGGCTTATTAGACGTAAGGCCACGGTTCAAACGCCAGGTTGGACATCTTCAACAACATCTCCGTGACTTCCTCTCACCAGATTTCTGGCAGAAACTCTGAAAGTAAACAAAATTGCCATGAAAAATTTCTTAAAAAATTCTGTCGTTCAGAATCGACTTTAAACAGTAAGCCCCGCCCCGCCACTCATGTATAAAATTAACACACAGCAGAAGTCGTGTGAGCAGCTAGGTCGTAATCCTCACTGAAACGTTCGTAATGACCAATTATGTATGTATGTATGAGAAGGATATGCTGTAAATCAATGATATGTTTTCCCTGAAGATGAAGAGGACGCAAAATCATCTTCATGAGATCCAAAACCGTCCAATGCATCTCGAAAAAGTCACTGTTTAATGCGGATTTTGGACTGGCCGCGACACGATTCATATTTCATTGTCTACGGCGAGCACTACAGGTCGATGATTACCACTTTCGTTTTTAACTAAATTGGACGATCTGGACTCCAACGACACGTGGAATCGACAGGATGGCTAATGACAGATTCGATATTCGAGGGCATGGTCACCTCACGTGAGGGTGATGTTAACTGGCCACAGATCGTGCGTATCGGTCCTATTTTAATCTTTCATAGCGGTTTCCTTAAGCAGCGGTTGTTGCGAATAAGCCATAAACCACAGCGGTTCTCAACGCTAAAATAGCTGAAATTGATCTTGAATTGATCTTGTCCAGAGAAACTGTGGCAGACATTTGAACAACGTTTTATTCCATACATAATGCCATTAAAAGGTCTTCCAAAGGAATAAAAAAAATCTAGAGATATTGCATACACACTTTTGTCTATTAAAATTTAAAGATTGGACTCGCTTAATGATAGACCCGATATATATGTATTCAGTAGTAAAGAATTTATTCTACTGGGATCTTCAATAATGGCCAATAAGAGAATTGTGTGGGGCTTAAAGGCTTAGCTCAAATTGAATATCTTTTAAGAAATGATTGGTATTCGCTAATTGTAACTCCGTATTACCTCAGATTCTCTTAAACATCTCGTTCAAATCAACGAGAAGGTCGTTAAAGGTCCTTAATTCCTGGAAATTCCAAAATTTAAAATACATGCAGATTTATTTGGAAAAAGAATACATAGAAGAAAGACTCCAAATACTGTGATGGAATTAATGAATCTACGAATTTCCGAAATCCTCCTCAATCTGAATAACCATTTGAATCTATGTACCATATATTCTTTCCTTTTACATCAGTGGTTTGATTTGATCGAATTTATTTTACATTTAACAGACTTTAATGTCACTGTATGACGTTCTCGAATCTTAAATCCTTAACTAATAATATGCTGGGAATGGATGATAATTTGATGGATTGGAAGCATGATGATTAGCCGAAGGTAATACTGGTGGTCGTACGCCTGGATGATAATTGCTTGAGGCCACCTGATGATAGGCGCCAAAGCCACGTGCCATATGACGATTCTGCGCCGATTCACCCAAAAGTCGAGACTGATCCGAGCCCAGCAAACGATTATTTTGTTCCATTAGCAAATGAGCGGTAGGATCGACTAGGAGACGGTGTTGATCGGCGGCAGCATTGGAGGCGGCTAAAATGCGATGCTGTTCCACAGTTGAGAGCAGGCGGTGATGCTCTAGACTTTCACGACTTTGATGTTGCATTTGTGAGGAGAGGAACGAACGATTATTGCCCACCGACATATTGGTGTTGGGTGTTAGATCCAGCGAAGCCATTCTCAACATATCATGATGTGGATGATTGTAGGGTAATTGAGGCGGCGAGGGCACTACATAGTTGGCGGTACGGCTCAGATCTACGGAAGTGGCTTGATCGTGTTCCTGTTCACTAAGTTGGTCGGACAACATGCTGTGCATAGCCGATTGATGCTGCTGCATACTCAACTGGCTGCTGTGCTCCTGCTGTTGGTGTTGTGCGGCTGCAGCAGAGCCAGCCGAAGAAGAACTGTGATGTTGTTGCTGTGCCTGAGACTGGGATTGTTGGCTTTGTTCCCGTTCGGAGAGTATATCGTATATGTGATGATGATATCTACCTATACCAGGTAGATTGGCAGAACTGTTACTGGGTAACTGGAAATTGTGATGATAATTCGAAGAGCTAACATTTGAACGCGAGGACATATCCAGTCCCTGCAGATCGGACATGTCATTATTCGAACTGGCAGTTGTCGCTGAATTACTGGTGCGATACTCCGTCGGCGAATCGACATTTTGATTGTTATACTTTAACGCTGTGGAATTGGCTAAACTTTCGTATTTTGAATACATAAAATCCATTTGTGATTGGGGGAATTTCATTCGCATATCTTGGCCCACGCTGTAAAAAAAATACAAAATGAAGTTAAAAATTTATAACAACAGAGTTTAAAAGAGAGATTAACCCACCTATTCTGCGGCATTATACTGTTTTCATCATCACTCGACAAGTGATTGTGGCCAGTGGCTAGAGCCTGCCTTCTGTCATTCTCAGAATCTGAGCGATGCTTGTGCCGCATGACGTCACCGTTGTTGAAATTATAGCGTGGTATGGAGGGAGAGGAGGCCGGCGATATGAGTTCATGCTCCGGATAACTACTGCCCACACTGGAAGCGTTTCTTCGTTGGTTTTGTGCTAGAGCAGATGGTAGAGGTGAAGAGGCTGATATGTTGTTATTGCTGCTATTGCCTCCCGTGCTATTCGCACTACTGTTGCTACCCGCTGTGCCAGGACCGCCCGGTGTGCCACCATTTGAGCCAGGATTATTGCCAAACATACTATAATCCCGTCCGGGAGAAATCGGTTGTGGGGAAGGTGGTGTATGATGTTGTTGGGCGGTGGGAAATGGATCTGCATCATTGGGTCCCGCATTGCCCACATGCTGAGCTCTAGGCGTTGAGCCAGCATCAACTTCCACTTCATTGTTTTGATTGCTTCGGGGATTCGTTGGCGTTGAAGCATTAGGCGATATGTTACAAGAATTAAGATTATTGCCTTGGTTCGGAAACATTGGCAGTGGTGGTATTTGCATTGGGAAATTATTCAAATTTTTCATCATTTTCAATTCACTTTCCAAATTGTCCATGGGATTTGAGGCATTAAAACGATTCGCTTCCGAATCAACATGAGAACTCATGGGACTATCGGTGTTAATATTGTTATCGGTGGGGACTTTCAAGTCACTATTATCATTGTCAATCATGTTGCCAACAGAATTTAAAGCAGCCTCAACCAGCATGCTGGCCGAGGAGGATGATCCCGTACCGGTACCACTCAGTCTTGCGTTTGCGTTATTATAAAATGAACTCATAAAGGCTTGAGATTGTGTCAGAGAATTCATAGACATCTGACTGTTCTCCGCTTGATTATTACCCGAGCCATTGGAATTTCCAAGACCATTATTTTGATTCGCCGCAGGATTGCCGGCATTGGATGCTGGTCCAGTTCCCACATTGGCATTACCTGAATTGTGATGATACTGGGCCATTTGACCATTGGCGGCGGCATTATTGGACTCAACAACATCCAAAAATGAAGAATTTTCATCCTCTTCGCGGGTGTTGCCGGTATGGTGGTTATGTGATGGATTGGCTGAGTTAATGAGCCGAGACAGAAAGTCCCGATTGGAACCCATTAGTTTAGTGGGGTCTTCGTTATTAGTCTGAGGCACAGCAAAAGGTGGCAAAGCCATTTCATTGCTGCCACCGCCTGACATGCCGCATGAATTTTGATTCGTTGTCATGCCAGTTGGTCCGCCCATATCGCCTACGGCACAGTCTCTGGATAAATGACGGTCATCGTCGCTGATCCATTTCTTACTGCCTTTGCTCACAACCAGATTTTGGCCCATAACATTCATGCCGGTATGATGCCGATAGCCATTATTGTCATGGGTCATTTGTTGGCCACCATGATGGCCGTGATGAGTCTGCTCATCTTCCTCATCCTCCTCCTCTTCGTCGTCTTCATCATGACCCATTGGCGTTTGATGTTGATGGTGACCCCCCATACCCATGTGTGGTGTATTCAGGCCAGACATCATGTGCATTTTATTTGTAGAATCGTCGGCGGTTACTCCAGTAATGGCAGAAACGGCTGCGGCTGCTGCCACCACTTGCTGAACCTGCTGTTGGGCTGTCAAACGTTGGGCGGTGGTGGTTAAGAACGATTCTACTAAACTCAATTGAGCATTTTGCTTGCGTCGCATTTGTTCCATATGCTCCTGTTCCTGTTGTTCCATTAAATGATAATCTTTTGGTTTGCGGCCTCTCTTTCGAGGCGGTGGTTTTTCGCCAAATATACTGGATATTTTCGAAGACAACAACGATAGGTTGGGCTCATTACGGCAAAGATCTTTGATAGATTTGCCCGACTTTTTAATGGCTTCGAAAATATTATCATCGGAAAATTCAGCATCACTTTGGATGCTGGAACTCATAACAGAATTTTGATCTTCCAAACTCTTACGCCTTCTGCGGGGAGCTTGTTCTGGAAAAGAAAACCAAAGAAATGAATAAGAGGTAGACAATTAATAAAGAAAAACAGGGAACTCACCTAGGAAATCGACTTTCATGCCACCCGAATAGGCATCAAATGTGTAAGCGACACTCCGTTCAATTTTTGGCATTTGTTCCTGCGAATAATTATGGACCTTCTTGTAGTGGAATTGCAGACACTGTTTGGTGGTAAATGCGGCATTACATTCCGATTCCGAACATCTTTAAGAAGAAGAAGAAGACACTTAAGTTGTATTGAACACGGTTATAAAATATGAAATGAATGTGTGTGTGTGTGTGTACATACTTGAAGGGTCTTACACCCGAATGTGTTAGCATATGTATTTTCAAATTGCTACGATTCTGGAAGAGCTTCTGACATCTTGGACAACTGACAACTGTCGAGTTGCGACTGTGCACCTCCTTGGCGTGACGCTGCAATGCTGCCCGTGAGCCTAGAAGTTTTGAACATAAGTTACACTGAAAATCTCGTAAAACATCAGCCACATCTAAAATGAAAATTTTGGAATGAAGAGAAATGAAATTTTGGAGAAGTGGTGACTTTTGGTGTAAAACGGAAACCATAAAATCATATTAAAAACGATAAACTTCGGAACGGAATCAAAACTAAATATTCAAGGATTTAAGGCGGGTTAGTAGTTGTTATTGTTAATTTTTGTTATTTTGTTTACTTTGATTAGTAATTTATGCGTTCATGCGGTGTTAGAAGTACGTCTTATAATACGATTATTACAATACAAACAACGGGTTAGTATTCAATTTAAGCTTTAACTTTTAACATCCGTTCCTTTTTGAAGGTCTTAAATAATGTTGAGATAGCGATGTGATTATCTTTGAAGAAATTTAAGCGATTTTAAATTCAAATGCATGCCATCCCCTATGCTTTAAAATATGTTGAGACATTATTTGTTCATTCATTTGTCCTGTATCCTTGTTTCATGTCGTTGGTTGATGTGAATTTTATAATTTTTTTATCAGGATCATTTAGAATTCCATGGAGGGTGTCACTACAATCGATTTTCCCTGTCCTTGCAAATCTCTCTCTGACTTTGTAGCATTTTGAGTTTGTTTTTGTTTAAGACATTAAAGTTCTAATATTCACAGAGATTTATCGTGTTGAGAAAAATACTTCAAAAATTTTTCCATCCATCGGAAAAAATTCAGCTTTGTTAAGGCACTTGAGAAATAGACAATGGACGTACGAGTAATGCAAGTAATTGAGAAAGTTCATCATTTCTTCCACGACTTTAGCAACCTTTGCAGATAACACTAATAAAGAGACATGGTGTTTGACTTAAGAATTCCTCACACGAGTTACGATAAAAACAAGGAGAGAGCGTATGGAGATGATAAACTTACCCACCAGGGAGCCCTCAATCTGGACAACGAATGACGCCTGAAAATAAAGGCAATGAATCCAAATTTTGTTGCGACAAATGGGAGTAAAAAGTGAATGCAATAAATGGCGGTGATAATCGCCGTTTATCCAGAGATTGTACAAGAGACGATGTATCAGATAGAACAACTGGCATGATAACGAATCAAAGTTATTAAAAAATGCTTGGACATAAGTAAAGACAGAACGAGCGTTATTTACCCAAAGTCTGGACAGTAGGCGATATGGGCTGACTACCTACCATGACAACAAATCATATTTTTGGCAGCGACAGCCATTAAATGGTTTTGTCACCTTTTGCTGTTCCTTAAACTAACAACCAAGGCCCCTCAAAATAAATGGGTTCCAATCGAGACGCCTTCCGCCGGTCCTTCTCATAACCATCATACCGACAACATCCGCGAAGACTAAGAAAATTCTTCATTTTGTTGATGTTCCGTATTTTATTTTTTTATTGTCAATGTTTTTTAATTCCGGTCGCCGTTGTCTTATAGGTACTGAGTTGTCATACCAAACGAGAGCTTGTGAGTTCAGCTCAAAAAAAGAAAAACAAAATAAGACAAATATCTGTCGTTCCAAGTCGACGTTTAAACTAGAGATCCTCGTGGATAAAAATTAACAAACGTAACATGGGTGGTGTGAGAAGCTAGGTCGTAATCCGGACTAAAGGGTTGATTATTGTGGTGGCGTAAGCTAAATGGCTGTAAGGTGTAGAGGAAATATTAACGTTATAAAGGGTGTTTTTTTATAGAGGTATAGAACTTTAAGTTGCAATAAAACAACGATGGATTATTCGATTGACATGAATTTTATTTATCCGAAAGATAATCTTGTGGCATTACATTTTAAATATGATTTCTGGCATATGACCGCCACGGCTGGCGCGGATGTAGTCAAATTTTCGATGACTTTTTCCAACATTTGTGGCCGTATATCGGCAATAATACGGCGAATGTTGTCTTCCAAATGGTCAAGCGTTTGTGGCTTTACCGCACAGACCAATGACTTTACATAGCCCCACAGAAAGTAGTCTAGCGGTGTTAAATCACAAGATCTTGGAGGCCAATTCACAGGTCCAAAACGTGAAATTAGGCGGTCACCAAACGTGTCTTTCAATAAATCTATTGTGGCACGAGCTGTGTGACATGTTGCGCCGTCTTGTTGAAACCACGTCTCCTGGACATCATGGTTATTCAATTCAGGAATGAAAAAGTTAGTAATCATGGCTCTATACCGATCACCATTGACTGTAACGTTTTGGCCACCATCGTTTTTGAAAAAGTACGGACCAATGATTCCACCAGCCCATAAAGCGCATCAAACAGTCAGTTTTTCTGGATGTAACGGTGTTTCCACATACACTTGAGGATTACCTTCACTCCAAATGCGGCAGTTTTGTTTGTTGACGTAGCCATTCAACCAGAAGTGCGCTTTATCGACGATAAAATGGACGTAGTGCGCGATACGTTTTCCGCACAGAACCATTATTTTCGAAATAAAATTGCACTATTTGCAAGCGTTGTTCAGGCGTGAGTCTATTCATGATGAATTGCCAAACCAAACTGAGAATAAATCACTTGACAGCTGTTAAATCGGTCGCCATCTTGAAAAGTAATGCCAACTTAAAGTTCTATACCTCTATAAAAAACACCCTTTACATGAATTAAGTAGTAAGTTTCTTCCTAAGCGAAATTAAGCACTAGTATTTAAAATAATCAGACGCCAGAAGGTTTTGGTAAATTAATTTTATTATGGCCAGTATCGATGTTGATGATTGAATGGGGTTACCGAAATTTTTTAGGATAACAGAAAGTTTTTCTTATAAATTTATGTTTATGAAAGCATTGGAAAAAGTAAACGTGGCACGTTTAAAATGTGTGAAACTGCTAAAAAAAATTGCCAATCTTTCTTAACTATGACTTCAGATTGATTGTAAGTCCTCGCTAGAGATTGTAAATCCTTTTAAAAAGAACAACGTTTGCTTTTAAAATTTTCTTGTAGAACCTTTACAGCAATAACTGAACTGCTCTAAGGAAAGGTAAAAAATAGTTTTCCTTGTCGATTAATACTACATACACACATAATTGGTCATTACAACCCTTCAGTCAGGATTACGACCTAGTCTCTCACACCACTTATGTTGTGGGTGTTAATTTTATACATGAGTGGTGGGACGACCCTACAGTTTAAAGTCGACTCCAAACGACAGATTTTTGAGAAACTTTTCATGGCAATTTTTATTTACTCTCAGAGTTTTTGCCAGAAACCTGCTGACAGAGAGTCGCCAAAAAAATACTTTTTGTATTTTGTTTTGATGTCTGGCCTGGGGCTCGAACCCTGGCTTTACGTGTAATAAGCCAACACACTACCTACTAGACTACGGCGACTTCATTTAATAATGACAGATTGCATCAAATTTTGGTAGACGTTTTACACGAACTAAGGATTAAGTTTCGTTCCAAACAGACTTAAGCACTGGGTTTAAAGTAAACAGACTCCAGAAGGTTTTTGTATCTTTAGCTTAACATTCCTATGATCAGTAGCGATGTTGACGAAAAGCCTGTAGGGCTTTACAAAAATTTACTACAAACAACTTATGGACATTTGAGTTTGGGGTTTGTGCTACTATCAACAAATAGTAATAGTACTAATAGCAGCTCGATGTCACAAATTAGAAATTATGAAACCAATGAAACGAAGACAACATGGTTCGAATTCTATGTTGTGCACTTGTTACTTTTAAGCATACCAAAGCCTTCCCTACCAACGTTTTACGTCGCTTTGTTGTATTCTCTGCAGTGACTTTAGGCTACAAAGGTTTTTTAGACTTCTTCAGAAGCCAATCCATTTCGTAAAACCAGATTTGCGCTAAAATTTTTTATGGTATATTTACGACATAGGAAAGGAAGAAATTTCCTTGTAGGACTTTTCTTATCTGATCAAACTTCGAAGGCGCTCTAAATTCATTACGAATTACTTTAATAGTGACCAGTAACTTCCAATATACCAAGTAATGCGTGATGATTTAATAGACTTCAATGTCTTGCAATATAATAAATGAGATGGTAATTTTACTTCTGATGGACATAAGTTCCATATAATGTCGTTAGTAAATCCTCTTTAATTATGGATTGGCATCATCGATTGATCCTTTATAATGAAATTCCATTCCATACGTTCTCAATTTAGAAAAACTTACGAAGTATTTTCTTAATACTGCTGAGACTAAAACATTTACCTGTTTATTGGGCCTTGATAGGGTACAGAGAGATTAATTAAATAAATTAAATTATAATTTAATGTTAATGAAAATCAACCAATTGTTAGAGTTTATGAGTTAAACAATAACGACAAATTGTATGCTGAACAACCAAAAAAAAGGAAAAACCAAACCAAAAATTATTAAAAGTTATGTAAGGTGACATCAACATAAAAGTGGGCAAAAAAAAGCTTTCTGATGTAACATGAGTGGAAATGAGTGTCAAGACAGTGAGTGAAACTCAATTATGTTAATGAGAATAATAATGTTAATGATGAGCTGATTGTTATACGTTATAATTAATACATACATACATACATACATGTATACATACATACAAATACATACAGACAATACATACATATATATTAAGAAAGATTAAATATGTATAGAATTGGCTAGAAAAACTGTTACTGAATCCAAGACAAAATGCGTGCATGAATAATAATTAAAATCGTTTTGAGTATATGCATGTGTTAATATGTTACCATAGTAACTACACATACATAAGCTAACATTGCAAACGCACACACACACGCATTTTTCAATCATATAGACTCAGTTATATGCTAATACTTTAGAAGGCCTTAGAAGGCCTTAAGACTTAAGTCTTAATTGTCTTAAGCCTTTTAAAATTTTAGCATTTTCATGATTAGCGTGTATTAGCTTTCAAACTACAACTGAAATTAAAATTTCTTTCAACTACTTTTAGCTTAAATTTCTCTTTCTTTTTTTGGCTTTCCAATATTAGTTAGTTAGTATTGTTAGGCTTTTTTCTTTGATTTTAATTGCATTTTTTTCTGTTTTTAGTAGAGAGAGAGAGAGAGATACGTGCTGGCACAAAATGACCAAATCAATTTGATTTCATTCTGTGCTCTTAATGTTGTTGTTGTTGTTGTTGCTTGTTACTATGCAATTCTTACCACTATGCATACGCTTAATGTGAGCTTTCAGTTTTTGCGGTCGATAGTATTTCCGACCACAAAAATCACATATAGGCCGTGTACGATTCGGATTTGCCGCACAACCGTATGTGCGATGCATTTCCAAATAGCTGAGACGCAAAAAGAACTTGTTACAGAACTGACACTGATGTGCTCCCTTGCCATCATGTTTCTCCGCTGCATGCTTCATAATATTGTCCTTACCGAGTACAGCTTCACCGCATACCTTACAATGGTATTTACGTATTGTCAGGCTCATTGTCGGATCATGGAACACCGAACAATGGGTACGATAGTAGAGGGGATGATCAAATTTCAAATTGCAACCGCCACAATCTGTATTAAAAAAAAAGAATACAAAAAGAGGAGGAAACGTTAAATAAAAACAAAATCCAAAGGTTTTCAGAAAAGGTCTAATGTGCCTGCAATTATTCTGGTTGAAACTTTCGTAAAGGTGTAGAAAATAGAGCGGAATAGGTGCTGAAAAAATAATAGGAAAATGAAGGATGAGAGCAGCAATAAAAACAGCGTAGTGAAACCCATATTTCTGGGCCAGTTTAGATATTCCAATTGCATTGTATCGTAGCCAATTAAACTTGGAAAACTCACAGAAAATTCGTAGCCCGGAATACAATTCTCACAATTTTAATTTGCATGATTCTGGAAGCTATCTTTTTCAGAATATTTTGCTTTGATTTGTTTTGGAAATTATTGTCCCAAATAAATCGTTTATTTTGTTGAAGCTATTTTAGTGGGAAAGGTCATATTGAAACGCATGAAACCGAGGCAAAAATAGAACTCAGAACTGTAGAACACTGTTAACCGTGTATTCAACACAGTAGCAGTGTATATAAAAAGTAGCTGGCCGTAAATATGGGAAAGGTCGTATTGACACCATATGATGCCAAGGCAAAAATACAACTCAGAACTCTAAAACACTGTATACCGTGTATTTCATACTGTAGCAGTGTATGTAACTAGTAGCAGGTCAAGTAATAAGGCCGTAAAAATTAAATTCATTTTGTGCATTTGGTGACCTAATGAATCGAGCAACTACAGCTTCCACAACGCTGATGAGGCCAGAACCTTTCTTTGGGTTGTGAACGGATGTTGGAAACGTAAAGAGACGCAATTTTGTCGAACAAATTGAATTTGTTGAGAAGTTATAATTAAAAACGGAACTTCAAGTAATGCAACAGACTATCCGGGAATAACCTGAGGTAGGTAAAACATTTTTGAAAGATCGCTGTTGACTCAAAGTACTCTTGTCCTGAATTCAACATGTAGATTCTGTTACGAAGAGAAGGAATTATTAGAACTTATTGTTACGTAAATCGAAACGACGAATTAACAACAAAAACGATAAACAAAAGCCACACGATACAAATACACACTAACACTAAGAATACAATGAACGAGTTGATTATCTAAAGCTGCACACACACATATGTATAACGAACCTGGTTGCGCCTGGTACCAACAACAACATGTATGTGATAAAAAGGGATAGACAACATAAGCAAAGTACAAAAATAACCATGTGTTAGCAATAGAGATCTCGATAAGGCGAGATCACGAACCTTCCACTTCAGGAATGGACTGGTTGTATCGGACTATAAAAGGGCTGGACAAAGCAGGCAGCAGTCAGTTATAATTCAGTCAGCTTTGTGTGAAGACGCGTTGCGGTTTGAACGTACAAGTGGTATTGTTTGCAAAAAGGTTGTACGCAGAGAAGATCTAACGAACAGTTGTTAGTGTTAACGCGGACAGAAGTGTGAAATAGAATAGTGTACAAGCAAATTATTGTTGTATCGTTAAGTTGTATGCGGTGGCACACAAAAGTAATGTAAAGAATAAAGAGAGTTTAAGAGAAAATAAACACATATTTGTTTTTACTTGGTTTGCAATTAACGAACTCATATTCAAACGTTTTTAAAAAGGTAAAAACGTAACAATATTGTTACGAAAATGAAAAATCTAGATACTGGTGTTTTGCTTTTACATCGCTTAACATTAAAATTATTAACAAAAGCTACAAAAACAAAACAATGCAAGTAAACAGACTTATTTACAATCATCTCACTGCTTAATATAAGAATAAACACCAGAATAATTGTAAACAACGATGTTTACATTTATAGAGATTTCGAACATTCATAAGACTGTTTACTTTGCCATATAAAAGGAAAGGCAAAGCAGGAGACTGTGTCAGTGAAGTTCAGTCAGTCTTGTGTGACGAAGCGGTGTGTTTGAAGAAATTAATCGTGGTTTGAAGATCTCCGTTACAAAGATCTGTCGAACAACTGTCTAGTAATTTATATTGTCAGGATAATAGGCTTAAAGAAGACACTATAGGGGTACCCTACATACGCAGATTGAGGGCAATATATAGATTGTGAGGTCGCAGTACTATGACAGCAGTTAGTAATAATAAGAAGACCGTGTTGATATTAATAAGGAAACTTATTCAGTATGCCTCAGTACATTCACCAATCTCAGTACAACAAAAAAAAGTTGATTAAAAAAGAAACGATTTCGATGCTGAAAGACCTATGCTTTGTTTATTTTTTGATATCCTCAACCAATATTATAGAAAGTGTTCAGATCCAGAAGAACTTTTTGATATGTTAGGAAATGATAAAAGAAATCAATCTTAGTTTTTAATGCTTGAAAATAGATTTGAACAACAACTCCCCCTTGCCTGCAAAAAAAGACGAGAGGAAACAATATTTCTAAACTCACTTGTTTTCTCCGACCAATGTTTCTTACGCCACATCGTATTGCAATCATCACTCCAGTACAGCAATTCCATGCCATTCTTCAGATCTCTGCATGTCACGAAAAACGCCTGACCCTCTATGTAGACCAAGTTGACGTTACGTTCATCGTATGACGGTGCTGGACGTATGTAACGCAACCAGTTCGATGAATTTGGATTATCACACAAAAGAAATTGAGATTTTTCGGCACCAGCTTCGCATATCTCAAATATCCACTTCATATCACTGGCCTCACGTATATCGGTCGCTTGAACTGCTTGCCCTATAAGTGGACCCATTTTGGTAAATGAACGGACTTCGGTGCGAGCAAATACGCCCGTTACGTTGGGCTCTACATTGTGCAATTCAAATTCAGCCGGCACAGAGGCTTCGGCAAATGTTATCAGGGGTTTCAGTTCTAGATCGGAAAGTTGTGAGGAATCGTCCATGTCCTCATCATCGTCACCGTGCAGTTGTTTCGCTTGACGTTGGGCATCACATTTAAGTTTCGCTAAAGCTTCAAGATTTTTACGCTCCACCCATTCGGCCAAGTCGACAGCATCCGTTATGGTGCCTATGGAAGTACGCAGCGGACATACTTTGTAATCGTGGCCCAACGAACATTCCCTACACGATTGATGTGAACGAAAGGCAATATCGAGTTCGTCTTCTTCCTCTACGAAATTCTGTTCATTTTTCATTTCACGTGCTAATGCCTCTTCGTCCAGTTCCTCATCCTCTTCATCATCTTCACTGATGTCGCCAATATCCTCATCGTCGTCCACATAAGAGCCGGGAGGATTCATAGGCTTTGGACCACGTTTGTTTTTGTGCCGCACTCTAAAGCCGCTGCTTGTACCATTTAAACCCTCCACACCATCACCAGTTACCGAAGTGCCCGCATCATCGTCGTCTTCGTCCTCATCATCGCCAAAGCCATCGTTTTTCTTTAGGCACATGGCTAAAGATTCTTTCGATGCTGATTTCTCCTCCATTTCACTTTTGATTTTTTCCGCTATGCGACAGTCCAACACTTCCGGCAGTAAATCACCCGTTGCACCTGTAGTTTTAGTCTTATTAGTGCCACTTGCTGTAGCACCAGAGGCATTGTTACTGTTATTGTCACCTGCCAAATGTTTTTTAGCTTTTAAAGCAAAATTCGTGAAATTCTTTAACTTTGTCAGGCCATTTACAGAGTCATTGAATTGTACTCGTTTCTTGTATTTTCGCTTCACTGGTGGTGGCTGCGAATCACCACCGCCGCCGACGCTACCACCACCAGTACCACCGCCGCCGCCGCCGCCTCCACTGACAGCACCACCATTTTCACCTGTCTGACTATTACTGCCGAATTCTTTGGCACTTAAATTGGGCTCAAGCTTGAAATTACTATCGAACGACTTGGTTGGTGTGGTAGACGCTGAGGGTGGTGGTAGGCTAAAAGAAAAGAGGAAAGAGAACAGAAAGAGTAGATAGAAATTAGAAATTAGTTACGATTCGAAAATCATTTAAAAATAAATTCGAAAATTAAAAAAGATTTGTTAGAGGCTCACACGCACAAAAGCAATCAATTACAGAGCAATTGCGTGGATTGGATGGGCTTTTCAATTTTTATTTTAAATGCTTTGGTAACAGTTTTAATGAAAAGTAGTCGTATTGATTTTATTATGTTTGATTCGGTTTGTAATTGTAATAAAAAGAAGACCTATGAAGTGGGTATGGCATAATATTATAGCATCGGAACTACTTGATTACAAGCCACAGCAATTAAGGAGACGAAAAAATGTCATCATGGCTTTCGAAATTTAAAAAACCAAGAGGCTTTAATCACCCTAAAAATAATACAACTTGTATGTCCTCTGATAGTCGCTGTAGTCTAGTAGGTAGTGTGTTGGCTTATTAGACGTAAAGCCAAGGTTCGTGCCCCAGGCCAGACATTAAAACAAAATACAAAAGGAATTTCTTCGGCGACTTCCTCTCAGCAGATTTCTGGCAAAAACTCTGAGAGTAAATAAAAACTGCCATGAAAAGTTTCTCAAAAATCTGTCGTTCGGAGTCGTCTTTAAACTGTAGGTCCCACCACTCATGCATAAAATTAACACACACTACATAAGTGGTGTGGGAAACTAAGTCGTAATTCTGACTGAAGGGTTGTAATGACCAATTATGTATGTATTGATGTATGTCCTCTGATCCATGACATTTCAAAAAGTCCTACACGGAACGTAGTGGTAAGAAACTGTTTCAGTAAGAAACTGTTTCAGTTTCTTACCACTACACCCAATACATGCCCGTAGAAGGCGTTCTTATTCTGCAACAACAGATAGCGAATACATTGCTCGCTACTTGAATATATCCTCCTAGAATAGTCCTCGCCTAGTAGGTAGTGTATTGACCTATTAATCCATGGTTCAACCACCGAGAGCCCATGGTTCAAACCTTGGCTCCGACAACTCGAATAAAGCAAACAATGAAATAAAAAGGTGGGAAAGATACTGTGTGACCACAGCTCTATGTTTCTGATTGTTGAAAAAAAAAAACAAAATTTGTTATTATTTCTTCCAACACTGTATACAAACATACAGAATTGGCGATTACAACCCTTCAGTCAGGATTACGGCCTAGCTTCTCACACCACTCAAGTTGTGTGTGTTTACTTTTACACATGAGACAGATTTTTGAGAAACTTTTCATGGCAATATTATTTACTCCCAGAGTTTTTGCCAGAAATCTGCTGAGAGGAAGTCCCCGAAGAAATATTTTTTTCATATTTCGTTTTGATGTCTGACCTGGGGTTTGAATCGTGGCCTTACATCTAATAAGCCAACACACTACTTACTGGACTACGGCGACTTTCCAACACTGTATACATAGATATGTTTGTACCAGGTAGGTAGGTAGGTAGAAGTGGGTGTCTTCTCAAGGAGTCATGAGCGGACACACTTAGGCCACACACAGGTTGTGATACCAATCTGTCCCATATTCCCCCAGTTAATGGATCGCTCGGAGCTTCCAATGAAGCGACTCAGACTGCCAATATCAATGCATGACAGACAGTTTATCCAGACCCTCCAATATAGTAGGCACCTCACTCTCACAGAGGTACCTCTTTCTCACAAAGTGCTGTAGGTGCACGCAGTAGGTGAAGAACAGTCTCATCCTCCTCCTCACCTCCACTGTTTCTTTAGAAATCATTTGCAATGTGTCCAAAACCAATGCGCTTGCATGCGTTCCTATAATGCAATGCTACGTAATAACCCCGACAACTTCTCTGGACTATACCCCCATTTATTGCTGACAAGGTCCACGATTGCGTTGTCGATTATAAGCTTACAGGTTACCAACGTGATACTCAGTGTCGAGAGTTCATCAAAGATGGTTAGATTGTAGTGCTCTCTCTGGCCAGTTCATCCGTTCTGCCGCTGTCTCTACAGTGGTGGCCTTATAATTAGAAACAATGTTTCTGGAACAGAGTTCTCTGGAGTGACGAATCTAAGTTTAATTTGTCCCAATCTCATGGAAAAACGTATGTAAGACGTCCTCCAAAGAAAGCCATTGATCCCAGGTACACAGTGAAAACTGTAAAACAAATGAACAAACAAACATGTTGCTAAGTCGTTTCTAATTGTAAGGCAACCACTGTATGTTCTGGTAACCATGTGATCCAAACATCATATCGATTAACTACCTCGTTGAGCTATCTGTGACAGTATACTTGCACCAGAATCGTTTGAAACTCAACGAATCTCTGATTGAATATTTACTTCATTATATATATATTACTTCATTTATAGATCACAGTGCGTGAAATAAATTTACTTCAAGTTACATGAAAATGCCACCTGTTGCTTGCGCTATTTACTTGCTTCACGCAAAAGTAATTCCAAATTAATTGATGCCATTAAGTGTGGGTTCCTGGGTAGTTTTAAAAGAAACCCAAACCCTGCTTTAAATCGATTTATAATTGTCCCTACTGTCCCTAGTCTTCGGTGTACTGTCCCTAATATTTGGTATCAATTTTTAATTCGCACGCAGCCTGCTGTAAAAAGAAAAGCTTATGAACACGTTTGTTCACAAAAACAAAGTTAATAAAGTTGTGTAGAAGAGCAAATAATAAAGCAAAAACCCGGGACTACAGTAAATCGGCAGGCAACATACAAAAAAGGGAAACTGATTCAAATGAGAAAAGAAACTGAGAAAAAAAAACTGAGAAAAAAAACTGAACTGCAAACGTACATCAAAGCCAAAAATAGCAAAAATTTTTACTGAAAAACATTCAACTGTAAATACTGAAAACGGTGAATATCACACACACACACACACACATACGCAATTGCAAAAAAAGAGAAAAAATAAAACAAAATAAGTGTACAACTGGATGAACTAAAGTATGGACAGACGAAACGGATGGTCGAGAGAAAGGGAAAAAACCGTACAAATAAAACACGTACTGTAGCTGTAGTTAGAGAGCTAGTCCTTCAATAGAGAGTGTGAGAGAGGCAGATATATTTGTTTGTTATGCATAAGTGCTTGTTATTTAGATTTGTATGTGTACGTGAGTGTAAACATAAAACACATACGCTCTCACATGCTTTTAAATTGATGTGTTAGTTTCCGTTTTTATACTCTGCTGTGTGCGTGTACGATTCTATGCAATCGCGTTATTAATGTGCGCTTAGACTAGCAACAAAAACGCAAATACATACATACATACGTAGTATATACTCGTACATACACTAAGATTGTATTTCTGTAAATATGTCTCAATGTATGTTATAACAAACGTTTGCATGTTTTCATATCAGATGAATATGACTCCCTTGTGTTTAGGTGGTACTAAAACTATAGACCAGCACAAAATGAAACTAAACTAACAACAACAATAACAACAACAACAGCAACATCAACAATAAAACATGATTACAATAAAACGTATACGAGTGCGTGTATATGTGGATGTGTGTAAAAGAGCATGTTTGAAAGTCTATACGTGTTTATGTGGTAAATAAGCAAAAGTAAGACATTGAAAGTAAACAGTGTGTATGTGTGCGGTAAATTTGTGTGTGTGTGTGTGTGGTTAAGTAGCAATAATTCCACTGCTAGTTGAAGCAAACAGTAGCAACAACAGCAATAATAAATAAACATACATACTTATGCGAGCATTGCTTAGAGGAATGAAATAAAAAAGAAACTACGAGCACCGCTAGAGTATCGTTGCCTAAATTATGGATCATTTCACAACGTATCATAGAGTTCCTATAAATATTGTTATATACCATACATAATTGGTCATTACAACTCTTTAGTCAGGATTACGACCTAGTTTCTCACACCACTTATGTTGTGTGCGTTAATTTTTATACATGAATGGTGGGATCTACAGTTTAAAGTCGTCTCCGAACGACAGATTTTTGAGAAACTTTTCATGACAATTATATTTACTCTCAGAGTTTTTGCCAGAAATCTGCTGAGAGGAAGTCGCCGAAGAAATAGTTTTTCTATTTCGTTTAGTTGGAGATGCCTGACCTGGGATTTGAACCGAAGCCTCACGTCTAATAAGCCAACACACTACCTACTACACCACGGCGACTTCCTTATAAATATTCTTACGAAAAGGAAAAATCTAGATACTGGGGTTTTACTTTTACATCGCTTAACATTAAAATTATAAACATTAAAATATAAAACAATGCAGTAAACAAACTTGTTTACTAATTATCGTACTGCTTAATATAACAACAAACACCAGCATAAAAAATTTGGTAAATAAGTAAACAAAAATACACAAACAACACCACAAAAATAAACGTAAACAAAATACACAAACAACACTACAAGAATAAATGTAAACAACGATATTTACATTTATAGTGATAGCGAGAAGACGAAGTCATGAACATTAGTCTCAAGAACATTCATCAGACTGTTTACTTTGTTATATAAAAGGCAAAGCAAAACAGGCGAATGAGTCAGTGAAGTTCAGTCAGTCTTGTATGAAGATGCGGTGCGTTTGAAGAGAGTAATCGTGGTTTGAAGATCTCCGTTACAAAGATCTATGGAATAATTGCCTTGTAATTGTTACTGTTTATGCAAAGGGTATAAACAGAGGAATAACAAAAAAGCAATTGTTGTTGTTTACATAAAATTGTGAACAGTGGCACTTAGAATTGTGCGAATAATAAAGAATTTTAATTAAAACTAAACACAAATTTATTTTTATTTTATTTGCAATTTACGAGCTCATGTTTTAAACGTTTTTAATAGGTAAAAACAAAACAATACATATATGATAAGGTCAAATCGAATGAAGACTTCTCTTTTGCCATGTAATTACAACTAAAGAAAGATTCAGAAAAAATTACCACACCAAGTCTGTGAAATACGGCTATTACAAGGCTTTGCCTACCTTCACATTACTCCTTTTGCTTTGTTTCAGTTTCATATTCAGTTGCATATTCGTTATTATGGTAGGGTCAGGTGCCAGTGGATTTTTATGATTGATTTTGCTTTCCCTTGGATATCAATCTAGATTGCACTTTAGCCACTATACTATAAAAATAGTTTTGTAAAGCAGTTACTTGGGGGTTCTCTAGATAATCCTTTTAAATGATTAAATGATTTACCCCTTTTGGTTCAAATAGCCCTTCTGTAAGTCGTTGACTAGTCGTACTAGACATGTTTCACAGCATAATTTACGCATTGTTTGCTGTAGTCAACTATATTTAAGTTATTGACCTCGGTATCGATATTCGTTTGATCACTGACTGCTCAAAGTTCCTCATTTGTAATAGATTTCGGCCACAAGTTTCATTAAATTTTGCGATGAATGTATTGTAGAAGTCGTCGTAGTCTAGTTGGTAGTGTGTTGGCTTATTAGACGTAAGGCACGTGTTCAAAGCCCAGGTCAGACATCAAAACGAAAATATGAAAAAAATATTTCAGACGTATCTTAATTCCTTATATTATAAGACAACCTACATTAAGATGGATATGCGTGACAAGACTTTGAAATTCGGGTGCCTCTAAATAACCCATATGTTTCTGCTTAAATACATAATTTTGCTTCAACAATCACGCATATGAGATGTGCACGTAAAATGCATATCGGTATACTCCTGTGTATATACATAAGTTTATATATGTATGTATGCATGCATGTACGGTAAAGTGCTTTCATTTGTAAATATTCGTGTTGCTGCAAAACAAATGATGCCTGTTTAACGGTTTTTTTCTTCAAACCCGTTTAAAAACGAACCTAGAAGGTATATAAATTCGGATTACATCTGAAGGATATGATGAATGAATACGAGTAGCAAACTAAACTTCATCTTTCTATGCTACTGGCCCCAGGCCAGACATCAAGACAAAATACAAAAAGTATTTCTTCGGCGACTTCCTATCAGCAGATTTCTGGCAAAAACTCAGAGAGTAAATAAAATTGCCATGAAAAATTTTCTCAAAAATCTGTCGTTCGGAGTTGACTTTAAAATTGTAGGTCCCACCACTCATGTATAAAATTAACACACACAACATAAGTAGTGTGAGAAACTAGGGTCAATTCGACCTCCGGGTACTGTACTTATCTTAATTGACAATCACACGTCCTCTAACCTAACCTAACCATGCTACTCGTATTTCTTTTGATTAGAAATTAATATGGAAAGCGTTTGAAGTATTTTATTCGGAAATTATTAGTTTGTTTAGCTGGAGCTGGGTTATTTTAAAAACAAAGTTGCTATTAATGTCAGAGGCTCTCACTCTCATAACAATTCGTATCCGTGGATATAGTTTAACAATGCTCTACAGTTTACTCCTTTTGTAGGAGTTATTTGTGGCAGAGCATGATGATCGAATTTCAAGATTTCCGGATTTTAGAAGAAAAGGTTACAAGAATGTGAGGAACAGTCCTCTCAGGCGGCCATTAGTTAATGTAGGTAGGGATCTTGCTGTGGCGTTCAGTAGAACATGGGGTTACAGCCCTAATGAAAGTCAATCATATGATTTTTTCAACATTTTCTTAGAAAAGGTTTTGCATCGTGCTACAACAGTTATCACTATGAACGCACTTTTCCTAGAAAACATATGCTACTCGAACACAACGAGATATGTTTGTTGCCTTTGCAGCAATTGATTAAAGTGGTTGCGACAGTAATTGAGAACAAGACAAAGTTATTAGAATCAGTAAATCAAAGAACCCACGAGTTTCTAGGCACCATGTGCGTATTTTTAAGTAGAACTTCGAGATACTTGAAGAACTGAGAAAAACTAGGAATCATACTGCCTAACAGATGGTATTTTGTTTAGAATAAACGGCTTAAGAGCATTGTTTTCTTCAAATCACAGGCGAAAATCACACGGTACAAATGCTAAGCTTAGCCACGCTGATGTATGGTGTAGAAGCATGATTACTAGTGCAAGTAAATGTAAGTGTTCTTGGTATTTTCAGAGAGATTATGTGGGCTCCTCTAAGTAACCTGCTTCCAGCCTGCGTTAAATGAAACATAAACTATAGGAGCTTTATGACGCTCTGAATGTAGTGATATTGCAACGACTGTGGTAGTTTGTCCAGGCTAGGCTTATAAGTGAATATTTTAATAATGCACCTGAGGGAAATTAGTAAAACAGGCCGAAACTTCCATGCATGGGATCAGTTTGAGTGAAGACAACTTTTCCAAACTTTATGTGAGAAATTAGCAAAAAAACACGTGATTGAATCGCTTGAAATTCAGTTCGAATTCAGAGAAAAAGACTAACAGGCTGTAATATAGTCATTATGAAAAACGTACAAATGTTTGCAGTTTCAAGTAAAGTTTTTTGAATATTTTTTTAGGCATACAGCTCAGAAGAGTTGGTTGTGGTCGATAGTTTTTGGTAGATTGTGTGTAAAGTAATGGTGATCTAAAGAGACAGTGTTTCACTTCACGGGTCAGTACTCTGCTCCTCTTTCACCTTTCACTTTCTGTCATCCTTGAGCGAGATCCCTAAGGAAGACTTATTTCGACTCGGATTGTTTCCTCTGGGGAATGTTTGATTTATGAGTTGAATATTGACTGTGGTATCAGAATGGAAAAATGTTGGCCTAAGTGAGACCTCTTCCTTCAAGGATCTAAAACAATTGTTATGTTGACAGTACGTACGTAATTGGTCATTACAACCCTTCAGTCAGGATTACGACCTAGTTTCTCACACCACTTATGTTGTGTGTATTAATTTTATACATGAGTGGCGGGACCTACAGTTTAAAGTCGATTCCGAACGACAGATTTTTATATACTTTTCATGGCAATTTTATTTACTCTCAGAGTTTTTGCCAGAAATCTACTGAAAGGAAGTCGCCGAAGAATTAGTTTTTGTATTTTATTTTGATGTTTTTCCTGGGGCTCGATCCCTGGCTTTTCGTTTAATAAGCCAACACACTACCTACTAGACCACGGCGACAGTAGTTGACAGTAGGAAACAATAAATTTACTTCGTAGTAAATAAATACGTGTAAAAGGTAACAAGTTGTCAGTCGCTGTAGTATTGTGTGTTGGCTTATTAGACGTAAGGCCACGATTCAAAACCCAGGTCAGACATCTCCAACATGAGAAATATGAAAAATTATTTTGACGGCGACTTCCACTCAGCAGATTTCTGGCAAAAACTCTGAGAGTAAATAAAAATTGCCATGAAAAAGTTTTTCAAAAAAGCTGGCGTCGGAATCGACTTTAAACTGTAGGTCCTGTGACTCTTGTATAAAATTAACACACACAACATAAGTGGTGTAAGAAACTAGGTCGTAATCCTGACTGAAGGGTTTTAATGACCAATTCTGTATGTATTTTGAGCAAGCTCTCTAATAAGACTTATGTGGATTCGGTTTGGTTTCCTCTAGGGAATGTTTGTTATTCCCCAGGTCCAATATTGATTGTGGTATCATAAAGGGCTGAGTGGGATATTTTGCTTGAGCGAGAGTTCTTACTTAACCTAACATAATCGTGATCTCAGACAACTGTGACATTAAGAAACTGCAAATGAATACGTATAAGTGATGCCAATACGTATAAAAAATGATAAAAACTTGTCGTACGCAAAATAAATAAAATTTTCTTCATTCTGTGGGTGCTAGCATCAAAATTCGTTTATTTTGATTAGACTGGCTTTGGTATAAGCGTAGCTTTTCAATTGATGATTCAAATGAGTTATTGACAACACTTGCTTCGAAATTCAGCGCTTTTTAAAGTTACCAAATACATACATACGTACAGCAATACACATACAAACATAGTTTACATCAACATGTACATAAATATGTAGTATGTACTCATACGTTTATAATTACAAGGAATTCAAGTACATGTGCAAGTAAACGTATATATATGTATGTGTGTAAGAGAGTATGTTTATGTTTCTGATATGCGGTCAGAATTTTCGAGATACTAATATGATCTCAGAGGTAGTGAGGCGTAAAAGGAGGGGTGGGGTTGGATGGGTGACAAGGGGTTTGAGATTGTTATTGTGTGGTCCGCTGGTAACTGAAGGTTTTTCATTCTTAAGTTTGTTTCCTTTTATGAATTTCTCTTTTCGTTCTTCTCTATTTTTGTTTTAGTTTGCTGCTACTACTGTTGTCGTAGTTGTTGTAGTGGAAAAAACAGTAGCATGTGAAACGTACTGTGCGTTTCAGTTTTTTTTCATTTCGGTTGTTGTAGTGAATAAAATACTATTGAGATTTGTGTGGAAAAAAAAGAGGAAAAAATATAAAAAAAGGCAAAAACAGTGGCACAGTGTAGTACAGAGTATATGTTTCCGTATTAATGTGGATGTATGTATGTATGTGTGTGTGTTTATAGATACTTCTTTATGCCACAGCTAATGTTATGAAGAAGAATAATGATGTGATTGTTAGTTGTATTGCCTGTTGTTGTTGTTGTTGTTGTTGCTGGCGGTCTTGTTGCTGTAGTTATTGTGGCAGTTCTACTGATGAATTTCCTGTAACGGTTTAATGCATACAAGTATGCTAGTGTATGTATGTTTTATACACACTCACACACATACATGCATTTAATGAAAATCCTTTTTCACATTTCCTTTCTACTCTCCCTCCCCTTTCCCCCTTGCCGTTTACAATCTACACGAAAATCTTGCAAACTGGCAACAAACATTTTTCCAGCCGAACCACAGGTTCTTTTCTCATTGTTGTTGTTGTTGTTCTTCGTTCACATTTGGGCTTTATGTTCATTTTCATTTTGTTGTTGTTGTTTTTTCTTGTTCTTTCCTTTTTTTATAATTGCACTTGAACAATTTTTCACTTTTGGTTTGATTTTCAAACTCTCATGCCCACATACATACGGATGCCATCATCATCATCATCAGCTGCAGTTGTAGGCGAAAAAGGAAAACAACACAGTGAACCAAAGGAAAGGAGAAAAGAACATAATGAAACACATGCACATACTCATGCTCATGCACATATACATACTCATACATGCACACAACAGAAGAGAGTAGAACAGAATTGAAATTTGTTGTGAATTTTCAAAGGAAATTGTATGTATGAAGGCGCATTTGTTGCATTTGATTTGTTGCTGTTGTTGTTGGTGGTAGTGGCAAACAAGATCCACTACATAAAATTGCATGCAAGCCAGTCAGAGGAGCAGTTAGTCAGTCAGTCAGTCAGCCAGTCACTTAGACCCTTCGCAGACATTCAGTCATACAATCTGCTTCTGCTCCTGCTGTTCTGTTGTCGTTTTTTGTTTCCAAAATCCTGACCATAAAAATAAAAACCCAACAAAAACAAGAAACGCACAACGAAGAAACAACTGCAACCCATTGGTGGTGACGGTGGCTATGGCGGTAAAACAGCCGCGTAAAATAAAAAAAAAAATATCAAACGAATGAGTTTTTCATTTTCAACTCATACTGTGAAATTGGTGTAAATAATTTCTTTCTTTCTTTCTTTTTTACTTAAATATTGTTGCTGTTCGTAGTTGTTGTTCATTGCAGCTTTTATTGCTTTTTGTATGCATGTTCATTGCGTTTCTGTGTTTTTATTTCCGCTTCCGCTAACATAGCAACAACAACATCATAATCATCATTTTGCCATCACCAACGTCATTATCGTTGCCATTATCGTTAACGTCATAAGCATCATTGTCGTCACGATTATCGAGCATGTAATTTACATTGGCGTGCCAACAACAACAACAACGACAGCACTGCAGCAGTAACTACATTAAGAATTAAAACAATAATATTCACAGAAGTTTTCTTGTTCTTTTTATTTCCACAGTGATTCAGGATCTGTTTGCAGTCAGTATTCGAATTTCCATTGCTGCCCTACAACAACTAGGCTGAGAGGACTATTTAGGGTTACTTGTACAGGTTGAATCTGTTCTATACTGTTTTATAGATTGAGAATAGTTTTGTTTACTTGTATGTGATTGTGTAACGTATTGGAGGATGCGGCGATCCACAGCAACATGTTCGAATAGTTCAATATTCAAATAGATACTCATTTGGGACCTCCATAGAAGCGTTAAAAGCTTGAAGCCCCTCTTATAGATTGTTATACTTTTCGATACGCTTTCCGAAATAATGGAAAAAACGTTTTTGTATGAACAAACGATGACTAGAAAATTCCATAGGCTTCTAGGTAAAGGAAAGGTACTGATCTTGTGAAATTTAATCTACCATCGGCATGCTGCACAAGAAGTGTCTCAGTATACAGACCGTATATGCCAATTAGTGTAACATTAAGGTCGGTAGTCGTCCTTCCTGATGATATTTTGACTGTACGTAAATATAATTTGGAGGAGTTCTTAAATCATATGTATAGGGCCTTTTATTAAGTGGTTCCTATCTTTAAATTTAAATGAAAAGAAGTGTGTCTAAGATATCATCGAAATTTTTAATTAGTTTAAAAGAAGAGATGAAGTCGCCGTAGTCTATTAGGTAGTGTGTTGGCTTATCAGATCATAAGGCCCCGGTTCAATCCCTAGGTCAGACATCTCGAACAAAATGAAATATGAAAAAATATTTCTTCGGCCTCTGCCTGCCAGCAGATTTCTGACAAAAACTCTGAGAGTAAATAAAAAATTGCCATGAAAAGTTTCTCAAAAATCTGTCATTTGGCGTCGACTTTAAACAGTAGGTCCTGCTACTCATGTATAAAATTCCACAGATTGCATCGCAGTTCTTACAGGAACAAGTATCCCTACTGGAAGAATGGTTGAAGAAATGGAGGATAAAGGTTAACGAACAAAAATGCTCCCACGTAACCTTTACATTGCGAAGAGAGACCTGCCCCGCTATATGCATTAATAATCAGACAATACCACAAAGCACTCATGTAAAGTACTTGGGTATGCACCTTGATCGTCGTTTAACGTGGAAATTGCATATTGAGTCAAAACTGGCACAAATAAATATGAAAATTGCTCAAATAAATTGGTTAATTGGTCGAAATTCATCACTTAAATTAGATTGTAAACTCCTTATATACAAATCAATATTAAAACCCATTTGGTGTTATGGAGTACAGCTATGGGGTACTGCCTCAGCTTCAAACGTGGAGAAAATTCAGAGGCGCCAAAATAAAATTTTACGAATGATCACTGCCGCCCCTTGGTATATCAAAAACTCAAATATTCACAAAGATTTGGACGTCCCGCTGGTTAAAATGGAAATTACAAGATGTGCTGAAAAGTATTTAGATAACCTAGATGGCCACATAAACCCGTTAGTCCGTGGTATCTTACGTCACGCTGGCCATATTCGTTTGAAGAGAAAGGATACTCTTGCGCTCGGCCGAAGATGAGGGACATGATACTTTCTTTTTGAATTTTTTATTTATTATTATTATTATTGAATTTTATTTTTGAATATTTTATTTATTATTATTATTATTATTGAATTATTATTTTTGAATACTTTATTTTATTTGGCAATGGCTAAATAAATATATAATTTTTGTTTTGGTTTTAAGATTTTCATTTAGTTTTAAGATTTTCTTTGTAGTTTTAAGATTTGAATAATTATTGTTAGTTCATTATTAATGAAGATTCAATAAAAAAAAAAAAATAAATGGAAAAAAAAAAAAATATTTATAAAATTAACATACACAACATGGGTGGTATGAGAAGCTAGGTCGTAGCCCTGACTCCTCTGGCTCCTCTAGGTGAAGTACGTTCGAAATGTCCAATTTTCCACAAATTTGGCACATAAATCGAATCGAATTTGAGCGATGACATGAGCTAATTGGGTTAAATAATCACTGCAATCACGATACCCTCAAATCGTTCGTGCACAATATCCAAGCTGTGTGACACGCAGCACCAAACACATATCGTTGGTGTCTAGGTCATCAAGTTGAGGGAAAAGAAAATGAATAATCATCCACCTATAGTGCTCGCCGTTAAAGGTCATGACCTGGTCAACGTCGTGCTCAAAGGAATATGTAACGATAACACCGCATCCTAAAAACCCCACACTAACAGTAATTTTTCGGTATGCTTTGCTTGGATCTCGTGCGAGTATCGTCTCAAATTCGACGCACCAATTCATCTAAAAATGAACTTCACTGCTGAAAATGATTTTTCGTTAACAGCTTCAGAGACCATTCGTCGAACATCATTGTCTATGGTCGTCCGTGGTGTTTGGCAATACAGACTGGATAAATGAAAACTAATTTGACAGATGTAGTCTTTAACAAAATTGTCGTAATGAACTGTCAAACTCCAGAAGTGCTTGTGGATAGACTCGATAGTTTCATGTTTTCAAATACCCTACATACGTTTGGATAGACACTTAAAATTCGTGATGCGTATGATATTGTTTTTTGTTACATAGTTCACCAAATCAGTCCAATTTCCTACTAATTTTTCTAATAAATCCGGCTGCTGAATGCTTTAAAGGCTGCTGGTGTGTATGCATAAACTACTGACTTAACATTGATCAAAGAACTTGCAAGATGGAGAGCTTATACACTATTCACTGGTATGAGACAAGCAGTTTGAAAGGATATACTCGGTGATAGATAGATAGAGAGAGGCAGGGAACATCAGATGGGTTTAAAACAATCTAAATCAGCGAAATATCTGCAGTTGAACAGATCAAAGTAAAGTTGACAATGGAATACGATGAAACTATTTTGCTTTACTCAACGCTCATAATTTCTACAAATTTCTTCATAAAGTCGGATACTGATGAACCACTCTTCTAATGGTCTAGCAATTTATTGCCTGATGAAAATAATAATAATTGTCAGTCGTATAGACGAAAGGAAAGTCCGAGTCATTGTGTTATGTTTTGGGCATGAGGCGTGTTTCAAAAGTGTAAGCCCAAGTCTGTTAAATAATCTACGATCAGAAGAGCTAAACAAACCGAGTTTAACGAAATGACATGATTTTTTACAAGACTTGCTTTAAGAGCTGCAAAAACAGGATCAATAGCTACTTATTGTTACATAAGGAAATGGGCTTCAAGTACACAGATTTCATGAATTATCGATTTGTGATAAGCAGTTTGCATCTCTTTATGATAAATCTGATTAAATATCTTAAATACTACAGACTAAATGTATAAGTACAAGAGAATTTACTTACTTGGCTAAACGTTCGCCATCGTTATCGGCTAAGTTGAGTAGGTATGCCACAAATTCAACATCGTTTTTGAAATGTAAACGTGTTCGCATGTATTCCCATTTTTCGGCATTCTTCGTTCCAATGTAGATGTTTTTGCTGAAATTCTGATGGCGATATTTCTTACGTTCCGCTGCCGATAGAGCATAACTCGAGCCAGATGTGGGTACACCAGTAAGGCTGCCCCCACCACCAGCACCGCCGCCTGCTCCACCAGTATTGGAATTATTGCCACCAATCGTACTGCCACTACCTCCTCCACCAACAACACTACCACCACCACCACCACCACCATCATCACCTCCACCGCTCGCATGATGTGAAAGACTGGCATTACTTAAGCTGGCACTGCTACTACTGCGTACCAATTCGTTGCAATGGCTACTGGCATTCGAGTGGCCGTTGTTATGTATGTGACTATTGCCTCCACCGCCAGCACCGTTTGAATCCATCATACTGTTAACATTGCAGCTATTGCTGTTGTTGTTCGTATTGTTGCTGACGTTGTTTTTATGGTTCGTGGTAGTCGTTTCGGTAAGACCTGAGGCTAAACCACCACCCTCCATTTCACCCTCTGTACTGCCACTAGTGCTTGTATCTCTGGCATTTATTGCATCCAATGCATCCATGTTGTTATTATTGCTGGCCACTGATGTGGCAACAGCAGCAGCACTACTATCGTCTGTTAAGCCATTTGCTGTTGTTGCCGTAGCATTGCCAGTACCCATGGCGGCCATTAACAAGACATCTGAATTATGAGACTGTTGAGCATTACTGCCATTGGCATTTTGTTGTTGTTGTTGTTGTTGCAGTGCATTGCCAACCCCCAGACCCGTTCGTGTTGCAGCCGAGCCCCGAGCTGTAGTACTGCTACTACTGCTACTGGTGCTCGTACTACTGCTGTTGCTGTTGTTGTCGTCATCATCATCATGAAGACGTTTGTTAAGGCCTGTTGTGCCATTAATGGCTTCTTGCAATTGCTGTCTTTGCCTTTGTTGTTGCAAGAGTTGTTGTTGTTGTTGTTGCTGTTGATGTTGGCGTTCAGTTGTTGTTCGTGTTGCCGGGGCAACATTATCATCATTTGTTTCGCCTTCGTCTTCATCTTCACTACTTGATGCACTACTATTGGAAGCACTACTGGATAAATGACTGGAATTGTTGTTGTTGTTGTTGTTATTGTTCTTGTTGGTGCTGTTATTGTTGTTGTTGTTGTTGCTATTATTATGCTGTTGATTCGTATTATTATGATGTCCTGAGCTAAGGTTGTTATTGTTGTTGTTGCTGTTATTATTATTGTTGTTGGCGGAATTTTTATTACTGTTACCCAGACCCACACGACTGAGAAACGGTGGTCGAGTTTCAACATCGGAATTATCGGAGCTGTCATTAAAGTCGAACGCACTAAAATCGGCGTTCGATTTGGACATTTCGTATCGCTTCAGTTAATGTTCTCAGCACTTGTTTTTTTCTTTCTTTCTTCTTCTTGTATTTCTCTTTTATTGTGAAAAGTATTTCTTATTTTTTTTTTAAATTTTTATTTTAGAAAAATTCGTATACAAATTTTGTGTTTATTTTAGAAATAAAAGATTATCTCATGCCATTTTAGCTATGAAAATAAAACAGATTTTTTATATTAAAATTTTTATTGTATTGTAGTTGTTGTTGTTATGTATTCATATTATCGGTGGTTTTCTTTTTCTTCTAGGCTCCTACGGAGTTCATATGATCAGAAGATTCTGTCATCACCCATCAAAATGAAAATTCAAATCAAAGTTTCAAGTGAGTATTACGATTACAAGTGTTTATTACCAATTATATTCATTAATAATAATTAATTTAATGTTTAAGTATTACAAAAAGTTATATTCTATAGCAAATCCAATAATACATCTAAGTAATGCATATCTGAATAGTGCTCGGCCCTGGCCGATTTGTTTGCTATAAATTTGCTGTCCTGTCCCTCCATTCAAGCGAAGTCAACGGCTGTACTTTAGGATTTTCAGCGTAACAGCAGTTATAGTTATATTGACTTTCAGTATGAATCTTAAAATTCCTAAAGTTTCAACGGTAGTTTTAGATATTTAAGGCAGATAAAGATTACATTCGTTTTTTCCTTGTTTTATTAAAGATTTCTGTAGCAGAAATCAACTCTTCCAGCCCCTTTAATCGTAACTGCGGGGAATTATTAATTATTGATCATTAGAGTGCGTTACGTCTTAGCTTTTCATACCATTGTATGGATGGCTTGATTTAACCCACAAGTATCGGGACTTACCGCTTAAGGTCGTCTCCGAAGGACGAATTTGCTATTCATAGCAATTTTATTTACTGTCAGAGCTTTTGTTAGAAGAGGCATCTGGAAGAAATATTTTTGATTTTCTTTTTGTTTGGGATATCAGAGATTTCGTCTAGCCAGCAGACTACCTATAAGCCTGTGGTGAGCTTAGGAAATTATAATAGATTATATTATTTCAGGACGAAATGCGTACGCTGCAATAAACATTGTTGTAAACAGATCTTTCCAATATTACGATATTGAAGAAAAATCTGGTATACCTTCTTCCACTCTTTAATATCCCAGACTAATCTAACTTGCCAAATATTCGAAACTGACGGTATAAATTTTTAATGCTTAAATCGAATAGTCAGAAGACTTTTTGCCTGCATTAATCCATTTTGAAAAATACAGCCGAGTTTGGTAATTTCGTAGGTTGGTTTAAAAACTCTATACCTTTGGAAAAATTCGAGTTTAGAGTTGTTAGTACGAAGAGTTTATTTAAAATCATGAAGTATTGTTAAAATAAGTTTATGACTCGGACGTAGAACTATTACTGGAAAAAAAACTGACATTTTTAAATGTATCTTTGAATTGTTCGTCAACATCTGACCATTAGTCCTCGTTTAATCACCAGGACGTTATCGAAATTTAGTCGATCTATTAACACCAAGCACAATCTAATTCTGAAAGGATTCGTTCTTTGTCTCGAGTATTCGCACATGAAAATTCAGTTTATTAGGTTTCTAGCGCTAAACTTGTGTGGGATCTATAGTTCACTGAATTAATATACGTCGACTTAAATATAATGTTTTATTAAAATGTTTAGCTCTTAAAAACTCTCAAAGGTTATATATTTTCTACAATTACCTTTTAGAATACAAATGGCAAACTTTAGCGCGACTTTTTCAAGGATATCATTAGAAATTTATTTCAATTTCACTAACAAAGTGAAAAGTATGGACAGAATGGATGCCATTTCTTAACATCTTCTAAACTACAGCTTGTACCTGGTTGGAAATCTTCTCCTTAACATAGAAAGTTTGTAAGTGTAAGTCCTTGAATATGTCATGCTACCACTTGTTAAGGATACACTACTTCACTGGTGATTTTAGCCCAATAATGACCCCGCAAATTTAGTTTTTTAGCCTTTCATTGACCCATTGTCAACAACCTCCTCCTAGGGCTAAACGTGTTTTTCAAACATCGATTTTTATTTTTAATTCTCATACACGTACTTATTATTTTCTGAATGTATTGTTTACTTCCTGTGGTGTTATGAGAAGATAGCTCGTAATCCTGCTTGAAGGGTTGTAATGGCCAATTATGTATGTATGTGTATGTATTTCGAATATAAATTTTTAAAATTGATTTTAAAGAATTTTTCACAAAGTTTAACGTGGAATGTTAATATCATTTATCATTTAAACTAAAAAAAAGATGCACTGGTAAATGTGTTAATGCTAATACCTCTTCGGAGCTCTAATGCTCAATATTATTTTTGGGTAATTGGGTAGAAACAGCATTTTTCGCGTAGTACCACTCAAATGCTCCTGCTATTTTTATAAGTGGAAAGATCTGCTTAGTTGCAATAAGTAGATGTGAATCCATAAAGCAGCAGACTTGGAGAAATTTGAAGTTTTTGTAAAGAGTTAAAAAGTACTTTTAAAATAATGTCAACCATGATGGGCCCTTAAGTATTAAATTAGGATCGTCAACTAAAGGGTCCGCCAAATAACTTTTTTTTTGAAAATGCTTTAAACACAAAACTACTTAATATTTTCTCAAATTTCTTTGAAAGTACAATTCTTCCGGTTAATAATGGAAAATAATTTCATTCAAATGGCTGCCTCGGCTGGCCATGCAGTAGCCTACACGATCGGTCCAATTTTTAAGCACATTATCGATTGTGTGCAGCTGTACTTCACCAATGGCTTCACGAATATTGTCCTTTAAAGCGTCAATTGTCTCTGGCTTGTCGGCGTAACACTTATCTTTGACGGCACCCCACAAATAATAGTCCAACGATGTCAAATCGCAGCTCCGAGGTGGCCAAACGACATCAGCTCTGCGGCTGATAATGCGATCTTCAAAAACAGGGCGCAAAACATCGAGTGTAGCTTCGGCTGTGTGGCACGTAGCGCCGTCCTGTTGAAACCAAATGTTGCCAATATCCTCCTTTTAAATTTTTTTGAACAAAAATACGTTCAACATGGCCCGATAACGATAGCCATTGACTGTAACGGCCTATCCTTGCTCATTTTCGAAGAAAAATGGCCCAGTTATGACTCTGGACCAAAATCCGCACCAAACAGTGACTCGGTTTGGGTGCGTCGGCTTTTCAATGTATGCGTGCGGGTTTTCTGTGCCCCAAATGCGACAATTTTGCTTGTTTACATACCCGCCAAGATCAAAATGAGCTTCATCTGAAAAGATGATTTTTTTTTGCCAAAATCGGCCTCTTCTGGTGTACGCTACTGCATGGACAACCGAGGCAGCGATTTGAATGAAATTATTTTCCATTATTATCCGGAAGGATTGTACTTTCAAATCAAAAGATAATTTTGAGGAAATATTCAGTAGTTTTTTTTTTAAAGCATTTAAAAAAAAAGTTATTTGGCGGACCATTTACTTGCTATTGTAAATTGAAGAAACAAATTTCATATATTGAACACGTTATGTGAAATGATTAGTTATAACTCCTTTAATTCGTTCTGTCATGTAAATTTGAATGTAAAGACAGACTGAGCAGAGAACAAATATTCTGGTTTTGAAACATTCGAATGTAGACTGTTATTGCTAATTTAGAAACTCTCCTAAATAGTGAAAGAAAATCATTTGGCAACGTATTTAAAAAACTTAATTAATAGCAATAAAAATAAGAAAAGTGATGTTGTATTCTATAAAAAAAATTGTCTGGCTGTTTTCATGCTTATACGGAGAGATGTGCAAGAGAAGAAGATTTTTTAATTTCATTTTAGACTACCTTGTCAAACTTGTCTTTTAATTTGATATTGTTTGTTTGAAAAATTCCATACAATATTCTCCATGCCATGGGAGATGTTTAAGTTTAAAGGTCATGGTTTTATTAATGTCGAAATAAAGCGCGATTAGGCTTCAATTTTTTTTAAATAAACTTCCGTTGATTCTAAAGGTTTTGAGTGCTTGAAAATATTCATTTGAAAAAAAAATAAAAAAACTTTTGATTTTAAATGTTTATTGACTAACGTTTTAACGTTGCTCAAAAGCCATATGTTTCCTGTTTATACATACAATCATCAATATCATCATAAAATTATGCTTGTATTTTAAAAAAACTGTTTATGAATTATTATTTTCATGGTAGTTTATAATAAATTCTTCAACATGTTTTTCTCTTGTTAGTAAAAAATCCCGAATTTTTAAGTAAAAATAGAAGAAGAAATTGTTACGATAAAACCACAAACAATATGGACACAAATAAGATTTCTACTCTCATTCACAACAACAACAAATCATCAAATATTATTACTAAAAAATAAAATGTATGGGAAGCTGGCTGTGTATGTGTGTGTAAGTGTTTCTATTGTGTTCAAGTATGTGTGAAGAGTGACAAAGTAAATGTTAACAAAAATTTCAATGGTACATTAACTGTGAAGCTTTTTTTTTTGCCGTTTTGTTTTGTTTTGTTGTTGTTATTATTGTTATAAAAATGACACAAAACTAAAAACAAAAGAGAGCGACAGAGAGAGAGTGAGACAGAGAGAGAGAACACTATTTTTCATTTGCTTAGTATTATTTTATTTTTCTTTTTGTTTCCTTTTCTTTTTTTCTGATATTTTTATTATATTTTAAACATTTATTTGCCATTATCCTTTGTGTTGTTATTCATACGCTCTTTGTTTTTCTTGCTGTTTTTTCATTTCCATCACTTTATCACTTTGTTTCACTTGCTTATCTTTGTTTTGTATTTATTTTTGCTCGTTTGATTTTTATCTCTCTTTTCTTTTATTCGTGGTTTTGTTTTCATAGATTTTTTCTTAAAACAGAATTTTATATCCTTTCTTCTGCAAACACATATACACTCACTTATAGACGTACATACATACGTATGTATATTTGCCGTTATTTATACGCGCACATGTACATTTTTTTGTTATGCTTGCTTTATTTATTTGTTGTTTTTGTTTTTATTTTCATTTCGACTTTGTGCCTCTTGTTTGGAAAATTTTTGGGGGGCGAGCACTTGTAGTTTTTTGGGGTGTTTTTGTTTGTTCTCTCAATAATTTTGAGAAACAAAAAGACAGAGAGAGAGAATTAAGTTTCTTTATTAAATCTCTTGCTCTCTGTGCTAAACTTTGATTTCTTTTACGTTTGTTTTGTCTGCTTTCTGTTGGGTAGATTTATGAGAATTTATTGGATTTTTTCTTTCGGTGTTTTTGTTTTTGTTATTGTATTTTCTTTTGTTGTTATTTTTTTGTTTTTCGCTCTTTTGACTTTTCTTTAGTTTCGTTTACTCAATTTTTGACAATTCGTTTATTTATTTTTATGTGTGTGAGTGTACATGTGTGTTTTGTTTTGCCATTTTTTTATTTAAATTTTGATTTAATTTTTTCATTTTCTCACTTCTTCTTCTTCTTCTTTTGGGGAAATTCTCACAAACGGTGAAATTTTTTTCGTTTCGTTTTACTCATTCACTCACTTACTCTTTGACTTACGGCGAGTATTAAAATTTTGTAGTGTATGTGTAGTAGTAAAGTACACTTTTGTTGTTGTTGTTGTTGTTGTCTCTGCTTCTTCTTCTTTTTGTGTGTAATTGATTGCGTTTACTTTTTATCCACTTTTTTCCATTTTCTCTATGTACACCCGCGACGTTTCGATCCGCGACATAGCTTAACGCGACGTTTTTCTGTATTGGTGTAAGTGTGTCCTAACGGTATTTAGTGTGTGTGTGTGTGTGTGAGTGTAAATTGTGTGCAAAATTTCTTTGTCGTCGTCCTGTGTTGGATTCTTTTTTTTCTCTGGTTGTTCTTCTTCTACACTTTTGCCTGGAACACTCCCATTAAAAAAATTTATGAAGCGTTTTTTCTTGTGCCCGTTTTTGTTGCCCGTTTTATTATTTTTCGTTATAATTTTCGTAAAATTTATTATTTATTTACTTTGTTTGTTTCTTTGCCATTGAACACGATTTAAATTTAAACATAAATTTTCACAAAATAAAACAGAAACTGAACCAAACAGAACCAAACAGAAACATAAAAGTGTATTCCATATGATAAGCTCTTGAATTTTTTAGTTGGTATAGAAATGTGTGTGATGGAGACTCCTTGGGGAGTATATCCAACGCCCATTTCCGTTAGCCGGAAATTGTATAAAAAACTTGTCGTGTTTTCTGTTTGAATATTACTTAAATATTTTATTTACTTTATACACACACATTTTTTTTAAATATTTTCTTGTATTTCTTTAAAGAATTTTTTAAAACAATTTTTTTTGCAATAAAACCAGACTCAAGATAATTTTATACCCAAGCAAGACGGCAGGCATACCACTACTTTGCCACCTTTCCTTTGATTTCCTTTTAATTTTGATTGAATATTTTCATTTATTTTTCATTTTCATTTTTAAATATTTTTTCTTTTTCTCATACTCTTCTCCTTCAAAAGGCCGTTATATTTTCACTTTTTCCTTTTATTTTCTTTTTTTTTTTTTGGAGGATAAATTTTTTTAAAATATTTTATTTCTATTAAAATAAAAATAATTTTTTTTTATTATTAATAAAAATTTATGTGTATAAATATTTTGTGTGGATGGTTTTTATTTTTCTTTTTCTATTTTTTTTTTTTTGGGTATATTTTTCACACAACACACAGTCACCGTGAATTTTTTCTTTCGGTATTTCGTGTCATTCGCCGTTTTCGCAGTCGTCGGAATGAAAAAGTTTTTTATTTATCGATGGTTTGAAAGTTGCTGTCAGAAATGCGAAAGTTTATTTGCCACCCATTTTCCAAAGCCACCTCATATCGTCAGCGTTGTCATTGTAGTAGTTGTCTCAGTCGCCAAACAAGCTCACTGAAGTGCTCTGTGTACACACAGTACACAGGATTCGCCCTTCTCTTTTATATTTCGCCTTAAATCACACTTGCACTCATACACTGTCTTTTAGTTTGCTCTCCTAACAAACCCATACATTGTTGAGCGTGTGTGTGTGTACAAAAATCAACCAGCCAGCCAGCCATCCAGCCAGCTTAAGCTCGCTCAATCGCTATTATTCCTGCTGTGTGTGTTTCTTATCGTGGTTATTTGCTACTCTATACTCGTTTACCATCAGCAGCTCCCCGTTATCCCCCCTTTTTTTTGTTGTTATTATGGGGTTTTTCTTTACTTAACTCTCTCGCTCTCTCATATATTTTATGCTTTATTCTCTTGCCTTTATATGTATGGTTTATTGGATTTTCCTTAATGTGTTAGTTTGTGTGTATGTGTCTGTAAGTGTAGCTTTGGATGATGACGGTATCTTCTCTTAGTCCTCTATTAAATCCTTCTTAACATCCTCATTCATTTCATTTTTCGTAAATATTTTGCCTTATAAACAGATCATTAAAGGAATGCAATGATAATTTACTTCAATCATCATAAAAAACCTGAAACTGAAATTTACCTGAGTGAACAATCTAGTTTTTTGATCTTCTGATCGCCCTCGAGACTTCGAGAGTAGAGGTGGACTTTTGTGTCCATTTTTATATACTTAATAACCACTTTATGGACCACATCGTGTCATTGGACCAATCGACCTCGAATGGAAGTGCCCGACTCTAAAGAAGAGTACAATGTATTGTCACGTTTTATTCCTTTTAAAAAGGTTTAAAATATGAGTTCGTAGATTACAAATAAAATAGCAATACATTTGTGTTTAGTTTTAATTAAAATTCTTTATTATTCGCACAATTCTGTGTGCCACTGTTCACAACTTGATGTAAACAACAACAATTGCCTTTTTTGTAATTCCTCTGTTTATACCCTCTGCATAAACATTAACAATTATTAGACAGATCTTTGGAACGGAGATCTTCAAGCCATGGTTACTCTCTTCAAACACACCTCGTCTCCATACAAGACTGACTGAACTTCACTAACTCCGCTTGCTTTGCCTTGCCTTTTATACGGCAAAGTAAGCAATCTGATGCACGTTCTTGAAGGCCAACATTCATGACTTCGCCTTCTCGAAATCTCTACAAATGTAAACATCGTTGTTAACATTTATTATTAAAGTGGTGTTTGTGTATTTTTGTTAACATTTATTTTTGTAGTGTTGTTTGTGTATTTTTGTTTACTTGTTTACCATTTTTTATGCTGGCGTTTGTTGTTATATTAAGTAGTACGATAATTTGTAAACAGGTTTGTTTACTTGGATTGTTCTGTTTTTGTAGCTTTTGTTTATAATTAATGTTTAATGTTAAGCGATGGAAAAACAAAACACCAGCATCTAATTTTTTCTTTTTTGTAACAGTATTTATAATACTGTAGGTCCCGCCACTCATGTATAAAATTAACACACACAACATAAGTGGTGTGCGAAGGTAGGTCGAAATACTGACTGAAGGGTTGTAATGTATGTATGTATTTATAATTATTATCTCCTATTTTCGATGGGTAAGAGAAAATAATTGAACACAGGAATATTACTTCTTGCTTCATCTTAATGAAAAATATTCCTCTACCAACATATACATGTACATCCAACTGATGTCTCAAATTCAAAAAAAATAAAAAGAGATTCTTACTGCCAAAAATTTACAACAACGATATCACTTATGTCTGGCTTGTAGACTTTGGGTCTTGTACGTATGCTGTTGTCACAATATCATCCACAGATTGTCCTTAAATATGAGTGAGTGTTTTAACTTTAATATCTGATTGTTTGGCCTACTATCAGAGAAATATAAATGACAAGTTCTGCTGCTATAGATGAAGACAGTGATAGAGTTTGCCTATTATACGTTCCACCTTGGATTCTTTAGCTATGCCACTAGTAGTCCTTGGAGAAAACTGCTTAGGGACCAAGAGTACAACATTAAACCCATAAGAATAGTTTACTATTAAAAGTCTTTAAGAACCATACCACCAAAAGCTGAATACTCGATTATTCGTTATACGTTTTATTGAATTATTCTGTTATCGAAAGTATTTAATTTTTGATTGAGTAACAATGTAGTTTTCTACGATTAATTAATTTTTTAATAAACAATTCTATTCTATATGTCTTTATTAGAAAAGTAAAAACAATAATTACAATATGGCTTTAAAAACTTGTATTCCATCAAAAATTTTAATCAATGTACTCCCCCTGTTGATTTCACTCTCTTGAAATTCTGTTGTGAAACCATGATAATGATGTACTCGTACAATAATTTTTAACTCGCTTTCTCTTTGCTCTTTATTACTGTGTTCTGACTGTATGTATGTCTGTCTGGCCTGTTGGTTAGTTGTTTTGTTCTTCGTTCCTTCCATGTGTTGGTCATAAATCGAATTTTACTTTATGCGCCTGTATTGTTAAAGCGCCAACAACTACAATAAAAATCCAAACGATTGGGATTGTATCCCATTTTAGCCAAGATACTACACTTTTGCGGTAGTCACAAGGGCCTCGACTTAATTCATTTATGAAAGGACATTTAAAATTGTATTCCATCAAATAGCAATGCATGTGTTTTGTTGAGTTTTTATGAAAATTTGTATTCTATTGGTACAGCCTGAAAGCTGAAGTAATTCCGTATTTCGATTTAGTGAGCTTTAATGGCTCTAGATATTATGACGCCAGTGATTTGTAATTGATACCTCTTGCTGCTGTTGTTGGCAACGATTTGCCTCGATTTTATTGGCACTTTATGAGCCATCGTTCTACACGAGTTGGTGATCTAAAATGACGAATTCAGGAAACGTTAATTCTTATTGTTTCAAAATACCGTCCCTTTCTCATTTCCAGTCTCCATATTCTTTTGAATCTGCAATTGGAGTTGCTTGACCATAACGAATTCAGATATGAGACTGGCATTCTTCCCCTGAGGAGCAAAGAAATAATCTCCATCAGACTCTATTCATGTGCAAAGAAAAATGTGAAAAACGTGAATTTTATCCTTTATGAATACACGGAGAACTTGATTTTTATTAAACCTACTTACCGTCCAAAGTCTAGTGTATATCTTACAACGTCTTCTGTAGCAGCTGTAATGATGAGGAAGACTACTGTTTATGTTATTTTTATCATTGTCAGGCACTTGTTAACCTGAATCTACGACTTTATCCTCTTTTTGGTAATTCAGGTTTGGTTTCAGGTCCAAAAAACTGCTCGTATCCTGCTATGAAGAGTGAGCAGTGAACGCCGTCTGCACATATGGAAACAACTGACAGTTAGAAGGAGTAACGTTCTGTAATATACGGCGGGTGAGGTACTGTTTTCTAAACAACGTTTAACCGGCGTTGCACTGTTTGCGAGCGTTGGTACGATAGATATTTACGCCCTCGTGTGTGGTGGCAAATTTAGATCGATTGTCGGCCAATACTTGCTTCAAACGAATTATTTGTTCTCTACAAAGTTCTTTCGTAATAGTCAGAACCGATTTCACCACCACTCTCAGCATGACCTTAGATTCTGCTCTTTGCTCGCTCTTCACATATACAAAAATGTCTTTTAACGCGTCTCGGCTTCAGTCCAAGTGGCACCAAATCTCCTTACTTTTAAACGATCGATTTCATACATAATACATAATCGGTCATTACAACCCTTCAGTCAGGATTACGACCTAGTTTCTCACACCACTGATACTGTGTGTGTTAATTTTATATATGAGTGGCGGGACCTACAGTTTGAAGTCGACTCCGAACGACAGATTTTTTGAGAAAATTTTCATGGCAATGCTTTTTGTATTTTGTTTTGATGTCTGGCCTGGGACTCGAACCCTGGCTTTACGTCTAATAAGCCAACACACTACTGGGTCCAGTAATGGTGTCAACGTATAGTCTTCAAACTTTTTCGCTGTTCCGGACTCTCGTTGTCTTTGATGTTTATCAAACCACTCGATACGTTGTGTTGCTGGTAAAACGTGCCCAACGTATAATTCCAGAAGCAAACGATGATTTGCATGTGAAGTAATCATCGCAAAAAATTGGTTCCGAAAAACTTACGGCAATTGCTGTTTTTCGGCAGTTTAAAAGATTTTCTATCTTTAAAAAAAATTATGATATGCACAACCAACCCAAACAATGTTGACTGATTTTAACAGCTCATAACAGTTGACAACAAATTTGTCTTCATTTCTTTGAATTTCTTTCCAGTTTTCTAGTCTCAGTGAGAATACTTTTGGGAGTCAATCCCCCTGTTTGCTAAGCAACCATACAAAAGTCTACACTTATACACATACATACACACTTGTGCATGGTTGCTTAGCGCGTGTGTTTGACAGTATGTCCTTTAATACAAACAAACATCGTTTTATACTTTTGTACAGAGGCAATAAGCGAATGCGTGTATGTATGTGTGTTTGTGTTCATATTGTTCTCATATACAAAATAATTTCGTCTTTAACGCGATACGATACGATGCTTTACGGTTTGTTGTGCTTTTTTCTCGTTGTCAGTGTAGAGGTAACTGGAGACGAAGTGTACAAGTACATGTGTTTATGAAACCAGCGAGAGCCACAGAGACAGAAAGAGAGAGTCTTTGTTACCTTCTGAGCGCGTGCTGTTTTAATATAATTACACCCTACAATAGAGACATTTAATGCATGTTGTGTTTGTGCTGGTATTTGTAACATTTCAGAGAAATCTGTTGTTTTTTTAGATTTTTCAAAATTTTTAAGCACGTCTGTGCGTTTATGTAAACCTTATTCGAATAATAACGTTTAATTGAAGGATGTAGTGGTTCAGACATTTTTTTCCGCGACTGCTTCTCTTCAGCAGTGTTCTTGTAAAAACTCTGAGTGTTAAATACATTGCCATGACAAGTCTCTTAAAAATCTGTCAGTTGGAGTCGCCTTTTTGATTGTAGACTGCGCCATTTATGGATAAAATTGACGCCCTCAATATGGGTGCTGTGAGAAGCTAGGTTGTAATCCTAACTAAAGGGTTGTAGTGATCAATTAAGTAAGCTAAGTAAGCAATTGTAATTGCAGCGTGTGTATTCACTCCATAATTGCATTGTAGTGTACAGCACCACATGTTCGTGCTTGACGTGCCAATAAAGTTCATATTTTTTCTTCTTCTTTTTTACTATCTTTCCTTCTACTACTAGCTTTGCACTGTCGCTTGTGTCTAGTTATTCACAGTTGTTTTCATTTCGTTTATTGTCTTTATCGTCGTCGTAGTCAATTGTAACTAGACTCACTCATCCTCATCCTAACACACACTCTCTCTCTCGCTCTCTCTCTTCCTGTTTTCATATTGGGTGGGTGGTAGTTTCTCTTGATTTTTTCTTGTTTCTTTCATAATTTTTTTTCCCTGCTTAATACTCTGTTACTTGTGTAAGTATTAGTATATATACATATGTATGTATGTGTATGTGTGTGCGTATGTTTTCCCCATTTTATTTGTTGTTGTCCAATTGTGGTCCTTATGTTTTCTGTTTTTGAGATTTTTTTCTTTTACTTTTCGTTGTATTTTCTAACATGCTGTTATAGTTGTTGCCGTATTTTAAGCCTTAAGGGTGATTTTTCTCTTTTCATATTTAACTGTTGTTGTTGTTGTTGCCGTTTTGTCCTCGTCTATATGCGTGAATGAATGTGCATAAATGTATGTGTATGTGTGTGTTTTTTGTTTCTATGCTTGTTTTAGTTGTTGTTGCTTCATTTATTTGCTGTATCACTTAGTGGAGCCCTGAAGGTGTTTTAAGGACCATGTCATGTTTTGTTTGTTTGTTTGCCTGCTTGCCTGCCTATATCGTGTTGAAAAATGTAAATGTTTGTAGAGCACTAGTGAATATTTGCTTATTATTGTTGTTGAGCCCATCATTGTATTGTATTGTATTATTTGCCGTTATATTTTATTTGCCCGTTACATTTACTATGCAATTCTATTACAATTTATAGTGTGTGTCTGAATGTGAAATCAGAAATCTTTTACAATTTATGTGTGTAACCGTTAAAAAGACAGTGGGCATGAATTTGTTCAAATTTCAAAAACGTTGTGAAGTTCAGTATCATGTGAATTTATTTTAGAAAGAAGAAAATACGTTTTTTTTTAAAGCTTTGTAGGATTTTGTTTTCTGAACTCATCAATACAGTACTTTAATTTTGCAAAGAAATATTTGTAGAACATTAAAAATTTTTTAAAATAATTTGTTGAAAACTTACTGTCATGGTTCAGTGAGTTTATTTACAATATTGTGATGTTGATTTTGGCACTAATTATTAGGTCTTATAGGTTCTACTGAAAAGTTAGAACAACCATCATCTCCTACAGAACTGTCATCATTTTCAGAATTGATTTTGTTCTCATCTGGAATAACCGGTAATGTGTCCAACTTTCCCACCATTTTCTTGCACGATCCACAAATTAGCAAACGTTTTGAAAGTGTTTGGAATTTTTTCAATAAGTTGTCTGAAATATTTCGCATATCTGATGATCTGTGCTTCTTTTTATTTAAGGGATTACAACAAAAAGAAGTAAACATTTTAATTAGTAAATAACGCACGTCAAAATTTTAACACTGTTTATAAAAAACTAATTTCCGAATGTCCTTAGAATGCAAATAAATACTTTTTTTAAGATCATTTAGGTAGTACGTTGTTATGCCAAATATTGAAAAATCTTATTCTTGAGTTAAAAAATAATTTTTTTGATAGATATCCCACTCGCATCCCATTAAGCGGTTATAATGGCCTTAAAGGAAATTGTATAAGCTTTCTTTTGAGAAAAAAAGGCCCATTTTGAAAAAAAAAATTAAAAAAAAATTATTTTTAAAAAATTATATAAAAAATATTTTTTAAAAAATTAAAAAGAATATTTTTGAAAATATTGAAGAAATAGCTATCTAATATCCTTTGGAAAATTTTTGCTAGGACCAATAGGTGAAAAGTTACACACATTTTAAAAAAACCCTGTATGACCAAAATGTCCAACTTTGACCCCCTCTAACTCCGGCAGTTCTTGACTGGTAGAGCTGAAAATTTGTGTCTGGTCTACTATCCAATAGTACTAACCATCATCCAAATCGGAAGACATCGATTTAAAAAAATGGGTCACTTGACACGAAATTGCCCATATATGTATTTACTCCCAAACTTTTTAAAACAAAATTATTTCGTAAACTTTACTTCAATGTAATTATTGGCCTACTTACGGTCATTTATGGCTACAAATCCGACCTAAGCAGGTCAAAACTTCTCCCAGTAATTCATTCAAAAATTCCTTTATTGCCGAGTGAGGGAATTCCCTCCTTGTGAAATAATCATTCCCTTAAATTGCGCGTGCAGAATATTTAATATGACATGAACTGTATCATCGAATGCTTGTCGTTGACAGTGATGGCCTAATCATGGTCGTTCTGAAAGAAATATGGGTCGATGATGTCTCCAAAAATTTACACCAAAAAGAGAGAACGAAATTAACAATGACCTTCATAGAAAGGCTTATCTCTTGAGTAAGCTTAGGTCTCAATTTGGCAAAGATGCGTTTGTTTCTACTACACCTAAAACAACAATAGATTTTCATATATAGCAACAGGTGGCAACCGTTTCATCTTAGAATATGCTCGCAATATCAGTCACATGCTTACCTAAAATAAAATTTTTAATGAAACTATAACTTAGTAACGAAATAGTATGAAGATTGTTCCATTTTTCTTAAAGCCAAGAAGGGGAGTACAAAAAAAAAAGAAACAATAATGCGACTTAGCAGACTGTCTCATAAACTATTTTAAGCCCTCGCAGTCAGAAGGGTTCCTATCGATCTTACCTAAAGCGAATCTTATTACATAAATACATACATAATTGGTCATTACAACCCTTCAGTCAGGATTACGACCTAGTTTCTCACACCACTTATGTTGGGTGTGTTAAATTTTTATACATGACTGGAGACTCCGAACGACATATTTTTGAGAAACTTTTCATGGCAATTTTTATTTACTATCAGAGTTTTTGCTAGCAATCTGCTGAGAGGAAGTCGCCGAAAAAAACTTTTTGTATTTTTGTTTTGATGGGGCCTGGGGCTCGAACCCTGGCTTTACGTCTAATAAGCCAACACACTACCTACTAGACTACGGCAACTTCGAATCTTATTGCGGATGTTATATCGCTTTCGGTCCTTTGACAATGCCAATCCTTATAAAACTGCACCTAATGTTGCGTTTTCCACTTATAGAAATTGTTGTTAACTATCCTATAACATTTTTAAAGTTAGTCAAATGGAGATCGTTTCATACGAGTGCCATTGGCATTACACCCCCTTTCTACACTTTGATAAGAGTAATATTATTGCATTAAATATTGTATTTCCAAGAAATTAAGGTTAGTCCCTAGTGCCATCTAGGATCGTTAGGGAATGTCGCCGCTGTCTCGACCTTCTCTCGGGGCGCTTCACCAGTGTCTCTCTGGTGTGGGTCCCCGGGCACAGTAAAATTCCGGGAAACTGTAGGGCCGACGAGCTCGCCAGAGCTGGTGCGCTCCTTCCGGAATCCTCTTCTGTTGAATTGGGTATACCACTTGCCTCGGTCAAGTTGACCATTGAGCGGAGGTTCTTTCGGGACGCCAACCTATCCTGGGTCAATGAGGAGTCCTGCTCCACCGCTAGACTCACCTGGCCCAAGATGGATAGAAGGCGTACCAACCGATTACTTGGTCTTGGTCGTGATGTCATCTCGACTACAGTGTCCGTGTTTACAGGCCATTGCGTCATGGGTAGACACGCGGAAAGAATGAGGCTCCCTTTCAAAGACTTCTGCCGTGGATGCGGTCCACTGAGGAAGAGGAGAGTGTTGTTCACTTTCTTTGCCAGTGCCCGTCTCTTGCTAGGTGTAGATATAGGTTATTTGGCTCCCCATTCCTTGTTAGCCTAACGGAGCTATCATCTATTGACATCAAGGATATAGCTTCGTACATCAAACTTTCTGGCTGGTTTTCCACTGCGGGGTAGTCGTACTTTTGTTGTGCAGCCCTTGCGCTGACCATCTTCTTCCTTTTCCCTGATTTTGGTGAAACTTGGTTAGTACAGGGACTGCGTTCACCCGTGGCATCACAACGGGCTTTGTGATAACAGAGCTACCACTCCGACCTAACCTAACCTAACCTAGTGCCATATCAAATACCAAAGAAAGTATTAATGGAAAGAATGTCTTGGGTACATAGCCGTTGTGTCACATACGCCACTTCCTCTAACATTTTTTTTAACAACTTAAGACACCTGCAAAAGAGTGAAACCCTGGCTAAGTGACCTCATTAGGGTAAATACTAGAATATAACAAATATTTTACTGTGAGCGAGTCTTTCTTCTTAACTTGAAAGTCCTTTACTGTGGATTACTCGTATTGGAGATTGTAATAAAAGGACTTTATGATTTACGTCCAATCTCTGTATTGGAATTACATGAGAATAAAATCGATTAATAACGAACCATCTGGGACTATGCATGCTGTAAAAATTATGAAGCAGAAAGCTTTAAGAATGCTGTTTTGGGTACCTCCCATGTATAGTTCGATTTCTCTAATTTTGTTTTAAACATTCTCTACAACATGAAGGCGAAATTGCTTTTTAATTACTGTAGGCATTCCAACGCTATTGATACGTTAAAGCAACATTTCTTCAGCTTAGAGCGCTCGGGGAAATAAAGTGACCTGATCTCGAAAATCGGAAAAAAGTAATATTTGCACAGTAGCACAGTTTTTTTTGACGACAAATATTGGTTCTGCATTAAACAGTTCCAGAAAAATGCTGCTTTTCATCGTATCTGTACCTAAAATAACTTTGCGTACTCTTCTTAGGGTTAACCTATTAATAACGGTAATAAATACTAACAGTGACACATAGATGTCACTATTAAATTAACGTTTAAACTTAATCAGCTGAAATTCTCTACAGGGTTGTAATTCACAATAAAAAAAGCTTCAAAGGGATGACATCAAACTCAGCAAGGTTGAGAGAATTACAAACACAAAGAAAAAGACAGTTAAAGCGAGAGAGAGAGAGAGAGATAGAGAGGAAGAGGATATAATAAATAAATATAAAGAGTATAACGGTAAATAAATTAAATGTGCGCATAAAATAGTACGTGTTGTGTGTAAAAGAACGACAGAAAAACTAAAAAAAAATGTGAAGTAAAAACCAACATTTTGAAAAGAAAAATCATATAATCAAAGAATATTAAAAAAAGAACACAGAAAATAAACAAAAGAAGAAATACAAAAACAAAAATATAAAGTTAAACAAATCCTAGTGAATAAAGTGCTTCAAATTTTAAAAGAAAACTTAGCAATTTTATTACAAATAAAATCATCCATCCAACCATTCCATCCAAACCATTCTACACTCTAACCTGCAATATGTAAGAAAATTTAATGAAAATATTTTTCTTTTTCGACATTATATGTTAAAAACCATAGGAATACAACTGTTGAAGTCTTTTCTACTGAAAGTAGAGTGTGTGCAAGTGATTTGAATTAACTTTAATATATTTTTCCAATCACTTTTATAAATATTTTGAGAAAAAAATTTTTTTTTCATATGCTAAGAATTGTCAATAATTCATATGTGGTCTTAATGTCTTGCAAAAAGAAAGTAGTAGAAGAAAAATAATGACAACATGTTATGCGAACAGAGGTGGCCTTAATTGGTCATTGTGTGATTGGCAGTAGATGTGTATTTACCGAAAATTTTAAAATTGAAAGAGAAGAGAAAAAGTGCTACAGAATGTTTATATACTGAGTGGTATTTGGTGCATTATTTATATTCTTTTCATATATTGTTTTCCAAACTACACAAAAAAATGAATTAAATTGTTCCTACTTCAGTCTGAAGCACATGCTAGGTATCATGCTTTGACTCTAACAAAAGGAGGCGAGAGAAAAAGTTCTGTGGAGGTGCACAGATCAACAGTCTTCTTTTATTTTATCTTCCAAATCGAATGGCTTCAACATAATGAAACCAAAGAATTCTCGTACAGATTGCTTATTCAGTACAGATTGCTTAAAAAACTGAACATTATTTGGGCTACCGATTAACGGCATGTTTTTCTTTGGACTTTATCGTTTAAGTATTATGATAACAAATGATTTCAGAACTAGTGGAATATAATAGAAGAGACTACAGATTTGTACCTGTTGAGCTCTTCCGGAGCTAACAGACAAGTTTTAATTGACAAATATCGACTATTAGCATCAAGTTTTGCATTAGAGTCAGTCTGAAAGTTTAATAAATCCACTGATCAATCCGTTATCAAATAACGATAGCCAGACGGGAGATTTCGGTGTTGAGATGAGATGGATATTGAAAAACGAAACGGAACAATACTTTCTTCCTTTTCACCCGATCCATAACCTCTACTGAAATTATTATATTATGACGGGATGTCTTTCTCCAAGTCTTCCTACCCATTATGAATGATCCGTGAGAATAGAGACAATGAGTGATATGTATGTCCCTAAAATCTAGTTTAAACAGTTGGTTGGTACATTTCCTGTCCAATTTACACCAACTGGGTCTAGCAACGATTTGCCAGCGGGCATAAAATACTTTCACTTAATGGCCTGTAACTAAACGATGTAAAAACTACTTAGGTGTTGTGCTTTTCAGACTTATCTTTTTGAACTTCGCTGGATTTCTTTGCTTTTAAATGATGCCAAGTGTCTTTAAATATTAGAAACTATCTGCTTAATATATTAATTATTTTAATTATTAATTTAATTTAATTAATATATTATTATACTGTTTTTGCAAGTCGAATTGGTATTTAAATTTTGATTGAATACAATTTTCAGCTCCACACCATTTCCTTAATCATGGGACTGTAATAAAGTCCCTCTTGCCCGTCTTCTTATTGTTTCTTTGCATAATTTCAGTTTCATTAACACTTTCAAGCCGGCGCGTATCTCCGGTGGCCCGCACTAGACTGCCTTATCGGGCGGCGCTTACCACCGGTGGCCCGCACTAGACTGCCTAATCGGGCGGCGCTTACCACCGGTGGCCCGAACTAGACTGTCTCATTGGCCGGCGTGTACCTCCGGTGGTACGCCATTGATCATGCTATTAGACAATACGTAATACCAAATATTTAGATCTTCAACACTTCGACTGCCGAAAAAATACCTTAGAGTCACGTTCCTATAGAGCGAAAAGTATTAAGCGCAGCTGCCCGTAGGCAACAAGCATGAATTAGAGCGCCGGCGTGAACGTGTTAATGAAGTGTTCCCAACTAATCAAACGATTGGCCTACTATAGTAAGTTCTAAAATGATAGAGTTGCCATCTACCATTACTTACTTAATTGGTCATAACAACCCTTTAGTGAGGTTTACAACCTAGCTCTCGCGGCACTTATAATGTGTGTTTTAATTTTATATTGTATATTGCATTAAGTAATGAAAAAATATATTTGGGAATTAGGCAGCCACTGAATTCGAACACAGGCCACTTTGTCGGCTAAAAACTTCGTATTGCTCTACAAAATGTTATGTGTTTTTTAATTCTTATTGTATGTATTTCTTTATTGTTTACTGCAACTAATATCGTTCTAAAGGTAGGCCACTTCTGCTTCAAATAGAATGTTATGGAACTGTCAAATAAAAATTGCTTTTATTTGTCACTTTTTTTATTTTTTTTCTTTCTTTTTTTTTTTTTGCTGAATTTCAATGTGATAAAGAGAACCATCACAGACCACAATTACACCACGAGAATGACAAAAGAAAAGCTTTCAAACAGCTTTTTACACAAACTTATTCAGCTGCGAAAACACATGCATCCTACTCAAGGAGAATTTTCGTAGAAAATTTTTACATTTAGTCCTTCATTGTACTCCTTGGATAAACGTCTAGAAACGCGCTTAAATTAGAAAAGAAACTGTGTGGAAAAAAAAGAAAAATAAAAAAAAATTAACTGGCAAATAAAGCACAAATAAAACACTGCAGTTAATAAATAAATAAATAAACAATTTAAAAGAAAAATTTAATAAAAAAAAAACAAGAGATTGCGTACACATTAAGCCTGTTGTGTTTTGAAAAGGAAAAACTCTTTAAGATTTTAACAAAGTGTGTCTGACTAAAGTTTTCTTTTTCCTTTGGAAATATTTTTATTTCTTATTTTTGTTGTATTGTGAGTCTGTGTGTGTGTGTTTTTTTTTTGGTTTTCTGTTGTGTTTTTTTCTTGTATGGGATGAGTAAAGGTGTTTAACAGTGTGTGTAAGTAAGTATGAGAGTAAGAATGTGTGTGTGTGTTTGTTATAGAAACATTTATGGTGCGTGTGGTACAAAAGCGTGCTTAGTACTGTTGTTTCAAACACGCACACACACTCTCACTAACACAGTTACGTTATTATTTACATTTTTTTCTTCTACTTTGCACTCACGCTTACAGTTGTAAACTGTCTCTCTCTCTTTGTCTCCGTCACCCGCTTTTACACAACCATTAGCAGAATGTTACGTTTTTGTTGTTTCCGTTTTTAAGTTTTTAATACATTTACACGAATACTATTCGCATACATGTGTATATGGGTTCGAACGCAACCTCTAAGCGAAACCAACAAAACAAACACAATTTTTTTGCAAACACGCACTCAGGCACACACACATACACATTATACTTATACATACGTATACGTATGCTTTATTATTATTACACACACTCTAACAGCACATACTTTGCAGGCGTTTTTATTTACACAACTCCAATGAGTTTGCTCAACATCAGACAGTCGTCGTTTGTTGTGTTCTTGTGATTTTTGTTGTTTTTCATTTCTTTTTAACTGATTTCAGTTGTTTTGTTCTGCCACATGCAGAAGCGTGTGTAGGAGGGAGAGTGTGTCTGCGTGATGTTTGAGATCTACGCACTTTCTGGCGCCTCACTAACAAAGAAAATGCAAAGAAAAAACCAAACGCCTTTACGCTTCCCATTTGAAAAATATTAAAAAAAAAATTCTTTGTATAGCACAACCAAAAAAGGAAAAAAAAACTTTCTATCAAATATAAGAAAATCAACTATAAAAAGAGAATAAATTGTATAAATAAAGGAAAAAGTGTTAAAAGTTTTCCTTTTAGCGAAGAAAAGAAAAACCAATAAAAAGGAAAAAAATATTTACAAATACAAACGAAAAAAAGAGTATCCTTGAAATAAAAATCCTAACAAAATAAACAAACTTTACTGCAATAATTTGCTATTTGTCTAACAATAACAATAACAACAACAATAACCAACAACTTAATGTAAAAAAAAATCAATAAAAAACCCCCTGCCCCTTTCGTTCAACAACACTTAATTAAAGTGACCACTAAAACCACTCCTGCTGATTTCTATGTTCTGAACCAACACAATCTCTTCTAAAAAAAATAAATTTACCATTAAGAACTTTCTTATTTAACAACTAAACATATATAATATTAAAGGATTAAATAAATAATACAAGCTCTTGTAAGCTAATGGTAATACATAGTAACACATTGAAACTTTAAATACAATATTTCACTCAAACATTATAACTGAGTGCGTATCAAACAAGTCACCCAAAAAAAAAAAAAGAAACCAAAAAATTAAATTAAAAAAAAAATAAGAACAAAAACTTTTAAGCGTAAAACAGAAAAATCATTTTGCCAACATGTGTCTAAGAAAATGTGAGAATTATTATCGTATCATATCATAATTAATTACTTTTTAATTGAGTTTCAAACCAAAAAACAAAAGAAATTATTAAATAATAATGTTTAATAATATATAATCATGTTTTAGTTGTTCTCTTATGTTGTTAAAAATTCTATTTGTATTTCTGATAAACCTTATCATTCTACCTTATCTTTACTCTCTCTTTATCTATCATCTAAAAATTTCTTTATATTCCATATGTTGGCGTTAAATTATTATCAATTAGTTTATACGTAACATATTTACATACATACATATATTGTTTGTTTGTGTATTTAATTTAAGTTTGTTATTTAAAATAATTAAATTCTAAAGAATCAAATTATAAGCAATAAAAACTTTTTCCGATATCTTTATTGATTTTTTGGTCCGTAAAGTTAACTGGAAATAAATAAAAGTATTCGCATCCAAAAGAAATATATTGTTAATCAAAAGTTTAAATCATTTCCAACTAAGCAAATAATGGCCTTTTCACAATTGTGTGTGTTGTTTTTAAATGCGGCCTAACATTGAAACCCTTCAGTCAGGATTACGACCTAGCTTTTCACACCATTATGCGTGGCTTACAGTTTAAAGTCGATTCCGAACATCAGATTGTTGAGAATCTTTTCATCGCAATTTTATTTGCTCTCAGAGTTTTTGCCAGAAATCTGCTGAAAGGAAGCCGTCGAAAAAATATTTTCATATTTTCGTTTTGATGTCTGACCTGGGGTTTGATCCATGGCCTTACGTTTAATAAGCCAACACACTACCTACTTGACTACGGCGACTCTGCTATCAAGGGTGTACCTTTTTTTGTAGTCTGGTAAAAATATTTCAGACATTTTCAGTTCGTGTAAATATTTTGTAATTAAAGTTGATTAAATCAGATTTACACTTCCATAATAGATCCAATACTTAAACTGGTCATCAGTTATATGATTTGCGGTCCAATGTGGTAAATACACCATTTTGTAGTTTTTGTATCCCTCATTTCAAGAAATATTTAAATTTTTAAAATACAAAAAGCCGTTATATTATCTCTTTACCAGTTTTAAACGAAGTCAAGATTTTTATGTAAAGGTAGTACAAATCTAAGTGTATTTATCAGGTTGCACTAGTTGACTAATTTCATAGTTTCATAGACAAAATATTTCATGTTTACACACAGAATAAAAGCATTTAAATTTGTATTTGAATGATAGCCTCTCTTCTATTTATATTCTATATTCAAAACAGTGCGCCATAATATATTTTCCCTTTATTTAGCAATTTTCTCCATCATTTACAATAACTTAAGCCTCCCTGTAGTGTTCTCCGCTGCGTCATTCTACAGCAAACTGGTCGTCTGGTGTCTTCTACAAATTTTCCCAAAAGCATATATTTAGCAATTTTTATATCGAAGGTGCAAACCGCAAGCTCTTCTAAGATCTGTGATAATCTGAAACCAGCAGTTTAGTATTCATTTACGCGATTCTGGAAGATCAATTAATTATGCCATGGCGTAAAAACAAGAAAAAATTTAATGCTTTCGTGAGTTTATGTGATAATAAATCATAGTGCCTGCTTAAAGCATTAAAAATTATGAAGCTATGGACTTCTGACTCTAGCGATATACTTTATAAAAGTATATTTTGAGAATTCGACTTTTTTGAAGGGATACCAGTATGCAGATGTCCTTAGCATAGCTGGATGTCCTCAGTAATTATGTGTTTCATATCCGACTGTGAACGGATTTTAAATATCAAGTGCAGTCTTGTGCTTTCACAAGAGAAAGAGACGATACATGCCAATAGGAATGAGCACTGAGCAAGGTTCTTCAATTTCTTTTCCTTTAGTTCAGTTAAGAATAATGTTCCCAGTACCATATTAATTCAAACACTGTCTGTTTTTCCTCCTCCCATTAAATTTTTTTTGCAGAAATCGCTGATGGACATGTATCTCTAGTAGGCAGTATTCTGTAATAAAAAAAGACCAGGCAATGAATGTCTAGTGTCATTCGAGTTGGCCCTTATAACTTTGGAAAAACTTCAATTTCAATGAAGTTTGTAAAGGACCTTATGACAATCGGATTGTCCGAGTAGATCAGGATGTTTTCAGGGAATATTTTGCTATAAGGATAGCCGTGACTAGAAAACTCTAGTGTTTTGAACGCCTATATGACAGTCTGATTTAAAAGTCCTAAATATACACTCAATAACCCATTTTTCATTCAATTGTGTATCTGACTTCCTCTTCCAGGAGACTTTGTTTGATAGCTGTGTTTTAACACCTGTTCAGGTAGTTATAGGGAATCATTTAATTATTTTGATACCAAGGAGTAATGGTCTAAAGCCTTAGCAAGCCAAAAGAGTAGGCACTTACACTTGCATATAGTCTGTATGGTGTACTATTTCTTATATGTTCCAAAATGGCCATTGATCTTCTAGAGAATTATCAAGCAAGAAATTGATATTTTCAAAGCCAATTTTCTCAATACCATATCACTTTATAAGTGACTATGTTGCTGATTATATTAAGAGGCCTTGGAACCTTCCTTTGCATATAGTATGATACTCATTGACCTGGAGTACATACATACATACATAATTGGTCATTACAACCCTTCAGTTAGGATTACGACCTAGTTTCTCATAGACTTTGAGTATTTTCCAAAATTAGCTGCTAAACAAGTGGGCTTGTTCAGGTGGATACTGTTAAATAGCTAACAGTGCTCTGTTAAGGGCAATTTTTGTTCTGTTAAGAGAATATTTTGCTCTGTTAACGCCAAATGTGGCGCTGTTAAAATTTATGGATTGCGTCTTGGATTTTTAAATTCTCATTTGTCTTCACACATATTATAAAACTAGGCTATAAACATACATACATACATAGCATTGAGTTAGAACATATCATATATAAGAACATATAATTAAAAATAAATACGTCTTGTAAATCTACTCTCAATTTAAATTTAAAAAAAACGTAAATTAGCCCAATAAAATAAGAATTATTTTTATTAAGACTGTAGATTGTTTTAAGTGCATGCCAATAAGAAAAAAGTAAATTAAAATTCTTAAAAATATTTATTTATTTACATAAACATGTTATTAATTTATAAATTTTGTAAATTTAATATTAAAAAAAAATTCTTTGTTTTGCATTCGAGTCGAATTAGAATTGAAAAAAAGGAGTTAAGTATTCTTCTTTATGTGCGTGTGTTAAATAAAGAAAAGTAGAAAGTTTTTTTGAAAATGAAAAAAGAAAATACATACATACATACATACATATTATATATTGTATACTACTTACTACATACATATGTATTTACTTATTAATAGAACGTAATGTTTCAATGTTGTTACTTTTATTAAAAAAAATTATTAAATATTTCCTATACATACATACATAGATACATATGTATACTTACTATGTATGATTGTATTTCTGTTTCATATTTTTCTTTTTCTCTCTTTTTTAAACGTTTAGTTGTGTTATTGTGAATGCCTTTTTTTTGAGTTAAACACACATGATACCAAAAATAATATAAAAAAAAATAGAAAATAAAACAAAATAAATATTAAATAAAATACTAATAAATTAAATAAATAATTTCTACTCAACATAATAAATAAAAATCACAATTCCAACAATTGAAATACAAATACAAATACGAATACAAACACAAATATTAATACGATGTTATCATTCCTTGAAATATTCTTTGGCTTTTTGAAATGCACAAAATAAAAACGATCCACAAATAAACAATTTATTTAATAAAAAAAAACAAATAATAAATAAATAAATAAATAAAAAACCAACAACTACAATTACAACAACAATTTCAACAAACAATTTGCAATCAATCAACCACTTTTAAATTATACTGGAAAAAATAAATCAAAAAAATCATCACTTTGGAAACAATTCTACAAAAAAATTTAAAATCAAAAAACAAAAAAACTCTCCTGTTCTATCTAAAGGTGAGTAAACCAATCTTCATATAATTTGTATACTTTATTTTAATAATGGATGATTTGTTAAGAGCTATAGGAAAATTTTACAAAAAAAACATAAAATTCAGAAAAATTAATGAAATCTTTATTTAAATCGATAGTACGGTCCATATAATTTAATGTTTGAAGATTATTTCATGGAAATGTTGACCGCGACTGCGCCTCAAATGGTCCATCCGCTTAGTCCAATTTTGGCATGCTCTTTCCAATATTTCGGCCAGTATCTCACGAATAAATGCTTCAATGTTGTCCTCCAATGCGTCAATTGAAGCGGGCTTGTCTGTATAGACATGAGCTTTAACATAGCCCCACAAAAAATAGTCTAAAGGCGTTAAATCGCACGATCTAGGCGGCCAATTGACCGGTCCTGAACGTGAAATAAAATGTTCACCGAACTCGCCTCTCAATAAGTCCATTGTTAGGCATGCTGTGTGGCATGTGGCACCGTCTTGTTGAAACCACATGTCATGCAAGTCAAGCTCTTGCATTTTGGGATATCATCCCACGGTAGCGCTCACCATTCACAGTTACGTTACGATTTGCAGCATCTTTGAAGAAGTACGGTCCAATGATGCCACCAGCCCATAAAACTGTCCTTTTTCTGGATGCATTGGTAGCTTTTGATCCGGCTGATCTTCACTCCAAAATCGACAATTCTGCTTATTTACGTATCTATTGAGCCAAAAATGAGATTCGAGTCTGAATACAATTTTTCGATAAAGAAGTGGATCTTCGGCCAACTTTCCAAATGCCCATTCACCAAAAATTCTGCGTTGTGGTAGGTCGCTCGGCTTCAATTCTTGCACCAGCTGTATTTTGAAAGGCTTCACACCTAAATCCTTCCGCAAAATTTTCCACGTTGTTGAGTAACAGAGGCCCAATTGCTGCGAACGGCAACGATAATTCGATAATTGATAGTCATCATTAACACTGGCCGATACAGCTGCGATATTTTCTTCAGTTCGCACGCATGTTGATAATAAAATTCAATGATTTGCAAGCGTTGTTCGTTTGTAAGACGATTCATGGTTAAATTATAGACCAAACTGAAGATGTTTGACAGTGAAACAAAACACGAAACGTGCGTGAGCTGTTTAAACCAGTGTTGCCAAAAAGATAATAGATAAAAAAATCACCCGTTTTGATATAAGTATGAATTCTAGTATTATTAAATTTAATATAAACAAATACCTCTACAGTGCTCAGTACTTATATGGCCATTCATTTTGCATTTGCCAAAGGAGTATTTTGAACGCGAGGATTACAATTTATTTATAAAGGAATGGTTTACTTTTATCCATTGTTATTCCTTTATTCAAATAAATCCTAATTTATTAAACTTTAATAATTTTTTACTTCTGGTCTGTCAACTTCTAGAACTTGCTGTTGTTTTGTTATTGCCATTCTTTTCTTTTCTATTTTCTTGTGGTATTTCCATATAGTTTTCTTATAGTAATTTGATCCTTGTTTATTTCCATTGTCGTAATTTCTTTGTTATTTCTTGTCCTTTTCTAAAAGACACATTCAGTGTTTATTCTGTCTTCTACACAGAATTTGATCATGTTCATGTAAATTTGAATGATACATGATTTCAGCGGCGTTTAATGTGGTTTGTTTTTAGTATTCCTACTTAATATAATTGCGCTTCATGTTCTGCAATGTTTACCATGTTTCTTTGGTAAATTTTCTTCACGGAAAATCAATTTTAATCAAGAATATAAATATCTTACTCTTCGTCCTAAGATTATCAGCTGCCTTTACAAGTGAGATAGATTGTCTATAAGATTTCACCATCCTGGAGCACTCTGTTGTCAAACAAGTTCCTTCTTAGACGTTGTGATCATAGCTGCCAGATAAATGAAGCACCAAATCGTCAAATATTTGAGAAAAAATCGTCAAAATCGTCAAAGACGTTTATTGAAATCGTAAAAAAATCGTCAGAAAATATAAATAAATAAATTAAAAGTTTTTAAAAACCAAAATTATTTCTATTGTAGTAAAACATATAAAGTCAATGTATGTACATATCTGAGTTCAAAAATAAAACATTAAAAAAATTTTTGTTTGAAATTAAAAGGGACGCTAGCCTTCATCTGTATTTATTAATTTTTTTCCAAAATTTATTGACACATAAGGGCAGCAATAATATTGCATCATCTTAAGCTATGGATGGTGTAAATATTAAGGAGTCAGCAGATCTTGACATTCTGAGCATGAAAATTCAGTATAATGTTAGCTTTAACCGACACATTTTTCAGTTCCTTCTTAAGATCTTATCATCTGTTCTTACTATTTACACTATTTACTTATACTATTTATTAGGTCGGTGCCTCAACGTCTATTTTGAGGTTTCTCTACCGTGTACAGGAGAGCCCGTAGTAGCTCGTTAATGACGGTAGGGTATCCAACTCCATTGAATCATTGGAGCATCGTTGCAATGTCGTTTGTGTTTCACTGTTCTATCGCTACTACAAAAGGATTATGCTCGAACGAAATAAGGGGACTTGTTCCTGAAAATTATATATTCCTACGTAACGCTCGTCTTTCTCGGCCACGACATCCAGTCGATTGGGCAGTGGATCGTACACTGTATTACAGAAAAAGTACGTTTTTTAGTCGGACTATTCGTATGTTGAACTCAATTCCTGCAGAGGTCTTTCCTGTTACTTATGGTATAAAAACATACAAGCCTAGTGTCTATAAACACTGTTCTCTCTTTCCTTCTTCCCATAACATATTTTCATAGTTCCAAACACAATGCCATCCATTCGCTGAATGTTAGTCGTACGAAAAAAAAAAAAATAACGGAGCTTGCCTTTGTTCTTCCGATGGTAATATTGGAAGTTATACTCGAATTTTTAAAATTGTCTGCAACGACAAATGATAAATTATTCGCAACTACGAGGTTATTTAGGAGTTGTAATAATTTGGCTTTTAAGGGATGAAAAGGCATAAAATACAGAAAAATCATCACAGGTATTCGAAAGTAACTTAAAATAATACTTTACTCCTTGTAATTACTAACATAAATTTCCAATAGTAACAATTGCAAAATAAATGCAAAGCTTAAAGTGACTTTTAATGTACTAAAGTTAGGAATATGACGTAAATTTTTAATTTCTAAAAATCGTGAAAATAAGGGCATAAATCGTCAAATCGTCAAAATGATATTTTTGGAGCTCAAAATCGTCTAAATGACGATAAATCGTCAATTCTGGCAGCTATGGTTGTGATGTGGAATATATTTCTTTCACCTCGATATGTGAATCAACCCCATATCTTTTTTGCAGTCCTAGCTGTCTTTTTCCTTGCGAGCTGTTAACAAGTGACTGATTGAACATTTCTTCCCGAGGCTTACTAAAAGTAATCCCGAACCAATGAAATTTTTGTTAATGAATTTCGATGTTAATGTTTCTAATGCATCTTCTGTCTTAGACTCATGTTTATATTTGTCGTTATTATATTCCTTTATTATTTTTATAATTTCATCCATGACTGAAGAACTTGGCCAAGTAATTTTTAACGGCTCTTGTAATTTTTCTCTAATCAGAAAGTTTTGCCGGCATATACGGGTTGCATAAAAACAGTTCAGCGAAAAGACTTCATCACTTCGTCAACTTGTATCTGCTTATGATGAATAATTTGCTTTCCATTTCTGTTTCAACATATTCAACATAACCTTCTTTGCCGTTTATCCCAGGCTTCAAAGTCATTTGTGGGAGCTCAATAGAGTATTTAGTGTTTAGTTTTAATTAAAATTCTTTATTATTCGCGAAATTCTGCGTGCTAATGTTCACAACTTTATTTAAACAACAACAGTTGCTTTTCTTTGTTATTCCTCTGTGTATACCCTTTGCATAAACAATAACAATTAGTAGGCAATTATTTGACAGATCTTTGTAACGGAGATCTTCAAATCACGATTACTCTCTTCAATCACACCGCCTCTTAACATAAGGCTGACTAAACTTCACTCACTCACTCGCCTGCTTTGGCTTGCCTTTTATATGGCAGGGTAAACAGTCCGATGAATGTTCTTGAAGGAGAATGTTCATGAATTCGCCTTCTCGAAATCTCTATAAATATGTTTAAATTTACATTTACGTTGTTTACATTTATTATTGTAGTGTTGTTGGTATATTTTTGTTTACTTGTTTACCAATTTTTTATGCTGGTGTTTGTTGTTATATTAAGCAGTACGATAATTTGTAAACAGGTTTGTTTACTTGCATTGTATTGTTTTTGTAGCTTTTGTTTATAATTCTAATATTAAGCGATGTAAAAGCACAACACCAGCATCTAAATTCTTTATTTCCGTAACAATATATTCAATCGGATAGATCCAATTAAATTATGCACGTAAAATTAAATATAGGATTACTTATAGGTTATTGCAGTCAAATTTAATTTTAAATCCTATTTATTACGCTCGACTAGCCATATACTACAACTATTTTTTTGTGTTAATTTTTATTTAAATTTAATACAAAACAATTTTACTCTGCTTTAAACAGTTTCACAAGCCTGGTCTTGTAATCCCAGTGCGATTTAAATTATTTACTGTCGTTCGTTTCCTACTCTTAAAAACGAATAAATAAATGAAATGAATGAATAAATTTGTTTTTATTTATTTATCAATAATGGTCGTAAAACATTTTCAATTAACCGACTTCCTTTTGTCGTTTTTTCCTTCTCTCTCTCCCTCTCTTCAATTTCAATTCATTTATTTACAATATTTATTTGCTGAGATACCATACATACGTAAAAACGTATTCAGGATATTTGAATAAAAACTATCGAGAAGTACGAAAAACAAGTACTGACACAAAAGGACGAGAGGTGTCTTGTTGCAACCCGTTATTATGTTGTCATGTTCATGATTTGAATATTGAACTTGTCAGATGTTATGCCATTTATTATGAATGGGTCGTCATCGATACAAAAAAACTCTTAAAGGTCGAATACATTTTTCGCACATAACTCTCACGTTACCTCGACTGATGTAATGCTCCAATTTAAGTGGCTTATCTGTATAGAAACACTGTTTAAAGTAGCCCCATAAAAAGTCTAACAGCGTAAAACCACATGATCTAGGTGTCCAGCTGAAATGTGGAATGCAGGGTAATAAAGCCAAAATTGGTCTTGTTGTGTGACCTGTACATACCAGTTCAGTTCATAATTTTCAAAAAGCCTTTTTTATAGGTCATAGCGGTCTGAATTGATGATAACGGTTCTTCTAAGTTTATTTTTGAACAAACCCCACCCAATGACAGTTCCAGAACACACTGTGGACCAAATACATAGTCAAATTTTCCGTATGCAATGGTTTTAAAACTCCCCATAGTCTAGTAGCTAGTGTTTTGGCTTATTAAACAAGAACCCGTCGTACAACTCGTTTCGAATATAACGAAATAAGAAAAAATACTTCTTTTGGGCGACATCATTGAAAAGTTTGTCAAAAACTGTCGTTCGTAGTCGACTTTAAACTACAGGTCCCGCCACACAACGTGGGTGACGTGATAAACTACGTCGTAATCCTGAATGAAGCGTTGTAATGACCGATTAAGTAAGTAATGTCAAGGGAGTGTTTGTCAAAATATTTTCTTTAATTTCTTATAACTTTATAACGAAGGAAGCAATTTTTTTATAAAATTGGCATCAAATGAAAGCTACAAATATTTACTTTTATTCTCACTGTAAATATTACCATTTTTGCCACGCCCACTTTAAGGTATTTAAGCAAATTAAATGTAAACTCTTATAACTTTGCCTATATAGCATCAATTTTCATGTTGCTTTCATCAATATATGCGTAACCGCCGAGGGAGAATAAAGTCTTATCGCTGAAGACAACCTTATTCCAAAAATTTGGATTGAAAGTTGCTCTGTTGTTCTAGCATATCTGCGGCGTTGTGAACGTTTAAGCACCATGATGAGCCATAAGAAAGGGCCAATTGCTGAGAACGTTGTGGAATCCAAAAAGTTGGATTGTTCGCTACATTTTTATTAACTGTAGCGATATTTTAGGGAGAGCATGTGCATAGCCCTGACCATGCTTCCATTCTCTTCATTTTCATTTATAATCTTCACTAGTTTTGACAGAGTAGGTAGCTTATAACGATCATGATCACCACGTAATGTTTATAAGAAGCACCTCTTAAGATGCTCATTTTAACTATCTACGGTTGTTTAACGATCCGTATTCGTAAATGAATACGGAAAACTTTTCTTTCAATAAGTGGCACTTCAGTTGGAAAATATTAAATTGCTGATTAGTGTTCAAAAAAATACTCTAAAGTACGCAACGTTTATATACTGTAAAAGAACACAAACACATTCGCTACAACGATAGCAAAACTCTTCGTTTCTATTTTAATGTTTGTGAACATGTACGCAAACTCTAACATAACGTACTGAACAGAGTTCACAAACACTATTTCTTATTGTTTGTGTACAAAGTACGCTGAAAAGATCAGTACACAACGAAAAAAAAACTGGGTTTTAGTGAACTTTTTTTGAGTACACTAACATTTTTAGTGTACGCGAGAGGTTATGTTCATTTGTAGCGTACATGTTGTGTACGTAATGTGTTTGCGTATGAGGTCACAAACACAATGGCTAGTGTACAGTATTTTTTCGAACACTGCTGCTGATAGCCTTGCCAGACCGTTGGTTTTGAAACCCTTAATTAAATTACACTATGCTTGTAATCTTTGAACGATGTTGTCATACTGTTATGAGGTTTAAAATGTGTTTTTTTTTTGGCTAAGTGTGATGAAACAGAAAAAATGCAATTGTTGGGTCGTAAGAACCAATGTAAACATTAAAATGGCAGTAAAGCTTAATTAATAGATTTGTGATACCATTTCGTTAAGGAGCGGTTTATTTATGATTTAATTGTAGTTCCAACTTTTTTCTTTTGCGTCACAAAAACTATGTCGGTTGCACATTCCTTTCTTTGCATTTCTAGCCATCAGCTGCCAACGCTCTGTTACTTCACTTCAATAATAATAAAAGTAAAGCACAGCGGTAAAGATTTATCAAAAAAAAGTTATTATTACGATTATTGATTTATATGTTTAACAATTATTTTCGATATAAAAACAATTCGAGGTGAGGAAAACAGTGAAAAGAAAAGAAAAAATCGAAATTTTGTACCAAAAAAAAAAACACTAAAATAAGACCTCCACCATGTGAACACGTTTTTAAGGCGCCAGCCTTGTTAAAACAAGAAAAAACTATAAAAATAAAAGTAATAAAGGAAACTACTAATACTGCTACAAGGACCACAATAATAATAACAAAAACAATACCAACAACAACTATAATAGTAATAATGAAAAAAGGAAACGACAACAAAAAAGTAAAAAAAGATTTTTCATTAGCGATAATACATACGTTTGTTGGTGACTCATGTTCAATTAATAAAAACAAAAAAATAGAAAAAATACAAAAAATAAAAAAAAGAGAGAAAATGAAACAAAATGAAATGAAAAGGAAAGAAAATCCGTTACCAGGCTGCTAATGAAGTTAAAAGGACACTCACTCTGCTTCTCTTCTCCGGTCACTCTCGCACTCTCTTTCTTAATGAAAAAATGTTGTCACGTGTATTGTGTGCTCAAAACAGAATTCATATAAAAATAATCACGAGAGAGAGAGAAGAGTAAGGTACACACTTACACATTTACACATACTCTGTATATTAGATGCGGTCATGTGTAAACTAAATGTGGCCTCTTACTTTCAGTTTAATTAGTGTCACAGAGTGTTTTTAATAACAAAAAAAATCTTTTGATTAGAAAATCAGCAGAAATTAAAATTTTTAATCAAGAAACTTTTATTAAAAACTTTTATACTGAACCAGCACGGGTCATTTCTGTCTATTGCAGCTTCTATGTTGCTTGAGAATGCTGTATTAGTTTTTGGTAATACAGGTCAAAGGTTAATAACATTATCGGGAATTATTGATTTTTGTATGTAATTAGGTTGCTAAGTAAGTTTTTATTTTTATTTTTATTTATTTATTTATTTATTTATTTTAAGTCTATGGAAACATCCTTACAGACTAATTACATTTTATATTTCAATATATAATAATAATTTCAATACAAAAAAAACATTTGAAAAAGAAAATAATATTGAATTTATTAATTAAGTAAATTTAATTGTAAAATTATATCATTTTTAATAGATTCCAAATTTTTATTAAAATCTATATGAAGGTGCAGATTATTAAAATCATTATTAAAATCTATGCAGTTCGCATAGTTAGTTGTGTAATATTTTATATTTACGAAATTATAGTATCTTGTTTGATGAACAGGTACTCTTATATAAAGTTTTTCCAGAAGAAATTGAGAGTTGATAACACCATTAATCAGCTTCAAGAGAAAGACAGCATTTAGCATTTTACTACGGCTTTTTAAAGATGGTAATTTAATGAGTGCTAGACGATTTTCATAAGATGGTAACCTTTTATTAGGATCCCATCCATTTCCTAAACCACGAAGACAAAATAATAAAAACTGTTTTTGAACTGATTCAATTTTGGCAGAGTGCACAGCGTATTGAGGGTCCCATATTACAGATTCATATTCAAGAATTGGGCGAACCAGTGTGGTAAACAATTGCTTGGTAACATAAGGGTCAGAAAACTCTTTAGCCCATCATTTAATAAATCCCAGAGTACATGTAGCTTTGCTAACAGTTGATGTAATATGATTTCTGAAGTCTAATTTACAGTCGAAGATTATCCCTAAATCGTTAAAGGAATTAACTAGTTCAAGAGCAGCACCATTCATTGTATAAAATCCATTGGTTGGAGATAAGCACATATATTCACATTTTTTAACATTCAGCTCCATTAAATTATTATTACACCAAGAGGTTAAGTAGTTAATATCCTCTTGTAAAAGTATTTGGTCTTCAAAAATATCTTAACATCGTCTGCATACATTAATGTGTTTGAATTTTTGATAACAGAAGGTAGATCATTTATAAAAAGAGTAAATAGGAGCGGTCCAAGATGACTACCCTGTGGTACTCCTGACAGCACATCAATAAAGTTAAATTGCGTATTCGTGAATTTAACGCACTGTTTTCTATTTACCAAATGCGATTTAATACAATTCAGTAATGATGAACTAAAACCAAGTTGATTTAGCTTATGAACGATTAAGTTATGATTTACTTTATCAAATGCCTTACTGAAATCGATATAAATGACGTCAGTCTGTTTGCCTACAATAAATCCATCATTTACCAAAGTTGTAAATTCAAGAAGATTTGTGATTGTTGATCGAGACTTACCATGCTGGGAAGCAGATAAAATAGATGATGCTTGAAATGACAGTGTAGTACATAAGAATTTTTCAAATAATTTTGGTATTATGTTGAGTTTAGCAATCCCTCTATAATTTGAAATATCAGCTTTAGATCCTGATTTAAACAGTGGAATGATGAATGTTTGTTTCCAAAAGGAGGGAAAATAGCCCAATTTAAGCGATTTATTGAATAAGTAGGTTAATGGAGTTAACTTCTCCTTCAGGTATATGTTTCAATAATGTGCGTTTATCAGGCTTAAAAGACGAAAAATTGGGAAGTTTGCTGTGAAATTGTTTAACAGAAAGGAGATCTCTCTGTGCTTTTCGCCCAATTCCATCTGAAAAGTACTGGTCTATATCCAACATAAAGTACTGTCTTTCAAATGGCGTCACAATAACTGCTCTGATCTTTAAGGTCATAGGTCATCAGATCTTTAAGATCATAGCTATCCTGTATGTAGAAAAAGTTCTTGCCGGTTAAATCACAGATAGCAACAGAAATGTTGAAATTGGAGTGTTTTTTTAGTAGATAATTAGAGTTTATGATCACTTACGCTTGATTTATATATTTTGCAGTACTTTCTGTTGAGATCCCGCGGCTTTTTTTTAAGCAATCGGAATTAACCGTGATCATGGGACACATAGTGTTGCAATTACGAAAGTTGGTAATGCTATGTAGGGAATGAAAGAAATTTTAACCCATATGTGCTTATCGTCTCATTTTTAAAACGGTAAGATATTGATCAGCTGTGTGTTATATCATATAGATTCCAATAAATACACAAAATCCATGGTTTTATAAAAAAGTTGGGCACATATGGTTAATTTGTTTACAATCTAAGTGACAGGAAACATTTTTGCAGGAAGAAATTTTCAGAGTGCGTAGAGAAAATATGTCCTCAAAGTTTCGACTGTAGATTGTAGATGTTGCCTTATCCTTTTGAAATAATATGATTTTTCTGCTTCCAATTCACCCATTTGAGGTAGAAGAATGTCGTTGTAGTAAAAAAATTTCTCTGATGATTTTAGTTTGAAAATCACAACATACGGTAACTTCGAGCGAGCCGAATGACGACTCTTCGTATATTATATCTGGATTTTCGTTGTTCTAGAAGAAACAATTTTTTTTATTTCACTGTCTTCCTTGTAGTTGAAGAAGACTTAAGCGAAGACATTTTTTTTTTGCCTGTGAGGTTTAAAATACCTTCGCACTTACAGGGACCGTCGTCAGCTGCGTCGAGTGGGGCTTCCACTAAAACAATCCCTCCTCCTCTTCTGGAGATACTCCCTTCCCGGGACGGCTATCTGCATTACTTTGGGAAGGGTCCAGAACGACGTCCTGTTAAGGGCCGTTGTCTACTCTCCCACGTCTGGGTACGCCATATTTGAAGCCAGCTTCATGCTATTGGCTCGTCTTCTCATGTATCATTCTGTCGTACTGTATCAAGGTCGACCTTCTTCCTGCGGAGTACACAGCGAAGACTATAGGTGCTTAAAATTTAATCTGATGTACTGTCTGCACTTAGTACGAGTGCATCTTCAAGTCTTTCATTAAATTTTCTAAAGCCAAAAAAGTACATTTGATGCCCAACTGAATCACTCGTCTTTTGGTCGCTGCTACGATATTATCAGAAGAAATGCTGCCCCCATTCTTTTCTGGGAGAGCAGACAAACGCCGACTTGGTATTCGACACTGCAGCAACACCAACATCACATGTTGCAGCAACATTATTGCTTAAAAAAACGAAACAATTATTTCGTGTTCTTAAGGAGTACAGCAATTTATATCTTACTGTCGTACATTTAGTATCTGTTGACTTCACAAATGATGAAGTAAAATTGAAATTTACTGTGATTTGATGATTTGTGATTTCTCTTCCCACAAAGATGTCAACCTCAATTGCGGCCACGTTGAGGTTGTATATCAGAAACCCCGGCAGTACGAGCGATAAGTGCGTAAGCCTGATCGTACTAGAAGTGCTTAGGCTTAGAAATCAAAAATTATGTAACAGTGCCCATTGCCATACGTAAAGTAGTAATACTCAATAATATTGAACTCATCACTGTCAAACGTATTTATTTTATTTGGCTACTGCTGTCAGTCAGTACGTAGATTTTTTCTCTCTGTTTTTTGTAGTTTTAATTAATAAAACTTTAGAAAACAACTTCAAAAATGCAGTCATTTTATTTGAATTACACATAATTGGTCATTACGTCCTAGTTACGACCTAGTTCCTCACACCATTTATGTTGAGTGCGTTAATTTTTATACATCAGTGGCAGGATCTACAGTTTAAAGTCGACTCTGAACGACAGATTTCTGAGAAACTTTTCATGGTAATTTTATTTACTCTCAGAGTTTTTGCCAGAAATCTGCTGAGAAAAAGTCGCCGAAGGAATACTTTTTTGTATTTTGTCTTGATGCCTGGCCTGGAGCTCGTGTAATAAGCCAACAAACTACCTACTAGACTACTGCGACTACAGAGCAATGGTACAAAAAATTTAAATTAGGTGCCCATAAATAAAGTACCCGACATGTTAATAAAATTAACACACACAACATACACTGCGTTTCACATGAATAGCACACCGTACACATTGAAATTCTCCTCCCTATATCTTTGTAAGAAATAAAAATTTTGGATTGCATTTGTAGTGTTTTTTTTTATAGCTTTTATTATAAAATAAAAAATATTTCCATTTATTAAATTGTTTTTAAAATACAACACAAAAAGAAAAATACTCCAAAAATGGCAAGCAAATTCCGTTTCACTAGAATAGCACATATTTTAATAAATATAGAAAAATTACTTTTTATAAAGGTTTTTAATTTTTTTTAATATTTTTTATTTATTTTTTTATAAAAACTAAAATTTAAATATGGGTTTCTAGAAGTGAGTTAAGCCCCCCTTGTTCAGAATAACCTCGTATGTCCTAATAGGCATTGACTCATACAAATTTTTCAAATAGTCGAGAGAAATTGAAGAATGGACATGGCGTTGAAGTTCAATAAGTTCTTCTTTGGTTGAAAATTGTTTTCCATACTCGTAAACATTTCTGGCCAGCCATCCCCAAACAGATAAGAGGGTTTTTTTTAAGAGAAGCTTCAAATTCGCACGATTCTGTTGACAAAATTAAGGCTAAAGTAGGTGTCCATGCTAGCAAGACCACTGTGTGGCGTATTATTTCAGGAGCAAATCAACTCAAACGACTCAAATTAAAGAAAAAATCACCACTTAACTCTGCACGAAAAGAAATGCGGTTGAAATTTTGTCAAAATAATATGGTATAGAGCAACGAGTGGAAGCGCGTTGTTTTTTCTGCCGAGAAGAAGTTTAATTTGGAGGGCCCTGATGGCTACAATTATTATTTTCACGATTTGAGGAAGGAGACTCACCAGTTGGATCGATTACACAGTCGAGTCGGCGGAGTTATGGTGTGGGGTGCGATTTTTATTATGTCAAATACAAATATATCCAAATACAACAATATACAAATGCAATCCAAAATCAATCCGCTATTTTTATTTCTTACAAAGATATAGGGAGGAGAATTTCAATGTGTACGGTGTGCTATTCAAGTGAAACGCAGTGTAAGTGGTTTGAGAAACTAGGTCGTAATCCTGACTGAAGGGTTGTAATGACCAATTATGTATATGTATGTACTATTTCTCTGCGTTACTTTGCTACTTATTAGGACTCCAAATACTGTGTGTATATTTTATTTCTAAGTCTTTTTAATTACATTTGTTTTGCTGTTATTAAATTTCATTAATTTTAATTATTTTCTCTTCTGTTTCATTGAACTCTTAAATCCGTTAAAAGCAAATTTTTAATTTTTTTTCTATAAACTTGTTTAAATATCTTTTGCTGAGTATAATAATAATGAGCTTTTCCATTAGATGGGTATTATAATCTTTTTTATTTTCTTCTTTGTAACGTACATTCAATATTAACTTTTCAATAAAAATTCCTGCATTAAATTAAATTTTACTTTTTCCTACAGGCATTTTAATGGGAAATTCTATTTCTTTCTTTTTTGGTTTTTTGAATGTAAAAAATAAAAATTATTCGTTAATAAAAATTCATTCAAAATAGTGAAACATACAAAAGCAAAGTACAGAGAGTAGAAAAAAAATGCGTTAAAAATACTTGCAACATTGTTTCGCTCTGCCACACATTGATAAAAAAGCATTTTTTTTCTTTTTTGAATAATTTTATTCATGCATATTCATACATAAGTTCACAGGGCATTATTAACAAAAAAAACCGAAAAGAAAAACAAGAAATAGTTGCAAAAATTATAATAAAAATGTCGAGCAAAAACAAAAAAAAAATCTAATTAAAATTATTCTATCGTTTTACCATCTTTCTTTCGTTTTTTTTTTGGTTTTTTCTTCTATTATTCTTCCATTTTTGCATTCATTCATTCAGCATGTGAAGTATTTTTGTGTTTTATTTAATATGTTTGCACTCCAACAGGTCCTTTAATTAAATAATTTATACGTTTCACATACAAGAGTGTGTGTGCAGCATGCATGGTAAAGAGAGAACGAGAGTAGGAGAGAGATTTTGCCCATACATGTTAACACTTACTTTTAGTCTCATCACATCATAAATTCACAAAAACACAGACAAACCGACCCAGGAACTGGGTCTGCATACCATCGACTAACCAAAAACAATTCTGCAATTCTTCAATGTGTTGAGTTTGTAACCGTTCATGTCTGTGTGTGTGTTTGTGTGCGAGAGACAGAAAGACTCAGTGGGTGAGTGTAGGTAAATGCCTATGTGTGGCGGATAGTTGTGCTTTAAAACTACGAATCATCATAATTTATGCATGAATTATACACTTGACCCTCTTTTAACGCTGTTAGTGAAAATTTAAAAATTTTTTTTTATAATTTTTTAGTCTCTTTTCCACTGTGCTACAATGTAAATTAAACTTACAACCGATAATTAATTAATTTTCCCAAACTTAAGCATAAAGATGCGATATTTTGTAAAAACTGGAATGATGTGATATAAGATAAGATCGCGAAACATTTTCTGTGTCATTGCTCGGCAGTTGAGAACCTGGCAGTACTCATTAATGGATCAGATGTGAAAATCATCTCCAATAGTGTCCATGGTTCTGCGCCCTAAAGAAGCAATGAGTGGATAAGTGACCTGTAGAAATAGCTGCCAGATTTGATGATTTATCGTCATTTTGACGATTTTGAGCTCCAAAAATATCATTTTGACGATTTTACGATTAATGCCCTTATTTTGAAGATTTTTGGAAATGAAAAATTTACATCATATTCCTAACTTTAGTACATTAAGTCACTTTAAGCTTTGTATTTACTTTGCAATTGTTACTATTGGAAATTTATGTTAATAATAACGAGGAATAAAATATTATATTTTTAAGTTACTTTCGAATACCTGTGATGATTTTTTTGTATTTTATTCATTTAAAAGCCAAGAAATTACAACTCCTAAATAACCTCGTAGTTGAGCATAATTTACCAATTGCCGTTGCAGAAAATTTTAAAGATTCGAGTATAGCTTCTAGTATTACCAACGGAAGAACAAAGGCAATCGCCGTTATTTTCTTGTAGGACCAACGCTCAGGGGATGAATGGCATTGTGTTTGGAACTATGAAAATATGTTATGGGAAAAAGGAAAGAGAGAACAGTGTTTATGGACACTAGGCTTGTATATATTGATACCATAAGTAAGAGGAAAGGCCTCTGCAGGAATGTTATACGAATAGTCCGACTAAAAAAAGTATTTTTACTGTAATGCAGTGTGCGATCCACTGACCACATACGGAAGTGGTGACCGACAAAGACGAGCGTTTCGAGAAAAGTCCCCTTACTTCGTTCGAGCAAAATCCTTTTGTCAAAGCGATAGAACAGTGAAACACAAAGCACATTGTAACGATGCTCCAATGATTCAATGGAGTTGAATACACTACCGTGCTACTACGGCCTCTCCTGTACACGATTGGGAAACCTCAAAATAGGCGTTGAGGCACCGATCTATACATGAGAGTTGTATTCCAGGCTCAGTCGGTTACAAATGGAGTAAATAGTAATATCATAAGATCCTAAGAAAGAAATGAAGGAACTGAAAAATGTGTCGGTTGAAGGCAACATTACACTGAATTTTCATGCTCAGAATGACAAGAGCTTCTGACTCCTTAATACTTACACCACCCGTGGATTAAGATGATGCAATATTATTGCTGCGCTTATGTGTCAATAAACAACACTGGGATAGATTGGTTAATCCAATTTTTTCCTGATGAAATGATATTAAATTTCTCCATTTTTGGAAAAAAATTAATAAATGAAGATGAGGGACGCTAGCTTTTAATTTCTAAAAAAAAATTTTTTTAAATGTTTTATTTTTGAACTCAGATATGTACATACATTGACTTTATATGTATGTTTTACTACAATAGAAATAATTCTGGTTTTTAAAAATTTTTAATTTATTTATTTATTTTTTCTGACGATTTTTTGACGATTTTAATAAAGGTCTTTGACGATTTTGACAATTTTTTCTCAAATATTTGACGATTTGGTGCCTCATTTATCTGGCAGTTATGCCTGTAGAGCATCAGTTTTGTCGTACCAGCCTACCTGGAATTTGATCAGTACGGGGACTGCGCCGTGGCATCACAACGGGCTTCTATGCATGCTCAAATGAGCTTTTGACATCAAACCTACGACAGCAACCTCATCTAACCTAATTAGTTTCGTCGTGCTACTTAATTGCCTTTTGTGACCATAATGGCTTCTGTTGGCAAGCAGCACGCTTGATCTCTAGATTGTCTAAATTTTTGCTGATAACGTCGGAGATAAATAAATTCACTGATAACATTGCAAGTATATTTATCGGACGTAACCTAGAATCTGATACAATGCAGGTTCAAGACCATAGTAGTATTAATCGTCCACATAGGGTAGTCGCTATGGTCTGTAAATAACGTCATCGGTGTTTATTATTCTAAAAAATGCATTTATAAGCCTCTTAAGTGGGTATGTGTTTGTGTGGCAGTGTGAAGCGCATTTGTTGAGATGAAAAGATAAAAGAAATGAATTCAAATGAAACATTTGAAAAACTCTTTGCATTTGTGCAACTCAATATACTACGAGAGGATCTCCAACTATGCGTTTGTGTGTGTGCTTGAGTCAGTGAGATAATGTAGGTGCGACAATACGGAAAACCATTGTAGCCGTTATTTGTTAAATCCAACAATATTGAGAGGCTGATTTACAAGTTTGTTTGAGTGTTGTGCTATGTTTTTTGGTAAAATTTTCTATTCGTCTAATGATTACCTACCATTTGTTGTTGTGAAACCAACCGTCGTCGTTTGTAAGCTTTCCACCACACTACTAATACTTGTGTGGTAAGAGAGTGAGAAGGGGGCTGCTTGCTGTTGGCATTTTAATATTTTTGTTGCATCGTTTGTTGTTATTGTTGCAATTGCAGTTGTTGTGGCAATCCTATTAAAGGAATGCAATTAGAAGTCAGAGTACGACTCATCAACGCCGTCACCAACAGCATCATCATCATGGACAAATTAGCAAAATGCAACGAAAATTACCAGAGACTCAGTCCGTAATTATCGTGGCCAAGTCAGTAAGTCAGTGTGTTGTTATGGCAGTCAGAAATTAACATTTTTTAAAAAACTGTTACAATTACAATTACAGTTACAAGTTACGAGTTACAATTAAAGCCTACTTAACAACGATCTCTAATGCTACACATACAGTGACGTGGGTAGTTAGAAATTGTTATTCTGATGACTGCTTGCTTGCTTGCTTTTGCAAAGTATTTGTGTGTGTGTACAAATGAGTGTATAAATAAAACGACATTTACTCAAATATAAACTTCATTTTGTTAATGGGCGGATAAGAGAAGAGATGAGGACTTTGAAAAGGAAATTGAAGTAGGCGAAGTCATTATTCATTCGTGTCAACAGACTGAAAATGTCCCTGACCCAGCAATACTATAGAGTAAGCAGTGTTTACTACCATTATTACACTGCCTGCCAACGCTACATGGCATTGTTATATCAATGTATTGTATACCATAAGTAGTTGTATGTGTGCGTGTTTGGAAAGTCGCTTCAGTCATTTGAAAAATTGCAATCCTTTTACAGTCCGCTAGTCCAACAGTCAGTTAGTCACACAGTCAGTTAGCCAGCCATCTAACCAACCACCCAGCCCAACCAACCAGTCATGTTTTTCTCTGTTTCATACGTCCATCTATCCAGCCATCCATCCATCCGTCCGTCTAATTGTCTGACTGGTTGAAGCATTATGGTTTACTTGAATGCACATAGAAATGCTTGTGTTCTTTCATTCTTTGTTTAGTTATTGTTGTTGTTGTTGTTGCAACTGCTGCTATTGCTGATGTCATTGTTGCTGTTGTTCTTGTTGTTATATTTTATAAGCAACCAACCAATATAACATAAAAGTTTTTCTCTTTTGCTATTTAGAATGTGTCTGCAGCATGTTTTTTCTTTCGTTTTTTGTTTTGCTCAACAAATAACACTTTTTCTGATGCCAACAAAGCCCAGTAGCAACAGCTCTTGGCTTTTAATTTTTTCTTTAAATAAGAATTTCACAAAAAAAAATCGAAAAATGTGCTGCAACAACAAGAATATCCAACAACTATTTACACTTCTTTACATTATAATATTTATACAGATGGGTTGATAAAAATAGCATATTTAGTGTGTAGCAGTATAGCTTAAGGACATTGGTGTGATTTTGTATGCGTTGCTTTTGTAACTGGAGGCCTATTTATTTTGTAATTATATTTATCGTATGATTTTTTTTTTAAATTTTGTAGAGAATAATTTTAGGATTATGGGAGGATTATCTACAAACTGATCATCAATGTTGAATAGGGTTACTTATGTAGAGATATTTAGTTATGTATGCATTCTTGAGCGTAGACTGGTTTATGAAGCTATGATTATGAAGGCAAAAGTTTAGGGCGATTCAGAAAACTGTTGACAACCAATATAGTACAACCCAACTGCAATAACCTGTATAGTGCAATAACTAAAATAGCTCGATGTGGATCAGAGATCAACAATGAGTATTCAAAAAGATGAGTACAATCGAATCATACTCATAATTTCTGATACTTATACGCATTCATACTTACTTTAATATCATCGAACCTATACTCATATTCAAAGTTCGAATAGTTATTCATACTTAACAACACGTATGATGTTGTTGATTTCGACCCTCCCATACATATACACGAATTACAAAATAAGTATGAATCGCGTACGAACACTTCAATACTCACTAGAAGGTTGTGTGTTTGCTTAGCTTGCTGTCTTCGACTTCGAGTTGCTCGAATCATTTATAAGTATTTTTCTAAAGTTATGAATCTAACTGAATAGGCTTATGAATCAAACATATTTCGAATGGTATGAGTTTGATGTCAACGTTATACTCATACTCATAGAAGTCGCCATAGTCTAGTAGGTAGTGTGTTGGCTTATTAGACATAAGGCCAGGGTTCGAGCCCCAGGCCAGACATAAAAACAAAATACAAAAAGTATTTTTTCGGCGACTTCCTCTCAGCAAATTTTTGGCAAAAACTCTGAGAGTAAATAAACTTGTCATGAAAAGTTTCTCAAAAAACTGTCGTTTGGAGTCGACTTTAAACTGTAGGTCCCACCACTCATGTATAAAATTAACACACACAACATAAATGGTGCGAGAAACTAGGTCGTAATCCTGACTGAAGGGTTGTAATGATCAATTATGTATGTGTGTATGTATGTTATTCTCATACTCATTGTTCTCATACTTATAAATCAACGTTTTAGTAAGTACGAATTAATCCGAGTAGTTAAATTTCAATATTGTTGACTCACTTATATTCAAAATTTCATGAGTGCTTATGAGTAGCGAAAAAACGGTACACTGCTGATCTCTGATGTGGAGATCAATACCAAAAGCACTCAGTTTCAATAAATACAAATATTTTGGTAATGTCATAAGCCACACTTTTGTTCTCAGTAAATTGTTGGATGAACTGGCGCCACATTTAGGATAGTATAGCCGACAGAACACCAGTAGAAGAGGTCTTAAGGAAACAATACTGCCAGTCGCCGATCATATTGTTAGACTCTGCATATTTCACTTGTTACAACAAGGCCATCATTCACTAGGTATCCACAATATATATCTTGGAGATGCGCATTGAAAACCAAGTCGATACACACATCACGAAGAAAACCGTGTACTGTTAGTCTTGTTATTAGTTTTGGGCAAACATCTTAAGCAGAACAACTAATATGTTTTACAAAGTTCATGTTCATTTAGCTTCACCAATCGTTGTAACTCCAAAAGTAGTTGAAGTAAAGAACAAATTAAATTGAATTTAAATCGTCAATTTGAATATGATTACTTTAAATATTCAATTTGTCCATTGGCGCTTCGTTTATTGTTTTATTTCAGTAAAGCGCTACATTTCCTGCATCTATATTGTATATTGATTTCTTTTCATTCCCTTAAGAATCATAAGGCTGTCACAAACCATAGATTCTGCTGTATTCTGTCCAAGGGGCAGTTAAGAAGGGCGCTGTCAGCCAATCGATTCCTTAGTTCTCGAAATTCTTTAAGCTTGTTCATATTAAACACGACTTCCATCAACCTAAAAAAGCTTTGGTATTCACAATCACGTTCAGCGGACTTAAATCTAACAGATCCTCCAAAGCCGCTGTATGACATGTGATAATTGCCCCTGTTATACTAATTCACGTTAGTCTGTAATTTCAACTGAACTGCATTTGAGTTGTTTTCAGATTTCTTCTATCTGCCCCGGCAAATGCTCCATAGGTTTTCATAATTTCTTGGTTGCATCCCTAGGATTTCCCTGAAATTTTTTTGCATACCTTTATGGCATGTCTAGCCTTTCCGAGATGTTCTCTATATGATCCCTCAATGTTAATTTACTATCCAGTTTTATTCCTACATATTTGACCTTCATTTTCTATGATATCATCTCACCCAAGAGTCGTATACTCTTCCAATTTGGAAGTTTTCTTCTTCTTGTCAGTGGTGTTGTTGTGGTCTTGCACGGATTTATTCTTAGGACTACTATTATGCTTAACCCATAACTGATATTCTGTAGCAGATATCGTCTTAGAACTTCAGGTATAAATAGCTCAATTGCCCTTTCTCTTTGTGTCATTAAAAGGTACTTCCTGATCGGTTTAGTAGAACTGAATCAGAGAATTTTATTTAAGCTTTGCGCATAAAATTAGATGGCATTAGATGGATGAAATGCTTATAGTATAGAGATGTACCTTTTATCAAACCTGTCTTTACTACTAAATAAAGTGTATACATCTTAAGATTCACTACACCAACTGGGCATCATATCAAACGATTTTCAGCTACAATAGAATACCAAGAATTTTTCTCAATTACTCCATGCAATAATGTAGGAATGAAAAAATCTTTATTTTTTCCTCTCTCTCATTTTATTATTAAATATTAAAGAATTTTTTATTGTTGCTGCTAAATTTTCTCTCTTTTTAATCCATTTACTTGAGTTTTTATCCTCAAACGAAATAAAACAGGAAAACAAAGTTATTCCTTTAGCAAGAGCCGCTTTACAGTCCCTTTTCCCTATAAGCATTTGCTTCACAGCTAAAGTACATTGTTCTCAGTTGCATTTCCATATGAATTTCCATATAAACACACCGCGCCACGATACAGACTTTGCATTTGTTGGCAACAATGTTATCACCATTGCATCCCGCTCCCTTACGAGCAATACCGTCACTATTAGTGTAATACGCGTCTATAATAATACGCCGACAACGTTAACGTCATCACCACTGTCACCACTTTGATCCTCCTTTTGCCATACGCTAAAGAATTTCCAACAACATCATCAGCATCATCATCATCATCGTCAACACAGTCATCCTGCATCCTCATCATTGGCAAAAACACAGAGAAAATCCTTTTTTTGTCTCCATTTCTGTTGCTGTTGCTGTTGCTGCTTTAAGCCAATTCAACGCGCGCGTAACCATTAAGTGAAAATAATAAAATAATAAAGAAAAAAACAACAACGAAAAAAAGAACAAGAAGTGGATAGGGGGAAAAAGAGAGAGAGATAACAGTAATAAAACTATAAAACAAAAGACAATAAGAAGGAAATAAAAAAATAAGAAAAAAAAACTGACGCCAAACGAACTGAAAACAATACGTTTTGTCGTCATCGTCATCGTATGCCAGAGACTGTGGTGTTTGGTGTGCGAGCAACTGATATTATAAGTGTGAGCTAGTGTCACCCATACACATGTTATGTTAGGCATGAGTGTGTGTATATATGTGCGTAAAACCGGAAGAAGAAATTTTCCCTTTTATAGTTCTGCAACAAAAACAAGAAAAACTTAAAAGAGTACACTCAGACACTTTCCATTAGTAGTAGAACAGTGTTTGTAGTGACAGCGAGTGTAGAGTGTGTAGAGGATATTTGTTATCTTATTGAGCAAGCTCGGTATTTGTGTGTAAAACTTAAACTTGTTTGTTTTTTTATGTTTTTCATGTTTTGTTGTTGTAATTTCATTTCATAAGTAGGAGTCTTTCTATTCATTTCATTTATCAGTTTTTTTGTCATCAAATGACATTAGAAAAGGTCAAATAAATACAAAATAATGCCAAAAACTTAAAACAATAGCTCGGTATTCCCTAACTATGTATATGATGTAACAAAAAGAAATCGAAAGAAATCTTCAATACTAACAAAGAGAACTTTTTATTCAGAGCCCTAAGAACTAAGGAAGTGATTGTTTCCGTCTTTTATCCTTAAAACGTTCGTCCTAGTCAATGTTTGAATTTTCATTGGTTAGATCTTTTACTTGGTGCCTTACGCTGGACCCAAATTTCTTAGCGGATAGTTACAGCACTAGGCTGTTACCAGGAGGTTACAGTGGAGGTGGTATTTCAAATTGTATAGAGCAGGCCAAGTACCATTCTGGAGGCTAAATTGTGGCGAAGGTGAAAAAGTGAAAAATTTTAGTTTGTTTATTACACATACTCATCTCTTTCAAAGGGGCTGAATGCCTTTATCAAGAAAAATTATGTCAGCCTGAAGATAAAGCATTGAATCACTTTTTCTAAGTTACTTCCTCTTACTTTATTGGTCATTAAATAGTCAGGATTGCAACCTAGCTTCTCATCAGTTCATGTTGTGTGTTTTAATTTTATTCATGAGTTGCGGGACCTAAAGTTTCTGAGCAACTTTTAATGGCAATTGTACTTTCTCCATGAGTTTTTTCCAAAAGACTGCTGGAGGGATTGAGCCAGGGATTGAACTACAGGCTCTCGTCTAATAAGCCAACACACTATCTGATACACTTTGGCAACTTCACTCTTTCCAATAGGTACTTTGATTCGTTAAATAATGAACGTTATAATGAAGCTGGAGGATGTTCATGTCGAAAGTTCTCCCCAAAATATTTGCTTCTGTGAGAGTGAGCTATGTTTACATGATCCTAACCAACAGTGAGCTGTATGCGTTCCTCAACGACTCCCATGGATGAACTTGGATGCTGAAAATCAAAGAACATTCTGGGTGTCGGAATCTCGACTACAATTTGAAACTTTACCTTGATGGCATATGACTCATTCCATCCATAGGAATTTATTTAGTTTAGCCTCGCAGCGACCTTATTCATCAATTTGCCGAAGTTTGGAGGTTATTGCGAATCTGGGAAGTGTTCAAGAGAATCTCTTCTGCTATTATTATTTCCTCATCTTAACCGGCCATAAGCTGTTTCAGTTCTTCGACCACATAGACGCTGTTCAGCCTATTAAAGTCTAGCAATTACAATAGATTCGGCAGGTCGTGGGATAGAAGAGTATCTTCTGTCAAGAAAAGTATTAGATGTAAAGATCAGTTCACATTAGCGTAGTAGACGACAACCTTCTCTGTTTTCAAGGCAGGAATTCTAGTATGTCTTGTCATTGCTTGAAAAAAAAAAATTGTGGAGACGTCTTCAAGAGAGTGTTAGTAGGCAGGTAGACAGAGTTTGTAAAGTCAACTGAGTAAGTAAGAAGGCTTTTTTGAATTCTTTCATAGAAATCTAGAATAGAAAATTTGGTTATTCCATCATCTGCAGGTGAAGATTAGATGTCTGGAAGTTCTGATCCATAGAATATTCGTATATCGGATTACAAAATTTTATCCTTGTTTAACTTTTATAGTTAGAATAGGTCTGGTTAAACAGGTTGAGTGGTTAAACTGCTTGACTACAAACTTTAGCAATACCATACCAATATGTTCTCAGATCGAACATTGAACAGCTAAAGAATATCAGGGACCAACATCTCTTGAGAAAGAGTAGGATCTAATGAGTAAGGCTCTTCCCAATACCATAAACAAGCTAATTTTTATAGAGGACATTCTTCATAGGCCAAGATAAATTACATTACTATCATGCTAAGACCTGCTACTTGTCGAGAAAAACTTAATTAATAAAGTCAATTTCTATCTATGAGTAGCGGTACCTGCAATTTAACGTCGACACAGATATAATTTGTATTCCATTCTTTACATGGAATATACTCCGTGTTTTTAGTTTCTGTATAGAAAAATTCAAAAAAAAGGTTGAAGTAGAATTAACCAATCTTCCATTCATACAAATTTGAAAATGCAACAATTGAAATTTTTGGTTGAAAAGAAATATGTAGAGTACTAGGAACATATTCCACGTCTCCTTTATTGTGGTCAGTGGCCCACGTTAAACTTTAAAGACTTAACGTTTTATCACACTATTCCTACAGGAATGCTAACTGACTTTTTAGAACCTAAATGCCGTTGGCAACAAGGAATTTTTTAATTTGATAAACAAATACCTGCCTACGTAGGGCTCATATCATGCGAACCAGGATACATTACAACCGAGCACATTTTGTTACGTATGTAAATACATATGCATAAATTCGAATTTACAAATCAAAGATGCAAACCCACACTTTTAGCAGCCCCACTTCATGCCTTTAACAGGGTAAACTTTGCTATTAACAGAGCACTGTTAACTGTTTACAATAGTAGATAATCTACTATCTTTTACTTTGCAATTATATCAGACTAACTATTGACATAAAATATAATTTTCATTACGATCATTATTATTTGGGAAGAAAAGTGTTAAAATATAAAGAATGGTTGGTGAGGATGGAGGACGGAATTATTCCAGCTATCCCACTATCACGGTTCGAAAGAAGACCCTCTGGACTACTATTTGCATACAACTTGTATGGTGTACTATTTCTTATATGTTTTAAAATGACCACTGATCTAGATTTTCAAGCAAAAAATTGATATTTTCAAAGCCAATTTTCTCCACACCACATCACTTGTTATGTGACTATGTTGCTGATTATATTAAGAGGCCTTGGAACCTTCCTTGGCATATACTTATAGGCCTGGAGTATTTTCCAAAATTAGCTTCTAAACAACTGGGCTTGTTCAGATGGATACTGTTAAATAACTAACATTGCTTTGTTAAGAGCAAATTTTGTTCTGTTAAGAGCAAATTTTGCTCTGTTAACTCTGAATGTGGCGCTGCTAAAATTTATGGTTTGCGTCTTCGATTTTAAAATTCGAATTTATCTTCACCTAGATAATTTTGTAATATTTTTACCACAGTGAAATTAAAATTGCTTATTTTGCTGCTCGGAGTCTATTTACCTCTTCAAAAAGAAAAAATCTTCTGCTTCACATAGTTTCAACATCTTAACGTCCTCAATGTTTAACATTTGTTTTATTTCCTGTGTGCTGCAACGCAATGCATGCATAATGAATTCAAAACATTTTGAAATTTTTTTAGAATTTTTTTATTCCTTAATTTCGCTTGTGATATTTTAATTGGAGTGTCATCATAATTTTTTAATTTAGTTCGTAATTTTTTTTATTTTTGTATTCTAATTAAATGACAGAAGAGAGACTGAAGCACATTAGTTGCAGTCTGTTGAAATATTATTTAAAAATGCTCAGGTTGTGCTACCATTTTAGAAAATGTCATCATAATTTTCTACATGGTATTGGAAAACTGTATAAGAGAAACTATTTTTTTCTCGTGTTTTTTTTTTGTGGTACGTCCTTGATCTAAATTGAGTTTATTTTGTGAAAAATGTTCACCTTTCATGATGATGATGAATTTTAAATTTCATAAAAATGAAAAAACGAATAAAATTGTGTTTTTCTCTCTTTGGTCACTATTGTAAGTGCATGAGAGTTACTGCAATGCAGTTGTCCATATTGGGGAATAAATTGTTGGTTATTTTACGACTAAAATACGCACACATGTCGTATACCTTTTTTCCTTATTTTTCGGTTTTTTTTGGGGGGGGGCAGTGGAAAGTTCTCTTGGACGAAAAGTTTTATGTTTTATTTTAAAGTAAAGTTTTAAATTATGTGTGTGTGATGTTTATAAAAGTGAATGTAATTTTGATGGAGCGATTTATTAGATTTTCGCTGGAGTTTAGTTTTCGAATTAAAATTATTTAAATACGCCTGCAATAGATGAATAAATAAATTTTAATTTGAAAGTTCAGTTCATGAAAAATAAATGAACAAAACTATGCATTCTCTTCAAGAATTTTTCCTTGAACCTGGATGTAAAGCCTGTGGCCTGTTTTCTACGTGGCTATTAGAATGATAGATTTCATTAAAGTAAACCATAAATGAGTTGAACACTCACTACGGATTGGCAGGAGTGTAAAATCTCTTGTGCAATAATGGCATAAAAATTTTAGCAAAAGATTCAACACTGAGCAGCATATGTCTCGGGCGAGTCACGCTTCTGTCTTTCTACGGAGAAAGGTTATCGTGTTGGCTCACATACCAGATGAACTTTAAAATAAATTGAACAACCTGGATTTTTACATGAAGACTATACTGAAGCTTTTGTTCTGATCCCAAAGGAATCGTATACGATAAACTCATCTAAAACTTTAGGAAAGTGAACGGCAATCTCAAAAGTAGTATCCTTAACTGCTTAACGCTAGCGTACTATATCTGCGTTATGCTGTAACAGAAAGTCCCCGCGAGTGCAACGAAACATTTTCTGTCTTGCTTTGAACTGGGAGTTTGTCGTAGTATAGTAGGTTAGTAGTAGGTTAAGTTAGGTTAGAGGACGTGTACTTGACAATTAAGCAAGTACAGTACCCGGAGGTCGAATTGACCCATTGTACAACGTCCTAGTTTCTTACACCACTTATGTTGTGTCTGTTATTTAAAGTCGACTCCGAACAACAGATTTTTGAGAAACATTTTCATGGCAATTTTATTTACTTCTAGAAATTTTTTGCCAGATATCTGCTGAGAGGAAGTCGCCGAAGAAATACTTTTTGTATTTTGTCTTGATGCCTGGCCTGGGGTTCGATCCCCTGGCTTTACGTCTAATAAGCCAACACACTACCTACTAGACTACGGCGACTACAAAGTAGTATAGTAGGTATTATGTTAACTTATTAGACGTGGGGCCAAGATTTAACCCATGGCTCAGACATCTCTAACAAAAAGAAATATAAAAAACAAAATATTTCTGTAGTTTGGAGTCAACTTTAACTGCTAAATGATGGACAAATTTGCTTAGAGACATTACATGGACTTACCAAAACCCACAGAAATTGAGTCCGTCAGAACTGTGAGGAGCTGTATTGAAATAACAAACTAAATCAAAATAAGTAAACAAGACAAAAAGACAACAACAAAATATACACATTATACGGTAAACTGAAATTACACAAATAAACACGAAGGAATTAAAGATAAGAGAACAAACCAAAGATCATAGATTCAATAACAATGATTTTATGGAAAGATCAGACATTAATAGAGCTGCCAGTCAGTAATGAATACACAGTCCTAAAAAGTTTTTCAGTGATGAGACATGAGACTGATTAATGACCGTGAGTTATATTATATGTGCGCGTTAAGCACAGTAGGGCTGCCTTCCAAAATGTTAGTTGCTTTGTGTTTGAACAAAGTATTGTGTTTCATAATGCCGCTGTACAAAATATAAACAATGTATTCTATTTCAAAACGTTGTCAATGTGTACTTTTAAAGTAGTCAAAAAGCAATCAGGCATCGGATTTATAGTTGATGCATTATTTGGTTACTTTACATACCTACATAGTTTATATACAGTAGTAGAACTGCATACAAACTTTTTACTGATACATTTTGGAATGCAGCCTAGTATTTATACGTATTCTTGATGTTACCCAAAAAGTCTTAATTTTGCGATCAATATGCTGCGTTTAATGTTGCACGTAAATAGTTCAGTTTATATAGACAATTGCATGGGCTATAAATAACTCAATAATTATATAAATTGAGAAGGATACCTACATTCTTATCACTCATCATGTCAAGTTCTTCTGTTAACCGCTTGCCAATAACGTTTCTGTGATACTTTTTTATTTTTGCATTTCACAATAATTCTGACGTTGTCTTAAGAATAATAATTATTCACCATGATTATCTTTATTTTTATTATAAACTTGATTAAAATTAGATTATTTTTTACAAAAATACAAAAACAATTATTTTTTTCCATTCTAAAATAACGCAATTATAAGCAATTTATTGCAAAACACCACAGAATAATGACGTCTTTGTCTTTCCATACGCCATAGAAACAACAAAAATAAAATTTCATACATAACTGTAAAAAGCAGACATGTTTTGTTATTAGAACGCACGACAGGATCTCATAAAAATTAGTGACAGAGAACAAGATATTGTGAGTGTACATACATATAAGGAAACCAAAGCTTTTGTACTCAAAAAGAAACAACTTGTGTACGACGTGTGCTAATTGTATGCAAGTATTAGTGGAATATGGTATGCAAAATAGTAGGCCTCTATACTTTATCTATACAATGTGTTTCAATGTGTTTTAAAGTGTAAGTAATTGTATGGGTTTTGTGTGTGTGTGTGTGTAGAGATTAGATTGAAGTGACTAGAAAATATACGCAACTCACGCAATTATTGTTCGTTGTCGTTTAAAGTCACGTTACGTTGTTAGACAGCTAAGGGTAATTGTATTTGTAGACACACATACATACACACTCTTTTCTTTAATATGGCTTTTACCTTGTAAAACCTTATATGTGGTACACTCGTGCGAATATGCTCCAGTTTTATAGACTTCTTTATGACACCGAAATAGTATATGTGTGCGCGTTTGTATATACGATAATTGCAGTGAATTAAAAAAAATATTGTTTTCTTTATTTATGGCTGTTTGGTTCAATAATTTCCTTAACCATCCTCGTACTTTCAGTGAATACCATTTAATAACAAGAGAGAGGAATGTAAGGAGGAAAAGAAAACATTTTTTTTTAACTTTTAGTTACAAACTCCGTGCTTAACTTGCAACATGACTGACTGCCACTGCATGCTTTGGCTTTATTGATGTAATCGATGAACAATAAAAATTTAGCAATTGCTTGTCAATTCATTTATTGGCCTTGTTCAATGCTTATTAATTTAAAATGAATTGGCCTTGTTTAATGCTTACCAATCCCATCAATTGTAAAGCGTATGTTTGTTTACAAGAAAATTGAAATTTTGTTTATTAAAGCGAAACAAAAAGTAAAAATAAATGAAAATTGATTCAAATTGTCAACAGTTTTGGAGGCCTATTTCAATATATTAAAAGCGTTTGATATCGATAAACATTGATAAGCTAAGTTCCTTTAATTTGCTGTGCACAGTGGTTCAATGTTACACGGTGCTGAGCTACTTTCTGTTATAGAACAATTTGATTCAAAGAATTTACTTCAAAGTATGTACCTATCAGTTGTATATACAAGTTGCTAAGATGCTAATCTTCTCTTCAAGTGCCTCTGCTCGCCATGTGCAAGCTATTTTAGAGCAGTTTTGTTTCGTTTAGCAAGAATCTTTAAATCATTTTCATCTTATACGGTTTGCTGCCGTTATTTTTGTGGCTTTCCATGTGCGACTGAACTGGCCTTTTGGAAACTAGACCCTCTAGGTGGTCTTAGGTCAACATTTGCGTCTTGTATTTTATTCTATCAATACTTCAGATGAAAATGGGAAAAATATTTCTTCGACAACTTCCTCTCAGCAGATTTCTGGCAAAAACTCTGAGAGTAAAATAAAATTTCCATGAAAAGTTTCTCAAAAATCTGTCATTCGGAATCGAATTTAAACTGTAGGTCCTGCCATTCATATTTAACATTAAAACACACAGCATAAGTGGTGTGCTAAGGTAATTTGTAATCCTGACTGAAAGGTTATAATTTCCGCTTATGTATGAATGTGAGGCGGTAAGGCCTACTCTTGATAGTATAGCTGATTGGTAAAGTTCAAGAAATCCATGTGACTGTTTGGTTGTTGAGAGATTTATTTAAGAATAGGTCTACTAGCCTGGTTTCACACCCCTATAGCGGACTAGACTTCAACCTCATGTTGAACATTTTATATTTGATTCGTCAAGATATTTGTAAAGCTCCATCATATTATTTATAAACTTTTAAATGTCACACTTTAGCTTTGTCAATCTCGGCATTTGTATCTGTTTAGGCAGTGATCTTAATTGTCACTACTCTGTCTCGGTACCTCGTATTCGAGAATGATGCCCTGTATGCTAACATTGTACTTTATCATGGCTTTTTTTAACATTTTTCAAGTGTAACGATTAATTTTCCAGATCTGCTAGTTTGCCTAGTATGCTGGAGATCTTGCGCGAGAGTAGGTCGCATAAGTAAGGAGATCAGTGAAGTGATCAGATGAAGCGAGAAAAAGGGACTTGATCCTGAAAGTAGAGTATTCTTGCTAGCATGTGTCGTTCGCGCAGGGCACATCTGTTTGTGGTTGATTGGCCAGTGACATTGACACTGCATTACCGACAGAACTCGCTCTTTAGCTGAACTATCCCTATGTGGACCTCCCTAGCTGCAGAAGTCTTTTCTGCCATTTATGATATAAAAAAAGATTCAAATCTAATGTTCACAAACACTGCTCTCTCTGCCTTCTACCCATAAACTATTTTCCTACTTCCAACACAATGCACTGCATTAGTGGGGGCCATCCCCTGAGTGCTGGTCTTATAAAAAAAACGAGACTCCATGTAATTTTTTTTCTCTGGACAGACTTGGCTTATACTTATACTATAGAACACTATGGGGAAGAATTGGGGTGATGTAAATCATACTTGTTTTATGCCAGCTTTGATACGATGTCATTCTAGACAATGTTCTCTTTCTAAAGATAATTTGAATTACTTTCTGCAATAACTACCTTCTCCTCAATGCTTTCTGTGTAGCAATATTTCTGATAATAATGAAGACTTCCTTGAAATCGATAAATGGCATAGAAAATTTCCAGTCTATCAGTAACTATACTTCGTAAATATTGTGTTAGATTCTAAAATTTCATTATAAACCCCTTCGCCTAGCTAAACCCCATAACCCGTTAGAAAAATCTCTTAAATTTCTATAAATGTGTGTCGACATTGGTTTCGTTTAGATGTGTGTGTGTGTTTCCGTTCTACAACGTTGTTTATTTTCAAATCCCTAATCTTGACTGCATTCTCACATTCTTGTTGATACACAAGTCGTCTCTATTACCCCCATCTAGTGTTCTATTTAATCCTGTCTACTCATATGTACTCATACACTTGTACTGCCTCTGGTCATGAGTAAATTTTTAGTGCAACTAGAAACCGAATATTCTTCCTTAACCACTTTAATGTTTTTTCCTTTTTTTTTCTCTAGACTTGCGGCCCAAGTAATGTGGTATAGATATGGAAGTGTTGGTTTACAGTACACATATTTACATACATACATATACCAGCATATATATACATATATATGTTTTTTTTTTTGGTTTTTTTTGTTGGTATTCATAATTCATGTTTCATAAAAAGAAAAAAATAAGTAACTCTAGAGTACCATGAAATTTTACAATGTTGCTGTTGTTGTTCTCTTTCTCGTAAATTTCTTTTTGTTTTATACACCCTACAACCAATGTTTGTAGCCCAGTTTGGAAGTACCTAAATAGGGAAATAGGCTTAAGTTAAGCAAAAACTATGTCTGAGAATTGTGGTAAAAGATGGTATACAATAGGAAAGATTACGTTAGGTTTACTTGCAGCCGCCTCAATGGATATGGCTTCCTTGGGGTCTATAAGGTTCTGTTGTGACACCAATAATAACAATTCCATTTAATGGAAATGCACCGAAATATGATTTGTGAACTTTGGATGCCAATAAAAGAAATTTTAGCAACATTTTAAAGGCTCAAGTGGACTATGAATTTAAATTAGAATTGAAGATTGCAAGAAGATAATCTACAAGAAGTTCTTCAACTTCAGGGAAGATAGTAATGCGGGTTCCTTCATTAGATTTAATATTATTTCGACCTTTGTGGATTGTGTGTAGTAGAATAAAAAAAAATCCACTTTGAAGCAGATGTAAGGGAAAAATGATTTTCTATGAAGGTGTACGTAATTCAGAAGTTGCCTCAGCTGCAAACGTTTGGGAAATCATTCTAAGATTGTATATGAGCTAAAGGCTTGGAGTTTTCAATAGACAATGGTACTCAATATCCACGATTTGCTGCAAGACTTACTCTCGGCTTCGCCCCAACCTCGTTCGATACACTTCCATCCAGTTGCCAACGCCGGGTCTACAATTCAAGTATTACTTCGGGCGGTTGAGATTCAGCGGGAAGTGCTTTACAGTATTTTCTTTCTGCCTGAACACATTCTCTGCGAAGACACACAACGCTTTCCAATTTTAGCTTGACGTTAACATCAGTTTATCCACGTTATTTGGGTCTTAACTCTTTAGGTATCTTCGCTGGTTTTTATGGATATATACTGCTTTGTGAACGTATACTTTATAATATGTTTGGGTGCCGAAAGCGTTATCTGAACAGTACTTTGTCAAGAATTAATAGAATTTTAAGGTAACAGACAATGGAGCAACAAGGCACCGTGCGATGATTACTCATTTATTTTTTATTTTTTGCTTAAAATGGACAAATTTGACCTGGCTGATGTGTGGCTCTAACCAGATAGTGGAATATGCACATGACACGTGATACACATACATAATTGGTCATTATAACCCTTTAGTTAGGATTACGACCTAACTTCTCACAGGACCCATGTTGTGTGTGTTAATTTTATACATGAGTGGCTAGACCTACGGTTTAAAATCGACTTTTCATGGCATATTTATTTAATCTCTGAATTTTTGCCAGATGATTGCTTAGAGAAAGTCGCCGAAAAAATATTCAAATTTCGTTTTGTTGGAGACGTCTAACCTGCAGTTTGAACCGTGGCCTCACGGCTACCTACCTACCCTACCTAGTAAACTACGGCGCCGATTACTGATTTTATAAATAGTAAAATTTGACTTGGTTGACAAGATGATGACATATGATATACGGCACGCGATACCATGAACTAATAGAGAGGCGACTTGTGTGAGAAATTAAACTCACGGTTTCGTTCAGACCATTGGCCACCAAATGCAAACGAGTTGCGACCAATAGACTATGTTTTTGTAGAGATACGTGAAAGTTCTCCTGAATAAGGTCAATGCAGTTACAGTTCCAGTCGAGATAACATCATAATAGCTGTTGGTAAGATACCGGAATGCTGGAAAAATTATCTTGGTGTAGCCATGGGCAATATTTCCCTGAAATGATTTTTAAAAATATTGTTACGTTTTTACCTTTTTAAAAACGTTTAAAATACGAGTTCGTTGATTGCAAACAAAATAAAAATAAATTTGTGTTTAGTTTCAATTAAACTCTTTATGAACACCACTACTTTTGTGTGCCACCGTATATAACTTGACGGTACAACAACAATATGTTTATTCGCTATCCTTCTCTGCGTAAGCAACAACACTTGTTCGTTAGATCTGTATAGCGGAGATCTTCACACCACGACTGTTTTCTTCACACGCGTCTTCACACAAGACTGACTGAATTCTTACTGCCTATTGTCCGCTTTGTCTTGCCTTTTTATATGCCCATGAAACAGTCTGATGAAGGCGCTGGAAGTAGAATGTTCTTGTCTTCGCATGTATTTTGTTCACATTGCTTGTTGTTGCGTTCGCTTACATTGCGTTTCGTTATCTATCCCCATCTCTTTCTTACTCATGGTCTTTGTTTTTATAGCTTTTGCTTATTGTTTTAATGCGAAATGATATTACACCGTTTCCATTTTCGTAACAAAATATTGGCAGACATTAATTTATTTGCCAGAAACATAAATATTTCATTCACTTTCAGAAATTGTTGTTGTTTGTTCAATTTTCAAGAGCGAAGCCTTTAAAAATCTAGTGGGTAGCAGAGATCAGCAATGAATCGTTTTTTCGCTACTCATAAGCACTCATGAAATTTTGAATATCAGTGAGTCAACAATATTGAAATTTAGCTACTCGGATTAATTCCTGCTCACTACAATGTTGGTTTATAAGTACAGGTTGCAATGAGTATGCGTACAATGTTGACATCAAACTCATACCATACGAAATATGTTCGATTCATACAGCCTACTCATTTAGATTCATAACTTTAGAAAAATACTTATAATACTTAAAAATGATTCGAGTGACTCGAATCATTCATCAAAATTTATAGTCTCAGTTGTTGTTGCACTTACAAAAAAAAAAAAAAAAAAAAAAAAAAAAAAAAAAAAAAAAAAAAAAAAAAAACGGACTCATAAGCAAAAAGACAGAGCAGCAAGCAGACCAAACACACAACCTTCTATTGAGTATTCTAGTGTTCGTATATGAATCATACTTATTTTGTGCTTCGTGTATATGTTGAGTTATGGAAATCAATAGTCGAAATCAATAACATCATACGTGTTGTTAAGTATGAATATGATGAGTACTTCGAACTTTGAATATGAGTAGAGGTTCCATGATATTGAAATAAGTATGAATGCGTATAAGTATCAGAAATTATGAGTATGATTCGATTCTACTCATCTTTTTGAATAATCATTGCTGACCTCTGGTTGGTAGTATGGTAGCCTTCAAAACGAGAGTTCCGACATTTTAAAGGCGCAAGTGGATTATGAAATCAAATTAGAATTGAAGATGGCAAGAAGATAATCGACAAGAAGTTCTTCAAGTCCAGGGAAGATTACTATCGGGTTCCTCCATCAGAATTAATATTCTTTCGACCTTTGTGTATCGTATGGAGCAGAATAAAAAAATCCACTTTGAAGCAGATGTAAGGGAAAAATATTTTTTGTGAAGGGGTACGTATTTCAGTCCTCACCTCCAAATATTTGGGTAATCATTCTTAAGATTGTACATGAGCTAAAGGCTTGGAGTTTTCAATAGGCAATGGTAGCTCGGGCTACTCAATGTGGACGATTTGCTGCAAGATTTACTCTCGGCTTTCTAAGCGGCTACGTACTATACCCCAACCTCGTTCGATACACTTCCATCCAGTTGCCAACGCCGGGTTTATAATTCAAGTATTACTTCGGGCGGTTGAGATTCAGCGGGAAGTGCTTTACAGTATTTTCTTTCTGCCTGAACACATTCTTTGCGAAGATACACAACGCTTTCCAATTTTGGCTTGACGTTAACATCAGGTTATCCATATTATTGGGTCTTAACTCTTCAGGTATCTTCGCTAGTTTTCGTGGATATATACTGTTTCGTATATATATGAATGCGTATAAGCATCAGAAATTATGAGTATGATTCGATTCTACTGATTTCTTTTAAATACTCATTGCTGACCTCTGGTTGGTAGTATGATAGCCTTCAAGAAGAGAGTTCCGACTTCTGAAAAAAGATTTTTCAGCTTGTAGTGAGTGGCAGTCAAATTTAAATTTTTTTTTAAGTGTACAGCATCAAATAGTCAGGTTTGAACGTTTCTAATTCCCTTACTTGTTATAGTTTTCCATGGGTTTTTTTGTTTCTTCGTTTTATAAAACGTAAGAAAAATTCTTTCTCTTTTTTAAAATATTGTATATTTTGTTATTGTTGTTGTTGCTGTTGTTACCAAAACAACAATGCAATATTACAATATGATTGTTTCATTTTTATTTTTTCATTTTCTTGGTTAAAAAAGGCACGTATTTCACTGTGTGTGTATAATTTTTCTGGTTTTTGCTTTTAAAAAATGAATTTTTTTTATAAATAAAAATAAATTTTTGTTCTTATTAAAATAGAAAGAAAACGAAATAAAAACCAAGAGCCAAGAGTATGGTAAAATATTTTTTTTTATAATTTTTTTGTTGTTCAATTTTCTTATCAGGAGTACAGCAGTAATAATAATAATTTTAAGAATAAGAAGAAGAAAAAGAAAAAGTAACACTGAAGTATACATAGTTATAAAACATTAAGAACGAAATGTGAATGAATGAAGGATGGTTGGAATGAATAAATGAATGACATGGAAATGTACATTTTGTCTAGAGTCAAAGAAAGAAGAAGAAAAGTATTGAAATATTTTCTTTGCCTTTTTTTTTTGGCATTCATTTACTTTTAAAGCATTGTTGGCTGGTGGCTGATGATTGTCTGATTTTCGTTATTCTAAACTTATGTTGAAAAATAAAGTAAAAGTGGTAAAATACGCAAAATACCCAATGTTATCTTATTGTTACGTTTTTAGCTTTCTAAAAACGTTTAAAATATGCTCGGAGATTGCAAATAAAAATAAATTTGTGTTTTGTTTTAATCAAAATTCTTTATTATTCGCACAATTCTGTGTGCCACTGTTCACAACTTGATGTAAACAACAACCATGGCTTTTCTTTGTTATTCCTCTGTTTATACCCTTTGCATAAACAATAACAATTACTAATCAATTGTTCGGCAGATCTTTGTAACGGAGGACTTCAAACCACGATTACTCTCTTAAAACGCACCGCGTCTTCACACAAGACTGCCTGAACTTCACTAACTCACTCGCCTGCTTTGCCTTGCCTTTTATATGGCAGAGAAAACAGTCTGATGATTGTTCTTAAAGGCGAACGTTCATGACTTCGCCTTCTCGAAATCTCTATAAATGTAAATATCGTTGTTTACGTTTATTCTTGTAGCTTTGTTGTTGTATTTTTGTTTACTTGTTTACCACATTTTTATGCTGGTGTTTGTTGTTATATTAAGGAGTACGATAATTTGTAAACAGGTTTGCATACTGCATTGTTTTGTTTTTGTAGCTTTTGTTTATAATTTTAATGTTTAGCGATGTATAAGCAAAACACTAGTATCTAGATGCTTCGTTTTCGTAATAATTTCATATTTGAAATTCACTGTGAAAAAACTGATCAAATTATTAGCTCTGTGCTCTCCCGACACCTCTTGCTGTTTTTGTGGTTTTGAAATCACTTTAGCTTTTTTTTACCATGATAAGATATTTTTATGATTATTTCAGATTTGTAATGGCAATCATGTCTAAAAAGTTGCAGCAATAATAATGAAAAAGAAAAAAGAAAAAGAATAAGAAATAATAATTGTGTGGAAGCCATCATGTATTGTATTAGACTAATAATAATGGACGGGACTTTTTTCTAAAGACATCTCTGAAATAAAAGATTAGAATATTTAAGAAAATGTAACAATGCCACAAAGTTAAAAGCAAATTCTCACGATAGCATATAAATAGAGGGCCTAAGGATAGTAATACAGGCAACATTTTAAATTTGATACTTAAACTCTGAATCTTCTTCACTATGATTGGAGGTTTAAGTGTGGTTGTCAAAAATGTCAACACAAATAACTTGGTTGACTATAAGGGAACAATGCTCAGTTGTACGATTGTGTTTATTATCGCCATAATAGGGCTATCCCCCCATACATCTTTGTATAGAAGTGTGATGTGAGAAGTAATTTGATGACGACAATCGTATTAGCGTTGGTACTAAGGTATTTTGATTACCTTCGATCACAAACCATATGAATTATAAACTTTTTTCGGTCAAAATTCCAGGTCAGGTTCCCTGAAGTTGCCGTAGCAGGTAGTACGAGTATATCGGCTAATAAAACATTAGGCCCCGGGTAAAACCCTGGGTAAGACATCTCCAACAAAACGAAAAATGAAAATATATTCTTCGGCGACTTCCTCTCAGCAGATTTCTGGCAAAAACTCTGAGAGGTAAATAAAATTGCCGTGAAAAGTTTCTCAAAAATCTTTCGGAGTCGACTTTAAATTGTAGGTCCCGCCACTCATGTATTAAATTAACACATACAATATAAGGTGTATGAGAAGCTAGGTCGTCATCATGGCTGAAGAGTTGTAAGGATTAATTACTTATTATGTATGTACTTATGTATATATGTTCCATGATCGCGTGAAATGTCTTATATGCGGTTGCTAAGGGCTCTGAATTAGTTTACAAGCGGTTTAAACCAAATACTAAGATTTCTGTAACTCTGTGCAAATGGTCAACTGTTTTCAAGGTGAGGTTCAGACGATTTTGGTTGATATTGGAATAAATCTCCAAAGGGGTTTTCTAATACTCGGGACCACTGCGGGTACTTATTTTGTATTAATTTAAATTGTGTGTAGTTGAGAAGTGCTTTGATTGGGTTTAACAACGCAATGCGGTAAGTAAAGTTGAGCTTTACCTAGTTATAGGTCGCTGGCAATGAAATGTTTTATAAACCGGCGAGAAAAGAGTCAGCAGTAGGCTTCATTGACCCAAAAATATTTTATGGGATTTGTTGGATACTAGTCAAGTCGAGGGTGGAACGATGGGGACACTTTCTTGGGATATCATATTGGAAGGGCGATCGAAGAAAGAGCAAACGTTTGGACTTTTTTCCTTTAAAGAAGGGCTGTATAAATTATGGGAGGTAAAAATTGATAGGATAGTAAGTAGGCTTTCTATCAGTACACTTCTTCCCGAAATATCATCACAATAATTAATTTCTACATGATGACATGTAGAGCTGGCTGTGTATGCAAGATGATGAAAGCATAGGACGCATTTTGTGCTAAAGTATTACACGGAATCAATCGGCATCAATTGAATTCAGCTAGAAATGGATCTGTCGTTATAGGCAATTTGCTCGAAGAACTCTTAGAAACAATGCTACTAGACTCTGCTGGGTACGCATACATAAGAAGAGGACAGACTCATTTCTGTCCTTAAATCGCATGGTCATCTATTCACACAATAGCGATTATTATGGGCTACTTTACATTTGGTAGACCTGCCGAAAAACTCTGCATTCCGACAAACAATTTCTGCAGGAGCTGTGGCTCTGCGGACTGCCTTTCAGCTCATGTGGTAGTGTCCTGCTCTTGTCAAGAAGAGGCGTTGATTTTTTAACTCTTACTTCTCACACTTCTCTTACCTCTCTCCAATATACATATGTACATATAGAGTGCTACATTGCAAGAATTATTTCAGAATCGGGTTGCTTTTCTCGAGGGAATGTTTGATGAAGTGGAGCCTCTTTATTTAAGGGTGTCCGCTACTTTATCTAAGATAACACTTAGAAAATGGTTTGTAAACTGTCTCATTCCACTTGGCGAACAATTCAGAGGCTTTTGTGTCCGTAGATGATTGTGGTTTAGTGGGCAACATATGCTATAGTAATTGCTATGATAATTATGTAGGAATGTGATAATTACAAACACTTTTGTGGACGGAAAATAAAATCAAGAAGTCAATGATGATTAAATTGATTAATTTAATGTCTAAACTAAACCTATACCTTGCCAATAAGAAATATGATTTTTTGCCTGATAAAACACGTGAATAAACTGTGACAGATTTAAATGTTCGAATACTATGGCAATGATGGTGATCCATACCAGAGCCTAGTAAGAAAACTAGTATTACATAACATACATACAGAATTGGTCATTACAACCCTTCAGTCAGGATTACTACCTAGTTTCTCACACCACTTATATTGTGTGTGTTAATTTTATACATGAGTGGTGGGACATACAGTTTAAAATCGACTCCGAACGACAGATTTTTTTGCCAGAAATCTGCTGAGAGAAAGTCTCCGAAGAAATACTTTTTGTATTTTGTTTTGATGTCTGGCCTGGGGCTCGAACCCTGGCTTTACGTCCAATAAGCCAACACACTACCTACTAGACTACGGCGACTTCCAATCTAGAAGAAAACTAGTATTGTGGGATTGAATTTCAAGCGCTTTAGCTGATACTGAATAAAACGTTTTAAATTTTGTTTTTAATTACTTATGCATCAGAAAAATAACAATCAAGTCGATATTAAAACCGAAAAAGTGTAAGGGCACTAGCCTACAAACAATGCTTCGATGGGATTTAATTGGCAATATACTCATATTTCGGCAAGGAAAAGCAAAGTTTATATACAACTTTCACGGGCTATACAAAGGCCCTAAGAGAACTTCTAAAGCAATTTCTTAGCCCAACAGGCGACCATATTTTTACTTTCCAATGTTAACTAAGTCGTCCCGATAGCATTAGCATATTTTTTATTAAGAAAATATATGAAAAGTGATGTCAAAATATATGGATTTTTAATAAAACTCAAGCAAAAGATATGTACGTACTTGAGTATGAGAGGGGGGGAAAAAGAATAAATATATTTTAAGAGCCTTTATGGTTTATTTAGGAAATCATAAATTTTCATTTGTATTGTAATTTATTTGAATTATAATTCAATCATTGTTGTTAATAAAGCTGCTGAAAGCAATAAGGAAAAAAAATAATTATGGATCTTTATCTGTACATTTAATGTACTCTCCTATTCAGTATTTCAGTCATTCATTCATTCATTCGTTCATTCGTTCATTCAGTCATCCTATGGTTAATTCATTTGTTATTATTCTTGACTTTTATTCACAATAAAATAGTGGCACAACCACAACCAATGACAGCATGAAGAAGAAAATAGTTGTAATTCAACAGTGTGAGTGCTGCTAACGTACGTATAGGTTTTACGCACAATAGTTCAGAGTAGTGGAGAGTAAATGGATATCTTTTTATTTCGACCTCCTCTTTTTTCGTTTTGTTTTTGTTTTCATTATTCATTCGTTACCGTTACATATTGCAAATGTAGCGCTCATTAAAATTAATGACATGTCTTGCCATTTTCTGGTTTTTCTTTTCTCTTCTTCTTTTTTTTTGTGTGAATGTGTGAAAGCGTGTGTGTTTCTGTGTAGTTTTTTTTATTACTTCGTCCATATATTATACATGCATGTGTGTTGAAACTACAATATTGAAGGATACGCACGCACACATAAGCAGATAAATATTTAACCAACAACAAAAAGAAAAGGAATGTAAATGCGAGCGTAAGCATGTGAATGTGTGTGTGTGTGTGTTTAAGCAACACAAAAACAAGATCACAAATATTTGTTGAAACTATCTTTTTACAGAAAAAACGTTGCAAGTCAAAGAAAATTTTGTTGTAATTAAAAAAATAAGCAAAAGGAAAACAGATGTTGCATGACTTGCTAAAGCCATAAGCAAGCAACAAAAAAATGAATGAAAAACCATCCAATAATTTTGTCTGTCATTCAGTAATTCTTTCATATATGTATTTATACTTTCTCTCTCTGTCTCTCTTTCTCTATCTTTCTCTTTATCATCCATGCACATACACATTTTGTTAAGCAGGTGATTAAAAATTTAATTTTAACCGAAAAATTTGTTGACAGTTTCTTCATTTTTTCCTCCTTTTTTGTGTGTTTTTGTTTCTCATTTTTCATTGCTTGTAGTTGGTATTGACATGAAGGGTTTGAAAAATTCTTTTCAATAACGTTGAGCAACAAAAATTAATAAAAAAGAAAGAAAAGAAAAAAAAGAAGAGAAAATATGTTCAATGCTAGGGGCAGAGAAGAATGAAAGAAATAAAGAAAGGCAACGATTTTAATGTCATGCATGAGATTCATTAATTCACCAGTTGATTGTTTTTTAAAGAATGATCAAATAAAAGCAAAGGCATCAGGGAAGATTATTTTAAATGTATGATGAAATCCATGTAGCTTTATGGCTTCGGAAGTTTCTTACAATTTCAATTCAATTTCTTGTAAAATTCAATATTAAATCCAATATTAGGAAGAGAACAAGTATTCATAGAATAATATCAGTGTATTATACACTGTAAAGTGCCTTTAACGATTATCTTTATTGATACCTTTGGATTTTTTATTTCAAGGAACTCTAAACATATTACAGGCAAATGGTCTTCATTAAATTATTCCTCAAAAACGTTATTAAGATAGATTTCGAAGAGATAGAAGCCAAATGCATTGCAAATATGTACTTTATCTCATTCAATGACGATCTGAAATAGAAAATATGATAGAAAAGAAAAATATTGTATTGAAAGCAACGTTGTAGAAGCTACAATTAAATACCAAGTATTCTAAGTAAAGTACATTCGATCTGTACACGCAAACTAATGTATGTATTATGAAAGGATGGGTTAAAAAACCATGATTATTTGAATGAATCATAGGTTTTTTTTTAATAAAAAAATCAATTTATTTAATACTACAACACAGCGTCTTTTTTGCAACCTTCGAAAATTTAATATTGTCAAGGATAGAAAAACAGTGTGCTTGTGAAGTGATAATCATGCCGCCGCAAATGCAGAGTATAGGACAGATAAGAAAGTAAACGTTAGATTAGGTTGAATCTACAGCCGTCACAAAGAATATAGCATATTTTGATCCTTTTGTAATATCTATATCACACCATTCCTCCATACAGCTCTTGCTTCTCGTTAGTATTTTTCAGTCATTTTAAAAACGTTTAAAATATAAGCTCGTAAATTACAAATAAAATTAAAATAATTTTGTGTTTAGTTTTAATTAAAATTCTTTACTATTCGCACAATTGTGTAGGCCACTGTTCACAACTTTATGTAAACGACAACAATTGCCTTTTTTGTTATTCCAATTATTCGACAGATCTTTGTAACGGAGATCTTCAAATCACGATTACTCTCTTCAAACACACAGACTGAATGAACTTCACTGGTTCACTCGCCTGCTTTGCCTTGCCTTCTATATGGCAATGTTCGCCGTAGTCTAGTAGGTAGTGTGTTGGCTTATAAGACGTAAAGCCAGGGTTTAAACCCAAGGCCAGACATCAAAACGAAATACAAAAAGTATTTCTTCGGCGACTTCCTCTTAGCAGATTTCTGGCAAAAACTCTAAGAATAAATAAAATTGCCGTGAAAAGTTCCGCAAAAATCTGTCATTCAGAGTCGACTTTAAACTGTAGGTCCCGCCACTCATTTACTATAAAAAAAAAACTTAACACACACAACAGAAATGGTGTGAGGAACTAGGTCGTAATCCTGACTGAAGGGTTGTAATGACCAATTATGTATGTATGTAATGTTCTTGAAGGCGAATGTTCGTGGCTTCGCCTTCTCGAAATCTCTGTAAATATGTTTACATTTACGTTGTTTCATTGTTATTGTTGTTGTATTTTGTTTACATTTATTCTTGTGGTGCTTGTTGTTGTATTTTTGTTTACTTGTTTACCATTCTTTTAATGCTGATGTTTGTTATTGTATTTTTTGTCTATAATTTTAATTTTAAACGATGTAAAAGCAAAACACCAGTATCTAGATTCTTCATTTTCGTAACAATATTATCTGAATCATCTAAACCTATAATTCTGCGTCTCAAGAGACGATATTAGGCGGCGAAAATATTATATAGTGTCGTTCTATTGCTCACCGCCACAATTTTGCAGAAGTCATTGTGAAGTATTTCTAGCTTCCGGAAATGGGCCCTGGAAGCCAATTGCCTGTTAAAACTGCTATGGTTTATCAGTTCAGGTTTAACATAAGAATACATACATAGATACTATTCTTGGTTTTTACAACCCGATATTATCTGCCCACTGACAGTACTCATATTGTGTGTGTTAATTTATTCTATGAGAGGTGGTACCTACAGTTTAACATCGAAGAGTTCTTTCGTATTTGTTTGTTACTCTCAAGCCCACTGGCAGAAATATTTCTTTTTTTAAAATGTCAGAACTGAGTTTGGAACTCGTAGCTTCCGTTTAGTAAGCCAGCACACTACCAACTGGAACATATTCCTGGTGGGGAAGTATTTCTTTGCTTAATTTAGTGATTTCAGTGAAGAAAACTGTACATCTGTGCATTCATGCCTTATTCTGGTTCTCAAATCCTTATTGAATTGACCTAATAAGTCATTGTAATATTCATCATCGATATTTTTACCCACTTTAAGATAGTCAATGTGGATGATGAAGGGTGCAACCTACGATACGATTGTTATTGCTAACCCACCTCAGTCTTCCTTAGCGCCCATTTAATCCGAGAAACCGACCGTTTTGACTGCTGTTTGATGTGGTACTTATTTTTGTGGACACACTTTTCACTCATGCAACAACGATGTACAATTTCTTCACATTTCGTTTAAACTATTAGTCCTGCGAAACTAACATACGTATGCGTTCTAGTTAGCTTGTGAGCAAACGTGTCACTCATTTGTGGAAAGCTTTTTTCATACCCAAGTGATCCCTCAAACTTAAAACAACACTGAGACATATAGAATGCCTATGGCTTCCACAATCTCCCGCTTTTTCAGTATCCAGTAGGCAAACAACATATCCTGAATTGTTTTTTTATTACGGCTTGTAGCGAACGTAAGTAGGCTGCATGATTTATGTTTGTGCGGCTACAATGAAGTTCAGAAATTCATTAGTTTTACAAATGAAGTTGTTAAGCAGGCATGTAGAGTTTTTCATAGTATTTATCAAGCTTAGCACTGCTCTGAGTGAGGATTTTTTACGGAAAAAATGATTTCTGATCGTACAAAGTGTAGATTTTTTCCATTTTTGTCTCAAATTATGCTAAAGATTCCTAATATTGGTTGTCCAACACAAACCATGATACACTTTCTTAAATTTTTGACAGAAGTCAACTGAAGGTGTTACTATTTTAGTTAAGAGCTGGGAAAAAGTCGCGAACTTATTGACCTGTTTTCCTATTAAAAGTAATCGAAGAGTACTTACAAATATTTCATGGAGTTAAGAATTTCACCTCAGACCGAGTGGAGTAATGGTTAAAAAGCTTGACTACAAGCCCTTAGTATCTAAATTCAAATCCTTAAGAAGACAAAAATCTTTCATCATGATTTTTAAATAAAAACTCTAATTCCCCTATAAATAATTCATCTAGAAAGCCAGCAGATTTCTGAAACTCCAGAGACAAAGACATCAACATTTTCAGAACCTATTAGGGCACAATCGTACCAACTTCTTCCAATACAAATACAAAGAGGGCATTGTTTCTAGGCAACTATACATTTGCCATTTGTTGCCATTGCAAGCCTACAACGTACAACAGTAGTGTACAGTACGAAAAACTTGATTAATGAAACTGAAGCAAAGCAAAGAAATGGTACGAAATAATAATAAGAAGAATGAGAAAGTCCTTGTTATGTGACAGCCCTATGTTCTTCAAAAATAAATTCAATATTTCTATGATAAGAAACTGAGCATAAACGCGTACGAATTTTGTTCTTTTCAGTCATTAATCGAAACATTCTTGCATACGATAAATCTTATGTGTCCTGCTTTTGTGATTAATGTTATGCCTTAAGTTGAAGTTTTCTTCTTTTTTGTATTCTTTTGACTCAAAAATTAATTTAAATAATCGAATGTTGGTTACATTTATGGCAAAAGCTCTAGCATAGCTTGGAAAATTTGACATTTTAAAAACTAAGCACGACACTTAAGAGAACAGAGGCAATTTATTTTGGTATTAAGAAACTCCATACCAATTATTTTTTTTAAAGGCCACACTATTAAGAGGCCAAGGAAAAGATTATTTTTTTAATCAAAATGGTTCAGCATTCTCTTTTTTTTAACAAACAGTTCATTAAGCATTGAAAAGAAGTTGACACAAAATTTTACAAAAATATCGAAAAAAAAATTTTTTTTAATGGAGCTGTATTATTTAAGCAATTAATTACTGAAGGACCGTATTAAAGACCAACTTCTTTCACATCACTTGTATTCAAAATCAAGCAAATGATATAAATTCTAAAGTTATAAATAAGGATACTGTATGCTTTACCGTATGTGTATTTGGCACTTAATTTGTTAGAAAACCAAGAAAAAAAATGAGAAAAAGTAAAGACGATAGCCGGTCATATATATATATATATGATATACTATGATCTAAACCGTTAAAAAGAAGTAAGAAAGAGTCGCCGTAGTCTGGTAGGTTGTGGTGTGTGTGGCTTATTTAGACGAAAGGCCACGGTTCGAACCCCAAGTCAGACATCAAAACGAAATATGAAAAAAATATTTCTTCGGCGACTTCCTCTCAGCAGATTTCTGGCAACGACTCTGAGAATAAATAAGATTGCCATGAAAAGTTTCTCAAAAATCTGTACGTTTGGTGTCTACTTTAAACAGTATGTTCCGCCACTCATGTATAAAATTAACGCACACAACATGAGTGGTGTGAGAAGCTAGGCCGTAATCCTGACTGAAGGGTTGTAATGGCCAATTATGTATGTATGTAAGAAAGAAATAAGGACGTTATTAACCAAATTCAACTTTAACGATGAAAATGTTTAAAAACTTGGCATGAAAAGTTTGTCGTTCGGAGTCGATGTTAAAACCGGCACTCCGGTATAAAATTAACACACACAACATAGGTGATGTGAAAAACTTGGTCGTAATCCTGACCAAAAGGTTGTAAAGACCAATTATGTATGTATATATGCAATGTTTAAAAACTTGTTAGCTGCACATATCAATTCGATTGCAGCAATAATCAAGCCCATCCATTGATTTACATGAGAACTTAGACCAAATTTGATGTTGAAGTCGCTGTAGTCTATTAGGTAGTGTGTCGCAAGGCATTGATTTATACCCTGGCTCCGACATCTCGAACTACGCAAAATACTAAAAAAATATTTGATTTGGCGACTTTTTCTCAGCAGTCTCCGAGCAAAAGCTCTGGGAGTGAAGTAAAATTGCCATTAAAAATTTGCCAAAAATCTGTCACTTGGAGTCGACTTTTAACTGTAGCTTTCGCCGCTCAAGCGTAAGCTTGACTAGGTCGTAAGCCTGAGTAGGTCGTAAGCCTGGCTAGGTCGTAAGCCTGACTATATTGTAAGCCTGACTGGGTTTTAAGATTGACTAGGTTGTAAGTCTGGCTAGTTCGGAAGCTTGACTAGGTCGTAAGCCTGACGAGGTCATAAGCCTGCCTAGGTCGTAAGCCTGACTAGGTTGTAAGCCTGACTAGGTTGTACTCCTGACTAGGTCCTGAGCCTGACTAAGTTGTAAGCCCGACTTAAGAGATATCATGACCAATTAGCTAAGTAAGTAAGTCTGTCACCAACATGCAGCACAAGTTCTCTGTACTTAAATCCTTGACATCCTGTGTGTTCCTTATAGACCATTTGCAGCTTCTGTTTTTGTTGCCTTTATTACATCACTAAGGAAGACATTACGGTCTAGTTATTCTTACATTTATAAACTGCTGTTTAATTATAAAATTTTTCTTCATTTGATTAAAAAATTAATTTTAGTCGCCCATGTTCTATTCGACATAACCTTAATGCCTTAAACGTTTTACCATAAACTTAAAGGTACAATTAGCCGAACGTTCACGCAACTCAAATTTGTTTCTAGTATGTGAAAGGCAATGAAAAAGATTACTCAACCGAAATAGAATTTTGGCAAGCTTGATACTGAATACAATTATAGAATTTTGGCAAGCATTTACGTATTTTCGGTCCTTGAACATTCGGCTTAATCTAGCTTAATGTACCTTTGCAATACACTGTAGTGTAGGGTATAAGAAAATGAACATTACCGCCATTCATTAAATATTCTGAAAATGGAAAAAATTAAGAGAGAGAAAATCCTTCAGCGGCACCAATTGTAGAAAATTTCTAATAAAAATGCAAAACACGCAAAACCCAAACACTTAAATATGCGTTCCTTTCAAAAAAACGTATATAATTTCCTCATGGCCCTTTGGTTTCCTTCTTGTTTTTTTTCCTGCTACTATTTCCTTGACTCTATTATTCTTGTATTGGTTTAGAAGAGATGCAGCACTTGTGTCTGTGTATTGTAGGGTTATGTAAGTGGCTGCTTAAGAGTTATGGATGAAGAATAGGGAACGAAAAGAAAAGGAAATTTTTTAAAATATTTTTACAATCTTCTTTGCTCCTCGTACTCTTTTCCTTCGGGCTTATTTATGCTTTCATTTTTTTCCTTGTCTTGCTATGTCTGCTTGACTGTAGTACGTACACCTTACTCCCACTCATTTAATTTATTTTTGAAATATAAAATCGATAAAAAAAATTATTCGAACAGTTGTTGTTGGTGGAAATCCAAAATAAAAAATGAAATATAAAGTTAAGTGGCAAAAGCAAAAAAGTGATGTATTTTTCCATTCCTTTTCCGTATTTTTTAAAAACCGAAAATTTCTAAATACGACTTACTCTGCTCAAAATATTTTCGATTTTAGCAGGGGATTATTGGTTTTCTTTTTCTGTTTTTCTTTTTTTTTCTTTTACGAATAGAGGAAGCAAAAGCGAAAGAAGTAGTAGTAACAGAAGTATTACTAGACAACAAAGGATTTGTGTGTGTGCGAAAACCTAAACGAATTGTTACCATTAAACACTACTAAATACCGAATACTGTAGTAATTTTCTTTTCACTTTTCGAAAAAGGATTTATGAATGAAAAAAACTCTTCAGAGTGAGACAAGTGAGAATGATGATAAGTGTCGATTATCGTAATAAAAAAGAAATGTAAGGAAATTATAAGACTCAAGCATTAAGACTGTGTTAGTAAAATATTGAAAAAAAATTTTAAAGCCCCTGTATTTGTAAGAAATTTACATGAAAAATTATACAATTTTAAAAATCTCTTCAAATTTATGTGAAAGCGTCGTTTCAAATATAAATCGTTTCCATTAAACGTGTTGTTACGTTCTTACCTTTTAAAACCATTCAAAATATGAGTTCGTAGATTACAAATAAAAAAAATAATTTGTGTTTGGTTTGAATTAAAATTCTTTATTATTCGCACAATTCTGTAAGCCACTGTTCACAACTTTATGTAACTCTCTGTTTACACACTTTTCATTAACAATAACAATTACTAGACAATTGTTCGACAGATCTTTATAACGGAGATCTTCAAACCACGATCACTCTCTTCAAACACACCGCGGCTTCACACCTGACTGACTGAACTCCACTGACACACTCGCATGCTTTGCTTTGCCTTTTATATGGAAGGGTAAACAGTCTGATGAATGTTCTTGAAGGCGAATGTTCACGACTTCATCTTCTCGAAGTCACTATAAATGTAAACATCGTTGTTTACATTTATTATTGTAGTGTTGTTGTTGTATTTTTGTTTACTTGTTTACCATATTTTTATGCTGGTGTTTGTTGTTATATTAATCAGTACGATAATTTGTAAACAGGTTTGTTTACTTGCATTGTTTTGTTTTTGTAGCTTTTGTTTATAATTTTAACGATAAGCGATGTAAAAGCAAAATACCAGTATCTAGATGCTTCGTTTCCGTAACAGTATGATTAATACAAATTATTTCAAGCATATTACACATACGTCATGTAGTACACAACTTAAAAATCAAAAGTGTTAAACAAGGTAACACTATTAAATAATATCAAAAAAAATTTTTTTAAAAATACTTGCTGGAGATTTTGTTTGTCCTATCCATGGCCACATACGTGTGGATTTTTCGCTCCTAAGGTCCTTTAGTGTAATCCCAGTAACTTCGTGTAATGGCGTAATGTAATGGTGTAATGTAATGGTTACACGCCTTTGCGTCCATTCTGACCATTAAATTATGGAGAGAAAAGAAGGAGGAAAGAAAGAGAGGAGCTAATGGAGGAGGAGGGGGTTTGTTTTAACAAAGTTTAATGTGGTGTATTTATTAAGAGTTCAGATATTAAACTTTCTTATTAGCTGTCTGATCACTGGACTCTTTTCCAAGCAGAGATCATGCCTACTTTGAAAGTGGCGCAATGTTTTTGCGGTGGCGACATTTCCTTTGAAAACCTCTTGATTTACTCGAACAGCTAGATTCCAATTAAGTTCATGAATGCCGAGAATTTCTCACGGAATTTTCGGATCATTCAAAGGTAACTTATGTATGGGTTCTGGGACATAGGAATTTCTATGAAATATCTATGCTGGTCATAGCTTGTAAGGAACTCCAAATTTCCGACATGTTACAGGGCATAGGTCTTCCGCTTGACTCAGTTCATTAATTTTATGGGAGTGGCACAATCTTGTTTACAGCAAGAGAGTACGTGCATACTTGTTCGACTCTGCTGAAGACGTATAGATAAGTAGAGGACCTCACGAGCCACTGCGCTTTTGATAGGTTGAAATATGAAGCCTTCTGCAGCAGCTGTGAGTCTGAGGAGAAGAAAGAGACTATTTTTCACCTCATGTGTCTTGTCATAAAAAGATGAGGGTTCCTGACATCCTTGACCGACCTCATGAGTTACTGCCCATTTGACAAATACGCCGAAAAGCTTAACATTCTGGCAAATGACTTCTGCAGGAGCTGTAGGTCAGAGAAGAAGGAAAAGACTGTCTTTCGCCTCACGTGTTAGTGCCCTGCTCTTGTCATCAAAAGATGGAAGCTTCTGACCTCTCATTTTCTGACATCGTTGACCGACCTCTCTTCCAAAAAGATTCCTGCAATAGCAAGATTTATTTTAAATTCTGGTTGGTTTCCATTGAATGTTTGATCCCCGTGTAGAATTCTGATTGTTCTATCACAATGGGTGTTAAAAATTTGGCTGAAATGATACTTCTTCCTCCAAGGAGGCCTGCTACTTTACCTAACCCAAAAATAGCCACCTCGAGTTCACTTTCGCGCTATTGTAAGATGGCTTTCTAACAGTTGTACGAGAATTTGATTGCTTATATTTAGTGCTAATATGACGTCTGCAGATTATCGGTATAGAATTTGTCGTATCCATTGCTGCTCTTCTCTATATTTCTGCTTCTGTATGCCGCAATATTTTTGTAATGTAATAAATTTTTCAAGGGTGAGTTAACAGTAAGTTATATAAGCATATGGGGTTGCTTTAGATGGCTTTCTAAAATTTTTCCCAAACAACTTTTATTAGGGCTTTACGCATGGATCCAAATTTCCTTTCCGTATCAAAATTAATAATACCTTTACTTTATAGAAATTCCAAATATAGTCGCGCAATACATTATAAAGGGTTTTCTTTTTTTCTTTTCTTTTCCTATGTTTATTTGTCGTCTGCGAAGTAATTTCCCTCAAATGTAAAACATTTCTAATCATTGTTGCCTAATAAAAACACTTCATTCTTTAAAAGAAATTAAAGGAAACGTTTACGTTCAAATTGACACGTTTTTTTATATTTCATTTTACTGTTGCCAGGCAAAATAGTCTTTAAAATTTAATTTCATCTACAGTTTACTTATGTATAAACAATTTTATATTTTCATTTTCATTTCAATTATTATTCTCTTCATTCGTACATTCTTGCTTGCCGTTTATATCCTGTAAATTATTTAAAACCCACACACACACACACACACACTTTACTTAATGATCCTTAATTTATGTTGTGTTTTAAATGTTTTTTGAATGTGCGTTTGTTGTTGTTACTGTAACAACAATTCCATTACAATTTAAAAAATCCTGCCAGTAACTTTATTTTCTCTGAGGATAGCTGCTGGTTTATGTTGTTGCCGACCGGCATTCTAGGATGTGTGACATGTGCTGCAGCAAAATTAATGATTATAACTGTGACGTCGTGTGGAATGTGTTCATTTATTTTTTTGCAACACACTTGACAATAAAAACAAAAGGAAATAAACCTACAGAACACAGGCATTCATACACTCTCAACGACACTCACATCCAAGAATAGAAATACAAGAAAGAAGAGTTTATTTTTCCGTTTCCCGTTATTAAAACCATTTTTAAGGGAACCAGCAGCAGTGTGTGTGTGTGTGCGTAAGTGGGTTTATGTTTCCTTTAATATTTTTGTGTTTTTTTTTTGATTCTAAGAATAAAAGTTTAAAAAATAAATTGTTTTGAAAAGGTGAAAAAAAGGTAAAACTGCCAGCTTGAATAGCTGAAAGTAGCAGAAAAAAACCGTTGTTTCAACTTAACTGAGCACTTGACTTGTGTGTAATTGTATAACGCATAATATGGGTCATTTTACATTAAACTAACGTTAAAGTGGGAAAAAGAAATCGAAATCCCTTTAGTCAGATTTACAACCAAGTTTCTCCTACCACCCATATTGTGTGTGTTCATTTTATCCATGAAGTGGCCATAGTCTAGTAGGTAGTGTGTTGGCTTATTAGACGTAAAGCCACGGTGCAAAACCCCAGGTCAAACATTTCCAACAAAACGAAATACGAACAAATATTTACTCGTCGACTTCCGCTCAGCAGATTTCAACAAAGAAAGTTGCCTTGAAAAGTTTGTAAAAAAATATTTCGTTCGCAGTCGACTTTAAACTGTAGGTCTCGCCACTCATGTATGAAATGAACGCACACAATATAAGTGGTGTGAGAAACTAGGTCGTTATCCTGACTCAAAATGCAAATATGAAAAAAATATTTCTTCGGTGATGAAAACTCTGAAAGCAAATGAAATTGCCATGAAAATTTTCTCAAAAATCTGTCGTTTGGTGTCGACTTTAAACAGTAGGTCCCGCCACTTATGGATAAAATTAACACACACAACATAAGTGGTGTGAGAAACTAGGTCCATAGTCCTGAAGTATTGTAATGACCAATTACGTATGTATGGTGCGGCCTCCTGTTTAATGTCGTCTCCGAACAAGAGATTTGAGACACTTTTTGTTGTGTTTCTATTCATAGAGTTTTTGCGTAAAGGAAGGAAAAAAGGAGGAAGTCGTCTGGTCTTAAATCACATAGAATGACTCATAACCACAGACGGCAAGACTGAAAAAAACGATTCTAAAGATATTATACTCGCCATTGTTTTTCTTCTACAAAGAAATGAATGAAAATAATGCCAACAACTACTGCAATAACAACAACAAATACAACTAATATAAGAGCAACTATAATAATAAGTACGAAGAGAACCAACTAAAAACACACGCATACAAAAACAATGGCGAACTTGACGTAATTCACAAACAAGTCATGCATATGGTTTCTGCTTGTGTTCTAAAGTTTGTTTCTATACCAGCCAGCAACACACACATACACATATACGTCCATGCGTAAACACTTAATCATGTAGTATAATAGTATGTGTGTAGTTTGAATGCATGCAATGTATATGAGTGCATAGGAATGTTTGTGTGTGTGCATAGGTTCTTGTTATTGAACCCACGTTTTTAACATCAACTATAACGGAATGTTGATGTTTCGCATTATAATTCTTTCGTTTTCTTCTTTTCATCGTTCGCTTTGCCCTCTCGACTTACAGTGTTTCCCATGCCTTTCCTTTTGCCACAGCACATTGAAATTAAATAGCAGGTCTCGTGAGTGGTATGATACTAAATATGTATGTATGTATGTATGTGGAGTGTGAGTAGCGATACTTATTCTATTTTACAGCCTTAGACACAAGCAAAAAAGGAGGAAAAGAGGGGAATAGACAAATAATTGTATCCTTTACTTGTGCTTTATATATCCTAAACAATTATACAAGAACAAACAATATGTTCATAAAGTTCTACTTAAAGAGAGAAAATGGAGAGTAACGGAAAGAGAGTGAGGAGAGAAATAATAAGACAAGCTGAAGAAATTGTAATAAAGTATTACAGTTTCATTGCCTCTATGTGTCTATAGTAGTTGACACTTTTTTATTGGCTTAAATAACATGAAGAAGAAGTAGAAGAAGGCGATATAGTAAGATAAACTGTGTTGCTGTTATTGTTGTTGTTATTGTCGACAATAAAAAAAAGAGAAAAAAAAAGAGAAAGACTTTGACATCTTGTTGAACATTAACAGTAAAAGTCCATAACATCCAACAGGAAAAACAATAAATTTTCTTAATTTAGAAAGCTTTACAAAGGAAAGAGATCATCAATGTCGAAGAGTCACAGTCAGAGTGAGAGAGAAAGTAATGAAATAATTTACAGCCGTTAGAATAATTTGATCTCTCTCACTCTCTCCCTGTTGCTATTTAATGAGATCATAAAAATGTAGATTAAAATCAAGAAAACTTCCGCAATGGAATCCAACGAAATGTCTATTTACACACATAAATATTCATGAAATGCCTCCTTTCTTTTTTTCTTTGCTTTTTTATTTTATTATTCAACGATGCCATAAAGTACAATATTGAGGATTGGGAATTAATTGGCATTTAATTAATAATTTTATTATTATTTTATTTTATGATTTAAACAGCATGTATGTGTGTGTGTCTGTAGGTTTGCAAAAGAAAAGTTATTAACTACACTACGCTACACTACACTGCTGTGTTATAAGAAATTAATAACGATTGAGTGGCATGAGAGGCTATAAACTGCACTGCAGTGTTTTAGTTTGGAAACAAGAGTAGAAGCAGGAGGTCTTTGGCTTTAATTAATGATTAAGAAAACAAATTAAACGATAATAAAATAATGGAAGAAGAGACATAATTTGCAGTCGTTTTTCTGGGTGTAATTTCTTGGGGGAATTTTTTTTGTGGCATAGCAGTGTGGGCAAGCAATACAAAACATAAGTAACAGACATAATAAAAGTGTTTAATTTTTGAACTTTAGTACCTTTTAGTTAGGATTAAAGCCTAACTTCTCAAAACAAACATGTTGTTTGTGTTAATTTCATATACGAGTGTTAAGACGTACAATTTTGAGTAGCTTTTCATGCCAATTTTAATTACTCTCACAGCTTTTTCCAGAGGACTGTTGACGGGAAAGATGAACCACTTTTTCACCTTCCCTTATTAGGGATGAAGGAGCAGAGTTTTAAATTTTCAAGCATTCTTCTTGTAAGTCAATATATACTACACGCTAGACTACGGCGACCTAAAATGTCACTACTACCTGAAATATTTGGCATCTCACAATTGTGGGTGTTAGCCGCACAGTGAATTATGTATCTATTCGCGATAACTGGTGTTGTCAAAAGCATCAGATAAAACAGTACCTCCCCAAAATTACTTTCCTGCGATTTGAGTAGCCCTGGCACCGTTGAGATTTGGCTCGTTTAGCATTTTGAACTTCTACCGAACAAGAACTGTTCCCGGTACTACGAATTTTTGCCTTGACTGCCTTCAAAATCCTTACAATATGGCGCACCTATTTAATTATCCTGTTATTTTCGCTGTCCTATCTCCAGTGGAGGCGAACACTGTTATTTCAGTCAAAATTCTTTTGAAATTCTTTGGTGAAATACTGCCAGCAACAGCACAGCTATTAAACCAATCTGAAATATCACCAAAGTCGCCGTAGTCTAGTAGGTAGTGTGTTGGCTTATTAGACGTAAAGCCAGGGTTTAAAACCCAGGCCAGACATTAAAACAAAATACAAAAAGTATTTCTTCGGCGACTTCTGGCAAAATCTCTGAGAGTAAATAAAAATTGCCATGAAAAGTTTCTCAAAAATCAGTCGTTCGGAGCCGACTTTAAACTGTAGGTCCCACCACTCATTTATACAATTAACACACACAACATAAGTGATGTGAGAAACTACGTCGTAATCCTGACTGAAGGGTTGTAGTCACAAATTATGTATGTAAATATAACCTTTTCAATCTCAAGTGTTAATTTTGTGAACGAAAAGAGAATTAATGTGTTGCATTGCCAAACTTACAAACGAAGAAATGCAAGTATTTATTCATACCAGTAGACACTGCCTAGTTATTATGAATTCTACTGAAGATTTCATGGATTTTCTTGTTCTTGATTAGCACTTAATTTAGCTCATACGATATCCGAGTATAAAATAAGAAAATTGTTTATCTATGTGGATGATGACAGTTGTCTACCCTCGCATAAGATATCTTACATCGAAGTAAAACTACAATATCTGAAAAACTTGACGTGTATTGTTTCACTAGAGATAAATATTGTTAATTATGCAAAAATACAGGATATCAATCAACTCCATTAGAAATTTACTTTTTTTACTACTTTTACGTACTTAACTGATTATCACAATGAACACTTCTCGATTGGTTTCGACAGTAAACTCTTACTCTTAATTAATTGTCCATTACAACTCTTTAGTCAAGATTACAACCTAGTTCCACACGCCACCCATGTTGTGTGCGTGTGTGTTAATTTTATCCATGAATGGCGGGAGTTACAGTTTAAAGTCAACCCCGAACAACAAATTTTTGATGGACTTTTCTTGTCAATTTTGTTTTTAGTCTCAGAGTTCTTTGTCAGAAAACTGCTGCGAGAAAGTCGCCGAAGAAATCTGTTGTTTTTTTTTGTATGTTCGAGATATCTAGGCTGGAGTTTACACCACAGCCTCACTTCTAATAAGCCAATACACTACCTACTAGATTACGGAGATTTCAGCAACAGCAAAAGTGAATGTAGAGGGAGTATAACATCAGGAGGTGTTCCCATGGTATTATAAGGATGAAGCTAAAGAATGAAGAAGCCGAGATCGAGTAAGGCATATTTGGAGATGCAGAATATTACATGAGTTTAGACAATCAGACCGTATATAAGATTGGGATGATTTGCAGAGTGAATTATAAGAAAAAAAGCTGATCGACTTTCTGTGTAAAATGCAGTAGCCTACACCAGAAGATGCCGATTTTGGCAAAAAAATCGTCTTTTCAGATGAAACTCATTTTGATCTTGAGCAAAATTGTCGCATTTGGGGCACAGAAAACCCGCACGCATACATTGAAAAGCCGACGCACCCAAATCGAGTTACTGTTTGGTGCGGATGTTGGTCCAGAGGCATAATTGGGCCATTTTTCTTCGAAAATGAGCAAGGAATGGCCGTTACAGTCAATGGCGATCATTATCGGGCCATGTTGAACGAATTTTTGTTCACAAAAATTGAAGAGGAGGATATTGGCAACATTTGGTTTCAACAGGTCGGCGCTACGTGACACACAGCCGAAGCTACACTCGATGTTTTGTGCCCTGTTTTTGAAGATTGCATTATCAGCCGCAGAGCTAATGTCGTTTGGCCACCTCGGAGCTGCGATTTGACACCGTTGGACTATTATTTGTGGGGTACCGTCAAAGATAAGTGTTACGCCGACAAGTCAGAGACAATTAACGCTTTAAAGGACAATATTCGTGAAGCCATTGGTGAAATACAGCTGCACACAATCGATAATGTGCTTAAAAATTGGACCGATCGTGTAGGATACTGCATGGCCAGCCGAGGCAGCCATTTGAATGAAATTATTTTCCATTATTAACCGGAAGGATTGTACTTTCAAATAAAAAAAGAAATTTGAGAAAATATTCAGTAGTTTTGTTTAAAGCATTTTCAAAAAAAAAAAAAGTTATTTGGCGGACCCTTTATAAGATTGGAATGATTTGTGGATGCCATGTGTTCCCAAGTGAATTATAAGAGAAAAAAAGCGGAATGTCTTTCTGTGTAAAGTAATTTGTATAGAGGTGTAGTTTCGTAAACATGGAACTTTAGCTGGTAAAGATTTCAGAAAGAAAACGAATATTTGTAAGCATATCGGAGGTACATACGTATATAATGTGTTTTCTGTAAAATGATTGTGAAATCAAAATCGATACTTACTCCGTCTCTTAAATATGTTGAATTCAAAAATATTTCCTTCTTATTTAAAGCTTAAATTCAATAAAATTTGAGCAAATAGTGTGACATATTCGCTGTTGTACTTGCAATAGAAAATGTTTAAAATGTTTCTGCTTCTGCCCTAGTTTAGCTCATTTCAGTAAATTTATATTCTTATCTGTTTGGATGCAACAGCTTCTGGATGTTTACTTAAATTCTTTTGCTCTATTTTCCCAAAAAATATATTTTTTTTATAAGAAAACGCTTTCATTACTTTCCATTTCCTTTAAAATTTTGTTTTGTTTTTTTTATTATACTTTCCCTTTTTTCTTCTTCTTCTTCCTTTTCTCATTTAACTTTACATATACAAACAATGTTTAGCTGACATTTCCTCATTTTTGTTCGTTTTTTTCTTTCTGTTTTATTGTAAAGGGATGTTCAAATAATAATGAGTTCTTCTTGTTGCTGTTGTTGTTGCTGTTGTTATTATAGACAAAAGTAGAGTAAAAAATTAAATGCCTTCAGCTTGACCTCGAAATTTTTCATTTCGTTTCAATTCATGTGTTTTTTTTCGTAATTTTTTTTGCCGCCAGCATCAAGGCGTTCCTTCGTTACTGGTGTTGGCTGCAATTGCTTTGTTCTGTTGCTGTTCGTACAAACAGCATTAAAAAAAAATTTAAATACGTTTTACAGTTACTCGCTCTCATTTACTTATTTCTCTCTTACTTACTATTGTGTGCCATTATTTATATCTCAATTGACTTGGCTGATGGATGACTGAGGGAATAAGTAACTGACAGAGTGACTGAATGTATGTAAGAGTGTATGAGTGAAATGAAAATGAAAAGTGGTTGCTTTGTATGAGTATGTATGTATGTATGTATGTCAGTGTGTTAAAAATTTTAAGAACATCATTAATTTTAAGTTTAGTCGCTACGACTCTTATACGTTGATGCCAATGATACTGCTGTTGCTGCTGATGCTGTTGTTGTTGTTGTTACTGCTGCCGCTGATCATAGAACGATAAAAATGAAAATTCATTAAAATAAGCAGCCAACTGTTTAAAAATGTTGTTACATAATTACATATCTACATACACTATACTGTATAAGTACTAATATAATGGGTGATTTTTTAAGAGCTATAGGAAAATTTTTCAAAAAAAACACATAAAATTCAGAAAAATGCATGAAATCTTTATTTGAATCGATAGTACGGTCCATATAATTTAATGTTTGAAGATTATTTCATGCAAATGTTGACCGCGACTGCGCCTCAAATGGTCCATCCGCTTGGTCAAATTTTGGCATACTCTTTCCAACATTTCGGCCGGTATCTCACGAATAAATGCTTCAATGTTGTCTTCTAATGCGTCAATTGAAGCGGGCTTGTCTGTATAGACATCAGCTCTAACATAGCCCCACAAAAAATAGTCGAAAGGCGTTAAATCGCACGATCTAGGCGGCCAATTGACCGGTCCCGCACGTGAAATAAAATGTTCACCGAACACGCCTCTCAATAAGTCCATTGTTACGCGTGCTGTGTGGCATGTGGCACCGTCTTGTTGAAACCACATGTCATGCAAGTCAAGCTCTTGCATTTTGGGCAAAAAAAAAAGTTGGATATCATCTCACGGTAGCGCTCACCATTCACAGTTACGTTACGATTCGCAGCATCTTTGAAGAAGTACGGTCCAATGATGCCACCAGCCCATAAACTGCACCGAACTGAGATTTTTTTCTGGATGCATTGGTAGCTTTTGCAATGCTTCTGGCTGATCTTCACTGCAAAATCGACAATTCTCCTTATTTAGGTATCCTTTGAGCCAAAAATGAGCTTCGTCGCTGAACACAATTTTTCGATAATGAACTTTCTTAGCAGAGCACGCATTTTGATAATAAAATTCAATGATTTGCAAGAAAACGTGCGTGAGCTGTTTAAACCAGTGTTGCCACAAAGATAATAGCTAAAAAATCACCCGTTACATTCAGAGAGAGAGAGAGAGAGAGTGAGTTTTGCCAAGTGCACACTTTAATTTAATTAAACGTCATATTTCATATCAATTTAGGTAATATGCTGTATACAAACTGTTATACTCTCTCATATACCAAACACACTCGTATACACACGTAAAGGATGACAAATTAACATACTAACACTTGAATATGTATGTATATACGAACAAACAAACAAACAAATAAAACCTTCTCATACATACTTAGGTAAACATAATGCAGTGGCAGTGTCAATATTATTATTTGAATAAAAGAGAAGCTTTAGCATCAACAACAACATCAACAACACTAACAATAATATTTACATCACATACACATGCATAGGTATGCATGCTTGTGTGCATATGTATGTCTATAGTTGTCCTTATTGTTTTGTTTGTTGTTGTTCCTGTTACCTTGTTTTGATTAAGTACTTTTGAAAAAAACGAGAAAAAAAAGAGAGAAACGAAAACAGAAAATAGAAAAATGTCATTGTAGTGTGTGTTGGTGCTTGAGTAAATTAAAAAGTTGTTTGTTTAAAGGTGTCTGTATGCGTAAATTTTCAAAAGTTTAAGGTGAAATGCAGTACATGCAGTTGCACTATGAAAATGTCTGTACTTTGTTCTCTAAGCATTTTTGCATTTTCAACTAATTTAGTGACATACGCATAAGCTTATTAAACCGGAAGAGAAAATTATGGTATGAGAGAGGGAGAATTTATTTTTCTCTTCTCTTTTGTTGTATCAAGTTTAGAGACGCATTTTTTTTTGTATGTTTTGTTTGGTATATTTTTGATGCAGCCTTGATGTGTTTCAGTGTTATAGTGTGTACATTCTTAATTGTTGTCATTTAATGAGTCTCTTGAGTTTTGTTAATAAGGAAAGTGGCGACAGAGACGTAATTAACTGCAGGCTGAAGCTTGACTAACTAAAATCTGGCGTTCGGAGTCGACTTTAAACTGTAGATCGAGCTACACATAAATAAAATTAACGAATGCAACATGGGTGGTATGCGAAGACGAATATCTAAATACCTTAAGAGAGTATACTTCTGAAACGACACCCTGACATTGTAGGTGGGCCACCTATCAGTCTAAATTTGAAATATCGGTTATTTCGCATCTCGCAATACTTATGTCATTTTATTCTTTCACAAAATTCAGTATGTAATCTCCCCTGAACGTAATGAATCGATTTAGGCTTTAGCAACGTTGGGATTTATGGGACCAATGAGAAACTGCACGATGATGTTGATTTTGCCAAAAATGAAGCTCATTTTCATCTTGGTTGGTGCGTTTTCAAACAGAATTGCTGTATTTGGGACTCAGAAAACCCACACGTGGTCTTACAGAGGCCAATACACCCATTACGAGTGACTGTTTGGTGCAGCTTGTAAAGCGAAGGCATCATTGGCTCGTATTTCTTTGAAAATGAGGACGAAGCAAGCACTATGGACAATGGAGACACCTATTGCACCTTGATAACCAATTTTTTTATACCCACTCTTCATGGTATTGATGTGAACGATGTTTGGTTTCAACAGAATGGTGTCCGAATATGGTCACCCTTTGCATGAACTGCAAATATTGCCACAATCAAAGCTTTACGCAAGTTTTATTTAACGCTACTTTATACTTACATACTATCGTACTCTAATTAGTAAATACAACCCTTTGGTCAGGATCACAACCTAGTTTCGGGCACAACCCATTTGGTGTGAGTTAATTTTATTCATCAGTTGCATCAGTCGACTTCGAACGACAGATTTTTTAGAAAGTTTTCGTTACAGTTTGATTTACTCTCGGAGTTTTTACCATAAGACTGTTGAGAGTAAGACTGTTGCCGAAAGAAATATTTTTTATATTTTGATTTGTTCGAGATGTCTGAGTGATTAACTCTAGGATCGTTAGAGAATGTCACCGCTGCCTCGACCTTCCTTCTGGACGCTTCACCAGTGTCTCACTGGTGTGGGTCCTCGGGCACAGTAACATTCCGGGAAACTGTAGGGCCGACGAGCTCTCCAGAGCTGGTGCGCTCCTTCCGGAATCCTCTTCAATTGAATTGGGTATGCCACTTGCCTCGGTAAAATTGGCCATTGCGCGGAAATTCTTCCGGGACGCCAACCTATCCTGGGTCATTGAGGAGTCCTGCTCCACCGCTAGACTCACTTGGCCCCTGATGGATATAAGACATACCACTTGGACTTGGTTGTGACATCATGTCAACCACAGTGGCCATGCTTACAGGTCATTGCGTTATATGTAGACACGCGGGAAGAATGAGGCTCCCATTTAACGACTTCTGCCGTGGATGCAGATCCGCTAAGGAAGAGGAGACTGTTATATACTTTCTTTGTCAGTGCCCATTTCTTACTAGGTGTAGATATAGGTTATTTGTCTCCCCATTGCTTGTCAGCTTGACGGAGCTATCATCTATTGATATCAAGGATATAGCTCCTTTCATCAAACTTTCTGGCTGGTTTTCCAGTATTGGGTAGTCGTGCTTTTGATGTGCACCCCTTGCGCTGATCAAATTCTTCGTCTTCCCTGATTTTGGTGGAACTTGGTCAGTACAGGGACTGCTTTCACCCGTGGCATCACAACGAGCCGCTATGCGTGCTTAAGTGACCTTTGTGATGTTAGAGCTACCAGTTCAACCTAAGCTAACCTAACCTGAGTTGGAACTTGAACCATGGTTTTGCGTCTTATAAGCCAACACACTACCTACTAGACTACGACGACATATTAATACACTTACTTCCGTACTTAATTGGTCATTACAACCCTTTAGTAAGGATCACGACTTAGCTTCGCACACAACCCATATTGCATGCATTAATTTTGTTAATGCGCAGCGGAACCCACAGATTTTTCAGAAAATGTTCATGGTAATTTTATTTACTCTCAGATTTTTTCGAGATGTCTGAGCTGGGATTTGAACCACGGTTTTGCGTCTAATAAGCAAACACACTACCTTCTAGACTACGGCAATATCACGAACTATTAAAACTTATTTTGCAAATTTGTATAAAATATATTTTGTGGGAATACATCTTAATAAATATAGTTGGAAAGTACTGCCAACATTTCTATACACAAATAATCTTATCCCGGGTTTTTTTCCTCGTTACTTTATACTTTACTTTAAATTTTAATGAAACTCTTATTATATGTCATAATTTGTCATGCTTAGTTATGATATAAGTATTCTTGAACTCAAATTTAATTTGTAAAGTTCATTTCCGTTATAACACTTGCATTAATTATTTATTAATAACAATTATTTAATTAATTGTTATTAAATTATAAAAAAAAACAAACATTTCTTCTTTGCCTTTATCTTCACTCTTCACTTATCTTCTTTTTGAATACATTTGTCAAGTGCCAACACCAATAATAATGAAATTATTTTGGAAATTTCTTTATCACGCTCATGCTCTCATGCCCAGGCTTATCAATTAATTTTTAAAGCGCAAGCAATTATTTCAATTATTCATACGTTTTTTTTGCTATCGATTATTGCTATTTCGATAAAATATTTAGGCAATTCACACGACTTTGTATCGTGTATGTTGTATTGAATACATTTGTTTGTTTGTGAACGCTCAATGCTATGCTGTATCGGGTATCTCGTGGCATTCAAACAATTTGATAGCCCGAAACCAACACAACTTTTTAAAAAGATATGAAAACATATACACATTTTTTTCATTCACACAATTTGATAGCACGAAACCAATACAACTTTTAAAAACATATGGAAAAAATGTGTATAAGTGTATCGGATTTTTATATGAAAAATATCAGCAACAATCATACACTGTTGTATGTTCTTCCAATAATACAATGAATACAACGATACAACGGCTTGTGTGAATTGACCAATTAAATATTCCAGTGTTATCGAATAATAAAAACAAAAGAAAAATATTCAATAAATTGTACTCGTATTATTATTGTTATTAATTTTGAATTTTAATATCTTTTTTGCAGGTTTATGTTCATGTTATCCAGCAATATTTAAGGTGAGTTTTAAAACTTTTTCTCTCTTACGGTATTTACAATATAAATGCTAAAGGCACACGCAACGCATACTTATCTACATACATATTAATAGTTCAACTCTCTCTATCTCTCCCGCTCTCTCATTTATAAAATAAGTAGGTACATATCTGTAGTGTATACATATGTAAATAATTTATTAAATGTCCTTGCAAAATGAAATTAATTTCAGGGTTATTATACTACAGAGAGAGAGAGAGAGAGAGAGAGAGAGAGAGAGAAAGAGAGCGGGACGAAAGAGAGTACAAGGTACCGAGTGTGTTTATGTTAAATGTTATTATTGTGTTATTATTATTAATATTTGTATACCTTATTGTTGTTGTTGTTATTATTATAAATAATTATTGTAGCATTTAATTGAGAAACATGGTCAGTTAGTTTGCTGTATTCATTATTTATATTGTATATCGGATTATCGATTACCTTTTGGCATTTCATAAGAAATTTTGAAAAGAATACTTTTTCTTTAGCGTATAAACAAAATGAAATTTATTTCTTATAAAATATTGTGTTGCTTTAAAAAGGTACTTTTTCAAACCAAAAGTTTGTCAATTGAAAATCTCTCTGAATTAAGTACGCATACGTCGTTACTTTGTATTGTACTTGATTGTTTTTCATGCGGCTTCATAGTCGCCGTAGTCTAGTAGGTAGTATGTTGGCTTGTTAGACGTGAAGCCACGCTTCAAACCCCAGGTCAGACATCTCCAACAAAACGAAATATGAAAAAATTTTTCTTTGGCGTCTTCCTCTCAGCAGATTTCTGGAAAAAACTCTGAGAGTAAATAAAAATTGCCACGAAAAGTTTTTCAAAAATCTGAGACCAGTTATAATGACCAATTATATATTATGTATGGTATAGCTTTCTCATCTTTAAATTATCGTTTAAGGTAACTCAGTTTATATGTCTATACATTAGGGACGCTCATAATTGTGTTACGTTTTTACCTTTTAAAAACGTTTAAAATATGAGCTCGTAGATTGCAAACAATATAAAAATAAATTTGTGTTTAGTTTTAATTAAAAGTTTTTATTATTCGCACAATTCTGTGTGACACTGTTCACAATTGCTTTTCTTTCTTATTCCTCTGTTTGGTGCAGAATTAATTTAATGGATCTTATTTCGTCCACTTATGTTATTGATTCTTGCCCTTTGGAAACTGTGACTACAATTCTTGATTTGGGAGTATTATTGGATATGAAACTGTCTTTTATTGATCATATTAGTATGATGATTGGCAAGGCTCGGGCTGTTCTTGGTTTTGTGAAAAGATGGGCTAGGAAATTCATTGATCCTTATATAACAAGACGGCTATACATTTCAATTGTTAGACGTATTTTGGAGTATGCGTCTATTATTTGGAATCAATACTATCGTTGTCATAGTGATTGAATAGAGTTTGTGCAAAAGCAGTTTTTATTCTCCTATTTACGTGGCTTAGTATGGGATTGTGCCAATGGGTTTCCGTCATATGAGGTTCGATTAGGTTTGATAAAACTTTCAACTTTAGAACGTAGAAGGGCTGTTTTAGAGGTTTGTTTTGTTTTTAATCTGGTTAAAGGTGATATCGGTTCTGAGTTTTTGCTTTGTAACCTGAATTTCAGTATTCCAGCAAGATTTTCACGGCACTATCGTCCTCTTTCTTTAGATTTTTATAGAACGAACTATGGACGTAATTTTACTTTTCGTATATTATGTAATGATTTTAACTTATATTATGATTTTATGGATTTTAATAGAAATGTTTGTAATATAAAACCTAGCTTATATGCTGGCATTAATTTGTAAATTATTATATAAAAATGTATTTTCGTTCTTGTCATAGGTAGTTCCTGTTTCTTGTTACTTTATTCAGCTTCTGATTAAGTTCTGTAGCTGATTTATGTTCTCGTTGCCATTACTTTTCCCTTACCCGCTACAGTCCGGACTGTAGTGTGTACGTGTCCCTACGTAATTGGGACGAGCCCTCCGCGGTCGGGTGAGGCGGGGACGTTCGAAAAAAATACCCTTTGCATAAACAATAACAATTACTAGTCAATTGTTTGAAAGATCTTTGTAACGGAGATCATTAAACCATGATTACTCTCTTCAAACACAACGCCTCTTCACACAAGACTGACTGAACTTTTACTGACTCGTTGCCTGCTTTGACTTGCCTTTCATATGGCAACGTAAACAATCTGATGAATGTTCTTGAATGTAAATGTTCGTGGCTTTGCCTTCTCAAGATTTCTATAAACATAAACATCGTTGTTTCGTTACTATTGTTTGTGTATTTTGTTTACGTTTATTCATGTAGTGTTTGTTGTTGTATTTTTGTTTACTTATTATCATTTTTTATGCTGGTGTTTTTTTTTGGTATATATTTGTTTACTTGTTTACGTGGTACACAAGTTCATTGTTTTTGTAGCTTTTGTTTATAATTTTAATGTTAAACGATGTAAAAGGCCCCAGCCCAGACATCAAGACAAAATACAAAAAGTATTTCTTCGGCGACTTCCTCTCAGCATATTTCTGGCAAAAACTCTGAGAGTAAATAAAAATTGCCATGAAAAGTTTCTCAAAAATCTGTCGTTCGGAGTCGACTTTAAACTGTAGGTCCCACCACTCATGTATAAAATTAACACACACAACATAAGTGGTGTGAGAAACTAGGTCGTAATCCTGACTAAAGGGTTGTAATGACCAATTATGTATGTATGTTTGTAATGGCAAAACACCATTTCCATTTTCGTAACAATAGCATTAACCCCATTAGTTTATCGAAATATAAATCTGTTTTGGGTCATTACATTTCCATTAATTTTTCCTACAATTGCTACCACTAGACCCATATTAAATTACTAATGCTTCATTATGGTGAAATATCACAAAACCTTATTATTTCTTATCATGTATTTAATACACCATCAAAGTGAAATATTTTTATTTGAACAATGAATTTCCTATTGATTTATAAACTCAGAACCTTTTTTGAAATTCCTGGAAATTATTAATGCCAGTCCAGACACACAAATCACAAACAACTCCATATAAAAACAAATGAAATATTTATCAATAATAACAAATCAAATATTTATAATACAAAATGGCGTCAATATTCAATATTCTTTACCCGCGATAGACTCAGCCAGATTGACATGAAACAATTTAACAAAAGCACAAAAAAAAACAAACAAAGAAATCTGGACACATGACGTAATAAAACCGAACTCTTTCTCTGAAATAAATTTATTAAAAAATATAAAATAAAGAAAAAGAAATAAAAACACACACAAGTAAATAAAAATAAAATCATTATTTTCATTCAGTCCGTTTTTATTTTTTCATTGTATTTGTGTGTAGTTTACTACAGAGAAAAATTGAAAAATCAAAAGACAAAAAAAATACCATTCGAATCAATTCAATTTTTTTCCAGTCAGCCATCATCGTCGTCCAACATTCATTTAAACAATCGATTCCATTCAATTCCATTCAATTCAATTCATTCAGTCGTTCACTCATTCAGTCATTCACTCACTTCGATAGCCGTTTTTCGCTTTTATCTGTTCATGTGTTCATTTTTGGCTTTTTATTTTGATTATTTTCATTTCTCTTTGTGTTTTTTTGTTTCTTTTCTGATGTTCTTTTTCTTTTTGTATTTGTTGTTAATTTTTATTCATTATAACGGACATCTTCGCATATACTTGTGACATTTCATTGACATCCGTTCCATTATTTGTTGTAAAATAAAAAAACAAGAAAAGAAAAACACTAAAACACAGAAACAAAATCCAGCACAGAAAATAAAACAACACATCGACAGTAGAAATAACTCTGAATACAAACTAAACACACACACATACAAATGTATATAGAGACATAAATTCGCTTATTTCCTTACATGCTCACATACACATATAAACAAACGTATACAAAAACACAAAGTCTGTCAATCCGTTTTATTTCATTTATAGTCGCTCAGTCACTTACAAATGTTAACAAATGTTGCCTCTTTTTGTTCGCTCTCCGTCTGTCTCGCTCTCTTTATTTATTGTGATTGTTTTTTTTTTGTTTTTATTTTTAATTCTTTTTCTTTAGTCTTCATGTTTAAAAAAATTTTAATTTTTTCTTTTTATTGTTTTTCTCCCCCGCCCTCGTTCATATTGTTGTTTCTGTATATGTTTCCTTTGTGTACTTGTTGTATTTGTAGTTTTTGTAGACCCGGTCTGTCTGCTTAAGCCACCTTTCATGCCTGCCACATGTTAACATTAACATTTCAGTGTATTTATGTACGTGTTGGAGTGTGTATGTAATGTGTAACGGGTTTTTTATACTCTCAAACACACATATACGTAAATTTATACTCTCTTATGTATGCATGTGTGCATTGTTTTATATTTTTAGGCAGACATTTAAAGGTTTCATTTCTTTCGAATCGAGCCATGCATCCAAAAGATATGCCAGTATTGTATGTCAGCCAAGAACTTAACGAAATTTCTTCCGCAGGCTCAAAGTAAACAATTTCTTTCGTTGCTTGCAAAGCACATTCGGCGTTCAACATGCATATTTTGCTTTGCTTTGATTCAATGTTATTCACCCTTATTCTGCGTTTCGATTACGTTCCCGCATTCAGTTACGTTCGAATCGAAAAAGGGTATTCTGACAAAAAACTGAATCGAAAGAAAAAGAAGAAGAGCAGAGTAAATTAGAAGATAAATTCAAATTTAAAAACCAAAGACTCAGTCCCACAATTTTAGCAGCGCCACTTATTCTCTCTAACAGGGTAATCTTTGCTATTAACAGAGCACTGTTAACTGTTTAACAGTGGCAATAAATAGATTAGTCTTCTACTTTGCAATTATTCCAGACTATTGTTATAAAATATAATTCTCATTATAATCATTATTATTTGTGAACGAAAGTGTTTAAATGTAAAGGAAATTATTCCAACTATCCCCCTACCACGGTTCGAAAGAGGTTCTCTGGACTACCATTTGCATATAGTCTATACGGTGTACTATTTAAAAAAATTGAAAAGCCAATTTTCACAGTACCATATCACTTTATATGGGACTATATTGCTGATTATATTAAGAGGCCTTGGAACGTTCCTTTGAGCATGATATGGTACTCATAGACCTAGTATTTGTTCTAAAATTAGCTTATAAACAAGTGGGCTTCTTCAGATGGTTACTGTTAAACAGCTAACAGTGCTCTTAGCAGAGCAAAATTTGCTCTGTTAATGTCAAATGTGGCGCTGCTAAAATTTATGGATTGTGTCTTGGATTTTCAAATTCGAATTTATCTTCACACACATTGTAAACAAGCAAGCTTTTCTTGCTATTGTAGCAGGTTCCAGGATGTTATGGTTTCAGTTTTTCATTGTCTATTAACTGTGTCGTCTTCAAAAATGTATTGCGTGTAATAGTGGTAGAGTTCCTCCGCTCAATAAGGAAAACAATTTCCTAAGATAAGCCTGAATTACTTATGATTTTCTAAATTATGTTGATTTAAAGTCGTCGTAGTCTAGTACGTAGTTTACGTTGGTTTACGAGACGCATATCCGTGGCTTCAACCTTTGCTCAGACATCTCGAACGAAACAAAATGGAAACAAATATTTCTTTAGCGACTTCCTTTCAGTAGTCTTCTGGCAAAAACGCTGAGAGTAAAAACAAAATTGTCATGAAAAGCATTTAAAAAAGTCAGCAATTCTCAACTTATTTCCTTGAGTTTCTCGTGAGCGCTACTAACGTTTGGCCTTATGGCAGCATAGATCCGATAGTGGCTTTTTAAAACTCTTTAAAAGGCTAGCTAACTTGGCTAAGTAGCCTGTTGGTGATACATGTTAGCTTGTCTGTGAATGTCGAGAAATCTACAACAGAACAACTATTCGAAACCAAATGACACTCCAAGTGGAAGATAGAACTTGAAAGACATAAATTAGCAGAAACATATAGAATTTCGGATGGATATAGACGGGCGGAATCTTGGTCACACACCATAAAAAATCAACAGCTTTGTAACAAAATAGATTTTGGAGACGCCAACAGTGTTCTGTTTGTAGGCGAAATTTTGTTGGCATCGATTATATGCTGCATAAACCATCTAAGAAAATGGAACGGAAAGCAGGACAGGCTAACATCAGGCAGAAAGTGTTCAATATATTTTTGAAAAAATTCAATACCATCAGGTAGCTCAAACATCGATAAAGTTAGAAATATTTTTGTCATCTAAGGACAGTTAGCAAGGCGTTCTATTTAATTCCGAATGATGAATTTGGCTTAGAAGAACATCCTTACCGTCAATACATGCTTTGCATCCGCTTAGTATTCTTGTATACAATTCTAAACAATTGATATCATGCGATCAATTGTACTCTGCTCAATGTATATTTGGCAACACTTTAATATCTTCCTCGCAGCCATTAAAATGTTGTAGTATTCGTTACTTGCAAATACAAAGTTTGAGCCATATTTTATTTTCAGATTCTCGAGAAATAGCTTCAGATTCTCTTCAATATATTGTTACGTTTTTACCTTTTAAAAACGTTTACAATATGAGCTCATAGATTGCAACTAAAAATAAAAATAAATTTGTGTTTAGTCTTAATTAAAATCCTTTATTGTTCACACAATTCTGTGTGCCACTATTCACATCTTGATGTAACAACAGCAATTGCTTCGGTTGTTTTCTTTTGTTTACACCCTTTGCGTAAACAATAATAATTGTTCGACAGATCTTTATAACAGAGATCTTCAAATCACGATTATTCTCTTCAAACACAGCGTCTTCACACAAAACTGACTAAATTTTTACTTACTCCCTTGCCTGCTTTGTCTTGCCTTTTATATCGCAGGGTAAACAGTCTGATGAAATCTCTATAAATGTAAATATATTGTTTACATTTATTTTTGTTTGTTGTTGTATTTCTGTTTACATTTATTCTTGCAGTTTTTTTGTTGTTGCATTTTTGTTTACTTGTTTATCACTTTTTATACTGGTGTTTTGTTTGTATAAATTTGTTTACTTGTTTATCATGTAAACAAGTTCATTGTTTTTGTTTTTGAAGCTTTTGTTTACGATTTAAACGATGTTAAAGCAAAACACACTTTCCATTTTCGTAACAATATGCTTTAAATAGAATTCGTTTTTGTTCTGATTCAGCAATTTTGTTTTTAATTAGAGTGGCCACATGATTTTCAATCCGGCCTTGTTCATAGTGCCAGTTCTTGCCAATGAAACCAAGTTTGATTAGCTTGATCAGGTCAGTCTTACACATTAGCTCTACTAAAACCATTTCTCCGCTTTAAAACAACATTTTTATGCCACAATATTCTCCCTTTAAATGACTGCAAATGGAACAATAAAAAACGTTTAGTTTTTCCCTTCGTATTTTATTGCAGAGGAAGCCACAAAAATGTTCCCCGAGAATGAGTGAATGTCTGCAATTGTACATCAAAACTTTTTGCCATTTTTTTCTGCTTCCCTCTTTAACCCCTCAAATGTTCCCTTATTTCCTTTTGTTGCTCTTTAGAGCTCTATTCGTAGGTTGGCATGTTGATGGTGGTACATTTTTATTGTCAATTGTCGGAATGTCATTTTAATTTAATGTGTCGTTACACTGAAAGTAATTCCAATAAACGAAAAAGAAAAAACAAAAACGCCGTAATTAGAAAGGAATGCAACAATAAAAAAAGAAACAAAACAATATCATCAGTAAACTTAAATTAAATTGGAATTTTGTTACACGACACGACACGACACGACAACTGTGTCTGTGTCTGTCCTTTATTGTTTAGCCCGCTCGGGCATTAGTTCATCGTTGAGCAATGGGTCACTGACACGTAAAGAGAGAAACTTAATGGCACTAGAAAGTTTATGAAACTGTTTAGATTGAACACGCACTCACATACGTTATTTGGCCGAAATGAAAAGGTAGTGGAAACACTTGGAAAAATTGCTGGAGAAAAAATCAATAATTTTTTTAAATCATTAATCAATTCAAGAGGTTTTTGCTTTTTTTAAGTGTATAATAACACAATTGTTTTATTACAACAACAAAACATAACATAACCCAACAAATGTAAAAACCTATCATCTGTTGCATAGCTTGTGCTTAAAATGCTATTCGGGTTTATGCGCCCTCCCCCCTTTATTTATTTTATTTTTCTTTCTTTTTTTTTTGTGTGTTTTGCAGTCACTTGTCGTTCAAAAGGAAATCCATGATTTTGTGACTTTGACTTGTTCATTCGTTCATTTTCTTTTGTGTTGATTTCCTATCTTTATGTGTTTTCATTTCATTTTCGTTTTGCTTTTATTGCTTTCCTTCCTTCCACCCTAGTCTCTGGATACTGTTTTAATGAAATGTTAATATTTGTATAGGCATTGACCGCGTCCATATCTTACTGCTTTCTCTCTGCATATATTTGCCTTTTTTTATTCCATTTTATTATGTTTAATTTTTTTTTCTTATATATTTTTGTTTAATTCCTTGTGAAATGATAAATGAAACTCAAAGATACATTGTCATAGTATGTAGGCATCATAGAATGACATTTTCTGGGGTCAATTCAATAGCATGATGAAAAATGGTTTTAAAGAATGTAAACAATCGGAGTTTATTATTAGGTACCCATCTTGTATGTGTGTGTGTTAATTTTATATATGAGCGATGGAACCTACTGTTTAAAGTTGACTCCGAACAACAAATTTATGAGAAACTCTTCATGGCAATTTTCTACTTACTCTCAGAGTTTTTGCCAGATATCTGCTGAGAGGAAGTCGCCGAAGAAATATTTTTTCATATTTCGTTTTGATGTCTGGCCCGGGGCTCGAACCCTGGCTTTACGCCTAAAAAGTCAACACACTACCTATTAGACTACGGCGACTTTAACTCACTATAGAGAATAAAATCGGTGTCGTTAAGACGTTTCAATTAAGTGTTTGGAGATGTTTCATGTTTTGACTAGAAGGGTCATTCCTGCTTCCATGAGGAAAGCTCATATGGTAAGCAAAATAAATAGAGGTACACCGTATGTACGGCTCTTGCTGTTGAATATCTTTATGGAGAAACTGTTGGAGGAGCTGCAATTGTGAGGTTTTAGAGGCTTTAATTATGTATGTGATTGGGTCACAGTAGTATCAGGTTTGGGTTCGCACACCCCTTTGCCTTTGAGGTGAAAGCAAGTCCTAAAGCTTATAATAAAATAGCGATCGTGTGGTTTAACTTTTTACCAACAAATCTCTTGAATCTCAATGGATTTCAACTATTTTCATTCGCGAGAGTAAAGTACACTGGAGGAATAATATGATGAAGAGGCTTTATAGTTGAGAGTTAAGAGGACCGTTGGCAAAAATGAGGGAGTAGAGCTTACCATGCTTTAGAGTTTCTCACGTTTTATAGACTGCAGGTTGCTAGGCTTAGTGTGCAGTTAATTAGTTGTCCTTGATCATCACTGTAATCTGTTCCACTCCAGCTAAGGGGTTATTTTCTATATTGTTATGTTTTTACCTTACTAAACGCATTTAAAATACTGGCTGCCTTCCAAAATGTATCAATACAAAGTTTGTATGCAGTTCTACTACTGTATATAAACTATGTAGATATGCAAAGTAACCAAACAATACATCAACTATAAATCCAATGCCTGATTGCTTTTTGACTGCGTTAAAAATACACATTGCCGACGTGTTGAAACAGAATACATTGTATATATTTTGTACAGCGGCATTATGAAACACGATACTTTGTTCGAACGCAAAGCAACTGCTTTGGAAGGCAGTCACTATGAGCTCGTAGATTGCAAATAAAATTAAAATAAATTCGTGTTTGGTTTTAATTAAAATTCTTTATTATTCGCACAATTCTGTGTGCCACTGTTCACAACTTGATGTAAACAACAACAATTGCTTTGTTTGTTATACCTTTGTTTACACACTTTGTTTAAACAATAACTATTACTAGATAATTATTCGACAGATCTTTGTAACAGAGATCTTCAAACCACGATTACTCTCTTCATACTCATCGCGTATTCACACAAGACAGACTGAACTTTGCTAACTCAGTCGCCTGCTTTGCCTTGCCTTTTATATGGCAGAGTAAACAGTCTGAAAAATGTTCTTGAAAGTCAATGTTGATGATTTCGCCTTCTCGAAATCTCTTTAAGTGTAAACATCGTTGATTACATTTATTAGTGTAGTGTTGTTTGTGTATTTTTGTTTACTTGTATACTATTTTTTTATGCTGGTCTTTGTTGTTATATTAATCAGTACGATAATTTGTAAACAGGTTTGCTTACTGCATTGTTTTGTTTTTGAAGCTTTTGTTTATAATTTTAAAGTTAAGCCATGTAAAAGCAAAACACCAGTATCTAGATTTTCCATTTTCGTAACAATATATTCAATTCGCTCCTACCTGATCTTCTCTTATAGAAGAGGGTTATGCTGGTGGGAATAAGACCCAATGCCGTTAAGTTCTGTCCCTTCCTAGACTATGGCAAAGCTGCAACACTGCATACGCGTTGATTATAAATTTCTTGATATGAAATGTGATTAAATTAGTTAAGTCGAAGGTATTCAGGTAAGCAGAATAGGCTGAAAAATTTATGTTTATGATACTGACATTAGACTCTCTTGTAGGTTGACTGTCTTCTGATCTGTTTTTCAAGTAGAAGTTATGACCATTTTGAAAGCGATACAATACTTGATGGGCGGTGATAGTGCCTCTGAAAAATCTCTTAATTTACTTGGACATCTAGATAGCGATCAGGCCTCTCACAAACTCACAGACCCTGATTTCCCTCGTCGTCTATGAATGCTGAGAATTTCTTAGGGAATTTTTGGGCTCGTTTAAAGATAACATTTATATGAATTTCTGGACATAGAGATATCATCGGAAATTGTATTATAATTCCGATACTGGGTATACTAGGCGCGTCGATTGTCGCAGAAAAATTGGGTCGTTTTCAATCGTTTTCGTCATGTATGTATATGTAATGTATACATACGTATATTGCAGGTTTTTAAGGCCCAGATTAGACAACAAATCTATGTTCTTTAGACGCTAATGCCGGTTATTGCTCCGTGATAGCATTGTTTACAGTTATTGATTCCGTTTCACTTGTATAAGGATGACCTGCTTTTATTCAAACCATCCATCATACATAATTGGTCATTACAACCCTTCAGTCAGGATTACAAACTAGCGGCTCACACCACTTATGGCGGGACCTACAGTTTTATGAATACTATCACTTACATACATACATACACAATTGATCATTACAACCGTACAGTCAGAATAAAGACCTAGTTTCTCACACCACTTATGTTGCGTGTGTTAAATTTATCATGAGCGGTTGGACCTACAATTTAAAGTCGACTCCGAACGACAGATTTTTGAGAAACTTTTCATGGCAATTTTTATTTACTCTCAGAGTTATTGCCAGAAATCTGCTGAGAGGAAGTCGCCGAAGAAATACTTTTTGTATTTTTGTTTTTATGTCTAGCCTGGCTTTATATCTAATAAGCCAACACACTACCTACTAGACTACGGCGACTTCAACATCAAAATAAAATCATCCATCGGTTTAAATAAAATCCAATAGAGTTTCAATATCTTGCATCTTAAGTGTCTTCAATAACGCCATTTAAGAGTCGCAGCTTTGTTTTCACTTGTGGTCATTTTGCAGTCAACATGCCACTTTGGATCCCTTTTGGTGCTTTTTTCAAAAATGTTTTAAATGAAAACAAAGAAAAAATAACAAAAAAAAAACATGCATTCGTTCAATGGCATTGTAAGAGGAGTATCAGTGTTAAGAGACAAACAGTCCTCTTAATTTTAAAATTATTTTCAGTAACACTATTTAAATGGAATACAATTGAAATTCTGTATAAAAACAAAAGAGTCACTCCACACATATGTATATACAGAGAGAGAGAAAGAGAGAGAGAGCTCTACTCTACAATGCCACAACCATTAGCAATGCCAACGTCAATACCAACATCAACTACAATAATAACATGCATATGTATGTGTATGTATACTCGTAAGTGCTGCGTATGTGTCTGAAAAATTTCAATATCAATCGTCGTGTTATAAGCCAACTTCACTTGCATATTATTTTTGTTGAAGTTCAACTCAGAAGTGCCACTAAAAAAATTGTGTTTTTAAATCAAGAATCATACACATCCACGTTATCATCAGTATCATCATCATTATAGCATCATGGTCATCGTGCATGTTATGATCATAATGATGATGTTGCTGCTGCTCCTGCTCTGAGTACAAGTTGATGTTCTTCTCATTGGCCGGTTGGTTCATTTGGTTTGGCTGCGAAAACCCATTTTTGGCTATTTGGCTGGATATTTTGGCTAGTCTCTACCATCATCAGTTGGCCATTTAGTGCAGACATTCCATAAATTGTTGTGCCCGTTATCGCTGTTTGTTTGTTTCTTTTTTTCCTGTTTTCTCTCTCTTTCTTTCTTTCTGGAGTATATCAGTGCATTTGGCGCTTTTATTTTGTTTTTAATTTTTAATATTTTTTTTTTAAATTTTTTCTTTCTTTTTTTTGTGTTCAATTTTCGCTTGACCCAACTCTTTGGTTTTTTTACATTTTTTTTCTGCATGCTGATGACGGTTATAGTGGTAGTGGTGTTGGCGGTTGGTATTTGTAAAAATTCTACTGATTTATGTATGTATGTTCTCTGTTCTGTTCTCTGTTCTGTATTTGTTTTCCATAGCATTTGTAAAGTTGTATGAGTGTGTTTGGGTGTGAGAGAGAGAAAGAGAGCGAGTGTGCGTTTGCTTCTCTTTTCAATAATTTAATTTCGTTGGAGTATCATTCATACATAAATTGCTAAATGTATGCTTGTTTGTGTTTCTCTGTGTGTGTGTGTAATATTTCTTTTCAAAGGAAAATAAATGCTGAAAATATTATTTCAACACTTGAATTTATAAAAAAGGAGTATATTTCATGTGCATTCAATTATTGATTTCGTAGCCCCAGTTGCCAAGGCTACTTTAATTTCATCCTGTCTTTTTTTAATGCCATTTAAGGAAAACAAAACTTTGCTTTTATGGGTTAATTTTAATGGTACTGGGTGTCCTTTTTTGAGAAAATATTATTAAAAATGATTGGATTTTATGTCGAAAGAAAAATAAGATCTTTATGAAATTGACAACAGGTGTTGGATACCTTTCGCAACTTAACATAATGGCTTCCATCGCTATACCCCATTTATGTAAAGAACGTTCTCTTTGTTAGCGGAGGAGCTATGCCTTGTCTCACATGTTTCAAATGTACGAATACTTGTTGGGATTTATTGATGTGGCTTGACTTGAAATTTCCTTTCTAGCAAAAATTCTGAGAGTATAATAAAATTACCATGAAAAATTTCTCAAAAAACTGTCGTTTGGAATCGACTTTAAACAGTAGGTCTCGCCACCATAGCTGCCACATAAATGAGGCAACAAATTGTCAAATATTTGAGAAAGAATCGTCAAAATCGTCAAAGACGTTTATTGAAATCATAAAAAAATCGTTAAAAAAAATAAGTAAACAAATTAAAAGTTTTTAAAAACCAAAATTATTTCTATTGTTGTAAGACATATAAAGTCAATGTATGTACATATCTGAGTTCAAAAATAAAACATTTAAATTTTTTTTTAGAAATTAAAGGCTACCATCCCTCATTTTCTTTTCTGATAATTTTTTTTTCCAAAAATGGAGAAATTTTGTATCATTTTCAGGAAAAAATTGTTTGAGATTTAACCCATTTCGCTCCGAGATTAAATTTTATTTTTTGTTTAAGAAGAAAAATACTTTTTTAGAGTAATTAGGACCTACTGATGTCAAAAATCAGCTCAAAATTTTTTTCCGACTTTTCGTTTTCGGATAAGCGCCAGCGTTCGAAATTTCGAACAGACAAGTTTACACATATGTGAAGGCACGCATGTGCATGTAAATCATATTTTTTATAACTGAAACGGTTTGAAACGGTTACATATACTGGCAGTAATTCTTCATAATTATTTTTTTAATTTTAATTTGTTTATTATTTTTAAAAATTAATTTAAAAAGTGCCCAAAAATATGGGTTGAAGAAATTTGCCCCTAGCATCGGGGGAGGGGGGGGGGAGTTGGTTATATTTTACGGGGGAATTTTTTTTATTTTCCTTAAGTTGAGACTTAATACCAAAACCCAATTTTTTTTGAAATTTTACCTTTTTCATACATACATTTTTTTGAAAAAAGAAGAATTTTTTCTGTTCGAAAAATCGAACAGCGAAGCGAAATGGGTTAAACAATCTATCCCAGTGTTGTTTATTGAGACATAAGCGCAGCAATAATATTGCATCAGGACATAGGACTCAGAAGCTCTTCACATTCTGAGCATGAAAATTCAGTGTAATGGAATACAAGTCTCATGTTTGGGTCGGTGCCTCAACGTCTATTTTGAGGTTTCTCGACCGTGTACAGGAGAGGCCCTAGTAGCGGTAGTAGTGACGGTAGCGTATCCAACTCCATTGAATCATTGGAGCATCGTTGCACTGTTCTATCGCTACTACAAAAGGGTTTTGCTTGAACGAAATAAGGGGACTTGCTCCCGATAATCATATATTCCTATATAACGCTCGTCTTTCTCGGCCAGCACATCTGTATGTTGTCGATTGGCCAGTGGATCACACACTGAATTACAGAAGAAAATACGTCTTTCCTGTTACTTATGATATACAAATATACAAGCCTAGTATCCATAAACACTGTTCTCCTTTTCCTTCTTACCATAACACATTTTCATAGTTCCAAACACAATTCCATACATCCCCTGAGCGTTGGTCCTACAAAAAAAGAACGACGATTGCCTTTGTTCTTCCGTTGGTAACACTAGAAGCTATACTCGAATTTTTAAAATTGTCTGCAACGACAAGTGATAAATTATTCTCAACTACGAGATTATTTAGGAGTTGTAATTTTTTGGCTTTTAAGGGAATAAAAAGGAATAAAATACAGAAAAATTATCGAAGGTATTCGAAAGTAACTTAAAAATATAATACCTTACTCCTTGTTTTTATTAACATAAATTTCCAATAGTAACAATTGCAAAATAAATACAAAGCTTAAAGTGACTTAATGTACTAAAGTTAGGAATATGACGTAAATTTTTAATTTCCAAAAATCGTCAAAATAAGGGCATAAATCATCAAATAGTCAATATGATATTTTTGAAGCTCAAAATCGTCAAAATGACGACAAATCGTCAAATCTGGGAGCTCTGTTCGCCACTCATGTATAAAATTGACTCGCACAACATAAGCGGTGTGAGAAGTTAGGTCGTAATCTGAAGGGTTGTAATGACCAATTATGTATGTATGTATGTTATCTGACAATCTGTGCCTTGTCGCACACGTTTAAAACGTTCGAATACTTGTTGTGTTTTATTGGTGTTGTTCGATATGTATGGATGTACAGTCAACCCTCCACGGTGAGTGTGTACCGCGTTGTATGGAAACCGCGCTATAAGAAACTCGGAATTAGTAGAAGACAAGATAAATTATAAATTATTTTTATTGAATTAAAGAGTTCATATAAGGATTGATAAAAAGAAATGAAACAAAAACTAAACTAAAAGACTGTTTTCCCACCAAAAATAAGAAAAACTGTAAAATTTCTGTAATTTTTGAAAATTCATCCTCACTGTCAGATATGAGTTGCAGAAATTTTTTTAGAAAGACTTGGTCACCAACAAAACGTATGTACTGTGAAAGAGCTTTGAGATGACTGAAACCGATGTTGTAAACGGCTATGAGATAAGTTGGCATGTTTATATAAACATGTTGTTTATATAACTCGGCTGTGATTTTGCGTCGAAAATAAAACTGATATTAAACCCTCTTACAATATCTAGTTACTAGAGTAATTTACAGGCTGTGCGGAAGGAATTTATGGGATGTTGTTGAACGAAAACCGCGCAGTAAGAGTACTGTGTTATAGGAGGGCTGTCGCAGTTTCAGTTCCGCGTTATGTGTGAAACCGCTTTATATGGAAACCGCGTTCTCAGAGTAGCGCGTTATAGGAGGGTTTTCGCAATTTCAGCCCCGCGTTATATGGAAACCGCGTTCTGAGAGTACCGCGTTATAGAAGGGTTGACTGTATATGACGTCTGCATAGTCTAAAGCTTTTATTCGAATTTAATGACGAACCTTTTCCTAATCGACTTAAAATTTAGTTCTTAGACAATTGGTGTCCATTTATTCAATTGTATAATTTTTTAACGTTTATGGACAGTATTTTTAAAATCGCCGTATTCTAGTAGGTAGTGCGCTGGATTTTTAGACGTGAGGCCGTGAAATATTAAAAAAACGTTTCTTTCGACGAACTCCTCTCAACAGTCTTATGACAAAAACTCTGCGAGAATCTATCGTTCAGAGTCGACTTCAAACTTTATGTTCCACCACTTTTTGATAAAATTTTCACAGACTTGATTATGTGGTTGTAATGAAGTCGCCGTAGTCTAGTAGGTAGTTTGTTGGCTTATTAGACGTAATGCCAGTGTACGAGCCCCAGGCCAGACATCAAACCGAAAATACAAAAAATATTTCTTCGGCGACTTCCTCTCAGCAGATTTCTGGCGAAAACTCTGAGAGTAAATAAAAATTGCCATGAAAAAGTTTCTCAAAAATCTGTCGTTCGGAGTCGACTTTAAACTGTAGGTCCTACCACTCATGTATAAAATTAACACACACAACATAAGTGGTGTGAGGAACTAGGTTTTGATCCTGACTGAAGGGTTGTAATGACCACTTATGTATGTATGTATGTATGTATGTATGTATGTATGTATGTATGTATGTAATGACCAATTTAGGCCTTAAATGTCAATGGCAACAGTGGCTTGGTCACTTCGTGCTTATGGTTGATAGAACTTGAGCCGGAAGATGTTTTGATTATGTGGTTGATGAAGTATTTGAGGACAATCCATAGGTAGAGAAGGATCAAATCCACATTCAGAGGATTAGGTGCTAGATGAACTTTCTGTTAAGTTACTTGCGGAAAACTTGAAATGTAATTGCTTAAAGTGCTTGAAATTAGATTCTAATTTAAATTAAAAGCCAAAAGGTTGTAATATTAACATTTGAATAAGTAGATAAGTAAGTTAACTGGTGAACATTACTGTGAAATGAATTTTTATTTCATAAAACGGAAGAGCGAGTAAACAGTACATCAGTTATATGGTTTTTATTCATGTTAAACGACCTCATTTACGATTGTTTAATATTCATCTTCCTTAATAAAGGCTTTAATAGATAAATACAAAGTGAAATGTCCATCAAATACACGTCAAACTAAGTTACATTCTCATAAAGTTTAAACATTTCAGCTGCTGTCGTTTAACTGCTTTTCTCAAATTCACAATTTCAGGCTTTCATATTCCGTCTAAGTCAAATTGCATAATTATTTTGACAGAATCGCTCTATCAAATGTTAAATTATGAAAACTTTTGTTTGAATAATTCATTTGTTTTATTTCTTTTTCTAGGAAAAAAAATAAAACGAAAATTACATGCCCTAATGAACTGCTCTTAGGCACTTCAAAACTAATTTTTTCAGTGTGTATAATAAGTGTGGTTTTTTACTTTAGTTTTGTTTTAATATGCAATTCATTGAATTAAGTGAGTATGTGTGTGAGTGTGTAAGTGCTTGAATTGTTTAAAATATAAAAAAATTATTCAACACAATAAGTATACATATAATGAATATGTTATAATAAATTATGCAAAAATATATGCACAACGAAAATGAAAAATATTTTTCATAATAATGCTACACTTCCAAAACGGGGTACACTTTGATGCAAAAGTTTATGTACACTTTACTTTTAAGGATTTTGCAACTTAGTTATGTACCTCCTCATATAGTGGTCGATATAAGTAGAGATTTTTGAAGACTTATTTGATGCATTGTATGGTTATTTTTTTTTAATTTAAACGTTGATTTTTTTCTGGCGCAAAATTAAAAATTATTTTCCGTCTTTTTGTGTGAGGGTAAGCAATGACAAGAACCATATTTTAAGAAAGTTACTTTAGTTTGATACCGACTTGATGATAGTTTAGGCTAACAGCTGCTGTATGGACCTTCTTGGAGTCTGGTATTAATCTTCATGAACAGAGTTAAAAAATGGCAAAAGAACTGTCTGTGTGCCGTTATCTTGCAAATGGGGTTTTGAGTGAGGACGCTTCCAAGGAGAAGAGCAAGGCCACTGAAAAACTACTATGAAAATAAATGATACGCAGTAATAGGTGGATTGAGAATATATTGCGTATAATAGATGAACGAGAAAGTGAGAAACTAGGTCGTAATCCTGACTGAAGGGTTGTAATAATGACAACCCTTGTAATAGATGAACGAATTGAAGTCTAAGCTAGTGTAATAGAATGCAATTCCTATCGTTTAAGACATGTCTAGTTGGGAAGATGACTCAAAACCAAAATGAAACTGTGGAATTTGTGGAATCTGTTGTGACTCGGAGTATTAAGTCCGGATTATGGTTTAGCTTAGCTTAGCCTAACTTAAAGTCGAGTCAGTACGCAACTTTTTTATGGCAATTAATTTCACTTCGAGCTTTTGTCAGAAAACTGCTAAGATGGGGATGTTGAAACAACGTTTTTTACATTCCATGACCCACAACGAAAACGAAAGTGTCGAATCTGTAGTATTCAAATTGTCATTCGGATTATTAAGTAGGGACTACGGTCTAGCTTAGCTGAGTCTAGTTTAAATTCGACTCAGAACGACAAATTTGGGCCGCTTTTTCACGGCAATTAGTTGCACTCAGGGCTTTAAGAAAACTGTTAAGAAGAGGACGTTGAAACAACGTTTTTACATTCTTTTTATCCAAGATGCCTGAAGCTTAGATTTGAACACGACGCTTTCATCGAGTAAGCCAACATACTTCGCACTAGACTACTTACTTACATACTTACTGAATTTGTAATTACAACCCTTTAGTCAGTATTACAACCTTTTCACACCACCCCTGTTCTGTGTATTAATTTTATTCATTAGTGGTGGGACCTACAGTTAAAAGTCGATTCCGAACAACAGATTTTTCGGTAACTTTTCATGGCAAATTTATTAATTGCCAAGGTTTTTGCGAGAAATCTGCTGAAAGGCAGTCATATTTTTCACATTTCGTTCATTATGTTCGATATTGTCTGGAAACAGTATAAAAAATTCAAGTTGATGAGACAGCAAATGCATGATTGAGTTCTCAATGTTGGAAAAAAACCCTTCGCAGCGCTTACATCATATGTATTGAAGCTTTTATTACCCTAAAAAAGTGTATTCTTAAATTCCTTACGATACTGTAACTCCTTTAGTTTATTTTCTAACATTTAATACAGCAAAAGAGTCAGAAAAAATGCTATGCGAGTGCAGTTGAAACTGTAAAGAAAATCATAAGTTTGGTTATAAAATCCCTAATCGCTCTCCTTGTGTCACAAATATTTCTATAAATTTATCAGCCGGTCATACTGAATTCAAGAATGTAGCGGAGTCTATGAAGTCGATTAAGATCTCTTTACATAGCAGTCAAGAACACAATTTATTCATCCATCCAATACCAGTATACACACACAAACAATTTGATGGCGTTGGGTAACGCACAAGAAAGCAAATGAAAAATGAAAGTGACTGGTTTTTTTCTATGATACTGGTTTAGAATTTTAAATTAAAAAATAGTGATTTCTCTTCTTTCCCAACATTTAGTACAACAGTCAACAACAGAGAGAAAGAAAATCTATAACAACGATTCGTATACACGTACATTTCGTATTATTAATCTACATGTGCGAACCGAGTGAGAGGGAAGTGAGGGAGAGAAAATAGAACAAGAATAATACCTACTGCTACTGCTATATCGTTGAATATTTGTTTACATTGAACTTTAATTTCTATTCAAATTACTCATACGTAACGGTTAACGAATTGAAAAAGAAAACAAACAAAAAAAAAAGAAACACAGAGTGCGTGTTTTTCTTTGTGTGTGTAACGTATACGGGTAAATATATGCATACAAAACATAAACCAGTGTTGTATAGTGTATAGCAGAGTAGTAGTACAAGGACAAACAAGTCTATCTCTCTCCCTCTCTCTTCCAGTGTTCTCAATTCTTATGTTCTGTAGAAAATATAAACAAACCAACGCCATGTTGTTGTTAATTCATACCCACATAAACAACACATTTAACTGCAAGCATTTGAGTGAGTGTCCATTCATTCGTTTGTTTATAAATAAAACGAAGAGAATTAAAAACAAGCAGCAGTACGAACAACAAAAAAGACAAAAAAAAAATACAAGTGCAAGTAAAGAGTTTTGTGTGCGTGTATAAAAGCAACACATCAATTTCCCCTATTAATTGTTGTTGTTGTTGTTCCTGTTGTGGGTAGTAAATGTTGCTGGTATTCGTTGTTGCGTTAAAATTTCAGGATTTTTATTTAAAAACCTTGTTGTTATTGGTGTATTCCTCTGTTTTTCAATTTTTTTGTGTGTGTGTAAAATTCTAAACATTGCCTTAATTGTGTTGATATTATGAGCTGACAAAAACAACAAAAAAACATAAAAATTTTTGAAAAATAAAAACAAAACAGTATTTCCCAAGGCCATGTTTTGTTTAAACATGTGCACAAAAAATAATAAAAAATTTGAATTTAAATTTGTATAGAAGCAGTAAATACGACTAGGTGAGAGGGCGAGTGTGTGTATGTGTGTATACAAAAACATTTGTTTTCTAGTTTAACTTACACTCTATCAAATATACGCATACTCGCACACACTCCTAGCTCATAATAATCCTGTACTTAAACGTTTCAATTGAAATTAGATGCGGAAAAATTATAAGCGACCCCCACTTTAAATACTTACCTACACATGTTCACATCAGCACTCATCTACATAACATGCTCTTATACGTTTTACGTTGTTTGACATACAATTTTAGTTTGTTTTTGTTTTAATTTTAATTGTGAGTGCGTGTATGTGTGTGTGAATATATGTGCTACTAGTAAATTATCACCACTTAAAAAAAAATAGAAAAAAATGTTTTCAAATAAAATAAACAAACGAATAAACATTCTCTGGGACGATAATGGCAGCTAAAATAAAAAGCTACAACAGCAACAACAACAACAACATTGTGGCTTGATTAGAGGGTTTTTGTGTGTTCTCATATTGTATGTTGGATTTAACGCGTGTTTAAATATTCGTTAAGTTGACGCAAATGTAAGCTTTAACCCTTTAAGCTCATTTGGTGATTCAAAATCCTTTGACACAAACTCTGATCGACAATAATAATTCAAAATAGAATTTCTTTTATTGTAAACTTGTTGAAAAACACGACAATGAACTAAAAAATGCTTTAATAGATTTTAATCGGTCTGCATACTGCAGGAGATTAGGTCTGGTTAGATGAGTTTAGTTTAGGTAAGAAGATGCGATATCAATTGCCTCTAATTACACTTGAAACATTAGTTAGTTGCCCATTAGACAGTTCACCCTAATTACACTTGTAACATTCGATAGACCTCCGTAGCAGTGTATCCCTATTTTTGATGTGCTATTTGAGGCACGAGTATCGTAGCAACTGTTCTATATTCTTCTCTTTCGATTTATTCCGATATATATGGCATATAATATCATGAGCCTAAGCATTATGCATGCCTTCTTCTGTGAAAGACTGTCTCCTGCAAATCACAAACACCAGTGAGTTGCCATTCTCTTGAGTTTACTTGCAAAATTTGGCCATCACTGTCTGACTAACCGGATATCATTTATTGTCAACGTCTGCAAGATCACATTGGAGTTTATACACATGTGTACCATGATATCTTCTCGTTCGCAACATGTGTACCATGACTTCTCTGGGTGGAACGTATCCGAAATTTTTGATTTTCCATGACTTTGGCACATAAATCAGACTGAATTTGATAGATGTCGCATACACCTGCGACTTATGAAAACCAAAAAGTCTAACGGGTTCAAATTGAATGATTTTGGTGGCCAGTTCACATCACCTCCACGTGAGGTAACCATGCCCATAAATCGCTCGTGTAAATAATACAATGTGGTATTAGTTGTGTGGCCCCTAGCGTCATGCTATTAAAACCACAAGTCGATAGTACCGAGCTGATTCAATTCAGGTTAAAAGACGTTGGTAAGCATCGGTCTACAGTGCTTGTCGTTGACAATGATGGCCCGCGCAACATCGTTCTCAATAAAAAATATGAACTGACTGATGACATTGCCAGCTTAAAATCTACACCAAACAGTGACTTTTTCGTAGTGCTTTGAATTGTTTTGGAACTCATGTGGATTTCATCATCTTAGACTCGACAACTTTGTTTGTTTACATAACTATTTATTCAGGAACGCTGTGGCCGTAGCATAGTAGATAGGGTGTTGGCTTATTAGACGTGATTCCATGATTCAAACCTCAGGTCAGACATCTCTAACAAAACGAAATATGACTGCCTATCAACAGATTTCTTAGAAACACTCTGAGAGTAAATAAATTTTCATGAAAATGTTTCTCAAAAATCTGTCGTTTGGAGGCGACTTTAAACTGTAGGTCTCGCCACTTATGAATAAAATTAACACACACAGCATAAGTGGTGTGCGATGCTAGGTCGTAATCCTGACAGAAGGGTTGTAATAACCGATTATGTATGTATGTATGTATGTGAGCCTGATTGGTGAAGATTATTTTACTGCTCTCCAGAGTCCATTCAGGGAACACACGTCATTTTCTATGGTTGTATTCACTTCAGTTCCTGGGTCAATTGAATTTTGTACGGATGCAAATGTAAGTCACGATGTCAAATTCTTTATGTTGTTGTCTATAAAACTTTGAATTCTTGTGTACGATTCGAGATCAACTGCCTTGGATTCTCCTGCAAATTCTTGCGGGCAGCGAAAGTGTTTTCAGCAGATCTTTCATTTCGTATGCAAAATCGCCCAACTGAGTAAAACTAATATAAAAAAAAAACTTGCTTTGATAACAATATGCATTCCGGTAGTTTTTAAGGCCAATAAAGAAAGTTTAGCCTTTCAATGAGTGAATGAACCCAAATATTTATGTATGTGAAGATAAATTCGAATTTGAAAATCCAAGACGTAATCCATAAATTTTAGCAGCGCCACATTTGGCGTTAACAGAGCAAAATTTCCTTTTAACAGAACAAAATTTGCCCTTAACAGAGCACTGTTAGCTATTTAACAGTATCCATCTGAACAAGCCCACTTGTTTAGGAGCCAATTTTGGGACATATACTATGTCTATGAGTATTATACTATATGCAAAGGAAGGTTCCAAGGCCTCGTAATATAATCAGGAACATAGTCACATAACAAGTGATATGGTGTGGAGAAAATTGGCTTTGAAAATATCAAATTTTTCCTTGAAAATTCTGTAGAAGATCAGTGGCCATTTTGAAACATATAAAAAATAGTACACCATACAGAGTATATGCAAATGGTAGTCCAGAGGGTCCTCTTTCGAACTGTACTAGTGGGATAGCTGGAATAATTCCGTTCTCCATCCCTACCAACCATTCTTTATATTTTAACACTTTTGTTTCCAAATAATAATGATCGTAACTAACAATAATTGCAAAGTACAAGACTAATCTACTATTGCCACTGTTAAACAGTTAACAGTGCTCTGTTAATAGCAAAGTTTACCCTGTTAAAGGCATGAAGTGGCGCTGCTAAAAGTGTGGGTTTGCATCTTTGATTTTAAAGTTCGAGTTTATCTTCCGACACATCAAATATTTAGCAGTATTTGCATATGCCACTCCTTTTCCATCAATAAAGCTAGCTAATGCGGTTGCTTTTTTATTTGTAAAATCGACATAAATGGACTTTGCGATCTTTAGCTTCATTCAGCATATTTTTGGTTTAACTGTCATATTATTTGCTGAACTTAGCATTACGCTTTCCTATTGCCTTTAAGCCAGTTGCTTGTAATGCTATAACGGAAGTTTAGTACAATATTTAGTCCAAATCCTTCTGTTTGAGTCTCCTAGAGTTAATGAAATAAATGACTCTAAAATTTATTTTTGTTGATGGCTTTGGAGATACTAAAAAATGACCAACGTTTTGTTAAACTGATGTCATTCTACTTACGTATGTATGTATTCTACTGGCTATTAAACTTTAATTTATTGCAACATAAACTATTTTTAGTACGAGGAAGATACTAAAAAAACTTAAACAATTCTATTTCAATTTCATTTTTATTAGCGCCAACCATCAATTGAAATCGTAAAAGTTATTGATTGAAACCGCAATAGCGGCGTTCAATAAATACCTGCAGCAAATAACCTTGTTTACCTCACATATACACACATAGCAGCTATGCATGTTTAACGTACTAAGAGGGTTAATGAGTATAAATAAAAGCCAAATGGAAAATAAAAATAATGAAAAACAACAACAACAAAAATTAAAAAGCTGAAAAATAGAGAAGAAGAAGAAGAAGGAAAAAAATCAAAATTTTTGCAGGACTTTTGGAGGCAGCGATTATGTATTATTATGTCATGATACTTAACACATACTCGCACACACACATATATGCATGCATGTAGAGACACGCACACCCTTTGGCAAATATTTACGCCTAAAATCATGCAACATTCTCTATAAGAGAGTGTGGGCGAGAGTCAATGAAAAACTCATACTGAAACGAAACCATTTATTAGGTCACTTTATTTACACATAAACACACTTACACATACGTACACACTTACACAGTAAGTGTATAAGTATGTTCATATATGCGCTATATGATATGCATATTATGAATGTAATGAACATTTTTAGATGAATATTAAAGAGGATTATTTACAGTGTTGTTGTGTACATTGTAGTTGTTGTTTGGTGTTGCGAAAAAAAAAACATTTTCTTCCCCTTGCACCCTCCTACTCCTTCTGTTTTTTTTTGTTCTAAAATTACATTGATTCCCACTCAAAATGGAGGTTGATTATGTATGGTTTGAGGATGTGAATGTTGGTTGTTGGTTGTAAATGTAAATGACGCTGTTGGCAACATGGTTGATTCTCTCGCTTTTATGTTGCCTCAAAGCATTTAATAATAATGGTGCCACATTGGCACTCTTATGGGTGATGAGACGCATTCACATTTAATTTGAATGACTCACTTAAATACATCCTTGTTTTTTAAGCTCAATTCCTTAGTTTTTTTAAGCTCTTAAGTTGGATAATATTCTTATGAAAAAAAAACTTATAGAAAATCACAAAAAAACAAGACAAGAAATTGTGCCACAAATAGCCACGTCATTTATTGTTCTTCTATTGTCGAATGGCTGCTGCTGCTGCTGCATAACATTTTATGTTGTTGACTAAACTCTATGCCAACAATAGTATTACAAGAGTTTCCTTTTTGTTACTTTCATTCATTTGAATACTTTTTTCCATCTTGTTGCCGTTTCTCTTCCTCTTTTTCTTGAAAGTAAATTTTTATGGAAAGTTATGCTGCAAGTGATCAAAGGTCAGTCAGTGGTTCGTTGGTTGATGCTGTGATTCATTGTTGGAAAATTGCCTCATTTCCTGATTTTTTTATCTGTTTCTTCTTCTTTTTCCATTTGCTTTTTCCCAACAAATAAGGGAAGTAAATTAATTGTGTAGAAAATTGGAATATTTTTGTGGGCCCCCTATTAAGGCATATGAGTGAGTGCGTACTGATGTTGACACGACATACTTCTTGCATTCATGCAGCAATTGTTGCATTGAAGTGCTGCAAATAATATTCATTTTCCATTTGTTTTTATGAAGTTGCAGACACGAAGATGTAATAATTGGGTCAGACGCTAATTTTATGCTGGCGTAATAGGCTTCCTAGACATTAGAGTGGATCAACTTTTGTTACTTTTAAACAATAGAAGCTTAATGAACAATTATTTCTTATAATTACGTTAGTTTTTAGCACAGATAAGATTTTAAAAATGAATGGAAATAGTGCTGAGGCAATTAGTTGTGATATCATGCTCTATGGGAAGGCATACCAAAGATTAACAAAAAAAAAAAAAATAAAATTGGAACAAAGAAGCTTCCACAACAAATTTTTGTCCTTTTAATAGCGAAAGAGGGTTTTGCAATACGTATAGAAACAAGGAAAAATCTGTGTTTTTGGCATACTGTCCATGGCTTATTAGATGCGAGACCGTGGTTCAAACCCCAGCTCAGACATTTCAAACAAAACGAAGTGTAAAAATCTAAACTATTTGCTTAGCGACTTCCTCTTAGCAGTTTTGTGGCAAAAATTCTGAGAATAAATAAAATAACCATGAAGAGTTTCTCGAAAGATTTTTCGAAGTCGGCCTTAAACTGTAGGTCCCGCCGCTCATGGATAAAATCAAACCGCACAACATGAGTAATGTAAGAAGCTAGGCTCTAAACCTGACTTAAGGGTTATAAGCGATACACTCATGATTTCATATCTTTAATTCGACTTGTATGACATTTCTAATTTGAAATTCTTTGCGATATTCTGAGCTCAAAATGTATCTGCACGAAAGAACAAACAGTTTCGGACACTCGAGAGTTTATAGACAGAACTTGTTTAATTTTAGGTACTTTGGATAAGATTCCTATCTTTACAAAAGCTCCATCAAGAGCTTTTGCCTAGCAGGAAGTAGAAGCTTGTGGTAAATTAAGTACAATATTGATACTACTGGACTTAATAGGATCCAAATTAGCTAACAATGTAATAGATGTCGGAGCCAAGGGTTTAGACACAGACCCACGTCTAGGGAGTCAACACACTACCTACTAATGCGACTGCATATGTCTGGCATCTTCCCCAAAATATTTGCACCTTCGTTTGACGTTTCCTTCTATTTTCTTAACTGGGTTTTCAATGCCATCAAAAACATTGGGTATGCAATACTCTGCAATGGCTCTATTAGGCAGAATATTCTTTTCCTAATTTTCCAATGTATGTGAAGATAAATTCGAATTTGAAAATCTAAGACGCAATCCATAAATTTTAGCAGCGCCACATTTAGCGTTAACAGTTCAAAATTTTCTCTTAACAGAGCAAAATTTGCCCTTAACGGAGCACTGTTAGCTGTTTAACAGTATCCATCTGAACAAGGTCACTTGTTTAGGAGCTAATTTTAGGACATATACTATGTCTATGAGTACCATACCATACTCAAAGGAAGGTACCAACGCCTCCTCAATACAATCAGCAATATAGTCCCATATAAAGTGATATGGTATTGTGCAAATTGGCTTTGAAAATATCAATTTTTTGCTTGAAATTTCTCTAGAAGATCAGTGGCCATTTGGGAACATATAAGAAATAGTACACTATACAGACCATATATGCAAATAATAGTCAAGAAGGTCCTCTTTTGAAACGTGGTATTGGTAATTTCCGTCCTCCATCCCCGCTAACCATCCTTTATATTTCAATACTTCTTTTCCCAAATAATAATGATCATAATGAGAATTATATTTTATGTTAATAGTCTGCAATAATTGCAAAGTAGAAGACTAATCTACTTATTGCCACGGTTTAACAGTTAACAATTCTCTGTTAATAGCAAAGTTTGCCATGTTAGAGGCAAGAAATGGCGCGGCTAAAAGTGTGGGTTTGCGTCTTTGGTTTTTAAGTTCGAATTTATCTGCTCACACATACTTTTCCATCACTGCTTAACGACTAGGTACACAAATAATGCGTACCGTTCCCTAAACCGAGCTATCAGATTACTTGCACTAGCCTTTGATTGCAAATATGAAGTTTTTCAGTATACAAACTGGTGTGCTGCTCAGTTCCACTTCTCTCTACTTATACTGTTACATAAATTTACGATCTGGCAACTTCGAGAAGTTACAGAAGTTGATTTGTTATTGTAGTACTTGTTATTCCTATATTTCGTGTTCATTCTATGTAGTTTTATTACCGGAATCTGATCGTTATTTATGCCTTTAGACGTTTAATTTTTGTGCCTATAGTCGTTATATTCCTCAAGAATATTGTTACATTTTTACCTTTTAAACACGTTTAAAATATGAGCTCGTAGATTGCAAATATAATAAAAATAAATTTGTGTTTGGTTTTAATTAAAATTCATTATTATTCGCACAATTGTGTGCGCCACTATTCACAACTTTATGTAAACAACAACAATTGCTTTGTTTGTTATTCCTCTGTTTATACCCTTTGCATAAACAATAACAATTACTAGACAATTAATCGACAGATCTTTGTAACGGAGATCTTCAAACCACGATTACTCTCTCCAAACACACCGCGTATTCACTCAAGACTGACTGAACTTCACTAACTGACTCGTTGCCTGCTTTGCTTTGCCTTTTATATGGCGGGGTAAACAGTCAGATGAATGTTCTTGAAGGCGAATGTTCGTGACTTCTTCTTCTCGAAATCTCTATAAATGCCATCATCGTTGTTTACATTCATTATTGTTGTTTGTGTATTTTGTTTACATTTATTCTTGTGGTGTTGTTTATGGATTTTTGTTTACCTGTTTACTGCTGGTGTTTGTTGTTATATTAATCAGTACGATAATCTGTAAACAGGTTTGTTTACTGTATTGTTTTGTTTTCGTAGCTTTTGTTTATAATATTTAATGTTAAGCGATGTAAAAACAAAACACCAGTATCTAGATTTTCCATTTTCGTTACAATATATTCTTTAATCCTTAGATTTTTCATGATAATATGTCACCACACACTCTGGAGTATTATTGTAAAATAAATTTTAATTCAAAGTCAATAAAATTTCTGGCAATTATTTTTGTTTTAGAATTTTCGCATTAAAATCAATATTTACGTATCGATTTGCTCATAATTCCTGAAATAAAAACTTACATTTATCAGGCTACAGAGGCCTATTTAATGTATTATTCATGTGTTCTGGTTGAATAAACATCATAACCTTCCAGAAAATGCATGACTTTTGAAATTTGCCACATTCGAACAAGTTTCTGTGCATGTGCACGACTTTATGAAGAAAGGAAAAAAGTACTTAAACTGCCTGCCATTCGTTTGGAAAAATTCAGTTCAAGGACATATCATTGCTGTGTGATATCTAGTCTGTTTATTTTGGCCAAAAGTTTTATGAGTTTTTCTTTTCCTTTTTTTTTGGTATTGTATTGCTGTCGTCTTGTCGTTTTTTATTATTCATTTGATTATATTTTCGAAATTCGAATGCATAAAATTAAAAAGAATACAACAACAACAACAACAACCGCAAACAAAAACAGCAGCATAAAAAAACAGTAGCATTTTGGAAATAAAAATTCAATGGAAATGAATTAAATATGAGCAGTTGTTATAAGGAAATTCGTTTCGATTTACACTCATGCTCTACTGCTACTGCTACTGCAACTGAAAAATAAAAGAAAATAAAAATAAAATGAGGGCAACCTAGAAACCCTTTTAACTAACAATTGCTTCAAATAAAATAAGACGGGAAAATATTTACAAATGAATACAAAAAAAAAAATATATAGAGAGGAGGGGGAATAAAACAAATCTTTTCAAAAAGAATTTCAACTTCTTTGTTGCTTGGCATAGAAAAATAATGTTTCTTTTAAAGTCTTTTGAATCTAGTTTTGTTTTACCCTGAAATCTTTATTAAAAATTCATTAAAATAACACTCAAAGCAATAGAAGGAGTTTGAGAGTCTTTTTAAGAATTAGTGTTAAGATTTTGCAGCGTTTATAACACACGGGGGATTAAATTAAATTCAAAGATTAACACGCCATCGTTAACAATAGTCCTTAAGAAGGACTTTCAGTATAAAATATTCTTTTTCTTTAATTGAATTCACATTTAAAATGATGAAATGAATACATTTTTTAATTTGCTATAGAAGAATTTACACAGGACAACAAATCGTAAAAAGGGGACACCACCTAATACCTGACCCCTTGAAAAAGAATACAAAAGCAAACATTATTTGATGATACGACAGCCTCCCACTTCGAAAAGAAGTGGAACTCGTTGAACAATTGGTCGCTATCACTACATTCAATGTATGTTCACAAAAAGAATGTTCGTTCACGAAAGTTGGCAACTCTGTTATTCCAGAACTTGTTACAGAGGACCATTTAGCTACTAAATTGGAAAAACTAAGAACCGAAACCAAGAAAAGAAATAAAAATTAGAAGTTGGGAAAGATTTTTATTGATGTGATAGCCCTAAAGTAGCTAAAACAAGTGATAACAGATATGTGAGCAAGAAATTTTGGTGCAGGAAATTTAATTCACATTTTTTGAACTGAAGGGCATCTCTCTGGTATTCTTAAAAATATTGAAACAACATTATATGGCATATTTATATCACTTTAAAGTTTTTCTTTAAACGCCAATCATGTGGCGCTTTTCATATGTCAACTTTAACTGGATGCTTCGATACATTTGCGAAAGCGAATACTAATCTGTTGCGTATCGGTCCAAAATTGTACAATAGTCTAGTAGGTAAGGCGTAGGCTTATACGACGAGAGCCCGTGGTTCAAAGCGCAACTTAAAAATCTCGAACAAAACGAAATATGAAAAAAAATATTTCTTTCGGCGACCTCCTCTCAGCAGTCTTCTGACTAAAGCTCTGAGCGTATACGGGATTGTCATGAAAGGTTTCTCAAAAAACTGCAGGTCCCATAAGAAGTTCAGTTGTAATCCTTACTGAGTGGTTGTAATGACCAGTTAACACAACACAATGCCTACTAGACGACGGATACTTCATGATGCTTATGATATTTCACTAATTCTCGTTTGATGCATTCTTCTTTCTGTAAGAGCTGATCTATATGTTATCGATTTTTCCACAAGTGTGACACAGAGAATGCTTTTGTTTCTTCTATTTTAAACGGCCTACTTATGCACCAAAGCCCTTTTGCAGGATTAAATGGACAATGATTATTTCCCACATTCGTAGGGCACTCAAGAATTACATTAAGGATTACTCTGGAGTCATCCTGGATGAAACGCAATGTCGGCTCCGACTGGACCAACAACAGACAACTGCATTCAAATTTTGATACTGTATTGGTGTACCAGAGCTTGATGGTTGAACTTTAATGGGGTCTTAAGGAAATTACATCTGTTTTAACTTAATGCAGAAAGTAGAGAAATTGAGCTGTTAACATGATTTTCGACCTGTTTCTTACATAACATAACATAATTGTCCATTACCCTTCAGTCAGGATTACGGCGTAGCTTCGCACACCACTCATGTTGTGTGTATTAATTTTATACTTGAGTGGCGAGGTCTACAGTTTAACGTCGACTCCAAGCTACAAATTTTTAATTTTCCGGGCAATTTTATTTACTTTCTCAGATTTTTGACAGAAATCAGCTGAGAGGAAGTCGCCGAAGAAATATTTTTTCAAATTTTGTTTTGATATCTGACCTGGGATTTGTACCATGGCCTTACGTCTAATAAGCCAACACACTACCTAATAGACTACAGTGACTGTCCCTTACTATTTGGAAATCAGTAACTGAACACTTGTTGTTTGGAATAAAAATCGTGGAATATGCTAATGGCATACTTTTTTTACTTTTCTTTAATGATTTTTATTACTTTTCTCTATAAGATGAATCACTGATCATTCCTAGAAATACTTATAAAAATATTAAAAAGATTAATTATATAAATATAAATTTATTAAAGAAAAAATTCCATTTTTTCTTTTATATTCTGCTCTTACAAATCATTTAATTTAATTAGCACGTGTGGTTTTCCTTAAAGGAATAATTTTTTTTTTTATTAAATTTTTGTGAAAAAATAAAAGGAAATGCAAATTGAATCTCAACAAGTTCAAGTGCACAACCTTTTCATTTGCAAATGTTGTGGAAAATTGTGTATTTCGCAAAACAAAACTTACCTGGTGCACTGGTGGCACATCATTTCACCCTTGAGAGTGCATTTGCGTAGGTTTTCGTAAATGAAGTCATTTTGCAAAAAGTTTGCAATTAAAAGCAACGCTGTTTACACTAATTACTAATACAGTTTAAATGTCAATTAAACAAACAACACAAACACAAACACAGACACAGAAGAACAAACGAATGAAACCGAACAAATAAACACTCACTCACTCACTCAGTCACTTACATACAATATATCCACATACACTTAGTCATGCATTCACTCAGTTAAAGACATACGTATGTACATATGGTATACAGGTCTGCCCATTGAGAGTTCATTTAAAAATCTACACCGCTCTCCCTCTCTCTCTCTGTGTGTCTCTAGGTCTCTTTCTCTCTCTGTTTTGTGCTTGTTAAACATCAAAGTGTTAAACAAATTAAAGGTTTTCAAACATAAACAGAGTAAAGGCGGCTACAAAAATGGTGGCAAAGGTTATAATACTTACACATACACTCATACACTTGTGTCTATGTGCATATGCTTACATGCAGGTTAAAGGCAAACACAAAAATAACGGCATAATAAACATTTAATATCGTTTTACATACAAAGATAAGAGGCAACTACAACAGCAAACATGTTACATAAACACTGAACACAAGAGTCAAATACATGCATACATACAGTGTGTGGAGAGGATGTGTAAGATTGTATTGTGTGTGTTGATATTTACAAACACGAATAAGATTGTGCAGTCAATGGTTTTCGCTATTTGAGCCGCTAAAGAGATTAAAACGTAGAAAGAGACAGAGAGTGAGAGAGAGAGAGAGTGCGAGACTTAATGAAGGAATTACATTACATAGTATTGTAGAGATGTAAACAAATGCATAAACGCCAGCAACAAAAAAACAATAAAGACAACATACGTACACGTATTTCTTTTACCTTTAAACTCCAATGCAATTAAAATTTACAAGGCATTGCTAAAGCATGAGTCACTTATACAATCATGTTAAAGTGAGTAGAAAGAGACAAAGAGAAAAGGGTGTAATCCAAGTTTTTTTATTGAGATTTTGTTTTGAAATTAATGTTAATCATACGCCCTCCTGTTATGCATGATACGTGCGTTATTGCTGCTTTAACTTATGCAATAAAGAGAATAAAAACAACCCGTTTTCTTTCAATTTTCGTTTTGTTTTTTGTTGCTCTCGTCATTAATAACAACATCAACAGCAACGACAATACTGTTAAAATGTTTGGTTAAGAAGTGTAAATAAGTTGGATGGGCTTTAATCAATGCGAACGTTATTTTAAGCTCAAGTATATCATTTACAAAAATACCCACACACACACAACCTCGAACATTTGAAGTTGCAATTAAACTTATGCACACAGATGGTTAGCATTTGTGTGAGAGTATGTGTGTGTGTGTGTGAATGGGTGGATTATTCAAAGAGTTGAGAATCGTTTTAGCTTTAGTGATGCCAATTATATTTACATATACATACATACACACTCATTCATACTCTTAAATATACACGACAACACTCATGCATTGTTATAGAGTTTGATACAGTATAAGTATCGGTTTTAAGTTTATCAGGGTTGCCATATTGAAAAATTTTAAAAAAATTTCTGAATTTATATGTTATTTTATTGAACGTTTTAGTGTTTTCTTTAAAGTCATTTTAATTATTTTTTTTTGTATTTTCTGCCATGAGAGAAGTAGTCCATGAGTCTTTTTTAAATGTGTTTCGCACAAAAAAATATGCACCAAATTGGTGTTTATAATGGTTTCTATTGTTCTTCTCAGAAATTGCTGTCCTTTATAGACCAATATCTATGCAGCAGTATTTTCAAAAAGTTGTTAGCCGTAGTGGAAACGTTTCTACGTATTATTATACGTATATTATACGCATATTTGTTGTGCCTTTACAAAACATTTAATACCGGAATCCACACACTTCTTCTTACTTACTGACTTACTTAAACGGTCAGTACAACCCTTCAGTCAGGATTGCAACCTTAGCTTATCCCATCACTTATGTTGTGTGTGTTAATTTTATTCATAAGTACTTACCAAGGACGGAAGAGTTAGTAAAGATGCGATATTGTTTAGCACCTTAAGGTTGTATATGCATCTAAGAGCCTGGATTTTTTAAGCAAAACATTTGATCATAGTGATTATTGCACAAAGTTTATGTGACTAAAAAAAATCACAACACTCAAGTAGCGCATGGAACTACACATACATAATTGAGCATTGCAACCCTTCAGGATTACAATTTTCAGGACTACGACCCATCTTCTCACATCACTTATGTTGGGTGTGCTAATTTTATACATGAGTGGCGGCATCTACCGTTTAAATTCGACTCTGAATGACAGATGTTTGAGATAGTTTTCATGGCATTTACTTTCAGAGTTTTGTGTTTCGATGCGTATTGCTGATTGAAGTGCTTGACTACAAACTCGAGTAATTTATGTACAACGTTGGGATAAGAGGAACAAATTTTCCATGGGATTTACAAAATTTTTAAATTGAAATCAAAGCATGCAGAATGCCCTCTAACTGCAGAATAGATAGATTAATAACGCACCCCATATGAGGGTCGCTGATTGATGTGTTAAGAAAAAAATGTGAATAAATTAACACAATACATTTCAACAGGGGGCGATATTTTAAAGCAATGTAAGATGGCAACCCTGTCATTCTAGAAACTGTTACTAATCTTCTATTTAACCGAAAAACTGCATTAATGAAATGAAAAAATAAATATTGAAGAAAACGAGTGAAATGCTTTGTGTGAACCCTTAAAGAAATATAAAAAATGTTCAGAAGTTGTTCGTGATCATTGGTGTAATTCATTCAGCTTTAATAGACCACATAATCTGATAGTACTCTGTAAATTAAACTCGTCTTAGAGATTGAAACTCCCCTTAAGAGTCACATTTTCTAAATAACTCAGATTTACTTAGAATTTCCGTACTCTCGACTAACATCTATAACAAATTATAGCAACATCGACTGTGTTTTTTGAATTTTAAAAGAGGAATTGTTGCTTTGCAATCCTTAAATTTGATTTGTGGCAGCCAATTTTTCTTGTGAATCATAGCGTCTTTCAGATTATGCAAATTTTTACCTGATTTAAGAATCATTTTAATTTTCATTAGAAAGAAATGCTTCTTCATATATTTTTTAAGATGTACGGGTTGAGTTTTGAACTCTTCTAGTAAGCCAACACACGAGCATTTCACTATGGCGGTCAGTATGAATAAAATTACTGTAGGCAACTGGATGGATTGAGTCCCCAATTCTGACTAAAGGGTTGAAATGGCCAATAATATACGTTTGTATATACGTACATATGTAAATTATTGTCGAATAGTACTAAAAATCGTTGAAGCCTAGTAAGTAGTTTATTGGTTTATTGGACGTGAGGCCATGGGTCAAACTCCAGGTCTTCTCAGCAGATTTCTGGTAAAAGCTCTGCGAGTAAATAAAAATTGCCAAGTAAAGTTGATCAAAAATCTGCGTTTCGGACTCGACTTTAAACTGTAGGTTCTGCCACTCAGGTATAAAATTAACCCACATAAAATGAGTGGTGTGAGAAGCTACGTCATAATCTTGACTGAAGGTTTGTAATGACCAATTATGTATGTGTATGTGTATGTATTCCCATGAACTTCTATAATTTTGATGGATTAAATTTTCATTCTCAAACTATTTCGACGAGGCTTCTTGATATCGATTACCGCTCTTTCATTCGATAAAAGTGCATTCTTTTACGTAATGTACGGCTTTTGTCTTTTGTGGTATAACGTCGGAAAGATGTCATGTGATAGTAAAGGGTCCGCCAAATAAGTTTTTTTTTTGAAAATGCTTTTTTTTACTTGAAAGTACAATCCTTCCGGTTAATAATGGAAAATAATTTCATTCAAATGGCTGCCTCGGCTGGCCATGCAGTAGCCTACACGATCGGTCCAATTTTTAAGCACATTATCGATTGTGTGCAGCTGTATTTCACCAATGGCTTCACGAATATTGTCCTTTAAAGCGTCAATTGTATCTGGCTTTTCGGCGTAACACTTATCTTTGACGGCACCCCACAAATAATAGTCCAACGATGTCAAATCGCAGCTCGAGGTGGCCAAACGACATCAGCTCTGCGGCTGATAATGCGATTTTCAAAAACAGGACGCAAAACATCGAGTGTATCTTCGGCTGTGTGGCACGTATCGCCGTCCTGTTGAAACAAAATGTTGCCAATATCCTCCTCTTCAATTTTTGTGAACAAAAATTCGTTCAACATGGTCCGATAACGATCGCCATTGACTGTAACGGCCACTCCTTGCTCATATTCCAAGAAAAATGGCTCAATTATGCCTCTGGACCAAAATCCGCACCAAACAGTGACTCGTTTTGGGTGCGTCGGCTTTTCAATGTATGCGTGCGGGTTTTCTGTGCCCCAAATGCTACAATTTTGCTTGTTTACATACCCGCCAAGATCAAAATGAGCTTCATCTGAAAAGATGATTTTTTGCCAAAATCGGCATCTTCTGGTGTAGGCTACTGCATGGCCAGCCGAGGCTGCCATTTGAATGAAATTATTTTCCATTATTAACCGGAAGGATTGTACTTTCAAATAAAAAAGAAATTTGAGAAAATATTCAATAGTTTTTTTAAAGCATTTTCAAAAAAATAAAGTTATAATAATAATATATATAAAGTTATTTAAACTTCACTATAATTGCTAGAACCTTAGGAAAAATCGGATATCGATAACTTGATTATAGCACATGTTACTATATTTATTATTCCAATTAAATATTAGGGGATGTAGGGCATCATATACTCCAACTTAAAAGACTGCACTCTTAATTGTTAATGTTAATTTCGATGAGGCTATAATTGTGCTGTTTTGCCAACAAACTCTTGTTAATTAAAGCCTGTCAATGACTTGCTTATGACGACGATGACGACAATCTTAATTATCTGGCAATTTGGCAATCCCCCATTGGCATGTGCAACAATTTGCTGTTGTTTTTGCTATTCATTCCATAAGAATTTATAATCACAGTTGCAATACAAAAAATAGAAACCAAAAAACAGAACAGAAAAATACTGGAAAAAAATGAAGAGAAAATTTTAGAATGACGAAGGCAGGTTTCTTTAGCTAATTTTTGTAGCGACAATACGCTTGAGAGTTGCTTTTTATGTTGAAATTAGCTCGTGATTTTATGCTTTCATGACTTTTTTTCCATACTCTTTTTTGTTGTTGTTGTTGTTGTTGTTGCAATTGCAATACATTGAAGTTGGATATGTAGCATCTCAGCATCTGCATCAGCAGTAAACAGCAACAGCAACACCGTTACACTCAATGGTGGTATCAGCAACAGCATGTTGCACATCTCTTAACAGGATATCCTTCGTATCATTTTGCTTTATTATGAAAAAGGAATGAACATGTATGTATGTGTGCCTGTGTGTGTATGTGATTTATCTTTCCCTTGTTGTTTTTATATGTTATGCTGCAACAAAATGTGTCATAATGTTCGTGAAAATTCTTTAAACAGAACTCACGAAAATTGTTAAGAAAGGCAAGGAGAGAAATTTTTCCACGGAAAATAAAAAATAAAAATGAAAAACAAGAAAAGATGAAAAAACAACATTTTTATTGCATTTTAGTTAATTGGAGCATAAAGTTGTTGGTTTTTGTTTATTTTTTTAATTTCTGTTGTTTTTTATTCGTATTTTTTCTCTCTTTTTTATTGTTCTCTTATTTAAACACACGTTGCTGCTAATGAAGGCCTTAAAAGAAAGCGGAAAAAGCGAATGAAATGTTTAAACACAATAATTAAGCATTAAAAAATTATACGAAAATTTGCAATTTAAAAATTTTAAACAAAAAGATTCCGGAGTATGCTCTTTCGCCTGTCAATACTTCATCCTTTTTTTCGAAAAAAAAAATTTTAAAAAAATACAAACTGAGATTATCTTCAGAACTCAAGCTGAATAATTGAATTTATCAGCATTAATTTCATTTGCAATAATAAAATATTGCAACACACACACCCTTCTTATCTTCTCTGCTGCCTACCACTGTCAGTCTTCATTTTCGTTTCAACAATTTTTTGATTTTCGTTTTTTTCGTTTCCAGAGCGGATTTTTTATCTTCTTGACTTGACTACCGCCTGGATAATGGAATGCATTTGTGTCGCTTATTTATGTTGCATTGCAGCCAACAAATTTAAATTTATTACCGTTACTCTCCTTAAGATAAAGAATTTCTTTTTTTTTTTTTTTGGAGGATTTTATCTCCACGACCAATGCATGTTAATGTTCGGGGATTAAATGACAGGCGTAGAAACAACTGCATTCGATTATTTTATGACTTCAGATGCAAGGAAAAGGATTTACTTTGGAAATGTAAAGAAAAATGGTCGAAAGTTTTCAAAAAATGTTTGTAAAGAATATTCATTAACTTACAGTACAGTATTCTGGCAAATTTCTAGCAAACACCTGGAGAGTAAATGAAAATTGCCATGAAAAGTTTCTCAAAAAAAGTCCGTCTTTCGGAGTCGACTTTAAACTGTAGGTTCTAACACTCATGTATAAAATTAACGCTTAAGTGTTGTGAGAAGCTATTTCGCAATCCTGACTGAAGGGTTGTAATGGCGAATTATGTATGTCAAGCACAGTATGATGACCATGGCGAGTTTCTCTGTAGATGAAGAAATATAGTCGGAACTTGTACCGGAAGTCGCCTAGTAGGTAGTGTATTGGCTTATTAGATGTAAGGCTACGGTTCAAGCCCCAGGTCAAAAATCAAACGAAATTTGAAAAAATATTTCTTTGGCGACTTCCTCTCAGCAGATTTCTGGCAAAACTCTGAAAGTAAAAAAAATCGCCATGAAAAGTTCCTCAAACTTAAAAAACTTAAAAACTTACTAAACTTAAGTTCCTCGACTTTAAACTGTAGTTCTCGCCACTTAAGTATGAAATTAACGCACACAACATAAGTGGTGTGAGGAGCTAGGCCGTAATCCTGACTGAAGGGTTGTAATGACCAATTATGTATTATGTATTTATGTACTTGTCACTGGGACAATTGTATCATCAAAAACAAACGACGCAAACCCCCTATTCACCAGATTTGGCATCCTCTCTATTGTTTCCGCATTTAAGAAGACATATGGGATGAAGAAAGTATGCCAGAGCTGAGTAGAGTGAAAACCTTACAAGTTACAAGCACCATTTCCCATCTGGTGATATGTTAGTCTACAATTAGCCTTTATATATCCATCGTTTTGCATTTGGGATTCGTTTAAGGTTCCACTGAACTTCATTTAGTCTGTTTACCTTCCTTTCTAAAATGCTCTCTAACCTTATAAACTTTATATTTAAAAATGCAAGAAAACAAATGCGGTTTGAAATTTTTCCACATTTATTTTGTTGTTGTGAAGTACAATTCTTACGGTTGGAAATGGAATATTATTTCATTCATATGGCTGCCACGACTGGCCTCTCGATACCACATTCGAACGGTCTAATTTTCGTACACTTTTTCGAGTGTATGAGGTCGTATCTCATCAATGGCATCACGTATGTTGGCCTTGAAATGCTCAATTGTCTCTGGTTTGTCGGCATAAGAATTTTTTTAACGGTGCCATACAGAAAATAGTCCAACGGTGTCAAATCGCAGCCATTTTGTGGACCAATTGGCATCACCATTTCAGCTAATTAAACGGCCAGCAAACGTTTGACGCAATAAATCGATTATGGCATGAGATGTGTGGCAAGTCGCAAGTTGTCCTGTTGAAACCAAACATCGTTCACGTCAATACCATGAAGAGCGGTTGCGAAAAATCGTTTATCATGACGCGATAGGTGCCATGTCCATTGACTGTAATGGTTGTGCCGTCCTCATTTCCAAAGGAATATGGGCCAATGGGTCCCGCTGCAAAAGCCGCACCAAACAGTCACTCGTAATGGGTGCACTGGCTTCTGTAAGACCACGTTTGGGTTTTCCAAACACCAAATACGGCAATTTTGCTTATTAACGTACCCACCAAGATGAAAATGAGCTTCATCCGAAAAGATGATTATTTTGGCAAAATCGACGATGCAAAATCCCAACGTTGCTTAAGCGTAAATCGATTCATTACGTCCAGTGGAGATAGGTTTAGGTTAGAGGACGTGTACTTGCCAATTGAGACAAGTACAGTACAGTACAACGTCCTAAAGTGGAGAGGATAATAGGGGAGATAGAGAAAAGGGGAGAAAGTAGTAAAGGGCGTATAAGGAAGCAAAGGAATTACACAGACTAACAAAACACACAAGAGAGTGCAACTACACTATTGAAGCCCTAGCACTTCTCAAGCAGCTCAAACTAATAATGAATCTATGGAGTTCCTTTATGTCGGCTCTCGACACAGAATTCAAAACCTTAAAGAAACCCCTGCCAAGGGTCTTAAACCTCGATAGCCTCCAACTCCTCCTCATCGGAACATACCCTGTAATAGTCCAGCTGGGATTTGTTCCAGATCTTTGTCAGCGATCTAATCTCGCAGTGCCCTGTAATAAACCCAATTACATCCAGTTGGCCTTATCCAAGCCCTGCAGCCAACCTATTCTTACACTGTCTATAGCAGGCCATAGGCAACTAGAAACACCGATCACTGACGAGGGCGTATTGGTGGCAGATTGGGGAGATCAGTTTAGATAACTGAACTGAATTTTTGTGAGAGGAGAGTGGCATAAGTATTGCCAGATACGAAGTAATCGTTGCTTCAAATTTAAACTGATAAATGGCCCACCCTTATTATAAACTCGACTGACATGTTAAGTTACAGATTGTTATAGTAGCCTTTCCCTTTATTTTCAAAATTTATTTTTAATAAGGAATTTTCCAATTTAAAATTCTTATGTAAACATTTAGAAATTTTAATAAAAAAAAAACACCGTCTGCAGCAGTTTACAAATATTGTTTAATCGAGGTCATTACCTTTTGTTTAAATGAAAATTATGATGCCTTTATGCCACCATATCTGTACCGGGCTAAATTATGTGTGGTTTTACTTTTGGCCCCAAAACTAAAGAGGGAGAGGCGAATAAAATAAACATTTTGGCTCTTCTGTATGTACACGTACATACGTGCACGTACCATAGCTTGCTCAGAGATATTTATAAAACCGTTAAACACATACACAATGAATGCAATTTTCCCTTTTTTAATCTCGATGTCCGATGTCCAGTTTATTGTTTGGGTGTTTTAAGTCAGGAATGAGCTCCTCTCGTATTGTATTGCTGTTGATCTCTCTGTGCAATTATTCCTTTTTTGTGGTTCCTATTTGGGGGTTTTTTCTCCTTTTTTTGTTCTGGCCACCACACATACTGCAGTCATTACGTTTGAGACAAACCTCAGCAGCCAACCAACCAACTGGCCAACAACAACTACAGCTGCAACAATAGTTTTGAAGCCAAACAACCAAAAAAACCAGAGAGAGAGACGGAGAGAAAAAGAAATTCAAATAAAATTATAAAAAAGAGCAGCAAGCAAGCAAGCAACAAAAGCAATAAGTTGCAGGCAACCAGCAGTAAACCTGCAACATTTACTGAAAAACTCATATCATCACATCACAGCATCAGCATCAGCAGTATTGTCAGAATATGGTTAGGTTAGGAGAATTGGATTCATCGTTTCATTTGACTCTTGCTGCTGCTACTGCATGTATATGAGAAGCTCTCTCTCTATGCCGTAGAGACGACGCTGCAGTAATGTGTTGTAGTGTGGTTTTATTCAGAGTTGAACGTGTTTTTGCGATGGCATCTTTTATTCTCAACAGCAACAATAATAATAAGAACAACAAAGCAGACTTACTGGTTGAGAAAAGGAAGCCACAAAAATGTCCTTGTTATTGTTGTTATTGTATTGTAATTTTACGGTTGCTTTATTTGTACGTGAAAGTTATAAATTTTCATTCATTCTCTTCTCATGTACCCATCCTTTTCTTACGTGCAAAATAATTTGTATTCCATTCCATAAAAGGTTTTCGCAAAAATGGAATTGATTAAATAAAAAAGGATGAAAAGAAGGACGATGAAAAGAAGGATGTAAAAAGAGAAAACGAAAACGAAAAACCATTAAAACAATAGTTAGTTTTGCTTAAAATACGAATAAAAACAAAAACAAAATGCAACTGAAGGAAGTCATAAAAAATTCTCTCACAATAGAAATGAAAACAAAAAGAGACGAAAAGAGAAAATGAAAAAAGCGTGAAGAATTCCAAGTTGCTGCTTATCCTCAGCGACTTCAGTACAAAATGCATGCGATAGATTGGAAAGGGGTTAATCAGAGAGATACGAGGTTTTAAAAGAAATTTGCAACATCTTGTAGTTTTTTTTTTTTAATAATGTAAAGTAAAACAACAAGACAAGACAAGGCAAGACATTCGCTTCTCCGTCTCACACCTTTACCTTTACCTTTACCATCCAAGTGACGTTAACTAAAACGGAATTTTTAATGTCTTGCAATTTGTTTTTATTCGAGAGTTAAATAAAAAAACGAAACGACAACAACAACTAAAATAATAATAAAAACAAAAGTTTTTTTTTCCACCCGTAAATGGATAAGATAAATAGTTTTGTGTTCGCTGTGCAGGTATCGCTGTGCAAAAGTTATTGGATGAGAAAGTAAATGGAATTTGTACACAACGCACAAGTTGAGTGCACAAATTTAGTATGACCGGAGTAGAACAATTGTTTTGAAATGAAATTTTTAAATGAAATAAATTTCAAATAAGCTGTACAGTAGAGGTCTTAAGACTGTTAACACAATCCAGGTACGATAGGCGATTTTCAGAAGTGAAAATCTCCAAATAAATTCGAAAAAGGGTGTCACAGTAGTCTAGGGAGCAGTGATGTAGTAGAATATTCGTGTCAGGCTCTTGGGTTTGATTCTCACCAGAGCTGCAGCCTAGTTTCATTCTTTTAGAGGATTATTCTTATAGAAAGATGTGTGACTTGATTACATACTTCCATCACTTAATTAAAATACAATAATTGGCTTGTGCGCCAAGTCAAGTCCATTTTAGAAATCTATGAATGTCGGAGGATATCAATATCCCCCCTATTGGCTTTTACGATCCGATTGACATAAAATAATTGAAAATAAACCATAAATAATCATAACCATTTGCTGGATTTTAGAAATCTTGCAGCCTAGACATGTTAGGACAGGGTGAATTGCCTTTGTTTTTCCTTAAATTGCAGTGTTCAAGTAGTAGTTGAAGGCATTTTAATGATAATATTGTGTTAACAATGATGTTGATTACTTAAATCACGAACTCGATAGTATTAAGTCACATTCTTTTGGTGTCTTTTAAGCATTAAGGCCACCTAAAATTGATTTTATTAAACCTCAGTCTTTCAGGCAAATGAAATGACCATATGATTTTTCAAAAGTTAATCGATTCTGGAAATGTAAAATCTGGGGATTTCGAGTAATTGAAATTTCAATTAATATTGATGAATGGACCCAGAGTAATAAGTAAGAATGATAGTTCATCATTTTTTAGACATGGTGATAAAAGCTCGGCAATTATAATATATCACTGCATGATTAAGCGTACGCCTGATGTTTGTTGAAAACTTTACATGTTTTAAGGCAAAAACCGGGAAATATAATTGGTGTCTTCGGCACGATTATATGGCTTTAAACATCTCCCACGGAAATAGTTGGTATTGTGATTGGTTTCTTGGTTATCTTAGAAGTACTGACTGCATGTTAGATCACCAATATAGGTGATGCTCTTCGGGTATTTTATTGATTTAAAAATTGGATTTAAGAATATTCGAAAACCGTACCTCCATGCTTTTAGGGACATCCTAGTGTATCCATTTTAAATCAGCAGTAATTATTCAATTCTAAAATTATTTCCTTCATTTTGGGGTACTTCACTTCAAATCGTATGGTACCCAATATTCTTATATTTTAAGATACATACTGTGTGCAACTTTTTGAAATAGTTGCTTACGTAGAGCTGTAAAGATTTTTCAGTATCACAATATCCTTCACGAATTATCGTCTTTGAACTTTTTTCTTTTGGCTGATCTGTGCGGTCATACTATATATCGCATCTTGAAATGACGGCGGTTACAGTCATACTCAAAGATTTTCAATGTTTATTGGGTGATAGAATTTCCCATGTAAATCTTTTAGCTTACGGAGACAGCTAGGTTCCCACCCATCCAGTCCTTAATGAACGTCACCTCGAATATGTTCGCCATAGTTTACTCCTAGAAATTTTGGACCGCTAACCGGCAATTGTTATACGGGTTGAAGGGCGTAGAAATATTGTCGACAATTAACGAGTACAGAGCTCCCAATCCCTCAACGGTTAATGAATGTGTATAAATTTCAGTGTATATAATAGTTCGACGTTGTTGCAGTATTGCTAGACCGCGCTGAGCTAACTTTGTCATACGCCGCTCTATTGTGATTCCATTATGGCGTTGCTGTATTGCCGACTGAATTGGTATTCTTTCGCATGACTATCGCTTAAGCTGTTAATCTGAGGAGAAAAAGGCTACTATAATATTAGTTCACATGGTTATACCCAGCTCTTACTTTTGACAGAAGAAAATTCTTAGCTTTTTACTTCGTCTTTATTTGACGTTTCCCGTCTAATACTCCAAAATAAAGATTTTCGAATAATTTCATATAAGATATGTTTGTTTCTCGTCGTAGGTATTGTATTAATGAACCACAAAAGGCCTAACCTCTGCTCTGAGTGAGATCTTAGCTGCAAAGAAGGTTCGCCAAGTTATCTAAGCTAACTTAGGCCAAATAAATAGACTAAAACTTTCCCAAAATAATGCTCAGTAAGCATAAATTTTGCTGCAAAAAATTTTGTTGTTGTTTAAACTATTTTATTCGGCGACTAATTGAGAATATTAAAAGATGTTTATCCTTCAATGCCGCTACCATGTACCATGTATGAAGGATATATCATCTAATAATACTTTCGAATTTTTAAGACGATTTCTTCTGACCTATTTTGTCATTAAAACATCAACAACCCAACCATCACTTTTAATGTTTATTTTAAAAATTCTTGATAGTATTGGTCGAATGTAGCTGATTTGGAAAAATGTTTTGGAACTATCTCTATGCAAAGAATTAAAAGTTTTATTTTAAATGTTTACCAATACATGTTGATATTATTATTACTCAGTGTATTATTATAGTGTTCTATAGAAGATATAAAAAAACCCTGTGTAATTTATCCTCAGAAACTATTTGCTGTCTGTGTTTGTGTTATTTATTTCGATTCTATCTCGTATTTTCTGTAAAGTTTTCTTCAACCAATAATTTATTCAATAATTTTTCCTGTTTTTCTTCTTTCATTTCAGGTAATTTATATGCGTTTTCCAATAAAATTTATCATTGTAAGTATGGAAGAGAAAAGTTTTTTAAATTAATTTTTCAGTGGCAATAAAAAACCAGTGTTTATTGATTTTAACACACAACTGCATATAAATTTTTGTGCAAACAATTAATTTTAATAACCCTGTAAAATAATGTTAGTTAAACAAATATTTCTTTAAGCTCATCAAGCAAATGTTAATGATTGTCATTAAGAGTGTCTTAGAATTTTATAATCTCTTGCTTAAATATATGCACAAAACAAAGCCTTTCAATTTAGGTTGTCTAACGACTTGCATGCAATGCACCTTGAAAAATCACGTAAATCTGCTGCATTAAAAAAAAAACGAATTTTTTTTTTGGCTTAATTTTCTCACATAAAATGTCCAATACAAGAACAACAACAAAATAGAAGGGGAGAAACAAAAAAAAGGAAAGAAAACAACTAAACGACCTTCAGCCTTTCATAGCGTCAAGACCTCATTCAAAACAGATTTCTAATGGCGAAAATGTCATTAAGACAACCCACTCTGGTGAACAAAAAAACGAAAGAAAAAAAAAACACGAAACATAATAAAGTTACAGAGAGAGAGGGAGAGAGAGGCAGAGAATGAAAGGAATAACATGCATGAATGACATAAGTAAAGTTGTGCTTGTAAATACATATACTCTTGCCACCATACTTATACACAAAGCCTCACTAATACAGGACACTTCACACTTCACACACACTCTCAAATTTAAAGCATAAATATGACGAAACAGAAATCAAATGCTCATTGTACAGGGTGCCCTAAATAAATAAAAAAACACAACCAAAAAACCCCTTAAAAAACAACAAAAAAATAAAAATATTGAGGAATTGAAGACAAAAAAAATTACAAGAAAATTTATTGGTTGACTACACTCACAACAATGCTTATACATATGCATACAAACATACACACTTATGAGTGTAGTTATATACTTACTATTGGCACATTTTAAACAAATATGTACTTGGAAATACTTTTTTTTTCTTTTTATTTTGAACATTTTGTTCGTAAAAAATTAAAGTTCAAGGTTGAAATTTTTCTTCTCCGCTGTGTTTTCTTGCTTTTCGATTCCTTTGCAAAGTCACTTTTAAGTCATCCAAATTGTTCTTGTAAAGTTTTTAATGTAAAAAAAATGAAAAACAAAAAAGAAAACAAAAATTACACGAAAAAACTCAAGCCAGTAACATTAGAATTTATGAAGTCAACTTGGGAAATTATTTCATAAGATTGTCTATTTCTGTCTTCCTTTGGCCATGTATTTCCTTCCAATATTGTCAAAAAAAAAATGTTAAAATAAGTCGAAAAAACAGCAGAAATCCAATAAAAACAACAACAAAAAACAATAAAGTTCTATTTTAAGGTCGTCGTTATATTATATTTTCTCATGAAATTGATGACACTTTAAGCCAATTATTTGGCACAATTGGCTGGGGAATACCAATGACATGAAGAAATGCTGACTCTGTAGAAGAAAGTAAAATGAAACTTTAGAAATATTGGAAAAGATTTAACAAATGAAAGGAGTGTGCATGAAAAAATTTGGTCATACATTTTTCTTTAAAAAAACTAAACTTATTGGTAGAATTAAAGTATTATAATTGTTTTTTAAAAGTTATTAAGTTTTTCATCGGTTCTATCAAATTTTTCTCTTTCCTCAATGCATTCTAGTAGTCTCTTTTATGTCATCTGGTTTCGCTTGGGTGGTAGCTCCCAACTTTCTATTAAAATTTTTCTGCATGTGTTTACCGAGACAAATTGTTAACAATAGTAATTGAAATAACGGGTGATTTTTTTAACAATTATCTTTTTGGCACCACTGGTTTAAACAGCTCACGCACGTTTCGTGTTTTGTTTCACTGTCAAACATCTTCAGTTTGGTGTATAATTTAATCATGAATCGTCTTACAAACGAACAACGCTTGCAAATCATTGAATTTTATTATCAAAATGCGTGCTCTGTTAAGAAAGTTCATCGCGCGCTTCTTGCATTTTATGGTCAGTTTAATCGACCCACTGTAGCGGCTATTCGGGCTATTGTGACTAAATTTCGCGCCAAATTTACATTGTTGGACATTAAACCACCAACACGCTTACGTAGAGTGCGAACTGAAGAAAATATCGCAGCTGTATCGACCAGTGTTAATGATGACCATCAATTATCGATTCGTCGCCGTTCGCAGCAATTGGTTCTTGGTTACTCAACAACGTGGAACATTTTGTGGAAGGATTTAAGTGTGAAGCCTTTCAAAATACAGCTGGTGCAAGAATTGAAGCCGAACGACCTACCGCACCGCAGGTTTGGTGAATGGGCTCTTGGAAAGTTGGCCGAAGATTCACTTCTTTATCGCAAAATTGTGTTCAGCAACGAAGCTCATTTTTGGCTCAATGGATACGTAAATAAGCAGAATTGTCGATTTTGGAGTGAAGATCAGCCAGAAGCATTGCATTGGTGCGGTTTATGGGGTGTTGGCATCATTGGACCGTATTTCTTCAAAGATGCTGCGAATCGCAACGTAACTGTGAATGGTGAGCGCTACCGTGAGATGATATTCAACTTTTTTTGCCCAATTTGCAAGAGCTTGACTTGCATGACATGTGGTTTCAACAAGACGGTGTCACATGCCACACAGCATGTGTAACAATGGACTTATTGAGAGGCGAGTTCGGTGAACATTTTATTTCACGTTCGGGACCGATCAATTCGCCGCCTAGATCGTGCGATTTAACGCCTTTAGACTATTTTTTTTGGGGCTATGTTAAAGCTCATGCCTATACAGATAAGCCCGCTTCAATTGACGCATTGGAAGACAACATTGAAGCATTTATTCGTGAGATACCGGCCGAAATATTGGAAAGAGTATGCCAAAATTGGACTAAGCGGATGGATCATTTGAGGCGCAGTCGCGGTCAACATTTGCACGAAATAATCTTCAAACATTATGCATTACGTACTATCGATTCAAATAAAGAGTTCATGCATTTTTCTGAATTTTATGTGTTTTTTTTTTTGAAAAATTTTGCTATAGCTCTTAAAAAATCACCCATTAATATTTTGTAATCACATTCGGGAATATGTTTATGTTTAAATTTTTTGTGCGCGCTCCTGAACATACCTTAAATGAAAATTTATGAATGTAAAAAGGCTTATTTGGTTCTATCATACTTTAGTTTAATACCTTCGAAATGAAGCTTCACATAGGCCAACATAGTGAGCATTAATCGGGCAGTTTCCAGTCGAAACAACTTTTACGATGAGTAGTACCTCTGTTAGCATATTCCAATCGTATTTGATTTGCCAATTTATAGCAGGCAATTGTCCACCATCTGAAATATTTAACTACCAAAATAGAAGTCAAGGATGATCTTTCTAATAGATGCCAATGTAGATGCCATTGTTGAGAGTTATTTTGAAACACATATTCATGTGATGTTGTAAGAACCCGAAAACCCCAAAAATTGAAGAACTGAGTTCTTGAGAGCTTTTTAAATCAGCCTCTATGAGTACCTACAATATGTCTACTTTATTCAAGGGATTTTTCTGCTTTCTGAATACGTGGCGGTATTTATTTACAAAATAAAACCGACTTGTCTCGGTGGAACTCTTGCAAAAGTCTCTGTCGCTTAATTTATTGAATTAACTCGTTATTTGGCCTGTTGACCACATCATTTGATCCTATTCTACAGCTTCCTGCTTACATTGGTTTCTACAATTTCAGAAGTTCCTTTCCTAATAGTTTTCCTACATTAACTTTTTCATAGCGGCAGGGACATTTTGCGGACATAACTCCTTTCTGGATTTTAATTTGGAAATATTGTCCATTGAATTAGAAAACAAGGATAGTTTTCTGTCCGGTATGGTGCCACTATTGGATCGCTTGCTATCTTTCCTATTTAATATAAAACAAAACTTATGTAAAATCTTCCAGACTGTCGATGTTAAGTTAATAACCTTGTGAACAAGCCACTTCCGCTTTATATTGCTTAAAGTGTTCGACTTTTGACACAGTGAGTGTTGAGTTTATTTCGATTTGGTCCTTAAGGATTTATACGTTAACACATATATACTTATGCAACGATCTTCTCGAAGGAATTGGTTCGACTTTTGCAATATTTACTTACACTGTGGCTAACCCAGACATTCTCGACATCTGATCAATCTGATATTGAATGATGCAGAAAAACCCTTTCCTATTTGAATTTGATTTTCTCGTGTCAATTAAGGTTGTTCTGTTCAAAATCAGATCATATTTGCTGGCTTACCTGGGCGTAGACATCTTTTCGTGTATCAAAGTATCGAAAACTGTATGTATTTTGGGGTCTTTTTCACTATTGGTCGCGGTGTAAATCTCTGATCGGTTCACACCGTTATGGGCCAATTGTGTTATTCAGTCTAGTTTTTCTTTCTTTCACAAAATACTCTCGATATTCTTTTATACGTGATATGAAGGATACCTCCAACCCCATATTTGGCACGCACGTTTTTTATGTATAGGGCGTAGAATGCTTGGTTCTAATCATAACGTATGCGTTCATGAAATCAAATGTTCCTCATAAGTTTGAACTTGAAACTTAGCAACTAACTCATAAATCTTAAATGTTTGTTTAAATAGTTCCATTCGCGTATTGATGTTTTGATTTCGTTTTGGTGCTGTCATATGTGCACAGTTATCTTCATTATCATCTAAATCCCACAGTTTGAAAAGTGATTATCAGGGGATCATTAACTAGCTTTCATGTTTCGTCCTTGCGAGGAAAATACCTGAACCAAAGCCTTCCATTTGAAGCCACACTCTTTACCAAAATTTCAAGACTTGATTTCCATTCGAGAGACCCTTTATTTCGTGAAACACGCTTTTAATTTTCCTCCTTTTGCATCCAAAAAGAGGTTTCTCTTATTTCATTCCCCTTGTATACTACTACGGCAGAACGTTGATAAGGACTGTAATGTTGCGTTACTTTCTGCGAAGACGTTTCGACGTTCCTGGTGGTACCGTAGCTTTCTCGAGGAAAGGTTTCTGAATCCTAAATTAAGCCTTTGCAAAATTTTAAACTCTATGTTACCAGTATGTTCCAATATTATCAGGATGAGAAGTGCTTCTAGCACTTATTTAGAATTGATCTCTTTCACCAAGTCACTTCCATGTGAACTAATTTCGCATTTAAAATTTTTATCATTTTTATAACTGTCTCATACATATGTTTGTCATTGTCTCCTCTTCACAAAGCCATTTACTTAACGAGCTACATGTGTAATAAATCCTATTAAATAATCAAAAGAAAAAACATGGCAGGAAAAAAAATTCCTTTATCATCATCAGATGTATTTCATTTAAACTGACAATCATTTCGATTTCAACATTTTCTTGTTCTGTCATCATCAACATCATATTGTGAATGGAAAAACCTAACAATATTTTGCAGTTAAAAATAAATTTTGGCTGCACAAAAAAGTTAAACAAAAAACACGGATAAAAACAAACGCAAATGCCCACTTTTCAGCATTATGCAGTGACAGTAATAACACCATTGCCAAGTGATGAGCAAAACGAACGTAACACCGAATGATAAAACAATAGAAGGGAAGGGGGAATGTTTAAAAAATGTATATTTCCAAACAAAACAAAAAAATTAAAACTACAAATGGGTTTCAGTTGCCAGTAGAACAGCTGTGATTCCATGTCAGGCAACTGCAGTCAGTATTTGTTGTTATCGTCAACGTTATTAGCAGCAACAATGTACAGCATCATCGGCGTCATTATTATTATGCACGGGCATAACTTAAAATGCATTTGCATTGTTGAAATTCTATTTAAAGAAAATAAATAGCATATGCACAATGGGCAATGAATAATAACACAGCCCTGCAAATTTGGACTTTTTTTGTGCAAATAGAATGGCTTCAGGTGTTTTTGAAGGCATTTGGCGCGCTAAACACGAATCTCCAATATGGCGGTCAAATAAATCTGATTAATTTTTATAAACCTCGACCGCCATATTGGAGCCGCCATTTTGAATTTTTTAAATCTGAATGAAGATCTGTAATCAGCGACCCCAAAAACCCCTGAATAACAATTTTCAAGTAAATCTGATTAATTTTTAAGGACCTCCGTAATGTGTTTCTTTTTCTTTTGCACCCCTTGACATAAACCCACCCCCTACTTTAAGGGTGTATGCAAACAATTTGGCTTTGGGCTCATTTTAAAGAGCAAAGATCAATTGTCAATCTCTAACAATAGCGATGGTTCTAGCACGTCAATGTTGAGTTCTACAATGTTTCAAAAATGGCCAAAAACGCTATTTTTAAGGTTTTCAACCCCCTTTTTCTCGAAAACCTGACGTGATGGAAAATTTTTTAAACCAGATTCGTGTTTAGCGCACAAAATGCCTTCGGAAAAACCTGGAGCAATCTTATTTGCAAAACCCATGCAGGGCTGTGTAATTAAACGTTGTATTCATAATGTCTACATAGTCATCCATGGCCATGAAAAGGTGTTATTCATTTAATTTGAAATACTTATAATCGATTTTTTAAAAAGACAACGTATTCAAAATGTTGGAGTAATTACATTCACTTTACATTTATTAATTTGTGTAATTTTCTTATGTATATAAATGTAATTATTAGAAATTGAATATTGTAATTACCCTGTTGTAAAACTCTATATTTTAATTATGAATTTTCTACAACTTGATTTTTATTCAGAAAATGTTCATTCCAATAAAAGCATTCAAACTAGAAAGTTCTCGGCTTCTCTAATATAGTCCAATAGGTTATGGGCCTTTGCTAAAGTTTTGTTGGAATAATTTAAAGTAAAGAGCAAAATATCAAAGAGCAATATAATTATAAAGTTTAAATTAAAGAATTTTACTGCTCTATACGGACATATTTTGTTATTTTAAAGATAATTGCATTAAAGAATGGCGGACATAAAGCCGAAATTTGTAAAACTTACGAACAACAACTATGCAAATTGGAAATTCAAGATGGAACTTTTGCTTCGGAAACAAAATTTATGGAAGCATGTCATTGAAGGCAAACGTCCCGCACCAATTTTTCAAAATGGTATTATTTCTAATCAGTCCGTAATAGATGATTGGGAAAATAAAGATGACGAAGCAAGGGGTACTATAGGCTTGCTCGTGATGGACGACCAATTGTGCCATATTCGTAATATGAAAACTGCTGCAGACACTTGGAAAGCACTAAAGGATTACCATGAGAAGAATACGTTAAGCAACAAGGTACATTTGATGAGGACAATTTGTAGTCTCAAACTTGAGGAAGGCGGCGATGCAATTGCACACATTTCAGCCATGAACGATTTGTTTGCAAAACTAAGCGATGTCGGTGAAGAGGCTCTGTCAGACAAATGGAGTGCTGCTATGCTGTTGAGCAGTTTACCTGAAAGTTATGATACGCTAACAATATCTTTAGAGTCGCGCAAGGAAGATGAGGTAACATTTGCTTTGGTTCAGCAAAAGGTGATCGCAGAGTATGAGCGGCGTTTACATGCTGGTAATGGTACGAGTGATGCTGTTTTAAAAGTTGTTGGTAAGAATAGTGCTGTTTGTTATTTTTGTAAAAAACCCGGTCATCAGAAGAAAAATTGTGGCAAGTATAAAAATTGGAAACAAAAACAAATTTCAAGTAACAACAAAATCAACTCGGTTGAAGAAAAATCTTCAGATTTTCTTTTCACGTTTGGTAAATATAACAAGTTTTGTTGGCTGGTAGATTCGGGAGCGACACGGCATGCGGTAAATGATTATAAATTTTTTGAAGATATCGATAAATCGTATAAAAGCCATATTGAATTAGCAAATGGGAAAACAGCAGCTATTGAAGGTATTGGGTCTGGACAAATTGTGTTGTGTGATGGAAGCGGCAATAAAAACAGAATTTTGGCTAAAGAAGTGTTATATGTACCCAGTCTAGTGGGTAATATACTTTCAGTCAGACAATTAACAAAAGCTGGTTTCGATGTATCGTTTAATAAAAATTTTTGTCATATAAATCTGAATAACAAAAACTTTGGGGTTGCAGATATGGATGGTGAGATGTACATTTTACGTCAGTATGATAAGGCCAATATTATAACGCAACATAATGAGAATTGCATTCATCAGTGGCATCGAAAGCTAGGTCACCGTGATCCTACAGCTATTAGAAAAATGTTTTCTGAAAATTTGGTTGATGATTTAAAGATTGTTGAATGCAATATTAAGGAAATTTGCGAGACATGTGTTAAGGGAAAGTTAACAAGAATTCCATTTCCAAAGGAATCGTTAAGCAAAACTACAGAACCATTACAGTTGATTCACAGTGATGTTTGTGGTCCAATGCAGACTGCTACACCGTCTGGAAAAAGATATATCGTTACATTTATTGATGATTACTCCGGTTTTACGAATTTATATTTGTTATCAAGAAAGTTTGAAGTAGAAGAAGCATTGAAAAATTTTATTATGTATTGTCGAACAAATTTTGGTCGTACTCCAAAGGTAATAAGATCGGATAGAGGTGGTGAATACACTGGAAAGAATTTAATAAAGTTTTTTAGAGTCTGAAGGAATTAAAACTCAATTAACTGCTCCTTACAGTCCTCAACAAAATGGGAAAGCGGAAAGAAAGAATAGAACCCTAATTGAAATGGCGAGGTGTATGCTCATTGATGCCAATTTATCGTATATGTTTTGGGGAGAAGCTGTCACGACTGCTAATTATATTCAAAATAGGACGTTTACAAAAACAATCAATTCAACACCACATGAATTATGGTACGGCTCAAAACCAAGTTTAAAAGAAGTTCATATTTTTGGATCCAAATGTTTTGTACACATTCCTACTGAAAAAAAGCGTAAGTTGGACAAAACAGCGGTAGAAATGATTTTCTTAGGTTACGATAGTAATTCTAAAGCTTTTCGTTGCTATAATAGTGTGTCAAACAGAGTGGTCATTAGTCGTGATGTCCGTTTTACAGATAGTTTTCGGAATCCTGATAACACAGAAATATCTCTTGATCTCTTAAGTCAAACCTATCGTAAAGTTAACCCTTTGTTGATTGAGGAGGAGAATTCTAAATCCGTTAAGGCGAATGATGAGAAAGCAATCAACAATGATATTGTGGGTGCTGAAGTAAATTCCGAAGTTAAAATAGGCACATCTACTGTAAGAGTTTCAAGCAGGATGACTAAAGGTAAAGAGCCTAGAAGACTGATAGACGAAATTTGGTTAACAAAGGAGCTTAAAGAACCTAAATCGTATCAGGAAGCTGTTGAGAGTGAAGAAAAAGAGCAATGGTTGGCTGCCATGCAGGAAGAAATGGAGTCGATGAAAATTAATCAAACATGGGACTTGGTAGTTTTACCTGAAAAAGCTATCCCCATAGGAAGTAAATGGGTTTATAAAATTAAGCGTAATGCGGATGGTGATGTTTATCGCTTTAAGGCTCGTCTTGTGGCTCAAGGATTTTCACAGAAATACGGAATTGACTATGATGAAGTTTTTGCCCCAGTGGTTTCTCATACAACGTTTAGACTTTTGCTATCAATTGCAGGAAAGAATAAAATGATTGTTAATCATATAGATGCTAAAACAGCTTTTCTGAATGGTAAACTATCAGAAACAATTTACATGAGGCAACCGCAAGGTTTTCAACAAGGTGACGGAAACATTGTGTGTCTACTGAAGAAGAGCATTTACGGTTTAAAGCAAGCGGCAAGATCGTGGAATAATACTTTACATGAAATCATTTTGGAAGCTAAATTCGAGCAAAGTTTAAATGATCCATGTTTGTATTATGGTAACATTTACGGAAAGGTATGTTACATAATTGTCTATGTCGATGATATAATTTTAGCATGTTATACAAGGGAACAAATAAATTATATTGAAAGTAAATTATCTGAAAAGTTTACTTTAAAAAACCTTGGAGATTTAAAACAGTTTTTGGGCATTGAAATATCAAAAGATGCTGATGGGAATTTCCAGCTTTGTCAATCTCTTTATATTGATAAAACTGTCAAGGAATTTGGACTCCAAGAAGCCAAGCCAGTTAAAACACCAATGGATTTAAGTTACGGAAAAGGAAGAGAAACAAAACCTCTTGAAAATAATACTGTGTATCGTAAATTGATTGGCCACCTATTATATATTTCAGTTAATACCAGACCTGATGTTTCAGCAGCTATAAGTATTCTAGCACAAAAAGTTTCAAAACCCACATATGAAGACTGGAACCAATGTAAGCGTATTTTAAAATATTTGAAAACAACCTCAAATCTGAAGTTGTTGTTGAGCAACAAAAATCAAGATCAACAATTAATCGGCTATGCGGATGCTAACTGGGCTGAAGAAAGGACTGATAGGAAGTCAAATAGCGGTCGAATATTTTTCTACAATGGTGGGACAATTTCGTGGTCCTGTCAGAAACAAACGCTCGTAGCTTCATCAACATGCGAGGCAGAATACATTTCGTTATCAGAAGCAGCAAAAGAAGCAAAATGGTTAAGGCAACTTTTAACAGACTTGCACCAACACATAGAAGAACCGATAATAATATTCAACGATAACCAAAGCTGTTTACGTCTTTTGAATGATGACAAATTTTCTTTTAAAACAAAGCACATGGATACGAAGTACAAAATGACGAAAGATTTAATCAAGAAAAGTATTATAACTTCAGTGTACTGCCCAACGGAAGAAATGATAGCCGATATTCTGACAAAGCCGTTGGCACCGAACAAACATAACTATTTTTGTAATAAATGCAATTTGAGGTGAATGAGGAGGAGTGTTGGAGTAATTACATTCACTTTACATTTATTAATTTGTGTAATTTTCTTATGTATATAAATGTAATTATTAGAAATTGAATATTGTAATTACCCTGTTGTAAAACTCTATATTTTAATTATGAATTTTCTACAACTTGATTTTTATTCAGAAAATGTTCATTCCAATAAAAGCATTCAAACTAGAAAGTTCTCGGCTTCTCTAATATAGTCCAATACAAAACTGATGTTTTAACGTAGTTTTATCCGCTTTACTATAATTAAGAAGGCATAAACACGCAATATTGCATGATGTCTCTGTGTTGCTTCTGAAATATTAGAATGCTTACTCGGCATAATTAATAGGAAAAAAAGCGGGAAATTTATTACAATCATAAAGGAGTTAAATAAATTGTGCTATTGCACCTCCTTCTCATATCTCTAGTAGTCCATTAGAAACCGGATTACTTGCTTTGTCCAAGGCCAAAGTGTGATGGAGTATATGTCATCATCACATAAGCAAAATTAGAAGAAAATTTTTTTCATCAGCCTGGCTAATGTCTATATTGTCCATATATTGCAGCCGAAAAGACTTTCAGTTTTATGATATTCCTTATATTTGCACGCCTATTTTCGAAAACCTGTATAAACCTCATTATGATGAATTGAAATAGATTCGTTCAGTAAAGTTATTTTCAAAAGAGTAATGATATAAACTGTAATGAAAATTTTCGAAAATTAATAGGGTTTTTAGCAATAATTAGACTGATTTTTAAAATGCTGGCCATCTTCTAGATCCTCTAGAAAAGGACCCAATCTGAAATCATAGCAAGATCCCCCTTAGAGCATTCTTAAGAAGCTCAATGTCAAGTTTTGCAATGGAGCACAGTACTTTTTAGATTTAGTAATTCAAAGTTTTCCTCAGAGGTGGTCACTGTATAATTGCTACATATAAAGACATATCACAGAGCTGTACAGCAGTTAAGTGGCTAAAGTTTTGTTTTGGCAAAATTCTATCCAATATTGCCGCATTTATTTATTTATTTAAGTCAATGGACAAATTCCTTACTGACTACTAGCACAAATCGAATAAAATTAAATAGGATTACAATCAGTTTCTTCAAAAATACAAGTAATAGTTACAATAAAAATATGAAAAGTTACGAATTGAGAAAAACAATACTAATGTTCCGTTTTATAACGCAAGAATTTGAAGAAAAATCAACAAAGTGTGACAAATAATTAAATTGACGGCAAATTCTAGTTAACGGATCAGCAACAGCATAATTAGTTCTGCAGAATTGAATATAAATAAGATTATAACAGCGGAAGTTACGACGAGGAACATTGAATTTAACAGATCTTAACAGAAATTCACAGCAAATATTACCATTGATCAGGTTAACCATGAAGGATATATTTAACAGCAGTTTTATTAAAGCCAGTCTGCTAGTATATGAAGGCATATCCAAGTAATTCCAACCAAGGCCACGCAAGCAGAAGAGTAGCAATTGTTTCTGAACAGATTCGATGTGTTCCCTGTAAACATTATAGTGAGGATCCCATACAATGGATCCATACTCCAAAATTGGTCTGACAAGCGATACGTATAACTATTTAGTAATAAATGGATCAGTAAATTCCTTTCCCCAACGTTTTATGAAGCCAAGAGTGCTTCTTGCCTTATTTACAGTCAAAGTTTATATGATCATTAAAGTTTAATTTTGTGTCTAATAGGATCCCAAGATCAATAAAAGAGTCCACTATTTCCAGTTGATGACCTCTAAGCAAGTAATTAACCGCAATAAAATTATTTCTTGAGAACCGCATACATTTGCATTTTTTAATATTCAGCTCCATCATGTTGTACTCGCGCCATAAAAAGAAATTATTGAGATCACTTTGAAGATGAAATTATTAAAGGAGAGGAAAACTTTTACATCATCAAAATTAATCATGTTGGGTAGATCGTTTATAAACAGCGAAAACATAAGTGGACCAAGATGGCTGCCTTGAGGAACACCAGATAGCACATAAATATACTTAGATAAGCTATTGTTCACACATACAGTCTGCTTTCTACCAGCCAAATACGACTCTAGCCATCTTAACCTCCTATGATTTACACCCATTAAATCCAATTTAGTTAACAGGAGTTTGTGATTCACTTTATCGAACGCCTTACTAAAATCCGTAAAAATTATATCAGTTTGCTTCCGTTGAGAAAAGGCTGCATTTATCATGGATGTTAACTGAAGCACGTTAGTTGTTGTTGAACAGCCCTTTCGGAAACCATGTTGATAAGGTGATAATAACGATAAAGTATGATGAACCAAAAAATCGGCAATCAGTTTATCGAACATTTTTGGAATAGCACTCAGTTTTGCAATGCCCCTATAATTTGTAACATCAGATTTATTGCCAGATTTAAGAAGTGGTATAATGTACGAGTTCTTCCAAAACACAGGAAAATATCCATAATTAATCGATGTATTAAACAATATGACTAATGGTGTGATGAATGACTCTGCACATCGATTTAAAATACAACTTGGAACCCCATCGGGACCAGGACGAAAAGACATTATTAGACTTTTCAGGTTCATCAAAATATCACATATTTAATGGGGATTAATATTAGAATAACATAACGGCTGCCTTAATGATCATTCGTTATGGTAATTAGGTATGGCTGTCATAACGTTAGGTTTCCATTTTAATTATGGCTCTCTTTATAAAGCAATAATTTGCTGTATAAAATATTTAATGCTAGCTAGGAGGACGCTAATATTACGCTAATATTACGCTGACTTCCAAACCGTATCAATACAAAGTTTGTATACAATTCTACTACGGTATATACATTTTGTACATATGCAAAGTTACCAAACAATGCATCAACTATAAATCCAATGCCTGATTGCTTTTTGACTACGTTAAAAGTACACATTGACGACTTTTTGAAATAGCATACATTGTAAACATTTTGTGCAGCGGCTTTATGGAACACTATACTTTGTTCAAACGCAAAGCAACTAACATTTTTGAAGTCAGCCTTATTATGTTCACCAGACTACCATACAGTATGGAACTTTAGGAAAATCATTGGATTTGTTAAAGCATTAGGGTGGCTTTAGTTGAAGTAACATGAGTAACATCAAGTGTGAAAGTCATCTAAATTTACCGACTAACTAAGCAACCAACTATCGCATCGTACTCCCTTTTGTTAAGGACTACTTGATTAGTTTTTTTTTTTGGTTTTTAAGTTTCTCTCTATAGCTATAGTCTGTATATTAAATACTAGAAGTGAGGCCACGGTTCAAACTCCAGGTCAGACATCTTCAACAAAACGAAATATGAAAAAAAATTCTTCGGTGCCTTCCTCTCAGCAGATTTCTGGTAAGAACTCTGAGAGTAAATAAAAAATTGCCATGAAAAATTTCTCAAAAATCTATCGTTCGGAATCGACTTTAAACTGTAGGTCCCATCACTCGTGTATAAAATTAACAGACACAACATAAGGAGGCCGCGAACTGAGTAAAGAGTTGTATTGGCCAATGTATGTATACAACTATACGCCTGTGATAGGTCATTAACTGCGAGCTCTTTGCTTAATCTGGGATCGTAATAAATGTTAATCGTTGGTATTTTCTCCTGAGAGCTAATACATGTGTCAAGGTGGTTTCAGACAATACTCATGATTGTAAATGTCGTCAGTTTCTCTAGTCAATAATTCTTTATTGCGAATCATTTTCTTCAATATTATATTCAGTTACTGATGTGCTGGGTCACAGAGCAACTTTCAAGCTTCTTAACGTTTTTTGAAAAGTTATTTGATTGAAAGTTTTGTAAATCAAATTTAGGAAAATAGATTCTTATCAAATGGAACTTATCCGGTTCTAAATTTTTATTAATTTAAGCAAAGTATTAGCTTTACCATATGCGGAGTTGCCCTGATAGTCTAGTGGGTAGTGTGCTCTAGCAGAGGGTCGTAAATTTGATTCCCACCAGAGACTCTGATCTGTTACACACAACGAGCATATAGTCTAATTTACTCAGCTCGTAGAAATCAGATATCATATCCTGGTAGGATATCCCCACGTAATAATATTAAAAAATCTTTAGTTTTTATGTTTCAACTTTCATTGTCTTTTTCTTGTAATTTTTAAATTTTCTTAGATTTCCTCCCATAAGACAAGGTACGGATTCACTCTCTTGCATTGTAAGCACATGTATATATGTTACTAATGTAGGTCACAGTATTTTTGTGTCTTTTTTCCCCCTTTCTTTAATTCACACCCCATAGTGCATTCCATTCAATGTGTGCAATCGAGTTGCTATAAATAATATAGAAAAAATACGACAAAAAAAATTTAATAAAAGAACAGAATAAAATAAAATATACGAGCCACTTGAGTAACACTAGAGTGCCAGTGAAAAAAAAAATAATGCGGAAATGACTTACTTTTCATGAGAGGAGGATATAACCAACGAACACGTACGTATTTTGGTACTTCTGGTTGACTGTAACAACGACTGGTATTTTTAACCTTTTTAATGATGGCAAATATTGCAAAAAACGAACGAACAAGAAGAAGAAGAAGAAAGAGAAAGAAAACAGAAACTAAAGATATAAAGTATACAACATCAGCATTTAATCTTACTACGCTTACTAAGTTCACATAGATAAGAGCTAAGAAGCCTGTAGTACATGCAATGCTATGGCAGGGTTTTTTATTTATTACCAGGCGATTTGATACTTTTTTCCTTAACACCCCAGTTACACTATGACTGTCCTTTGGGATGCGGTTTGTGTGTTGTAAATATCCAGCAAATGATTATTCAATGAAGTAATTTAATAAAGTTATGGGTGGCTTTTAAAAAATTGAATATTTAACCCTTAAACGTGCCATGTAAATAAATTTCAAAATATTTTCATATTGTTATGAAAATGAAAAATCTAAATACTGGTGTTCTGCTTTTACATCGCTTAACATTAAAATTATAAATAAAAAAATACAACAACAAAAGCCGGCATAAAAAACGGTAAACAAGTAAACAAAAATACAACAACAAATACCAGCATAATACAAATAAGCAAATAAAAATACAACAACAAATACTACAAGACTAAATGTAAAGAAAATACACAACAATAATGAACAAGGGTGCCCTGGCAGTCTAGTGGGTAGTGTGCTCGACTATTAGTGTGAGGGTCGTGGGTTCGATTCCCACCAGAGACTATGGTCTGTGACACTACACCGAGCATATGGCCAAGTTACTCCGCTCGTATATAATTAGAATATAATTTGTAATTGTATTGTAATTAATAAATAAATAAATAAATAATGAACAACGATGCTTACATTTATAGAGATTTCGAGAAGTCGGAACCACAACACATTCTCCTTGAATAACATTCATCAGATTGTTTTCCCTGCCATATAAAAGGCAAGGCAAAGCAGGCGAGTGATTTAGTGAAGTTCAGTCAGTCTTGTGTGAAGACGCGGTGTGTTTGAAGAGAGTAATCGTGGTTTGAAGAACTCCGTTACAAAGATCTGTCGAACAATTGTCTCGTAATTGTTATTGTTTATGCAAAGGGTGTAAACAGAGCACTAGGTTCGGTTAGCTTAGAGGACGTGTACTTGTCAATTAACAGAAGTACAGTACCCAGAGGTCGAATTGACCCATTGTACAACGTCCTAGTTTCTCACACCACTTTTGTTGTATGTGTTAATTTTATACTTGAGTGGTGGGACCTACAGTTTAAAGTCGACTTCGAACGACAGATTTTTTGAAAAATTTTTCATGGCAATTTTTTATTTACCCTCAGAGTTTTTGCCAGAAATCTGCTGACAGGAAGTCGCCGAAGAAATACTTTTTGTATTTTATTTTGATGTCTGGCCTGGGGCTCGAACCCTGGATTTACGTCTAATAAGCCAACACACTACCTACTAGACTACGGCTACTTCAAAAACACTAAACAAACAAAGCAATTGTTGTTGTTTACATAAAGTTGTGAACAGTGACACACTGAATTGTGGGAATAATAAAGAATTTTAATTAAAACTAAACACAAATTTATTTTTATTTTATTTGCAATCTACGAGCTCATATTTTAAACATTTTTAAAAGGTAAAAACGTAACAATGTTTTTCATAACTTTATTGCTTTTTGTTTATGCTGCGTAAGGGTTAAGAATACTTATATTAAAATATTTAAATTGTTTTTCCCTTTATTTAATTCAATTTTCATTCGTCTTCATTGTATTTTCATTAGGCCTGGCATTTATTCTTCAATCACACCTCAACTGGATACGGCAGAAATAATTCGTTTGTTTTCATTTTTTTTTAATTGAAAAGAAAATTGAAGTAAAGTTTTTCCATTATATGTGCGTAATTAAATCATTTGACGCAAATCCTTTTAAAACACGTGCTGCAGGTAGAAAACTTACCCCCAATACCGGCACTTCTATTTAATACAGCTGAGCGGGTTTTGTATTTGTGCGGCATATGACGCAACTGACGCAAAGGAATGTAAATTTGTCTTCCCCTTTACCTTTTGAATTCATTTAACAAAACAAAAAAAAAAACTCCTACTCTTGTTGGTGTCGCATGTGTAATGAATTCGCTGTGCTTCTAACCCCTTTAAAGTTTTTTTTTTAATTTTTAAGAAATTGTTTTATAAATGGAAATAAAAAATTGATTTATTGCATGCAATTTATCAAACGTTTAGCAGAATACAATAAAATTGCTTTCAATTTGTCTCGTTAGGTGATAAACAATTTATCTTCTCATTCACACACTATGCCCTGGTGGGACGGGAATAGTTTTAATGATAATGCTGCTGGTGTTTGTTTTATATGAACGAATTATAAAATTGATTAGTATCTCTTGAATACAATTGAATACAATCTCCTCATTGCTCTTTGGTAGCATATTTGTTTGTCGGATACTATAGATTGTAAAGGCAAAAATGAATCAAAGGTTTCTTGATTGGATAAGCAAGGTTTTTTCATCGTTGTGGTCTGTTTATTGTGAATATTCCTCAGTCTTAATCTGTCTTTACTAACTCTGGATTTTTCGTTGCTGGTTCTTAAGGTAGCATGTTTCATTGTTTCATAGTTTAAAGCAGCTACGGATTGGTTAAAGTAATTAAAGTATGAACCTTCCTTTAGATTTTACGTTAGACACGTGAAGTCGGAGACTAACGTATTTCCGATTTATAAAGAGCGAGTCATTTAAAAGCTTAAAATCAAAAAAGCAATAAAACAAAAACGATTTGACATTGCGTCAAATGTTTCAGTTAGAAATGGAATATTATTTCATTCAAATCGCTGCTGCTGCTGACCCCACATTACCTCATTCGATCGGACTAATTTTCGTGCACTTTTATCGAATGTATGGGGGCGTATCTCGGCAGTGGCATCACGAATGTTGGCCTTCAAAAGCTCAATTGTCTCTGGCTTCTCGGCATAACACTTTTGTTTAACGGCGCCCTACAGAAAATAGTTCAATGGTGTAAATCGTAGCTTCTTGGCAGCCAATTGACGTCATTTTTCTTTTAGCTAATTAAGCGACCATCAAACGTTTGACGCAATAAATTGATTTTGGCATGGCATGACATAGTTCACATCAATACTGCGAAGAGCGGATACAAAAAAATCGGTTATCATGGTGCAGTAGATGTCTCCATTTACGTAATGGTTGCGCTGTCCTCATTTTCAAAGAAATGTGGACCAATGATGACTCCCCTACACAAGCCGCACCAAACACTCACTCGTAAATGCTTCTGTGAGACCACGTGTGGCTTTTCTGAACCCCAAATACTGCAATTTTGCTAATTAACGTATCCACCAAGATGAAAAAGAGCTTCATTCGAAAAGATGATTTTTTTTTTTGGCAAAATTGACATTATCGTGCAGTCGTTGGTCCAATAAATCTCAACGTTGTGCAAACGCAAATCGGTTCATTACGTTCAGTGGAGATAGGTTTAGGTTGGATTTAGGTTAGAGGACAAGTACAGTACCCGGAGGTACAGTTGACCCATTGTACAACGTCCTAAAGGGGAGAGGATATTAGGGGTGATAGGAAAAAAAGAGAAGAGAATAAGGAAGCAGAGGAATTAAACAGACTAACAAAACACACAGAAGTCACCGTAGTCTAGTAGGTAGTGTGTTGGCTTATTAGACGCAAAAGCCTGGGTTCGAGCCCCAGGCCAGACATCAAGACAAAATACAAAAAGTATTTTTTCGGCGACTTCCTCTCAGTAGATTTCTGGCAAAAACTCTGAGAGTAAATAAAAATTGCCATGAAAAGTTTCTCAATAAATAAAAATCTGTCGTTCGGAGTCGACTTTAAACTGTAAGTCCCATCACTCATGTATAAAATTAACACACACAACATAAGTGGTGTGAGAAACTATGACGTTGTACAATGGGTCAATTCGATCTCCGGGTACAGTACTTGTCTTAATTGACAAGTACACGTCCTCTAACCTAACCTAACCTAACAAAACATACAAGAGAACGCGACTACATTATTGAAGCCCTAGCATTCCTCAATCAGCTCAAACTAATAGTGAATTTATTGTGTCGTATAGTGTCGTCTCTCGACACAGAATTCTAACCTTCAAAGAAGCCCCTGCCAAAGGTCTTCAGGCTCAACCTACTAAGGGCTGGATAGATACAGAGAAGGTGTTTGATAGTCTCCAACTCCTCCTCTTCGCAACATACTCTGCAATAATCCGGCTGGGATCTGTTCCAGATCTCGCAGTGCCCCGTAATAAACTGAATAACTAACCTTAAGCTGGCCTTATCCAAGCCCAGCATCCAACCTGTTCTTACACTGTCTATAGCAGACCACAGACACCTAGAAACATAACAACCCGGTCAATCCCCCCAACGCCTCTATTCTTCCCCCTGGCCCATCCATTGATGAGGCCGTAGAGCTGGCAGATTAGGGAAATCTGTGGAGATAACTGAACTGAATTTTGTGAGAGAATAGAATGACATAAGTATTGCCAGATACGAAATAATCAACCGTGGTACCAATTCGTGTACTATTTCGTTTAGTCCTCACACACACAGCGATCAAAGGACATGCGTTACGAATGAATTTAATTTCGCTCTGAGTTGATATTTTAAATACGTTTTCAAATTGTTTTTCTCCCAGTTGAATATCTTTTAAAGCGCATACAGTTTCCAAACTTAGAAAATAAAACTACGATTAATACAATGTAAAGAAAAGACTAAACAATGTAGCACCTGCTTGCTTTGTGCAACTGCTCCTACAAAGAATTCTTGAAAACTTGTTGAAGGTGTTGATTGTTGGAGGCACTTCTTTCAATTCAATTTCATTTCGCTTCGGTTCGGTTCATTTTATTTATTTTCATTCGTTTTCTTTTTCTGTGTGCTATTTTAGAGAAAAAGTCTCTCTTACAAATGACTGTTTTTTATTCATTGTTATGCCCTTTGTTGTTGCTGTTTTATTTGTGTTGTTTTATGAGTATTTGGCAGTACTTGGCACAATTTTGAATTTGTGAAAACCAAGTCACCTTTTTATTTTTTTTTATTTTTTGCATTTGTTTTCTTTTATTTTGTTTATTTATTTATTTATTTTATTTTATTTTTTATCATAAGTTTCTTACAAGTGAACAATTGCTTGTTTTTTTATGCGCATTTTTCTTGTGAAAGGAAAAGTTAAGGGCATAAACAATTTATAAGGATTTCCAGCACAAGAAAATAGATTTCAAAACTTAAATTGTTTAGAAATGTGTATCGTTTTAGCTTAAGTATTAACATTATAATCATACTTATTCTGTTTGCAATTCCCTGCAAAACAATAGATACTTAAAATTCAAGTCTTTCCAGCTAAGCGGTGATTATTCTGAAGTAGATTTTCCTAAGATGATAGGCTTGTCACCTACCGTTGCCTAGCAACAATGCCATCAGTAAGTACATATGTGTCGGGATGTTGTACTGGTTATAGTGGCGAGAAACTTTGTTCGTTAAGTCCTACTTCTTAGTAAGAGGCATCACTGCTTGGTCTTTCTATGATGTTCGTCAGGAATTACGGCACGCCCTGGGTGGCTTTCTTACGTTGGATTACTTACATCTTTTTTGGTCATTACAACTCTTTAGTAGTGATTACAATCTATCTTCTCACACCACCCTTGTGTTAATTTTATCCAGAACTGGCGGGACCTACAGCTTAAAGTCGTCTCCAAACGATAGATTTTTGAGAAACTTTTCTCGGCAATTTTATTTATTCTCAGAAGTTTCGACAGATATGAAGGTGTTGTGAAGAGCTCAACTATTGAGGCGGAGTTGCAAAGATTTCTGCTTTATAAAAGAGCTGATGAAGACAATTATAGTGATATGGAAATGAAAGCCGACTGCATTTAAGCAGGAGCATCAATGTGCGCTATGTCTGAGGATAAGGACACTTTACATGAATTTGATAAAATGGCTGAAAGATACAGTGTTGTAGAATGATTTAATCCGCTTAAGTTGCTAAGCACGACGCAACGTCAATAATACCTCTCAAGATTGTCTTCGAAAATGAAATAAGGTAGTCTGGTGAGTTAGAATTTGGCATGATGAGAGGCCTAATTATTCAGAAGTCTCGAGAAGTTATCAAATTAGGTTAATGGAAATAATATGCCTATTGGGGACCAACAGGCTTAAGCAGGCGCCATTGTTCCGCAATAGAAATGAGTAACAAAATTCATTGAAGTCGCCGTAGTCTAGTAGGTAGTGCTTTGCCTTATTAGACGCAAAAGCCTTGGTTTGAGTCCCAGCCCTATTAAAAAAAAAATAAAGACACATTAGAAATTAAATAACCTATTAGCCCTCCTACAATATCATCAAAGACAAAATACAAAAAGTATTTTTTCGGCGACTTCCTCTCAGTAGATTTCTGGCAAAAACTCTGAGAGTAAATAAAAATTGTCATGAAAAGTTTCTCAATAAATAAAAATCTGTCGTTCGGAGTCGACTTTAAACTGTAGGTCCCACCACTCATGTATAAAATTAACACACACAACATAAGTGGTGTGAGAAACTATGACGTTGTACAATGGGTCAATTCGACCTCCGGGTACTGTACTTGTCTTAATTGACAAGTACACGTCCTCTAACCTAACTTAACAAAATTCAAACACATACATTATTGGTTATTACAACCATTCAGTCAGGTTTACGACATAGTTTCTCACACTACCCATGCTGTGTGTGTAAATTTTACACATCAGTTGTGGAACCTACAGTTTAAAGTCGACTTCGAACGAAAGAGTTTTGCAGAAACTTTTTCATGGCGACTTTATTTACTCTCAGAGTTTTTGACAGAAATCTACCGTGAGGATAGGTTGGGTCGGAGTGGTAGCTCTAATATCACAAAACTCACTCACTCACGCATAGCGGCTCGTTGTGATGCTACAGGTGAACGCAGTCCCTGTACTGAGCAAGTTCTACCAAATTAGGGAAGAAGAAGTTGTTCAGCGCAAGGGCTGCACATTAAAAGCACGACTACCCTGTGTTGGAAAACCAGCCCGAACCTTTGATAAACGAAGTTATATCGTTGACATCAATAGATAGCTGACAAGAAATGGAGAGCCAAATAACCTATATCTGCACTTAGCTAGAGATGGGCACTGACAAAGAAAGTATATAACAGTCTCCTCTTCCTCAGCGGATCTGCACCCTCGGCAGAAGTCGTTAAATGGGAGCCGCATCCTTTCCGCGTGTCTACCCATAACACAATGGCCTGTAAACATGGCCACAGTGATTGAGATGATGTCACGACTAAGTCCAAGTAACTGGTTGGTGCGCCTTCTATCCACGCATGTTGTGTGTGTTAATTTTATCCATTAGTGTCAAGACCTAGAGCTTAACATTGATTGAACGCCGTCTATCCATCAGGGGCCAGGTGGGTCTAGCGGTAAAGCAAGGCTCCTCATTGACGCAGGATAGGTTTGCGTCCCGAAAGAATTTCCGCTCAATGGCCAACTTGACCGAGGCAAGTGGCATACCCAATTCTATTGAAGGATTCTCGTCGGCCCTACAGTTTCCCGGAATGCTACTGTGCCTGGTACCGAGAGGAGGTCGCCGAAGAAATATTTTTTCACATTTCATTTTGTTCGATATGTTTGGCCTGGGGTTTGAATCGTGGATTTACGTCTAATAAGCCGACACACTACCTATTAGACTACGGCGACTCCGGTACAAGGAATTGCAAAAACAAGCCACTGAAGGAATTGTAAGATTAAAGACTCAACAAAGATCAATTTACAAGAACAATAGTGCATAGAAAGATCTCGAAGTTGCCACGCAGAAATTAAATATAGATAATATAAAAGGAAAGACAACCTAAACCGGTAGTAGTCCGTTAAGAGACAATAAGTAAAGGGTCCGCCAAATAACTTTTTTTTAAATGCTTAAAAAAAAATCTACTGAATATTTTCTCAAATTTCTTTCTTTATTTGAAAGTACAATCTTTCCGGTTAATAATGGAAAATAATTTCATTCAAATGGCTGCCTCGGCTGGCCATGCAGTAGCGTACACCAGAAGATGCCGATTTTGGCAAAAAATATCATCTTTTCAGATGAAGCTCATTTTGATCTTGGCGGGTATGCAAACAAGCAAAATTGTCGCATTTGAGGCACAGAAAATGCCCGCACTCATACATTGAAAAGCTGACGCACCCAAAACGAGTCACTGTTTGGTGCGGATTTTGGTCCAGAGGCATAATTGGGCCATTTTTTTTTCGAAAATGAGCAAGGAGTGGCCGTTACAGTCAATGGCGATCGTTATCGAGCCATGTTGAACGAATTTTTGTTCACAAAAATTGAAGAGGAACATATTGGCAACATTTGGTTTCAACAGGACGGCGCTACGTGCCACACAGCCGAAGCTACACTCGATGTTTTGCGGCCTGTTTTTGAAGATTGCATTATCAGCCGCAGAGCTGATGTCGTTTGGGCACCTCGGAGCTGCGATTTGACACCGTTGAACTGTTATTTGTGAGGTGCCGTCAAAGATAAGTGTTACGCCGACAAGCCAGAGATAATTGACACTTCAAAGGACAATATTCATGAAGCAATTGGTGAAATACAACTGCACACAATCGATAATGTGCTTAAAAATTGGACCGATCGTGTAGGCTACTGCATGGCCAGCTGAGGCAGCCATTTGAATGAAATTATTTTCCATTATTAACCGGAAGGTTTGTACTTTCAAATAAAAAAAGAAATTTGAGAAAATATTCAGTAGTTTTTTTTAAAGCATTTTCAAACAAAAAGTTATTTGGCAGACCCTTTATAAGGAAAGACAACGTAGTCTGACAGTAGTCCGTCAAGAGAATTTAAGTAGTTAAAGAGTAATAAAATATCAACATCAAAAAACGCGGTTCTATTTTACGTTGGGAGTGGGATCTTTGTAATTAAAAGACATCTTTATAGAACCGTATTATCATCAAGGATTTGTTTAAATAAATAAACAACAACAAATTAAGACAAAACAATATCGTTTATTTTGAATTGCAATCGTTGTATTTACAAGAAATTAATAAAAAAAAAAACGTAACAGATTTTCTGTTATTTTTTGTGGCAATACTTCGAGACCATTTGTGTTAGAAAAAGAAAGAAAAAAAAACATTGAAAACAGCTGGTATTTTAAAATTCCAAAATTTCGGTTTGTAGATGACAAATAAATTTTGTTGGCAACAAATTTAATTCATGTCACCATATTGTTGTTATCATTATCTCCTTCCTCTCTCTCTCTTTCTCGCTCGCTCTTTCCTTTTAAGTTTGTTTTTTTATCCATTATTTGTTGTGTTTTATTAATTCATTAAATGGAAACCACTTTCGAATGTCTTCTGCAATGGTAATGATATTCAACTGAAAGTGATTATTTTAATACCACAAGATTTGTTGGCATCAAAACGATGACAACAAACGACACAATACAAATACAAATGCAACTGTTACACACTCATACATACTCCCACACACACACAAACACAAAAACTTTGGCATATAGATAGAAATGCTAAAGTAGTGGTAACAGTGGTTTTATGGCCACAATCGTATTTCAGATAAATTTTTAGAAAGTAATTTGAGAATTAATGCGACTTAAAATGTGAAAATGAAAAAATTATTTGAGTTTCGGATCTCTCTGTCTCTGCCTTTGTCTCAGTCTGTGTCCGAGTAAATGAACATGAAGTGATGAGAAGCAGATGATGAAAATATTGTGATAATACTCGTGATGATGATGATGATGATGATGACGGCACAGATGTTGAGGACGACGATGATGATAAGGATTTTGTTTATCATACTTTCAACACAAATTGCATTGATTTGTTGTAACAGAACTCAGAACCTAACAAAAAAAAAATAGAAAGTCTTGCAACAGTATGTCAAAGTTTTTCTATGTGGCTTTTTGTTTCATTTTAATGCTTTTAAATGTGGTACAACACAGTTGTTGCCGATTGTAGGGAAAAGACAGAGGCAGCAGGGGTGGTGTCGGTTAGGTTACAAAGTAAGCAAGTATTGTTAGTATTTTATTTCTTCTTTTCATTTCATTTCGTTTCATTTCATTGCTCTTTCTGTGTGTTTTTTTTATTCTTTTTTCTTTTATTGGTATTGGTTACACTCCATCCAGTTGTAATTGACAGAGTTTTGTGGTTAATTTTATTTCTCTTTAGGACAGCATTTGTGAAATCCAATTAAAATGAAATTAAATTTTATCATTTTATGGCATTTTAAATTAAACAAAAAAAAAAGAAACAAAAAACGCCAGATAAGAAGAAACAGAATAAAAGTAGAAAACTGTAATAAAATTTTGTAAAATTGTTTATTAAGCAGAGATTCCTCTTATTTTTTTTTTGTTTTTTTTTGTTTAAAGTAATTCAATTTATAAGTGGGGATATTCTTAATAAAATAAAACTGAGAGTAATTATAAGGCTTAAAGTTTTTCTTTTCTTTTTTAATTTTCCTTTTTATGACAGTAGATTGTTGCAGATTAAAATTGTAAAATAATTAACACAATACACACGGCAATTAAGGGAAGTGAAATAGAAAATTTATTGGAGATTTTTAAATTGTGTTTAAGATGGGAGAATCTGTAACCTAAACAACATAACATTTTCTGGTAGTAAAGTCTAATGAAATCATTACCAACCAATTGCTATGAAGATCGTTTTGATACAACGTTTTTTAAATCGTTGAACTAGAATTATATGGTCTTTGACTGCCTCTGTGGATATTTAGCATAAGACCCGGAAGTATGGTGAAATGTTTAGGCATTCTGATGTGTTTCATTTCATTGATAAATTTTCTGCAGGCTGGTTTCTGTTTTGTGCTGTTGCTTCTCATTTAGTTTCCTGCTTAGTGTCGGGTCCGCCATCTAACGTTTTTTTCAACTAGTGCTTATTTCGTGAATGGTAACACTTAGCTCATGCCTGATTTGACAGATAATTAGTTTTATCCTTCCGCTGAACGAATATGGTTGTGTCTACGCTTGAACAATTGACCATTCATTGCGTTTTCGCTTAGCTAAGTGGGCCTGCGATCGACTTACAGAAGATGCCGATTTTGGCAAAAAAAATCATCTTTTCAGATCCAGATTTTGTTCTTGGCGGGTATGTAAACAAGCAAAATTGTCGCATTTGGGGCACAGAAAACCCGCACACATCCATTGAAAAGCCGACGCACCCAAAACGAGTCACTGTTTGGTGCGGATTTTGGTCCAGAGGCATAATTGGGCCATTTTTCTTCGAAAATGAGCAAGGAGTGGCCGTTATGCCGATGTTGAACGAATTTTTGTTCACAAAAATTGAAGAGGAGGATATTGGCAACATTTGGTTTCAATAGGACGGCGCTACGTGCCACACAGACGGAGCTACTGTCGATGTTTTGCGCCCTGTTTTTGAAGATCGCATTATCAGCCGCAGAGCTGATGTCGTTTGGCCACCTCGGAGCTGCGATTTGACACCGCTGGACTATTATTTGTCAGGTGCCGTCAAAGATAAGTGTTACGCCGACAAGCCAGAGACAATTGAAGCTTTAAAGGACAATATTCGTGAAGCCATTGGTGAAATACAGCTGCACACAATCGATAATGTGTTTAAAAATTGGATCGTGTAGGCTACTGCATGGCCAGCCGAGGCAGCCATTTGAATGAAATTATTTTCCATTATTAACCGGAAGGAAGGATTGTACTATCAATTAAAAAAGAAATTTCAGAATATATTCAGTAGTTTTTTTTAAAGCATTTTCAAAAAAGAGTTAATTGGCGGACCCTTTATATTTGATTTCTTCCGATCAAGTTTCTTATTTCCAACTCTATATGTAAAGAATGAAGTGGTGAGGCCTCGGTTCAAACCCCAAGGCAGACATCTTCAACAAAATGAAACATGAAAAAATATTTCTTCCTCGACTTCCTCTCAGCAGATTTCTGACAATAACTCTGAGAATAAAGAAAATTGCTATGAAATCTGTCCTTCGGAATTGATTTTAAACTGTAGGTCCCGTCACTCATCTATAAAATTAACTCTCACAACATAAGTGGTATGAGAAGCTAGTTTGTAATCCTGACTAAAGGGTTGTAATGACCAATTATGTACGTATGTATAGGTATACTTCTGGTTACAGCACGAAGGCAATGGTTTAAGCAAACTGTAAAATGTTTAAAGGATTTTCCGTATATAGACTTGCCTGCAACGATTCTACACAAGTCCAGCTGACAATGAAGACATCTGGCTTTACTTCATAGAGTATTTGGTCAGTTAGGTGCCGTAGTACTATTACATACGATCCATTTTAACCGCCTCAAATTTCATAGGGCATCCCAATAATGTCTGCTGTGCTATGTACTTGAGTGTTTTCTTCTGGAATGCATTAATACCTAACAGGTTCAAAGAATGCTGGGATTAATCATTCTCATCATCAAAGAATCTACATGTTGAGTGCGAAACATCTCTCATCTTGAATACATGTATTCTGAATCTATAATGTCCTTTTAAAAATCTGTTTCTAACTTCACGGATATATAAATGCAAGAATCACATCTCGTCTTGTTGTAATTTAACAACCAAAATCTTTAATTATCTTTTGTTAGGTATAGCTTTTCAAACATTTGTTTCTGCTCTATAGAAAGGTTCGGGCCTTATCAGCGGCTTGGAAGCTCTTCTTCTTGCAAGCCGATGTATCTGCTTATGACCGAAGTTTCCCAGGAAACTCTATTTTCTCTACCTACTTGGTTCAGCTTCCTCGGACAGTGCCATACTATCTGCGTTTCAATCTCAAAAGAGCCGAGTGCACGAATCGCGGCTTATCTATCTGATAGTATTGCTATGTCTTGTCCTTTGTACACTTTACTTACTTACTTAGTTGGCCGTCAGCACTGGACCGAAGATCTTACGTAGGACTTTTCTCTCGAATACTTTCAGGGCTGCGGCACTAGTGCTTAATAGTGTCCATGTCTCTGCGCCTTTGTACACTTTGTCCGAGTTTAATTGCTCATATGTTTGGAGGGCATAGACTGTCAATGTGAAGATACCCGTGAGTTATTCCATGTGTTCGGATTTTTCATTCTGAGGCCAAAAACTTCTGCTCTTGGCCCGTGATCCGTTCCCTGACTAGTCTGTATACTACAAAGAGGTATTGTAACCGAACATGCACATGGAACTTCTCTACCCTACAGAGCTCTTAAATGACTATGTATCGATAGACCTCGACTAAAAAGGATGATACGATAGCACGGCTTAATACGGCAGAGATGGTTCTCTTTTGAGGATTCTTTAACGCACATTTAAAGGAATTGCTGCGTGTACTTATATTTGTTGCGTTAATTCTTTTTGTGGACGTAATCTTATTAAACTTATAATCGTACCTGTTCACTGGGAATACAAGTTCTTTAAGTAGATTTTAATTAAAACATAAGAAAACATTTGGGTTTTAATCAAAATTAATTTCAATATTTGACTCGTATTTTGTGAATAATCAAGTCGTTTTTTTTTCTTTTTTGCCTTCTTATCATTTCTAATTCAAAGAGCAACAACAACAACAACAGGAGCTGCTTTTTGTTGAGATTTGTTTATTACATTTGAATAGAGACTCCTAATAAAACTTATTTATGCCGTATTATTTGCTTCCTTTTCGTTTATTTCTGTTTTCATTTTTATTTTCATTTTCGTTTTTGTTTTTTGTTTTTTCTCTTTAACTTGATTACAGGTATAAATGAAACGACAATTTTTGTTATTGTTGTTGTTGCTGTTGTTGTTACTGATTATTTCTGTTCAACTTCATCAACGGCTGTATGTTGCCTGGCATTCTATTCTGTAGGTATTCTACTCTACTCTACTCTACTCTACTCTACTCTACTGTACTGTATTCTATTCATTATAATTTCATTTATTTCAATGCCTTAAACACAGCCGGCTACGAAGGCAAAATGAAGGACATTTTATACCCGGGGTAATTGTATGGGTGTCCTTTCGTCATTCAAAAATTGTTTTGTTTTCTCTATTACGCTATGTTTTACTGGGGATTCATTTAAAAAAGTTGTTCGTCTTGTTTCTTTTTGTTGTTTAGAAAGAAAATAAGAATGTTTTTTTTTGGAAATAAAATATTCGAGTCAATGAAGTGAGAGTTAGCTGGAGATGAGGAATGTTTTTTTTCTTTTAAATCATTCAAATTTAAATCATTTGAAATTTATTTTTGTAAAAAACTGTTTAGAAAATAGAACATAACTACGGCCAATTAAGGAGCTTTACAGTAAAGTAAATAAGACACGATTACGTTGGGGTTCTACTAGAAAAGTGGGTCATTAAGTTTTGAATTAAAAATTCTTTCAGAGATCAATGAAATCTCTTTTTTGATTGGGTTTTACTTTCGATTTGGAAACAACAAACAGTCACTCGTTGCTAAATTCGAAGAATAAGACGGATGTCGAAGTAATTCATTGCTTAATTCGTGGATTTTTGGCGTGAAGGCTGCCCTTTGGTATATACATCCCTGCATTGTTCGAGAGCAACAGGTTAATTTCGGTAATGTTGGTGTTATCGACAAGTAGAGACGTGCGGCGTATTGATTCACAGATTACGGCCGATAACTATACTTTTGAAACAGTCAAGGAATTTATTTATCTTGGCTCCGCCGTTACCACCAAAAATGATGTCAGTCTGGAGATCAAGCGCAGGATCACTCTTGCCAAAAGGTGAGCGAATGGAGTAGCAGAGACCTCTCTCGTGCGACAAAACTAACACTCAGCAAGACACTCATGTATGAGATAGTCAACGACATAGACGCTTTACAGTGTATTATTATCCAGCGGCTGTGCTGGCTCGGCCATGTCGTCCGAATGAAGGAGGATGCTCCGGCGAGACGGTTATTTGATACGGGAATCTGCGGAAGCCGCCGAAGAGGACGACCTTGTATCCGTTGAAAGGCCAAATCGAGGAAGCCCTGCCATCGATTTGTTGGGCACATTTAGGTCAGATAGGGCCCATTTTGAATACCACAGGCTTATAGTAAAAGAAGTGTTATTGTTCAACAACGGGTCTTTCTGCCACTCAAATAAGCCATGTTTTAAAATAGCTGTCAATGTAATCAAACTTATCCTACAAGGTGGCATTAAAAATTTCTTCGCATCGTCGTTTAACAACACCAAATACTCTGGAGAAGTTGTTACGCGATAGTGTTTGCGTTGGATTGTGAATGAATGCTTTTAGTCGAGATTAAAACCTAGCTTCTCACCCTATCCATGTTGTGCGTCAAGTTTATCTGTGAGTGGCGGACCCTACTATTTTAATGTCGACACTGAAGGACAGATTTGAAAAACTTTTCATTGCATTTTTATTTTACTGTCAGAGTTGCCATAATAGTACTGAGAGAAAGTTGTCAAAGCAATTATTTTTTCATTTCTCGTTTATTTCGGGGTGTTGGGGGTTGAACAAAACATATTGCCATGAAAAATTTCTCAAAAGATCTGTCATTCGGAGTCGACTTTAAACTTTAGGTGCTAACATTCATGTATAAAATTAATACACATAACATAAGTGGTTTGAGAAACTAGGTTCATAATCTTGACTGAAGGGTTGTAATGACGAATTATGTATGTATGTATGCATGTTGGGGGTTGACAGTACCTAGGCTACGACGACTTCAATTATTCTCATTCCTATAACATTTCCCTGATGTCGTCCTTAATATGTTCACATTATTATTGGAAATATCAACACAGTGCCTACTAGGCTATGGCATCTTAAATTTTTCTCATTCCTATAATATTTCCATCAAGTTGTCCTTAATATGCTCACAGTATTATTGAAAAGGCTGGTTCGACTGCTAATTTTTGTTTTGGAATCAAGTTTTTAAATTCAGTAAAGCACACTGTGGCGTATGAGTGCTTTTAATTACTTGTAAATAATTATTAATCATACGCCTTCGAAATCGGATCCAACTTTTTGCGTATTTTGTCGTAGTCTTTTAAACTTTTAAATTTCGAAATAAAATTACTTTTCATTCCTTTAAGAGACTCCATAGATTTTTTTTACCAAATTTAAAGAATTTAACTCTGCCATACTACATACATACCACTATTCCAGCTCAATATTTCATTTTAATTCTTATGCTGGGCCAAATAAATGAATCCAAACAAAAAAAAAAAAGAAAAAAAAGAGAAGAAAAAAGAAATCAAAGAAAATGAGAAAGAGAAAAAAAAAGAAAAAGAGAAAATGAAGACTGCTTTTCATTGATTTATTATCCATTTCCATGGTTTCTTTTCATTGTTTATTCAATAACTCAATTTTCCCGGAAACTTTTTATTACACAAACAGAAACAAAAACGAAAAACTGAAAAAAAACATCTGAAAAGCAGTGAATAAAACAAAAGCAATTTGCTTGGGAGTATTAAAGTTTTTTTTATTTGGTATGAGAAACAAAACCTTAAAGTATTTTCAATCATTTCAACAATATTTACTTGGAAAAGTTTAAAATAGTTTTCAAGCAAGAGTTTCTGAAAAGCAAGGCTTTTCAAATGGTTTTTAAAACACAGTTTAAAACAACAAGAAAAACACTAAACTCTGTTGTTTTACAAGCAAACATATGTAAATAGAAAGTCATGAAAATCGGTTGTATTCCGATGTAAAGAAGGATTCAATTAAGTGTGGACACTTAATTTTTCTCACAAATCATGTTAAATCTGGATATTCAGGTCTGTAATATTGTTACGTTTTTACCTTTTAAAAACGTTTAAAATAAAGTGTCCGCCAAATAACTTTTTTTTTTTTGAAAATACTTTAAAGAAAACTACTGAATATTTTCTCAAATTTCTTTTTTTATTTGAAAGTACAATCCTTCCGATTAATAATTGAAAATAATTTCATTCAAATGGCTGCCTCGGCTGGCTATGCAGTAGCCTACACGATCGGTCCAATTTTTAAGCACATTATCGATTGTGTGCAGCTGTATTTCACCAATGGCTTCACGAATATTGTCCTTTAAAGCGTCAATTGTCTCGGGCTTGTCGGCGTAACACTTATCTTTGACGGCACCCCACAAATAATAGTCCAACGGTGTCAAATCGCAGCTCCGAGGTGGCCAAACGACATAAGCTCTGCGGCTGATAATGCGATCGTCAAAAACAAGGCGCAAAACATCGAGTGTAGCTTCAGCTGTGTGGCACGTAGCGCCGTCCTGTTGAAACCAAATGTTGCCAATATCCTCCTCTTCAATTTTTGTGAACAAAAATTCGTTCAACATGGTCCGATAACGATCGCCATTGACTGTAACGGCCACTCCTTGCTTATTTTTGAAGAAAAATGGCAAAATTATGCCTCTGGACCAAAATCCGCACCAAACAGTGACTCGTTTTGGGTGCGTCGGCTTTTCAATGTATGCGTGCGGGTTTTCTGTGCCACAAATGCGACAATTTTGCTTGTTTACATACCCGCCAAGATCAAAATGAGCTTCATCTGAAAAGATAATTTTTTTTTGCGGAAATCGGCATCTACTGGTGTATGCTACTGCATGGCCAGTCGAGGCAACCTATTGAATGAAATAATTTTCCATTATTAACCGGAAGGATTGTACTTTCAAATAAAAAAAGAAATTTGAGAAAATATTCAGTAGTCTTTTTTTAAAGCATTTTAAAAAAAAAGTTATTTGGCGGACCCTTTATGAGCTCGTAGATTGCAAATAAAATGAATATAAATTTGTGTTTAGTTTTAATAAAAATTCTTTATTATTCGCACAATTCTTTGTGCCACTGTTCACAACTTATTCCTCTGTTTATACCCTTTGCATAAACAATAACAATTACTAGACAATTATTCGACAGATCTTTGTAACGGAGGTCTTCAAACCACGATTAATCTCTTCAAATGCATCGCGTCTTCAGACAAGACTGTCTGAACTTTACTAACTCAGTCGCCTGCTTTGCCTTGCCTTTTATATGGCAGGGTAAACAGTCTGATGAATGTTCGTGAAGGCTAATGTTTGTGGCTTCGTCTATGATTTAAACACAGTTGTTTACATTCATTACTGTAGTGTTGTTGGTATATTTTTGTTTACTTGTTTACAATTTTTTATGCTAGCGTTTGTTGCTGTATTTTTGTTTATTTGTTTAAAATTTTTTTATGCTTTTGTTTGTTGTTATAGTAATCAGTAGGATTATTTGTAAACTGGTTTGTTCACTGCATTATTTGGTTTTTGTAGCTGTTGTTTATAATTTTAATGTTAAGTGATGTAAAAGCAAAACACCAGTATCTTGATTTTTCATTTTCGTAACAATATGAATTTCATTATAAACGGAAACGATTAATAATTCTTTAAAGCACTCAAGCAGAAGAAGAAGAATATTTTTTGCAGAACTTTTTCTGTCTTTAAGAATCCCTAATATTTGTTAGAATTTTAAAATATTTTAAATATTTCACTTAAGATTTCTTAAACAGAATTTTATTATTGAACAAAAGCATTACCAAACCAGTCATACCATGTATTCTTTTGAATTTCTTTAATGTCTTATTAAAACCTGAAACCCTTTACATACTATCCCCTTTATCGTAAAATCATTATTAAACTGTAACAGTTAAAAAGTAACTTAAAAGTAATTCCCTCTTTCATTATTCCTTTTGCTATGAAAACCTACAAATTGGTCTTTTGTGGTCTCTAGGCCTTAGCAACAAAGGAGTTGTATCCATCTATACATACATCTATCCACCCACTTAGCTTAATGACTGGTAAGGGTATAAAACAAATTTGTTTCCCTTTTTCCCTCCCCTCTCATCTTTAAACTCTTTTCTTTTCATATGTGTTTATTGTGTTGAAGATTTTTTTTCTTCGAAAATAATTTTGATTTTCTTTTCCTTTTCTTTACAGTATTTTCGGTATTTATTTTAATCTCAATTGTAATTTATTATATTCATATAATTTTTCTCTGTGTGAACTTTTCATGTGTAAACTTAAAAAAATTTTCTCTTTAATACTCACAAAGCATAACAACCATAATATTTATGATTTATTGTTTATTAATATTTATTTTGTTTTTAAATTTTCTAAATGTTTGATAAAATCCTATAAAATCATTCCTTTTAATTTAGACATGCGAACGTACATACATTACTTGCCAAGTAGGCCTCCTGAATGAATGAATCATTCGGTAAAGATTACGACCTATTTACATATGTTTTGTGTGCTCAGTTTACACATGAATGGCGGGTAGTACAGTTTAAAGTCGACTCCGAATGACAGATTTTTGAGAAACTTTTCATGGCAATTTTATTTATTCTCAGGATTTTTCGCCAAAAAAATATTTTTTTTATATTTTCGTTTTGATGTCTAACCAGGGGCTTAAAACGAGACCTTACGCCTAATAAACCTACGCACTACCTACTAGACTACGCCACTACTAAAACAGTGAGCCGTTCTATGCAAATAAAGTTTATTTTGAATAAAGTTTTGGCAGCCTAGAACTTGGTGAATAGGCCATCAATTGGAAACTGGCTTTCAGTCATGTATGCTTGAAAAACTGTTGTCTTACAGAAGCCCTTGAGGTGTCGTATAATATCGTATGTTTGTACGAACATACATACATACATACATAATTGGCCATTACAACCCTTCAGTCAGGATTACGGCCTAGCTTTTCACACCACTTATGTTGTGTGTGTTAATTTTATACATGAGTGGTGGGACCTACAGTTTAAAGTCGACTCCGAATGACAGATTTTTGAGAAACTTTTTTATGGCAGGTTTATTTACTCTCAGAGTTTTTGCCAGAAATCTGCTGTAATGAAGTCGTCGAAGAAATATTTTTTTCATATTTAATTTTGATGTCTGACCTGGGATACGAACCCGAGCTATACGTCTAATAAGCCAACACACTACCTACTAGACTACGGCAAATTTGTACGAACATTTTGTATAATTACTGGGATATAATGATTAATACCATTTAATAAAGAATAAAGCGGAAGAAGTTTGCTAAATTCGAATTAATATCACGGCATTCTGCGATGGCTGTGATGCAGTATATAAAGAGAGAGTTGTGCCGGTAATATTGATTTTTTTTTAATTTCTTTTCAAAATTTTTTGAGCCATAGAGTTGTCGCAAAGCATCTTTCTCGAATCCTTTCTATTATTTCTTCACTTATTTTCAGTTTCATTAATAAAGTTTTTCTAACTACGCAGCAGACAATATCAAGTCCAAGGATAGTAGGTCTGCCACCTAGTCCAGACATCCTCTGTAAAAATGTATAAAATGGCTATAGAGTGGAGAAACTTTGCTTATTATGGAGTATCTTTTTCAAACACGTTGTTACCTAACTTTTCTATGATGTTCGTTGTTGATGATACCTTTTCTGGGGACGTCAACGATAAGGGCAATGCTCCTTTCAATCTTATTACACAGACTCACTGCGAAGCATTTCCTAAAATTGTAAAGATTATTGGTTTTGTCCAAAGGACAATTAAGGAGGATAAGAACGATTTGTCAGGTCGCGATGCCCCTTGAAAGAAGTGGCTTTGGTCTAGTCTGTCATTGTCTTAATTTTAGTCTCATGGATCAGGTCTTCGCTACCATATGCAATGGCATTAAATTCGACAGAGTCTCCAATGCCGTTATAAGACAGATTACCATTGTAATGGTTGCACGAATGCCAGCCCATCTTTATTGTACATTCGAACCAATTTCTTTATAGGCGTCGTAGCCTTCTTGTTCACAATGATTTCGAATTCCCAAAAATCTTTAAGATGCTTAATACTCTCTTAATTGTCGTAGTTTGTCGTGGAGAGATGTTTACATTCTTTATGATTCCAAGAAATCCAGTCAATTCAGCTGGAGCACATGCGTCTGAATATACTTGAATAACTCGATATTCTGTCAAATATTACTCAGTCTTTAGTGCCAAATGCCACACCGCAAACCTATCAAAATGTGGCATTTTCCGTTTCAAGTAAGTCTAGTTCCTGCGGAAACCGAAAGAATAATTCAAAATTTTAAAAGTATAGAGAACAGAACAGTTTTCAACTTAAGTCTTTATTCAACGTCGATCCACCCTAAGGAGTCTAGCTATACCGGTAATAACCTCTCTGCAATAATATCACAAATTGAGGGTCTCCTAACTAGCCTGCAGCGTTGGTGTAATTACTCCCGTTATAGCGTCTGAGTATTGAGAAAGAAAGGTTTTTTCATCCACTCTACTGTTTCCCAAAATAATTTACACGAGTAAAAGTCGTCAAGTGCCTTTGTCAATTTTTCATTGGTATTATGTCCGGATATTAATTTCGAATTCGTGTATATTCAGTAACTTTATTTCACTTAAAAATGTTCGAACGATTTGTAAGCGTTATTCAGCGTTGTTTATACGACCTACTTAGATTTTAAAAAGCTTCTCTCTTCAGCAATAGGTTTGTAAATCAAATTATTTAAATTTGCCATTGCGCATGTCCGTTGTGGCTATTGTAAGTTTATCATTTCTTTACTTCTTCAAGAAACAGGCCACAACAGTGCTAAGCATAAGCAATTCCTTTTAATGTTTAATTTCCAAGATTTTTAAAGTGAAAGTGAAATGATGATTCATTTCACCCAATAAACTTTAATTTCACCCACATATGATGGCTTTTCCATTAAATTGGTTTCCCAAGGCTTTGAAAAACAAACAAACAAAAAATACTTTTTAAAATCCTTTTCTCGTTTTTATGGGGATTATGGTATGAAGTCATGCCTTCGTAAATTTCCTGCTTAAGGACAAGGATTCTATTAAACAAAGTGGATTTATTTTGATTTTTAGTTTTACGCTTTTAAAATTGAAGAAACTTATTAAGGCATAAATAATTTATATTGTATTGTATTCGATTGTATTTAAAACAAACCGAAACTCTACTTCAATCAAACCCTTATTAGCCATCAAAAAGCACTAGTTTAGCCATAAATATTGTTCCTTATAGCATGCATGCATAACCTTATGATTTTTTGGCTTATCATGTTGATATTGGCGTTTTATAACTTTCCGAGGCATAATAACAAATCCTTTTTGGAATTGTTTATCTTTACCTTTTCCTTTTCTAAAAAGTCTTTAATAATCAATTGTGCATTACGACATACAGTGCTTGGGTACTGGAACCTTTTTTCCTTAAGTTAAAGCCATTAAATATCGAAGAAGGCAAGGAAACAAATAGCAATACAAACATGTCTTCTAATAAAATTTCGAAATATATCCATCCTTTGATATCCTTTCTTGTGTTTTGTTTTTGTTTTACATTTTCCTAGTTATTCTTGTTGCTTTTATATTCGAGTTTAAAATTTATGGCTTTTAATTTTGTCTACAAGGTTTTTTTTCCTCGGCTTTTCATAGAAAAGGTTATTTGCCATTTTCGTTGTTGTGTTGTGGTATTTTGTTAAGAATATTTCATATCCTTTTGCCAAAAACACAAAATTCTTTTATTTTCAATGACTGGTTTTCCTTCTTCCTTTTGTTTTTGTTTTTGGATATTTGTGTCGTTACCAAAAACCAAAATTTGTTTTATTGGGCCTGTTTTTTTTTTTCTTTTGTTTATTTTGAGATTTATTACTTTAACCCTTAAACTTTGTCTCACTATATTTTGTAGTTTTTTTTTTGTGTTTTTTGCTTAAGAAAAATAAAAATTAAAAGCGAATTTGTCCCTGTCTATGATAATTGTAATAATACAGAGTAACAAGTCGTAAGGGAAACAGAGAACGTAGAATAAGAAGTAAGTTAGAATAATTTTGGAACTACCAATAAGAACCGGTGCTTTACTAGTGCTAGCAAGCTATACGACAGAGAGTATACATACATACATAATTGGCCATTACAACCCTTCAGTCAGGATTACGGCCTAGATTCTCACACCACTCATGTTGTGTGCGTTAATTTTATACGTGACCCGCCACTCACGTTTAACGTCGACTCCGAACGACAGAATTTTTGAGAAACTTCTTCATGGCAATTTTTATTTTACTCTCAGAGTTTTTGCCAGAAATCTGCTGAGAGGAAGTCGCCGAAGAAATATTTTTTTTTTCATATTTCATTTTTGATGTCTGACCTGGGATACGAACCCGGGCTTTACGAATAGTAAGCCAACACACTACCTACTACACAGAGAGTATAGAGTGGTAATTGCTCGTATTTTTGTAGTGCTACAGCGGAATGAATTTATATGGAATAAAAGATACTTTCGTGTATCTTCTAGAGAAAAAAGTAATGGCTTCTGATGATGCCATTAAAGACTTAAACGTATACAAATCATTATCCTATAGCCTGCATAATATTTCTCGTGATAAATTCTAGGATATTGCTGTTGAGGACAAACGCAGAATTAAACCAAATTATTATTATAAAAAAAAATAAGTTTAAATGAGCATTCACTTTAAAAACCAGGTAGTCAATGCTAAACAGTCAAAGCCAAGAAAAAATTTTCACAATATTCTCGGCTTTGTTTGGGCGACACGGCATCCAGTAATGTCTGGTATCCAAGGCATCAAATATGCCGCATCACGGGCAGTTAGACCGGAAATCGATACTTCCGAAATTATAGAAAATTTTCTGTAGACAAACGCATTAATTCTTTTCCACTCATCATCATATTTGAGCTATCTAGATACCGCATGGTGACTACTAAGGCTGATGCTGAATGAGAATGTGGCAGCTGTAAACGGCATGCTGAAGCAGATATATTGATTTGCTGACCAAAAAAAAAGTATATCTGCGCCTGTAGAAGTGTGTTAGCGAAACTGACAGTGTATAATCTACACATTTCGAAAGTCAATCAAATATTTTGATCGACAAGATCTTCGGTGGAATCCGCAAAGAAGCAATTGACATGTTGATGAGCCTGCTTGAACGTAGAAAAGGCCTATTAATGCGGACCTTAGAACAAAACTTTCAAAAAAGATGAATACTTGAAACTCTATGCTCCGCTAAGGATTAGGGACAGTCATGTTGACAATCTAGTCGCCGTAGTCAAGGAGGCAGCGTATTATCTTATTAAACTTGAGGCCAAGACTCAAACCCCAGGTCAGACATTTCCAAAAAAACAAGATATGCAAAAAAAATTTCTTCGGCTACTTCCTCTCAGCGGAGATCTGGTGAAAACTCTCAGAGTGAATGCAATGAAAAGTTTCTCAAAATTCTGCCTTTCGGAAACGACTTCAAACTGTAGGTGCCACAACTCTTGTATAAAATTAACACACACAACAAAAATGATGTGAGAAGCTAGGTTGTAATCCTAACTGAAGGGTTGTAATGACCAATTATGTATGTATGTATGCACGTTGATAATTGCAAAGACGATAGCCACAGAAAAACAGAAAGCGGAGTAATAATAGCAATAAAATACAGGAGATCCTATGCTCCTTAAAGATACTAATCTAGTCCAATCAAATTGGCGACTGTAATATCTCTTTATCTCTCTATTTTTCTCAACAATTTCTGAAAAGACTGGCGATATGACTTCTACATTTTGTAGATTTTTTTTGCAAGAACTCCATCAAAATATTTTTTAAGGTTAGTCCTAGACTCCTGCCTAGTTTTCAGTAGTATTTGAAAATACTTCATTTAATTTTTTAAATAAAATTTTTACCACATGAGTATTTCAAGAACGTTTCAAAAGGTGCGGTCAGTAAAATTATAAAAATTTATTATGAAATGTGAAGAAAAATTCAAATTTGAATATCCAAGACGCAATCCATAAATATTAACAGCGCCACATTTGACGTTAACAGAATAAAATTTGCCCTTAACAGAGCACTGTTAGCCGTTTAACAATATCCATCTGAACAAGTCCACTTGTTTAGAAACTAATTTTAGGACAAATACTAGGTCTATGAGGACCATATCATACTCAAAGGTAGGTTCCAAGGCCTTTTAATGTAATCAGCGAAAAAGTCCCATATAGAGTGCCATGGTGTTGTTAAAATTGGCTTCGAAACTATGAATTTTTTGATTGAAAATTCGCTGGAAGATCAGAGGCCATTTCGGAACATATTTTTATATAATAGTGCACCATACATACTATATGTAAATGGTAGTCCTCTTTCGAAACGTGGTAGTGGGATAGCTGGAATAATTTTGATAGTTGAGATTTTGAATTTTGAAAAAAATCGATTTTTAGGCAAAAATATATGAAAATTCTCTAGAAGATCAATGACCATTTTGCATCATATAAGAAATAATACTCCATACAGATTATATACAAATGGTAGTCCAGAGGGTCCTCTTTCGAAACGTGGTCCTCCATCACCACCAATCCTTTACATTTCAACGCTTTTGTTCACAAATAATAATGATCATAATGAGAATAAAATTTTATGTGAATAGTGCAAAGTACAAGACTATTCTACTATTGCCGCTGTTAAACAGTTAACAGTGCTTTGTTAATAGCAAAGTGTACCTTTTCAGACGCAAGAAGTGGCGCTGCAAAAAGTGTGGGTTTGCGTCTTTGGTTTTTAAATACAATCTCTCGCCCCCAAAGGATGATATGAAAAACTACATCTCACACTGTAAATACCAACTAAAAAATTTATTTGCATGTTTTTATTACCAACAAAGCCATTGAGCCTTAAACACACATACGCATTTACATACATTTAAACAATTCTGTAAGTGTGTATGTGTGCCTATGTGTCTGTGTTTAAATACCAAAACAATAGGGCTGAAGCATGTTTATTATTCCACCAGCAACAACTACAAACAACAACAAATTCTAAATAAAATTTAATAAAGTTCTTTGTTTTTTTCGAAAACTGCATAAATTTTCTTCCTCCTGAACGAAGATAACGAATATAAAGCACAAAATAAAAAACTACAAGAAAAAAAAAAGACAAACGAAAAGAACGAAAAAGAAAAACACAGAATATCTGACATATTTTCAATGTAAAACGAAATGTTTTATGGTTAAGACAACATATTTTCATGCATGTAATAAACAAGCGTACAATTGACACACGCACTGGCATACACGTGCTGTTACATACGAGACATACATATAAACAAAGAAATTAAATTGTTTAAAATTATGCTTGTTTTTCTTATTGTTTTATTTTGTAGAAATAACTTTACCACTCTCTCTCCCTCTCTCTCTCTCTGCCTCTTGTTTATCTTTCTTTTCTTTAAGAGATGAATCCTTTAGCAGAGACATGTTTTGAAGAATTTTTTTTCATCTCCTCTACATTGTTTTTGTTATTTATTCTTCTATTAATTAAAATATTATTATTTTGTATGATTGCCAACTAATTTTTTTACTCCTGGCTTGCTTTAAGGAAATTGTCCTCCCCCCCCCACACATACATTTTAATTAAGTTTTACAGTTGGTATGTGTGTATAAGAAAGAGAGGATGAGCTGTAGTGTATGTGTGTAAAAGATGGCCTAGTTTTAGGTGTGAGCTTGCTAACCATAATTTATGAAATACATTTTGGATTATTTCCTCAACCATATGAAAGCAATTTTCAACATAAGAAAATATTTAAAATATCTCTCTCGCATACAATAATCTCCTTGCAACTCCCACTCCCTCTTTTTATGAGATTACAAAAGTTGTAAAATTTAATCCTTTAAATGTGTTTTTCCTTAATTTTCTATTATTACAACTTGAGGTTGTACAGGGAAATGTTGTAATGTAATCCTGTTTTACAATCAATTTAAATTCAACAATATTTCCTAATAATTGACTAAAAGTGTAGGATTTTTGGGGAAAATTAATATGAATTTTAATGTCAGTTTTAAATTTGTTATATGTGGCCTGTAGCTATTGTAGGAGATTCACAGTGTTAGTAAAATTAAGTAGTCATGTGTTTTAATCGTAAGTAATTAACTTTTATTAAATTTTTGGAAATATTTTCTGTAATTTTTAAAATTTTTATTTTGTTTACTGCTTGCAATGGTGCTTAAGTTTAAGTTAGATGACGTGTACTTGCCAATTGAGACAAGTACAGTATCCGGAGGTCCAGTTGACCCATTGTACAACGTCATAAAGAAGAGAGGATAATAGGGGAGATAGGGAAAAAGCAGTGGAAGTAGGAAAGGGAGAATAAGTAAGCAGAGGAATTACACACACAAAGCTGCAATGTTGTTGCATCAAATTCAAATAGAATGATCAAGTTTGAGCTTTTATCCAACTTTAGAAAGTTTATATATCCCATAGTCGCCATAGTCTAATAGGTAGTGTGTTGGCTTATTAGATGTGAGATTACGGTTCAAACCGAAGGTCAGACATCTTCAATAAAACGAAATATGAAAAAATACTACATACAATAAAATAAAATTGCCATGAAAAAGATTTTTAGTAGACCAAAGGACCTGAACAGAGTTAAAAATTTTCTCTATAACTTAGGCTTCGGAGGGTAAGATCCAGTCCATTGTTTTTTTGTCATTCGTAAGGTTTTTAGAATACAATTTAACTGCTTTCATTTTCGGTATTTTATCACGCGTTATATTAACGGGCATATTTGCAATAAAACTGGTTTCTGGCCAGTATATGCTTGAAATCTTCATTAAGCATCTGTTTATGAAAGCCTGCAATCTAGGTAGCAATCCAATGATTCGCAGGCACATAAAAGGACCGATTTTATGTTTGATTTAAATAATTTAATCACTACACACATTGTTCAAACGCTGAACCAAACGTTGGTTTTCCTTTCTCAGTTTCGATGCATGTCTTCCATGTTCCCACCAGCACCAGGGATTACACTGACTAGACGTTCTCAATGGCTTGTCCGTTGAACTTCAAATTCTTTTGGTATTAGAAATCAAGCGTAATTTTTTAGCTGTAGTTTAGTAGATATACATACAGACAGTTATTGGACGTGAGGCCACTGTACAAACCTCAGATCAGACATCTCGGAAAAAAAGAAACGTGAAAAATATATTGAAGCACTATTGGGTGACTTCCTCTGGTAAATACTCTGAGAGTAACAAAAATTTGTCGTAAGAAGTTTCTCAAATCTGTTCTGTTCGAAGTCAATATTAAGCTCTAGGTCTTGATACTCATGGATAAAATTAACACACACAACATGCGTGGATAGAAGGCGCACCAACCAGTTAATCGGACTTGATCATCTCAATCACTGCGGCCATGTTTACAGGCCATTGTGTTATGGGAGGATACGCAAAAAGAATGCAGCTCCCATTTAACGACTTATGCTGCGAAAGCAGATCCGCCGAGAAAGAGGAGACTGTTATTCACTTTCTTTGTCAATGCCCATCTCTTGCTACTCATCATACTTGTTGCGATCGAACCTATTTCAGAGGCATTTTGGAATGATAGCCATTTGGATGCCTTCACTGCTCGTTGGTCGTTATGCAATGAAGTTTTAACTACTTTTGTAAATTTTATTATCAAACTTTATAAGGTAGGTAATGCCATTTCGACCGATTTGGTGTTGTGGTTATACTTATAAACATATTAGTGATCAGATAATACTTCATATTTCATTGTGGTAATCTCTGAAGAAAGTTTGTTGCTCTAAACAAAATAATTACGGCAGCTTTATGCCACAATACAGCCCTTCAGTCTGGATTACGACCTAGTATCTCACACCACTTATATTGTGTGTGTTAATTTTATACATGAGTAAGACCTACATTTTCAAATCGACTCCGAACGACAGATTTTTGAGAAACTTTTCATGGCAATTTTATTTACTTTCAGAGTTTTTGCCAGAAATCTACTGAGGAAAAGTTGCTGAAGAAATACTTTTTGTATTTTGTGTTGTTGTCTGGCCTGGTACTCGAATCTTGGCTTTACATTTATTAAGCCAACATACTACCTACGAGACTACAGCGACTTTGTTCCAGAAAACAATAGCAAATTTAGTCTTGAAATTTTCTCACATTGAAGTCCTATGACGATGACTAAAACGAACAAAAGAATCTCTAGAAGTTTCTATAATTTTTGATTGAAAATTTATATCGATTCCGGTGTAAACTTGGGTCCGATTTTATTTAAATGTAGTCCATTTTTGAACTAAAAACTGGACGCTTCATGGATTATAATTAATTGGACTTTTCAATTTTTCTATGAAGGGATTTATTCTATAAAAATCATCAACAAAACTTTTACAAATGAGGCTAACAATCTGTCATCAATATTATATGAGAAGATTTCTAATATTTGACGTCTTCAATAATATTTTTTTTTATTTATTTATTTTCTTTATATTATTTATTATCTCTTATTATACATATTTTTCCTACCAAATTGATTCAATAATTATAATAATTTTTACTTCCTTACTTTTCTCTTTGCAGGTAATTGTTGAATATTTTTCTGTATTTTTGTAAGTATTCTTCTTTTTATAAATTTAATACGAGTGTAGTATTAAAAAAGAAAATTCATTAAAAAATCTACAAAAGCAAGACTCTTTGAAATTTAAATCTTCTTTAATGTGTACGCATTTATAATCTTTTGAATATTTAGACTATTCAATGTCTCTTAATATGAGTCTCTAAATATAAAATTGTTTAGAATTTATTTTCAATTTCAATTTTTCCCTTCTCTTTCTACATACTTTTCATCTAACTCTGCATAATATTCACAATTCTGTACCAGAAAAAAAGGCGAATTTATTCAAAATAATTTCCTCATTCAAAAGAGGTCTGTTATCTTATGATAATAAGAAAGGAATGGTTTGAAGGATGGCTTTTCCAAAAATCTTTTGATGTTTCTTTTTGTAAGTTTAATGACATTTAAGCTTTACAAACAACGCAAACATTTAATAACCACCTCCTGATTTAGCTTTAAATACGCATTTTTTCTGTTGAATTTTCTTAAATCTTTACAGGTCATAGGAAAAGTTTACTTCCATACCTACTTACATACACTTTTTGTTTTAATATCTTTCTCTTTCGAGAAAGTTTTCTAATACAATAACAATAAAACAAATAGAATAACTTTGTATATATTTAGACTTCGTCTTCTTCCTCTTCTGAAAGTATTCTTGTTTTTGGATTTCTTTGTAGCTACGAATATAATGCCTAAAATCCAATAGAAAAATATTTAATTTCTTTAATCTTTGTTTTATCGTAGTACTCGGAAAATATGAACAAAATTGTTGATGGAATATAATCAATGCTTGGGCAAATAAAAGTTTTTCATTCAATAAGAAAATTTAAAATTTCAATGAATTTAAAATTGAAAATGAAAAAAAATTTATATACATACAGTGAACAGCAAAAGTCTTAGTACGGCAATATATTTTTAGCAATTTCATGAATTTTAGCCAAAAGTTTGTATAAGAATTTATAGTTTACATATTTATTTTATTAATTTATTTCTGTTTTATTATAAAACAAACAATTTTTAAATGTTTTTCATAAAACAAGAGCAAAATAAGGAAAAGTTTCAGATGACTTCATTGGTACCCCCGAGGAGAACCCTGAGTAAATTAAAAATTCAAAGGCCTAATATATGAGCAGAATATCCCTTAAGTTCAAGCACTCTATTTTCCCCATTTGGAAATGAATGTATAAGTTTTGTTTAGTGTTTTCTGGTGTCACCTGAGCAAGTTTTTCGGTTGATTTTTGTTAGAGGTTTAGCGATTACGACACCGTTCTTTCAAATTATCTCCTAAATACTCTCTTAAAGTCATATCGGGACTTTGTGCAAGAGTATTAAGCCTGTGGGGACTTTTTTATAAAAATATATTGCCGTACTAAGACTTTTGCTGTCCACTGTATGTATAGTCAACGAATATAAGACACCCAGAAGGAATTTTTTTGAAGAAAGTTTAAAAACACACACTTTTCGTATTGTTTTTGCAAATAACTTCAGAAAAAATATTCTTGTAAATGCAAACCACACTCTGGAACTTATGTGATAACACAGTTATTGGTAATACAGTTAGTTTGTGTTAGAACTTCGCCTTAGTTTGTAGTGTGTTCCTACTACCTATAAGCGGCTCGACCTGTAATTTAAGAATAACAGATTTGAGAAGCAACTTCAGGCCTGAAGTTATTTACCAGAAATATTCTAAAGGAGTATTTTATGAAAAAAATACTTGAAACTCTATGATCTGTTGAAAATTTGAGACAATCATGTTGATGAGCCTGCTTGAACTGAGCAAAACTTTCAGAAAAGATGGCATTATGAAAGAATACTTGAAACTCTATGCTCCGTTGAGAATTAGGGACAATCAAGTTGACAATGAAGTCACCGTAGTTTAGTAGATAGTGAGGCTTCTGTTCAAACTCCAGGTCAGACATCAAAACGAAAATTTTAAAAAATATATCCTCTCAGCAGTCTTCTGGCAAAAGCTTCGAGTAAATAAAATTGCCATGAAAAGTTTTTCAGAAAAAAAAATCTGTCGTTCGGAATCGACTTTAAACTGTGGGTCCCGCCACTCATGTATAAAATTAACACAGATTAACAGCAGATTTCTGGCAAAAACTCTGAGAGTAAATAATATTGCCATGAAAAGTTTCTCAAAAAAATCTGTCGTTCGGAGTCAACTTTAAACTGTAGGTCTCGGCACTCGTGTATAAAAATTTACGCACACAACATAAGTGGTGTGAAAAACTAGGTCGTAATCCTGACTAAAAGGTTGTAATAATCAATTATGTATATATGTATGCATGTATTCTGAAGTAGCTCGCTAAATGGGAGAAATTTATCTTTTATTTCTTGTTTTCAAGGTTCCAGGCCTGAGGTTTGATTTCAGTATGAAGAAAAGAAGGTCTGCTATCAACTTGCCAGAAAGAGGCGACTTAAAAGGTTCCAATAACTTGAGAGAAAATAAAAAAAAATATATATTGAAAATCCTAACATTCATAATAAAAGTAAAACTTTAGCCCAATTACCTACCAAATAGAAACTGTGTAGATCAAGGAAATATTCTGCTTCTCCCCTGTATCTCCTATTCAACGACGTCAAGTAATTTTTCGATAGTACCACATGGGCATGCGCAGTTGCAAACTTTTCACAACGTAAGCTTCTGTGCTGGCTGGTAGTCCGGTGTGTAGCGTGCTAGGCTATTAGCGTGAAGGTTGTAGTTCGATTCCCACCAGAGATAAATATATAAAACAATAACATAAGCTACAAGTATTCGGCAACATGTATCAGCAACACGGATATCTGGATCTTAACCAACGAGGCACTCTTACTAAATTAAATTAAATGTAGAAAACAGAGAAATATCGCTCAGCAGCCGGTGTCGGATAACGACACTTACGTAGCTTCTCACATCACTAATATTGTGTGTTAATTTTGTCCATGTGCTTAATGTCGACTCCGAACTACAGAAACTTTTCATGACGATTTCATATATTTCCAGAGTTTTCGCCAGAAGACTGCTCAGAAGTCGTCGAAAGAGATATTTTTCTGAACTCTCGTCTAACAACAAAACAGCATAATACCCACTAGTTTACGGCAACTGTCACGTGCAAGGTTCAAGAATTCATGGATAACAACAGAATCTTTTAAAAAATTGCAAATTTTCAGCTTTTTAAGGGTCAATTCCTTTAAATCCTTTAAATTTCTGGAGTTTTATTTTTTAGTTGTAATACATTCCGCAATCATTTCTACAAAATATGTTTCATAAACGCATATTCTTGACCGTACGATCTCGTGATAAAAACATGTCATCATTTTTGTATTCTATATCTTCTGAGCAGTCTATTGGATAATCTAGTTTCATAAGTTCTTTAGTAGTTTTGAGCTTGTTCAGTCAATCATACAGACATACATACATCGCTCATTACAACCCCTCAGTCTGGATTACGACCTAGCTTCTCATGGCATTTAAGTTGTGTGTGTTAATGAGTGGCGGGATCTACAGTTTAAAGACGATTTCGAACGACAGATTTTTGATAAACTTTTCATGGCAATTTTTATTTACTCTCAGAATTTTTGCCAGAAATTTTCTGAGAGGAAGTCGCCGAAGGAAGACTTTTTGTATTTTTGTTTTGATGTCTGACGTGGGGTTTGGACGCCTTATGTCTAATTGGCCAAAATACTACCTACTAGACTGCGGCCGCTACACTTGCTGCTTAAAAGCTTTGAAAAACCTTTGAAATACTAGAGTTTTTTTCTAATATTTTATGTCTTAATGCAAACATATTAACGCAATATACTCCATAAACACTTATTATTACTGATCGTACGATATGCTGTTAAGAATTTATATTTCCTGAATTCTGGATATCCTCGGCAATCTATTGGCATACATACATAAGTACGTTAATTGTTATGAGCCTATACAGTAAGTCAACCACTGACACCATTAAATAGTTTCGAGGCTTATGTGATGCTTTTTAATTTAATTTTTCAAAAACAGAAAAGTTGATGCGTATAATTTCTGTATGTCCAATATACAGTCAAAGAAAAAAATCTACATACACCGCTGTATGTAGACTTCTTTCCTGGTGATTTTTCTCAAATTGAGGAAGTTGAAGAGAAAAACGAATATAAAAAAATATCGCCAAGAAATTATTAGAAAACAACAAAAAAAAAAAATTAACGGGAAAGGACTCTACATTCAATGGCGTATATAGACTTTTGTCTGTGACTGTATGTGAAGCTTTTAGTGACACAATTTGTATGTTTTACTATATTATGTGATCCAATTCAGTTATTATTTTACTGAAATTAATAAGAAAACCTCTTATATTTTAAATGTGAAAAATACTACCACGTTTACAAAAGTTTGAGCAAAAAAAACCCCGAAAGAAATTAAAAAAAAAAACATTAAAAACTTTTAATTCATATTATTTTACCATCCATTACTACAGCCATTATCAGCTTTTTTTTCGGTCGTCGCTCTGCATACTATTAAACAATATTCGCCGAGTGTATTTTGCATTACTTTTTTAACGTGGCAAACGAATAAACCCAGTTTGTGTACAAAAAAAAAGAAATTAAAAAATAAACAAAAAAAAAAGAACGAATAAAAAATTTGCATAAAAATTATATTAAAATTCCTTTCGATTACCACCGATACTAACGTTGACTGCAGTTGGCTGCTGACTTCTTTCGATAATAATGTCGACAAGCATGACCATGATCATGATGATGATGATGATGATAGCGATGATGCTGCTGTAGTTGGGGTGTTTTAAAAAGTCATTATATTTTAAATGCGCTTTTCTTCTCTCTTTATTATGCTGGTAGTTTTTTTTTTAATTCTTCTCCCTTTGTTTGTAGTTTTCTTGCCCCCCACAGCAGTTAATGTGAATTAATTCTTGTTTATTCATTACTTTTGCTGTTGTAATCATTTACTTGTAATTTCGATGGCTATCGTTTCCAAAAGAATTCCATGGAAATTGTTATTGGCATTTGCAACTTTGGTGTACTTTTGGTTTTGTTTCGGGGTATCTGGCGCATTTGCAGAATTTTTAATTCTCTTTAAGACGGATTTTAGTGAATGGGTAATTAATTAATTGTTTATTTATGTTCGAATTGCAATACAATGCGATAACTTGGAGGGAACCTTTACATATATTTATGACAGTAATTTTTTGTTTATTAATGTCTTCCATTGGAGACACACACTTTTGGCATAGAATCTCCACAGTTTTTTTTCCATCGCAAGATTTATGACTTTAACCAATGATAACTTTCTATTGTATCAATGGCATGCGTGTAAATAATGATATTCATTGGTTTGCAGTATGCTTTCCTTTCCTGATCTTTTTGATTTGCGTTTTATAAAGTACTTGTTTAGCGATTTATACGATATTTTACTTACTTACTTAATTGATCATTACAACCTTTTAGTCAGGATTACAACCTAGTTGTAATGGGGTTCAAACCCCAGGTCAGACATCTCCAACAAAACGAAATATGAAGAAATATTTCCTCGGCGACTTCCTCTCAGCAGATTACCGGCAAAATCTCTGGGAGTAAGTAAAAAATTGCCATGAAAAGTTTCTCAAAAATTGTCGTTGGGAGTCGACTTTAAACTGTAGGTCCCACCACTCCTGTATAAAATTAACACACACAAGATGAGTTGTGTGAGAAACTAGGTCGTAATCCTGACTGAAGGGTTATGCATGTATGTATGAGTGGTGCGGCTTAAAGTTTAACGTCAACTCCGAATGACAGATTTGAGAAACCTTTCATGACAAGACTGCTGAAAGGAAGCCGCCAAAGGAAGTACTTTTCATATTTCGATTTTGTCGAGATATCTGAGCTGAGGTTCGAACCATTAGCTCTCTGCTAATATGACAACACACTACCTACTAAACTACGACGACTACTGCTTCTGTGTTGCGTTGGCATTTGTCTATTTTATTTACACATGGGTCCGCTGCCATAGGCAAAGATTGTTTTTAAACTGAACAAAAACTTGCAAATGGTTTTGCTATTTGCACGTACCAATCTTCAAAAAGTAGCTACCTCACGAATTGAAACTGAAAAACTAATATACTGCTTGTGCGTCATGAAAAGAAGTCAATTTCCGTTATACATGGAGCCTTAAAAAACAAATCAAGTTATCCAGAACCGCAGATAGTGGTCTTGCGTTGTATCGTGTTTAGATGGTCTACGTTTTCACCCAGGTCCTTGTGGGTTGTAAACGGTAGCGGATAAGTTCTTCCTGAGTTAAAAAACTGTAAAATAATCTATGTTCAGTTATACAAAGGAATGTATTGTTACTAATGCAGTGCAGTGTTCGCCTTTAAGCACTCCCCCGACCTTATTGCCATAACGAATCCCATAATTCTGTTCGGTGTTAGTAGAGATAACACCTTGCCTAGTGCTTGATAAGCACCCAAAAGTTTCCTCCTGAAATACATACGTATAGGTTCCAAGTATGATTCCTTTTCCTCTTCCTAGAACCAACTCATTTAACTAGACCCGATTGCTATACGAGGGATCTTAATCTCTCATGCGTACAGTGACGTGAATTTTACATACGTGTGGAATATTTTGGCTTTTGATCGTCTGTACGACAAATATACACCGAATTCTTAGGCATGTTGTAGACTCTCGCTTTTATTGGCTATGTTTTCCAGATAGCAGAATAAGTGAAATTCATCAATGGTTTGACATGCATCCTTTATCTGTATCATCTTAGCTTGCACTTCCAAGTAGGTACGAGAATGCAGGCAAAAGCCGTCGGAGTAATCACGATCTGCCTACCTGTCTAGTACTGCCTTACGCTTTATAGTGTCTAAAATGCAGCTAGGCAGAGAAGATTTTACGCCACCTTGACATAGAAAGAGGTTGATTTTTCTCATTCAACTGGCGTTCATGCTTGAGTTGGCTGACATATAAAAGTCTTTGATAAGCATACGCGTAATTGCATTCTATGTGGCTATATCAGGCATCAGAAGCCTTTTCGAAGCCTACAATCACTCTCAGACTATTGACGTGGTCACCGGTCGATTTGTGAGCACGAAAGCTGACTGCGCTTTATTCAAATTCAGTGATTTAGTACCGCAAAATATGCAAAACTGCAGTTAACGAATATAATTTTTTCTTTTTAAACATTGCTTTACTTCTTTCTTTCGTTTATGACTTCTCTTACATTAATTACCCCTATGGGGACAACAGGGCTCTATTACAAATTTAATTGAAACCATTTGCAACTACATACGTACACGTCAAAATCAAAAGTCATTTATCTTCTTTGTTGAAGGGACTATGCACATTAATTTTTGACATGATGCGTCGTATGATTAATATTAATTCAACAATAAATATTGTTGACATGACATTCAAAGATAGGTTTTGGGCATCTGCATAAGCCACTTGTACACACACATACAAACGTTAGCAAATCTGAAACTCTTATGTTGCATAGTTAGGGGGGTTCATACATTTTCTCAACAATTAATTTTCTAGAGAAACTGCCATAATTCTGCGTGTTTAAAAGTTGTGTTTGATTTCGGTATTCATAAATTTGGCAGCCACACACTTTTCAAGCGAATTTCCAAATTCATTTTTAAATAAGCATCCTCCACTCTCAACCTAAGCTTGAAAAATGCCGAAAGAGAGGGAAATATTAACACACATGGGTGAAAATTTTTTCATTTTTTAAAGAATGAAAATGAGTTTAATTTGTAGCAGCATTGGATTCAGTGTGTGGGGCTGGTAATTAAGCAATATTTACCCCCAAAAAATTGTAGCCAGCAACAGGCTTTAATGGCTTTAAATATGATTTTCATTGTTGTTGCTCTTTCTGGAGAAAACTAATTATGGCAGTTTAACTAATAAACTAATTAGACTAATGCGACTTTCATTATACAGTGTGTTTATTATTCATTTTTTTTTTTTGATTCTTATTTATTTTCCTCCGAAATGCTGTGTGTGTTTAAATATGTAGTTTGCAGTGCGTTTTTGTTTCAAATTTTTTTCTGCAAACTATGCTTCATTATTTAAAGAGATTCTGGCAGCTAAAGACGAAATTAAATGAACAAAAAACTTTTAGTTTAGTTTTGTCGTCGTTTTTTTTTTTGGCAAATTATCTTGTGAATTTAAAACAACTGATACTGATACTCATGCATTATTGAAATCCTTATTATTATTATTAAAAATTAAATCATTGTTCTCTGCTATGCTGTTTGCAAGTACGCTTATTTAAATATTCATTCATCGCATAAATTTGCTTTCGCTTGTTTATTTGTGTGAGTTTTCATTTATTTGCAGTAGCAATGCACAGTATTGAATATGATGATGATGAAGCAGAAGCAGTAGAGCAGTGCATATGAATTTTAATAATTTTAAAAGCTTTTTATTGATTTGTAAAATCGCAAACACAATTCGCATGACGTGGTTGAAGGCCTTTTTTCATCTAATGTGTATACGGTCTAGTGGTACGAAAAACTATGAATAATTATCAGTATAATACTCGTACATATATGAATACAAGTATATACTCATTTGAATATTAAAAAATTGCTAAAAATTAAAACAAAATATGCACATTATATACTTACAGTGAATGGCAATAAAATATTATACATTAAATATTTAAATATGAAAATAAATATACAGGGTCATATAATATATGGTATCAAAAGCAAAAATTAAAACACATAAAATTTCAAATACATATATAATTGGCCGTTACAACCCTTTAGTCAGGCTAGCAACCTATAGTTTCTACCAACGTATATATTGTGTGTGGTAATCTTATACATGAGTGGCATGATCTACAGTTTAAAGTCGTCTCCGAACGACAGATTTTTGAGAAGCTTTTCATGGCAATTTTATTTACTCTCAGAGTTTTTGCCAGAAATCTGCTGAGAGGAACTCTCCGAAGAAATATTTTTTCTTATTTCATTTAGTTGGAGATGTCCAATCTAGAGTTTGAACCGAGTCCTCACCCCTAATAAGCCAACACACTGTCTACTAGACTACGTCGACTACACCTTAGATACGTAGTCTTACATGAAAGGCCTATCGGCTTTAAATCGTATAAGCTTTCGGGCAAATGTTACTAATTTTTTCTAGAAATTTCTATTGCATGTTATGCTGAGCTGTGTAGCTCGTGGTATTATCTCTGAGAGCATTAGTATCTTTGAAACCACATACCGTCCAATGTATAATCTTGAACCTCAGTTGATTGTCGTCATGTCATATTAAGTGCAGCAGTCCTGCCAGAGTCATTTTCGAAAAAAAATTGCCAATCGGTACTTCTAGAATATAATGCGCACCAAAGAGTCAGTTTATCTGAATGCAAAGACTTTTCCACTCACACTTCTAGGTCCTGCGAGCCTCATACGAGAAGATTTTTTTATTTATCGTAACTACCAAGTAAGAAATAAGTCTCAACTTAATTACTTACTTATTTAATGCATAATTGCATAATTTGTCATTACAACCCTTCGGTCAGGATTACGACCTTGCTTCACACACCACTTATGTTTTGTGTGTTAATTTCATACATGAGTGACGGGACCTACAGTTTAAAGTCGACTCCGAACGCCAGTTTTTTTTTGAGAAGCTCTTCATTGCAATTTTTTTACTCTATTAGTTTTAGCCAGGAAACTGCTGAAGAGAAGTCGCCGAAGAAATATTTTTTCATTTTTATTTTATTCTAGATATCTGGAGTAGAGAACCAGATGTCTGAACCATGGCCTCACGTCTATTAAGCCAACACACTATCTACTAGACTACGGCGACTTCACTTAATTGATTATTACAACCCTTTAGTCTGAATTACAACCTAGCTTCTCGCAGCATTCATTTTGTGTTAATTTTATCCATGAATAGTGCTACCAACTGTTTAATGTCATCTCCGAACGAGATTTGATTTTTGAGGAACAGCCACAAGGCTGCTGAGAGGAAGTTTTCGAAAGATATATTATATTTCGTTTTGTTCAAGATGTCTAACCCAAGGGTTGAACCACAAGCTCTCATTTCATAAGCCAACACACTTTCTAACAGAGTACTGCAACTTCAGTTTGTTAATTCTTCTTATTAAACTTGTATTAAATTTGAAAAAGTTTATTTTAAGCAAAAAAATTTATATCACAAACGTATGTATATTATTGGCTTTTTTTAAAAACTGTCCCATATAACAAGTCTTCATATCGTTTGGCTTCTTATTTTTTCTGTTTTATTTGCAACAAATGAGTTTTAAACACGTACGGAAAATTTCAACATGCAACATTTCCTTTCTAATTCACACATATAACCTCGTCCCACTCTCTCTCTCTGTTTATCTCGCTCTCTCTCTCTCCCTTTGTTGTCTACCTCGTGCATTCGTATGCAACATTTAAAATATAAATGAAGGAAATATTTTGCAATCTAATGGCACAAAAACTGGAAAATAAAAAATGAACCAAAAATACAGAAAAAACCACGCTCATAAATGTAAATGGAAATACATTTGAAGAGGAAAAGAGAGAGCGGAAAGCGGAAAGAACGAATAAAAACTAAAATACACATTTTTTGGTTTTTTCATTATTTTCGTTTTTTATTACATTGTGTTGCATTACGGTTGGTTTTTTTGTATTAAAAAAGGACATGTTTGTCTACCATTAGTGGCACAATAATGCACAATAATAATGGCAACAGCAAAAACAACAATATGGAGAACAAGTAATAAAACAATAACACACCAAAAAAATATGACGACAATACAATTGTATTAAACATGCAATTGGAAATATGCTAGTATTTTAACTAACCAATGCACACACACACACATACTCGCTCACTTACTCACTCATTCGCTTACTTACATATGTATGTATTTGTATTCATTGTTAAACTCACATATGTAGGTTTATTACAATATGTGCCCTAATAATACCGCACACATTTGTAAAATGTAAACACATATGAACGTATGTATACATAGGAGAGAGAGAGAGAGCGCGAGAGTGACATGCATGTAAGCATGTATGCATTTAAATAACTGTTTTCATACTCGTTATAGTTTCTCACGAAACATGCCATTCAATAAATTTCAATTCAATTCACATTATATTCTAAGAAATGTATAATAAAACAAGAACAACAACAACTACTACAGTAACAGCAATAAAAACAACAACACACAACAACAGCAGCAGAGACAAAGCAGCACAGAGAAAGTCAGTAATAACTAGCGCAATAGAGAACAAGAACAAGAGTTAAAAACCCAAACAAAAGCAAAAATTATTTGTGTCACACTAATATCACACATACATACACTTAAGCACATACATACATACATGTTTGTATACCTATAAATACACGTCCACACAATATACAATATTTGTATGGATGTGAGTATTTGAAATATTTGGCGTGTTATTTAGAGCGGAATTGAGAATATATATACATATGTGTGTGTATGTGGCACACACTTACATTTATTGAATTGCTAACTTTTTTTGTTTGGAATTTATGCCACGAATGCAAGCCGTATACACTATACACCGCCTTATACTGTGAGTGTATGTGAATGATTGAGTATTCACTTGTATGATGATACGATTCTTGTAAAATCGATCAATTCTTTTGGCCATTTGAGGTTTTCAGTTTTTAATAGAATTTTAATTTATTTTATGGCTTTTACACTTCCGCCTTTAAAAAAACGAAGCCAAACCAAATATGTTATGTACTACGTATGAATTTCTTTCCACTTTTCTTTTTATTTTATTTGGAATAATAATTCACAAGGGCACCGGAATAATTTAAAGTATTTAGTTGTGGTTGCTGATGACAGTTGTTAAATTTAAAAGCACGTTAAGATTTATGTTTGCAATGTTCTTGCCAATATTTATAAAAAAAATAGAAAATTATTGTTGTCAGAAACTATTTTATTACTTAATCAGCAGACCCCTAATGTGTTATGTACTCAGGGAAGTTGCTTAATTAATCCAATACTCGTTGAATGAATTTTTGAAAAGATTTGGACGATAATCAGAAAAAAAAAAATTAATTACTGAACGTATTGAAAAGTTAAATTTTAAAAGATTTCAGGATTCAACCACGCATATTAAATTAGCAAAGACTGCTTGTATCATATCAAAGATGCCATTGTAATATCATTTTACCGTTTGTCTATACTACCTGGCTGGTATTATTCCTGAGCCATTCTGCTGCTCCTCCTCTAAGTAGGCAAGTTTTGCCAATAAATTCTGAATGTACTTAGGATCAGATTTCTTTAAGACGCATTAGAATAGGTCAATTTATCCTCCATGTATTGTACTTGTCTCAATGGCAAGTACACGCCCTTTAACCTAAACCCAGGCTCAGGTTGCCATGTGTCAAACTATGATAAAAAAAGTTGTTCGTTACCGTCTTAAACAGAAGTCGAGAGAAATATTTTTAATGCAAGAGGTTCCTCAGACTGGCTAAGGGTGTATTTAACAATTTTTTTAGGAAAAGAAAGTTGAAGCTCTAAGTATTTCAAAGGCCGCATATTCCAATTTTTATTGAGTTTAACATTTTTCTGTTGGAATTTTTATAGATACGATTCATTCTATTCCTAAGAATATTTCTTATCCATTTAATTATGTCTTCCCTAACTTCAATACTTACTTTGCAATTAACTTGTCGACTGATTTGTTAGGGCATCGATGCAAATATGCTGTTTTATCGATTTCACTGCGAAATCTGCTTTATTCGAATAAGGCGCCTAGTTCTCGCTATACGTACCTTTTACACAAAGCTTGCCTTTGTTGAGAAGCAAATACAGCATTAGTTGATGGGCCAGTGACACTATCATCTCTTTCTGTCCTAGATTGTTCCAATACAATGCACTCCATAGAAACATACTTACATACATACATACATACATACATGCATACATAATTGGTCATTACAACCCCTCAGACACCACTTATGTTGTGTGTGTTAATTTTATACATGAGTGGTGGGACCTACAGTTTAAAGTCGACTCCGAACGACAGATTTTTGAGAAACGTTTCATGGCAATTTTGTTTATGCCCAGAGTTTTTGCCAGAAATCTGCTGATAGGAAGTCGCCGAAGAAATAATTTTTGTATTTTGTCTTGATGTCTGGCCTGGGGCTCGAACCCTGGCTTTATGTCTAGTAAGCCAATACACTACCTACTAGACTACGGCGGCTTCTTCTTCCATAGAAACATACTCTAAGTATTTTTACAAGTTCCCATTGCAATCCTTTCTGGGGATCATCGAACCATAACAAACTGTTTCCTGTCGGTCCAAAACCAATATCGTTTTACGATATAACTCCACCTCATCTCGAGGAGAGCAGATTCTCACTCATAACTTTATCAGTATTGGACGGCCTATAAATACCTCGGATTCATTTATAATTCCACTGTATTTAGCCTGAAGTCGCCGTAGTCTAGTAGGCTCATTAGATGAGAGTCTATGGTTTAACTCCTGGCTCAGACATATCGAACAAAACGAAAAAATATTTCTTTCGGCGACATCCTCTCGGCAGTTTTTCGGCAAAAACTCTTAGGATAAAATAGAATAGAATCTGTTGTTCGAAGTCGACATTAAGCAGCAGGTTTCCACCTGATAAAAGTGTTAGAATAACCAATTAAGTAAGTTACATAAACAATATCGTTATAGAACTTTCATAAAATAAGCCAATTTGAGCTTGATTTCACACACACAGATTTTCCATTTTAATTGACAATGATTTCTTCTTTATGGCAGGTGGTAATTGGTCAGAATATTTTAAGAATGTGACGTAGGCAGCATGATTATCTGAACCGCGTTGACATTGTTAGTTTCTGTCTTTCACGACTCACAATCAAACCAAACAAATTCGTAGACTCACATGGGTATTGAACATAACGATTTAATAGCGAGCAGCGAGTGTTGTCCAGAGATCTAATCGCTTTTCTTTATGCTGAGCTGTACTAAATCCACTGTATGTGATAAGAATGTTTTCAAAATAGCAAAATGATGAGATATTCTCCACATTTTTAGCCATAATTTCCATACTTTGCGTGCTGTTTTGTCGATGTTAATTTTCAGACCGGCTATGTACAGAGAAGTCGCCGTGGTCTAGAAGGTAGTGTGTTGGCTTATTAGACGAAAAGCCAGGGTTCGAACCCCAGGCCAGACTTCAAAATAAAATACAAAAAGTATTTCTTCGGCGACTTCCTCTCAGCAGATTTCTGGCAAAAACTCTGAGAGTAAATAAAATTGCCATAAAAAGTTTCTCAAAAATCTGTCGTTCGGAGTCGACTTTAAACTGTAGGTCCCGCCACTCATGTATAAAATTAGCACACACAACATAATTGGTGTGAGAAACTAGGTCGTAATCCTGACTGAAGGGTTGTAATGACCAATTACGTACGTATGTACAGAGAGCGTCAAAAGGAACTGTACATTAAAAAAAAATATACATTAATAAATAACCGTTATTTTTATTTTAAAATTGTTTCATTGCCAATGTTTTTCTTTCTTTTTTTGGAAATATTGTAAATTTTTTTCAGCCGCTCTCCTTAAGTGGTGAAAGTTGAGTTTCGGTGAATGTTAGAATTTTATCTTTAATGTACAATGCCTTTTGACGTTCACTGTATGTCTCCAACTGTATAGAATCCAGTTTATTCAGTCGCCGCATGTATTGTAAGCCTCGATATTTCATATCAGTCCTCTCTTACAGCTAAGAAAATAAGTGTTAATAGTACTTCTGCGATTCTTGCAGACATTTGATCACTTGTAATCACAATAAGCCTAAACGCTGGACTAACTGGGACCTCGTCTTTCAATGAGTGTACGCTGTTTTTTACCCAAAGTAATTGTAGTTATGAAATTAAATAGAATTTAGAACCATATTTAGTAGAATAATAAAAATAATGTCATGATGTGATAAGTTTTCCGCTAATTTTTTCGTTCTAAGAAACACAAATACGCCACATGAGAGAAAATTACATGATTATAGCATTTTAAATCCTCTACAGATATTCTTAATATCCTAGAGCACACGTATGGTCATTCTCAAACTCTCATTTAATTTAATAACATTCTCGATTTAAGAATTTCTTTCAATATGAACTTCTACGTTTTTCCATATCTCTCTGGCATGCTCCATACATTTCAATTTGCATTTACGATTTGGCAGCCAGTATGCGTATGATTAATATTCAATTATTCTCAATGCAACATAAGTGAAAACAACAACATGAATGAAAAACAAAAAAAAAAATCCAAAAACAGAAAATAGCAAGTCATGTCATTGATAAACACAACAGTGATTAAAAGATATTTTAAATATCGTTTCATCCAAAAATGCAAAAAGAATATTCACAACAACAACAATTCCCACAATGATTTCTATGCAAAATTTTTGTTGTTGTGCGTGTATATTTCGTGTATGTATTTCGTATATTTCATGGAAGAGAAAATGAAGACGTATGAGATAAGAGTTGAAAGTGATTCGCACTGCTTAAGACACATATACATACATACACATACATACATACGAATACTCAAACATAGTCTTGATATAGCAACCCTAACGGATTAACCTATTGTTTGTGATTTATTGCTTGTAGATGGGAACATAAATTTCATGCAGGAAATAACTCATGACTCCATTACACACATACATGCACACACGGGCAAAGTGGAAGTAAAAATGTAAGAAGGAGAGCGGGAGAGAGAAAGAGAGATGAGAGAATAATAAAATCATATAAGACTCATACCAACATAAATACAATGTGTTTGTATTAGTTTAGAATACTGGCTGTTATGCAAGCATAGATGTATTTGTTATTATTTATCTTGGCACATGAGTTTATCACAAACAATAGCAATAACACGTATGCAAGAGGTGTATGGGTACAACTAACCACTGTTACAATTTGATATGTATGTGACCCAATACATTTACATTTAAATCTCTATACACTCTCTTATTAAGACACTTCAACGCAATCATCACACATGTTCAAACAGGTTTACGTGTAACCAGACGATACGTTGTGATAATGAACACAAACAAATGAAGATAAATACCAAGCTACAGCCAAGACAATATAAATAAATACGGTGTAGATTATTATTATTATAATGTTTTTAATATTTAATAGACTCTCTATGCTATTTTTGTTCTTTTTTTTTAAGATTCTAAGAAGAACAAAAAACAAAAAATGTAATCCCTTAACCCCAAATAATATCCGTTAACATGTATTTACAGTCTTTATCGCATGTTTACCTGTTATTTTAGTCTGCCTTTGTTTGTTTAAACATCATCGTTGTTGTGCCCTTAAATGAAATGAGAAATTTAGCAAATATTGCGTAATGAAGTCATAAAGATATTGTGTGATACACTGATACATATCAACATATACCGTATACATACATGTATGTATGTACCAATTTGTGGTTTTTCATATACTGTGTGTAATTCCAAAAGTAATGAATTCAAAATGGTATCAAATGTTTTCATGACCACAAAATACTGTTTTCTGTTGCAATAACGAAAAATTTAATTTTAAACGATAAAAAAAATTCATTTTATAATTCAACAACTCATCTCGTTTTATCAAAATTTGTTAACCATGAGGTATCATAACGATTCTAGAAAGCATTGAAAACCTATATAATGAAGCAAATCCAGTGAATTTATAATACATCCTTTATGATATTATTTTATGGAATCATCAATATCACAGTTTTTTTCTTAAAACTAACCACTCATTGCAACAGGAAAAAACTTTAATTCGGTTTTATATAAAAGCTGGAGCCCTTTTTATTTCCTTTTTGTCCCTTTAAGAATCATAAGGCAGTCACAAACTATTGTCCCGATCCTGCATACATACATACATAATTGGCCATTACAATCCTTCAGTCAGGATTACGGCCTAGCTTCTCACGTCACTCATGTTGTGTGTGTTAATTTTATCCATAAGTGGGGGGAGCTACAATTTAAAGTCGACTCCGAACGACAGATTTTTGAGAAACTTTTCATCACAATTTTATTTGCTCTAAGAGTTTTTGTCAGAAATCTGCTGAGAGGAAGTCGCTAAAGAAATATTTTTTTCGTATTTCGTTTTGATGTATGATCTGGGGTGTTAACACTGGCCTTACATACGTCCAATAAGCCAACAACTACCTACTAGTCTCAGGCAACTTCAGTCTCGATCCTGTTCTTTCGATCCTGTTCTCTTTTATTTGCTTTATTATCTTCTATTATTCAATTTTATCCAATTTTATTGAGCTCTCTATCCGCTGTTGCGTAGAAACAACACCCTCGGCAAAATTGTATTGGGCTGTAGTATTCCGTGTTAGGTTAAGTAGGATTTTTAGCATTTATACCAAAGCTCACTTGAGCATACTTAACGGCTAACTGCAGTCCTCATACTGACCAAATTCCACCGAACTCATCGAGGAAGTTGGTCAGCGTAGGGACTGCACACTAAAAGCACGACTCATCTAAGCTGGAAACCAGCCTGAAAGTTTTATGAACAAAGCTATGTCCTGTCAAGAAATGGAAGGCAAAATAATCTAATTCAGCACTTCGCTAGAGATGCAAATTGGTAAAGAACATGGCTAACAGTTCTCCCTCCTCTAGCAGACTCACAACCAGTATTGTATGTATTGATACTGACATTGTTTATTGAGTTCTATACTTTTCCAAGCCTTCCATAACTTTCTGCAGGCGAAGAGTTGCCTGTCGACTTCCTATTTTATTACTTCCTATTTTATTATTTAAAGAAAAGTATAACATCCATAGGTTTCAGAAATTGGAAAATCATGATGAAAATTTTCTTGTTTCGAACCACAACAAGACCAAAGGCTTGCAGTCGCTTTAAAGCTATTCAATTATGTAAGAGTGAGTTTGAAAGCTCCATAGTCTAGTAGGTAGTGTGTTGGTTTATTAGACATGAGGCCTGGATTCAAACCCCAGATGAGACATTTTCACAAAATTAAATTCGTAGAAATACTTCTGCGGCGACTTCCTCTCAGCAGATTTCTGGCAAAAACCCTCAGAGTAAAATAAAATTGCCACGAAAAAGTTAACCAACAAAATTGGTCGTTCGGAGTCGACTATAAACTGTTGGCCCCGCCACTCATGTATAAAATTGCCACACACAACATAAATGGTGTGAGAAACTGAATCCTTTGTATGAAGGTTTGTATGCTATATATGTATTATTGTGTGTACTGTTATGGAAATTGTTTACTGAGTTCTTCACTTTTCCAAGCAGAAACTTCCCTAACTTTCTGTTGACGTTGAGTTACTGGGTGACTACCTATTTGAACAATTTAAAAAAGAGTATAACGTCCTTAGTTTTTAAAAATTCAGAAACCATGATGAAAATTTTCCTACTTCGAACCACTACTTCACAAGCCCCGCAGTCTCTTTAAAGCTATTCAATTATGTAAGGGTAAGTTTGAAAGTGCCGTAGTCTAATAGATTGTGTGTTGGCTTATTAGATGTGAGGCTTCGCCTCATACCCCTGGCTATTAACAAATATTTTATCGGCGACTTCCTCTTAACAAATTTCTAGCAAAAAATCTGAGGGTAAATAAAATTGCTAAGAAAAGTTTATCAAAAAAATCTTTCGTTTGTTGTCGACTCTAAACTGTAGGTTCCGCCACTCACGTATGAAATTAACACACTCAACATATGTAAGTGGTGTGAGAAACTAGGTCGTAATCCTGACTGAAGGGTTGTAATGACCAATTAAGTATATACCTGTGTATGAGTTTGAAAGCACTCATGTGAAATACAGTTTCTAACTGAATTAATAGATAGGATTCCTTTCGCAATATGGCTTTTCATTCTGTTTTATTGGTGTTTTAACGGAATGTGTTCTAATACTAAACTAATACATGCATAAGTCCCCTGATAAGAATGGAGAATGATGAGGGATTTCTACTCTCACTGGTATTACAATTTTTAGACGCGGATACTCGGTGGTATTTACTACGCAGCATTACCAGAGATCTTTAGCATTTCTAAAGCGTAAGTTTTTGGGATCCTTCCGGCAAGTAAAGTGCTAAAAAATTTGTTTTCTGCATGTATAATTATTACTTTTGGAAGAGTCTTACTTTTTTCCACTACACAGAGGAATAAATTATAAATAAAGGTGCAATATCCTCTTCCCTTTCTTTATATCTCTGGTTTCCTGCGTTTAAATAAAATTAAAATATATTACATGATACAACAAAGTCCAATAATTCTGCCTTTAATGTTTCCTTAACCAAACCATTGCAATTTTTATTCGTATTTTAACTGCGAAGCAATTTTAAAGCCACAAATAAAGTTATTTCCTCTTTATTGTTGCAGCCCAATGGAACGCACAGAAAAACAAACAAAAAAGCAAATAAAATCTGAACAAATTTAAGCGATAAAATATTTAAAGTTTTCATTCTGTTACACTCTGTTATTGTTATTGTTCTTGTTATTGTTATACTTGAACAAAAAAAGAGAAAAAACTCGTAAATGTCTGTTTGTATTAAAATGAACATACACAGTGTAAAACACAAACATATTGTCGTCCCTTAAAAGTCCTGATTGTGTAAAACTTTGTTCTCCCAACCCAATATTATTTTGTAAACGAAATAAAAAAAGAGGGGGAAAAAACTAAGTAGAGGAAGAAGAAGAAGCAAAATTTATATCGAAAAATCTGAAAAACTATAAAACTTTTATAAGTGTTTCCAACACTTACGATATTCACAAGCAACAACGATTGCTAAGAGGACGATGGGAAAAGCTGCAGCTGCAGCTGCATATGCTAACCAGTGGCAGAGTTTGGTAAGTGCCACAGCACAGCACAAAAAAAAAAAGAAAACTGGAGTAACAAACTCCAAAATGGCAACATTAAAAAGCATTTTTTTTATTTTTTTTCGTTCGTAATTTTATCCTCTCATACAGCAATTTCTCATATTTTTTTGCTCTCTTTTTGACACAGACTAGTTTAAAAAGCGATCTTTGCAAGAAAGAAAGAAACTTTAGTTTCTTTTCGTATTTGTTTCTAACATTCTTTGCAGGAAAACGAAAGCTGAGGCGAAAAGCCAGAAGAGAAAAAAGTTTCTTTCTAAAATAAAATTGAAGTTTTTCGTTTTTTTTTTTCGAATTTTTTGTTTTCGTTTTTTCTAAGTGTTCCCATATACCAACAGTTGTTCATCTAACGCCGATGGCATTCTGTTGTAAAAGTTTTGTTTAATTAAAGTGGAGTAAAGAGTCCAGATAATTTTTACCTTCTTTCTATTTAATTTCAACTCTTTTTTGCTTTGCTTTGCTTTACTTTGCTATTTACCCGATTGCAATTCTTGTGTAATCAAGGTAAAGAATACGGGTAAATTAAAAACTTTGTTAGTTATGTAGACAGCAGACTATCCATCTCTTCACAAAATAACACCACTAAACTACGAACCAAGCCCTGCTCAGCAAGGAACATAAATAAATAAACACAGATCCATGGGTGTAATACTTAATACCTATACTAGTATCATCGTGGTATCATACCCTTTGGTTTGATTTTTATTTCCATTGCCAGAGTTTTGTCCAAATAATAATGATTTCCAATGAATTATTTCATGCTGTTGCAATTTGTTCGATATTAAAAAGTTTTTTCTGCTTTTTGTACGGCGGAAAATATAAAAACTAAATAAATTATTTGTCAAGAAATATTGCATTGTATGGCATTAAAAGTTGATTGCCAATAAAAACGATTGTAAAAATTGATGAAAAACTTTAAAAATCAAAACTTTTCAATGGCAGCAAAATTATTGAATGATTGTGTGGAAATAGAAAAATATTTGATTTGGGGTCTTTTAAAGGAAATACTTGGCTTAGAAGAATAATATTTATAATAATATTTATATATACATAGAAATAAAGGTAGAGTTTGCCCATACTTCGTTGAAAATTTGTTTTGAAATCATCAGACCTGTGGCTTGAACTCCGAGTATCTATACATAACATACTGTTACGTTTTTACCTTTTAAAAACTTTTAAAATATATGCTCTTACATTGCAAATAAAATAAATATAAATTTGTGTTTAGTTTTAATTAAAATTCTTTATTATTCGCACAATTCTGTGTGCCACTGTTCACAGCTTGATGTAAACAACAACAATTGCTTTGTTTACTCCCTTTGCATAAACAATAACAATTACTAGGCATTTGTTCGACAGATCTTTGTAATGGAGATCTTCAAACCATGATTACTCTCTTCAAACACACCGGGCGTTCACATAAGACTGACTGAACTTCACTAACTCAGTCGCCTGCTTTGCCCTGCCTTTATATGGCAAAGTAAACAGTCTGATGAATATTCTTGAAGGCGAATGTTCTCGGTTTCGTATTCTCGAGATCTCTATAAATGTAAACATCATTGTTTCATTATAGTTGTTTGTGTATTTTGTTTACATTTATTCTTGTATTGTTTGTTGTTGTATTTTTGTTTACTTGTTTACCATTTTTTATGCTGGTGTTTGTTGTTATATTACGCAGTGCGATAATTTGGAAACCAGTTCACTGTTTTTCTTTTTGTAGCTTTTGTTTATAATTTAAAAGTTAGACAATGTAAAAACAAAACACCAGTATCTAGATTTTTCCTTTTCATAACAATATTTAAGCAAAAAATACGCAGGAATAAAGGCAGGTTTTGCCCGTACTTCGTTGAAAAGTTATTTTGAAATCATCAGACCTGTGGCTTGATCTCAGATTATGTATACATAATTGGTCATTACAAAATTACACTTAGGACTACGACCTAGTTTCTCACACCCGCCATGTTGTGTGTGTGTGAGATGTGAGGACAAGTCAACTATAAAGTAACCTGATTATTGACTACATATACGTCCATAGGAGTTACATGAATTGTTGTAGACATAAGAGCTTGCTAAGTTGACTTTCGTATCCCAATCCAAATGTTCAAATTGTTACAAAATTTGGTATGGGCAATACACTGCGCACGTAATTGGTCTTTACAAACCATCACCCAGAATTACGATCTACCTTCTCACACCACCCATGTTGTGTGTGTGTTAATTTTATACATGAGTGGCTGAACCTACAGAGTAAAGACGACTCCGAAAGATAGATTTTTGGGAAACTTTTTACGGCAATTTTATTTTACTCTCAGAGTCTCCAACGAAACGAAATATGAACAAATCCTTCTGCGGCGACTTCATCTCTGAATGAAAACTCTGAGAGTAAATAAAACTGCCATGAAAAAGTTTCTCAAAAGTCTATCATTCGGAGTCGTGTTTAAACTGTAGGCCCCGCAGCTCATGCTCACAATATAAGTGGTGTGAGAAGCTATGTGGTAATCCTGATGACTAATTCTGTATGTACGTATGTGTCCATAGGTCAGTAATATATTTCAAATGTCTGAAAACAAGCTGTTGTATTAACTCCAATAATTTTTTTGTGACGATAATATATGTGAGCATTTAAATTGTTGCTGCTATGCTTCTAGCAATAAATAAATTAACCTTTTAGCTTTTTTTCATTTACAAAATAAAAATTATTATAAAATAACATTCAGTCGACCTTAACCAATTTTTCTTAAAAGCATGGTATTCGGATCCTTTGTAAAATTTCTATTTGTATGCACAACGATGCGTATACGTAATAAAAATTAATTTAAATATTAATCATACGCCATGACTCCTTATGTACGTACGTAGTATATATTGTAACAAATATTACTCGGATATTTACATTTTTATGACCCGATTAAGAAAAAATACAAAACTTTATATGCAAAGAAACAAAAAGAAAAATTTGTTTCAAGGTTTTGCATGTTTTAACAGAGAGTCAAAGTATGCGTATGTTCTTCGGTCGTATGTACATACGTATGCTTTGGAGTTAAAGCTCAAAAGCTTAAAAAAAGAAATTTGTTTTCGAATTAAATTGCCTAGAAAAACAATTTCTTGTCAAACGATATATAAAAAAAGGAATAAAGAAAACAAAATTTAATATTGTTTGTTTCAAAAATGTTGCAATAAAATATCAATTTTATGTGTGTGAGGGTGTAACATAATAAGGCAAAGTAAGAGAGAAATTTCAGAGAGGGTCCTTTATATTCTACCATATAAACTAGAATTTGATATTTTTATGTGTCTTTCGTTTAAAATTTAAGACCAAAGCACACAAAGTCGTTAAAACCCAACTTGAAGTGGAAAGTTTAAGGAAAACGAAAAACAGCAACGAAAACTTTAAAAGTATTAACTTACTTATGCAGCTGGCAACAATTTTATGTTATGAATTGTAACAATTCGTTGAATTTTTTTTTTTTTTTTTGATATATTAACTCAGACTCTTATTTAGTACCTTTTTTTCTTATTTTTTGTTGCTTGAAAGGAAAGATGAGTTTTAAAAATATTTCCACTCATATGTAAGTGTCAAATGGATTTTCTTTTCACAGAAAATAATTTCTTTACTTTAATATACTTGAGAAGCTTCTAGTATGTGTTCTAAGACAACAAACACAATAGGGTGGCGCTGCAGTGTAGCGAAAAATTATTCCACTTCATAGTCCTACCCTTTAAGACTGATCATTTTCTTATTATCAAATGCTTCTTTAAATATTCCAATCAATCCTCTTAAGAGTTTGGACCCTTTTTACTATGCTGGGGTTTTTACCTCTTTAAAACTCTTGCAACAACTGTCACAATCTGTCGAATTCATGCTTGTTCTTGGCATTCTCTAGTTTGCTTCATTTGCAGTTCGTCAAAGAGGTAATCCATCTTTTTGTACTGTATAGGGTTTCTCTATAATTTCAAGTGTCAGTAATTCCCTGCTCAATACTATATAAATACCTCGAGTCCTGTTTCTGAAACCTGATCTGGTGATTCGCTTTCCCTATCAGAGAAGCTGCAAAGTAGGCCTGCAACTCTACGTTTTCTGATTGTGGAAATTCTGCCCGAAAAGCAACATATAGGATTAGGAACAAAAATACTCTCATATAATAAATTTGTCCTCAAGTCGCTTAGCGGTTGAAAATTCATGTGCAGGACAGGACTGCAGTGCTACAACTGGCACCTCAGAATCGATTAAGTCTGATATGGTGGCCAGACTTATCAAACGTCTGCATTGATATTTGACAGGCTGGAAGGGAATACATGAAAAGTGGTTTACGCCCATCGCGGGAAAATAATTAAATCACGCTATTGGCCTCGATAATTCCAAAAACTTTCTCAGGCTTGACACTAAGCAGAAGAAGCTGAAGTTGTATAGAAATTATTTTGGTGTGAGAAAGAGATGTGGACGTGTGAAGTCGCCGTAATCTAGTAGGTATTTCTTCGGCGACTTCCAATCATTAGATTTTTGGCAAAAACTCTGAGAGTAAATAAAATTGCCATGAAAAGTTTCTCAAAAATCTGTCGTTCGAATGCGACATTAAGCTGTATGTCCCACCACTCATGTATAAAATTAACACACAACATAAGTGGTGTGAGAAGCTAGGTCGTAATCCTAACTGAAAGGTTGTAATGTCCAATTATGTATGTATGTAAGAGATGTGGATGCACCATCTGTAGGGCTGATTCTCCTATCGAAGAAGCTGCTTCGTTTCCGTGACGTACAAAGTCTGTGATTGACAATATGATGCACAACACATCAATACAGCGGTCGCAGTTCACAAGTCTTACCCAATCTTCATTACATTACATATATGGAACCCACATTAATTTTTAAACTCGTCTTAGATGGACTCGTTCGCGAGTGCAAGAAGTCGTTGAGGACTTTTGGACTAGACCGTATCTGTCTATGCTGGGTTCCGGGTCATAGCGGAATACTGGGCAAGGAGACGGCGGATGCCCTCGCTAGGTTAGGTTCGCTTTCTAGGGGCGATTTGATAGTTGGTATCGACCCCCCCCCCCCCCCCCCCCCCCGTCTTTCACCTCTACGGACTCATCATTGGATGGGTCAGGGAGGAAGAGCAGAGGCGTTGGGGGAACGAATCGGGTTGTTTTGTCACTAGATGTCTATGGCCTGTTGTGGACAGTAGGAGAACGGGTTGGCTGCTGGGCTTGGATAAGGCTAGCTTAATGTTGGTTGTCGGTTGTATCACGGGGCACTGCGAGATTAGGTCACTGACGGGGATCTGAAACAGATCCCAGCCGGACTATTGCAGGGCATGTTGCGATGAGGAGGAGTTGGACACTATCGAACACCTCCTCTGTAACTGCCCAGCTCTTGGTAGGTCGAGGACCCTTGGCAGGGCCTACATTGAGAGTTTGAATTCTACGTCGAGAGCCGACATCAAGGCTCTCCACAGATTCATTAGTGGCTTGGGCTGGTTGAGAGGTGCTAAGGCTTCATCATTGTAGTCGCACTCTCCCATTTTTTTTGTTGTGTCTGGTCTGTGTCCTACATCCTCTCCTTTTTATCCTATTCCCTCTATTATCCTTCCCTCTTTAAGGACGTTGCACAATGGGTCAATTCTACCTCCGGGTACTGTGCTTGTCTTAATTGACAAGTACTCGTCCTCTAACCTAACCTAACCTAACCTAACCTAGAGGGACGAAATATGCACGACTATGTACATGAGAGTCCATAATTGACTTTAAGTTGATTTTATCATAATCAGTTGAGACATTAAAGTTTCCAATTAATAGCTCTTTGGCTATTACTGCTCTAACAATGCAGTTGGAAGATTCATTTGACTACCACGATCAGTTGTATCCTTTTTATGCATTCAAATTCAAATTTTTTAGATACGAAACTAACAAGCATTTTAACTATTCAAAACTGTATACCACCCTAATAAAATATATATTCTCTGTATATGTGTCTCTACCACTTAAGTTAAAAATTCTTGTGAGCCAATGTTTGTTTGTGTGTATAAAGAAAATTAACTTTAATACTCTTGTGTGAAATGAAAATACTCTTGTATTTTTCACATCATGTCTGCTGCTACAAAAGTGAGAAAAAACTTTGAACATTTGCAGGCAACTGATCATAAAAAGACAGAGAAAAGATAAGAATACATGACGCCTTTAACAAATATTTTAAAGAACTTTAATAATACAAAATGAATGAGAAATTTAACATTTTCTTTAAAATGGCAATTTTCTTTAATGGATATTGGGTATATGCATTAATTTCTATTGTCTGTTTTTATCTGAAAATATATTCCTTTGAACGTGAAACCCTTACTTCATTGGAAACGATGATTTGAAACCATTTTATGGTAAATTTGGTCAATGACAGACATGCCAATACTTTGTTAAACACTTTCAGGTGCTTCCGAAGCAGGTTCTGTGTTGTTATTATACCCCAAAATGATTTTCCCCCATTAATGCCATTAATTTAAACAAGTTGGTGCAATTTTTATTTTCTTTTTTTACCTGAAATGATTTATAATCGTGTTAAGAAACCATGGTATTGCAATCATGTGGGGTATAATGTCTCTTCCAATGTTATTGCCCTAAAAAAGATCTGGTGCTGCTCGTTGTCTGCTAGGATAACTCTCACAACCAAGCCGATAAAATCTGCATACTATGCTCTTGGAGATCCCCATCTGAACAAACTCTCTTTAAGTCTAACCCATATGATTTGAGAAGACTAGACTTTAGACTCTCTCCAAGTTGAATTGAGCCCATCTTTCAATGGCGTAGACTTCCGCTTGAAATGTATTCACGAGTTTCCCCATGACCTCGGCATATTTTACTCTGCGACCAAACACACCAGCTCTTGTCGTATAGCACATAATGGTTTAATGGTTCTCCACTTAAAATAGTGTGTAGATTCCAAATTGCTTCATTCACTCGTATTACATACCTACATAAGTACATACGTAATTGGTCACTACAACCCTTCAGTCAGGACTACGACCTAGTCTCTCACACCACTCCTGTTGTGTGTATTAATTTTATACATGAGTGGCGGGACCGACAGTTTAAAGTTGACTCCAAACGACAGATTTTTGAGAAATTTTTCATGGCAATTTTTGTTTTACTCTCAGAGTTTGTGTCAGAAATCTGCTGAGAGGAAGTCGCTGAAGAAATATTTTTTCATATTTGGTTTTGATGTCTGAACTGGGGTGTTAACCCTGGCCTTATGTCTAATAAGCCAACACATTACCTACTAGACTACGGCGACTTCATTCACTCGTATTATTCAATATTATTATGAAACATTTTGTAAGATCATAATGTTTGCCGGTTTGGTACAGGAGTCAGTTAAGTCCAGTAATATCGTATGTATAGTTTCCAAAGCTCTGCTCCTCACTACCCAGTACAAGGAGTTTGAATCCAACAGAGCCTGAATCACTTCGATCAACGCAACACATGCCAGTTTTTGTATGCCATCTGAGTTGTTTTTAAGTGTACCGTGCCAGTAATGATCCTCCTCTTAGATCCTAATTAGCCTGACCATTATAGAATACATTTAGTGCATAATCCTTGAGCTGCACCCCGTGCAAGACTTTTGTACACCATTAAGGCATACCTGGCCTTCTCTAAAATTTACTCTTTATAAGTGTCTGTCTGTGTTTGTCTTATTATCGGGTTATTTTGTCTTCAGCTTTCATGATATTTATTCATTCATCCATGGATCGAATATTCCTCCATTTATGAAGTTTTCTTCTGAGCACAAATGCTTCTAATCTGGTCTTAAAATGCACCTTCGACTTACAATCTCAAGACCATTTTGTTTCAAAGATTTGATTGAGATTTCTGTTGTCAATTTGTCTTGTGACACCAGAGCTATGGCATCTGCATACCCTTGACAATGAATGTCCGCTTCAGATAGTTTAAATATGTATTTAAATACAAGTATTGGACGCTAATATTTTATATTTTTTTTATTATATTTTTCTTTTCATTTAAAATTATTTTAAATTCTAAAGTAAGCGAATGGATGGAGATTGTTTTCTAAAACACGGGGAATTTTTTTTTTCATTCACTTCCTCAGCAATAAAAAGTTCGTTCACCGCTGGCTTTTATTATTTTTTCTTTTCGTCGTGTTTTTTTGTTGTTTCAGTTCCTTTTATTATTTTATATTGTTGCTGCAGATGTTGTTGTTGTTACACTTGTTGTTGCCATTGTTATCTGTAGAAGAGATATAAAGTAACACAATACGAGTAACAGTTAAAAAAAAAAAGAGTATGGAACATGTTTTGAGTGGCTGTATGAGTATGAGTATGAGTATGACTGTGTTAAGTATATGTAAGTGTAGTATGTTGTTTTTTTCTCTTTCATTTGTGTTAGTAACGCGAGCTACAAATGAGATCCCATTCCTTTTCATACTGATGTTGATGTTGCTTGCGCTATGGCTGCTAATGCTGTTGCTGCTGTCGCCTTGTGGTTCCTGGCTTTAACTCATCATAGTCATCATAATCATGATGCGAGCTAACTCCGCTCATATCTTAAAGCATAAAATAACGGAAACGGAAATTTGATGTAGCAGCTACAACGAAATGATGGTGGCGTTAAGAGGAAGGGGAAAAGGCTGCTAAAAAGGAAAAGAAAAAATACGTTTAATGTTACAGTTTTTTTGTTGTCATGCTGCTGCTGCTTATATAAATAAAATGGAAGAACGAGTAGCAGGAATGCATGAATGAAATACTCAGAAATATCATAAGAGAACTGTCAAGCTAAAGTGTCATACAAACACACTTATACACACACACTGTTACCCATCTCACGCATGCATTTTCGTGTGACTTTAAATGAATTATGACGACGATTGCCGAAATGTTTAGCAATGAATATTGAAGGCCCAATAAAGAGAAGGATTTTTTCTTGTTTATCGCTGTGAGAGTGCCCTGTATTTAAATTGTAATTTTCTTTTTTAAATATTGAATTATTGTTGTCTTAATGTATTTGCTTTGGTAATAACTTTAATATCAGTCCAGTACTACACTGTTAGCCACACAATACTAAGCCATTAATTTACTTCGGAAAGAAAAAGAGCAGAAAGCTCAGGAGAAGCATAAACAGCGTAACAAATATTATTTCTATTATACCCAGTGACCCTCTTAAACAATCATAAATAATAAATTTTCTACCTATTCTTCTTACTTTCCCTCTTTGAATGGTTTTGCCATTTTTCCTTCGTTGTAGACTTTCTTATTCCTTTTTTTCTGTCTTTTTGTTTTTATAGTTGTTGTCGTAACTAGTTTTTAATGGGTTATTAAGTTACTTACCGAACCCAGACCCGCTTTTACCTCCCCATTCTTCTGCTGGCTTTAGAAACTCTTTAGAAATATAAAGTAAATGATTTATGATTGTCATATTTAGCTAACGTTTTCTCTCTGTCTCTCTCATAACAACATTACATTTATATATAAAGACATTTGAGCTAGGGACACATGATGATAAAGAGCAGGGGTTTAACAGGCAGACACACACAATTACCTAAAATATTTATCCACACGTATTAACAGGGTTACAAATAAAAACCTCAAGAGGTCATAAAGAATGTATATAAAGAATTATTATGACTGCAATAATATACAGTGCACACAAAAAGTATAACTCCTACCAAAAAGTTTATGTTTTTATTTCTCTGTCTTTGGACTCACAAATAAATGTTGCTTTTCTGCTTACTTGTGCTTTACTTTTATCACTTACTGCCCACCTTTTTGAACCCTCTTGCCATACTCCATATACATTAACATGCTTAACCAGCCATGCTTTACCTCATCATCATCACCATCACCATCATCATCATTATTTTTGTCAAATCGTAAAGACTGAAAAGCCAAAATTTATTTGCGAAAATTCCTTTTCACATACATTTAAAAGAGAATGTGTGCCATGACTGGACATTTGACTTGCCAAACAAGAAATAAAAAAACCCAAGAAAATTCTTAATGACACAATTTCTACCTGAAAATGACAGTTTTGTTACGAAGTATTACTGGCTTTGGCTACAAGTACTAGGCCTAATGAATTACCTGCTGCCTCATTGCTATCGAAAATAAAGTTGTTGTTTGTTTTCTTTGCTTAAACGTTTCGTTTCTCCTGGCGCTTCATTATCATTTTTCTTTATCTTTTAGACGATTTAAGATTTTGGCAGATATAACGACGATGACTTTCCTCATTATTTTTAATATTTTATTACATTGGAAGCCTTTTTCCAGCAGCAGCGTACAGACAAAATTGGCTACAGCCTACCAGCTTCAACAATACACACCCACACCCACACCCGCACATGCTTAGGCCATTAAACAGTCAAATAAACACCCACTCTGCTGGCTCTGACTGGCTCTGTCTGTTTCTAATGCCAGCCGTGTGTTGTTTCCGTCTGTGTGTGTGTGTGTTCTTTTCAAGAGTCGTTGTTTTTCGTTTTCTTTGGTTGGCTTGGCCCTCCTCTCGAATGTATTAAACGTACTGCATTAATTTTAATTAATGCGATATTCTTTATCTCTTTCTTTTAATTTTTAATCAGTGCGATAAATTTATGCTCCTCTGCTCTTTATAGGCCATGTTGTTGTTAAAGCCTGTTCGTTGTGTTCTCTTACTGGCGCTTATTTTGTTATTCGTTTATAGCAGGTTTTAGCAGCAATTTAAGGGGCATTAAATTCATTCATTAATTGAATCTTATGAGTGTTTTTCTCTCTACTTCTCTCTCTTTTTTCCTTATTTGTTCTTTTTGTATCTTTTAATGCGGCTGTTAAGACTTACACATGCGAAAATTCCTGCTAATCTTGTTAATTGTATTTAAATTTTAAACAAAACAAGGATATTCCAAAATTAAATAAACAACTTAGAAACAGAAGTTTATCGTCTTCTTCTCTTTTTTTTCTTATCTTAATTTTTAAGAACTCTTATCTCGTGGTTATAATTAAAAGGAAACCAATATTTCGGAGAATTTGTTTTCTGCGCAACAGTTTATTCTTCGCAATTACAGTGGCTCACAGTTTACTTTTAATTGATCAATACATCGCTTTGGTCAGGATTACAACCTAGCTTCTCACACCATTCATGTTGTTGTGTGTGTTTATTTTATCCAAAAGTGGCAGTACAGTTCAAAGTCGATTCCAAACAACAGATTTGAGAAACCTTACAGGATTGCGACTTAGCTTCTCATACCACTTATGTTGTGTGTGTTAATTTCATACATGAGTAGCGGAATCTACAGTTTAAAGTCGATTCCGAACGACAGACTTTTGGTAAACTTTTCATGGCAATTTTTATTTACTCTCAGAGTTTTTCCAGAAATCTGCTGAAAGAAAACCGTCCATTTTTTATATTTCGTTTTGCTTAAGTCTGAGCCTGGGGCATTTGTCTAATAAGCCAACTTATTACCTACTAGACTACAATGGCTTCAGTTCATAACAATCAATGCAAATTTCGCTTATAATGGGGCCATAGCGCTCTATATTAACCACAATGATTCTTCCAGAATCATTTTTAAAATATACGGCCCATACCTAAAGAGTAATGCTCATCCAACAGTCACACTTTTCAGATACAAAAGTTCACAATCACTTCTGATGTACGAGGAGCCCCATATCTGATAATTTCACTTGTTGACGTAACCACCGAGAGTGAAATTATTTTCATCGCTGAAAAAAAATTTTTTGGACAAAGTCAGCTTTGAAAATCTGTTGTTCTGTGGCCTTAATAGACAGTGCTAGAACTGGTTTGCTACTGGATTTAAATAAAGCTTTTTTGACAATTTAGATTGTCTGTCGAGTGCCGATATTAGGGCCGTTTTGAGATTTACTATGGGACTCAGCTGGTTGATAGGTGCTAGGTTACCTTGTTGATAGTCTATTCGGCTCTCTTTTCAATTTCTTCTCCAACTTCTATTTCTTTCTTCCTCTATTTATTTTCTCCCTTCTGCCTTCATTTATTTGTTTTAGCTAGTCTAGTAGATAGTGTGTTGGCTTTTTAGACGTAAGGCCACGATTCAAGCCCCAGGTCAGACATCTCCAACAAAACGGAATATGAATATTTCTTCGTCGGCTTCCTCTCAGCAGATTTCTGGCAAAAACAAAAACAGATGTCTGGCAAAAAGAGTGAATAAATTTGCCAGAGTCGAATTTAAAGTGTAGGTCCTGCAACTCATGTATAAAAATTTACGCACACAATATAAGTGGTGTGAGAAATTAGGTCGTAATCCTGACTAAAGGGTTGTATTGATCAATTATGTATGTATATATGTGTCTCTAGGTCAGTAATACAGGTCAAATGTCTGAAAACAAGCTGATATATTAACTCAAATAATTTCTTATGCCGATAACATATGTCACCATTTAGATTGTTGCTACTATGCTTGCCAAGCGTATAGAAATAAATAAATTAACGTTTGGCCTTTATTCTTTTTTGAACAATTATTATAAAATAACATTAAGTCTACCTCAACCAATTTTTCTTACAAGTAAAATTTCTATTTGTATGCACAACGATGCGTATACGTAATAAAAATTAATTTAAATATTAATCATACGCCATGACTCCAACAAAACGAAATATGAAAAAATATTTCCTCGGCGACTTCCTCTCTGCAGATTTCTGGCAAAAACTCTGAAAGTAAATAAAAATTTCCATGAAAAGTTTCTCAAAAAATCAGTCGTTCGAGGTCGAGTTTAAACTAGAGGTCCCGCCAATAAAAATACAATAACTCCAGTTATTGTACCATCCCTGTCTGAGTGAATAGTACACATCCTCTAACCTAGCCTAACACCAAATCAGAATAACAACGGCCTTGTGAATGATCAGCCGGATTTAATTGTTATATGAGTTGGACTTTATATACGTCATAACGATCGGTTAGATAGTCCCAATTGCTAAAAATGTCACTTTCTCTAATATTAGCGTTCCTTTTGACAGTGTGTATATTACGATATTCTTAAAGGCGCTTCAAATTTCGAATTTCTTTATAAACTTGCTAATTTCATGCACTGTAGGTACAAGAGAGAGCATGTTACCTACTTTTAAATGGCAACGTTTTTATTTACGCTCCATATTCGTGAATGACATACATACATAGTTGGTCATTACAACCCTTGAGTCAGCATTACGTCCTCCCTTCTCACGCTTAATTTATGAGTGTAAATTTTATATGTTGGACCTACAGTTAATACGGAACGACAGATTGTTGAGAAACTTTTTCATGGCAATTTTTATTTCCTCTCTTACTCTTCGTTTTTGTTGGAGATGTCTGACCTGGGGTTTGAACCAAAGCCGCATGTCTAATAAGCCAACACACTACCTACTAGACTACGGCGACTAAATGGCATACCCTTCACTAAATAAATAACACTTCAGATGAAAGGTATTGTTACGTTTTTACCTTTTAAAAACGTTTAAAATATGAGCTGGTAGATTGCAAATAAAATAAAAATAAATTTGTGTTTAGTCTTACTTAAAATTCTTTATTATTCGCACAATTCTGTGTGCCACTGTTCACATCTTGAAGTAAACATCAACAATTACTAGACAATTGTTCGACAGATCTTTGTAACGAAGATCTTCAAATCACCATTATTCTCTTCAAACGCACCACGTATTCACACAAGACTAACTGAACTTCACTAACTCACTCGCCTGCTTTTCCTTGTGTTTTATATGGAAGGGGAAACAGTCTGATGAATGTTCTTGAAGGCGAATCTTCATTACTTCGCTTTCTCGAAATCTCTATAATATTTGGTTACATTTGTTATTGTAGTGTTGTTGATATATTTTCGTTTACCGTTTACCATTTTTTATGCTGGTGTTTTTGTATTTTTGTTTACTTGTTTACCACGTTTTTTATGCTGGTGTTTGTTTTTATATTAAGCAGTACGATAATTTGTAAGTCTGCTTACTTACATTGTTTTGTTTTTGTAGCATTTGTTTAAAATTTTAATGCTAAGCGATGTAAAAGCAAAACACCAGTATCTAGATTTTCATTTTTTTATTTTCGTAACAGCATTTAGTAGCTTCACATCATCCATCTCCATTTTCTTTTTTCTTCACTTACAATTTATAGTCTGAAATCCAACACGAACTATTTCAGAGGGCCACTCCCTGTTTGATATCTGCCTGCATTGAATTCGAGCTTAGAATAAAAAATTTTTTTTCAGCTGCTAAAGAATTTTTTTTTAATATTCGCTAATGAAAAGCTATTCCTCAATACAAAATGCTTTAAGCGGATTTTAAACATTCCCCAACAGAAATTATTATTTTTTAATGACATTTGAAAATATTAATGAGTTTCATTGTGGTATCATTTTTATCCATTTTAATTGTTCTATCCTTTGGTCCATTAGTTCCACTTTTTTATGAATTTAATACACGCCCCGCTCGTTACTACTCTTCAGTGGACACACGCTTAAAATATAAATATTTTATTTCACTACCTACCAACGAACTTAGAAAAAGGAAAATTAAAAAAAGCGTTAAAAAGGAATAAAAAAAAAAAACTTGGGAATAACTGGGTAAATATAACATTTTAGTAGCAATGTTTTGGTGGACTACGGGCAATACAATGAAAAGCGAGCAAAAGAGGAGCGTAAAACAGGCATAAAAAATCCGTTGCTTATAAGCGCTTGCAAAAGCGTGCTAAAGAATGGTATGGAAAATGGAAAATGAATTGAAATACAATAGGAAGAAAACAAATCCAGAAATAAAAACTTTACATTCATAATTAATGAAAAAATAAAATTGTTGGCAGAAATAAATGGTATTCCTTTTGCAGCAGCAATAGAGCAAAAAACTCTTTTGAAAAGGGTACAAAAAAAAACTTGAATAAAACTGGAAAGAAAGAAGAGAGCAACCAGCAGCAATAAGCAATGTGAGTTGAAGTTATAAATTAAAAAAATATTTCTACGCTTTTTAATAAAAAAAGGATACAAAATAGAAAAAATAAAACACTTAAGTTATCATAGGACAAAAAGAAAAAGAAACACTCGTATACGATAACGACAAAGATTGACTTGACTGTAGAATAAAACACTAAAGAAAAGAGTTAAAAAGAAAATACAGAATAATTAGAAAGAAAATACAGAGGCAGGAAAAGTTTATTAAAATGTATGCCATGATCTTATTACCGTTGCTGCCTCGCTGGTGCCTTTAGTGGACCAATTATTTACCCAGTTTATGTAATAATTACGAGGATAATTTTATAACGTTACGTTTTTTTATACGTTTTTTCCATACCACTTACTAGTCTTTAACGTCATTCGTTATTGCAATTTATTCAAACGCTTTACTTTCTTTAAAGTTAAGTTTTCTTATATAAAAATTTGAAAATCAGAAATTGTTTTCAAGTCAAATATTTGCCTTTATAGGTTGGATTTTTCTTTCTTTTTTCATACAAAACATTTTAATCCGTTTATATATTGTTACAAAAATGAAAAATCTAGATACTGGTGCTTTGCTTTTACATTGCTTAACATTAAAATTATAAACAAAAGCTACAAAAATAAAAACAATGAACTTGTGTACATGATAAACAAGTAAACAAAAATATACCAATAAACACCAGCATAAAAAAAATGATAATAAGTAAACAAAAATACAACACCAAACACTACAAGAATAAACGTACACAAAATACATAACCAACAATAATGAAACAACGACGTTTACGTTTATAGAAATCTCAAGAAAGCGGAGCCACGAAAATTCGCATTCAAGAACATTCATCAGACTGTTTACGTTGCCATATAAAAGGCAAAGCAAAGCAGACAACCCGCTAGTAAAAGGTCAGTCAGTCGTGGGTGAAGACGCTGTATGTTTAAAAATAGTAATCGTGGTTTGAAAATCTCCGTTACAAAGATCAGTCGAACAATTGTCTAGTAATTGTTATTGTTTATGCAAAGGTTGTAAACAGAGGAATAACAAAGAAGAGCAATTGTTGTAGTTTACATCAAGTTCTGAACAGTGGCACACAGAATTATGCAAATGAAACTAAACATTTATTTTTATTTCATTTGCAATCTACGAGCCCATATTTTCAAAGGGTAAAAACGTAACAATATACATAAATGTGGCAGATTAGATTGCGTCTAGAAGTCAGAAGAGAGTAGTATGAAGAAATATGGAATATCCATACAAAATTTTCAAAAAACTGTGCGTGTTAGATAGCTGCAGTGTTTGTTAACATTTTATGAATTGGTCTGTTGAAAAAAAAAACTATTCTAGACAGATAGGTGGTTAGTACCCCACTGAATCGGGACCGAAGTTGAGCAAGAAGTGACAGGGTTTACTTTGTAATCTTGTTTTCATTATCATCAATCGATGCAGGATAGCTATTCAGCCCTCTTTTATGGCTTTAACAGTTTAAGGTTTAATTGACCGCTATTTTATGCAGTGTCTGGAAATTCAACGACATGTGGCGCCGCTTGCCACACTGCTCAAGCTACATTTGATATTCTGCACGCGCAATTTTATACCGTGGTTATCTGACGTGAACGAACTATGAACAACTAGCCACTAAGATCATGCAATTTGACCTCGTAAGACTTTATCTTATGTTGTTTTCTTAAATCGCAGATGTCTGTCTACAAACAGTAGTGGTCCTCAAAGCCAACATAATCCATGCCATCAGTCTAAATCAGAGTGATTTATAAGCCTGAGTCATGGGAAATTAATCATTTTAGATGCACTTCACACAAAAAAGCTGTGGCGGACATTGACTTGATTTTATATTCCAGATTCTTAGGAATGGCACATTCAAATGTGGCGATACACAATTTCCAAAGTACAATGTCCAGTGCTGTTACGTATAAGTCGAGAAGTGGAATTAATCGATAAGAGGTAGTTGTCACGGTGGTGAGAGTAATTATACATACTCACACAATTGGTCATTACAACCCTTCAGTAAGTATTGAGACCTAGCTTCTCACACCACTTATGTTGTGTGTATTAATTTTATCTATAAGCGGAGGAACCTACAGTTTAAAGTCGACTCCAAACGTAGATTTTTTTCATGGCATTTTTTTATTTATTCCAGAGATTTTGCCACTAGTCTGCTGAGTGGAAGAATGGCCGAAGAAATATTTTTTTATATTTCATTTTGCTGGAGATGACCTTACATATAATAACATAATAATGATAATTGCTTGCCATTGAAAATTTGTAGAAAACAGCATCACTCTGTACAGCTTCACTGGTAGAACCCTAGTTTATTCATGTAAACTTTTGTTTCTTTAAATTCTTTACATATACTGCAGCTTTTCGTAGCAATTTGTTCTGAAGTTTTTGGAAATCATTTCACTGCATACAATTTAAAAATGTGGTTGAGACTGTAGATATGCCAATAGCAAAAGGGTGATGCCTACTAATTTACACTGTCCGAACTACGACATGTCGTCACCGTATGTAGTAAGTAGTGGGTTGGCTTATTAGATGCGAGGCCACGGTTCAAAACCCAGATCAAACATCTCCAACAAAACGGAATATGAAGAAATATATAATATATATATATATAATATATACATTTCGGCAAATGCCTCTCACCTAATTTTTACCAAAAACTCTGAAGGTAAATAAAATTGTCTTAGAAAAGTTTCTCAAAAAATCTGTCGTTCAGAGTCGACTTTAAATTGTAGGTCCTGCAACTCGTGTATGAATTTTACGCCCACAAAATAAGTAGTGTGAGAAGCTCGATTGTGTTCCTAAATGAAGGGTTGTGATGACGAATTTTGTATGCATGTATGAAGTACAACAACCTGGGGGACAGCTAACAAGAAAAATCATAAAAAAGACCTGAGCCAGTCCTAGGTAGATTAAAACTCAAATCATAAACTAACTAAAGTAAACAAACAATACGTCTCCTAGGGATGCTCAAATCACTTTACTGAGCATGCTATATTGAGTTATGCTAATCAAAAGAAGAAAGACCAACTCTACCAACATCAACGCCAAAGATACTAAAGACCACAGAAAAACACTGAATTTACTTCCATCTTTCGAAACTTTAAACATAAACCAAATGTTTAAACAAATAAATCATATACCCTTTTTTGAAAGCATTTAATTTCGTTTTTAAATACAAAATTAATTGCATTACCCAAAGAGCCAGCCAGCGCACACCTTTAATTGCTTCCAATAAATCAGGCAATAAATTCGTGTCAAATTTTCCGACATTCGCAATTAATTAGACTCACTTGAATGTTAACAAACTTTTAAATGCTGAGTTTTCTAACACAATAAAAAAAATTCTAAAAAAAAAAAGAAAACAAAAAACCAGCTGAGGTTTTCAAAAAAATAACAATTGAGCAGCACAGAGTTACCACAGAAATAAAGATTCGATTGTAAAGTAAAATAAGCCGCAATAAAATTGAAAAAAGGCCTTAAACTGCTTACACATTACTCTCTCCTTGTACCTAGCAAAAGCAACGCTTGTCAAATTTAAATTCCTGTACTTATGTTTACGCCACTTCTAAATGAACGCACACTAGCAATGTGCGTGTGTGTGTGTGTGTGTTGAATTTCAGTTCACATCTCAGGATGCTGAGCATCATGTGTCTTCTGTTTATTATACTCTTATGTGTTACACATTGTATGCCAGAAATTCACGTGTAAGTTCCCTCTCTCTCCCCAGCACACACAACTCCATGTACATGAGAAACTGTCTTCTAAATTTTCTTTTCTCTTCTAATTTAAAACTTTGCTGAAATAAAAAACAAAGTTTTGAAAGTGTGTACGAGTGTATGTTTATATGTGTGTTAGTATTTGTATGTGTTTATTGTGCTACAATCTCGCTTAGCAATTTATTTTTTGTATCTGTGTGTGTGTGGGTGTATGTGTATGTGTAGGAGTCTACTTTATACCGTACAAGTGTACAATCTTACCCAGGCTTTTCATTTCTAATCGATTTTCAAATGAAATTTTAAATGCCATTTTTACACGCATACATTTACCTGTCTCCTCTCTCTCTCTCTCTTTGATTTACTTATTTAAACAGCTACAGCTGCTATTCCTGCTTTATTCATGTGTGTATTTTTTTTCTTCTAAATGTATTTGTGCTGCTTATAAGAATTACAGTAAAAATGCTTACCTTTGGATTTATTTCTTCTAACACTTATGCACACATACATGTATGCATGCGTATTTTATTTTACAAGTAGAGTCTCCTCACTGGCACATCTGTAGCGTTCATATGTTCATTCTTAAGGACTTTATGTGTTTGCTGGACCATTTCTTCTGCTTAAAGTTGAACAATTTTTTCAAGCTGAAACATCTTTTAAGGATTTTCACAATTTAATTTTCATTTTTAGAAAGTAACTTATTTCCTACGTTGGTTAAACATATTTTAGAATAAAATTAATGGCATATCAATGAACATAAAAGAATAGAAAACATATAATCCCTGCGGCTGCTTTTACTTTAACTAGAGCTTATGTGTTGCATAAGGAATAATGTAAGAGAAAAAATTGTTTGATATTAAGTCCGAGCGATTCAGATTCTAATGCTGAAAATCATTTTCTAAATCAATTCCTAAAGTATTCAAATGTCGAACTTTACTTAAGTATACCCCTGTGGTCGTAATTGTATTAAAATCTTCTACAATTTTGAGTGACTTGTTCTCAAAAAAATAAGTAAAGGTTGCGATGTTATTGTTACTACCTTAGCAGATGTCTAATTATTTCGAACGAGTCAATTTACCCACTCTTTCGTTTCCATAATCGGAAGTTCCATAAAAGTGTCACCCGGCTAAAGAGATATTCCTTATCCTGTAGACTTGAAGAATAAATTTTCCCCAGTTGCGTTTGGCTAGAAAAGTTTTGTTATAAATTTCTGGTTGTCACAAGAATTTCCCTCCTCAGATCCACGAGTGAAAAATGATGAGAGGAAGGATATTCAGGTCACCCATTATTTCTCGTCATCCGACATTTTTCTAGTCACACGCGATGTTCTTCAACACCCTCTAGTTAGGTAAGGAAAGTTTTTGTATAAGTATACGTGTGTCTCCAAGAATAAAAGAGTTAAAAGAGCTAGGTTAAAAGCCCAATAATAATCCTCAGGATAGTCCGATGAATGACCCGCTTTTTAATGTACTAACTCAACAGTGTACTAACTACGGCAGTCGCCGTAGTCTAGTAGGTAGTGTGTTTTCTTATTAAACGTATAGCCAGGTTTCGAGCCCCAGGCCAGACATCAAAACGAAATATGAAAATGTATTTCTTCAGCGACTTCCTCTCAGCAGATTTCTGGCAAAAACTCTGACAGTAAATAAGAAATTGCCAAGAAAAGTTTCTCAAAAATCTGTCCTTCGAAGTCGACTTTAAACTGTAGGTCCCGCGACTCTTGTATAAAAATTAACGCACACAACATAAGTGGTGTGAGAAACTAGGTCGTAATCCTGACTAAAGGGTTGTAATGACCAATTATGTATGTATGTACATATACGTGAGTTATTTCTATTCAATATACCTTTACTCCAATAAATATTGTTCTTTGAGTCTACAGTGCTTGGTTATAAGCAAAGTAACTATCCTCAGTATAGTCTGACGAATCACCCGCGTCTTAATGTACTTACTCAACAAAAGTTCAGATCCATTTGTCTCAAACCTACAAACCTACTGTCTAAAACCTGCCTAACGGCAAGTAATCATACCATACCATTCCCCAGAAAGGTTAGGTAAACTCCCCTCTTCGCAAACTCATCTGCTTGCTCATTGCCGAGAATTCTGTTCTGTGATCCTGCAAATATTGCCCCTATTTCAGTCCTCTGTACTTCTTGTCCAATTTGAATTGAGCACAACTTTCAATGGCGTAGATTTCCGCCTGGAAAATAACCGTAGATTACGTATATTTGATTCTAGGGTCGAACACCCCACTCCTTTCGCACTACCTGTGCTCGACTCATCCGTATACCACAGAATGGTCGCTCTCTTAAAAGTACGTAGTATACGTAGCTTTTAAAATATTCCATTCGCTCGTATTACTCAGCCTAGTTCCGAAGTACTTCCCAAAATCTGAACGTTAGTTAGTTGGCCGATCACGATGCCCCTGATGAATCTTGTTTCAGACTTGTGGTCCTCAGTACTGTGTGCAATAGACTTAAATCCGATAGGTCCTCTATCGCCGATGTACAACAGGTTTTCCTTTTCTCGGTTTTACCAATACATGCCAGTTTCTGTGTCATTCAAATTGTTTTCAAATTTGTTCTGTCTTTCCAAGCAATAGCCTCACATAGGGCTGACAATTATACTATGTTTCGAGTACATCTTTTGCATGTCACTGTGGTATCCTTAACCTTTCTTGAAATACTCTCAGTTGTATATCCAAATGGTTGGCTTCCATTTCCACAAAATTGTCGATATTAACCCGAAAAAGTCACTGTTTAGAGGAGAATTTGAGTCCATCAGTCCATATTTTTTCGTTTTTTTCTTTTTTCAGAACGACATTGGTCCATGACATCACTGTCAGCTGCGAGCCATATAGATCGATGATTACCAACTTCTTCTTGTTTAAATTTAATGATGAAGAAACCAACGACATGTGGTTTTAACAGAACGGCGCTGTTTGTCACACAGCTCAAGTCACATTTGATATTCTACACGAGCTATTTGTTGACATATTCATCTTACGTGGAGATGGTATGAACTGGAGGTGAAAGTGTTTTTCCCCCTTGGAGTGTCGGCGGGTCAATATCGGACCGGAAGTTGCTCCATGAGTTGTTGTGGAGTCCTATCGAACACCGTTTACCCGAAGTCGATATGTTCTGGCGGTACGGAGTTATGGCAGTTTAAGTCATACGATTTGACGATTTTCTTGTGGGGCTTTCTTAAACCTCATGTCTATCCGTACAAGCCGCAAACCACAACGGTTCTCAAAGCCAACGGTCAAAATCAGCCCAATTTATGAGCCTGAATCATGGGAAATTAAGCGTTTTAGATGCACTTCACGCAAAAAAGCCTTGGCTTACATTTGAATGATTTCATATTCCACACATTATGAATCAAAAATGTTCAAGGATGTCATCACTTGGTTTTATTTAAAAATAGGCAGCTTTTAATGGAAGAGCCCAAAATAATGAATTTAACGCCCCAAGACCATATAGTCAAACAGAAAATATTTTAAATTTAAATTTTTTTTTTTTTTTGGACAACATCTTGGAATGTTTTGGGCAACATTTTAACAACAACAACAACAACTAAAACATGCTCAAAATTCTATGTCAGTATAATTTTTGAAATTCAAAACTTAAAAAGTTTTCCCTCACTTTCAACTTTGAAAGTAATTTTGTGAATTAGTTTTTCAGGGCAAATATTAGTGCCTTGTACGGGTATGTGGAACATTTTCGAACTCACCATTAGCTAAGGAATATAGTTTAACCAACTGAAAACAATTCCAGAACAAAAACTAAAAATTAAAATTAAAAAATAGAAGAAAATTTTCTAAAAAAAAGTTTTTAATGAAATCCCTCTCGGTTTTTTTTTTTGTGTTTGTGTTTTGCTGTGCTGTTGCATATTATTACTGTTTAATACACTCGACTACGCAAGATACAATAACAACTGCCTGCAATAGCAATAGCTGTGGCAACAACAATTTAAAATCTAACCCTGAACTTTGTAAAAGTGCTGCAGGCAACATGTGTTGATGATGCTGAGTAATTTTAGCATCTCTTGAACAGCATCTTGAATATGTTGTGTTACAACATCAACAATGGCAATGCGATTGTGTAGCAGCAGCAGTAGCAATAGTAAGTATTTGTTGCTTTAAGTTGTATAAAATGTTGCAGTATTTCAGTTTTCTTTTTGAAAAATTTCTGTTGTTAAGAAATTCTTTAATAATACAGAAGGACAAAGTGACTGAATGAATGAATGAATGAATGAACAAGAGAAAGAAATAAATGAATGAATAAAATACATTGACAATGATACGTGAAAATTAAAAGCAAATGATTATGCCTCACAATGAAAAGGGTATGAGGGTAAGGCTGAGTGTAGAGTACTGTTCTGTTCTGTTTTTTTTTACCAGTTCCAAGGAAATTCTGGAGAGCAAAAATCCTTTTACAAGAAACTTTACTTGTATAACCTTAAAAAAATAAATACGCTTAAGAAAAGACAGTGTGCTACACTGAAAAAAATAAATCAAAAAAGAGGTGGGAAAAAATTAAAGTGGGAAAGAATCAAACAAACAAGAAAGAAAGAAACAAATAATACAAAGAAAAGAAAGAAACAAATTGATAACAAAAACCTTGGGCCAAAGTTATCAGCTGCTATGAATTATAATAACTGTTAAGGTGGTACACTGCGATTCGGGGGTTATTATCTTTTTTTCCATGTCTATATCGTTTATGTATAGTTTCGCTTCCCAACAGAGACTCTGCAATGTCACACTTCCCTATCCCTAGATCATTATTATTGAATTACTATAAGGTGGGAAATTTAAAAGTTTAAATTTAAACTGCAATAAAACAAAAGCGGCTTGAAATTTTGACAAATTTATGTGTTTGTTGTGAGGTACAATTGTTAGAAATGGAATATTATTTCATTTATATGCCTGCCGCGGCTGTCTTCACAATACCTCATTCGATGAGGCAAATTTTCATGCACTTTTTTGTCTGTATGGGATCGTATCTCGCCAATCTGATCACGAATGTTCAAATGCTCAATTGTCTCTGGCTTATCAGCGTAACACTTCTCTTTAGGGACGCCACACAACGTCCAACGGTGTCAAATCGCAGCACCATTTCGGCTAATGAAACGGCCATCAAACGTTTGATGCAATAAATCCATTGTGTGGCAAGTTGCACCAACCTGTTGAAACCAAACATCGTTCACTTCAATGACACGAAGAGTGGGTACCAAAAAAATCGGTTATAATGATGCGATACGTGTCTCCATTGATCATTTTCAATGATCATGATCAAAGAAATATTTGCCAATAATGCCTTCGCTATGAAGCCGCCGTAATCTAGTAGGTAGTGTGTTGGCTTATTAGACGTAAAGACAGGGTTCGAGCCACAGGCCAGACATCAAGACAAAATACAAAAAGTATTACTTCGGCGACTTCCTCTCAGCAGATTTCTGGCAAAAACTCTGAGAATAAATAAAATTGCCATGAAAAAAATCTGTCGTTCGGAGTCGATTTTAAACTGTAGGTCCCACCACTCATGTATAAAATTAACACACACGGCATAAGTGGTGTGAGAAACTAGGACGTTGTACAATGGGTCAATTCGACCTCCGGGTACTGCATTGGTCTTAATTAACGTCCTCTAACCTAACCTAACCTATGCCTCCGCTATGCAAGCCGCACCAAGTAGCCACTCGTAGTGAGTGCATTGGCTTTTGTAAGACCACGTGTACGATTTCTGAGCCCCAAATATGGCAATTTTGCTTATTAACGTTACAAAACATCATTCACGTCAATACCATGAAGAGCGGGTACAAAAAATGGGTGCGATAAATGTCTTAATTGACCGTAGTGGTTGCGCCGTCCTCATTTTCAAAGAAATATGGACCAATGATGCCTCCCCTCTACAAGCCGCTTCAAACACGTCTGGGTTTTTAAGTCCCTAATATGGCAATTTTGCTTATTAACGTATTCACCAAGATGAGTATGAGCTTCAACGTAAATCAATTAATTAGGTTCAGTGGAGAAAATATACTGAATTCTGTAACAGAATAGAATGACATAAGTATTGTATTCGAAATAACCAAAGCTTCATATATAAATCGATAGATGGTCCACCCGATACGAGGTTATAAAAAAATGTTCTGTGGCATCAATTCGTCGGAATCGCTCCTTCTTTCTTTTATTCCTTTAACTCACTTTCAGGTATTCCAACACATGGTTAGAGGTCATCTCCTGAATGTTGGTCTGATAACATAGTAGTTGCTCTGAGAACATTAGTAGTTTAATTCATCTAAATGACTATGCAATTTTTCTGAGTGTATTGTTTAATCGTAAATACGCATAAAACTAACACATGGCACTCAGGCATTTACACATACACTTAAACACTCTTGCACTCTTCTTTTAATTTTTTTTCTGTTCTCTGGATTTATTTACACAAGAAAAGTGAAGCTGAATACGCTCCACTTAACTGCCACAAACATATACGAACGTCCACTTGCCCTATGTATACCAATGCCTAGCCCTTCGACTATATTTCGAAAGCAAATTCGAGGGCAGCAAAGAAGAAAACTAAAAGGCACAAGAAGGAATGTTTGCACAGTTAAAATCAACAACAACAACACCAATAACAACAAAAACTATTGCACAACAAGAGCAACGAGAACCATACATAGACTGATGCTCGCTCTCTTGGCAAACATGGTGGAAAACATACACCATATTGTGCGTTGAGTTGCCTTTTAAATATTTGTAAAGGGTGTTTTTTTATAGAGGTATAGAACTTTAAGTTGCAATAAAACAAGGATGGATTATTTGATTGACATGAATTTTATTTATCCGAAAGATAATCTTGTGGCATTACATTTTAAATATGATTTCTGGCATATGACCGCCACGGCTGGCGCGGATGTAGTCCAATCTGGACGTCCAATTTTCGATGACTTTTTCCAACATTTGTGGCCGTATATCGGCAATAATACGGCGAATGTTGTCTTCCAAATGGTCAAGCGTTTGTGGCTTTACCGCATAGACCAATGACTTTACATAGCCCCACAGAAAGTAGTCTAGCGGTGTTAAATCACAAGATCTTGGAGGCCAATTTACAGGTCCAAAACGTGAAATTAGGCGGTCACCAAACGTGTCTTTCAATAAATCTATTGTGGCACGAGCTGTGTGACATGTTGCGCCGTCTTGTTGAAACCACATCTCCTGGACATCATGGTTATTCAATTCAGGAATGAAAAAGTTAGTAATCATGGCTCTATACCGATCACCATTGACTGTAACGTTCTGGCCACCATCGTTTTTGAAAAAGTACGGACCAATGATTCCACCAGCCCATAAAGCGCACCAAACAGTCAGTTTTTCTGGATGTAACGGTGTTTCCACATACACTTGAGGATTACCTTCACTCCAAATGCGGCAGTTTTGTTTGTTGACGTAGCCATTCAACCAGAAGTGCGCTTCATCGCTAAACAAAATTCGCTTATGAAAATCGGGAACAATAGTAATCTCGTTTTGGGCCCATTCGACGAATCTACGCCTTACTTGATGATCGTTTGGCTTCAATTCTTGCACGAATTGGATTTTGTAAGCACGAAACCAAGATCCTTCCGCAAAATCATCCATAAAGTGGATGGACACAGATCCAATTCCTGTGCTCCATGGCGGATGGACTCATTCGGGTCTTCCTCAATGCTACGCTCTACAGCAGCAATAGATTCTTCTGTACGCACCGTACAGCGTCTCTGGGGATGCGAGTTATCAATAAGAGTAAACGTGGTGCGAAAACGTTCCATGGTTAATCGAATTAACTGCTCTGATGGACGATTTTGTCGACGATAAAATGGACGTAGTGCGCGATACGTTTTCCGCACAGAAGCATTATTTTCGAAATAAAATTGCACTATTTGCAAGCGTTGTTCAGGCGTGAGTCTATTCATGATGAATTGCCAAACCAAACTGAGAATAAATCACTTGACAGCTGTTAAATCGGTCGCCATCTTGAAAAGTAATGCCAACTTAAAGTTCTATACCTCTATAAAAAACACCCTTTATATGTGTGTATGTGTGTTTATATATGCGTATAAAATAAACTTATTTCCCCAACATACGCACACTTACAAAATATTTATAGAAAATAACAGAGCACTTGACTTTGCCTTTACAACACTTTTGCAGTCACTCTTACACGTATTTTTTTGTCAAGGTTCTCTCTCTCAGTCAAACACACACACACTCGCAGTGTAAGAACAGCATTTTGTGAATATTTTATTTTAAAGAGATTTTTCAGTGTTTTTTCCATTTCTTTGCTTATTATTTGTTATTGTTGTTGGTGTTGTCTTTATTTAACAGAGAAATATTATTTTAAGTTTTATATTTGCTAACTGATTATACATGCATGCATATAATAGAGTCTTGTATACACACACGCACACACACTGGCACTCTCATTTATATGTGCAAATAAATCGTGTAAATATTTAAATTCCGTTTTTGTTTATAAAGTTAAATAAATAATTTTAATTTCAACTTGAAAAACATGCAAAAGAGAGAAACAGAAACAGAATGAGAACGAGAAAAGCATTGTGTATGTATGAGAAATAAATTTTAAATGTTACAAAATAAAATATTTCCCTCAATTAAAATTGCACCAACAACAACAATAATAATAGCAACAATAAAATGAATAAAAAATAAAAATTCATTAAAAATAGAAAAAAAGAACAACAAAAAAATTATAAAAAATAATACATTTTGGTTTATTTAAAAACCGCTTTCAATTCATAAATAAACACTTTTAAACAATTTAAAATATTTAAACATTTAATATTACTTAATTTACATACCAATACTATAGCATTTGCACTTAAGCTCACACACACACACACTCGTACAACAAATATTTATTCATTTATTGTGACAGCACAATGTAAACCATTTTTAAAACCACAAAATAAAATAAACACTTTAGAAAAACGACAGGGAGAAAAAAATGACATTTACATTGTTATTGTTGTTTTTGGTGTTTGGTTTCATACTCTCCAAAATTACGAAATTGTGTTTGTCATTGGGAAAGAACATATTTTTATACAGACAATATATCGACCCCGTTTCCGTTAACACTTAATAAATAAGCTTTTCAAGTGGATATTTTATTCACATATTATATTCATTGTACCGGGTGACACCAATGCCAGGTCATAATGTAAATGTATCTTAACTTCAACTAATATCGTGGTACTTTGACAGTTATGTTGTAGAGAGATAGCGTGTTAAATAGGATCCAAAAAAAATATTCAAGTGAATTTCGCATACTCTGTGAAGTCTATTAAAGTGAGAGTGTGTCAAGTCTATCTAAATTTAGTGGCTTTAAAATAGCTTCAATGGCTAGGCAAAAAAAAAACATATATTTTGTACACACTTTATTTATTATTTATTTATTTATTTATTTATTACAATACAATTACAAATTATATTCTAATTATATACGAGCGAAGTAACTTGACTATATGCTCGGTGTAGTGTCACAGACTAGAGTCTCTGGTGGGAATTGAACTCACGACCCTCAAGCTAATAGTCTAGCACACTACCCACTAGACTACCAGGGCACCCTCCACACATTATTATTTATTACTATTATTAGTATTTTGATTCTAAGGCATTACTAGGGTGATGTTTTTGGCTTTAATCCCTAGCAGATGCGTTGTCAAATAAATACTATTTTTCCCAAATCCGTTTAAATTTAACAATTCTTGATGACCCACTTACTTACTTAATTGGCCATTACAATCCTTTAAACAGGTTTACAACCTAGCTTCTCACACCACCCATGTTGTGTGTGTTAATTTTGTCCATGAATGGTGGTATTTCCAGTTTTTTTGAGAAGCTTTGCATGGCTGTTTTTTACACTCAGAATTTTTGCCAGAAGGCTGCTACAACGAAGTCGATGAAGTTATATGCTTTCGTGTTGTTCGAGATAACTGAGCGATGGGTTGAACCACATACATACATACATAATTGCTCATTACAACCCTTTAGTCACGACCTATTTTCTTACACCACTTAGTTTGTGTGTGTTACTTTTTATTCATAATTGGCGAAACTTACAGTTTAAAGTCGACTCCGAACGACTAGTTTTTGAGAAACTTTTAATGGCAACTTCATTAATTCATTTCATTTTATTCACTTTTGCAAGAAGTCTGCTGACAGGAAGTCGCCGAAGAAATATTTTTTAATATTTTGTTTAGTTGGAGATGTCTGACCTGGAGTTTGAACTGAGGCCACACGTCCAATATGCCAGCACACTACCAGACTACGGCGACTAGACACTACTAGACTACGACGACTTCATCTATCTGGAGGTAATAGCAGAAAAAGAATCACTTGGCATTTGATTACATTGACGCAAAAGACACCCCTGATTTTACTTGAACAGCTTTTTACGATATTGATCTTACAATTTGGTGAATTAGACTCTGGTTTCAAAGTCATAAGTTATGAATTAGTTATTAGCCCCTCAATAACATCATTAGCTTCTGTTCTAGTAGAGAAAGTAACAAACAATTTTTTTATTTCACTGATGATGGCCTAGAGCGCTAACATAAATACATAAATATTGTCACTGGCATCTTCCCTTACAAAAATTTGCGACATTTCTTTAAATTTTTTTATGAAATGAATTCGCCTTATTGTACTGTCTGTGTTCCAAGAGTTGCAGAACATTCAAAATTTTATTGATACTTTTAACAACAAAACATTCCTAAAAACGTTAAACATTTTTACTATCATGTCTTTGCCAATATATACTAGTATTTTAAGAAGTTACTTAAGTCTTTTATTTAAATCCTCATTTTAAAATGCTTTAAATCAAATGCAACTCGAAAACCAATTCGGAAAGTTATCACTGGACCGATAGAATATTACAGAAAGTACCTTCTTTGTTATTACTTTAAAATACCCTCTTGTGGTAAACAGTGTAAACTCCTATAACAGAAGCTAATATGAACTAAGGCCAATAACTCTATCTATGATAGCTAATTTACATTATGATAATTCTATTGAGTTACCTTATAATTAAAATATTTAAATAGCAATTGAAATATACACTAAACTCGTATGTTTATATACATAATATAATATATTTCAATATGTTTTCTAATACCACTTGATTATTTTTAATTTAAATTTATTATTGTTTAAACACGACTATTTACAAGATTTTTAATTTTGATAATTTTTTCTATTTTTTTCTCGTTTTAGGTAAGCTATCACTGACCACCTGTAATGGATTTGAAACGTAAGCAGTAGATTAAGTTTCCATAAGTTACCAGAGTAGCAATGATATTAAAGTGGATTAAAAGCAATTAACTTATTAAAGGTTGATTTCGATAGACTTAGAAAGAACAAATGTTAGAGGAAAATTTAAGCAAATTTTTATTAATTTCTTCGTATGAAGATATTACTTTTTACTAAACTTCTAAAATTTTCTTTAGAGATTTAATCTTACAAATCTTTGTCAACCAGTGATGATTCCATAATTGTTTTAAAAACAATGCAATTTAATACTGAATAGTTGGTTCCCTTCTAATATATAATTAACACGTGCGCACGTTTTGCCCATGTTCAAAGTTCTGAGTTGTTTAAGTTATGCTGCACAAATTTGTCTTCATTCATTTATTCCTTCAGTCCTTTAGCTCAGTTCTAATTCGATTTGACTATCAAAATTTCTCAACTAAACAATACTAGGAGAACGTTGCTTAATAACAACGCCTACTGTGCATTTACATGGATATGGTGTAGTTTTTTTCCAAACTCCTGAAGTACTACGTTACATTTATCAAGAGAAATTGTAATTATAGGTCTGCCATTTGATCGAAGTGCGGATTTTTTTTTAATTTTTAGCTCTGCTGGGCTTATTGAAATGATCCTCGTTAAGGAGGTTATTCTACGCAATGACTTTAATAAGATCAAATCGCTGCAAAGAAATACCCAAGGTCGATGTAGTAGATGGCCCTGTTTAGAATAAAAATCATTGTGGTACCCACTGCTGTCATAAGGGTGGTAGAAAGTATACAACGAGACTCACATAGGATGAACAACGAAATATTATCGAATTAGTGCTGAGTAGTTTAGAAAATTTGTTAACAACGGCTTCCATGTACAACCCAAACATCCTCAGATTACTTGATGCCAAGCACAAGTACAGTTATGACAAATGAATGGCCTCCAAACTATGAAATTAATGCAGAGCCTGAACTTATGAGCTGCACGTTAACATTTTTATGTTGGCTTAACGCATATTTTTATTTAAACCCCCCTAATTTTCCATTGTTTGCATAAATTTTATATTCTTTCTTCTCTTTCTCTTCTGCTGGTATGTATTAATATCGTTGAATACAAAAATTTTTATTTCATAAATCTTAACTTAAGACTTCTAATATGAGATAGGAAATCTTAAAATGTTAATATTCTCTATACTAAACTATATTATACGAGTACATACTATTAGAATATAAATTTACTCGTAATATTTATGAAGACATGTTGTTTTCCCCCCCTCATTGTGTTTAAAAGATTATTATGATGATATTTTATTTTAACCCCTTGACTTTAGAAAATTGTCTACAATTTATTCATTTGCTTATGGACTTTAGGCGTTAAAAATTTAAACAAATGGCTCTGCTATGCTCTTGTCTCTCTAATCGGTTGTTTTATTTTCTCTTGTTATTCTTATTTTTTTTTTTTTTGTTTTGTGCCCCATTTGATTTGCAAATGTCTTCTACTAAAATTGCTTTCTTTTTAGAATTCGAGTCATGTGACAAACATTTATTAAAAATTTTACACGCTTCATTTGTAATTTATTTTTATCGGTTGTTTTTTTCTCGGAAGCCACAATACAAATACTTAAACAGTTGTTGGGGAAATAGCTACAGCAGTGGTAGGAAAAATAGGTATGACGAAAAATAACTTAGTAATACTTTGGGTTTCTTTTTGGTATCTTACTAGTGCTCAGAATAAACGAATGAATGATGATATAATTGCTTAGAATATTGTTATACCTTTTCTATATAAATAGGTCATGAGAATTTTAGAAATTAATTCTACTGTATTGGTACTAGGAAAATATAATGAGGGAAAGTAATGTCATAGTGTTACAGACTAGTACTCAAACGAAATTTGTCAGACGAATGTGTTCCAATCAGAATATGCGTGAATAAGATGAGAAATTTGTGTAATTTAATATTGTCACGTTTTTTGCCTTTTAAAAACGTTTAAAATACGAGCTCGGAGATTGCAAATTCTTTATTATTCGCACAATTTTGTGTGTGCCACAGTTCACAACTTGATGTAAACTACAACAATTGGTTTGCTTTGTTATTCCTCTGTTTATACGTTTCGCATAAACAATAACAATTGCTAGACAATTATTCGATTGCCCCCTTCATGACTTCGCCTTCACGAAATCTCTTGAAGTGTAAACATCGTTGTTTACATTTGTTTCTGTAGTGTTGTTGGCGTATTTTTGTTTACTTGTTTAAAATTTTTTATGCTAGTGTTTGTTGTTATAGTAAGCAGTACGATAATTTCTAAACAGGTTTGTTTACTGCATTGTTTTGTTTTTGAAGCTTTTATTTATAATTTTAATGTTAAGCAATGTAAAAGCAAAACACCAGTATTTAGATTCTTCATTTTCGTAACAATATATTGAAATGAGTACCCTAAACCATAATTTAAGTCATATTGTTGACTAAAGGAATATAATGATGAGTAATCTATGTAATAAAGTATGTCCCCTAAATTCATCAAAACAATTTCTGTTGGAGTAAAAACAAATATTGCCAAGAGCAGCACTTCACGCAGTAAACATTGCAACAAACTTTGCAATTCAAACCCAACTAGTATAGTTATACTGCATTATCGGCTAAATGCAATTACGTTTCATAGTAAGGGCCAGTCGCCGTAGTCTAGTAGGTAGTGTGTTGGCTTATTACACGTGTGGCCACGGTTCAAACCCCCAGGTCAGACATCTCCAATAAAAGGAAATATGAAACAAATATTACTTCGGTGACTTCCTCTCAGCAGATTTCTAACAAAAACCCTGAGAGTAAATAGAAAATTGCCATAAAAAGATTGTCAAAAGTTTGGCGTTCGGAGTCGATTTTAAACTGTAGGTCCCGCCACTCATGTTTAATTAATTAAGTGGTGTGAGAACCTAAGTCGTAATCCTGACTTAAGTGTTGTAATGACCAATTATGTACGTACATATGTATGTATGTAGTGAAGAGATCAATCATACATCTACAGACTGGCAAGGCACAGTATTATTTTACATCTACAAGTTAAAACACAATATTGAAGTTTTTACGTATTCAAATCGTCTGTAGACGTTAAATCTCCTTTTGTTTTTTTAAAGATCGCTCATGAGTGTGTCATTCATTTTAGACCATCTCAGCCAAATCTATAACAAGATAACATGAAAAAGTTGCGGAAGCTAATTGGCAATGCACTAATTGCCATCATTGTGCTTTAGATGACACTGATAAAAATTTTCCAAGTAGAATATTCTTTAAATAGGCTTTTCTACTTAGTATGCGTAAATCTATTCCAATATAAAGAACAATATTTTTAGAGTTTGACTTAGTAGAGCTTCATGCTAACATTTATAGAGGGCTTCACTTTATTAATATTCTTTTTAAGCAAACTATTAAAGAAAGCCATCAACATTGCATTTTGATAATCAGTTGATGATAATCAGGAGTTACATGAGGCTCAAAATTCAAAAGTATTCCTCCAGAAATCCTTAGTTCTTGTATTTTGTTAGATTCCCATGGGAATCATAGTTTACCGGAGACGCCATATCGTCAGCAGTCAAGACCATGCACCACAGGACCAATGATTGCTCTATAAAAACACTCATAGTGCCTGAAGTATCTTCATTGAAGAGTCAAGAAAATATTTTCAGTTTTAGACCATGCACCACAGGTCTATAACCACACTCATAGTGCCTGAAGTATCATCATTGAAGAGTCAAGAAAATATTTTCAGTTTTAGATTTAAGAAATTCATCAACTTCTGCTATGAATTGTCACGGATAATAAAATATGCCACCATTATGTAAAGTAACAGAGTACTTACAGCAGAGCTAATAATGCACCATCAATAATTTTTATTTCCTTGCAATAGGCATGCCGAAAAACATGGCTTTCCAGCAAATGACTTCTGCAGCTTCTGTGGACAGGAGGAAGAGACTGTCATTCATTTTTTATATCCTAGCCCGAGTTCTCTAACATAAGTATAGCTGCATAAGCAAGATTAATTTTGGGTTGGCTTCCTCTGGGTAATGTTATATTCGCCGACACTAGCATCATCATCCGAGTGTCAAAAGGAACATTCAAGTGCTTTGGTTTCTTAAAAAGTACAAGAAATATTTCAATCCTTCTGATTTCCTTACGATTCATACTACTTACAAGCAACGGAATATGGAATACAACTCTTATGTATCGGTCCGATGTATTAAAATCTATTTCAACGCTTCTCGAACTTATAATGAATCCATTGTTTCATTAGAGCAGTCTCAACATGCCCTTCTATTTGATATATTTTAAGACTATTTTCCTTAACACAACTGCTGCTGCGATAATATTCGTAAAATTTTGTTTTATGTGTGGAGGAGTTACCATTTTCCTCAGGGCTATACTGCAGCCATTTCATTTGGCCTAAAGGCGAGCGTTGCGGAAACGGAAATTGATAAATTACGTTAGACAAGGAGGATAAATTTTTTTGCAATAACAGCAACAACGCACAATTTGAATTATTGCCGTTTTTATCGTCTTTACAGTTTTCTTCTACCACCTACTCCATTTACAAGCCTCAGTTCATTTTCATTTTTAATGAAAAATCACGATTGCCCGAAAACACCCAACACCAACCATACCACATACCACACATTTCACTTGAAGGTAAATTGGAAATTCACTTATTTTTCAAATTTTTGTTGTTGTTTTTGTTGTTTTTTGTTGTTCGTTTTTCTTTTTCACAGGAAATATAAATTTGTTACGAATTTTTACCGGGATATTGTTCATGGCTCATATAAATTTCATTAATGGTGTGGTTTTTTTTTGTTTTTTGATTTGGAATTCGTGCCCTAAGGAGACATTTTCCAATTGTTTTGGCAATTTTTTTGCACATTTTTTCTTGTTTTTTGTAATTTTGAAAAATGAAAAATTGAAATGCAGAGGTTAAGTGGTTGTTTGCCAGGGTTCATGGTGATACAGCAACTATAATAATAAATAAGATAATGATTCATTAAATTTGCTTTTTAATAACAAAAAAATTAATAATATTTTCACATTTTTACCTTTTTAGAACGTTTAAAATATAAGCTCGTGGATAACAAATAAAATAAAAATAAATTTGTGTTTTGATTTAATTAAAGTTCTTTATTATTATTCCCACAATTCTGTGTACCACTGTTCACAACTTTATGTAAACAACAACAATTGCTTTGTTTGTTATTCCTCTGTTTATACCCTTTGCATAAACAATAACAATTACTAGACAATTATTCGACAGATCTTTGTAACGGAGATCTTCACACCATGATTACTCTGTTCAAACGCACCGTGTCTTCACACAAAACTGACAGAACTTCACTCACTCACTCGCCTGATTTGCCTTTTCTTTTATATGGCAGAGCAAACAGTCTGATGAATGTTCTTATAGCCGAATGCTCATGACATTGCCTTCTCGAAATCTCTAGAAATGTAAACATCGTTGTTTACATTTATTATTGTAGTGTTGTTTGTGTATTTTGTTTACATTTATTCCTGTAGTGTTTGTTGTTGTATTCTTGTTTACTTGTTTACCATTTTTTATGCTGGCCTTTGTTGGTATATTTTTGTTTACTTGTTTATCATTTCTTTATGCTGGTGTTTGTTAATATATTACGCAGTGCGATAATTTGTAAACAAGTTCATTGTTTTTGTAACTTTTGTTTATATAACTAAGTATTTAGATTTTTCCATTTTCGTAACAATATTGTATAGGAGTTCTTAATTTTTTATTTAATTATTAAAGTTTAACGTTTTTTTTTAATTAAAAATTTAATTAAAATTGAAAGCATTTCACTGTTTTTTTCTTATTCATTAAAATGGTTTGAAATTCTGATGAACTCTCTGGCATGAATTCATTAAATTGTATGCAAATAATTATTGCTGCTCTCATTATCATGGCCATCAGCATCATCTTTGTGTTAGTGATGCCGCCTCATGATCATTTCATGTGATTTATTTATGATTTTTTGTTTTTTATGTTGGATTTATATTTCTCTTTTAATATATTTTTATGACAATATTTACTGTTATTATTAATAATAAAATGTCAATTGTCATTTGTGTCATGTTGAGAATGATGATGATGCCATGATGCCATAATGCCATTTTGCCTGCTGACTGTTGACACTTGAGTGGCTGGCATTGCCGCCCGCAAATATTTTTATGCCAGATTCTATGATTGATTTGGGTTTTGACGCTGTCGTTTTGTTTTCAAATAAAATGATAAAACAATATGAAGTTTTCTTTTCTCTTTTTATTTTTAAATTGTCATTTGGGTATTTAATCATTGTCAATTGTGTTTTGTTTTTCATTTTAATTAAATCCATCGATATTTATATATGTATGTACTATATGTACCATATACGCTATCGTATAACAATAGTTTTTTTTTTGTTCTTAATCTATGTTAATTGTATTGTATGTGATTGTATTCTCTTTTTGTTATCATTTTTATTTATAATAGTTGGGGTTAATTTCACATTAATTTGATTAAAGACTAGTGATTTCATTTATCAAGGGGATAGACAATTAAAAAACGCTTTATTTTATTATGACAGAATGATTATTATTACTATTATGTGTTGTTATTGTTAAATTGTTAATTGAGAATTATTTATAAGTGTGAGTACTACCCTATAAGGGCCGAAATGCAGTTTTTACAAGTGGACTTTTTTAATTATTTTTCGCACTTTTAAAGAACGATAAAACAATTCTTAGAAGTTGTAAGGATATGTATGTATTTTATGGCAAAAAGCATAAATAATATTTCTACGAATTTCATGAAAAAATGCATACTTTAAGATGCATACATAATTACAAAACTTCAGTCACAATTACTACTTGGTTTCTCACACCATTTATGTTGAGTGTATTAATCTTATAAATACAGTGGTGGCCTTATAATTAGAAACGACTTAGCAACATGTATGTTTGTTAATTTGTTTTACAGTTTTCACTGTGTACCTGCGATCAAAGATTTTGTTTGGAGGACGTCTAAAAATTAATTAATTGGGACAAATTAAACTTAGATTCGTCACTCCAGAGAACTCTGTTCCGGAAACATCGTTTCTAATCATAAGGCCACCACTGTATATAAGTGGCCGTTCTACAGTTTAAAGTAGACTCCGAACTACGGATTTTTTAGAAATTTTTCATGACAATTTTATTTACAGTTTTTGCTAGAAATCTGCTGAGAGGAAGCCGCCGAAAGTAATATTTCTTTCATATTTCTTTTTTTGGTGATGACTGACCTGGGGATTGAACAGTGGCCTCGCTTCTAATAAGACAACACACTACCTTAGAGACTAGGGCGATAAATAAATAAATATCCTATGGCTTCTATTCTTGCTGGTCTTTTTCTTCGCAACCTTCTCATCCATTTCAGATAGGCATGGACTTTTATCCAAATAGCCTCCGCCAAAGTTCTGCCATTAGATCCTGATTGCCCAAAACTCTTTCATTTTCCGCCCCTTGTTGTTAAAAAAGGAGAGAGAAAAATATACCCTTTGCTTCTCCATCTACCTCAGACGCCGTTCTAAGGTATTTTCAGCCTTTGGAAATACGCCCAAGGAACAGTGAGTGTCTCATAATAATCTGTACAGTTTGCCTGTTCATGTCCATCTCATCACTACAACTTAAGTAAGAGCCTTTGGAAATACTCTCAAGGAACATTATTTCATAACAAAATCTTCTACGTTCCCACGGTGGATTAGAGGCCCTCATATCCATGCCCAGATTTATCTGATCTCTATACAAGTGGATATATTTGTGATCTTTTCTTGTGGTCTTTCCTTTGTGAATCGGTTTGTCTCGTTCTAATTCTAATTCGTTCAAATTAGTTATTGTACCCGCTTCTTTCAGCAAGTCTGTTAGATAATATGGCGTTATTTTTTATTTTCGTGTCTAGAAAATGCTATGATAGTAAATCTCGCTATCTTTTCCAGCAACATCCGGCATTCTTCGACAGTCTTCCTTATGGTGTACACCTCCTTCATGCGTCTAATGGCTGTTTTACTGCTAGTAAATATGGATGCATACAGATACCAAATTTCTTTTGCAGCTGCTTTCATCGTATTTAAAAAGCAATCTAAGATTTTGATATGACAATGAATTGACGTGATCTAGAAGGTGTAGGCCAATGTAGGATTAATAGAAAAATACAACTTCAGTGTATTGTGTTGGAATTAGTAAAATATATTGTAGGATTGTAGGTCAGATATCGCCAACAAAACGAATTATGAAAAAAAGATTTCTTCGGTGAAGATTTATGGTATAAAACTCTGGGAGAATCTATGATTCGGAGTCAATTTTAAACTGTAGATACCGCCACTTATGGATAAAATTAACACACACAACATAAGTGGTACGAGTGGCATCTTCATAATATGAGCCTGACTTCCAAAATGTATCAACACAAAGTTTGTATGCAGTTCTACTACGGTATATAAATTTTGTAGATATGCAAAGTCACCAAACAATGCATCAACTATAAATCCAATGTCTGATTGCTTTTTGACTGCGTTAAAAATATACATTGACGCCGTTTTGAAATAGTATACATTGTAAACATTTTGTACAGCGGCTTTATGAAACACGATACTTTGTTCAAACACAAAGCAACTAACATTTTGGAAGTCAGCCTGAATTTACTTCATTAAGAAAGTTCTGCAGAGATCAGAACGAATGATAATCTGAAGGTGCAAGTGAAAGCATCACAAATCCTCAGCCAAACAAAATCATTTTCGTCGGAGTTATGAAAAATGTGTGTGAACTTACATTGTCACGATGAAACACGAGGCCTTTTCTGTTGTTAAATTCATCCCTCTTTAACAATTTTTGATTGTTAACAGTTTATAAAAGCTTTTAAATACCCTCCCAATCTTACTAGACACACAACACAATTTTTTGTAAAATCAGTCCTAGCGATATGGCACCCAAAATATCGAAATTCTTTGTGTATCACAATTTCTTCAAATTAATGATAACTGTTTGGCAATGAAAGCCAAGTTCTTTAGCAATGCTTACATTGCTTATGTACCGGCCTTTCTCCGTACTGATTGGTGAACAAAAACTAGGAGAATCTATAAAATCAAGAGAACGAGAAAAAGGAAACCATTTAGCTGCTCTTTTTCTACATACAACATCGTCTTCGTAAATTTTACAAATTTTTTCAGCAGCTTCCGACACATTCTTACCTTTTCGACAATAGAAAAGGAAAATACCGGGTTATCCATTTCGTGGTTTCAAGAGTAAACGTGAATAAAACACATATAAAATATTTTTTTCATGATATTTCTTTTCTATTGTAAAGTTTGAACGTTGATATTATGTGTGAAACACTACATCATTTAAATGACCTCCACGCGAAGTGTTGCAAGCATTGATTCTTTTGAGGTAATTTTCGACCGCTTTTTGACACATATTGGGCGGTATCTCAGCCATAACTTGACGAATGTTGGTTTTTAAGTGCTCAAGAGTTGAAGGTTTATCTGCATAAACACGGTCTTTCGCGTAGCCCCACAAAAAAAGTCTAATGGTGTCAAATCGATGGATTTTGTTGGCCAGTTGATATCGCCACGACGAGAAATTACGCGGCCAGGAAATGTTTCTCGAGTTGTGTTGCATGTGGCACCGTCTTGTTGAAACCACATATTCTCTAAGTCGTATTCGTCAATAGCCGGCAAAAAAAAGTCGGTTATCATATGACCATAACGCTCCGAATTGACGGTGACAGTCGTTCCATCGTCGTTTACGAAGAAGTAAGGTCCAATCACACCTTCGGACCAAAGAGCGCACCAAACAGTGACTTTTTCTGGATGTAATGGCCTCTCTTCAATTACTTGAGGATTCTCAGAACCCCAAATACGACAATTTTGTTTATTAACATACCCACCGAGTGTGAAATGTGCTTCATCGCTGAAGAAAATTTGGTTCGTGAAATTGCCGTCCACCGCCTGTTGTTCAAGCACCCATTCCACGTATCTACGACGTTGTGAATGGTCAGCTGGCTTCAGTTGTTGCGTGAGCTGGACTTTATATGGATGTAGGTCTAGATCTAAATGCAAAATACACCATAATGTGCCGTAAGACAGTCCTAATTCCTGAGAACGACGAGGAATCGACACATTCGCGTCTTCGGCAACACTTTCACTTACAATAGCGATATTTTAAGCGGAACGAGCGAAACGATGATGTACAGGCCTTTCAATATTAGTAACCACTCCAGTCTCCTCAAATTTCTTCACAATTTTGCCAATTGCTTGCGTAGTTGGACGATTATATAAACCATAATCTCTTCTTAAAGCACGATACGTGGCTGTGGCAGAATCACCATTTTTGTAGTATGTTTTGATAATTTTTATGCGTTGTGTGATAGTTAAGTGATCCATTTTCGTCAATGTCAGACTTTCAACTGAAAAGAAAAAAATTGGTTTCACAATTTAGTTTGACAGATGTCGAATTCCAGTCGCATACTTTTGAAACCACGAAATGGATAGCCCTTTATAATGGCAATGTTTCGAATTTTCACTAATTTTTAAATGCCAAATTCTTCAATCAGCTTGAATGTAATTTGTTCGATAAATATGTGAGATAAAGCGGTTCAAATAAGACAACAAGTGAGGATAAATAAAGAATCTGAAATTAAAAATTTTAATTCCAAATGGAAAGTCTATCTTTATGAAACTACACTCCATGCAATATTAAGTTCTAATATCCGAATACAAGATGCTATTCTACATCGATACCTTCTTATGGAATTATAAAAAAATCGCTTCAAAAATTTGCGACCATGACACCTAAAATAACTTTTATAATTCAAAAAAATAAACACTTTGCCATTGTTTAGTTGGTTTGTAATTGTTTAAATTTATTTTCAAATAATTTTTTGATTTTATTACACAAACAAAGGCTTTAATAATTGTTTTATGACCATTATTACAATGCAATTTTAATGACTTTTCCTTTTAACTTTCAGTTTTTAATTAAATTTTATAGAATTAACATTTAAATTATAATTATAATTTCATTTGTTACACAATCCATAAACACTTACTTACATACATACCCATTTTTCAGCATAATTTAACACACAATTACAAATAAATATACACACAGCAGCCAGTAACTTCATTATGCAGACAGTAATTATATGCATAACAAATATGAAATGACAATTACAATAACAATAACAGCAGTTGTAATAATAATAATAATATTTAATTATAAATTCACTTTGCATCACTTTGAATATACCATTTTCTAAAATAAAAATAAAATTCCACTTCATATCCACCCATTGCCACTGCTAGTGCCAGTGCCACTTTATTGTCCAACACCTGCCTCAAAACAGCAATACGAATGACATTGAAAGGAATTTTTTTTTAAATATTTCTCTCCCATAAAATTTAAATAGAAATTTCGCCATTGGTTCAGAGATCATTTTTTCTTTTTTTGCTTTCATTTTTCTTTTTGTTGTTTCCTGTTAAATAAAGCAAAAAACAATTCAGAATTATAAACAGACATTGTGAAACATCTTGTGAACATTTTTGCATATCATTTTATAAAAAAATTCTAAAATCTACATAGGTTAGGGAGAGAAGTACTACAATATATTCACCATAATAGAATTTCTTATTCTCTATTTATACTCTGTTGGCTGCTGACTGCTGGCTGCCAGCTGAATTGAGTGAAAGGACAGCAAGCAAATAAAACAGAGCAACAATAATAATAATAAGAATAAGAATTACTATCGGATCATTTAATAAAAATGCAAATTTTCTTTTCATTCTCTCTCTCTGTCTTTCTCCTTCTCCTTCCAATTGTTTTATAATAAAGTTTAGCATCTGATACAAATTTTCCATTAAATAAATTCAACAGTCGTTTTTGTCCATCACCTACAACAGATAACAACAATGGCAACGACAACAGCAACATCAGCAACAATTTTTATACTTGACAAACGAAAGGAAAAATTTCAGAGAAATTCAAATTCAAATTCAATTTTTTGTTTTAAAGCGAGAAAATTCCACAAATTCTAGCATTTCAACATCAAATCCGGAGATATTTAAGGAATTTTCTTTAAAACACTGTTTATGTGTGTGAAGTTCTTTTTTTACAGTGAATGTTAAGTTAACATAGTTGAAAAATTTGCAAAAGTTCAGTAAGAAAATCTTAAATAATCACGAAAATAGATGCAAAGTGCAGAAAAACTGAAAGGAAGGCGAAGCTAGGCCTTTTCAACTTGCTTATTGGAGATAGTAGAGTCGTAAAAGATAAGATTTTTTACCAAATATGCCCTCTATCTTGTAAAATTCGATAAAACTTAAAAAGGTGTGGTTTTCTGATATAGTGAGCTGGATAGCTATTAGATCAAGGATTCCAAAACAGATTTCGTTATGGTCGGGTAACATTTGCGACCAGAGATATAGCAGTCGATGCTAATTGTTCCCTTCATTTGAGTCGACGAGGTCTAGTAGGTGGTGTGTTGGCTTATTAGACGTGATGCTCAAACCCCAGGTCAGACTTTAAAACGCAAATTTGAAATAATATTTCTTCGGCGACTTTCTCTCAGCAGACGTATGGTAAAAATCTGAGTGCAAAAAAATTGCCATTGAAAGCTCTTAAAAAAAAAAAATCTGTCGTTCGGAATTAACTTTAAGCTGTAGTACCCGCCACTCATGCATAAAATTAACACACACAACATCAATGCTGTGAAAAGCTGGGTCGTAGTTATTATTGTTCACATACATACCTTCAACGCTGGCTTCGATACCGGCTGCTTCAATTTTTTGTTCATCTGTATTAGACAAATCTGAAATACCCTTATAGGAACCACCACCGGTTTTTTTCTTTGAGTCCTTGTTAAATGAAAGCTTTTTTGCGTTATGTTTTAAAAATGTGTAGAAAAATTTTATTATAAATAAGAAAAAAAAAAATACTCTAGTTCACCTTTCGCCATGTTGTCGCATCTTTAATAGGCGGACCACATTCATTCAAACGGTTGGACAATTCTTCTCACAATCTTTTAGTTGTTCTTTTCCCTGTCCACAATTGGGCAGCAAGTTTTTACCTAAATTTGGATGATCAAACGTACATATATTGTATCATAACGTCCTATTGCTTACCGTTTATTTTGTTAATATTTGTCCTGAAAAGGGAAATTAAAATTAGTTAAAAAAAATATTTGCTACTTACACTTGGGCTATATTATTATAAATAAAAAATTTCCCCGTTTATTTCGTATTAAAAAAAACAAAGCGTGTGCAATTTCGATTGCTCATGTAGTATCGAATGAGATTTCGAGAGATATCACTCGAACGGGTACTCGTTATCGAATGACAAAATCTCAAATTTCGATACACCTGACTCGCTAAGGACTGCGGTGATTTCAAATAATAAAATTTCGATCAACTTCATTCGATAACGACTGCGGCGATTTAGCCCCTGGTTAAATGTCATCGACAAAAAATTCAAGTCATCGACCAAAAAGATGCACGTCATTGTTAAAAAATGAAAGTCATCGGCAAAAAAAAAAATGAAAGTCATCGGCAAAAAAAAATGTAAGTCATCGAATCGACCAAAAAAATTTACAATCATCCAAAAAAAAAATGTAAAAATTTTGCACATTTTTTAGCATCAAGATTTCAATATTAAGGATTTACTTACATATGGCAGTCTGACTCTAAACGCGATACTCGTGTAAAGCGTCCCCTCGACATATATATAAAGAGTTTAAGGCAATACTTTAACTTAACTGCACTCGCTTGATCTGTATACGGCAATGGATTCATCACTTTCATTTTTAGTAGAATGTTAGATTTAAAAGAAGGATTAAACATTCATATATACATACATAAATGGCCATTGTAACCCTTCAGTCAGGATTACGACCTAGTTTCTCGCCGCACCGATGTTGTGTGTGTTAATTTTATACATGAGTGGCGAGCCCTACAGTTTAAAGTCGACTCCGAACGACAAATTTTTGAGAAATTTTTCAAGGCAATTTTATTTATTTTCAGATTTTTTGCCAGAAATCTGCTAAGAGGAAGGCTGAAGAAATATTTATTCATATTTCATTTTCTTCGAGATGTCTGACCTGGGGTTTGAACCGTGGCCTTTTGGTCTAAAAAAGGCCAACACACTACCTACTAGACTACGGCGACTTAAAGAAGAAGATTAAACTCCATATTCAGTTACATAAGGATAAATCAACAAATGAACACAGATAAAGAACTCAACGTTGAAATATATTCTCGAAACTTGCCTTTAAAGGCGTCGACCGCATGGATTGCTTGCTCATAGGTTGATTATGTTGATCGTGTAATAGACGAAGCGCTCTCTGAATTTCGCAAAAATTTTCTTATCATACAATTGTTGTTGTTTTTATTATCGAAAATAAGCATTTAAAACTAGTTTCTATTATTCTTTTGTGATTATGAAATTTATTTATTTCCCCATTGCACGCCTGTTACACAGGCGGCTTATAAGCAATCGTCTTGCTGAACAATATTCTTTTTTGTTGACGTACAATATTTTATTCAAATTTATGCATACTTTCGCACGAACTCAACCTCTCTCAATGCAAATATAAAACGCATAAAAGCTACTCAATTTATCTGTGACGGAGTGTATGTGCATATGTATACACGTGTAAGTGAGAATTCTTAAAATGCACGTGCAAAGGAACAACTAATATTGCCTGTAAAAATTAAAGAAAAATAATGTCAATGTGAGTGTGGATAACTGAGAGAGAGAGAAAGAGAGAATAAAAATTTAAGAGTGTAAATTTAATTGTATACGGTTTTATTATGATTGTACGTGTAAAATTGAATTTTTATTGAATCAAGCCAATATGTATGGCATAGAGGAGCTGAAGTCTACTAACTTGTATGCAACACACACAGAGGCTTGCAATATGTGTGCACAGTAGTATATGAGTGTGCTGGTTTATAAATACAAAACTGCATTTCTATGAATATTTTTAGTTTTCGTATTTATTTTTAGTTTTTTTCCACTTTTTTTTCTATTTTCTATTGATTATCTGTACTAAACGTAATCGTATTGGGTTGCTGTGAATGTGTTTGTTTAAGAGTCTATAAATTTATGTTGTATTGAAATACGATGAAATATTGTGTTGTATACATTGGATTACATGTAGTAAAATGGGGTGGAGGGTTGTTTGGTTGTACAGCAAATATTGGTTTTAATACACATGCTGTTGTTACACACAGAAATTAATTTAAACACGTAGACAAATAAATTTCAATTTATTTGCCAACAAAAATTATTCCGCTGAAAATTAAGTTGCCATTGGAAATAAAAAGTAATGCACATACATTGGCATTTATTGCCATTTCAAATTTGAAATCGATTAAAGAAATCAAAGTGAAACGGAAGTTTAAAACGTCCTGTTTTTAAAGATTTCAGACAACCCAGCCTACATTATTTGAAATCTTTGTAGAAGAGCCTGAAGTTAAGAAAATTGTAAATGTTACACATAAGGCATCCTAATTCCCAACTTTCGGCAAAGTATATAGAGAGGTATAGAGACAGGAGATATTCAATGTATTCTTACAACTCTTCAGCCAGGATTACGACCTAGTTTCTCACACCACTTATGTTGAGTGTGGTAATTTTATACATGAATGGCGGCACCGACTGTTTAAAGTCGACTCCGAATGACAGATTTTTGAGAAACTTTTCGTGGTAATATTATTTACTGTCAGACTATAGCTAATTCAGATGTAGAATATGAGGGAGTTCTTAAATCATAGCTCACTTGGACTCACATGGTGATTCATTATGATACCAAATGACGCGATGCCTTAGAGCTAACGGAAAAGTCTTGATTAAGTGTTCTCTCCAATAAGCATCAAGACTTCTTGAATCAGGCTGAGTTTAGTGATCAATCCCATCTCAAGTTACGATAGACTATTGACATACAGTAAACTAAATGAGAGAAGTCAAGCCGGAGACAAACATATTATAATTAAATAAAGTCGACTATGCTGTGTTCTTTTTCAACCGATTAAGAACTTCTAAATCGTAGCCACTGCTCATGGTCTGTGAGAATAGTTACAGTGACAGAAACATGCCTACATTCTACTGGAAATAGTTGATTGGTAAGCTTTCTATTCAATTAAGGCCAGCTATTTTTTCTGGCAATGAAACAATATTTATACACAGACCAAGATTTTTCAGCGGCCTATAAATATCTTCTTTTCCAAAAGAGAGCAGAATAGAGATAAGAGGTGTACATACTTTAAAATGTGGATTGGTATTCGGTAGGAGTGTACCTGCTCTAGCGAGTTCAACAGTATCACAATTATCCAGCATATCCCTGATACCAGTAGCCCAAATTATATTGGCAAAAAAGAAACAGTTGCGGAAGTATGTAACCGGTTCGACCTTCAGGTCTAAATCTGATCTGATTTCCGCTTGACTATCGGTGATGTGTAAATTACGTCGGTGAAGGAGATTACTTCAGGAGACTGTGAGGCATCCTAAGACTAATCCCATCGGAAAATCTTTCAGACTCTAGTGTATTCTCGAGTTTGGAGTATCAGCCTGAAATCTCCACTCAGAGCCTGGGGACCTTCAGGAATAGTGTGCCAGCGTGATATGGCATTAAGTCGTATTGCGAAAAGTGTCCCAGTGTTTCGGGAAAGTAATCTAGATAGCTCTCTTGTAGTGATAGGGCGCAATGCAACCGCAATCTGTATCACAACAATTTCCTTACTCTATTCAGAAGCTTTTCGTTATTTTGAAAATTGTAAATTGGTGGAATTTTTGTTGAGTATACGGAAGGGATATACCGCTCTTTACGATAAAATGCAAATTTAAAGGCTAAGACGGCAGTGGAAGTAACTTAGTCATTGATACGCTAGCTAAGGCAAGCATAAGCATCCTCTTCTGGTCATTTCAAACTGAGTTACATGTCACGATAATAGTTAGCGCAGATTAGATAAAAGAGGGAACCAATCTATGCTATTAAACTGTAGATCAGGACACTCTGTAAACACAAGAAATCATATGCTCAGATGTAATCAGGTTGTTTACTGGTTCTTGTTTCATCAGACTTTTCATGACTTTTTTGTGGAAACCAATTCTGAAGAAGTCGCCATAGTCTAGTAGGTAGTGTGTTGGCTTATTACACATAAGGCTACGGTTCAAACCCCAGGTCAGACATCAAAATGAAAATATGAAAAAAAAATATTTCTTCGGCGACTTCCTCTCAGCAGATTTCTGGCAGAAACTCTGAGAATAAAACAAATTGCCATGGAAAGTTTCTCAAAAATCTCGTTTGGAATCGACTTTAAATTGTAGGCCCCGCTACTTACGTATAAAATTAACACACACCACATGTGAGAAACTAGGTCGCAATCCTGACTGAAGGGTTATAATGGCCAATTATTTATGTAATTTTGCACAGGAGAATGAGGTTGTTATTCATTTCCTCTTTCATTGTTTTTAAACAGGAAAAGGTTACCGAATAGATACTCCAGGAAGAGCTTAGCTGGCCTGGCTTCTACGATTTTATCACAATCTCAAAATAGTGTGTTCACACCAAGATTTGTTAGTTAATTCCCACTATTCTGTTGTTTGTGTTTGATTCTGAACCTAGTGTAGCTCTTTCCTAGAAAGCTATCCCCCAGAATATTGTAGTTTTCACATACTTAATTTATATTCCTCTCCTGCCGTAAACTATGCGAAGTGCATTATTACTAAATTGATTTAAGGGTTCATTACTGTCTGGATAACCTATATTTGTGTTCAGTTGTTTGAGGCTCCACTCAAACTTTTACTTATACTGGGTTCACGTTCAATCGGTAGCGTATCACTGTTAAAATTTCTTCATTACAGAGGTTTATTATCACTAACATGGCATACACACCGTATAAACATGCAATGAAAACCCAGAACATATTTTAAAAACAACTCTCTGGTCCACCAGCAAAAAAAGGTCAATTTATTTGACTCAATGTTTACATGTTCATTTTTGTTTTCATAATTCCGAGTTTTTTTTTTTCTACGATCAAAAATAAAGTATTTGACCTGTATGGCGCAAAAAGTTCATCACAGAGAAGAGAAGCAAAAAAGGAAAAAACATGTGAAATCTTTTCAATATTGAGCATTAAATAATATTGAAATATTTTGTGTCATCAATGGATTATCCTTTTTTGCACTGATGTTACTCACAAAATTTATGCATTACGTTCACTTTTTTCATGTGTTTGTTTTTGCATTTGCATTGTTATTGTATTTAAAGCGTTATTGTTGTTGCAAAACTGCACTTCACATGAACACACATGCACACTCTTTTAAGCTGAAATACATACATACATACGTACATAAATACATGCATCAAAATGGTAGCATACATGCATGTATGCATGCATGCATGCATGCATGAGCGTAATAATGTCATGCGATATATTCATGTGAGGATTACCCCATGCCATCATACAGTTGCAAAATATCAGGGTATCAATAGCAGGGTAGTGAATGCATACTGTATGCGTATAAGATTGGTTATCCTTTTATGTTTTTATTTGTAAAGTGGATACGACAAACACGTTTATAGACATTGAATGAGAGGGATTTGGTGAAAACACAAAAACGAAAACAAAGCACAGATCATAGAGACCGCAAAGGCCTTCAGCCATCTTTAGCTGTGTCATCATAATCGTCCAAAAATATTGCAACATTTTATAGAGACTTTAAAAAATACAGTGCATCGACAGCACACACACTTACACACACTGCAAACGCGTATGTACAGTAATGTAAATTTGTTTAAAGTAACTTTATTGATTGTCTTTGTGCATAAAAGATTTTGGTTTTTTTGTTTTTCAATTTAATCTGTTATTCAAATTAGTTTGATTGAGAACTTAAACAAACATGAAACTTATATTTACATACTGATCAGCAGATTGTAACGCAATCTGTTGAAGTAAATATGCATACGAAATTAAATATTTTTGATTCAATAATTTTTAAACAAGAAAAGAAATCAAAGTAGGCTCATAACATAATTTCATTCCAAACTAACAATGAGAAGTATAGGTACAGATTTTAATTTTTGGATGGGACTGCAAAGCTCTGTTATAATCGAAATGAAAAATATATGAAATCCAACATATGCATTTTTAATTTTACATGTTTTAACTGCCAGTAAGTCTCCTTGCTAATCTTTCTATATTTTTGGTTGGCATCATTTCTTAGTCATCGTTTCACATATGTACATGAAGATATGGTTCGTAGTCTAGCTGGTAGTGTGTTGGCTTATTAGACGTGAGGCCACGGTTCAAACCCCTAATCTAACACCTCCAACATAACGAAATATGAAAATTAATTTCTCCAGCGACTCTCGCCCAGCAGATTTCTGCCAAACACTTAAAGAGCAAATAAAATTGTCATGAAAAAGTTTCTCAAAAATCTGTCGTTGGGAGCTGACTTTAAACTGTATGTCCCACCACTTATGTATAAAATTAACACACACAACATGAATGGTGTGAGAAGCTAGGTCGTAATCCTGACTGAAGGGTTGTAATGACCAATTATGTATGTATTTATGTGTGTCACTTACATGAAGGTATAGATTTTAATCAAATCATCACTTTCTGGACAAGTTCCGACGTTCTAAGCGGCCAAAAATCTTTCATCTCTTGTCCTCAAGAGCCTTATATATAACATACATTCAACCCTTCAGCCAGGATTACGTCCTAGTTTCTCCACCACTTATGTTAGTGTTAATTGTATACATGAGAGACAGTACCTACAGATTATATTTCAGAAACTTTTCACGGCAATTCTATTTGCTCTCAGAGTTTTTGTCAGAAATCTGCTGAGGGTAAGCCGCCAATAGGAATAGGCAGAGGTTTGAACTCACGAGTTCTGGTCCGGATAAGGGATTTCATAAGCCTTATAATAACAAACAACATATTCAGTTGTATCCTCTTCTTACTCGTTATTACAGATGCAAAAGTCGTTGCAGAGTATTTCCATACTTTTGGCATATAAGGCTAGAGGCCACCGAGCACATTACGGCCACAGTGTGATTTTTAACATTTACTCTGGCTATATTTAACGCAAATTTTGTTTTCGTATGAAATCCAAATAAAAGTTTTACCAAATCATTTGTTAGTGTTCCACAGGAAATCCAAATAACACGTCTATCTCCAATTAAGCGCATGATAATAACCGTTGAAAATCTGGATATCACTTCCAGAGATACCCACCGCTCTGTAGCTATCAATCTGTTCCATCAACCAATTTGTAATTAGTAAATTTATGCGTATCACAATTCACTTGATGCTCAATTTGTTTTCCAATTGTTTATTACGAGGGCTCTTTCATCAGCTTCACACTGTATGAGGGTATTTTAAGGCACGATCTAGGATTCAACTAATTCGAAAAGATTGAACATGTGACTTTGTCCTGTAACCTTGAGCTGTCTGTAAACATTTGAATTATGTTTTCTAAAAAATCTAGGCATTTATCATGATAGAATCTTTTTAATATTTTTTATAGAACGAAAATCGAAAGCGAAAGATCGCATAATCAACAGGGAGCTACAATTTAACAGTACCTAAGATTTTACTATGCTCATGACTTACCTTTAGCAGTCGTAGGTGTTTAATCTCCTTACTGTATACGTAGCTGTACTTTTACAATAATATCTGGTTATAGTCAGGTCAGAAATACTTATAAACAATATTGTTACGATTATATGTTTTAAAAACGCTTAAAATATAAGCTCGTAGATTGCAAATAAAATAAAAATAAATTTGTGTTTAGTTTTTGATTAAAATTCTTTATTATTCGCACAATTCTGTGTGCCACTGTTCACAACTTTATGTAAACAACAACATTTGCTTTTCTTTGTTATTCATCTGTTTACACCCTTTGCATAAACAGTAACAATTACTAGGCAATTGTTCGACAAATCTTTGTAACGGAGATCTTCAAACCACGATTACTCTGTTCAAACGCACCGCGTCTTCCCACAAGACTGACTAAACTTCTGTCCTCCGGTCGCCTGCTTTGCCTTGTCTTTTATACGGCAACGTAAACAATCTGATGAATGTTCTTGAAGGCGAATGTTCGTGGCTTCGTCTTCTCGAAATCTCTATAAATGTAAACATCGTTGTTTCATTATTGTTGTTTGTGTATTTTATTTACATTTATTCTTGTAGTCTTTGTCGTTGTATTTTTGTTTACTTGTTTTGTTTAATTGTAACTGGTGTTTGCTGTTGTATTTCTTTGTTTATAATTTTAATGTTAAACGATGTAAAAGCAAAATACTAGTATCTAGATTTATAATTTTCGTAACAATACGAAGAGTCCCTCTTACATACGACCACTCATCGTAGTCTAGTAAGTCGTGTGTTGGCCTATTAGACGAATAGCTCTTGTTCAAACCTCAACTCACACATTGCGAACAAAATGACATGTGAAAAGTATATTTCTTTCGGCAAATTTCCTTTCAGTACTCTTCTGGCAAAATATCTGTGTGTAACTCAAATTGTCATGAAAAGTTTCTCAAATTTATTGTTAAAATTCAACGTTAAACTGTAATTCCCACCACTCATGGATGAAACTAACTCACACAACATGGGTGGTATGCAAAGTTGGGTTCTAATCCTGACTAGCAGCTTAATATCACTAGTAACAGTAATTTCTTACTTACTTTTTTTAGTGTGAACTTGTTAAAGTACTTGATGTGATTTATTTTTGACTTTTTTTCAGCTTCTACTACATAAAGCCAATACTTTCGTCAGTTTACTGTGAACATGAAACATAAGTGTGGTAAACAGAATAAAAATAACTTATGATGCTAAGTTTTCTTTTAGACAATGGCCAGCCGAGTAACCACAAAGATGAAGCGTTAAGCTATAAAATATAATAAAGTAAACAAAATTCTACATTACATTGTATCTGTATTACTGCATCCAATACAGTGCTGAGGAACTTGACTTATTGATTCCCACTCGTTCTCAAGACGTCGAGCTAACTGGCCTTCATATGATTGTTCGCTATTGTATCATGTAGGGTTCGATGAGCTTTCTGAATCGATTATTTATAGGAGGATTGGTGATGTTTGAGATTTAAAATTCAGAAACCATGATTAAAAGTTGTTCGTCTCCCCCTTTCTTTGAACCTGAGCAGGAGATATCTTTAGTTTAGAGTAAAGTTTTGCAGAGGCATATCAATAGGGTTGCGTAGATATGTATATTTATACAACCGGAGGATTCCAACCAGAACTAACACAATCAATAAGAAAAGAAGTTACCAAATGCCTCCAAAATATGCGCATTGTAATGGTAGTGCCTTTGCAATTCGTATGAGCTGATCTTTTATATTTTCGTAGGGTTTTGTTAATGCTGAAACTGCGAAAACGTATTTAAATTTTGTTATTGTCGTTGCCGCTTTTGGAAATGCCGCAATGCAAGTGGCATAAAAATGTTAATGGCGGTAAAGCTGTTATTCTCATGGTAGCTTTTGTTGTTTTTGTTGTTGCTATTGTTGTTGTTGTTTTTTATTTGTGTAAAGGTATTTTTACATTTTCCCAAAAACCATAAACTATGGTGGGATTTTATTTTTTTTGTTGGCTTTTTTTACGTTCGCTTATTCTGTTGTCCTGGTTGTGCTTGCTGCCTGCCGCCATTGTATGCGGTGCAATAGTCAACCACAATTGTAATATTTATTATCATGGATAAAATGAACTTAATCAGGATTGTACAAGTAAATGAAAATTTCATTTTTTTTTCGCCCTTATACTCTTCCTTTTTTGTCTTTTATTCTCTTCACTCGATTTTGGTATGCATATGGTAATAAATTTGAGGAAAAAAAGAAGACTAAAAAACCGTGTTAAAATCAAAATAAAGAAAAATTTAAAAACGTATGTGTTATAAATTATGCGAAATTATTTTAAAAAAAATTTGTTTTAACGTGAGATAAGACTTATAATTTTAATCACACAAACAAAAACCATGAATTTATGCGAAATAGCCTGCAACAACTGTGTTATGTAGTGTTGTTTGTTATTAATTTTTTTGTTTGCTAATAATGTTTATGTATTGAATAATTATGATTTAATATTTACAATGAAAAATAAATTAATTTAAAATAAAAACACCTTGAGCGAAACACAAAAAATTTATAAAATAAATAAGAATTAAAATTTAATTCCAAGTAACGTCTGTTCAACTCTTTAACAATTTGCAAAACATGCTATTAACATCTGAATTTAATCCCCAGCTTTATATAATTAAGGCTGAAGGAGAAACTTCTAACATACCTACTAGAGTTTCCGTTTAAATAACACATAAGGTGTTACTCAAAACGATTGCTGAAACAGAATGCAATGATCTTCTACATGCTACTCCAATATACTGGGCATTCGATCCAAAGGACACATCAGATCCTGTAGATATATAGTCTCAATAATGTATACATACATACGTACATACATACATACATACATACATAATTGATCATTACAAGACTTAGCTTCTCACAACACTTATACAGTAAGACCTCGCTTTACGCTGCTCCGTGGTAGTATTGGGATTCCCCTAAATCGCACACTGCATTAATACTTGTAGTATATGTGTGCAAATGAAACGGCTATGCACCAACTAAAAGTGGTGCACTATATAGCGACGGTGTATACCAGAGATCAGCAATGAATCGCTTTTTCGCTACTCATAAGTACTCATGAAATTTTGAGTATGAGTGAGTCAACAGTATTGAAATCCAACTACTCTGATTCATTCGTACTCAGTACAACATTGATTTATAAGTACAAGTTGCAATGAGTATGAGTACAACGTTGACATCAAACTCATAAGATTCGAACTATGTTTGATTCATACACGTACTCATTCAGATTCATAAATTTAGAAAAATACTTATAAATGATTCGAGTGATTCGAATCATTCACCAAAATTTACAGTCTTAGTTGTTGTTGCATTTACAAAAAAAGAAAACAAACTCATAAACAAAAAAGACAAAGATAGCAAGCAGAGCAAACACACAACCTTCTTGTGAGTATTGTAGTGTTCGTATGCGAAATATACTTATTTTGTGATTCGTGGTTACGATGAGTCATGGAGAATCGAAATCAATAACATCATGCGTATTGTTAAGAATGAGTACCATGAGTATGTTAAACTTTGAATATGAGTAGTATGAGTATGACATTAAAATAAGTATGAATGCGTATAAGTATCAGAAATTATAAGTATGAATCGAATCTACTCATCGTTTTGAATACTCGTTGGTGTATACTATGTATCTTTTTCAGCGCTCTTTTGTTAATCTGTCCAGAATAAAGGTTCCAGCTGTATTTTCCGAAGTCGCAATCACAGTACGTCACAGTTGATTTATTAGTCGCCTCGTTTAACGCTGTTTTGTTTAGTGCTGGAACTTATTAGAACGTCTTACTGTATTGTGTGTGTGTTAATTTTATGCCAGAGTGGAGGGACCTACAGTTTTAAGTCCACTTCGAACGATTTTTTAGAGAAACTTTTCATGGCAATTTTATTCACTCTCAGAGTTTTTGCCAGAAATCTGCTGAGAGGAAGTTGCCAATGAAATAATTTCATATTTTGTTTCGTTGGAGAGGTCTGACTTTGGGCTAGAACCGTGTGTACACATCTAATAAGTCAACACAATACCTTATAGACTACGGCGACTATTGACTTTTTAAAAACTATTTTCTTCAGCAATGAACTCTATTTCTCACAACTTCATTTGATTTCTGACTTTGTAATTATGTCAACAAGAAAATTTTGTTCAATACAGAGCTCTGGTTACCCAAAGGTGACAGTGAAAATATAATTTTATCTGGAAATATTGATCATTTGGTGCGCATTTTGATGTGGACTTTTTAAATAACACTGGAAGTACTTAATTGGTCATTAGAATCCTTCGCAGTCAGGATGACAATCTAGCTTTTCACACCACTTATGTTGTGTGTGCTAGTTTTATCCAAAAGTGGCGGGACCTGCAGTATAAAGTCGACTTCGAACGACAGATTTTTGAGAAAGTTTTCATGTCATTTTTATTTACTCTTGGAGATTTTGCCAGAAATCCGATTCTTTGGTTTTGTTCGAGATGTCTGTCCTGGGCTTTGAAACGTGGCCTCACGACTAATGTTATCGTCAATTCAGAACGCTATTGTCGTATGATAATTGATTTGTTTTTTTTTCGCTTTCATTTAAGGATTTTGAACTGAACTGAACGATAAATTTCAACAACACGGTACAATTTGCATAAGATATTTTCAGAAAGATTAATTTCGTGATTGACCATAATGTTTCAGCCAACAAGACCATGAGATTTGACTCCTTTACACTGTTTTACACTGTGAAAGACGTGTCTAGGCAAATAATTTCCTAAAGTTGCAGCTTTTGGAAGTAAACAGTGATAAGTTATCACCGCGATATACCTCTCGAATATAGTGGGCAATATAGTGCGCAAAAACTAGCCATAAAGAAGCGACTGCTATCACTAATCCAGATGTGGCCATAAAATATTATTTTAATTTTTTACCAAGTACAGTACCTATTTTTTTAACATACTGCGCATAGTTGACATTTCCACATGTCACGAATATTTTTTTATACTCTAAAATTAAATTGCAAAAAAATGCAGCCTTTAAATATCGCAATATTTTTCTATTAAGTGATTATTATTTGCAGAAAACTTCTTTTTTTTTCAATGGAAATAAGCCTCTGAAATAAATCGCATAAAAATATTCGTTTTTTCCATTTGAAAACTTAAATTAATGTATTGTAGGCTTTTGGCAATAAAAAAAACTCACTGGCATATGAGCGAGCCTTCTAACAATTTTTGCATCGTATATGGTACTCTTTGTCAAAAGCAAAAAAAAAAAAAACATTGTAATTGGAAAAGTTTTATTTCATTTTAATTTAATTGTGTATGTGTGTGTCCGAGAGAGAGAACATTTATCTTCGAATGCATTTAAGTTTGTATGTTATTATCCTGTTGGCCATTTTAAAAATTGTTACGAATGAATATATTTTGCCATATAAACGTTAACACACACACACAAACGAAACAAATAACTAATCTTCTTAGCATCTCTTTTAAATTCCTCTCTTTTTTCCATTTTTATTTTTATGTTTTTTTTTTCTATTTTTGATAAATAAATAGTCATTGAAACATGTAAATATTTATACAAAATATTCGGAATATTTTGTTGCATTAACAAATAAAATGTGTCAACTTAGAAATCGATTTGGATAGAAAAACAAAAACAAAAACAACAGCAACATTAGTAGCATATACAAGAGTATCAGTTTTGACTGAACTGATTGACACAATGGCAGAGAGAGAGAGAGAAATTAAATTGCAACGAAAATGGGCAGATTCTACACAAAAAAAAAGGAATTTTTTGAATAGTTGCGCTCGCACACTTTAGTTTGAAAATTTAAATTAAAAATGTTCGATTTTTTTGCACATACACTCACACTATTTATTAGAAATATAGATAAAGAAATGGTTAGTGGATATACAACAACAAATATAAAAATATTGAATAAAGCTTTGGTAACTGCAGCTGTGATTGAAAAGATTTTGAGTTCAAAATAAAATTCAGATGATTACGACAAAACTTTTACAAATTTACAGTAAAAACTAGATTCCTTTTTAAATACATGTTTTTATATCGTTAAAGAATTAATAATTTCTCTGAAAATATGATGTTTTTTTCTTGAATTGTTTGAATTATTTGTTCATCAAAATCCCCTTTGTTCCTAACAATAACACATTCACTCAATTGCAAAACCTGATTGTTAAGCGTAACATACATACATACGGGATAATGACAGTTACAAGTATAACAAACATACAAAACAATGACAGTTACATTACAAATAAGATTTCAGAATAGGTATGTACAAGTAGGTAGAATGGAGACAGCCACTTAAAGGAGTTATGATCGGACACACTTAGGCCACACACAGGACCCATTGTGATAACACACTTTCCCATTTTTCTCTAGTCTAGGAATCACTCGGAGCTTCCGATGAAGCGACTCAGACTGCCATTATCAATTTTCATGATAGTTCATCGAGATCCTCCATAAAGTAGGCACCCAGATGCCTCTTTCTCCTGCAACAAATTGCCGAATATGTACACAGTAGATGAAGAACAGTCTCATCCTCCTCCTCATCCACACAGTTTCTACAGAAATAATTTGCAAGGTGTTCAATACCAATGAGCCTCGCATGCATTCCTATAATGCAATGTCCCGTAATAACCCCGACAACAGTGCTGAGTTTGCTTCTCTGGAGTTTAAGCATAGCTGTCGTGCGCCTTCTGACAAGCCTTGGCCAGATTTTCTGCGCCATTATGCCCGCTTTCGAAACCGCACATCTATTGTTGACAGGGTCCACAATTGCAGTGTCAATTATAAATTTGCAGGTTCCCAAAGGGCTGCCAAATGTCGAGAATTCATCAGAGAGTTCTATGATTGTGCTCCGTCTGGCCAGTTCCTCCGCTCAGCAGTTAGCCGGAATGTCTTTATGTGCTGGTACTCGTGTGATGCAAACATCATATCGTTCTGCTACATCGTTGACATATCTGTCACAGTCGTATACCGTCTTGATGTTCATAACATTAGAATCCAATGCTCTAATAGCCGCCTGGCTATCGAAATATCTAAAAGTATGGTAATTTTCCGCTTGGATACATGTTTTTAAGTAGCAAACAATCTGTTTAAATGAAGCTGGATTATTGCCTAAATAAAGAAACAAATCTTTCGAATTCGGAGCTATACCAATCCACATGAGATCCAAGAGCGTCTAATACATACCTTAGAAGTAGGTATGACGTCTGCCAGACCATCACTGTCAATGGTGAACACTATAAGTAGATGATTATTGAATGGGATTACGACATGCGCTTTCAACAAGGTGGTGCTTCGTGCCAAACAGCTTATGCTACATTTGATATTCTGCACGAATGATTTGAGGACATGATTTCCTCGCGTGTAGGTGATGTGCGATAGACCTCGTTAGTCTTTCTCTTGTGTGGTTTTCATAAGTCGCAGGTATATGCCTTTAGCCATAGTGATCCTTAAAGCCAACATAACCCATGCCATCTGTTAATTTTAGCCAAAGTCATGCGTTCCACCTAGAGAAGCCGTTGAACGATGTTATATGGCACACGTAATAGCATCAACAGTTCTTTCAAACGTATTTATTAAACATAACGAAAGCGAAACTCACTTTGAAGTTAATAAAAAGTAGAAAATGGGGACAGACATGATAGTAGTTATACTATCAACATCTGATAGAAGTTCGTTATCTTCACAAGTATGTCGCTAGAACTAGATACACAAGACTCAAGAAGCCATGGTTGACCAAAGAGCTCTTCAAAATGTGTGATACTCCAAGGTATACGACAATCCCTTTCATTATTCTACTATCTTGTAAATCAACAGGATAACAAATCAGTAAAACTGACTACAAAAACATGAATTGAATTTTATGAGTATTTTTGTTTCTTAAAAATAAATTCTGATTCAGATGTTACAAATTCTCTACTATTTAGACATAAGATTACTAACTCACACGAATGCGCTTCTTACTCCTAAAGGGTCTACAGAGCAGTCCGGGACGCCACTTTCAAAAATGTCGAGCACTACAGCTGTTGCTTGGACCATAGTACGTACAACATAGTCAAGATAGTGGGCCATGCAAGTATAGATCATAATCTGTATGCCTAACCCAAATTTACGATCGAGTCTCACCTCAACTGATCTTAAACATTTTCCCAAACTTTAAAACCTAATTATTGCACTTCTAGTTGTAACGCAATTTCTGTCATCCACTTTCAATTGCTGTGTCACTCAAAACATTTGCTATTGTATGCTAAACTTTTTTATAATTTCAACATGTTTTATGTTTTCGATAAATTTTTATTATCGTCATTGTATTCAGATGACAAATTAATGTTTTGTATTGAATATGTTTTACAAAAGACATGATGATCGATACGGAAAATATTGTTCGAACAAAAAATAACTTTTTTTTAACACACACATTATTAATGGCATGGTAGTACAAGTACTCATAAATACAATGAATTTAAGAGAGAAACATGGAAGAGAAGAAGCAAAAAAACATAAATATTTTGATAAAAATTTTCGTTGACATTATTTATGCAAATAACAATAACAACAGCTTATTCCCGCCGTATAATATGCAGCAAAACATCACCTCGTTTGTAACCCCTAAATTATGCAACAATACATTACAATATGCACACATATACACACACATGCATATTGGCTGATGTGTTTATACATAATGGTAGCGAGAGGATGGTTGAGGAGTATTGCATGTGTTGTAAAACATTTTCTTTTTTGCTTTGTTTTTGTTGTTTGAAATTTATTTGTTGTTTGTGTTGAAAACGTGCTAAAACATAAACTGTTATCACGATATTTCCTCCTCAGTCTCCCCCTCTTACTCTTTTCTCGTTGTACAATTTTTTATTGTTATTGTGTTACTAGTTTCTTCTTTGTTGTTGTTATAATTCTTTTTATTTATGTTGCTACTGCAAAGTATGCAACTATATTTTGAAAATTATGCAAAGCATGCAATTTACACATGCAAACAAGTGTATGGCAACACACTACACACATACATACACACTTTCTTTCATTTGCACACAATAATGTTGTTTCTCTTATTTTCTTAATCACACATACATTGACAAACCGAATATTTTGTGTTGTCTGATATAAAACTGTTTTGTATGCATTTGTGTAATTGTGTTTTACAGCACATGAGATTTAATACAAAGAAATTATGGAAAAAAGTGAGAGAGAGTAAGAAGTGAAGAGTAATAGTTTGATTATATTGCATACATTTACATGCACAATCTTTTGTAATCAAAATTGTAACCCCTTTACGTGTGTATTTGTTCGCTTGAATGTGTTCTTCCCGTATAGTTAAGGGTTCCTGATAATGTGTAATTGTTGTTGCTTTTGATGCAGTAATTTCGACCAGACTTTGTAAAATATATTTACTATGCATTGTTTCTAGAATTTTATCCAATAGATGAGGGAAAAAGAGAGAGAAAAGGAGAAGAACCTTTAATAAATGCCAACGAATTCTTTTTCATTTTGTTTTTTTTTTTTTTTTTGGAAAAACAGATTTCATACAACTTTGTAGTAAAAAGTATAGCACACCGTAAAGTAGAGGATACAATTTAATATAAACAGTATTGAATAAAAGTAAATCATCATCCTTGGATGAATTTATTTAAATATTATTAAAACAATGGATGTGCTTTTTGTTGGATGAAGGTTTCTTTGACAAGTTGTTGTGAATTCTTTTAAAATGGTTTTGTAAATTCTAAATTCATTTTAAAACCTCGTTTTATCATATTGAAGCTGAAAGTTTCATTCATGGCTAGAACTTTCTTTTACAGACTTGTTTTCTCAATTTAAACGATTAATTCCACGAACTAGTATCGTTACTAGCATCCGGACTTGAACCTTCATGGAATATTTTTATTTTTATTTTACAAATTATTCTAGAAATGTACTGCTCGGATATCTATCGAAGCATCAAAAGCAAAACTTGAATATAAATAGAGATAGAGGTCGAATAAACATGTAATATATGTAACATCTAGTAATATGAAGGCATAAAGGGGTTAACAAGATCTAAGAGATAAAGAGTATGCAAATGGAATGCGAATAAGACTGGAAACGTAGTGTCCTGGGGCTACTTTTTTTGTTAATGTAAAGATCTTATTTACTACACTGAAGATATTAGATACCTTATTGGTCATTACAACTCTTCAGTCATGATTACGACCTAGTTTCTCACACCACTTATGTTGTGTGTTAATTATATACATGAGTGGCGGGACCTAAGGTTAAACGCGACTTCGAACGACAGATTTTTTTTTTTAGAAACTTTTCATGGCAATTTTATTTACTCTTAGAGTTTTTGTCAGCAATATACTGAGATGAAGTCACCAAAGAAATATTTTTTCATATTTTCGTTTTGATGTCTGACCTGAAGCTTGAACCGTGGCCTCGCGTCTAAGAAGCCAACTCACTACCTACTAGACTACGGAGACTTCAACACTGAGGATATTATGGATCGTTTTATGTACACATTGAAGTAGCACGTCGCATTGTTTTAACAGCTCTACTACAAACTAAGTCATCTATGTTCTCAAGCTCTGGCGAAAAAATTTTCATCAGGGTTTTAGAATATACAAAATTGATAGACTTTAATCATCTCCAAATAGTCCATTTATTAAACCTTTGCCCCACCCCATGATAGATAACATCAGTAGCGACGGCATAATATCATCTTCGACAAAAAAATATAGGACTCAATTAGCAAAAGTTCCATTTCTGCATCCAATAATGTTCGGAGAGAACATTGTTTCTTGGTAACATGGCCCTGCCATCTTAGGACTTCTTCGGCATACTTGGTTAGTTAGAAAAAAAATTGATTACTTGAACTAAATCTATGCAATTTCTGTAAGTAAAGAATCAAAATTTTAAATAAATATTAAAAATATTAAAATGGAGGATCTTATCAACGGAATATACATGCCTATAAAATATATAAAGGACGTTACAGTCAAACCTGAATATTATTTTTATTGCTATTTTGTTTATATTTTAATCCATCAGTTTTAAATTCCATACTTATTAAAAATTTTTTTCTGCAGTTAAATTGTTGCCAGATAGGTATTTTAATTTTGGCCAACACTGTACGTATAAATTAGTGTAAGCGATGTAGCCCAAGTTAAAAGTAAGGGTAAGAAAATAAATATTTGAGAATTTATTAAAATAAATTAAATTGTTCAATGATAGACATACATATTTAGGGGGTTTAAGGCATTAAGTTATTTGTTAATTATATTTGAGGGATTTGAACATTTAATTACTTTCGTTGTATAGTATTACAAAAATATAAGAATAAAGTGGTTTCTTATTACTTTTCATCCATAAAACAAGAGATCTACGTCACAAAGAGAGAGAAGAGATACCTATAGTCCCCTGAATTCAGCCTGAACACGACTAAATTCAATGCCGTCGATAACAACCCGATCGCTGTGAAAACCGAATATAAATCTGGAAAATTGATTACCAACGCCAAGTAGAATAAGTTTCCATTAAAGTGCACCATGTCACACTCCTTCAAATGATTTGGATATGTCTGGAATACACAAACTTCTTGGAGAATAACGTCAATAGAACACCAGTGGAAGGGTCAGACCTGGGGACATAGCTGCCAGATTTGACGATTTATCGTCATTTTGACGATTTTGAGCTACAAAAATATCATATTGACGATTTGACGATTTATATCCTTATATTGACGATTTTTTTGAAATTAGAAATTTACATCATATTCTTTACTTTTGTACATTAAACACCATTTTAAGCTTTGTATTTACTTTGCAATTGTTGCTATTGGAAATTTATGTTAGTAAAAACAAGGAGTAAAGCATTATATTTTTAAGTTACTTTTGAATACCTGTGATGATTTTTCTGTATTTTATTCATTTGTAAACCCTAAAAAGCCAAAAAATTACAACTCCTAAATAATCTCGTAGTTGAGAATAATTTATCACTTGTCGTTGCAGACAATTTTAAAAATTCGAGTTCAGCTTCTAATATTACCATCGGAAGAACAAAGGCAAGCGCCGTTATTTTGTTTCGTACGACCAACATTCAGGGGATCGATGGTATTGTGTTTGGAACTATGAAAATATGTTATGGGAAGAAGGAAAGAGAGAACAGTGTTTATGGACACTAGGCTTGTATGTTTTTATACCATAAGTAACAGGAAAAAGCCTCTGCAGGAATTGAGTTCCACATACGAATAGTCCGACTTAAAAGCGTATTTTTACTGTAATGCAGTGTGGCCACTGTGGCCAATCGACCACGTACGGAAGTGGTTGCCGACAAAGACGAGCGTTACGTAGGAATATATGATTTTCGGGAAAAGTCCCCTTACTTCGTTCGAGCAAAATCCTTATGTCGAAGCGATAGAACAGTGAAACATAAACCATATTGCAACGATGCGTCAATGATTCAATGGAGTTGGATACACTACCGTCATTAACGAGGTACTACGGCCTCTCCTGTACACGATCGAGAAACCTTAAAATAGATGTTAAGACACTATACATGAGAATTATATTCCTGTCTCGGTCGGTTGCAAATGGTGTAAATAGTAAGATCAGATGATAAGATCTTAAGAAGTAACTGAAGGAACTGAGAAATGTGTCGGTTGAAGCCAACATTACACTGAATTTTCGTGATCTGAATGAGAGTTTCTGACTTTTAAATATTTACACCACCCATGGATTAAGATCATACATTATTATTGCTGCGCTTATATCTCAATAAACAACACTAGGATAGATTGTTTAAACCTCAAACAATTTTTCCCCGAAAATGATATAAAATTTCTCCGTTTTTGGAAAAAAAAATAGTAAATGAAGATGGGGGACGCCAGCTTTTAATTTCTAAAAAAATTTTTTAAATGTTTTATTTTTGAACTCAGATATGTACATTAGGGTGGCCCCAAAATAAAAGTTGCGAATGTTCCCAACTAAAATGAAAGTTTGATTCATTCTAAGACTACGTTTCTCAATTTTTTCGTCCTGGGGTCAATATTTGGTGAGCTGGATCAAAGGATAAAAAGGTCCTTTTTTGAGGTTTTTTGGATTTTTTTCATATTTCTTCCAAAGGAACTATATATAAATTTGGTATCATATGAAAGGTCTTTAAGAGGCGCTTTCAATAGATTATAAGAAATTTTAAAAAATTTTGAAAATTTAAAAATTTTGAAAATTTCGGACAAAATTTTTGTTTTTTTTTAATTTTTTCATAGATTTTACTTAACTAAATTGTTGAAATTTCTTGATTATAAAGACCATGTAATTTAACCAAAATGGTTTTTTCCGTTTTTCAAAATTCAATCTAGTTCAATTTTTATTAAAATTTTTTTAAACCTAATTTCTTCTCTCTCTCAATTCATATATGTAATGGGCATCAAAATAACGCAAATTTTATTTTCTTTCCATTGATGTATAAACCAAAACATTTGCGATACATCCCGCTATAATGTAATCTTCTTGTTATTCCGTAATAATAATAATAATAATAATTTTTTTAATGTTGTTGTTTTTTGTTGTTTATTTTTAAAGTAATGAAGAAATTGTATTAAACCAATAATAACTAGTAAAATTTTTTATTTTTTACAAAAAAAATCTTATATATAGAAGCTCATGTTTTTTTTTTTTTCAAAATGTACCGTTAATTTTGAAAGTGATATTAGTCCATATCTACTCTAAAAACATGTGGACTCATAAATGAAATAATTACAGTTACTTTTTTTGTTCTCATTTGTTTTTGTGCAATAATATTTTGAGAAAATCCAGCTTAATTTAAATTGTAAATTGATATTTTTGATCAATCGTCTTAAGTGTGGTTAAGTATAAACAACATAATATATAATATAAAAAAAATTATCTAACATGTTTTATCCATTGGAATTAAATAAACTTCAACTGCCAACTAAAAGCTGCGTTATTAATTATTTATTATTTTTCAAAAAAGGACCTTTTTATCCTTTGATCCAGCTCACCAAATATTGACCCCAGGACGAACAAATTGAGAAACGTAGTCTTAGAATGAATCAAACTTTCATTTTAGTTGGGAACATCTATACCTTATTTTTTCTCCATACAAACGGGGCCACCCTAATGTACATACATTGAATTTATATGTTTTACTACAATAAAAATAATTTTGGTTTTTAGAAGCTTTTAATTTGTTTACTTATTTTTTCTGACAATTTTTTTACGATTTTAATAAACGTCTTTGAGGATTTTGACGATTTTTTCTCAACTATTTGACGATTTGGTGCCTCATTTATCTGGCAGCTATACCTGGGGACACTGTAATGCCTTCGTTCACCAGGTTGTTAGACCAGCACCAGCTTTTCTTGAGACCGGATTGGCAACCTTACAACGGGTTCAGAAAATACTAGTACGGTACAGATTAGCTAATGGACAAGCGGGCATTGAAAACAACTGCTTCTAGACTAATGCAGAAATGTATCCGACCGTGAAAACCGAAAGCATGGCAACATGTGTTTGCGAGAGTATCGATTTCATTCAGCTAAAATTGTATCACTTTTAATCGAACTACATAGTAGATAAGTTATCTTTCTTAATAAGATAGTAAGATAGATAAGATAGTATAGATAAGATAGTATAGATTTGCATAGCAAATCACTAAGTTTACACATTAATTTATGAATGTTTCCTCTTTGAATCGTACTGTAAGACTCAGACAAGATAGTGGACAAGATTTGTTTCGCAATTAACAATAAATCCTCTTCTTAAAGGTGAAAGTTGTCATGCCCTTTCATATTATTTTTTCAACCATTTTTGTCATGACACATGTAACCTGGTCGAGCGTTTCCTTAATCTCCAAAGTGAAGAATGAAATCGCGCGTAGTCTAGTAGGTTTAGGTTTAGGTTTAGGTCGGAGTGGTAGCTCTGATATTACAAAGCTCACATGAGCACGCATAACGGCCCGTTGTGATGCCACGGGTGAACGCAGTCCCTTTACTGACCAAGTTCCACCAAAATCAGGGAAGAGGAAGAAGTTGGTCAGCGCAAAGGCTGCACATCAAAAGCAGGACTATCCTGCACTGGAAAACCAGCCAGAAAGTTTGATTAGTCTAGTAGGTAGTGCGTTGGTTTATTAAATGAGACTTCTTGGAACAACTCCCGGCTCAGACATATAATATATGAAAAAATATTTTTTCGGGAAATTCCTCTCAGCACTTTTATAGCAAAAATTCTATGAGTAAATGAAATTGCCATGAAAAGGGTTTCAAAAAGCTGTCGTTCTGAATCGACTTTAACTGTAAGTCCCGCACTGGATAAAAATTAATACAAACGACATAAGTGGTGTGAGAAGCTAGGTCGTAATACTGACTGCAGGGATGTAATGATGAATTAAGTAAGTAAGTAAGGGATAGATGCAATGATCTGACAGATATGAAAACGGCGATCGTATTAGGAGCTGCCCTTCAACATGTAATATACGATTTGGCTCATTCACTAAAATGGTCCACTGCTATATGGCGCAGTTGCATGAATACAAACGCAAACAAATGTAATTGTTCTGTTCTTGGAGTATATGGGAAATCATCAATATGAATGAATCATGAGCTATGTCAGCTTTTTGGCGACATAGCTATACTTAGACACATTAAAGTACCACGGTGACATGGCCACCTATGGCAAATGACACATATTTAATGCTGAAAACATTTGCTAGACATCAGACTACCACTTCGAGGGAAGTATACAAACAATGCCTATAAAAAAACAACATCACTTGTAGATAACAAATCAAATCTAATTTAAATATAAATTATACGAAATAATAAAATAAAAACAGCAAATGACGACACTTAAGCTGATTAGCCTGAAATAGGATTCTTGTCCATTGGTTTTTTGGCAAACAAACAACTTTCTCCTTCTCTCTCCCTCTCTCTCAGGTTCTGAGTATATGAATATATTGTTTAAAGAAGAGTCAAAGCTAAACAAAACCATGAACAATATTTGGAAAAGATTCTCGGCACCATTGAATATATTTACAAAATAAATACGTGTATTGAGTCATTAAGACCGAAACGGAAGGCCAAAGAAATCAATATAAAGTGACATGGATTTTCAATTGAAATTAATTTTATTAACTTTGCTGTACACACACAGGATATTTTATTTCAATTAAAAGCTGAAATTTGTATATCAAAAGCAGTTTTGCATACAATAACATGACATTGAAATCCAACACTGGGGAGAATGTTTTTAAGCATTAGCTTTGCGAGTGTATGTGCGTGTGAACGTAAGTGTATTCAATTAGCTTAAGAATAATAAAAAAAAACATTAAATTTCTTCAGACATTTTTCAATAATTTATTAAAATTTCCAAGAAAAACACGGCAGCCAGCCATCAATTAATGGCTTTTTAATCTCAAGGCGAAATGAGAGGAAATTTTTAAAATGTCATGTACTTTGCAATTGAAATTTATATCGAGAATGATTTGTTATTTCGTTTCAACAAAATAATTGTAATTTACAAAAAAAGACAGCAACAAATATCCAGTATTTGTATATATGCTTGTGTGCGATGTGATCTTTAAATGTTATAAATTACAGAAAAACATGTTCAGGGAATTCAAAACAATATTCTCTTGGGCTATTTAGACTGTCTTCTTTAGAACTGTTTATATACATGTACACACATACACTTATACTTGTAAATACATTTGTATTTGTGTACATAAGCGAGAAAACAACAGAAAAGTGTTCCTAAACAATTTGTTGTTTATTTGTTTATAAATTATTGATATTTTGAATTCAAGGGAAAATTTATTTTGAATATCACAACTTAACTTATATTTATGAGTTCACAAAACAATTCTATTGTCTTTCGTCCTCACCATATGCGAGTATCTAATCATAAACGCCATGTTATTTGGCATTGTGGGACCACCAACACCAACACCACCACCACCACGATATTATCGTATTTAATTTATGTTGTCTAATAAATGTTTTGTCTTCAAAATTTATGGACCCATAATAGACAACAACATTTAAATATTTAAAGTTTTAAACAGAAATGATTGTAAATTTATTGTTGGTTTAATATTAAATTATGATCGTGGAAGAAATTAAACTGTTTTAGTATTTTTAAATACACACAGTTACCAAAGTATACATACGGTTAACAAATTTCAGAAATTTTTTAACCAATCCGTTTTCGTTGAAAATCTTTATAATTTCCTCGATTTTAAGACGGTCTTTTGAATTGGTTAAAAAATTTCTGAAATTGAACTGAATTGTGGCCCACAAAGGTATGCATCCTATTTACAAATTTCACAAATTTCTCAACCAATGCAGAAGACCGTCTTAAAATCGAGGAAAGTTGTCAAACAATTATAAAGATTTTCAACGAAAACGGATTGGTTAAAAAATTTCTGAAATTTGTTAACCGTATATATACTTTTGTGGCTGAGTGTACATATGCACGAGCATATTTCTTTATTGGTTTATTACAATACAATTACAAATTATATTATAATTGTTAGTAGCTGAGTAACGTACAACTTATGCTCGCTGCATTGTAACTGTAAGAATCTGAAGCGTTATTGGAATTCAATTTAATCAAGAAAAATTTGTTACAGATTTCGATGGCATTATTAGCCCGTTCCATGCTGTGAAACACTGCTCAGTAATACGTAATATAATTCAGGGCATTCATTAATGTTAGGAATCATCCATACATACATACATACATACATACATATGTACTTACATTGTGATTCATTACAATCCTGCAGTCAGGATTACGACCTTCCTTCTCACAGCACTTATATTGTGTGTGTTAATTTTATACATGAGTGGTGGAACGCACAGTTTAAAAACGATTCTGAACGACAGATTTTTTGAGAAAGTTTCCGCTCTCTGCTGAGAGGAAATCGTTTTTATATTTCGTTTTGTTGGAGATATTTGACTGGGGATATCGGTTGTTTGGCTCGCCATTCCTTGTCAGCTTAACGGAGTTATCAACCATTGATGCCGAGGATATAGCTTCGTTTATAAAATTTTCGAGCGTAGAACAGTTGTGCTTTTAATATGCAGCCCTTGCGCTGACCAACTTCTTCCCTAGTTTGGTGGAATTCGGTCAGTACTGGGACTGCCGTGTGACTGCCTTTGGGGTCACAACGGGTCGCAATGCGTGATCAAGTGAGCTTTGGCATCAAAGCTACCACATCGACCTAGCCTAATCTGACCTGGAGTTTAAACCGTGGCCTCACGTCGAATAAGCGAACACACTACCTACTAGGCTACAATTACTGCTTAGGCGTCACAGAAGTTAAACTTGTCAGAGGAAGTTGACTAGTCAACGCAGAGCTGATCTACTTGGGTTGTCGGATTACAACCTAGGTTCTCACACCCACATATTTTGCGAGTCTTAATTCATCCATGAATGAGTGGCAGGACTTACTGCTTAATATCGACTCCGAACAACAGATTTGAGAGACATTTTCCATGTCAATTTTATTTTACTCTCAGATTTTTTGCCAGAAAAGCCAACACACTGCATACTACGACTACGTCTACAGCTACAGTGTATAACATGGTACTGAACTTTGCACAATTTGTTGTAGCTTAACTCTCTAATTCATAAATTTAATATGAGCTAGTATTGGGAGAGAACTGAACCCGTAACCCGGTCATTTCAATTGTTTTGGAGAACTTAATTCCATTTTTTTTACACAAAATTTGATGTAACTTTTCTAATCAATTTAACCGCACTAAACACTTATTTATGCCTTTCACAAACAAGCTACATGTGCTAAATGGCTTAAACTGTGAACATATTTTCGAGACGAGTGTACCAACATACAAAAATAAACAATTAAATGATGAATGTACGTATCCCGCGAGTTTTGAAAATTCTTCTTATTTTTTGAACACACATTGGGCCGATCGTGTAGGCTACTGCATGGCCGGCCGAGGCAGCCATTTGAATGAAATTATTTTCCATTATTAACCGGAAGGATTGTACTTTCAAATAAAAAAAGATATTTGAGAAAATATTCAGTCGTTTTTTTTTAAAGCACTTTCAAAAAAAAGTTATTTGGCGGACCCTTTATATTTTTGCATTTTTTTGTGGAAAATATTACGAAAAAATATAGAATTTTTCAATAAAATATTTGGTGGACCCTTTATTACTCTTAAGCTCGATAATCTATTAGATGCAAATAGGCATCCGTAAATTCAAGTTACTTCTGTGATATGTTGCAGTTTAAGGTTTGTAGTTTTGTTGTTCTGTTTGTGATACTGGAAGCATATGCAATTGATCAGCAACTCAAGGCAAATCAATAGAACAGCTTAATGCTGAAACATAAATAACGTGTCCAATACACCATAAATATTTCCAACCTCAAGCACGTTTCACACTTTTTTTTCGAATTTCAAGTTGCATACGTTTGCCTCCATTTTATATCATATCATCAGGCCGCAGGTGACGCATTATCGAATAGAAATTAATTTGTGCTCATTAAAGCTTCTTTTCTACTTACGATTTAAAAAGTGCAACTGAATTGTTGCACATTTTGACACGGGCCTAGTTTGCCTTAATGCATGTAAAAAGTGGTCTAGCTCAACGTACAATGAAAATTATTGTCAAATCAGGAGAAAATATTTAAATTTTGAATTTTGAATTCAAAATTGAGTTTTAATTTGAATCCTTTTTTCCAAACAATTTCTAGCCATGATGTTTTGTAACAAAAGCCTTTTAGCAGATTGGCTTAAAATAAAACGAAATTTATCACATGAGTTTTTGTATTTATTACCTCTGCTTTAGCTAGCTGTAAGCACTTAACTAAAGTTTGTAATTTAAAAATAAGTTATTGTAGAATATTTGAAAATCTTTATTTAAATTGCAATCAACATACATACATACATACATACAATAACTCTGTGTGTGTCATGTTGCCGTAAACGATACATTTTGAAAGCAAACGTTACGTACGAATGCCAGTCTCAGTATTTACTTGTTTGGATGGATACTGATACTCATTTGTATTTAAATCAAGATGCTACGACTTTTCATCACACACACTACTAAACCCCTGTTGTGCTACATACTCTGACATACATATCATACGTTTGAGTTTCTCTATCCTTTTCATTATCCAAAAATTATTATTTTATTCGTCCACAAAAATTTTCAAAATAAATGGACTTTTTTGCAATAGACTCTCTGGTTATTTATCTTGCATTCTGCTGTAGTGTGTGTATGTATGTATATTAAATGTGTTGTACATATTTAAGTAACTGCACGTGCATGTGTATGAGTGTTGGGTTTATTTTAGAAAAGTTTATTGTTATAAATAAACAGCCATTTAAAATGCATTTAACAAGTTATCCCCGAATATCAGATTGTTTCTGGAAATATTTTATTCTTTCGCTTGCTCTCTCTGCCCTCTCTCTCTCTCTCTCTTTCTTGTTGCTTCTCTAGTTCGTTAATTTAATAATAAATAATCTTAAAATTTTATAATAATTGCAATTGCTTTTGTTTAAAAATCTCAAAAACATTTTAGCAATACAAATACTAGCATACATCCTTGCATATATTAACTCTGATTTTTGGGGGAATGATTCCCAATTCATTGACGTTAGAGATATTATAATTGAATATGAAAATAGAAAGACGGAGAATGTGCACTCCGTTTAAATACAAGATTTTTGTCTAAGCGATAGCGAGACAAATGGTTCCGTTCCCCAGTTGCTGTACCGTATGCACTACATTTGGGGTTTTAAAATCTTCAGAGTCCTAAATTCGATAATGTTGCGTCTGACAGTAAGGAAACCTCTTTTGGAATCCTTCATACTATAACTATCCAGTCTACTAAGTTCATTTTTCCCACAAGTTCATTTTTTTATCCGATTTAGAACCATGTATACAAAGTACTTTTCTTTCGCTCATTTGAAGAAAACAATTAGCATCGGTACCTATATCTCTAATCCCAAGTAATGCCGGAATTGGAATCCTTGATACCATGGAGACTCACGAGGTCCGTATGGAGGCCTCCACAAGTCCACATTTTATCCGATTTAGCCACATTTATACAAAGTACTTTTCTTTTGCTCATTTGAAGAAAACAATTAGATTCAGTGACTATATCCCAAGTAATGCCGGACCATAATGACGCCTGTTTTGGAATCCTTGATGCCATGGCTATCCAGCCCGCGAGGTCCATTTCCCCGACAAATCCATTTTTTATCATATATTTGGGTGATTTCTTTTATGAGCATTTTATATGTCTTCTGATAAACATTTAACATAGCTCTGTTAAATTTAACATTGCCTCTGTTAAAATTTTGTGGTTTTTGTCTTTGCTAGTTAAATTTGAATTTAACTTCACGAACTTGATCACACACTTTCTATTATCTTATACAGGAAATATTCCTCTCCTATAGCGCTATTCTTTTATTCTGTAAGAAACGTTTTCCTTATATAGGCTGTGTGGTTTATTAACTAATAAACGGGCTTCCTTCTCGTTTTATACCTGTGTATGGACATTGATGCAGCGAAGGCACGCATTTCTTGTGCCGAAAGTATGTTCAGGCATATTTTCGCTCTTTGTGCATTCGATGTAAACATCGTCCCATATTAAACCAATGCTGACGTCTTCCATTTCTTCTGCAGCGTGCAAGCATGCTGCGTATTGAGTTGCCTATATCCATTTCGATCCGAAAGGGCAAGGTATTGAGCAAGCGCCCCTGATCAATCTAGTTCTTGCACGCCAAACATATTTAAGGAGACCCATTGTAGCGCGATGCTGTCTGGCTTCTGTTTTTAAACTTCCCTGTATTATCTCCTAAGCATTGGGGTCACTAGTTAGAAGTGTAGCTCGTTTTCGTTTTAGTCTTATTTCTAACGCTATCAACGTGTTCGAAACTATTTCTAGACTGGCAGACGGTGATGCACAGCTACCTACGCAATATACCTTAAAACCTTTACTTGCACAAGTGCTTTCTCGATTGTCGTCATTTTTAGTTGGGAAGTTTTATCATTCATTCCTTAAATTTCCGCTTGTTTCTATCGTTGTATGAAACCTAGAGTTCTGGACTTAAGTGCATAGCTTTGAATTATATTCTAAGTACTATTGGGACCTCTTTCTTTAAGCGTATCCGCTATCTTATCTAATCTGGCCATACCTTACTATTTAACTTGTCAATGCTGATAGGTTAAGGCTTGTTTTTCAGAGTGGAAGCCTTAGTTAAGTAAGGTAATGTTCTCTTAGCAAGTTGATGTCAACGCTTGTATTCTCTTCGTGGGTTCCTTTCTATGAATGGCCTGTGGTCCTAAAGTGACTTTTGTCTCCTGATACACAACATGAAGCCACTGAGGTAACTAGAGAAATATGCATTAGAATGTGTGATATCACACAAATACGATGAGAGCATGAGTATGTGTTTATAGATGGATTTTCCATTAGCACAACAAATATTCAGTATATTTCAAATGCATATGAATACATATTCAGTGTTGCCAGTGTACAGATTGGAAAGGAATTTTAGGGAACCATCAGTAATATGGAAGATATATAAACAATGTATTTATGTATTGCGTATGGTATGCAGTGTTGTAAAGATCTGTGATAAAATACTGACATTTGGAGAACTAAATTTCATCGCTTGTGCAGACATCTTTATCGTTTTCTATTTGCTTGAGGATTCTATTTAATAACCATTCTGAATATGTCGTTCTAGGCTTTTCCCAGGACTTGACCACTCCACTTAACAAACTCTTTTGAAACTACTTCCTTGGAGACTACTGTAGTCAGTTTTTGCATTTTATGAGATCTCCTTTCTCTTGAGAGATAAATTATGAATCCCTTCTCATTCAAAACAAGAAGTCTTTAATCATGCGGCGGATTATCGCCTCTTTAAACATTTCCTGATTGATGTCTTCTATACCTGGTGCCTGGCTTATGTGGTTTCAAGAAAGATAAATATTTGCCTCGTTTATCCACCTAAGAGGTGTTACCGTCTATTCTCAAGATTTATTTTAAATTTTTAATGCAATTTAGCAACTCTAGCATATTAAATATTAACGGAAAGATATGCCTGGTATGTATGCATATATGTATATATTGTATGTTTGTTTGTATGTGTACATAAGCCAAATGTTAAATAACAACAATAATAACAACGATAACCAAGAAAATAAACCATATTCTGATCATAAAACATAGAAAACATGCCCCGACTGTGAACACAAGACACACATACAGATGTATAATTATTTACTCATACATACATTGATAGAGAAAGAAAGAGAGAGATAGATATATTTACATATACATACATGCCTGGATAATGCACTGTACATGTATGCAAATATTTACAACTACATTCTGAATATTGTCGATTTCAATAAAATAACATTGAGTTCAAGGATGTTATCCAATGTTGTTATGCGATAAACAGGTTTCACTACAATCGGTATTTTGAAAGGAGGGTAAAAGAGAGTGCTATCTTTAAGCGTTCGTCGTGCGACAATTTCAATTATCGATCTGTAGAACCGAAACTGTTAAACCCTCTTAGATGATTGGCCTGTTGGTCTCTTAGAGTCAAACAAATGTATGTTCGCACTAAATTAGTTGACTGAGGCCTGTTGGCGATATCTCAAGCAGAGATCAGCAATGAGTATTCAATAAGATTAATTTAATCGAATCATACTCATAATTTCTGATACTTATACGCATTCATACTTATTTTAATATCATGGAACCTCTACTCATACCCAAAGTTTGAAGTATTCATCATATTCATACTTAACAACACACATGGTGTTGCTGATTTCGACTCTCCATAACTCAACATAAATACATACATACATAATTGGTCATTACAACCCTTCAGTCAGGATTACGACCTAGTTTCTCACACCACTTATGTTGTGTGTGTTAGTTTTATACATGAGTGGCGGGACCTACAGTTTAAAGTTGACTCCGAACGACAGATTTTTGAGAAACTTTTCATGGCAATTTTATTTACTCTCAGAGTTTTTGCCAGAAATCTGCTGAGAGGAAGTCGCCCAAGAAATACTTTTTGTATTTTATTTTGATGTCTGGCCTGGGGCTCGAACCCTGGCTTTTCGTCTAATAAGCCAACACACTACCTACTAGACCACGGCGACTTCACTCAACATATATACGAATAGCAAAATATTAAATTTTGATGAATGATTCGAGTCAAGTGTTATAAGTATTTTTCTAAAGTTATAAATCTAAATGAGTAGGCTTATGAATCAAACATGTTTCGAATGGTATGAGTTTGATGTCAACGTTGTACGCTTACTCATTGCAACCTGTACTTATAAATCAACGTTGTTGTGAGTATGAATGATTCTGAGTAGTTAAATTTTAATATTGTTGACTCACTTGTATTCAAAATTTCATGAGTGCTTATGAGTAGCGAAAAGACGATTCATTGCTGATATCTGATTTCAAGGTAGTCCGTCGAAAAAATATGTATTCATCAGTGACATGAAACATAGGGAAGTTGATTAGAAATTAATTAAAAATAGATTAGGAATAGATCAAGTATGCTTTTGAACGTTAGGGTCTTCCAATTAAGTCAGGGGTTAGGCCCATTGTGATACCACAAGCCAAAGCTTGTCTTATTTTACACCAAAAAAATTAACCGCTGAAAACTGTTTTGCGGAGTATAAACGAAGAAAAATGAACACCGGGGCGATGCACACAATGGACGCTTGTAAGTGTCTGTTACCGATGAAAACATCAAAACCACAAATTGACTCCGGATTACCGCAAAGTGAAGTTGAACGCAATAGCTAAGGCTCTAAAGATTTTGAAGGATCGTTTTGGACACAGCGTGCATAATTATTCGGACATACTAAAGCTCTATAAAAATAGGTGGTAAGAACAATAACGAAATATTGATTCTGAGCAGTATTTGAAGCTATATCATCGCGAAAATTCGAATTTTGGTTCGATATCTGAGAATAAATGAAGCATGGACTCCATTATTTCATACCAGAATCAAATCGTGAACTGGATGCGGTGAATCAACTTCAAAGCGTGCAAATATGCAACAGTCGACTGGTACGGTGGAATGCCCGCCTTATAATATTCATTGAATATCTCCAAAAAGGCGGAAAATCATCAACTGCGCCTATTACATGGCATTTGAATGACAAAAAGCCTACGAAGAAATTTCATATTGTCAGTTTTTTTTCTTTTCTTTCGTACTTTAGGTAGTTAATCTAAGTTTAAAATCTTGAATTTTAAGCGAGTTTAAAACAACCTTAAGAACAAAACTCGTGTTTAACTATTTCCTTAATAACCTCACTACGCTTGCAATGCAACTAAATCTAACAGGATCTTGTGGCACAACGTTTGCAAAAATGTTTGTCTGTTACGCTAACAATGCCAGCCAGCATCTTGTGTTTTAATCAGTTCAACTGTTAGACAACAGAAGCTATCTGTGTATTCATGTGATTAATAATGTTCTCTGTGCTATCGCTGTTTATTTTCAAATATAACTCGCTGCTCACAATCGCCTATTTATGCAGAATTGCAAATTTTAGAATTTGGTGATGTTGTATGAGACTTTATTGATATGATCCTCATGCTCCAAATCTTCGAGTTGGGGCGAGAAATTCTATGGTATTCCTCTACTCTCTGAATGGACTGCTCTGATTAACTCCAGTTTGTTTTATTAAAAAACTAACTGATGCTGTCGTTGTATAAAACTCAGAGTTCTGTATTCACGTGTATAGTTTTGATAACATGAATTATTTTGTGAGTACTATTAGTACCTTTTCCTTTAAAAGAGTCCGCCTTCTTAGATAATCTAGCATTACCTTACAATTTTCCTTGTCAAAACTGATACCTGAAGGCTGTATTGTAATCATTGAAGAGGAGATACAGGAGCGCTTGAAATCCTATACATACATACATACACACACATAATTTTTCATTACAACCATTGAGTCAGGATTACAACCTAACTTCTCACACTACTTATGTTGTGTGTGTTAATTTTATCCCTAACTGAAGGGACCTACAGTTTAAAAGTCCACTCCGAACGATAGATTTTTGAGAGACTTTTCATGGCAATTTTATTTTACTCTCATAGTTTTTGCCAGAAATCTGCTGAGAGACAGTCTGACCTGGGGTTTGAACTGTGGCCTCACGTCTAATAAGGTAACACACAACCTACTTGACTATGGCGACTACAATCCTACAGATTGCCTTATTATAAGAAATTATTGTAACCTGCTAGATTGTTCTTTATTCTGCCTCCTGCCTTATGACTGCCCTTGTTACATTCCAATGACACAATTGTGCCCAATTTTGAGGCAGCAAAGGTAAAGGGTCCGCCAAATAACTTTTTTTTTGAGAATGCTTTAAAAAAAACTACTGAATATTTTCTCAAATTTCTTTTTTATTTGAAAGTACAATCCTTCCGGTTAATAATGGAAAATAATTTTATTCAAATGGCTGCCTCGGCTGGCCACGCAGTAGCCTACACGATAGGTCCAATTTTTAAGCACATTATCGATTGTGTGCAGCTGTATTTCACCAATGGCTTCACGAATATTGTCCTTTAAAGCGTCAATTGTCTCTGGCTTGTCGGCGTAACACTTATCTTTGACGCCACCCCACAAATAATAGTCCAGCGGTGTCAAATCGCAGCTCCGAGGTGGCCAAACGACATCAGCTCTGCGGCTGATAATGCGATCTTCAAAAACAGGGCGCAAAACATAGAGTGTAGCTTCGGCTGTGTGGCACGTAGCGCCGTCCTGTTGAAACCAAATGTTGCCAATATCCTCCTCTACAATTTTTGTGAACAAAAATTCGTTCAACTTGGCCCGATAAGGATCGCCATTGACTGTAACGGCCACTCCTTGCTCATTTTCGAAGAAAAATGGCCCAATTATGCCTCTGGACCAAAATCCGCACCAAACAGTGACTCGTTTTGGGTGCATCGGCTTTTCAATGTATGCGTAAGGGGGTTTTCTGTGCCCCAAATGCGACAATTTTGCTTGTTTACATACCCGCCATGACCAAAATGAGCTTCATTTAAAAATATGATTTTTTTTTTGCCAAAATCGGCATCTTCTGGTGTAGGCATGGCCAGCCGAGTCAGCCATTTGAATGAAATTATTCTCCATTATTAACCGGAAGGATTGTACTTTCAAATAAAAAAAGAAATTTGAGAAAATATTCAGTAGTTTTTTTTTAAAGCATTTTCAAAAAAAAAAGTTATTTGGCGGACCCTTTAGAACTGAATTTAAAATAAAAACTAAATTGTAAAGTATAGCTTAGGGTATCATGTATTCGTCTAAGCTCACTTCATGTTTGTCTTTTGTTTTTACATTTTAAATTTGTTGTTCGGATTCTTTTTTTTTAATAAATTACATTTTCTTGCAACACAGTACATACATGTTGTACAAAACAAAAGTTGTTGATACAAACAAATATACTCTACTGTCTCACAGAGTTGTTGATCTAAATGTGGATGTAAACAAAAAAAATTTTACATTTTAGAGAAAAAGAAAAGAGGAAGGACTCATGATAAAAATATATGCACAATAAAACTAAGAAGCAAAAAAAATAATGAAAATTAGAACAAAATTCATAGAAATTTTTGGAATATATTTTATATTGAATATGAAATGCATAAAAATGCTCTTTTTTTAACGTTGTCTGTAATAAATATGATGACGATGACGACGACGAGGTGCTCATATGCAATTCTTGTTTCCAGTTGTGAGTGTTTTTCCTGTACGCTTTTAATTAAAAAGTTTGTATGGTATTAGAACTACCGGAAATGTGTTTGAAAACTGGAAGAAAAAAACTGAATTACTTTAGTTTTTCTCAACTATTTTTCTATCACTATTTCCAGTTTCTCTTTTTTTGTACTCCATATTTGAAAATATATCTGCAGAGAGAGAGTAAAAGAAAATTTAATTGCTGAGACAAACAAACTGTATCAACAACACTCATCCGTATGATATCCTTATTTAGTCACATACAAATGTATGCCAGCCATCCATACAGTCAGCCATCCCTCACACACATCCAGCAAGCAGCCTGTCTGATGTAGTCGTTTGCTACAGTTTATCTAAATCTGCATAGATATTCACTTTTAACTTAAAAATCATATTTTATGGCAAGAAGAGAAAAATAGTACGTTTCATTTTAGTTTTTATTTGGTTTTTCATTTCATATTTGAATTTCATTTTACATCACAGAGACAGAGAGTTAAATGAGAATTTTTGACCGGATGTTTAATGCTGAATGTAATAATTTTTTAGTTTTTGCAAAGCATACTTTCAGGTTTACTTAGTATCCTGTCTCTTCTAAAATGCGATGATGTTTGTGTTGAAAGTAGAGTGTAGAGAGTAGAGAAAGAGAAATGGTTTACAATTTCTGAGTATGTTTAGATTTTTTAATTGAGTACTTTAGTACTTTGTATTCTTTATTCTTTAATAAACTTTAATTTTTATGGCAAATAAATTCACTTTTGTGTTGACTGTTCAACTTACTTTTTGCCACAACAACAACAACAACATGTTATGTAAACTTAATGGTCTTAAAGGTTTTTGATCTCTTACATTATAATGAGGTAATGTTGGTTGTTAAGTAGTTTAAATGGCAATAAGCAAATGTTGAATTAAATGTAAATATTTAATGTTGTGGTTGCAAGAAAGCAACCGCCTCTCACCTCACTCATTTTACCAGTGCTAATTTCATACATGAGTGGCGGGACCTACAGTCTATACAGATTTTTGAGAAACTTATCATGGCATATTTACCCTCAGAGTTATTGCCAGAATTCTGCTGAGAAAAAGTCGTCGAAGAAATATTTTTCCATATATCGTTTCTGATATCTGACCTGGGGTTTGAACCGTGGCCTTACTTCTAATAAGCCAACGCACAGCCTACTAGACTACGGCGACTGCAACACACTCAACATAAGTGAGAAACTAGGTCGTAATCCTGACTTAAAGGTTGTAATGATTTTTATCGGTAAAAGCCTCTTTGGGGCGTTCATTGCATAAATCTTCCCCAGTGCTCAGTTCTCCCAGCAAAACCTTTCACTTTTCAAAAATTCAAAAACCAACGCTTATATTTTACAGATTCTCCAAACAAACAAAAGTTGTTGCATTTAAACTGCTCTGTCCCTCAAATTAACGGCAAACCGACGGCAGTAAAATTTGTATTCGTCTCTTTAGAAGTCGCGGTAGACTAATAGGTAGTAAGTGTTTCAAAACCCAGCTCAAATATCTCAAACAAAACGAAATCTAAAAAAATAATTCTTTCGAAAGTCTTTTGACAAAAACTCTGAGAGTAAATACAATTGCCATGAAGTTTCTCAAATATGTCGTTCGAGGTCGATGTTTAAATTGTAGGTTCTGACACTCACGGGTAAAATTAACACACTAGGTTGTAATTCTCAATAAAGTGTTGTAGTGACCAAATAAGTAAAAAATAAGTTTTTTGAAGGTTAGGTTAACTGGATTTAAAACTAGTGGCGCCATCTCTGTACTGGAGAACCTCTTTTTGAAACAATATATCCCATACTTGTTATCCAGTCATTTACATGCGGTTTTGATAATAATGGACTGTTGAAATAAATTTCACCTGGCGAAGGACCATGTTTCAACTGCAATGCTAAGAACTAAGAAACATTTGCTCACATATAGTAAAGGGTCCCCTAAATAACTTCTTTTTTTTGAACATGCTTTAAAAAAAACTACTGAATATTTTCTCAAATTTCTTTTTTTATTTGAAAGTACAATCCTTCCGGTTAATAATGGAAAATAATTTCATTCAAATGGCTGCCTCGGCTGGCCATGCAGTAGCCTACACGATCGGTCCAATTTTTAAGCACATTATCGATTGTGTGCAGCTGTATTTCACCAATGGCTTCACGAATATTGTCCTTTAAAGCGTCAATTGTATCTGGCTTGTCGGCGTAACACTTATCTTTGACGGCACCCCACAAATAATAGTCCAACGGTGTCAAATCGCAGTTCCGATGTGGCCAAATGACATCAGCTCTGCGGCTGATAAGGCGATCTTCAAAAACAGGGGCAAAACATCGAGTGTAGCTTCGGCTGTGTGGCACGTAGCGCCATCCTGTTGAAACCAAATGTTGCCAATATCCTCCTCTTTAATTTTTGTGTACAAAAATTCGTTCAACATGGCCCGATAACGATCGCCATTGACTGTAACGGCCACTCCTTGCTCATTTTCGAAGAAAAATGGTCCAATTATGCCTCTGGACCAAAATCCGCATCAAACAGTGGCTCGTTTTGGGTGCGTCGGCTTTTCAATGTATGCGTGCTGGTTTGCTGTGCCCCAAATGCGAAAATTTTGCTTTTTTACATACCCGCCAAGATCAAAATGAGCTTCATCTGAAAAGATGATTTTTTTGCCAAAATCGGCATCTTCTGTCTATCGCAGGCCCACTTAGCGAAGCGAAAACGCATTGGATGGTCCATATTCGTTTAGCGGAAGGATAAAACTAATTATCTATCAAATCAGACATGAGCTAAATGTTACCATTCACGAAATAAGCACTAGTTGAAAAAAACGACAACTGAAAATAATGTTTTCAAAACTTTATTTTTTATTTATTTTACTTCTTAAATTTCTTAAACAATTTTCTTATAAAGTCTTATCTTCTTTATTCTCTTTACAGGTATGCTTAAACAATGCTTTTATTTTCCTTTCACCCAAGTAAGTTGTTTAAATTTTTTAATACAAAAACAAAAAAAAACATTTTCTTTTCTCAAAAACTTTTTCTTAAACTTTCGAAAAAGAAGAAAAAAGATAGAAAGAAAGAAAAAACTTCTTTTTTTTTGGTTAAAACTTTTATTCTTTCGTTAAACAATTGCGAGGTTCATCTTAATTATGATCAATGTCCTTCCAGCAAATGGCTTTCATGTTACATGTTATTGTTAAATATTATACTGCATTGACCTCAAATTAAATATCCTTAAAAGATGCGCCCATAAATCATAATCTGCCAACTAAAATCTGTTTTAATATAGTTTACGAGAGTGTCATTTGAATTAGGGGGGTGTGAGGAGAGCAGTTCATACATACACTGTGGCATGATATGTTGTTATTGCATGTCTTTATAACGGTCATAAATATTAATCGTATATTTATGTTTGTAATACCACGACATTGATATGTGAATATACATATATATGTATGTACATACATAATAAATGTATGTATGTACTCGTATTGTATAATATTTCCTTTGTCATCAAAAACACATGTACATAAATCACATTTTGACATTCTTAAATCATATCGCATTTACTTATTATTGCATATGACTGTTGGCACGTTGTACGTGGGATGAATGGGAAGTTGTTAAACATCTTCTTAAAGAATGGAATAGAATTTCAACAAAGAGTGTTTATCTGAATAAGAAAACAGAAGAAGATGTCCCATCCAGATTTAAAATAGATTAGGGATTGTAATGCAACCCAAAATAATGTATCTTATAGACCCTTAACTCGACAACCTCTTGTGAAACGAAGTACAACCACGCTGCAGAGAGAATAAGGAAAATGCTGGCCTAGAAGTGTTGAAATGGTGCAAAATGAAATAAATCGTGCGCTTGCAAATTTATTTAATTAATTGATCATTACAGTACTTTAGTCAGGATCACAACCTAGCTTCTCTCACCATCCATGTTATTATCTGAGTTAATCCATTAGTGCACAAGACCTACCGTCTAAGATAGACTTCTAGTGCCAGATTTAAAAAAACATGACTGAAGTATGTATTTCTGTTTTGGACCCCCAATTTCTTTAAAAATTATAACTGAATACCAGATTACTTATCATAATAGCTGCTAGACCGACAAGACTATCTGACATCATATACTTTCTGCAGAATTGCTGCCAAGATACTAAATTTTGTGGGCCTGGTACATAACATTAGACAGATATTTTATCATGTTTACAGTTTCCCCAAAGTGTAGCAAATTAGACAAGGCTATGCTATGTATACTATATGACCTACACACATAATTGGTCTTTGCAACGCTTAAGTTAGGACTATGACCTAACTTCTCACAGCACCCTTGTTGTGTTAATTTTTATACATGAATGGTGGTACCTACAGTTTTAAGTCGACTCCGAATGACAGATTGTTCATGGCAATTTTTGCTTACTCTCAGAGTTTTTGCAATAAATCTGCTGAATGGAAGACGCCGAAGAAATATTTTTTCGTATTTCCTTTAGTTGGAGATGGCTGAACTGGGGTTTGAGCAGTGGCCTCACGTCTAATGAAACAACACACTGCCTACTAGACTACGGCGACTTCAATTCTTTGAGTTCGTTGCACAAAAACCTGAAGTGGCGCTTATAACTGTGCAAAATAAAATAAAAACGTTTACGTTAATTGGTCATTACAATCCTTTAGTCAAGATTACAACCTAGTTTCTTAAACTACCTATGTTGTGTGTATTAATTTTAACCATGAGCGGTAGGACCCACCGTGTAACGCCAACTTCGAACGACAGATTTGAAAAACTTTTCATGGCTTGGTAGTAAAATATCATCCCCTGGAGACAAGAAACTGTCTTTTTTGTTTTGTGAACTGAAGGCACACTAGGAGATTCGAAAAGCTATCTGAGTTTGTAAAGACAACTGTCCAATAGAAGTGGAAATAATTTTCCCAAATTTAGAAAGAAAATATTTGACTTGCCAGCATACATATGTATGTACATACGTACATAATTTCTTCATTACAATCCTTTCGTCAAGATGATGACCTAGCTTCTCACATCCACTAATGTTGTGTGTTTTAATTTTATACATGAGTGGCGGGACCTGCCGTTTAAAATCGATTCCGAACGACAGAATTTGAGAAACTTTTCATTGCAATTTTATTTAATCACAGAGTTTAGGCCAGAATTATGCTAAAAGTCACCGAAGAAATATTTTTTCATATTTTTGTTTTCTTGAAGATGTCTGATAAGTTAGCGCACCACTAACTAGACTACGGCGACTACTATTCTTATATAGCCTTATTATAAGGAATTATTATAACCTGAAAAATAATTCGCTATTTTACCTCGTGTTTTATGGCTGCTCTTGTTACATTACATTCATTTGTTGAAACTCGCCGAAGAAATATTTTTTCATATTTTCGTTTTGATGTCTGACCTGGGATTTGAAACGTCTAATAAGCCAACGTACTACCTTTATTATTTAAATTAATGTAGCAATGAAATCCCTTCCATAATTCCTGTCAATTCCCCTAAAGAAAGCTAACAATAGTGTTATATCACAAATATATCTACTCTGCATATCCTGCGCTAACCATTATTAATGAAACCAATTTACTTCCAATTCACAAACATGGTTGCAGATTCGATTGCTTCAACCCGATCACCACTGATTTACTAATTTCCGATTTGCATGTCCAATAACAACAAGTTCTTTGTCTAATCCTCATACTGGTTGTCCCATTTCCATTATTTCTAAAAATTAAATTAAAAGTTTTTTAATGCCCACCAATGGATTGTTAAAAAAATCTTAACTTAAGAACTCAAAGTGGGCTTTTGTATTAAAATCTGACATCCTTAATTGGATCCTTCCTAGTACTCACAAACTTAATCAAATATTTCTCTCTTAAGAGAAGAAATTAAACAAATGAATAAAAAATTTCTAATAATAATTGCCTCTCTCAATGATTTAATCACTCAAAATGGCCATCATCAGTATTTATTACACTTGAAAGCTTTTAAAAATATTATTTTTAATTAAAAACACAAAATACAGTTTTCATATGAAAACATATAAAAATAAATTAAAAAGAAAAAATAAATAAAAAAATTTATTCGGACTTTAACAATTTCAAAGTGTGACAAACAATACTCACTCACTCACTCACAGTCGTATGGTATGTAAATAAGATTGATGGTTGAAAATTTCATCATCATTTCTGTGTTGTTGGGTTTTATTTCTTAAAATTTATTATAATCGAACACGATTTTTAATAGCAAATGTTGGCATTTATAAAATTATTCTCTGTTGACCACTTTTTAAACAAAAAAACATTTTTTTCATATTTTCTAAATAAATAAAAACAATATTAATTTATTTATTTATTTATTATTTTGTATTTTGTATTTTTTCTTCCTTTCTTTTATTTTATTATTCAAAATGGTTTTGAAGCATAAACATTTTGTGATTTAAAACTAATTTTTAATTGAAATGCTAAGAGGAGGGGGAGGGAGTGTGAAATAAAATGACTGAAATGTGTTTCATTTTTGTTTTTTTTTTAATGGTTTAATGGTTAAACCACACAGTCTAAACCACTTTGACGTCATGCATACACATACAGTTGGCATAAAAAAGTCAAGAACTTTGGAAATTCATTTTTAATGACTTAAAGGGTGTAAAGGGATTATTACTTCAGCTATTAGTGCTTGCCAATTTGTACTTTAAGTTAGGTTAGGTTGAGGAATAGTAGCCCAACTGAATCGTTGGAATATCCCCGCAATATCAACCGTGATCAATTTTTTTGTGCATCCCAGGTCATTATTTTTCTTGCCTACATTCAATCTATTTTCCTACTGCACTCCCTGAGTAAAAGCAATCCACTGAGAGTTCGTTGTAAACAAAAATACTACTAAACTGGAGAAAGAAAAGAATCAATTCATTGTCCAAACAATCAAGCGCAATACCTTAAAGATCACATAGTGAGTTATCATGCAAAGACCTTGTCTTTCGAATTGAGATCTTTGTTTTCGGGTTATTACATGGATGTCACAGCCCTGCGGATCCAATATGGTTTGATTAATTTTTATAAACCTCGGTCATTTTGAATTTCTTAAATCTGAATGAAGATCTGTAATCAGCGACCCCAAAAATCCCTGAGTAACAATTTTCAAGTAAATCTGATTAATTTTTAAGGACCTCCGTAATGTGTTTCTTTTTCTCTTGCACCCCTTGACATAAACCCACCCCCTACTTTAAGGGTGCATCCAAACAATTTGGCTTTGGGCTCATTTAAAAGAGCAAAGATCAATTGTCAATCTCTGACAATAGCGATGGTTCTAGCACGTCAATGTTTAGATCTTCAAATTTTCAAAAATGGCCCGTTTTTCTCGAAAACCTGACGTGATGGAAAGTTTTTGAACTCAGATTCGTGTTTAGCACGCAAAATGCCTTCGGAAACACCTGGAGGGCTGTGTATTCAATACAATACAGTCATTACAAGCAACCGCAGCCACATGGTTCTAAAAATCTAGTTGGTGGTAAATATAAGCCAGCCATGATTTCTTTTTCTGCTGCATAGCGTATTAATTGTGGTTTTCGAAAAGTTTAAGTTCTTGTCTTGATTGTCTTCGTACTAATCACCAAATTGTCAATGACCGAATATGGGTTTCGTTATAATTTGCGTCGTTCTCACAATGGTTACGATTCACACTATTGACATGGGTACAGTTAGCGTACTGGAGTAGTTGGAATAAATATACCTTCGTCCATGCCGCAGATAATCAAAAACGATGAGAAACAAGAAAAACAGCGGATAAACCCCATAAAGAAATCTTTATGTTATGTTATGTGTGTTAATTTTATACATGCGTGGCGAGATCTACCGAACGACAGATTTATGAGAAATTTTTTCATGGCAATTTTATTTTACTCTTGCGGTTTACATTACAATCTAGCTTCTCACCGCCCCTCCTGTGTGTGTTAATTTTATCCATGAGTGCCTGGATCTGCTGAGAAGAAGTCGGCAAGGAAATATTTGTACGTATTTCATTTTGTTGAAGTTGTCTGACCTGGGCTTTGAACCATGACCTCAACACACTACCTACTAGACTACGACGACTACGACTTTAACACGTTCATCGCCATGTCAGTCATATGTGTCTGACGCTAAGCAGTTCTACATGAGTCATGTCAGTCATATGTGTCTGACGTACGCGATTTGGTAAATCACAAATGTCCGACGCAAACGACGCTGTGTTCAAAGCTACAGGTTAATACTTGTTGTATCTTGTTTGGATGCGTCAGACATATAAGACGCCTTGTCGAGAAAAAAAGTTTTAATGTAGGGCCATGTCAGTCATACATGTCTGACACAAGAAATAGTGTTATTCCGGGAATTTTAGCAAAAAAAATTTTCTGTGATACATTAAGTTTCCTTGATACATTTTTAACTAAATTATCTAATAAAGTTACCGTGGTCCATGTGAAAATTTTTGTGATATTATCATGGCGATGAACGTGTTAAAAAGCCCTGGGTTTATAATCTGACAATCCATCTATGAATTCTGGGGCAATAGCCAATTCTAGGTCGCCTTTATTACGCCTTAAGCCTGATTCCACAAAAAATTATCTCCTATGAAGTGCTACAAGATTTCCTGGCTAGATGCAGCACCAATTTAGCTTTAAAACTGTCCAGTCTGGGCCAAAGTAACCTTGAGGTTCTACAATCTCAATTAATTAGCCACTTTCTTTTTGAGTCATTGTTGGCCATCCGCTTTTCTCACTCAGCAACCTCTCTCTGTGCTGTTTGCAAAATGCAATCACCTTTGAGCTGATATGATATCCAGTCAATGCCCGCAGCACAAGCTGACAGCTGTCGTAGATACCCAATCTTTTAACCTAAGAAAAATCGGTATGTCCGGAAACCCGTTAGCTTCAAATATTGAAATACCTGAACCTGAGGTTATAATCGCCATTAATTCGCTGTTTAAGATTTAAGTGCCACTTTCCAATATATGGCTTCTCTACAACTGACCCACCATTCCAATCCCTTCTGATTAACTCACCATGGAATACTCTTATTTTGATTCAATGCGTAGGCATTTCGTCGAGTATGGTTATGAACCCTGCCGATAATTTGAAAGGTTGACTAGTTCTCCCATAATGAGCAACCTTTAAAGGTTTTTTTAAGCTCCACATTTCCTACACAAAATATGAATATGAAATGATCTTACGAGGCTATAAATAGCTGACTGACCTAATAATTTTAAACTTCATTTCATTTTGCTTAGAATCTGCCACACGTTTTCAGATTACATAAGAACTTCTTCAGCACAAAATTGCTCAATAATGGAAGCATAAGCTTACCATACGGAATACATGCTATTCCCCCATTGAGCATGTTCTAGTCCATTCTACAATAATGTCAACTAGAGAAACGATTAAAGCTCTGGTAACAAGTCTGCATCGCTGTAGTCTTGAAGTCGCCGTAATCTAGTAGGTAGTGTGTTGGCTTATTAGACGTAAAGCCAGGGTTCGAGCCCCTGGCCAGACATCAAGACAAAGTACAAAAAGTATTTCTTCGGCGACTTCCTCTCAGCAGATTTCTGGCAAAAACTCTGAGAGTAAATAAAATTGCCATAAAAAGTTTCTCAAAAATCTGTAGTTCGGAGTCGACTTTAAACTGTAGGTCCCACCACCCATTTTTAAAATTAACACACACACATCATAAGTGGTGTGAGAAACTAGGACGTTGTACAATTAGTTAATTCGACCTCCGGGTACTGTACTTGTCTTAATTGACAAGTACACGTCCTCTAACCTAAACTATCCTAATAGAAAATATGTTTGCTTATTAGATGGGAGCCCGTAGTTCAAATCCCAGTTCATATAAAGCGAACTCAACGAAATAATGAAAGAATATTTCTTCGGTGACTTCTTCTCAGCAGATCGTGGCACTCATGGATAAAATTAACACACACAGAAGGGGTGGTGAGAAGCTAGATCGTAATCCTAATTGATAAGTAAGTAACCAGTCTGCATCAGAATCTTCTCTACTTATCAAAAGCTTCAGCAAATAGGCTGACTTCCAAAATCTATCAATACAAAGTTTGTATGCAGTTCTACTACGGTATATAAACTATGTAGATATGCAAAGTTACCAAACAATGCATCAACTATAAATCCGATGCCTAATTGCTTTTTGACTGCGTTAAAAATACACATTGACGACGTTTTGAAATAGAATACATTGTAAACATTTTGTACAGCGGCATTATGAAACACGATACTTTGTTCAAACACAAAGCAACTAACATTTTGGAATGCAGCCATACTTTCACAAAATTCAAGGTACTAGAAATGTTTTTAAATAAAATCTTTGCTTTGGAATTGAAAGTTTTGAAATTTTCTTTGCCTCAGCGAATCCTTATTAAAACATTTGATTGCCCACTGTATGTTGGCTTCAATATATTTTGAGTTTTATATTATCCATCATGTATATATGTATGTATGTGAACAAGAGCTATAAAATGCCTTTCATATTGACCATTAAATGAATTATGAGCAGCATAAAAGGTTATAAATTTAATTACTGTTATTGACGATTATTACAACAAAAATAATAATAATGAATATGCATACGAATATGACAACAAAGATGATGATGATAATAATAATAATGATGATGTTGGTTTCCATATCAATACTTATTGTTAAACATAAATATAACATGAATAATAACTCGTATGTTATTTATATTTCAGCGAATTTTTTTATTTTTATTTTTTCGTTCAAGGATTATAAATTTTTATTGTAATTCATTTATTTCGTTTTTCATTCATTTTTAGTTTTTTTTATTTCTCTCTCTCTCACTGTTTTTTTGTAATGAATATTAACATTCATAAATAATTCTAACCATTGCCAAAAGTTATACAGAGAAAAAACAACAATTCGTCTACATATACATACATATACTCGTACACACAAAGGATATAATCACGTATCAGTCAGTATTAACATGTGTTGACCGTAAAATATGTTGACTTAATAAATGATTTATTTTCAACTGCACACACACATACACACACAGGCACACGTATAAAGGAAATATCATAGTATTGGTGAGAGAAGCGTGATATCACATCAAATAAAAAATTATTAAAAATAAAAAGGCATTATTACTCCCATAATATTTGGAAAATATTTCATTTATTTTTCTTTTTTACTTTTCTTTTTAACGGAAACAATTTTGTAATTATTTTGCCAGACTTTGTTAACAATTTTGATATGAAAAAACGAAAAAGAAAATTATAGCCTGTGCTTCTATAACCTATACTTACGTAGGAGGGTTCATAACGCCAGAAGTAATAGTCACTTTCAAGTCTAGCAATTAACTAAGAAGTCTTTTCTTGATTTAAATTAATATGTAAGACTATTGTGAATTATAGGGCGTAACTTATAATCAAAGTACTAAAAATGCCATGAGCACCTTTTGTCTACAACAACCAGAACCTTTAGGCTTGAGCGTAGGTTAGGTTAGGTTAGGTTGGAGTGGTAGGTTTGATACTAAAAGCCTACTTGAGCGGGCATAGCGGCCCGTTGTAATGCCACAGGTGACCGCAGTTCTGTACTGACCAAGTTCTTCCAAACTAGGGAAAAAGAAGAAATTGGTCAGCGCAAGGGCTGTACATTAATAGCACGACTACCGTGATAAACGAAGCTATATCCTTGACATCAATGGATAATAGCTCTGTCAACCTGACAAGAAGAAGAAGTCTTGAGCCTAAATCGCTTAATATTTTCCAAAGTAAATAAGCAGACTCCAATGATTTTTACGCAAATCATAATTTATTTACGCAAATCTTAATTAAGGCACAAGTGCTGAGTTTTTGTTGATACTTATAATTGGTCGTGTTAAATCAAGTTACAAGGATAACCCGTAAGAAAAAGTTTCACCTTGTTACCTCAGCCTCTGGTTGAATACATTGGGTAGTTGTGATAGCTGTAACGCTAAAGAATTCCTGCTAATGGAGCCATACTCTCTCTTTATGGGTATATTCGTAAGAAATATTTGCTTTTGAAGTAGAGCAACCGTGCCCTACATTATTATCTTATACTCAGTTAATGTTATCCTCTCTGTAGGCTCATCTCAATTCGTAGACAGGATATTTAGAGCAGAATTAGGTTGTCAGCTTTTGTTGCCTAGAAATGAACTCCTTTGTTATATAATGGAGATGAATCAATCTCATTGAGTTCTAACCTTTTCACTTAACTTAATCGGTCATTGCAACCCTTCAGTCAGAATTACAACCTAGCTTTTCACAGCACTTATGTAGTGTGTGTTAATTCTATTGATACATAAGTGGCAGGACCTACAGTTTGAAAGACGACTTCGAACGAAAGATTTTTGAGAACCTTTTTCATGACAGTTTTATTTACTGTCAGTGTTTTTGCCAGAAATTTGCTGAGAGGAAGTCTCCGAAGAAATATTCAAATTTCATTTTGTTGTCTGACCTGGGGTTTGAATTTCATTTTTTTATCTGACCCGGGGTTTGAACCATAGCCTCACGTCAAATAAGCCAATACACTACCTACTAGAAATAGAAATGAACTCCTTTGTGAAAACGTATTGAATGTAATGGAGAGGAATCTTGCTCATTGAGTTCTAAACTTTTTTTATTTATGACAAGAAGAAGAAGTCTTGAGCCTAAATCGCTTAATATTTTCCAAAGTAAATAAGCAGACTCCAATGATTTTTACGCAAATCATAATTTATTTACGCAAATCTTAATTAAGGCACAAGTGCTGAGTTTTTGTTGATACTTATAATTGGTCGTGTTAAATCAAGTTACAAGGATAACCCGTAAGAAAAAGTTTCACCTTGTTACCTCAGCCTCTGGTTGAATACATTGGGTAGTTGTGATAGCTGTAACGCTAAAGAATTCCTGCTAATGGAGCCATACTCTTTCTTTATGGGTATATTCGTAAGAAATATTTGCTTTTGAAGTAGAGCAACCGTGCCCTACATTATTATCTTATACTCAGTTAATGTTATCCTCTCTGTAGGCTCATCTCAATTCGTAGACAGGATATTTAGAGCAGAATTAGGTTGTCAGCTTTTGTTGCCTAGAAATGAACTCCTTTGTTATATAATGGAGATGAATCAATCTCATTGAGTTCTAACCTTTTCACTTAACTTAATCGGTCATTGCAACCCTTCAGTCAGAATTACAACCTAGCTTTTCACACCACTTATGTAGTGTGTGTTAATTCTATTGATACATAAGTGGCAGGACCTACAGTTTGAAAGACGACTTCGAACGAAAGATTTTTGAGAACCTTTTTCATGACAGTTTTATTTACTGTCAGTGTTTTTGCCAGAAATTTGCTGAGAGGAAGTCTCCGAAGAAATATTCAAATTTCATTTTGTTGTCTGACCTGGGGTTTGAATTTCATTTTTTTATCTGACCCGGGGTTTGAACCATAGCCTCACGTCAAATAAGCCAATACACTACCTCCTAGAAATAGAAATGAACTCCTTTGTGAAAACGTATTGAATGTAATGGAGAGGAATCTTGCTCATTGAGTTCTAAACTTTTTATCTCGTCTTTCTATGATGTTTGTAACAGATTTTATTCTTACTGGAGCGTCAGCGGCTTTGGAAAGGTGTTTTGGAGGGGAAATTATTAAAATTCGAAACAACACATGACGAACACTTGTTTGTGTTCTGCCATGTGCCGTCTCGAGATACCTTGGTTTCTATTCAGCTATTATATCATAGTGTATGCGTTCACTTGTGAGCTATTTCTTCTCTTGGATAATCCCACTGTAGACGGCATAAGTCCAAATTAAAAGTTTCATTATAGAGGAGCAACACTTAACAGATGATTTCCTATTAATTCTACCAAACATATAGTATTACCGACCCAACGAATAATCCTAAATTAACCACCGCTTCTCATTTGATTTGGTTGTAAGCGATACTCATTATCAAACCGCATTCGTTTCAGAAATCACTCAATTTTTTTTACAATTTAAAATCAATTTCCGGATAATGTTTTACCATTAATTAGTGACTAGAATGATTCCAAACATTTCCCATCAAATAAAAGATATTTCAAAACTTACAACCTTGCCAACTGTTTTGAAATCACCACAAAACTATCTTAAAGAAGGAAACTGGACTTATGGGCCGGAGTACACAATTAGTATTGCTTCTTAACAAACAGAATTTATGAAAGCAATTGAAAAGTTCCAAGCATCTAAGGAAACGAAAACTGATTCGTTTGGGTCAAGTGGAAAATCGTTTCTAAAGCGTTTGATTCAAGTCGTTTGATATGCTTCTGCAATACGCTTTCCTTTCTTAAGATTGAAATGTCATTGAATCATGGCTTTAATACCGAAAAACGAAGCTAAGTTTGTTGCTAAAACTGAGAAATTGTGTTCTGAGAAAATTATAAGTGCATATAATGGAGTTCACTTCTTAAGCGCCGGAACTAAACACTATCAAACACTTCAGGGACATTCTCAAGAAAAAAAATCGATTACTTTTTGGGCAGGAAGTTTTAGAAGTCGCCGTAGTCTAGTAGGTAGTGTGTTGGCTTATTAGACGTAAAGCCATGGTTCGAACCCCAGGCCAGGCATCAAGACAAAATACAAAAAGTATTTCTTCGGCGACTTCCTCTCAGCAGATTTCTGGCAAAAACTCTGAGTTCGGAGTCGACTTTAAACTGTAGGTCCCACCACTCATGTACGAGTATAAAAAGTTAACACACAAAACATAAGTGGTGTGAGAAACTAGGACGTTGTACAATGGGTCAATTCAACCTCCAAGTACTATACTTGTCTTATTTGACAAATACACGTCCTTTAACCTAACCTTACCTGAGCAGGAAGTATGTAGGAAATGTAAAATGAAATTCAAGGGCCTTGAGATTATATTTGAAGCTTGACTCTAGGAAACGAAGAACATTTTTCGTTTTTTCTGGAATTTAAAATTGAATACCTCGGTTTTGTAATCCAGCACAAATAACAAATACAGCACGCCACCTCATTATGTGTATACATAAGTGTTGACGAATATGTAGGAAAACTTAATGTGTTCCTATTATTTCTTCAATACTAAACATATGTATCACAAAACCCTGCACTCCCCGGGGAAGGTGTATGCTGCCATTTTAATAAATTTCAACATGTCGATAAAGTTGTTTCTCTTAAACTTGTTACAAAAAAAAAAAACTAAAACTTTAGTTTTAACAATATTTCTCAATTGTTGTTGTTGTTCTCTAATTTTGAAAAACTTTAAACAAGTAAACAAACATTAGCACACCAACACACTTACATACACCTACATACATTATACTACATACTTTGAAACATGCATAACGGCAGTAAATGTATCCATTTTAATAGAAGAATCAAAATTAAACGAGTAATTTCAACAACAACAAAAACTAAAGCGTAACTATAAAAATAACAGCAATAACAATAACAAATACAACAATATTAATAGAAGATGAAAAAGAAAAACACAACACACAACAACATTTAAGTTCTTTTTGTGCTTGTATTGTGTGTTAAACATGTGGTTGCATTGCGAACGAACAGCAAAACTTTTTATTATACAAGCAGAACACATACACATACACATAAACATAAACAGGAACATTAACACTAACACTAACACTAATACGAACATTTATTTATACGCAGTAAAACATGCATATAAACTTCGTAATTTGAAATGTTATCGTTTCTTGTTTCTATTCAAACATTACTCGCATATTGTACGATGAAAAAGTGTATAAGAGAGAGAGAGCGAAAATGTGTGTTTATTTAATGTGTATTTGTAAGCAACGATTAACAACGATTATTTTCCTTTTTTTTTGCTCTCCCACACACTTTTTCATTTCAGTATAGAAAGAACAAGAAAAAAAACAAAACAAACCGAAACTACTATAATTAAAAAAGCTTTAGAAAAATAACCAAAAATACTGTGTGTGTCTCCCTCTCTGTTTCTCTTCGCACTCATACTTTCAACTTCTTTTGTTTGTGTTTATCCTTCAAGAACTTCAATACGTATGGTACGTGTACGTGTGCTAGAGATGGAGAAGCGTGTGGGGGGAGAGGGGGTACATTTAAGTTTTTGTGTAAATGCCAAAACACGTTTTATAAAGATTTTCGTGCTCAAATCAAATTCTCTAAATTTGTTGTGAAAACGTTTCTTGTTTAAACAAAAATAAAAAAGAAAATAAACTCGAATCGTTTTTTTCCCATTTGTTCACAGCTTTCTTGCTTTAATTCAGCATTTCATTTTATTTTATTTCTTTTCGTTTTATTTTATTATTTTACCTTTATTCCTCGTTCATGGTATTAATGAAACATTCATTAAAAAGAGAAAAAAACTGGCTTAAAAAATTAAGTTTTTAAAAAAAGAGTTTTAATTTACAACTGTGGTTAGCAACACTATAGCCACAGGGTTTTTATTAGTGATGTGCCAACGGATAGAATTATTCTCTGTTCTGTGTTTATAAGGCAAGCTTTTCAGTGTCTTTCAATTGAACGCATCTGTATCGGTTGTAGTTTTTGATCCTTCTGTGATAGCTTTCAACGACTTTTTTCATATTTTGGGAGGTATCTAGATATTAAGAAATTATCTGCTTAAATCCTTTTTGACTTAGCCTTACCAAAAACGTTTAACGATATCAAACCACATGATATTGCTGGCCAATTTATCACCTCCAAACACGAAATTTTTTTGTGGAAAATTCTTATGCAATAATGGTAAAACCGCTCGTCTTATGCATCTTGTAGTACCGTTTTGCTGAGACCACATACCATCTAGTTCATAATCTCCAATTGCAGACCACAAAAGCTCGGTTATTATACGTTTATTGCTTTGTGAATGAACTCTTCGAGTTTTTTTTAAGTACGCCTTATTGATACCTCCAGATAATAACGTGCATAAAACAGTGACTTTTTCTTTAATTTTCTTTTAAATGTAAGCATTGAAAGCCTCATCTTTTAGCAACTAATCGGTATACCTATGGCCCTGTTTTGCTCGAGTTTGGCTTTATAGTAAGACCCCGCTTAACGCTGTTTCAGTATTACGCGGTAGTATTGGGATTCCCCTAAATCGCACACTGTATTAATACTTGTAGTATATGTGTGCAAATGAAACGGCTACGCACCAACTAAAAGTGGTGCACTATATGGCGCGGGTGTAGATATACTATGTATCTTTTTCAACGCTCTGTTGTTAGTTTGCCTTTATCAGTGTAGTCGCGCTCCCCCTTTTTGTTTTGTTTGGTCTGTGTAACTCCTTCGCTTCCCATTCTCCCTTTCCTGCTTCCTCTCCTTTTTTCCTATCCCCTCTTTTATCCTTTCTTTTTAAGGACGTTCCGTACAATGGTTCAATTTGACTTCCGGGTACTTTACTTGTACCTAACCTAATCTAGTCTGTCCAGAATAAAGATTCCAACTGTATTTTCCGAAATCGCAATCACAGTACAAACGCTGTTTCCTTTTACACTGTTTCGTTTAGCGCTAGAACTTATTGGAACGTGTATCGCCCGCGTTAAGCGGGGTCTTACTGTATCTGAATGGGTATGCAAATCCCGTTGCTAAATCTGCCGTAATAAGCCGTAAGGTCGACAGTCAATTGTTTAGAAAGCTGTTGAATCAAAAAATTCGTACCATCCTCCACACTTCCTCTAACAGAAACGATATTTTGGGCAGTGCTTGCATTACAATGCTGTACAGGCCTAATCACATCTTTAACGCATCCACTCTTCTCAAATTTCTTTAAAATTCGGCCAATTCCGTGCACAGTAGCTCTATTATAACGACCACAACAACCTGGTAATGCTGGAAAAGTGGCCACATTTGAATCATCACTTTTATAGCGTCGTCAATTAGAATTGGCGTAACAGCAGAATTGGCGTAACAGCAGAATTTGTGTAACAGCAATGCAACAATGTGTAGTCCTTTGACTATAACAAGTTTACCGAAAAAAAAAAATTTGAAGGAAATAATCACAAAAGCTTCAGTGTGCCTCATTAGGTGAAAAGAACTGTATGCCTGTAAAAACTTCCATTTTGTTCGCTCACATACCGGCACATACATAAGCAGCCATATTTTATTAAATAACGGAACAGCAACAGCAACAAACCTAAAAAACCAACGATAAAAACAAGTATTGGTTGTCGTAAGTGAAAGACGACTACAACAACGAGATGGCGGCGGCGACAACGACTCAATTTTAAATTGAAAATTATTTTCAAACGATAAGCAAAACTAAGAACATACAACAACAACATCAAAAAAAACTACAAAATACAAGCAGAATACAAAATGTTACGGAAATGTTACATTTGAGGTGAGGTACTACACAATCATCCATAAACAATGAAGGGAGGAAGAGAGGAAGGAACACTAAAACTGAAAACTCATCTGAAAGTTTTTGAAAGCAAATCGATCACCTGTTACTGGTTAAGGAAATTTCAAAGATACGACATGATTTTCCTTTTTTTCCCACTCTCTCTCTCGCTCGCTCTCTTTGCATTTTTCCTTTTGTAAGTACTTTGCCTCAACACAAAAACATTTGAATTTTTTGTTGTTTTTTGTTTTCTTCGTCTTTATCCCTGAAATGTTGAGATAGCAAGACACCAAGTGTAATTTTACTTTGTGGTGAAAACAAAGACTGAAAAAGGATTGTCTTAAATGTTGTTTTAAATTTCAATTAAGAACGCTGTTTGACAATAATTTTCAAGATTATTTCTTTTTTATAAATATTTCCATAAAGATTTACTTGTTACTTCAATGTTGGGTAAATTAATTTTATAATTCATTGGCTACAAATTAAGGCAAAATCAGTAGATGTTTAAACAAAATGGATTAATGATTGACATGGATGCGCCTACGAAAATTTTGTATGTATATAAATTGAGGCGTTAATTTTTAAAAATTTCAGGCATGTTTCAAATCTTACTACTTACTTCTCCGGTGAGTATGAACCGGGTAGTAAACTACATTATAATAAGAAAACAAAACTAAAATAATAAAATTCATTCACCCTTCTTCTATCGAAGCAGAACGCAGCTATTTACCCAAAGTCACATTATGAGAGAATCAATTGGTCAACTAAGCGATACGATAGATCACAATATGCTTATTCGGAAACTTAAATTCTTCTTCAGATTTTCTAATACGTCTGCCAGACTTATACACTCGTATCTTTCCCAACGCTCACAATCTGTTTTTTTGAAACAAAGGTGTGCCTCAAGGCTCTATCCTTGGACCATTTTTTTTCTCCCTGTATGTCAATGATTTACCTGGATATCTTTTGAATTACAAAATCCATTTGTATGCAGATGACGTGCAACTTTGCTTAAATATCCCGGTAGATGATATTTCACGAGCCGTTGATTGTTGAATGGGAAACTTGCACGGATCTTCTTATGGGCAACTGCTAATGGTATCTGTTTGAACCACGGGAAATCTACATAACATACATAATTGGTCATTACAACCCTTCAGTCAGGATTACGACCTAGTTTCTCACACCACTTATGTTGTGTGTGTTAAATTTATACATGAGTGTTGGGGCCTACAGCTTAAAGTCGACTCCGAACGACAGATTTTTGAGAAACTTTTCATGGCAATTTTATTTACTCTCAGAGTTTTTGTCAGGATTCTGCTGAGAGGAAGATGTCGAAAAAATACTTTTTGTATTTTATTTTGAAGTCTGGCCTGGGGCTTGAACCCTGGCTTTTCGTCTAATGAGCCAACACACTACCTACTGGACCATGGCGACTTCAAAATTTATATTTCCCGGGAAATCTAAGTGTATTTTATTGCATAGAAGAAGTGTTGTACCCATAATTTCTAGGGATTTTGTGATGAATTGTGAGAAATTTGATATAGTTTATATAGCTTTATATACCTTTGAAAACTAGAATTTTGGTTGCGAAAATTTATTTGATTCCCTGCTTACTGTATGGATGCGACCTGTTTGTTAATTGCGATTCTAGCAGCAAACGTAAACTGAACGTTCTATCCAATAATATTGCTAGATATGTTTATAATTTGAGAAGCTTTGATCATATCTATGAGTCTTTACGGTGCAACCTTTGATGATCATCTGAATATTCATGTACTTTTATTTGTGCATCGAATTGTAAACAAGCGGATACCGAGCTATTTACTTGACAGGCTACGTTTTGTCCAGTCACCCCGTAGTAGGAATATTATAGTTCCTCGGCATCGCTACTTTTTTACTTTTTTGTCCGAATGGCAGTTTTATTTACATGCTATTCGACTCTGGAACATTATTCCACAACATCACCAATGCAACATGAACGCTAATAGCTTCATATTTCGTCTCAACTAGAGCTTGATTCACTGACTCTCGTCTAGTAATCCGTTTTAAATACTGATATCACGTCATTGTTTTCTTTATTAAGACAACTTTTAGAACCGTCATTTAACAAGATGGATTCTTTCTGTATTGCCTTTCAGTTAGAGACCATTAGTTCAAGAAGCACTACATACGTTTGCTTACATCCGAGTGCTCATGCGAATGCGAATGCTGAAAAAAATATATTGTCGCATACTACCCCTCTTTCTTTTCTCGTATTACTATCTTTCCTGTATTCCAACACAGCATCAATAGGAGTCATTTCCTGAATGCTGGTCCCCAAAAAAAACAAAAAAAAATTATTAAATACATAAAGTGACCACCTGGCTCCTGCCCTTTTCGACATTACCTCCACGTTTATCTTTCTTCAAAGAAACTGATACAACTTTCTCTGTATTACTACATAAGAAGCTGGAAATATCTCATATAATAATTAACAATCTCTAAGCTTGAGTACATAAACTCCAATCTTCTAACATAATGGGTTTTAAATTCCTCTGTTGATTATATGTAGGACAACACAAATTAAACGTATGTCGATTATTATAAAAATTCCACGTCTTGCTAACAACCTACCACAGATGGCTAGAGACTATTGTATTCATATCATATTCAAATGAAAGTCTAACTAACTTTTCACAACCTAATGGTCCATTGCAAGATAACCTGTAATTCAAATAAAAGTCAACTGCTTGCTTCGACGATCAATTCTAGAGTGTTCCTTTATTATTCAACTATTATTCTTTATACTTATAACTAACATCAGGGTTGCATAAAATAGTATTTTAGATAATTTACAAACTTAGATAATTTATAAACTTAGTTGTAATTAATAGGCATAAAGAAGTGAAGGGTTGCTATTATACCTCCCTTTTTTTTATTTTTACTTTTATATATATATATTTATCTTTCAATCCATTTATTTCAAATTTCAAATTTAAATACAAATACACAAGAATAGTAGTAAGAATAAATAATATAAAATGTATTTAACATTATAAAAAATTTCTTATAAATTATATATAAGTGGGTTAGGTATACCTCCCTTTTTTTAAAAAAAATAAATTGGTATTAAGATAAGAAAGAAGAAAAAAAAAAATTAATTTACATTGGCAACAAGAATGTATTAAATTATTAATTTGTTTCTGGTTTTATTGTTTTATTTTCAAACTTTTCTGATTTTGTCTTTATGAACTGTTTTTTCCTTTTTTGTTTCGCTATTGTAAATAGTTACGTTAACACCATTTATACTTTTGACAACATAAGGACCTTCATATATGTTCTTATGTTTCTCGTAAGGTTCTTTTTTTAGCACAACATTATCAGCAACTTCTACTGCTAAAGGATTTGCAAATTTATCATAGAGTAGTTTGTTCCTCGCTTTATGTTTGTCTATTAAGCGTCTTGCAATAATGTTAGTCTGTTGTAATCTATGCTTTACTTCCTTACTATAACTGTCCAAATTATAAAGTGGATCTAAACTTTCTGTTATATTATTTGGCATTGTAGCAGTTTTCCCGAATACTAACTCGAAAGGTGTAAACCGATTATCAAATGCAGTGTTTGAAGTAGTGTTGTGGTAAAATGTGAAATATTTCAAGTAAGTATCCCAATCCGTAATATTCTCCCTGATATATGCTCGAATATATTCATTAAATACGCGGTGGTTACGTTCCACTGTACCCACACTTTGATGGTGGTAAGCCGTTGAAAAATTCAAGTTTACTTTAAGTAATTTACACAATTCAGTGAATAATTCGTTCTTGAACTCAGTTCCCTGATCTGATTTTATAATTTTCATTCTACCATAAATTAGAATAAAATTCTCAAATATCGCACGTGCAACAGTATGAGCTGATTTATCAGGTACCGGAATACTAACTAAATATTTGGATAAATCACATATCAAAGTTATAGCGTATTTATTACCATAAGTTGATTGAGGTAATGGACCTATGGTGTCTAAAACGACTACATCAAATGCTTTAATCGGAGTCGGAGTTAAGATTAGTTTTTCAACATTTCCAGGTCTAACTTTATTTAAAATACATTCTTTACAATTCCTAACAAATTTTGAAATATCCCTCGTCATTTTCTTCCAATAATATTTTGTTCTAATTTTAGCATATAACTTCTTTTGACCACAGTGCCCTCCTGTTATCGGATCATTATGATATATTTCCATCAGTTTTACTTTGTCTCTATCATCTGTAATAATCTCCGTTGGTTCCGTTAGGATAATTTCCAAAGTTTTTAAAATCTTCATACCTTCATCTTTTAGTTTTTGAATTGAACATATTGAGAAAAATGGATCACTTTTGGACCATTCAGCTGTGAAAATTTTGTGAATGTTGGCTTCTTTTTGTAGCCTCGAAAGCAACTTATCTAAACAAATTGTTTCGTTAACAATCTCAAAATCTAGGTACAGCAATTTTTTAAATTTTTTAAATATATTTATGCGCATTTTGAAAAGCTTTTGTTCAATATAAAATAATTCTGTTTTTATCTTTGGTACCTTTTTATCGAAATTATGCGAGAATTTATCGTAAATTTTCAAAGTAATGGAAACACCCTGTTGTTCAATATCGAATTTGTTCTTACTATTTTTCTTTGACATTGCTCGAGTTGTCATCGAAAATATATTACTCAAATTCTTAAGTTCATTGATGGAGATTCTGGACAAAGCATCCGCGCCTACATTTGCTTTACCTTTTATATATTCTACATGAAAATTGTATTCAGAGAGTTCTAATCTGATCCTTGTTAACTTGGACGAAGGATCTTTCATATTAAATAAGTGGACTAACGGTCGATGATCCGATCGAACAATGAATGAAGTGCCATAGATATATGGTCGAAAATGAAGGATTGCAAAGTGTATTGCTAGAAGTTCAAGTTCTATAATGGGTTTTTTCTGTTCTGATAAGCTAAATGATTTCGACGCAAAATATATTGGTAAATCGTTACCATTAATATTCTGACTTAAAATGGCTCCGCAGCCGGTTTTGGAAGCGTCTACTGTAACTATAAATGGTTTTGTAAAGTCCGGATATTGTAGAATTCTTGGAGATAACAGGGCACTTTTTAATTTGGTAAAAGAATTGTGACAATGTTCAGTCCAGTTAAATTGTTCATTTTTTCTTGTAATAAAGTTCAACGGTGCTGCTAAAATTGCAAAATTAGGTATAAATTTTCGGTAATAATTGGCAAATGCCACGAATCGCCGTACTGCATCTTTATCAGTGGGAACGGGGTATGTTTTTATGATGTTAATTTTCGAATCGTCTGGTAAAATACCTTTCGCGGTGCATCTGTGTCCTAAAAATGTTACTTCGGACCGAAAAAATTTGCATTTGTAAGGATTTATCTTAAGATTGTGATCTCTTAAAATTGTGAAAACATTTTCTAAATTCTGAATATGATGTCTTTTGCTACATCCAATTATAATAATGTCATCTATATAAAGAAAAGCTTTGTTTGGTGCAAGTCCTGCAAAAGCGATAGACATCATTCTCGAAAAAGAATTTGGGGCGATATTAAGGCCGAAAGGTAAAACTTTCCAACGATATGATCCACTATCAGTGCTGAACGAAGTGATATCACGAGAGTCTGGGTGCAGGGGTATCTGATGAAAACCAGAATACAAGTCTAGGACTGAAAAATATTTCGCACGACCAAGGTTATCTAAAATGTCGTCTATTCTTGGCAAAGGAAATTTGTCGGCTATTAATTTTTTATTTAGCGCGCGGTAGTCGACACACATTCTGTATGACTTTTTACCATCTAAACTTTTTTTGGGCACTAAAATTAATGGACTATTGTAATTGGAAGTACTGGGCTCTATTAGATCATTGTCTAATAAGTTCTTAACTTGCCTGTTTATCTCGTCTTTCTGTGTGTGCGCAAGTCGATAATTCTTAATATAAACAGGTGTAGAATCAGTCAGTCGTAATTTTTGTTCATAGAAGTTTGCATATGTCATTTTATCGTCCTTTAAAGCAAAAATATCTGCGAATTTCTCACAAAGTGGTAATACGTCATTCCTAACATCATCTGGAATTTGTTGTTCCAAAATTATTTTAAGCTTCGAAATACGGTCGGAATCTGTTTTAGTTCCGTCAATTGAATAAATATAAAAATTTTGAAGCTCTTCCGCTTTGATGTTATAATTTTTTATATACTTTACCTCGTCCGTAGTATTGACTAACCGCAACATAGATTTTTCTGAATCAATGATGCCTTTCCCAATGAATACTCCCTCAGAAACTTCCTGCGAGTCGATAAACATTGGTTCTGTTATATTCCTAAACTTAAAAATTCTATAAACTTCACAACGAGGTGGTATTATGCATGAATAGCTACTTGTACCCTGTAATATCGGAATTTTAAATTTAGTATTTTGAAAAGAAACTGATAATGTCATAGAATCATAATCGATTTTGCATCTGTTGTTTTTAAGGAAATCCTTGCCAAGTATACCATTTGAAGGGATGTTGAAATCATCACTGACTACATGAAATTTTTGGGAAATTGAAAAATTTGAAATATTTAACTGCGTGTGAATTGTTCCTAATGTTCGTACAGGAGATTTTGTTATTCCTGTTATTGTTATTATTTCGCTTTCATTTAAGAAAATATTTGTATTTAAACATGAAACTTTTATTAATGAGATGTCCGCTTGTGAGTCTACAAGAAACGTGTATGGTATACGGTTATTAAATAAGTTGAGCTTAATGAAATCGGCGTAATTGGGGTTTAAGCTATAAATTGATTTATAAATTGTTGGTTCGTTTAGTTCGTTTCCTCCCCCAACAAAAGAGTTTGCTGAGGGGCCTCCGCGTTTAAAGGCCTAACAGAGACCCTATTATTGTTATAATTTCGAGACGAATTCGACCGATTATTGCGAAAGTTATTGAAATTTCTATTGTTATTTCTATGGTTATTGTTACTATTTGTAGAAAAATTTCTGGCACGATAATTTCCACGATTATTACCACGATAATTCTGGTTGCCTCGGTACTGAGCAAAATTATTATTGGTATTGGTATATCTGAAATTACGGTTATTAGTTCGGAAAGAAAGTACTTGGTGCTCTTTACTTTCAGTTGCCTGTTCGATAACAAGCTTTGCTACTACGTCCTTTGAATCTGAAAAAACTGATGAAGCCAATATGGATTTGACCAAATCAGACTTAGCATTCATACGACACATGCTAACAGTTTGTTCTACTGCCATTTCATGTGCCTTATTTTTACTGATACCCTCAATTACTAATGAGCGTTCAAATGCGTCTGAAAGCTCTTCGGCTTGTTTAGCAAATTCAGTATAATCGTTATTTTTAACACTTAAAGCTGCCATCTTTCCAGCAACAACTTTTGAGTTGTCCGACTTAATTCTACTCCTTAAAGCTTGTTTAATATCATTCACCGTTGAAATATTTTCCGGTAGTGCTTCCCTAGCCTTTCCTTCAAGTTTGGATTTTATAAAACGTATCAATGTCTCATCTAAATTTGCATCTGTTAAGTCTTCAATTAAACTAATTTTATCCAAAAAAGAATCTAATGCTACAGGGTTTCCATCATAATTGTCCCTAAGAATTGACGAACACATACTAACGAACGTTCGCTTTTGTTCAACTGTTGCCATTTTGCCTTTATTGCCTAAACTAACTTTGCTTTCAATAACTGACTCACTTCCTGACCCACTGTACTCCGAACCACTTTCGCTATCTGATACTACGTCCTTATTTACAAGGTCAAACAACTCTATGTTTCGTGGAACCTTTATTCGACAATTTAATTTAGCAAAACATTTTACCAAAATTTCGCGACAATGTGTAACCCTTAACAAAATCTGTTGTTTTGTGTTGCTCGACAAATTACCCGAATTTGTTTTTGCAAATATTAGGATACAATTATAAGTTTCAACTAATAAATTTATATATTCATTTATTTTAAGTTTATTAGTGGAAACTGGCCGATTTTGCAAAACTCTTTTTTTTATTTTTAATAAATTATTAATTAATGTAACAAACTCTTCATTATCAATTTCTGACATTTGCTAAACAACTTTAGTTTGAAGGAAAAAGTGCTCATAAAGAGAAAAAAATTGTTGTTGTTGTTGTTGCCCTTTTTTTAGAATTTTGATTATTAATTTTTAAATAGATTATCAAATTTTATTCTTTTTTTTTCTTCTCTTAACATATATATGATATAATATAATACTAACATATTTGTATTTATTATATTTTAAAGTTATGTAATAAAGATGTAAACGAGTGAATGAATTAAAATGAATGAAATGAATGCTAAATGTATAAGTAAATGGAAAATATGAAATACATTATATTATATTATTAAGTAAGTTTTTTTTTTAAGTTTTTTTTTTGTTTTTTTTTTATATATATATATATATCTATTTATATATAATTATTTAAATATTGTTACTAATTTGTACAAACTATTACTAATTTTTATACATTATTACTTATTTATTACTATGTATGATTACTAATTTATACAAATTCTTACTTATATATTCTTACTAATTTCTATACATTATTACAAATTTATATAAAAGTATTTATATATTATTACTAATTTCTATGTATTACTACTTACATATATATATTTATATATTCATTTATATATATAAATTATTAAATTATTTATTGGTTTCTATTTCTGCTACCGCACCGTACACCTTATCCGCTTCGCTTTCGCTCACACGTTGTTGTTACTATTTGTATTTGTTGTTGGCTTAAGAGTTTTTCTTCTTTCCAGGATTTGGTCACTTCTTATATATGAGTGTGGCGTTGTTTTTGTTATTTGGAGTAGTTGAATGTGTTCATTTTATTTTAAATTTAAATTTATTTATTTTTGTATAAATGGTGAAGTATTTTGTAATTGTTTTATTTCTTAATGTTATATATTAGTTTGTTTCTCTGTTTAACTTACATTTTATTTAATTTCGTTCATAGTTCATAGTTAATTTCACTGGTTTTGTTGGTCTTTTTTCCATTTCTTTTTGTTTAATTTTACTTTGTTTTAGAATGTGTTTTTTTTTTTGTAAAAAAAAGAAGTTTTATATATTTTATTGTTGTATGTATGTGTAGGTATATATTAAGTAAGTATTTTATATATGTTTATAGCAGTAAGTATATATATATGGCATTTATATGTATAAAATTTATTACTATGCTAGTATAGTTGTCCTTTGTGCACTTTTTTAAATTGTTTGTTTCTTATGTTGTTTTTCCATTGCTGTATTTATTTTTGTTGTTTTTTTTTTATCTTTACTTCATATTGGAAGTTTATGTGAAACACGTATATGCGTATGTGTGTGTTGTTTCTACATGGTTCATAATTTTCAGTTCTCGTCATTTTTGATTATTCGTTTGTTTTTTTTTTTTTAATATAATTTCAATGTTAACTGTTTATGTTTATATATATACATATATACTAACGGTTCCTTTTTTCTTATATCACACGTTTTGGAATTTTCATTTTAGGTTATAAATTATTCTCACATTTTATATATATAGATTATATGTATATATATATATAGATTATAAATTGTTTATATATTGTAACGGTTAATATAACACGTTTTTCTGTATGTCCGTTTTTTTTTTTTTTTTTTTTGAGGTTATATTATAACGGTTGTTAATATACCACGATAATTAAAATAAAACCGCAATTTCTAACACGTTTTCTATTATTTTAAGGTTATATTTTAACGGGTTTAATTTTAAATTCTTGTAATGCCAAAACGTTTTTGTGTTATGGGTGCCATTTTTAGATTTTGTGCTTCTTGTGTTTCTTGCCGATCCAAAACTTTTGCAAAATTGGTTATAAAAATTAATACGCACACAAATTTCTCGATTCTTTTAAACGAAATAAAACAATTATTCACAAATTTCTTTAGATTTTTTCTAATAACACTTTAGATTTTTTTTTTTCTTCAAAACTCTTTTTCTTCACACTGACGGAATAATAAATGTCCATCGGCAGGTGCCTTATTTTTTCATCAATTGATGCTGTTGTTTGATTACAATTTCATCAATTTTTAATGTTTTATTATCTTGTCCACAGTAAATATTTTATTTATTTTGTTTATTTTCAAGATTAGTTGGTGTGTGCACTTAAAAATGTGTATAAAAAAAACTAATCATATGCACATCTCTCACAAAAACAGCAACAACTACAGAATTTAAATTTTTTTTTTTTTAGGAAAACCAGTATCTCTCTGCTGACAATAACTCTTTGTTTAAAATGTTTACAAAATATATATTTATTATTTTAATTTGTGCTTTATTTGTTATTTAATATTTAATTTAAAAATTTCTTTTGTATATAATATGCAAATACGGTAAGCGTCATATATGTATATCTCAACAAAATTCTCAAAAAAAAAAAAGAAACACTGACAGACTAGCTCAACCGTGTTCACTCTTGAAAGCTTACAAAATGAAAACTGTCACGGTCGCCATGTAATTCAAATAAAAGTCAACTGCTTGCTTCGACGATCAATTCTAGAGTGTTCCTTTATTATTCAACTATTATTCTTTATACTTATAACTAACATCAGGGTTGCATAAAATAGTATTTTAGATAATTTACAAACTTAGATAATTTATAAACTTAGTTGTAATTAATAGGCATAAAGAAGTGAAGGGTTGCTATTATAAACCTCAGAATATGTTGTTACTTTCAGTAATACTAGGCAACTGTAAATTCGTTAAACATGACGTCAGTACTTTTTTCTTTAATTAATTCATTATACCCTTTCAAGTACCTCTCACAAAAAAGCCGAACTGCCGGTTTTATGTTGTCACTACTATCTGTGATAGAGTAGCTGACGATGACTACAAACCCAAGCAACCCACATTCGAAGACAGCGGAAGGCAAACAACTTTTCATCATGTCACTTTCAAAATAAAAAATTAAGGGGTTCATAGTGTCTCCAAATATTTTATGTAACAGACCCATGACCGCCCAGAAAGAATATCATCTACAACGAAAATAATAGAAAGTGCACTAAACAAATAAATTTTCACAAAAATTTTTTATTGAAAGCTGGCAACCCTATTATTCTAGAATCTGTTACAGTCGACCAATCATCCTCTAATCTTGAAAAACTTAATTAAAAAAACTGAAGCAAAGAGATGGAAAGTACAAAAAAACTGAAACCAAATAAAAAGGAAGATGAAACTGCTTTGTGACAGAACAATGCTACATATCCCTGTATAATTCCACACAGTGCTCTCTTAAATACAAATTCCTTGAAATTATTATGTCATATCCTTATAAAGAAGAATTGCTTTTAATTGAATATAATGCCTTAAAAGGCTCTCATATCAAATGTCCTTTAAATCTTGCCAGTTGCTGAATTTTAATAACATGTTCCCTTTGTTGCTCCTTTTTTTAAAAGCGGAAACATTCCAGTTCAGTAAAAAGCACATATTTATGCTAAAATAAACACGTTTAAGCACTAATAAACCCACAAGAAGGGGTGGGGAAGAGAGAACAGAGTCCTTATTAATATTCTTGCTTAGTGGCCAAGTGAAATAAAATAAAATTAAATGAAATACGAGTGTAAATAAAAGATTTTTTAAAAGCAACTTGTTTGTGCCATTATAATATTCAAATTGAAAGCTGATGTACGCTCACACGTACATATGTACATATGGTATTTGCAGCTGATTTTATTGACTCCCATTGTGTGTTTTGGGAACAAGAATGAACAGTATTTTATGACAGAAAAAAACGACGAAAAAAAATTATTTTTTTTTTAATTTTTATATCAAAGATATTGACTACAACGTACAACAAACAAAAAAAACTCACAATTTGTCAATGTGATCCAAGCAAAGCATGCCACGAACCCACTAACCAACAACCAGCCAGCCAACCAACCCTCATAAGAGCATAAAAACTGTTAAACTCCCCAACGCATTGGCAAAAAAAAAAACAAATTCATTTGACATGCTAAACAGATAGAAAAGCACAAGCACAAGCCGCCGCTGCCGTTGTCGCCGCCGCCGACGCTGACAGGCATACAGATTGTTTAAATGAGGGTTGAAAAATTATCGTATACACGACGAACGAGTATTATTGTGTCTGCTCGTTCCCTTTTACTGTTATTTATTTTTTTTTTTGTTGTTCCTTCTTTTCTTTCTCTTTTTCGGTGTATTTGTATCACTAGTGCGTGAATAACCCTTAACACAACAAAATATAGACAATTTTGTTGTTATAATAAGATTATACAGGGTACGTCATTGAATTCACTGAAGTGTTTGTAGTTGCTCGCGACTACACCGTATAAAATACAAACGTTAGTTCCAATTTTGGCCGGTATCTTACAACTGACAGCTGTAATGTTTTTTCCAGGGCCGAATTTATGGCTGATTTATCGCCTGTTAACCAGGGACTTCACGTATCCCTACAAAAAATTGTGTAGAGCAGTCCAATCATATGATTTTGTCAGGCAATGGGCTTCTAGAAATACGTTTTTGTTATCTCATTGAGCAAACATAGATAGTAAGCTTTACACGATTGCCACACTGAAATTTTAATCATTCTTGAAGGAATGCGCTTCCATCTGCACCAAACAACGTATCTTTTAGGCAGTGTTAATACCTTTTGAACTGCTTCTGGCTCTGGATGTTCACACCATTTTTGGCAATTCCGTATACTGATAAAGCCGCCGTAGTCTAGTAGGCATGTGTTGGGCCTCGGTTCAAACCCCAGGTTAGACATCTTCAACAAAACGAAATATGAAGTAAAAAAGTTATATCTTCGGTGACTTCCTCTCAGCAGATTTCCGGCAAAAACTCTGGGAGCAAATAAAATTGTCATGAAAAGTTTCTCAGAAAAATTTTTCGTTCGGAATCGATTTTAAATTGTACGTCCCGCCACTCATGTATAAAATTAACACACACAACATGAGTGGTTTGAGAAGCTAGGTCGTAATCCTGACTGAATGGATGTAATGACCAATTATGTTATGTATGTTATCCCCTTTAAACCAGGGTCTTCCCGTATCCCCACAAAAAAAATTGTCTAGACGACTCTAATAACATGATCTTATCGGTTTATGTTATCGCGTGCGGTGGGACATACGACGTGGACGCTTCTTGAAAACACATTTTAATGAAGTCAAAATCTTTCTCTTTAAGCGAACAAAGTTATAATCTTTGCACGATTGCTACATTGACAGTAAATTTGCAATTTCCATCATTCTTGAAGAAGTACGGTTCCGCCTACAATCTACAGCAAACAGCATATCTTTCAAGCTATAGTAGTAGCTCCTTAACTGCCTCTGGCTGGTGTTCACATCAATTTTGGCCAAAGAAGAGCCTTGTCATTGAAATTAACAAAACACATTCCTCACATCTTTTTTAGTACAAATTTTACTAATAAAACTCAATGCTGGCAAGCGTTGTTCGCTTGTTAGTATATTCATGATGACGAAGCATTTTTTGTATTTCCACATGTCACGAATTTACGTTTGCATTGAAACCCCAAATACCAAGACATTCACTTGTTTTGCTTAGTTTTCTTATGCTTTATTTTGTATTTCACTTTTACTTTGTTACACAGCAATAGTTTTTATGCCTACACACCCTGTATTTTAATTTGCTTCACATATAAAATTTAGTATACAAGTCAAATTACAATTATTCTGTCTGCCTTAGGAAGGATTTTATGCTTTAGCCTGCGACAACACTACGACAGCCATCCATCCATTTGCATTCTACTGTAGGGGTAGTGGTAGTGGTATGTGTGTGTGTGAGTGGAATGTTAAGTTTTCAGTCAGTTCGTAACTTAACTTAACTGCACTAAACAATTTTCATAATAATTTTATGAGCAGTATGAGCCGACAACATTTAAGAAATTGTGGGGGTGGTTTGAAGGTGACCAAGAGGGTAGAGAATTAGTGGTGGTGGTGAAACATTTTTTTTTTTTTTTTTTGTTCGAATGCAACTTTTTTTTTTTGTTTTGTTTTGTTTTGTTTATTTTATTTTTAGAAACCGATATGAATTTCTACAAGTTTGAACTCAATCAGTCACAGTCAACCAACCATACAGCCCTCCAGAAACACAGCCAGTTAGTCGTCTCTTTTTCGTTTATAGTTTGAAATTTTTCTGTAACCAACGTACGTTGTTGTGGTAACAAAATAATATTGAAAAACGAAAGAAAAAAAATAAAATTTTTCTTATAATTTCTTTAATAAATTAATCAATTGTTTAATGCAAACTTAAAAAAAATTATGGATTTGTTAATGATTGATATTCCATTACAAATAAAGGGAAATAATATTTGTCGGTAATAAATAAATAAATTTAATGAAATAAAAAACGGGAAGAGGAAATTGTTTGTAAATGTTTCTATTTAAAGTGTAATAATCCATGTTTAAAGTTAATATAAGTAATAATAATAATAATTAATAATAATAAACGGTCATCTCATCAAAATTAAACTGAAAAAGTAGTCGTAAAAAATTTTTAATAAAAATATTGTTAATCAAGCAAAAATTCAATAAAAATTACGCACATATGAAAACAAAAAAAATTCTGCCATTTAATAATATTTAAAACATCACAAATAAATCATATTAAAATTAATAAAAAAAAACAACAAATATTTTATAATTAAAAAATAATAAATTTTGTTATTATTAGGAATTACTAAAGAAAATGAAGTGAAAAAAAATTCAAATTTTCAACTGAAAAATTAATTAACTTATGCAACACAATATAATTAAATATAAACAAATAATCAAACAAATAAAATATAAAATTTTAAATAAAATAAAATTATTAAATAAAAATTAAATAAAAATAATAAATAAAGCATACCTACCTACCTACTTCTGTATGAAATTTTTATGGTAATTGTATACAAAACAACAACAACAAATATAAGCATAAAAGAAAAAAATAATCGTAATCATATTCATTAAAATTAATAAAAAAGAAAATAAAGAAAAAAACTGCATATTTTAACAGTAAATTAATTTTTCCATTGTTAAGCAGTAAATGACAATATTTTGAAAGCGAATAATTACTAGTAATTTATAATTCTATAAGAATTTAATTTAAAAAAAGGAAAATCTATAGAGAAGCATATTTTTTGATTACAATATTACTACAGTTGAAAGCAAAAAATATGCTACAAAATGATTTATTTTTTTGGTTTTTAGTAAAATTTTTTAGCATAAAAAAAGCTTCGTAGCATGTGGTAATATCGAAAATGCTTATTAAGGTTTTCCATTTCTTCATGTCTAGACCAACAAATAAAACAACATTTGCAAATCATTGAATTAATATACATACATATATACATACATACATACATACATAATTGATCATTAGAACCCTTCAGCCAGGATTACAACTTAGCTCCTCACACCACTTATGTTGTGTGTGTTCATTTTATACATGAGTGGCGCTAGCTACAGTTGAAGTTAACTTGGAACGACAGATTTTTCATTTCAATTTTTATACACTCAGAGTTTTTTCTAGAAATCTGCTGAGAGGAAATCGCCAATGAAATATTTTTATGTGTGTGAAGATAAATTCGAATTTAAAACCCACACTTTTAACAGCTTCTAAACAAATGGGCTTGTACTGGTGGATACTGTTAAATATCCACCAGTACTCTGTTAAATGCAAATTTTGTTCTATAAAGAGAAAATATTGCTCTGTTAACGCCAAATGTGGCGCTGCTAAAAGTTATGGATTGCATCTTGGATTTTCAAATTCGAATTCTTCTTCACACACATAATATTTTTTCATATTTTTTTTTTGTTGGAGATGTCTGACCTGGGGTTTGAACCGTGGTCTCAGGTCTAAAAAGCCCACACAGTACTTACTAGTAACTTGAATCAAAATGAATACCAAAATTCGTCGATTATGAAAAATGCTCATTATAAACCCAGCTGGAAGCATTTCAAGAGCTCCCAATGCACAGTTTAGAACGGTTTGTGGACCGAGGGCACCTTTGCTTCCTACTTATTCAAGAAAAAAAGAAATCTCAATGTTAGACCAAGATATCGGTGACAAAATCTATTGACACCATGGATCTATTACGAAGCGAGTTCGATGAGCAATTAATCCTACGTTTTGGTGTAATCCAACTATTTTTGGCGGGATGCTTGAAAACTCTCGTATACAGGAACAAGTCAGAAACATTTACAATACAGAAAGATAACCCTTGCCATTGGTGAAACACCGGCCATTCGCCAGGCTTTAGGGATATATCCCCTTCACATACATGCAATTATGTGCATGATATTACAACCCTTCAGTCAGGATTACGATCTAGTTTTTCACACCACTCATGTCGTGTGTGTTAATTTTACACATAAGCGGCAGGACCTACAGTTTAAAGTCGATTATGAACGATAGATTTTTGAGAAACTTTTCATGGCAATTTTTATTTACTCACAGAGTTCTTGCCAGAAAGCTACTAAGAGGAAGTCGCCGAAGAAATATTTTTTCATATTTTCGTTTTGATGTCTGGCCTGGGATTTGAACCCGGGCCTTTCGTCTAATAAGCCAACCTACTAGACTACAACGACTTCATCCCCTATATTTACATGAAATAATCTTTAAAATGTATATGGCACTCATTAATTTATCGCCCCAATAAACATTTTATTCACTGAGTCCATCTATTCGTTGCAAAATCTACATTTCGACATTTTAAAGTGTCTCTAAGTCGACAGCTTTTATAGTCTATACCGCCTAAGAGACCTGGCCAGAAATTTCTTGTGGATTTCACAAGAATTAAAAAAATGTTTGATTTAGAAAGTATTTCCCCTTCGAACCTTCCTACTTGTCACTGTTACTGCCTGGTATATAAACTCTAAACTCTATCGACGGAAGAATTTGGTATCCTTTAGGCAATTGTGCATGACCATCAATCTTCAGGTCATATGTTCTACTGCTGTCAGTTAGTATACTAGACCTAAGCATGCTATCAGCCTCTAATGTAGTGTTATTGCGTAGTTTTTAAAGCAGTTTCTTCCAGAAGCGTAGGACTATTACAAAATATATCCCTTATCATTCTATATATTTTACTTTCATTAGTCAGGTCTTTCCAGTTAAACTAAACAGGTGATTGATCTACTGTAGCATTACTACATACATACATATATGTACATACTATGCGTTTGAATAATACTCATGATTCATCCACCATTAACACATAAAGAGCCATAAATTTTACGCAGTATTTTTCTCTTTTTAACAAAGGATGCTGACTCATCTGCCTTTTTTCATTATTCATTTTGGCATCATTGAATAAAGCTGGCAAGATGAGTGATTTGTGCTTCAATAGAAAAGTATACGTCTTCGATTGTTTACCAACCCTAAAGTAATATCTCTCGGCAAGTGTTATTCTCTACTTAAGATGATGTGTTGTAATTACTGCAATCCAGCTGGGAGAGGGCTAAAATAATGTTAATCATGGTGTTTGAACTTTTATCGATTAAGAAAGTAGATATTCATCAATAAATGCCTAAGATTGCATTTGATATAGGAGATCCCTGGAACTTGACAGATGGGGAAGCCATACTAAAGCAAATTATAGATAGAAATTCCACGCTAGAATCCTTTCTTCCAAGTGTGACTTCTGAACTTTGACAGTTGATAACGGTCACCTTGTTGAAGCTACATCTGTCAAATTAGTAGTCAATTCGGTCTGCTATTCACCTTCAGTGAATATATAGCATTAAGCAACATATGTACATACATCACATAATTGGTCATTATAACTCTTCAGTCAGGATTACGGCCTAGCTTCTCACGCCACATATGTTGAGGGTGTTAATTTTATACATGAGTGGCTGGATCAACAGTTTAACAACAGTCTACTCTGAACGGCAGCTTTCTTAAGAAACTTGTCATGGCAATATTATTCACTCTCAGAGTTTTCTTTTCAGAAGACTGCAGAGAAGTAGTCGCTGAAGAAATATTCAAATTCCGTTTTGTTGGAGAAGTCTAAGAGCGATGTGAAAAAATGTATTTTGTGACGATAAATTAATTTCAATGACAAGGCTCATCTTTGTCTCAATGGGTAGGTACATCAGTGAACACAATTGAAAAAATTGATGTGAAGACGAGCAAGAGGCTGTTAAGGAGCTACTATCACAGTCTAAAAGATTTGCTATGTAGGGCAGATTGTAGGCGAATGGCATCATTGAACTTCAAGAATGATGGAGGAAATTGCAAATTTATTGTGAATGTAGCAATCGTGCAAAGATTATAACTTTGTTTGCTTAAAGAGGAAGATTTTGACTTGATTAAAATGTGTCTTCGATAAGCGTCCACGTCATATGTCACACCGCACGCGATAACATAAACCGACAAGATTATGGTATTAGACTTTTTTGTGGGGATACGGGAAGACCCTGGTTTACAGGGGGTAACATACATAACATAATTGGTCATTACAACCATTTAGTCAGGATTACGACCTAGCTTCTCATACCACTCTTATTGTGTGTGTTAATTTTATACATGAGTGGCGGCACTTACAGTTTAAAGTCGACTCCGTACTAGAGATTTTTGAGAAACTTTTCATGGCAATTGAATTTGCTCCCACAGAGTTTTTGCCAGAAATCTGCTGAGAGGAAGTCACCGAAGAAATATTTTTTTTCTTCATATTTTGTTTTGATGTCTGATCTGGGGTTTAAACCGTGACGTCATATCTAGTAAGTCAACACACTACCTACTAAACTACGGCGACTTCAAAGCGTTTAATAACCCATGCAAATAATAAAATTGTTTTGATCAAATCTGTCTGAGCCCTATTTTCATCGAAAAATAATATTCAGCGATAATGTCCATTTCGAGATGAATATACCGATCTATACGAGATTAAAGAGCAGTCAACGAACCTTGACAAGCCACTGTTTGGTGTGAATTTTAAGGTATTATGCAGGATTTCGATTTGTAAAGCGTTGCTTTTTCTACAAATTTTTCCTATAAAATGGAAAGTGTGATATATTTGGCATCACACTTTCGTTTTCGAATGTTTAGTTTTTTTTAATTTATTTTGACTAGGAATTTATTTCAAAGCTGAATTTCCAATTTTACTGTTTAATGAAAAATAAATTGCAGTTTCATTTTAACCGATAAACATAAAATTTTTAATATTATTATTGTGCTCCATATTTATTGCTCAAATAATTGTTTTGCATTTGAATTTGAAATTGTCAATATAATCATGGCTTTCTCTATTTGTTTGTTTATCGTCATGTGCTAATGAAATTACCAGCAATTCTACCAATTGTCCCAAAATATTTTATTCGATTTATAATTCTTTTTATGAATTTTAATTTATTGTCGATGAAATCGAAATGAATTGTTTATTTCTCTAAAAATCTATGCCCACTACATGCTAATCGTTATACATATTGAAAATGAATTTGTTCGTCATAATGCTGATGTAATGATGGTTTTATTTTTCAAATTATTATTTTTATTATTTCCAATGAATAATAATGTTTTGTATTCCAAAAAATAAAATGAAATAGTCACTCGGTCATTGTGTTCTTAATAAGTGAACTTTATTAGTATCGATTCTATTATGCATTATGGAATTACGTTAAAATGAAAACACAGCGGTTAGCAAAATAAAATATATTGTAATTTGGATTTATGAAGGGTAAACCAATAAAAATTATTTAAAATAAACAAATTTTAAACATTCTCTTCTATATACATATACAAAAAACTTTCTGTTTTGTCAAATCAATCGTAATTTTTTTCAATTTAATAAATTTTTTAATTTTTTCATTGTCTTAAAGCACTGTCATGGTGTACAGTAATCCCTCGATTTACGTCGCAGCTAGTTCCAAAAAAAAGCGACGTAAATCGAATTTCATATTGCTCATACTACAAAGTAGTATGTTTTTAACAAGGAACTTAAAAAAGTTACAGTAATCTCTCGATTTAAGTCGCAGTCGGTTCCAAAAAAAGGCGACGTAAATCAAATGACGACGCAAATTGAAGTTTGAGGGAACAAAAAATTTGACGACATAAATCGAAACAACGTTAATCGAGGCAACGTAAATCGAAGGATTACTGTATTAGTGTAGTGGTGACTACACAAGAAGACAAATTTTAACAGACTTTATTCTCTCTCCAAACGACCTATCCAGTAGCCTCCGGTACCCTTATACAGGATAGAATGTACAACGAACTTTATTGGATGGTAGCCCAACACCGCTTCTTGTGAACGAGTGGGACTCACAGAGAAAATTTCATCATCTTACTTACTTAATTCGTCATTACTACGCTTTAGTCAGGATTACAACATTGCGTCTCACACTACGAATGTTGTTTTATCCACAAGTGGCAAGACTTACTATTTAAAGGCGATTCCGAACAACAGGTTTTTGAGAAACTTTTCATGGCAATTTTATTTACTCTCGGAGTTTTGCCGAGAAAGCTGACTTTGTTTGAGATGAGCTGAGCTGCTGTTTGACACCATGGCCTCATGGCTAATAAGCCAACACACTAGATTAAGTCAACTCCAAGGCCGTTGACTCTAGGCACCTAGAGATGGCAACTATATCAACTTAGATCTGCCACAGTCGACCTGTATATACCGAATATTAACCGAATATTAAACTGAAGGAAAAGCTTTTAAATAAAAGGAAGGAAGGCTATTAATGTAACGCGAATCAGGCATAATGGATTTTGTAAAGTCGGTCCTACTGGTGACGTGTTACCATTACTCTCCGTCAATTTATGTGGCAAAAGCAAGGCTGTGACTTTAGACATACGTTTATAGTTTTTTTTTCAGAGAACCGCTTTTATCTAAACTCATTGTATTTAGTATGGACAGTAATTTATTCCAATTCATATCAAACTTTCTTAAGGATAATGCTATACGAGTTGCTATAGGTCTGATCGGAGGAAATAAGTTCAGACTGGCAACAATCAGTATTGCTTGCTGATTCGTAAGAGCGACATAATTATTAATAATTGGGGAACTCTTGATATTCTGGCCAAGAAAATTTAATGCCTTATTCGCTTGAAGCCGTATATTTTTCAATCATAAAAGAATCGTTCATATGCCTTAACTTCAGGCCATTTGATCTTTTTATTTACAGCACTTATAACTAATCCAAAAACTAATCCAACTTCCATGTGTGTGCCAGTGTTCCGTACTCTATTTTGAGGTTTCTCGATATGAATAGCAGTAGGATACCCAACTCTATTGTTTTATTAAAACACAATCGCAATGTGATTTATACTTCACTGTTTTATCTATACTGCAACGAAATGTGCTCCGAAAGTGGAGTGTTTTGGAATAATATTCGTTCACCGTAGTCTAGTACGTAGTATGTGGGCTTATAAGACCTAAAATCTAATTCAACTCATATGTGTGTGCCGGTGTTCCGAACTCTATTTTGAGGTTTCTCGATCTCGTATATGAATAGCTGTGGGTTTTTCAAACCTATTGCTTTATTAACACGACATCGTAATATGGTTAATGCTTCACTGTTTTATCGATACTGCGACGAAATGTGCTCCGAAAATGGAATATTTTGTTGTAGTATGCGTAATATATTCGAACAAAACGAAATTTAAAAAATATTTCTTTGGCGACTTCCAGCAGTGTTCTGGCAATAACACTGAAAGTAAATAATGTTGCCATATAAGGTTTCTTAAAATCTGTCGTTCCGAGTCGACTTTTAACTGTAAGTCCTGCCACAACATGGGTTCTGTGAGCAGCTAGATTGTAAGCCTTATTGCAGAGTTGTACTGGCCAATTAAGTAAGTAAGTATTCGTTCGCTCATATTTTCTTTCACAGGTCTTGGCTATTAATTTCAACACGAAAAGATTTAAATCTAATATCCATAAACATTCATTCCTCTTTTCACCCTCCCTTAAACTATTTTCCTATCCAACATTATCTACTGCCTAGACATAGTCTATCACTTGAGTATTGGTTGGAAGGAATTTTAGTGTGATTTTCTTTAGTTTATTTACCATATTTTAATGTATTTGATGACAGTAAATATAATTCCTTAGCAAATGTATTGTACTTTTCCTTTATCTTTTTCTTTTTTGTTATTTTATTTCATTTCTTTAAATCCTTTGTATAAATCCTTCATGGCATTGTGTTACATTCCTTTGTTTTTTGTTACCATAAATTACCCTTAAAATTCAGACTAAAAAAAAACCAAAACAAAACAGAAAAAAATTCCCCCTAAAATAGTCCAACAATGTAGTGTGCATGTAAATCGAAAAGAAAAACCCAAAAAAAATATTAAAAAAAAATTTTTTTAAATAAAAAACTTGTGTTGTATGCCGTAGTGTGTAAACTAGTGTAAAAAACTTAGTGTAACTGTAGTAGTAACTTGCCACCTTTCTGAAATAAAAACAAAAAAACAAAAAATAAATAAAATCGGCCAAAAATACGATGAAAGAAAGAAAGGAAAAAAATCAGTTAAAGTGGTACACCTGAACAAGCGAGTATTTGGCTGATACAGTAAAAATGACCAAAATTCGGTCTTGTTTAGGGGTGTCATTTTAACAATTTTTAACAAAACAAATAAAGAAACAAAAAAAATTTTTTTGAACACCGTATCTGGTACATGGTAGTCAGAAATATTAAACAATAGAATATAAAGTAAAAATAAAACCAAAAAAAAAACGAGAAAATTGTTAACAATTACAAGTAAAAACAATTGCATGTTGGTTCTGCCAATAACATGATATAAATTTTAGCCAAATAGTAGAACAAAATAAATAGAAAAAAAATTAAATTCAAATTAAAATTCCACCCGTTTTTTTTCGTTGTAATTAACAGCTCAAAAACAAAAGAAAAAAAAATTGTTCGCTTCAAATGTAACCACAGAAATATTTATACTCGTATCAACACTTTTCAAATCTAAATTGTAAATAATTGTTAACCACCATCACCACCACCACTACCACCAAATGCATGTCTAGCAATGTAACAAAATCAAGACCGAATAGCTATTTTACCACCAAATATTTAAACCACAATAGCCACCAATCACTCTGTATTTAAACGCAAATCACCATTCATATCCCTCTATACCCTCTATATACCCTCTATTGTGTACTGCTTAAAACCATAGTTAAACTAATTACATGAATATGTAATAAACCCCTATGTTCTACAGAAATAACAACAAAAAAAAAACGGAATTGGTAACAGTTATTGCTGTTATTATCCTAATCATGCCCTCATATCAAATCCTGATTGTTGTTGTTTTCATTGTATTTCATTACATTTTCTATTTTTTTTATTCTTAATTTTCTCTTTTTTTTTGTTTTAGAACTTTTGCCAAAAACTAGAGTCACCGAATGCCAAAAACGAAAACCGGTTTGGCTATGTTTTCTTATTTTAAAAACTTATTATTTTGTATTTCAGTTGAGGGTTATTTGTAATTAAAAAATCGATTAACCGTAATCGATTATGACGTTGTTTTTCAAGTATATATCGAGGCGTTTAAGCTTAGGATCTTACATTTAATACCGCAACTGTAGAAGTAAAAATTAAGGGAGAAGTATAGACTATTTTCTGTGTCACTAGGCTTCCCTTGCTGGTAAAAGCCTCGAGAAAATGGGATATACATGATGTCCATATATACATACATACATAACATAATTGTTCATTACAAACCTTTAGTCAGGATTATGGATCTAGTTTCTCACACCACTTATGTTGTGTGTTAATTTTATACATGAGTAGCGGGACCTACAGTTTAAAGTCGACTCCGAACGACAGAGAGAAACTTTTAATGGTAAATTTATTTGCTCTCAGAGTTTTTGCCAGAAATCTGCTGAGAGGAAGTCACCGAAGAAATATTTTTTTTTTTCATATTTCGTTTTGATGTCTGACCTGGGGTTTAAACCGTGGCCTCACATCTAATAAGGCAACACACTACTTACTAGACTACGGCGATTTCAATACATGATGTCTCAAATACAAAAGTGGCGAATATTCTGAAATTTCTACGGAGCACAGGTTAGTTCTTCAACAAGGACTCTGTCTTATGAAGATCTCGTCTTATATACGCAGAACAGAAAACGATGAGAAATAAAAATCATACTTTATAATATTTTTAAAAATGTTACAGCAAAGACTACTGGGTAATTTGAATTGAACACTGTCTTTTAGATTTCCAAGAAGCAATAGAAGCATATAAAGAATTTCTGTGTACACTAGTCCTAACATAAAATATGTATACAAACTAGCTTTTCACCACAACTCATGTTGTGTGTGTTAATTATATCCATAAGTAGCCGAACCTACGTTTAATGTCAACTCCGAAGGACAGACTTTCAACGCAATATTATTTATTCTCAGAGTTTTATCTAGAAGACTACAGAGAGGAAGTCGCCTTAGGAATACAAACATATATAATTGGTCATTACAATTGACCTAGTTTTTCACACCACTTATGTCGTGTGTGAGTTAATTTTATCTATGAGTGGCAGGACCTACAGTTTAAAGTCGATTCCGAACGCTAGATTTTTGAGAAACTTTTCATGACAATTTGATTTATTCTCAGAGTTTTTCCCAGAAGACTACTGAGAGGAAGTTGCCGAAAGAAATATTTTTTTTGTTTTTCGTTTCGTTTGATACGTCTGAGCCAGCCGTTGAACCAGGCTCTCTTGTCCAATAAGCCTACACATTAACTACTAGGCTACGTCCACTTCATTATTACTAAACTTTATTAATAAATGTTGTGTGAGAAGACTGCACTACAACTGAGTTCAGAAGTTAACTTTGGAATTATAACGATCAACACGATTGATATCTAATGTGTCTGTATACTGTCCCTATTACTGAATCTGAATATTTTAAAAGGCACTCAAATCACTTGATTTGGGCCTATAAATAAAAGATATATGGCATGAATATAAAGAATATAAAAATTGCTTATCAGGAAAGAAATAACTTGATTGCTGGTTTAAAGAAAATTCGCCATTTAAAGGAAAAGTAGGTGCCGAATTTAAATGACAATAAATACAATATTAATACACGAATAAAATTTCTGGCGTCTTTTCTTCGACTGATATTTCTGTATGAAGTACAAACTGGGACATTAAAAACCACGCACTTTAACTTTTTGAAAGGATTATAAATATGGAGTTATGTCTTGGCACATATTCCTATATGTTAATGAAAGGAAAACAGGATAAAATAGTTTCAAATAGGTTATCTTTTTGGACATTGGAAACAATACTTCCACGATTTCTATTTTATAGACATCCAAACTATCAAAGTGGAATCGGCAAATTGTGAGAGACACAAAATCAAAACCATAAATACTGTCCAAATTTCCAATTGGTCATTACAACCCTTCAGGTAGGATTACGACCCAGCTTCTCACACCACTTATGCTGTGTGTGTTAATTTTATACAAGAGTGGCGGGACCCACAGTTTAAAGTCGACGCCAGGTTTTTGTTGAGTGGAAGTCGCCGAAAAGATATTCGTTTCATACATAACATAACATAATTGGTCATTACAACCCTTCAGTCATGATTACGACCTAGCTTCTCACACCACTTATGTTGTGTTTGTTATTTTTATACATGAGTGGCGGGACCTACAGTTTAAAGTCGACTCCGAACGACAGATTTTTGAGAAACTTTGCATGGCAATTTTATTTACTCTCAGAGTTTTTGCCAGAAATCTGCTGAGAGGAAGTCGCCGAAGAAATATTTTTTGTATTTTGTTTTGCTGTCTGGCCTGGGGCTCGAACTTTACGTCTAATAAGCCAACACACTACCTACTAGACTACGACGATATTTGTTTCATATTTCCTTTTATTGTAGATGTCTGACCTGGGATTTGAACCTAGACCTCTTGTCTAATAAGCCAAAATACTACCTATTAATTAGCAATCATAATAATATTGTCAAAAGAAGAAAGAATTTGAAGTCATATTGAATTTTTATTTGTTTTACAAAGAAAAGAAACCATTTTTGAAGACAATATCTAAATCAATTCATAAAATTTAATCAAATTTCGGTTTATCTAAGTTCAAGTATTCGAATACTCTATCCAAACCTATACAATTACACAAATTGTACACAGTATATGTATGTATAGACTCTTTCTTTTTATTACCATGTAGCTACTTGTAAGATTAAGCCTTTAAGGCATTATAACCTTGTATCAATTGGCCACAATGAAATCATTTCCCATTTATTCCTCAAATTCTAGCAAAAAGAATGACAGAAAAAAACGAACAAATCAAAAGCAAAATAATTGTGATGAAAATTTTTCCTCCTTATTTCTTTTTTTTGTTTTTTTTTTCTCTTCCATACAATTTGCCTTTAAGCTTAAAATTAAATGGCACAGATAGATGAACTAATTTGATTTGATAAGGACACTATTGTTGGACTTTGAAGGTTGCACTATAAGTAGAGATGTGTCACAGTGTTAAATTGGCTACATTTCTTGGTGTAGCAGGGTTTTATTAAAAAATGTTGTTAATTTAATACGGATATTACCGCTTTATTAAGAAATCTTTGCAATGTTAAAGGAGAAATTTTTAAAAAATTCTTTTTTTTATAGTCAATCTGTTGTACAGGGAGGGTCATTTAAAAGTTGAATTTTACAAATGCAAGACAACAAAAACGGTTTGAAATTTTGCCAAATTTATTTTTTGTTTTGAAGTTTACATGTTCCGGTTAGAAATGGAATATTTATTCATATATATGTGGGGCTGCCGCGGCTGGCCTCACAATACCTCATTCAATCGGTTCAATTTTCGTGCACTTTTTCGTGTGTATGGGGTGGTACCTCGGCAAGACAATACGAATGTTGGCCTTCAAATACTCAATTGTCTCCGGTTTGTCGATATAAAACTTTTCTTTAACTGCACCCCACAGGAAATAGGCAACGGTTTTCCGCTAATTCAACGACCATCAAAAGTTTGACGTCATAAATCGATTGTGGCATGAGATATGTGTCAAGTTGCATCATCCTGTTGAAACCAAACATCGTTCCCATCAATACCATGAAGAGCGGGTACAAAAAAATCTGTTAGCATGGTGCGATAGGTGTAACTATTGGTGGTAGTGGTTGCGCCGTCCTCATTTTCAAAGAAATGTAAGTAAATATAATGACTGCGGTGCATTGAATTCTGTAAGACCACTTGCGGATTTTCTGAGCGCCAAATACGGGAATTTTGCTTATTAACGTACCCAACAAAATGAAAATGTGCTTCACCCGAAAAGATGATTTTTTTTGGCAAAATCGACATCATCGTGGAGTTTCTCGATGGCCAACCTAGCGAACCGAAAATTAAGTGGATGGTCATGAGGCTTCAACTCTTGAACCAATTGAAGGCGTTATACCAAGATATTTACTGAATATTTGACGTAAACTGGTGCGTGAAATGTTCAATTCTTGAGATTCTTATACACAGCTTTGATATTTTCGGGTGTACGCACTGAACGAGAACACTCATGCCTTGGCGCATCAACAATGAAACCTCTTCCATGAACTTTGGCAATAAACTTGCATACACCGGGCACTGTTGGTTCTTCTCTGCGACCAAATTTTGTATGACTTTTTCGTGCAATTTGGGACCAATTTCAATAAATTCAAATGTTGCTCAAGCATAAATCGATTCCTTACGTTTAGTGGAGATAATATATTGAATTTTTGTGACAGAATAGAATGACAGTATTGCCAGAATCGTAATAACCCATGGTACAAATTTAAAGCGATAGATGGCCTACCCGATACGATAAAATTTTAATACAAAAAAAAATTAAATTAAAATTAAATTTCTTTAGACTTTAACAGCATGTCTCTACTAATGCTATAGCGATGACCATTAAAAATAATGCCAATAGCAGGCTGTATCAGCCATTAGAAGGAAGGCAAATTAATGAACTGCAAAAAACAAAAACAATAGCAGAACATGCCATCAGCTAAAAATAAATGAATTGCTAAACATAGTGTTTTACCGGGTTCTGTATAATCATTGAATTTAAAAGGCAATACCTTGGATTTAATATGAGTCAACAACAACAACAAAATTTAAACAAGAAAAGAAAAACAACAACAACATCGACATCGACAAACAAAACTAACATACCAAAAGTAATTAACACTTCCTAAGAAAATAAAAAAATAACGATTAAAATAAAGTATAAAACATACAAGGAAAACGGAAAAGTACCACCACAATAGAAAAAAGAAGGAAAAGAAAAAAAATTCGATAATAAATTGGAAATTAATCAACATTCCCTAACCACTTCTTGTGTTTAATGTATGCTCGTAAATGTATTGCAAATGTACATGTACATGTTGATGTGAGATGTTTAAAATAACTGTATATTTAAAGGCAACTATACATACATGCTAGCTTGGTACCATAAGTAACGGTATCAATTGATATACAGCACAAGTACAACACAATGTTATATTATGGGGTGTGAGTGTGTCAAATAGTGATTTGTGTGCCTTGAGTTGCGGTTGACAACAGTTTTTTTTTCTTCCTTTCTTTCCCTTCCTGTTTTTCTTTTTTCTACCCCAAAATCTAAACCGCCCCATAGTGTTTAGCAACGACATCAACATGCCAATGAGTCAGCTGTATACGTACATATGTTGTACATTAATCCACAACAATAGCAAAGAAATAAAACACAGCAGAAACCAAAGAAACCAAAGACACCGTGTAAAACAGAGAGGAAGAGAGCAACGTAGTGAGAGAGAAAATAAAAACTAAATATTCATTAAACCTCTAAGGAATTTTGTGCAGTAAAATAAACTTAATTGAGTTTCACATTTTTATTCTCTCCCGTTATACTTTGTATATCATTTCCCCCCCCCCTTGCTCCTGCTGCTTATAGGTTTTATTATTTAGTCGGTTGATGTTTTTTTCTCTGTTTCGTTTTGCCTTTGTTTTTGTTCCGGTTTTTATAAAAAGCCAATTTTGCTTTTGAACAAGTCTATTGACCACAAAAGTACAATGTCCTAAAAATATGGCAGAAAAAACACAAAACAAAACAAAACAAAACAAAACAAATGAGAACCAACAACCAACCATATCACAGAGAGAGTCATCCAAATACATACATGGCAGAGTGTCGATATGGCAATGTGTGTGTCATATGTTTCTTTGTGTGTTTTTAGTACATATTTTATATGATATCGTGTTGTGCTGTTTTGTGTTGTGTTGTGTTGTGTTGTGTTGTGTTGTGTTGTGTTGTGTTGTGTTGTGTTGTGTTGTATTGTGGCGTCATAGCATACGAGCGAGTATAAAGGATTTATTGATTATTATTTTTTTTGTATTTTTGCTTTAATTTTCTCTTTTCTTTTGCTTATTTGTGAAGTGTTAAAAAATATTTCAAAAAATAAACAAAGATTTGTTATGATATGCGAAAAATATTAATTTCTACATATTTTGGTAACAGATTTTTAAAGAAAAAGTTTTTATTTGATTTCAAAAAATCATTGCCGAAGAAGCTTCAACTTTTAACAAAGGCATGACGTCACGTAAAATGTTTCCAAGGAATTTAAGTGAATTATTTTGCTTGGCATATAAATATTCACTTGTCTTATTTGTTTTTTTTAAATAATAAACTTATTTCAATGCAGAATCGTATAGAGGCTTGTTAAAGAAATAACCAAAAGCGTCTACTAGTTCCAATCAAAACAAAAAAATCGTTTTTCGAAAAGTATACTCGGCGAAAATGAAGATGAGAAGAAGTGGAAGCTTATCTCAAACCATATGAGTTTGAGAATGAGAAGGAATTTGAGACCAGGCATCAGGCTATCTAGTATTTGTTTGAGGATAATAACCAATCTTCTTGGTTGGACATTAAAAACTAAAAGAATACGTGTTCTGAGCTGTCCTTGTGATGAGAAACAGAACACATGCTTGACACCTAAGCTTTTTTAATGCATCTCCGGAAAAAAACTCCTGAGTGCATATCAAGCATTAGACAGGAAGTTATACTTCTTAACATCTATTTATCAGGGCAACAGCATATTTTTTTTTCTCGCCGAGGTGTTGTAAATGTACCTAACCGCACCTCCGTGTGTGGGGCCCTCACCCACTAAATCCTTCCTCGTCTCGTGGACTTGTGCCCACTCCGGAACTACGGTGGTATTACTTCGGAGTGGAGTCCTTTTGGCCCTTTGGCCCCTGCGTGTTCATATCCGAGTCCGGATTGCGTGTCGAAAGTTGAGGAGACATCCAAGTGTCTCCACTATTACTTTCGTCCAGATCCTTGTGTCGGATTTTCTTTTACACGTATACAAGTATCATCTATGCCGGCGTTCCTACATGTTCTGCAGCCTCGAGATCTCTCTTCTTCAGTCTTAGGATACGCTCCACGTAATTCGCCACTGAGGCCCAATTCATTCTACTCGCAATCATAACCCCGACAATGTTAGCGGCTGTGATCGTTCCAACTATTGACGTCAGTTCAGAGCGATAGCTCTGCCAGCGTGCACACTCGAAAATAGTGTGCTCTGCATCATCAGTTACTTCCTCCTCTTCGTAAAGGCAATAAGGGGAGGCGCTCTTGCCCATTCTATTAAGGTACTTTCTAAAATGCCCATGCCCCGATAGCATCTGTGTAGTGTAGTAGTTCACATCTCCGATTTTCCGTCCAATCCATAGGCAACAGCATTGAGATAGAGTTATAGGGGTAGTCTATACAGGGTACTCTATGAGGGTAGTAGAATTGATTGTATAGTCACAGGTAAAATAGTACAAAATTTTGATAATTAAGTACGCCTTTTTCTTCAAAGTAGCAGCAGTTTGACCATCATATTATATTAATATCCTTCATGAATTGTTTGTTTAGAGGTGGACTCTAGACTTATAATTTTTAAAATCTGAAATCTTAGTAAAAATAAATGATTCGTGACATGTGTCAATGCTTCATAAGGCTTGTCATTTCACATGAATGCACTAACAAACGCACAACGCTTGCAAATTTGTGATTCTTATAATAAAAACTCGTACTGTGTGAGAAATGTATTACCATTGAAAAATTATCCTCAGGGAAGAATTTCGCTTTTGGCAGAAAGAATTCATGAACAAACAGAATTGCCAAAGACAGAAAGAAAGCTGGCAGTGCATCCTGAAATTTGCACTATTCGAGGTGATATGTGCCTCAGTGGCTCTATATGGCGTACTATTGCAAGAAAGATGTACATCGTAGAGTCAATGGAGAAAGATATCGTACAATAATTCCTAAATTTTTAGCTTAATATACAAAAGTTGGACCTTGTTGACAAATTTCAACAAAACCGTAGGATGTACCATATTACACATGATAATTTTTAGTGGCCAATTAAATTTACGTTTCGGAGCAGGCTGTAAAAACCATGCGATTTGGTTACAATAGTCTAGTTTTGGAGAAGTTACCTTCGTCTAGTTGGTAGTGTGTTGGCTTAGTAGACGTAAATATTTCTCAGCAAATTTCTGCCAAAAACTCTGAGAATAAATAAAATTGCCATGTAAAGTTTTTTAAAAAATCCGTAGTTCGTAGAACGTCGCTCATGTATAAAATTAACATACACAACATAAGTGGTGTAAGGAGATTAGTCTTAGTCCTGACTGAAGGTTTGTAGTCTAGCTTTGGGGGAATACGTGAAATCTCTCAAGTCAGCATTACAGCTGACATTGAAATACCACGGAATACTGGAAAAAGTATGCCAAATTTGAAGAACTTGTGGGTGGGCAACATTTGATGCAATACATACATACATACATAATTGGCCATTACAACCCTTCAGTCAGGATTACGGCCTAGCTTCTCACACCACTCATGTTGTGTGCGTTAATTTTATACGTGAGTGGCGGGATCTACAGTTTAACGTCGACTCTGAACGACAGATTTTTGAGAAACTTTTTCATGGCAATTTACTCTCAGAGTCGTTGCCAGAAATCTGCTGAGAGGAAATCGTCGAAGAAATATTTTTTTTTCATATTTCGTTTTGATGCCTGACCTGGGATACGGACCCTGGCTTTACGTCTAATAAGCCAACACACTCCTATTCGAATACGGCGACTTCTTTTAGATGAAATAAACTTTAAAAATTAGACGGTAGACACTCATTTATCGCACCCCATTCAACTTTGCAAATTGTCTGTAATTTTTTCAATTTTTAAAATCCAAATCCGTAGTTTGTTGTATTCGAACCTAGAAAACTTGAGATTTTTGTTCTACTAGAGTGATAAGCTTGTTAACTATCGTACCTACCAACGATTTTTGTGATTGATCATTATTGAGTTATCATTTCTGAAAGGTCCAGAGACAGTGCAAATCCCAGATGGTCTGCTTCGAAAGGAATTGAAACATCTTAGTTTTTAAATTTTCGAAACCATGATATATGATTTTTTTCATCTTCAACCTTTATTACTTGAGTTTGAAGTCATGCTTTCCCTGGTATTTTTAAAAGTGAATATATACGAGGCATTAGCATTGAATTTAAATTACAATCAATTGCTATTTCACATTTTCCTTTTTGGAAAAATATGAAAATAAAAATAAAAAACTCCACCTCAATTGATAAAAATTTTATTTTGGAATTACAATGTAATTGTGAAAGTTTACGATCAATATTTGTTTTAATTTAACTTTTTTTGAAACCAAATATACTCACATATGCACGCATATATGCACACTTATTTTACGAATTCATAATTTTGTGTACAAATAAATAATTTTGTATCCCCCATTTGAATGTATTTGAATGTGACATGTTTCACATGGGCTTTATATTTGAGCCCGGAGTGATTAGCGGGCAAATGTTAGAATATATTGTCGACGACGTAATTTTTGATTCTTATCGCAAAATATTACAATGTAAACTTCATTACGCAGACACCGTTTGGTCGTTATTGAACACAAAAATAAACAATTGAAAAATACAACGCAAACACACAAAATATGTGAGGCTGTATTAAAATAAAATGCTATATTGTGTATGCGTATATGAAATACAAAATTGAAATTGATTTTAGAAAAAACAACCACGTAAAACAGTAAAATATTCATGGCTTTACGATAATGAAGTAAATTTGACAAATAAGTGCCATCCCTGTTGCCACCAGCCCAAAACTTTTCATGAATTATACGAGTAAAGTATGCCCCCTGAAATGCATCATTGTGTTTACATTGTAGATTTAGGCTGTGTGAATACAAAATATTGATAAGAAAAAAACATTGAAAGGCATTCAACACAATATGATTTCATATCATGATGCGATGTACTCTTCAAGAAAGGGAAGTAAGATGTGTAACAGACACAAAGTTTTCACTTCTCTTCTCTTTTTTTTCTATTTGTTTTTGTTATCTTTTGTGTCTACTTTATTTATATTCTACTTTCGCATTTAAAGCATAATGGTATATAATAGATGGGGAGGCAGAAGAGAGAGGCCTTCTGTAGAAAATAAATTTTCTCGACTGCTGTTGTCTTTGTTGGTGAAGTTAAAATGCTTTTGCATTGCTTTTGTTTTCTTCTTTTTCTCTCTTAATTTTTTTTTTCTTTTTTTGATATTGATTGGCACAAAGAAAAAATACACACGCACATTACATTCCCTTGCGCACACACACCTACGAAATCACTCACAATATATGCTTAAATGTAGAAAGAAAAAAACTATCGTTTTTGTTGTTATTATCATGTATATCAACAAGGATTCGTTTTTAATGCACGAGAATGTTTTTGTTGTATATTGTTTGTGAATGATTTTGTTTTTCATTTTCATTTTTTCTCTCTCTGACAGCTCGAAAGTAGACAACATAAAATTGAACCACTTAATGGCATTCAGTCGCTCTTAAAACAATACCTAAACACAAACACAACAACAGTACATGTATTGGCAAATAAACAACCAACCAACCAACCAACCACTGCTCCCTCTGTGTTTCATGAGAGTCTTTAGCGTAAATTACTCATTGATTTAACTACTCAGCTATTAAAGTTGTTAATGGTGTGTGTTTATGTGAGTTTCATGTTTGCGTTAGTGGGTGAATAAATAAATGGTGTCTGCTAATGCATTCAAAAAAAAAAGTCGTTCTTATTCAATGTGTTAAATTTGTATATGCTGCGAGGGTTGTTTAATATTTGAAATAAAAAAAATAAATATTTACCTCAGGCTTATTATTGTGTAACAGGTTAGAATCTGCAATGGGAAACGAACTACTCACTCATCTGTCGGTTTAAATACTTAGTAGCTCTCTTTTATTTTCACTTCAAGGAAACCGAATAAATGTCCAGAGAGGGTGTAGTTATAGACAACGAGAAATGGCAACCATGAAATTCTAGAACTTGCTGAAATGGAAAAGAAACAAAAATTATTAAAAAAAAAAAATAGTAAGAAGATTATGCAGAATTGCTTTGTAACAACCCCATGTTTGTTAAATTAACGAAAAGACACATCATTTTTAATATAAGCACAACTCCTGTTCTTGCTATTGAAAGAACTACCCACTGGTAGTTCAATGAAAGAACTACTCTCTGGTAGGTTAAAGAAAGAACTGCCCACTTCAATAGAAAGAACAGGAGTTATGCTTATATTAAAAATGATGTGTCTTTTCGTTAATTTAGCGAATGTGGGCTTGTTACAAAGCAGTTCTGTTTAATCTTCTTACATTCAACATGTAACAGTTTAGCTTTCAACAATATTTTCCGCCCATCAATGCTGATATGACTAGCATTTACAAGGACTCAATATAATAATTCCGTGAGTGTTTTATCTTCACACTGTCATCTGCGTACCACTTTTAATCATCAGTTCCCTATTTTTGCTTCAGAATTAAATCGTATTGTTGCAAAAAAAAGACCTGTTAGACGTGGGAACCTTGCAAAGTACAACTAAATGAATAAAGGACATACAAGCATGGACGATTTTCATTGTTCTGTCGAAGTTCTAAACGCATTCTAAAGTACACACGCCATGAAGATGATTGCAAATATAACCTCCATTTTCTTTCGGAACCATTCTATCATTCGAGTCCAATGTTTGGTCTATCCTTTGGTCTTAGATTAGTAGTGGTGAACTCGTTTCTCATCCATCCATGTTTAGAAAAACTCAACCTTATTGCGAACAATCAACTTGAACGTCTTCACGCTGCCATTTTTTTTTTGTATGGCCAACATAGCAACTATCTTGTATATAGTTTACTCATCTGAAAATTTTTGCTTAATAAGCGAATTTTTTAAAATACCCAATTTCGGAAAAAAATCATTTAAAGGTTATAACGAGAGAGCAAACGGTACCTTCAGCACATACAGACATGCACACATAATTGGCCATTGCAAGCCTTTACTCAGGATTACCACATTGTTTCTCACACCACTTATGTTGTGTGCGTTAATTTTATCCAGGTGTGGCGGAACCTGCAGTTTAAAGTTGACTTCAAACGACAAATGTTTGAGAAACCTTTTCATGACAATTTTATTTTACTCTCAAACGTTTTGTCAGAAGACTGCTTAGAGGAAGTCACCGATGAAAATTTTTTTTTTTATACTTCGTTCTGTTCAAGATCTCTGACCTGGGATTTGAACCATGGCCTCAAGTCTAATAAGCCAACACACTACTTACTAGACTACGACAGCTACAATTAAATTGCCTATCATCTCAGCAAATTCTCCATGGACAGCTCAAGAGGTCTTCCAATACCAAGTTCACCTTGAGGTTTCGTGTGATCAAGTTTAAATCCTATATTAAACAGTCGTAAACAGAGTAAAAAAACTTCTCAAAATAGAATACAGCTGAGTTTTAATTTTGGTTGGACTAGGACCTTTCAAATGAATATTGATTTACGTAAGCACGATCAATATTCACAAATTCTCCAATAATTTTACAAAATAAAAGAAACTTTAGATGTAAACTTTAAAAGTCTGTTACTTGCCACCAAAGATTTTTATTCAAGTGCGTTTAGTGCGATCTCAAGAAACATGGAACATTGAACATGGAAGAAAAAGTAGAATTTGTTAAGTAATGTATTCGTGACAATTCCAAACCTTTTACTTAAGTAAAGCACCGCTTTATCAAAATATCTGGAACAAATCTAAATTTAATTTTTAAAAAATTTTCTTCTTTTTTTTAAATCCAAAAAGTTTCCGCAATACCTTTCTCCCCTTTCATGCCTGTAAACAAGTGTTAGAAATTATTGGAAATAATGTGCTGTTCTTGCCTACTTTATTTTTACAATATTTTTAAATAGATAAACAAATATCTTTATATTCATATAAATACACATACATTTACACAAACACACATAGGATACATATAAAAGACAAAGACAAATTCCTTACATTGCATATACACACATTCAAGCCTTTCTAAGAGATTTTTTCTATACGCTACGCCTCAAACTTCATAGATTGCATAGGAGGGGAGATACTTAACATGTCTGCACAATCAACCACTTAGAACTTCTCTGATATCTACGATAAATTTTTATTTAACGCCAACACAACAGCAACAATAACAACAGCAGCAACAACAAGATGGAATTTAAAACTTTACTACTCGTAAAACTCAGAGAATCCATTTAAGTAAAATACAGACAGTTATTGTCGTTGTTGTTGTTGTTGGTGGTTGAAACGCTAAGGCCTTTTTAAATAAGTTCAGTGAACTTTACACTTTATATTGTTTTTTTCTAATACAATCACATCGTATTGTCATATTGTCCTATCAATAGATGGATAGATGGATAGACGGATAGATAGAATCGATAGAAGGATGCGTAATCATTTTTTATGGTTTTTATCGATTCCCTTTTAAAACAATTTTTGTTCACAACACACCATCATACCACTATGCCACCACACCATTCACTCACACTCGCACATTGCAGGGAATATTTATGTGGGTGTGAGTGCGTATGCGGTTGAGGTTATACGAAACCAGTTGAATTGTTTAGATAGGAGGTTTATAAGCTTTGAAGCGATAAAAAAAAACAGAAAAGGAATGAGGAATTTAAGCGCTTCCCAGCAATATTGTTTAAATAGTCTGGAGCTGGAGTACATTAGTGGTATTAAATAATTTACTCATGTTTTAATGCACATTTAAATTTATTTTATTTCTGCATTGAATAACTACGCCTTTACAATTTAGCTTGTTTAACCAAATTGCCAATATGGTTGATTTAAATTGTAATTTATTTATCGTTTTGTGTGGAAATGAAATAAATTGAAAATGCCTCACTTGAATAGATCCTTTATGATAGTTTCAACACACACAAAAGCCCTTTTTTGTATTAACAACGTAATCGTTTTAATGCTTTAATACTTTTTAAAATTTAGTAGGTACTTTACAATACCATGTTCTTCAGAAAATTTAAAGAGTACATCAAGGGTATTCCCAGTCTGGTATTTAAATGAAAATATTTAATTTCGACCTAAAAGAGTATATGTGTGGTATTACCAGCCGGTGTGGTGGCATGGAGTTGAGGTCAAATTACTCGAATACAAGTCATAGTAAACCTTGTTCCTCCTCAAATCAAATTTAAAAAGCCACAAACTTATTGACTCATCTTGTAACGTTGTCTTTTCGTATTGCTTAGAAGAAAACAACTTCCTACAATTTTCTTTTTAATATAGGAAATGGGAAAATGGGAATTTTTCTTTGGGATGTCGAATTCCTACCAGAGCAGCAACACATCGACTGCATTTTGGAAAATTAGAATATTGACAATGTAGTCGTCGTAGTATAGTACGTAGTGTGTTGGCGTATTAGACGTGAGGCCACAGGTAAAACCCCAGGTCAGACATCTCGAACGAAATATAAAAAAAATTTTCTTCGGCGACTTCTTCTCAACAGATTTCTGTCAAGAACTCTGAGAGTAACTAAGAAATTACCATAAAAAGTTTCTCAAAAATCTGTCGCTCGGTGTCAATGGAGTCCCACCATTCGTGTATAAAATTAAAACACACAACACAAAGTGGTGTAAGAAGCTAGATCGTAATCCTGACTGAAGGGTTGTAACGACAAATTGTGTACGTAGAATATTGCCAATCACGCATTCTGTATAAATTTGAACGTAACTTATTTCAGAATTTCATCTGAATTGGGATACGATAGTTAACTTGATAATCATACATACATAATATAATTGGCCATTACAACCCTTCAGTCGATATTACGGTCTAGCTTCTCACACCACTCATGTTGTGTCTGTTAATTTTATACATGAGCGGCGGGACCTACAGTTTAAAGTCGGTTCCGAACGATAGATTTTGTGAGAAACTTTTTATGGCAATTTTATTTACTCTCAGAGTTTTTGCCAGAAATCTGTTGAGAGGAAGTCGCCGAAGAAATATTTTTTTCATATTCCGTTTTGATGTCTGATCTGGTGTTTGAACCTTCTAGACTACGGCGACTTCAAACCTTGAAATCAGTGTACCTAAAACAGTTTAGGTGACTGCTACAAACAGCATGTCTAGTCATGTATTAGGTTCCATTGTAGTTGAGTAGTCCTTACTTCTTTTTAACCATCGGTATTTAAAATTAGTTTATTAGTCCAACCACGATTAAAAGTGTGTTTCCATCTTCTTTCCTTTACCAGATTGGTAAGTTTTTCATGTTAAATTATGTTTTTGTCACCCAAATGCTTTAAGAAAGTGTGAACGTGCGGCTTAAAATCATTTGAAAGAGTGGTTGGTCTCTTGCATTACCAGATGGTTAATGTTTTTTGTACCAGATGGTGTAACTCAAACAATTTGTTGCAACATCAAGTGGAATATAACCTGCTAAGACACTAATCTCTCTCAGAAGTCGCTGTAGTCTAGTAGGTAGCTTATTAGACGTAAGGCCGCGGTTCAAACACTAGGTCAGATATCTTCAACCAAACGAAACATGAAAAAATATTTCTTCAGCGAGGCAGTCGTAGATTTCTGGCAAAAGTAAATAAAATTGCCATGAAAAACTTTCTCAAGAATTTGTCGTTCGGAACCGACTTTAAACTGTAGGTCCCTCCGCTTATAGATAAAATTAACACACACAACATGAGTGTTGTTAGAAACGAAGTCGTAATCCTAACTGAAGGTTTATAATGACCAATTATGTGTGTATGTATGTATGTGTGTAAGGCCCTAACCTCCGCTGAAGGTACGGTTTGCTCTCGCTTTATAACATTTAAGTGCGTTTTTTCTGAAATTGGATATCCTACTCCCTTTCATAATATAAGCCAAGGTTCACTACCACTACCACCTCCTTTTTTAAATCACCATCTTCTAGACTCACATGCTCTGTTCAAAGCATTATTTCTACAAAGTGTCCCATGTATCTAGAAACGTTAGCTACTGTCTAATAATTTATGCAGAACCGTACTGTTATACAATCACTCTCAAAGTCCTTCTTGTACTCTTTTACTTCGTGAAATAACGAGATAAGGATAGATGAACCTACATTTTTCAATCGGAGAGTTTGAAATCTGCAAATTTTAAGTGCGCTCTGTTGCAGCTTGTTTCAGTTATCATCGTACGCCTTATACATCAAACTTGAAATACAGCCTCAGGGCTCTAATTGGCTCCTTCCGGGTATTTGTCAGTGGACTTTATTAACAACATACAAAAAAATTTTTCGCTTTCGCCGATATGGTCCTCGTTTAGCGGCCCATAAAGCCAAGACTTTTCAAATATCGATTAAAGATTTTCGTTATCACTTTGATTAGTATGGCTACCCCAATTACAGATCAAGATGATAGCACTTCGCCCGCTCAGTGACATAGTCTAGATTGATCCGCTTCGATACAACTGAAAAATTTTGGTGTCACCGCAATTATATTCGGTATATCATTCGGTATGAGCGTCCAAGAGAAACAAACAAGATCCACTTTGAAAGAATTAAATTCCAAAGAGGTACAGTATTCTGAACGCCTACCGTGAGTGTCCCCGGCACTTTAAATTAATTGTAGCTCTCCTCCATACATCTCATGATAGGTTAGGTTAGGTTAGTGTGGTAGCTTTCATACCAAAAGCTCACTTGAGTACACATAGCGGCCCGTTGTGACGCCACAGGTGAACGCAGTCCCTGTACTGACCAAGTTCCTCCGAACCAAGGAGTTGGTCAGCGCAAGGGCTGCACTATCTCTCATGATACAGTGGAATTATTTCAAACCATTAAACCCAATGATTTCTTCAACCAACCTAGGGTTGAGGCTGATTAAGTTGTCCAATTTTTTTAGTTCATTCACAATCAATAAAAAAAAAACTCTTCTCAGCACCAGGGTTGGATATGAATACCCCTTATATTGTATTAATACTACACCTTTGTTTTTGTATTTGAGATGCTCTCTTTAACAACAACAAACATTTCTTTGAAGATTTTTCTCAGATTTCACTTTGTTTTCCTTGTTTTCTTTTGTGTTCAACAAAGATGACTTCACAACATAAAAGGCCCCAGTGTTTTGTTTCAACAAAAACGTCTTTGAAGCCTTGGACTTGTTGTTTATGTTTTTAAAAAAGTTTTTCCTCTTTTTTATTCTTGTTATTTTCTTTTTAATTAAACACTCTTGCTTTTCCTCGAAATAAAAATAAATTTATATATAAATAAACTTAAGGAAAATCTCTGTATATTATAACGAAGCTTTATTATAAACCATTACACTCTTGGGCATGTTAATTGGTACACTTAAAGCATATGTTTCAACAAATTTTTGTGAATCATGATAGCTTGAACGTAGAAAGGCTTGAAGGCTCAGAAATATATTGAATTTCTGTAAAGGTATTCGTTTTATAATTATAACCATGAGTGTACTTATTTGAAATGCTCCAATTAAGCTGACATATATACTTTTTATTTTGAATTTTATTTAAAAAAACATGAAATAATTTCTTATTAAATTTTAAACTTAATACACACCCGTTTAAGGCAACAACCATTGGCTTTAGAAAACCAATTTTATAACAAATTAAGTAACAAAAAAGACCCTCAATTTGCTACACTTGACTCGTTCGCATTTAATTCCAAACAATTTCAAGTCTTCTGTGTTTTTCCATTTTTTTTCTCTCATATTTTTTCTCTTTCCGTTCTTTGTCGCAAGTAACAAATCTGAAAAGATGTAGAAAATTTCCTTCATTTTCCTTTTTTTTTTGTATATTCATCCTGTGTTTAATCGGGAGAGAGGAGGGCAACACGTAAAAGCAACAGGAGTTTGAAATTTTCTAAATGCATTTGGCATGGCATACCGATGACACACCGACAAGCCGAAGAAAAATGTGAAAAGATAGAAAAATTAATGGATCTTTAAAGTCATAAATGTTCTTAAATGGCGCACTAAATAATCTTTGACAATTTTATATCATCTTCTGCTCTCTTCTAATGCCATTTCTCTTCGAAAAGATAAATTTCTTAACAACGCTATTAAATTGTAAGATGGCAAAGAAATGTAAGAATAAATATAAAATAAAAAAATAAATTTTCAAATTCGATTAAATTGGCTAAATAGCGAACGGCGAATATATTTTAAATTTGACAGCGGAAAATAGATAAAAAAATTATTTTTTTAAACTACGTTTACTACTCAGTTTATTATTTTTGATTAAAGATGACAAGTAGTAATGAATGACAATGAAATGACAATGACAATGACAATGACAATGTAGTAATGAATTCTGGAATAATTAATAGAATATAACGACGTAGTATGAACCCTTATTTGTAGGCCATCAACTCTTTACATATATTTTATAGAAAAATTGTTACAAAAGCTCACATTTATTTCTGTCTTCGTTCCGTAACTAATGGCCACTAAAATATTTAAACGATCTTATGGTATAAAATTGATTTTTTTTGGTCAAATGAACAGCCAGTGAGTGGCTTGCTGAAGTCTTAAATATTTTAAATTGAGGCTTGCTCGTGTGCAAACCAGAATATGACGTTTCCATAAATGATTACCACAGCAACAATAAGAAGAAACCATCTCTGCTACTGTACAGTAATTTAAAATCTTTTATTGTCTCATATAGAATCACATGACAGCACTAGGATTTGTATTTTCTTAACAGCTTTTCACCACATAAAGCAATGCCTTAAAAACTAACTGATAAGTTCCGATTAACCGAGCTTGACAATCATAATCAGGGCTTCATGTTTAAAGCATAAGTAGTATAAAAATTTTTAAGCTAACTCCGTCAAACTTTTGTGATAGATGAGCCAATTGAGAGAATTCAGTGTCGTGATAAACGCAAACATTGTTAAATACAGTAAACAATACTTTCTTCCTCCTCAAACCATATATTACCTCTGCACCCATTAGGCAATGACCCGTGAAAATACATACAGTGACAGAGATGAGCCAGAGATCCAATTTAAGTTGTTAATTGGCTTGCTTCCCATCCAATTTAGAGCATATGAGTAGGCCAAGATCAGCAGTCAACAACTACTTAAACATACCTACATCTATGTATTGATCGGTACCAGGAACCCATACTAGATTGATGCAAAACTGCCACCAAAATTGATCACAGCAATTGAGGCATCTGCCAACCAAAACTTTATACCTCAAGGTTGCAGCTGGAAGATATCCGATTATCGCTTGTCTCTCTGTCCGCTGCATGATTTAAAGCTATTATAGCTTAAAATACACTACAGTGGCCTTGGTGTCAGGTAGATATCCTTCGGAAAAAATTCCAAAGCCTACTTTATTCTAAAATTTAGAAGCATTTGTATAGTTTCCACAGAATTCCTAGAGAAAAATTAACAGTATCTTCCTTGCTTAAATTTCTAGTGTGAAATCTTCTATCAAGACTAGTTTAAAAAGAGGTAGGTACGCAGAGAAAGTATTGTGCTACCGTAGTAGATCATTAAGAAGCCGCGTGTTGACTGGCCATAGTCTAGTAGGTAGTGTGTTGGCTTGTTAGACTTTCAACCGCCAGGTCAGACATCTCCAACAAAACGGAATACGAACAAATATTTCTTCATTGACAAAAACTCTGAGAGTAAATAAAATTGACATGAAAAGTTTCTCAAAAATCTCTCATCTCTTTCTCCCGCCACTCATGCTAAAAATTATTAATACTCACAGCGTAAGTGGTGTAAGAAGCTAGATGGTAATCCTAACTGATGGGTTTGTATGTATGTATGTTGCCTAGCCAGAAATCTGGATGGAAGCCAATTAATCAAAACAAGAGTTAATATACACCGTAGCCATAATCTATAATACAACAGATCTCCTTTATTTAGTAAGTACCATCACTCTGTCATTTTTATCGAACAAATCCAGCAAACCACAGTAGAACAAGTTTCAACAATAAGTGGCGCAAGTTACTTTACTAGCCTTCTAAGGTTAGCTTAGGGTCGACATTTATCCTAAGTAGAGGTATCTCCTCACTGAAAGCTTTATTATCTTCATTGCAGAGGTTGTCATTAATCTTAACAGCTGAAATCGCCGTATTTTAGTAGATAGTGTGTTGACATATTTCCAATCCCAGCTCAAACATCTCGAAGAAGTCGAAATATGAAAAAAAGTATTCCATTAGCCGGCCACCTCTCAGCAGTTTCCCGCTAAAAACAAAAGTGGCATAAAACATGTCTCAAATCTGTTGTTTAGACATTAAATCGACATTAAACCGTATCCGCCACAGAGGTCAGCAATGAGTATTCAAAACGATGAGTAGATTCGAATCATATTTATATAATTTCTGATACTTATACGCATTCATACTTATTTTAATGTCATTCTCATACTACTCATATTCAAAGTTTGAAATACTCATGATACTCATACTTAAGAATACGCACGATGTTATTGATTTCGACTCTCCATGACTCATCGTATACACGAATCACTAAATAAGTATGATTCGCGTATGTTTGCTCTCCTCGCTGTCTTTGTCTTTTTTGTTTATGTGTCTTTCTTCTTTCTATCTTAAATGCAACAACAACTAAGGCTGTAAATTTTGACGAATGATTCGAATCACTCGAATCATTTATAAGTATTGTAAGTATTTTTCTAAATTTATGAATCTGAATGAGTAGACGTATGAATCAAACATAGTTCGAATGTTATGAGTTTGATGCCAACGTTGTACTCATACTCATTGCAGCTTGTACTTATAAATCAATGTTGTTCTGAGTACGAATGAATCAGAGTAGTTGGATTTCAATACTGGTGACTCACTCATACTCAAAATTTCATGTGTACTTATGAGTAACGAAAAAGCGATTCATTGCTGATCTCTGATTCGCCAATTATGGATAAAATTAACACACACAACACTAGTGATATGAGAAGCTAGGACCGGATTATGGTCTACAGGAATAAAGTCAGTACAAAGTAAATTTGCTAATTCAGGCAGACTGAACCTAATTTCTTATTAATAATCATAGCTTAAGTGTAAGCCCTGAATACAACGAAAATTTTCATGACGATAACATATTTTTGGTGCCCACTGTAGTAATAATAATTATTTTTCAAAACCGTATCATGTTACCATGTTTCTTAAGAAACAATTTCATTCAAACCTACAATAAAAATTTTCCTTGAAAGTATTTTAATTAACAGAATGCATATTTAAAATTAAACAGAAAACTTCTCAATGAAATATTTTCACTTTCATTCATTCAGCCATGCATTCATTTATGCATGCATTCATTGCATCCTTTAGTGGTAATTAAATGGTAAATAAATTTATAATGCATTTCGTTCGTATATAAAACAATAATAATTTGTAATTAAATAATGCTTAACAAAGAATTAAAATGAGTTTCATTCCATACAATACAATACTTGTAAGAATGAATATAAGTCTTGAAGACATAAAGTTTAAATAAAATTGAAAATTATTTCACTTTATTCCGTGTAATCCTTCTCTCATTAATAACTATGATAGCACAGCCAAGCAAACACCCACCACAACAAGGCAATCGTTACATACTTACTTGGGAGCATAAGTAGCAATGCAAAGGGGAAGCATAAAACATTCTACATTCTACAACAAGCAATACGATTAAGAGCAATTAAAATTTAGATCCTTTGGGTTTTCAACATTTCAAACAAATTTTCCAAAAAGTATGGCAGTTACGAAGAAGAAGAAAAATATTTCACTTAAAAAGTATTTTCTGTTAAAAAATTCAAATTTAATTTTATACTTAACAAACAAACACACGTATACTTATAATATACATATATGCACTTACACATGCTTATACGCACTCAAATATAAAATCACATACATACATACATATGTACATAGATACATACGAATGAAAAGGATATCAGTTAATACTTGGCTGCAGAGCAGAGTTGTAAAAAGCCAGTCAGACTTTCGAATGGGATGATGAAATATAAATGACAATCTCATATACATACACAGACACATTCACACATGCATATATATTTGGATATTCATATACAATATTGTGTGTTCAAGCAAGCAATCGAGAGAAATAAGGAAATATCTTAAATGCTCTTATACAAGCATCCGTAATACTTACACCCTCATTGTGTACCTCTTTCACACACATAAATACACATATGTACATACGTACGTACAGAATATGTTTAAATATTATGATAACAGTTAAAATATTCTAAAATGGTTCACAAGATAGATACCCCCTTTTAAATGTCAATTTATTGCTGCTGCTGCTGTGTGACTTTTTAACGGCTATAAACAGTTTAACTTGATTAAAATTGATTGTGCATTGTAAAGTTATCGATTTGTTAGGGATTTCGTTTAAGACTCAAATTATTTTATCTATGGCTTGAAGTTGTTGATTTTAATACTCAATAATGTGAACTAATTTATCTTTCCATTCACTGATTACTTATAACAGTAGAAAGCTTATTATAGGGGGAGTTATGGATAAGAAAAAGCTTTTAAATTGAGTTTTTTAAGCCTGATTTGTTAAGTAAATGTAATCAAATTCTATGTTAAATAGTACTTCTATTTCTTCTGTATTCTGTTTATGATTGCACTTGACTTACCAGGTCGATTTAAACACGAAAATCTTTGAAGTTGTATTTGTAAAGTTCTGCGGCATGGTGTTGTGGTTGAAGTGCGTGGCTTCAAATTCAAGCATTCCATGTTTAAATACCGAAAACAAGCAATTTTCTTTACGGTTTTTAAGTTTAAAAAAAATTAAGAGCCTTTATTCCCTAACCCGAGAGAGGGCCTAGTTTCAAATCCATAAAAACCCCTGGGACTTTCAGCGCCCTCCCTTTCCATATAATCGATTCAGGAAGTTTTCTGGCTGGCTAACATCTGAAACAAAGGTCTTCAGAAGGTCAGACAGCGCCTCCTCTTGGAATATCGTTACGTTTTTACCTTTTAAAAACGTTTACAATATAAGCTCGTAGATTGCAAATAAAATAAAAATAAATTTGTGTTTAGTTTTAATTAAAATTCTTTAATATTCGCACAATTCTGTGTGCCACTGTTCACAACTTGATGTAAACAACAACAATTGCTGTTTATACCCTTCGCATAAACAATAACAATTACAAGGCAATTATTCGACAGATCTTTGTAACGGAGATCTTCAAGCCACGATTACTCTCTTCAAATGCACCGCGTCTTTACACAAGACTGACTGAACTTCGCCTGTTTTCCCTTGTCTTTTATATGGCAGGATAAACAGTCCTGAAGGCGAACGTTCATGACTTCGCCTTCTCGAAATCTCTATAATCGTTGTTCACGTTTATTATTGTAGTGTTGTTGGTATATTTTTGTTTACTTGTTTACCATTTTTTATGTTGGTGTTTGTTATTGTATTTTTGCTTACTTGTTTTGTTCCTGTAACTTTTGCTTATAAATTTAGTGTTAAACGATGTAAAAGCTAAACACCAGTATCTAGATTTTTCCATTTTCGTAACAATATGGTTGGATTCAATGGCAAAGGCTTCTTTTTACCAACAGAACTATACGCTGTAGAAGGGAACTATTAATAAACAAATGGTACCGGATCCGGTCTATAAGGTGTATACACATATATGTGAACCAACTAACTGGTCTTCTGAAGTTGCAGAAGAGTGGAAATTTACTAGTGGCTTGACGTTAATCTTATGGTTAACAATTGCCCTACTATTCACTGAAATTAAGTGCTTGTGTATTACTGCTTCATTCAAGTGGTCTAATGATTCGAACCTGAAATTAAAATTTTTAAGTTTTTACTAGAAACTTTGATAAGTGAACCACTTTTCTTTGCCGGTTACCCGGATACGGTTTTCACAAATGATTCGATTTTGCAGCAAGTCACAGATGGGAATTGAAAGTTTTGGTGTTTTTTTATGTTAATTAGTGCAGGAATCTTATGGAAATCATGTGAACACAAATGGGCAGTATTCAACTTCAATAGAAATACTTACTGCCTGCTGAACTCTGAAGTTAACCCATTTTATCAAAATTTTGATTTTCTAAAGCATAGATCACATCAACATTTTCGAAAAAGAACGGAAAATTTTCCGTAATTGGATTGGCTATTAGGGCTCTCAAAAAACATCTCTTTTTTATTATTTCCTTTCCTTTTTTTTTTAATTTTATATTCGTAGGCGCAGTCGTCTAGTAGATAGTTTGTTGGCTTATAAGACGAAAGCCTGTGGTTTAAACCAAAGTTCCAACATTTCGAACAATTTGGAAAAAAAATAACCTTTCGGCGACTTTCTCTCAACAGACTATAATAGTAAATAAAATTGTCATGTAAAATTGCTCAAATCTGTCGTTCAGACACAACGTAATCCTGATAATTTTATTTCAAGCTGTTATAATCAAGTTTTCCCAGCTCTGCAGATCAGATGATTGATCTAATGTAGCAGGCTTTAGGTTTTGTTATCTATACTTGCCTATGAACACTGCACTATATGATATAAAATTTTGCCACACGGGCCTTATAGTACCTCATTCATTCGATTGGACCAATTTTCGCGCACTTTTTCGAGTATATGGAGTCTTATCTCGGCAATAGCATCACGAATGATGGCCTTCAAATGCTCTCTCTTCTCTGGTTCGTCGGCATCACACTTTTAAAATAAATACTCCAATGTTTTAAAAGCACAGCGGCCAATTGACATCACCATTTCAGCTAATTAAACGGCCATCAGACATTTGACGTGATAAATCGATTGTAGCATAAGATGTGTGGCAAGTTGCACCATCCTGTTGACACCAAACATTGTTCACATCAATGCCATGAAGAGCGGGTGCAAAAAAATCGTTTATCATGCCGTAATGATTGAGCCGTCCTCATTTTCAAAGAAATATGTACCAATGATGCCTCCGCTGCGCAATCCGCACCAAACAGTCGGTTGTAATGGGTATATTAGCTTCTATAAGCCAGGGGTTTCTGATCCCCAAATACGTCAATTTTTCTTATTAACGTGCCCACCAAAATGAAAAAGAGTTTCTTTCGAAACGATGTTTTTTTTTGGCAAAATCGATATCATCGTGCAGTTTCTCATTGGCCCAATAAATCCCAACGTTGCTCAAGCGTAAATCGATTCATTACGTTCAGTGGAGATAATATACTGAATTTTGTGTCACGAATGGAATGACATAAGTATTGCCAGATTCGAAATAACCGATAATTTAAATTTAAAGCGATAGATGGCCCACCCGATAGAATGGGTTGAAACCTCTTAATTTTAGAAATTCAAAAACCTTAATGGAAGTTTTCGCATCTTTTCAGAAATTTGCATGTGAGTGATTTAACCCTTCCGCCACAACACCTATACGACCAGTATGGTTTTAAGGCCATACAAACTATTCTATTGCCATCAGGTTTGCATTGAATACTGTCACCTTACATCTAAATAAACTGTACACAGGACTACCGTATGCAACCAATTAAATCTGTATTGATTTCAAAGATACATACATATATACATACATGATGTTTTAATGTCTTTAAATTTCGACTTCATTTGCCATTTAGAATTTGCCTTCCGTTTAGCCATCTTTTAGTTGAAATTAAAAGAGAATTTAATAGACGACACTCTAAAAGGTATTTAAAAAATTGTCATTTATATACAAATTAATTATTTAAAAAGATTATTTAAATCCCATTCAAATTTAAATTTATTTTATTCCACACTGTTCATCATACCTTCTTCTCCTTCTACGTTCGTTCTACCTATGGTTTGACGCAAACAGTCTTGTCTGTCTCCTTGCCTAAATGTATGCAAAATGGTAGAAGCAGGCTGTCTTTTTATTGTAATTTTTGTTTGCAAAAACAAAATCAAGGTACCAAAAATGTAACACGTTAAAAGGACTAACAACACTGGCAGTATCCTCAGTATGTGTGTGTGTGTGTGTGAATTTGTTTCATTGTTTTGATTGGTTGACTGGTTGGATGGCTGACTGGCTGGTTGTTGTATATTTTTGCTGCATTTTAATCGTGTTTCGTTTTTATTTCGCTCTTAATTTTAAATGCTTGTCATTTAACTGCCTTTTTGCTAAATTAAGGGACCTTAATGTGTTTTACTTTTTTTCCTTTCTGTTTTTGTTGTGTAGTGTTGTGTTGTTGTAATGACATAATTTATAACAAAATGTTAAACAAAAAAAAGATACATTTTGTGTTGTTGCCTAAACTCATGTTAAACGGCAATTTAAAAATTGTTTACCATTAAATGAGTACGAAATTTTTAAAGGGAAACAGATTTTTATCAGTGAAGATGATAAATTATATTAAGGACCAAGGACTTTGAAAAGTAAGCAGTGTTTACTATCATTACTGAAATAATTTATTTAAATTGGAAAGATAATATTCCGCTATCCGAAGAGCTAGAGTGTTTTTGAATCAATTTAATGAATAAATAACATGCAGTCCCTTAGATAGCGGCTAATTTTATTCCTTGCTTCTTTGATTTATTCATTTAGTATAATTAACTGCATGAGATATGCTATTAAGTATTTACAGCATCTTCTTGTCCTCAAAATCTTTAAATTCTTAATGCCATGTCTCTCTAAAAAATTATTTTCGTACAAGTTATTTTAAAAATGTCTATAAACAGACTTTATTTGTTATATATACAGTTCCACAAAGTTCCGAAATACTTTATTTGATTTCCTTTGAGTTCAGTGTGCAGCCCCTGCGTTACCCACATTTTCTATGAGTTCGATGGAATTAGACTAGTACGGGGACAGTGCTTACCCGTGGCGTCACAACGGGCAGCTATGCATGCTCAAATAAGCTTTGGTATCAAAGCTACCACTCCAACCTAACCTAACTTTTAGTTCATTACACTCGATTTAATAATTTTTATTTGTCAGTCGACCTAGTCTTCCGGTTAATAATGGAAAATAATTTCATTCAAATGGCTGCCTCGGCTGGCCATGCAGTAGCCTACACGATCGGTCCAATTTTTAAGCACATTATCGATTGTGTGCAGCTGGCTTCACGAATATTGTCCTTTAAAGCGTCAATTGTCTCTAGCTTGTCGGCGTAACACTTATCTTTAACGGCACCCCACAAATAATAGTCCAACGGTGTCAAATCGCAGCTCCGAGGCTGAAAATGCGATCTTCAAAAACAGGGCGCAAAACATCAAGTGTAGCTTCGTCTGTGTGCCACGTAGCGCCGTCCTGTTGAAACCAAATGTTGCCAATATCCTCCTCTTCAATTTTTGTGAACAAAAATTCGTTCAACATGGCCCGATAACGATCGCCATGGACTGTAACGGCCACTCCTTGCTCATTTTCGAAGAAAAGTGGCCCAATTATGCCTCTGGAACAAAATCCGCACCAAACAGTGACTCGTTTTGAGTGCGTCGGCTTTTCAATGTATGCGTGCGGGTTTTCTGTGCCTCAAATGCGACCATTTTGCTTGTTTACATACCCGCTAAGATCAAAATGAGCTTCATCTGAAAAGATGACTTTTTTTTTGCCAAAATCGGCATCTTCTGGTGTAGGCTACTGCATGGCCAGCCGAGGCAGCCATTTGAATGAAATTATTTTCCATTATTAACCGGAAGGATTGTACTTTCAAATAAAAAAAGAAATTTGAGAAAATATTCAGTAGTTTTTTTGTAAAGCATTTTCAAAGAAAAAGTTATTTGGCGGACCCTTTAGTTCTCTGCAGTATTTAAACATTTGGGGGGAAAATTTGAAGAAAATATATTCGCCATTATCAATAATATCTTGGTATTGCTAATAATACCACGTAATAATTCAAACAAAAGGAATTATGAAAAATATTTCTTCAGTGACTTACTCTCAGCAGATTTCTGGCAAAAACTCTGAGAGTAAATAAAATTGCCATGAAAAAGTTTCTCAAAAATCTGTCGTTCGGAGGCGCCGGCCTCTCATGGATAAAATTAACACACACAACACGGGTAGTGTCAGAAACTAGCTTGCAATCCTGACTGAAAGGTTGTAATGACCAATTATGTATGTTATGTTTGTATGTACGTGTGTATTAGACTTTCTCAGGTCCAGGTAATAGGTTAGAATGCATGACATTTGCCTCACGTATTAGTTTATTTCACCGAGTCTATGTGTAATGTCTCCTTTTCAGGTACTGACAGCACTTTCTACATTTCTTTTGCACAGAGGGCTATAGCGGTATAATAACGGCCACCGCTGGCGTTCTTTGTTTTGACAAATCTATTCGTTTGCCCATAGGCGACCCGTTTCCATGGTAGTTATGCCTGATGAATACGTAAATTTCCAGACAACTCTTATTTTATCTTTTCGTAAAACTGTATGTATATTTCTAAAGATATATTTCAACTGATAAGAAATACAACTTCTGTCTCATGTTCGTTAACTGTAGGCTTATCACTTATTCTGGCTGTAATTGCAACTATATTATCTTCCGCGTATTCTCCAAAGAATACCATGCCTGTTCTGTACAATAAAATTAGATTTTATGCCTCATAATCTAATCTAATCTGTATCTCAATCAATAAACAATTCCTTGTAACAATTCATTCAATCCAACTCGATTAACCGAGACTCGATTTATTTTGACCCAACTCGAATAGAGTTTCAATTAAAAATCTCATTTATGGAAATTGTTGTTTGTCTTTACAGTTAATTGACTTCAATAATGGTCAGCACAACATTGACGACAATTGCTGCTGGAAAAACAACAACTAGTGGCATTAATAATTTGCATTCATCGACAACAAACTCATCAGCATCACCGGAAAATTATACCACAATCGAAACCACAAATCGTGCACATTACCAACCGAGATCAAACGCTACAACATCAGTGTCGTCATTACAACAACAACAACAACAACAACAGCAGCAGCATGTCTCATTAGCATCACCTGAAACAACGCCAACAGCAGTATGCAATAGTTTCTACTACAGTCATACGGCACATACCAATGAAGGTAAAACATCAGCTGGAACCTTAAACGGTAACGTTAACGATAATCTTGAAAATTCCACGGAATTCAACCACAACAACGTAAAATACTATCAGAGAGAACAACAACTGCTGAGGGAACAGCAGCAGCAACTGACACAACAAAAATATTTCAACGGCAAATCGACAAATGGAGAAACCGCAAAACACGAGACAAATAATTCAGCAACAATAACAGCAACAACAACAACAGCAGCTACAGCAGCAGTAAATTTGTCCCAGGCTCTATTGTCACCCTCGCCTCCCATAAAAGATCAAATATCGTTATTGTTTCCCAAGTGTAGACCAAAAACCGCCAATAATAATTCCAGCTTAGAATCGTCACCCACAGATGGAAATTCGAATGTGGCGAGAGAAGATCATTCGAACAGTAGTGGCAGTAATTTCAAATTGAATCACGTAAAAGCAACACACAACGGTGAATTGGAAAATCTAGAAATACAAGACCAGCAGCTACAACAGCAACTACAACAACAGCAACAAACAAATACAAACAATCATTATTATAGAAGTGTAAATATAATCACGCAGTCACCACCTCCACACTCGGTGTCATCAATATCATCAGAATCATTGTCATCGGTAACACCGAGAATATCAACAAATCCATTCCTGTGTTCGAATCTATTAGTAAACGAGGAGACAGAACAAGCAACCATAAAGAAACGAATCGATTTCGATCAACACCAACACCAACAGCAACTGCAGCAACCTGAAATCAACACTTTAACGGATCCACTTAAAGAGCAAGACGAAGAAGATTTGCCAGTGCCTAATTACGCACCCTTCTATTATCACACCTCGACCGCTACTGCTAGTCCACCAAAAACGAAATACTTGCTTAAACATAACGAAGACTTAAGAGAGCGTGCAGTAACGCATAATAGTCCCCCGATTAAAGAAACGCAACGTAAGCACAACGAAGACTTACGTGAACGAACGCATAACGAAATGCCGCGCAAACGTTCTCAATATGAACGTTATCACCACATACAGGCGGTGAATGGCGTTCAAAACTATAATAGAGAGGAGAAACCCTACAATCATTTAAATCACGCTGAGATCTTAAATGCAGTGCAACAGCAACATCAGCGCAATGTGGACCAGCATCATCAACATCACACGGAACAGAATGGTCATCAGGTGGTGAATCAAAATCCTTTCGTTAAAGACAACTACTGGGAGACAAGACAGAATAATACACCCACTTCGACTGTCTTAAATTCACCAGACTATAGCGGCAATAATGGTTCAATAGAAATTGAGACACGTTCCCACAACAATAGACGCTCTTTATATCCACAGCAGCAGCAGCATAAACAACAACAACAACAACAAGCTGAACAGCATGCAAATCAAATATCCCAACAGCAACAATCAGCCTTCATTGGACGACAACAGCCTCCAGTATCTTCACATCACATACGTTTGGGTCGTAGTCCCAATAATGATGCTGCATATCAGGAGACAAATAGCACAGCAACAACACAAAAACGTAACAGTTACAATGCCCAGCATCAACATCAGCAGCAGCAGCAGCAGCCGCAGCAACAGCAAAAACCCAATCCTTGCTCTGAAGGACTAACCCCATTAGCTGCACAATACCTTTACGGCAGTAAGACTTCGCTACAAGACTCCTCGCTAAGTAGTCATCAGAACGAGTGGTCATCCGATAAGAGGGAAATCAATTATGATCGCTCTGAACGTTGCTTGGCCAGAGAGCGGGAACGCGAGCTGAGAGAGCAACGTAGTAAGACAATAAATGCTGAGCGTGAACGTGAACGTGAAAGAGAGCGTTACATTAATGCCGCTTTAGTTAGAGAATCTGTTGCCGAACAAACGTCAACAACGACTAATGCTCTGGAAATACGTGATAGACGTGAACGCGATCGTCAAAATTATTTAGCACAGCAACAGCAGCAACAACAACAACAGCATCATCATTTGGCGCAAAAGTATCATCATCAACAACAGCAGCATAAAACGAATCAGCAGCAGCATCACCATCAACAACAACAGAAATCGCATCATCAACAACAACAACAGCATCAGCAACAACATACTCAATCACAGCGTCAATTAAATGACGATCGTTTGATCAACAGCAACAATGATGTGATATTCGATGATGTAACAGAGAGCTGGCAAAGTGAGTAAAGCAAAGATTCTTTTCTTCTTTATTTCCTAAACTTTAGAAATATCGAAAACAGTATTGGACGTAAGCAGGAATAAAAATTCTCTTCACAGTTTGCTCTTAATACCATCTAATCTTTAATAATTTTTTATTGATTCGTATTACAACACTTTCCAATTATTGTTAATTTATGTACCTATTGATGTCGAATATTTGTTGTTTTAGTCGATATTAGTTTTGGAAAGACAAAATGACAAACATGTGCCAGCATAAAAGGATTAATTACTGAATAAATAGAATTTGAAACATTCATAAATGTATTGTTGTTACATAAAACAGAGTGGCCATCTTAAATAAGTTTTCAATAAAATAAAAATAATTTTGTTATCAAGGTTTGGTTAGCTAAGATAAGTAAGGCTGCCGATGACCAACTCCGCATTTGTTTGCAATATGCACCGAGTCAGTAATTAGTCAAAAACTGGTCAGAATATCTCAGAAATCTGGTGAGGACAGTTGAAACCACATCCGCTATTCAAACAAGTTTCTGAAAAAAATAAATCTCCCAAGTATTTATGTGTAGTATTCATCATGTGAAGGATATTGTCGTTAAACACTATCATCTCTGAACTTAATCAATGTGAAATACTGAAACAACTTAAACGTAGGAAAACTGGAACAATCCAAATTCGAATCCTCTCCAAATAATCCACTCAGGTAGCCCTTTGACTCCCCCAGAGAGTGAAACATCTTTCGAATCCCTTCCAAATAATCCCCTCAGGTAGCCCTTTAATTCCCCCTGAGAGTGGAACATCAAAATCAAACACAATAATAAGGTCTGGCACCCCCAAAAGATAGAAGGAGTAGGTCTCAATGAAGCAACGTAGAAACTACTTTACTTTCTTGGCAACGAGTGATGGCAACTCTAGCATGCTAAGATCTGCTACAGTAATTTAAGCCTATTTAGCTGATTTATTTTCTTGGCAACAAGTGATGGCAACTCTATCATGCTAGCATCTGGTTCAGTAGTTTAAGCCCATTTAACTGATTAGCGTCCGCACCGCTTTACTTTCTTGGCAACAAGTGATGGCAACTCTATCATTCTAGAATCTGCTTCAGTATTTTAAGCTTATTTACCTAATTAGCGTCCACACCACTTTACTTTCTTGGCAACGAATGATGGCAACTCTATCATTGTAGAATCTACTTCAGTAGTTCAATCCTATTTAGCTGATACGAACGAGTAATGGCAACTCTATCATTCTAGAATCTGCTTTAATAGTTTAAGCATATTTAGCTGATTAGCGTCTGCACCACTTTACTATCTTGTCACCGAGTGATGGCAACTCTATCATTCTAAAATCTGCTTTAGTAGTTTAAGCCTATTTAGCTGAAAAAACTTGATTAATAAAATTAACAAACCAGAGAAATAATTATAAGATGAAGGAGATGCTTTATAACAGCCTTATATATGTCTCTTTAAAGAGCGAAAAGGATTAATAAAATGTGCTATGTTATCCCCTCGGGAATCTTGGAACATGTATCAGTCGACTTTTAATTGTAATACGATTTCATTTACGTTAAGGCACCATAACAGCTGTGATATGATGTCCTCCTTAAGAGTGTTTTTTTTTAGACATTTTTAAAGTCAACTAAAACTCGCCATCTGGTCACCTTGGATATGTATTTATTATCCTGTAATACTAAATATTTGACCACTCAACGATTATCCCACAGCTAAAATACATTTAGTCTGACTAAACTTTGTATTTGTTTTTGTAATTTTCATACTACATTACTCCAGTTACTTAGACAAGAGACAGAAAAAGAGAGAGAGAGAGAGAGAGAATGCAGTAGAGCTTAGCCAGTCCAATACTTAATGCCAATACAATAAACAAATTTATACTGACTGACTAATCGTATCATAGTGCCCATTTCAATATTGTGTCGTCTGATGGGTAATTGAATTGCAATGTTGATGTAATGAAGTAAAACTTTGTAAGATATTATTACACAAAACAACAACAAAAAAACAAACAAAAAATAACACAATATAAGTTGTATAAATTAATATCAGTGTAATAAAAGAATGTAATCATGAAAGCATGTTCATGCATATGAATTCAAACGCAAATGTTTAAAAAATAAACATTTTGATGAAATATTCAACTGCTATTCATTGTAAATTAAGAACGTAATTGTAAGCCTATCCTTGTAAGCTGTTGTAAACATTGGTTAGCTCTCCCATAAAATCAACGCCAGACTACTCACTGAAGCTATTAGAGCTTGATTGGGAGGTTCATACACCTCCGCCTAGATCGTTTTTCTAGCGTTAAAAATCGTCGGCAAATTTCAGGAAATTTAAAATATTTTGAAAATAAATTTTCTATGCGTTCGTTTAAAGAACACGCAGCTGCCACAAGGCATCAACTCCATTTATATGTTACTTCCTCGCTTTGTTTCAGCCTTTTTTAATTTTTTCTCAACCAAGCTGTTGATGTAGCAGGTCCTAGGATGACATATGTATGTATTAGGAGTAAAACTTAGAAGGTTTCTATTGATTAAGTCCTAATATTCGTTATTGGCATATACTTTCCGGGGTTTAGAGGTCTATGGTGTTTCAATGGTTTGTTTAGTGTGAATTCAATCACCTCAATTTTATATATTCGAAAACCATGACAAAAGCCTTTGTGGGAAATTTTTGAGGGTGTTTTCTCCTAAAGTTGTAGTCATATTCCGTTTTATCGCTTAAGGAATTACTTTCAATATGACAAGACTCTGGAAAAAATGGTGCATATTTAAATACAACTATTTTAAGTCCTCTGAGAAGGTTCTAACCCAGATAATAGGTAGTAAGAGGAGAAGTAGACGCCGTAGTCTAGTAAGTAGTGTGTTGGCTTATTAGACATAAGCCCAGTTCAAACCCTAGTTCAAAACATAACTAAATATAAAAAAATATTTCTTCGGCGACTTCAGTAGATTTCTGGCAAAAACTCTGGAAGTAAATAAAATTTCCATGAAAAGTTTCTCCAAAAAAATCTGTCGTTCGGAGTTGAGTTTAAACTGTAGGTTTCGCCACTCATGTATAAAATTAACACACACAACATAAGTGGTGTGAGAAGCTACACACAGTTACTAAAGTATACATGCGGTTAAAAAATTTCTGAAATTTTCCGTTTTAGTTGAAAATCTTTATAATTGTCTGACAACTTTCCTCGATTTTAAGACGGTCTTTTGCATTGGTTAAAAAATTTCTGATATTTTTTAACTTTTGTGGGTTGTGCAGTCCTGTGCAGGGTCACAAAAGTATACGTACGATTAACAAATTTCACAAATTTCTGAACCTATGCAAAAAGACCGTCTTAAAATCGAGGAAAGTTGTCAGACAATTATAAAGATTTTCAACGAAAATTATATACTTTAGTAACTGTGTGTAGATCGTAATCCTGACTGAAGGATTGTAATGACCAATTACGTAAAAGGGAAATTGTATACCTCTTACGAGCCAGATACCAAACCACCACATTAGATTCGTCAACTCGTAGGCGTATGTCGTAAGGTTAGCAAAGGAAAACCAACAGGGCACAATTCTAAGCTCTTTCATTGAAATTATTGGGGCCCTATGGTCATCATCATTACTTTGTACTTATGATTCATCACTAATGCGGACCGTTTAAAGCAAGCATATCCGCATGTGTCAATTCTTTTAATCTATAAACAGATCCGCAGTGCCCAAGAATATCTTAGAAGGCATTCTTTTACATTCAGTTTGCAAATACACTTACATTTGGATACACTTACTTAATGTGTTCCTGTATTTACAATGATTCTGTTTTATTTCTGTTACTATAAGCAATGTTAATATCGTCACCTTATGTTCTAAACTGCATAACGCACACTATGCAGTTTTGAATCGTTGTAATTCATTTTTAATTTTAAATTTTCTGTCCATTTAGTTAGGTATTCTGTATTAAAATGAAAATTTACCTCAACGAAAAAAATTGTATAGCAAAACATTTAAAACCAATTTCGTATCACTACAGTGTAGCATTTAGGCTATTATGAATTTCAGATGCCCAATGTATTTGCATTACAGAGCTGCACATTCATTCGTATTACAATTTTACTGTATTACGGCAGCAAAATTTGGTATAAAAACAATACATAAAACTACAACAACTACAACAATAATAATAATAACAATAATAAATGAGAAAAAACAACATGACAATCATTATTGTTAAACATTGAAAACAACAACAACAAAATCAATATTCATTGTTAATGAATATCACATCTAAAGAGATTGAATTCAAACAAAATACTGCAGAGTGATAGAAAGATAGATATGGTGAGGAGGGAATGGAAGTGCTAAGGGAGGTAAGGTAACAAGGTATAATAGGCAGATGGCAGACACAATATGTTGTGTTCACAAACTATAGGAAGAAGAATTTAATTGAACGAAATTAATTGAAAATCACTGGACAATCAATACATAGTACTGGTTGGTTTACGTTATTCTTGTTTTCCTTTTTTTGTTTTTTGTTTTCTTCTTTCCATTCTTTTGTTGCTGGCATGGATAAACCTGCCTTTAAAATTGAACTTTTTATTGGGGGAAGGTATGCCAAAGAGAAAGACAGATAAGGAGGTTAAAGTTTATTTCAATACAATAAAAGGAGAAAAAAAATTCAATGTTTTTAAGAAAAATTGTTTAATTATTTGTTTTACAAATTCTTAGGCTGTTATAAGAATTGTTTAAATAAACAAGTCGAAGACTTTGGACATCCATTGTTTTTTTCCAATCATCTAAGCTCACATGAAATCAATGCCTCTACAAATTTTTATTTTTTCGTGGGAATCTTTAGTTTTGAGAGCAGGAAAGCCTGTTATTTTTCTCAATTTCGTATATTTTTTTGCCAATATGCGTTATTAATCGCTCGACTATGCGTTAATAACTTAAGGTACTTACGCCACAACTGATCTACTTAATGGCCATTACCAAACAGGCGGTACTTTCTGATAGCAATTCTATTGTTGAAAAAACTGGGATGGCGAATTATTGTTATAAAAATAGCCGAACGCTGGCAATATCTGTAGGTACACTCAGCCACAAAAGCATATATACGGTTAACAAATTTCAGAAATCTGACATCTTTCTTCGATTTTAAGACGGTCTTTTGCATTGGTTCAGAAATTTGTGAAATTTGTTAATCGGATGGCCTGTGCAGGGCCACAATTCAGTTCAATTTCAGAAATTTTTAACCAATGCAAAAGACCGTCTTAAAATCGAGGAAACTATAAAGATTTTCAACGAAAACGGATTGGTTAAAAATTTCTGAAATTTGTTAACGTTAGTAACTGTGTGTATCTAGGAAAATATCTAGGAAATAAAGACCCATACAGGTTGTTGCGAGAAGACTGGCGATAATCCAGTATTTACAAGCACAGTGAAACGTTGAATACGAGAAAATCAAACACATCATAAAAGAAGCCAATCTTAGTGAAGCCAATCAGATAAAGTTATAAACAAAAGTCGAATAAAATTTCAGAATAGAAGCAAAACACAGCTTTTTATTCGGCAAGCTCAACGCACTGATTATAGATTGACTGTTAAAAGTTATTCCTTCCGGTAAAAAAAGACTTGATTTTTTAACGAAATTTTAACGTTGGGTTAGTTATTTTCAAAGTCCTAACCATATACTCTTTATTCATTATCAGTCATGCTTAGTAGCCGGAAAATTTTAAACTTTTAGAACAAAGTTCGTTAAAGCTCTTCTGCAATTATTCTAACAGTGAGTCGACTATTGTTCTTTTTCATTTCCTTCACTTCTTCATAGCTTTCATCAGTTTATGAAGTGTTAGGCTATCTAGAACCGAGCCCATCGTTTTACTTATAAATATACATGCCACTGCTAAAATGTATATTTCTTTTAAGCAATTATTTAATTACTTAATTGGTCGTTACAACCTAGCTTCTAACACCACCCATGTTTCGTGCGTTAATTTTATTCATTAGTGGATTTTAGGTTTCAGTTTATAAATGACAGATTTTGAGAAACTTTTCATGACAATTTTATTTTACTCTCAGAGTTTTCGCCAGAAGTCTGTGAAGAGGATGTCGTTGAAGAAATCCTTTTATTGTTAAGTTACGATCGGGACCTGAATACCGATTTTTAGGTAAAAAAAGAATGTCATCCATTGGGATCTCACTCAATTTGAAAAGCCTTTTCCTGCAGTTCCATCTTATAGATCTTCTCATACCTTAACTACTGCCTTGCTGGATACATCATTGAGTTTCAATTAATAACACAATGACAAACTGTACTTTCACTTAAGCAAGTGTACATCCATCCCATCGTAACCTATATTACACAGTTGTTACTTAACAAAATGATTATTTGTATTAGTAACTGGATTTGTATCTACAATACTATATAAACACAATAGATACATTTACTACATACATACATAAACACTTCTACATTAACACTTTCTCTCAATCTATCACTCTCTCCCACTTATGGTTGTGGATTATAAGAACATCGTCATCATTTTAAAAGCATTGACAAAATGTTAATCAGTCAGTTTAAATTGATTTTGAGTTCTGTTGAGGGGTCTCGGGTTGTATGGCAAATGGTAAGGTCATGCTTCGTTTACCCGGCTACATAACTACTACAACCTGTTTGCCAGTGCCAACAGAGCAATGATGCAAAATAATCAATTGACATTGGCCTGTTTTTTCACACTCCAATTGATTTAAATTTTTCTCTGCTTTTTTTCTATTCCCATTCTACCGTATACAATGTGTGTTTTTGTACGATATGTATTATATTTTCACTCTTTTTTTATTCTTTCTCCCTCTCTCTCTCTCTCTCCCTCTCTTTGTGTCTCACCGACATGTTGTTTGAAATTCGTTCAATTTTTTTTCATTTACTTTTCCATTTCCATTACAGATTTACGCGTTACTACCGATTCATCTTCACAAATCAATAATACGCGTCCTCTTGTCTCGGATACGAAAACATCACACATTGATTCGTCTTCAGCATCATCTGCAATAAATTCAGTATCAAAGAAATCACATCTACTGACAACTGATGTTGTCGTCAAAGACGATAAACAACAACATATTGTAGCAATTGGCAATAATTGTGATATCGATAACGTGTCATCGTTTAAGGAGCACAATAGCAAATATTTGGATAAAAATCATACGATTAGTGTAGAGACGCGACATGGCATTATAGGTGAGTGTTTGTTTGTTTATTTTTATCGCCATTTTATGAACATTAAAAAGGTTACGTCTGATATAAATTGAGTAATGTGAACTACGTACGAGATGTCTACAAAATTTGATTTGAAATCATTGTATTGTATTAATCGTACTATCAGGCGTGTTTTAAGACTGTTTAATAATTTTATATTTAAAATAAGTGTGGTTAACAAACTTAACTTATGACCCATAGGTAACTAAACCAAAAAAAAATCTACAGTTGGTCTCACCAACCGTCAATCCCTCAATTTGGTCCTTCCAACACAGACAATTTTGTCTTCTACGCCGACTTCCGCTAATTCCCGCATCAAATACCCGTCTCGCCGAAACATCCTCTACCATCCAACATGGCCAATTAAGCGCAGCCGCTGGATGTTAAGACGCTGCACAATATCCATGTCGTTGAGGAACTAATACCGCTCATTATTCTTCTTCAACTCGCACTAGACCGAAGGTCTTACGTAGGACTTTTCTCTCAAATACTTGCTTTAATTATAAAACACATATGATCCTTTATACAGTAATTTCGAAATTGTTCCCACTGAACACCCTGCAGTGTGGTGTTCAGAGCCTAAGCTTCTCACTGAGAGTCAACACCCATACTCTACATTGTTTTTTTTAACCTTGATCCTTTGCAAAGACAACAATGCTTAGCTAATCTTGCTGTTGGAGAAGTAAAATTGCTCTGAATAAATCCTTTAATCGTGTTGGATGTACAACTTAATCTGTTGCTGTCCAATTAGAAATTCAAATAGAAATTTACAACCCTGTAGTTAGGATTACAACCTATTTTCTCACACCATCCATGTTGTGCGTGTTATTATTGACCCATGAGGGACGTGGCCTACAGTTTCACATCGACTCAGAACGATCGATTTGAGAAACTGTTTCATGACAAAGAAATATTTTTTTCATATTTCTTTTATTTCAGATGTCTGAGCAAGAGATTGAACGATGAGCTCTCGCTTAATACAACAAACAAACTTCAACTCAACAAACTTCCTACTAAACTACGGCGACTACTTAGTTTAAGATAAACTAAAAACTCTTAAAAACTACCTCAGAGTTTTCATAGGATCCATTTGCCGCTGCTGTTAGCAGTTAGCTAAGATAGCACGGTCTTTAGCAGAGTGTCTCTCATACAGAAACCCAGCACAGTATACATCTGTTGGAACCATAATACATGCCCATCCTGATCATAACAAATGAATTCAAAGCTCTCAGAAAAGTTTGATTGTTTGATTATTCTTCTTCATAAATCATTACAAGCAGCAACTATTTCGGCCGGAGAAATAGCCAGTAATTTTCCCATAGGTTTAGCTCTTCGGCAGTGTGGACCACAAATAGCAGTTTCAATGTAGTTCTTCTCCTCTAAGTCGTCCGTCAGTTCAAGTTGATCAGCCTTTTCGCTTCACCTAGTTTTCTTCATCCAGTCCGTGTTTGGAACAAATTGTATAAAATTTCTTGGCGTAGTTGATATCATGTTAGGTGGCTAATTTACGAAAAAATCAAGTGTATTTATATTTTGCCTTAGATTTTTAAATACAACTAAAATGTAAATGAGGCTATAGATAGGGAATTCTGTAATTGCACAAAATAATGTCACAGAATCGTTCGTAAATATTTCGAACTGTCTTCCGTTTAAGTTAAGAAAAAGCTTGTGGACATTCAAAGCCTAATAAACATTTTAAGCACTACCAAATATACAATTTTTAAACTTTAATAATAAATATGAAATCTATTAAAAATTATTATAAAAAAAAATTTCTTTTCTTTTGTAGAATATGAAGGTTCACCACGACGTATTGGTCAAATGGGCAACACCAACGATGAAGAGCATATGCCAAGAGTGAGCAATAAATTATCACAGAATCATACAATAACACCAAACGTAAATGCTACAGCAACGGTGGCAAAAACCAATAACTATGCTGTCAATGCTACATCAGTAGCAGCTGCAGCAGCAACAGCAACAGTAGTATCAGCTGCAACGACAGCAACAATTGCGGCAACAAATTCTCCTAAACAACAGCAACACTATACAGCAAGACCAGGTTTTCCACAGGTAAGACCAGACCGACAATAACCGGAGACAAACAAACCGAAATTGGCAACCATAATGGAAACGAAATCAATATTTCATTTGTGTTGTGATGACATTTGAAGATGAGATTAAAAATAAACATGATTTCCTTCTGTTGTCCTTTCTTGCTTTCCTTTTATTTTATTTTTACTGTCTTGCTTCCGTTCCTACCCATTGGATGTTTGTCTGGCTTTATGGATTTATGTATGGCATTTTTATTTATTTTTTTATTTCTTCTTTTTTTGAATTCTTTTTTAGCGCATCATTTCGCCACAGCGTGAGAATACACCACCGATTATGTTGCTAAACTGTAATAGTAAACAACAGCAATTGCAACAGCAGCAACAACAACAACAACACCAACAGCAATTGAACTCTCAAACGCTGCCACAACAATCACCAACGACCGACAACAATGCTGAGGACACCAGCAATGATGTATCGGAAATTGGTACAATATCAGATCTGACAACACCAGAAGCCATTTCAACAGCCAACAATTTATTAGGCGGCGTCAATTGCACTAATGTTAATACTCTTACGGGAGAGACTACTTCCACGCCCGCTATTGAAAAAGATATGACTGATATTGATATGGCGGATAGAGGTACGATTACAACAACCTCCTCTTCGCTGACAGCTGGCTGTACAACACCTACAACAACAGCAGCTATTGCAGCTGTGGTAGCGGCTGCCACCGCCAATGCAGCAATGTCAGCAGCAGCGGCTACAACAACAATCACGCCGTCACATATAACAACAATCGGCCCAATAATAAGCAGCAGTAACCCGTTGAGTATACCAACAAAGTCATCAACCTTTGATTATCTTTATGAATTCTCGGAAACTCGCAAGGTGCTCGAAGAGTTCTTTAAGTGCCCCTCAAACGATGACAAGCCCATCATTGAAAATAGCAGCGATGTTGATAGCATTGTAAGTTATGTTCTCCATAAACAATATCACTTGTATTACTTGTGTATGAAGGGGAAAAGTAAAATTATTTTCTTTTGTTGAATGCGATAGCAAAACAATACAAAGTACAAGTATTGAAAAACATCAAGCGATAGGAAACAGTTACTCTTATACAATACATAGCGTACCTCCCTTAAGATAACCTTCTTGGTGAAAAATTAATAGAATATTTAAGAAATGATATTGAATTGCAGAAATTTTTTATCATTTGTCAATTTTTTAATTATATTTCAACTTTAATTAATTAAGAAGACGAGTATACTCGACATAAAGAGAGGAAAGTGGTTCCGCCTGTAAAAGTAGGCAATTATAACCAAAAATCAAACGTTGCGTGTTGGGTTTTTTGGAAAACAAATATATTTTTCAAATAAAAATTTTTATAAAACAGATTTTATAACCGTATCTCACCAAAAGTTGTTATTTTAGCCAAACTAACGAATGCTCTAAAACGTACATTTTTAAGAGACCTTTATTTAGCCTTTCTTAAGAAAAATATTCCTGTAGATTCGTAGAAAAATATTAAGAAAGCGTTTTTTTTTCCTTCAAGACGAGTATACTCAAAATTATGTTAAAAAGTTTATTTTCGCTCTGACGAGTATACTCGTCATAGACGGTTACAAGGTTAGACACCTTAAAATTTTGTATTGAATGTAGTAAGTATTGGACGTGAGGTTCTAACCTCAGCTCAGACTGCTCCAACAAAACTAATTGTAAGAAAATATTTCTTCGGTGACTTCCTCTCAACAGATTTCAGGCAAAAACTCTGAGAATAAATAAAATTGCCATGAAAAGTTTCTCAAAAATCTGTCGTTCAGATTCGTTTTTTTTTAACTGAAGGTCCCGGCAGTCATGAATGAAATTAATATACACAGCATAAGTGGCGTAAAAAGCTAGGTCTCGTAATACTCACTGAAGGGTTGTAATGAACAATTATGTATGTATGCTTGTACATACCTTTAAATATGTTTGTTCTTGTTGTTGAGTGATTGTATTATTATTTTTAATACAATCATCCATTGTATGTAAATATAAGATTCATTATTTTACTCTGTATATAATATTTTAATGAAAACCATTGTAATTTAACAATTTATTTTTTTTTTCTTTTCTTTTCCGGCTTTCATAATTCGTCGCATCTTCAATCAGGATATACAATATGAATTTCATACAAATCTAGGACGTGACATTGAGGATGATGATGCTGATGGTGATGTGGAGGTTGAAGACGATGAGGACGACTTACAATTGGATGTGGATAACGAGGAGGAAGAGGAAGAGGATGATGATGATGATAACAATGATGAAACACCACAACATCATCAACATTCGCAGCAACAGCAACAACAACAACAATTTCAACAGCATTATCAATCACAACAACATACACCTCTACAAATTAACACCAGCAACAATCATCAGCATCATCAACAGCTGCAGCAGCAACAGAACAATCATCGTCAACATCATGTTAATTATCGCAATCATTTGCAATCGCCAACACAATTTTCATATCGACCCTATAATGAAAACGGTGATGGTGATGTTGATGAGGATGATGATATTATTGATATCAATAATCATCATCTTATTTTGGATAATAGCGAACAGCAACATGACGATAGTAAGCCACAACACCATCATCAACAACAACCACAACAACAGCAACATGAAGGTAACGGTGGTGGCGGCGGCGGCAGCAGTATCATAGGCCTTGATGAGCATAATCATCATAATTTCTCTTTAATGAATAATCGTCATAATGCACGTCATCACAATGCACGACGTCATTTTACGGGCAGTCCGTTAATGCGCGATTTTGATTTCTTTTTGGATTCGGCCAGTCGTAGTAGTTGCGAACAAATCGATCAACAAATCGATGGCATCAATCATAATCAAATGAACACAAATTCCAGGCAAAATTATCGTTATTCACCGGAAACAACTGATTACGACTCCAACTGTGGCGATTTAGACAGTGAGTATAGATGTCCTTTATATTGTTTCTTCTTTATTTAAATTCCCAGCTGCAAATGTGTTTTAAAAATTTCAAAAATTTTCATTTGCCGTAATTGGCTTAATGACTCCTCAAGGATGTATTTGATTCGTATGAGTACGTACCTGAGTTTGTTATGTTTATGTTTTTAGAAGGTCGCACATAGATGTGCATTAGGGTGGTCCATTGTTAAATGAAACAAAATCAATAACTACAGAAACAATGTGGTTTTGAGGGAATAAATAAAAGGCAAACCACCAGGATACAAAAGTTATACATGGCTTCTCGAAAATATTACACGCTTTTTATCGCTTTACTTCTTACAAACTTCACATCAATTGAATTGCTTTATAGAACCTTGTAATTAGAAGTACTGATACCCTATACAAACTCTCAACGTTTGTTAGAATTTGTTGAGCAATTCAATTTACTTCCACCCAAAATTAAGATTTTTCTATACATGAACCACCCTAATTCTCATGTAAATACTGACACATACTCGTCAAAGAGTTTAATTAAACGTCAAAAGCAAGAAAAAAAGTTAAGGACATCATCCAAGACTTAACTTTCACTCATACTATGGAAATAAATTAAATTTTTTGTTCTTTCCTCCCTCCCTGCATCTGTAGGTCTTTCTGGTGAAATGAATGGTGGCGTATCAACATCATGTTCGAATTATGCAGCAAAATTTTATGCCGCCTCGGCAATGCCTATATTGGAGGATGGCTTGTCATCGGGTCATACCTCGGACACAGAGAATAATAATCAGAATAATTTATTAAATCAACAAAATTCAGCCATACACCATGCCCCCATTGGTGGTGGCATATCCATGTTGATGGACATGAAACGTGTTTCTACCAATAACAGTATCAACAGCATGACCAATGCTGCAATAACAACTGACGAACTAGCTGGTACTGAGAAATTGAATGCGTTAACCAATAGCATAACACATGATGCCACGGCCTATCTGCGTAAAAATGAAAGTCCTATTAATGGCTTAATCGAAGATTCAGGTAGAGATTCGGTAAGATCTAAACCTGAAGTACGAGAAGTCAGAGAAAGAGAACTAATCGGTCAAAGCCCTCAGAGTGTGTTAAGCAATAATAAAGTTTTTAAAAATATTGATCCGGATTTGGATTCACTGTACTCCATAAGTAAGTTTCATAGTGTTTAACTCTTGAAATATAATGAAAATGACTGTGATTCACTTTCCCTGCAGGTGTATTTCATCGCAATGACATGGTGCAAATGACACCACCACCACCGGCTCCAGCGCCACACCGAAAGCCTAATGTTTTAACGGCCGAGCCTGATATATTACAGCCGACACCCTATAGAGATTTTACACGCACGGGTACAAATAATTCAAATTCACCCATTAAGGTGAATACTACTACGACCACCTTGACGTCGTCTAGTAATACCAGTAGTAGTGGATTACAAACGAATACCTCGCCAAAACAAGCTCAAACTGTTAAACGTACAGCACAAACACAACAGCAACAACCACCACCATTGCCAGAACGTAACGTTCAACGTTCTCCATCGCCTGTGATGAATTCACCAGTATGGCTGTCACGCCATCTAGATGTTAATGCCACTACTAAAGGCCTTCTAGAATCATCTTCAGAAAATCATTCGAAGAACTTAAGTGCAGATGAGGATGATGTCGATACAGATTTGGAAACTGATCGCCTCTTGGGCCATCAGCGGCTTGATGATCAGGGCTATTATGATGAAAATAAATCATGGGATCGTAAGCCGGCGAGATCTTTACTATCGAAAATCTCACCTAAACAAGTACCCAGTACCAAAACACGCAACGGCTATAATGCCTTGCTGTCATCAACGCCTGAAATCCCACCTCCAATACCGCCGAAAAATTCATCCAATAAATTGCTTGATATTGGTGGATCTTTATCATCGTCGGAGCACAGTGACAAATCGCCCATAAAATCCATTGACATACAGGATTGCGGTCTTACCTTAGGTTCGCCCGGTGGCTCAGAGGGTTCCGGTTGTCTCAAAAAGGAAATCGATAATGGCATTGGCCAAACAACAAGTGGCAATAGCAGTACGGCCAGCGGCAACGGTGTAAATAGTGCAACAGGCAATACGGGTGGCAATGGCGGCAGTAGTATTGGTTCGGGTTCCGGTAGCACAACAGGCGAGAAAAAAGTTAAAAAGAGTAAGAACAAAGAAGGTAAATTATTGGGTTTATCTTCGTGACAAAACAGTTGTAGTGTGTTGTCGTTTGAATAACAGTCGTAATACCAATTTTAGTGAAACTATACATATATTCGTATACTATTACTGAAATTAACTTTTATTTGTAGCTAAAAGGAGAAAAATTATTTAACGAAAAATGTAAATCGAATACAGGATAATAGTGGAATAACAGACAAATAACAAATGCTCAGAGGTCTGATAGTAAAAACATCACTATTACTGATTACTACGATCCTATGAAACATGCTCTGAGCCAGCCTGATAGAAATAAAAAAACCTATTACGTCTCTTGGGTTAATCAAACTTTTACCTCCAGCCTCCTCCGGCCTAGCTATGCGGTGGGCGCTTTAAAATTTCACTTCCAATTGCAGTCAAATTAAATTAGCCATTGCCGTAGTCTAGTGAGTAGTGTGTTGGCTTATTAGACGTAATATTTCCCAGGCGACTGCCTCTCAGCAGATTTCTGACAAAAGCTCCCAGAGTAAATTAAATTGCCATGAAAAGTTTCTCAAAAATCTGTCGTTCGGTGACGACTTTAAACTGTAGGTTCCGCCACTCATGTATAAAATTAACACACACAACATAAGTGGTGTGAGAAACCAAGTCCATAATCCTGCCTGAATGGTTGTACCGACCGATTATGTATGTAGTATGTACGAGTATGTTTCAGTGAATAGTTTACCAGAGCAAATCACATCTTTTGCACCGTAAGCTCTAGAAAATGGATCCAGGATTCGCTCCAATCATCCCCACTGTACGCTTTATAAATTTTTCATCATATTTTTCAACGGATTTTACTCTTCTTTAAAAGAACTGCCTCCAACAAATATGTAAATCTTACCATTCAATTCATTTATCAGCATTCATAATTCAATTGATGTTGGTTGACATTTATATGGATATAGGCACCTTCATGTTTCACATGAGAATAATTTTTAAATCGCCCATCATCACCCAACAAAAGAATGTTTTTGTTGGATTTCGATTTGATCCCTCCCAAGTGATCCGTTCAGGAAGTATCCTGGCCTCACAGAGATTTTAACATCAACAAAGATTTCGTAGGAATATCAAACATGCATTGTTTCTAGGCAACAACCTGTGGCAAATCTATCGTTCTACGACCCACTGTATTAGAAAGATCAACTGAAGCTGAAACAAGACAAAGTATTAGAAGATAATATTGACGATGTTTTGTAAATGCTGCACGTTCCTTAAAGATTGGAAAAGGGCGAAAAATTTATATGCATAGATGCCTTATTCGTCGGGTCACAGTATAGTAGATAATGCTTCAACTTGCTAGGCGATAGTATACCTCAGCTTTAACATTTTGTAAAATGGAAACTCGACGTAATATCCTCCCGAATACAGATAACAATCGTATTTTAGGTTAGGATATCTCAAAAGCTTAGGGTGACACAGAAAGTTCGGATTCGGATTCAGCCTGTAGAAAAGGATAGTCTGGTTTCGGGATTAAAAATTTTGTCGGTTTGTGTTACCGTCATTATCAAATCAAACTTTATCAGATATTTGATGTTGTTATGCTTGATTCTTCCTCGGATCCACGTCAGCAAGAATTCTAAGATTTTATATGTTGATCGTCGAGATTGTTCTTTATAATCTATGCTTCCAAAGTTGCCTTGATGATTTTCTGAATTATTTTTATATATTAATTAATAATGCAATAATATTAATGGGAGAATAAATGAATTGTCAGGACGAAATACAGATGCGTATTGCATATCAATACTGTCAACTTGTGACTAAAGTGTAGCAAAGGCATATTTCGTAAATTTTATTACTTAGTATCCACAGACGTTTTTTAATAGACAGGCATTCAATTTCTTAAAAGAAATTGTCGGCATGAGCCTTCTTCACATTAAATTAATTGAATACTATTTCACAATATTTAATAAAAACATAATGGAAATACAAAACTAATAAGTTCTATAATGATATAATTAATAACCGGGCAACGAATCATTTACATTTTTCGTTGAATAATTTTTTTTTATCCTTCTTCGTAATATTTAAAGAAACATTTTAGATGTTTTCTTTTTATAATTTGTAATAAATATGTATGTAATCTTTGTAATCAATTGTAATAAAAATAATTTGCTAATCATTAATAATCAATATATATTTTTAATATATTTTTTTATGAAATGTTTACTTTTGCATGCCTTCCGTTACCAATTTCCGTTTACAAAAAAAAAAAATAAATAAAAAAAAATTCAATACAATAATTAACAATTTGTTGTGTAACTGCTTAAACTCTCGATCATGATGTCTACCGATTAACGTTTATACTTTGTAAGCTATAATTTAATTTTTCAAACAAAGAAATCTATTGTTATTATTCCAATCTTCTTTTTTTTGTTTTCAAGTTTTCATTTTTGTTGTATTACAATATGTAGATAAAAAAATTTTTAACAATTTTTAAGTTGTAGTTGTTTTCTATTAGTTTTTCTATAAAACCTATAAATATGAAATAAAAAATAAAAAACAAATTTTAACTCAATTATTTCGGACATCATTATCGACAACATGTATAGGTGGTGCAGTGTTAATTGAAGGTGTTCTATTCCGGGCAAAATATTTGGGCTCAACACAATTGGTATGCGAAGGTCAACCCACAAAATCGACAAGAATGATGCAAGCCGAAGAAGCGGTTTCCAGAATAAAGGTGCGTATATAACAGAGTTTTGTTACATATTCGTTTCTCTATAGTTGTATACCTATATTTTGCATTAAAAATAAGTTTTAAACATATTCTATTCTATTTCGTTTTTTTTTTCTTTTAATTTTGTTTTCTAGTAGACAAATCAATTGGCCTGATACCTGCTAATCATTATTTGACCTTAAACAAGATTCTTATTTTATATGTATTTTATGTTTTCATATTGTATATGTTGTTTCTTTCTACCTTCTCCATTCCATCAACAATTTTTCATGTCTTCATATATTTTTTTCCATGCTAATGAAACCGTGTTTCATAAAACAACCAAAACTTGAGTTGGAATTTTTTAAAGTTTTCAAATATTTTCATGTAGAATCCAGTCATTACAACCCTTAAGTCAGGATTATGACCTAGCTTGTCAGGAGTGGTGTGACCTATAATTTAAAGTCAATGTCGTACAAAAGATTTTTGAGAGACTTTTAATGACAATTTTATTGTCTCTCAGAGTTTTTGACAAAAGACTGCTGAGAGAAAACTGTCGAAGAAATATTTTTTCATATTTCGTGTTGTCGAGATGTCTGATTTGGGCGCGAACCACAGGCTTGCATCAATTCTCAACTTACTAGATTACGGCATTTTCGAATATCCAATGGAATATTTATTTAAAATATTGCCATGCTGTGTGTTAATTTTAAATGGCTCAAGGCTTTTTTACAAAGGCTGTCGAGAAAATTTTTTTTTCATAATTCTGTCTTCCCAAATTTCAGTGCTGAGACTGTAAATCGCATTTTCTATCTAGTAATCCAAAACACTTTCAACTAGACTTCGGCGGCCACTTATACCAGTAGTTTTGGATTTAAATCCGCTTTTATTTTGCTTTCGTACCACTTTAATTACATTTCAAACCTTTTAAACAAATTAAAAATGACTAAACAGGAATCGAAAACGAGAATTTCGTTTTCACACATGTTGTTTGTCTAAATGCGTAATACCAGTGCAACAAAGAACATTCACTGAAAAGAATTGCTTGTTTTGATGCTTTTCAACTCGATTTACATTCCGAATTTTATTTTAAAAGCCTTTTGTTTTTGACTATCCTCACGAGTCATATTATAAATTCTCTTAAAGTTCGGATCTACGAACGAATTCCCTACCTATAATGCCATAAAGCTTAGCATGGTATGAATACTACTCTTTTATACATATGCGACCTTTCCCAAACGTTTGCTGTTGTTATGGCCCTTATTTCAACAAGATCATGCATATGCCACCCACGCGTGTAGGACAATAATTCATGTCTAATCCCTGTTATGGAGTGATGAAATCATATACATTATGACGGGCCAACTTTTCCAGCTTTTAGTAGGAATGATTATCGTCATATCTGCTCAATTCGTAGACAAAAATCGTACCCACTATTTTCACATACATTTATTACTAGACTGTTTCTGAAAAATATTTATCAATAGATACACGTGAATAGCGTTTTCTCCTCTTAGAGTGTTTCAATTAATTTTAACAAAAACAATAATTCCTTATTACATTATTAACTACCAATTAGAAAATTTGTTTTTTCATTAAACTACCATAAATAATTATTAACAATCTATCTTTATAATTATCTTGTATTTTTATGTATGTTAAATGTATAATGAATTCATGGATCTAAAATCTTTGGTCTGCTTTTTTTCAAAAACACCAAAATAGGCGCTGGTAAGTAAAACAAACAAACAAAAAAATAAAATAAAAGAAAAACATCACTTTCATCAATTACAATACAAATAATCAGCATAATTATTAGATTATAATTTTGAATATATTTCATCATTTAATTATTCACTTACCATATGCTTTCAAATTATTTTCTTTTTTTTTTTTTTGAAACACTGTTATTTCGAAAAACTTATTGAGAAGAAAAAAGAAAAATACTCATAAAAAATACCATTAAAAAGATAACGCTTTAATATAAATGAACACGTTTCCAAACATTTCCAGGCTCCCGATGGCGATGTACAACCCAGCACCGAAGTGGACTTGTTTATATCAACGGAAAAAATCATGGTTTTAAATACCGACTTGAAAGAAATTATGATGGATCATGCATTGCGCACTATTTCTTATATAGCCGACATTGGTGACCTAGTTGTGCTGATGGCCCGTCGTCGTTTTGTGCCTCAAGATATTGACGATGCTCCGAAACCGAATCGAACACCCAAAATGATATGTCATGTCTTTGAAAGCGATGAAGCCCAGTTTATAGCCCAATCTATAGGTCAAGCATTCCAGGTAGCCTATATGGAATTCCTCAAGGCGAATGGCATTGAAGATCATCGTTTCGTCAAAGAAATGGACTATCAAGAGGTCCTGAATAGTCAGGAAATTTTCGGTGATGAGTTGGAAATTTTCGCTAAAAAAGAACTACAGAAAGAGGTGGTCGTGCCTAAAGCCAAAGGTGAAATACTGGGCGTAGTAATTGTTGAGTCCGGTTGGGGTTCCATGTTGCCCACGGTGGTAATAGCAAATCTCATGTCTACCGGTGCAGCGGCCCGTTGTGGTCAACTTAATATAGGTGATCAACTAATAGCCATAAATGGTTTGAGTTTAGTCGGCTTGCCGCTTTCAACATGCCAGAACTATATAAAGAATACTAAAAATCAAACTGTGGTCAAATTCACAGTCGTACCTTGTCCACCGGTGGTGGAGGTGAAAATAAAACGACCCGAAACTAAATATCAACTGGGTTTCAGTGTACAGAATGGTGTGGTAAGTAACAAAAAAAAATGCTGCCACAGTCTTGTCACGGATTAATTTCTCAATTTCATCTTTTAGATTTGTAGTTTACTTAGAGGCGGCATAGCTGAAAGAGGTGGCGTACGTGTGGGTCATCGTATTATAGAAATAAATAATCAAAGTGTAGTAGCGGTTCCACATGAGAAAATTGTAAATCTATTAGCAACTTCAGTTGGAGAGGTAAGTACAATAATGTACCACATAGTGTGTGTTTTTTTCTAAAGCACCTTAAGACAAAAGCGATCATACAAAAGGAAATTAAATTTTAAATAACATTCAAATTTGTTTTCTCGTCATCTGCAAACGTAATTCGAATTTTTTTTTAAAGATACTTGAAATTATTTTATTGATTGAAGCATTACTGATACATTGCCTTCGGTTTTCTTCGAATATCTCTGTTTGAAATTAAAACCTTATCCAATACGATTGATAAGCGTTTTGGCAGCAGATATTTCTGTTTGTAAGATACCTCACCTCTTTATCACAGTTTCTTTATTATAAACTTGAAGAGAGTCCAAACGTGAGCCCTCTACAGATAGTTCAAACCCTCGAGGAATACCCTGCCAGAGTATTCAACCTCATCCTACCAAAAGCTGAACAGTAACAATGAGGGTTTTCTATAGCCCCACTCCTCATCGCAACGTACTCCGCAATATTTTAACGGGTATTCATCTTTGTTAACAACCTAGCCTAAATTCCCGGTTAGAAACGCAGTCGACAGACTTACGCTAGATTTCTCCAAACAAACCGATTCTACCCTCGTCGATAGAACCAAATACTTCTAGACACGCAATTTCGCGAACAATTTCCCAACGCTTCTTCTCCTTGATCCATTTTCCCACGAGTTTATAAAGGTTGCAGATTGGAGGACTAGGGCCAACCACCTAGCTCCCGAAGAATGTAAAAAATTTCTTAAGAGCACACGCAATTTCGCTGCCACTATGTCGCGGAACTCACATTCTGTTATGGGGTCTGACTTACACTAGATCGACCCAATTTCCCGTAGGTAAGTCTGTCTGTAAACATATGATGATATATAATGGGTGATGTCCAGATTAAAGATTGAACTGAATGAAGGTTGAATTCCGAAAGCATATGAGGCCCAACTACATGCTTTAAAACTAATTTCTGAAGAGCTGGACAACATTGTTCATTCGTATCCAAACTATTGTGTAGTCATTACATCTCTACAGATCTCATTTTGGACTCTGGAATACTAACAGACTTATTGGTCACTTAGTTCAATACTAGAAAAAACTAGAAAAACGTTTTAATGAATGAAGTCAAGGGTTCTAAATAGCGTAGGATAATAACAGAAATTCTACGGAGTTGTTCGGATAAGTTTCTATTGGAAAATGATTAATGATCAGTCGAATCAATGTACGCAAATGGCTTCCACCAATGAGTTCTGATTACAGGGGGCCAAACCTACGCTGCTGTAGGTAACACAAAATATCCCATTTTCGAAATAAGCAATCGATCACTCTTGATAACTCAGTGATCGGTGACTAAAATGTAATGAAATATAACCGAACATGAATAATAAGTATTTAAAAAGCAAATTCCAATTTAAAAAGTAGGCTTTGATGGTGCTTTTAGCGTGCCATTCCAATTCGAGAAAAGCAAAAACATAAAATTTTAATGAAACGTCTTATTTAAAGACCTATTAATCTATTAAATACCTATTAATAATATGTGCAGATATCAGAAACTGAATGTAGCCATTTATTTATTATTTTATTAAAAAAAAAACTTTTATAAAAAATATTAACTTTTCATTACAGATTTTAATGAAAACAATGCCTACATCAATGTTTCGCCTATTAACTGGCCAGGAAAATCCAATTTATATATAAAAACTCGTATTTAGACAAATAAAAAGTCAACGTGTTAAACTAAACCAAAAAAAAGAGGTAAGAATGAACAAAAAGAATTTCTTCATTCTATAGATTGCTTAGGTATTATAAATATACATACATATATACTCGTAAACTAATTTATAATATTGATTAATAATACTAATATACATACATATAAAACGTATTTAAATTTATAAATAATTAATTGTAAATCTTGGTCATATACTAACTAATGCATACTAACATACATATAATATAATACATATATATATACATAATATAAATACATATATTTATAAATATATATATATATATATATATATATATAAACAACTTCTAACATACAATACAATAACTTATATAACATTGTTAACTAAAAGAAAAAGAACTTAAGCTAAGGAAATTAATTGGAACTTTAAAAAGTAAACTCAAACATTATGAAAAAAAAATAAAAAATAAATCCTCTTTTTTAAATATAAACGTCCACAAATAGAGCTAAAATTTTCAAAAATATAAATGCTTTAGAAGTATTACAAAAAAAAGAAACCCACAAACACTAGTTCCACTTAAAAAATGTCAAAATAAAAACCCATTGAAAAAATCCTAAAAATTTACTAAAAAAAAAAAAACAAAAAAATAATAAACAAAAACTCGCTTGATTTTTCTTCAAAATTAATTTAAATTCTACAATATTGTGTGATTATTAAAACCACATACAATATAACAAATAGAGTATTAAAGTTATAAAAAAAGAATTAAAAAAAATAAAAAGAAAAGCAAAACAATTTATGACCTTTTTGAATGGAAAATTTTAGCGTCCTTTATAAAAACAAAATAAATAAAATTGCATAAAAACAACAACAACAACAAAAACACAAAAAAAAAATGAAAATTATTAATATATGTGTAGCTTAGTTATTTTCTAAAAAAAAATGTTTCCTTTTTTTTAAAATATAAAAAATTAAATGTAAATGTATAATGGAAAATACAAAAAAAAACGAAAACTATTTTAAGCCTAAAAACTTAACAAAAGTCTCTTCTATACGTTTCTTTAAATAAAACTAAATGCATTTTTTCATACACATACTAAAATCATTTAATTTCAAATGAAATAATAAAAAAATATATACGAGATTTGTTGAATTTTGCATTGCTGTAATTGTATTAAAGTTTACAGAACGTTTAAAGCGATCACTTTTGACTCATTAAGACATATAAAATGTTCTTAATAACTAAAGACTTATTTTCAATATATAGTGTAATATTTGAAATAAGAATTAAATTACTTAACTATGGTATATATTATCTAAGTGCACCTAAACTTGTAATTTTAATTTACAAAAATTAATTCTCAATAACCTATTTTGAAATTTTTTCGAATATTTTGAAATCGTTCGTAATTAGTTAAACGAAAATAATTAACAAAAATATGCATATTAAATGAAATTAATTATTTATTAAACACACACCTTTTAACAAATTGTATATGAATGTGATAATATTTTTGCCTAGGATTCTGAAAATGATAATTCTAGAGAGCAATGGTTATCTCTTTAAGAACGAAGAAATGGAGAATATTAATTGGAAGTTGTTTTCATATTCCATTTTAAGAGCATATCTTCGTCTTATATGGCTTATTGACTGTTGTTATAGTTCTGAAGCATTGTGCAATTCTTGGTTGAACATAAATATTTAAGCGTGTGAGGATTCCATACTAGTTCTCTTACATATAATTAGAGTGAACTTTTTGGGCCGCTGTAATCGAATATGGCCCGATTTACCACACTTCACATAGTCTTTGATTATTTTAACTTTTGTCTGTCTGAATATTTACAGTCTCTCCATACGTTACAATAGGTATGGAGAAGTTCGAAATAAGCCTTAAGCCGGTTGTCCTTTGTGCTAACGTTGTTTATTCTCCTGACTTTGGTTTTCTTGTATAAAATCTAATAATTCGCGTTAAACTTTCCGCATCGCATATTTTTGTTTGTACGTTGAATAGTAATAATCATTTCTCACTGTGGTATAATCTAAGGTCGAATTGTAATGCTATTTTGGCCTTGTTTAAAGAATGTCTTCAGTTCCTGACTGGAGTTTCTCAGCCAATCTGTTTGCATTATCCGCCGAATAAGGACAGAAAGTGTGCATTATTATTATGATAACTTCTGCAGAAGTTTGCCGTAGTCTAGTAGGTAGTGTGTTGGCTTATTAGATAAGAGACCTCACTTCAAACACCAGGTCTGACAGCAAACCGAAAATATGAAAAAATATTTCTTTGGCGACTTCCTCTCAGCAGATTTCTGGAAAAAACTCTGGGAGTAAAAATAAAATTGCCATGAAAAGTTTTTCAAAAATCTGTCGTTCGGAATCGACTTTTAACTGTAGGTACCGCCACTCATGTATAAAATTAACGTGTACCTATCTTCTACCATACCATACATCCATGAGGATTATGGAGTCCTAGTAATTATTTTAAACTTTCAAAAGAATTGTAATGGTTTTGGTAAATACCTTTTTTGTAGTGGCATACATTCTCTTTCATTCGATTTCTAATATTTGGGTAATATTTATGTATTCTGTTAAATATATAACATTGTTCTGTTAATATTTTTCACATTGAAGGTTCTGTCCAATTTATCTTTACACCTACACAAACATAGAATTCTATTTAAGTGTTACGATCAATCATTTGTGTACTTAATAATATAGTCGTACGGACAAATAACAAAGTCCTCAAATGAAATTACTAAGTAATTCTCATTTAGTTCATTACTATTTAAGAATAAGTAAATTGGATTGTATTTGGAGGGTGGGAGGTGGCGGCAATTTGAATTCAATTCTCAGAATTCAAATGTTGTGTTCGGGTTATACTGAAAATAAATGTAGGAGCCTGGTTAAATCTTAAGCTGTTATTAGATTTAATGAATAACTTTTATTCACTTCATTATAAGTACATACTATCGTCTCCGTTAGAGGTGATGTAGATATCTATTCAATTTTTGTTTTCCTATGAATTATCGATATCCAAACAGATGTATTATCGATTGTTATGCAAAAGATAGGTATGTCTGAATATTGGGTTGTTCGGAAAGTAATTTCGTTTTTTCCCGACAGAGGATTAAATTGTATATTTTTGCATCTAACTTCACACTTAAGCCGTATAATTTTTATATTCTTTGAGAGCTCATATAGCACGGCTTGTTTGTGAAAAATTCCAATTAATTCTACGCAGTAGTTTTAGGTTGGTGCCCTTTTAAATATGAAGAGCAATAAACAGCATTTTCGACCTATCTTACTGTTTTACTACAGAAAGGGTAAAAACGCTGTCCAAGCCAGAAAGAATTGGCCGATGTGTATAGAAAAGGTGTGTTGACAGTACGCCAGTGCCAGAACTGATTCATTAAATTTCGATCCGGCAATTTTGATGTCGAAGATGCACCACGTTCGGGAATACCGGTTGAATCTGATGAAGACACATAAAAGACATTAGTTGACGCGAACCGGCGAATAACAACACGTGAAATCGGATTGAGGTTAAATTTATCAAATTCAACAGTTTATGACCACTTGATTGATATTATACGAAAACTGTCTTTCATTTCCATTAAAAAAAAACCAAATTACTTTCCGAACATCCCAATAGTCTTCTGAAGAGACGTTTTCCAATTGCTTTCGGAGTCGACTTAAAACTCCCGCAACTTGTGGATAAAAATAACACACACAACATAAGTGGAAGCTAAATCATAATCCTGACTAAAATGTTGTAATGACCATGTTATGTGTCTGCAGAAGTGGTTATGTTGTAGATTCTGTCTTTAGGTGTGTTTATTGGTTCTTAGAGAACAGAAAACCAGCATTTCCTTTTATTTTCATCTGCATTTCTCAAAATTTTGTTCTCTTTACTAACCGAAAGTCTATCATAGGAACTGATGTATGCAATAGAGATTAAAGTGCGAACTTGAAGTTCTCTCAACAATACCCAAGCGAATTTAACTTTCCTAAGGTGAAGAGACTTGATTCGAATTATCGCTTAGCAGATATATTATTAAACTAAGAATGAAATTCAATAAATTATGAAGATTTCTTGTAGACTCTACTTCTTTTATATAATTCTCCTGTGGAGTTAGTTAAACTTTGGGTATTCTTTCACAATTAAATTTTAATTTTTTTCTAATTTTTAGAAGTCTATACAAAAATATATCCGCAGGCAAAATATACATGCTTAAATATTCACAATAATACTGATTCTAAATCTAATATAAATTATATTTGGCTATACTAATTAAATAAACAATAACAATAAATAGAATACTACTACCTACAATGCTTAGTTTCAATGTTGTAATTAAAGAATACATACATAATTGTTTATAAATTGAGATTTTATATTTATGAATTTCATTTAACAATATAATCAATTGAAAATATATTTACAACCTAAAAAAAGAAAAATAAATTAAAAAAAGAAAAGAAATAGTAAAGAAAACAAAATTAAGAAAGAAATTAATTCGTTTTACTATGACAATTCAATGTTGTTTAAGAATTCAAAAAGTTATTTAAAAAATTTATATTAAAAGAAAACAAAAAACAAAATCATATTTATAAACAAAAAAACAAAAGAAACAAAACAAAAGTATAATCATATAAAATAAATGAATATAACAAGAAAAAAACTATTTTTTAACAGCTTTTTCAGTATTTAATTTAAAACCGAATTAATAATGAAATGAACAAAAAAAAGAAAAAAACAAACAAAAAAATTGTTATAAATTCATATACAAAACATAATATGAAAATAATTATTTAGCAAACGTATGTATACACCACTACTGTATTAAACATTTCCGAGACTCATTTCTTCTAATGCCATACGGAGTAAAGATGATTGAGATAATGTTTATTATATGCTAACTTTTTTATCTTGACTGTTTGTTTTAAACATGTATTATATATACTTACATACATACAAACATACATATATAACAAATAAAAAGAAAATATTTACTCAATGCTTTGTACACGATGCACAGCAGTTTAAGAAAAAACAAACAAACAAACAAACAAATGCCATTCAACTACTTACATATACTATATACAGTAGAGTCCAGTCAAGTTGAAATTAAGTCAGCTAGCTTTTTACTAGACACTTAACCAACCTTTTATCCAATCAAACAGATTTTCAAATTGTCGCTAAACATTTTTCTAAATTTTTGTTTCGTCATGATGCATACAATAAAAGAGAAAATAAAACAAAATAAAAAAATATTAAAACCCGGCAAGACAGTAACTTACCAACAACCTTACCCGTAAAAGCAGTTTTCAATATTTATACTGCTCTACAGTAAATGTCCCAAAAGGTGTATTTTATTGTGTATTGTTGTAACAATAAAAATTATTTTCAAATTTTTTCTAAATTAAAACAACAAAAAATTTAAAAAAAAAACAAAAAAATTTTTGCTGCAAATTAAAGATGATGATCATTATTCATGTTAAGAAAAAAGGTGTACTAAAAACTGCAAATAATACTTCATTATTGAAAAAGGAAATTATACAAAAAGAAAAATAATTAAATAATACAGAAAAAAAAAACCAACTAAAGTATAAATTTAAAACAAAAACTTAGTTACAAAATGTATTAATTAAAAAATAAAATAAAAAACAAAACAAACAAAAATAAACCAACAGAGAAACAAATTATATATTTAAAAAAAAACAAAACAAAACAAAATAATATTGATATTGCTTAGAGTTTATTATAAAAAAAAACCAAAAACAAATATATATATACATATATATATAAATATATATAACAATAAGTAATTATGTAATCGACACAAAAGAAAACAAATAAAAGCATACATAATAATTAAAAAAAATAATAATAATAATTATGTAAAAATAACAAGAAAAACTACTATTTTTACAATTAAAGAACAAGTGGTAGAAATAGTAAGTATTTAGTTACTGTACGAGGACCGCTCCAAAAATAGTCGGCATAAACAATAAGAAATGTTGGAAAATATGTTCCACATAATCTCTTTTAACGCATATCTTTTTGTTCCTATAAATCTGGACGTTTGGTGTCAATGAAGGCTTGAATATTTGTAATTGGTCATTACAACCCTTCAATCAGGCTTATGGACCTAGTTTCTCACACCACTTATGTTGTGTGTGTTAATTTTATACATAAGTTTATATTTTCGTTTTGATGTCTGACCTGGGGTTTGAACCGTGGCCTTACGTCTAATAAGCCAACACACTACCTACTAGACTGCGGCGACTTCTTGCTGATTTTTCGGCATAAATAATGCCGTAACATAGCGCCTTACAAAAAAGAACACTCGAACGAGAATCACTGGCTCCCTCAGTAACTACTTCTGAAAAGGAAGTCACACAGATAATTATACGTACCCCCCCCCTTAAAATTCATTTTTTTTAAAAAGGAATGAACTTCTAATCTAAAATTACTTTACATTAGCGTCTGTAACGACACATTTTTGTGACTGCAGTTTGCTTAAAACCAATATGGCACCACAGAAAATTATACGTACGACGTATATTTCGTATAAAATTTCTCCAAGGGCAGCCCGGTATATAAAATGTATTGTGGATAAAAATCCTCTGACTACAGCCGTAGAAATACGAAATACCGCGGAAAGTGGTCACAGTGTTATTGTGCATTCCGAAACAGTTCGAAGTGTTTTGAGAAAGAACGGTTTCCGCAGCCGAGTGCCGAGGAAAAAGCTACGATTGGAATTCGCCCAATAATAACTCAACTGATTTTTGGGCTAATGTAATACATATTTAGTGATGAGAACAAATATAATTTGTTCGGCTGTGACGGAAAACAAAAAATTTGGCGCTAAAATCAGTTGAATTGTCTTTATATTATCATTTTTAAAAAAATAATTTTTAAGGGGGTACGTATAATTATCTGTGTGACTGTATTTATTTTACAATAAATCGATTGTTAAGTGCAATGTATGACAGGTTTCGCTGTCTTGTTGCAAGTGTCGTTAAAGTTTAGCTGATTAACAAAACAAAAATTCAGTCAGTATGGCTCAGCATTCACCCTAACGGCAGTAGGTTGTTTATTTCTAAAGAAATGGGGGAAGGTGATGGATGTACTGCTCAGTCAGCTTTAGGATTATCTTCGCTTTAAATATGGCAATTTTGTTTGATTGACATTGCCATTGAACCAGAAATAAGCATCATCACTAACAAAAATTCTTTGATAAAATATTTGCGGTGTTGTTTGGCTTTAAATCTTGTAGTCGCTATATTTTATAGATATGTAAGCCTGATCTAAAATGGTAGTCGAATTACAATGGCTAACAAGTTGAGAACGCCTATCAATCGACATTACGGCGCCTATATTTTGCGATCAATAGTGCACAAATTATGTAAATTGGATGAACCGCTCGAAACAGATTCGTTTTTCTTAAGTAAACGTTCGAAATTTGGAGCATTATTCCGGGGTTAAACGTCAACAGAGTCTGGCATTCTTAGCTGTCAATGTAGATTCAAAATTGTGTTTTTAATCCTCTTTAACTTGGACCTGTTGCGGTTTCTGTGTTCACCTCTTCCTATTAAACTGTATTTCATTTTTGACTGATCTTTCAAATGTTGTCTTTTTTACTAATGTCCAATGTCAGATAGATTTCTTGGCGATTTGCCTGGGTAATGTCGTTTATATTATTTGAATACTTAACTGCTTTTTTACTGTAATGACAAGTGGCATGATCAGACCGAAAAAATAAAAAGAATTTATTGTCTTACGAACTCTCATGAACATAAATTTATTCACATGTGCAAATTGTTTGCCATTTTAAAGCTTTTTTCACCACATAGACTTCTCGTCCAAAATCTGCATTCAGTAAACGCGTATCCTCGTCTATTAAACAGCGATCACATTTTGAATACCTTTCGTAAACTTCTCACTCTTTTCATAGCCCATAAGTTTTTCTTGCAGACAAATTTTAATTAATTTTATTTATTTAATTATTTTTATTTATTTAATTTAATTTTATAATTTTAATTTTTAATTTTGCAAACGTATGGTACGAAGACAACACTTTCTTTCATACTGCCTTTGATTGCAATACAAAATTTAGATTAGCCTGTTATAGCTTGCAAGCATCTGAATCAAATATTGTTTTAAAGAAAATAGTACATCGCTAATCTTTGTTTTCATGTTTGTTTTTTGTAATGCCCATAAATCATTTATAAAAATTGGGGGAAAAAAATAAATTAATTAAACTTGAAATATTCATTAACTAATTGTGGCTGCATGTATTTAATAAAAGTCTCCATCCATATATACTCTGTATGTATGTGACACAAATACTCCTCTTAAATGTTATGTATTTGGAACATCAATCTCCATACATTTTTTAGTGGAATGACTGACGCCAACGTCCATTAATGTCTTAATACAACCAAATGTAAATGTGCGTGTGTGTGTGTATTTAGTGATGTTATAAATCATTAATTATTATTAACATGATTAATTTAAATGCTATTTCAACAGTAGCTAATTACTCAATTTTGTTAAGTGGAAAAAAACAAAAACAACAAATTAAATTTTATTGTAAAAATTTTATTGTAAAAATTTCTTTAATTTTTTTTTTATTTATAAATTTTATTAACTTTTCTTTTTCAATTGTTTCTTCGATAATTATGAATGAATGTAGCAAAAATATTACATGTGAGTATGAATTTTTTAGTCGTTAACCCTTACGCGTTATCCCTTTCTTCTTAAATGCTCTTGAAAATATTGAAAAAGAAATATTTGAAGGGTTAAGATTAAAGTTAACATTCTTATCTAAAATTGGATGACATACATACAGTGGTGTTGTCGAGCCGGAACGCTCCGGAACGCCGTTCCGGTACTTCCTTTTTGGACAGGAGCGCGTTCCGGAACTAAAGATGATTTCTGACGTTTTGAAAAAAAAAATTATAAAGAATTGCTGATTTTTTTTTCTAATTTTTGACGAATTTTTATATGTATTTTTATAAACAAGGGTTTGAACCGAACCCGAACCGGAACAAAAACCGGAACGAACCGGCTTGTTTTTCCGAACCGTGAACCGGAGTCCGGAACGCGTTCCGGTAAAAAAAATTAGCACAACACCACTGCATACATATGTAAATAAATAATATGAAATTCATATTTCAGTGGCATACATTCAATTTGTATTAAAGCAAAACATAAATATTTATTAATTAATGCATTAATAAATAAATTAATATTTATGCATCTGTAACATTTTAATGTTGTCTGGTCAACTGGTATGACAGGGTTAAATTAATTTCGTGTAAAATTTACTGCAACAGGTTCATTTTATCTCGAAAACTTGATGACAATAATTTAAATGCATTTCCATTTGTGAACATTTTTTACCTTTATAATCTGGAAGTGAATGTAAAAATTTTTAATATTGTAATGGTGGGTATGTAGGCAGGTTGAAGAAGAGCAGACCAATCGAGCGTCATATGCCTACTGACATACACCATACATCAGCCCTCCTAACTTTCTATAGGAAGTCTATATCTTGCACAAACTTTTCTAATTTCTTCTAGTCCACTCCTCCGACACAAGTTTCGCCTGATATAGTGTCATCCCCAAAATACAGGAATCTCGAACTCACGAAAGTTTAGCAATAACACAGAGAGTTCACCTTCGTTTTGATGTATTCATCACATGCCCTGCATTCATCATTTACTATCACGCCAACACAGGCAGTTTTAAATGCCTTAGAAGAAGTTTATTAGAAACAGCATTGAAGAAGATTATTATGACCACAGCAATTCGGCTTGTCAAAGCTTTGGGTTAAAATTTACATGGATTAGATCAAACTACCATCAGCAGCGTGGCGAACTCGTATTAGAATTTCAATGAAATACAACCAGATGAACTACATACAGACATACATAATTAGTCATTACAACCCTTCAGTTGGGAATTCGACCTCGTTTCTCACACCACTTATGTTGTGTGTGTTAATTTTATACATGAGTGGCGGGACCTACAGTTTAAAGTCGATTCCGAACGACAGATTTTTGAGAAACTTTTCATGCAATTTTATTTAATCTCAGAGTTTTTGCCAGAAATCTCAGCAGAAGGAAGTCGCCGAAGAAATACTTTTTGTTTTTTATTTTGATGTCTGGCCTGGGGCTCGAACCCTGGCTTTTCGTCTAATAAGCCAACACACAACCTACTAGACTACGGCGGCTACAACCAGATGAACTACATTTTCCATTTCCATTCGGATATAAATTGGGAAAGGACATAGGAAAATGCACTGCCACATAATATAATATAACATGACATCTACTTTAGTTTTACTTGATCATGCTAAGGCATTTGACATCGTTTTCCATACTATCCATCTGTCAAAAACTAAAACATTTGTTCAATTTTTTGCAATTTCCGTCGTATTTACGAAATAAAATTTGATTTGTGTATCGTGATTGTAACAAATCAGATCGTTTGTTCATATCTAGAGCTACTTGGTACACTATTATACACAATTTACTTTAATGATCTACCACCTAAGTTTGAAGTTCTGTTTCTCAGTGTTACAGTTTGATACCCATATTATTCTGGCGGTATTTTTAAGAAAAAAAAAGTACTCAATACTCACGTCGTCAATGGATGACACGATTGTAATCTTGGCAACTTTTTCACCTATATTTGACAAGAAGTAAACCGCCAATTGATGCTATGTGAATTTATTGCAAACACTAAATTAATATTTGACTTAATTTTCAATTGGGAACGTTTATCTACACAAGTCAAAAACAATTAAAGCCTTGACCTAATTCGACGTAAGAAGAAATATACCCGATACCACTTAACATTCATAAATTTTAAACCTTCGTTTAGGTACCTACTTACTTACACAAATGTATATAAATGTGTATCAATAAACATATTAAATCTTCATTCAAAAGTGTGTGACCAGCTTGAATTTCAAATATAATTTTGCTTTTTAAAAATCCCTTGATTATAATTTTCTTAGGAATCACAACAACAATAGTAATTATAAAGATTTGCAAGCCCAATAACACAAAGTATAACAAACAGCTTAAAATATCTTTAGGGACTGTAATGGCTCACACGTTTTTAACCCAAAATAATGGATTTGAATATTTGGGAAAAAAAATTTCAAAAACAATAAAAGAGAAATTCACATTTATTAGATAAGAAAATTAAAATAAAACAAATATTTTCTACCTTAAAAAAGTATTTTCAAATTAAGTTAATTTATTGCGACTTTTTTCATTTTTTTTTATACCTTTTTAAATATACAGTGAGCGTCAAAAGAAACTGTACATTAAAAAATATATACAGTCAACCCTCCTATAATGCGTTATTCTCAGAACACGGTTTCCATATAACGCGTAGCTGAAATTGCGACAGCCCTCCTATAGCGCGGTACTCTTACAGCGCGGTTTTCGTTCAACAACATCCCATAAATTCCTTCCACACAGCCTATGAATGACTCTAGCAACTAGATATTATAAGAGGGTCTAATATCAGTTTTATTTTCGACACAAAGCACAGCCGACATGTGTAAACAACATGTTTATATAAACATGCCAGCTTATCTCATAGCCGTCTACGACATTGGTTTCAGTCATCTCAGAGCTCTTTCACAGTACAAACGTTTTGTTGGCGACCAAGTCTTTCTAAAAAAATTTCTGCTACTCATCTGACAGTGAGGATGAATGTTCAAAAATTACAGAAATTTACAAAAGATTTCTTATTTTTATTGGAAAACAGTCTTTTAGTTTAGTTTTTGTTTCATTTTTATATCAATCCTTATATGAACTCTTTAATTCAATAAAAATAATTTATAATTTATCTTGTCTTGGTCTCCATATAACGCGGTACGAATGATGGGATTTGTACTAATTCTGAGTTTCTTATAGCGCGGTTTCCATACAACGCGGTAGACGGTTACCATAGAACGCGCTACGAATTAGCCTGGTTTGTACGGTTAAATCCAAGTTTCTTATAGTTTGTATACAACCCTGTACGCACTCACCGCGTTATAGGAGGGTTGACTGTACATTAATAAATTACCGTTATTTTTATTTTACAATTGTTTCATTGCCAATTTTTAAAATTAAAACAAACAAAATTACAAAAAATTTCAAAATATTGTCAAATTTTTTCGGCCACTCTCCTTAAGTGGTTAAGGTTTAGTTTGTTAGGTTAGTTTTGATGCTCACTGTACATACATTTTTATAAAATTTATTTATAAACAGAGTATAAAACTATTCGCTTGAAAAGGAAATTAAATTACAAGTTTCATTGGCAATTTAAATGTATTTAATAGTCTTTGCAAATTATACGTTCGCCAGTGTAAATAACTTAATATTCGAAAGAAAAATATTTTGACGTCTTAACAAAATTAATTCGAATCAAAGCAGAGAGAAGAAATAAGAACTGGTTTTAATTTTGACCCAACGTTATGCGAGTGAACAACAAAAAGAAATTAAAAATTTAGAAAATAGTTGTTTTCTTTTTGGTTGTTGTTATTTTTTAATAATTTTACAATTAAAAAGAAAAAAAACGTTTGACCTTCACATCATAATTTTTAACTTTTATTTATGATGACTTTGAGTGGGTGAAAAGACAATGTAGTAATTAGTAGTTACGTTGATAATCGATTAATTGATGTGTAATACAATCGATATTTTGAATTTTTTTATCATTTAGATGTTATGATTTTACCAAACAATGACTTGCTGTAAACATCACTTAAATGATAAACAAACAAGTTATAATTATTCATTTTTGTTTTCTTAATTTACAAAATAGTTCAAAAAACTGGCCTACACTTTTTATATGTTTTTTTTTTAATATATTAAAAATTTTTATTATGGAAATAAGAAAATATTTAACACATTATTGGTTTTATTATAAAGTTTAGTTAAAAAGGTATTTCTCATCAAACGTTAAAAGAAACGTTATAAACTTCTCAGACAATGCTCAGTAATGAAAGTGCAACTATCAAGTAAACTGGAAACTGGTAGACTTACACCCGATTTACACGATGACTTCCAAAATCCCTTTGCTTTTATAAGATGATTTTTTTTGCATAACTTATTTAAATTTTACTTTTTGCTTAATGTTCAATAAATTTATGTATATGTACACACACACTCGATAGAAAAAGAATATTAAAAAACAAAATAAGTTTAAAAATAAATTGAAAAAATAGTCATGGAAAACATGTAAATCATGTAAATCCGGTGTTATAGTGTTTCTATGCCCAGGCCTCGGATTGGCAAGCTAGCGTTGCTTACCCAAGGATTTTAAAATCTAATCGCTACGTTGAGGCAGCAAGAAAAAATACTGGTGAACTGAGAAACCCATTTAACCATCTTTTTCAGAAATTGCTGACTACATTGAGCTGTGTTAAGGGCCACCATTTCATTAGAAAATACCAGAAAATTTAATATCATTAGAAAGCTTGTCCTTTCAAGCAATTGTTAATGTTTCACTTGGCTGTTTTCTAGTATTTCAAAAGGAATTCTTGTCATAAGAACGTATGCCAGTTCATTTTCAGCATAACTTGGGCACAACATTTGAACTCTGAGAAGCTTCAAGTAGCCGCTACCGCCCACCCTCCGAATACCACGTAATTTACTTATTCTTAAATAGTAATGAATAAATGATAATTACTTTTGAATTTCATTTGGGGGTTTTGTTATCTGTCCGAAAGGCTATATAATTAAGTACACAAACGATTGATCGTAACACTTAAATAAAACTCTATGTGTGGGTGTGTGAAGATAAATTCTACAAAACCTCAAATGTTAATATCTATTAACAGAGCAATTTTATGTGTTTAACAGAATATATTGTGTATTCATACGATATGGAAATCGTTCGATGGAATATGTGTACCACAACAACAAAGTTATTCACCAAACGTTGCAGTGTTAGATAGATTCGGTAAGAGTATTACAATTCTTTTGAAAATTGGAAATAATTACTAAGACTCCAGAAAGGATGATGGATGGATGGTGGAAGATTGGAATGTGGTGGAAGCAACAAACTATATGAGAATTGTAATTCAAGGGTTCCCCAATACAATCCAATTAGTGGTATATCCTAAATGGTTCTGGAGTTCTAGAGAGTTTCCATTGAAGTCGCCGTAATCTAGTAGGTAGTGTCTTGGCTCATTAGACGTGAGGCCTCGGTTCAAGCCCCCAGGTCAGACATCTCCAACTAAACAAAATATGAAAAACATTCCTTCGGCGACTTCCCCTCTACAGATTTCTGGCAAAAACTCTGAGAGTAAATAAAATTGCCATGAAAAAGTTTCTCAAAAATCTGTCCTTCGGGGTTGACTGTAGGTCCCGCCACTCATGTATAACAATTAACACACACAACATAAGTAGTGTGAGAAACTAGGTCGTAATCCTGAATAAAGGGTTGCAATGACCAATTACGTTACGTACGAAAGTTTCCATTACTACTATCGTCTCCTGTAGGTTGCCCAACGGAAGTCACCCTGCAGCCAATGATGTCCAATTAGACCATCCTTAACATTTCACTCAATTGTTTGCCAAATAGATAGAAGCAGATCAAAAGCTATGTTCAAACAGCAACAATGAAATCCAGTAAATCTTTTAGAGGAACAAGTCGGAATTTCCTCCATGCACAGCCGTCTTTCCATCCTTTTCAGTAAACTTAATTTGATTTTGCCAGTCCGTTAACAAAATTTGATTGCCAATGTTGCACAACGATTTGTTGGTATAGGGTGCCCAAGTAGAGCTACTGAAAAACGAAATGAAAGTACGATTTGAATATTTATTCGTTTATATTTAAAATAGAATATAAAAATGTAAAGTCACTGACACAGTCAGGAATTAATATGTATTTATGGACTTAAACATGATAAAGGGGGTCAACACGCACATTACAACCAAGAAAAGAGTGCAGATAAGCTAAAGAAACAAACAAAATAAAAAAAAATACCAAAAAATATTCGTTAAATTCACGTCTATTTTTTTCATCGTTTTTTTATTATGAAATATTATTCATTAGATAGGCCAGAGATGCAATAACACACACACATGCATACGCATATTAAGAGATTAATTAATTAAACTTTTATTTCCAAACATAAATTTCATATCACAAATCGAATGGTTTTCAACATTCGATAATTTCGATAAGAAAATAAAAACTTAGAAATCGAAATCAAAATAGAAATGAAAACAAGTTAATAAAACGTTAAACGAAAAAAGAGAAATATGAAGATAAGTATATGGATGGCACTGGTTAATTATAGGTGACCTAAGGTCCCCCTATACAACTTTGTTGTTGCTGTTTTTATTTTAACTTAATGAACTCTACACGGTATCGGTTGGTAATTTTTGACAGGGTTCAGGTTTTTTTTTGTAACAAAAAATTCGAAATTGATTTCGTTGGTGTTGGATATTATGGGTGATGTCTACTTTTGTTTTCCTATAAAATGTAAGCGTCTCGATTGAAATGGTATCAGTCTCAGTTTATTTGGACACAACAACTCATCAGGAGTTATCTTCTATTTTTTTTTTTAACACAAACACACACATTAAGCAAGAAAATTCCTAAAATGAAGGTAAAACAATCAAAAGAGAATATTTTTTTTTTTTCAAAGGAAAACATTTCAAGTTTTTCATTTGTTTTTAGGTTTTCGTTTGTGTCCTAACAGTTTTGGTAGCATCATGCTCGGCCGGTTTTATTGGCGGTGGTGGTTTTGGAGGTTCATCAACTGGCGGTGGTGGTTTTGGAGGTTCATCGGCTGGTGGTAGTTCGTATTCCTCTGGTGGTGGCTATAGCTATGGCTCTGGTCATGGAGGAGGTCAAGGCTCCGCTGGTGGTGTTGTCAAAACTATCCAAGTGATACATAGTGATGGCGGTTCAATTGGTGGTGGCGGTCATGGTGGTCATGCTTCAGGCGGTGGTCATGGTGGTTATGCTTCAGGCGGCGGTCAAGAACAAACCATTCGAGTTATTCATGAACAACAACAAGGTGGTGATTTTGGCCAAGGAGGCCAAGGAGGCCATGGCGGTCAACAGGAGGTTAAAACCATTAGAGTTATCCATGAACAACAACAAGGCGGCCACGGTGGTCACGGTGGGCATGGTGGTTTCTCCGGTCATAGCCAAGGTGGTGCTCAAGAAGTAAAGACCATTAAGGTTATTCATGAACAACAAGCCGCTCCTGCTCCCTTACCTAGCTATGGTGGTAATGGACATGCCGAAGAAGTCAAAACCATTAAGGTTATCCACGAACAACAACAAGTTGCTGGTCCTGCTCCCGGTGGTAGCCATGGTGGTAGCCATGGTGGTGTTGAAGAAGTCAAAACCATTAAGGTTATCCACGAACAACAACAAGTTTCTGGCCCTGCTCCCGGACCTAGTTATGGTGGTAGCCATGGTGGTAGCCATGGTGGTGCTGAAGAAGTTAAAACCATTAAAGTCATCCATGAACAACAACAAGCCGAACAATCTCATGGCGGTTATGGTGATGCTGCTCCCCAAGAAGTTGTTAAAACCATTAAAGTTATTCATGAACAAGCTCCTGCTCCTGTGTCCAGTCATGGTGGTGGCGGTCATGGCGGTTACGCTGCTGGGGGTGCTGGCCAAGAAATCAAAACCATTAAAGTTATTCACGAACAAGCCAGTGCTAGTGCTGGTTACGGTGATGCTGGTGGTGGTTATTCTGCTGGTGGTGGTAATTCTGCTGGTGGTTATGCCGATTCTGGCGCAGCTGGTGGTGCCGGTTACGATGATGCCTTCGAGACCCTTAAGTCTTTGAAGGTTATTGGTGCTTTAAGTGTTAATGGTGGTGCTTCAGCTGGTGGCTCCTCCAGCTACAGTGCTGGTGCTCCCTCTGGCTCCGGTTGGCAATAAGTTGTTTACGTTCATTCATGCCATAACTCCTCACAATAATACTCACTGATGTATTGAAGATACTCATCTCAAGTACTTAACCATCTCATCATAGACATACGTTAGTGCAGTTGTCATCATTGTTGGAAGCATGATTGCGCCAAAAACTGTTGTTATTAGTTTTTTAAGTAGTCTCCCTCTTAGTTATGTAAGTTCATAGTAGATGCCATTAGTGCTACATCAAATGAATCGGTGTTAAACAAAACAAAACAAAAAAAAACACATCAACTACATACATAAACAATAAATTTAGAAAAATATACAAACAAAAAACTTATTTGTCTTTCTATTTTGAACTCTAATCGTTGGTGAACTCTTAATCGTCATCATAATGACACAGTAATTATTGGCACATGTAAATGTATACGAGCCCTCCGTTACACTCAAAAAATTATAGCAGTTTACCTATAGCAAATATTTTAGTAAACTGTGGACAACAAAGCATGTTAAAATTATCTGTTAAGCCATGCCTACCAAATGCTATACAGATTTATGGATTTTCGCGCTAGCTTTGTATAATTTTTCCCTGGTTTTTATAGCCTTCCAAGGTTTAGAATTTTTTCGGTTAACTGATTGGCCATTAGTAACCCGATTAACAGATTTCGGCCTGCCTTAGCACATCCTTTCAGGCGCCTCTGATTTTTGCGCGCCTTCGCCAGCTTGTCACACCAATCGATGACAGCGCTTCCTCGATTTGGTCTCTCCAGTGCAAACAAGGTCGTCCTCTTCGCCGACTTCCGCAAATCCCCGCATCATATACCGTCTCACCAGAGTATCCTCCATTCGAACGACATGGCCGAGTCAGCACAGCCGCTGGATGTTAATACGCTGCACAATGTCCATGTCGTTGAGGAGCTCATACAGCTCACTGTTGGATCGGATGCGGAAATCTACGCCAACTCGCACTTGTCCGAAGATCTTGCGTAGGACTTTTCTCTCGAATGCTCTTAAGGCTGCTGCATTATGTTGAAGTTGGTTTTCAATTATTCCATGCCCTAATCCAGTACATTGGTCCCACCAAACTTCCAATTTTCAATTGAACAATACTTGATGTAAAAATTAACTCCTATGTAATGTAAAGAAGCATGTTCCTCCTTGGTCTGAAATGTATTCAGAACTACACATTGTACACGTGCGTCTTACATTGTAATTGTCTTTTAATTTTCTACTCTAAATAATGATGATGCCCATATGCCTTTAACTAAACATTTTTCATGAGTGCATTTGCAAATCACATTTCTGAGGTTTACACACATAACAACTCATCTCGAATCTTTTTACCGATATGATCCATTGACGCTCAAAGCTGTCAACTTCCGACTTGCATGCTTAGCCAAACACAAACGAAAACTTCAATTTGTAGTGTAACTAAAAAACTTTAATTATTTTTCGTAAGTTATGCGGTTAAGACCGCAGAGTTGTGTGAAAACACTTCCAACATTAACTAACATCCATTAAAATATTAAATAATATGCGTTAATAAAATAAAACATAATAATTCATCACTCACTTGAATGCCACTCAGTATAAAATCAATGACAAGTTAACAAATGCTGCTAGTAACACTTGTTGCATCCCAAGGATAGTGTCTTCATCTTCAAAGATTTATAAAACAGAAGATATGAAGGTCAGTGAAAAATTTAACAAATTAAACAAACAAAAAAACTTATTTACTTTCTGTATACCGTTATTTAGATTTCCATATTTGTATTGTTGGTAATCATATTCGAATTCACTTCAAATAGTATAGCCAATCCACCTAAAGGTGGTATAGGCGATGGTTATATATACCCGGTTAAAAGCTCGCCTTCGAAACCCAAAAGCACAACCACGTATTATGCGAAACCATTACATCCGCCAGCGAGAAAACCATCTCGTCCTGCTCCCAAAGCTAAAGTTTATAAAGTGATCATACAAAATCAACCTGCTGCTCAATCCCAGAAACAGGAACAAATTTTTAAAATTATTCGCTTAAATGGAGGTAGCGGAGGTGGTGGTGGTGGTGGTGGCGGAAGCGGTGGACCTGGATCACATGGTGGTAAATCGGTGAAAATTTTAAAAATTATAAATGTGAAGCCGCAATCAAATGGTGGTGGTCATGGCGGAGGTAGTCATGGCGGAGGTGGTCATGGTAGTGGTGGTCATGGCAGTGGTGGTCATGGCAATGGCGGTTGGTCGAAATAGTTGTAAGGTAGAGTTGTTAATAAGAGTAATAAAAATATAGAAAATAATTCACATAAAAATATGAAGTTAGTAATCATCTTATACTAGAATTCGATTGTTATGCTTCTAAGGTCAAATCTATCTTCAAGAAATTTATAACATTGGAAGACAAAGATAATGATCCCAGCATTGAATTTGAGTTGAAGGTGGTATGAGAGCTACAGCCTGATCTTTACTATAATTTCCCATTAGTTTATAAAATGTTTGGTATAAATACAAGAAAAACAAATCTAAGCTAATTTAGAACAAAGTATGTCCATGTACGAACTCTACTGTGCATGAGGCATGAAAATATAATTCGAAATAAATATTTCAAAAAATAATGTTTTTTCTTGTGCTCTCAATATAAAATTTCGATTCCGATTAACTGACTTAGTTGGACATTCTCAACTATTTTTGTTAGCTAGGGAATGTAGCAAGGTGATCATACTGCATGAAAGGTCGATGGGATGAGAAAAATGCAAGTAAACTAAGGCATTGAAAACGATCCTATCTGTTCAACAAATTAAAACACGAGTGCAATATAATGCGGGTTTTACAGTCTGTCGGCTCCATGCTTCATATAATTGGAAAACAGAAATAATACATGAAGTCGCCGCAGTCTAGTAGGTAGTGTGTTGGCTTATTAGACGTGATGTCTCGGTTCAAACCCCATGTCAGACATCAAACCGAAAATATGAAAAAAAAATTTTTCTTCGGCGACTTCCTCTCAACAGATTTCTGGCAAAAACTCTGAAACTAATTAAAAATACCATGAAAAGTTTCTTAAAAAATCTGTAATTTGGGGTCGACTTTAAACTGTAGGTACCGCCACTCATGTATTAATTTAACACACACAACATAAGTGGTGCGGGAAGCTAGGTCGTAAACTTGACTGAAGGGTTGTACTGACCAAATATGTATGTAATATGCTGTAATATCGGATAATAAATATGCTGTAATATCCGGGTCGACAATCTGGAACAAACGAGCCTCTGAGACTGCTACACGAAAGACTGTTAACTTAGAGATGACACTGGACTATGCATCTGTTTAATAGAACACAGAAGCAAACTCTACTTCCCTTTTCTAAACATAATCCGAGTCGACAATCTGCAACAAACTTGTCCTACATGGAAGACTCCTAACGTAGAGATGGGCTGTGCTATGCATCTGTATGTATAGAAAACACTATACTTCCCTTTTCTAAACATACGGTTTACTAGACATTCAGGAAACACATGAGCTGGGCCATGTACATCAATACCCTCTCTCACAGCATAGTCTAGATCTGTTTTGAACTTTAAGGGATACATTAAAGCTTTCTTTAAGGATAGCACGGTACGCATTATTTGGATATCTAGTCACTAAGAAATGGTCGGGAATGAGAATCCTGTTACAAGGGTAGGCCAAAATATCACATAGAACACCATGGTATAAAGAGACATATTTACTTAAAGACTCTGATTCTATTGAATTTAGTTAAGTTTAAGCAAGATAGAACATTTTCTATGTTATTAAACAGCTTGCATGATGCTTGAGATACTTTATTGCACGTTATTCATACAGAGCTGCTAGTAAGACTTTAGACAATCAGTTTGAATTATTTTACATCGACTACACTGGATATAAAGAATACTCTTTCTGTTGTATACATATATAAGTGTGGAACAGTATAAGCATCGCCATAGTTTAGTAGGCACCCAGCTCAAACATCAACAATACGAAATATAAAAAAATATCTTGAGCGACTTTCTCTCAACAGTCCTCTGGTTAAAATTCTGAGAATAACTAGAATTATCTTAAACACGTTAATTTTTTTTATAATTTACAACAATTTATTTAAAACTTAATACTAAATTAACAGTTCATATTACACACTAAATAACAGTAACAATGATGGTTTATGAACATATACTAGACTAGACTAGATTAATCACATGTGACAAAAGAAAATCTTTGTCACGTAAGTGCTTAATTCCAACCGCCTGATACAGGAAGTGGAGGCAAGTAGCTACCATGTGGTGCTTCTTGGTGAATAACTTTAATGGTTTTAACTTCTTGATGGCCGCCGAAACCGCCATCGAAACCGCCAGCAAAACCACCATGACCATGACCACCATGAGCGTGACCACCATCTTGATGGATAACCTTTACGGTTTTAACTTCTTGATGACCGTGATGATCAAGACCGCCAACGAAACCGCCATGTTGATGGGAGTGACCGCCATAGCCATGATCGTGACCACCAATGAAACCTCCATGGGAATGGCCAACATCTTCGTGAATTACTTTAACAGTCTTAACTTCTTGGTGACCACCAACATGACCATGATGTTCAATGTGACCGCTGGCAAAACCATGATCATGACCATGGCCGTGTCCTCCTTCTTGATGGATAACTTGAATGGTTTTAACTTCTTGATGACCGCCATGACCATGACCATGACCATGACCAATATCACCGCCAACGAAACCACCATGATCATGACCACCATCTTCATGGATTACTTTAATGGTTTTAACTTCTTGATGACCACCAATATGACCATGATCATGGCCAATATGACCGCCAACGAAACCACCATGGGAATGGCCACCATCTTCATGATGTACAACAACGGTATTAACTTCTTGATGACCACCTTGGAAATGACCACCATGTTCAATGTGACCACCATGACCTCCGCCGAAACCACCATGGGCATGACCACCATCTTCATGGATAACCTTTACGGTTTTAACTTCTTGATGACCACCATGGAAATGACCACCATGATCACCTCCGAAACCACCATGACCACCTTCGAAACCACCATGGACATGACCACCTTCTTCATGGATAACCTTTACGGTTTTAACTTCTTGATGACCACCATGTTCAATGTGACCACCATGTTCAATGTGACCACCATGACCTCCGCCGAAACCACCATGGGCATGACCACCTTCTTCATGGATAACCTTTACGGTTTTAACTTCTTGATGACCACCATGGAAATGACCACCATGTTCAATGTGACCACCATGATCACCTCCGAAACCACCATGACCCCCTCCGAAACCGCCATGGGCATGACCACCTTCTTCATGGATGACCTTAACAGTATTAACTTCTTGATGGCCACCATGACCATGATCAAAACCACCGGAAAAACCACCATGAGCATGACCGCCATCTTCATGATGTACAACAACGGTTTGTACATCGCTGACACCGCCATTAACTCCTTGGCCGTAACTATAACCGCCACCACCGCCTCCAACGTTACCGCCCAAAAAACCAGCAGAGCAAGTAGTTGCCATAATGGCCAAAACACAAATAAATGCCTGAAATGTAAACAATAACTTGGTTAATTCCACTATCCAGGCAACGTACATAAGTATTATAATCCAAAAGGGCACTTAAATTGCCAAAGAGCGATATTTACCTTCATTGTTGGAAATTTTATGCTTAAGTTTGATTGAATTTCCAACAAAAGTGGATGTGATACTACTCTAGGGAATGTAAGTAATGAACTGATACTCTTTCCAAAATCCACAATGATTTTTATATCAAAAGAGTGTGTGATCGATTACCAACAACTATCGTCATCAGCATAAACTTTGCATCGAAACATTGAAATCAAAATCATGCTAATCTTCTTGTAAGAAACGATAAAAAAAAGCATTTCAATCATTGAAATGAATTGAAATCATACGAATTCATTCATAAGTTACACAATTTCCAAAAAAAAAGAAGAAAAGAAGAAAGAAGAAAAAACAAAATTGGTTTCAATTGGATTTTGAAATTCCCAAAATCTGAAATCTTTTCAAAATTTGTTGTACTTTATAATAACAAAAACCATAAAGAAAGAAGAAATATAACTAAAAAAATACAACAATTATTAGCAACAATATATGGCGTAAACGTCACCAATGAATAGTGCGAGCATAGATTTATTTATTCCCCATTTAATTAATGCAAATTTTTATAACGAAAAAAACCAAATCATTTAAAATCCAAAAAATGTGCCACATTATCATAACAATGAATGCGTTGAAGACACTTTTGCTTTCAATAAAATAACTAATAATTTATTATAATTTATTCGTTATATTTATTTATGTTTTGCAAATATTTGTTAAAAGAAATTTCAAAAATTTTTAAAACTTTTTTGTATCATAATTTTATAAGTTTTAGAAAATTTTTGAAATATTTTTATAATACAATACAAAGAAATAGTAAATGCTTAAAAATAAAACTTTGTTCTAAAATTATCTTCCATAAATTATTAGGTTTATAACCCTAGGAACAAATTCGAAATACTTTTAATTTACAAAATACGAATTTACCAGAGGCACCGCAGCTCCACAATATTTAATTATTTTTTTATTTGTTTGAATTGTAATTTGAGTACTTAGTACTTAGTTATGAACTAAACAAATTTGTTTGGCGGGTCAGTAAGTCCATACTTACTTACTTACTTAACACGTTCATCGCCACGATAATATCAGAAAAATTTTCACATGGGCCACGGTAACTTTATTAGATAATTTAGTTAAAAATGTATCAAAGAAACTTAATGTATCACAGAAAAAAATTTTTTTGCCAAAATTGCCGGAAAAACACTATTTTTTATGTCACACATATATGACTGACCTGGCCCTATATTAAAACTTTTTTTATTTATTTATTTATTTAAAATGCGTATTTTACAAAAATAAATTTGTAAAATACAATTAGAAAATAGTGTGGACTACAAATCCGACATATATGTGTGACATGGCTCACGTAGAACTTCTTAGCGTCAGACACATAAGACTGACATGGCTCCTGTAGAACTTCTTAGCGTCAGACACATATGACTGACATGGCGATGAACGTGTTAATTGATCATTACAATCCTTTAGTCAAGACTATAACCTAGCTTCTTACATAACAAACTTTGTTTGTCCACTCCAAAAGAGAGATTTGAGTAAGTTATTCATGACAGTTTTATTTTACTCTCAGAGTTTTGACCAGAAAACTTCTGAAAATTTTTTTTTTATATTTCGTTTTGTTCAAGATGCCTGAGCAGGGGTTTGGAACCAGAGATCAGGAATGAATCGTTTTTTCTCTACTCATAAGCACTCATGAAATTTTGAATATAAGTGTGCCAACAATATCGAAATTTAACTACTCGGATTAATTCGTACTCACTACAACGTGGATTTATAAGTACAGGTTGCAATGAATATGCGTACAACGTTGACATCAAACTCATACCATTCGAAATATGTTTGATTCATTAGCCTACTCATTTAGATTAATAACTTTAGAAAAATACTTATAATACTTACAAATGATTCGAGTGACTCGAATTAATCATCAAAATTTACAGTCTTAGTTATTGTTGCATTTGCAAAAAAAAAACAGACACACAAGCAAAAAGACAGAGCAGCAAGCAGAACAAACACACAATCTTCTAATAAATATTTTAGTGTTCGTACGCGAATCATATTTATTTTGTGATTCTTGTAAATGTTGAGTTATAGAGAATCGAAATCAACAACATCATACGTGTTGTTAAGTATGAATATGATGAGTACTTCAAACTTTGAATATGAGTAGTATGAGTATGATATTAAAATAAGTATGAATGCGTATAAGTATCAAAAATTATGAGTATGATTCGATTCTATTCATCTTTTTGAATACTCATTGCTGAACTCTGGTTGGAACCACGGTGTCTCTTCTGAAGCCAACACACTACCTACTAGACTACTGCGACGCCAATAAGTACATAACATTTTCTAATTTCCCGTTTCTGAACTGAAAGCACAATACTGTTTCAGTCAGCATTCGTCTGTCAGTTGAGCTCTAAAAGACACAGAGTCCAGGCTCTATTCCAAAATAAATTGATTCTTATTTAAAATGCTGCTTTTTATCTGTCTTTAGCGGCACAAAGGGCAAATAGTTAAATGGAATAGGAATGAGGTTTTGTGCCAAAAAAAACCTTTTAGACATAAGACGGTATATACATACAACAAGACCGAGGTTCTTATAATTATAGCATAGAAGCTTAATTTGCTCACGCGTACTATTCGCATGTGGAACGCTCATACTGTCACTTGCAACATAAATCCATCCATCCATCACCTAGCGTTAATTGTATAACAATAAATTCAAGAGATTAAGTAACCCTGCAATAGTGTGTGATGTAGGTTATGCAAATCTAGACATAGATCTGAGTGAAAATAATTTTCTTCCTTGGCCGCAATAGCCCATTTGTATTCATTTTTTTCACTTCAGTAAACTTGATAAACTTGAATATTACCAGACGTTCCCTATAAAATTATTCATTTTAAGAGATCTCAATTATGTACTCAGATTCATGTATTTTGAGAAAAAAAACCAGATAAATTCGTCAACAAAACTGTTGTTGGTTTAAACGTATATGGGTCATTAGAGTCAGAGTTTGAGTTGGTTTTAATGATTAAGATGTGAAATGATAGCAAAATACAAACGAAGAAAATAAACTATGGAAAAAAGAATATTAAAGAATTAAAGTTATTAACTTTTAACATAAATACTTGGAAAAGAAGCAGTCATTAAAACAATAAAAAAACAAAATATGTACGAGTATATGGTCTTCCCCAAAAACTAACAAAAAAACTGAATGCTTATGGTACTCATATGTCACAGCATTTGTATAATTAAAGTAATAAAGTTAACAAAAATTATTACAGTGGTGCGGAAGGCAATTATTCTGAGAAAGAAAAAAAATTTTAGGTATCATTTTTTGTCTCTTAGACTCCTTCGTAGTGGGTTATATGCTACGACAACATTTAGAAAGTAAATAAAAATTTATTTTTTAAACCTGTCATACCACTGTAACTTGCTGGTGTGGCTGGCACATCAGCGGCACTAACAGGTGATGAAAGGTGCGTTAAAAAAGTAAAAGACCATTAAATGGTGAATTATTCTGGGTAAGTGAACCATACATGAATAAGTTCTATTGTGTTAAATAACATGAAAAATTAAATTTTTTAAATAATCTTTAGCATAATGATCACGGTAGCAGTGTGGCCAAAAAAAAAATCATCACGTACGTATAGGAAGACATAAAAATCAACAATAGCAACAAAATAATAATAATTGGGTCAACAGAGCATGTAAGCTAATAAGTATCATTACTACAGTTATTATGATTTACTCCAACCATCAATCTCTCATATGAGTTACATATGTTGCCGTACAATTAGTTGATCTTCATACCTGTAAGTGTAAAGAACAGTTTAACAGAATTAATAAACTCAGGATGAGCATACTATGGCTGTTACTAATATACCACGCTTTAGATTCGATTGCCACCACACACTCATCCATTGTACGCATTTATACTCAAGGAGTTTCACCTTTCGAATCGGACGTCCTCTTGCCGTATTCAATTATACAGAAACTATATCAACAACAAATGGCTGGTGGTAATCCAAAAACCAAAATTCATGCTGTATTTAGGCCACGTAATAAAATTGTTAAAAAATATCGTCAAAGTCGTATTTTATCGAACACAGGAAATTCCCTTAAAGGTCGACTACATTTTCAAAGGGATCGTTTTGATGCAAGAGATTTTAAACTTTACGATAATGATGGCGATCAATTGTTAAATTTAAAGTATCCTGATAGCATAGCAGCTCAATCGATACGACCTTTTATTATAAATACAACTTCAGCTTATGTAAACGAAGGACCGTATAATGGATATGAAAACAGAAGAGATAGAGAAGACAATTTACGTTCACCCAAAAAACTTGTACAACATGTGTGGATTAATTTAAAGTAATTGTAATCGATATGATTTAAGATTTTAAAATAAAAATATCATAAGAATGTAAAAACAAAAGTTGACTACAGTGGTGGTATTCCTTAAGGTGAAAGATTTGAGTGGATTTTTACATTGCATGAAAAGATTTTAAACAATTTAAAGACGACCAATTCAGTTAACAAAAATCAGTTATCCAGGTCGAAGAAACAACAAACCAACACTGCTGCAGAAGTCTTCTAAGGTATTCTAAGGACCAAAGCTGCAAAAGTAAACATTATCAAAACTTTCACTTCAAGCAAGCCCTCAAGTTTCACCTTTTTACGACCTGTAGTACTGGCTTACTAACCTAAGCAATGCAGGTTCGAAACCGGGAACAGAAAAATTTTCAATAAAAGATAGACCCCACCTTCCTACGTAATTTAGTAGGTTGTGACGAGAGCTTATGATTCAAGCCCTGGCTCAAATATCTCGAACAAAACGAAATATTAAAAAACTACTTTTTTCGGCGATTTCCTCTCAGGAGTCTTCTGGCAGGAGCTCTCGGAGAAAATGAAATAGCCATAAAAACTTTCTCAAAAATCTGTCATTCGGAGTTGAAATTAAAAATAGATTTGGAAAAAATTAATACACACAACATGAGTGCCGTGAAAAGCTAGGTTATAGTCATGGATAAAAGATTGAAGTGATCAATTAAGTGAGTAATAAACCATTCCAAATAGCACATGTAAACATTATTAAACATTTCACCTCCTTTAAGCAGCAGTACTGCCTAGCTTATCATGTCACACTGTTGTGTTTATTTGCATTTATCCATGAGTGGCAGATGGTAGAGCTGAGCAACGTCAACTCTTGAGAAATCAATATGCCAGGTTACTCATTCTGCAGGCCCAATCACCTGTTTAGACGAAAAAAATTGATTAATGAAAGTGAAACAAATAAGAAGATAAGAAAGAGATATTTTGTGATACACCAACTGGAGCAAGATAGGAAGCTGGGATTGGTTCGTTTTACGATGTAATATTTTAAATTCAATCCACAGTAATTTGGTTTCACTTTTTATAAATTATGTCCAAATCAGTGATCAGCAATGAGTATTCAAAAAGATGAATAGAATTGAATCATACTCATAATTTCTGAAACTTATACGCTTTCATACTTATTTTAATATCATGGAACCTCTACTGATATTCCTAGTTTGAAGTACTCATCATATTCATATTCATTCAACACGTATGATGTTGTTGATTTCGATTCTCTATAACTCAACATTTACAAGAATCACAAAATAAGTATGATTCGGGTACGAACACTAAAATACTCACTAGAAGATTGTGTGTTTGCTCTGGTTGCTGCTCTGTCTTTTTTGCTTATGTGTTTTTTTCTCTTTTTGTAAATGCAACAACAACTAAGACTGTAAATTTTGACGAATGATTCGAATCACTCGAATCATTTATAAGTATTTTTCTAAAGTTATGAATCTAAATGAATAGGCTTATGAATCAAACATATTTCGAATGGTATGAGTTTGATGTTAACGTTGTACGGATACTCATTGCAACATGTACTTAAAAATCAACGTTGTATTGTGTACGATATACTATATAAATAACCCCTATTGGGCTGGATAGCTATTGGATCAAGGATTCCAAAACAGTTTTCGTTACGATCGGCTAAACCTTGGGATCAGATATATAGCCGACGAAGCTAACTTTTTTATACGAGCAAACAAACTGCTCTAAATAAATCGTGAAAAATTCGAAAAATTTTAAAAAAGTGCGGTTGTCTGCCTTAGTGGGCTGGATAGCTATTTGATCAAGGACTACTTTAGCTTGTAGTCGGAACATGTCAGGCTACCTAATTGCAGCATATACGATACACTCCTGCAGGACAAATTACTGAACTGCTTCAACTAGTTTTACTTAAATGCTGCAGTAAAAACCCCAATTTAACTAGAACTGACTATCAGTACCAAAACTAATAATTTTAATTAATTTAATTACTTTCACAATATTCTAACTTAAAGTGTCATTAGCAATTGTTTTAATTTAATTACAAATGAAATTATTTGAATTAGGCAAGATTACAAGTCAACATTGTGTGAATCATAAGAAAAATAACTTCAAAAACGACTGAAATTTAAACTACTTTAAGTAAAGTTGCATTAAGAGTGAAAACTTATGAATCTTATACATCTATGCGGTCGCATAAAAAGAAGAAGAAGAGTGGATGTGACAAATAGTATAAGTAAACGAAAACACGAGTTCTTAGCTTTCATTTGCTACCAAATTTATAAAAATTGATGCTCTACTTAGAAAGTTATAAGAAGTTAAAGAAAATACTTTATATATCCAACAAAAATTTTTTTTGCAAAAATTTCATCTCAAAAATTTTGTGTGTTCTACTAGGCGTCCAGAATTGTGCAGCAAGGGGGTGTTTGGCAAAGTATTTTCTTAATCTTCTTATTACTTTATAACGCAGGTAGCAATTTTTATAAAATTCATATCAAATTAAAGCTACAAAGATTAACTTTCATTCTCACTGTAAATATTCAAATTTTTGCCATGACCACTTTAAGATATTGAAGCAAATTAAATGTAAACTCTTATAACTTTGACTGTTTAGTATCAATAAATTAATAAATAAATTTAATAAATTTGGTAGCAAACGAAAGCTAAGAACGTTACATACATACTTACATACTTACATTTACTTCTAACGTCCAGTAGTTAGTGCAACGCCCACTGAATCATGTTTAAATTGATTAAATGATTTTACTTATAACTTTGCACGTTTCGAAGAAAAGGGAGAAGATGAGAAATGGGTGTGAGAAATTTGGTGACTAAATGGTTTGCTTTCAAAAGACGAATAGTTTTATTGGAATGGAGTTCATAAATGTGAAGGTTGGAGAACATGTGTAGCTAGCCAATGGCCAATACTTTGAATGAAATGTGTTTTACTTTAACATTAAAAATATGCATTTTAGTTGTTGAGAAGCTAGGCCGTAATCCTGACTGAAGGATTGTAATGGCCAATTACGTACTTATGTAAGTATTTTAGTACCCAAAAAAATGTAAATGTAGCACACCAGCCAAATCATACCAAAATAAAAAACTGGTTTATAATACAGAATTAAAACTTAATTGTTGGCCAATGCATATAACCCCCAAACAAGATGAATACGCTTCTCATACCAAAAACCGCTTGTGCAGAATATATGACTTAAGCCATATGGTCCATAGTGATTGATGTCTTATTGAAAGCACATCCAACTAAGCCCATAAGAAATACGTAATTAAGCTTGCCATTTACAATAAAGATTTTACTGCTGCCTTTAGTGCTATTGAACGGGAGTATAGTAAGATGGGTCTGGCAGTAAATGAGGGCAAAACAAAGTATATGTTATCGACAAGTAGATACGCGAGGCGTATTGATTCTCAAATTACGGTCGATAACTATACTTTTGATACGGTCAAGGAATTTATTTATCTTGGCTCCGCCGTTACCACCAGAAATGATGTCAGTCTGGAGATCAAGCGCAGGATCACTCTTGCCAACAGGTGCTACTATGGTCTTAATAGGCAATTGAGTAGCAGAGACCTCTCTCGTGCGACAAAACTAACACTTTACAAGACACTCATCCTACCCGTGCTTCTTTATGGCGCAGAGGCATGGAGTGAAGATGCAGCGGCCTTGAGAGTGTTCGAGAGAAAAGTACTACGCAAGATCCTCGGTCCAGTGCGAATTGGCCATGATTTCCGTATCCGATACAACAGTGAGCTGTATGAGCTCCTCAACGACATAGACGTTGTACGGCGTATTAAAATCCAGCGGCTGCGCTGGCTCGGCCATGTCGTTCGAATGGAGGAGGATGCTCCGGCGAGCATGCGGGAATCTGCGGAAGTCGGCGAAGAGGACTACTTTGCATCCGTTGGAAGGAACAAATCGAGAAACCCTGTCATCGATTGGTGTGACCAACTGGCGTAGGCGCGCACGAAGCAGAGGCGCCTGGAAGGATGTGTTGCGGCAGGCCGAAATCCGTTAAACGGGTTGTTATGGCCAATTAAGTAAGTAATTTACAATAAAAATGAATGAAATGAAAAAAAAGGGTGCGTTCGTAAATTCAGCAAATTTGTGCACTATTGCGGCAGTTATACCAAGTTTTGTTGCTAATGCGTGATCAGCTTTTGCAGATGCTTGCTACTGCACAATAAATAAACAGAATTTGCTTTTTAGAACGTTCTGCAAAAATTAAAAAAATTTTCTCAAAATTAACAGTAACAAATATTGAAAATTTAGACGGTGGACCTGACAGCTTTCTATTAAATTACGATAAAAAAGAATAAGGAAAAAAATTAAAAGGCTTCTGGTTATTAAAAATCAATTAAAACTAAAAAGGAGGCATATTCCTAAAATAAAAAGTTACTTTAAAGTAATAAACCGATATCAAGATGATGTATTCTACAGCCATCGGTTAAATTTTATTTATTGATCAGTTAAATTTTATTACTTTTCCATTTTTCTGCAAATAAAGCAAAATTTTCTTTTGTTTAATAGTTTTTATTTCACGAAACTAAAATGTTGTCGAAGAAATGGTTTACCGCGAACTATTGCAACTGAATTCAAACTGTTGCTAAATTTGCAAAAATTTGCGATAGCATTGCCATTTGTCTGCAAAAAAAAACGTTCGACGCAAACCAGTGCTGCCAAATATTGCATTTTTGAACATTTGATTTTTATTATGCTGCAATGTTGCACAACAACTGCATTTACGAACGTACCCAAACTCATTTCATACCGATACACCTTGCATTCATTTTTCTTCACACACACAAATACGAAAAGATTAGAATGCAAACACCGGCATGCATGCGATAATCAAAGGAAATAAAACTTTAGAATTTTAAGTATATTGTTTAGAACAAATAAAAAAACTAACGAATTGATCTGGAAGGGTTCCAAGCTACATGCTGCATCTCATTTGTTAATAGCCCAAGGCATATAAGACTACTGGCAACATCATCAACGGAATTGGCATGAAGAATATTGTGCTGCACAGTGTATGCTTCAAAACAATGCTTTGCATGGGTAGGGGCTATCCTTTGAGTGTTGGTCGTAACACATAGTAGTCTAAATGGCAGAGACCAAACGACTCCGCTGTTAGCAAGTATCAACTCCTTAGTGCCTTCAAATACTTACTAGAAGGTTGTGTATTTGCTCTGCTTGCTGCTTTGTCTTTTCTGTTTACATTAAGTTTAAACACACTGCCTGAACTACTTTCAGATTTCAAATAAATGACACACAATATTTCTTTTAAAAATGTTTTAAATTATGTATTTATTAAATATTATTAATCATTATTCGTTAAGATAATATAATTAATTTTTTATATAAATTAAAACGTTATTACATACAAGTTATCATTAGCATTTAAACAACTAAATTATTAAAAACTAAATTAAAATCAAATTTTAAGGGTTTACAATAGAAAACTAAAAACATGTTTACTTTTTTAAAGTTTTTAAAACTAAAATTAATTTTAAACTTAAAATATGATTAAAAATTAATAGTATTATTGAATGAACTAATTAAAAAGAAATCTTAAATTAATTTTATAATTATTTAAAACTAATTTTTTTAATTTTAATTTATGATTAAGTACAATATTCTTCTTTTTTTTATATTTTTGTTTTTTTAAGTTAAAGAACAGGGGAAGTGATGAAAAATGTAGGTGGTGAATTAATATAATATAATGTCATTAGTTTTTAATTAATTATTTAATGTGTATGTATGTATTTATGTAAGTATATACGATTAGAAAATTTCAAATGCATAATAAATATAAGCTTCTTAAGAATAAATTATTATTTGTATTGATTTTCTTTTTTATTATTATTATTTTTTTTCTTTATAAAATTATAAACAAAACAACAAAAACTTTAATGCTTTATTAATGACTATTCAAGATAGTATTTTGTGGCGATTATTGTATGTAAGTTCTGTATTAAAGTTAGGTTTATAAAATCATTAGTACTATTATTGCTTTTAAAATGTGTTATGTTTTAATTGTTAAAATTCTTCAGTTAACTAATCTAGAACTATTGCTTTATAAAAACTATTTCCAGGTGTTTTGGGGGGGAAAAAAGAAAATTAATTTTAAAATTAATTTCAAAATGTATTATAGAATGCTTATATAAAATTAAAACATTCATATAATGATATGTGTTTTATTTTAATATTGTTTAAGAAAAACATTTGGGTTCTTATGGTGGTTGTAATTTTAGGTTTACTTTCTTTTTCATTTTATCAATAAAATAAAACATTAAAATTGAGTTCATTTTAAATTCCTTTAATAATTTCTACTCCTTTTCATTCTGGTTATAAGTGCAAAAATATTTGTTTTATTCACATTCATATTCTATAAATTTTTATTTGTTTCATGGTAAATATTATTTACATTTTTATTTCAAGACGGTTTAAAATTTCCTTGCTTTTCTTTATGCAAATTTGTTTTTGTTTTTGTTTTTTCTAAGTACAGCTTACAACCAATTTTACTTTCATTTCATTGTCATAAATATTGTATTTTGTATTTTTTTATTCTTTTTATTTAAAAACTTTCTTTTTTTTTTCTTGTATACAGTCTCTAGGGTTTGTTGTTCTTAATACCAAATGAAAAATAATAAAAAAAATTCATTACCAGCAGAGTGAGATAAATCAAAAAGGCAACGTATAGGAAGGAATTAAATTAAAATTTTATGGTATTGTTTTAACAGTTTTGCATATTAAAAAGGCACTTTTTGCTCAACATTTATTTTTAATAAATCAAAAAAGAAAAAAGAAAATGTTTAGGGAATGCTACTGCTATTGCTTAATTATTTACGATATTGGGAGTTATGATAAGGTTTTCTAAAAAGTGTTATATTTTATAAGTATAAAGTGTTTGTATTATTATTAATTGTTAGTAATGGAAGATCAGTTTAATGATAATTGGCTCAATGATTTCGTTTTTTTTTTAACAAATAAATATGATAATAATTTTGGCAGTTATTGAAATTAAAACATTGTATAAAATTTTAATATTAATGAACAAAATTGAACAGGCATTTAACGGAAGTTCTTAAGAAATTATTTTAAAGATTCTTTTTTGTTGATAAAAATTAAAATTCGATTTGTTTGCAAAGCTTTGTAAAGAACCAACAAATGCTTAATGGAGTCGTAATTTATAAAACTTTAAATTTATAAAACTGTTAACATAACGTTATTAAAATTTATATTATAAAAATTATTTCAAGCTTTAAATTTATATATTTGTTAAATATTAAATAAATATTTATTTGATAGAAAGAAACAAAGTAAGTTTAAAAGTCATAAATACCAAAAACAACAGGTATTTATAATAACACCAACTTTTATATAATTTTTTTTTTAATAAATAAATTAAATTATTAAAAACTTGAAATAATTATTTTAATTCGGCATTATAATATATGTGTTGAAAAAAATACAATTAAAATAATAAAATTAGTGAAATCAGTTCATTTAGTTTTTTGTTAGCATTTTCGTCAAGTTTTTTTTTTATAAAATAAAGATGATCCACTGAAAATCTGAACAGATTAGAAATATTATAATGTTGCAATTTTTATTTTTTGTTAAAAAACAAAAACTAATTGCGATAACGGCCATTTTTCCCCATATATAAAAAATTTGAATCCTTTGGAATCGTTTTCTCATTGATCCTCTATTATGATCACGTGAGTAATCAGGAATCTTACCGCTTTTTTCTGTTGATCCATTTTCAAAATATATCACGTGAAAGTACAGTCATTTGACCTTTTTTAAACATAACATGCCCATCATTCTGTTTTGAAATATAGAATACTCCATAAAGGAATCATTACAAGTTGTTTTAATTCTTTATAACTTTAAAATGAACTCAACGATCAAGAATGAGGTCAAATACAAGAAGTGATTATTGAATGATTGAAGTTAGTACTACACCGTATTTGGTGTCATCTATTATGATCTACTAAAACAGTGTTAAACGATCACATAGGTCAAGTGTCCAAAACTCAACGTAATTCACTTGATTAGATAGTTAAGCAAGCGGACAGGCATATTTTTTTATAATGACTACAGAGTTGAAATAATGGACTGATGATTAGGATCAAGATAAAAAGAAAGTGATATGATTCGTTTCTAATATCGAAAGATAGGATTTACAATATTTTTCGATTCTTCTTTGTACATCGCGAATATTAATTCTCTTGTTATATGAATTTTTGTGCACGAATTTGATTTAACACGAGTTTAAAACAATAAATATTATTTTAATACGAATTGTTTTTACTTAATACGATTTTCAATATTTTCTGAATTTTTCTTAAATCTCACGAATTTTTTGGGAACAAGATAGAACTACATTCATTTTATATTCATTTAAAAGCATTCGGATTTTAAGTGAATTTATCTTTAAGTACAGCACAGATTTTGTTCATATAAAATAAAAATCTATTTTAAATTAAAGAAAAAATCTTTCGTATCTAAACATTCATACATTTTACGTCTCAAATTCTTAATTTTATATTAAGAAAAAGAATTTTTTCACAAAATGTATGAAATTATTCGGATTTTAGTACGATTTTAGTAAGCTATTAGAATAGTTAATATTATTAAATTATTTAAGTGTAATATCGCCTGTTTCTACAAGATGAACAATTTCAGACGGATGTCTATTTGTATTAATAAACGTCAACTGTTGTCATACAAAAAGGCATTTATCTTGCAGAAACAGCGAGTTTAATTTATTATTTACTCCATTAAGACATTGTAATAAAAATATAGAAATTAACTCAAAACTTTACAAAAGCAAACCGTCACATTATAAAAAACAAAAAAGAATTTTTTAAATATAAATAAAAACCAATGAATATAGGTATTAGGTGACCACAATTCTACAACAATGCAACAACAAGAATTAGCTGTGCTACTGAAGGACCTTGTAAGTAAATATGATTTGATTTAAGTTTCAAAAAGAAATACACAAACAAATTTATAAACAAAATCAATTTTTTTTTTTTAATAAAATAAAAATGGATAAATCCAATCAATTCGATTTAAATTTTACTTGTTTGGGGGGCGTATGATACTCATAACATGTCCATAGGGACATACCATAGACCAGAATCTAAAATATTGAAAAGTTTAAACTACACCTTCAGTATGAGTTCTTTATAACGAATTGAACATCAAATTTAAACTTGAAACTTGGAACTTTAATCAGAAAAGTTCAAATCATAATGCATGAAAACAATTTTAAAAATTATTTAATAATTTCACAACTACATACATAATATTAACAAACATTAGTTAACATAAAGCCAAAGAAAATGTTTTAATAATGAAAATTGCTGCCTGCAGCTGCTAAAACCAATTTAAACAAAGAAAGTAGCAATGAGAAAAAGGAAAAGAAAGCAATGCATTTTATAGATTTTTTGTTTTAATAACTTTGTTTCTTTATACATAATGACTATTTTTGTGTTATAATGACAAATGAAAATTTGTTTTTAATAAATTAACAAAGAATGAAAACAACACATAATAAAAAATAATATAAGATAAGAAACGAAAAAAGAAAATAAAGTTAGAGCAACAAGAAACAGAAAAAAAGAGTTAATAAATAAATATTGTATATAAAAATGATAAGAAAAGAGAAAATAAACTATTAAAAATAATTTTTTTTTTGTATATTAAGATCTACTCAAATGTACTTATAGTTTTCTCTTAAATATTAACAATCATATTTTGCAGTTGGGTTAGCGTAGTGCCAAAATGATTACTTTCGGGTAAATTTCTAATTTGTAGTAGCCATCGTTGACACTCTAAACATTTGCGATGACGTTCCTCACGGGTAACGTCAACACCCAAACCATTGACCCAAGGATCAAGGTTATCCTGAATAATTGGCAAGAAATTTGAAAGTATTACACGCAATGTATCACATGCACGTGTATAGTGACTGGAAGGGCAAATACATTAATTTATATTTTTAGTTTAGTTTGCTTTACAACAATAAGAAAAACTAATTATTCACTTACAATTTATGTTGGCTTTGTAGCAGTTCATAGATTTCTGGTAATATTAAACAGCATAAATCTAAGTTCCATGAAGATCTAAAAGGAAAAGGTAAATTTTTTAATACGTTTTTTGTATTTTGTATCTTTTGTTTTTGTATTTTTAGAAACTTACGTTTTTTCTAATATTGCTCCTAGAAGGTCTACAAAAATTGTACGGCCCATTTTAATGGCCTGCCTAAGGGCTGCAAGAACATCATGAGATCTAAAAGATAACAGCGAAAATTATTAATGCATTCGAAAGTACTAAGAAATCTTAAATACACCCCCCCTATAAACTGGTTTGAACATTTTGATTGATAACGAATGTAGTAGATTCAGTTCTTTTCCACTTCACTGTGGCTCAATACTGATCCTTAGAAATTTCGAAAGATGGTTTTGAATGCATCCATCAAGTAACATAATGAAAACAATGTTACCATTCGACAATAGAATGGAGACGAGCTTACGAAGAGTCGAGCTTCCGCGCCGCTCATGCCAGAACCCTTCTGTGAAGTGGAAGCGGACGAAAGGGAGGATAAAAAGAGGCAAAGGCTAATCTCAAACCAATCGAAACATTTGTTAGGAAATTATAATAAAAGGAGATCTGAATCAGACTATCTAGGAATAACCTGAGGTTAGTAACCGGTCTTACGACAGGGCACTGTAAAAACAGGGTACGCGTTTTCTGAATGGAACTTATTTCGAGCCCACCATATAGATTCTGTGACGATGAGAATGAATCATTGGAACAAATTTGGGAACCTATGAAGCATTAATGTATCCCAGAAAGAAACAGATCAACCGCTAGGAAGGGAATTGTCATTGTTGACACCGAGCAAGTGTTAGACAAGGAACTATCATTGTTAAAAAGCATTCTAAAATTTGTCAGGGCAAAAGACTTAAGGCGAGACATTATCAGGACACCCTATAAAGAAGTACAATAAATCTTATGCTCGCATTACTAAGGTACCTCTTCACGACAAGATTAATAATAATCAGAAAAACATTAACGAGATTGAGGTAGAAACCAATTGAGTACGAATAAAACAGTTCTTACTGTAGTATGCCAATAGATGAATGAATAATGGGTACCAGGGCATATACCATTAGAATATAATTAAATTATGGTCGGCTGTTTGTAAAGAAATAACGAAAGTAGTCGAGTCGATCACATACCGAAATTCTCTACCAGCGGAATGAAAACGAAATCAAATTGCCTGAAAGAAATTTAAATTACGGAGATAATACAGGTCGCTTTTGAGAAAATTTAAAGCGATTTGAAGACCATAAAATAGATATTTGTTTTTCAAAAGATATGTTGCCTCGCGCAATGTTAGTCAATTCTTTTTAAAAATCCGATATTCTTTTAAAATCAAGTTTAATTTCTTAATTCTAAATCATTGAAGTCGCCGTGGTCTAGTAGGTAGTGTGTTGGCTTATTAGACGAAAAGCGAGGGTTCGAGCCCCAGGCCATACATCAAAATAAAATACAAAAAGTATTCCTTCGGCGACTTCCTCCCTCTCAGCAGATTTCTGGCAAAAACTCTGAGAGTGAATAAAATTGCCATGAAAAGTTTCTGTCGTTCGGAGTCGACTTCAAACTGTAGGTCCCGCCACTCATGTATAAAATTAACACACACAACATAAATGGTGTGAGAAACTAGGTCGTAATCCTGACTAAAGGGTTGTAATGACCAATTATGTATGTATGTATGTATGTAAATCATTAGAGACACAAGTGCTTGTTATATGTACTGATTATTAAAACAAGGTCTGAATGTATTTACACAATTCGAAAACTATTGTAATATTTAAAATTTTTGCATATTCAATTGATTTATTTTTTCTTATGATTAATTATATAATCTTCTCCTTTTATGCATACACTGCTTTTGCATTAAAAAAAAATAATAATAATAAAAATCATCCACTTACCTCGTTGAATTGCGTATAATTTGTAATGTTGCATTACGATTGCTTAATTCCTGATAAACTTGTTCATGTGTTGCCGATAACATTTCAATTTCTGGTATGTTATCCTCAATACCATGACGACTATTAAAGCTTTTTTGATTTACACCCGATTGGGTTAATAAAGACGGATCTGGACGATAACTAATAGGAATCTAAAGAATAAGAAATGCATAAGAATTTTTATATACAATATTAAGTAAAGACAAAAAAACACCAATTGAAAAATACTACAATAAAATAAAAATTAGCTTTTAAAACAATCAAAATCAATCACACAAATTACAAGACATACATATGTATATGTATAAATGAAAATAAATATTAATGAATTATAAATAATATACACACATTTGCTGAGCCATTACTAGTATCCATGTTGTAACTAGAAATGCGCTATAATATTAAAGAGAAAAGAAAAAGCAAAAAAAAAATATAATTTTATAGCTTACAATAAAATACGAGTAGTATATACAACAAAAACAACAATAACACATTTTCATAAACAATAAACATAAACACCATGAACTCAAAGGAGAAATATAAGCAGGGGGTTTATTTTTTTATATTTTTTCTTAGATAAAACAAAAAAGGAAGAAAGTAAAGATTTTCCGTAAGCCAATTTAATAAACTATACTTAGAAAACATTAATTGGATATTAACCGCATTATAATATGTTATTTAAAAAAGTTTTCATAATACATTGTGATTCTAACTTCCTTTTTCATTTCAATCTATGGCAAACAGGCAACTACTACAAATCCTCAATGTGTCTGTCTGTCTGTACTTACTTGTGTTTGCCTTTGTGCCGCCGAGTGCTGTGCTTGCTTTTGCGGTGATCTCAATTCCAACGAAGTACGTGAACGTGTGGGTGGTTTTGTTATTATTTGCACAGTTATATTTTTATTACGTGCATTCTCTTTATTCACATGTGCCTTATTTTTATTTACAACAATATGTGAAGAAGCGGACTTCTTAATTAACATATTATCATCCATCTTGTGCAATTCAGTTGTGCTAACGGATGATACTTGTGATAATTTATTGCGTTGTTGGAAGGTGGAGGAAACACTTGTCTTAACACCGCCACTCGTTACCTGGGTAGTGCGTTTTGTAATGTGCGATGTTGTTTTTGGTTTAGCTGTTTTCGGAGGCGGATGAGCAAAGTTGGCCGTACTCGTCGTTGAACTCACCGAATTACTGCTGGCCCCATTTGTAGTGGTGACCGCCGAACTGCCGGGCGGCTGGTGAAGATTTGTATTGACTGGAAAATCTTCAACCATTTCGGTGTTGTCGTAATTTGTTATAACAGGCGGGAAACTTTCATTGAAGTTAATTTCAGATTCCTGATTAAAGGGATCCAAGTAGTGCTCATATTGATATATGTCACCACGTTCACCGGGCATTTTCAATGAACTGGGACCATCAAAATTTAAAACTCCCAAACTACTGCCGCCATACGATGAATACGCTGTATTCGGAGCTATAGTGGGAAAATGATACGGTGATGATGGTAACTTTTTAAGGGGAATATTAATACCTCCACTACCAATATTGCCACCACTCATCGCCGTATAGGTTGCATCGAAATCTGTTAAAGTAATATTTATTGAGTTACCACTATGGCCATTAAGTGGATGCGTAGAGGCGGACGGTAGGGCTGGTGGTTGTTGCATGCTTGGATCCATTGCTGATTCATCGACCAATTCTAAACTGAGATTGGGCGATGAATGGCCATCTAAACTAGGACTACGATTATCTTCATTTTCTTCCACTAATCTGGACGGTTTCGTGCCACCAATCGAAAGTCGCAACTTTTGATTGCCACGTGAAAAACTCTTTCGTGTGGTCGAATTGTGACTAAAGGCGGGTGTGTTATTTGATGGATTATAAAAAGGAAATACACGATTCACACTTAGCGCATCAATGCTAACGTACTCCTGTTCAAAGGAGCCACATATCTAAAATGAATAAAAAAAGTATTGGATATTTAAAAACATAATCTACAGCCTATTGTATATCAAAATTATCCAATAGAAGAGCGAATATATATGTACATTAGTTAAGTAAGTAAATAATAATTTAATTCATATTTCCACTTACCAATCTCCTGTTGACAATTTTCATATCACCTAAAGCTGTCCAAGCTGATTTGATGTGATCAAATTCACGATCTGGTTCCCAGCCTATTATCGAAATAGCTGCCGCTGTGCCCACAAATAAACATTCACCATTTTCACTGAAATCATAAGACAGAAGAAAGCGTAACAATTTAAAGTCTAAATAAAGTATTATCATCATACACACCTAAAGGTAATACACTTGATAGGATGTCGATAAAATAAACTCTTTGAATCTGTTTGTGTTATACGAGCTTTTGTTTCTAAATCATAAATGCTAACGGTACCATCGACACGTCCCACAGCCAATAGGAATTCGAATGGATGAAACTGTATACATGTAATGGCAGCACCAGCTGGTTGATCACAAAATTCCATAATCTGTTTACTCTTGCGTATATCCCATATGATAACTGAGCCTTCAGTGCCAGCAGAGGCAATCCAAAGGCCATCAGGAGAAAATTTAACTGAGTTAACATGCGAAATGTGACCACGATAGATTTTCATGCAGCTATTTTGATTGCGAACATCCCAGAGCCTGAAAAATAAATTAAATTACAATTAAATAATCGTTGAAGGTAAAATTTAATAACAGCACAAGGAGCAGTTGACCGAATAAGATCAATAGCTGGCATGTTGATGCTGAATCTGAAGATATGGACTTAGTGTGTTGTGTTCAGGACCTGTACGATCAATATGAAATGTAAAACTACATTCTAAGCTAAGGAAAGGAAGGAAAAAAAGATAGGAAGAATAGAAATCTAAGCTAAAACAAACAGAGAGTTACGCGAAAGGGTGAACCCTAATGTCGGCTCCGGGTAAAGAGTTAAAAAACTCCAAGAATACGCTCCCCAGGATATTCATCTTTCGCTTTTCAATGGCTGGACAGTTACAGAAGAGGTGCTTTAAAGTCCTCAACTCCTCCTTATCTTGCTAGTGACCTAACCTTGCAACGCCTCGTAAGAAGTGTGTCAGCAGTATCCCGACTTAGCAGTAAGCCAGTTCCACCATTGTCGGTCTATCCTCCCTATTTCCTTCTCCTCTATAACCTATCTCCCGACAAATGCATAGGCTAAGTTGGAGGATTAGGGCGGTCAACAATCACAATATGGGCCACCGAAAACATGACCCACCGAATAGTAGGCTATAAAATCAGAAAATTTTACAATGTGGTTATCTTATTTGAGACACAACCCCATATAATGTTGCCAGAATGGTATTCAACGTAATTTGAAAGAAACAAATGATATATTGGTGAATGTCTCCACTAATATGTGAAAATTACTTATTCTAGACATACACCGTCCAAATCACGATATACAGGACTATTTCGAATAACGGCACTTTGGTGAGTTTCGATTTTATTCACCACATTTTGTAAAAACTCACCACTAGAAACTCACCACAACTACAAACTTCACCACATCAAAAAGAAATTAAAAATTTAATTTTTTGCCTTTCCTCCTTCTTTTCTCTCAAAACCAGCCGACAGACATACAACATTTTCTGGGATTGAACACCGGACCTTTTTGAGCGAGCGAAAACTTACACTTTACTCACTTACTAAAACTAACTACATAAAAAATACGCCGCCGTTATATTTTTTGTTCTCGTTTTGTCTGTTTCGTTTTGTCTGACCTGGGGTTGAACCGAGGCCTTTGGGCGTCTAATAAGGCTACTAACTACCTATTAGACAGACAGACCACATAGTACATTAAACAAACGGGGCTTATTTTTTACTTAATAAACCCGGAAACGGAAAAAGAATGTTATGTTATTATATATTTATTTTTTTGAAGGAACAAAAACGAATTTGATGAATAAAGTACTTCAGTACTTTTTTTCAGTACCGCTGCTGCGGTATTTTTTAAATGAAAAAATACAAAAGTACTGAATTTTTCAACACTGCTTATAATGACAACTAAATAGAAGAGCATAAGCAGTATGTGCGAATTCTCTCTGCACAATTGCAAATGCTATGAAATGGTAACCTACTATTATGCTCAAATTATTAAAATCGATACCGAATGCGCTCCCAACCGAATAGTAGGTTATAAAATCAGAAAAATTTACAAGGTTGTTGTCTTATTTAAGGCACAAACCCAAATAATGTTGCCAGTATGGTATTCAACGTAATTTGAAAGAAACAAATGCACAAAACGAAATGTCAAATAATATGACTAATATGACTGTATAATGATTTTCTTGTTTATTATTATATACGTCATCAGTGTTGCAAAATTGAAATTTTGAAATGTACTGAAATATTTTCATATACAAACAAAAACAGTTGATTTTCGACGAATTTGCTTTTTTTTTTTGAAAAAGAAAAAAATGAATGGAATATGTATGAATATGAAAAGCATTTTGGGAAAAAATTATTCAAAATAATTAAAATTTTGTTTTAATGCAGAGTAAGTCAACATCGGTGAATGCCTCCACTAACAGATGTGAAAATTACTTATTCTAGACACGCATCGTCCAAATCACAATATACAGTACATGGATTTATGGTAACACACGAATAACGGCATTTTTGGTGAATTTTGATTTTATTCACCACACCGGATAAAATTCACCACATTTTGTGAAAAAGCTCACCACATTTGGTGAATTTCACACTTCAAAAGAAAAATTAATTTAAAAAAAATAAAAAAAAAAAATTTTTAAAATTTGGTTGGCCGATTTTATTATTATTTTTACTAACCACACACACTAACCACACTAACACTAACACACTAAACCTCTCTTCTCTTCTCTTCTACTTCTTACTTCTTCTTCTCTCTCTTACACTAACTCACTTCAACAAATTATTTATTTATTATTATTATTATTTATTTATTTTTGTTTTGTCCTGACCTGGGGTTTGAACAGCGGCTTTTGAGCGAGCGCCTTGTGAAGAAGAGTACGTACCTATTAGACAGACAGCCCACCATAGAGTTGCAGTAAACAACGGGCGTAATTTTTACTTAATAAACCCGGAAACGGAAAAATAATGTGCGAATTTTTTTATTTTTTGAACGAACAAAAAAAAACGAATTTGATGAAAAAAGTACTAGGTATTTTTGAAATGAAAAAGTACTGAATTTTTCAACACTGTATTGTACGATGTTGCAGATGAAAAAAGTAGTGGGTATTATTTTTGAAATGAAAAAGCGTACTGAAAAAAATACTGAATTTTTCAACACTGTATATTCAATCAGTTGCAGTCGATGATAGTTGTTGGTCGGACTTCGTATTTCATGTTTTTTTCTTTAATTGCTTATCGGTTTGTCAATAAAGAAAGAATAAATAAATCCATACATACTACTGTGTATTTATTTAGTTTAATAAAAGAAAAAAGTATTAAAAATAAATATTTTCCATACAGCTAAAACAAGGGTAAGTGTTAAAAAGTTAAGCCAAGATTTCACACACACAACCCACTCCTAAAAAACCAGTGTAACAATAAAGAGTTGGGGGGGAGGGAATAACGTCAAAACATTTATTAAACTAATTTACCTTGCGATAAATTACGGATAAACAAAATATATTTGAAACATTAAAAATCTAATTGTTTCCAAACTATTGTGGAAAAAAGCTAATCGCAACAAACCACCATTCCACATAGAGGAGCAAAGTTCATCATTCTTGTCTTACAAAATTCCAATGGCAAAAAAAGTAAAAAACAACAACTCCAGAAACATATATCTGCTTCAACATGTTCGATTGTAACATACAGATAATTTTAGCTGCAATCAAACCAGCCAATAATACCCCAACACAATGATATTCAACAAAAACGATGGGCTATTTATTGCACATTGGACATTGTACTGTGGAGCAAAGAGTAATGAATATAAAAAAATCAGTTTACGAGTCGAAATTTTCTAAGTTTAGATTTTGTCACCCAAGAATTAATTGTGATTTAAATTAAAAATTTCAATCGATTTCAATCAAGTACTTTTAAATTCGTAAATGACATTTGAATAAATTTTTTAAACTTATCCACTCACATACATAATAGGTCAGGATTACGACCTAGTTTCTCACACCGCTACTTATGTTGTGTGAGTTAGTACATGAGTGGTGGGACCTACAGTTTAAAGTCGACTCCGAACAACGGATTTATGAGAAACTTTTCATGGCAATTTGTTTATGCCAGAAATCTGTGAGAGAAAGTCGCCGACCTAGTAGACCACGGCTTATCCATCATAGCTTATTACCTTTCTTGCAACTTTTTTTGCTATTTACAAAAAATTGTTGGTTAAGCTTTAGAAAAATGATTTAGATCGACTTATTTGGTAAAAATTTATTTTAAATCTCAGTAATATATTAAGTACGATTTCTGTAGATCCATATCATGCAATTCTGATAACTTACACCACCCTTATGCTTGATTATGTAACAATGGATTTAACAATGCACATGCAGTTTTTCTACTGCCTTAACTAGTGTGCCGTCGCATAGTCTAATGAGAAGTGTTGATTTACTAGACTGCCTTTCGAAATCATAAACTGTAGGTCTACGCCATTCAATGGATTAAATAAACAAAGTAATGCAATTTTTAATTCTATAGACTAAATCAAGTTTCCGAGACATTTTAAACGTTGAAACCTAGCTAAACAGGATAGGTCGACATATAAAAAACGCCTTTATAAAACAAAACAAAACCGTAATGCAACAATGACAAGCAATTTCTGTAGTTAAAAATAAGATAAATTCGCTTCATAAACAATTCTTATCAAACAGTTGACAAAGCCAATATTTTGTTTGTATGTAGGTTAAGAAAGTACTAAAGTTAGATAAAGCTTATCAAAACAAAGACAAAAAAGTGACGGTACGACTGACAACAAATACATTAGCATAACATTATCGCCAATTATTAGATTGTATTTAGTATTTGTAAAATGAAATTGAACTTTGACGATTGAATAATTTTCGAAAGTACAACAACAGGAATAATTAAATATTTTATTTGGTTTACTTTTTCAGTTCGATTTTGATCGTTGATAAACAAAGAATTAAAAAGAAAATGTATCGACAACCATTACGCTATGATGGACGTGTTGCCATTGTGACTGGTGCCGGTGCAGGTCTGGGTCGTGAATATGCTTTACTTTTGGCCTCACGTGGTGCCAAAGTAGTTGTAAATGATTTGGGTGGCGCTCATGATGGCCAGGGTGCTTCTACTCGTGCCGCTGATCTAGTTGTCAACGAAATTAAAGCTAAAGGTGGTGAGGCCGTAGCCAATTACAATTCTGTTGTGGATGGTGATAAGGTTGTAGAGACCGCTATCAAAACCTATGGACGTGTCGATATTGTTATCAATAATGCCGGTATTTTACGTGATCGCAGTATTTTAAAAATATCTGAACAAGATTGGAATTTGATAAATGATGTCCATTTAAAGGGAAGCTTTAAAGTTACCCAAGCTGCCTGGCCTTATATGAAGAAACAAAATTATGGCCGTATTATTATGACATCTTCTAATTCGGGTATTATTGGCAATTTTGGTCAAGCAAATTACTCAGCTGCCAAAATGGGTTTGGTTGGTTTGGCCAATACTGTGGCCATTGAAGGTGCCAAAAACAATATACACTGTAATGTTATTATACCAACTGCTGCCAGTCGTATGACTCAAGGAATTTTGCCCGATATGTTATTCAATGAATTGAAACCCCAATTGATAGCTCCTGTGGTTGTTTATTTGTGTCATGAATCATGTGAAGATAATGGTAAGTAATAAAATGAAAAATCTTTTTGGAAAATAACTTAATTAAGAGATATTTTACAGGATCTTATATTGAAAGTGCTGCTGGCTGGGCCACCAAAGTCCATATGGTACGTGGTAAAGGTTGTGTACTTCGCACCTCTATTGAACAGGACATTATTACTCCCGAATATGTGAAGAATGTTTGGGGCAAGGTTACAGATATGAGTGATGCTAAGTATGTAGCCAGCATGGCTGAAGCCTCTGGAAATTTATTGGAAGTTTTAGAAAATCTAAAAGAAGGCAAAATTGGTGGCATTGAGGATTCCTTTAAATTTGGCTCTAAGGATTTGATTTTATATGCCTTGGGTATTGGTGCTACAGTCACGAATCGCGATGATTTGAAATTCTTATACGAAAATGATCCAGACTTCAGTGCTATACCATCGTACTTTGTTATGCCTGGTCTGTTGCTTAGCATGACTTCCAATTTGGTAGCCAGTGCTTTACCTGATGGCAAGGCTGATTTAACTAATATTTTGCATGGTGAACAATATTTAGAAATTTGTGATGACATTCCTACCAGTGGCAAATTGAATACCACTGGCAAAGTTTTCGATGTTATGGACAAAGGCTCTGGAGCAGTTGTTGTTACCAACTGTGATTCTTATGACGAAAATGGCCGTTTATTAGTTAAGAATCAAAGTTCCATTTTTGTTGTGGGTGCTGGTAAATTTGGCGGCAAAAAGAATGCCAAAGAGGGTGTGGTTCCCACCGTACCCAATCCAACACGTGTCCCTGATGCATTTATTCAATACAAAACTAATGAGGATCAAGCTGCTCTTTATCGCTTATCTGGCGATTTAAATCCACTACATATTGATCCCAATTTCGCTGCTATTGCAGGTTTCAAGACTCCCATTTTACATGGTCTCTGCTCTTTGGGTTTCTCAGTTCGTGCTATTCTAGCTATGTATGCTAACAACAATTCGGCTCTCTTCAAGGCAGTAAAGGTACGTTTTGCCGCGCCAGTTCTACCCGGTCAAACTTTGAAAGTTGATATGTGGAAAGAAGGCAAGCGTATCCACTTTAAGACCAGTGTTGTTGAAACCGGCAAAGATGTTATTACCGGAGCTTATGTTGATCTTAAAGAAGCTTCAGCTAAATTGTAAATATTTTGTAGCCCCCATCAAATGTGTTTTCGATTGGAGATGTAGTTGTGTTAAGATATTGTGGTTTTAGACTGGTTTAAACGTGTATATATAATACATTCTTTTACACTTTGCAAGTAATTATTATAAATAAAAATTAAATCATTCAAATAAACGTAAATATAATTGTATGTACTTTTTTATTAATAATCTTTTACTGACGCTATGCTAGCGTGAGATTACAAAGCAGATAAGAGCACACAAACTTTGCTAAACAAACATGTTATCGTGCCTTTAGCTACAAATGGGGGTTTTCGTTTGTTTTAATGCAGAATAATTGAAATAAAACAAATATTCTCACAAGTTCAAGGCCTAATTGTAATTGCCTGTACTGTTCTATTAATATAGAAGAAAAAAATCCTTTAAATATTTAATAAATAAGTCATCGCATACTGTAGCATGTAAAAATTTCTATTGTATTAAAAAATAACATTGTGCCTAAAAGTATGTACAATGCAAGTAAGGCAAGAACAATTTGTAAGAACATATACGTGGTATGTATGCATGATATATGTACATAACTTTGCTCCCAATAAAAAAAAAAACCACAATTATATATTATAAAATAATCATTCCTAATACTTAGCAAGAGGGCCAAAGAAAGTGACTCTTTTTCTACAAAGAAATACTGCTTTTACTTTTAACCTTTTCTCCTTAGCCATAACGAAACGAGGTTTGGCCATTAAAATAAATCTACACGGTAATAAACTAAAAACTGCTACAGTTTTAATAACCAGTTTAACTTTAAAAAGTAAAATTTATTTTGTATTTTTATGGCAGCATAACAGCTTGTGGTGTCAACTAGATAAACGCTTTAGAAAAAACAAACATATTCATTTATAATACTGGATGCATTAATTCAAGCTGTCACTAAACACCAAATAAAACAATTTTAATGTGCGTTAACTTTTTTTCTTAAATAACCTACAACAGAAAAAGTAAAGAAGTATAATAATAAAGACGAAAATTAGAAAGCAGTTCATAGTGTATAGCACAGAATTCCAAATACACCATTTGCCGAAATTATTGCAGAAAGTTTTTCTTTATGTCAGATGTTGTAGAGAAAGGATAGATTGAAATGTTTAAGGATTTTTTTGGAAATTTAATATGTATTTAGCATTCAATTTACAATAACTTTAAAAATATTGTTACTAATATGAACATAAAAAATCATACTTTAGAAGATTCCGAGCACGAGACGTATACTAGAGACCTCCAATGGTAAACAACTTGTGAAAACATTACTTAAAAGATCAGGACCTGATCAATCCTTGAATCATTATAAGTTATCATTAATATCTAGAAGTCTTGCTAATATCGACTCATGACATGAGATTTATAGTAAATGACTCGCAGCGAAATCTGTGCTTCATTTGGCCAGAATAACATCACACACGCTTTTCAATTTGCTAAAAACAATGGGAATTGATGGTACACTATGGACAGAAATTCAAATCTAATTGATCTACCGCCCTGAAGAGCTAAGAAAACTGAAAAACCTCAAGGTTTTATCAGAATTCCTTAACACAAGATCGTACATCCAATAATTAACATTTGGTTTATCATAGAAATAGAATTTTTTGGCCAAAAAGAGCTTAAGACTATGCTAAAAAGATATTATCAGAAGCACTTCAAGAATCGGGAGAGGTGTTGACACTATAATATATTCATGAGGGTAGGTCAATAAGTCCAAAACTCTTCGAATTTCCCGCTTCTTAACTGAAATGGCAATACTGTCCCTATCAGCAGTCATCTGTATATTAACTATTGCTAAAATTTGAACAAACTATGGATTTAGTTTGCATTTGAGAGCCATTGATAGCATACTTCCACGTGATTTGTAGAAATAATGGAAAAGAGTGCCAAAAAATCTACGCATCATTCTACAAATGCTCCCCCATTTACACCGTATTCACCGGACTAAGCACTGAATAGCTACTTCTCCAAAAGCTGAAGAAATGGCACGACGGAAGGATATTTGACTCCTGTGTTGAAATCAACTCACCAAGAAATCTGTTATTATGACATTATTGTCAAAGTTACTTTTGCTTAGTTTACATTGAGCGAACGGCAACAGTGTATAAGTGAGTGGTGCATCATGTAAACATACATACAATTTTCGAATGCCACCGAAAATCATTAACAACTTTTCTAATTGCTTGACTGAAAACTTAAACCTTAAAATAAAAATAACAGCAGACACTACTTATTGATCGTGTCATAAGGTTTTTGTTTAAAAAAAAAGGTAAAAGAAAAACATACACAAGTTATTTTTATTTTTTTTATCGCTTCGAAAAGCCAACTAATATCGTCGCTCGAAAATATCGTCGCATTGTACTGCAACAATAATAACAATATAAAGTAGATTTTTCTTTATTGTTGTTATTGGCGTTTTTTTATTATTAACGGTTAACTATTTATCGTAATTGGTTTGTGTATATCAGTTAAAAACTTATGCAGTCGTTTTAGTTGTAATAGCCAACACACGATTTTAAACGTATCTTTTGTGTTTTTTTTTTAAAGAAGAAAGTAAAAACAATGATTATATTTTGAAAAATAAAAGAGGAACAAAAAAAGTTTGTTTCTGTATGCTATTGAAAAAAATGTTGATAAATTTCACATATTGTTCGAAAGAGAGTGAAAACAAAATTTTAAAAATTATGTATGTATCGTATGTATTGTATATGGTAGATTCTATGATGTAAACTCTCTTATAAAAATAGCAGATAACAATAGAATATACTGTTATTTATTTAAATTAGTTTATCTGTTTAATATTAATATGAATAAACATATTTCAATAGTATGAATACATCGAATTTATGAATGTATACAATACAATAGGCAGACATGTTACGTAACTGATGCCACTCGTAACGATATACATACATTCTGGATCATAATTGTAAATACAAAAATTTTTTAAATAAACACGTTATCCCGATATACATAATACGGGAACGGTCTCAACATTTATTTCAGAGAATTTGTAATCATAGAAAAAAAGAAGACATTGTTTTTTGAATAGCCGCAGTACAACTAACATTGAAGTTGAGTTCGATTTTATTCTGCAGGAATCTTTTCCTTCTTCTATAATTTTAAATTTAGGGGGAGTGTGAATTTAGTCGATCAATTGACGAGTCCAAAATAAAATCTACAAAATGGTACAGCATGATCATCGAATCAAGGTACGTGAGAAAGGTGAATTCCGCGTTTCCTTACAGAAGAAAAAACTGTGTAATGAAAGTGTTACTATACAGAGTTTATCGATATTTCAGATTAATCGATTATTAGCAAGGGATCATATATGTACAGTGGTGGTCATATAATTAAAACATTCGTACATAGCAAATTATTCGTTTTATTTTGGAAATAGAATAGAATAGGAAAATAAAGAAGTAATCAATTGTAAAAGAGATCAAACTTATCATTCCAAAAGACCCTTTAAAAAATTAAGAGATGATAAAAAAAATAGAAATGAGAGATCAAAATAATGTTTTAATTATATGACCACCACTGTATGTCATTTAAATGACAGTTTCATCTGCAAACAAAGTAATGGTGCCTTTTTGGGATGATAATTTTTATTGATTCTCTGCAAGTCGGAAAGAAATCAAAGTTAAAGAAAAAATCTACATACATATATTTATGTACATACAGGATTACGGCCTAGTTTCTCACTCCACTCATGTTGGGTGAGTTAATTTTATACATAAGTGGCGGGACCTACAGTTTAAAGTCGATTCCGAACGACAGATTTTTGAGAAACTTTTCATGGCAATTTTATTTACTCTCAGAGTTTTTGCCAGAAATCTGCTGAGAGGAAGTCGCCGAAGAAATATTTTTTTATATTCCCTTTTGATGTGTGACCTGTGGTTTGAACCTTGACCTTACGTCTAATAAGCCAACACACAACCCTCTAGACTACGGCGACGTTCAAATAAAACCTACATATAGGGAATGATAACTCCTAAATCTAGTTTACATCTGTCCGTAATGACCTCAACTTCATCTCTAAAGTCGTTGTAAGAACAAATTAGTGATATATATGTAGTTATTTATTTGCACTGAGAAATCATTATCGAAAGAATGCAGCGGACAGCAAAAGTTTAAATTGCTGGTGTAAGAACTCTGTAGACCAGGTAAATAAAACAGAGGTCATAGCCACGTTTTTTGTCACCAGATCAATAATTAGCCCGTTCAAGACTATCAATACGATATTAACACTTATAAAAGGACTGTATAAAAGGTAAATAATATCGCAATAATTTTCGTTCTACAAACGAAATATCAATCTTTTAAAGAGATCAAATGACAATTTACCATTGTGTTAATCACTTTGCATGATCTTCAAATTAATTATAATTGTCTTAAAAGCAATTTCATTAACGGTCATGGTTTAAATGCCACAGAAAATTGTTTCTAAACTAGCAATTGAAAATATTTACGAAAGTTGTTTTCTAATCTCATTTAAAATATCGTATCTTAAATGATTTTTTTTATATCAGAAGTCGGTATGTATTTTACTTAACCGGAAATATGTTGTTGCAAATAATTTGACCATAAACGACGGTATACTGGTAGTGAGATATGTATATAAAAATATGAAATTTTTGTTTTTGGTTAGACAACTACAACTACAACAAAGATAACTATAATTAGAACATAATAAAACGTGTTATATTTTTTTCTTTCGTTTGTATTGTACAATGTTTGTTACGAATTTAATTTTTTTTGGTTTATGTGCATATGTTTGAGTGTTAATTTTCTTATGGTATGTTATACGGTATATTTGTAATTTCTGTTAAAACAAAAAAAATAACATACAATCAGTCAGGCAAGTTGTACAATAATACAATATAATATAATACGGCGGCATAAATTAACCTACTTCGCTGCTAAACACAAATTACACGTACCTACATACATATGGCTATGGTATGCATACATACAAATGTATTGAATTTATGCAAATTTTCTGTTAAGTTTATTTATATATACAAAAAAAAATAAAAAATAAATTAAAAGAAATAAATAAAAAAAACAAGTTAGTATTAAAAAAAAGTGAAATAAAATTGAACATACATACCTACTTAATGAATGAAATAATTCTATTAAGAAAGCAAACAGCAATAAAAGAATTAAAGTGACAAGTAAAAAAAAAAGAGTAAAACATTCACAACTCGGATATAAATAAACAATGACAAAATTTAAATGTATTGTATTTATGTATTGAATAAAGAAGTGTATTAAACAATTTTAAGCAATAATACAAACAGAACAATTTGCAAAATTAAACAGAGTATTTGCACAGAAAGACGGTCAAACTTGAGCGGTTGGAATTTTTATTTTTTCGCAGGCTCAATCACAAAACTCTGGTGACATTGAAATCATTCGTTCTTTGAACTGAAAACATTTACTTTCAACGTTCATTCCTATTATTACAAGCTATTGAATTGAGTTTTATTAAATTTTTGTATTAAAAAAGTTTTGGTGAATAACAAACCTTATCATTAAGCAATGCTTGAGTTGATGTTCTATCAAATAGAGACTCAGCTTCAAGCTCATTCAGTGAACAAAGGAGTTTTCCTTAAACCACATTCTTGCATTAGCAGATATTGAGTTCCTTAATAATAATGCTTTGCTCTGGGACTCGAATCAGCATATTCGTTTGGATAGACAATAGATTAACTACATCAGGAATCCCTATAAGGTGGCCTAAGGATCGAAACAGAATAACTGCGGATAAAATTTTCAAACGATACGTTTTTCTCTAAAAAAAGATCAGAAAAAGATCAGGCCGGAGGATCGAAACAGAAAAACTGCGGAGTAAATTTTCAAATGATACATTCTTCTCTAAAAACGATCAGAACATAACGGTTACATACAAAAGGTACGTTCGGTGTTTGCCTAACTATGAAATGTCTGGCGTGCAATTAGCTCTGAAACTAAATGTCGGATCTGAAACAAGACAGAGCTTATTAAAAATTGCCTACAACGTATTCTTCAAATATAGTGGCACAGAATTATACCTATTGAGAGAGAAATAATTAGAATCTTAAGAGAATTATTCACTAGTATAATAGAAGTGGGCACTAATTAAGAAAATCCTACGATGATTCTCACCTAGAACCCTCTTGGTGTTCAGTGTCGCAGAAGACCTGTTCTTGGGGAAACTGATAACCGTTCAACAAGCTAAGATTACTTAAACGCAACAAAGATAACTGAAAACCTAAAACTCTTAGCATAGAGTAGGGATTTTAATAATAAATAATTATAATACATACATACATAATTGGCCATTACAACCCTTAAGTCAGGATTACGGCCTAGCTTCTCACACCATGCTGTGTACGTTAATTTTATACGTGAGTGGCGGGACCTACAGTTTAACGTCGATTCCGAACGACAGATTTTTGAGAAACTTTTCCATGGCAATTTTTTATTTACTCTCAGAGTTTTTAGCAGAAATCTGCTGAGAGGAAGTCGCCGAAGAAATATTTTTTTTTCATATTTTGTTTTGATGTCTGACCTGGGATACGAACCCGGGCTTTAGGTCTAATAAGCCAACACACTACCTACTAGACTTATTAATTATAATAAGGAACAACAAATAAAACAATGCTACTTAAGTTCAGTTTCTTAGGATTGTTATGCATACAAAGAAAAATTCCGCTTGTGTATAACTAAAGCTCATAAAATTTGATTCCCTTGAGATATGCTGAGATTTCACATAATATTGATGTCGTCAATCCAAACAGAGACAAGATTGGATTCCATATTCTGATGTCTATCACTTACTGCTAGAGATAACATTCTAAACGCTAAAAATTCAAATTGAGTGAAATAAAGTTGCAGCAACATAAGGAAGAAATAAAATTTTATGCAGATTTTTTTAATTCCAAATGCAGCAGGTACTTTAATGACAAGGACAAAAAATTCTAATAAGATTCGGCGGACAGGGACAGCAAAGCAAACATTACCATTGTAGTCACAATTAAACGTCAACCACAGTGAACTCTTGTTGAAACTTATAGTCAGTTTTCTCAAAGGGGAGAGTTTTATTGATATCTAATGATAATGCGATTCCAATAAATGCAATAGAAGCAAAGGACATACACACTTTACATGATGACGGTCATTTGAAGCAGAAGTGGTCATTTGGCAACGAAATGATTTACATAGGAGCTCAGCAAAACAAGACTCAAGAACTTTATAAATACTTTATAAACAAAGAATTTTTAAAACAATTTATAATTTCATGTGTTTACCAGATGCTCTAAAGAGGAGTGGCGTTATTTATGGACTTCAACTAAAAAACTGTTTTATTTATTGTGCATATGTTCATATACAGTGGTGGCCTTATAATTAGAAACGATGTTTCTGGAATAAAGTTCTCTGGAGTGAAGAATATAAGTTTAATTTGTCCCAATCTGATGGAATAACGTATGTAAGACGTCCTCCAAACAAAGCCTTTGATCACAGGTATACAGTGAAAACTGTAAAACAAATTAACAAACATACATGTTGCTAAGTCGTTTCTAATTATAAGGCCACCACTGTACATACATATGTATATGTGTATAGGTTTCAATTTTCGTTTAAATTGTTTGTTAGAAAATTGACTTAAGCGTAATTTATTAAAAATATTTCCTCAGGTTAAAATAAAAACTAATTTTAGAAAGTTTTTTCCAATGCAAAACCTTTATCTAATGAGTGGACATTTTTGTAGCTTAGTAAAAATTCCAAACATTATGCAATATTAGCTTAAGATTAAGATTTTATTATAGAATTACGTATTGTTTTGTTTACAAATATTTACACTAAATACCTATTTATTAAACGCCTTAAACGTAATCTTAAATCTTGTCTCTGCATATATGGTAATTTGGATACGATACCAGTATAACTTTATTATGGAAATTATATCTTAAAAATCAAAACAATGGTAATACAAGTATTAATAGAAGTCATCCTATATTTGTAGAAATATAAGACCACTGGTTATACAGATTAACAATTTGTTTGAAATTTGAAAACTTACGTGCATATATACATACATACGTACAATAATAAATATTCGTGATGCAAAGAAACTTAAAATTGAATAAGATTTAAAAAGTGTAATGAAAACGAACTATAAATTTCAACAAAACCATACAAGTAGCGAGCGAATGATCTCCAACACATTGATCTCCGAAATATTTGAAACAAATGAAGAAAAAAAAAGCATTGTATACCCCTCATTTAAAGTTTTATAAATATAAATAAATACATGCTATAACACCTCCAATTCTAAATATTTTAAGTGGAAAATAATTTAACAAATGTTGATCATTTGCAGACCTTTAAATGTATTCGATTATAAATTTTATTTTCATTTTTTAAGTATTTTTGCTGAGATGTGTATCATAGTTAGAAACTTATTTTAATAATAATGTTTTATAATTAAACATATTGAAATTTAATTTAAAAACAGTAGAAGAATCCTTTTATCAATTCCTTACAAAAAAACATTTTCACTATGATGCAAATCTTTTAAAACACTGATAATGTTATTGTTGCTTTGCGTAGTGGTTTAGCATAAAATTATTATTTTTTATAATTCGTACTTTGTGATAAACCTATACAGAAATTATAAACACATACAAATATTTTTATGGCACAAATACAAATACTTGAACTGTAATGCAGCCTACGCATCATTTGGCAAGAAAAATACGATAAAGAAAAGAAATATAATTTCAAAAACTACTTGTATGTACAGTAATAAACAGTAGTTAATGTGCACCAGATTACATTTTATAAAAAAATTCCTAAACGCCCTTAAAATTTAAAAAAAAAGAAAAGAATTTGAGTTACGTAACGCAAAACTCATTAATAAACTGATAAGATCTGCTGCACAGATTACACGAACGTAATGCACTACCCCTACGAGAACTCTTTTTGTAAAGCTTATTGGCTTTCATTTAAATTGTTTGTCGCACTTGTCACACTGCAATTTAATGCACTGTAGCGCTGGCAAAATGTTCTCGCTGTGCATTGCTTTATCAAGACCGAGTATTCCAAGCGCTTTTCAAACTATAATTCTAAGTAGAAATGGCTGGTGGTCGCCTCTAGGCATTTTGCGAACATCTTACATGGATCAAAACATAAGAATAACATAGGCTGTGGAGTTTTTCTTTCTTAAGGCATGGTTTCGGCTTACTTCCCTATCTTCACTGATAATGAAACTGAAATGATTAAGGCATGGTTTCGTCTTTCTTCCCTATCTTCACTGATAATGGAGCTGAAATGATATATGTTTTGAACACAATTTTAAACTGATTAACACCTGCCACAAACCCCTTGACGTACTTTCGTTATATCCTCTTCATGTGGGTTGCTAGTCACAGAGACACCGCAGGTTTAGTAGTGGACTTACTACCGCAGATAAACTCCAATCCACTCATGAAAATAAGTGGTTTCACATATGGATCTTTTGTTAGAATCTCGACCTATTCATTATAAAGTGTATGAGGACTACAGTGCTTATCAGGTTACTGTTTGGAATGCACTTGAGGCACTAGACGACCTCGTTCTACCAAATGCGCTTTCTTAAGGCAATGGAATCAGTTTATCGTTTGTCCCAAGTGGTTCGCATTATCACAAGGGTCTTTGAAGTGGATGAAATCACTATCTGTTGTGCTACAGGTCACAATAATATTCTTGAGAACGAGAAGACTCATATCCTTGCTACATTTGGTTCTCATTCCATTAATAAGGCAACGGTTGGCCATAATTCTTCAATCTACCACCCCTCACCAACTCATCAGGGAATAGTTTTTGATATAGGAGAGGGAACGTTAGGAAGCTAGATCGGATGGTTATAGGATTAGGACTTTTTAAGCATCAATTTTCGACAGCGGATTTCAAACAAATGTGAGGCTGTTAATTGGGCAGATTACAGACGATGATATGGAACAGATCTCAATCAGATTTCTGGAGAATTTGTGGAGATGAGGAAAAGTTGGAAACAATACCTTTTTTGTTCATTTTTATTTTATCCACATTTCCCTTTTTAAAACGAACACAATGGATTCAATACTAATTTGTTAAAAATTTACGTTCTCAAAAACGCTAGAAATCGTATCCTATAAACAACTGTTATAATATTGTTTAACTATCCTTTCCTTATTCGTGGAGAAGGACATTTATTTAAAAGAGTTTCTCAAACAAATTTCAAAATAAAAGAACATTTCTTACAAATAAATGTAACAAAACATCTCCTAATTTTCCTCATAAAATAGCGTATAAGTGTATTAAAACAAAATGCCTCTACTGTATAAACAATAATTGTGAACAAAAAAAAAAATCAAGCAAAACCGGGCAAAATAAATTATTTTTTCACAGCTTGTCTTTGTCTCTTTTTAGCAGAATCATAGTTTTAATTTTCTACCTCTCGTCATTATTATTTCAATTTCCGAACAGCTGGTCGCAAATTCATTTCGAGACAGACGCTTAAAGCTATGTACTACTACATAAGCTACATATACAGACAAGCGTATTCTTAAGTGTTTTTTTTATGTGATTTTGCGTTAAGTTTCTTTCTTTTCTAATGCCCCCAAGCTGCTGTTGATTACGTATAATTTTTTGCCAAGACAACGTTATTAGTGTTTCATTAAAAAAATTCTGCGTCAACTTTTAATTTTGTTTGAATTTTATACGTCTTTTATCTGTTATTTTGTTTAAGTTCATTTATATGAAAAAGAAATAAATAAATAATGATTCATTTAAACGTATTTCTACGTATTGTTTTTTTTTTGGTTTTTTGTTTTTCTTTTTGTTTTAAACAATCATTATCGTTTTTTATTGTTTTTTCTCCATATTGTTTTTGTATATAATTCAATACGATATTATTATTATTTAAACTTTGCATATAAATACTACGGTTTCATTTAACTCAAGTTTTAAAATTTTACAAGGCTATGTACTGGTTTGAACGATAACAATTTGTTTTTTTTTGAGTTTTTTTATTTGTTTGATTTATTTTTTAATTTATCGTTATCATTTCTTCTCTCCTGATACAATGGAAAAAAGTTAGAAGTGTTTTCTAACTAATATTCGAAATAATTATTCTATTATAGATTCTATTTATGCATTTATTTTTAAATATTTGAACATATGTTGTCATTTTGTTGTATAAACTTTGATATTTGCATAGATTAAGCGCAATAAAGCAAGTAAATCGGGACTTGAATCAAACTGTAGAAGCATTTTAACCAGCAAAACAAATCTAATTGTGTGAAGGTTCTATTTCAAAGTTATTTTTTTAAACACAATAAAAACTTAATTCAACAAAATACGTGTATTGGTTTTAATATTATCAAAAAGCCACGATTTTTCTTAAGCAATTCATTTCAAATGTTCTTTACGGGGCTAGCGGCAAAACACATTTGTTGTAAAGAAATCATTTGGAGAGAAATAATAATTAAAATACAACTAAAGTTCATTTAATAGAATCATTAAAAAGATCATTTTAAGTTTTATGACTACACCATTAACATAAAGCAAAAACAATTTTTATCTACAAAATCGTTGTTATTCAAGTCTTATTTCTTCATTAAAAATAAAAATCAAAGTTGAAGTTATTATTAGTATATATTATTATTATAGTATTTATAGTATTTCAAGTTCGAATTGATTTTTGTACTACTTTTGTTTGTCTTTCGGCAGATTAGAGTTAAAATTAGAGTATAATTCACTAAAATTAACTCACTTTCACTCGAGAACCGTAAAACAATATTTGTTGCCGTTAATAATTTGGTGCCTTTCTCAGCTATCATCAGAATTGTGTTAGAGAGCTAACACAGCCGAACTGTCGGCTACTTTACGTACAGTAAAATAGTTTTTTATGCAAAGTTTAGTTGCGAATAGCCGATAAGACGTCCAGAAAAACGTATCAGCGGCTAAGACGTGGAAACCTTAGAAGCGTTTGCACCAAAAACTTCTTAAATTCAAAGTCTTACGACCTTTCTAGCGACATATTGAATGTTTTAGAATCATTAAGTAAGCATTCATTATAACAAGCTCTGCTTTGTTGCACATCAGCTCTACATGAGTTGCTGTATGGTATCGAGGGGGTTTACAGAGTTCCAGGAAGTTTACTACCTCCAACTAGCAAAATTCTCGCTTTATGATTGTAACAATTGTGGACCAAACATAGACCAACACAACAATATGTTGAATTGAAAGTCTTTAAGGTATAATTGGACATCAAGAAATCGGCCTGCTTCGGCAGTCTACACACTGTATTTGAGGTGCAAAATTCACGTCCCTTAATACAAGTTGAACTATTCTAGAAAAAAGCAACGTTAAGGCCTTTGACTCCGTGACAGATAAATGAACTGGTGGTAATAAGGATGTACAACATGGCGAATTCTTCGTAAAAGTTTGACTCTTAAGCCGGACAAAGTTCAGATTCAGACAAAATTTAAATCAAACGAGCATCAACAACGTCTGTAATGCATTTCATAGAACAACAATTGAATACATACATACTTACATGCATAATTAGTCATTACAACCCTTCAGTCAGGATTACGACCTAGTTTCTCACACCACTTATGTTGTGTGTGTTAATTTTATACATTAGTGGCGGGACCTACAGTTTAAAGTCGACTCCGAACGACAAATTTTTGAGAAACTTTTCATGGCAATTTTATTTACTCTCAGAGTTTTTGCCAGAAATCTGCTGAGAGGAAGTTGCCGAAAAAATACTTTTTTGTTTTGATGTCTGGCCTGGGGTTTGAACCCTGGCTTTACGTCTAATAAGCCAACACCCTACCTACTAGACTACTGCGACTTCAAACAGTCGAGTAATTTTACTAAAATGATCCCATTGTCGCTGACGAAATTATTTTCCGTATAAATAAGTGTATTCGTCATAGTAAAATCCAAAACTACATGTAAAGAAACCTTTAAATTCCTTTTGCATTAATGTTTGAAACGCACTTTGATTTGATAGACACATAAAAATGACAGATATCTTGACAAACTGTCAAAAATTGTCAAATGGTATGGATATCACCGATATGTAACGCATTACAAATGTAGTTCCTATAGTTAACCAAAAACAAAAATCAACTCGAACTTGAAAGACACAGTAGCAACAGTAGGATAGTATATACTAATAAAAGGTTCATTTAAGTTAAATTAAATTTACAATCTGCTTTTATACACAATCTTTTAAAAGTATGAAAATTATACGGAGTAAAATGTGTATCTAAGTACGAAAATGATTAATGTTGCCTAAAGCAACTGTGGTAGTTTTATACGCATGTGCAATTTTATTTTTATGCATGTAATGTGAGTAGATCTTAAAGCTGAAATTTAAACTATTTTTCAAAAAAGCACCTACGCATGGTAATCAGTTCATGAATTGAAAAACAAACAAAAAATTGTTAACAAACAAAAAATAAATATCACGCAAACAAGCCAAAAAATAAATATGAAACCTTAAACAAGATTTTTTGTCTTTCAACAAATTGCCACAAAAAGGGAGACAAAAAGTACCGAATGTAATGCCTAAAGGTAATATTACACAGCAAAAATTTTTAAATAAATTGCAACGTTATAGGTAAGAAGAATTTGTGTTTTTTTTTGCAGAAATGTATAACCAACTAAGGGGCGTTTTCTTTTTATTTTTTGTAATATTTTAATTAAATACTACTTTTCTTCGTCTACTATTTTGCATATTAGCAATGTTTTCCTATTGTACCTACGAGTACTTTAATAATGTTAAAGAAATAATTATGAAAAGTACGCCAAAAGGTAGAAAACCAAATAGGAAATTCGTTTTCTTTTTAAGGAAGCGCGGTGTAATTATAATAAAGTTTTAAGATTTAATTTTTTTTGCACAATTAAATTATAAAGAAATAATAAAAACAAATCGTACTTTTGTTAAATTATTACGTGAATTAATCAACAATGCTTTGTAGGAAGACATATGTTTGCAGAGAGTGACAAGAAATATTTCCTACAAAAACACAAATATTAAAACTATAAGTGGCATTATATGCAAAACAAATTGTATTTTTTCAAGTACAAATGTGTCTAACAGCAGCAATAACCAATTGCGAATAAATTTCAAAAAAAAAAACTTGAAATGTCGAAAATGTATACGAAATTTTTGCTTCAAGTAATATTTGCCACACTAACTAACAAAAGAAAAAATATTTGATTTAAATGAAAGCATTTGCCTCCAGCGTTTTCTTTAGACAGTGGAGTGTTTAAGCGTATAATTGAATATACGTATACAGACATACGTACATACATACATACATACATATATACTTATACACGAGTGTTTGGTTCATGGATTTGACCTCTCATAAATTGATATTGAGATAAAAATTCAATTGAATTAAGATTATATTTTTTTATTTTTTCAGAAAGAAAAAATATGTATCGTAACCAATTTGAAAAACATTGTTGGTGATTAAAATCATCATTATTAATTAAAATAGCATACATTTTCATTCATTTATTTATTTAATTTGAATATTTAAATTGTTATCCATTTAGTATTCAATTCAATTCGTATGCATTTATATATATCGCATAGAAAAATCTCTACATTTTGTTTATTTTTTAAATTTTCTATTTGTTTGTGAGAGAGTTGTTATTAAAAAAAAAAAAAAAACTAAATGAATAGTCCATTAGTTTTGTTTTTACACAATAATTATGTATCATCGGCTTGAGGTTTTGTGAGATTGTATGCATTAACTTTTTTTAAAACAATTTCTTGTCTACAGAAATTGAAAGTAATTTTAGAAGATCAAATATACTAATATTGGAAATTTTCCTAAATAAGAAAATTATTGTATTTGTTAATCTACCCACACGTTTGAGGTAAAACCACAATAACAAGTGTTTGGTTTTGAATTTAAGTGGCTTTACGAAATAGTGTTATATATTTCCTATATACATACGTAAGATCACTTAAATATCGAAAATAACTAATAAATAATCATAATAACAAATTAAAAAATTCTTCGGGTACATTATAAACAATAAAAATAGCGAAAAAAAACTTACCTCACTGTTGTATCATTACTGCCCGATACTACATATTCACCAGATGGATTAAAATCTAATGTTCGCACACTTTTCATATGGCCATTTAGTGTGGAACATATTGTTTGGGCATTTAAATCCCATCGCCTTATAATACCAATGTCATCAGCTGAATAAACAAAATCATCATTGTATGCAAAACGTACACAATCTATTGGTCGATTGTGACCCGTTAGTGACTGGAATATTAAAAACGAAATAAATATAAATGCTATACATATAAAAAGGTATTTTAAGTTAATTTTATTGAATTTACCATAAAACATTCTGTTTGTCCTATGGCCCATAAATTAACATTGCGATCTTGACCACCCGTAACTAAAACACGACCAGTTTCACCAACGTCAAGACAAGTAACATTGCCATTATGCGCTTTTATCTCATCTGAAATAAAATGGAAAAGTTTTTATTACATTTACAAATATTTTAATATTATTAATATGGAGTACATAAATATTAAGTCAGTTCCCCAGAAAAAATAATTCTACGCTTCAATAAAATATATATTTTTTTCTTTTTGGAAACGTAATAAAATGTTTTATTACTGTGGTTAATTTACAAAATTAAAAAAAATAAGCATTTCCTCATAAAAGTCATAAAAATATCAAAAAAAAAAATTGAATATAAATTTATATTTGGGCATCGAAGTAATCTTATATTATATAAGAATCTTTTATTGATTTTCTCGTTATCATAGTTACACAGGAAGTCATTACGTATTGAGAATTTAGGCAATCACTTTGAAACAAAAGATTATTTTTCTACTCTGTAGGAATTATTAATGAAAAATTCTTAATTCATGAATGAATTGTAAGCATAAGCTATTAATTTTACATCAGATGTACTATCATGATAAATTATTTGTAAACTCTTTTAGAATATAATTATAAAAATTGTTAAAAAGAAAAAAAGTACTTCCTTTTAAAATATAATCATATATTCTAAAAGAATAGAATAGAAAATCAGATAAATTCAAATCACTTTTTCATTTCCAAATATATTTTTCCGTATTTTACATAATTTCTCCATAAAAATTGTTATAATTTATTGCTCTATTGCGTTTTAAAGTATTGAAGATAAAGATATTCGCGACCATAACACCACGATAGATTTAGCCACTCTGTGATCCTAATAGATCTCTGGCTTTAACCAAAATTCGGTAACCCACATGAGCTCATGCGGGAAGACTATGTCGTCGCGATAATGTTTCTAATAGCTTCTGCAATGACGTAAAAGAGAATGAGACTATTACACATTTTCTCTATCATTGTCTAGAGCTGTCTGGGATGTGTAAATTGTGTATATATTCATACAATGGACAGTTTCATTGACTAGACACTGTTAGCTTTGAGAGGCAACAAAATTTTATCACAGCCTTTAAATGGTTTAAACATGACTAGGTATTTATTCTAGACAATTTGATCATATTTTTCATCCCGATATTTATTTTAATTTAAAATTGGCTGTTTCTAAATGAGGAGCTATCTCCTAGAATAGGTTTGTTCAATATCTAGTCCCTTCTTGGAAAGTAGAATCGATTTTTTCTATAAATTGGACCCCGTCCGTAATTGGTCATTACAACCCTTCAATCTGGATTACGACCTAGTTTCTCACACCACTTATGTTGTGTGTGTTAGTTTTATACATAATTGGTGAGAGCTACAGTTTAAAGTCGACTCCGAACGACAGATGTTTGACAAACTTTTCATGGCAATTTTATTTACTCTGAGAGTTTTTGTTTCTGCTGAGAGGAAGTAGCCGAAGGAATACTTTTTGTATTTTATTTTGATGTCTGGCCTGGGGCTCGAACCCTGGCTTTTCGTCTAAATAAGCCAACACACTACCTACTAGACCACGACGACTTCAAATTGGAGCAGGTAGTAATAAATTGATCAGAAACTACCTATCTCGTTCTTAGAGCACTAGGAGTCTCATTATCGAGGGTGTGCACTAGGGACTACAATTTATATTAAATTTTTCAATTACCGGCAGGACAGCAAAGTATTTACAGTTTGGCCACAGGGGATATTCTGAGCACATTATTTGTGGGACACGTAGTAGTATGGGCTAGTATAATGGCATGATTTCTTTGTATTGCATTTAGAGTAAGAAGTAGTAGGCTTATAAACAAATTTTATTCCTTGTTAAAAAGGAATTGCAACAGACCATGTCAACATGCTTTTGGCAGCCGTGTACAAAATAACAGCAGGCGGCCCGTAGTGCCTTTTTATAGCATGTCTTAAACAATTGTCGCTTTTGCTTGTGATTACAAAGTGGATATATGTAAACTGAAAATGAAGTCGAATGTTTTTAGTCTATTACTGCTATCATTCAATCCAAGCGTTCGCCTCAATTTCACTGCAAAATGTACTCGTACACAATATGTTAATATGGAGAAATAGGAAATATACCTGGATATTACTAACCGCTTGGAACCGCCGTTTTGTCAGTATTCGTACATCAACGTTTTTCACTTCTGAACTGGGTCTATGTTATATGCAATTCAGTAGCGATTCGCACATGGAAGTTAGAATCATTAAGTTTTTATATTAACTCGTATGGAATCCAAACATTGATTTTTTTATTTAACTTTACGCAAGTTGAAACTGAAAGTTAGAACATTTCCGAAAATTATCCTACCTCCAGAGTCACCAAAATTACGAGAATTGTTTGTAAAAGTTTCAGGATAGTAAAGCTATGAATTCGTATTTTCAGCTACCTGGCTTGCATTTTGTATTTATTGTTATGAATTCCTTCCCGCTCAAACATCACTGGATCGATCAAAGCTGTCACAAAACTATCTAAAAAAATTTTTAAGACAGTGTCTTAATGGTTACCAACCTCATCTTATCAGAAGACAAAATTCTTTATTCGAAAAATAATCCGTTCATTATTTTTGTTCTTAAAAATATTTTAACTGTATATGAATATTTTGAGGAAGAATTTAAAATTCTATCCATGTGAAAAATTTCATTTAGAAATTATTTGAGTAATATGTGAGCCAGGGTAAGACTCTATCAATTGCAACAAAAGAATATAAATAAACTATCCCCAAACAGAAAACCGGTAACTCTACACCAAAACAAGGAACAAAACAACAACAAATACTGGAAAATGAAATATCAAAACAAATAGAAAGAACACGAAATTATCCCTCAAAACTTTAATTTACCGTTATGTGTAAAAGAGAACGTCAACCCGGCAGGGTGACACCATTAAGAAAACAAAATAAAAAAGCCAATACACAGGAGACGAAAGAATAATTTCAAATAAAAATAGAAGAAATGGACAAAAAACCGACAACTATCAAATAATAAAAAAACACGAATAAGTAAAAAGGCAAAACTTTAAAAAATCAAATGATTTGCATAACCTTGCAATTGTTTAGCATATTTTGCGAGCATTATTTATAGCCACTATTTCGTTGTTGTTGCTGTTGCAGCACAAAAATGGCAATAAATCTTTTACAGCACATTGATGGATGCACCACGATACCAAAAAAAAAATGCTCTTAAAACAAACCAAAAATACAAAAACTAAAATCGAAAAACAAGAGATACAAAAACAAACAAAAAATCACTTACATATTCTTTCGGTTAATTTACGCGCTAATGCCATCACTTTATTTTAGCCACTTTTATTTTAATTTTTTTTTTTTGCTGCTGCGCTAAATTTTAGTTGTTGTAGTTGTTTTGTGTGTGTTATCTTGTTTATTGCTTTTGTTGCTTTGGGGTTCGTTGAATTTTGTTGGAAATAAAAACACTGAGCGGATCAACGTATAAACAACGAAGTGATGGATGATGTCTTCCTACTCTCCAAAAACTCTTTTATAATAACAATTACAACAATATTACATATAATTTGTGTTGTTGTTGTCGTTGTTTTTTCTCTGGTTTTTTGCTATTATTTTTCCTTTACTTTTATAATACAAACTGATCTTTTAGGCCACTTAGTCATTCACTCAATACACTCTCTCACTTATTCAATTACTCACTTTATTTAACCACTTGAGATTACACTCTATTCTTTTGCTTTTTTCTCCTGTGCCTGCTTGTTTTGATTTCGATTTGGAATTGAGATTTTTTCTTTTTGTTTTACTTTTATTTTAATTTCTTTACATACAATTCAATACGATTTTGTAAAATTGCTTTTGCTTGTTTCTTTTTTAAGAATTTCCGCTTCTTATTTTCTTTTTGACTATTTTGTAATTGTAATGCCACTTTAAGATTTTAATTTTATATTGTAAACGAACCAAATTAGCTCAAGAATTTCTACCAGCAATTGCTGTCGAAACGGACGGAGTGGAACAGCAATTGATTGGGGATATTCGTTACACTTCACTATTGTTGTTGTTGTTGTATTATTTTTGTATTGCACACTATCTCTATTGTGAGTGTATGTGTTTTTTTTTTGTTATTTTTACACCTCAAATTTGATTTTATTTCTTCTTTTTCGATACGATCCGATACAATTTGATTTTTATTTAATTTCTTCTTATTATTACCACTTTTATGTTGGGGCCTGTGTGGCAACAAAAGAAAAAAACTTTTTCTATTTTCAAACTGAACGTCGTCGACTAAAACGATTTGATAATGTTGTTGGTAATGATGAGTACGTGAAGACACCGTCAAACAACAAAAAAAAAATTACGGCCAAACCAACAGACGATTTACTTTTCTTATTACTTTATTTCAGACACATTTGCACCCTAATTTATACGTACAAAAACTTTAAACAATTTTTTTACTTCCTTTTTTGAACTAGGAAAACTACAAATTTTAACCAAAATTTCTTTTATTAACTACTTGATAAATAAAAACAAAAAAATCCTTTCTCCCGTTTGACTTTTTCTTGGCTTTTATTTTATTTCAACTCTCACACAAAACAAGATGTCAAAATTACATCGATGACAGAGAAATAGTAGAAGAAAAAATAAAATGAAACGATAAAGTAGACGCACAAAAGAAAACTAAACACAACAACAAAAAGAAATTTCGAATTTTACTGTCATTTTTCAAGTGTCAGAATACATTGCGGGATCGACAGAGAAAGCAAGTATAACATATGAAGAGACGTTAAAGCATTTGGTTCATAAGAAAAAAGGGAAGACTATATGGCACTTTAAAGGTTATTTTTCGTAATGCTGCCAGATGATTCGACAAAGTAAATAGGAATGAAACCTTATAGGAGATGGATTTCTTTAAAATTTATTAATTTACGAAATTCATATATTATCTAGTACCTATATTAAAGCAAATAAACAAATAAGAAGAAATAATAACAAATAATAAAATTTGGAACTATGAGATTTAAATAAGAGAACTTATACCTGCTAAACATATATTAAAACTTAAGTTTCCAAGTTGAACCGTCAAGCCTCTAGACGTTGTTTCAGAGGAAAGTAATCATAACGCGCAATCCAAATACTTTAAGACAGTAACAAAAAGTTTGGTTGTAGCTTCTCTTCATTGTACATAAGCCTGATAAAAGGGATTTTTAGTAAATTAAACATTTCAACAATCAGGCAAGAGTGAAAACGGAAAAAAATCAGCTTTATAGTTCCCAAACAAGGAAAATATGTGTTTCAATTAAAATTATTCGAATAATAAAAACAATTTCTTGGAACAAAGTTTAGGTTAAACCAAACGAGATTTCATTTTAGGGGCATCATAGCAGCTCTAATGGGATATTGGTATCTGGGTGCACATGCTCGGAAATAGGCTTAACAACTGATTGTAACTATGACTAGGAGGAGGACAAGACATCGTCTTGTCATTGTCCGGTGCTTAGAAGCCTGAGAAGAAGCTTTCTTGGCACCCAGAATTTATTGACTGAACGTATCTAGCCAAAGACGGTTTGAAAAAAAGCACGCTGTAATAAAACTTTCAAGATACCTGTGAAGTGCCAACCAGATAATTGATGCGGTTTTCAATTCAATCTTTTGTCAATGCCGTTCATTATAACTATTTTTATTTATTATAGAAAAATTCTCCGAGTGAAATTTTCATAGAGACAATCAATAGTCAATTTTTATAAAGAAAATCTCTTATTATGATGTATAATATTTCTCTGAGAATACTTCCCCATTTGGCAACTACAAAAAAGTAGTAAACATTACTACGCTTTTATGCAACAGGGTAGCTGACAAACAGTTTTTTGAGTTTTTGCGAGTAATCATCGGTGTTTTGTTTAGCGGCAGCAAATTACAAGAAAAGTTTTGTGGAAATATTTAATTTTTTAGTGTATTAAATAAAAAATAATGTCACGTTACGATAGAGCTGTTACTATCTTCTCTCCCGATGGTCATTTATTGCAAGTAGAATATGCCCAAGAAGCCGTCAGGAAAGGATCAACAGCGGTAGGTCGAATGGAGGAAGAAAAACTTAACCTCGTTTTATTTTGTTAAAAAAAATTACAAAAAACCTTTTTCTTTCTTAAAGGTTGGTGTCCGTGGAGCTAATTGTGTAGTATTGGGTGTAGAAAAGAAGTCGGTGGCCAAATTACAAGAGGAACGTACAGTGAGAAAGATTTGCTTATTGGACAATCATGTTGTCATGGCATTTGCTGGTCTCACCGCTGATGCCCGTATTTTGATAAACAGAGCTCAGGTAGAGTGTCAAAGCCACAAATTGAATGTAGAGGACCCTGTTACTTTGGAATATATTACAAGGTAAGATAGTAAGAGTTAATATGGGCTTCAATTATTGTTAATAATTGCAATTTTTAATGTGACCACCAGATATATTGCTCAATTGAAACAAAAATATACACAAAGCAACGGTCGTCGTCCATTTGGTATTTCCTGTCTTATAGGTGGTTTCGACTATGACGGTACTGCACATTTATATCAAACTGAACCTTCGGGCATCTACTACGAGTGGAAAGCCAATGCAACTGGTCGCTCTGCTAAAACAGTGCGTGAATTCCTTGAAAAACACTACAAAGATGAAGAGGTCGCAACAGAAAATGGTGCTGTTAAATTGGCTATCAAAGCCTTATTAGAAGTTGCCCAGTCGGGACAAAAGAATTTAGAAATTGCTGTCATGGAAAAGAATAAACCATTGAAGATGTTGGACGTCCAAACTATTGAACAATGTGTGGCGGTAATTGAGAAAGAAAAGGAAGAGGAAGCTGAAAAGAAGAAACAAAAGAAATAAACTTTTATAACTTAAGATGCTGCCATGATGATCCTTATCATTTTTTTTACTTTGTAATCTTGCTATGCAACAACAATAAGAACATCGCATTGTGAAAAACATGGTATTTTTCTTTCGAAACTTTTTATTTAAATGGTTTTTAACATTTAGCTTTTCTAAATAAGGAAATAAAACTAAACAAAATATTTTCAATGGTTTTAAAATGGTGAAGTAACCAGTGTTGGTAATTTCTCTGGGGCGAAAACTGATTTTATCAGCGAGATCAGTAATTTATTGCATTGAAAGATTTTATTAATATAAGACGTCCGAAAGGCGCGCTCGTTATAAATGTGTCCTTTGATATTTTGTATAAATTGCCACCAATTCCTGTACAGAAGACAACTTGACTGTTGTCAGATGAGCATAACGAAGATGGTGTATTTAATTGTACGTGTTGTTTTCTGAGGAGTACTTCTCCGACCTTTAAGTCTAGCTTTTCATGTCGTTTAATTGTTGTGTAGCTTGAAAGAGACGAGCAGAGTTCATTTCTGCAACTATTTGATGACATGAAGGCATTAATCTTTTAAGTCTGAATTAAAAGTCTATTGGTATTCCCTAATCTGGCGTCGGCGAGAAATATTGGCTTTGCATGAACCATATGTACTGTGTTATACGCCGGTACAGATATAGTAAAACGCATTAAACAGCAGTGTTTACGTTGGCTATGACATTTCCTGAGATTTCTGAATATGATCATGGGAGAATTCACAGAACCTTTAAAATTTGTTGTTCAAAATTTCATTAAAAAGATCAAGTAGAGGATTACCCATGGGCTCGTGACGTAAGAAATTGTGGAAAATATGCAAAAAATATAGGGCCTACGACCTAATCGGTTTGTGATATACAGTCATCAAATTCAATACGTAAATCTCTCACGTTTACTGCTTTACTTATTTGATCATTACAAGCTTTTAGTCAAGATTACCAGTCAGCTTCTCACCCTAGTTTTTCCAATTTGCTTTTGGGGCACTTCCTGGTACAGTATAATTTCGATATTCCAGACACCTGCAAATCCGGACAACGCGGTAATGCGGACACTTATTTTACTACAACAGTAGACTCTGTAATCCGGACACCATCAATTTTTTCTACCTCAATAATTCGGACTACTTATTCCTATTGCTTTTGCACAAAGACAAAAGCAAGTAAAAAGATATCTCAAAGAAAATAATTTATCAAATAGAGCGCTTTTACTAGTAGATAACGCAACATGTCATCCAAAGTCATTAGTAGATTTAAATAACAAAATATGAGATGTTTTTTCCACCTAACTGTACAGCACTCAATGCAGCCAATGGATCAAAATGCCATACGAATTTTAAAACCAAACTATCGTAAAAGTTTTTTGGTCGCTTTTTTATCAAGTTCAGGAAATCTAATGGATGCTCTTAAAACTTTTTCATTGAAAAACGTCGCCTTTTTAATTGCCAATGCTTGAGATAGAATTGATGCAAATATCCTTAAAAAAATGTTTTAATAAAATTTTGTACGATGAAGAATGGGACTCAGATGATGAAATACGTCTGTCAAGGCTAAGACGCAGCGATTCCACCGAACTAGTTGATTTACTTGTCAACTTAGCACCTGATATTTATAATTCTAATGGAGTTACCGAATGGTTGAATGATGAAATTGAAACCACTGACGATGAGACTGATGAAAATGATGAGGCTGAATCATTTAATGAAGAATGTTGCAAAATGTTCAAAAAATACAGCATTCTCATGCCCTATCTGCCCTTAATATTTGTATAAAATATTGCGAAGGACAGGAACTTCCTGCTGCGGATATTTTAAAACTTTTAAGCGTACATTGCGTACAAAAAGCAAAATGAAACTAAACTTCGTCAGATGAAAATGTCTGACTATTTGTGCAGCAAATAATGAAAATATTTTATAAAAATGATTTTAATCTACTGGTATATTAATTTGAATGTAAACATTTCAATTTGAAGTGAATATCTTGTAAATAAATATAAGTGTGTATGTATGTATGTATTTTCTAATTTTTTTCTTTTGTTTCGCAAATTCAGACATTTCGATATTTCGGACACCACATGGTTTTTAATTGTCCGGATTATCGAGATTATACTGTATAAGCAATTTTCCTTATAGAGAAGCTCTTTACTCCGAAGATATTTATTTTGCCAATTCACTAAAACCTAGTTTTAAAGGCTTTTACAGAAAACTTTGGCTCAAAATTATCACTTTTCAGGGACTGTACAAACTAAACGAAATAATTTTAATTCAAGGTTTTTATGTTTATAATTTGTAAGAAACCTGTGAAAATACAACACAAAATAGATGATAACAACAGTTTAAACTGAAATAATAGGAAAATAGGGTAAAGACCTTCATAGACAACACATTTACCTACTTAAGTACAAAGGTAGCAACATGTGCATAGAAAATACGTCCTCAGTGGTAACGAACTATAACGATGACTATGTTTTGTTTAACTCTATTAAATAGCAAACAACGAAAAACCATAAATATTTTACGTTTTTCCTTTTTGTTTATATGTAAATGTTATTACTGTTGGTGTCGTTACAATTTGTATGGAATTTTACGGAATATTCATTCATACACTTACTGTCTTACATCCTGTCCTGCTTACAACATACAAACATATAAGAAAAATAACATTTTCCAACATGTGTGGCTGTGTAACGTTTCTGTTTCTTTTGCTCTGCAAGAATTGGAAGAGGACGTGACTTGTTTTCATAATAATAGACAAACAAACATCAATTCTTTTAAACATAAAAGGTGACACTGGAAAGAAAATAACCAAAGAATACAAATAAAAGGTAATAAATTCAATACGTTAAAGGTAAAACAGTTAAAGTTCTAATATTGTATGTAAACAACTACATGTAAATGATCGTTATGTACATATGTATGTAGAGAGAACAGATGCAAGGATTAAAATTAAAAGGAAGTTAGTTTTAAAAACATTAAATGCAGAAAATATTAAATTTTTTTTATAACAAATTACACAAGCATGTATGTATGCATGCATACATACATACACATACATACTTTCTTATTACTTTGTCTGTTATTAAAAATTTAAATGAAATTTGTACCAGATTTAAATTAAATAACCCAACAAACCACTTTCGTGCAATGTAAACAGTTTTTGGGGTTGTTGTTGTTGCTTAGTTTTGTATACACATTTTGACAAAAGGTTGATAACAAGCAGAGTGGCGCAGTGGAAGCGTGCTGGGCCCATAACCCAGAGGTCCGAGGATCGAAACCTTGCTCTGCTATATATGGTGTGAAATGTTTTTTTTTATACTTTTTAATTAAAAATAAATATTTACAGAATTTTGCCTTTTATTTGAATACTTGGTCTTCTTAGGGCATTGCCAATACAATTAAATTGTCTTCGTTACATCTGTGCATTATCTTGGCCAGTGATTTGAAGGAATAATGTGTTGGTGACTATATAAGGCCATCAAATTTTTATTATATTACGTATGGATCTGTTGGTGAATATTTGGATATTATCCTTAATGCTTTTTGGAACCACACTTGGTTCGGGTTCGAGAAGAATACATTTTAAGTACGCATTATAATTGTAGATTTTATTCTTTGAATAGAATATTTGGATTTTATTCTTTGGATAGAATATTTGGATTTTATTCTTTATGCTTCCTGTGGCCAGTCTGTGTTTCTAATCCGTAAAATAGAGGAGATGTCATGCAGGCGTTATAAATGTGAATTTTAGTTTTCGGGGAGAAAAAGTTATAAAAATAGTGTTTTTTTTAAATTAATTTTTGCGTACTGAACATAATATTTTAATTTAAATCAGTTATGAAAATGAATTTTTTGTTTATAACTCGAAAACTTTACTTTAAATAGGAAGAGATAATCCTTGAACGTAAAAGATAACGAATTCGATTACCGTTATATATAAGCAGAGTGGCGCAGTGGAAGCGTGCTGGGCCCATAACCCAGAGGTCCGAGGATCGAAACCTTGCTCTGCTATAGGGAAAAACGGTTGGTTTTCTTTTTTAATATTTTTTTTTCTTTCAAAATACTTTACAATTTAAAATTTTTAATAATTGACAATCAAAAATGTTTTTAATGATAATATATGAAAAAATTGTACGATTTTTTTAATAAAATATTTTCAAATTAGTTAGTAAAATAATAGTCTACCACTGTAAAGTACTATTGAGAAGTGGTAGAGAGAATAGTGTCAGATATTTATTTAAAATTTAAAATCAATCTAATGGAGTAGGAATCTTTGTCGCAGAAAGCGCTAAAAGTGAACCGGCTCTGAGGATTAGAGCCACACAAAACGCTGTATCTGAACTTCTGTAGGATATTTCGAATATGAATGGTAGTAGAGCCTAGAAAGTCGCAAACATTGACGAATGGCCACGGTCATTATAAAAAAATTGATTTAATGAATGTGTTACATAATAAATCATTTTTTTAATTTAATTTCATTACAAGAGCTTATAACTCGAAAACTGATTTTGAATAAGAAAAGCTAAGCCTTATTCAATATAAGTTTAGAAATTTGTCTTTAGCGAAATATCAGCAGAGTGGCGCAGTGGAAGCGTGCTGGGCCCATAACCCAGAGGTCCGAGGATCGAAACCTTGCTCTGCTATAAATGTGGTGTGTTCAATTAGTTTTTTTGATACATTTTTTTTTATAAAATTAGATTAGTTATTAATTTTTTGTTTTGGACGTCCCCACTGTGAGCTCAGAAGCGGCCCATTCTGGTCTCATAAAAGTTGAACAAACCAAACCTTGTTGTCATTTGAAAAAATAAAATAAATAAATACAAGAATAAAGCAAAGTTAAGAACCCTGAGACTACGCCGCTGCACAATGGGGCAGTAACACAGAATATTCTCATTAGATTTCGGCAACTGCACGTTACTAGAAATCCAGCAAAAATAACGTTGGACCCTCACACATTCTGACCCTTCTCCTAATTGCACAAAGTCCTATAAAAAATTTAGCAATATCCCGAATTCTCTTCCCATCTGGGTCATAAAAACCTATAAATTTTGCAATTTCTCCTGTCCTGACACCTGATGGATCAAGATCGAACCGTAATATACACTCGCTTTAACTTTATTTCTTTTGCTATATCATCTGCGGTAACATTTTCTCATACACCAAAATGTCCCGAAACCCAACACGGTACTATAAAGTCCATGTCTAGAGGCACAGTGAGGATCTTCCTGTGATTGCAAAAAGTTTTCAGCTAAAATAGTGTCCAGTCTTCAAGGCAGCTTGCGCTTGATAACCACCATATCTCCCTATGTAACCCATCCCAGTTTTGACCCGCAGACATAGTGAACCCTTAATACATATAAGATTTTAAAATTGTTGGGCGATGTTACCAAGCAGAGTGGCGCAGTGGAAGCGTGCTGGGCCCATAACCCAGAGGTCCGAGGATCGAAACCTTGCTCTGCTATATAGTGAGTGTGAAAAATTTTTTGATTGAAAAAAATTGGATTAAAGGCTAATTTTGTATGGGAGTGGCAATATTTGTAAAATCATTAGAACACACACTCTACCTGTAGTATTTTTATAACAATTATTATAATCTTTTATGCAAAAGACATTCATTAATAGCATTTAGTATGATTTATCATATTACAGTTTATCAATATTATCATTTGTTAATAGAATTAATGAAAGAAATGATTGAAGTTGTCATTATATCTCGAAAATTAAACTCGAATTTCGATTTAAAAAGCGAACCTTTTGATTACATAACATTATATTAGAAATTTGGTTACCGTTATCAACAAGCAGAGTGGCGCAGTGGAAGCGTGCTGGGCCCATAACCCAGAGGTCCGAGGATCGAAACCTTGCTCTGCTATAATAACAGTTAGAAAGCATTTATTTTAATGAAAAACATTGAATTTTAAAACTGCATTAAAATAGTGATTTTTACTTACAAAAACTTACAAAAACCCCAAAAATTTGTAGGGGTACTTCCCCAAACTTACTCCCCCAATTCAAACCCTTTATAAACTGCCCGCAAGTACATCTCATCTATATCTATATGTCTACTTTATATCCAGGAAAACTAAAGGATTAAAACGCAAGTTTTTTTTATAATTTTGAATTCTTCATACCATTCCAGCCTATTAAATGAAAAATATGGTTGCAGCAACAATCTGTCTTTAATCCTTGCTAAATTTTTTGTACAGTCTTTAATTTTTGGATACATAACTATCCGTAAGACAAAAATGGCTTTAACGTTGCCACCACCCAAGATTATGTTAGGCATTCGAAATGAACCCTTTGACTACATAACATTATATTACAAATTTACTTACCGTTACTCGTTACTTGTAAGCAGAGTGGCGCAGTGGAAGCGTGCTGGGCCCATAACCCAGAGGTCCGAGGATCGAAACCTTGCTCTGCTATGCGTTTGAATGGATGGACTTTTCTTTTGAATTTTAAATAATTTTACGAAGTCCGTTATAAAGAATTTGATTTAGTCTATCGGAAATTTGCCATGAGTCATATTGTAATTCCAATTAGCAATGTAAATTAGGTGAAAGCAGATTAAGAGATTGTGTATTGAGGAAGAAGATAATAGAGGGATGGGATGACACACGAATAGAACGAACTCCTACGAAACCTCCTTCTCTAGTAGCTGAAAAGCTTCCCAGTTCTCATCGAGAATTTCGAATTTTTACCGACCAATACCATATCTATGCTCTAGACGATGTAGGTAACTTCTGTAAACACCATATCCCATCACAGGCACTGGATTACGCTATAGTTGACCTCTCTCAATTTGTGCGCTTATATGGAATATGTTTTTACATCTTTGTTGTCAGTTTCGAAGACTTCTCTTCTCTCACCTGCATATTTTCGCTCAGAATTTTCAAGCATTTCATTAGGTGATATAACTCGGATATAAGAAGGCAGAGTAAAGATACCTTGTAAGGATAATTGATCTCATCACTCTCTCGTCTTACAAAGATATTGCGCAGCTACTTCTAAGTATTCTTAGTTTGTCTTGGCTGTATTTTTCAGAATTCCTTTCCAAACTGGTTTGGCGTACAGTAACAATGAGTTATTTATACCACGACAGGAATAGTTTCTTATTCTGCGCAGGTCTTTCCTCATTTGTCACTACACGACATGGAGAATGTTTCAAATGTTGTGAATTTTTATGATACAGGATAGTTTTGTTAGAAATTTCTATTCGAGGCGAAGATATTATGCTGTCAAAACCTATGCGGAATAATGTAGAAGGATGAAAGAGGGCTTATTTAGCTTTATACACGATAATTATATCAGTTATGTATTGCAATACCTGGTGTAAGAGTTTATATAGGAAATCTCTTCTCTCGAATCTGAGCATTGTATAAAGATCAGATCTTTTTAAAGGTATATCGGAAGCCAGTCTAGAGACATCAAGCCGAATGGATATATTGTCTCATTCTATTTGAAAAATTTGTGTCAATAAACGCTGTGAGCTCAACGCATTACATGGTGTCTGGAAATATTGGTCAGCGTAGTGACTATATCCACGAATTCATTTTGATTGATTAATTTTTTTTTGCTTAAACGGTTTTCAGAATATTGTAAAGAGTTCCAAGCAATGAATTGATATGAAATGTGTTTATGTGATTGCCTTTTAAGTGTTTTTCTTTTTAAGAAAACATTTGTGAATTTCATTTAAAGAAAAATTTCTTTATTTTTTTCGAAAAACGTGCCAACATCTGACGTCCTGAAATAAGTTGTAACAGTTTTCTTCTCACAAGAAAAATTTTAATACGCCGACATGAACATAAAGTGTGTGTTTTCATGCCAACATGACTTGTCAATCGGTCCGTCAAATATTTATATAACAGAAACGGATTATTGAATCATTGGATTGAATTTTGTTACGCTTTCGTTTTCTTTTCTGCCATTGTTTCAATAGATTTTTGCCAGTGAATGGTATTTATTTTGGTTTGTGGCAAAAAATAAACAAAAAAATTTTTACGATCCATAATGGAAGTAAAACCACTGGATATAAAAACAGGAATTATTTTTAGTTTCTATCAAATCATGGTGAGGAGGAGATCGATCGACAGATGAATATGTTTTGTTAAAATAGTTTGAACTTTTGTTATAAATAATCATATTTTTACAAAAAAAAAATTGGTAGACTTTGCATTCTAATTTAAGAAGAGGAATTTTAATTTTTCAAATATAAGAGTATCCGTAGGCTTGTCTAACAGCAGACTAAATCAAATAAGTCACTCCATATGATGTACTCGTGCTGCTATTTTTCTTTTTAGGTGACGTTTAAATTCCATCCATCATGGTTTCGTAGGTGTTTAAAAAAGCCATTAAAATGAATTTTTGTTTACAGACTTTATTTTAGAATAAATTAATGACGACGTTGAATTTGTCGATATTTTTATAACAATTTATTACAAAACTTATTAACAACAACAACGTCAAATGGTATTTTTAATAATTTCTATTTTTCTTCTCCCACTTTTTATTTTTAATTGTACGCCATTACGTACATACATACATACATAATTGGCCATTACAATCCTTCAGTCAGGATTACGACCATTACCTATTGGTAAGGATATTTTAGTCATAAATATTAAATATAACACAACATAGATATAACACAACAAGATTTTAATCTTATAAGTTATAGTGCTATGCTTAGGATCAATAAGATAAAAAACATAAAAAAATAATAAAAATTTTGAAATATAAGAAATTAAGTAAAAATAACAAATTAATAAAAAAAAAACAAATTAATTAAAATATTAAATTTATGTAGAAATATAATTTAAAGCAATTTAGGAAAACTAACAATACTACAGAAATAAAAAGAAAATAAAAAAGTTAAAAAAATAAAGAATTCTAGAGATATAAAAAAGAAATATTTACAAAAATCGGTATAAGAAAGTAAGGATAAATATTTAACCGATATAATAAACATGCTAAGAACGTAACATACTTTTCATTAAGAGAACAATTTAAATAACTCCTTTTTGACCGCGTTTGCATTGCCTAACTTTTGGATGTAATTTGGTAGGGAATTCCAGAGACGAGTGGTGTGTATAAAGAACTGTCGCTGTGACAGAAGAGTCCTGTAACGTTGTTGAATAATCTTCAAACCCCGGCATGATCTAGCAAACTTAATTCGGCCTACTAAATATTCCGGCTGTCTCGTATTAATAATTTTATGGAATAGAATGAGGCATTTAATTTTCAGAAGATTATCAAATTTCACACTAAATATCTGATACGCTAAATGAGAAATATCATCCCGGCGATCTTTAAGAAAGACGTATCTTGCTATATTGTTGTATGCCAAGTTTAGTTTCCGGTTGTCATTACTATCGCAGTTTGCAAAAATTTCGCACCCATACAATAGCACAGGAATCAAATAAGTTTTAGCAAGTTGTATACGAATTGCAAAAGGAGTTGAATCAATGACCGCCCATAAATTCCGTAGCATGCTGTATTTTCTGCCAACAACGGCACTTATATGGCCAGACCACGATAATCTGTCATTAAATACAATACCCAGATTGGTAGCAGACTCGACATAGTCAATTTTATTTCCACTGATACTCAATCCAGGTATGGCAAACGAAACATTGGTCTTCGAAAGCATTAAACATTTTGACTTTGAGGGATTAATGTATAGTCCATTCGCCGAAGTCCAACTGTAAATCCTATACAAATCACGGTTAACAGAGTGTAAACAAGAATCAATATTCTCCTTACGAGTACTGGCATAAATCTGCACATCATCCGCATACATATGAACACGGCAGTCAACCAAAACATTCGGTAGATCATTAATATACATACAGAAGAACAGTGGCCCCAGTATTGATCCCTGGGGAACACCTCTACAAATATTAAGCGAATCAGAAATATTCCCATTTAAATGAACCCTCTGACATCTGTCCAGATGTCCTGCCTTTCATGAAACCTAACTGACTGACTGTTAAATAATTATGACCTTCCAGATAACCATTGATCTGTCTGGCTATTATGTTTTACATTACCTTCGACAAAAAAGGAAGAATGGTAATTGGCCTAAACTCATTGTTTGATTTGGGAATGGGAAGGATCTTAGCTAGTTGCCATTCATCAGGAAAAGTAGACTTAGTCAGCACTGTATTGAATAAGTGGGTATAATATGACAAAAGTCTAGGTGTAAAAACTTTCAAAAACAATATCATCGGAACCAATTGCGTTCGATTTCACCGCTGAAATACATTCCAAAACTTCGAACTGATCCACGCAACGAAAACTAAAGGTGTATTGTGGAGGGACACAACAAAGGTCATCATACATATCACCGATTGCCGTTGGAACACTTGAATGTAGAAACTGGTCATTAATATCAGTGGTTCCAACGATTTTTATGCAGCCATCAAAGAAGAACTTTACACAGACGACATTTGTTTCCTAGAACACAGGCATTGCAAAATGCAAGTAAAGTTTGATTTTGTATAGGCATAAGCCATAGGTTTCCGAATAGTCACTTCTTTTTTATATCGCAACCCTTAAAATGGTACTGTCCTGTTAACCTCACTATTTAAAATCGTTTTGATTTAGTAATTCTAACCCTACATTTTCCAAACATTTATTTGGCCTCAAGAAGAAGAAATTCTCTTCATTTATATTCATCGATTATTTGTCGTTATCCGTTATTCGATGGCTGCAAACTTTGTTTTGACCTTAAATCTCTCTGCTTAGATGACTTTTATAGGCTTTCGAATAGTCACTGCTTTTTTTTACTGCAAACCTTAAAATTTGTTCACATTTTAAGGATGTTACTACTACTCTTGCTTTTTGTGCTAAGGAAATGGAAAAGGATTGAGAAAAGTCGAAGTTACACAGTGAAACTGGTAGTAAAATGTAATCCACAGGATACAGCCTTACTAAGGACTGGATTTGATCAGAAGCAAATGGAAAGAATATGTATGTCATGGCTTTATGATCACCGGGTATGATTGACAAATAAAAATTAAACATTGTGTTGTTTAAAAACCTTACACAATGAAATATGATAGGCCAAGATGACCTATGACATAATTGGCTTCTCATACCACTTATGTTGTTTACGTTAATTTTATACATGAGTGGCGGGACCTACATTTTAAAGTCGAATCCGAATGACAGATTTTTTTTAGTAACTTTTTATGGCAATTTTATTCACTCTCAGAGTTTTTGCCAGAAATCTGCTGAGAGGAAGTCGCCGAAGAAATATTTTCATATTTTCTTTTTGATGTTTGACCTGTGGTTTGAATCGTGGCCTTACGTCTAATAAGCCGACACACTACCTACTAGACTACGGCGACCTCAAAAAATATTGGAACTGCCAATAATTGGAACTATCGCCGTAGTCTAGTAAGTAAACCAAGTCGCCATAGTCTAGTAAGTAGACCAGACGCGAGGCTCAAACCCCAGGTCAGACTTGTCGAACAAAACAAAATATGAAAAAATATTTCTTTGGCGACTTGCTCTCAGCAGATTTAAAATAACAAATTGCTATGAAAAGTTGCTCACACAAAATCTTTCGTTTGGAGTCGTCTCTAAACTTGTAGGTCCCGCCACTCATATATAAATCTAACGCACACAACATAAGCGGTGTGAGCAGCTAGGTCGTAATCCCGACTTAAGAGTTGTAATGACCAATATACTCAGGACGATTTGTGAATCAATTTTATGGAAATTAATGGTCATATAATACTCATCCAATCATCTATTAGACACGAATGGACTTTGAATGTAAAGATTATTTTCATGCCTGCTGCCGATAGAGACAGAGAGATGGAAAAAGTACTCCACAATAGAGATGAGCGATCCAGTGATTTTTGAAAAACGTTGTTCTCAGTGAACGTGATTTGTTAATCACTGTTCTTTAAAACAGTGATTGTGATCACAGTATTCCAAAAGAAGACAATAATGACAATAACGTATTTTATTAAATCGTAAGAAAGAGACAACTAGATACATACTACGAAAAGAAGTTTGACAATTAAGTTTCACAGAAAGTTCATGTATAAAAGTTTATGTAAATAATCAGCATCATCTAATAGTAATTCTGCCTCGCTCAAAATAAAATGAAATAAATTTGATTATGTAACAATTTTGAAAGAACGAGATTATTAGTAACTGTTATTTGGCAATTTCAATCACTGTAGTTACCAGTGAATTATCAATCACCGTGATTAAATCACAGTTTTAAATATATCGCTCATCTCTACTCCACATAGACCTAACAATTAAATTTTTATACATTTAAGTATTTAAATACATGATCAAACTTTAAAATTAAATATGATTTCGTGATCAATTTGCCCTCAACTGTACATATGTAGTACATTTGTGTCGAATTTTCTTTTGTCGGAATTGTTGGAAAGTATCATACTTTCTCTTATTTTTCTTTACTTGTACTTAGTTTCTCCAGAAAAAAATTCACGCAAATGAAAAACCAAAGAGAAAATATTTTTCAAACGTTTATTCTCATTTTTGTTAGAAAGTTTTTTGTTATCCGTTGTTGGCTGATGGCCGAAAATTTGTTTTCAAATTAATGAAACATACAAGGGCTCTTATAAATGTTGCATTAGTTTTGAGGCTCGTTTAGGGCCGTTTTACAACTTGCCGTTAACTAAAGGGAGGATTTTAAGGGGCAGATAAATTGTTTTTCATTATTATAAGTGGACAATAAGGTAGAAGTGAGCGTTAAGCTAAAGGGAGGATCAACCTACTGGTAACTTTTAAAGTTAAGTTCATGTTTGAACTTGCCATATAAATATGTATATTTCAAATATAACCAAAATGAGCAAATACAACAAAAAAAGCCCGTCGTTGCCACTGCGTTAAAAAACTTTTTTAATTGAGCAGTGTTATCGACATTGCTCCGGCACTGCTATACTTTTGAAAAACTTAACTTTATTTTATCTGCAGGTTATAATAACGAAAATAAGTTAAAGGTGACTTTAAGTTCACTTTAGCTAAAGTTACCTTTAACCTTTGCCACTGCGTTAAAAAACTTTTTTAATTGAGCAGTGTTATCGACATTGCTCCGGCACTGCCATACTTTTGAAAAACTTAACTTTATTTTATCTGCAGGTTATAATAACGAAAATAAGTTAAAGATGATTTTAAAGTTCACTTTAGCTAAAGTTACCTTTAACTAAACCCATCTTTAACGGCAAGTTGTAATAATGACTCTTAGAGTTACAAAAATTAACAGCCTGGTTTTGGGAGCTTAAAGTACAATATCTAACGATCTAGGCAGTTTTCTTCTTCAGCCTTAAGATTGATGATGTATTACAACATTTAAAAGAGACGATATCAAGAAAAATAAAAAATCCCAACAAAAGGATTTTGGTTCCAGCTGAGTGCTCCGGTGACACCTCTGGCAAATGCTGTTAATTGATGTTCGCTTAAAAATGTTGCTGTTATTGTTTTTATTGTTGGTCATATTGGTTTTGTTTTTAATTTTTCTTCTCTTGTTTAGACCATTTGTTATGGCCATTCAACAAATTTTTATCGAACTGTGAATATTAATTCCTACATATTGTTGTTGTTCCAGGTTTTTCTTTTTCCTTGTTTTTTTTTTGCATTATTGTGGTTGTTTTTATTTTCAAATAAATATATTTTACGTTTGCAAATTAATAAACAAAAGAAATAACCACACAAATATTACGTTTTTGATACTTAAATTAAATAAAAAAATTTAAAATGAAAAGAAAAAAAATGGAAAGAATTTAAAATAAGAATTTTCAAACACAAATTTAATTGCTTTGGTATGATTTCGTGCTTTTTTTCGTGCTTATGAGTAACAATTGTGTATTTGAAATCAATTGGAAAATGAAAATTTTTTAAACAATTTATTGATTAATTGTATGAGTAGGTTATCCATATGTACACATGTATGTAAAGTATGTTTTGCTAAATATTGTATTATTTTTTTTTTATTTATTTCACATGTTTCTTGTGGGAAAACTATTCATTTTAAAAATACTTCTTAGGTGGCCATTAAAAGGAAGGAAAAAATACAAGAATTAATCATTCCCAAGAGCTGCATTTATTTCCTAAGTCAGCTACGCTACTGTCTTATGACAATAAATTTATTTCCGATTTTCCACTTTGTGCCAAAAAAAAAGAAGAATTTACAACTTTAGATAATTTATTAATATTCTATACATATACATACATACATATATTGACCAACATTCTCGCCATATTAGCCAACAGACTCTTCAACTTGACAACAAAAACACAATTTCAGTAACAATAGAAATAATTGACTCTGAATATTATTTTCAAGGACGTTCTATATTTGCAAATTATGTTGTTGTTGTTTTTGTCTTTTTAAAGGATATAAGAGTAAGGAAAATTGTAGTCAAACATGTTGTGTTTATGTTGGAAGATAAAAAACGTTTTATGAATCATGACAAACGAGTTGTAGCTGGACTGATCTGTTTTAAGCAGAGTTCGCATGAAACAAATCGGCAGTGATAGAAAATTTTCCACAAATTTCCGTAATTTTTTTTTGGTGACACCGGCACAATTTTGATGGCTTAAGAGTGCTGTAAACCAAATCTTCTTCAACGATAGAAAGTACAGACGGGTTTTCTTGAAATATCCATGCTTTTGCAATTTGTGTGTATGTATGTCTCCGGCATATAATATTCCTGTAAAGAATTTTTGATTAAAGCAAATAAATTGAAATCCAACAACGAGATTTTAATAGCGTCACTGCAATACAGCCCGACCGAAAGGCTCTCTCCATTGCTGACGAAGCAGAAGAAATAGTTTACATGGGATGGGATAATAATTATATGGAAGTCACTTTAAGAGAGGTTCTACCCCTGAGTTCCCAAGTCCAAGATCATAATATTTATTGTGGTCGAGTCATACTTCACTGTAGATAACAGCCCGATGAGGTAATTGAGCTACCCAAGCATCAAAATTTGTCAACGTTTGCCTTTGACTTTAAAATATGGTATAAGAGATGTAGCCATAGTTGTGTGTTGGTTTATTAGAAGTGTGGCCACGGTTCAAATACTAGGTCAAGACAAAACGAAAATTTTTCTTCGGTGACATTCCTCTCAGCGGATTTCTGGCAAAAAATTCTGAGAGTAAATAAAATTGCCATGAACAGTTTCTCAGAAATCTATCGTTCGAAGTCGATATTATACTGTAGGACTCTCCCACGCATTTATAAAAATTAACACACACAACATTAATGGTGTGAGAAGCTAGATCGTAATCCAGACTGAAGGATTGTAATTATTAATTGTGTATGCATGTCGCCGTGGTCTAGTAGGTAGTGTGTTGGCTTATTAGACGAAAAGCCAGGGTTCGAGCCCCAGGCCAGACATCAAAATAAAATACAAAAAGTATTTCCTCGGCTACTTCCTCTCAGCAGATTTCTGGCAAAAACTCTGAAAGTAAATAAAATTGCCATGAAAAGTTTCTCAAAAATCTGTCGTTCGGAGTCGACTTTAAACTGTAGGTCCCGCCAGTCATGTATAAAATTAACACACACAACATAAGTGGTATGAGAAACTAGGTCGTAATCCTGACTGAAGGGTTGTAATGACCAATAATGTATGTATGTATGTATGTATGTTTTAGGAGATGATGTTCGAATGCACATTAATTTGTAGGCTACTTAAGCCTGCTGTGGTACATCAATAGCCAATTTTTGCTCGCATTTATTTCCGGCTTGAAGATGTTGCTTAATTCTCTACGTTATCTTAGTTTCTTTGCAACGACTGATTTTAAGAAAAACACTTACGTAGGGTTCAGATAATTTTTGTTGAAATTCCCATGGTTTTAAACGGAAGACATTATATACTATAATTAACAGAAACGAAGCTTTCTTAAAATCCCAAAATACCAGGAAAAAACGGGAATTTTGCTCATAACAACGTTTTGTGGTTAGAACGATTGGTTTTGAAGCCAGTCTGTTTTCTTCCTTCAGTGGGCAATTAATGGGTTTGGTAATAAAATTTAATAGAAGCCCATTACATGACTCATTACATTCGTTTGTGGTGCCCTTTTCAGGAATTTTGACCACTAAGCTTTACTAGCAGTTTTGTGGAATTATTTCGGAATTCCAATGAGCACGATAAGACTGGATTTAAATAATTTGGCATGAATGTTATCTCTTTTCGGGTCTAAATTATGATTCACCTCTACTGAAAATCCAAAAATTAAAAAAATGTTTAAGATTTTTTAAATAATCGTATTACGAGATAAAACACAAAAAAAAATTAAAATACTTCATACATACACTTGTAGACAAACTGATGCTGATATAAACTAAAAAGAAATGAAAAGAAAGCAAAGAAATTTGAATAAAGAACGTCTACTATGGAGCTGTGGGTGATGATTACGTTGGCGATTGGTGATGATGATGACGACGAACATGTCGATGATTACCACGATGATGACGGTGTTGGCTGCGAACGAATTTTCCGAGATGTGAACTCGCAAAGATGATGTTGGCAAAAAGCGAATATTTTTTTATCTTCTTGCTTGTGAATATTAGCAAACACAAAAACAAAAACAACAGCCATAAAACACGAAATAATAATGAAGTACGATGAGTTTTCCGACATGCTTACTACTGAGTCTGGTCGAGAAATAAAAAAAATATTTTCCTCCAGCATCACTGGTTACAGTAGTAAACGCTTAGATAGCGTAGCGCAAGGAACTTAAATATTAAAATAGCGGAAGAATCTCAATTGGTTTTTGTAGTGCGAATTTTCTTTTTTTTTTGTGTAAAGAAAATTAACGTAAAGTTGAAAAAAAATTAATTGCGAAGAGAAGTGTTTAAAAAGTGAAAGAAGATGTATTAATTAAAGAATATGTAATAAGAAAGAAATAAATAGAAAGAATATTTTTAAAAATTCATTTAAAAAAATGTAAATATAAAATTAAATAAAAAATAAATTAATTAAATAAAATGAAATGAAAAAGAGTGCTGAATTGTAAAGAAAGTAATAAAAAAATAGTGTTGAATATTAAAAAATAAAAAAATTATATAGCAATAAATTGTTGAATTTACATTTCTCATACGCCACAATGGCTTCAGAAATATTTTAATGAAGACAGCTATTTATATTGTGCGTTAAATTGATTTATTTTGTCACAAAATCTCTCCCTCGTCTTCTTTTTATTTCCTTGTTTTGTGTTAATTTCATTAAACCAAGTTTTTGCAGCAATGAAGGCGATTAGGTTACTTTAGAACAGATTTACAAAACATTTTTCTGGAAACGAATATTCATGACAATTAAATTCCCAATTTCCAAATCAATTATTGTTCTTAAAAAATATTAATAAAAAATCCTTCATTTTAAGGCTTTAATCGCTTCTTCAGAGACTTAAAAATATATCAATGTTTTCTAAGTGGATTCTATTTGAATCTACACAAGTACATCAACTACATCTACTAAAGACTGGCGTGTCCAGACTCATATTAAAGAATATTTGATTTTTGTAGCATTACTGCTGACGGAATAACCAGTAACCAGCACAATTAATAATTCACTGAAAATGCGAAATTTTTTATTTAAACTAGAGTCGTACTATGCAAATATTTATCGAAAAAATCAGAATTCCTAGTAATTCCAAAAATTTATTTGGTGTAAAAGAAGAAAAAATTGTTATAATTCGTTTCAAACAATACGTATTCTTATAAGTTCAAGCAGATGTTTCGCCGCGTTGGTTTTTTCCGACAAATATTTATATAGTATGATTGTATCTTAAGGCATTTCTAAAAAATTTTAAGTCTTTTAAAGTAGCGCACAGTGGAACTAATGTCAAAATCAATAAACGCTATTACATTTTTCAGACGCCATAAAATATTCCCTACATTTAACCTCTTTTAGTTAAAATCGCGGCTTTTAGACTTAAACTGTTTTTGGTCTGATAAGGCATACGGCTGGCCGCAATTAACACTCCAATAATATATACTACTGCCTTCCAAACCCCTCTTTCAATAATAATTCATTCATGCGGATCTATAATAACAATAAGTATAGGCTTTCGCGGATTGGTGTTAACTAAGAAGTCAATGGAGGTTTCCATAATAGAGTACTAGACTGGTCCATTGCAATGGTAGAATTTAGTGTTCGTATAGGTTAAGTTATTACCTAATACTTGGATCGCATCCTAAAGTCCTAGGATGTTAATTATTCATCATGATGAGTAGATAGCGAATATCTCTTAATGAGATGGCGAGACTATTAAATTTCAATCTTGCCTGAGTAGCCATTAAGCTGCTAGTGATAGATATTCTCCCAGTTTCTTTACTTAAGATATAAATGACGCAGGAAAGCTACATACATAATACATAATTGGCCATTACAACCCTTCAGTCAGGATTACGGCCTAGTTTCTCATAACACTTATGTTTTGTGCGTTAATTTTTATACATGGGACCTACACTTTAAAGTCGACTCCGATCGACAGAATTTTGAGAAATTTTTCATGGCATTTTTATTTTATTCTCGAGAGTTTTTGCCAGAAATCTGCTGAGAGGAAGTCAACAAAGAAATATTTTTTCATATTTCGTTTAGTTGGAGATATCTGACCTGGTGTTTGAACCGAGGCCTCAAGTCTAATAAGCCAACATACTACCTACTAGACCACGGCGACTTCGCAGGAAAGCTACCAGTGTTAAAACCTTCATTCGAGGAGACCGAGACTGAGCTATAGAGGGGATAAAATTAACATCCATTTTCTCTGTTATTGTTTATTGTTTGTCTATTGCTGAACTTCTTGGCTGACCTAATGTCTTTAAAATTTAGAAAGCTATACTGATTTATCAGCATTTCGAAATGACTAGGCCTTTAAGAAGCATATGTTTTGTTTGAAGACTGAATATGGGACGGGTCCAACTTTTTCCAGATGATATTGCTAGCTTATGGGATGTTCTAGTGTTCGAAAATACATTTTATTAGATAGGAGAGCGGTACAATAACGCTTTTCGGAAGATTGATTTCTTTGCTATGGCCTACGTTTGACTTAAGTGGGGAAGTTTGTCTTTTAATTTTGATTTTTTTCTTCAGTCATTTAAGAGTCTTAGTTAATTAGGGTTTAATCTAAAGCGACTTCGCTTTATTAATACTTCAAATTCTTCGTGTGTATATATAAAGGAAGTTTTAGAAGTCGCCGTAGTCTAGTAGGTAGTGTGTTGGCTTATTAGACGTAAAGCCAGGGTTCGAGCCCCAGGCCAGGCATCAAGACAAAATACAAAAAGTATTTCTTCGGCGACTTCCTCTCAGAAGATTTCTGGCAAAAGCTCTGAGAGTTAATAAAATTGTATAAAATTAACACACACAACATAAGCGGTGTGAGAAACTAGGATGTTGTACAATGGGTCAATACGACCTCTGCGTACTGTACTTGTCTTAATTGAGAAGATTTCTGGCAAAAGCTCTGAGAGTTAAAAAAATTGCCATGAAAAAAGTTTCTCAAAAATCTGTCGTTCGGAGTCGACTTTAAACTGTAGGTCCTCACCACTCATGTATAAAATTAACACACACAACATAAGCGGTGTGAGAAACTAGGATGTTGTACAATGGGTCAATACGACCTCTGCGTACTGTACTTCTCTTAATTGAGAAGTACACGTCCTCAAACCTAACCTAACCTAACCTATGTATATATGACGGAAGTCATGGAGAATTTGTGCACGCACTTTTACATTCCAGGCATTTACTATCATTTGATGAACATATTTTTTTTCTTTAAAAATTATTGGCAAAAAATGCACCATTTTCTAAAGTGTCCAATTGAAACAAAAATGATAAAATTAGATTAAAGAAAAATGAAGATATCTACAATATGTTGTATGTTCACACTGCGTACATTTGAGGTGTCCTAAATCATTTTAAAATATTTCAAAATTATTTTTCTGTTGAATTTTTTTTAAACTGGCGCTACTTAAAAACTATAATAATATTTAGTAATTTGTCGAAAAATTGTAAAATTTGTCATTATAAATAATTATTCAGCAATTTATTTCAATTTATGCGAAAAAATGCAATTATTTTTCAAAAGTAATAAATTTTCCTACATTTGATTGCTCATACGTACCAGAGACCAGCCATGCAAATTAATTTTTTTCAATTTTTTTTTTTTTTTTTTGGGTGAAAAGTGTGTAAAAATAATTACCAACAAAATATATTACAATTGCAATTAAAAACCAAATTAAAAAAAATAATAATAATAAATATTATACACGATAATAAATGTTTGAAAAACTAAGATTTACTTGCAGAAAATTTCTATTTGCGACACTCATACGTTATGGTGTCTGCGAGACGTAAAATTGCATGAAAAAAATGAAAAAAAATATTTTTTTTTAAGAAAAAAATAAATTTGAAATATTACTTGTACATCTCACGGCATGTGTAAAATAATAACGAATTGATGTTTTATTGTGTTCAATATAAATAAACTAAAAATAATAACCTAAACAATGTTTTGGAAAAACTATTAAAAAAAAATTGTTTTTGTGTGAATACAATTAGAGTGTGTGAAAATATTTAAAAAACAATTTTTGGTATACAGTTATCGCTTTAAAGTGGAAAAATTAAAAAAAAATTTAATTTTTTTTAATTGTTAATTTTAATAATAATCAGGGGAATTTTGGAAAAACAAATCAAAATGCTTCTTGGTAATTTGGCGTAGAACAAAACTGAATTTGAATGATGTATGTTATATTGTATGCATGCTAGTATATTAACACTAAACCTACCAGAGTGGTCAAATAACCGCTTTTGAGACTTTAATCAAAGTTGTTAACTTCCAGGTTTTTATATTTCTTGAACTTACTCCACGACTTTTGCTACAATATATAGCTGTTTAATTTTTCAATATATATTTCTCTTCTTCTTTCGTTTTTCTGATAATAATATGTACTCTACCGTTGTCTACCCTGAGCGGTCTTTTGACCGCTAGAATATATATGAAATTTTATGAAGTTATCTGGATTGAAATCTCAAAATCTCTCTCTCACACAAAAACAGTAGTTTTCCAAGAAAATATCATCTGATTGTGTACAGAGCGACTGCTGGTAACTCACGAGGTGATGCAAAATAAAGTTTATTCAAATTAGATTACTGACACTGAAGTTGATGAAGAAGAACATTCTGGGAGTGAGGATAGTATATATGATCCATTTGACACTGACTCTGAGCTATTCGAGACGGATAATGAGGAAGAGAACATTGTGAACACGCGTACGGGACGAAAAAGAAAGAGATGGTTTTCCAGTTCCGAAGATGAATGTGAAGAAAACGATAAAAGTATTGAAACTTCATTTGATGGAACTGTTTGGCAAAAAATTCACCAAGGTTCTGGACCTGGAAGATCTCCGCTTCATACAAGAGAAATATCAGGGCCAACGGGATATGCGAAACGCAACACTATGAAGGACAAAGTAAGGAGTGCATTTTCGTTGATTCTTGACCAGGGAATTATGAATCATATAAAAATGTGCACAGGATCAGAAGCACGTCGAGGTTTAGGATCTAAGTGGAGTATAACTTTAGAAGAGTTAGATGCTTTCATTGCAATTGCACATGGTGCATATGAAACAAGAAACCTGAACGTTTCCTATTTATGGAATAAGTAATGGGGTCCTGCATGGGGTCCTGGATTTCCGTATTTGGGAAAACATGAGACGAGGCCATCAGCAATACCACTGAGTGAATTTGTTGTTCTCAAACTCCCTGAACCATTTATAGGGTGCGGACCACCGATAATTTTATTAAGAGCACATTCGAGCGAATAAGAGGGAATTAACCAAAGCAGTCATTTGACCGCCTTCGGTAGAAATAGATATATATAATATGTCGGTAGGTTTAGTGTTAAGCGTAAACACTCACAAATTAAATGTACTCTTTACCAATATACCGATGCTTTTTCTAATCTCTACTGATAAGCGTCCTCAACAATGTAGTCTTCAAGGCTGTATTTAGTTTTAGGAAACAAAATTCCAGTCGTGAAAAACGGTTGTAAACAGCAATGACTGAGCAGTATATATGTACTTGAAATATTTTAAAATTATTTCCAGAGTTTGTTTTATTTCTCGCAAACGACGCTTAGGTTAATTATAATATTCTTAAAAAATTGATAAGAATAGTGAACGAAACCTGATTTTTTTTCTGAGCGATTGGAAGTCTACAGAAAAAAGAGAGCCAACACTAATTCTATAAAAAACTGCTGATGGATGACTTTGAATCAGTTGTTTTGGTCAAAACTAAACATTTTCGAAATAAGTTTTATGAGATTTGGCATCTCATACAACAAATATCAGAACAAAAGAAAAAAACACAAAAACCTTTTTTATATCATTTCCTGACTCAATTTTCTACAGATTTTAAAAATTTAAAAGTCAACATTTGGACAATCAATGTGTTTGGGCAATTATCACCAGTTATTATACAGAATTTTGTACAGAAAATTGCTGTGCATCTCAAATACTACAACACTTTATTGGCACAAAATAATATCGTTCCTTCTCCGTTTTATTATGATAAGTACAATAAAAATTAGATCCGTTATGATCATCTGAACTGATCTATAAAACTCATTTATAGGAAAGGAATCTTGCAGACCTTAAAACAATCAAGTCTTCTGGAAGAAGAAGAAGAAGAAGTTTCTTTCGAGACTAGTTTTTCGATTGTTAAGCTTCCCAGAAGAATATCTTCTGGAAGAAGAAGAAGAAGAAGAAGTTTCTTTCGAGACTAGTTTTTCGATTGTTAAGCTTCCCAGAAGAATATCTTCATCCTATGCATGGAAGCCAATAAGCGTTCGTCTCCTATTTCCATAGATATCGTTAAGTGTCAGGTATCCACTTGAGGTAGTAGCAGCCTGAAAAGGAAACAACAAGTTTTCCGAGATAAATAATTTTTTTACCGACTTTAATTCAGTAATAAAATTACAAATTACTCTACACAAGTTACTAGACTTGAAATGTTCTGCACTAATCCAGGATTTCCACAAGGGTCTACTCTCAAGGTTCTTCTACTCTAAAAAAGTATTTTCGTAATGATTTTAATTTTTATTTCATAATGATTAAGAGCGTGCATAAGGATCTATTTAAACACAAAAAAAAACAAACGTTGGCTTACAGACAAAACATTGCTGAAGAACAGGTGCCGTGGTTTAAAACATTTCTATAACCAGCAATGCTATTTGGCTTGTAATTCACTGTCTATATCAAGTGTTCTGATGGAGCTCTGAAAATTTTCTATTTCTACAAAATGCATATTTGTTCACCGTACTTTTTAGAGTGAATTGCAAAAGAGTCAACACAAGATCTGTAACTTCACTGCTGAGTTATGGAATAACAATTCCAGTCCGTAACAGACTGCTACTGAAAATCAGCAGTTGAGTAGTAGCCAAAGGGAAGTTTAACGCCACCTTTTTTAGCCCTTTTAAGCAGCTTAAGGCTGCAACAAAATATATCCACTCACTGTATAGGTTAGATTAGGTATGTACTTGCCATTGGGACAAGTATAATACCCAGAGGTCAAAATGACCCATTGTAAATTCGTCATAGAAGAGGGTGAGAGTGAAAGGAAATAGCGAAATAGGAAAAGGAAAAGGAAAAGTATAAGATGTAGGGAAGGGAGGATATAAGAGACGAAGGAATAATTATGAACCCAAACACACCAGAGTACACGCCTACAACCTTGATTCTCTAGCACTTCTCAACCAGCTCAATCTATTTATGAATCTATAGAGAGCCCTAATTTCGACTCTCAACAGAGTGTAAAAACCTTCAAAAAAGGCGCTATCCATGGTGCTCAACCTTAACTTACTAAGGGCTGGACAGTTGCAGAGGAGGTGTTCGATAGTTTCCAACTCCTCCAACATATCCTGCCATAGTTCGGCTGGGATCTATTAGAGATCCTTGTCAGCGAGTTAGGGTCACAGTGCCCTGTTACTTACCGTATAATCGAAACATTACATCTTCTAAAATCTAAGAAAAGGTTTCAAAATGAAACCTATGTATAAGGACATTAATAAATAAAAAACTCAGCTTATACGCTCTTAATATTTTTTTAAATATGCTTCAATTAGTGTAAAATATCTACTTTCCATACCATTTCCAATTTATGTAAATCGAAAAAAAAATATTTTAATATTGATTTCCCATACAATACAAAGAAAAAAATATGAAATAAAAAGTAATTGAATGAAAAAAAAAACAAAAAATATATTCCTGACACAGCAAAACTTTTCAAATCATTCAAATGACACCCTGAAGTGGCACCCCGAGAAAAAAATCTTCGTGAAATGTTATTAAAAAGCATAAATTAAATGAAAAGAAAACAAACAAAAAAAGAATTCCATTAAGATAAGAAAATAAAGTGGACAACAACTAATAAAAATTATAATAATAATAATATTCATAACCTAAATAAATAAACTATTAAAAGAACAACACGTCGACAACAACAACAGCAACAACAGATTAAGAGAAGATATTGTAGAAAACTAAACAAGTAAACAAACAAAAACAAAGTAAATAATTAAAGCACTTTCCTAAGTAAAATGGTTGAATTCGATGCAACGGATGATGCCAATGCTGAGCTGCTCAACAAATTGAAACATTTGGATGTACGAGTGGAGACCGTGGAGGCGAATAAGGGTATTTGTAAGAAACGTTTTTGGAAATCCTTAAAACTGCGTGCAGCATTAAATCATATTGGCTTACTGGTGGGCTTATCGGTATACTGTGGCGTTGGTGGTGTGGTAAGTTAAACAAAGAAAAATAAATAAAATTTTTACTTTAAAAATCAGAAGAAGAAGAAACAAAGAAAATAAAAATATCCACAATAAAATATTGTTTGAAAGATTGTTTGTTTTTAATATTTTACATGTAAATTGGATTTTATGTAAATCGTATGAAAGCAAAATGCATTTGAAATAAAATGTAACTGAATGAGCTCAAGTTAAATGGACATTGACATGAAAGTTAGTCATCAAAATTATGACATGGTTTTTTATTGTCTGCTTTGTAAGGGGTTAATTTGTAGAGGGTAAACTAAACAACTTAAAATATTTTGCAAGTTTTTAAAGGACCGTCTTCTGTTTAAATGTTTCTCTTTAATAAGCAAATATTAAGAAGACTTGTTTTGTACAAGCTTGGGATATTGAACCCATTTTTTAAGAATATATAAGGCTATTAGAGAAAAATAATTAGGCTGCTATTAATGGATTCGATAGGCTAGTTGTGTAAGTAGTAATAGAATAATAAGCATTCAAATACTAATTCTAAGCGCTCTGGTTTGTCGGCATAACACTTTTCTTGGCGGCCAATTGACATCACCATTCCGGCTAATTTAACGGCTACCAAAAGTTTGATGAAATAAATCGATTGTGTTATGAGATGTGTGGCAAGTTGCACCATCCTGTTGAAATCAAACATCGTTCACATCAATACCATGAAGAGTGAGTACAAAAAAATCAGTTATCAAGGTGCGCTAGGTGTCTCCATTGACCGTAATGGTTGCGCCGTCCTCATTTTCAAAGAAATATGGACCAATGATGCCTGCGCTCCAAATAGTCACTCGTAATGGGTGCATTGGCTTCTGTAAGACCACGTGTGAGTTTTATGATCCCCAAATACGGCAATTTTGCTTATTAACGTACCCACCAAGATGAAAATGAATTTCATCAGAAAAGATGATTTTTTTCTGGTAAAATCATGCAGTTTCTCGTTGGCCCGTCTAGCGAAAGGAAAACGAATCGGATGATCATCCGGCTTCAATTGAACTTTGTAAGGCGTCATACCAAGATATTTTCGCAAAAATCGGTGCGTGAAATGTTTCTTGAGAACGATGACGACTTGATGTTTATGGATTACGCACACTCTCAGCCACTGCTTCGTTATTTTCGGGAGTACGCACTGTACGAGCACGCTAACGTCTTGCCGCATCAACAATGAAACCAGCTTCACGAACTTTAGCAATAAACTTCCGTAAACCGGGTACTGTTGGTCCTTCCGTGCGATCACATTTTGTACGACGTTTTCGTACAATTTGTGATCAATTGTCTTTGTTTTGTAAATTAATTTCCAATAAATTCAACGTTGTTCAAGCGTAAAACGATTCATTACGTTCAGTAGAGATCACATATTGAATTTTGTAACAGAGTAGAATGGCATAAGCATTGCTAGATTCGAAATAACCGATGGTTTAAATTTAAACCGATAGATGGTCCACCGGATGTATGAGCCCTTTTAAGATGGGAATATGTGTTAATATATAAGAGTCAGTGTAAGTCGCTTAAATATTAATCGAAAACTGAGGCTATCACTGGTAGCAGCTTTTTATGAATAAAAATATTTCGTTAGTCTCATTCGCAAATGTGCTAAGTCCCTTTTTTCAAATTTTACAGGAGACACAAAAAACATTGCAGCTTCTTCAGTTTTTAAAATTTGTAAACTTTTTAAACGCAATTATTTTAACAAAATAGCTCTCTTTAAATGACCTAGATCAAAAATTAAGAATAATTAATAATTAATATTCGTGGAGTTAGCACGTGCTTTTAATTTTTTTCGTAGTTTTGTGGACTTAGCGTTTTTGCAAACCACAAAATTACAACTTTAAGCTACATAGTGACATTTTTTTTTTTTTTTTTTTTTTTTTTTATAATTCATTTATTTACAATCTGTTTTTACAACAATAAGCAAATTTTATAATCTTATTTTAACTTAACCTAGTCTGGATCTTTATCCAGTAAAATATCTACAAATTAAATAAATTGTAGGAGATTATTTTCTGTAAGGTAAATCTAATATATGAAACCTTTTAAGTCTATTGACTTCTTCGGTTTCATCTAACAAGCATATTGCTAAAGGATTACTATGAGTACTGAGTCTGTCTAAGTATCTAGAAGTATGTTTGTTTATCTCATCTTTAACTGTTGGAATCTGTAAGTCTTTGTGAATATTGTTATTTGTTATGAACCAAGGAGCGTTTGCTATTAATCTTAGTGTTTTAGATTGGTATCTTTGAAGGATTTCAATATTTGAATTACTAGCGGTGCCCCAAAGCTGTATTCCGTAAGTCCAAACAGGTTTCAATATCGTTTTGTAAAGCAAGAGCTTATTTTCCAGTGATAGTTCAGATTTAGAACCTAGTAGCCAATACATTTTTCTCGTTTTTATCTTTAATTGTTCTCTTTTAGACTGTATATGTTTTTTCCATGTGTTTCGTCGGTCGAGATGGAGACCAAGATATTTGACAGTTGTTCGTTTAGGAATAACTGTACCATTTAAAGCAACAGCTGGACAATCTTGTCTTCTTAGAGTAAAAGTAATATGTGTGGATTTGTCGGTATTTACTTTAATATTCCATTTTCTCAACCACCCTTCGATATCATTAAGTTGCTGTTGAATAATTTCTGACGCAATGGTAGGTGAATCATTCGTTGCTACTAATGCAGTGTCATCAGCATATGTTGCGACAGTTACATTTTCATTTGTAGGCATATCATATGTAAATATGGTGTAAAGAACAGGTCCTAGAACACTGCCTTGAGGAATACCCGCTTTTATAGAACATATATCTGACATTTCGCTGTTAACTTTCACGTAAAAGAATCTTTTTTCTAAATAGGATTTAAAAAACAAATAATATGGAGCTGGAAGCAACTTCTTTAGTTTAAATAGAATTCCCTGGTGCCATACTCGATCAAAGGCCTGCTGAATGTCGAGAAATACAGCTGAACAGTATTGTTTACGTTCTAAAGAGTCTCTTATCACGTTGAGTATACGATGACATTGCTCGGGAGTACCATGATGTTGTCGAAATCCGAACTGATGTTCTGGAATTATGCTTTTTCTTTCTAGTATTGGAATTAACCTCCGTAAGAATATTCTTTCAAATAGTTTTGAGAAAGTGGTTAAAAGACTAATAGGTCGGTAAGATGAAACAACATTTTCTGGCTTGCTTGGTTTGGGTATCATAATAACTTCAGCGTATTTCCATTGATTTGGGAAGTTTTGTAACCTTAAAATTGAGTTGAAAATTAAAGTCAGAAAAAGTATACCTTTTTTTGGCAGACTTTTAGCAACTGTTGCTGTTATTCGGTCATATCCAGGTGTTTTTTTGTTATTAAGCATTACAATTTCTTTTTGCACTTCTTGCGGAGGAATATGAGGGATAGGGAAATCCATTTGACAAGGACAACATAAAAACTCTTCTATTTCTTTAACATCGGCATCACTATTAAAATTGAACGACTGAAAAATATTTTCTAGATAATTAGAGTACGCATCTGCCTTATTTTTATCTGATCTACACCAGCTACCGTTTATATCTTTAATAGGTATGTTTCTTTTAATTGGCCGCTTTATATATTTTGTTGCATTCCAAAGGCAGTGCTCATCATTTTTAGATACATTAATATTAAGGATTTTTAGAAAGTTAGCAGTTTCTTCGTTTTTAAATTCTCGGATTCGAGTTTTTACTTGACTTGAGGCTCGGTTAAAAATTTGTTTGTCAATTGGACTTCTGGAAGACTGCCAAATTCTTCGCAATCTCCTTCTGTTTCTTATTAATGCTTGAATTTCAGCAGATATCACAACTCTATTACGATCATTTCCAGCAGTTTCAACCACAGGGGTTGATAATGCTCCCGCTTCGTGGATTAAATTTGTAAAATTTTCAACCGCCGAATCAAGTTCTGTACCATTGTTTATTGGATAATTTAAATTAACGTTTTTATCTATCCAGTATTTAAAAGCTTCCAAGTCTGTTTTTGGAGATAAAATATTTATTGTTTTTTGTATTGTTTGTAATACAGTGCAAAAATTTAAAATTATTGGAGAATGATCTGAGCTCAATTCATCACTATCCCTTATATTCAAACATCTTGTTGATATCCCTTTATAAACCACGAAATCAAGTAGATCCGGAATTTTATTGATATCACTTGGCCAATAAGTTGGTCTTCCTGTTGACAAAACTGAATAATGATATTTTTGAACACACTTGTATAACTCTCTTCCTTTAGGATTTAGAATCCGAGAACCCCACCATGTATGTTTGGCATTATAATCGCCACCAACAATAAATCGCGTACCTAAATTTTTGAAAAAGTTAAAATAATCCTGACATTCGATGTTATGTCTAGGAGGAGAGTATATGGAATATATAGATATTGCATCATTATCACAATTTATTTTTATACCTGCAGCTTGAATAGTGGGTAGGTTAAATTCTTCAAGAACTTCATATTTAATAGACGATTTTATAAGTATTGCGGCACCAGCATGCGCACGATTACCTGGGTGATTTGCAGTAATTAAGTCATAACCTCTTATTCGAAAATAGCTCCTCGAAGTGAAGTGCGTTTCAGATATTAAAAAAATATCTATATAATTTGTATGTAGAAAAATTTCAGCTTCCTGTGTGTGATTTGAAAGGCCGTTGGCGTTCCATATTGCAATTCTTAAGTTTATTTGCATAATTTTTCTATTAAAACGCTCATCATACCGATGAGTTTATCAATTTTTGTCATTAAGTTGGTGTTAAAATTGTCAACATTGTTTATGTTATTATTTTGAGCAACTCTTGCGTAAGATTGCTGATTAAAATTTGTATCTCTTTGAGAATTAAAGTTTTGATGATTTGGTAATTGCGGATAATCCTGTGGACGATACGAAAAATTAGGATTTTGGTTTTGTTGTCTAAGGGAATAATTATAGTTTCTCCTTTCAATAAGATGTTTATAAACTCTACATCCTCTATAGTTGGCAGTATGGTTCTGCAAGCAATGAACGCAGACAGGTGGGACATTTTGATCCTTGGTACATTCGGCTGTTGAATGGCCAAGACCACATTTCACACATCTAAATGGTCTCTTACAATAAGACTTAGTGTGACCATACAATTGGCAGCGATAGCATTGAACTAATTCATTAGTTTTACGTGGAGGTTCGATTTTAACTAAAGCATTGCATATGTATCGCAAGTTATAAATATCTTTGTTGTTTGCTTTTGGATCAAGATCAATAAAGAACATTGATAAGCTTTCCTTATTCACACGACTTTTGACATTTATTATGCTTCTAACTTGATGGCCTAGCACTAGTAACTCAGCTTTTATGTCAGTTTCTGGAGTTGAAGGGTGAATACCTTTCATTACTACTCTAAATGCACGTTCTTGCCTGATTTGAAAAGTATTGTAGCTAATGTTTGAACTATCTAATGATTTTACTAGCATTCTATATGAATCTACAGAACCTATCTTAAGCATAACCTGGTTTCTTAAGGATTTATAACTAATTTCACTCTTAGGAATTACTTTTGTTAAATTAGTAATCATTTTATTCACATCTGTAACATCTGGTATAAATATTGGCGGTGGCTTTATTGTTGATTGATTTACTTCTGGCATATCCTCTTCATTCGTTTCAAGTTCTGCAAACATGTTCGATGATGTTGATGGTTCATTGTTGTTATTTATATTTGAGTTTAAATTTGAATTTAAATCATTGTTGTTATTATTGATATTTTGTTTTTTATGTTCATGTTTTTTAGGCGAATTTTGTTGTTTTCTTTTCACAGCTCTAGTTGTTGGTACTTGCTGCCAACTAGCATCATCTCCATCACTATCCCCTGTCATTATAATAACAACAAGGCTTTTAATGCAGTTAAATTGTAATTGTCGCTCGCTTTGAGTGTTAGTCGATGACTCAATTCCGGATGCTTCTGCAATTAGAATCAGTTTTTTTTTTTTTTTGGTTTTTTAATTTGAACAGGGACAAAAGAAAAGTTCTCAACACAAATTCAACAAGAATTGTCACGAAATATTTAAAAATTTTAATATTTTTTGAAAATTTATAAAAACAAATTTTTCGACATTTTTTGTTGTTGTAAAATATGTAGTTTGTATAGTGTTATTGTTTTGCATTAAAATCTCAATTTTGGAAAAAAGTGGACTTAGCGTCTTTGCGAATTATACTAACGATTTGATAGGTGCAGCTAATCGTAATATACATATATGGTTTTATTATATTCCTTAGTCATATATGTATGTATGCTGGTAATAATGAGTGATTAGTTCAGATTTACATTCCTATAAAACGTAATACGGAAAAACATATGACCTGTACATATGAAAAGTCAGATGTACAATAAGTCATGTGTGATAGGGTTCTTAAATTAATTTTTCATTTCGATTTAAAGCATTAACATTAAAAAGCTTAAAATCTGAATATATCAGAATCAGTATGTAGCCTAACTCGTAAATTTTGACCTTTTACATAAAATCTAATTCTACCAATTTTCTCTATAAATTCAGCGGTAGTCTGCTATCAATAGCTGTCCAATACAAATTAAATCCCGGAATTTATTAAATTTTAGACAAGAGTCATCACGCAGAAGCCTGTCGGTCTTTCAGTTAAAACGGTTGTGGACTTCACCATCTCCTGAAGGGTAAAGAAGGTATTTCCAGTTTCAATTAGAAGTGTCTCTAAAAGGCAAGATTAGTCACACGAGCTTCAATTTTCCAGAGTCTTCTTAGGCAGAACTCTGGATTTGGGTTTTTATGCAAAAAAAAATTCTTAAAGAGGAAAAACTATTCTGAATGTATTACTATTAATAAATCTATTCAAAAAGCAAGGCAAATTCATAATTGTTTAATAATATGTCTTCTAAATTACCATGAATTTACCTTTAAGCAAAACACATTCATTTCTTAAATAATAGTCTTTAAATGAAACTTCTTTGACCTCCTCTAGAAGAAAAGCAATAAATTAGTTAAAGGTTATGACCAGCTAACAAAATAACTCAATTTAAAGAAATTAAAAAAATAAATGAAACCCTATTAAATGAAACATAGTTTTAGTCAAATTGCTAACAACTCTAATGCAATCTGACATGTTTGGAAAATATTACAAAAAAAAAAAAAATACAAGAAACAAGAAAAAAATTTCCATTTTTAATTCGTTTGTGTTCTGGTTCCAAATAGTTTGACCTCAAAATTAACAGTATACACCAATAACAACAACATAACAACAACTTAATATGCATGTTCTAACATGACCTCAAAAAATTAATTTTCGAAAATCAAACTTAAAATGTCCGTAAATCCGCTGAAAAACGTTGAATGTCTTCGCAAACACAACAGCGTATAAAAAATAAAACAAACAAACAAAAATCAATAATTAAAACTGAAGAAATTTAAATACAAACACCAGCAATCCTATGCTGACACGTGCAACACGCAAACCTGCAAAATCCACCGAGCGTATGGCAACTTAAATGGTAGTAAATCTCGGAAAATGTGGTTGAAAGGAAAAAAAGTGGAAAAAGTGGAAAAAGTGGAAAAAGGAATAAAAAATTCATTTGATTGACTGACTACCACAACGAGAGAAAACAAATGGAAAAAAGGCAAAATCCTTAAGTGAAATTGAAAGAGAAAAAGAAAACAAATAAAAAAGCCTTTAACATTTTTTATATAAGCAGGTGAAGAAATCACTGGCGACATTCGTTAGATATCCTGCGAACATTTCTATTTACTTTTTGTCCATTTTATTTTTTGTAGAAATGGAAAGTTTTTCTATTTTTTTTTAACTGACTGAAATGAATATTTTACGTGTCGTCTTAAAGTGAAAGCCTTGCAAAATTTTTATTTTTCAATTCTATGCAAATGAACAAAAAAATTAAAGAAATTTAAAAGGATTTTAATGTCAATTTAAAGTTAAACTTTAATTTAAATTACAAAATAGATAATCATATAAATATGTATATAACTTACTTTACTTTAACTGGCGCTACAAACTGTTACATAAGTCAACATAACTTAGAAAGACCTGTTCTCCTGAAGGCCTCTGGTTTCCATTCGAATATGGACATGAATATCTCGTAAGCTTCCATACGGTCAAAGTGCTCCACTGAAGCTTTTTTATACAAAAGTTATAACTCGTGTTCACATTATACTAATGGCCTTCAAATATAATACATCAGCAACAGCACTTTTTGCATTACTCGAAGCAATTTTTAGTAAAGTTTTAGCCTTTATTTCTTTAACCATTATATATCAGTTAAGAGATATAGATCTCTTCAGTTTTGGGAAAAGCAAGAGTGAAACGTAGTCACAAACAATCCTATGTTTATGACGCAAAGGCAAAACTCCGTTCCTTATACAAGCTTAAGGACCTCTCTACAAAGTTGCTGACATTGTTCTTGAATACAATTCCTATGCTTTTGACAAAATTTGTTGGCTTGTGCGGGCATTAGGTTCCACCTGGTGGTCCAATTAGTAAAGGTCAGAATAAAGACTTCTGACGTTTTTGGTTCACAACTTACCATACCATCAATAAAAACCATCCACAATGCCAATTCAGGCGTTTCGATGCGATTCAGTCAAATTCGGCGTAGACAGTTTCGTTTAGGAGTTGCCGTAAAACATGCAATCCTCATCATCAGCCACAATCTCTTTTAAAAATTAGGAAATGTTTGATGGGATTCAACATCGATTCTCAGATGAAATGAGATTTTTTTACTTTAATATTTAGCTTCTTGATAAGATACTGGGGATTGAAAATTTTTACCACTTTTTAGTGACTTTCCACAACCAATATACCAGAGTGTGTAGCATCTTGGGAGTCAAAATTACAGGAACCAGTCTGATACAAACAACATTTCACGTAATTGAATGTCACATTTGCAGATGGAAGTAAACAGTAAAATATGCTTCGCCTAGAAAAATATGGACCAAAATAACGATTAGTTACAGTTTTACAAGAAGTTTTGCTGAAAAACTTACATATATTCCCATGCAAAGTGCAGATAATGAATAAGCTGCTGATATTGACCTCCTACACACAAACCATCATGAAGTGCGACCACGAGAAAGACAATTTTTATTCGAAAATCATATTTAACGACGTGGTCAATTTCCAGCTCCATGAATAATTGAAATTATAGCTTGGACACCGAAAATCCGCAACATAACATACAAAGAGGCTTAAATGTGTTCAAAATTATTGTACGGTGTAACGTTTACGCTGGAGGAGACGTCAACCAAATAACAACTGTGAACGGCGAACGCTACAAAGCTATGCTGAACGACTTTCTCCTACCTCAACATTACGATTTACGGAATTAGAGAGCATGTGGACCCAACAAAGAGAAAGATTGTGGCTCATCCTTACGGCTTATGAATCTAATTCTGAGATTGCATTTTTGCGAAACCTATTTCCCAGTTTTGATGATTTACTGGCCAGCAATTCTGTCCGTATTTGACCTCTTTCTGTGAAGATTATATTCTATGTCATCAAGTGTTAGGCTCCTGAAGTTTTCGAGGAGAATATCAGTTAGGAATGCTTGATCACAGGAAGGCGATGACCACTTAGCAATAGTGCAGCAGTTCAAAATAAGTTAAAGTAAACAAATTATTGAGAATATTTTGATTTTCTTTGGAGAATCTACTCTTATCCTGTATTATTTGAAAAGACTGTTTACTTTTATGCGTTATTGGCCATTACAACTCTTTAATCAGGATTATTGCTTACACCAGCAATACTGTTTATGTTAATTTTATCCAACCTACAATTTAACATCGACTACGAAAGTCAGAAACAAACTATTCCGTGTATTAAAGAAAGCCTCGTCAATGTTTTGTGGCATTTTGGGTAAAGCAACCACAACGTTATGTAGGAAAAACCTATGTAAAGAAACTTTGTGGCTATAAGACGAATTAACCCAAATTTCTATTTCATAGAAATCATGATTTTTGCCTCGTTAAAATCCTCAATGCTTGACTTATTTCGTTTAATTGAAATTTTTTTTTCGTAAATCCTGGGTAATGGTTATTATACTGATAGTTACAGTATTTTCATTCGGCATTTTCACGTGCATTAATATTCTTCGTCTATAATGGTAGTCTAGTTCATTATAACTTACAACATGCAACCAAATTGTGGCACTTCAATTACAAGTCAAACAAATTTTGCCCCAAATACATGAAGTGAAATATAATTTTCTTAAGGTTTCCTGCTTTAATTCGACAAATGAAATAAAGTGTGTACAAAATTAATCCTTAAAAGCTTTATTAAAGTATTCCTTACGAATATACAAATGAAACACGTATTTAATCCCTTTTAAGTTCCTTAAAAGCCTTAAAATAAGTAAATTTTCCCACAAAATAAATAAAAATGAAAGTGTACTGAAACGACTGGCCAAAAAGGAAAAAAATCAAAACAAAAAACCAAAGACCCAAAATGTATATAAAAAACTAAGTTAAAGTAATGAAGACTTATACGCTAGGCGAGCCATAAATTAAGATAGCAATGAGGATATAAATTTTATCTCTTTTCTCTTGGCATTGATGTTTCTTAATGAAGAATGGAGTTATTTTTATGGCCACAATATAATTGATAAATAACAAACAGTCAAGCATAAGAAGAAGAATTATGTATGGCAGCTAAGAGACAAGAAGTCAATTTTTTTATCATGCAAAGAAATGATTAAAATCTGATAATGGAGAAACTATAATGGGAATTACACTGTAAGAAATAATAGAATGTACCAGAAATACTGGATCGTTTAAAGGCTATATTATGTAAGAAACTGTAGAAATATGGTTGTAAACAGCACATTATGGTCAGCAAGATTTTGTAAAAGTTAGACTCTTGAATGTTTATAAATTTTGATATGGTGTGCACAAGATTAATTGAATTTCTTTTCATATTACGTTGGTACACTCACCCTGATTAATTTGCCTTACCACAAGGGTTGTTTTATTTTTGCCGAGTATCTTTGAAGTCGAAGTCGCCGTGGTCTAGTAGGTAGTGTGTTGGCTTATTAGACGAAAAGCCAGGGTTCGTGCCCCATGCCAGACATCAAAATAAAATACAAAACGTATTTCTTCGGCGACTTCCTCGCAGCAGATTTCTGGCAAAAACTCTGAGAGTAAATAAAATTGCCATGAAAAGTTTCTCAAAAATCTGTCGTTCGGAGTCGACTTTAAACCGTAGGTCCCGCCACTCATGTATAAAATTAACACACACAACATAAGTGGTGTGAGAAACTAGGTCGTAATCCTGACTGAAGGGTTGTAATGACCAATTACGTACGTACGTATCTTTGAAGTCGCCGTAGTCTAGTAGATAGTATGTTGGCTTATTGGACATCAGGCCTTGGTTCGAAGCCCAGGTCAGACATCTCCAACTCAGTAGGTTGCTGGCAAAAACTCGGAGACTAAAATAAAATTATCATGAAAACTTTCTCAAAAATTTGTCGTTCGGAGCCTTCTTTAAACTGTAGGTCCCGCCACTCATGATAGAAATTAACACACACAACATAAGTAGTGTGAGAAACTAGGTCGTAGTCCAGACTGAAGGATTGTAATGACCAATTATGTATGTCTGTAGGCTCTAGGCTTTTTATAAATTTTGATATGGTGTGTGGAATAATAATAGCATCAACTGTGAAACAAATTAATCGAATTTCTGTTCATTTCATGTTGGTACACTCATCCTGATTAAGTTCACTTGCCTCATTAATTTTTTATTTTTGCCGTGCATCCTTAAATTACATCCATATTGACCCACATTTAACTCCCTGTAATTAAAAACTTGTTACAATTCTTAAATAAGCAATCTTTCAAGTAATTTTAATTATTGCGTTCAGGAATTAAATAATTATATGCCCTGTCTGTTTTAATATGACGCCTGATCATTATTTTTCAACTTTAAGTTGTGGGTAACACAGTGTTTGGCTTCTATTTCTATTAAAACAACAAAACAGGGGAGAAAACTTTGTGGAAACACATAGTAAATAATAATAAAGAAACAACAAATATATACATACGTATATAACCCACCACGTCAGTCTGACGGACGCCAAAAAGAGTGCAAATGCATTGATTTTTCTTTTAATTTCTATCCTGCTGTTGCTGTTCGTTCTTAGTTGCCTCCTTGAGTTTTATTGCCTTTGAAAACATATTCTCTATAGGCAACTGAAAATTAATACAGTAAAGACTTTACAGAAAGGACAATATTTGCAAGAAGAAAATAAGTTCTCTTTGCTATTGTTTGTAGCAATTGAAAGATCATTCACTTTATTTGATGAGAAACAAACCTGCAAGTGCGTATGTTACCAAATGAACGGGTGTTATTTATTATGTTTAAAGTTTTCCCTTTTTTTTAAATTTGTAACACTAATCTGTAATACACACACACACACACAACCAAATACACAATGCAAATAAATGTCTATAAATAGAGAGCAAAGGAGCAACTCTATTATAAACGCCATCATTATAGACACTCTCTTATAAACTCAGGCACCTTAGTACACAGTTGTAGTTGTTGTTTGTTAGTAGAGAGTCTATTATTATAATGTTTTGTTATTTTTTATTGTTGTGGTAGTTGTTTCATCAGAAATAAAACATTGTAAACGGATATGCAAAAATGTTTTCTTTATTGTTTTCTTTTTTTCATTTTTAAATTCTCTTGAAATTCTTATTTCCAACTAAATTATAAGTTATAGAACAACAATAATAAATACAGCAACAAACAGTTGAGTATTATTTTCTCATCATCATCAATTGCATTTATTTTTGTTTGTACATTGTTTTTTTCATTAGATGTTGTTATTGTTGTTGTATGTTTTTATTTACAACATGTTATTGCTGTTGTTGATGTTCTTATTGCTTTAGCCTTGACCGCTATAAAGAAAGTACATATTTTGAACTGTGTGCCGATGAGAACGAGTATAAATTTCCTAGTTCATGTAGAATTTTATTGTAATTGTTTTCTTTTTATAGAGTTTTATTTTTATAAAATTATTTTTGGAACAATATAAACAAAAGAGTATTTCCCTTAGCCTGAATGGATACAAAAGCGTTAAAATATATGTATATTGAGAACCTGACCTAGACATAATATTGATACAATAAAAATCCCCCGCATCTACTAGGCGAGTGTTCAAAGTTGGCTAGCAAGAGGTTAAAATTTCTAAGTTCACCACACTTCCGCACATTAGAGAACATCGTAGACATCAAACCGAAGCACATCATTGGGTATGTAAATGTAACAGCGATTTCGGACCAAGGCAGAGCAATATAAAACAGCTGATTATAGAGTTGCAGTGAGTTTTGTGATAATTTTATCGCACGCCCTAAGTAGCCTAACTAACTAACTCACAAACACATTGAGGATGTATTGATAGTGTAAATACAAAAGAAGTTTGATAAAGTAAACCATTACTAGCACTATTTTACATACCTGAAGTATTTGAACGACATTTAAAAATTTTGCTAATATACCTATGTAAATTTAATATTGAATTCTTATATGTATATGTATATTACTAAAGATGACAATATATGTCATTTCATCTTGAACGCATCGAATGCGATTCTGTTCTCACAACTTACAAATTCTCACAAATTACCGGTAAATTCAAAGTAAATAATTTATTCCTACTAAGTTTTCTTGCTCCGGACAAGGAGACCTGGAAAATTGTGCTGCGTAAAGGCCTTTCGAAAAGGATTCCTATGGTTCCAAATTGAACAGAGGAACATTTCGGGACGAATTTTTCCAGAATCGAGAGGAATAGTCCACTCTGCCCAATCTCCGCAGCGTATTTAAGAGCACGGTATTACAAGCTGAGGTGAAGATAATTGGGGACGTAAATATCCTCATACGGAACATAATCATACTTTCCGATAGTCGGGCGGCTATCAAAGCACTTAACTCTAACGCGATGAACTTTAAGACTATATACAGCTTTCGCTTTCAATGAGGTAGCAGAACGATATGATAAAAATAGCATATGGGTACCAGAGCACAGGGACATTCTAGCTAAATGCACAGCAAATGAACGACAAGTGTGGCTGCAGAAACTGCAGAATTGAGCTACATGACATGCAAAATGTCGTAAGAAAAAAAGTCACCTAGCTCCCTAATATATAGATGATCTGGAGGAACTATCACGAATTTACATACATAGGCAGTCTGAGTGGCTTCATCAGAAGCTCCGGTAATAAGGGATAACGGAAAGCTGTAGTATTACCACAATTGGGCATATTCAAGCAAGCCCAATTGTATACCTAAGGCTTCTTGCGGTAGGTGGTATTAGAAGTTACATGGAGAAAGTTTTGCATTAGATTGGGAACTCAAAGAAAGTCAAATAGGAACTCAATGTTTCAAAATAGCGAGAGGTGGAAATTATTCGTTATGGATAAAACATATACGTGAAGATAGAACAAGGTTGGTATATCTGAATTACACATCAAAAAGTTTTGATGTGCCCTAAACATAACGCGAATAAATTTCGTCCCAGTAATCGTAATTTTCATACCCAGTAATTGCAATGTTTTATAGAAATCATAATAAATTAAACATAAATATTAAAACAAAATGAAAATTAAATTAAATCATTGACAAGGGAACAAATGAATACAAATAATACCTCCTTTTAATTCCTAGTTGTCAGTCAACAACGCATTATTATAAATTTTGTACGTATGTAGTTTATAAAGCATATTATAGCTAGTGTGAATAGCTATTGTCCGTAAACTTTGTTTTACAAATTATTTGCCATTATTTTATAGCACATTTGTCAAGGGACTTTGAAACACAATTTTATGATTTCTTAACTTTTTCTTATCCGTTATTAATTACCTTTTTATAACAAGAACAAAAAAAAAGAACAACTTTTATTAAACTAACAAAACTTAACACACTCATTAATAAGTTTGTCGGAAGTCTTTGCTAGACCCTACATCCGTGTAACAGAATGAGTGCATGTCATACATTTTCCTTTTCCTGTCCTCAAATTATATAACCTTTGCGTATATTACAAGAGTAAACAAAAAAATGTTAGGAAAGTCATAAGAAAAAGAGAGAGAGAGAGAAATTATTTTGTATGTCACACACTGAGACAGTGAAAAACTGACAAACAACAAATGTCATGGAGTGTTTCTTTGAAAATATGTTGTCATGTTGACAACCTGGACAAGATACCATCAAAAAAGCTTTTAGAACAACAATTTATTACGACAACAAAATATTATCTTTTGAAAATATCAAATAAAGCAAAAAACTTCTTCAAATATTTAAATTCTTGGTATAATTAAAATTATTTGAATTCAATTCTGGAAAGAATTTATTCTCGTTTTAAATTAAATACATCAACACTTTGATTTACGAAAATATTAATTTTAATTTTTAAAAGTTAATCAAAATAAGTATGTATGAATGAATGAATGAAGACCTTTTTGGAAATTTCAGGGTAAAACTAATGTGTGAATATTCTGGGAAAAACTGCTTCTTCATGTTCGCTTTCATTAAATGAAATTTGATTTTTTAAGAAAAAAAATTTGTATTAAAAGATTTATGATTTTACCTCCTACTTCGTTCAAACCGTTTAGAAAATAAATTTAATTTTCAATTTAAGACGAATAATTAATTTAACAAAAAAAAATCAATAACAAGCAAATTCCTATCCATAATTGCTGAAATTTAGTTAAAAACTAAAAGTAATGATGTAAGAAAATCATTCGTATTAAAAGAGTTTCGATCTTATGTATCACACTAATAAAACCAAAAATTCTGGAGTTTCATCTTACAATTGCGACTCACTCAACTTTGAAGAGAAGTGGCATTGACGATGAATGGTGGATTATATGTGACAGCCTCAACTGAAAATTATCGTAGATGGTGCCAAATCAGTTTGACGAGAAGAAAAATGGAGCTTATGAAGGCGTCATAGTCTAGTAGATAGTGTATTGGTTTATTAGACGAAAGCCAGCGGTTCAAACCCCAGCTTTGACATCTCGAACAACACAAAATATGAAAGGAAAAATATTTCTTTCGGAGTCTTTGTTCTCAACTGTTCTCTTCAAAAGTCTTGGATGCCAATGAAAATTTTCTCAAATCTGTCGTTCATACATATGTTAGGTTGCAATCCTCACTAAAAGGCTGTAACGACCAATTAAATAAGTTTATATAGTGCGCTCCTATGGTCAAATACTTAATACAAGTTCGGAGTATAGATTAGGGGAGGAAGCAATTAGGAAGTAGTATAAGACAAATTAATGCGGGACATATACAGAGACCGTCAAAAGAAACTGTATGCTAAGGATAAAATTCTAACAATCACCAAACTCAACTTTTACCACTTAAGGAGAGTGCCCGAAAATATTTGACAGTATTCCGAAATTTTTTGTAATTTTTTGTTTATTTCAATTTTAAAAACTGGCAATGAAACAATTTTAAAATAAAAATAACGGTAATTTATTAATATCTTTTTTTATATACAGTTCTTTTGACGCTCACTGTACATATTTTGATAACCACAACCTTTGTAAGAGTCCAATTCCTCCGTAAGAATCGAACTTACAAACCTTATACTATAATAATAGCACACTATACTACTGGTGTAAACCGTCAGCTATCAATAATTGTCCGTTTAAATAAAGTTTTAACGTATGGGAGAAAATTTCCTCCATAATGACAATGCCCTATCATATGATTCCTCTGTAATTTTGAGAGCTTGACAGAGTAGTTTCTCTTATCGCTTTTTGTTTCTTTAGGGAACATTGATCTGCCGCTATTATCTAATATCTTCATATTATCTTCTATCATTTGTCTCAATTTCATAAATCAAGTTTTTCAAGCTAAGCAGGTTTTAGGATGTCAGCAGTTCTATTAGTCGTTGTCTAGAAACAAAGTCCTCTGTGAATTATACATTGAGTGTAGTGGTAAGAAAGTCTTTATTGATAGTATTCTACTCTTCCCCAAAAGATGGTTCTGCACAATCTACCTAGGATGATTCTTGTTGATGTTGTGCTCTCCAGGAGAAAAAACAAGCTTCCAACATAGGTTATTAGATGTCCCTTTTATAAATTTGAGCACTTTAATCTCTATAACGCGACACTTTTATAGTTACTATGCATCCCAATTCGCCGTAATCTAGTAGATAGTGTCTTGGCTTATTAGATGTGAAGTCTCGGTTCAAACCGAAAACGAAATATGAAAATAAATGATATCGGCGACTTCCTCTCTTCAGGCAAAACTCTGAAAGTAATTAAAATTGCCATGAAAGGTTTCTCAAAAATTTGTCGTTTGGAGTTGACTTTAAACTTTTATACTCGCCACTCGTGTATAAAATTAACATACACAAAATAAGTGGTGTACGAAACTAGATCGTAATGCTTACTAAATGGTTGTAATGACCATTTTTGCATTCGTGTTATAGTCTCGATCCACCAACAAGAGATTACTTCATGTATCTGATTTTTTTTAGCGAAAAATGCACCTTTAAACTTCAACTGTTCCATTCTTTTTCGAATACACGCAATTTCACACAAAAATTAAAAAGAAAACTAAACAAAACCCAACAGATTATATTATAATTTGATGCTTCCAAATGGATTCTCTTTTAAAAATGGATTCAATTACACTTAAGTGTACGTAAACTGTCAGGTATAAAACAGCATTTTTATTTCATGCAATTATGTTCCTATCATTTTTGTAAATTCCCTTAAATGCTTATTTACATGCTAAATAACTAATTTGCATAATAGAATACAAAAATAACAACAAAAAACGAAAAAGAAAACCACAAACAATTACATTCAGAACTAATAATAGCCAACTACTGCCATATTTACTTGAGTGGCAAAAGGGGAAGAAAAAGTAACAACAGATTTCAAGACTTTAATGAGGCGAAATAAATCATCAGCATCACTCAACACACTGAATTGGTTGCGATAAAAAGGGGGGACTACACTTATTTATCAAGATTTTGTTTTTGGTTTTTTTTCTGTTTTCTTATTCAAGCATAATTTGATTTTAATTTTACTGTTAATATATCAACCCCTTTTTCTTCTCTTTGTATTTATTTCTCTCTCTCTGTTTGTTAACTGCATAATTGGCAATGGTTAATGAGTAAACGCGATAATTGTTTGCAATTAAAAAGCTGTACATATTTATTTACTCTTGCGAGTGTTTGTATAAGAAAAACAAATTCTGATTCTGATATTCGGAAATTCAGAAATCGAGAAAATAAATATTATTTCACTTGATTTGACCCCGATTACTAATCGAATAAGAAGACTTACGCAAAGCATTGTTATTATTTACTGAGTTTTCTTTTCTCTTTGTATCAATCAATCTTGTGTCAAAATAAGAATTTCCTTTTCTTTCCTTTTTCTTTCTGTTTCTTTTTTATTTTTGCCGATAATACAAGAAAATCTTATAAAACTTTATTTTTTCCTCAATATTCCTTCTTTTTATTGTTGTAAATATTTTGAAGATTGCAAAAAGATAAAGAATTGTTTTTACATAATTTTTATTTATAAAATTTACATGCTCGTGGCACGTTAATCGTACACACAATGTGTGTTTATTTCATTTTAAATATAGAAACTTATTGACTGATGTGATGGAATCATTTTGTTTTTTTTTTTTGGTTCGAATATAAATATTTGCTTTAAGATGTAGTCAATGAACTCATTCAGTTGGTGGGACAGCTTTCTTTCAATACTGATTTTATTGATTTAATAGCTTCATAGAGGTAAAATTCTGTATCAAATGGATAGGTTCGTTCTATGGCAGATGGTTTTACTAATGTACACCAGTCAACTGGAACATGCACAAATTAACGTTGAATTTAAATTGAACTTTAATCCGGACTCTTCAATTATTCACTTACTTAACATATTGACAAAGAGGAGAACAAGTGAAGTTGAAATATTTACACTATATTAATGTAATTTTTTTTGTACTGGAGCTGCAAGTAAAATTTTTTTCAAAACGTGACACTAAACTTTTACTTGTACGCTCGTAAATGTCATAGTCGGAGAGTCTAAACATCCAGGTTTTGTTTTGGACAACTATGGCCGTTATGCCACATAGAGAATTTCGCTTTTATAGCTATCGTTGAATGCTGAACGCTGAATTTCGTTCAGTGTAAAGGCAGATGCAAAAGGTTGTACATTTTTCAATACTTTTGAAGTAAGTTTAAGTAATTGCGATTAAACTTTAATTTCTTGGTTGGCCTCTGGATTGATTGCAGAAGTTGATTTTTTAATGATAGTTTTCTGAAATTTTTTCCCACTTTTTAGACGGTGTTTCTACCAAACTTGATTAACACGTTGACTGCCGACTAGGAGATAACTCGCAGATTGTATTCCCTTCTAGGGTGCCAACTACGAGTTATCACGTACCCAATAAACCTGCCATTTTTGTGTAGCTACGAATAAAATCGTATTATATCAGTTCTAGTATCTATAAATGGCTTCTGGGAAAAGAACAAAAAAGTCAATGTTGGCTTGCTCGGCCAGTTTTCTGAAAATTGCCGCGGCAGTCAAAGTGTTAATATTGGTTTATCCGCGTAGACACTGTCCTTAACGTAGTCTTACCAACATAATATAACGACGTCAGTTCCTATCATTTAGGAGGTGATGGGAAACATTTTATGAATAAAGCCATTTCGTGTTGCTCGTAGCACCGTTTTCTTAACGGAACATACCTTTCAGTTCACAATTACATACATAATTGGTCATTTCAATACTTCAGTCAGGATTACAACCTAGCTTCTCACACGCCACTTATGTTGTGTGTGCTAATTTTATCATTATTGCCGGGACCTACAGTTTAAAGTCTACTCCGAACGACAGATTTTTAAGAAACTTTTTCATTTCAATTTTATTTACTCACAGAATTGTTTGCCAGAAATGTGTTGAGAGGCAATCGCCGAAGAAATATTTTTTTATATTTCGTTTTGTTTGAGATGTTTGACCTACCAGACTACGGCGACTGTATCATAATTTTCAACTGATATTCGACAACAAGGGTTCTTTTAGGGTAATTTTCCAAAAATTCTTCCAAATGATACCTACAGACCAAGCAATGGCTTTTTCACAACTAATTCTCGCCCATAATGTGAACGCCCATATGGGACAATTTTCATTGTTGACGTAACCACCAAGTGTGAAACGAGTTTCATGTTTAAAGAAGATTTTGCTCGAAGAATCACCATTGAAATCGTGTTTCTTATACAGCATATGAACAGTATTATGAATGATCATTGGACATAGTTTGTTGTATGAATTGAACTGTATGTGGATGGGGTGCAAATCCAAATGCAAAATACGCCATAATAAGGCCTGAGATGAGCTCAATTGCGAATAGCGCTTAAATTTCTTTATAACTGAGCTTATGTCCTGATCAGTGGTTAGGTGATGAAGCCGATAACCACTCCGTAATGTTTGAAAAGTGGTTATGTTTGGATCACCACTTTTGTGATCAAATTAACTATTTTGCTTTGATTGTATAATTTGAACAGGGCGGAAGGAAGCTTATTTAATTACTGATAATCGAACTTTTTGGAACACACAATATTTATATTTGAAAACTCATCCTTTAAGAAAATCGAAAGAAAATTTAACTGACTTAACCTTTCAGGTATAAGAGAGACAGGAACATTTCAAGGACTATTTACACTAGAACTCTACACTAAGGTTCAATGGCCCAGCGAATGTCTTTAATAAATAACGGCGTATAGTTTTACATATTCGCAGTTTTCTTTTCTTTCTTTTTCTTTTATTTTTTTTTACTTTTTGTTTGGTGGATTTCTTTAAAAACCCATACAATTTGTGGCCTTCAATAAATACGACAAACATGTTGAAGCACTTAAAAAGACAAATTAAGGAAAATTTTGTGAAAGTGAGGGAACGAATGACGACTGACTGAGTGACGTACTCCACTTTGTGAAGAATGTCATGCCGTCTATTTGTTTATTTGTTTGTTTTTGTAGTTTTGTAAGACTTTATTATATGGTGACCATAAATCTTAACACCCCTTTACGAGTCATTCTTTTATGTTTTCTTTCGTGTTGCTGTTGTTGCGTTGATAAAATATTTGAAGAGAAATATTTGATTTGCTTTAAGAAGACTTTCTACGTAAAACTCTAAACAATTTTTCTTACTTAAAAAAGATTTTTTATTTTTATTTTATCATTTGTGTTGTGTTGTTGTTGTGTGGTTGTAGACAAAGTAAACATACAATAGATATTGAGATACGAACAATACAAACATACAATCGCCTTTATATCATCATCATCATCACCACATGTGAAATGGGTTTTATGCACACATACTCGTACGTTATATAAGACGACTCGCATTTATTTCTTATAGATACGCTGTTTATATGTTTCTGGGTTTGCTTTAAAGATAAGTGGCTTTTGAAAATGTTTAAGGGGTTGGTCGTATTGGTAGTTTCGCTATTTGAAAAGAAAAAAAGAAAAAGGAAAAAGGGCGAGAGTTTTGCTTGTCTTTGCTGTATAATTTCGTCTCATAAATCACTGACTATAGTCAGGTAATATGTTGGTATTTGCTTTTGAATTCTTTTTATTTTTTTTTAAGAAAGGAAAACTTAAACTCTTAATAAAGTGTTGAAATGAATGAAAGCAATATTTTACAATGTCAAATTGGTGTGAACAGTCTTAATTAAATGCCGATTATGTCATGCATCTTTAAATCGAAAATTTTAATTAAAACAAATCATATTTGATTTGGAGGGTATTGCACGGGAGAAGGACTCGTTTTTTTATAAACATTTTTAATTAAATGATCAATTTTTTAATTAATTTTAATATTTGTTATTTCTGGCTTCAATCAGTGGTATAATATTCTCGATAGAGTTAAACAGGGGTACCCTTTATCACCTTAAATATCATGGAGAGTGTTGTGCGGGATAATAACTCGTTTTTTTTATTAGTTTTTTATAAATATTTTTAACACGTTCATCGCCACGATAATATCAGAAAAATTTTCACATGGGCCACGGTAACTTTATTAGATAATTTAGTTTAAAATTTATCAAGGAAACTTAATGTATCACAGAAAAAAAAAATTTACCAAAATTCCCGGATAAACACTATTTTTTATGTGACACATATATGACTGACATGGCCCTATATTAAAACTTTTTGTTATTTATTTATTTATTTAAAATGCGTATTTTACAAAAATAAATTTGTAAAATACAATTCCAAAACAGTGTGGACTACAAATCGCGTACGTCAGGCATAAATATGTCTAACATGCCGCATGTAGAACTTCTTAGCGTCAGCCACATATGACTGACATGGCTCATGCAGAACTTCTTAGCGTCAGACACATATGACTGACATGGCGATGAACGTGTTAATTAAATGATCATTTTAATTAATTAATTTTAAAGTTTGCGATTTTATTCTAATAACAAATTCTAACAATTATTCTAAAACAAAATAAATCTAGATAAGCATAGGCAGAGTACGAGATAATTTAAGTTCTAAACAGCAAACTATAAAAAATTGTGTTAAATTTAGCTGGCAGGTAATTTTAATTATTCTCAGTCCTTGAATGAAATTGTAATGTTTTAAGCAGACTGTGCGCTCAATTATTATCTCACACCACTTTATCCTCGAAGTGATCTGTTCAAAATAAATATTCAAATATCATAAAACAATTATCGCTAATAAATCATGTGGTAATTATACGTTTAAAAAATAACCAAATTATGTGGAAATTAATAATTTCAATTTAAATTGTGATATGATTTCTTTTCAATTGGAATTAAAAGATTTCCTATAACAATTTGAACACGAAAATATAATATTCAACGCCCCAATTAACAAGCAGACACACTTGCAGGCCCACCAATTCAAGCACGCAACCAAAAGTGGAAATCGCTTGTGATTTTTTTAATTTTTTCATTTTTTTTGTTTCTTTTTATGAACACACTTTATCATAATTTTTATGGGCCATTAATGCGTTAAATTAAACAATTTGAATTTTTAAGTATTTGGATTTAATAATGGGCTCATAAAGAACATGCCAAATGAAAACAAACAGCAACAAAAATGGAAAAATTAAAAAAAAAACGAAAAAAAATCAATCAAAAATTATAAGTTTTACGCGGTATTCCATTTTATTTGCCGGTGTTCAGTGTTTTGTTTTGTTAAGAGTTTGAAACATATTAAAGGGTCAAGTGTGGTCATATCCAGCGAAAAGTAAGATGTTTGATATGGAAACCATTTCACAAACATCAAGAGGTTTTTTTAAGTTCAAGGTAAATATTAGGGGTGAAGATCGAAAATAAATAAAAGCTGCAACTCGTTAGTAATGTTGGGGCTTTAGACAAAAGCAAATCAAGCGTTTGGAGCACTTCAAATGAATCAAATAACTTCAAAGTCATTTCGCTTTAAAGTTGAATTTTATTTCATGCAAAACCTGTAGTATTAAGTGGCAGTGAATCCTGAAATTGATTTCGCTGTAGTCTAGTAAGTAGTGTGTTGGCTTATTAGACGTAAAACCAGGGTTGAAACTTCAGGTCAAACATCAAAACAAAATACAAAAAATATTTCTTCGGCTACTTCCTCTCAGCAAATTTCTGGCAAACACTCTGAGAGTAAATAAAATTGCCATGAAAAAGGTCCTCATAATTCTGTCGGTCGGTGCCGACTTTAAACTGTAGGTCCTGCCACTCATGTATAAAATTAACACATACAACATAAATGGCATGAGAAACTAGCACGTTGTACAATCGGTCAATTCGACCTCCGGGTACTGTACTTGTCTTGTCTTAATTGACAAGTACACGTCCTCTAACATAATCTAACCTAGCATATGTCAATGGGTCACAAAGTCTAGGACTATTTTAAACTGTAATCTAAATATTAAGGATTTATTTAGAAATGGAATGGCGAGCTATTATTTGATTCGATAATCACCAGAGCGTAATCGGGAGTGATTTAGCTAACATAACAAGAGAATCACAGGAGGTAAATTTGAAAATTTCAAAGCCTTCATTCATGTCACTGCAAACCGTAAAATATAATGTCGTATAGAGGCCATGAAAGACAACATTGTCAAGACAAAATTACAAAGGCATTCTTGAGCGGCACACAGATAATTACGATCGAAGTATAAATAAGAGGATTAGTGTCCTCAAGGGGTAATTGACTTTACAGACGAATTTAAGCCACATATGTGTGGCTGTCTGTGTCAGTTTTTTGGAGGCGTGAGATCTTCATTACACTCATTAAGTCTTTTCGAGGTTGAATAACTTTCAAAAGTTAAGAAACTTCAAATCATTGAAACTACAAGGGAAGGTATATAATAACACTTTACCAAACATGTAAGCAGTAGAAAGGAAATGAGAAAATTTTCCTATAAATTTCATTTGGTTGTTATTACTTATTTCTAGTGAACAACAGACTGCAATAGCTTAGTGTATGAATGAATCAAATCACTCCAAAGTCATCGTAATTTTAAGCTTATTTTTATCTCATGTAAAACCTGTAGTATTAAGCGGCTGTGAATCTAGAAATTGTACTGAAATAACATTCCAAAGATAAACTTCAGCTAAATTGGTCATATTCTGAGAAAATAATGCAATCTGTCATATCAGCTGACAACAGACGTTATTATAGCTAAAGTATCCTGCAATTCTGCCACACTCATGATCTTTCTTTTATACGGTGTGCGCAAATCACATTTCGTGTTTTAACTAGTTTAAGTTTAAAGAATAAAAGCTGTAAAATAATGGGTGATTTTTTAAGAGCTATAGGAAAATTTAAAAAAAAACACATATAATTCAGAAAAATTCATGAAATCTTTACTTGAATCGATAGCACGGTCCATATAATTTAATATTTGAAGATTGTTTCATGCAAATGTTGACCGCGACTGCGCCTCAAATGGTCCATCCGCTTAGTCCAATTTTGGCATACTCTTTCCAACATTTCGGCCGGTATCTCACGAATAAATGCTTCAATGTTGTCTTCCAATGCGTCAATTGAAGCGGGCTTGCCTGTATAGACATGAGCTTTAACATAGCCCCACAAAAAGTAGTCTAAAGGCGTTAAATCGCACGATCTAGACTGCCAATTGACCGGTCACGAACGTGAAATAAAATGTTCACCGAACTCGCCTCTCAATAAGTCCATTGTTACGCGTGCTGTGTGGCATGTGGCACCGTCTTGTTGAAACCACATGTCATGCAAGTCAAGCTCTTGCATTTTCACTCCAAAATCGATAATTCTGCTTATTTACGTATCTATTGAGCCGAAAATGAGCTTCGTCGCTGAACACAATTTTTGGATAAAGAAGTGAATCTTCGGCCAACTTTCCAAGAGCTCATTCACCAAAAATTCTGCGTTGCGGTAGGTCGTTCGGCTTCAATTCTCGCACCAGATGTATTTTGAAAAGCTTCGCACCAAAATCCTTCCGCAAAATTTTCCACGTTGTTGAGTAACAGAGGCCCAATTGCTGCGAACGGCGACGAATCGATAATTGATGGTCATCATTAACACTGGCCGATACAGCTGCGATATTTTCTTCAGTTCGCACTCTACTCTACGGTTTAATGTCCAACAATGTAAATTTGGTGGGAAATTTAGTCATAATAGCCCGAATAGTCGCTAGAAGCGCGCGATGAACTTTCTTAACAGAGCACGCATTTTGATAATAAAATTCAATGATTTGCAAGCGTTGTTCGTTTGTAAGACAATTCATGGTTAAATTATAGACCAAACTGAAGATGTTTGACAGTAAAACAAAACACGAAACGTGCGTGAGCTGTTTAAACCAGTGTTGCCAAAAAGATAATAGCTAAAAAATCACCCGTTAGCTAGAAGACCAAAATTTTTACCGAACTCTAGTTAAAATATATTCTATTTAATTCTATAATTACAACATAACTATGTATCACAATAAGCCCACAATAATTTATTTGATTAAAAAAGAATAATTTACACGAAAGAACTTTTAACCAAGAGTTTATAACTCATATACTAGAAAGAATATTTTGTTTAAACCAAGTGACCATAAACTATTTTATACCTTTCTCTTGTTTTATTCTCTATCCCGTAATAAAGGGAAACTCAAATGTCACACATTAAATGATCAGAGCATAAACAGAGATTTACAATAAATTCTATTGTGAGGTGACAAGAAATTTTCTTTGCAAGCCATTGCGATAAATAGAAAAATGCTCGAGAAAGGCAGACAGACAGACAGACAGTCAGTCAGACAGAATGTTCAAGTTGATTGAAAATGTGTTCAATCAGGCGAAAGTGTAAAATTGAAATAAAAAACGTGCGCAAAATTACAAAAGAAATGAAGAAAAAGGATTACAAAGTAATAATTTCAACAAATAGTGGTAGAAAGGTAAGCAGCTTCAATTCCCTAACACAGTGGAAAACTTACAACGGATGATTGTTTTATTGAATCACAAAAAAAAGAAAATAAAGTAATTGAATTACATTCCGGCACACAATTTGAAGAAATGTATGACCACTGGCACTGGCATGGAAATATTTACAGGTATTCTGGTTTAAAATAGATTTGTAGTACATTTTACCATATATGGCCCATTGATTTTAGAAAATTTTAGAGTGCATCTAAGAACGTTTTCTTCACTTAATTTTATTTATGAAATTAAACTCAATTATGTTGATGATGTAAATTGTATGGATTTCAGTGTGACAATTTTCGATGATTTCGATACTGAGATTTTTCCATTATTCTTAATTTTGTTTTTTTTTACATTCGTTTTCATACCTTTACCATCTTGTTTATATTCCTTTGTTTTCTTTCTTTTCTTTGTTTCAATTTCATTAATAATTTTTTTCCAAATAAGCGTGTATTTTGGCTTCTACAACAATTGCTAGATAGGGTTGCCATCTTTCGATGCCTAAAAACAGTGTCCTCAGTGCAAATGAATGCTTTGTTAGAAACATCATTCGACATCGGTTATGAACAAATCTGTTCAATTTTTAATATCCATCTATAGTCCAGAGAGTAATTATCAACCGAGGAATCTTAGTCTTCGAACAAAACAAAAATTCTCATTCAATGAGTGTTGGGAGAGTCAACGTTGCCTTGGACGATGCGAAGGCTGCCGTCTTCGTGCAGTTATTAATGCATTTGACAACTTCTCTGTTAGTAAAAGCTATGTACTCAAGTGACGATTATGAATGCATTGCAATCCAACCTCCATGAAAACGAAAACGAATTAATATTTTTTTACGGTAGACACCCAGACTGCCTTAAAGGCATTTGACTCTCATCGTTTGACTTCTAAACTTGTCCAATGTTATTATGACGCAATGTTGAAACTATCATTTATTATCGTGAAGAGGTGCCTACTGTACTGCCTCAAACATTATAGGGTATGCATATAATGTCTCCTCCAAGCCCTAACAAATTTCTGAATGCTACTTGGTATCAACAATGAATTCTCTGCCTAGCACTTGATATGCTCCCACATGTTTCTTCCTGAAATTCATTAATGCCCCACAGGTTGCAAGAGTATGTAGTGATGATTCATCCCCATCGTCGCACAATCTACATGCTGAGCTCGAGACAATCCTGATTCTGAATCTACAGTGTCCTGTCAAACATCTGGTAGCCAAGCTCGGGTTATTTCTGGATAATCTGATGCACGACATAAATCTCTTCTTATTGTCGTTTTCGAATAAAAGTTATGATTGTTTCAAATGCACTTGCTTTGAGAAGAGTCTCTGCCTCTCTTTATCTTCCCTTTCATGGAGCATACATACATACATACATAATTGGTCATTACAACCCTTCAGTCAGGATTACAACCTAGCTTTTCACACCACTTATGTTGTGTTATACATGAGTGGCAGGACCTACAGTTTAAAGTCAACTCCGAACGACAGACTTGTGAGAAACTTTTCATGGCAATTTTTGTTTAAACTCTGAGTTTTAGTCAGAAATCTGCTGAGAGGCAGTCGCCGAAGATATATTTTTTCACACTTCGTTTTGTTGGGGATGGCTGAATTGGGGTTTGAACTGTGGCCACACGTCTAATAAGCCAACACACTGCCTACTAGACTTCGTGGAGCATACCTTTCTAAACACTTTCTCCTAATCCACAGAAGGGTTCAGATCCCATTAGCAGCGTATAAGTTCCACTGCTCACAAGATCGTCTAATGTTGTAACATTGGAACGCTCAAAAAATATAGAAACGCAAAGGCGAACATCAGTCCTCAAGATTTTTAGTTGCTTGGTTGTTCTCAAGTATAATTTGAATTTTCATACGTATAATTGTGGATTAAAAAAGCAGAGGAATAAGCTGCGAATTATCATTGTTTTCTTATAAAATAAAAAATAGACTGTGTATCGCTTTTAACGTGCTTATTTACATACATAATTGGTGATTACAATCCTTCAGTCAGGATTACGACCTTGTTTTGCTTTGGGTACTTTATCAACGTTCTCAGGCACTATTAGCTGCTTGCATGAGAGAATTCATCAGCGGAACTAATCATTCTGAAGGCAATTACATAATTGCCATCTAATTATCTAACCATCATTTTATTCATATTGTTTTGGGGGTTTTTAATATTCAATAAGCAGACAAGAAAGTACACCGCTTTTCTTTTTATTTCATTTTTACGCTGTTTACCTTGGAGGTATAAGACAATTTATTTACCTCCTCATTTATAATGGGAATATGTGAGAATATATGTTTGTTTTCTTTATTAAACATCAAATGTTATACAATTTATTTAAATTTTGCTGAACATTTTAAAAATTATTTTTCACCTTTTCTTTTCATTAATTTATGGTTACACGCGCTTATCAATCAAAATTACCGCAACGAATACAAATTTTACTTGTATTCTCAATTTCCTTTCATAAATTTTAAATTCAAAAAATTAAAAATGATTCATTATTTACTTTTTATTTCATTTTGCCTAGGGAGTCTATTAAATGCGGATACGCTAATCATTATTAAAGAAAAATAAATAATTAAACAGCACCTAAGCCAAACTAAACAAATGCTCTGAAACTGAAGCAAAAATTATTAAATTATTATACCCCCGGGTGGTTGTACTAGTGTTAATATTGTGTTATTCGATTTAATGGCATACAAGTGCTGGTTTATTTATAAGTTTTATTATTTAAAATGTTTTCCATTTATTAACTTAATAATTTGTTGAAAAGGAAAATTTCTTTTTTCTTTCTTCAAAATATTTTGATGTCGGCGTGGTTTGTTTTGTATTCATTTTCAATTTGAGCAGACAGACAGCAGGTGTTTGGGAAAAGAAAACAACAACAGAATGAATGAATTTCTAAATATTTATTCGACACCCAATTTACACAACCGTTATAGAAAGAACCAAATTCTTTAGTTATTGTTATACAATGAATGATGGATTTGGAAAGGATCAAAGATGAAATTGAAAGAGAATTAATTTCGTAATACAATTTAAGAGAAAAATTGTTGGGCTTTTAATCTCCATAAGGGTACAACATTCTGTGGATAGAAGGGACAAACAAGTTGCAAAAAAAAAGAATTTAACCAAGAATGGAAAGTTACTGGTATTTTGAAACCAAAAGGTACTGGTAAATTTAGCTTTAAAATGATCATTTTATTTAAAAGTCAATTCAATTAAAAATTTATAAAATGGATTCGTGTCAATGTTTGTTTATTTTTGTTTGTGATAAAAGAGTGAGAAGTCCTTAATATGTAGTCGAATGAAATAAAAAGAATTTGAATAAATTCTTGGAAAAAATGGTATTTAATATTCTGAAACACTTGATAATGGTATGTGAAGAGTCTAAATTGTGTAAAAACAATCTGTAGAAGCAGCAAAAGCTTATTTAAATAAGTCAACTGAATAATCATAATAATTAATAATCATAATTAATAAAAATGTTGCAGAAAATAAAAATGTTTATGAGAAGTTTTCGAGTTACGACAACGGCAACAAAATTAGCTCATATCTTGCAATGTCTTAAAATATTTGCAGCACTAAAAGCTTGTTGTTCAGTAATCTTAAGAAGAGCCACAATCTAAAAAGTGTTCAAGTTCGATAAGATGTTAAGGATTTGATCATTATTTTCAGAAGTGCAATCGAATTCAAAAGAGTATTGCCTGTAATGTATGTTAGCTTATTAGAAATGCGGCATTGGTTCAAACCCCAGGACATACATATCTACCAAAATGAAATATGAAAAAAGAAAAAATTATTTATTCGGCAATTTCCTCTCAGCAGCAAAAACTCAACTCACACATGTATAAAATTAACACACACAACATAAGCTGTGTGAGAACCCTGAAGGAAACATGTCGACAAGTGTCTCCAAGTCACCAGTTTTGTCGACTATATTGGTGACTTTATGGTGACGTTGTGATCGAAGGGTCAACAATTATTTAATTTGCCTTTGATGAGAAAAAAATTGTCAAAAACGACAATTGAATAATTTTCATTTATTTTTAATTTCTAAAATTTAAATTTTCTTTTGGACTTTACAAAAAGTATCCAGTAAGAGTAAGAGAAATTATAAACGTTTAATTAAAAAACAATCAATGTGACATAAAAATAAAAGTAGTGAAAATGAGACAATTATAAGTCCAAGTGTGAATTGTGAAAATATTGTGGAGCCTGAATGTTCTATGTCGTGTCAAATAGATTTTCCAAAATATAGTTTGCGCGAGAAGGTAAAAATTGGTATATTGAGTTGTGGCCAATGCTTTTAAAAATAATTAATTTGCAGGAGAAAGTTAAACATTTTCCAATAGGAATATATGTAAGCCTTACGAAACCAAGGTTAGAGGACATGTACTTGTCAATTAAGACAAGTACAGTACCCGGAGGTCGAATTGACCCATTGTACGAAACCAAAGTGTGTTAAAGATTTTTGTAAAGATTTTGTTGAAGAAGTCCTTTCTCTTAATGGTGATTTTTTTAATGACAAGAAAATTAAAATCTTGTTTCGTTGTTTGTCATGCGACACGCCATACGTAAGTATTTACTTTTATTGTGGAACTACTTCAACGAATAAAATTGAATTTTTTGTTTATATTCAATAGATTCGACAAATGAAATCACATCCTTGCGGGTAATGCAGAACGAAACCTTAATGAAATATTTGGCGAAAATATTATCATGAATTTTAATGTTGATGGCTCTTTTGGCAAAAAGAGGTTGCGCGAATACTCAAAAGGTTTTTGAAGCCATAATAGGTAATAGAAGCTTGTTTGTGTTCTTATAAATATTTGTAATATTTTAACAATTTGTTTCGTTTTTTTAATATCCAGATGTAATATCAACTTTTAATGAAAATTCGGACAAAACATTTAGAGCAAAACCAAAAATAATGAAAATCGTGAAGAAGACTACTCTCCCAAAGAGGATTAATAATTTTACTTAATTTTAATAAAACAAAAACGTTGCTTTGATGTTCCTATATAAACAAGAGAGACTGAAGTAATAGTACCTTTTTAGTTTTTAAATTTAAATTTAAAAAGGGCTATAACAATGAAATCGTACCTTTTTATTTTTTTTAATAAAATATCAAATACTTACAAAAATTGAAATTTTATTGTCGACTTTTACTACAGAAAAGTACCAAAAGTGTAGACTAGAACTGCTAAATTGTGCTATTGATTCACTGGTTCCAATGTCTACATATGGTCCCAAAAGAAGTACCTAGTCAATAGTACTATCGTCAGTAGTGGATTATCAATGACACGCACATGTTAAATGTCTATAGTAAAAAGCATTATTTGTCATATAATAAGTCAGTAGTACTGGTGACTGTGTCAATAATAAGTCAGCACAGTTTCACTATTGACATTTCCTGCAGGGAAGCTAGGTCGTAATTCTGACTGTTGTAATGACCAACTATGTATGTAAGAGGAGCCATGATTTAAAAAGATTACAAGTACGATAAGGTATTAAGGATATAATCATTATTTTCCAAAGTTCAATCAAATTCACACGAGTATTACCGACAATGGTGGAACAACGAAGATCCGTTTTATTTAATCACCAAAACTCAGAAAAATGCACCCACTTGTGCATTGCTGAACATTGTACGTGTAGTAGGAAAATATATTAGAGGAAAAAATAAAAAGTTGGAAACGCTGACGGCGTTCGCTACGATTTTGTTCGCAATATAAGTGACAGGAAATGTTGTACTACGAACAGTCTGATAAAAGAACAAATTTTGTGTTCAATTGCTGTATGATTCAGCAGCTAATCTACTACAATGACGAAATTTGCGATTTTCTAGAAATAATTTTTTAATTTTGCCCTGGTAGTAGCGTCTGATATTGGCGATGAACTAAAAACTTAGGGCCATTATTACAACTTGCCGTTAACTAAAGGGAGGATTTTAACGGGCAGATAAATTGTTTTTCGTTATTATGAGTACCCAATAAGATAGAAGTGATCGTTAAGCTAAAGGGAGGATCATCCTACCTTTAACATTTAAAGATCACTTTATGTTTGAACTTGCCATATTATATATTATTTTCATTATGGCAACTTCAAATTTAAACAAAATGAGCATATACAACAAAAAAACGAAGCCCGCGGTTGCCACTGCCTTAAAAAAAACTTGTATAATTGAGCAGTTTTATCGACATTTCTCCGGCACTGCCATATTTTTGAAAAACTTTATCTGTGAGTTGTAATAACGAAAATAAGTTAAAGGTAACTTTACAGTTCCCTTTAGCTAAAGTTACCTTTAACTAACCCTAAGTTTAACGGCAAGTTGTAATAATGGCCCTTAATATTATCAGTTAGTCCTTATATTATATAAATCTCTACTTACACTCCTCCAGAGAGCAAAGCCCAATAACAAAGGTTTTCAAGTGTTACGACCGATGCCTTCCTACTACCTTCAGAGTTCCATTAATTAGCTTATCTTAGTGTGTATCCAATCCAATTACACTTACGTTTTGCACTTCAACATCAATTGAATGTTGATTTGCTGTTCTACTCAGTTCGGTGTTTGGTAATATCATTGGCCTGAAGTTGTCTAAGACTATCCGCAGATATTTGTTGAGGAAAAGCAACTTTTGTCATTTGAAAAGAAATATGTCTTACTCCGTTCCAAAACAACCTAAGACCATTCGTGTTTCGACAAATAAAAGAGAAAAAGCCGATGGTTTCAACGAATACTGCTTTCAATTCTTAAGCCTAAGAGCATGTAGACCCTCTGACATCTTAACATTCACACTGACAATAAGAAAAAATAGCATGACACAAAGCCAATCGTACGATCCCAACTTGAGATTGCCTTTTGTTCATAACCTTTAGAGGGATTAACTTATGCCAAAAAGGAATATGAATGCTGCAGTCATCTCTAAGAAATAAAGAATTTGTTAATGAAAAAGAAGATCTTAAAGTCAAATAAAAAAAGATAAATAACCTTATGTTACCATTGTAGTTTCGGTATACATGTCCGACGGTGCCTGTTTTAAATAAACTTGTCTAGTCCATTGCTGAGAAAAATCGAATATTTCCGGAAGAAGCACATTCTTTGCAAAGACAGCCGTTTTCACTTCTTAGAACAGAAGAACTACTTTCAGAGCAAGCTCTACCAATAAGATCTTATCAGAAATGCTTTGGCCTTTTTTTTCTAATTCCTTGTTCATAAAATTCACCTTATTTTTAAACAAAATCTCATATTTAAAATACCACAGCGGCATGTAATTACCTTAAAATAGTTGAATGAACAATTCATCATTCCTTCACTCAATAAATAAATATTTTAATTTACTTTTGATTAAGATATACGCACGAATATTTCCTGATACTAATTTGCGTGTGAAAAACCTACGTGACTGTATTATTTGTAAAATGTAGAAAATTTAATTCATAACTTTTTTATTTTATACGAAGTAAATCAGTGGCTTTTAGTTTATTTAAATTAAAAAAAATGCAAGAAAAATAGATGTGACGATGACGAATGCTTTTTAATAATCATCACGTGTCACATTCAAATCGTTGACACTCCAACAAAGCGATTCAGTCAGTCACTGATTTGATAATTTCAACACCACTTCGAATGTTTTATTCGATCATCTTGCGTTGTAAAGCAAACTGTAACCAATAATTTTTTAACAGATTTTCGTTCCCCCCAACCATCAAATGGGAAAATAGTTTTAAAAGTCATAATTCCTTGTAACGAAAAGCTTGAATTTTATGGATTTTCAAATAATTTTCCACACGCAATGGTCATCAAGTCAGACAAATGCTACGATTGCGAGTGATTATAGCAGCTAGGCTGAGCAATAGCCCAACCTTCTTTAACCACACACACACAAGGTGAGTGAAATAAATTTATAAAAATAAATAAAACGAAATGAAATAAAACGGAAAATAAAAAATATTTTAATAAATGACACCTTAAATGTTACTCGAGCTTATGCCAAAAAAAAAAAAAAAAAAAAAAAACAACAATAGCAGTAGCAGTAGAAACGATAACAAAATGAAACCGTAGCAAAAATTGGCCTACAAAATTCACATGGAAGTCCATATTCTTGCCAAAAAAAACAGACACACACACACAAAATCGAACAACAAATGAAACTTTATCCAAACCCAGACTGAAATTTTGTTAAAAAAAAATAAACAAACGTGGGCACATTAACAACAACAACCACAATAACAAAAAATTGAAAATGAACTCAAAATGAAATAAAAAATAAAACGACTAAAAATGAATAACGGATATATTGTAGTAAACCGGAAATGGGTAAGGCTCCACTACTGTTATATTCTTAAATGACTGTGTGTTTGAATGACTGGCAACAAATTTTATTTTTTGTTTTTCATTTTGTTTTGTATTGAAATTAAGTATTAAATTCTAAGCCGCCAACAATAAACGTTTTACTTATTGCAAAAGCTGTTGTATAGCCGTCAGATATACGGAGAAAAAAAATATTTTGCACTCACAGTCAGTGTGTGTGTGTATGGCTCTGTTTAACTTAATTATGCCATTTTTGTTTTTACTTCATCGGTAAATAAGAAATTGCACGCAATATTTGTTCTATAAAATTTACAAAAAAGAAAAAAGAATGGAAGTTGGAAAACGGGAAACGGAATACGGGAAAAACTACATCCCACATACAATAAACGGAAGGAAATTGGTTATAATGAAAGTTGTATACGAATGTGTTAACCATTAGATTCTAAAAGATATGCATTTCTGTAGTGATTTGCTTTACAGCAGAAAATTGATAATACAGCGGTGAAAACCAAATAAAACTCGTGAAGATGTTATAGGGTTTCACATTTTCTTGGTGGAGTATCGATTAGGCTTCTAACGGGCATAAGTAATGGACCCTATAGGGTTGGACGTAGGTTAGAACGTAATGACTATTGAATCAGTTGTCAGGATAAGAAATTGGTGCAACACCTTCTTTATAATAGTTCGGGAACTTAAGCATATTGGCGCACTTCTTTTTCGTGATGTGGACTTGCTAAGTATTTACATATTACTTACATATTTATATATTGGCTGTAAGACTTTTAGTGAGGATTATAATCTAGCTTCTCACACTACCCATGTTGTGTGTGTTACGATTATACATGAGTAGCTGGACACACGTTTTAACGTTGACTCCAAACGCTTTGAACAATTTTACGTGTCAATTTTATTATTTTTCTCAGACTTTTTGCCAGAAGACTGATGAAAGGAAGTCGCCAAAAGAAATAATTTTTTCACATTCCGTTTCGTTAGAGATGTCTGGGTTCAATCCCCACGAGCGCTCGTCTAACAAACGAACTCACAGCGTCCTAAACTACGGCGACTTCTAAGTTTTTCTCATTGTTAAATCTCCTCACTTCTGTTATGGGTATTGATTAGCATCGTGAATTAAACTTTCTGGTCACTTCAAGGCTATCCTTAATACTCTGATCTACTCTGGCGGCAATTCAATCAGTTGATCGACTAGCCTCGCAAGCAATATGTGGATTGAACTTTCCGGCCTCTTGAAGAATGTCCTTGATACTCTGTCCTCAGGCTCCTTACGAGCATAAGTACTCTATACTGTATGATACAGACTATGTGAAGATCAGAAGAATAGAAATAATTGGCACGGCACTTTCTGTGTAAATATTCGGCTCTTGGTAAACTAGACTAAGTAATTTCGGTTTAAGTAGTTTTCAGGAACGGGACTGTCTCGAAAATGTATCACAATCGGATTTGAAAGAATGTGTCCGAAGTACTGAGAGGTTCTTAAGAAGTCGAGCTAGGTAGGTGGAATTTTGGGGTCATCACAAGACGTAAGTTTTTATACGTAATAATTTGTATAGGTAGCTACTATGCTTTACTTTATTACAACCTGCTGTATTTAGTAAATTTTATCGTTTTTAAATGTAATTTCATTATCTGTCTTCTAAACTCAATATAATAAGGAAACCACTGTATATTGTCTCTATTCGGCCTGCTATGCTTATGGGGCAATATCTCCGCAATAACAACATCAAAGTTAACAACTTATTCTTGTGCACCTTAATTTGCTGGTATTAAAGTAACTGAACGATCAACGTAATAACAAGAAATTCGCTTTAAAACCCCCCCAAAAACAACAAACATTATCAACAAAAAAGTAAAAAAGAAAAACAGAACAACAAAATATATAAAATTTCTTTGCCTGAAGTCCTTCATACTATTTACTACACGTGCTTGGAACATCAAACATGTTGTGTTTACATTTCTCCCCATGATAGGCAATTAACGCACACAAATGTTTATTTTTGTTTTCCTTTGTCGTTCTTTTGGTTTTGCACACCAACACAATGGAAAGTTTTGCGGCACAAAAATCAGAAGCAAATACTTCCACAAAAATAAATAGGCTCGTCTGCGGTATGGAACAAAATTAACTTTCACACACGACGTCACTGATTCTTTTCTACATGCAGTGAGTAAATGTATTTGCGGAAAATTGTTTACAAAGCATTTTCTTTTGTTTTTTGGCTTTTTGTTTAGCGGAACCAATACAAACACACAAACGAAATTGAAGTCTGTTTGTTCGAAAAGAAGAATTTTAAGTTCTTTTAGTTGTTACGTTGACAACGTAGCGGACGGTTGGTTAATAAAGAGTGATTTTTCATTTATTTTTTTATTTTATTTTCCATGCAATTCATAACAAAGGCGGCGTGTGTAAAAATAAAGGAAATTTGTTTTCGCAAAATAAATTAAATAATGAGCATTTAATTTGAAATGAATTATGATTCTAAAGGATTCAAAAAATCAATTATGAAATGATAAGAAAATATGTATCAAATATAACTCATACGCTGTGTGTACAAAGTGATGTGTTGAGAAATATTAGTCATACGCTGTAAGCGAGAGTTGAGTTCTTGTGACAGTTCAATACAAAATTTTTTTTGTAATTTTCTGAATTGATTTTCTTCAAACATTTGTTTTCTTTGTATTTTCTGTGCGTTTGTTTTTTTCTTTTTTGTTATTCATAAAGTATGTTACTAAAAAGTTTTTAATATCTTGAAATGCTGAAAACTACGTGACCTGGTTGGTTTTTTGTTTTGTGTTTAGTTTCTATGTCCAAAGTTATTACGAATTAATTAAAGTGTTTCAAGTTTTTTATTGAATGAAAACTTTCAACGTGTCTAGAAATTATGCTAATAAACAAATAAAAGTGCTTCAGACCAGACTGTGGAAGCTACATTATGAGTGTTTTTAAAATTAATGTTGGCAATATTATTCGTGTCATATTAAAAGGCTGTTCTTAAAGCAGATAATCGAAGATTTTTTAATCCCAACCAAATTTTAAATAACAATTGCTTAGAATGATAGACCAAAGAATTTGTGTGATAGGCAGTTTAATATGATTTATATTAAGTTATAACCAGCGTTGCCATTTGCCAAGTTTTTCCTTTTTCCAAATTTTTTGATATGCGAAAAAGTTTTCATTAAATTTGTTTTCTAACAAAAACAAGTTTAAAATTTTTTCAATAAATTCAATTAAAATAACACAATATATTTACGTGCCGGGCAAAAGTAGCAAAGGAACACCAACAGAGAGCATCGGGTTCCGGTGTTTCCTTTAAACATTTTGGTACTTTTGTACAAAACAATTTTTTTTTGTTAAAAAAAAGAAGTTTTTCCCCAGAAATAAAAAGTTTTAAAATAAATTGTTGACAAAGCTGGTTATAACACATAGTCCTTAAGAAAGTGCAGTGAACTAGCGAAAGCGTAAATATCCAGAAACGTGAATACTCCAGAAACATAAATACATTTTTGTTCCGTTAACAATTCTAAAACATGAGCAAAAGTTTAAAGCTCGTGAATTTAAATTTTCATAGAATTTTTTATTCATATTCACTATTATCATATGATTAAGTTTATAAATTATGGGAATCCCCACATAAAACTTATCACCTCTTTGATTTCAGAGGGATTTCAATGGGAAACTGAACAAAATCGAAAATATAAACACCATTTGCAAAAATTAGTTCACGATTCTGTGATCTTTTTTTTTTGAGTGTAGGAGATCTAAACTAAATTGAATAGATTAACGGAGAACGTGACTCCAGTGATATTAAAAAAATTATGAAAAATACAAATCGAAAACGTATTGGCACAAATAACAAAACAACTCTATCCCTCAACCTTGAAACTTTCGGAAATCTTGGAAGCGTTAATATCAAACAAAGGTAGACTTGAAGACAAACAAACAAAGCAAGAGCTAATATCCAGGCAATGCACAAAATATGGCGGTCTGATAGAATTGAAAGTAAAGCAACTCTGAACCTTTTCGAAAGCAATGTAATTTCGGTACCTAAAGCGAATAGACTGGTCTTACACAGTATCGACAAACGAGCTGCTTGTCCTCACCAACGTAAATCAACCTACGTCCCTATTTTGGCAAGCCAGATCGAGATTTTGCTAAGGCTTTATTGCAAATGAAAGACCAGGAACACAATAAATAAGAAGAGTTACACGATAATACGAAGCTCTTACTATAACATGGAATTAAGACATGAATTTTCGTAATGGAAGAACGAGAAATATTCTTTGAAAATATTGAAAATTCAATTTAATTATAGGTTAGGTTAGGTTATAGGACGTGTACTTGTCAACTAAGACAAGTACAGTACCCGGAGGTCGAATTGACCCATTTTACAACGTCCTAGTTTCTCACACCACTTATGTTGTGTGTGTTAATTTTATACATGAGTGGCAGGACCTACAGTTTAAAGTCGGCACCGACCGACAGAATTATGAGGACCTTTTTCATGGCAATTTTATTTACTCTCAGAGTGTTTGCCAGAAATTTGCTGAGAGGAAGTCGCCGAAGAAATACTTTTTTTATTTTGTCTTGATGTCTGGCCTGGGGCTCGAACCCTGGCTTTACGTCTAATAAGCCAACACACTACCTACTAGACTACGGCGACTACACTTTAATTATAACATCGTTATATATTTTTCCTTTGTCTATAAGAAGAAATGTTAAAAAATAAAGGAAATTCATCCTAAAAACAACAGAGAGTAAATTGATCAATTAAAGAATTCATCAGTTATGTTGTCAATTAATTTTTTAATCAAATTATTTTCTATACATTGAATTATATCTGAATATTAGTTTATTTCCGCTTCTAAATATATTGCTTTCCGACACTAGAGTCGTTCCATTGATACCATATTTTACAACATTGATTATAGTACAGAATGTTAAAATGTTTAATATTCCATTCATTATCATTCATCATTTTACATATGTAGTACGACTTACCCAATTGTTTTAATTATTCAAGATTCTTGGTTATAATCTTTACCCTAAAATAAAAGGAAATAATTTATTTAGATTTCAGCAATATAAAAATATAATAAAACTCAAATTGGCAAACAAAACTTATCTATAAACTACAATTCATTATCAAACTATTATTTGAATTAGTCTACTTTAAAAACATTCATTAAATTCTGGACAAATCTAAAGCAATGTTCTTTGTTCTCGATAGTAGCAAAATTAATCTTAAAAATTAATTAAAAAAGAAAAAAATCCATACGCACATATCAATCTAAAAAGAATAGAAAAAGTTTTTAATAAAACTTTCAACGCAATCATAATTTAATTTAAGCGCCATGTGTTCGCGATTTCGCTGTTAAAAATCAATTTGAAATGATCAAATGAAACAAAAAAATAAATAAAAATTGCAAGTGCTTTCACAACAAAGAATATATGTTGATATGCAATTAATTGTATAACCAAACAACAATAACAACAACTAAAAAAATATTTAAAAATTTAAACAAAAAATGGTAGAATTCGATTTGGAAGATGATGCGAATACAGAACTTTTACAAAAACTCAAACACTTGGATGTACACGTGGAAAATGGCGATAGCCTGTGTAAGGCATCGTGGTGGAAAACTTTGAAATGGAAATCGACTTTAAATCATATTGGCCTCTTAGTGTCACTGTCCATTTACTGTGGTGTAGGTGGTTTGGTAAGTGATTTGCTTTTCTTTCCACTCGCACACCCAAAGCATTTATTTTATGTAAAGAAGAAATGCTTAAAAAAATTTTCTTCAATATTTTAATGGTTAAGAAATTTATGAGCTTTTCTTCTTAGACGTTGGAAATTTAGATTCTTTTTTATTTTAAAAATGAAAGATTAAAAATCTTATAAAAAATGGAATGAAATCTAAAAAAATTTTTGTTTATGACCCATATTGTTAGAAATGTGGTGGTTTTTGTAGAAAATTAATGAAAGATGTATGCCGCGTTTTTTTTATTTCTTTCACAGACTTCCATAAATAGTTGTGTGACTTAGTTTTTTTTTGCGTTTTCTTTTCGAATTTTATTATATTTTATAGCCAGTTTATTTAGTCATTATTGTTGGATTTTTATTTTCTTATAGTGCGCGTGCATATCATTCAACACAAAATGAATATAAAGGGAATGCGAATACTCCAAAAAAAAAATTTAATTTATTTGGTAATATTCCTCGTTAATAGATTAGAAATGCTTTCCAATTTTTTGAAATTATCACACGAAATTTTATGTTGCCTTTTTAAAAGCCATACAATTGTTTTATAAAGACCAGAGATTTCATTTAAATGTGGGTCGTATTCTCATTTCATTCTTATGAAATGCAATTTGTAGTTTAGTTTCGTATATACTCGGCGAAAGATGGAAATTTTCAACAAAAAATTAAAGAGAATAATTCCTTTCATACTGGTACAAATAACTGTAGATTTCCTGAAGTTAAAAATATACCCATCGTATGTATTGAACGTGTTTGTTAAGCTACAACAAAAACAATTTTAAAAATAATTCAATAAAATGTTGTAAAAATTTTTGTCATGTAGCTAGACAGATAGGTAGGTTGAAGTGGTAGTTTTGATTACCAATGCCCACTTGAGCACACATAGCGGCCCGTTGTTACGTCATATGTAAGCGCAGGCCCTCCAAACTAATCGAAGAAGTTAGTCAGCGTAGGGGCTGCAAAGGTCATGTCACAACAATTAGTTTTAAAGTTTATGGTTTAAATACGTCCATAATTTCAAACACACTGGGTTCACCACCTTTGAATTCCCATTTTTAGCTGCAGACAATAAATTACCAAGCTTATGAATCAACAAATAATAACTAACACTTGCATATCTCTATAGTCTAGTACATACATACATATGTACATAATTTGTCATTATTACCCCTCATTTAGGATTACAACCTAGCTTCTCACACTACTTCTGTTGTGTTTGTTAAGTTCATACATGAGTGGTAGGACCTACAGTTTAAAGTCGAGAAACTTTTTCATGGCAATTTTATTTACTGGCAGAGTTTTTGCCAGAAATCTACTGAGAGAAAGTCGCCGCATAAATACTTTTTCATATTTCGTTTTGTTGGAGATGTTTGACCTGAAGTTTAAACCGAGGCCTCATGTCTAATAAGCTACATACTACTACATACGGCGACCTCTACAATTAAAGCACTTACTAATGCCAAATTTTTGAATGAACAAACAATACCTGGGGGTTATTCTCTATTGCGATGCGATAAGAAAGTAGTACGTAATCGAATAATTGGTACTCTTTATTGCGCTTTTGTATTTTACTTACGCATTCCCTTGCGCAAATCTGGCATAATTTTCAACTAATTTTGCGAAAGTTTTGCGTAAGCGATACAGAGTACCAAATTGTACTCTTAACGCATTTAACCTACGCATCGCAATAGAGAGTAACCACCCCCCCCCCCCTGACCCTTGCATATCTCGGTAGTCTAGTGGCTAGCGTTAATGAAATTTAAAATGCAATAAATTATGCCATTATACATATAAGTATAGCAACTCCTTTAATTCCCACTGGATAATTCAGCACCCAACGATTCGGTAGCAACTAGAGAAGGCTACTTCATAGCTTGTGAATAGAACTTCGCCTTCTCACTCTAAATAACATTCAGAAGAACGCACTGCTTGAAGAGTTGTATCGTTTCTAGCCATTCCCAAGTGTATTTTCGCTACTACTTGTACCTCTTTTTCACACTTTTTTTTGTAATTAAAAGCAGATAGCATGCCATACACACACTTTGTTCTTCTTAAAATTAATTCTTTCAAAAAATATTTGTTATAATTCACAATTAGTACCCAAGTTGCAAAGAAAAGAAATTGCATTGCTAAACTCAGACGAAAAATATGCCTTTAGCTAATTTATTGTTTTTGATTAAGAATTCTTAATAAGCGTTTGTTAAGCCTATCATCATCATGAGTTTTTGTGAATCATATCCTTTATTTCGTTGACACTGTTTTATGCACAAAATATTGCCAAACTTTTTTAATAAAAATTCACAAAACTCCTCCCAAATTACTCAATGTTCTCATTCCTTGTATATTTCATGTTAACAAAATAATTTCTTTGTATCCAAAAAAAAAAAAATTAAAATCAAAAAACAATGGAAATTTTTTTGACATTTACGTGCATCTTATAATTTAAAACGAACGATAATTTCAGAATACAAAGGAACAGCATTACATGCAACATTTGTTGTTCTTTTATTGTTCACTCTATTTGGGAGGGAAATAATAAAAACATGAAAATAAATTAAAGAAAATTGATGAAATGACCATGGCCAACATTTACAAATTTCATAAAAAAAAAACAAAATTAAAAAACAGAAAATAAAATCAAATAACATGTCACAAACTCTATGAAGCGCAATGAATTTTATTGAAACCAGAGATGGAAAATGTAAACATCAAATTACAGAATTTACCATTTTACTACTACATGTAGTAATTATAGACTGTAATAGCATTTTCATATTTTTACTGTTACTAACTACAATCTGGGCATGTAGACTACAAAAAAAAAAACAATTGAGTAAAATTGTTGTTTTAAAAGTATTTCACACGTAATATAAACATATCAAACTAATTAAATAATTTTTACAAACAAAACATAGCAAACAAATTAAATTAACAATTCTACTCAACTTAAAAATCATATTCAAATTCAGGTCATGTTTTTAAATTTAAAAAGAAGAAAGAGAGAAAAAACTAAAACCAAAATCAGACGTGTAGTATTTGAGGTAGTCATGAAGCCGGCAGTTGTTTTTTTTTTAAGGACATTTAAGTTTTAATAGTCGCCAACATGTCAATTAAAAATTTCATGTTAAAATGTCACAACCATAAATAATATGACGCTCAACGCATGTTAATGTCATAATGTCACAGCAATTAAAAAGAAAAAACGTTTCTTTTTTTAATCAGAAATACTTGTACAAACTTAACTGTACAATTAACAGATTAACATACTTTTACTCACACCATCATAATATGATTATTATGTTCTATATGGACCACCGGCAGTCATGTGAATTGTAAATATGGAGCATTTTTCAACAATTTTAATTAAATTGATTTCATTAACAGACTGAATCATTTATTGACAGTCAGATTTCGCCTATGTGACCCTATTCACAAATTGTGAATAGAAGTTTCTCATCTTATCTAATCTATGCATATCTAATGTTATGTTATTTAATCTACTGCATCATAAAACTTATAAGCCATGTTATTTGGTGATTGAATCTGAGAGACTTAAACTTACTTCCTTGCATTCCACTTATAAATATTCACCAAATCAGTCGTGGAAAAGGTTATGAGATGCATATTATTATTATCGATATTGGGATCCCTAAATTAAGTACAAATACTTAACAGTACATAATGTTACCAAAGTGGTAAGGCTCTAAGCTGTCAGTGTCACTTTCATAAAATCAACAGAGGTTGTTCTGATTTCAGGTGACTTCAATGATAGACCTTCAGACTTCAATGACATGTGAAAAATCCCTTTAAAATGTTAAAGCCTGCTTCACTTAACGAATGCAGATTTTCTGATATTCCCCTGTTAGAAATTAGACTAGAGAGTAGCAAATAAATTCTCCTCCCTGTTCCTAAGTATATTGTTTCTGTACCTTTTTAAAATTCTACAAAATAGTTCAAGTCAAGAGACAAAGTCCATAAAAATTATAGTACGCTTTGAAGGGATCTTTACGGATAGCTGTAACTGAATGAGGCTGTGAAAACATCTTTTCAGAGTCGGCGCATGTAGCTCCCTCGATAATACTACCTGACCACTTCTATTACAAGATCTTCGAGAATGAAATATTGGCGATACACTCTGCTGTGATGATAATAGAAAATGGAAAAACCTTTAGGAAAGATATTAGAATACATTCCGATAGCCAGTCGACTGTCAGAGTACTGGGTTGTCATATAATGACCTTATTCCAGATGAATCAGCTTTCTACCAAGTTTTCTATATTAGGAATTCCATTGAGAATCTCTGAACTTAGGTATGCCAATTAGGTATCAAATTCCGTTAACGTGGCATTGGCATATCAGATAATATCAAGATGACACAGAAAACTTTTCTTAACTAGTTGTAGCGCACGTGGAAAGTCGGAGGAAACTCAAAAGGACAGTGTATTCTTATGAGTCGCACTGATCGTGTTCATTCGACATTCGAATTCTGTAAAAGTTGCAGAGACGAGGAAGAGAAGGAAACGGGTCTCCTCCCACTGGCTACACTCTAAGCTTTATATTGTTTGTAAAAAACGATCTGAGCTCCTACCAAACAGTGAAAGTTTCCGAACTGTCAAACACGGGAGACACAGCGGTCTCCAGACGGTTTCGGGATTAGAATAAAGGATTGATTGTGGCATCATAACGGTCTTGAGTATCTCCATCTTTTCATTATTGACAGCCACTTTTATCTCCTACATCATATGCCGAATATGGTATCGGTTTGATTTACAGGTGATTATAATGTATACCAATGAGGCCATTGAACAGCGATCTGGTTGCAACCGTACTAAAAATCCTCAACTTAAAATTTCAGAAAATACAGTGAGCTTCAAAAGAAACTGTACATTAAAAAAATATACATTAAAAATTACCGATATTTTTATTTTAAAATTGTTTCATTGCCAGTTTTTAAAATTTAAACAAAATAAAATTAAAAAAAAATTCGAAATATTGTAAAAAATTTTCGGGCACTCTCCTTAAGTGGTAAAAGTTGAGTCTGGTGATTGTTAGAATTTTATCCATAGTGTATAGTTTCTTTTGACGCTCACTGTACGTATGTGAGTATATAAACCTAAACTAAATTCTACAAATTTAACCTAAATTCACCAAATTTGGAGTTTAAATTTAGTTTAATAATCCAAATTTAGTTTAAATCAATGCTAAAAAGTTAATTTGGCTATATAGCCTATGCTGTGTTATTATATTGCAATAATAACAAGAATTATATTGACAAGTCTATAACTTTTATTTTACATTTGACCTTTAAACAGCCTTATTGATTGGCTATAACTCAAAAAATGTACATTATAATTGTCATTATTTTCTTAAAACATTCCGATATAAATCATCTTTGTGAGTATGAAAATTTGCTTTTTATTTTGCATATTATTTCTGTGTAGTAAGTATTCAATTATATTACCCTCGACTACAAATTGTGTGACAAAATTCAAAATAATAAATTATTTTGATAAATTGTTTTTCTAACAAAATGTGACAAAATCGTAAATTAAATTGCTTAAGTGCGATGTAATAAAATAATTTCGTTCTCTCTTTTTTCCTGTACAACAAATGTGTGAAAAATTATGCAATTTTCATTTCACAATATGAGCATCAAGAGCAGCAAGTGTTTGGTTTTTAAATTTTTTACGTTCTTAAAAAAATAGAAGGAAGAAAGCACTAAAAAACTATCTTTAATGATTATGCACATTTTTTATGGCATTATTTTAAGAAGCCAAAAGAAAAATAAACACTCTTTGGTATTTCCGTTTTGATAGGAAAGAGAGATGCTATCAAATGTAACATTCAATTTCAAATAGCTGTTACAAGGGAAATGAAGTTCAACTGAAAAAAAAATATATTTTAATTTCTCCCTCTCCTTTCTACAGCTTCAAAATGTTCAAGATTCCATGCTAAAACTACCAGTAATGTGGCAGTATTGTTTCTTTAAAGGCCAACCTTAAATGGTTGTAATAGCAATCACATCGTATACCCCTAAGGATTATTACCATACGTATGTATATACATACGTAGTGTTTATAAAAACTTATGACCATAGAGAGTTTCTTATAGTTTTCCTTAAGGAATATTTATCTATTGTAACATCTATTATGAAGAGAAAAAATCATGAACCCATGGAATTAATTATCGCCTTGTATTCTGCATTAAATTACAATCCATATGGTTTTGATTATATTCTGCCGAAAATAGAGAATAAAATTGCTTGCTATGGAATTAAATCAAAATTTTTCATATGATACCAAATATTAATCTATTAAGAGACCAGAGAAGCTGTAGTAAGCGGAAAGCACGATTTTATTATACGCTACCCGAACTGTATACTATTTGATATGGAGGTGTTGTAATAAGAAATTTTTTTTGAAAATCTTCGATTACATACATAATTTGGTCATTACAACCCTTCAGTCAGGATTACGACCTAGTTTCTCACACCACTTATATTGCGTGTGTTAATTTTATACATGAGTGGCGGGACCTACAGTTTAAAGTCAATTCCGAACGACAGATTTTTTTTGAGAAACTTTCCATGGCAATTTTATTTTATTCTCAGAGTTTTTGCCAAAAGTCTGCTGAAAGGTAGTCACCGAAGAAATATTTTTTTATGGACCCAAGGCCACTCAGGTTTGATCTGCCTCACGTCTAATAAGTTACAAAAATTATAATCCTTTTTTTTATTGAAATAAGAAAATGTGAGTCCACCAGTACAGAATTTCTGGGTTTTCTAAGAGAAAAACTGATCCATTTGCGTTTTGCAGACCTCGTCGAAATTTACAATTTTAAAAGAGTTTTGCAGAAATCGAAATAAATGATGACTCAGAAGAACAAGATTATAATGTATAATTAATTCCAAATCCCACCAGACACACAGCATTGCGTAATCGTAATCGTAACGTAATCGTTTTTCGTCCATGATCATTTTAGAACATTGTTGTTGTACGTGACCCATATTTCAACGCTTGCAGTTTATTATTTTCCGTTGCTTACGTTCCAGACTTTTTAAGTTTTGTACTTTTCGACTAATACTCTACAAGGCGCTAGGTAGTGTGTTGGCTTATTAGACGTAGGGTTCGGGCCCCAGGCCAGACATTAAAACAAAATACAAAAAGTATTCCTTCGGCGACTGTCTCTCAGCAGATTTCTGGCAAAAACTCTGAGAGTAAATAAATTATGTATGTTATTATGTACTCCACAAGGTGCTCATCCCCCCATGCTTGTTTATGGCGCAGAGTAATGAACACTATTAAGCACTGATGCAGTAGCCTTGAGAGTATTCGGTTGAAAAGTCCTACGTAAGATCTTCAGTCCAGTGCAAACTGGCGATGATTTCCACATCCGACCCAACAGTCAGCTGTATTGTCACCTCAACGACGTGGACGTTGTGGACGACCTTGTTTGCGTTGGAAGGACGAAAACGAGGAAGCCTTGTCATTGATTGGTGTGAGCACCCGACGTAGATGCGCAAGAAGCATAGGCCCCTGGAAGGATGTGTTAAGGCAGGCCGAAATCCGTTAATCGGGTTGTTATTGGCCAATTAAGTTCGACTTTTTTAGAGATTGATCAACCAGAGCGAGGTGTAACTTCAACATCATTCTGTCATCGAAGAAAAATATCTTCTGAAAAATAAATCTAAAATTTAGAAGCAGATAACCTTTCACATTATTTTAACAATTTTTTCTTACAAAGAGAAGAACCTTTCAAACAAGCTATAGACTTCTGTAATGAAATTAGTTTCACTATTAGATTTACTCTCAGCATTTTTGAAAAAGACTACAGAGATCGCCGAATCCTATTTAGTTTTGTTTTAGATGTCTGAGTCAGCGGTTGAACTTACAAGACTACAGTTATTTATCGGTATCATATTTTAGATAAGTCTATCGGCAATTTGTAATCAAACTTTCTCGAGAACTGTTGATCGAATTAGACGATTTTTCATATTTTGTTTTTGAAATTGTGATAACGGCATACTGGGGAATGTTGCATGTTTACTACTTACATTTTCAGACGCTAAAGTTGAACTATTCGTCATTTTTGATAAGGAAACTGAATCAATGATTGCCAAACCTATTTGAGAAAAATTTTAGCTCCTCAAAAACAATGAAAAATAATGTATCAGACGATGTATTATGATAAGACAAAGTTTACAGAAATGTTTGTTTGGTTCGCACAGGAAGCGCCACTATTATTTTGCATAATATCCGATTGCATATGATCGTTAAGGGTAAACTGCAATATTCTTGCGATATCATAATTCTGCCCTAAACATGCATATTTTAATCCTACTCCGCAAGGAAACATCTTAAGAAATACACCCTAAATAAACAAAATTCGAATTCGTAGATGCACTTGCAATATATTAATAAGGATATCACGTAAATAAAAATAATAACATCATAACAAAGTGTCAATTCCTTTACAACAGACTCGCACATAACAGACAAACACATTCGCTCTCACTCTGAGCTACTGTTGGACTACTCTTGAATTGAATATGAGTTAAAATATTTGGAAAGGGCTTTAAAATGTTAAGAAAAATAACAAAAACTTTTAAACTTTTAAACTCTGAAACAAGGGATTAAATTGTTACAAACTACAGACAAAACTTTAATGAGAACATCAACATGGAATAAAACTTTCGTTAAATTATTAGCCAAATAAAGTTTTTAAATTTTGACAATAATTCCAACACAATATTGTTGGTTGGGGCTACTTAAATAAGCCAAGGTTAGTAATAAATTTTAAGTAGAATTTATTGTTGTTATTGTTTATTTCTAGAATTACTAAAACACACGCACATGTTGTTGTCTTTTTTGAAAAAAGAAAAATTCATGTACGACTGACTGTTCACTGGTACTCATAATCGTTCGTAGTTCCCAAAATACTAACTCATGTGCAAGTGTGTGTCATTTATTGTCATTTTGTAATATGATATATGTATGCACGTACGTTTGTGTGTACTATGTAAATGCCAGGATATATTCCAAAAAGAAATATAAACATATAAATAAAAACAACAACAACAGCAGCAACAAAACAGAAAATTTCACAGAGTGCCGTATGTCAAATACTTAAGAGTACATAGCAGACATTTATTCGTAACAGTGTCGTGCTCTTATAAGGATCATAAAACAATTGCAATAATTCGACATTGGTTGGCTTAAAGAACGAATGAATGCAGGAATACTGTTTTAAATCTTCTGTATTTTTGAAAGAAATAAACTTTACTAACTACGGTATACATACAGTATACTACTCAGTACGTGAATTTATGTACTTCTGCTCATTTCACGTTAAATTTAATCCGGAAATGAAGGATATTTTTTATAGCATTTGGAGTGTAAACAATTTTAATTTAAACTGGTAACTTTGATAAATAGACGACTTTACAGAAAATATATGTACGTAATTATGCTTAGCATGTTGGAAACTTTGTTGAGAAAAAATTACACAATTTATAGAAAAAATTTAATCGTGCGACATAAGATGTGTTTTATTCGTTTAATAGCGTCATTGCTTCAAGCAAACCAACTCGTCATTTTCGTAGTATGATGGAGCCTACAGTAATGACATTCATCAATTTGCTAAACTAAGGCCAAACGTATCTTGTGTTATACTTACTCAGTTCACAACAATTCGTTTAGTCCAGCGTTATGTTTCCTTTTTTTCGAAAGATGTACCGGAAGATACGCATTCAACAAATTCCTGATTTTAAATGCCAGTTCGTTGATCTTTCTATTTTGGATACTTTACCATTAAAAGCAAATAAAATCCAAAGGTAGTATGGATTTTCTGTTTTCACTAGTTATTGCCAGAATTCCTTAATGACTATTTGTGATAAATCCTAGTAGGTTGAAGATGTGGAACTAATGTACTTTCCGGTGTAGAGCCGCTGGTATTGTCTAATATTAAATCGTCTTTGATGCTGGTATGTTGGTTAGTTAAGGTTTGAGAGGCGATGTCACACGTAATAACCTGAGATTTATTATTTCCATTGTGTCATCACATTTTATGTATAGAGAGACAGTCACCATTAGAAAGAGTCAAGATATACCCCAAGATATTCAACCTCTCTTATATACTGGGCACTGACCTTTAATCTCATTTCAATCAGTTCCGAACGGAGTATCAAGAACGGCTGCAGTAACTCATTAAACGAGGTTCAATCTCTTCTTTCTTTTCCGAGTTAAAACATTTGCGAAAATTACGAGACCCATGCATATTAGCAGATTTCAGGCAAAAACTCTGAGAATAAAATAAAATTGCCATGTAAAGTTTCTCAAAAAAATTCTGTCGTTCGGAATCAACTTTAAACTGCAGGTACCGCCACTCATGCATAAAATGAACACACTCAACATGGATGATGTGAGAAGCTAGGTTGTAATCCTGTTTGAGGGGTTGCAATGCCCAATTATGTATGTATGCCCATTAGGACAGAATGTAGTTCAAGTTCGTTATTAAAGCTTCGGTCAGCTTAACTAACAGTCGACCCAACACAACAACTTGACAACTTGTCTACTCATTAATCGTTCACTATTGGGTAGAAGACGCCTATGAGACGATTTTATGTTTTGTTGTCCAATCCGGTACTTCTTCTAGCCAGCTATGTTTCAGTGACTTAAGATTTCGAATAATCGACTATTATCGAAGAAATAAGTCTTATTCGGGGAAAAGCTTGAACATTAATATTACAACTGAAAATGACTTCGAGTAAGAGTGAAGAGTGATTTTATCGCCATGACATCCACTACTCGAAAAAACGATGTTTAAGCACCCATTGAGATAGGATGTCATATTATCAATCTCTAGCAAAAAATAAGGTCCTAAGACCCAAGCATTTCCAAGGAACTCCTTGCGCTAGCAGTTCTACGATATATAGGTAGAGAGAAAATGAAACTCCTCAGTAATGCGAATCTAAGATGTTGTAAAATGTTTCGATTGTTTGAGCTTTCACTCTCCTAAAAAAAAAGTTATCAAAATAGAGCCTAAAATGATTCATGATTACTTTCACGTTATTTAGTACATCAATTCATGTTTTCATACAAGAAATAATTTTTCAAATTTAAAACATAAATTTTGTAACTTTTGAAAAACTTTTCTAAATGGCATACTTCCCTTATATAGCATTGCAAATCATATTGTGATGTCAATATATTATTCATCACATGCAAAAAACAATGGCGCCACTATGATGTCCTCATTTGTTTCCACAATTTCTGCATAATTCCGATGCCATTTAAAATACAATCTACGGTACATTCGATATTTTCAAAAACGAACAATTCAAATCAATTAAACAAATGCATGTTAAATAAACCCACTCTAACTTTTAAAGTAAAATGCGTGCTTAAATGCAATATATTAAATATTTATTTAGCTATTCTACGGACATTTCCAACTGAATAAGACTTTTTCTATTTGAAAAAAAACCGCACATGTTTCAAGGAAATTTATAGACACGTAAACCAAACAAAAAGCACGTGAGTTGGTATTTTGTTTAAATCAAGAGACATTGTACACATGCTCATCAGACATGTGTGTGCTGTATCTCTCCCTTAGGTTATATACATCCATATATGTCTTAAGGACATAGGACATGGGTGGGAGGCTTATGAATTTAAGTTTTGTTTGTTGCTGTTCGGTAAGCTATTAACGTCAAAAATTAGACTAGAAAAAAAAACAAAAACCACAAACGCAACCACAACCACCAACAATAAATGGAAATTAGACATAAGGCCTCTCCTTATTATTATCCTTAGCATATCAAATATCATTATATCATATCATAGAGACCTCACTGCCAAGAAAACTTGTATTCTTATTATTGTATTATGTATGTTTTGTTCTGCATTTCAAAGCTCTTGGCCTAAAGTCACACCATCATCGTAATTTCAAATTGTCAAATTATTTTTTATATCGTAATCTTAACCGTAATTCCATCATGGAAATCATTTTTCTGACCTATTTTTCACAACTTTTGAATATCATTAGTTTGTCATTGAATATCATTACGTATGTATGTATATTGTATTGTGGTAACTGAAGCCATTAATACTATCGTTTTCATTATTTTTTAAAGCAGAACTCTGTGTATGTAATGGTTTTTCATTATTATTCTATGCGAACGCAGTACTTGTTTTACTATACTTGGAATCAATTTGATTTAATGGCAAACCAAAAAAATCAGCATAATTTTTCCATTTTCCCGTTTACTATTATTTTAAGTTTTATTCTAGTACTGAGCATATATTTTCATACTAAAAGAAAATATTATGCTTACAGTCTTTTTTATAATTTCCATATTTAATTGAAATTATTCAAATTTAAATTGTTGCCATTCTATTATCATTTTAATGGTGAAGATTTTTTAATTGGTTTATTATTTAGCATTGCGTTTATTAATGATATAAATTAACACCCTTAGATGTCTTTCTAGGAAGTTGTTTATTATGAAAACGAGCAAGGAATATAGAAAAGTTTACCCTGTTTTTTTCTCTCACATAATTTAACGTGATTTTTTTAACATAATTAACTAATTAACTTAATTAATTAAGGTGTTTTAGGCTTCCCTCTCAAATGGTTCGCATTTGATTTGTATACAATAACAATTTATATAAGTTTTGTCATCAATTGTGATACACAGACTTTCGAATAATCCGCCATTATCGAAGAAATAAGTCATATTCGGAGAAAAGCTTAAACATTAATGGGACGTCCGAAGATGAATTCGTCCTAGTAAACTAGTATATTCTCAAGGAACACTGTAGTACTGAGAAGTCATTTTATCGCCATGACGAGATAATGGTGCCTAAGCACCCATTGAAAAAAATAAGGCCCTAAGACCCTAGCATTTCCTAGGTTATTACAAATCTTCAGTTAAGATTTCGACGTAGCTTCTTACACCAGTAATGTTGTGTGTGTGTTAGTTTTAAGAGTGGCGGAACCTACAGTTTAAAATCGACTCCGAACAACAGATTTTCTTGATAAACTCTCCTAGTTTTTGCCAGAAATCTGTTGAGAGGACAGGTTGCCTAAGAAATATTTCATCATATTCCGGTTTGTTGGAAATGTCTGACCCGGTGTTTATACCGTCGTCTAATTAGCCAACATACTACCTACTAGGCTAAGATGAATTCTGTGATACTTTCAATTAAATTAAGGTCACGTATGACATCATTCTGTAGTCCACGAAAGATGTAAATGAGACAATTAAGCAATTATAGAACAAACTTCCTCTCATATAAATTTTTCTCCCATCAATAGCATCCAACTCTATTAATAAGCTGATGATCCTCCTTTACAAGTATATTTAACCTTTGCACTTGTCATTAATATAATGTTCCATTCAGATTGATATTTTCGATTGACAGCTTCTAAGCCCACTTAAATTCATATGTTTTTAGCAATTTCAATATAACCAATTCTAAGTTTAATTATATTATCAAATCTACTGTCGTCAGAAAATTTGACTTTTGTATACCATAAAAGATACAAGCCGATAAACCAACAAAAAAGTAACAGCTTATATCAAATCATAAGTATATACGCTGTACAGCGCTGACCAAGCGCCAAGTTGGTTGATAGATAAACTTTTTAACTAAACGACTTAGTTAAACTTCTTACGCACTTCCACTAAACAGATTTTCTGTATATTACACAGGAGCATGAAGGACAATTATATAGAGACAACGTTGAATTCACGGATTTTAGCGTCTTTTTAAAAATCGTAGAATAGTTATAGTTCTAGTATAGCTTAGTTAATGTTGATGGTGACGTTTATAGCTCTGTTGAATATGATACGAACAACATCTGAAGACTTTTGCTGCGACCAATTTATAGTATGAAGACTGGAGGAAGCTTTCCCTGATTACAATTTTAAAACTGTCCCACTGTATGTTATTTTTACACACATTTGTGCAAGTAAATGTGTGTGAAGATAAATTCAAATTTAACTAGCAAAGACAAAAACCAAAAATTTTAACAGAGGTAATGTTAAAGCTAACAGAGCAATGTTAAGTGGTTAACAGAAAATAGTCAAGGTAGGATTATCGATATTGTGGGCAAATGGGACATGCTGCACATATCCCACTATATACAAATTGTAGCCTAAAGTGTCCCTAATAAAACCCAATAAGTCGTATATCCCAAATAATTTTGGAACTTCAGATATCGGGCTTCAAATATAGCCTATGTTAACAGTGTCTGGGTAGGATGACGGATGATGGATATTGTGGAAAAATGGGACTTGCTGCACATATCCCACTATATACAAATTGTAGCCTAAGGTGTCCCTAATAAAACCCAATAAGTCGTATATCCCAAATAATTTTGGAACTTGAGATATCGGGCTTCAAATATAGCCTATGTTAACAGTGTCTGGGTAGGATGAGGGATGATGGATATTGTGGAAAAATGGGACTTGCTGCACATATCCCACTATATAAAAATTGTAGCCTAAGGTGTCCCTAATAAAACCCAATAAGTCGTATATCCCAAATAATTTTGGAACTTGAGATATCGGGCTTCAAATATAGCCTATGTTAACAGCGTCTGGGTAGGATGACGGATGATGGATATTGTGGAAAAATGGGACTTGCTGCACATATCCCACTATATACAAATTGTAGCCTAAGGTGTCCCTAATAAAACCCAATAAGTCGTATATCCCAAATAATTTTGGAACTTCAGATATCGGGCTTCACATATAGCCTATGTTAACAGTGTCTGGGTAGGATGACGGATGATGGATATTGTGGAAAAATGGGACTTGCTGCACATATCCCACTATATACAAATTGTAGCCTAAGGTGTCCCTAATAAAACCCAATAAGTCGTATATCCCAAATAATTTTGGAACTTGAGATATCGGGCTTCAAATATAGCCTATGTTAACAGTGTCTGGGTAGGATGAGGGATGATGGATATTGTGGAAAAATGGGACTTGCTGCACATATCCCACTATATAAAAATTGTAGCCTAAGGTGTCCCTAATAAAACCCAATAAGTCGTATATCCCAAATAATTTTGGAACTTGAGATATCGGGCTTCAAATATAGCCTATGTTAACAGCGTCTGGGTAGGATGACGGATGATGGATATTGTGGAAAAATGGGACTTGCTGCACATATCCCACTATATACAAATTGTAGCCTAAGGTGTCCCTAATAAAACCCAATAAGTCGTATATCCCAAATAATTTTGGAACTTGAGATATCGGGCTTCAAATATAGCCTATGTTAACAGTGTCTGGGTAGGATGACGGATGATGGATATTGTGGAAAAATGGGACTTGCTGCACATATCCCACTATATACAAATTGTAGCCTAAAGTGTCCCTAATAAAACCCAATAAGTCGTATATCCCAAATAATTTTGGAACTTCAGATATCGGGCTTCAAATATAGCCTATGTTAACAGTGTCTGGCTAGGATGACGGATGATGGATATTGTGGAAAAATGGGACTTGCTGCACATATCCCACTATATACAAATTGTAGCCTAAGGTGTCCCTAATAAAACCCAATAAGTCGTATATCCCAAATAATTTTGGAACTTGAGATATCGGGCTTCAAATATAGCCTATGTTAACAGTGTCTGGGTAGGATGAGGGATGATGGATATTGTGGAAAAATGGGACTTGCTGCACATATCCCACTATATAAAAATTGTAGCCTAAGGTGTCCCTAATAAAACCCAATAAGTCGTATATCCCAAATAATTTTGGAACTTGAGATATCGGGCTTCAAATATAGCCTATGTTAACAGCGTCTGGGTAGGATGACGGATGATGGATATTGTGGAAAAATGGGACTTGCTGCACATATCCCACTATATACAAATTGTAGCCTAAGGTGTCCCTAATAAAACCCAATAAGTCGTATATCCCAAATAATTTTGGAACTTGAGATATCGGGCTTCAAATATAGCCTATGTTAACAGTGTCTGGGTAGGATGACGGATGATGGATATTGTGGAAAAATGGGACTTGCTGCACATATCCCACTATATACAAATTGTAGCCTAAGGTGTCCCTAATAAAACCCAATAAGTCGTATATCCCAAATAATTTTGGAACTTGAGATATCGGGCTTCAAATATAGCCTATGTTAACAGTGTCTGGGTAGGATGACGGATGATGGATATTGTGGAAAAATGGGACTTGCTGCACATATCCCACTATATACAAATTGTAGCCTAAGGTGTCCCTAATAGAACCCAATAAGTCGTATATCCCAAATAATTTTGGAACTTGAGATATCGGGCTTCAAATATAGCCTATGTTAACAGTGTCTGGGTAGGATGAGGGATGATGGATATTGTGGAAAAATGGGACTTGCTGCACATATCCCACTATATACAAATTGTAGCCTAAGGTGTCCCTAATAAAACCCAATAAGTCGTATATCCCAAATAATTTTGGAACTTGAGATATCGGGCTTCAAATATAGCCTATGTTAACAGTGTCTGGGTAGGATGACGGATGATGGATATTGTGGAAAAATGGGACTTGCTGCACATATCCCACTATATACAAATTGTAGCCTAAGGTGTCCCTAATAAAACCCAATAAGTCGTATATCCCAAATAATTTTGGAACTTGAGATATCGGGCTTCAAATATAGCCTATGTTAACAGTGTCTGGGTAGGATGAGGGATGATGGATATTGTGGAAAAATGGGACTTGCTGCACATATCCCACTATATACAAATTGTAGCCTAAGGTGTCCCTAATAAAACCCAATAAGTCGTATATCCCAAATAATTTTGGAACTTGAGATATCGGGCTTCAAATATAGCCTATGTTAACAGTGTCTGGGTAGGATGACGGATGATGGATATTGTGGAAAAATGGGACTTGCTGCACATATCCCACTATATACAAATTGTAGCCTAAAGTGTCCCTAATAAAACCCAATAAGTCGTATATCCCAAATAATTTTGGAACTTCAGATATCGGGCTTCAAATATAGCCTATGTTAACAGTGTCTGGGTAGGATGACGGATGATGGATATTGTGGAAAAATGGGACTTGCTGCACATATCCCACTATATACAAATTGTAGCCTAAGGTGTCCCTAATAAAACCCAATAAGTCGTATATTCCAAATAATTTTGGAACTTGAGATATCGGGCTTCAAATATAGCCTATGTTAACAGTGTCTGGGTAGGATGACGGATGATGGATATTGTGGAAAAATGGGACTTGCTGCACATATCCCACTATATACAAATTGTAGCCTAAGGTGTCCCTAATAAAACCCAATAAGTCGTATATCCCAAATAATTTTGGAACTTGAGATATCGGGCTTCAAATATAGCCTATGTTAACAGTGTCTGGGTAGGATGACGGATGATGGATATTGTGGAAAAATGGGACTTGCTGCACATATCCCACTATATACAAATTGTAGCCTAAGGTGTCCCTAATAAAACCCAATAAGTCGTATATCCCAAATAATTTTGGAACTTGAGATATCGGGCTTCAAATATAGCCTATGTTAACAGTGTCTGGGTAGGATGACGGATGATGGATATTGTGGGAAAATGGGACTTGCTGCACATATCCCACTATATACAAATTGTAGCCTAAGGTGTCCCTAATAAAACCCAATAAGTCGTATATCCCAAATAATTTTGGAACTTGAGATATCGGGCTTCAAATATAGCCTATGTTAACAGTGTCTGGGTAGGATGACGGATGATGGATATTGTGGAAAAATGGGACTTGCTGCACATATCCCACTATATACAAATTGTAGCCTAAGGTGTCCCTAATAAAACCCAATAAGTCGTATATCCCAAATAATTTTGGAACTAGAGATATCGGGCTTCAAATATAGCCTATGTTAACAGTGGCTGGGTAGGATGACGGATGATGGATATTGTGGAAAAATGGGACTTGCTGCACATATCCCACTATATACAAATTGTAGCCTGAAGTGTCCCTAATAAAACCCAATAAGTCGTATATCCCAAATAATTTTGGAACTTGAGATATCGGGCTTCAAATATGCTATATATATATATAGATACAAATATACAATATAATATGTAGCAAACGTAGCTAACTTTTTTATTTCATAGTAGCTTTTAAAACTTTCTGACATATTAGATTTTAACAGAACAGATTTCGGATTTTAACAGAACAGATTTCTGATTTAACAGAGAAACAGGGTTGTTTATAATGGAGGCAGTACAAGATTAGGTGTTTGTCAAACAGTTTATTATAGCAATACACTGCGGCTTTATTTCAAGGTGCTGTGGTCTAGTCGGTAGTGTGTTGGCTTATTAGACAAAAGGCCGCGGTTCAAATCCCAAGTCGAGTGTCGAAAAGATTTTTTTTTTATTTTTTCTAATACATATGAGATATATAAAATTTATCAGTAGATACTTATATCAATATTAAAATATATGTATTAGAAAAAAAATATTAAAATAAATCACACAAAAACCCTAACTCGGGAATGAACTTGTACATGATTGCGAATAAGCAATTGAATTTCAAATTCATTCAGCTTTCAAAAATGTATGTATTTTATTTTATGTATTATATTCTTCTTTTTTATTGTATATATTGATAAGCTTTAATTTAATTTAAGAGTATATATTTTATATATTTAATCTGTATTAGAAAAAATATATATTTTTTAAAAAAGAAAATACAACACCCTTTTAATGCCCGATCTGCGACTCGAACCGTGAGCTTTCGTTTAGTAGTCCAACACACTACCTACTAGACCACAGCGAATTGAGGTTTGTATGCTTTATACTTGATTTTAGTTATTATGGCGGAAAGTGAACTTTGCAATTTTTTTTGATTAACTGTTAAAAGTAAAAACAAAACTGGGGCTTCCCCGATGTTTTCATTGTACTACATCCAAGTGACGCATTTTAATATCGCATATTTTGTACTGAAATGGTATTAATATAATAATTAATGATAATGAATAACAAAAAAGAAAACTACAATACATTAATATATATACTTTATAAAAAAGAAAACACATCCTGGCCAGGGGCTAAACCAATCTGTTTGACATCATTGTTAAAAGTTGTAAGTACTAGACTGTTGAGGATATTTTTAAAATTATTCTCTATCATGCCTGAGTTCAATCCCTAACTGGGGTGGTTTTTGTCTGATTTGTTATAAATTTATTATTTAATATAATTATTTAAGTGAACCATTTAATTTAATTATTATTATTTGATGTAATTATAAAAATTAATAAAATTATTATAATTAATTAAATAAATACAAAATTTTTGAGAATATTTTTGAAACATGAATTAATTTAAAATTCACGTTGACTGCCAACTACGAGATAACTCGTAGATTGCGTTCCCTTCTAGGGAAAGCCAATTGTCCTCATTAAAAAAAACTTAAGTTTTTCTTTTTGAAAAAATAGAGTTTTTAGTAATACATATAATGTGAAAAAATCAAATTGTCATTTTTGGCCAATTTCCTGAAAATTGCCGCGGCAGTCAAATTGTTAAATAAATTCAATTGTTTATTCTCAATCATGACCGAGTTCAAACGAATGAAAGGTCACGGTTCAAATCCCAAGTCGGTCGTCAAAAAGACTTTTTTATTTTAATATTTTTTTCTAATACATATATTTTAATATTGAAATATTGATATAAATATATACTGAATAATTTTATATATCTGATATGTATTAGAAAAAATAAAAAAATAAAAATAAATTTTTTGACGCCCGACTTGAGATTTGAACCGCGGCCTTTCGTCTAATAAGCCAACACACTACCGACTAGACCACAGAACCTTGAAATGAACCCGCAGTGTATTGCTATAATAAACTGTTTGACAAACACCTAATCTTGTACTGCCTCCATTATAAACAACCCTGTTTCTCTGTTAAATCAGAAATCTGTTCTGTTAAAATCTGAAATCTGTTCTGTTAAAATCCGAAATCTGTTCTGTTAAAATCTAATATGTCAGAAAATTTTAAAAGCTACTATGAAATAAAAAAGTTAGCTACGTTTGCTACATATTATATTGTATATTTGTATCTATATATATATATATATATAGCATATTTGAAGCCCGATATCTCAAGTTCCAAAATTATTTGGGATATACGACTTATTGCGTTTAATTGGGGACACCTTAGGCTACAATTTGTATATAGTGGGATATGTGCAGCAAGTCCCATTTTTCCACAATATCCATCATCCGTCATCCTACCCAGCCACTGTTAACATAGGGTATATATGACGCCCGATATCTCCAGTTCCAAAATTATTTGGGATATACGACTTATTGCGTTTAATTGGGGACACCTTAGGCTACAATTTGTATATAGTGGGATATGTGCAGCAAGTCCCATTTTTCCACAATATCCGTCATCCGTCATCCTACCCAGCCACTGTTAACATAGGCTATATTTGAAGCCCGATATCTCAAGTTCCAAAATTATTTGGGATATACGACTTATTGGGTTTTATTAGGGACACTTTAGGCTACAATTTGTATATAGTGGGATATGTGCAGCAAGTCCCATTTTTCCACAATATCCATCATCCGTCATCCTACCCAGCCACTGTTAACATAGGCTATATTTGAAGCCCGATATCTCAAGTTCCAAAATTATTTGGGATATACGACTTATTGGGTTTTATTAGGGACACCTTAGGCTACAATTTGTATATAGTGGGATATGTGCAGCAAGTCCCATTTTTCCACAATATCTATCATCCGTCATCCTACCCAGCCACTGTTAACATAGGCTATATTTGAAGCCCAATATCTCAAGTTCCAAAATTATTTGGGATATACGACTTATTGGGTTTTATTAGGGACATCTTAGGCTACAATTTGTATATAGTGGGATATGTGCAGCAAGTCCCATTTTTCCACAATATCCATCATCCGTCATCCTACCCAGCCACTGTTAACATAGGCTATATTTGAAGCCCGATATCTCAAGTTCCAAAATTATTTGGGATATACGACTTATTGGGTTTTATTAGGGACACTTTAGGCTACAATTTGTATATAGTGGGATATGTGCAGCAAGTCCCATTTTTCCACAATATCTATCATCCGTCATCCTACCCAGCCACTGTTAACATAGGGTATATATGACGCCCGATATCTCAAGTTCCAAAATTATTTGGGATATACGACTTATTGGGTTTTATTAGGGACATCTTAGGCTACAATTTGTATATAGTGGGATATGTGCAGCAAGTCCCATTTTTCCACAATATCCATCATCCGTCATCCTACCCAGCCACTGTTAACATAGGCTATATTTGAAGCCCGATATCTCAAGTTCCAAAATTATTTGGGATATACGACTTATTGGGTTTTATTAGGGACACTTTAGGCTACAATTTGTATATAGTGGGATATGTGCAGCAAGTCCCATTTTTCCACAATATCTATCATCCGTCATCCTACCCAGCCACTGTTAATATAGGGTATATATGACGCCCGATATCTCAAGTTCTAAAATTATTTGGGATATACGACTTATTGGGTTTTATTAGGGACACTTTAGGCTACAATTTGTATATAGTGGGATATGTGCAGCAAGTCCCATTTTTCCACAATATCCATCATCCCTCATCCTACCCAGACACTGTTAACATAGGCTATATTTGAAGCCCGATATCTCAAGTTCCAAAATTATTTGGGATATACGACTTATTGGGTTTTATTAGGGACACTTTAGGCTACAATTTGTATATAGTGGGATATGTGCAGCAAGTCCCATTTTTCCACAATATCCATCATCCGTCATCCTACCCAGCCACTGTTAACATAGGCTATATTTGAAGCCCGATATCTCAAGTTCCAAAATTATTTGGGATATACGACTTATTGGGTTTTATTAGGGACACTTTAGGCTACAATTTGTATATAGTGGGATATGTGCAGCAAGTCCCATTTTTCCACAATATCTATCATCCGTCATCCTACCCAGCCACTGTTAACATAGGGTATATATGACGCCCGATATCTCAAGTTCCAAAATTATTTGGGATATACGACTTATTGGGTTTTATTAGGGACACTTTAGGCTACAATTTGTATATAGTGGGATATGTGCAGCAAGTCCCATTTTTCCACAATATCCATCATCCCTCATCCTACCCACACACTGTTAACATAGGCTATATTTGAAGCCCGATATCTCAAGTTCCAAAATTATTTGGGATATACGACTTATTGGGTTTTATTAGGGACACCTTAGGCTACAATTTGTATATAGTGGGATATGTGCAGCAAGTCCCATTTTTCCACAATATCCATCATCCGTCATCCTACCCAGACACTGTTAACATAGGCTATATTTGAAGCCCGATATCTCAAGTTCCAAAATTATTTGGGATATACGACTTATTGGGTTTTATTAGGGACACCTTAGGCTACAATTTGTATATAGTGGGATATGTGCAGCAAGTCCCATTTTTCCACAATATCCATCATCCGTCATCCTACCCAGACACTGTTAACATAGGCTATATTTGAAGCCCGATATCTCAAGTTCCAAAATTATTTGGGATATACGACTTATTGGGTTTTATTAGGGACACCTTAGGCTACAATTTGTATATAGTGGGATATGTGCAGCAAGTCCCATTTTTCCACAATATCCATCATCCCTCATCCTACCCAGACACTGTTAACATAGGCTATATTTGAAGCCCGATATCTCAAGTTCCAAAATTATTTGGGATATACGACTTATTGGGTTTTATTAGGGACACCTTAGGCTACAATTTGTATATAGTGGGATATGTGCAGCAAGTCCCATTTTTCCACAATATCCATCATCCGTCATCCTACCCAGACACTGTTAACATAGGCTATATTTGAAGCCCGATATCTCAAGTTCCAAAATTATTTGGGATATACGACTTATTGGGTTTTATTAGGGACACCTTAGGCTACAATTTGTATATAGTGGGATATGTGCAGCAAGTCCCATTTTTCCACAATATCCATCATCCGTCATCCTACCCAGCCACTGTTAGCTAACATAGGGTATATATGAAGCCCGATATCTCAAGTTCCAAAATTATTTGGGATATACGACTTATTGGGTTTTATTAGGGACACCTTAGGCTACAATTTGTATATAGTGGGATATGTGCAGCAAGTCCCATTTTTCCACAATATCCATCATCCGTCATCCTACCCAGACACTGTTAACATAGGCTATATTTGAAGCCCGATATCTCAAGTTCCAAAATTATTTGGGATATACGACTTATTGGGTTTTATTAGGGACACCTTAGGCTACAATTTGTATATAGTGGGATATGTGCAGCAAGTCCCATTTTTCCACAATATCCATCATCCGTCATCCTACCCAGACACTGTTAACATAGGCTATATTTGAAGCCCGATATCTCAAGTTCCAAAATTATTTGGGATATACGACTTATTGGGTTTTATTAGGGACACCTTAGGCTACAATTTGTATATAGTGGGATATGTGCAGCAAGTCCCATTTTTCCACAATATCCATCATCCGTCATCCTACCCAGACACTGTTAACATAGGCTATATTTGAAGCCCGATATCTCAAGTTCCAAAATTATTTGGGATATACGACTTATTGGGTTTTATTAGGGACACCTTAGGCTACAATTTGTATATAGTGGGATATGTGCAGCAAGTCCCATTTTTCCACAATATCCATCATCCGTCATCCTACCCAGACACTGTTAACATAGGCTATATTTGAAGCCCGATATCTCAAGTTCCAAAATTATTTGGGATATACGACTTATTGGGTTTTATTAGGGACACCTTAGGCTACAATTTGTATATAGTGGGATATGTGCAGCAAGTCCCATTTTTCCACAATATCCATCATCCGTCATCCTACCCAGACACTGTTAACATAGGCTATATTTGAAGCCCGATATCTCAAGTTCCAAAATTATTTGGGATATACGACTTATTGGGTTTTATTAGGGACACCTTAGGCTACAATTTGTATATAGTGGGATATGTGCAGCAAGTCCCATTTTTCCACAATATCCATCATCCGTCATCCTACCCAGCCACTGTTAGCTAACATAGGGTATATATGAAGCCCGATATCTCAAGTTCCAAAATTATTTGGGATATACGACTTATTGGGTTTTATTAGGGACACCTTAGGCTACAATTTGTATATAGTGGGATATGTGCAGCAAGTCCCATTTTTCCACAATATCCATCATCCGTCATCCTACCCAGACACTGTTAACATAGGCTATATTTGAAGCCCGATATCTCAAGTTCCAAAATTATTTGGGATATACGACTTATTGGGTTTTATTAGGGACACCTTAGGCTACAATTTGTATATAGTGGGATATGTGCAGCAAGTCCCATTTTTCCACAATATCCATCATCCGTCATCCTACCCAGACACTGTTAACATAGGCTATATTTGAAGCCCGATATCTCAAGTTCCAAAATTATTTGGGATATACGACTTATTGGGTTTTATTAGGGACACCTTAGGCTACAATTTGTATATAGTGGGATATGTGCAGCAAGTCCCATTTTTCCACAATATCCATCATCCGTCATCCTACCCAGACACTGTTAACATAGGCTATATTTGAAGCCCGATATCTCAAGTTCCAAAATTATTTGGGATATACGACTTATTGGGTTTTATTAGGGACACCTTAGGCTACAATTTGTATATAGTGGGATATGTGCAGCAAGTCCCATTTTTCCACAATATCCATCATCCGTCATCCTACCCAGACACTGTTAACATAGGCTATATTTGAAGCCCGATATCTCAAGTTCCAAAATTATTTGGGATATACGACTTATTGGGTTTTATTAGGGACACCTTAGGCTACAATTTGTATATAGTGGGATATGTGCAGCAAGTCCCATTTTTCCACAATATCCATCATCCGTCATCCTACCCAGACACTGTTAACATAGGCTATATTTGAAGCCCGATATCTCAAGTTCCAAAATTATTTGGGATATACGACTTATTGGGTTTTATTAGGGACACCTTAGGCTACAATTTGTATATAGTGGGATATGTGCAGCAAGTCCCATTTTTCCACAATATCCATCATCCGTCATCCTACCCAGACACTGTTAACATAGGCTATATTTGAAGCCCGATATCTCAAGTTCCAAAATTATTTGGGATATACGACTTATTGGGTTTTATTAGGGACACCTTAGGCTACAATTTGTATATAGTGGGATATGTGCAGCAAGTCCCATTTTTCCACAATATCCATCATCCCTCATCCTACCCAGACACTGTTAACATAGGCTATATTTGAAGCCCGATATCTCAAGTTCCAAAATTATTTGGGATATACGACTTATTGGGTTTTATTAGGGACACCTTAGGCTACAATTTGTATATAGTGGGATATGTGCAGCAAGTCCCATTTTTCCACAATATCCATCATCCGTCATCCTACCCAGACACTGTTAACATAGGCTATATTTGAAGCCCGATATCTCAAGTTCCAAAATTATTTGGGATATACGACTTATTGGGTTTTATTAGGGACACCTTAGGCTACAATTTGTATATAGTGGGATATGTGCAGCAAGTCCCATTTTTCCACAATATCCATCATCCGTCATCCTACCCAGACACTGTTAACATAGGCTATATTTGAAGCCCGATATCTCAAGTTCCAAAATTATTTGGGATATACGACTTATTGGGTTTTATTAGGGACACCTTAGGCTACAATTTGTATATAGTGGGATATGTGCAGCAAGTCCCATTTTTCCACAATATCCATCATCCGTCATCCTACCCAGACACTGTTAACATAGGCTATATTTGAAGCCCGATATCTCAAGTTCCAAAATTATTTGGGATATACGACTTATTGGGTTTTATTAGGGACACCTTAGGCTACAATTTGTATATAGTGGGATATGTGCAGCAAGTCCCATTTTTCCACAATATCCATCATCCGTCATCCTACCCAGACACTGTTAACATAGGCTATATTTGAAGCCCGATATCTCAAGTTCCAAAATTATTTGGGATATACGACTTATTGGGTTTTATTAGGGTCACCTTAGGCTACAATTTGTATATAGTGGGATATGTGCAGCAAGTCCCATTTTTCCACAATATCCATCATCCCTCATCCTACCCACACACTGTTAACATAGGCTATATTTGAAGCCCGATATCTCAAGTTCCAAAATTATTTGGGATATACGACTTATTGGGTTTTATTAGGGACACCTTAGGCTACAATTTGTATATAGTGGGATATGTGCAGCAAGTCCCATTTTTCCACAATATCCATCATCCGTCATCCTACCCAGACACTGTTAACATAGGCTATATTTGAAGCCCGATATCTCAAGTTCCAAAATTATTTGGGATATACGACTTATTGGGTTTTATTAGGGACACTTTAGGCTACAATTTGTATATAGTGGGATATGTGCAGCATGTCCCATTTGCCCACAATATCGATAATCCTACCTTGACTATTTTCTGTTAACCACTTAACATTGCTCTGTTAGCTTTAACATTACCTCTGTTAAAATTTTTGGTTTTTGTCTTTGCTAGTTAAATTTGAATTTATCTTCACACACATTGCAAGTAAACCTTATGATGCCAGCCGTCGATAAAGGAAAAAAGCGATCACTCATATATACATATATTATTCTTTAATTTCTTTTGCTTGAGACTGATACTGACTTTTCTTGCCAAATTGTTTATCAGTAACGTTGGAAGGTTGAGTTTGTTGTAAAAATTTTTTAAGTTTCTTCACTCATATTCACTATTTTCGGTTAGGAAACTTAATATTAACTTTTCGTGAAATTCAATCTTTTGTTCAAACGATTTGTTACACCGATTACGCCATTTTGAGTTGCAAGTTGTTCGTGAAACGTGTTTTTTTTATTTTTTACCGTTTTTTCTATTTGTGTAAATGGGACAGGAATTTATTATAAGTTAATACAGTAATTTATCTGTCGATATAATGAAGGGTAATATTTATGTTGTCGATTAGAGACATATTTACATCTATTGGTTTAAATTTGAAATATCTGTTATTTCGAATCTGGCAATACTTATGTCATTGCATTCTGTCACAAAATTCAGTATATTAGCTCCACTGAATGTAATGAATCCATCGATCTACGCTTGAGCAATTTTGGGAAATTGGTCGCAGAGAAGAATAGAAACAGTGCCCGGTATACGCGAACTGGTTTCATTGTTGATGTGCCAAGACGTGAGCGTGCCCGTACAGTGTGTACACCCGAGAATATCGGAGCTGTGGCTGAGAGTGCGCGTGAGAATTCATCAACTCGTCATCGTTCTCAAGAACTGAACATTTCACGCACCAATTTTCGTCGAATTTTGCCAAAAGATCTCGATATGATGCCTTACAAACTTCAATTGGTTAAAGAGTTGAAGCCACATGACCATCCGCTTCGTTTTCGTTTCGGCCAACTGCACGAAACTGTTCGATGATGTTAATTTTGCCAAAAGAAAACCATCTTACAGAAGCTAATGCACCCATTATGGGTGACTGTATAGTACCGTGGTCTAGTACGTAGTGTATTGGCTCATTAGGCGTAAAGCTACGGTTCGAACAACAGGTCGGACATTTCCAATAAAACGAAGTATGAAAAACCGTTGCTTCAACGACTTTTTCTTAGTAGATTTCTGGCAAAAACTCTGAGAGTAAATAAACCGGCCATGAAAAAAGTTTCTCAAAAATCTGTCGTTCGGAGTCGACTTTAAACTGCAGGTCCCGCCACTCATGTATAAAATTAACATACACAACATAAGTGGTGTGAGAAACTAGGTCGTAATCCTGACCAATTATGTATGTATGTATGTTTAGTATGGATTGTGGAGCGGAGGCATCATTGGCTCATATTTCTTTGAAAAATCAAACGGCGACCATTACAGCCTATCGCATCATGATAACCGATATTTTTTGTACCCACGCTTAATGATATTGATCTGAACGATGTTTTGTTTCAACAGAATAGTGCAACTTGCCACACATCTCATGCCACAATCGATTTATTGCGTCAAACGTTTGATGGCCGTTTAATTAGCCGAAATGGTGAAGTCAATTGACCGCCAAGCAACTGAAATTTGACACCGTTGGGAAGCCGTTAACGAAAAGTGTTATGTCGACAAACCAGAGACAATTGAGTATTTGAAAGCCACCATTCGTGATGCCCTTGCCGTGATACGACCGCTTACACTTGTAAAAATGCACGAAAATTGGTCCGATCCTATGGGGTACTGTGAGGCCAGCCACGGCAGCCATATGAATAAATACATATTCCACTTCTAACCGGAACAATTGTACTTCACATACATAACATAACATACATAATTGGGGATTACAACCCTACAGTCAGGAATACGACCTAGCTTCTCACACCACCCATGATTAATTGATTTCTCTTCCTAACATCATAAGCCGTCAAATTATAATATTTCTTTTAAGTGGCCATTATATTATGGTATACTTGCCAATGAAAATTAACGCCCGTAATATTGCTCTCTGCCAGCATTTTAGATTGATGGCCAACAGATGTTGATCGACTCATTAGCGAGATCATAAATTTTTGTTCGATTTTGATTTCTGTATGATTTATTGTTTATTTTACTTTTATTTTCACTCAAATAAAAAACCATTAAAAGCATAATATTATGTATAAAAAGAAAATATTTTAATTTCATTTTTTGATTTCTTTTCCAATAAATTTTATTGGATTATTAGAAACATAAAACATTTTGTATTTTGGCATGTTTAAAGCGCCATCATTAAACACAAAAAATATTTTTATTCGTTATTTATTTCAAAATAAATTTTTTGTAGAAAACATTTCAGGTTTTCTTTAAGTTTCTTTTTTTAATTCTTTTTATGATAAATTGTTTATGGTGTTGTGTTAATGTATTCGGCGTTCTCAATAACAAATTATAAAATTATTAATTATGAGTGATTTTCTTATCGAATTTGTCACGAGACACGTGCTGCAACTGCTGTGTTACATTAGAAAATTTATTTGTTTCGGTTTTTTTTTTTTGTTTAGGATTTATTTACAAGAGAGGATTTTGTAAGTATTTATTTAAGTGTGCCAAATAGAAATTCAAATTTCTTGTTAAAAATGTCAACAGAGAAAAAAGGAAAGAAGAAATAATTTCGAAGTAATTTATTATAATCAAAAGAAATAAATTTGAATAAGCTTTTAAAGATTTTGTTTAATGATGACGTTGTAGAACGAATACGAAACCTTTATTGTGCTATTTACCATTTTTATTAATGACATGAAACTGCAGCGCCTAAGTACTTGAACAAATTTTCTTTCCAAACAAAAGAGAAATAAAATGGAGAGTGACTAGACGTTAAAGATAAGAAAACAAATTCAGATAAAGTATCAACGATGTCAGATGTCTAACTGGAATTAGCATATTTTTAAAACAACTTTCATGAAATTTTAGAGCAAGTAGCGCGTAATTAAAAAGGCGACTTTTGTTTCTAAACCTTTCGAAAAGTTTAGGGTCCCTAGAAAATTTTACTATTTTTAGGAATTTAAAGAATATTTTGGATTAAAACTGTCGAATGAATTTTCTTGTTAATTAATACACTTTCTCAACAAATCGGCTGCCTAGCCACCACTGTCTGTACCTGAAGACAAGAACAGCGAAAAAATATGCTTCTTTACATAGTCTACAGAAATCATGTCTACTCATGCTTATAAATAGTTGCGTTTCTATAGGATTGGGATTTGGATATAAGGCACTTGCAACATTACAATCAGTTTTTATAACCCCATGCACGGTTTGCGAGTCAATTGAAGTTTTCCATAATAATTCCAAAGAAGAATTATTTGTGGTTTCACCGACTTCTATTCTATTGCAACTTTCAAAGCTAGAACTGATATTTTCAATTCATCCGCAACTTTGTTGTCAATTAAGACCGCAATGACCGGTCACCTCGAATAATCTAATTTGATAATCTGACATCTTCAACAAAATAAAATATGAAAAAATATTTCTTCGGCGACTTCCTCTCAGCTGGCAAAAACTCTGAGAGTAAATAAAATTGCCACGAAACTGTCTCCAAAGTCTGTCGTTCGAAGCCGACTTTAAACTGTAGGCTCCGCCACTCATGATGCATTCAAAATTTTATTTTGAATTTTAAAGATGGATCGTTGATTTCTCTTCACGCACAGCATAAATGGTGTGAGAGGCTAGATCGCAATGCCGACTGAATGATTGTAACGTCCAATTATGTATGCAAAACTATGTATTTATGATAATCTGGCACCTAGCACTTCCGCTTGAAAAACCCTACATTCCGTCTGAATTCCCTATCAGGTACTGTTACACTCAATATATCGTACAAGGGAACTTTTTTACCCATGTAGTCCATCATTTTGATAGTCGAAATAATTCATTCGGCATAAAATATGATACATTTAGAAATATGTTCTCCACTATGATTTTTCATTGTAGAAATTTTATTTGCTTTTAGAAAATTTGGGAAAATTTTAAATTTTTGAGGAATAAAAAAAAAAATTTTTTTTGAACTGTTTTTTATTATTGTAAATTGTTTTTAATTGATTTGTTTCAGCTTCATTATACATGTTTTTCGGATAAGCAAGTGATTATTCTATTACTTCTGTTTATGGTAGTCGTATCACTACGCAATCTATTCAAACCTTTCATAAAACATAGATTTGAAAGGATGAGTGTTGATAAAAAAATTCTTTTGTTTACTACAGAGCAATAAACATTAAACGCATATTTGTATTCTTTAAACCTTAATAAAAAAGCAACAAAAACTCATTAACAAAAACACACCTTGTGAGTTGTCCTGCTATTGCCATTCGTTTTTCCATTTGGCCTGTTCTTATCTAAAGTGTAAAGTAAATTGCCTCGGTTGTCACAAAATGGCTTTTTTATGTTGTAAAAGTTAATTTAAAAAGATTTTTAAGGTTTTAATTGTAAAACAAATACAGCACAATACCAACTTTTATTTAATAATATAATAACTTAAAATTAACTTTAAAAGTTTCAGAAGGTTTTAAAAATAATACAACAGATTACATACTTTTAATTGGTAATTAAAGTTACATAAATAATTATAACAATTAAGCTAAGAAAGAAAGTTTTCTCTTCTTTAATTAGAAATAATTTTCTGGAATATCCCATACCCACGCATCCCACTAATTGTAATTCGCAACACACAATACATGTGTAAATATTTAATCGAAATCCATGTACAATTTTAAATGAGAAAATTTTCTAATCTTATCGTAGAAATAAATTCAAATGAGATTGCAAATTAGAGAACAAATGAAAGAGCAACGCAAATATATTCAATTCAATTCGAACGACTCGTATCTCTACTCATACAATTAAATCTAAATTATATTATAACAATGACACACACATATACGCACACTTGTACTTATACTTGCGACAATATACATTTAATTGTGAATGAGAGAAGTTGACAAACTCATGCAGTCAAACACTTTCACATAAAGAGCAAAGATAACAGTAATTATTTCATATCCTTAAGTTATATAAACAATGTGAAATAACAACAAAACAATGAAAATACTAAGAAAACGGTAAACGCCTAAACATGTGTTTTTAATTACCTACACCACCTTGTACGTTATATCTGATGTATGTTGGCGTTTGTAATGTCAATTAATCACTCAGAATCACTTTTTTTTGCTAAAAAAAAAAGATTTGACTGTCAGTGCAAGGGACAGATGGACCTTATTACATATTTTTTTTAGAATTACCCTTTGCGATGACCACCAGTTCATGTGTTTTTTTCGAACCAAAATCCGAGGCTCAATTACAAAATAATTCAAAACACCAAACGACCAACCCTTTATCTCACCAAGTCATGTCAATTTTAAAGTCAAGTTTCAAAGCAAATCCAGACGATAATTAGAGAGAGCTTAACTCCAACACATGTTAACGTCAAAGCGCAAATACGAAAAATGTTAAAAGGTTATGCCGCGTATTCGGTTGTTATAGTCCAAAGTCTGCACAAAATATTTTACCCCGGAATCGACCAATAACATCGTCTCTCTCTCTCTCTCTTTCTCTCTGTCTCTGAACGGTGCCTGTTTTTAACAAGAAGGTACATGATAATGTTTCAAAAACACAAATTGCACGTTTTGATGACCTCAGCAGAGGCCATGACTACGATCATATAGTAGTCGCCGAGATACCTACCGAAATGCGCTGAAATCCGATCGGAAACTACCTTAAAAGGATTGACTGCTGCAAACCATTTCGAGGCTGCCATTCAATTATTTAATCAAAGGAATTACATATCCAAGCATTAATTAATTTCAAGAAGTAATTCTCGTTGTCGGGTACTATATTTATTAGTCGGCCGTTACCAATTCCGTACACCTACATTGTTGTTGATGGCAAAGAAAAATTTTTCTCTCTCTCTCTCTCTCTCATACACCTACACTCACTTTTATCTGAACATGTGTACATTATGCATTACAATGTTTTCCTTTAAACTGTAAGACAAGTACTGAGTATTTACATCTACAAGTTTATCACAACACTAGTACACATGCAAACAGAAACTCGGTCGTGCATACATTTCAAATACATGTGTCAACACATTCTCTTCTAATGACAAGAATAGATTGTTATTTTAGATGTTGAATGTTTTCAAATGTTGAATTGGTGAATAGCTTTAAGAAAACAATTGTTGAAATGCCATGCCACTCCGTAGTAAACTAGTAAAATAAAGGGAACGAACAAGAGAAAATACTCTCACAAGGAATGATTCTTGGCACGCAACATGTTGTTGAAACTATTTAAATGATTCCAAGTAGTTGTCAAGCTATGACAACTTGTATAACAAGTGGTTGCAGTAACTACTGTATTACTTTTGTATTCGTCGTACTTTTGTATTTCTTTCCCCATTTTATTATTTAACGCCCTGCACGCGTGTTACTGTTGCTGTTGTTGATTGTTAAATAAGCCAATTAGAAGTAAAAATACTTGTATTTGCGTAAGGTAAATACAACAATGCTAGTTTTTGAGGTAAATGGTAGAAATTTCTATTGCTATTTACGTAGGAAATATAAGTATAGCATGGTTAGTAGAAATAATGTAGTTTATAACTATGTAAGTAGATTTAACTATTTATGGCAGTATAATACTCGTATTTATACAATAAACATTTTATTTCAAAGAAAGATTCTTTAGAAAAGTAAGCTGCGAAAATGAGGAAAACAAAACTGAATTCATTTTTATTTTTTGGATTATAAAGAAACAAAAACCTGTATCCTTGACACCAAAAAAAAAAAAATTAATTTTCACAAGCACTAATTAAGCCGAATTTATTTTCAATTACACTTTACGCCACATATAGAAACAAATCGGGTGGCCCGATGATTTAGTTGGCAGTGTGCTAAACTTCAAGTGCCGATGCCCCGTGGGTTCGATTCTCTCCAGAATACTCACAAGAGAAACCAGAAAGTGAGAATTATATATAAGGGTCATAAAAAATTAATATTTCAAAAATAAAACTGAATATCGTATCAATTAATTACAAGGAATCGTCAAATATCGTAATTCATTAAAAGATTTGCATCCCAAAGCAGCATGGTATATTTCGTGGTGTGGCTTTCGTGTGGTATATCCTAAGCAATTTAGTCTTTTATTTGATTGTTCTTAGAGATTGTCCTTGTTTCGTAAGCACCTTCTTCTGAATCCTTGATATTGATAAGAAGAATGAGACTTATTTCCCTTTAATTCGAATGTCATTCATACAGTGATCTTTAATTTTTTTTTCAGTCTTATTACTGTGATCACAGAGGTGCTTACTTGATAGTTGATTTCGATCATCTTAACAAAATCAACAAAATTAAAATTGCTTATAACTGTCTGTTACAGCATCTCGACCATGAGATTAGCACTGATTGGCAGCTTTGTTAAATAAGAGGACACTTAAGTACGCGTTGCGACTGTAATAAGGCCTCAGAGCTGACTGACAAATCCTAATTAGCCGGTATCAACAATCCACTTACTTTTTCAGGCGAGTAATGTGCCTTTGTTTATGAAAAAATTGTAAATATTGTGATTTGCTCTGAGTGAATCTCAATTTTTTGACATGTGCTCAAACAATACTGTCTAAGAAAAGGGCTGATCCAATCAAACTTAAACAACTAAATTAATTAATTATCAATTTCTTTTATGAAATTCTTTTCACATTCAGTGCTAATACTGTCTGTTCATTTTTAGTTATGAAAAGACTGTCATATGAAATATGCGACACAATTTTTTAAAGTTCTCTTAACGTGTGCCAATGCAGATTAAGTTTACCGCAGATGTCTTAAGGATCTTCTTTAACAAATCACAATCCAAACTAGATCGTGTTTGTTTTCATGACCTGAAGATCGTGACATCTTTAATCGATTATAATCAGTAATCCGCCACAAAGAGTGTTTAATTTAATCGGTTTAGACAAACATTATTCACTTTTATCTTTTCAGAAGCTGCATTAAATAAATTGTTTTATGACGAGTATAAGGCACAAGCTTCTGGCCAGAACATATTAACTATGGTGTCCACACAAAATTAAAAATCAAAACCGTAGATATCGAAACGATTTCAATTGTATTCAGACGTTTCTTCTTTTGAAAATCTGTTCTGCTATATAAACTTTCCATTTTGGGTGTTTTTTTTTGTTAAATTCGGAACGTTTTTAATAATTTCATTTCAAATTTTCGCTTTAGTAGGGGACAACGCCGGGTGTCCTCATAGATTTGATTCAAGGCAACAGATTTTCTTGTTTCACAAATTACCAACATTTGTCAAGTTTCCTTTGCTTTAATTTTTTTGTATTATTTTATTAAACTGTGTTGCCTTTATTTACCAAACGATAAAGTAAGTAAACAAGAAAATGATGTTAAGCCAGGAAGATGGGCAAAATAGAAAAGTAAATAATAAAGGATGGTTTTCTTTAGGTTAATATATATAAATTAACCCAGTTATTATTATTCTTGTGACCCATTAAATTCAAAGTTGTTAAGTAAAGAAAAAAAAACCTTTTTTGTTTGTCTGAAACTTTAACAAAAAATCCTTTCAAATCAAAAACTTGTTAAAAAGAAAAATTATTGTTTAGCCAACGAAAATAAAGAACACGAACACCAATAACATGAAAAATAAATTGAGCAATTTATTCTGTGCCTTTTTAGGCTTTTTCAGCAGCAATCCAGACAAAAAAGGCCTATAAAAACAGGATTGTAGCACCATTTTTGATGGTAAATAACTTTTTTTTCTTTCTATTTTGTTTTATTCGGAAAGTGGTTTTAAGAATGCCTACTGCGCACATGTTTTTATTTTGCTATTGTGAGCGTTGTTGGTATTTTTATAGCATTTTAAACCTATAAAGTCTTATCAATCAGATAATTTATATCCTTTTAACGAAAACAACGATAATTTATCGTTGAATTAAATGCGTGTATAGACAGGTGTGACGCGTGACTAACGCATTAAAAGAAAATAAATTTAAACGCAGTATTGTCGTGCCAAATTATTTTCCAATTTATTGGTTTTGATTTAATTCCATTAGAGGGAACATTAAATGAAATACGTTATTATTCCACGTATTATTTGAAGCATAAAATCTAGAATAGAGGCAAATGAAATTAAGTTGTTAAAACTGTTCCAACCGGTCTAATGAAAACGTACTGGGATAAAATAGCCTCTTTTAATTGCCAACATATAGGTTTTTATCGTTTTATTTGCTAAATTTGCTAGATTTTGTGAATTTTCATTAAGAAATTCAGTACGATGACTGCTTCAAATTACGTATCATTAGTACCTAATATTAATTGAAAAATTTTTAAAGAAACTTCTTATACATTGCACTAATATATGACAGATTACTTTCACAAAAAAAGAATTACTTTCCATTTTCCAGAAGTTTGATTCTAAACAAGTGTTAATAATCACAGAAACCCTATTCACTGAATATTCTTTTCAGTTTCCTCCTGCTAGTTAAGGCTCTTATATTCACTAAACCAAGAATTTTAAATTTTATCGAATTTATAGAGGGAATATTTGTTAAAAATACTTATATTTTCTGCTGTTATTTAACGTGGTAATTGCTCTTAACGACCATAAGTTTCTCCCTGCTCTTCATGCTGAAATTATGGGATACTACAGTCCGTAAATATTTTCAGACTACTTTTGTAGAGAAAATAGAGTGATTTTACAAATTGCAGAAATGTTAACAAAATTCCTAGGATCATAGGCTTTAGTTGATAGAAGCTAAATATCGCCCTTAAGTTTCTTGGTAATGTTCTTCACCATGTAATCTGAGGGCACCAGGGTCATATATAGTACTGGCTTGGGGATGCCATTCAAGAGCAGCCACATTAATTAAGTTGAAGGACTTTCTGAGAGTATGGATTATAAACATTCCTTTTCTCTACGTTCTCCTCATTTTTAATTTGAAACCGAAAAATTTTACACATTAAAACTTAAAAATAACAATTAAACAGTTATTGAATACTTATTTATGACATTTTACACTTCGTTCTTAAATTGCGTTTTTTGTGGGGTACACAACCCAATAAAGGGGGACGGACGACAAATCGAAATAATTTGAACCTTAAAGTGTTTATAAAATATTGTTATGGAATGTTGACCATCATAAAAAGGACTGTCATTAAACAAAACAATTCTCCTACAACTGTTTTTTATGGGATAATAATTACGAGGTACAATCATAAATTGCTGCACTATATTTGTAAAGAGTCTGCTGGACACACCATAAGAGTTAGTAAAGGAGGTTTTATTAACATCTTTATTATAGCACTTATGCGTACGAGTACGAGACAAGTAGATCCAATAAAAAAGGAAAATGTAGAAGTTATTTGAAAAGAAGTAATAAAAATATGACATCAAATACGATTGTCAGAATTAAACTACAACATCATCATACATATCGTATAGAAAATATACGAGAAAGCCAAGTCAACAAAAACTTAATAAATAATCAATTTTAACGACATTATCTATACCAGAAGTCTAATAAAAAAAAACGGACCTCCAATTGTTAAACAATACATACAGAGAAACATGTAGAAAAACTTTTATTATTTCATATTAACATTCAATTATTATAAAAAATAATTTAAAAAAAATCAGAACCACTCGCATAGCAGAGCAAGGTTTCGATCCTCGGACCTCTGGGTTATGGGCCCAGCACGCTTCCACTGCGCCACTCTGCTTGTTGTGATTCTTAAGACAAATGTGTTATAACAACCCAGTCATAATGGTTTCATACACACTAAATTTAAACAACATCAAACCAAACGCATGCAACCTTTATATCAAACCCAACCACTCAACATAATGTTTGATTTATACTTTACACATGTGTATTGGTAGGCGCGTCATCAGTTTTAACAGAAGCAATGGAACGATAAATTTATGACCCCATAAATTGCCAATTTCTATTGTAAAATAATAAAACAAAAAGCAAAGAAAAAACACTATAATAACAATAGAAACAATATTGTTTTAAATTTAAATTTTTAATATTTCTTTCCAAATGCAAATCATTCTATTGAATGAAAGAAATCTTAAAGGAAAATTCTATGGAAAAAATAATTTTTTATTTTGTTTAAATATAATAACTTATATTTGTTGTTGTTGGTTTCTCTAAAAAGAAAATATTATTTTCCTTAAATATTAAACACTTCATAGCCTATTATTCTAAAAAATAAAACCAACAAAGTCATCTTAATATTCATGAAAAAATATTATTTTATGCTGATATATTCAAGATACTCATTATCATTTATGTTAATGATCATTAAACACTTCATTTTGTTGAGCCCTATTGTTTGTTAATGCGCGGAAAAATCTCATAAATTATTTCATTTAAAAATTGTTAAGAGACTGCTTGCTTTTGGTTTCTAGAAATTCTTTTAAAAAACATTATTACAGGCCACATGAAACATTTGTAGGGAGTTGTAGTCTGGGAAAACTTTAAAATTGCCTAAGGGAGGCATTACATTGCGTTTGTTTTGGTTTGTGATTTCAACCATACTATAATGGGGCTTTAAAATATTCAAAATTGACAAAGTTTTTTTTTTCAAACATAAATTGTTAAAACGGAAGGAAAAAGTCTGAAATTTAATTCAAAAGTAAATGAAGGGCAAGTTGTAATGGATATTCTGTTAAATTATTTAAATTGTATGAACAGTACAGTACGGGATGTGTAAATAGCAGAGGTATATATATGTGTTTTCTTTTAAATTGGGATAAACACCAGAATGATTTAGTATTTTAATTTATTTTATTATTTAATCAACCTTGAAGAATAGATGCACGTATATTGAAGGATACCCTATAAAGTCGGAAGAGAATACAGTACGACCTGGTCGTAGCACTAAGGCACCACCTAAAGATAATAATATACTAAGTATATTGAATACCATAATTTCATCGTATTGGCTCCGCCAATAATGCAGAACAACCTGCACATAACATAAGAATGGTACAGAATGATACCTATCCTGCCAAGGCAACCACTGCACCATTTACCAGGAAAAGGATTACAGAAATACACATTTTGAGGATAAACGGTATTAAGATTTCTCCCACGGAATTGATGAAGGCATCAACCTGGATAGGAAACTTATAGGGAAGTTGAATCTAATATCAATCTTGAAAAGGTTACAAGGAAGTTGGACTATAAAACAACCATTTGATAGGTCTAGTGATCTGAACTTTTAAGTGAATTACAGTGCACCCAATGGCCAGGCCTGTGATACTCTATGAGGCTGTAGTATGATGGTGGAAAACACAGTATATAACGGCTATTTCGAAGGTTCTTATAAATCTAACAACGCTTAACTATACTAGAGTTAGCTGCTATGCAGACTCTCCATTAATAGGAAAAAAATTATGGCAGGATATTTTATTATTCAGGTCACAGTTTTGGATGTACATATATGTACACTTAATCATATAATAACTGTCTCAGACTAGCGACAACATAGAACCTATGCTCAGTTTTATAGCACATACGTAGTCCCTACTAGGACAGAGTTGAACGCGGGCCCAAAACATGTATTTAATGGTTTGCAAAAGTGGTGAATGAGTTACTAAATAATGCTTTACTGAGCAGGAATTGTGTGGCAAAAAGCACTCAGATCAATAATCTTGGATATCACAATCTTTCACACGAAACTCTACATAATAGTGACAACGTTAAAAATCCTATCCAAAAAGGCACATAGTCCTAAGAAATAAAATAATCTCATACAATCAATTTGCTTTGAGCAACAATTTCACTCAGAATCAAGTTAATTTGATATGAATGGCGAGACAAATGAAATGGTGAACTTCATGCCAAAAAGAGAACCTTCATAGCAACCACCCTACAATGAGAAAGAGTTGATCCCTAGTTGTGGAACACTGGAGCATATGACGTACAGGTTGAATAGCACTTGCTGACACTCTCATGAAAGGACCTGCTTTTGTTCCTCATAGCACTAATCCTGTCAAGATTAAGAACTATGGAACTGTTTATTACGTTATATTGGTCACTAACATTTTCGAAATATCAAAGTTTTTTGCTTGTGAATTCAAAATGTTTTATTAGTAAACGTTTGGAAAACTCAAAATTAAACTGTAGATCCTGTCACTTACAGATAAAATTAACACACACAATATAAGAGGTGTGAGAAGCTAGATAGTAATGCTGACTGAAGGGTTGTAATCACCAATTAAGTAGGTATTCATTTTTGCATAGAGATAATCAGACACTAAATCTGTCAACAAGATTAAGTTTTCCAATAAACAAATGAGTTCAACATACGAAAATAAAATGTTATTTTGACTACATGTGAATATATTTACCAGAATATGACAAAATCATTGACATGACGCCGTCTTAATTTCTCAAAACTTTAAAAAAATATATCTCCAACATATGTACGTACGTTTGTACTTGAATTTATTCTGATTATTTTCATAGTGAGTGATTATTTTGATGTTGACAATTTCTAAATAAACACACGACAAATTATGTGGTGAACCAACCACTTGTTTATTTCGAATATGATGATAGGCTAGCTATGCCACATCACATTTCCCATGGTGGTGATTGACATTTAAGAAATTCGACAATTTGTTGGGGGGTGTTTGACGCTACAGGTTTAATTTTTTATGATTTATAAACAATTTCCTATAGAAAGATATGTGTGTGTGGTTCTTGGCGGTTTGGCTTTAAGCCAAAATAATTAGAGACAAACAACCAAATAATTTATTAAAATCATACACGACAGTTTTTATAATAAACACTGAATATGCTGAATTATTAGATACAAATTTGTGTGATTAAATATCAAAATGTTGTTGACTTTTTGGTGACAATGCGTGTAAAATTGAGACATTTTAACAAATTCTTTTATTAATTAATATACATTTATTATTACATTAAGAACAATAAACGTTTTGACAGCAATGAAATTCATTTAAAAAAAAAAACGAATTATTATAGAGGAAACATTGTTTTATTATTGCATCTTTAACTTGTTTGAGTAAAAGTAAAAAACAAATTCAATAAATTTAAATAAAATTCCCAGAAAACGTGAATCCAATTAAATAAAAAATAATGCCAGCATGCATGCTCTTTTGTATATTATTTTTAAATTATTATTATTATTTTTATTATTATTAATGTATTTCTTTTGTTGTTGTCGACATTTACTGGAAATCTTAGTTTAATTTGAAAAAAAAAGAAAACAGAAAATAAACTCACCGTTTGTGACAAAAGCAAAATACAAGATATTTTTGGAATTTCAACCTCAATTCTTATATACAAAAGACAAATGCTGACATCTCTGTCATTTTAAATCAACCCGGTCTAGTCACAAACGACATGTCTTTTGTTCGTTCGTGTTCATGTTTATTTTTATAGTTATATTTAGTTTATCGAAAAAAATAGAACAAATTAGATAGATGGATGGTGTTGTTTGTTATTAAAACATTTTCATTTTCTATTCAAATATTTATTGTATTTAATATCACTGACCTAAGCATTATACACAACAACAGCAAGTGATTTTTAATATCATGTTTAAAAGAAAGAAAGAAAGAGATATAAACACTTCAAAATTTCTAGAAATACTTGCGAAAACTCTGCTTTTTCAAACGTATTTCAATTTTTCATTAAAATCCAACAAAATATTTAAAGACTTTCTAAATTTATGTCTCCAAATTAAATGTCATTATAAAGTGATCTTAAACTTAATCAAGAATTTAACTTTTTCATCGTTAAAAAGATATTCTATTTTAGTACATATGTTTTACTCATTCACTTTTAAAAAACTTAAAAACTTTATTGACAGATTTACTATCTGCCTATCGCCACTTGCACAAACATTTTGCTGTGGGTGTATTGCGGGAAAAAGCATTTATTCTAGCTGCCAGACAAATTTATAATTAATAGTGGCACTTTTATTAATTTTAAATCTAAAACATATTTTAAATATTTTTATTCTTTAAAAGCAGAAATAAAAAATTTAACAAATTGTCTCCTAAAAATGTTTATGGGATATAAATTATTGAATTGAATTTTATTAAATTCTAGAAAAGCAAAAAAAATAATTTAAAATCTCCAACAAAATTTAAACAAAAAAAAATGATTTTCTTTTTATTTTCCAATTCGATAGAATTTGGATTGTGGAATATTCATTCATGGTAGAAAGTTCCCTTAAATGAGGTTAAAATTTGGGACCATAGAAGCCAAGAATATTCGCAAACAACAGACTCAACAAATCGAGAGGACATTCGGATAAGTGCTATCAGTATTGAGTGTTTCCGAAATATCCTTAGCAATCAAGCTTCAAATATTCGCTTCATGTATCAGAAGAGTGTCAAAAAAGTGTGTGTACCAAATGACATCAGTGAAGTTCCATGCCTATCCGTTACTATAAAGTCGATGCTAACGACGAGTATGAAGGTTCCTCTCAATCTAACAACGCTTAACAATACTAGAGTTGGTTACTGCGCAGGCAATCCCTACTCAAAACAGAAAACAATAAGGACAGGGTATCTTAGTTAAGTATCTTAAGTTCCCTGAAATTAGTTCAAGATTTAAGACAATAGAAGCCAAGAACAATGCAAACAACAGACTCAACAAACCAAAAGCGACATTCGGGTAATTGTTATTAGTATGGAGTAGTACCTCACAAATATTCTGCGTAGCCAAGCTTTGAATATTCACCTTACGTGTAAAATTTATCCTGTTGCACGGAAGAGTGTCAAAAACATATGTGTACCAAAGGACATCTGGAAACCCACGAAGAAAAGGTGCTCTTGAAAACTACACAAACAGGGAAAGAATTTCGATATGTTCTCAATAGTTGGCTTTAGGGCACAGCTTTCATAAGAATTTCTGATAAGGCAAGTCATTTAAATATTTTGTAGTTATTCTCAGGCTCTTTGTCTTTCAGAAAAAGGAGTTACTCAATCTAATTAATATTGTAGAGATCAGATTTATGGGTATAAAATTATTTAAAATTAATGTTCGACCACTCATTAAAAATGAAAGGCCACATTATAGGTGACTGCTGATGTGAATAATTGCATTCACATGCAGTTGATCGATTACGTTCTGATAATTTTGCTGTTAAACACGTTCCACGTACTAAAATGTCATTTATAGAAATTTCGTCATTTCGTAAATTTTTCATTTATAGCCTTAAATTAATTTTATCTACTGTTTAAATCTTTTTCAACACTTTCTCTTATGCCACAAAAAAAGATAAAATAATACCCTTTCAATTTAATATTAAATAAACAATTTTTCCAATATCCAAACGACTTTCAATGGCCAAATCAAATACCTCCAACAACAGCAGCAACAAGTAATCAATCATTTTGATAATTTGATTTGAATTTCTTCAATGGGGAATGAATAGAATGATGCAATCCAAATTATTTGTAATGTGCGATAATGATACGCTAATTGGTTCAGACAGATGGAAAAATAATACGAAATTTAAAATATTGAACAGTGGTTCCCTATCCCAGGATAATTTATTTAAATTCAATAAAACTGAAGTTCATAGTGTTTAAGAAGAGATAGATTCTTATTTCAAGCATATTTCCAATACCTATTCCTACCTATTCGATTATTAACATTCACATCGTATAAAAGGTGCCGCGGCTACTATTCTAATTCTCTAACATATGTTTTCAGTTATATGTCAAAGTAGCTAGTTTAATCACATATGTTTTGATCTTAGCTGATGTATTTTCCAAAGCATATTGTAATATTTTATATACATATTCGGATTTGCAGACTCTAGCTACTGCACTTTTATAAGTTGTTTCAAATTGAATAGGCCACGTCGTTTTAACCAATACTGCCATTATGGAGTCAATATCATTCCCTAATCATCTATGAAGCCTGGCATTTTAACCTTTCTAGACACGGTATTATTTATCTTGTGGCAACAGTCCCTTATGGGTGAGGTCCGAGCAAAAGAGTTCAGGTTAAATTTCTAAGGGTCTTGTTTTACTTAGTAATTTATATAATTTTATAGTGAGTGCCTCAGTCGTCCTCAATAGCTATAGCCTTTCCAACTGTGTTGGTTCAAAGAGCACTAATGCAATGTTTCCTGTCTATGATTATTTTATTGATACTATAATGAAACTTTCTTCAACTAAATAAAGTGATTTCTTTCTGTATTCGCGTATTGTTATGCAGCGCATCCCTCCGATTCAAAATTGGCCAAAGGTGCGCGCAAGGCATTAAAAGAAGAATTATTTCTATGCGTACTATTCTTATTGTTTACCTAGAATAAAGTGCCATCTGAGAGACAAATTTTTGCTCAAACATTCCGCCAGGAAATTTGAATATCCGTAATGGAGTGGCCCCTACCGATCACCTATGAGAGGCCTCAAGAAATAAAATAACTTCAAATGAAATAAAACTAAACAGATGGTTTCAATTTTGTTAATTTAATTAACAGACAATAAGCACGGGTTATAAGAAGGAGCTCCGAAGTACTGAACTAATTAAAGAGATTCTTGACGATGTTTGTGAGACATACGTATGGGTTTTCTGAGCCCCAAATACGGCAATTTTGCTTATTAACGTACCCACTAAGATGAGAATGAGCTTCATGCGAAAAGATGATTTTTTTTTGCAAAATCGACTCTTAATCGCGCATTTCCTCATTGGCCCAATAAATCCTAACGCTGCTCAAGCGTAAATCAATTACATTCAGTAGAGATAATATACTGAATTATGTGACATAAGTATTTCAAAATAACTGATGGTTCAAATTAAAACCGATATATGACCCACCCTATATATAAGAAGATATATATATATATATATGTATAGTACAAAACAATAAAGAAACAATATTTTTATTATTTTTGAGTAATTGTTATCGATTTTCTATGATTAAATTCAAATATTTTTCAGATATTTCGTCAATTAGAGAGACCAGCTGAAGTAGAACGTTTACAAGAATTGAAAACTGCAGTGAAAACACAACGTGAAAAATTTATAAATGTGATATTAAACAATACTGATGTTAATAATTTGGATGAATTATTTAAATATGAATTGGCCAAATATGAAGCGGTAAGTGGAAATACAATATGAAAACAGAACAAAAATATTAAAAAAGAAAAATTAAAGAAACGAAATAAAAAATAGTGTGCGTTGGCCGGGAATCGAACCCGGATCAACTGCTTGGAAGGCAACTATGCTGACCATTACACCACCAACGCCCTACTAGACTTTGCTGCTCAATTCATGTTTTCATTTCATTTAAGGGCTTAACAATGAAACACAAATTCTAAGTGACTCATTTTTTTTTGAAGGCTTCTGTTCTTAATTCAAAGAATTTTATTCTGTTTAAGAAACAAGGGGATGAATTTTAAAATTTAATGTTTCAACACTGCTTATGCTTATCTTTCGTTCGCGTCTATTTTTTAATATTTTGTTTTTATTTATTATTATTGTTGTCGTTGGTCTGTGCCTGCTTTTGTGATAACAATTATTTGGCGTTGTTCTTCAACTTAAAATTTTCATTTTATGCCAGCCTGTTTGTTCAAATTGTGTTGTTACCATTCCATCAATAAAATAAAATCTTTAGTTTATTATGACGTTTATGGAAAAGCGAAATACATACACATTGAAAAACGAAAAGAAAATTTTGATTATTCCAGTCAATAAAAAGTTAATGACTTTTTAATATCCGTACAAATTTATTATATTGTCTAGTCTCTATGGCCTAACTGCTATCTTTAGCATTGACATGATATCGTTAATTAAGCTTTTTATTTATATCTGAACACTCATTAAATTTTCCACTCAATTAATTGTTTAAGGAATAGCAAGAGAAGAACTTTGTAATTGAATTATTTTTTAATAAGTAATAAACAAAGAGAGAAAAAAATAGAAAAATAATAATTTTTTTCTCTCGTATTCTCTTTCTAGGCAGTACAGGAAGCCGCTGAAGGTGGTCTTCTTATCGAAGCTGAAAAAGACTTTCCCGAACCCTATGAACGTTGGAGTATATTGCAGGCGGTATTTTTCTCTTCAACTGTTTTAACCACAATCGGTTATGGTAACATCGTACCGGTAACGATAGGCGGAAGAGCCTTCTGTATATGCTTCGCATTAATAGGCATTCCCTTTACGCTAACGGTAATAGCGGATTGGGGCCGTTTATTTGCGACAGCTGTATCAGTGCTAGGCAAACATATGCCAAGTAAGTTCAAAACATATTTAAAATGTTTTTTAAATTTATATTTTAAAGTTTTAAAATTTTAATTCAAATCTTACAGAGACACCAAAAATTTCGAATTTCATTGGCAAAACCTGGTTTTATGCCTTATCGGCTGTATTGTTTCTTTGCGTTTATTTAGCCATAGGTGCCGGTCTATTGCTGCTTTGGGAGGATGATTGGACATTTTTCGATGGTTTCTATTTTTGTTTCATAACCATGACAACAATTGGTTTTGGTGATTTAGTACCAAGTATGCTAAAAGCTTTCATTTTAAAATTTCATTCAATATTACAGATTTTTGTTTTTCCATTTTTTTTTTTAAAGAAAATCTTTAGAAATTATTTCCTTATACTAAACCAAACAAAATTTTGCTTTTGTTATTGTAGAGAAACCAAATTATATGCTTTTATGTACTTTATACATACTCATTGGTTTGGCTTTAACATCCACTATAATTGAATTAGTAAGACGTCAATATGCCACTAGTTGGGCCAAATTACAAGTAAGTTTTCCTTCTTACTTTACTTGACTGCCTTTCAATTTAATATACATGAGAATAAAAACCCCTTTTCCTTTCTATCATTTCTTAATTAATGAATATTTCTCAACTTTTTCATGTCGTAATTTTTTTTTTTTTGTTGCTTCTTTTGTTTAAAATAGGAACTTTCTGGTCCGATGGCAGAGACTTTGAGACGCTTGGGCGAGACAGCTGGCACTGGCCTGGATTATGCAACGCTACAAAAAGTTTTAACGGTAAGCAACGATAAAATTAAGCGTATTTTTGAAGCAGAAGAAAATGTTAAACAAAACTTAATTTTGTTTGGGGTTAAATAGATTTTAAGGACAAAAAATAAGAATGTATTGTTTTCCACGTAATCTCTTAAAGCAATTAAAAGTCAATCAATATTGTAACTAAAGGCCTATTTATCAAGTCATACGAATTTGCAAAAGTTTTTCATTTAACATTTTATAGTCTGTCCATAACGATTTGTTTTTAACACATTATGGAGCGGTTCCAAGCATATATGCGCTATTTCAATTACACTTGTATAACATTTTTTTTGTAGACGTAAAAGCTAGTCAGATTTGCTGACCTATTTTGCTAGTATCCGAAGCTCCACTCGTGTTGTTGATGGAATCTATTAGGGCATTGTCAATCCCAAACAGGGATTCTCAACGCAGAGAATTCAGTCAAAAGTTCGATGGTTGTGCCACACCTTATTAACCAGTAGAAAAAGTGGTCCAGTAGAAAAAGTGTACCGGCAATAATAATACAGGCCGTTTCAAGCTACTCTATCAAGTTGAGGTTAGTTACATATCAGATTTTCAGCAGAGATTTTTAACATATCAGACATTAGTGCGTCAAGATAGATCTGACAACTGTTGTCTGGCCCCTGCAAGTCTTGCTTCTTGAAGATTTTGCCAGACTTTAATCGATTGTGTTAAAAGTGTGGCGTTCTCATTATAATAACCAATTCGGATCAATTTATTGTGCGAGTACAACTATGGAAAGAGAATCTTTAGTTAGGTTAGGTTTAGGGTAGCTTCCATGCTTTGCTCACAAGTTCACATTACCCAGAAAATCCCACCTTCATAACACAGAACCAACCACTACTCTTTGATAATCCTATGATATTCGATACTAAAACATAACCGTGAATTCTTCCTGAACACTGATTTCTTAGTCATTCCATTAAGGAGAACCTTCTCTTCTTGCCCCTCATTCCAACAACTCCTACAGTGGTTGTAATTTTTAAAGGCCCTATATCCTATTACACAGTGAATAGGAATTATGAAGATATCGAGACTCTTCCTAAAAGAAAAAAAAAGAATGTTCCGCCACATTTTCGTCTGAATTTCAGTATTTACTTTAACTAGCATTATCTGAACTAGGTCCAGACACCGCCTACATTTTCACAGAGGATGTGGTTTCTAGGCAAAGAAAGTTGGCTACCCTACTATTCTGTTTCCGTCGGTCAATTAACTGCTTAACTGGGTAAACCTAATTAAAGAAGCTGAAACAAAGCAAGGAATGAATAGAAATAAGGAATACATATGCATTGGTTAGCTCTATATTCCTTAAAGGAACAAAAAGGAACTGTAAATTGTTATGCATAAAGCATTATTTTTGTGAATATATGCATAACAGTGTGAATTATAATCAACTCGTTTAAAATAATTGACACGTTGGGACAGTTTTATACTAAATATTGATATCCAGTGTAGTGCAGAGTAACTTAAATTCGGTGTCAACCAAATGCATATTGTTAGTACAATACTATGGTATTTATTTAATAATAAAACTAAACTTAAGCAATTGCTTAAGTCAATTTAACACGTTAACATGTTTTTTGTTATTATTCCTTTAAATATAAAATGTGTTTTTCTTTCAAGGTTTCTATGCCAAAGTGGAATATGTCACGTAAAGATCCAAACAATGCGGATATTGCTGCTTTAGAAGCCATTACCAATGCCATATTAAAGGAAGTTAAGGAAGCTCAAAATAACAAACCAAAAGTCTTACAAATTGTTATTTACGAGTCTTCAGTGTAGTTTATAAAAATTTATAAAACCAAACATATGTTAGTATTAATTTAAGTTAGTATATACGTATGTAGAATTAAAAAATATTTTAGAATATATAATATAGAATATATATATATTTAATATATATGTATCTATAAATAAAAAATTTAAATATAGATACATATACATACATAATTAATTAGCTAGTTGACAACTTTTAATTTTGTTTTTTAAATTTTTTTTTTTTTCTAAATTTATTACTCAATTACGCACACTTAGTGTTACACAAAAATAAAATTAAACTAAATAAAGCAAGAAAAATAAGAATTCAAATACCTTATATGAATATAAATAAATATCAAAACAAAACAAATAATTCAATTAATATCATACTAAGTCTAGATTTAAGCTTAAAATATAGTATTTTATAGAAAAAAAAGTGAAAAAACGCCTACAAAAACCTGCCTGTTATTTTAAGTAATTTAATTGTATTGTAATTACGAGTATATAAATATCTTATGTTAATTTTAATTAATTATATTGTTCTTCTATTTATTGTATTATTTTTATAAATTTACACAAAAAACACGGATTTTTAACGGGGTTGTAATATAGTAGAAAAACACCTTTAAATTGTTATTTCCGGTTATAATTTGTATTATTAACACGATGATTTTTCTATATTTTTGAAAACATATTCTAAAAATTACAAAAAATAGTAATGTTAACATCACGTATTTATATTTCTTCAAATTTTACTTTTTTTCTATTCACAAAATTTTTTAAAATTTTAAATCCATTTGAATTAGTTGTTTAATAATTGAATCATGTTTTGAGAAATTTTATAGGAGAACTTTTGTTGAGAAGATATACTTATCTGAGAGACATTTACTATGACGTATTTTTATCATCAAATTTTGTCAGTCCTCATTTACATTTCTACAAAAAGGCTTATGAATCACAGTGCCAAAGTGCTGAATTTGTTAAAAAAAAATTGTTTTTAACCAAAGTTTTGTTTAAAATTCATATATACTAGGGTAGCTAAATTATAGAGAGCACTATACTTGACCAAAGATCGGAAAGCGGAACTCTAGTAAATCTTAGGATATTCGATCTTTTCAAAAATGAAAAAAAGCACGATTTTATCATGCTAAAAACCCGCTGTCGCAGTTCATAAGAATATTACAAACTATTTCGATCTTAGTTTGCTGAAGATTGGCTTGATGACAGTTCTAAATGAGAGAATGATATTAAAACTGGTCCAGGACTTAAAAAGATTGTTTCTAATGAAAAACATCAAATTTTCAGTTGAATATATTTGCTTTTGACCATAACTTACTTACTTACTTAATTGGTCTTTGCATACATAACACACAGGATTGGTCATTACAACCCTTCAGTCAGGATTACGACCTAGCTTCTCACACCACTTATGTTGTGTGCGTTAATTTTATACATTAGTGGCGGAAACTACAGTTTAAAGTCGACTCCGAACGACAGTTTTTTTTTTTTTTTGAGTAACTTTTCATGGCAATTTTATTTTTTCTCAGAGTTTTTGCCAGAAATCTGCTGAAAGGAAGTTGCCGAAAAAATATTTTTTCATATTTTCGTTTTGATGTCTGACCTGGGGTTTGAACCGTGGCCTTACGTCTAATAAGCCAACATAGGATTACAACCTAGCTTCCCATGTTGTATGTTTTAATTTTATCCATGAGTGGATATCAACGAACGACAGATTTGAGAAACTTTTCATGACAAATTTATTTGCTTTCAGATTTTTTGCCCGAGGACCGAAAGAAATTTAATGATATATCCCATGTACCTAAGAAATTACCATCAGATATTATACAGATACATACAAATATAGTCCATATTTAAGATTGAAACACTTTCTATTATGAATATTGAAGTATCATGTAGGAAATCAACTCCAGTGGTGCACGCACATAATCCTGTAAAAATTGCGATCCCCAACAATACCGAACTGAGCTCGATCTCTAATACTAATTATATTATATTAAAGTACTGTATGACAGATTTTTGAGAAAATGTTCATAGCAATTTTATTCAATCTCAGAGTTTTTACCAGAAATCGACTGAGAGATAGTCATTGTCTAACAAGTCAACACACTACCTACAAGCCTACGACAAGCCTATACTTCATTATAAGTATACTTAATTATAAGGTGAGTCAGCCACCTATGACTGACCTGAAGTTCGATTAATTTGGTGGGCACGTTCTTACATACTTTTCTAAACGGCCTGATTTTTAACCAAGTAATAATCACTGGTTTCTATCTTAGGCAAATAATTCCAACTAAGCTATATGTATTTTTTTACAAATAACGGCGATGGTAGATGCCTTATAAAATGATCTCTAAAATGGCAACAATTTATCAATCAAACTTTATATAAAACATGAACTTCGTATAAAAATTTTAGAGTTCTTATTACAATACCTTACATATGAAATATATGTATATTATATTCTAGTTATGATACTCTTATAATACAGCCCTGTTACATATCTACCTTATAATAATTTTACTTCCAGCCTGTAAAAATTAATCAAAATTTGGAATGTCTTCAAAAAATTTAAATTTATTTTTAAGCCAATAATATTAATTAAATACATATATTAATAAGAAAACATATGTCGATATATTTAAGCAGCTGTAAGTAAAATAAATAATTTAAACAATAAGATAGTTAAATATACATACATTCTGCAACCATTTCATTAATAATTTTATAAATTTTATAAATTCAAAGCAAACTTCTCATTTAAACACGAATATAAATTAAAATTAATGGCGAATAATGTAAAATTATATAATATATTGGGCTATCAGTTATAATTTTGTATTGTTTTAAATTCATTTCTAATTTATTTTGTATAAAAAAAAAGCCAAAAAAATTTAATCTTAAAAAAAAGTGTGTCTGATTGATAGCCAGTAAATACTTCCTAAAAAATTCAAAAATTAATTGCTTTAATATTATGTGATTAATCTTATTCTTATCGATATTAATCTTATAATCGATATATAATGTTTAAAGATTTTTATTTTAATTTTGTAAATTATGTGTATAAATAAAAAGACTTATTATAAGTTAATTTTCAAAATATAAATTTAAACAATTGAATTTTAATTACAAGGAAAATTTCCTAAACACTTAATACAAACAAATCACAGGTTTATTCATTTATTCTTCCTCTTTTATAATTACCTCTCTGTGAACATTTAATATTCAATTACAAAAATTCTGTCACAAAATGTTCAAAGCCAACATAATCGTTGCCAACAATAATGCTAATGAGATAATGACCTCAAAGGTTACGTACAACAACAAAACTATATGATTACTGCTGTTTAATTCTTAATTTTCGGTTTTGTTTTGTTTTGTTTTGTTGTTTTTTAATTACAATTTAGTTGTCGTAATGATAACAAATAATAAAAAATTTTCCATAAAAATCGTAATAATTAAGAAGCATAATATTTAGACATTGTACTCTCATATTGTAAATTTACTCTCATTTGTTTTTTTATTTCTATCTTTGTTTTTTGTGATAACTGTTGCTGTATAATATAGCAGTAAAACTGTGAACGATATCTCTGAAATTCAGTTGAACTGCTCATTTCTTGTCTAGCAAAAAAAAAAAGAAAATGAAAGAGAAAAATTACTTAAGCCTATAAATCACTGATCTTTAAATGAAGCATCGACTATGATATCAAAAACAGAAAATGTAAAAAAAAATACTTCAGTTAAATCCGATAAGTATTACTACCCTACACTACAATGTCTTACTTATATCGCAGGGCCTATTATAGCATATCTGGTCCATTTTAAATTCCAACTGCGTAATGTTGGCCTCTTAGCAATTTTTTTATAGCAGTTAGAAATTTATAAAGCGGTTTTTTCTAATACATCGATCGTCGGCGGAGACCGTTTTTCATAGCACAGATACAGAAAGGTAACGGTATTATTTTTAGTGCAGTTTATATTATTGTCCTCACTTTTATCAGAGCAAAATATTTAAATCGGATGATCTGTTTAACATTTACAATGTTATATTAAACCAGGTACGCAATTATGTTAAAAATTGCTGATATCAGTTGCAAAACTTTTAGCGTTTAAGCCTTAAGCATAAGTCGGCAATGGTCTATTGTAAGCATAGATCTGTCACAAAGCATATCCTCTACTGAATTTTCGTTTTTTGTTTCCTTTTTTGCAACTTCAGTTATGAAGCTTTATCAGCTAAGTAGGCAATTGAAAGAACGTAGTAAGAATTTCCAATTGCAATTAAGGACAACCAATACCCTCCACGTTAATACATTGGACTGTTCAATTGATTGCAACTGTGAGAAAGTTTGCTCGCTGCTGGATGAACTATTTTAAGGGGAGCAAATAAAATCCGAAACAATTGTTTCGTTAAAATCATATTTTCATACACGTTGTTGCTTCTGCTCAATTGCAATTGGAAATTCTATAATTCTTAAAGCGATGAAATTTCGCTAGCTGGCGTTATTACGGTCTATGCAAGATGTTTAGAAACTGAGCATCCTCTCGTCGTAAAAAAAACTATGGAGTTTTATTCTACTAAAGCATGCGTTCTTAAGCAATTCGATAAAGTTGTTTTTGAAGAGTTTCAGACAGAGAAAACTGAGATTCTCGTCATCAAAGAAACGATGCGCTGTGTGAGATGTACAGGCTAGGTAGTATAATGCGTACGGACGATGATGCTCCTGCGAGAAAATTGTTCGACAGTGACCACAAGCTAGACATATAATGGAAGACCAAAACTCCGGTGGAAGGACCAGGCTGAAGAAGATTTGTCAAAATGAAATTTGATATTAGAAGATGGAAGAGAAACACACAAGATTGCTGTCCCTGGAAATCTGTTCTGTTGACCTAAACTACTATACGTTAATCACCTAAGTAAGTACTAAAAAAGGATAGCAAACTATTTTCGATATATTTAAAACCAAAATTAATAAATTAATTTCATTAATAATTTAGTGAATACGAATGAAAAATTGCTGTACTGTAAAACTTAATGAGTTGCAAATGTTAAGTTTTTAAAAACCTATACAGCATCATTATAATCTTTTTATCATTGTCAAGAAGAATTAAAAACGAATTTATTCCTCTGTCGCCACTTATGTGTTTACTTTGGTCAAAAACGTGTGAAAAAATCTGTAACAAAACTATGGCAAATATCCCGAAGCATCGCTGTTCTACAGTCATAAGAGATTTAATAAATTTAGATTTAGAAAATAAGGGAAACATAAATTTCTCTCAGGTAATTCAGACAATCAACGGCAATCACACAGAGGGAATGTAGGGTAAATAAAATATAACAATTAATGTATTTGCATTATGCCACTTTCAGCTACAGCTATAATATGTAATTCAGCAAAATAAATAATAAACGCCACTACAACAAAAAAAATAACTAATAGAAAAATAAGCCTACAATTGAAACCCGATTGTAGCTTTTCTTTATTTTCTGTTATTACTGAGTGTGTGATGACTATTGTGTAGAAATGTTTTGTTTATTTTTGCACAAAATCCAGAGACTGATGATTGACTAATACTAATACTAACTAAACGACTATCTGACTGGATGTAAGACTTACGATTAAGCAAACACAGGCTATAAAAGTAGGCTGCATTTCGATGCACGTTCACAGTTTGATGTGGACGCGTCTTTATAATTCAACATAACGGTGAATTCGGGAATCTTATTTCATTATTTCATAATCAATAAAACAAAACAAAACAATTCAAAACTATTCAAAAAATTAATGTAATTTATGAAAATTTCTCTTATGTAAAGCAAAAAAAAAAACAAAATTATTTTTTATTGTATGAGTGGTTATACAAATTAAATTAATAATAATAATTAAAGAAAAGCAAAGAATTTTTGCTAATTGACTCCGAGTGTTTAAAAGCTAAACTAAAAATTCAAATTCTAAATTAAAAAGAAAAAAGAAAAAGAAAACAAAGAAATAAAAATTTAAAAATGGCATTGGAAATGCTTAAAGATCCGAATTTAATATCGCCGAGTAGTGTCTTCTATTTTTTATTATTGCCAACTATTTTATTGTGGTTTCTATATTGGCGTTTATCACGACGTCATTTATACGAACTGGCCGATAAATTGCCTGGACCCAAAGGATTACCAATTGTGGGTCATTTGTTCGATGTTCTGGGACCAGCTTCGTGTATGTGAAACAATAATAAGTAAAATGAAATTTAAAACAAATAATTCAAATTAATTATGATCAAAAATATGAAAAAAATTTATGTAAATATGAATAATAAAAAAATTATAGTTTTTTAAAAACCAAAGGAAGTATATAAAGATAAATTTATTAAAATATATGAATAAACTATATATGAAAAAAATTATATTAAAGCCTTTGCTATAAAATCTTATGTGCGGATAAAATTCCCCAATTTCTAAAAAAAAATATTTTTGAATTCGGTTTGTGGGGTGCCGTCAAAGATAAGTGTTACGCCGACAAGCCAGAGACAATTGACGCTTTAAAGGACAATATTCGTGAAGCCATTGGTGAAATACAGCTGCACACAATCGATAATGCGCTTAAAAATTGGACCGATCGTGTAGGCTACTGCATGGCCAGTCGAGGCAGCCATTTGAATGAAATTATTTTCTATTATTAACCGGAAGGATTGTACTTTCAAATAAAAAAAGAAATTTGAGAAAATATTCAGTAGTTTTTTTTAAAGCACTTTCAAAAAAAGAAGTTATTTGGCGGACCCTTTAGATTGAGAACAGTAGAGTGGATCAGCTCTTTTAGTACCTCCGCAAAACAACAACAATAAAAGATATATTAAAACATTTACTGCTAGTAAAACAGCCTTTAGATAGCTAGAGAGTGTGTTCATTGCATCTAAGGTTGTCCAAGAATGTCTAGCATATTTCGAGTTAGATCCATTCATCTTAAAAAATGCAGTCATAACGAGACATTGGCCCTCAAAGTATACTTATCCAAACTTTAAAATACCATTTTGAAGGTATTTTCATTATACTTCCCCACTAGAAATTCTCGTACCTAATATTTACATATTTATCTGTAATCACTCGATTAAGATTTTTTGTTAAAAATTTTAAATTATATACACCATCCAGCGTAATCAAATAAATTGAATCATTTTATCTTTATTACAGCCGTATTTAAAACTGTTATACGGAAAAGTGCTGAATTTCCCCATGTAGCGAAAATGTGGATTGGACCGAAATTGGTCATATTCATTTATGATCCCCGAGATGTTGAAATCTTATTAAGCAGCCAAGTTTATATTGACAAAGCATCCGAATATAAATTTTTTAAACCTTGGCTAGGCGATGGTCTTCTAATAAGTACAGGTATGTTCTTATTTATAAAATAAACAAAACAATTTGATTTATTAAACAATTAAATAATAATAATAAAATAAGAAAAAAACATACAATATATACAGACTGTTTGTTGTCTGCGATTAATTAATAAAACGTTTATTTAATACGACATTTTAAAGAAAAATATAATTTAGAGGAGGCTCATAAACAATTATTGTTTTAATAAGAAGTGACAAATGATATAAATTTAAATAAATGGGCAGAGCATAGCTATTTTAAAGCGTAGGTAATGTTAGACTGGATCAAAAGCATATGTTGTTCAACACAACAATTGAAAATTAGAATATGAGGTTAATCATGTATATTAGGGTAGTTCATAATATTTTTAATACAATATTTCGAAACCTATAATTAAAAAGTAAAATCAACTTAAAAAGGCTTGTATAGTATTTAGTGAGTTTAAATTTGTTTAAATATATCATCGTAGCATAAGATACATATTAATTATATCATATTATCTGGGGCAACGTAGCTTTCAATCACTTAAGGTGATATCGATTTAATTTAAGCCGTTTTTGTTTTAAACAGAAAATTTAAATCGGAATTTTTTTATTTACTATATAGAGAATAAAATCTAAGCAGAACTGGTGAACTATTATCTGTACTTCCTTGAATTTTTGTCAATTCCTGTTAAAAGCGAAATTTCATTCTCATTTATAAAAGTGCGCACATTTTATAAGAGTATGTATGTAATAGAGCGTAGGAATATATCATAATATTAAAAATTATTTAACTGAATATGATTTTAAAAAGTCATGCTTTTAGTTAAAAGGTTAAAAAAATTTTAAAAGTAAAACATTTTTACTCTCGACGTAGAACATTTTGGATAAAATGATACGATATGTAACTAAAATATCCACCATCATCCCCAGACATTGTTAACATAGCAAATTTTTCAAACATGTTTTCTCGAATTTCAAAATCGTTTCGAATATACAATTATTTAGGTTTTTTAGGGCATGTTAGGGTATATCCACCATCCTCCTCAGACGTTACTAAAAAGTAAATTTTTTTAAATTACTCTTCAAAATCATTTGAGGGGGACCAGTGAATCTGTTTCACTCAGGAACGTGTGGATTATAAGTTTTAATGGGACTGATGCATGTAACATGATTCGATTTTTTATATTTGAATAATTACTTCCATTTCAATATTCTGTTAAATCCTTAACAGTGCTCTGTTCACCTTAACATTGAAGAGTTAAATTCAAATTTATCTTCACACACATGAAAGATCGATGAAAATATTTTAAGTTAGGCAGCAATTTTTTTATGTTTCTAAATGAAGTACATGATAAGTACGACGTCAAATGATTAGGAAAATCTGGAACTTTTCTCCAAACCAAATTTCTCCAAACTTGTGTTTTTTCTAGATCCAAAGATATTCTTCAGATCTTGGATGGTTTTTAAATTCCACCTAATTTTCTACCAAATTTTCTAATTTTTATACCATTGTGAGAGTGCTTTATCATATGACCAAATTAATACAAATTTCTTTTCAATTACGGTTTCCTCATTTACATAGCACATGTCCGAGTTGTTTACATAGCATCGATATCGGACATTGGAGTTTTCTAAACTCCATAGCCATAAAGCAACGTAGATTTTATATTAATTGAAAAATTAATTGTGATGTTGGACATACATATATCTCCATATGGAGATGGCCATATTTTCTACAAACCACCAGGTGTATTTCAGACTTCGTGGTGCCATGAGAGCAAAATACATAGCTATAATGCCATAAAAATATAAAATTTGATTTTTGGGTTTACAATTCCGAATATAAATTGGTTGACGTTTTGAACAAAATTCTATTATATTTAGATTTATCAGATGTAGCAAAAGCTTACTTAAAATTCTGATAATTATCCTGTACGAGACATTGTAAAATCCGAAAATCTCTAGTTATTTACAATATGTTGAAATGTGGTTAACATTTTTAAAGCAATTATTATTTAACTTCTGTATTTAATTGTAATAGACAACAATACACAATAAATTCTAAATAATACTTACTGGCAGATAAAAAAATGCATTCTATTGTAAACGAATTTTCTTTTCCAGGTCACAAATGGCGTTCGCATCGTAAATTGATTGCACCCACATTCCATTTGAACGTATTGAAGAGTTTCATTGATCTTTTCAATGAAAACTCACGCAATGTGGTGCGCAAACTAAAGGCCGAAGAGGGTAAAACTTTCGATTGTCACGATTACATGAGTGAGGCGACCGTTGAGATTTTATTGGGTAAGCAATACTAATAATCATAATAATAATACGAAGAGCAATAACACTAAGAATAACAAAAAATAATAATAATAATAATAACAATCATAATGGAAAAGAAATGCATTTTTGTGCAATTATATGCGCTTCAGCACTTTGAACAGCTGTAAACAAACTATTGTCGTCGTTTGATGGCATATTAGATATGAAAATATACATATGCGAGCAGAGAAAAATGTGCAAAATAAAATGAAAAATTTAATTGTTTCCTTCGTTCAGGTTATTTAATGTTAATTATTATTTTATGTTTTACAAAATATTTTCTTCTCTTTTCATGCTCTCTTCTTAATTGTTGCAGTTGTTGCATAATTTCTATTGCTTTAACAACGATTAATTCGTCATTAACAATAAAAAGAAGAAATATGTTAATGACATTGTTCATTACATTTCAAACGTATGTATTTCCATAAACATACATACATAAGCTGATAAAATGCCAACCAAAAAAATATTAAAATTGAATTTATTGGCAAACAACAGCAAATAAATGGGAGAATAATGTTTTAAAATGTAATGGAAAGTGTTTTATTTTATAACGTGTAACGATTGCAAGACTTTATCTTTATCATGCAATTTAGGTCGTTGTAATAAATTTTGTATTTGTTTGAAATCAGCGGTTGCATTATGTGCCTCTTGTCTGTAAAATGCAATTAATTCAGCATGGGTCCCCAAACAAAAAAGTAGTCTCTCTATTAACTTATAATGCTTGCTTTGTAGTAATCCTTTGATTAAAGGTCCTACTGAACCATTAAAACAAATGGAAACCGGTTTAAAATCCTACATCTAAAAGTTATCGCGACCAATTCTTTCTGTTAAAAGTTTTGTAAAACATTTCACTGGCAACGAATTAAAACGATTTCGGAAAATTTTACAATTGGAATCTTTTTATAGATTTTTTGTATAGAATTCAGTTAGATATGTGCATACATACAAACATAATTGGTCATTACAAACCTTCAGTCAGAATTACGACGTAGCTTCTCACACCACTTGTGTTGTATAGGATTATCTTATACCTGAGTGGCGTGTAGAGGCGGTTGTCAACCCAAGAAGTTGCGATAGATATACTATGTTCCATTGTGATAGCACAGTTATTCATTTCCACTAATCCTGGAAACATATAGATATTCTGATGATGTCACTTACGACTCATAATGTCCATTAACGACAGATTATTTAGATCGTCTACATAGTAGACATCAAGGTATATTACCCCTCTCCGACACACTGCTGTGCATATAATCAATGCAGATGTCGTTTACCATGACTGAAGACGAGTGCATATCGCATTGATAAGAACGACTGCAACAATCACGTAGAGCCAATTCTATTAGAATTCTGACAGACTTATCGTGCGTCCTGTATTAATTTCTGGCCAAATTTGCCGCTTTATCTTGCTCGTATTCCAAGCCCTTCCCTCAACTGACATTGACGGAATCCATAGTTACATTATCAATTATAAGCTCTCAGTTATTCAAAGGGGGGTAGAGAACTCATCGGGAGTATAGAGCACTAATTGGTTGCGCCGTGCCTGACCATTTCAATCTCCCTACAATTACCTAGAATACAACTATGTTTCGGTAGCCATATGATGAAACAACTTGTCTTGTACAGAAACAACACTCAGTTTAATATTATAAATAGTCTGAACTCAAAAACATTTGCCTAGAATAGGAATCGCTTCAAGCCTAATATGTACATTCTGTAATAAGGCGAACTAATGAAAAGAATGCATTCTTGGAATCTGAACGATGTTAATGCAGTTCAGAACGAAACACATGAGTGTTCATTAAGTACTAGGCAGGGATTTTACCTTACAGACACTGAATACCATCCTAAGATTCGTCAAGACAACAGAATTGCTAGAGATATTTAAGTGAAATTTTACGCCGTCTAAGGGCTGTTTATAAAGGGTGTTTTTTATAGAGGTATAGAACTTTAAGTTGCAATAAAACAACGATGGATTATTCGATTGACATGAATTTTATTTATCCGAAAGATAATCTTGTGGCATTACATTTTAAATATGATTTTTGGCATATGACCGCCACGGCTGGCGCGGATGTAGTCCAATCTGGACGTCCAATTTTCGATGACTTTTTCCAACATTTGTGGCCGTATATCGGCAATAATACGGCGAATGTTGTCTTCCAAATGGTCAAGCGTTTGTGGCTTTACTGCATAGACCAATGACTTTACATAGCCCCACAGAAAGTAGTCTAGCGGTGTTAAATCACAAGATCTTGGAGGCCAATTCACAGGTCCAAAACGTGAAATTAGGCGGTCACCAAACGTGTCTTTCAATAAATCTATTGTGGCACGAGCTGTGTGACATGTTGCGCCGTCTTGTTGAAACCACATCTCCTGGACATCATGGTTATTCAATTCAGGAATGAAAAAGTTAGTAATCATGGCTCTATACCGATCACCATTGACTGTAACGTTCTGGCCACCATCGTTTTTGAAAAAGTACGGACCAATGATTCCACCAGCCCATAAAGCGCACCAAACAGTCAGTTTTTCTGGATGTAACGGTGTTTCCACATACACTTGAGGATTACCTTCACTCCAAATGCGGCAGTTTTGTTTGTTGACGTAGCCATTCAACCAGAAGTGCGCTTCATCGCTAAACAAAATTCGCTTATGAAAATCGGGAACAACGGTAATCTCGTTTTGGGCCCATTCGACGAATCTAGGCCTTACTTGATGATCGTTTGGCTTCAAATCTTGCACGAGTTAGATTTTGTAAGCACGCAAACCAAGATCCTTCCGCAAAATCTTCCATAAAGTGGATGGACACAGATCCAATTGCTGTGCTCGATGGCGGATGGACTCATTCGGGTCTTCCTCAATGCTACGCTCTACAGCAGCAATAGCTTCTTCTGTACGCACCGTACAGCGTCTCTGGGGATGCGAGTTATCAATAAGAGTAAACGTGGTGCGAAAACGTTCCATGGTTAATCGAATTAACTGCTCTGATGGACGATTTTGTCGACGATAAAATGGACGTAGTGCGCGATACGTTTTCCACACAGAACCATTATTTTCGAAATAAAATTGCACTATTTGCAAGCGTTGTTCAGGCGTGAGTCTATTCATGATGAATTGCCAAACCAAACTGAGAATAAATCACTCGACAGCTGTTAAATCGGTCGCCATCTTGAAAAGGAATGCCAACTTAAAGTTCTATACCTCTATAAAAAACACCCTTTACAATAGCTCTACTTGACAATACTATGTAGTAATATGTACACGCTAGCAGTTTAAAGCTGCAAAAACACCGGAGTTATAATTGAAACCATGATTCAGAAACCATCATTCAGGAAGCATTATATCAAAATCTATATCCTTTTGTATTCAATACAATTACAATAATAATAAATAGTATTGAGAATTTCCAAATGCTGTGCTTATTAAAGCCTTTTTTATAAAATACCTAAAATATTACATTCGGAATCACTGGCTTCAAACTCCAAACTAACACCGGCAATAACACACCACAAACTACTGCTTCATCTATCACTATCCAGCCGCAAATTGCATAAGTCTTTTTAAAAGTATTTCTCTTTTCTTTTTCCGATTAAACAAATAGTCAGTTGGTGAGTGACTGCATGAAAACGCAAAAGCAACAAAAAAACCTTTTCTTTTCTACAATTTTATTCCCTGCATTTTCATTTTGAGTAATTTTCCATCGCTCACTGGAGCTTGACTCTTTTGTTTGACTTTATTTTTTAGCACTGAGGATCGGCGTCATGATAACAAGTTTTTATTTGTTTTTTCCTCTCTTTAGCTGAATTCGCACGTTATTGCCACATGTTCATGGCTTATAATCAGGTTTACTTTAATTTTTTTCTTTCTTTGTTGGCTAGTTTGTTATATGGTTAAAATACAAATAGAAGAAGAAAAAAATTGGCTTGCAGTGTAGTATGTAGGCCAAAGAAATTAAAAGTTTGCCATTAGTTTGGCTAAAAGTTGGACATCAAGTTAAATACAGGAATATAATCACATACAATATTGTGTATGTATGCATATGCACCCGTATGCATTTGGATGAGTGTATAAAATGTATTATGCAATATTATAAATGATGATTTGTTTGTGATTTCTTTAGTTTTTTTTCACCACTTCTGCTAAAAATTTATTGCAGTTAAGTATAGTTAGAGGAAGTTAACGATTGTATCAAGTGAGGTCAATTTAATGCGTAAAATGGTAAAAAAAGATTACATGTGTAAAGAAGAAATTAAACTTCATGAATACTTAAAGAAAGGCCTTTCTTCTAAACATATTCGATTTATTTCTGTTTGACTGATTCATACAATCTGAAACATAGCACAACACAGGACTAAATAACCTATTTTACTGTATGATTATCTCTATCAACACAACGACCATTGTAAACACCAGTAACTCCTTTGATAAAGAAATTTTAGTTCCAATAATTTTCACTTTTCTGACCGTAGGCACATCATTTGTACTGGATCATCGTGATCCGATCGCGACCGTATTCTTTTTCCATTGTATTAAGTCGCCCTTCGTTCGACTCCATTCACTGCCCGTTTCGATTTTGTTGGGATTAACTTACAGTTTTTTTCTAGTTCTGAATGTAATATGGTCCTCGCCGAGGCAAGCATATGCTCAGTGGCTAAATTCATTGCCTCAAATTAGTACACACATATGATATTATGTAGAGCCGTAGAGATATGTAGAGGAGCTGGTCACCTATTTAACATATTTTATGCAGATTTTAAATTTTTTGCTCATGGGAGGCAGTATTCAACTGCACAAAGTACCAAAAAGATTAATATCACCCCAAACACCCAAAGAAATTTGGAACGTGTGACTACTACAATATCAGGAACATAAACAATGCTGTCATTTTCAGTAGCCTAGCTTTCGTTTTCGTTTCACAGAAAAAAAATTATAAAAATGCGTATTTTGTCATTGGCGTATGCCTTTTTAAGCCGTAGGTCAATACCAAAAATGTCAAAGAAAATTTTTGTGTAGCAGTCGCATTATTATAAAACGAGAAGTCATCTACTTTAAAAATAAGCCGACGCTGTACGCCACTCCATACTCCGATGGAAAACAGACCATTATTCATATCAGAAAGTAGAAGTTCGAAGGTATATTGGGTTCTATTTACTTGAATATCCTTCTTAAGGATGACAACACTTTAAATGATAATATTTGAGACCGACTATCCACATAAGTACACTTCAAATCATAATTTGTCTGCAATCCGTAATTATTCTCCAAATTATGTAAAAAATCAATTGCCATATATACTTCGTCTAAAAATGTGAGGTTAGGTTAGTTTAGTGGGTAGCTTGCCGTTCACAGGCAAGTTCCCCATATGGCCCAATGTGTCACCCAGTGTGAAGTAAGCCGACTTTTCATGGTACGTTAATAATGGATTTGAACAACCCCGAACTCCGGATGAAACCGGCCAGTTCCCATAGTGGCACGTTCACTACTATTATTTAATTTTTAAACGTTCTGTTAATTTTCGTTAATATTTAAACGTTCTGTCATCCAGAGACCGATTACGTCTGCTCTGAAGGCCAGGGCACTGGCATAAATCGACTAAAATTATTTTAGTAAAAATCATTCACAAAATTTTTGGCTCGTTGTGGGATATAGATGGTGCCATACGTGGCACCGAATTTATAAAAGCTTAACACCAAAGGTGGGCTGGGCAAATAACCCATATGGATAACAGCAGACCAAAGAATACGATGTTAAATTAGGAAGTAATGTGCTCTAGACGAATACATCAGCCAAGAACCAGATGAAAGGATTACCGTAGAGAAGCCCTTGAATTATAAGTATCCATAATTTTCAATAATACACTAAAAAAGCTAAGGCTTTTAGCGAGTTGTAACGTTATATTGTTATATGATAACTGAGAACTTTAGAGCTTATCAGAGTTACAGTCATCTCAATGGACGAGATATTGTATTCTTATTCAAAATTTACAAAATTATGATAGGGAAAACTCCGGACAACACTCCATAAATTTTAAATACAATATTGACGATTAGAAAATGTATACAAAATTTTACTTGCTATTTGTATAAGTTTACATTTAAAGTATCTGAACGCCATTGGACCTGGCCTGAATTCTTAAGAAAGCTTGTACTTAAGCATAATAAAAATTTCTCAATTCCAAGCTCAAATAAGTTTCAAGCATTGAAAAATTTTTGATAAAATTTGTCTAAAACAGAATAAAAATGCATTTCAACTGCTCTACAGGCTATTTCTCAACTTTAGTTATGGCCAAATAAATTACTATTCATAGTGCTGTAGTAGTTCCTTTTTAACATTGATGTTAACAAATATACGAGTGCTGTAAGTCTTCTGTAACATTTAAATCTTCGTATACTAATTGTACATTTTTCTCCTTCAAACGCATACATACATATGTATGTATGTAGATTCGCAACATTTAAATTTATTTTTAAGTAAAAAGATGTATAAAGTTTTACACTTGTTTTGTTTTATTTCATTTCATTTTATTTTATTATATTTGCTTGTCTTACCACATTTACGAAATTCAAATTATTGCACGAACGTTAGACGGTCAGTCTCTATATCTTAATGCATCCAAAAAAAATGTATTTCCCCACTTAAACGCAAAATTATACACCATCCATCCATTTATTACGTGTCGTTGTGATGCAAGATTAGGTAGTTGAATGGGTCTATTGGTTATTAAGAGTGTAAGAAATGGAAAAAATTTAAACTGAATGAATGAATAATGATTTGCCAATCATTTGTCAAGAAACTGCAATGGCTAGTTTTCCAAAATTAGTTTTTCTTTTTCTTTCTTTTAACTTTCAAAAACAAAAAATTGTGAAACATTTACAACCAAAACTCGCAACACATTTTATAACACAAATTTACTTTTAATGATTCCCTTTCACTTCTAGAAACCGCCATGGGAGTTTCGCGTAAAACCCAAGACAAGTCAGGCTATGAATATGCTTTGGCCGTTATGAAAATGTGTGACATACTACATATGCGTCATCGTAGTCTGTTCCTAAGAAACGAGTTCCTATTCACACTCACCAGATATTATCAAGAGCAAGGCAAACTGTTGAATATTATACATGGTCTAACGAAAAAGGTCATCAAAAATAAAAAAGAAGCCTTTACCAAAGGCACTAGAGGTTCTCTGGCCCAATACGAATGGACTAAAGATGGTGAATTGATAACAGAGAGCCTAAAATCGAATAGCGTTCATGGTAAAAACGAAAAGGTAACTTCAGTAGAGGGCTTATCCTTTGGCCAGGCGGAAGGTTTAAAAGATGACTTGGATGTGGAGGACAATGATGTGGGTGAGAAGAAGAGACTGGCTTTCTTGGATTTACTTTTAGAAAGTGCACAAAATGGTGCCGCCATTACCGATACAGAAATTAAAGAACAAGTGGATACCATTATGTTTGAAGGTCATGATACCACGGCGGCCGGCTCATCATTTTTCCTATCGTTAATGGGCATACATCAGCATATACAGGATCGTGTCATTGCTGAATTAGATGAAATATTCCAGGGTTCAGATAGATCATGCACATTTCAGGATACTTTAGAAATGAAATATCTGGAACGTTGTCTGATGGAAACACTAAGAATGTATCCACCAGTACCGCTTATAGCCAGAGAACTGCAAGAGGATTTAAAATTGGTATCCAACAATTATGTTATACCTAAGGGGGCCACAATCACGGTGGCAACTATAAAATTACATCGCAATCCATTGGTTTATGAGAATCCCAATGTATTTAATCCCGATAACTTTCTGCCGGAACGCCAGGCTAATAGACATTACTATGCATTTGTACCATTTTCAGCTGGTCCAAGAAGTTGTGTTGGTAGGTTCTCGAACCATATGTAAAACTAAAGTAGCTTTAATTAAAAAATTCTTTTTATTTTAGGTCGCAAATATGCCATGTTGAAATTGAAAATACTCTTATCGACATTATTACGAAACTATCGTGTCTATTCCGATATGACTGAAGAAGAATTTAAGCTGCAGGCCGATATTATTCTGAAACGTGAAGAAGGTTTTCGTGTACGTCTAGAGCCACGCCGACCAACCGATGTACAATCCAGTCCTGCTACCCATGCGAGCACCACCTAAACTTTCTAATTTTTTTTATTTCTAAAATTGTGTATAATTTTATCGTTTTTTTTTTAATTAATTGTTTCAATTGTTTCATATATTTTTCTACTTAATTTTGTAAAATATATATAATATTTTATTGCATTGTATGTATGATTATGTCACACATTTTTCTGTTATATTGTATTATTTTTTTTAAATAGATTTATATGCATTTATTTTATAAGGATTGATATTACCGGGTAAAAAAAATTTTAAAAATTTTGAAATATTTAGTTTTAATTACAATCAATATGTATTACTTAGTTTGTAGTTGATAAATAGTAATAAATATTCATATTGAAAAAGGAATAAAAATATCAAAGTAAAAGTGTTTCATTCATTATTGTGGCATTCGGGTGCCCTGGTAGTCAGGTGGATAGTGTGCTAGACTATTAGCGTGAGGATTGTGGGTTCGATTCCCACCAGAGACTCTGCACTAGTACAGTACACCGATCATAATATTATATTATTATACTATTATAATAAATAAATAAATATTGTGGCACTTATTGCGACGCGCAGGCTTTCAATAGAATAGTTTATTGGACACTTTTGCTTGTAAGTTGCATGATAGTCTCCTCACTACAATAATTTGAGGTTTTGAAGCTTTAAAGTTTGCTAGTGTTCTTTAGTGCAGCCCTTGCGCTGACCAACTTCTTCCTCAGTTTGGTAGAACTTGGTTAGTACAGGGACTGCGTTTACCTGAGCCGTCACAACGGGCCGCATTGCGAGCTCAAGTGCGCTTTTGGTATCAAAGCTACCACTCCAACCTAACCTAACCTAGTGTTCTTTATTTACTAGACCAAGACGCTTAATTTTGTACTGAACTAGATTTCAAGATTTGAGCCTCAAACATGAAACTACAGACATTATAATAGATTCATGATTTATGGCTGCCTCCAAAATATTTTTTTAAGTTCAAATACCTATCGTTATCGTTTTTAATATTTCATTAATTTTCATAATAAGAGACACTTTATTCACATATGTATACTTAATATTTTATAGCCTTTCGAAAACCAATTTCAAATTATTTATTAAATATACACACTAATAACAACTTACATGAATTAATTTTGAATTTCTTGTTTCATGCTCGCCTTTCCTTTCATTTTTATCCGTTTTCTCTTTTCCACATTAAATTACGCATTTTATTTTATTTATTTCTTCTTCAAATAATTTTTTTATATTTTCATTTCAATTTTTTTTTTTTAATATTTTAAACTCAACTTTTTTATTTCCTTTCATATCGATTTTTTTAGAACTTTTATTTTCTTTCACGCTTTTAACAATTTGTTTCCTCCTTTCATATCGATTTTTTTACATCTCTTATTTGCTGTACACGCTCTTACCGATTTCTTTTTATTTCCTTTTTTTAACGATTTTTTACATCTCTTATTTCCTGTACACGCTCTTACCGATTTATTTTTTGCTTTCATATCGATTTCTTTACATTTCTTATTTCCTGTACACGCTCTTACCACTTTCTTTTTTTTCTTTAAACACTATTATTGCTCATCATTATCGACTGCTAAAAATGCACATCACTACCAACCAATATTACAACAACAAAAAACCGGGCATTGCAAGTTTTACCAATAAAGACCATAACCAATAGACACTCAAACACAAACAATATGTAAATTTTTCATGAAATTGCAACACACTATAATTAAATTTGTGTTTGAGAAACTTTTTACACCAAGATTTATACACTTTAATAGAATTTTCTTTGCAAATAATTTTTTTTCTTGCTTACGAACATTTTTACAACAAGCAGAGACCGGACACTTGCAAGCTTTGCGAATAAAAAACGAAAAACACTAAAACACAACAAATCTTTACAATTTTTCATTAAATTACTATCACACTGTAAATGAATCTTTGTTTGCAAAACATTTTACAACAGAATTTAAATGTTTTAATAGAATTTTCTTTGCAAATCTACAAGAATTTTTTTACCGCCGTTTTATGCTTTATGATGCCGAATGTTAACTAATGTCAAACACTTGAGTGCAGTTGTGCGTTTATACCTACTGAGAGAAACATTATCGATAGATCAGTTACGATAAATTTAAATGAAATAAAAGCTATTTACATCGATTTAATTTTTTGTCGAATATCAATCGGAAATACAGTTCCAACTGTTGACGTTTATTTTACAACAATTTAATTTTAATCTATATCATGTTATTAAATTTACTATAAAACTGTTTTGTTAATTTTAAAGTGATAATAACAATGCAAATATTTTTTTTAAATGTGAAATAATAGTGAAAACTTTGTTACTTTTACAATAAGTAAAGAATATCTCAATTGTTGGGACTAGGATGCATTATTATTATTATTTTCACTTTCAATGATCACTCCCTACACTCTACTGTAATTTTTCCATTTTATTTTTTTCAAAATTAATAATAATTTCAAATATTACTTTTCATACTTTCAGTAATAAAAATCAATTTTATTTAATGTTTCTTCTTATGATTATAAAAAATAAGCCAAAAATACTTAAAAGTGCACAGTTATATAAATATGAAACAAAAAATAATATTCATTACAATATATGGAATAATTTCAAATTGCAGTACAAAAACAAACTGGAATAACAAAGAATAGCTTCCTTTCACATCGATTTCATTTGAGCCATTAAATCATCTAAATTCACATCAGTAGATGCTTGTACTGTATTTGTTTCAGCAGTCGTATCTTTAACAGGTGCTTCATAAGCTAAACGCAGACCAGAAGTTTCTTCAGATTTTGTGGCGGTTTCTTGAGGCTGAGAATCATCTACCAACTCTATACCCCATTCATTGTCGTCATGTAAAGGTTGGACCTCCTCAGCTACAGGGGTTTCCACCACCGGCTTAGGTTTGGCCTGGAAATCTTTTTGTCTTGCCAGGCAGTGACGATCATCACATTGTGTATTGGGTTTTAGAGACATTTTCGGAAAGAAATCATTCATGGCATTGTAGCCCAAATAGTCCGATACTTCACCGAAATTAAGTAAATATTTGAGAGTATTTTGAACCAACATGCCAGCCGTAATACCCATTGTTGTGGGCAGGGAAGCAGCACACACACCTTCACGCTTTAAAGTACGCTCATCGATATTTTCAGCCACTACAAGAGGAGGAGCACATGCAAAGCAGGCAGTCTCACCAGGACGTATAAATTGTATGTGGCCAGAAACAGCATTTTCGGAAACTCCCGATTCAAACCAATTCAAAGATAATTCGTTACAGGCAGTATTTATAGCCATACGGGCCTCAAAGTTATCGACACAACTTAAAACCAAATCAACAGGTTGTCCCGATTTTAGACCACCATGGGCAATAGTGTCCAAAAATTTATCAAATGACTCTACAGTAGTAATGTTGTAGTTGTGGGTTTCTATTGTAACATCTGGATTAATAAAAGTCAATGTCTTAGCAGCTGCCTCTACTTTCGAAAGTCCCGCCTGGTCAGGTGTAAAGAATAAACGATTCATATTAGCCAACTCGACTTTGTCATAATCGAAGAGTATCAGTTTTCCAACACCACAGCGGGTCAACATATCAGCTGTCACACTACCAACACCGCCTACACCCACCACGGCCACAGTCTTGTCACGTATGCGTTCATATTCCTTAACAATGCCCATACGTTGTAAAGCCATTAAGCGACTGTAGGGATTTGAGTCCACCACCTCGGATGACATTTTGTCAATACGCTGCCTTGCCGCTTGGCTTTCATTCCGTTGACTCTCCAGCTCTTGTTTCAGTTCCTCCAATTTCGCTTGTAATTGTTCGATGCTGGACATTTTTTGTTTAAAAATATATTAAACTTTACAAAAATAAGAAAGAATCCCTTGGCTACTGTCTTCGTGTCACTTTCAAAACAAATTTTCATTAAAAATATGCAATGCTTCTTCTTATTTGTTTACTATTTATGATGATAGCACATATCAAAAATTGACAAATAGATGGCCACTTTATTTTTGTTACCCAATTTGGCCACCATACTGTCCTACTCTGCATAAATATAAAATTGTGGGTATATTAATATTGTACTAATAGGCATAATTGTACCATAAGCACTAATTTGTATTAAAAATATTTTTGTATAAATTGATAAAAATTTAGGTTGGCTACTCTCATTTAAATTCATTCCGATATTCGATATCAATTCATAAACACAATTTTGCCATCTGCAATACCAAATAACAGCTGCTACGGAAGTAAATATTATAATAAATAAATTGAGTTGTGATTTTTATAAAAATTTTATATTTATCAAATAAACAAAATATGAAACGATGTCGTTGTTGTTTAGCCACCAATGCCGATATGTATGTTGATATTTTTGAACAACATAAATCTGGGGCCACCTATGCAGAGAATATACGATATTTAGCTGAAGTACAAGTGGAACATGATGATGGTCTGCCCCAGCAAATATGCTCTAACTGCTGTAATGAATTTCATCAAATATATGAATTTGGAATTAATGTACGGTTGTCGGATGAAAAACTTAGGCAAGAAATGATGGCTTCTAACAAAAATCGAACGGAGGAGGAAGATGAAGTTCATATGGAAAATGTACAAGTTTTGGAAAATGAATATTTTTCACCGATAGATGAGAACGGCATACAAGTATGCGTCATAGAAGAGATATTAGAGCAGGAAGCAGAACGGGAGGATGTTATCGTAGAGGTTAGTTTTACATAAAATTTCTTGATGTACTCGTATGCCATTTAAGGTATTGTTTGTCCAAAAATATAGGAAATTCACGAAGTGGAAGAACTTAATATGATGGAAGAATTATTAGACGTTGGCAAAGAACCCAAAGAAAACTTATTGGCGAGTTTGGCACAAGTGGCTTCCACACAAGAAAACGTAAACATTACTATTAGCAATCCAAACGCATCTAATGAAGTGTCACATTTCCCTGAAGACGAATTGGATGAGGATTATTTAATAAAGTTTAATGAAAATGAAATGAATCCATACAAACCACCTAAATGGAAATGTGGCGAATGTCAACTCATACTGCGTGGAGATGTTTCCTATGAAGGCCATATGAACATGCACAAACAATTAAGGCCACACCAATGTCCAGACTGCCAAACAAAATTTAGATGTCGTACAGCTCTAAAACGACACAAAGAATTAAGACACTCCAAGACTTTAAGTAAAGAAGATATTAAAATAACTTATACATGCAGAGATTGTAATAATAGCTTTCTAAGCAGCCCCGTATTTAAACTACATCAAATAATCGTCCATAATCAAGGCCAAAAATGTCCATTTGCATGTGATTTAGTTAAAGGTCGTGACAATGTAAAAGAGCATTTGGAGCAAATGCATGATGAACAGTTTGTCACATGCGCTGAAGTTTTCTTGGCCAATGGCACTTTACCAATTTACCAATGCTTCAAATGCTCTGAAACATATGAAAAACTAGATCTGCTGGAAAATCACACAAAAGATTGCCAAAGTGGGAATGAGCAACAGTTACAAGAGGATATTCTTTCGGTTGAGACTGATGAAAATATGGAAGAATCTGCTGATCTATTCCAATGTAAAATATGTAGGAGAAAGCTATTGAAGAAAAACTTAAATAAGCATATGGAGTTACATAAACGCAAAGAAAGTCGAGAAAAGGATGAAACCAGAAAGTTTTTGTGTGCCTTCTGTCGTAAGTACATTGGAATATTTGAACGCTATAGAATATAGTCAAAGGTTTATTTACTTTTTGTAAATTCTTAGTGGATAGAATCAAAATTGAAAGTAACAGGAAAGGGAGAAGGGTCTTGTTTGATATCTAAAATAGGTTAGTTAAAAGAATAAATAGGTGTTGCTTGTCTTTCTCTCGTAACTAGAAATTAATTTTTTTTTGGGTAATGCTTTTAAATAGGCCTTCAATCATACATAATATAAAAACTGGCAAATTTTCAATGTATTAAGGAATTGTGTATAAACTCGTTTTTATCGTACTATAATTAGGCGTTTTCCGTAAAACTGAATATAGCTTCAACTATATTTTGTGAAGTTTTCTACCATTAAACAGCTAAAGAGTCGCTAACTAATGCTATGCTTTATTAAAATTAGCACGCGAATTTAAAAACGCCAAATCACTACATCAACATGAAAAAATCCATCAAGGTGAACGATTGGATATCGTATATGGTTGTTCTGATTGTGATCGTCAATATGCTTCGCAATATTTATTGGATACACATCGTAAACATGCACATAAAGAACGTGATAACGTTTGTAATATATGTGGTAATGCCTTTAAGATGAAAAATCAATTAATGAATCATATGAAACTGCATTTGGAAAAGAATATACCGTGTCCACATTGTGATAAGAAATATGCGCGACACTTTGACTTAAATGTGCATCTAAGATCTCATACGGGTGAACTACCGTACGCGTGTCATTTGTGTGAAAAGCGTTTTGCCATTAAGGTGCGGCTCACCTATCACTTGCAGAAACACTATGGCATTAAACATTATTGTAAGGAATGTGGTGCTGAGTTCAATTCCAAACAAAAATTAAAAGCACATTCATTTAAACATACTGGCATGCCATATCGTTGTGAACTGTGTGATGATCATGGATTTGCTACCCGCAATACGTAAGTATAATTTACATAAAAGAAATTTTCCGAAATCATTAATGAATTCCAAATTTTCATTTTAGTTTTAAGCGTCACCTGGATCGGGTGCACCATGCCACCATATCCGATGAAGCTCTGAATGAAATGTTTCAACAGAATACGGGAAAAACTGTTAAAATCCGACAAATCAATCATCAGAGTCTTGTACAAACTACCAGTGAAGATGACAATGAAAACATCCAAGAAGAAATTGAAGTTTTGGGAAAATAATTTATTTTAGCTTAGCATAGATTTAGTTTAAAATTTTTTTAAATAAATATAAAATTAAACTTGAACTCGAAAATAACACAAAAGATTATATTATTTCTAAATGGATTAAATATTTATATTAACTTTCTTAAATACTTGATTGAAAATCATGTTAAATAACGTTATTCTTCTCCCGCCTTCCTAGACATTTCCTTTGTCAAAGTCGATGACTTATATAAGCATATTTCAACAGAACACTATCGGCTACTGCATGAATGTCCACAGTGTAATGAAAGCTTTTCGCAATTAAAACTTCTTCAGGAGCATGAAAGAAAAGTTCATACCATAAGACGTGTTTATAAGTGTAAAATATGTGGTAATAATTTTCGGGGACAAGCTCAATTGTCGGCTCATAAAAGATTGCATAAAGAGCGTCCATTTAAATGTGAGCAATGTGATAAATCTTATCCGCGCAAAGTAGATCTTGAGATACATATGCGCACCCATACAGGGGAGCTGCCTTACGAATGCCACTTGTGTGAAAAACGCTTCGCCATTAAGGTCCACTTAACATATCACCTGCAAAAACATGAAGGCATTAAACATGCCTGCACATTCTGTTCGGCTGTCTATGATAATCGTAATAAACTCAAAGCCCACTTGTTTAAACACACTGGTATGCCGTATAAATGTGAAATATGTCCTGATATCGGGTTTGAAAGAAGAATCAGGTAAATTAAAGTGAAAGTCTCTTTATGGCATAAATGAAAGTCTTTATGGCATAAATTAAAATTATTGAAAATTTTATTTCAGATTTGCTAATCATATGCAGAGAGTACACCATAAAACCCTAAGCAAAGAAGAATTGGCAGAAATATTTGCCAAGAATACAGGCAAAACTGTGCACTTCAAACAACCTGGAAGTTAATGAATTTTTATTATACGGTGGCATAAGATTTTAGAAAAAGGAATCATTACCATTATAAGTATCAAACAAAACTATGCGCAGTTTTGATAATTCATTGATAAAAAGATTTACGATTTAAGATTGATATACGATTTACAGTACAGAATATATTTATTAAATAACTTACTCCCTTTTTGGGAAATTAAATACAAATCATCAGCTTAGTCCGTAATATTTGCTTTCAATTTACTTTATTGAAATATATTTAAGTGTAAAAGAAATTATGGAAATTTTTAATATCTAAATGCTAACAACCTATGCTACTACTAGTACAAAATAAGAAGACAACTTGGCCCCTACGTCAAAAGATCCATTTCTAGCCGGAACAACCTCTGCAACCACAATGTACGCATTCCACTATACGGCCTTCTTCCAATTTAGATTTAGGCACACGGCAAATACAATTTGTACCAAAGTTTGTATCTCGGGTTTGTATGCAGCGTAGGCAACAAAGATTTTCGTAGCCGGACTTCTTCCACTTGGCAATAAGATTACCGTCAGCAATTTTTTCCTTTAAGCAGTAATCATATAGTTCGCGACTGATGGCTTTGCGGCGATAGAACAAATCATAGATGTAACGTGACTTTTGATGATGAATTTTAAATATGGGCCACAATGACTCGGTAATGCGTTTACCCTCATGGGGTTCAGTTTCAGCTGGAAGACAATCAGAATGATTTTATTAAATTGCAATTATATCGTTGAGAAGAGCTTACCTTCACGCATTTTTTGCTCCAGTTCTTCCAAAGTGGGTTCAATTAATTCCCAACCATCTGGTGGTGGTTTCCTAGATCTTCTGACCTTCGGCATAGTAAATCTGTTTCAAAATTATATTCGTAACTAAATATCAATACAATAAACAAATTATTTTGTTTTTACGCAGCTCACGCAACTTATTTTATTCGTAGGCTATTGATGGATAAATAACGAGTTTTAAATACCCATAACCATATGAATATTTTATACTGTCATTAGAGATGTGTCGTGTGCATATAGCTGTATTTTGTTATTGTTTTCAATTGTTAAACTTGGCATTACTTTTGATTTATGTAAACAACTGGTGTTAATTATATACAGCTGTTTCTCATAAAAGATTAAGTGTTGCCAATACACCATTTGGAAACCAACCATTGCTTTATAATATACTGTTCCCATTCTATTATTGAGGACTTTGCCAGCCTACACACAATTATAGCCTTACTTACGAATTCGTGTTCACGTTACGTTATTTTTTGAAAATGTTCTGTGAAACAAATAAATTACATATAAGACGCCTTTTGCACGTTGAAATTAGTTTCGAAACAAGTTTCAAAAACTTTTTTGCATTTTCTTTTAAAATTTCTTTCGCTTTTGCACGTAAAAAATTAATTTCAGAAATTTTGTTTTCTTTTATCGCGTCATTCTGCTGTTTCTGACAGTTATAACTTTATTTGGCATTGTGATTTAGGTTCAAACAACGCCAGACAATTCTTTAAAAATGAACATTATATGAATATTATATTTTTTTATAATATTATAATATATTATACATATATTTATGAATGTATTATTATTTTTTAATATATTTACCTTATTTATTGATTTTTATAAATTAAAAAATGAAATTATATTCTTTTTGATTTCAAACACAAAATAAACGAAAAGTAATGACTGCCCACTACGAGATAATTCATAGTTGGCTCCCTAGAACGGAACGCAATCTACGAGTTATCTCGTACTCATTAAACCACTTTTTCTCCTAAAAAACATAATTTTTATTTTTGATGATACCTACGATCTAAAAATAGAGTTTTTTAAGTAATATAATGTAAAAAAAATCAAATTGTCATTTTTGGCCAGTTTTTTGAAAATTGCCGCGGCAGTCAGCATGTTAACTTCACTATGCGAAACAAAAAATAAAAGAAAATGTGAAATCAAATACAACTCTGTGTATATACGAATAAAGAACAAAGCAAGTTTCGCGAGTACATGAAATTGTGAAATCACCCCCGCTCGTTTTTCCCCCCTCTCCTACAAACTCAAGAGTGTTGAAATTTGTTTCGAAACAAATTTCAACGTGCAAAAGGCGTCTAAATTCCAAAATTTAAACGAAATGTAATATATGTACAATATTGTGTAAATAGTTGGTAACACTGTCTATTTTTTCTTTGTTGAATATTGTTGTCATTATTTTCTACCTCGCTAACTGTCATAATTTGACATTTGATATCGATAATTTTTTGTTAAGAAAAAAAAAAACACATATATTTTTGCTCTCAGTTTATATCAGACGGATCTCTTGAATATATTGCAAAATAGTACAGAAAAAAATTAAAAACACCATATAAAATGTGAATAATTAAAAAAGAAGTATTTCAGTTGCATAAAATATAAAACGAAATTTAAAAATGTATGTAAATTATATAAAATAATGTGAAAGTTTATCAAGAAAAATTTCATTAATTGTGATACGCATTTAAAACAAAAACAACACACATATATAACAGCAGAAAATGTATAGACGGCGATGGAACGCTAGCGCTCCGCTGTGAAAAATCATTGGAAAAGTGAAATTTCCTTAAACAAATTGTGAGATTTCACATTAAATTTATTAAAAATCTCAAAAAAAAAAAAAACAAATAAATATCACTTTCTAGAAGCTTTCATATATTTAATCATCAGTTTTGGCGTTTTTCGCTTGCATCCCGTGCCTTCGGCATGAGGTTTTTGTGTAAACATATACACTTACAAAATACAATATTATTTATTATTTGCTTAATATTATGCGATTTAATAAGAATTTGTTTTGTTTTATTTTTAACGAAATTAAACAATTTAAGTAACAACAAAAACAAACAAAAATACATGGTCCCCTCTCGGCTATATTTGTTTTGTTTTGTTTGTAATTTGTCTGTACCAGTGTGTGAAAAGTGATTGACGGGAAGTGCATCCCACTTTAGTTTAATTCATTAGTTTATTTATTTTTTTTCAAGCGTATATATTTGTTCTTTTATTTTTAAACAATTGAATGTTTATTATTATATTAGATGTTCTTCTTGATTTCTTTTTTTTTATTAAGTAATCTATGTACGGTGTAGTCGTTACATTGGTAACGCATAACAAAAGATTTTAACATTGAAATAATGTCCACGGTGAAGAACTCACTGAAACGAATTAAGTGCCTTTCTAAGTAGGTATACATATTAGGCTTCAACATTTTCGTTAGTATGCTTAAGTCTACAAAAGCAATAAGGTTCTGGAGTGCTTTAAATCCTTTACTCCGATAACTGTTGATATTTGTTGGGTTAAGCCAGTGAAAAGTGGTTTATGACACAATTTCAATTGTTTTTTGTTCGGAGTGACTATGAGGCTTTATCAGATAAATAGGGTTGACCTAGGTAAACAAATCTTCGTAAATACATTTGAATGCAGCTTATTGTACTGAATGAAACTTAGTATATGAGAGTGGTGGTTTAACACGTTGACTGCCGCGGCAATTTTCAGAAAGCTGGCCGAGCAAGCCAACATTGACTTTTTGTTTTTTTCCGAGAAGCCATTTATCGATACTAGAACTGATATAATACGATGTTATTCGTAGCTACACAAAAATGGCAGGTTTAGTAAGTACGTGATAACTCGTAGTTGGCACCCTAGAAGGGAACTCAATCTACGAGTTATCTCGTAGTCAACGCGTTAATAGACTACCTTACTATCGTTCCCAAAAAGTAAGACATTTCCTAAGAATTTCTAACTTTTATGAAGTTCTATATTAACTGATGACAGAGGTAGCAAATTTATCCTATTTAATCATTCAAACTTGTTTAATTTTCATTTCCTAATTCTGGTTTTTAATTAAACTTTGTTCTCACTAGACCACAGTTGTTTCCAATCAAACATAACCTAAACTAGATCCTCTTTAAATGGTTTAAAAATGTCTCAAATTATTTAAAGTTCTTAAATATACATAAAAAGGTCGAAGTAAATATTAGTAATCTTAATCTCTAGTAATTTTCTTACTTCTAATTGTGTTAAACAAGATCATGATTTAACACCACGTTTTTCACTGAACAAAAGATAAAAAAATTGTTATCTGCAATCACTAGGAAATAAAAGAAATTCAAAAATAAAATAGCAAGCAAATATGTACATATAAAAGAAAATCTAACGTTTTCTAAATGGCAACAATAACTATTATTTACAAATGATTCATTTAATGTTATTAGAAAGAAAGAAAATGAATTTATTTGAACAAACATTAAAAGGTAAACAAAATTCGCCTTAACTTATTGGAAAACATTATTCATACTTTTTAAAATTGTTTACGCTGATTTATAAATTTATTTAAATAGCTTAACAATTTGTTGACAAAAAACGATGTCATTTGGTGCAATATATAAGGTGTTGTAAAAAGGGAAATCTTTTTTCTTTTTTGGAATAAATGAATTTATTTACCTGTATACTTTTTTGTATACATCAACAAAACATTTGTTGATCGTTTGAGTCAATGTTTCTAAAAGCAGTAGGGCTTTCATTCAGTAGCATAGGCAATAAAATACCTGCAAGTTATCTAACATGGTGGAGCATATCCGATGGTATAAGAATTATTCTTTTTATGCTAAATATCAATTCAATAGCACTTCAAAAATAATAAAATTCATTTTAACCACCTCATGTTATAGATTTTTATAATAGATTTCTTTTTATTACACACAATATTTTTAAAAACACTGATTTTTATATGGCTTTTTATAATTAGGGGTGTATATACATACAAATGTAGGTAGTTACTATAAATTCCCATAAAAAAAATTGTTTTTGTTTTATCATCAGTAAGTAGTATTTTTAATTAATTGAACTTATTTACAATACCATTTAATTTAACTTCATTTTGTGTTTATAATAATGAAAATATAAAATTGGGAAACCTCCATGAACAGCTAATTGATTTGTTTCTCTGAGATAAGATATTCTTTACAAGTTTTATCAACAGTTATATTTATCATAATTATTTAAATACAATAGAAATATTTTATGTTTAGATATTACGAAACGTTCAATTCCTAACACCAAACCAAGCATGAAATTATCTTCATATAGTATATTATAGGAAACTACTCTAGGGAAATTTTATTACAGGCAGGTAATCATTTCAATTTTATTATCTAAATTAGATTTTGCTAAAAACAATTGAAATAAAATAATTATTATAACATTATTTGTATGTATGTACAATTGTTTACAACATAAAATAAGGTTTTTGAACTTTGATAAGGCCTTTATTACATATTATATGCAAAAAATGTGTTTATAAATACAAATTTTTTTAAATGTATTTAAATGAACATAAAATTTTGTTAAAATCAATGTGTGCATAATGTAAAGTAAATATTTTTTGTTTTATTAGAGTAAATACAGTATTCAACAGAAATATTCATATTATGTATCATTTTCAACAAATAAATGTTTTATTAAAACAAAAAACGATGTTTTCGGAAATGAAAATTTAAAATCTCTCTTCATATATTCCCATCTGTATAGGATTTTATGATCTTTCTTTTATTTAAATATTCTTATTCGAATATAAAACATAGCTCGTTATACAGCTAGTATAATTAGAAAAATTAAAATAAATAGTTTTTAAAAATTATCGAAATTATTTACAAATTTAAAGAGATTTACATTTAAAGATTCTCTTTTTTATTTAAAAAAAAAGCGATGAATCAATAATTTTTTTCAAATTTTGTTATTTTCTATTTAATTCCAATTTATTTGTTTAACAATTAGTTTCACTTGAAAAAAATCGTTTAACATGTCAACAAAAAAAGAACTTTGTTTGAACCATTTCTTTTCAAAAGAAGAGAACGAAAAGAAATCTTACGCGGCGAGTTTCAATAAATTATTTATACAGAACGTGTCTGTAGCCGTATTGTCTAAATCAGATAATTAACCCATTCCTTGCTAATCTTTCTTGTTTTTTCCACACCGATCCGATAGCAGCAATTTCTGTAAAAAAATGCCTGAATGATTGGCAAGTCTAGTGCGGTCTACTTGAATATTGTCTAGACAATTAGACATTAACTCGAAGTAGTGCGAAGGAAGAGTTTTCTTTGTATTTACAAACCAATCTGTGGACAGTCCTTAAGACTTGCCAAGCAGTTACTGTCATATGTTTCCGTAATCACAACGAGAAATTTCTAAATAAAATTCTTTAATTATTTGCACATTAAACAGTTCTCAGTTATCATTTACCCAGCAGTGCTTATTAGATTAGAAACGTAATAGCGCAACAATATTCTTATAAAATAGTTTTCGTCACAGAAAAAAAAGACTTCAGAACACCTGTATAACTTTAATTCGCATAAAGTTATACGCCAAATACAGATACAGATACATATTGTACTTTTTCTCTTTTATTAAACTATAGTTGGATGCATATGTACGTAATAAACAAAACATGAAACTCTTAAGTATTTAAAATACGTCACAAGTACTTGCTAGCTACTAGCGCCTTACACAATTCGCTTATTTTTTTATAATAACAATTCCAATTACATGATTTTTCTTCTACTAATCTAATTCTGTATTTTTTTATTTTTGTCGCTTACCCACCCGATAATTCGTTTTAATGAATGAATAAATGAATGTACTCAGATACCCCTTACAAGTTCAAGTATATATTTACAAACACTTGTACGAAACAAAAATTATAAATATTTTCCATGTGTATTCTTTTATCATTACAGTACTCTTGTAATAATAATTGTGTTAAGCAGAGAAATATTATTAAAAAAAAAACCGCAAAAAATCACAACGGATTATAAATTACTGAATCAAATTGTAACGTAAAGAAAGAACATAACAAAGAGCACAACAAACACACAATGGAATCGAATGCGGAAGGAAATCTCTTGGAGGTTATGGATTTGGCACGTACTCTACGACAAGAGCAATTGTTTATACAACAAGAGCAGGCAACATTCGCACAATTAACAGAAGCTTTAGCGGAGAATTCTGCTTCTATAACAAAAGTAAGTATAAAAAATAATATTAAGAAAAAGGAGGAAAAAGTAGAGAACAATAGTTTTAAGGAATTAAAGTTAAGAGGAGTGCTACAATGAATTGCTTTACAATTTCAATCATAATACTGCGTGCGTATTCAAACGTCATTTGGAATTTCCTTTTGCGCCATTCCACAATTGTTTTCAACTTGTTCCAGTCATAAATTTCTGAGAAAAAAATAATTTTCTCGTAAATTTCCCAAAAATTGCACTTGTTCAAAGTAAAATATGGAAGAATGGCAAACTCTTATTTTTTTATTCATTTGCGTAAGTTTAATACACGGAAAAATAAGAGAAGAGACACTTGCGTCTTTTTATATTTGCGAGATATCGTTATCTGTGGTTCCAGGTTGATGAAACAAAGGATCGCAGCAAAATTCCATCATTTTGATCTGTTCTGTTTTCACAGCTATTGCGTTGGAGATTCCATTCAATTGCCGTTTCACAGACATACACAATTGGTCATTACTACCCTTCAGTCAGGATTACGATCTAGTTTCTCACATCACTTATGTTTTGTGTGTTAATTTTATACATGAGTGGTGGGACCTACAGTTTAAAGTCGACTCCGAACGACAGATGTTTGAGAAACTTTTCATGGCAATTTTATTCACTCTCAGAGAAATCTGCTGAGAGGAAGTCCCCGAAGAAATACTTTTTCATAATTTCGTTTTGATGTCTGACCTGGGATTTGAACGGAGGCCTTATGTCTAATAAGCCAACGCTACTAGACTAAGGCGACTTCAATTGCCGTTATAGCTACGTTGAAATCCAATTTCACTTTCTTTTAGTGATTTTAAATTTGCTTGACGTTTCCACAACTTTTTCCACAAGTCTCTGTTTGATATGACAATCTCCAGAATATTTTCAAGTTTCCGTAGGGCACGGTTGTTGAATATCTGTAGCGATTCCAAGGTTTGCAGCCAGTGTTTTGGTTCTTAATTGAATTTGAGAAGATTCTCCATATATTCTGAAGTATCTTAAATACATGGCTTTCCTAGGTGGTTTACAATATTCACTCGTTAGACGCCGAAGTGCAGAAAAGTCAAAACGTTCTCAGTTATATACTGTTTGTCGTAGACATTATGTTATTGGTGGTTTTCTGACGTAGGAACTTTGTTGTTTGCAATATTAAGGCGTAGGGCCGGTATTATGGATCTTACGCAGCTTAGCTTTCATACCTTCGAAAGTATTTACCAGAAAACATACATACACCATCAGCATCGTCAAGTTCTTGAAAAGGTTCATACATGTCAAATGTCTCAAGGTCTTTCAAAGCCGCAGGCAGATGTACTAACAGGATTTCAATTTTGATTTTTAAAATTTTCTCCGGCAATGAAACTCAATTCTCTACCGCTGCAACCAAACCAGAGCCTATCATTCAAATAACACTGTATTGCTTACAAAGTGAAGAGACTCAAACATTATGATGAAACCCTCAAAATGAATAGTCCTTTATGAGCCACAAACACAGTTAATATATGTGCCAGTTGATGTCTAGTGCTCTATGAAATAGCAGAGGACATAATCCATTTCAAAAGGTAAAAATCGCGCTTTGAACGTATAAGAGTGTAATATGCACGTGTAAGGATTTACTATCGCTTCGTAAACAAAAAACGTGTGACTAGGAGAGTGAAGCTCTCTGGTATATACAGAATTTATAATTTGGCATAGAACAGTCCTTCCGGTTTTTCAGAACTGATGAATTTCACGCTAGACGCAGACGGCGGGCTTCGAATACGCATCTTCTCTAACGATCTAACGGCATATATACCCACCTAACGCTGACACAGCTTTGTATAATTGGAAGATATGTTGGTATAATTAGGAAGAAAAACTGATTTGCAAATCAAAATCAATTTCTTTCAGTTGAGAGTAAATCAAAAATGCACATAAAAACGCAAAAATTCCTCAAAATTATTCTTAGAATTTTAGTTAGTTTAAAAATATTTAAACTTAATCATCTTAATTAAATTCAAACTTCAAATCATTAAATACAATTAATTACAGTTAGCCTACATATGTACCCAGCAAAGAAGAAATTTGAATGACTTAACTGTATCCCGTCCGGAAGTGGGACCATCTTTGTGTTGTCGTCGTGCCAAAAACTATGACAATGTTAAATTTATAGATGCCAAGAAAGTTCTGGACTATGAGGTATGCCTCCTATAAGCCTTGGCTATAATTTGACTAGGATCTTATTTTTTGTTTTATTACAGCATGCAATCGCATACGAAGATCTTTTTAATTATCTTTATAAGTCGCCCTATATACTGGCATTATCCTTAGCAACTGGCGACAGTTTAGCAGATATTACTCCCGCCCATATGAACTCCTTGATACAGACCATAACATCGGGAGTATTTGGCAATGCAATTAATGCAAAAGATGTGGAAATGATCTTAAAGCTGTTACGCGAACTAATCGAGATACAAATTGTTGTAAGTGACAATCCGCGTAGATTGCTTAGGGCCAATACATCCACTTTTGCTCGTATTTATCATCGTTTGAATGAATCAATGTTTTCGGCGAAAATATTTTTGACCGCTGCTCTATTTCAACCTATTATGAGTGTTTTAAGTGAGACCGATACAATGTTAGATGTGGATCCACAAAAAGTCATACAGAGTTTTACATCAAAGGAAAGAACAAAAAGGTAATTTGTGCGCAGCCATTGAATTTCTAACAATTCTTAAACACATATTTGCTTCCCTTTTTATTTACAGATTCGGTTTAGAAACCTCTGATACCTACCAGGAGAACATTGACAAATTTCATAAAGACACCATCAATCATTTATATAAATTAGCGAAAATATTTGTAGATAATTTACTTTTAAATTGGTCTCTATTCCCGTCCACTTTGAGATGGTTGGTACAGACCATGTGTCATCAGTTGAAGCAGGCCCATAAATTCTCTGATAAGATCATAAATGAAATCATTACCGATATGGTTTTTACACACTTCATTTGTCCGGCCATAGTAAGTCCTGATGTTATGGGCATAATTGATGCCCCAATATCCGAACAAGTACGCTTCAATCTTATACAAATTGGTCAAATAATACAAATGTTGGCATTAGCAAAATATGATGAAATAGATGCTAAATATGCTGAGCTCTATGCAAAGTTTGAAGCGAATAATGTAACCAAGTTAATTGATTTACTTCTGGTAACACAGTCTGGGGAAGATGTAGTTGCAATTTTGGCTCAACAGAGTGATTTCGAAAGGAACCATTTGTTGGTAACCCAAAGAGAATTAAATTATTTGACTGAATTCTACAGGATACTTACGGCATCTGATGAATTTGATGTGTCCGAAGAGGAAAAGGGAAAATTGAAAAAGATTTTAAAACATTTGCCTGAAAACAGTACGATGGTTAATGGCAATGCTGACGGCTCTCTTAATGCGTCCAAATGTGAAAGTCCTTCTAAAGAAAAATCAAAGCAATCCCTGAAAAACTTAAGCAAATCAACAAAAAGCAAACTTGCTAAGAGCATGAGTTTTTCAAATACTAATGGCAGTAGCCAGAATGCAGAAGATTTAAATGGTATGGTCAACGGCAACATGTCTGGTGCCCTAAATCTTAATGGCGTAGATAATTTTTCGTCACGCAATAGTTCACAGCACTCGTCTCCTGTTAGATCATTAGGCCCAGAGGCAGATAGTGAACCTGTTCTGGTGTTTAATCTCTATAGTGGTGTTGAGCAAAAATTACAGCCTCTTTCGGAAGAGGAAGTCTTAAAGATGAATAGCATTGGCCAGGATATGGAGAATGGTGATTTAGTAGATGCTGACGATAATTATCAACAGGAATCTACGGTTGATAAATCGTCGTGTATTAATGGTTTTGATGGCTTGTCCGATATTATAAGACCCATGCATAACAAAACCACACGATTTTCCCTTTCCCACGATGATGCTTCTATTGGCAATTCTGACAATTTAGAAGCTGTTAGTGAAGTGCCCTCGAATCATTCAATAACAAGTTCTTTAGAGTTGGAAGAAAATGCTGAAAATGACAATCTTTCTGACATGGTATCGGCAAATGTTTCTGGTAGAGGCACACCTAATATCAGTGGTAGGGATACACCATCTTCTCAGGTGACAGATGGTGAATCGTTGAATAACGTTATTCCTACCCCTCAAATGCAGAAATTAATTTCTAAAGCTCGTTCTGATATTGAAGATAAATTTTGCAAATTCGAAATTAAAAAATTTGAGGGTGACGAAACCGTGTCAATCATTTCAGATACTTGGTCAACTGATGTTTTGGCCAGTGATTCCGAAACAGTAGATACCACAGAACGAGAACGTGAAAGAAATTTTTCAACGCCTTTAATACCGGCCGCTGTAGTATTACCAGGAGACAACAATTTTGATGTCCTCTCAGGAGCTGGCGGTATAAGATCGGGTTACCTAGACGCTTCCGATCAAAGATCAGAATCGAATTGGAGTACAGATGTTTTAGCTTCTGATTCGGAAAAATTGAACGATGTTGACACAGATGATAATGTAAGTATCACCGCAAGATCCGATATATTGGATTCAAATGTAATTTCGGAAAGAGAGCGCAATCAATTGGCTGCAGCTATATCGGCTCCCATAAATCATCGTCAAAGATCTTCGAATAATGCCCATCACTCGGCAAATCGTAATAATCGTAGTTTTAATGCTCAGGCAGCTCATAAATTGCCAGTAGCTATAGGACCTGTTGACGATGTTCATGGTAGTGGAGCTAGCAGTGGTGGTAATGCTAGTGATCGTTCACAAGAAGATTCTGCCTTCTACGATGCCATCAATTCATACGACGATAATTCTACTTCAGTTACAAATAATAATCATTATCATAATCACTACCGAGATGGTTCTTCATTGGCTAGAAGTTCTGTAAAGACAAACAATCAATTAGAAAATTCATTTCAACAAAATTACAAACTAATCAACAACGAAAAAGACAAGGATAATTTCTTACAAGCCGCTGGCCCATCTTCTTCATCAGCAAATTCCATTAGAAGACAAGCTTCGGCAGATAGTAGTATTTCAAATCAAAGTTTTAATCTCGAAGAACAAGGGGCAATGGCTAAAGCATCCTCACCATTTGCAACAACGAATCGTAAAAATCGTCATCAAAGCAATGCCAGTAATGAGTCAAAGGATCTTATAGATTTTTCAGATTTTTGTGATGATAAAGACCTAACTCCTCCTTCAATAGCACCACCAGAGCCACCTCAAATGGAGTTATACCAAGATGATGTGGTAGAACGTCGAGAAACGACCACTTTACAGAGATCATCTGGTATAGATGGCCGACGTAATGGTATCCTAGCATTAAAAGGTGGGCGTGAAAGTTCAGGATCTAATTCAACATCCTTACTGCGTAGACATCAATCGTTGAATTATGAAAATCATGAAATAATGTTGAATACGGTGTCCAAAAGAATCTCAGAGGCATTGCCAAATATTTCGTCTCAGACTGATGATGATAAGAGGGAACAACAACAGCAACAGCAGCAACAAGAACAAGACCAAGAGGTATTGCTTTTGATTAACAAAACTTCAGATTTAAATTTGAATGATACGAGCGACAACAATGGTGGTGATCCTGCACGAAATACGCCCACAAATCAAACACCTTCGGCCGGCATAATGGTATATTCCTCTGCATCTAGTTCACAGAAACCTACAAAGTCTACGGGAGCCATACCAAAAAGTATAAGTTTTGATGCATCTGCTGACAAGGCTCACTGTTCATCTACATCCAATCCATCTGCTAGACAAAATAGACATTCATCCCGTTTTCAACCAGACGTTTTACGTGCCAATGGTCCAACCAATCCCTCTAATCTATCCACCACTAATTATGGTATTTTCAATAAATTAAAACAGGGAATTTTTAAACATCGTCGTGGACAAAAGTCTCGACATCCTAACGCCGCCAATTGTGATGATATATCACAAAGTTCACGTAGTGTTTCATTTTCTACCAATAACTCTGAAGTTTCATTGGATATTATAAGTGCTAGTATACCCAGTTGTTCCACGTCTACAGCTCAAGAACGTAGCACTGGCTATTACGATATTACCGAAGATATTTTAGCCAAATACAGACGTAAAGTTAGCACTTCAAGTGAGGCTACAAATTCTTCAATTGGCAATGGTGCAGGAGCTGTAGGAGGATTATCAATAAATGGTGTTGATAAAGATATTAATGGTCAGCAGAGGTACGTACAGCGTTTAAATATAAAGTTTTCCAGTGGAACTAATTTTTTTTGGTATAATTTAGCAGCAATCCACATCCTTCTATGCCGGATAAATTGTTGGCTTTCAATATTATTAAGAAAAAGATTCGTACTGTTCTTTCTAAGACTGATTTGCATTCGGGAGATTTTAGACACACAACCGTAAGTTTTATATTTTACCAATGTCGTAATTGTGCTCGATAGCCGAGAACTAGAACAGTAAAGTTTTTATTATCATTTTAGCACACCAACATATCTCCCCTATTAACATATCTACAAATTCAATTGGCCCAAGCCATAAATTTACAAAATTTCCAACAAATATCGTATGTCTCCGAAGCTATACGTTGCATATCTCAATTGGATATTGGCCAACATACCCAACTAATGGAAGAACTGCAAAACGATATACAGAAAAGACAAAGTTATTTACAGTATTTAATGCGGTATCGTCAAAAGCTTTTAATGATTATGGAAAACATCGAACAATACGAGTCACGTTTGAAAAGTGAAAGTTCAACATGTAATCGTTATTTGATGGCGGTCTGTATGCGTTTGTTTTTCGAGAAGCGGCAAGATAAACTTGCATCATTCCAAGAAGACTTTGCTCGACTGACTGTATCCGATGATAAAATTGATTTAATCGAGGAATTCATTGATAGCCTCATGGAAGAGCTAATGTCAACGAGCGGTATTCTAAATAATAAGCCTGAATGGCAGGCCATAGAGGCACGCATGTCTTTAGAAAGAATTCTACTGCAGAGTATGTATCAGCAGGTTATGTTTCCAAATGAAGATGCTGATCTGTCCAGGGATACGTGAGTATTAATTAAATAACGATTCAAATGATAATTTAATGAATGAATGAATGTTCTTTAGAGTTTTATCTGAACATATACGTAAGTTACAACAGGTTATAACACCAACCCATCCAGCTCTGTGCATACCTCAAATGTATTTGTCAGAGGCACCATGGAGTTTTGCTCAACAAGAGTTAACATTTATATCTGCTTATAAAACACCTCGCGAAAAATTGCAATGCGTTATTAGGTAAACAATTCTCTTTAAATTGAGACACTTTTTAAACTCTAAACAATATCTTGATTTGTTTTTGTTGTTTTCTTCTTTACAGATGTATTTCTAGTATAATGAGTTTATTACACATGTCCAGCGGTAGAGTGCCAGCTGCAGATGATATCTTACCAGTCCTCATTTATGTTGTCATTATGGTTTGTATCATTGTTCTCTCTTTAGATTTCAATTAATAATTAATTTGTATCGTATTTATATATAACAGGCTAATCCACCTTATTTGTTGTCTACTGTCGAGTATATAACATGTTTTATTGGTGAAAAATTAGATGGTGAAGATCAATTCTACTGGACCTTATTCGGTTCTGTAGTAAAGTTTATTAAAACCATGGACTATCTGGAACAATAAAATCAATTTTTGCATCAGCATTGTATTCACTGCGGTTGTATCATGATTTTGCAATTATTATCTTTTTTATATTTTTATTGTAATCTATTGAATAACTTTTCTATAAGTGTAAAATTGTAAATTTCAATTGTTCTCTTACCCACATACATACCTATTGTTTATATTTTTTTATTTTTGTAAGTTGTTAATGGTTTTTCTTTTTTTGTATATTTTGTGCAAGTATTTTTGTATTTGTATTTATTTATTTCAATTGTATTTTGTTTTGGCTGCACTTTATTTAAAGCATAATTTATTATATTTTAAAGAAACCATTTTATTGCATGTTAATATGAAATGAAATAATGATTTAGAAGTATCCCACTATTATATATATATATATTACATATATAAATGCATTATACGGTATATATTCGAACATATACATTTAAATAGCATAATATAATAATAATTTATATATATTATAATACAATAATATTTATATATTGATTAATATTTAATATTTTTCGATATTTATTCAACCAACACAAATCAAACCAATATGAACAAAAATATTTAATAAAAAAATAAACATTAAAAAATTTAACATTTTTTACGATACATTTTTGCTTAACTATTGTAACAGATGCAAGTGAAAATAATCCTTATTTTAGTAGCACAATTACTATGATCCTATTCTGGGCATAAGTACATGGTTTGGTTTGGGGATTTATTGTTATCCGTGATGTCACTCCACAGAAATGTCAAATCTGAACTATTAAGGGTATGCATAAGGATCTTCCAAATAAGCTCGCGTTATTCCGAAAAAGGAATCTCTATTGATGTTATTATCCTGATGTTATCCTAATGTTCCAAGTTCTCTTGCTACTAGGCAAATAATATATAGAACCACATTACAGCGCTGGATGTATAGTTCATAGTAAATCATCGGAAATTTCTTTAAGTCACATTAAACTGCAGGATCTTCATGAAGCATCCATCCATTCTACCCTTCGCTAGCACCTTTAGGTAAGGTTAGAGGACCTGTACTTGTCAATTTAGACAAGTACAGCACCCTGAGGTCGATTTGACCCATTGTACGTAACGTCCTTAAGAATGAAGGATAAAAGAGGGGATAGGAAAAAAAAGAGGGGAAGTAGGAAGGGGGAATGGGAAGCGAAGGAATTACACAGACCAAACAAAACAAAAAAGGGAGAACGCGACTACACCGATAAAGCCCTAAGTAGCACCTTTAGTACATTTCACGATTTTTCGCATTCATCTTTTTCCGTTTGCAGTGCAACCGCTCTTGTGTATTCATAGAGCCTATAGGCATATCTCCGTGGGATGTTTTGTTGTTAATTTTATGCTGCACTTTGTTTCAGGCTGTACTTCACATAAAAAGACTATGCAGAAGACATCTGTTTGAATGGTCATTTACTAGCCGGTTTGGCATTCATAAAGCAGTACAGACATCACATGAGTTTAAAAAATCAAATCTTCATTCAAAACATATTTAAATTACAAAATTTCGTTTCTTTATTTTTTCTGGTCAGAATATCATTTCACGCACTATCCTCTACGTAAAGTCCTTGGTACTTTTGTTAAGCAGCAAGAAATCGTCCCTGTTTCTATTCAAGTCGTTTCAAAGTTCTATTCGTACAATATAGTGCTTCTGGGTGATCAAAACAAAGCTTACATCTTTGAAAACAAAGGCCAGAAATCGCAAAACTGTCTTTTAGTACAAAATCTTAGAGTTGAGTGATAAGCTCATGAAAGAATGAAATTTGATTTAATTTATGAAATTTAAAATGAAAGAAATTGAATTAAAATTTTGGACAGGACTGCCAAATATATAGCTTTTAGCATATCGTATTTATTAAACTCATTTATGGGAAAACCTAAGGATGCTAAACTAAAAATTTTATTAGAATCAAAATCAAATAGCAGCACACGTGTTATAACATCAGTTTGAAAAGACCGGCCCATTATGGTTAATCAAGAATGAAAAGATTCCTTTAATGGAATTTAACCACCGGGCATGTTCTGAAAAACGCAATTCGCCAAATTTTTGCGTTTTCGTTTTGAAAACGCCAAGAGGGTGTTCTGGCGAACGCAAATCGCAAAAAAAATTTTATACGATTCGAAATCGCCAAATAGGTGTTCTGGAAAACGCTTAACGCTAAAAATTTGCGATTTCAAATCACAAAAGTATATTGCAGTGAACTGATGAAAATATGTTCAAGCAGAACTTCTTAACAAAAAATGCGATTTCAAATCACAAGAGGATATTGTAGTGAACTGGTGTAATATGTTAAAGGAAAACTTCTTGAGATAAAATGATAACAATATTACACTTTTCTAAATAAAAATACCAAGCTACGAACTTGCTTTATTTTTAACCAATTTTTTGCATCATTTGTTTACTTAAATTGGTGATTTAAACGCACGTACTAAAACATATGGCTGTAGGGCATATGCTGAATCGGCCAGCAACCAGTAACCACGGTCTCCATTCGAATATTTTTCTAACTAAAATTCATTGGCGTTACTTAAATTCCACACAAATTCCACAGCTCGTATCCTCATTTGGTGGTCACAAATCTACATGCACAGTAATCACTTTGAGTGTTTAAAATTCTAAAAATAACCTTCATATAGAAGTACTTACAATTAACACATTTAAACTATAATACCCCTATCTACAAAAATAAAGTTCCTTACATGGGTGCCGTCTACCGACCCAATTACTCATGGAATTTTTAACTTTTGATAGAAATGCATTTTTGATGCTTTCGCCCGCTCCGGAACGTCTAATGGGTTAGAATAATCCCTCAGGGAACGTCCTTTTAATTTTTCTTTTCTGGTTTGCAGCTTTTTTAAACAAATTATGTTTAATAAAGAACCTGTAGGCATTTTTCTACTTATTTTTTTAATTTTGATGTTTTGATTTTTATTTGTAATTCTAAAATATGTTTTATTTTTTTCATAAACGACTTCGAAAAATCGAAGATCGCAAGTAAAACGCGCGAGTTTCAGAACACCCTGAAATAAATTTTGCGTTTTTGAAATCACTTGCGATTTCAAATGGTGCGATTGTCAGAACATGCCTGCACAGTTGTTATATTTTTCAGATAAACCAAGAATATTTTTTTATTGACATTTAAATATTAACCACAAAAGCTACACATAATTATCCGCTTATGAAATTATTATTACTATTCGTAAATCTTATATAAAAATAATAAATTTAAAATTATAACAATCAGTTCTTTTCATGATTCTTGCTACGCGTACTTTTTCAATCATGTACAATTTCTACATATTAACCGCGTATTTAGACATATCAACATCGCCGCCATTCATCAAGAAAGCATTGATGTACATTTGAGACAAAACGAATATATTATGACACTTGAAAAATGCATAATCTTCAGCATTTAGGGGACACTTTTTAACGTCGACAAAACAATGGGTTACCATAGTAGCTTCAGGACAAGCAGCATAAGGGGATGTTGCTTCAACGACTTCACCTTTGCCAGCTTTAATAACATTCTTAAGAGCATCAATGTTACGGCCCGAAATACGTAATATGGCTTTTATGCCAGTAAATGCACCATTTGATGTACCCTGCACATTTGCGGACAATTGTTTACGCCATCGATGTGCAGCAGATGCTATAACCTGCTCATCGGGAGATAGCTGCGGTAGATTTAGCGCTTTACAATTGCCCCATTCATAGAGTTCTTCATCGACGAATACATCTTTAGCAAAGCATTCCTCAATATACTTTAAGCTTAAAACCCATTTACCCGATGAAATACAGCCGAGCATTTTTTCACCACGATTTGGTTTTTCGCAAACAAAATGTGTACATTCTGGATCAAAATTAACCAAATTTTCACATACCTTTTAGGGAAAGTTAAATAAAAATTGGTTTAATCTTGTCTATATACAATCAATACAAAAAATCTCTTACCTCGCCTCCCAATTGCAAAATTTTACCTATAACAGCGTCTCTTGTGGCTTCGTCTGAGCAAGAGATACTAAACTTGGGAGTTCCTTTATATTGCATTGTTGGTTCTGCTATTTTAGAGCGTCTTTGAGCGCTAAACTCAGCTGGATCACGCCAACCTACTAAGTCTTGTGTATGCAGCTGTTCTGATTCGAATGGTTGTATATAATGGGCCTCAGTTTCCATAGATTCTATCGGTGACTGTGGACGATCGGTGTACTGGTGAGAGCGTTTAAGATTTTGTCGCTTTGAGTCACAGTTACGCAAGTATTCAGTGATTTGTTTAATTTCGGGCGAGTCAACTGCACTATTTGAACGTCTTTTCGACAGCTCTTTAGATATTGTGGCATTGTCGTTGACACTGGTCTCTTCAAAACTGATTTTATCAAAATTTATAGTTGACTTCCCTCCCAAGGATGCTCTTTGTCCTAAACCGCTTGGAGATGCTGATGAATTTCCTGCATTTGGGCTTTGAGTGTTAGGCACAAAAGTGTCCGATTTTCTAGTTTCATTTGTTACCATCTTCAAAGTGTTGGTGTTATTGTGTGTTATAGAGTTATTAGCCGGAGAATTCTGTGAAAAAATGGTCCGGGGTACAAGTGTTGAACTTCTTGTTGTTCTATTATTTAAAGGTGTAGAGGGGCTTGAATCTACAGATTTTCTTGGAGACGAACGCAGTGATGTTTTCTTGCTTGATGATGTACCCGGTTGCTCCTCATCATCATCGAATGGTATACCATAAGCTTTACATGTAGCACGCAATACACGTCTACGAATTTCATCAAGAGGTGTATCTGGTTTAAGTTTTTTCGTTGGCAAACGCCAACGCTTTTCAAAGGCTTCTGCCATACGTTTTTCAAACTCGGGTGTAGTGCAAAAATCGGGAATACCTTTAGGTGTGGGTATTTTTCGATTGATTGGTGTGCAAGCTTGTCTACGTATACGCTCTAGTTCAGGTGTTTGATTGTTTTTCATTTCATTAATTACTTCACGTAAACACTCACGTTGTTCTTCATTTTCAATTTCGTCTAAGAAATTTTCCATGAAATCAAAATTATAAGAGGCTGGTGCAAAATTGTTTGGCGGAGTGTTGGGAGATTCGGGACCTAAATTTGTCGAATTTGTTACAGACAGTCTAGAGCTTCTACCAGGACCGGCCAATTCCGAAACCCGTTTATTTCTTAATGGTGTAAATATTTCAGCAGAATCAACATCCTTTTGTCTTACATTTTCTACAGTCTCCATATTGTTCTCCTCTACATCGACATCCATGTTAATACGTGCTATCGGCGTTGCAGGTGTTGCCTTGGCTTCAGTCTTACTTGTATTGGTGGTCGCTCTTAATATGGGTGATATTGGAAAGTCTTCTGGACTATCGCCTACTAAGTATGGTGCATATGAAACTCTTTTTCCCTCCCTGGCACATTCCAACAACCATTCAGAAGTTACAACAGGATAACGCCATTTAATTGCACCTTCATACTTAGAACCTTCCGGCGAAGGGCAAATTAATAAGGGTTTTTCCTTCTTTACAAAGGTTTTATTTACATTTGCTCCCAACAATTGAGCAATCGAATCAATGAAATCTCTTTCAAGCAACGAATAAATTGAAATAACAATAGTCATATCCTCCAGAGGCTGAGAATCGGCAGTGTGTGGTATATGTTTGTGATAATATTCAATAGGAACTAATTTGTTAGCTTTCATACAGCTTTCCTAATAAAACAAAGAGAAATAAACATAAGTTTTTCAATACAATTTTTCTTTTAATTCTCAGTACTTACCACATATAGTTCAGTTACAATATGTCTGGCTTTAACCGGTAGTTTGCTCACATCCAATGTTCTCTCAAATGATACAATAGCATAGTCAACTGGATCACGAAATGTGGATGGTACAACATTACCTTGAGCTGCCTCGCATTCACTTATAATTTGTGTATAAAATTCCTCTGGAAAGTGTTCCTTATCAATGTACAAGGAACACCCTTGAAAGAAATCCAAGTTTTCATAATCAATTGTAATGCCAGTACCATTGCTCATATCAGAAGGATTTGCCTGCAGTGCTGGTGGAGTTGGTTTGGCTGTTGGCTCATCGGGTGTTAAATGTGTTGATGAAGCCACGGGATGAGCCATTGATTCTTCATTCTGCAAAGAAGTGGTCGCTTGTGGTATTGAAGCTTGCGGTATGTTTTCTTGCGAATATTGTGCAATTAAATCTTGTTCCTCTGGTTCTGGAGGAATTTGTGTAGAAGCGGCTGCAGGTGTTTGTAAAGTTGAATTTTTATCCGTATCATCATTAGTTTCTGAATCTTTAGAAAACAATTTTTTCTTTATTGGTTTTTCGGGTTGTTTGAAGCTGTGATTCATAGAACGCAAAGTTTTCTTTGAAGATGGTGAGGGGGCATCAGGCTCTCTTGAAGTGGGTAAGGAAACCCGATAAATGGCTTCACTGGCTGGTTGCTTGAGTTTTATACTCTCCACTAACCACTCCAGGCGCACAATATGCACAGCTAAAAAGAAAGAAGTTATCATATATTTTTGATTTTGTTAACTTTAACATTCAAATTTACCTGCTAACAAATTGTCTTTCTTCCAGGCTTTGAATTCATTATCATCCAACTGTCCCACTATTATGTGTGTTATCTTTTCATTGACCACATCATAACGAGTTGCTCCACCCACATTTAAAATACGATTTAGTTTTTCTCGTTCTTCCGTACGAAAACCGCTTAAATAAATGCAACATCCATCTAAAAAGTTACCTGCTTTCTTAGCTTTTTTGGGACATATTTCATCATAGACTAATCTGTAAAGGGTACCAGAGCCAGTTCTTTTCAAAAGATCTTTTTTTAAATCATTTCCTGCCGGTGCTGCGGGGGCAACAAATGTCGGTGGATCATTCATAGTCGAACAGATTGTGTCGTTAACATTACTTAGATTATGATGAACTCTTTTAGAACCCATATTGCTTATACGTGATATATCCGAGAGTTGTGTGTTATCAGCCGCTGTAAAATCGGCTATACTCTGATCGGCTTTTGTAGGTGTTGAAACTTTTAGTGATTTCACTTGATATGGTTTTGTGGGTAAAGCAAAACCCTTTTGTACACTATCAACAATCCACTCTGGTAGGAGAATATCTTTCTTATAACGAACAGCAGCTGCATATTTTTCGGAATTTGTTTTATCCTTCTCGGTTATAACTATGTCAACCAATTGAGATCGAAAGGCGCGATGATATGTGCCTCCATTTTCGTTGACTAAGCGCATAATCTAGAATGCAGAGTATAAATGTTCATGTGTTTTAAATTTAGTCGGTTATGATTTATATTCGTTATTGAATATCCTTATTGGATGTCTGTAGGTTTGTATACTGTATTATAAAATTATGAGACAGTCGTAATTTAATAACCAAAACGAAATGGAAGGAACAGTTAAAATGAAAGGGAATAGTACACCATAATTCGTACAAATTCTCCTCCATATAAAACATATACATATAGATATCAAATATATACTAGACTGTGTAAGTGCATTGCCTTAACTTCACATTGCATTACACGAAGGTTAATAACAAGTCCTCATTGAAAAATATATCAAATAATCCCTACAGTATCTTAACTAATGTTTTAAGTTGTACTTTCTCTTTTCCTTAATTCAAGAATATTTTACTTACTTCATTCTTTTTGTCATTATCCAAACCAGTACAGGTTATATTGGCACCAAAAAATATCGGCAACTTGTATTTATCAAATTCCTCATCGGTGGCTAATATCTCCTCAGCAACACAACTTCTTTCCCACACCCGCTGAACCCAGTCTGTATGCATAACTGGTATACTGTTTAATGTAGCATGTTCATATTTTGCCGATTTGATTGTATTCGATATTAAATGCGTTATGGAACGACTGAAATTCTGAAAATAATGACCACCCATCCATTGTATGAGACCCTTTAATTTTTCCTTCTCTTGAGGTGTAATGCCCGTTGCTGATATTTGTAAATCTCGCATAGCTGTTGTGTAAACTGGACTGGTACCCAAAGGAATTTCTTTGTTTTGAAGCAAACAACTTAATAAGCATGGTGGTCCAATTATTATAGATCTAGTCTGCTGCAATTGTTGGAAAAAATCACCCTCAAAGCGATCAAATACGAATACATCCTTTTTTGTCAGCCTGCCAGAGGCTATTAAGGGAAATCCTTCACTTGCCTTAATCTGGCGTATATTCTCTTCGGGAATATGGTCTTGTAGATACGCCAGAGATTTCTTAAAATCTTTCAGCGTTTTGTCCTCGCCATCAGCAGAGCTACCGCTGCCAGGAGTGGTTGTAACGAAATAGGCATTAATCGTTTCGTCTAAACTCATTTAAAATACTCTTGAGGCTTTTTTGTAAGCAAATCTTATAGCAAAAATATGTTTTATTGTTACTTAAAAAACAAATGCAAAATATATTGCAGAATATACCACGGACTATAAGCCTTTCTGTGCTAATCGTGCGCCAAATTAAATTTATTCAACTGACATTTTCGAGTTTAGTAAAACAGAGATGGTATGTTGCTCCGCTAAGAAATGCCAGATGGTTGTGTGTGTTAGTAAACATAAATAAGATTTTTTTAATTGATGAATAATTAATTTTTAAATGTAATTCAGCCTACGTTTAACAAATCTGTTATATTTTATTAATAAAAATCTTGTATGTACAGGTTTGTTATGAATTCTCATTTCTTAAAATTAGTTAATAGCTCACAGTTTATTTTGTATTTATAATGAATGCATTTTGTAGATATGAAATAAATTTTACAGTCAAATGAGATGAAATTTTTACAATCCGATAACTCCTTTAGCTAGTATTTTGACATCTTCAACTGTCAAATTTCTTAACAGAGTTACCAATCTTAACAGTAGTAGACTGACAATTTTGACATATTTTCATTACAGGAAAATTATTAATCGAACACGTCAGCTAGACTATCAAAAAGTTTAATTTTTCCTTATTATTTCTGAAAAAAATCATAATAATCTACCAGATTATATTAAATTTTATATAAAAGAAGTTTCTCTACATACTCACGAAAATGGTAAGTAAAGTTTTTCGTCAAGAAATTGGTTTGAAAATGTAAAAAAACTGATTATTTGTATGCCTTCCGATAGGTTCTAATAGCGTCAGCGGTGTGCACTAAAAATGGAAAAGGTTTGTTGTTGTTTTATTATGCAGCTACAACAAGAATGTATATGATAAAAATTTTCATTATGATTTTTATGTTTTCAGTGATTATTTCACGGCAGTTTGTCGAAATGACTAAAGCTCGTATTGAAGGCTTACTGGCAGCATTCCCCAAGCTAATGACGGCTGGGAAGCAACACACATACGTGGAAACGGATTCGGTACGTTATGTTTACCAGCCGATGGAAAAGTTATATATGCTGCTTATTACCACCAAGGCAAGTAATATTTTGGAGGATTTGGAAACTTTGCGCTTGTTCTCCAAGGTTATACCGGAGTATTGCCACACTTTAGAAGAGAAGGAGATATTGGAGAATGCTTTTAATTTGATATTCGCCTTTGATGAAATTGTAGCCTTGGGTTATAGGGAAAGTGTGAATTTGGCACAAATTAAAACGTACGTAGAAATGGATTCGAACGATGAGAAGATATATCAGGCCGTGAGACAAAGTCAAGAAAGGGAAGCCCGTCAAAAAATGCGTGAGAAAGCTAAAGAATTACAAAGACAACGCATGGAGACGGCTAAAAGAGGTGGCCCGGTGGGTGGCATGGGAGGACGTTCTAGCGGTGGCTTTAGTGCCGATGGCTTTGGTTCGAATAGCAGTAGTATGGGTGGCATGAGTAGTGTTCCCTCTATTGAAAGCAGTGTACCCTCCATTGCACCCAAGGCACAGTAAGTCTTCACAAAATATATAATAAATTTGTTTGAGGACGAATATTTTTTTTACAGGAAACCTGTATCTCGCAATGCTTTGAAATTGGGTGGCAAAACTAAGGATGTTGACAGTTTCGTCGATCAACTAAAATCGGAGGGTGAAAAGATTGCCAATTTAACTCCGGCTGCTAGTGGTGTCAGTGCTGCTGTGGCATCAGCTAAGGCCAAAATTGTTTCAGACATTCATACCGAAAGTGTGCATTTGAAAATGGAAGATAAACTTGTGGTGCGCATTGGTCGTGACGGTGGACTGCAGCAATTCGAATTGTCTGGTCTGTTGACATTACGCATTACCGATGAGAGTTTCGGTCGCATTAAAGTTCAATTGGACAATAACGATACACATGGCATACAGTTGCAAACACATCCTAACGTCGATAAGGACCTATTCAAGACACGTTCAATAATTGGTTTAAAGAATCCGACAAAACCTTTCCCCTTAAACACGGATGTTGGCGTATTGAAATGGCGTTTTGTTACACAAGATGATGCTGCCATACCATTGACCAGTAAGTTAATATTGTAATAAAGATTTGTTAATGCGGTCTAATTACTTCCTATGCTTTGTGTTTTTAGTTAATTGTTGGCCTTCGGAAAATGGTGAAGGTGGCTGCGATGTAAATATTGAATACGAATTGGAAGCTCAACATTTAGAATTGCAAGATGTTTCTATTATAATACCATTGCCGTAAGTAGAAAATTTTTCGAAATGTTTAAAGCCCTGTTTATAGAGTTAGAGATTTTTAAAATTTTTGTTTTAATTTTTTAGCATGAATGTTCAACCATCTGTAGCCGAATATGATGGCACTTATAATTATGATGCTCGCAAACATATTTTAAGCTGGAATATACCCGTTATTGATGCTGCCAATAAATCTGGTTCAATGGAATTCAGTTGTAATTCATCTATACCTGGAGATTTCTTCCCAGTACAAGTAAGTTTTTTAAAAAAACACGCACACATTAGTCGATCAGTAATAATTTTAAAATCTTGTTTTTTTTGCTAAAAAATTAGGTCTCATTTGTTTCGAAAACTCCATATGCTGCATTAAAGGCCAAGGATGTTGTTTCAGTGGATAACGATAGTGGTGTGAAATATTCAACAGAAAATATATTATTCGTCGATAAATATGAGATTGTTTAATCATGGCTTTTCATATTTATAATATATTTTCTTTAGAATTATTATTTTCTCATCAATATTATTTTGGAAAAAAACGAAGAAAAAAATCAAATCAAAGCAAATAATTAATTCCACACTATTACTATTAAAATTATTAATTATCTACTATGCTACTCCTTCAAACAAACATTTAGTGAATATAAGGGCATAACTTTTTTTTTAAAAATATTTTTGTTTGAACGAGACCATGTTATAAAGATTTTTTATTATATAGTAATATTGTATTCTAATAGAATCTTAAGTTTATTTGTATTCAAATTAAATTTAAAAAAAGTTACAGAAAAATTTTGTATTATTTTTTTTCTTTCCATATTTATATTGTAATTAGTTGTTTGTTGTTGCTAAAAGAAACAAAAATATTAATTGAAATAAGAAAGAATTTTGTGTTTATTTTTCAATAACGAATGCACTTTAAAATATTAAAACGATATATTCCAAAATCTTCAGAACAAAAACAAACAAAAAACAATCGTAAGTTTTATAAATAAAACAAAATATTTATAAATTATATAAGAAAATTTATAAAGTAGTAATAAAACCAATAAAAAAAACAAAAAAATTACATTTAGTATTGTAAGACAAAGTAAAACAATGCAGGATTTATTTTTTATTTGGTTGAAAGTCTTGTAAATCAAGTCGTTTTTGGTAAGCAAAATATGTTTATACTCTGTGAAAACAGTTCCCTACCCCACCATTTTGTTTTTGTCCATAAATCAGACTTATAAGCTCAAATTATCTTCACTTTCGTCCCCGTTAAATTAGTCTGATGGGATACAGCTTCTTCTGGGTTGACAATTTTGGACCAGATTGTAGTTCCGCTTATAGTGAATGGATTTCTTTTTAGGACTACTATTCAACCTGCACAAGCCTGTTGGATTTTATGGAGGATTGTCAATGAGGGTGGCGTTGGGTCAGGCTAAGTTTCAATCAAACAAAACGATATTTGGTTTAAAAAAATAATGGATTTCTTCCAACCTCCATAGGTTAGTTTTTAGAGTAGTGTGTAAGTTCGGTCGACAAACCCAAACAAAAAAACTCGCTCGCCATTCGTTTGAAAACAAAAAAACATTGGTTTGCTGGTTTGGATAGAAAAAGAAAAAAATTATTTAAAATTTTTTTTTTAATTAATTTTTCTTTTGAAGTGTGAAATTCACCAGTTGTGGTGAGCTTTTTTTTTACAAAATGTGGTGAATTTTATCTGGTGAGGTGAATAAAATCGAAATTCTCCAAAATGCCGTTATTCGAAATGGGTACTGAGTTACCATGAATCCATGTACGGTATATTGTGATTGGGTGCATGTCTGGAAGAAGTTCTGTTAGTGGAGACATTCACCGATATGTCTGGTGTTACTGCATTAAAATTCTAAAAGATTAAAATTACAAAAGATAATTAAATTTTAATTATTTTGTAAATGAATTTTTGAATAATTTCTCTCTTTTATGTTCTATTCCCAAAATGCTTTTTTGCAAATTGGAAATTCTTTGTCGAAATCTTTATAAATTTTTGTGCTTTTTTGTTTGAATCGGATCTAAAAATCGGATCAGGAAAAATTATTAAAGAATTCATTCATTTTCTTCTTTTTCAAAAAAAAGCTGGTTACAGACAGATTCCTGATTTTATGATTTGCCTTTTTCAACTATAAATGGGTTTAGGCAGGCAATGGTAAAGGTCTTAAGCCCGGTTAGCTATTACGAAAAGCAGTGAGAATGAACAGTTGCGTCGACATTTTTTTTTTACTAAACCTTACTTTTCGAATCAACTGTTTTTGTTTTGTATAGATATATGAGTTTTTCTATTCCATTCCGTACGGTAAGTATAATAATTAATATAAATATATTTTTTTTTTGCTTTTATTTGATGCAAAAAGGTACTCTTTCAGTTATAGTTCAGTACTATTTCAAAATTTCAATTTTGCAACACTGGCTTCTGGTGGGGTGCGTTTCAGGTACGGTGAATTTCTCCTGTGAATAAAAATTAAATTCACTTCTACAACGTTATTCAAAAAGTGAACGTCATTACCAATATATCTCGATAAGTGGAGTCACAAACACTGATTAAAAGAAGTACACTCAACGAACGTAGTGTTACCATTGTGTCAGTAAATTCACTATTTTTTGCACCTAAAAAAGTTAAAATTAAAAATATTATGTAATTGCATAGCAAACTAAAATTTATTATTTGTAATTAAATTTTGAACAATTTTCTTCCTCTTCAATTTATTCAAAGGCAAAGTTTGTGTTTTAATTTCTACCCCTTTGGATATTTTCTTTTTCAGCAGTTGGTTGCAAAACTGTTTTACTTCCTGGCAACATTGATTGTTATCATTTAACTTACATCTCTAAAGCAATAACAATCAGCTGTTTTATATGTAGTTTTTGTTTATTTCACAGCAAATTTACTAATAAGCAAAAATCTAAAATTTTTATACAAATTTGTAATAATTTTCTACATTATTAAGCGATGGAACAACATTTAGATAAAGTTTTAAGTGATATGTAAGTAAATTAGCATTAGAAATTAAAAAATAATGCCGTTTCTTAAACGATATTTATTGTAGTAATTCACAGCCAGAAACAGTAGGCTGTCTTATAACAAATCGTCAGGGTCTTTGTCTGGGAGGTAAGTTTGTGTAATTTTTCTTACGAAAATAGTTTTAAATTAACTTCTTTAATTATTTAAAATGATAGCCAAGGGAAAAATAAATCCAAAAATGTCTGGCATTGCTATGGCATTGTCAGAACAGGCGTGTAAATTGGAACCAAATCTTAATCCTCCTACCATTGTTTTGTACAGTGGAAACAAGTAAGTGTTTTTAACAGTTTGTGCATGTGTGTATGTATTTCTTATGATTTATTCGTTTCTTCTATGGAATTTCTTTCCAGACGCTGTATTATACAAAAAGATGGTGAAATAACTGGCATTATTTATAAACAGAGTTCCAACTAGTTGTAGTTGTATGCCTGGTAGGGTAATAAAAGGTGTTGGAAATGGGCTTTGTAAGCGCATACATATTTACTTACAACGGGTTTGATAATAATAAAAACAAACAAAGATAAGAAACAAATGCTGTATAAGCTGCACTCTTACTCATGCTTCCATTTGTGATTAAAAATGTTAATTAAGTATATATTATTATAAAACAAACAAACTTCATCTCCTTTTTCTATGTAGACACTTTAAGTAAGGTTATATTTTTTCAATTCTATTAATGATAGCGTTCATTTCTGCTTAAACTTATAATATTTTTTTTTTGCAAATACATACAAAAATATAATATAGGTCATCTTTAGACTGTAAAATATTTAATAAAATCGTTGTGTTTTTACAAAGGAGGGAAAGTAATTCCAAAAATAGGGGGTTTTAATTTTTTTAAACATTTTTAAATCAATTTTTCTAATATTTTGATCAGTGTCGGTTATTATTTTTGTTCAATGTGTAAATTTTTTGGTTTTGTTGATTAACCCTTTTGTTGTCAAAAAATATAATTTGATTAGTTGTTGTAAACTAAATAAACATCATTTAATTTTAAAAAATTTAAAAAACTAAATTTAAATATTTTGTATTTAGTGTTTTTTCTAGGAGTTGATTTCAAAATTTTTCCTGGCAGCTCTGGTTTTTAGAAAAATTCATTTCGACGCCTCCATTTTATAAGGTTCTAAGCTCTAAATTCTACGTTCTCTAACTTAAATACTGTCAAAATTAGATTAAGATGCGCCGATCCGTTCCGAAGTTATAGGGAAAAATCTACTTAGAATACGTATATCGCGTGAAAACTTTGAAGGCTTATAACTCAAAACACACTTTTTCGACTTAGAATGTTATAGAACGGAGGCGTCGATTTGCTCGTCCAAAAAACAAACATTAAATATTAATTTTCACATTCTGAAAATGAGTCCGTGTTGTTGCTTGTGGTGGTTTTGCTGTTGTAGAAATTTGGTTGTATTTGACGGACGGTCCCCAAAAATTAAATATCTTTTAGTGTGATTTTGTGTTTCTAACTTTGTGAATTTTTGGGAAGGGTGGTGAGTTTTTGGAAAGTATGGCGAATTTTTCCGGAGTGGTGAATAAAATTGAAATTCACCAAAATGGCGTTTTTTTAACAATGTACTGTATTACCACATACATTAGTGAATTAAACGGTAGGTGTCTAGAATAAATAATTTTCTTTAGTGATTTATTTTTCAGTTGTGGGTTACAGAATTTTTTATTTCCTCGCAACATTCATTCCGGTGTACAGAATATTGTCAGTATTGGTTTCATAGTTAGAGATGTAAGTTTTGTTGAGAATATTTACCCAGTTGCTACGTTAATTATCGATAATTCAGTATATATAATGGTGAGTTTCTTTGGTAAAAGGAAATTACAAGTAAATAGAACAGACGGAAAGGGAAACAATATAGGATTAATAATTTTCTATATACATATTAGGAGAATAATTATATTTTTCTCAATTCAATCTAAATTCGTATTCAGCTGTATTCGAACCTGGAATAAGAAAATATTTCGTAGATAAATTACAGTTATTTTAAAGGTGATTCCATTACATGCTGCAGTTATTTCGTTTCTATTGGCACAAAACAGGAAACCGGTAGTAATTATTAATGGCAGACTATAGGGCGAATGCATATAAATTTTGCTTTCAAGCTACCGAAGTTTCAGGCAAACCAACTTAGATAATAAAATAGAAGTCCCCTTATACTAAACAACACTAATCTCTGTTGGGTGCATGCTTACCCGACGCGGTTGAGTTGTTCGAAATTTTGGAAACGCCTACTTAATACGGTGTAAATCTCAGCTTTTAAATGTTTTTGCTTGGCGTTGTCGTTGATAAAAAAACTCATTCTTGCAACAAAATTTTGCATTTTTCTATATATAGAACTCAAGATATCGATGACTGCATATATAACATAATTTGTTATTACAACCCTTCAGTCAGTATTACGACCTACATAGCTTCTCACACCACCCATGTTATGTGTGTTAATTTTATATATGAGTGGCGATACCTACAAGTTTAAAGTCGACTCCGAACGACAAATTTTATGAGAAACTTTTCATGGCAATTTTATTTACTCTCAGAGTTTTTGCCAGAAATATGCTCTGAGAAATTCGCCGAATAAATATTTTTTCATATTTCACTTTGTTCGAGATGTATGACCTGGGGTTTGAACCGTGGCCTTACGATCTAATAAGCCAATACACTACATGCTAGACTACGGCGATGACTACAGTTACTCTTAGTTTTATGTTCATATTTTCTTTCAGTGTTTAAATGATACTGTCAGTATGTATTTCCTTAAACTGATTAAATTCAATAAATCTGTTAAACGCTTTTTTCTTTTTTGTTTATGTTACAAGAAAAAAAAAATGAAAGAGGAATTTTAGAAACGAAGAGACATTTAACCAACCTCATGCACAGAAATGCTTTTTTCCTCTGTGTTGCAATCCTGCTGTAATAAATTCAATTTTGTGCAACTTAAGCTCGAAAGTGACACTCACAAACACATATGAATGAACACGCACACACTTTAAACACAGTCCCTGACATATGCACATTAGAAAGGTTCTAAGGAATTGAGGTAAAATATTTTTCTTTAAAAAAATCGTATTTAACAACAAAATATTTTAAAAGTCATAAGAATAAAAGGGTATTCGGTAATCATAAATGCAGCTGGGTTAAACGGTTTTTGTTTTGATTTTTAAATTCAATAAGTTTTGGGTTGGTATTTTGGCAATGCTTTTCGAAATTGAGAGGTTTGAATATTTCTTCAAATAAACCATTCAGAGAGCCCCTTGATTCGTGATTACAAAGAGAAGATAGTATAAACAATGAGCAGAGTAAGAAGGTTAAGCAGCGCCACCTTTTGAGGAGGGATAGAACTCAATAATCAAAGTTTCTAAACTATTTCCAACGCAATAAATTAAGACGCTTTAACAGAAGACATTGTTTCTATACAATTATAGTTGGCAATCCTACTATTCTAGAACCTGCTACTATGTGCCTGTAATCACAGCCTAACTCACTCACATGAAAGTAAAAATATGTGGACCGCTTCTGGTGTCCTAGCATCGGTGTCTCACCTACCTTCCGAGCCTAACATAACCTAGAGGGAACAGTAGTATTTCGACTTATTTGAAACCCGGTTTTCGGTTCAAAATTCAATTATTTTGAATAACCTTCTCAGGCGGTAATGTAACAAAGAAATTTCATTTTATGTTGCCATGTTTTTATTTCTAGGTTGAGAAAAAGGGAGATATACTAGGTAATATTCTTTGTAACTTAGGGAATTATTATTGTAAATGTGATAGTGTTGTTGTTGTTATTGTTATTGTCTGGTTGTAATTGAAACTAACGAATATTTACGTACTAATAATGCACGTTTTATGGATGCATGCATAGCAAGTAAATGTTCGGTTTTAAATGCCAACCCAAACCAATGCAACATCAGCATTAGCACATGAGGAAAATGGGGAAAAATAGGAAAGAAAATCGAAAGGAAAGAAATGGAAAATATTGTATTTAGAGAGACAAATTTGCTGTAAAAGATGATGTCATGTTAGAAAACATTTTATTTACAAAGCAATTTGTTGTATTTTCCAAAAAAAAAGAACACACACACATTGACACATACTATATGTATGTGTGCACAAGTGCATGTATTTGTATCTTGTATGCATTTTCTCCTTGAATATGTATGATCCTTGAATAAATTTGACACCCCGAATGGTCTTGTGGCCTTGTGTGAGAAAAATGACTCTGTATGCTGTTACAGGATATTCTCATGTATATTGCGTATGCAAATATTACGCATTTACGAAAAATTATTTTTTTGGCCAATAAGTAAAGGAGAGTCAATGGAGACCAGAGCAGAAAAAAAATAGAAAAACTTTTTTAACTTCCTTTTTAATTGTACAATTTGGAAAATATTGAAATAAATTTTTGAAAAATATATAAAAAAGAATTTGTAGGAAAGTCGTCCTTATATATCCTTATAAATACATACATATTATTTAAATTATTTAAGAAGTTTTTACGAAGGTCATGTGGCAAGTAGTTTCTTATTTTCTTCTTTTTTCTCGATTAAGTTGAAAGTTCGAAACGGAATTAATTCTGTACAGAACAAGAGGAGAAATGTGTTTTTGAATAAAATTGTGAATTGTATAGAATAGAATGTATAGCAATTTACCAAAGGGTTTTAGAATGCCAAATCTAAATACAATATAGAGACAAAGTTCTTAATCTAGTACAGAATATCCATCAAAGATCTCTAGGCCTAGCTATCGATCAGAAGGGATTTGATATGTTTGTATATCTACATTAAATTGTAAAGAAAAAGAATAAATTTACATCATGGTCTACTAATTATAAAAACTAAGAAACACATTTTACAAATAATCTATTCAGAAAGCCTGTTTACCTATCTGGCAAAATAACATCAAAATTATTATGATCATCGCAGAACACATCGTTTTGAAAAAGAGCAGGAATAAGCAAAAGATGTATTCCTTATGAAGTCGCCGTGGTCTAGTAGGTAGTGTGTTGGCTTATTAAACGTGAGGCCTCGGTTTAAACCCCCCAGGTCAGGCATCTCCAACTGAACGAAATATGAAAAAATATTTCTTCGGCGACTTCCTCTCAGCACATTTCTGACAAAAACTCTGAGAGTAAATAAAATTGCCAAGGAAAAGTTTCTCAAAAAATTTGTCGTTCGGAGTCGACTTTAAACTGTAGGTCCCGCCACTCATGCGTAAAAATTTACGCACACAACATAAGTGGTGTGTGAAACTAGGTCGTAGTCCTGACTAAAGGGTTGTAATGACTAATTATGTATGTATTCCTTAATACCTATTTGAATTATCTTAAAATAAGCCTTCTTACATGTAATATACTTAAGACACAGTCTTTGCTAGCCTTTAAAGAACTTCTGGTGAGCATTATTTGATCTAGAAGCTCTTTCTGGCTGTAATTGCTGCTGTAATGACCGCTGTTGCCGCTGTAATTGACGCTGTAATAGTCGGTGTATTTGCCGTTATTGGCATTGTAAGTGCCGCTGTAATTGCCGCTGTTTTCCCTGTAATTGACGGCGTTGCTTCTGTAATTACCACTGTTGTACATTATATTCCTATCTATTTGTAGACCTCTTCTGTAATCGGTTAAGAAATCAGTCTGATTGAAGGGTGAACAACTATATTGGTATCATCGTGTTATGCCTATCGAATAAGCAAATGCTTTCAGAAATTAGGAAGCTTCTGTTATTTTGACTCTGGCAAGTGGTGCATAACTGCAGAAAACATTTTTTTGGCCAAGATATGATTTACTTGATGCCAAAAATTGAAGTCAAAAACTGTTTTCATTGGAATACACAAGGCTGTAGAAGTAGCGGCCGCCGTTGCTGAAATCTGAAACCAATAACTGTTTTCAATAGAATCGGCAGTGCAATAACAACAACGGCCGTCCATGCATTACATGGGAACGCTTATACGCTTAACCTAATACAAACTTAACCCGTTTGTGCCCAACTTTTTTTTCTCGTAAAACCATGGATTTTTTGTATTTATTGGAGTCTATATGGTATACCTCACAGCTGATCAATATCTTACCGTTTTAAAAATGGAGCGATAAGTTAACTTATATACGTTTGAGCGTTTTTGTTATAAAATTTTAGTTTCTTAGTCTTTATAACTTCTCCAAGGAACATTGACTGATTTGTACAATATTGATAATAAATGTCTGTTTAGATCTCTTAGAAAATTAGTTTGGAGTTCTTTTAGGTTAGGTTCGCAAGGTGGACATGACACCTTCACTCGCAGACAGAAAGCAATCAATGGTGGTAACTTTCTTAAGAGTGGATCAAAACAAATACAATATGCGTTAAACAACAACAACTCAAATTTATGTGGAAAGAGGGAAGAGATAGAAAAGGAGGAGTTAGCTAAGCCTAGAGAAGAGCGGAAAGCAAACATTGATGAAGAATACTACTCTGAACAACAGGGTAGAAACAAACGCCTCTGGCACTTCACTTATTACTACAAATCCTGCAGAAAAATGAGGTACCTTTGCCCGAGATACTGATCCTTTTCCATAGGGCATAGTGTGCCCTAAAATGGAGGTAATAGCTTCGCTCGAAAGTTTTAGGTCTTATTTCGTTTTGGAATAATCAAACCTGAATGCCAAGAAGAGTTCACTCTCTATGTTATTACTAAATCGATCAGCTCGAAGAAGAGTCCTATGGAAGGTCTAATTCATAGAGGATTCTAGAGCTGCTTTCAACGTTGTGATAAATTATTTTCAGAAAACTAAAACGATAGTAACTTAAAGCAAAACTGCTTTTCTGCAACATGTTGCCCAATTCGCATCAATATACGTGTGAATAATTTTCGATAGAAAGCCTTTGTTTAGCAACACAATACTTGATGTATTTAATTGATGCACTTTTCTAACAATCCTTGCATCGCTTAATATTCTGCATTCATATTTCTATTCATTCATTTTATTATTGTTTGTAAAATTACATTTTTATTCTTGTCTTGTTTTTTCCCTTTGGTTTCTATACACGATAAATTTTTAAATTCAACACACAAAATGTAAATAAACTGAAATTTTACTTAAATAAACTAAAACTAAATTGTATGCATTTAGTTTTATTTTTTCATTATTTTTTTTATTTATTATTTTTTTTTTATTTTCTCCTTTTTTATGGTTTATTTTTTTTTTATATTTCTTCTCTCATATTTACGCATGTAAAGTGTTGACTTTATGTGAATCTATGCATGTGTTTGAATTCTAATGAATAAATACATATTTTATAAAAAATATTATAAAATAAAACAAATACGAACAATTTTTTACGATTTTTTTTGATATTTTTTTATATTTTTTCTTCTTCTTATATAATTTGCAAGTTAACAAATTTACAGAGAATTTTTGGAATATAAAGTCAATATATGTAGTGTATACATCTACTTACATGCATTCTAGATGTGTAAACCAGAGGTGTATACCAAGTTGATTGGGGAAGGTATTAAAACATAACTTATATATGATAGTCACACAATTAGTCAAATAAATCCGAAAATATTTTCCTTTCTTCTCCAACATAATCCCCATTTAGATTTTTACACCTTCCCCTGAAGATATTCTTCAACAGCTTCTTTACTCTGTGTTAAGTGAGAAATACCCAGCACCAATAGCGAGACATTTTTATCATGGTTAAGAACATTTGGTGTGATGTAATTCACAGTTTGTTCGAGAGCGCAAAGGTCCTTAAAGACCCTTTTCTTTGCACCAGATCGAATCCGTCTATGCTAGGTTTCCGATCATAGCGGCATACTAGACAAAGAGACGGCGTATGCTCTCGCTGGATTAGGTTCACTTTCTGAGGGCGATTTGATAGTTGATCCTGATCCCCCAATCTGACACCTCTACGGCCTCATAACTGGAGGGGTCAGAGGGGAACAACAGAGCCATTATTGGAATGCATCGGTATGTTATGTGTCTAGGTGTCTATTATAGACAGTGATAAAACAGGGTTGCTGCTGGTTTTAGATAAAGCCAGTCTGTGGTTAGTTATTGGTTTCATTACAAGGCACTGCGAGATAGGTGACAAGGATCTGGAACAGACGAGGAGGAGTTGGAAATTATCGAATACCTCCTCCGTAAGTGTCCAGCCATTAGTAGGTTGAGTTTGAGGTCTCTGGGCAGGGACTTCTGCGAAGGTTTAGACTTTTTTCGATAGCCGACATTAAGGCTCTCCGTAGATTCATAAATAGTTTGAGCTGGTTGACAAGTGCTAGGGCTTCAAGGTTGTAGTCACGCTTTCTTGTGTGCTTGTGGTCTGTTTTTCCTCTGTCACCTTATCATCGCTTTCGTACCTCTTCTCCTTTTCTGTCTCTCCTTTACTAACCTCTGTCTCTCTTATAGAACGTATTACAATGGGTAATTTTGACCTCTGGGTATTGTACTTGTCATTTGGGACACGTCCTCAAACCTAACCTAACCTTTTGAAGATAATCAATAACTACTATCGCATGCAGCATGCGCAGCATGGAATACATATGTCGTAACCCTGCTTGCAGAAGAAACTTTCGTTGCCTTCTGTATACATGATTCTGCTATTTCCGACCATTGTTTTTTAAATTTCTTTTGCCTAAATTGTGAAGTGGAGGTCCAATTTCCCATTCATGGTTACAACCATATCTGTTTATGGAATATTCTTTGGTTTTTTCCGTCAATCTTTCTCTGTTCTTTGCTTTGACTATTTCTTTATCTCATGTGTGAAGTGCTGCTCGTATATCTCATCTATGAATACAAATTGAAGCAGAAAACTTTGCTTTATGGCGGTGAAGTGTAGCTAGCTCACGCTCCTCCATACATCAGCACCCTCCAAAAAAATTAAAGCTGTAACCGCTTCTGCTTTACATTTAACAACAAATTTTTCTCTTGTTTTTTTTCTTTTTTTCTACATTAAAATATGCAAATGCATATAAAGACACCAGAATCCTTGACTTTAGAATTATTTTTTAAATATTAGTTTGCATTTCCCCTTCTTGATTTTTTTGTATTTTTTTTTGGGGGAAATGAAAAAATTGTTGTCTTAATAGTTTTATTGTGTTTAAAGATAAATCTAGGAGATTTGCAAATGATTGTGTTTTAAAAGATAATTTCGGTGGATTACTGAAATAGAATTTTCCTGAAAATCTCTTCACGTCTTAAAAAGATGATTTTTTCAATTTAATAATTTGTTGTTAACTTATGAGATCCAATGTTGCTGAGATCGACTGTTGCTTAAAGATAGTATTGCAGGTGATAAAACTAAAATTTGAACTTGCTCTCCATCATAGGCTATCAAGTGAAGAGTTTCTATGGATTTAGGTTAAGGCTCTGGACCTGGTAGCATGAGATTACCATCAGTTTCAATTTGTGACGAAAACTTTTGAGTTTTTCTGCAATAGAAGCTGATGTAAATCGTAAAACACAGTTTTTTATCCATATGCACGAAGGTTTATATAAAAACTCACAACGGAATTACCTTTAAAAGTGTAAGATAGTCAAGGAATTTGGCCATAAGATTACTACACGTATGTAGTAAGTATAATCTTGTGTCTCGAAGACATTTTTTAAAATATAGCCAAAATAATAATGAATGTAGTCATTGTAGTGTAGTAGGTAGTGTGTTGCCTTATTAAACTTGAGGCCATGGTTCAAATTCCAAGACAGACATCTCCAACAAAACGAAACATGAAAAATATTTCTTCGGCGACTTCCTTTCTGGCAAAAACTCTGTAAAGTAAATCAAATTGCCATGAAAAGTTTCTCAAAAATATGTCTTTCGGAGTTGACTTTAAACTGTAAGTCCCGCCACTTATGAATAAAATTAACGCACACAACATAAGTGGTGTGAGAAGCTAGGTCTTAATCCTAACTAAAGGGTATCATTTAAGTGGGTGTAGTTTCTATTCAATGTCATATGGCAAGCCTATCATACTAGGACCTGCTGCAGTATATTAAATATTTGTTTTACTGGAAGAAGTGATAAATATGAAAAGAAATACTAAAGGACGTGGATGAGATCTTCCTTAAAGGAACAAAACATAATTAAAAAATAAATTTAAAAAAAAAAATTGAATTAAACTGAAATACATATTTCCTTTATTTACATGCGTAACTTTAATACTTTTGGCCATTTGTTTAAATGTGTCATTAGAGCACTAAATTCTACATGCAGCCCATATGCATATCTGGACATGATCAACCATATTTGTAAATTTGAACATAAAATGATGTGTAAACGGAAATGGAACATGTTCCTCTAAGTCAGACAAACAACATCAGCTACGTATACGCATTTTCCGTAGGAGTATATGTACATATATTATAAATAATTTTTGTTTTTGTTTGTGTTGTTTTTTGCTTTTATTTGTAAATATTGTATATAAAATTTATATGCGTCCACCGCATACAGACTAATTGACAGCAGCAAAATGCATACTGCACATGCAACAGCAACAGCAACAAAATTTGTAACAAAATTTGCATTTCGAAAATCCCTCTTAAAACTATGTGTCACAAAATTTTGCTAAAAACAGTAGCTCGTTTGTGTTGGTATTTAATAGTGTATGTATGTAATAGTGTATGTGTTCGTTTGTTTAGAGACTAAATATATTTAACCAACATTTGTTAAAGAAACTACATTGTCATCGACAGTAACAACAGCAACAATAATATCACCAACTTTATATATTATAACAACAAGAGCAATGACAACTTTAATGCCAAGTTAACATCATATATTAGCCCAGTTTATTTACATTTTACCAAAAACCCAACTCACAATTACGATTGCAAATACTCGTAAAACAATATTTCGATATTTCAAAACCTACTCTACACCTACTACATACATAAATACATATGTGTGAATTTGTGTAACAACAACAATAACAACAACAGGAATAATTTAAATTATTTATTTAAATATACAAACAGAGTATAGACAGTCCATATACATATACATACAAACATGTATCGTATAAATCAAACAGCACTTTGCATATGCTTTGGTAAAGCAGTATTTTTAATAAACATAATGGCACTAGCTCAGCAGAGCCTTTCGTGTGGACTAGAATAGCACTATAGTTCGAAATATTTGTAAATACTCGAGGTATTTAATTTAAACGTATATTAGGTGTGTTACATACAGTGAGCGTCAAAAGAATCTGTACACTAAGGATAACACTTTAACAATCACCAAACTTAACTTTTACCACTTAAGGAGGGTGCCCGAAAAATTTGTCAATATTTCGAAATTTTTTTTTAATTTTTGTTTGTTTCAATGTTAAAAACTGGCAATAAAATAATTTTAAAATAAAAATAACGGTAATTTATTAATGTATATTCTTTTGATGCTCACTGTAAATTTTGCAGTCGTCTACTGCGTGCGTCTTCTACCTTTATCGAGCCTTTTAAAAGCATTAACTCTGGAATCTGAAGTCGCCGTAGTCTAGTAGGCCCCAGGCCAAATATCAAAATAAAATACAAAAAGTATTTCTTCGGCGACTTCCTCTCAGCAGGTTTCTGGCAAAAACTCTGAGAGTAAATAAAATTGCCATGAAAAGTTTCTCAAAAATCTGTCGTTCGGAGTCGACTTTAAACTGTAGGTCCCACCACTCATGTATAAACTTAACACACACAACATAAGTGGTTTGAGAAAATAGGACGTAATCCTGACTGAAGGGTTGTAATGACCAATTATGTATGTATGTAAGTCTGTAATAAACGATCACTGGACATATTTTCCAATAAAGTGGACCTTTCGTCCACTTTTCATCCATCCATCGTACGCTGTACGACAAAGTTGTATGTATGACTCTGTAGAGTATTTAGTGATTTTAGGTCTAGACTTCTATGTCATTTTGTCTCCTTTACTAAAATGTATATATCTTCCGAGAATATTGCTATCCAGCAGTTAAAGGCAAGGGTAAAGATTTCAGCATTTTTTTCTGTATGCAAAAAACTGCTGTATCTTTTACAAAAACGTGCCGTTTTAAATCCATTGAGGAGAAATGATGGGCTTAAACCCATGCTAATGGATAGAGGACAGATTCTATATTGAAACACATGAAATCTTTGGGTGGGCGTTAAAAGAGTTTAGATATAGGATATATCGATCTTTCATGCAAGAGAAGATAGGAATGAGTGCGTTGAAACTAAACTTTGAATATCCCAGACACAGTGCGAGTTGCGAATGGAGACGCACAAGTTTTCCGTCATGGCTGTCGAATATTAAAAATTAAATAGGCTACCCTGGAAGACTCTTATCATGTATGACATCAACATTGCAAGAAACGTCACCTTTTAGTCGCCGGAGTCTAGTAGGTAGTGTGTTGTCTTATTAGACGTAAGGCCACGGTTCAAACCTCAGGTCATACATCTCTAGCAAAGCGAAATATGAAAACACATTTATTCGGTGACTTTCTCTCAGCAGATTTGTGGCAAAAACTCTGAGAGTAAATAATATTGCCAGGAAAAGTTTCTCAAAAATCTGTCGTTCGGAGTCGACTTTAAACTGTAGGTCCCCTCACTCATGTATTAAATTAACACACATAACATAAGTGGTGTGATAAGCTAGGTCGTAATCCTGACTAAAGGCTTGTAATGACCAATTATGCATGTATGTATGCTATACGACTCTATGAGTAAAGTTAAGCATTATTATGCACAATTATTATTCCAATTTCCAGGAATTACATCTCAAGAAAATGCAGAGATGTAAAGAATGGTCCATAATCTGCATAAAAGAGAGAGAGAGAAGTAACAGGTCATACGAAGACTCGACACTGCGTGAGAGAAAAGTATTCGAAATCTACCAAGATTGGAATGATGAATCTCTTCTATTTGAACTTCCTCGAATTTAAACAACTGATATACATGTTTTAGAGTTCAGGATATTAATTAATTATTATGTTGTGTTAAAACCGAAGTTCAAGGAACCAAAGAAGCAAAATCGAAGAAAGCTATAGTATTTTTTGATACCTCTTTCGCAGTGCATCAGGTGTTCGTATTACACGATCGTAAAGTCCGGAGGGAACCATTATGGAAACATCAGTAAAATGCACTTCTCTACAAGTGTTTACTTACCTCGTTATTATAACCATTTAGACAGGATTACAACCTAGCTCCGGACACCACTTATGTTGTGTGTATTAATTTTATACATGAGTGGCGGGACCTACAGTTTTGAGTCGACTCCGAAAGACAGATTTCTGTGAAACTTTTCATAGCAATTTTATTTACTCTCAGAATTTTTGTCAGAAGTCTGCTGAGAGGCAGTTGTCGAAGAAATATTTTTTTATATTTAGTTTTGCTGATGTCTGAGCTGGGGTTTTGAACCACGGCCTTGCGTCTAACAAGCCAACACACTACTTACTCGACTATGGCGAATTATAATATTATATCTCAGTGATTATATAAGTCTATTATATTTCTATATATCTATTTCCCAATTTTTGAACACATGCTTAATTCCCAAATGCAATGAAAACAAAAAAAATTAGTTTCAAACGAATCCTGATCCTATGAAAAATCATTGTCATCCAATTTTAAGTTGCATTTATTTTCCTCTGTAACATATCTTTGCAATTCATATCCTTCAAACAAATTCACCATGATTTGTTCCCTAATAACCCAACATCAATAAAGCTAAAATAAAATCCTTTAAAATCTGAATAATGAATTGAATTTCCTTTTCAAATCTCGTAAAAGGAAAATATTTCAGTATTAGTGTGAGAATTTTGGCACTTTTTGAATTTATATAACGGTATTTGCGCTTTTTTTTTTTGGTTAATACGATGAATATTGACAGATTGATGAATGTATTTATTGGTCAGCTAAGAGTACTTTAACGTCAGTGTGTATCATTTTCAATGTAAAATCCATGCCACATATTCACGGAATGCCATTTAAACGGACATGAATACGGCCTCATACGTACATGCGATGTTTTCCACCCCTCCACCGACAATTGTAAAAGTTAACAAACATGATTGTTTTTAGTGGGTCATAAGTGTTTTTGGCCAAAAAGACAAAAAAAAAAAACCAAAAACAACTGTCTGTAACAATATTAGCAACAAAAACTAACAGAAATTTAGGCAAATAATATAAAAAAACTAAGTACAATTTTGTTGTTGTTTGTTAGCCTTGTTATTTGAAAACATGTTGTTGATATAAAATGTTTATTTTAAATGTATCCTTAAATAGTATAGTTGTTGTTATTGTATTTTATTTAAATATGAACATTCATACTCTCACACACACATAAATACATACATACATACTTAAAAATATATGTTTATTCATTTGTTAGGCAGTGCATGTGAATATTTAAATGCATTTGCTTTTGTGTGTGTATGTGTAAGAGAGAGAGTGTATGTAAGAGTATGTACAACTGCAACATGGCTAACAAGTGCAAGTAACAACAAGTTGACTGTTTTCACACTTATAATGTTGTATAACTTAAGGGACTCAAGCCTTGTGTCTTTTTTATTTACAATTTGTACAACTATTCAAGAGTGACCATTTGCGCTTTTGTATATCTTGGGAATTTCATAACATTTTTTTAAATAAAAATATGCAGGAAATAGAAAAAAGAAAACATATAGAAATTATTATAATTTTAACAATAGGCGACAAGCTACAATTTGATAAAAGGGACTATTTATAGATAGTTACGCCTTCCATACATTATTCATACTCAGTAGACCGTACCTCCAACAAATAATTTTTTTTACGTAAATTTTCTTAGTGCAAACTACGCTGAAGTTTTTTGACAAAAAACAACGGCTTATGTGTTATTACATAGAAGAAGGCGATTATTTATATAGAGAAACATCTTCTGTGAAGATTATCACACATCTTCTTATGTATAAAAATGAATGTGTGTTTATTTGTTTGTGGGTTTGTTTGTTTGTTTGAAGTCTATAGACGGCTAAATGGCTGGACCGATTTTCTTGAAATTTTTACGGTATCTGTATGTCTGGAAGGAGTTATTGGCTACTTTTTATTTTAAAATTTCAAGTAGGCGAGGTGCCACGCCCACACACCCAATAAGTATTTAATGTCGCATATCTTATAAACTGCAACAGCTAGAGTCTTAAAATTTTGTATGGACGACTTTGACGTATATATGAACAAAATGGACAGATTGGCTATAGTGGGCGTGTCACTTCCCATAGTCTATATATATAAAAATGAATGTTTGTTTGTATGTACCTTATAGAATCGTGAACTTTGCATTTGATCATGTACGTTGTTGCGTATGAGCCGGGGAAGGTTTCTAAGTTGGTATGACTAATTTCCGGCAGGTGGCGCCACTGAAAATTACTTAAAATCAATTAAATCGTAAACTGTGCATTTGATAATGTTATGATCTTTTGCAAAGTTGTTGCGCATGAGCCGACGAAGGTTTCTAAGTTGGTATGACCAATATCCGATAGGTGTCGCCAGTGAAAATTATTTAAAGTGAATTAAATCGTAAACTATGCATTCTTTAACAAAGTTGTTGCACATGAGTAGACGGAGGTTGGTGCGATTAATTTCCGATGGATGGCGTCACTGAAAATGATTCAAAATGAATGACAAGCAATTGGTTGAACTACACATCAAGCACGGAAGAAAAGAGCATTACGAGCCTCAGAATCAGACGAGCATTGAAACTGGAAAATCTTCGAGTATATGCCGCTGAGACCCGTTCGCTTGAACCACTTGAACAACGAGAAGTGAGATTAGAAACTGATCGAATGCGAACTACTCAGGCCCGTTCATCTGAATCATCAGGATAACGGAAAACAAAATCAAATTCAAATTTATTTTAGTTGGTGGCGCAGCAACACGCGCTGGTTACAGCACGTACACGTATATAATTGCTCATTACATCCATTTCATCAGAATTACGACCTAGCTTCTCCCATCACTTATGTTGTGTGTGTTAATTTTATCCATTTTTTTTTTAAACTTTTCATGTCAATTTTATTTACTCTCAGAGTTTTTGCCAGTAATCCATTGAGAGGATTTGTTTGAGCTGTGGCCTCACGTCTAATAAGCCAACACACTACATACTAGACGACCTAATCTTTTAAGGAAGTGTTATCATTATAAAAATAAAGAATTTTAGGCTGACATAACTTGCGAATGTCGAAAAATTTTTTTCGAGAGGGCCTCTAGATTGAACGGATCACATAATTTGAAGAAACTGTGGTTTGACTGTGGGTAGTAAGTCGCCCAATATATTGTTTGTTGTTTTGAACACATTTTCAACCTGTTAATGGGAGTATCTACCCCATTAATAGTGACTAGATGTACTAGATTGCCCTCGTTCGCAAATGGTTTTTCCTCTATAAAGTTTCTGTACGAATATAATAATTGATGTTGGAACTCAGGGGAAGGGATAAGAAAATTATGTTCAGCTTAATATATGACTTTTGGTATTCTCCATTCCAAAGTTTTCGCTATATAGAGGGCTATCAACTGCTTGAAATATTACTAAGATTAAGGAAGATCTTATGGATAGCCAAACAGTCATAAAGCCATTAGAGGATTGGAAGATGTTTACACGACATCCATTGTAATTAGTTGACGCTGAATATTTCTTTCATTCTAACAATGAGGGAGAGGTATTTGCTGATAAATTGGTTATGAAGGCACAAATGTTCAGATATTAATTATCGTTTTCCTCACTTTACACTGGGACTGATCGCGCATTATGAAAGTTTATGCAGGTTTGCTGGTACAAGGAACAATTTGTATTATAATGCGGCAAATCAAGTCGCTCGATGATCATAAGGGATCATAATTGCTGTTTCAACCGTGCTCATGCGAGAGAATTGGATGGAACAACGTTTATAAGCGCTGCATTAATGTGGAGGAGGATGGCAATCGTTGACTGTAAACAAAGGAATATTTCTGGATACGTTCTGAATAGCTTAGTTGATCTGGCGTCCACTTTCTCTACTATTGCCTACCGTTGTCCGTAATCAGCAGGAAGTTTCTGGAAGATTACTCTTTAATACCCCGTTTAATACTGCGTAAATAAATAAAATTGTCCCGCAAGGGATTGAAAAACGAATAGCATACTTTGGTGAGACATCGAAATTGTGATTTATATTTTTGAACGTCTGATCCAAATGGCGTATTTATGAAGGGCATATGATAACGGAGTACCGATGACCTTAAATGACTGGAATTGAGATGAGTGACTTCTCGTTTCAATAGGGTAACACCATCTAACACCTAGTTTATGTGCCATTGAACACCATGTCCAATTAATTGCTTGTAATAGATTTGGTTATAGCAATAGATACCAACTGCCCTATTGTTTAGGCAATAATAGATTGGGTGTTGAAGTCATGCTATTTAATTCTACTATTCTCAAACTTTTATTTCCTTTTGAGCTATAATTTCCCATGGTTAAAGCCAGAGTATTGTCTTTATATGTTCAATAAATAGGATTATATATATATAGTATATATATAATTGGTCACTACAACCCTTTAGTCAGGATTACGACCTAGCTTCTCACAATACTTATGTTGTCTGTGTTAATTTTTATACATGAGTGGTCGGACCCACAATTTTAAGTCGAACGACAGACTTTTGAGAAACTTTTCATGGCAATTTAATTTACTATCAGAGTTTTTGCCAGAAATCTGCTGAGAGGAAGTCGGCGAAGAAATATTTTTTCATATTTCGTTTTGTTTGAGATGCCTGACCTGAGGTTTGAACCGAGGCCTCACGTCTAATAAGCCAACACACTGCCTAGTGGACCACGGTGACTTGAAATCTTTTTAATTTTTCCTAAAACTGGCCACCTTCATTGGCATGTTTCATTTCGTGTCAAAAACATTAGTCGAGGACCATTTGTTTTACAAATATTGTATTTGAAATTACATTGGAATAATTCCTGTTTTTTTCTCTCTCTCTTCTCTCTCTCTCTTCCACTTTCAAACAAGTTGTGCTTGTTGCAACTGAGTGTGAAGAATTTTGACACAAAAACTTCTAGTTGTAAAACATGGCAACAAAAAAAAAAAAACGGCAAACGTAAATCAATATTTCAAAATGTTACATTTTTGGAAACATACATTTCCTAACCAATTTTAGGCAATAACACTTGCAAACACACACAAACACCCGCTTAATTTATTTGATCAATTTATGCAAAAGTAACAAAATTTTCCAAAATTCAATATTTTCATTACGGCGAAATTTATCGACTCGCATTTATGCACAAATATCCCCTGTACGATGTCATTAGTTTGGTTTTTTTTCTCGATTTTTTTTCTATTACGTTTGCACAAATATTATGCTTTACAAGCACACACTGATTTATTTATAAATATTTTTGATTTTTGTGTTGAGAATATTTTTACAAACATGTGGCTGTTTTGAATTATTTTGTGGTCTCTAGGGAATTTTATCAATTTCGGTTTTAACTGATTTGTGGCAGGCAACTGATGATTTCAAATGCGAAAGTGTTGTTTGTTGTATTAATGTAACCTCTGTTAGTTGGTGATATCGTAACAAATCGTACACAAATTATAAAATTCAATTTCATATTTCAATTCGATTCATTTTACATTACAAATATGAATTTGACATTGAATTGCATAATAAATATTTGAATAATTCACTGCCAATCCATTAACTTTTACAGATTTGCACAAACATAATGCACAAACATGAACATTCATTGCATTTTACATGCATATATGCAGCGTTAAATTTATGTTTTTATATAATTACACCCTATACCGGAGGGAGTACTGTAAATGGAGGTATGTTGTGCTTATGCTGGAGTGTGCAACATTTGAAACGTTTTGGTTTAATTGTATGAATCTGTTAAGTCGCCGTAGTCTAGTAGGTAGTGTGTTGGCTTATTGGACGTAAGGCCACGGTGCAAACCCCAGGTCAGACATCACAAAAATAAAAAATATTTCTTCGGCGGCTTCCTCTCAGCCGACTTTTAGCAAAAACTCTGAGAGTAAATAAAACTACCATGAAAAGTTTCTCAAAAATCTGTCGTTCGGAGTCGCCTTTAAACTGCAGATCCCGCCACTCATGTATAAAATTAACACACACAACATAAGTGGTATGGGAAGCTAGGTCGTAATCCTGATTGAAGGATTGTGATGACCAATTATGTGTGTATGAATCTGTACTGAAAAAATTAAAGTTTCACAAATAATCTGTCGTTCGAAGTCGACTTTTAAGTGTAGGTTCCGCACTCATGTATAAAATAAACACACGCAACATGAGTGATGTGAAAAGCTAGGTCGTAATCCTGACTGAATTGTTGTAATAACCAATTTTGTATGTAGGTATGTATGTAAGTTCCCCAAAAACTTAATAAAATAGTGCACACAGTGTAAGTGCCTTGACCGACTATAGTTTTCTTAATTGCATGCATTGATGGTATTTTACAAAATGATCTAATTTAAGGAGTGCGAGTGCGAATAATAAACAATAAAAGTATCATTTATTTATGTTGGTTGGTAGGGATTACATTCCATTTCATATTATAAAAATCACTTGCATTTTTGAATAACAGATTTCGTGTAAAAATTAATTAAGCAACAGCCCAGTCGTTCATGTTGTTTTTCAATGGCAGTAAATTTTAATGTATTTTGTTGATAATTTCTCTAATCCAAATGGGATTTGAAAATTTATTTTTATAAAGTACATAAACATTTTTAAGTTATTTCTAGGCTATGAATAGAAATTCATATGCATTAGATGATTTAAAATTTAAATAAGAAATTTTTTTTGATAAAAACTTAAAAATGTTTAAATTTAATAATTTTCAAGATTGGTAATCATATATTCTATTAATTTAAAAACGATATTTATTTACAAAGACTTTCATTACCCTATAAAACTTCTGCAGCAGCTGCTAGGACAAGGAAAATGAAAATTTCATTGTACATCTTCTCGGTTATTATCGGGCTATTGGCAACCTAAGATGAAAATAGTTTCTTTGAGTGTTTTGATTAAAATCCATAAGTTCAAAAAATTGTCAGGGTGACTAAGGACTGCTCGCCAGGCAGTAGAGGCATATGATAATACGGTAACATAGCCAAACTTAGATCGAAACTTTTATAGGACTCCAGAGAGCTATGCTTTAGACGACTACATTTCTGTGTTAACACAACTTTAATAACAACTGCAATTAATAATATTGTTGAGCTTAAAATTAATCCAGTTTTCTGGATCAATTGGAATACCTTGAACCAGTATTAGCAGCCACTTATACGTCTCTTAGGCTAGCATTTCGGAACCATATAATATTCAAAGTAGAATAAATGGATTTACGGAATTGTTCCACAAGGACTGACATAGTTAACTGACTGACATGTATTCAAAAGGACCACTTTTATGGAAAAGGGTTTCGTCTTTAATTATGATTTCAAATACGAAATAATACTCTTCTTGCCCTAATTTATTAACACATTAACACTGTAAGATTGACTGTCAGCTGACTTTATTTTTCATTGTTTGGCAATAAAAACTTTGTCAGTGAATAAGTGTCAATCTAGCTTACTGCGTGCCTTCTCACCTTGTCGATGTTTTTGTCCCCACTTTCAAAATGTTCTCAATGGAAAGTGCAGTACGTAGATGGACATTTTATATAACATAGATAGATATGTAGATAGACATACACAACATAATTGGTCATTACAACCCTTCAGTCAGGATTACGACCTAGTTTCTCACACCACTTATGTTGTGTGTGTTAAATTTATGCATGAGTGGTGGGAAATACAGTTTAAAGTCGACTCCTAACGACAGATTTTTGAGAAACTTTCCATGGCAATTTTATTTACTCTCAGAGTTTTTGCCAGATATCTGCTGAGAGGAAGTCGTCGAAGAAATCCTTTTTGTATTTTGTTTTTGATGTCTGGCCTGGGGCTCGAACCCTGGCTTTACGTCTAATAAGCCAACACACTACCTACTACACTACGGCGACTTCTATATAGATATGTAGATAGATTGATAGCAAATTGGTCAAAAAATCAATAACGCTTCTTAAGCGTGTATGTTTTAAAATATATTTTCGATCGCGTACTGAGGGTATTGAGAAGAATGCTGCCTCTACAGAATATCGACCATAAACACACCAATTTCAGAGAAAATAGAAATAGGATTAGTTGTTCTGCACGGTAGAAAAGTGTGGTATGCATTGAGGAAAGACGTGTAACCAATACAATATTTTATGAACGGCTGTTTGTTGAGGATACCATCGTTTTTTGGTATTATAAAATCTCCAATGAAAACCTATGAAAAACCTCAAAACAGGCGGTTATATTCCGGAAAATCTAACGTAACAAGTGCAATTGGATTGGTTATATCCTCAGAAAGCCACACAGTTACTCCACACGCACAGTTCTAGTCTAAAACAGGGAAGCCGTAGAAGGGGAAGACAGGTAAATATATAGAGACGCCTGATGGATACAGAAATTGCAGATAATGTTTATACATAAAACAATAGAAAAACGATTTTTGGAACGATTTTTTTACGACCTTATGTTTCTCTTAGGCACTTTTGGTATGAGATTAACGCCTGTTAATACAACCCCATTCTGAGATATGAATGATTCAAAATTTTACGGCTTTTTGCCTCAAGAGTTGGGTCCTTTGGTCAAAGGAATATGAATGACAAATGTAGTTGTCATCTACCAAAGAAAATGTGGTAGTCGATAATGGCATTTCGTAAGATATAGGTTAAAGATCCCTGTGCCACCCATGAATTCAAGCTAAGCATTTAACTTTAAGAACTCATATCTGCCACTTTAAATTAAAATGGAATAAAAGTTTCCTTCCTTTAAATTTTAATACATTTCTGTTATAATGGCAGACATTTCCTATTCCAAAGCCTACCAATTACTGTAGATTATTAACGCCTTTAAATTTAAATAAATAGAAACAACAGCAATAACAACAACAATGAAATAAATAAAATAAATTGACTATTTAAATAAAGTTTATCACCTTTTTAAAGAATATTATCACCAATGCTATCATGGAATACCCAAACAACAACAACGTTTGCGATTATTATCTTAAACATTATCCTGTTTGGCGTTAAGGTCTTTATTACAATTTTTCTTCTTTTCATCTATTCATGGGAATCTCTTACCGGTACAACAACACATTGTTTTTTGTTAAGGCCACCATTTTTATATAATTTTTCCGCCGCAACTTAAAGCACACAGTTTCGAACCAAAAAGAAAAAAAAACATTTTAAGGAAAAACTTTACTTTGGCGGCTTTTTTTATGAGTTTTTATGTTCTAGGCGTAGGTGTAATTGTAAGTATGTACGTATTTACGTATGTATGTATCCTGTTGTATGCATGAGTAAAAAAATTAAAGTCCTATTTAATGACATCCATTTACAAGCAAATGACAAGGTCGTTTCTTTAAATAATTACCCCTCATTGTCGCAAAAGAAAATAAGAAAAGAACACAGAAATAAAAGAAGAAAACAACAACAACATAAAATTAAACTTTTACCAACTTAACGCCGTACAGGCCTATTTTTGGTCATTAAGTAACATTTTGGTGTTTTTTCTTTGGTCTTAAATTGTCCTTTTTTGTTGTTGTTTTTGGTTCTGCAGTAAAGCAATAGACAGCGTCTAACAAAATATGTCTCCAAACTTTTTTATTATGATTGTTGCTCTGTGTGTGTGTGTGTATTGCTTGTTTTTATAGAGTTTTTTTGTTTGTTTTTATTTAAGAAAATTATCTTTGTTTTGTTAGAATTTTGTTTGTTTGGTTCATATAAAATAAATAACAATAAGCATTACAATAACAATAAAGGCTATGAGAATCGTCTTTAAATAAGATACAAAAGAGCAAAGCTAATAATAAACGTTATGAGATTGAGGTAATTAAGCAGTCTTTTATGCGCTAAATAGGCTTGCAGTTGAAATAAATTCAGAAATTTTTATTACCTGGTAAATTACATTGAAATCTTTATTCTTTTCAACAGTTAACTAGTTGCTAAAGGAAAAGATAAAGGAGGGGTTTTCAAAGTCTATAACTCAAGAAATGGATTTTATTTTTTAATGATAATTTGTCGCCTTAGTCTAGTAATTAGTTGGATGGCTTACTACAAGAGATCTCCAGAGTTCAAACCTTAGCTTTGACATGTTAAAAACAGGCGGCCTTCTTTCAGTAGTTTTTTTTCCAAAAGCCCTGAGAATCCCGCCACTTAGTCTAGAAACTAGTTTGCTGGCTTACTACAAGAGATCTCCAGAATTCAAACCTCAGCTCTGACATGTTAAAAAGGCGACCCTCCTTCAGAAGTCTTCTGCCAAAAGCTCTTATAATTAAAATGTACGCATAAAACTTGGTTGGTGTGAGGAGTTAGACTATAAACCTGACTAAAGGGTTGTAATGAATCTACAGTGCAAGTAGCTATTGGTAAAATTTGGATTTCTATAAACCATACATTAGTCGTTTTTGTCATACCCTATCTCAATCCATTCTAGCTTAAAAAAACACAGCTTATGGGCAGCGCTGATCATGTCCCGGAATCCATTTAAGAGATACCTTTGAATGATCCAAACTTTTTCTAAGAAATCCTAGGTATTAATGGAAAAGGACAGGCGTTGAAACTAAGTTCGTTAAAGGCTTAATAGCTGAATAGCTGCCTTAGTAAATCAAGAGGTTTTAAGAGATTGATTGATTGCCCGTTCGACATCGTTTCTAATATATAAGTTGCCTTATCACTGCCGTGTTTTCTAAGCGGAGCTTGAGGCCATTTTGAGAGCGACTGATATCTTGGTGGGCCGTCGGTAATTTCATTGCTCATGAAGTTGCTGGGCTGGTACGAAGTTTGCTGCCTCCGACATATTACAATGCATATGTATTTCGATTGCCTACGAATTGCTAAACTAGGAATTATTCCTTCATTTTACGCGCTCAATCTCATTACGTCCAATATCGCTTGACTTTGATATTTCATACGTGTTGAAAGAATTCGTTCCACTTTATTCTTAAACCGCATGGCGTTATATCACAGCGCAATAGAATTTCTCATGGGCCATACTGTAACATACAGTCATGCTAATGGACTTGCCTTTCAAATGATTTCTGCAAGAGTTGTGCATGTGAGGAAGAAACTATCTTTTACTCATTACGACCTCTTCCTTCTAGAAAGTATGAACCAGGAATCATACAACATTACGTAATCATTAAATGAGTTGGTTACTTAAAAAGGTTCAAAAACAATTTATTAATCGAATTAAAATCAGTTAAAAGCGTTGGCAGTATTCTACACATTCATAGAAAGAATAACATCAACAAAGAACTTCATAGAAAGGTCGGGCAGCACCATCTCATAAGTAAGAGTAGGATTCAATCAGTAAAAGTTTGTCATCTGTGTTCCTCATGTGGTTGCAGTATTGGATATTGTATTGGTGTACTAGAAGAGAGCTTCGAGTTCAAACCTTAGCTTAGACATTTTAATAAGGTAAAATATGACAAATAATTGAATAATTGAAGTCGCCGTTGTTTAGTAGGTAGTGTGTTGGCTTATTAGACGTAAGGCCACGATTCAAACGCCAGGTCACACATCTCCAACAAAATGAAATATGAAAAAATATTTCTTCGGCGACTTCCTCTCAGCAGATTTCTGATAAATGCTCTGAGAGTAAATAAAATTGCCATGAAAAAGATTCCCAAAAATCTGCCGTTCGGACTTTAAACTGTAGGTCCTGTCACTCATGTATTAAATTAACACACACAACATTAGTGGTGTGAGAAGCTAAGTCGTAATCCTGACTAAGGGATTGTAATGATCAATTATGTATGTACATATGTATGTATGTATGTATGTATGTATGTATGTATATATGTATGTATGTATGTATGTATGTATGTATGTATGTATGTATGTATGTAGTTTTCTGTACTATTTCTTGATAAAATTAACACCCAGAACAATGGTGATGTGAGAATCCAAGCTGTAATTTTAACACAGGGGTACAAATTTATGGTATGAAAACATGTCAATATACCATCTTTAAATAATTTTATTGAAAAACATATAGGCTGCCTTCCAAAATGTTAGTTGCTTTGTGTTTGAACAAAGTATCGTGTTTCATAATGCTGCTTTACAAAATATTTACAATGTATTCTATTTCAAAACGTCATCAATGTGTATTTTTAACGCAGACAAAAAGTAATCAGGCATCGGATTTATAGTTGATCCATTGTTTGGTTACTTTGCATATCTACATATACAGTATTAGAACTACATACAAACTTTGCATTGATACCTTTTGGAAGGCAGCATATCGCATTTTTTTTTCGTAGTTTTGTGGACTTAGCGTTTTTGCAAATCACAAAATTACAACAACTTTAAACTACATAATGACAGTTTTTGTTGTTGTAAAATATGTATTTTGTATAGTGTTACCGTTTTGCATTAAAATCTCAATTTTGGAAAAGAGTGGACTTAGCGAATTATACTAACGACATTGCTTCTTGACTGCGTTAAAAATACACATTGACGACGTTTTGAAATAGAATACATTGTATATATTTTGTACAGCGGCATTATGAAACACAATAATTTGTTCAAACACAAAGCCACTAACATTTTGGAAGGCAGCCATTCCTTTTACCAGATCATACTTACATTTTTAATAGTAATGAGTTGGCAAAGAAGCAAATCGATTTCAAAATTTTATCAGATTCGAAATTACAAAATTTATTTCAATTAAATGATTTCCATTATTTTTGTGTGTTTAAAATTTTCCACAAAATTTGTTGCATTATTTCTGTTTTTTGTTCGGAAATGTTGTCTTTTTTTAAAGTTTAAAACACAAACCAAAATTGCCTAATGGACATTGTCCAGTTTGAAGTTTTAAACTCTACATTTGATAAAATTGCAAGAGGAGTGAAAAGGGGGTTATACAAGCTATGAAAAGGACATTCCACTTAAAGGCTTTTGGTTTTCGTAACTCTAACAAAATAACTGGAAACATCAATCCACAGAAACAAGCTGGTCATTGATTACATTACAGGGTTTTAAATTAAATTTGTTTCAAAATATAGAAGACAACTTAAACAAAACAAAATTCTAGCAATAGAAAGAGAGAGAGATATAGAGAGCAAGGAGTGAAAGCATTATGAAAAAAATAAAAGAAAAGTTCTTGCAACAAACTTCTAATGAAACGAAATTAAAATGAAAAGTTCTTGTGTAGAACATGCTCACGTGCTCACACACATACACATAGCGATGCTTCTTTTCGGTATAAAGAGTATATATCATCATATAAACCTACCTATACACCTGGAAAACACTTATCCTGGTAATAGATATAAAAACTAAAGCTCAAAATGTGAAAATACATTTAAAACCTGTACGAAATATGCACAGAAATATGAACTCGCACCTAGACACAAAAATTTTTGACATTAAAAGTTAAATGCATATATCGCTACATAAAATGCAAAATGTCCCAAGAAAATAATATTTTTAAAATCAACTTTTTTTAAATTAGTTTTTCAAACAACAATTCAAAAAATGTTGTTTTTCTCAGTTAAAATTTATTTTGAAATTCTTCATTAAAGCAATAAGCATTTCAGTTACCGCTATACGCTGTAACTGTTGAGAGACCAGAAAAATATGATTTCGTAAGCTAGAGAAAGGCTACGTACAATGTTGTCCTACAACTATAAATTGATGAAATTTTTACTCAATCTGTCTGTCTTGTTGCCGTAAATGTAGAGAGTGTAAGCTACTGTCATAAACTTATATACGAGTGCGTTATCCTTTTGTTAGCAATAGTCTGGCAATAGTGTGGGTAATCTCATACATTCATATACAGTTTCAAAACACACTATCAAACCATACAAAACCAAAACAGTTGTTGTCATAAGTTTTAGGAGTAACATTTTCTTTTATTGTCTACTCTTAAAATACAATTATACTCGTACTCACATACCTACACACTGTTACAATTTAGAGTATATGTGTGTGTGTGTGTGTGTGTGTATAATACAATGATGGACAAAATAAACACATACAGTTTATGTTAAGGAATTAATTCAATTACAATATAACCTTAATATGGTTTTGAATACCATGATATCTGATCGAACTTTTCGTTCTTCTTTTTTTGTCTTGATTGTTTTGGGACCTTGTATTTGAAAAAGTTCTCTTTCTGGTTAAAATAAAACTGTTTCAGGCTAATTACTCTGAGACCTTTTTATGTACAAAATATTAAAAAAATGCATGGCACACTCTAACCATGATTTTGTTGTTATCAATTCAATATCAATATCAATTTCCCTCAAATCCAATGACTTCTGGAATCTTAAGTATGATGAATAAATGTACGGTCTTCCAACAGGGTCTTCTAAACTTTGACAGTTAATAACGGCCATCTTGTCATTTATTCAGTCTGTGTTCCTAAATCACTTTAGACGACGTGTGTTCGTAATATGGACTCTGGAGCCGCAGGCATAAATATACATAATTGGATATTACAACCCTTTTGTCAAGATTACGACCTAGTTTCTCACACCACTTACGTTGTATGAGTTAATTTTATACAAACGACAGATTTTTGAGAAACTTTGAGAAACAGAATAAATTTCACCTCAATGTCATTTTCAGTGAGTTCGCAAGCAAACCATTTTATCAAATTTAATACGATGCCAATCCACATGAAATCCAAAAGCGTCCAAAATGTATCCCGAAAAAGTCACTGTCTGGTGAGGATTTTGGACCAGGCCATTGTTGCCAACGTGAACATTTTGGGCCAATGATTACGAAATCTTCTGGGCTAAAATATATGATCTGGATACCAACGACATATGGTTTCAACAGGACGGTGATACGTGCCACACAGCTTTTGCAACATTGGATACTCTGCACGAGTGGTTTAACGGCATGGTCATCTCAAGTGGTAGTGATGTGAACTGAGTACCGAGATCGTTCTATTTGACTCCGTCGCTAGTGTAAGCTAATAAACTGCAAATCCTAGCGTTTCTCAAGACTGATTTATTCAACAGAGTCTTGAAAAATTGTATATTTCATAGTGTTTGGTTAATAAAGATATGTATTGATTGAAGATTGTTCGAAGAAGTGTTCTAAGATTCATACAAATACAATACCAGGAACGCATGTTCAAAGAAAAAAGTGGAGTTTAATTCTTTTAATTCATGTCTTCTGAAATTTCGCGATTGCTTTTTATAATGTTTACAACATCCTCTTGTGATCCGCCTGGAGAGGTGATCGGACTTTTGAGGTTATGTCGCTTTTGAAGTGCAGGAAAGATGACCACTAGTTCTACACCGGCTAATGCAGTTTAATTGCCATATCTTTGAAACTGTAAGCGAGGCATAATTAAAATCTTCTAGACGCTCGTGCATGCACCATTTAATACTACTCCTATTGGGGTTTGTTTGTTTCAGTACTGTGCCTAGAACTTTATTAAACAGCACACATAAATAGAAGATAAAAGTCTTGTTGAACTTTTTGTATACCACCAGGATACTAGGGTGTCTTAAAATTGGATTGTATTTGACAACGATAAGTCGCTATAATTTGTTCAAAGAGTTGCGTTAATTTGTTCTATTGAAACATAATTGTACATTATTTTTCTCCTCACTGTATTGCCACGTCGGAAGTAATACGGGTTTGATGTGCTTATACCATTACAGTATATGATTACCATTTCGTTTTGGGTATGGCAAACTTTTTACCTTTAATATTACATGCCAGATTTTTCATAAGGAAACAACAAAAAAAAAATATTTTGGTTTTAAACTACTTTTTTTTCTTATATTTTGTTTTTTTGTTGCTTTTACTTCGCTTCTCACTCGCAATCCAACAATATAATCGTGTTAACAATGTTGTTGCTACTTTAACAAGCTAAAAATAACAGCAACAGCAACAAAAAAGTGTCAAAAACATGAGTGTCTATGTTTTCATAGCAACACACACACATACTCACGAAATATTTGGCTCACAGTGAAAGTATGTGAGTGTGAGTAAATTTCAAACACACGTATTGCAACACTGTGTTACACCCACACATATAAATAAACGTATAGACGCACAAGAAACACACACAAATACTTATACAAGCGTTGTAATATAGTAAATAGACGTAGTTTTACTGGTGGTTATAGTGTTAATGTACTTGTTTAAGTTTTGTCACCTATAAACACATCCATACATACATATACTTATACATACATACGTATACACGAACATTCATATAAAATAAAAACAATATTTTGATCATACATAGAATAGTGTTTGGATTTTGTAGGATAATTTTGGTGTTTTCAACGCCGTTTAAATATATTGGGCGCGGTAGTTAACTCAATTGGTACTTGAGCTCTTTTATGTTTAATTCCCGTATAAGATATAATTTTTCTTTGATTCCGTTTTATAAAGTGTCACAGAAGTACTAAAGTGAATTCGCGAAATGACAAGATAATCTTGATATTCAGAAATATACTGACCTTTTACAATTCCTTTGCAAATTAGATAAATTAAGTGTTACATACATACATTCATAATTGGCCATTACAACGCTTCAGTCAGGATTACGACCTAGTTTCTCACATCACTCAATTTGTGTGTTTTAATTTTATACAGGAGTGGCGGGACCTACAGTTTAAAGTCGACTCCGAACGACAGATTTTTGAGAAACTTTTCATGGCAATATTATTTACTCTCAGAGTTTATGCCAGTAATCTGCTGAGAGGAACCGTGGTCTTACGTCTAATAAGCCAACACACTACCTACTAGACTACGACGACTTCCGCAAGTAAGTGTTAATTTACTCTAAATTCATTAAATACAAGAATACGTTGAAAACATTTCGTTTTAATCCAACTCAACCTGCTCTGGAGAGAACAATTTTTTGGTGAGTATTTTGGTACAATGGGTCAATTCGACCTCCGGGTACTGCACTTGTCTTAATTGACAAGTACACGTCCCCTAACCTTATACAATTTGAGCGTATTATGAGAACGATCATATAAACTTTAGGACTACACAATCTAAGGCATGGTCTTTTACTGTCATGGCTAGCAACCGCTAGACACGTTACGCCAACAAGTGGCACAAGAGTATGAAAATGCTATTGGCTACACGACATCTAACCCGCCCTTTTGATTCTGATTTTACAGGGAAAGTACCTGGTAAAACCTATTATGATAATGGCTTATACCTCCCAAATGACGTCACTGAAGGATCCAAGTCACTCGACAAAGTTGGATGTGGCATCTTTTCGGAACACTACTACAGTCCGTACTAATAGGACTGAAAAAAGCCTATAAAGACTGTCGTTGTGGGAATCTCGTATCAGACTATATGAACATACCACACGATTGTTCAAGAACAAGTCATATGACGGTTACCTTCATGTAGGCTTCCGGACGCGGTAATATTAAAGATAACAAAAAAGCTAAGGTACTGACAAAGGCCGGTCCAAGAAAAGATATGCATGAAATTGTACTTAAGATTAGCGTTCCTCTGAAGTGAGGCTAACAATTGATCTCTCTCTCAGAGGAAAGGTGAAATAATGAATCCACCTTTTTGGATAAATAACTCACCATGGATATGTGCAGAACAAAACTTGCTTTAAATCTAAACAGAGTGCATTTTAAGAACCTTGTAGGGGTTATAACGGAACATTGTCCCCTGAGTGCACAAGTCCTAGGACTAGGACTACTGCTCAAGAACTTTAAAAAAAGCTGTATTGACGAGAAACCAGTAAAGACAACAGAACGTATTTTTTGCCATTGTCTAGCAGTTGGAAATCTGGAACGGCGCATGCTTGGAAAACTAGAATTTATTGAGAGAACGTGTACTCATAAAACTATCATGATGGTTGAGGAATGCCAAGAGTTTCACTACAGTTGGCTTTACATTGGCATTTAAATGCATTTGTGAATATGTACGCCGTAATCTAGTAGGTAGTGTGTTGGCTTATTGGACGTAAGCCCACGGTTCAAAAATATTTCTTCGGCGACTTTCTCTCAACAGATTTCTGGCAAATACTCTGAGAGTAAATAAAATTGCCATGAAAAGTTTCTCAAAAATCTGTCGTTCGGAGGCGACCTTAAACTTGTAGATTCCGCCACTCATATATATATAAAAATAACACACACAAAATGAGTAGTGTGAGAAGCTAGGCCGTAATCCTGACTGAAGGGTTGTAATGTCTAATTATGTATGTATATATGAATATGTAAAGTGTAAGGGCTGTAATTTTTCTGAGTTTAGTATCCGTCATCTGCTACCCGTAGGTAAAGAGAAAAAACACAGAATTGGTAGAACTCCATCTTGTTCGGGCAATCTATCACATGTACTTTCTAGCATGTAATTACAGGGGCAAATCACTGAAACTTCTGTAGACGCCCGCTGCTCCAAACCCATATGTACACGTATGTATACACGAATCATTGGAGAATAGGTACGCATTTCTTAAAAATGGAGTTTACCTTCTAATTTTTGCTGCAGAAGCTACAGGAACTCTTCTGAGAGAGACAATCATAAATTTTATCCATAAATATCCAGGTCTAGCACAAAGCCTGAATCCTCTCCATATCATATACACTCCAAAACTTTTATAACCTTTTTCCTTTGCTGTAATTGTCATCCCTGGAAAATATACCTTTTCTCTTAACACCCACTTAAATTGTAGGTGATACCATCTAAACTAACACGACCTGTGGGTGGAATACCGTTATGCCCCACTTTTAATACAATAATTATGAAATTTATTTCGTATGCTTTTTCCCTTTATTCTGTTTCCATTTGCTATTGTTGTTGTTGTTGTTGTTGTTTGTGTGACAATTGTCATTTAAGAGTTTAGTAAACGTGTTGAAACAATTTTTGAATTTTTAGGGTCCCATCTAAAGTTACGTTTCCATGAACTTATTCAATTCAGATATCATTTGATATTCAGTTTTGTTTGAGAATTCAGTTTTTGTTCTTGTTGTTGCGATGAAAATGTGTTAATTGGATGTTGTTAGAAAAGTTTTGAGCACGTAATTTCAAGAATTGAGAGTTAATTTCTAACATTAATAGAATTTTAATATGAAATGATGATTTCTAAAGTCATTTTGGTGATTAAAAATTATTGAATTTATGCTGAGAGTTTCTTTAAAATTTTTAAAACATTTTATGTTGAAGGACAAATTCAATTGTTTCATAATATTTTTCAAATGGAATTTAATGCTTAGAATACAATTTAAGCTTATTTCAGTGTGATTATCCATGATTTAAATATATTGCAGCATTTGCTATCATGATATTGAATAAAAATTACAAGAAAATCATATCAATCCAAGAAAATATCTTTCAAAATAAGATAAAAAACATAAACCCGTCCTTTGTCTTGTTGTTTCATTGTTTACCAAGACTCGGCAGATTACATTTCTTTAGCATTTCATTGTGAGGGATTTTTGTTTCTTGTATACAAATATTCACTCCTGCTCCTCCTCCTATGCCCAGGAGATTAACGCCTAAAAGCGTTTGAATTACAATATCGTGTATTTACAGCATAAAAATTATTGTTGAAAACGATTGTCAGCTAAAGTTTTTATTTTTCTAAAAATCATTCTTATAATCAGTTCTTAAAATTTTGAGACCAATTTAATGGAGTCACTGTTAAGTTGATAAAGTTTTTTTCGTTCATCTCTTTGTAACATCCATTGGGAAAGAAGCAGACAGGATTTGTTTTCTAGTTAGTTTTTTTTTTTGGTTCAGGGATTTATAAAGAGGCTTTTGTTTCAATTGTTTCGTAATCTGCAAAGTGATGTTTAGTTTCTAAAGCAGTAGTTTAAATGAATGAATTGATTTATTTAATTTTCATATCTGGAATAACAATTTATTCGCACGCATACATACATACGCAATCGGTTATTACAACCTTTTAGTCGAGATTACGACCTAGCTTCTCACACCACTTATGTTGTTTGTGTTAATTTTATACATGAGTGGCGGAAACTACAGTTTAAAGTCGACTCTGAACGACACATTTTTGAGCCATTTTTAAAGGCAATTTTATTTACTAACAGATTTTTTATGAGAGGTATAAGCCATAGCCTCACATCTAATAACCCAACGCACTACCTACTAGACCACGGTGACTGCAGCACACAAACTTTAAAAAAGTTTTTATGTGGGAAAAGTAAGAAGATCGAATGAGAGATCTTCATAATACATGGCTTGGGAAAAAGGAGTCAATATTTTTTAATCAATTGATTTAGTCTTCCAAGGTTACTTCGCAGTGCAGTCGACATCTCGATTGTAATGATCTCTTTGTTAGAAGAGTAGGACAGAAAGCCATTCTACCTGACACTGAGTTTATTTCACAATTTTTATGGAACTCATATCTGTACATTCACTGTTCACAACAGTTGCTGTATGTTGGTTAGATTCCAGAAATATTGAAAGAGTTTTGTTGTCTTAGAGTAAAAGCATAGATTAGTTTAAGCTTGGTTCTTGCTTAGCCCAGTTTAGTAGGCTCATTGTCAAACCATGTCATTAGAGAAAATCGCTAATGTATGCCAATAGGAAAGGTTAACCAGCTCAAATCATGTATGTACCAAACAATGCCTCTCAATTTTACAACCGAAAGCGGTGTCTGTGATGTTAAGGATAACATAGTCAAAAGTCGGTTTTTTTCTCCTCCGATTTGCAACTTTTGAAAAAGTCGCATGAGAGAAAGCTTAACACACGGGCATTCCTCTCTAGTAGGCAGTGCACCATAAAGATAAAGCTCACGTAGTGAAGGCGCACGTGAGAGAGTGAAATGATTTTGTTTTCTCTGAATTAAGATTCGGTCAATTCAATATTGCTATTGAACACGTACCATCTTTTAACCAGGCTGTGCAAGCTACATTGTAAGATTTATGGCCATATAACATACAGTCACACAGATAATTATACGTACCCCCCTTAAAAATCATCTTTTTAAAAAGTAATGAACTTCTAATCTAAAATTTCTTTACATTAGCGTCTGTAACGACACATTTACTTAAATAAAGAAAAAATATTCCCAAAATCTATGAATTTGTGACTGCAGTTTGCTTCAAACCAATATGGCACCACAGAAAATTATACGTACGACATATATTTCGTATAAAATTTCTCCAAGGGTAGCCCAATATTTAGTGTTGAGAACAAATATAATTTGTTCGGCTGTGACGGAAAACATAAAATTGGCGCAAAAATCAGTTGACTTGTCCATATATTATAATTTAAAAAAATGATTTTTAGGGGGGTACGTATAATTATTTGTGTGACTGTATATTCAGACTATATCCTGTTCCTATGCAACGGTTTAATCGCAAGAATAGCTGTGACTTTTGCCTTTAAGTTGTACCAGGTTGATTGCTTAACGCGTTTTCTTCATTCAATTTAGGGTCATTGTTACATACAATATTTCTAGAATATTTGAATGAGAATACGGTTTCAGCTGCATCAGTTTGTGATTGGAACATCAATCAATCGGTACCGAGAAGTAAGGATCTGAAACCTTAGCATGTTCAAAATACTACTTAGGCTAGCAGTATGCAAAAATCAGACTAATCGCCGCAAGACTTATTTGTTTTTGGAAAAGCTCAATAAAAACTCCCAAATGAACTCCTGTTTGAAGGTGTTTCACTGCAGAGAAAGTATCCCTCCGTTCCGTTTAATAGTTACGTTCTACAACTGTGCTCTAAAAGTGTGGCCACTCTCAGCGATATACTGTATTTGAATTTCATTCTGAATCTTTGTAGTCGCTGTAGTCTAGTAGGTAGAGTGCTGCCCTATTAGACGTGAGACCACGGCTCAAACCCCAGGTCAGACTTTTCAAACAAAACGAAACATGAACAGATTTCTTGCAAAAAATCTGAGAGTAAAATAAATTTTCCATGAAAACTTTGTCATATCGTTCGGAGTCGATTTCCTCTCAGCAGATTTCTGGCAACAACTCTGACAGCAAATTAAAATTGCCGTGAAAAAGATTCCTAACAATCTGCCGTTCGGTCCTTAAACTGTAGGTCCTATCACTCATGTATAAAATGAACACCCCACAACATAAGTGGTGTGCGAAACTAAGTAGTAATCCTGGCTAAAGGGTTTTAGTGACCAATTATGTTATGTATATAGTTGAGTGTAACTCAAATAAGACCAGTGATACTAGCTCCGTATGTTTTATTTTTTAAGTAGTTTCCAAACCTTTACAGCTCTGCCTCTCTGCCTTCGAGTGAATGCCAAATTAAAAGTGTTACTGTCACTTAAAGTTCATGTAATTGTGGCTTTATACTTCCTTTGTTTTTTTTGTATTTATCAGTCTGGATGAATTTGGCTAAAAATACGCTTGAAGGTATGACTTTGGTTTTAAGTGTTAAAAGAGAGGACAGAGACAATCCACTTTTTTTGCTCTTTACAAATATTTGTTTGTGGTTTCTTTTTATTATTGGGGTTAATAAACGGCTGCAAGAAGATTATTACGACGTTTTTTTGCTTGATTTTATTTTTTGTCTTCCTGCCTTCTTGCCTTTGATTATAAGGTACCAGCTGTGCTGTTAAGGTATTATAATGAAAACTCCTTGCAGAGATTATTAAAAGACTTGGTTTTTATTTGTTGGTTTTATTAAAAAAAAAAATATGGTAAAAATTTATTGATAACTTATTTGCTAACAAAGTTGACACGAATTTTCTTTTCTTTATTTTCCTTTCTTTAATGATTGGTTTTGTTCTTTTAAAAATTTGTTTTTCAGCTACTCTGTTCGTTTACTTATTGAGATTGGTTTTAAGGCTTAACAACTACTTTTTTTTAAATTTTTTTTTGGAAAGAAATTAAAAACAAAGAAAATTTTTTAACTTAAAAAAGAAACAAAACAAAATAGAATTCCTTTTTTTCTGGTTTTAGAACGAAAAAGAAAGCAAGAGAAGAATAACAAAAATAAAAATAAAATAAAAACAAAATAAAATTCTCCTGGCACTTTACTTTTTTGCGGTGTTATGTCCAAAATAAATACGCCCCTTGGGGGGAGGAGGGGAGGGTATAGTGTATTCCTCTTTCTATTAAAAAATAGTATTTTTTAAGTGTTTAGTTTTCATCGACGGTTTCACCATCCGTTTCCTGAATGGGTCCTGAGAAGATGTAACTGTCACGTCCTTGAATACCAGTGCCGCCAGCATCACCCAACCATGGATATACATTGGGACATTCGCGACATGTTTCCATATAACGTGTGTCGGTGACATTCTGTTCAGGTACCTTGAAGGGCAAGGCACATGTATTCCAAATGTTACAGGGCTTAGGAGCAACAGCCACACTCTTGTCACACTTCCAGGACTCAATGTTGGATATTTCGCGTAATTCTTTGGGATCTGTCATGAACTGCAACATTTGGGTGATGGTCAAGACATAAACGTCGGGACTGAAAGTAAAAAAAAAAAAATTTCAAGGAAATTAAATTAAAAGTATTTCGAATAAAAATTAAGTAATAAAGATGGATTTAGTCTATGAAGTTGCCTAGTAGTTTGGTGGGTATTGAGGACACAGTTCAAACACCAGTTCAGATAGTTACAACATCTTGTGGCAAAACTCTGAGAGTAAATAAAATTGCCATGAAAAGTTTCTCAAAAATCAGTCGTTCAGAATCGACTTTAAACTGTAGGTCCCGCCACTCATGTATAAAATTAACACACATAACTTAAGTGGTGTGAGAAGCCAGTTCGTAATCCTGACTGAAGGGTTGTAATGACCAATTATGTATATATGTACAGTGAGCGTCAAAAGAAATTAAGTATAAAATTTTACTACATAAGGAGAGTGCCCGAGAAATTTGACACTATTTTTAAAATTTTTTGTATTTTTTTTGTTTAAATTTTAAAAACTGACAATGAAACAATTTCAATTTAAAAATAACAGTAGTTTATTAATGTATAGATTTTCTTAATGTACAGTAACTTTTGACGCTCACTGTATGTATGTAAGTCTATGACAGATAGAAATTTTATTGTAGAAATTTTAAAACAATACGTAGTGCTAGAATTTCTACAGAAAGCCTTTTCTATCTTTAGAAGCAAATTTTTAAAACCTTGTCCTCATGTTATGAAAAATTCACTTTAAAAATGGTACGATCCCTTAAAAGCAACAAATCCTCTTAGAATTGTAAAGCGTTTTTCTATTCTTATTTAAATTTATATTTGTCGTGCAATCCCATTTGGAATACAACCATTTAAGGTGAACCAAAATAATTGAATGCTTGAATAAATTTGAAATAAAATAAAATGAAATAAAAAAAGAATTTAATTCTCAGGTTTTTGGTCCATCCATCCATTATCGATTGTATTTTTTGTGACTTAGTTTTACTGCTTTTCTCCTTAAGACAATAAACAAGAATTTGAATAAGAAAATCTTCTCTTTTTTCTTTTGAATAATATTGGATAGACATTGCAGCAGAAAAAGAAGAAATAGCTGAAGCATTAGCGCTAAAAAGTATAAAGAATGGAAAACAAAGTTCAATTTTGTTTCATTGGAATTTTTAATTAGTGCGGAAAAACACACACAGATTGAAAATAGTATAGAGAGAGGGAGAGAAAGAGAAGAAAACTCACAAACTCAAATTAAATACTAAGGGAACGAAAAACTTTTTGGACCCAACAAACACAGCGAAACCTTTTTTCTGCATTGTATATCCCCTGAACAATATTGACAATTGGATGTGTAATGAAGGGACATCGAAAATAAGACAGCATTTGAAAGCATTAAGTGGAACGATTCCTTAACATTGGCGGGCTAATGATGGACATGGAAGAATTGATAGTAAAGACGATGGATGGACAGACTTTTTCGACAAGTTTGACGTATGAAAGAAATTTAAATTAAAGCATAAGGCAAACGGATTTGTTAAAGTTATTGTAAGGCCTTAAGCTTAAGTATTCAATCTACGGTTTAATTACTAATAAACTTAAAGTTAAAGTTTTTAATCGCTCAAGAATTAAAAATTTTCCGAAGTATACTTCTTGCAAAAGGGATTGAAATTTTCCTCTAAAGATTCATTTTATAATACGGCTCGGTGTTAGAAGTTTTTCGGAGAAATCCATTTGTTTGACAGCTTAATAGTTCCTATAGAACACATTTCTTTTAGGTCTTTAAGACTTTAATGTCTAGGGCCTAACAAGGCATCTGCTCTTTTTCCGATGAAATTCCTTTGGTTGTAAATACAGTCCTTTGGAGATTGTCTGGAAATTCTTAATAACAGTTCTGTTTTGGGCACGGAAAACCAGAACAATGCTGGAATCAACATATGTTTCAATTATCGAAGAAAGCCTTAAAGTGCCTAGATTTCTAAAGATGTTGCAAAAAAATTCTCTTGACAGCTTAAAGAAAATGTCGAAAATGCTTTTTACTAGGAGTAAGCTGCAACGCTGCTGATTTATTAAAGTACTATGTGCTTTCAATATTGCAACGATAGCTGCTCTAGAAGAATTGGTAGACTTTCTCGAAAATTTTATATTTTAACATTTCAAGTAAAGCACATCCATTCTTTGGCGATTGGCAAGTGGATCGCATTATATGTTACGGATTGAATTCGTTCTTTATGAGCACTGTCTTTAGTGAAATCCTCCTCCAGTACAAGCCTTTCCCGTCGCATGCAATGTTAGCGCATACAAAGCTATTTTCGTTAAAACTATTCCCGCTTTCCTGCCACATGGCAACAACGCACTGCTTGAGTAGGAACCATCCCCTGAATATTGGCCTCGTAAAATAACAACTCGCTTTAGAGCAACTCGCATAAATATTCCATCGCTCAATAGAATAAGTTCAAAACCGAACTCGTAGTTCAAACCCTAGCACAGACAAAACGAAATACGAAAAAATATTTCCTCCGCGACTTCCTTTAAGTAATTTTCTGGCAAAAATTAAAATAAAAATCGCTTTAGGAGTCAACTTTAAACTGTATGTCCCGCCACACATGATAATATTTAACACACACAAAGTAGGTGGCGAGAAGATGGATCGTTATTCTGATACTCGTAAAAGGGTTGTAATGATCAATTAAGTAAGTAAAGAAAAAGCTTAAGAATTAAAAAGGTTTAAAGCTCTAGAGTTCAAATAAATTCGTATTGAAGATCGTTAAAGCTTTGTACAAAAATGTATTCACTAAAGAGAATTAAAATTTTTTGAAAATAAATGTTTACATTCAGAATCTTTAAAGGTTGCTCAACGGCTTAGGTTTTTAGTAAAAAAAAAGGTTCAACTTTTTCCCAAAAAAATCTTAATTATTATTTCTTCAAACCTCCAATAAAATTTCAATTTTCCACATTTCAATTACTGACAATGCAATTCGGTTAATGGAAACTATTTTCCTATAAATATACTTGCATTTAAATTATTTCAGTTTCATTCATATACTCAATGTACTATACTCCCCGCCACCACAATGCTTATGTCGCCCTTGACGTTGGGATCCTTTTATTTGCTTGTTTTTCTGAGTCTGAGCTATTCGTTCATTCCCTTTTAAACTCGTTGCTGCTATATTAACAGCAAATTATAAAAAAGTTTTAAACTATTGTTACTGATATTTTCATTTCATTAAAAATTACACACTCTGACTGAAACAAGATTCCGCAAGAGGAAATTGTAAAAAAAAAGATTGGAAAAACTCAAACGTCCGAGGGAACGTTAAAATAAAAAGAAAAAAAAGAAAAAATTGGAAAAATAATGTTAATTTTCTATATAGTCAAGCTGTCATTTTGAATTTTAACAGACAGAGAGAATGAGCGCGAGAGAGAGGGAGAGAGAAAGAGAACAGTTAAATTGAGAAATAAGGTGTATTATAACTAAAAGTTTTGCAAACAGTGGGAAGGTTAGCCAAAGGAAATTACTGGCAGGGAGTGAAAGACGAACCAATATGTAGTCTGGAATAGTTTTTACAATTAAGTTTAACTAAGTATTTCAAGCAATTATGATTTGTCAAAGATGTTTTCCATCTCGCCTCCACAAACACAAAAGTGAGTTTCAAAAATCCAGAAAACATTGTTGAAAATCCTTCATGTCGTCATTCATAATACAATTATTTTAAATCTCATATACAAAGTACATCGTTTTTTGTTGTTGTTATAGTACTTTGTGGAAAAAATAAAATTATTTTTTCAACACTTTGTTGTGTATTCTGCTCACTCATCTCAATTTCATTTAATTTTGTTTTTAACTCTGCTCTGCTCACTCCATTCATTCCTTCATTCATTTACCTCAGCAGCTCATTTACTATGTCCTGACAGAAAAGATAGTAGAAGGTGGCCGATAAAAAAAAACGAAACAATGAAAAGCAGGAGGACAGTGTGAACTGTGGAAAGGGCAAAATGTTTGCAATATTCTCTGAGCACATAACTTTATTACGGAAGTTTACTTGGCACATACACACACCAATTTTTAACATGGCGGCTTTTGGTCGGTACATCCGGTTTAATCTACTTTATGTATGTGTACGGCTATGACTTTATCGTCTACTCTCCCCCCATTCCTTCAGTTAATTTTTAATTTTTTTCTTGCAGGTGGTTTTCTTTCATTTCATTGTTTCTGCGTTCGTTGGCCATCCAGTTTTTTTTCATTTTTGTTTTGTTTTTGCACGAAATAAAAACAAAAAATTAAACTTTTCTCATTAAAACGTGCGAGTTAAAAGTTTATATAGGATGTACATAGTAATACTATTTTACTTTTTTCTTTTGCTTTTGTTTTTATTTTTGTTCCTGTAGAATTTCTTAAAATTACCCTGGTCAGTTGTTTTGTTGTTTACATAATTTAGTGGACTGGCTTTTTGGGAAGGTTTGGTTTACTTGTTAACAAGGATGCTGCAGTAACTACACATTTACTTTGCCACAGTTTTGAAAGGAATGTACAAACGAAAATAGTATTAAAGTGTCAATTTTCGAGTAACAATTAATGGAAAATAGGTGCAGTACGTACCCTACCTAACCTTTCTAAGATTTTCGTTGTTAATGCTATCCTGACAAGAGATATGGGCCCAAAGGGCTACTGAATGTATTAATTGGGTGAGGGGAACTGAAGTCTCTTAATTTAAAAATAATTTAAAAGCCCTGGTCGCCGTCGGACGTGGGGTTAAAGGGGATTGTAATCAAGCACTTTAACTACTATACTACGCTACCTCTGCTATAAAACATTTTGAAGTATTCACATTACCACTCACCATTACTAAGAATCTAATTACCCCGATGGTAAAGTTTTTCTTGCTTCGCCTTGTGATAACAGTTATTGGGGCATAAGCATTTACGAGCACTGAAGTATTACATCTTTTTTTTGTTGTTAGAATTATAAAGTTAGTAACAGAACTTATGCAATAAAAGTCCCTATCGTCCTTGATATCCAAACTATGGAATGATAAAGTAATTGGACGATATTACAATATGGGTATACGGTAGGAAACATGAGATCACTCGAGCAAATGGATGGAATCAAAACGAAACTGGTGTGGGCAGCCATCTATTCAGGCACTCATTTGAATCAAACTTGTCTTACAAGTGGAGGAAGTCATACCAAAAGTCTTACAACTGCTATTTCTGGCATAAGACAATGTGATTAGCAGAGTAAGATTACATTTACGAATAATCAGAATAAAAACAATACTACTTGGGAAACCTGGTTATTCAGGTATACATTTCAGAACTGTTCTAATCTTGTCTTATAAGTACAAAGGCATACCAACGAAGGCAGAGTTCTGCATCTGTTAGATATCCCTGTGGTGAACGCACGGTGTTAAGAGGACAACAAATTTCCCGAGACTTGTTACTTTGTGCTTGGCCTGTTGCCAAAATCCTTGATTCTAATTTTTGAAGAAAAAGTTGTCGTAATCAAGTTTGTAAAGCGTTAGCGAGCTCGTGGTTCAAACATCAGCTCAGAACAAACCGAAATATGAGGAAATATTTCTTCAGCAAATTCCTCTACAGCAATTTTGTGGTAAAAACTTTGAAAATAACTAAATTATCATGAACAGTTTCTCATAAATCTCTCGTTTGTTGTCGATTTTAAACTGTAGGTACAACCACTAATGGATAAAATTAACACACGCAATATGGGTTGTGTGAGAAACTAGGTTGTAATCCGGACTAAACGGTTTTAACTACCAATTAAGTAGATTAAGTCAGTAATTTTTAAAAAAGCTATTTAAAACTCCTTGCCTAGTCAATCATAGATTGGCGAAGTATAAAGCATCAGGGCCTATAGATAGTTAGGAATCTAGAAAGTGTTGTGAATATCACTTTTTCAGGTTACTAGTTCCGGTTGGTTGAAGTCTAGCATGAATCATATAGATAGTGAAGGTCCATGTTCAATATAGACTTACTTAAACTAATCATTTCGTTAATCTATGTTAAACTACCTCAATAAGCAAAGTGTTTCCTAAAAATGCCTGAGCAGTGCTCGCGTAGAACCAAAAACTGTTGTAATTTTTAATAATCCATATAATTTAGATTTCAGTTATATTTAGTAGGCAAAAGGACATTTTAGAACTTATATACATTATATATATAAAACCGTTATTTACAATACTGACTGCTCTACTGACTCTATACAGTTAAATATGTATTTCTTATTTCATAGTAAATATTAATAACTATACTTACAGTTCCAAAGTCCAATCCAAGAATTTGTGTAAACCATTCTCCAATGGCTTAGTTTGGAACCAATTCGTATGCACAGGCATCATGTAGGGAGCCTTATTCTGTTCATAGTAACGTGAGAAATCTTCTTGCAACCATTCGAATACTTCATTTTCATCCAAATTGTGTAAGACACACTGATCCAAGAAGGGACAATGGCCACCTTCGAAACCTTCTACATAATGAGTATTGAGGGGAACTTCCCAAACACCAGGAAAAGTCTTTGAGGGACAGGTACCGCTCTTGCATTCATGAGAGATTTTATAATCCAAAGTATAAGGCCAAACGGGCACTGGTACTGGGGGTACAGTAATCGAACTGTCATAAATGTAGCCGAAATCTTCCAAAACCTAAAAAACAAAGAAAATATGGAAAGAATTTTATTTAAAATCAGTTTTAAACAGAAATTTTTGCATTTTTTTTTGATTTTTGTTTGTTTTTTTTTTTACTCAATTATACAAATTAAACTTTTCTTGACTTTCTTGTTTTTTTTTTTTGTAAATATTTACGGAGGCCAATAAATAAAATTTTATTTTGTTGAAATAAGTTTGTTGTTGCTGCTGCTGTTTGTTGTTATTGGTTGTAGTTGTTTGTCAATACAAACAACACACTCCAAGGACAATAACGATAATGTTAATCAGAAGAAAAAACGAAAAATAATTATAAAATATCGAAGTGTTGTTGTTAAAACCGTATAAAAAACAATAAAAGCTTTTGAAAAAGGTCGTCACAACATAAAAAAATTCAACAAAGTTGGCATTCATGGGTCAATTATTGCAGGTATACTCTGTTTTGTTGCTTTTTTATTTTGTTTTTTATTTTATTTAATTTATCTTTCAGTATAAAAATTTTATTAAATAGTTATTCTTTTTTATACATACGCATACAGGTACACAAATAGCCAGTCGCACCATCATTTTCACATTATTCTCGCATCGTTATTCCACTTTTTCATGTTTGTGTCGTTAAATGCGTTTTTAATTATCGATGAAAGTGTTACTTTTACCACCGCTACTACTGCAGTACAGTGAGGGCGATATATGAAGAGTTTTATTGAAAATCTTCAATTAATTTGTAAAGAGTTCTTATTCCTTAATATGAAATTGTACAACTAATACTGATTTTTGTTAATTTCCTGAAATTAACTTGATGATCTGTAATTTGCAGTCGCCGTAGTCTAGTTGATAGTGTGTTGGTTTATTAGACGTGAGGCGTCGGTTCAAGCCCCAGGCCAGACATCTCGATCAAAACGAAATATGAAAAAATATTTTTTTGGCGACTTCCTTTAAGCAGATTTCTGGCAACAACTCTCAGAGTAAATAAAAAATTGCCATGAAAAAGATTCTCAAAAATCTGTTGTTCGGAATCGACTTTAAACTTTAGGTCACGCCACTCGTGTATAAAATTAACACACACAACATAGTGGTGTGGGAAGCTAGGTCGTAATTTTGACTGAGGGGTCATAATGACCAATTATTTATGTACGAGTATGTATGTATGTATGATCTGTAAGGTATTTCAGAATCGAATCAAGTCAAAAGTTCATAACTTCTCTTAAAGTTCAGTTTGTCTGAGTGGAGCTCACTTGTAATCTATCACAGGTAAGGATGTAATAGTATTGCCCCTACTTTATTGATTGCCTACAATTCCTGACAGGCATATCTCAGTCGTTCTCACAATTTCATCAAGTTATAGATTTTAACCAATTAATTAACTCTGGCTAAACATGTTTTGTCGATAAATTCTGGGTATTCAAAAATCTTCGGCACATACGCCGGAGAGAAATGGTTTCCTCTTCTCCTTGTCGTGACAGTTTCTGCAGAACAGGTTCAAAAGCATTTTCAAACCTTGAGTGCTATGACTGCTGTACGGCTCTTAAATTGGACTTTAACCGTGGGTTTAAAGTGAGTTTAAGGTAAATTGTGTTTTTCCTGTATTCATAAAGATCTCTTAACAAGAGGGTGAATTCTTTTACTTCACTTTTTTTGAATAAATGAAGTCTTTGTGAGATAATTTGTTTGCTTGGAATGTCGATCTCACATGTAAATTCGTTTAAATTTCGCAAGCACTTCAGCTATGTTGTGTTCGTGTCCAGGAAGTAATTATTAATTATTAATTATCAGAGTAATTATTCAAAGCCACGCTATTTACATCAGAAAATCCGAGAGTTCTTGTACAATCTTGGACACTAAGTACACAATCTCTAAATAGTAAAGTGGCCTTGACCTGGAGGTCAGTAGATACGTGTACATTTCCTGATTCTGAAACTATTCCGGTCGCTGACTAAGAAATAACACTCCTTCAGTTCTCTGAATGTTCTCTGATGTTTTTGTGATAATTGCAGTTGACGTTTTCTCACTAGGGGAGTCAGATGTCTCCTGTATTGATTATTTTACAAACGTTCTCTAATTTTTAAAAAAATTTTTTAAAGTTGGAAAACTATGATGAAAAATTTTTCGTCTTCAACAAGAGCAAACATTGGTTTAGATAACTTATTTGAGTTCATCAAGAAACAAAAGCTCATTAATAGAAGATTATCTAGTTATACTCCCTTTCTTTTATTAATACAATCTCTGGCCTTAATTAAATCATTATTTTAAGGCTCTGTCATATAGACACGATTTTTATGGCATACAAAATAGCTGAAGAAAAAATATTCTTCATTAAACACATTAATTAAATATAAATGTTATGCATTTAATATATGAAATAATGACGAAAAAAGGGTCATTAAGGAATGAAAGAGAGCAAAATAATTTGACACATTTTGAAAGAAAATGTCTTTGATTTCCATTTAAAGAAATATTTCAAAATCAAAGGAAAAATTTGATACTCTTGTACGGCAGTTTAATTAATTTTAAAGGATTTGCTTAATTACTCAAATAGTTCCGAATTGCTGTGATACAATCGTCTTAAACAGTTGCCTTTTAGAAATAGGGCGTTAAAAAGTAAAGAGTTCAAGTTCAAATATGTTTTATTTTTCTTCAAACTGTTGCATATGTATTTTTAAATGAAATTTAAAATATTTTAAATTAAGTTTGTAAATAAAATCAAACTGTTTAATATATTTTCCACCTCCTCGTTTCGATTTTAATCTTTAACAAGATTTTTCTTTCCAATTTGCAGAACTTTTTTTTGCAATTTCAATTTCTATTTTCGCTTTCCAAAGATTGAACATTTAAATGAACGTAAAAAACCATTTTCAATGTAATTTATTTTTCCAAAGAACATGTTGATATTTTTGCTATTTTCTTCCGTCTCCCCCCTGCAGTCTCTTAGTCCTATATCCCTGGCGTATATATGCCATGACCTATCTTTCGTATTTGCATTCATCTATAACCATCTATAATGATAATTAAGTTACATTTTTGAATGACACTGGGGTAATAATACTACTTGTAATACTCGTAAAATGTAGCAAAGTACACACAAACATGTAATTTACAGCAAATAACCATAAATTAGGGTGGTAATAAAAATTAAAACTTTATCGTATTGTTATTATTTTATTTAAGGTAAAAATTCTGTTGTAAGTCTTTCGATAAGTTAAAGCTGGATCGTTGAAGTCGCCGTAGTCTAGTAGGTAGTGTGTTGGCTTATTAGACTTGAGGTCATAGTTCAAATCCCGGGTCGGCCATCTCTAACAAAATGAAATATGAAAAATATATTTGGTCGACGACTTCCTCTCAGCAGATTTCTGGCAAAAACTTTGAGAGAAAATAAAATTGCCATGAAAAGTTTCTCAAAAATCTGGCATTTGGAGTCCACTTAATCGTATAGCTGGATACGACGCCATAATATAAACTTTCTACGTTCATTTTAAATACATACTTAATTGACCCTTGACCTGCTTAACAGTTGACCTTTGACCTTGACTATGAAATCAATACATAAATCATTTTTTAAATGAGCATTGAAATTGTAATCATTTTTATAGGTATTAAAATTTAAGAGTTCAGCGCTTTCCATATCAATTGAGGCTTTTAGCCGATGAAATTCCAATTCAGCAGATATTGCTCATTTAAGAGGACTAATTAGAAGAAATTCAGGAAATATATGTAGGATAAAAATTCCAACTGGTGCGCCCACAGTAGGCGCAGACAATCCCACTCCAATCCATGCTCTGCCCACTTTAATTTACTTAGCTGAAGTAAAAATTCAATATTTGAATTAATTATTCCATGAAATATGGTATTACCCTAATGCACATATGCTCGTACTCATATCCTATTTACCGCGCTTTTACACTGAATGTAATTTTTAAAATCAACCGATACTTTGATAGTTACTCTGAAGTTATGTCAGAGATGTTAATGATAAAATGGAAGTTTCTTTATTTCAACAATGTTGCTACCAATTATTGTTAGAGTCGTTTTTAAAATATTATTCCATTCGGATTTGTCGCGTGTTGTTACTTTAAGTTCCTTCCAGTTTTTTATGCATTACGTTTTTATAATGTGACAGCCTTTTTAGTAGACTCCCAAAGAGGCTGTTTGCTACATACGAAAAGATCAAAAAATTCCACCAAATAAATTCTTGGATATGCGAAAGCTCTTTCAAAGTGGATGCCGCACAAACTCACACTCGATCTAAGACCACATTCAATTAATAATCCTTAGCGTTGTTTAAACCGGTTCCATCAAAAAAGAACCGAATTCATGCATTTATATGTGAAAATGTATGAAACGCGGCTTCATTCAAAGCGTGCACAGATGCAACAGTAGACTGGCAATAGTAGTTTGGAATCCACATGGTATAATCATCGACTGTTTTGAAAAGCGGCATACCATCAACAGCGGCTATTGCTCAGCATTATTGGGCGCTTTCTTTTTCTATTTTAGTCTGTGTTACAGACTTTATTCCTTTAGATTTTTTATGGAGAAAGCCTTAATTCTGTTTTCGTTTTCTTGTTTATTTAATATGATACTGCAGCAGATTCGAGAAAAACAGGGTTACCATCTATCGTTGGCTAGAAAAAACACCTCATATGAGATTTTGCAATTACTTTAGTATTGATTTTAGCCTTTTGTTTCTTAATTCCGTTTTCGTTTTTTTGTTTGTTTGGTTTCAAAGACATTAATATGATACTGCAGCAGGTTCTAGAATGATAGGGTTACCATCTATCGTTGGCTAGAAAAAACACCTCATATGAGATTTTGCAATTACTTTAGTATTGATTTTATCTGATCATTCTTGACTGTTTGTTCATGTGACCCTCTCCAGACTTGCGGGGACTTCAGAATGCAACTTTTGGAGAAGGAATAATATGTCTTGTTTTCGTAATTCTGTATTTAACGTGTTGCTCTTGTGTTGTATACTGGGTCCAGTGCTTTAGCCAATACGATACATCTATTGTTATCGCAGCCTCTCATATATTAATTGGGGTCAAAGTTCAACCGATTGTAATCATATTTTTTGTCCAGTTTCATAAAATTTAAGAGAATAGTTTTTAAAGTGCATGAAAATACTTTAAAAATTGACTTTTGACACGTGGACTCTCGTTAAAAATATAAACACTGCATACCCGTTATTTTTAAATGTGACATAAAATATAATAATTAGCATAAATTGTCTCCTCATTTGCACACATTTACACGCTTTATAAATTAACAATTTTCATATATAAATATTTGAAAATTTAAAACCTTTTGGGAATTGCAGGTATTTGAGTTTCTACAGCAGCACAGAACTTTTTAAAACTCATTCAATAAGAACATTTCACAAATTTATTCGCCGACAGTTTGTTTGCCCTTTTGCCAAAAAATCGTGTTTCTTATTTTTTCGTTTTCTTGTTGTAATACTTGATGGAATGCAGATGTCAGAAAATGATAATGACGACAGCAGCAGCATTGATGATGATTTTTTACTCACCTTGTATTGTGTATTACGGCCAGGTTTCAAGAATGGTGCACGCATACCAACGACATCATTAACCGAAACATTGGAGAAATGACGTAAAATTTCGCGCATACCAATCATTTCACCAACCCATTCCTCATAACCCTTATCCTGTAGACCCTGTTGCTGTGAAATACTTTGGGTGGCAATTTCATGACCGGCATGGGCCAAATGCTGAATCTGTTGGTAGTTGCTGTAAAGAAAAATAAAAACGTTGGAATGATAAAATTGTTTTTTTTTTTTGCATTAATAAAGGAATTGGAAAAATTAATTGCAATTGTTAAATGGAAAAGTTATGCAAAGACGGAATAAGAAGAACGTTGTGGGAAAAAATTTTTCTTCTTGAATGGGAATGAATATTCGTTATAAAAGAGGCTTTCAAGCGCTTTAAACTCTATTTAAGTTCTTTAAAGTCAACTTTAAAATTAAGTATTTCTATGTCAACAACAATAACAACAACTACAAAATAAAACTACAAATAAACAACTGTATTCAACTCGTTCTCATTGTCAGACAACAATTAAAAAAAATTGTTTCCAAAAACTATGAAGTGGAGAAACACTTCAGCAGCAACCAATAAAATAATAATGCAACACAAACATATAGAGAAACAAGAAGAAAAACAAAGTCATGACAACATATTGTCACAAACATGTTTGCTACAATAAATTCAACAACAATATGAAAACATAAACTACAATAGCAACAACTAAAATGACGGCAATAACAAAAAAAAAAAATAAAGTCAAAAGTTTAACTGGCTTATCAAGAACTTTTCGAACAATGTAAGAAAAAAAAAACACTGAAATAACTACGACAATAATAACTAGTGACACAAATTGTCACAATTGTGACAAATAGTTGAATTGAAGAAATTATTAAAACGTACATAATTCAGGAAAAATTTGGGTTTAAGTATTCGTTGTGAATGTTTAAACAGGAACAGGATGCTTATAAGTGAGTAGAAAAATATTTTAAATAAAAAAGATTTTGAAATCATTTGAAAATGTAGGAGTTTGAAAATAAAGAACTTTATGTTGACATATGTATATGTATATGTATAGGGTTACCCATTTAGTGATTTTAAAATCGACGGTCTGGCAATGCAGTCAGTTGTTAATATGGACAGTTTAACGTTCAACATCCGAAGAATGCGTAAAAATTGTCGAAAATTGGTAAATAATATCGTTAACGCTTTTGCATTACCACCAACATGTGGTGCAAGAATTTGGAAAGATTATATAGAAATTTGCAGAGACGGAAACTGTTACATATCAGAGTTCAACAATGAGTATTCAAAAGGATGAGTAGAATCGAATCATATTCATAATTTCTGATACTTATACGCATTCAGACTTATTTTAATATTATACTCATACTACTCATATTTAAACTTTGAAGTACTCATCATATTCATACTTAACAAAACGTATGATGTTGTTGATTTCGACTCTCCATGACTCAACATTTACAGGAATCACAAAATAAGTATGAAGTCTTTTTTGCTTATATGTCTGTTTTATTTTTTGTAATTGCAACAACAACTATGACTGTAAATTTTGATGAATGATTCGAGTCATTCATATCATTTATAAGTATTATAAGAATTTTTCTAAATTTATGAATCTGAATGAGTAGGCTGTATGAATCAAACATATTTCGAATGGTATGAGTTTGATGGTAACGTTGTACGCATACTCATTGCAACCTGTACTTATAAATCAACGTTGTAGTGAGTACGAATGAATCAGAGTAGTTAAATTTCAATATTGTTGACTCACTTATATTGAAAACTTCATGAGTGCTTATGAGTAGCGAAAAAACAATTCATTGTTGACCTCTGTTATAGATGTGGCTAGGCCAATACAATATCACATTGTACACACTGCTGAAAATATCGCTTTTCAAAGTACAGCGGATAATTTGAATTTGCAACTTCTTAGCAATTGAGCTTATTTTATTGTTTATTATGGCGTACTTTGCCGGCAGACACACAACGCCGTAGATATGTTGATTGGTTCCTAGAGTGACAGGTTATCAATGTTGATTTTTTGAACAAAATTTCTTCAGTGGTGTCGATCATCATTTTGCAAATCGGTTAATAAGTAAAATTGCCACATATGGGATCCAGAGAACTTAAAAGTTATTGTCTAAAGTCATTTGTATTCGAAATCACTGGTTGCATTATGATTCTGAAAAACATACGTACACAGTTGGTCATTACAACCCTTCAGTCAGGATTACGACCTAATTTCTCGCATCAGTTATGTTGTGTGTGCTAATTTTATACATGAGTGGCGGCACCTACAGTTTAAAGTCTCCCCGAATGACTGATTTTCAAGAAACTTTTCATGGCAATTTTATTTACTCTCAGAGTTTTCGCCGGAAATCTGATGAGAGGAAATCGCCGAAGAAATATTTTCTCATATTTCGTTTTGTTTGAGATATCCGAATTGGGCTTTGAACCGTGGCCTCACGTCTAATAAGTCAACACACTACCTACTAGACTACGACAATTTCTGAAAAAATCGTTACCATTAATTCAGAGCACTGTTGCTGACATGTGGCATCACAACGGGCCGCTAAGCTTGCTCAAGTGAGCTTCGCTACTCCAACCTACCTACGCAGCAGTATGATAATCGCATTTTATTTTTACATGTAATAAAAGTTTATGATGTGCATGGTATGTGGTTCCACAAGCCACATAAAACAGCCGATTTTACTGTGTGAGAAGTTTCTAGAAAAAGTAAGTATCCAAAAACTGAAATAAAGTATTTGTGTGTGTTTCAAAATAAAACTATTTTTGAAACGGAATAACCTTTTGGTTCGCTGCCATAAACTTCAACGACTGTGGCGACTGCACAAATCTGCCTCAAGGGAACTCGCAGAGGAGGAAACCTGCAACTCCAATGGAAATGAAATGAAATTTTATATTTTTTTTAATGCACGTGTAAATAGGCTCCACTTGAAAAATGGCATTTACTCATAATGTGGAAGTATAATATACTAAATTGTACTGACTTTCCCCTATTGGTCAGCAACTCTTAACACTCTTACGGCTCTTTCTAATCCTTCAAAGATTGGAAAATTTACTTCGTTATATAAAGGAGTCGCCGTAGTCTAGTAGGTAGTGTGTTGGCTTATTAGACGCAAGGCCACGGTTCAAACTACGGGTCAGACATCAAAACAAAATACAAAAAGTATTTCTTCGGCGACTTCTTCTCAGCAGATTTCTGACAAAAACTCTGACAATAAAATAAAATTACCATGAAAAATTTCTCAAAAATCTGTCGTTCGGAGTCGACCTTAAACTGTAGGTCCCGCCACTAATGTATAAAATTAACACACACAACATGAGTGGTGTGAGAAGCTAGGCCGTAATCCTGACTGAAGGGTTGTAATGGCCAATTATGCATGTATGTATATAAAGATCGGAAGTTCTTTAGTACTTATATCAGGCCAGACTTGAAACGGATTGTTTTACAGGTCATTGTGTAGAGGATGCAAATTCTGGATGTGGATATTTGCTAGTTATGCCCGTAGCCACTATAGGGAGCCAAAATGTAGAGTTCTTTGTAGATTTATATGGTATTAAATAAATAGACACAGTATCACAATGGGGACATTTTCATAATTAAAGTTTCGATTTTTCTTTGTGTAGCTAAAGAAGAACTTTGGGACATTTTTACTGACGAACCTATTTCAATACTTCACCCCTTTAAGCTGAGTCCTTCAAAGAAAAAATAGCCAAAACTATGAGGATATATGTATTTATGTATGTAAATATCATTTAAGTAATCCGAATCCAAATATTCTTAATTACCTTAAAACAAATGCTCTTAATTAAAAACTGGCCTTCAATGTCTTCAAGTTTTTCTATTTGTTTCGCATTTCCTTGGTAAAATTATACTCATTTATGCATAAATCCTAACAAACAAATTAACAACAATTACAAAAGCAAAAACATAAACCATATCTTTAAAGGGGGAGCCATTAAAAACTTAACCTCTAACGAACATAGGATTTTAGGTCAACAGCATCAAGAAGAGGGTTTTTTCTACTCCTATCGTACTCTTCGTCTAACTGACTGACTTGCTGTTGAACTGTAAATGTGTAAATTTATGTGTGTACGATTTTGTATGAACGTTCGTTCATCCAACAATGCTTCTAAATGTCACAAAAGAAATACTGCAGTTTTGTTTTTAATTTCATGTTTTTTTCTTTGTTTTTGTTTTTGGAGTTTTTGATGGCCCTGCGGACACAGTGATGAAGAGAAGAATTTTTGGAATTTTTTTGGAAGGATTTTAGAGAACAATAAAGAAAGAGTTGAGGAATAAAGAAGCAATGTTTTTGTGTATTTGTATTCGTTTACAGCTGCTTTATATACGCACCCACACACACATTTGGACTCTCTCTCTCTCTCTCTCTCTCTCTGAGTTGTTAATATATATACATTTAGAAGCATAATAACAGGCTTATACTAGCGGTGGTTGCATATGTATGGACTCATGTAAATTGCGTGCCTTTATTTTGTATATGTATGGGAGATTATAGCTTATTGTGCATGTTTGTGTGCATTTTTTTGGACTTTTAATGATAGAGAGTGCGTGTGTGAGTGAGTTTAGGAATAGGTTTCTCTGTATATTGTGTTTTTTCTGTCCATCTCACTACAATTGCTTTTACTGTTCTATGCTGGTGGGGTTTATGTTCACATACAGGGTGTTTTTCAAAAGGCTGATGATATTTTGGTTTTGAGCTTATTACAATTCAGTTTGCTAAAATCGAAAACCTTATTTAAAACTTTAATTTAAATCTCATCAGCATTATAGTCATGTTTGAATTCAATCATTTGAAATACCCTTTCTGGCATACAATAGATTTTTTATTTTCATTTTTGTACAGCCTCCTCAAGTATAATCATTTTATCATTGTCATCATCATTTCATTGTTGCTGCTGTCGTTGCTGCTGCTGCCATACTTTCTTGCTATAATTCTTGTTGCTGTTTTTATTGTTATTTTGAACTGTTGGCCTCTTTGTTACTCTCATAATGGGCTTCTTAGTTTTTCATCATCATCATTCTCGTCATTTTCCTCAACAACATCAGCATCATCGTACTCATGCTGACTGGTGATGACTTCCTGGCCACTTGGTTTCTTTTTTTTTTGTTTTGTTCCTTTATTTGTAAAAATCTTTTTGTTGTTTTAATTTCATTTTTCATGTTTTGTCTGTACACATAGTACAATACATAGGTATTTATTGTTTTAGAATAAGCCATTGTTTGTTGTCTGACTTTATGATTCCATTTCAAGTTTTACTTTAGCCACTCCCTCTTCCCCTCCCCCTAAGGAACTTTGCATCTGGCTCTGTCTGTACTGTTACTGTAAATGTAAAATATCTTTGCCTGTTTATAGCTATGATTGTATGCGTGTGGTCTCCTCTAGTCATTGTCATTTAACATGTCAACATTTTGAGTTTCTTCTCTTGTCTGAATTTTTTGTTTCTTTTCAAGAAAAAAAAAAAAAATTCTTATGAAATCAGACAAATTATAACAGGAATAATAGTTTAGTTGTTACTGTTCGTAGTTGTTGTTGTTGTTTTGTTGTTGTTGTTGTTAAAATCAACACCAATTAAACAGTCAAAACAAATGAAAATTGTTTAGGATTTAAATGTAAAAAGATGCTTAAATGGGGGCCGAAGAGCAGATTTTGTTAAAGAAGAAAATTTATAATGAAACTGTATAATAAGAATTTAATGAGGGCCATTTATTTGGATAAGTGTTTAGAGAAAAGAAAGAATATGTTTTTCATACAAGAAATCTGTTTCTGTTATTGATATTGAAAGAAAAAACATGATTTTTAAAAGAAATTCTTTTAAACAGACAAAATATGTTTATTCACAGGCGATTTAGTACTTTAGCAAAGAAAGCTGTAGCTCTACTAAATATTCTCTGACCGTTGAAACGACTTAATACTTTAATAACATTCAGTAGCTGTATCATATCTTATCTTATAATATATCACACCATCTCCATTATGAATATTAATGTAGAGGCTGCAGTTTAAAATCAAGCCCGAACAATGGATTTGAGAAGCGATTTTCATGGTTTTTGGTGTCTGTCGCAGCTTTTGTCAGCAGGATTATCAGAAGTAATATTGGTTAATATTTGTTTTTTCAAGAGGTTATAGCTGAGATTTGAACTTAGAGCTCCCGTTTAGTAGGTCAAAACACTACTCAATAGACTGCCACAACCATCCATCTTATAAGAACTAATTTTTATAGATGTCTTGACTTGAAAGCCTACAGTCTTGCGCTTGTTATTATCAAAGGTTGGGAAATTGCCAAATACTTGGCTTCGTCACGTAAAGGTTGAATATTATCGAGTAGGCTGGACTTGAAACTCATAACAGATTGTTTTACAGGTCATATTGTAGAAGATGACATGGTTGTATACGTTTGCAGATTAAGCTTCTTTGCACCAGAGATAGCCAAAATGTAGAGTAATTGATAAGTTTATTGAAAAGCGTATGGAGAGTCACAGTGTCTCAATAGGAGATATTTCTATCAATTATATTTTCAATATGGTACTCATTAGAAAAGCTGTAGATCTACTTAACAGGCAAGTCTTACAGAGCGCAGGCATGGTTTAATAAAAATGTTTGATTCGCGATACTTCTTTTGGGAATGATCGACTAATTCTCAATCCATTATTAGGTTAGGTTAGGTTGGAGTGGTAGCTTTGATATCAGAACTAACTTGAGCACTCATAACTGCCCGCTGATATGCCACACGTAAGCGCAATCCATATTTAAATTTAATGTTTATTAAAACCAAAATAAAACTCACATAAAGTAAATGTTTTCGAGTACTTTATTGGCCGGATGGAGGATTCGAAAATGAATTGAAATACTTTTCATATGCTAGTCAGTTCAAAGATGTGGAAGACGATTTTGAAATCAACTCACATTAGGTCAGGCTGTTATAATGCAGTTCTAATTTGCCTGGAAACCTGACTGTTAATCTTGTTTTTTGTTTAAAATGTAAGTTTTTTCACTATTTTGATTATCGCCAGTTGCTTGAAGTAATTAAATTTTTCTTAAAGGCAAAGCAATTCCATCACAATTCAAAGTTAGAGGCAAGCACGTTAAGGCGTAGCTCAGAACCTGTTAGCGTCCAATAGATACCATTGTACGAACAGCCTAATGGAGCTAAGGGACACACTTACTCTTATATAAGGATCAGTATCCGTTAAAAGTATTTCTGTCCAAGCAAGTTCATGTTCCTGTGTTCAGGAACACATAGGAGGTTGGTACAAAACTGCAGTGATAGTCGATCAAAGAAACTGCATTAGATTTCAACAAGTTTTGTTGTTTGGTTATATCCGAAAGAAATCTGAGTGACTGTTGGAAGGTAGAAAAGTTAATTGTCCCTAACTCTGCAGCGTGACTAATGGCCATTATTTGAACCTGAAACGTACTACAGTATTGTAGAAGATGGAGAAGACCATATCAGAGAGAAGCTAGTTAAGCATTACAACAAATGCTTATCCGTATTGTGTAATTCGTATCAGTCCTTCTCACTTTATCAATGTGTTCCTCGTGTAAACTTTTATTGTCGGTGTCCATCAGAAGATTACTCCATAGAGTAGATTAATTTCAATAACCATAGAATAGATGCAGAAAATGATTCTAAAACACATCATCATCTTGTTTTATTTAATAGCCCTACTGTAGCAGTAGGTGACAGAAGTTTTGTTATGAGCCTTCACATTCAATAAATGAATAAGATCCGGATCTTATTAAATTTTGATTCCTTCAATATTTCTTTCAATAACCCTTTGATAAATTCCCTATCAATAGACAGCATTAAAATTTTCCCTGTATTAACCTTAAATCGTTCATTTTCTAAATTTGCAATTCCATTAGTTTTCTTCTTCTTTTTGTTTTTGTCTATCTTTTCCCTTCAACTCCCTGTTGGCTTAAATAGCAGTTAAACTGGTTATCGTTTAACAGCCCATCCCATTGCAATACTCACAGTCTCTTGCACTTAAACAGGAACAAAAAATGCAAATGTGGGCGCTTAAAAGTATGCTACAGCCAACTAACTACAATACCACCAGAGAGAAGAACACAATACGAGTACGTCAGGCAAGAGCTAAGGCAGGCATGCATGTGCATTGCGCTGCTATGAGTTTTAACGTAATGTACAATACATACATACATAGATATATACGGTATATGGAACAGTGTGAGTAGGAAAGAGAATAAAGTTTGCTTAGAACAGTGTGCACGAATGTGTTTGTGTCAGAGGAGTTTTATATGTGTGTGTACGTACGTGTGAGTCTGGAAAATAAAAATAACTGTATGTGTTGGTATTTACTGTTTATTGCTGTAGTTGTTATGAGTTTTTCCTATTGTTTAGTCTCTTGATATTTTGTTAGTGAATGTTTTGTTGTTGTTTTTTTAATGTTTGTTGCTATTTTTATAGCTTTACTGTTTTATTGTTGTTTTAGTTGTTGTTCTGTGTATGGTTTCTGTGGCTTTTTAAAGATCTTCTAATTGCAGTGTTACTTATGAGATTTGAAAATGACACTTTGTTTTTTTTGCCCTTGTTGTTGTTGTTGTTGTTGAATTTTTTTGTTTTTAAAATGTTTGATCATTTGCTTTTGTTATTTTCTTCTTAATGTTTAGCAAATAATGTTTTTAAAGCATTAATTAAAATGAAAATAAAATCAACATGAACATGCACATGAAATTTAATTGACATTTAAAAAGTGTTTTAAAAAGCAAATTAATCAAGAGTGTGACTTAAAGTTGGACATATTATTTACGGAAAATATTTATTATTTAACAGATATTTACTTCACTTAACAACTTTTTCTTTTAACATAATCTTTACGAAAGCTATACTCTTAACCAATGATTTAAGTCCCGTTGAAGTTCTATAAAATATTTGGTTACACCTTCCGCCATTTCGGAAGCACAGGATTATGCAGTTAGTGAAGGATTTGACATTTAAGAATTTGAAGCGTAGAAGTAGTTAAAACTTATTACAATAGCGGTCATTTAAACGTAGTCACTTTTCGAACATACGGTGTGATCGTCGTAATTGGCCCACTGTGCATGGTATTGGCAGAATTGTAAAAAAAAAATATAAGAGACTAGGTGGATTACAATGTTAATGCTGCTAAAAATATGTCTTTTGTTAGATAAAGTGTCGATTCCAAGATGTTTTCAACAAAACGGCCCATTGGTGTGATGTATCCTGTCTTTGGATTTCTATCTTACACAACAATTAACGCCGGCTCATCATTCACAATTTCAATGTTGAATTTTCGAATAAAATGTTCGTAAGGTATGAAGCTAATTTTTCTCTAGGTGGTTACGATAATAGAATTCGTCGTAGTCTAGTAGCCACGATTCAAATCCCAGGTCGGACATCTCAAATCAAACACGAAATATGAGAAAAAGTTTCTTCGGCGGCTTCCTCTCAGCAGACTTTTGGTAAAACTCTGAGAGAAAATAAAGTAGCCATAAAAATTTCTAAATTTTTTTCCATTACTGGCCTAACTGTCAGATAGTACTGCTATGGCCCTTCTTTTGTACTGTTTGCCCAAGTTGAATTTCAATGGCCTAAACAAACTCTAACTTGATAAAGATTGAATGCCCCCCATTCCCGTATTACGATCTGTCTCCTTATTAAATTACGTTTCATAGCAATACGTTGGAAGTTATTAAATTCCTTTTCTTTCAATATCTATGTGCCTTTTATTTTGTTGTATTTACTTATTTTACATCCTGCATTATTAATAAAAAATGTTATGTAAGGTTTATCAATAAAATTAAAACAAAAACAAAGTGGCGACTACTTGCATATTTCCTTTAAAATCAATCTTTTCTGATCCTTAATATTTAACTTTGAATAAAAGAACCTAAAACAACAACAAATAAAATTTAAGAAAAAGCGGACAAAATTAAAACAACTTATTTCCCATAAAAAGTCAATAAAAAAATTTATTGAAAATATAAAATAAAAATCACTCCCTCTGCCAAATTATCATCTTTTCTGTTATTCACCTTGTTTAGCTAGCGAAAATGTTGAAGTAATCGCTTCAACATCTCGAATCAACATCTTTAGAAAACTTTGAGAGATTTTTAGGGAATGGAAGAAGAAAACAAAGCCTTTTTTTGGAGCATTAAGCCTAATTAAAGGAAATTAAAAACTTTTTAATCAGAAAAGTTTTGTTATTTATTTTTGATGCAATGCTTGGTTTATTTCCTAAATTCGGTAACAAAACCAGGTTAATGCGTCAAACATAATGCGTCTAATGTAGCTGTAACGGTGGCATAGAATTGCTTTTAGACTTGGAATTTATAAAACGCGTTTAGAAAAGTATAAGTAGTGCTGCAATTTAGCAAGTATGAAACACTAGAAAGTAAACTAAAGAAATATGTATAAGCAACTTAATGAACAGGTCTTCAATAAAAGAAGAAAAATATTTGCAGTTTTAAATAAAGTTTTATCTTCTTCAATGTCATTCTATGTCACACTGCATTCGACGTATTGTCTGCTGAGTTTCAAGTAGATGTGCCATAGTACTGCAACCACAGGAACATATTGTATTGCTGTCAGCATATGGCATATCCATATAATGCCTACTCCAAATATATGCTACTCGATGTCATTATGGGAAATTCTCTGTCGAGCACATAATATTCCTCCTGTTATTTCCTTCTCAAATGCATTCTTGCTTCGGAAGATCGGTAACTCACCTCAGGTTATTCCTGGATAGTGTTATACATAACCCCAGTCTAATTAGAAGAGTTTAGATTCAGTTTGAGAAGACCCTTTACGTTTCTCCATCTCCAATTTTGCGCTGCCAAAACGTGAATTTACTTTAATTCAATTCAATTCAATTGCTGGTCCAATGAATTCGGTTATTATTTGGTAATGGCGCTCTGAATTGTTGGTAATGCTTCTTTAGGAGTAGTTTTTGATATTTATCTATTTTGGTTATTAATGTAACCACATACATATGTGCATAATTGGGCGTTGCAACCTTTCAGTCAGGATTAGGGCCTAGCTTTTCATGTGTGTTAATTTTATACATGAATTGCGGAAACGACTGTTTAAAGTCGACTCCAATCGACAGATTTCTCAAATTAACACATACGACATAAGTAGAGTCGCCGTAGTCTAGTAGGTAGTATGTTGGCTTATTAGACGTAAAAGGCAGGGTTCGAGCCCCAGGCCAGACATCAAAACAAAATGCAGAAAGTATTTCTTCGGCGATTTCCCTCTCAGCAGATTTCTGGCAAAAACTTTGCGAGTAAATAAAATTGCCATGAAAAGTTTCTCAAAAAATCTGTCGTTCGGAGTTGACTTTAAACTGTAGGTCCCACCACTCAGGTATAAAAATTAACACACACAACATAAGTGGTGTGAGAAACTAGGTCGTAATCCTGACTGGAGGGTTGTAATGACCAAGTGCCTGTGACATAAGCAGAGCGGTCGTAATTCTAACTCAAGGGTTATAATGACCAGTTATGTATGTAAGTATGTAGTAATCGACCTTTTAACTGGACACTGCATATACCAAAGAACATTTGTTCAGAATAAGACATCGATTCAAGCTCAATATGTAGATTCCTTGTGAGCAGTTCAGTAGATTGTATGTAACGAAAATAAAAAATAAAAACAAAACAAGTACTCTCCATATCAGGCACAATGATACAAATAAAAAACGCTGTATTAATATGTTGTTATTGTAATTTGTGAGTACTTATTTGATCACTTATGTAGATATAATGACAACATAATTTATTGTTTAAATACCTTGAAATCTTATTTGTAAATAAAAAAACAATAAAAATAGAGGCCACCACAAAAAAAAAAAATATAAGTATGTCTATATGGTTTTTGATTTCATAGAAAACATCATGTCAGATTGCAAATGTTACTAATTTCCGGCCATTATTGGCGTGTTAATGTACATAGACACATTCGTATGTATTTTGTAATTGCACATGTATTTGTGGTTCTCTATTTCCATTCTTTAAATTACTCTACACTTTGGTTTTTCTTCGAAGTTTTTTAACTTCATTAGTAGAAAATAAAAGTTAGAATTCCATTGTAGTTTCAATGTTAGTTAGCATTGGTAGTATTACAACAATAACAACAACAATGGCGGTAAGGAACTTAATTCTTATTAAACTTTTAAAAGGAAATTATATTGAGTTTCTTCTTGATCTCTATTTCCTCGCTCTTTCTCTTTCTCTCTTGTTCTTGGAATTTTACTGTTTAGTTAGGAAGGTAAGCATATGTGTTCGGAAAACGTGTCTCTTTCACTTTAAAACAAAAACAGAGAGAGACTGTCATGGTAAAAGACCACATAGACTGGGTCTCTTGCATTTCAAATGTTACAATGAAATTAAAAACTTAGATTTCTAATGGGAGGCTACCTTAGTTACAAACTTTTTGTTTAAAATATCATCTTTGGACTGTTTTTTAAATAAAATTTCTTTATTTTATTCAAACGATTGTATTAAAGTTGTATGACCTTTAAATAATAAATAGTTTTTGTAACATTGTATAGTTTCCGGTTTTAACCATTTCTCCATGCCTTTCATTTTGTTATAAACAAAAATTTTTAATTAATATTATCGATCTTTGCAGTTAGGTAGTATAGTGGCTTGGCCGTCGTGGTCCAATTCTATACACAAAGGGATTCACAAACATATTTAATCATAAATAGAGTTATGAGCGTAGGTAGTATTTTGCAAAGTTAATTTAGCATTTAGATTATTTGTATATGATAATAAAGTACAGGTTCGTAGGGGGTAATGGGTAGGCCTTGAGGAGGGCCTTTTTAAAATTTAAAATTTTCACATACAATTACACCTCAGGAATCTTTAGGAAATTCATAACGAGGCTTCGTAATCCTAGAGAGTGTTTGGAGGTTGTCACTGGCCAGAAGATTTTGTGAATAAAAGGATAGTGGGTAATGAAGTATTTGAGAATTAAATTTTTTGATTATGGTCTTTATTATGGTATGAGGGGATCGTTACATATATTTTTCAGCTCTAGTGGGCATGGTTCTGACACAAGATTGCAGCAATAGATTTGACCCGGATAACCCCACCAAATACGTAGAAAATCAGTCATATCCTGAGGTTAGGCTCTTAGCTACTGTTTAAACCGGTAAACTGCGTTTCGATTGTGATCACTCTTTACACATTTTTCTAATGCCATCAAACATCATACTTAAGCATCATACATACATACATAACTGGTCATTACACCTATCCATCAGGATTACGACCTAGTTGTGTATGTTAAGTTTACATGAGTGGCGGGACCTACAGTTTAAAGTCGACTAAAAACGACGGATTTTTGAGAAGCTTTTCATGGCAATTTTATTTACTGTCGGAAATCTGCTGAGAGGAAGTCGCCACCACTTATGTTTTGTGTGTTAATTTTTTGCATGAGTGGCGGGACCTACAGATTAATGTCGACTTCAAACCACTGATTTTTGAGAAACTTTTCATGGCAGTTTTATTTACTCTCAGAGTTTTTGCCAGAAATCTGCTGAGAGGAAGTCGCCAAAGGAATATTTTTCATGTTTCTTTTTGTTCGATATGTCTGACCTGGGGTTTGAACCGTGGTCTCACGTCTATTAAGCCAACACACTACCTACTAAGTAGACTATGGGGGCTTAAGCATCATACGCTACGTATTAAAATGCCGTCTATTAAACACAAATTCAAAGGTGCTGCCACTTTTTAAATTCCATAGAAAAGGCCCTCTCTAACAAGACCTTGGCAATTTTTTCCTCTGTGTTAAACTCATATACATAAGTGTGATTGCAATATAAACAAACAATAGCAGCATACCACCATTATTATAACCGGCAAATATTCTTTATGTTGGATCATTGCAAATCCAATTACAGAGTCAGAGTCAGAGTCTTTTCAGATGAGAAACCCACGAAACTTTATTTTCTTTTGTTTTGTTTTGTTTTGTTTTACGCCAAAAATTATTCTCCTCTATTGTATCATAGAGTGAGCGGAGGTGGAAATTAAACGAATATTTTTCTATTCTAACGAATAAAATTTCACACACAAATGCTTTCTGGTTGAGCTTTTGTTTTATGATTGGATTCTCCGGCTTTTGTAATCCATTTAAATTATCTGTTTAGTATCAGAGAGCATATTCGCTGGTTCGTTGGTTCTTTGGTTGTGTATGCAATGCCAGGATATTTTGCTAAATAAACGAATGAAATGTATGTTTGGTTGGTTTTTCCAAATTTTTTCATTGTCTTTGTCTAAAACAATAGAATAAAAGTTTTAACAAAATATGTTGGGAAAAAATTGAAATGTTGTTAATTTGGTTTACAACACCATTACCAATGTTCTCTGCCAACTCCACCTTTTTGGGTTTTAACCACAATTCGTTTTTTCTTTTTGTTGGTGCTGCAGCAACTTGTAAAACCTTTCAGAAAATTATATTAGAAAAGTTTTTTTTTCCTTCTTTGCTTTGCTTTGCTTTTGTTTTTTCGCTTAATTTTTTCTGTGGCTTAGGAAAAAAAGGCGTGGAAAATACTGATGTTGAATAAACATCTTAAAAGTAATGAAATTGCATAAATTTGCAAGAAAGAAACTCTTTTTTCTTTATTGAAAACTTTTTAAAAGAAATGAATCTCTTTTTGCTGGATTTTACTTTTTCCTAAGAATAAATTGTAAATTGTTTGAAATTGTTTTGAAATGTGCAGGTTTTTTTACATTTTGTAGTAGAATTATTTTTTCTCACAGAAGCTATTTCGTTTAAAATAATTTTGTAAGGTTTTGTAGATCTTGCTAGGTTGGAGTGGTAGCTTTGATACCAAAAGCTCGCTTGAGCACTCTTAGCGGCCTGTTGTGACACCACAGGTAGACGCAGTCGCTGTACTGACCGTGTTCCATCAAACTAGGGAAGTAGTTGGTGAGCGCAAGGGCTGCACAGACCTTGCTAACTGAAATCAAAAATTTGAATTCGAATGTTAACATCTTGACTTTATCATATTTACTGAGATCGTGCAGTCAATGTTGTATTTCTTGAAAGCAGCGCTTAGGCCCGAGGTACGGTGTATAAACTTCTTGAGCATTGTGAATGGATTATAACAGGTTTTCACTTGATCAACATTATTCTTTAAAATGATAATGTGCAGTAGTTATCAGAATTTGGTGTTATGACAGGTTAAAATTCCTCATATGTCTTTGTTGTACAGTAGGACCTTGATTATCCGTGATGGTTGTGACCGGAAGCATTCCGGATAATCGATTTTCCAGGTTAATTGAGTACCAATTTTGGCTATTTTTTTAATAGATATTTTTATTAGTTAACAAATGAATATGTACATATTTATAAAAAACCTAATTAATTCAAGGATTTTATATACATACATGTTTCAAAAATATAAAAAAACCGAATTTCTCAAATTTCTAAATTAAACTAAACAGGTTTACATGTATGCTTCTGACTCATCGTATACTAAAGAGGGAATTCCCCTTTTTCGCTTGTTTGCCCAAAATAATAGAAAATTTTTTTTGCTTATAATCACGGATAATAGAGGTAATCACGGTTAAACGATGCAGAAATATTTAAGTCGATCCAAAATAATTTTAAGTCGATGCAAAAAATTTTCTTTTTCCATCCCGGATAATTTATGTTGCCGGATAATCGAATCACGGATAATCAAGGTCCTACTGTAATTATAAAATCCGAAGAAGTTTGTGGAATCATGATGGTAGTCATGACTTTTTGGAACATTGTTGCAAGGGTAGAATAAACACTATATTGTTTATACGAGAAAGATCTCAAGAAAAACAATCAAAAACAAAATAACGTAGAATTTTCTAGCATATCGATAGACAGCGATTAAATTACAATAACAAAACTACAAAGAAAGACCACGAATATAGAATATAATATCAATAACAAGTCAACGGTACAGTTCTAGACGTTTCCAGACTGAAAACAAGAAAGAGTCAGTGGTAGTAGTAACCAGTGAGTAGTACCATGAAGCGCGACTTATGAACTCAGTCAAGTTATAAAATTTAAAGCGCGGTATTATCACTTAAAGAAATAACAAAATTATTATTATTTGAAAACGGAAGTTGTCGTAGTTCCGTGGATATTGTGCTGGTTTATTAGACGCGAGCCCATTGCGCAACTCCCGGCTCAGACACCTCGAACAGAATATGAAATAAATGTAGCCTTGTCTCTGAGAGTAGATAAAATTGCAATGAAAAGTTTCTCAAATTTGACGTTTGGAGTCGACATTAAACAATAGATCTTGCAACTCATGGTTAGAATTAACACACAACATGGGTGGTGTAAGAAGCTAGGTTGTAATCCTGAATAAAAGTTTGTAATGTCCAAGAAGTTTTCATTTAAAAAAAAAATCGCAGTAATATTCTCATATTTTTTATACCCCGCTTTAACACGGTTTGACTTTATTTCGTTCAGGTAGTGTTTCCCTAAGAGTTATTCGGTTGACGTCCATTTGATATCTTCTGTGGTCATTAATACCATTAATAAGCATTACGGCTAGAGAATAATAAAAAAATTGGGTTAACTTAGACAGCCTACATGTTCACTATTTGAATAAGACATTGAGTATCTTCCTAAACATAAAATATAAAAAAGCAAAGCATTTTGTTGTAACCAGAAAACAGGGTTCTGCATGGATGTATAAATGAGTGTATAGAACTTATGAATCTCAGACTTTAAATCATTTACATTGTAAGAGACTGGGAGGAATATTCCATATAAGATTAGTGAGGCTGAAAAATGCAATAATTGGTAATGAAAGGATATGATATTTTATGCTCTTTCTGCATCTTTTAGATCATTTTTTGGGGTAAAAGAAGCTTGACAGATTAGTGTGAAGGACTTTAAATCGAAAATCAAAAAAAGAAACTGTTTGAGACTTCCCAGCCTACTGTAACTATTTCTTTGTTTTGTTTTATCATGTCGTATACTATTTAGAGAATTTCTTAAAAACAATTATTCTTTAATTTTTTCCAAACAAATTCTGTTAAAAGATAAATATGAAGGCAATTTGTTACACTTGAAAATCATTTTCATAAGAAAAACTGCGTTACAAAAGTCATTTTTCTTGAATGCACTCAGTTAATAAATTCAGTTTTTTTAGATTTCTTTTTAAAGGGAAATATACCCAAAGGTAAAGAAATCTTACATGAAAGTGGCTTTTTATAAGGCATCCAAGGCACCAGAAGTCAAAACAATTACATGAAAACCCTTTAAAGGCCATCAATCCTGCAAATGTGAATCACAAAACTCTTTTGTTGGCTGTCTTTCCCCTTTTTTCTTTGTGATTACAAACAAAGGACAAAGGGCAGCAGTAAATAGATAAAAACAAAGAAAAAAAGGCAAAATTTACAATAAAAATGCCACTAAATCATAGTTTTTCCCATAGAGTATGAGAGATAAATTATGAAAATTTCATAAATATTTTTGCACTTAAAAATGCTTCTCGTTTTTAATCATTTGTTATGCTTTTAAAAATGTTTTTATTGTTTCAATAGCATAGTAAAGACAAAAAAAAGAAAACAAGAGGAATCATTCAATTCAAAGCAAATTCCTTAAAATAATATTCAATTTCCTTTCGTTGGTACTCTGCCACCACCACCATCCTATATATTGCTTAAGAGACAGCCCTTGATAAAGACATAAATATTGTTACGAGTTGAGGTCAGTAATGTTGGTAGTAAGGGTGTTAGAGTTTCTATCACTATTACGCAAGAATTATGGCCATAATAAATTTTAAACAATTGCCAAGTTGTTGTTGCTTTTTGTTTTCATTTAAACCTTTGGTTGGTTGGTTAATTTTTAAAAGAAAATCGTTTCTCTTTACATAAATTTATAGAGACATTTTGTTTTGAAAGAAATTTTTCTTCACATGACGTATGAGTGATATTTATTTGTGGCATTAAAACTCATACGTCATGTGGTACGTGTTTTCATTTTAAAGAAAATAATTTTTCTTTGCTTGTGATAGCAGTTTGAAAACAATACGAATGAGAGAGAGTATGATGGAAAACTTTTTTACTAATTAAAAACTTTAATATTTCTCAAGACGAGCAAATAAAATTCACAGAAGAAAAAAACTCTTTATTTTCAAGTTTTTCCTGGTTTTTTCTTCTCTCGAAAAAGTTTTTCTCTCCCCAGACAATAGCAAATTTTGTGTGTTTTTTTTATCGTTTTTCTCTTGTTTTAATTTAGAGAAATAAATTTGAAGAGGTTTTTGTACAAATTGTTGGAAGAAGAAAGGAAAAAAAATTGAAAAGAAAATGCTTGAAATGCAATTCGAAACTTACCTGTACTCATGTGACAGGAAGAATGTACCGCGTATGTTGCAACCATTGGGATTCTTACGTTTACCATTGAAGATTTTGGTATAATGGTCGTAATTATTCAAGTTGACAGCACCATCGAATGTCAGCATAATTATTTGTGGAATCTACAAAATAAAAAAAGAGAAGAAAATACTGAATTAGTAAAAGAATGAAAGGAAAATTAGGAAAATTTGTGGTATAATTTAGTTTTCAAAAGCTTTGTTTATGCAATATAACTTTGTAGTACAGCCACTACAAAATTTGTTGGTTTAGTTAAGTTTTAAATCAATTGCTAGAGACTGCACAAAAAGGGTCTTCGATTGTTTTGTTTATTTTTGAACATATATGTCAATCGAGGTTTATGGTCATAAGGTTTGTATCCGTTGCATTATTGTAAGTCACATGAATTAATACTTCAGTGAGATTATTCCACATATGATCGTACCTTAATAGAACGAGTTCTACCTGTAATAAATCAAGTGAGCAACTGGTCAGTCAACTACAACCGAATGTGTTCATGGATATTGATGTTGTGAATATATGTATGTACCTGTAGACTATAAGATATCTGAACTAGCTTTTGATCCCGGTGTTAAAACGCAGATTCAGATGGATGCTTTTATAATAATAGTTCACATCTCCCAGAGAAAATATCATACAAGTATAGCCGTGGGAATCAATTCTTGACGAACAAATCTGACGCTTACCTAAGATCACTTCATCTTAGAACACATGAATTCGGTTATGACATCGTTTGAAAACTGGTGAATTTCCGTTTGTCCCTTGCACTACCCCATTACTGTAGTACTATTCAGATTAATATAATGACTATAAATACAGCCGAATCCGATTATTAAGATATGGTAAAATTATTACAGGTATAACAAGGCACTAGGTTCTAGGTGCACATGCTCAAAGGATGGCAGTACCTTACAACGATTTCTGCAGAAGCTGTAACAACGAGGAAGATGAAAAGACCACAGTAATATTTTAACTGGCATAGCGCTGTTCTGAGGAACCAAAGAATAAGAATTCCTGAGCATTCAGAATTTATTGACACAATAAATCAAAGCAAAGACATACATAATTGGCCATTACAACCCTTCAATCAGGATTACGCCCTAGCTTCTCACACCACCCATGTTATGTGTGTTAATTTTATACATGAGTTGTGGGACCTACAGTTTAAAGTCGATTCCGAACGACAGATTTTTGAGAAATTTTTTCACTTCAAAGCAAAGGCGATTTCTATTTATGCTTTTGATTTTAAATCCAAGTGTGAGTCAATAGAAAATTAAAGAAACGCGTAAACCAAGTATGGCTCATTGCAATAACACAGTCATTCTATTGCCTTAGTGCTGAAACTACTCGGAACTTTTGCTGAAGTTAGTCAGACTTCTAAAGCCTGTCCTCATTAGATCAGTAATATCATTTGCATTTTAGAAGCCCAGGTGGTTCTTTCGCCAAGGGTACAACTCTGAGCTTGTAATATATGGAGAACAGATTACTCTTCTTCCTCTTCTCTAGAGCTTCAGCAGGAGAATTTGGCATTATAGAAAAATAATAAAAAAGTAGTAAAGAAATTTGTAAGACAAACATATTTATCATGTGTCCGAGGAATTCAAAATGCAATAATGATACCAACAACGAAGCATAACAGGCGGCTTGGGAGTGCGTTCACATGAACAACAAATGAAAGAGAAATGGTTTCTTGAGGCTCGAAAAGTTCTTCACTTATAATTCATTCTTTTTAATTAAAGTTTGGATGCCCTGGTAGTGTGCTAGACTATTAGCGTGAGAGTCCTGGGTTCGATTCAAACCAGAGACTCTGGTATGTGATACTACACCGAGCATATAGTCAAGCTACTCCGCTCATATATAATTAGAATATAATTTGTAATTGTATTGTAATTAATAAATAAATAAATAAAATAATTAAAGTTTGTTTATATTTCAGCAGGCTGTAGCCAATATACTGGGTACTAGGTCACTCAGTCTCATATCGACGATATACTCCTCGTAGTTAATTTTGTAAAATTTATTTTAAAAATAAGAAACCATCTATTCTTATTACGTTTAAATGACTTGGTATGGTAGTAACCATTAATTCAATCTGAATTACAAACTCGAAGACACAGTAAGTAGCCTCTTTCCATTTGCATAAGTACCAATGGACAAATAATTTTTTATACAAATTATTACAAAAATAATAACAAACAAATAAAAAGAAATGAAATGAAATCAAAACCCAATTCAATAGAAATATTTTAAAAGCGAATCGAATTTGCATTTCTATGGCAAGGAATTGAACAGAAAAAAAAGAAAATCTATGCAGCGTTTTAATGCTGGCATTTGTAATCATCATCAACATGAGATGAGCAGGCAAATAGAATAGAAAGCTAAAGCAAAACGAAAAATAGAAGAGAATTTGTCAGTGAATCAATGCTGAATAGCATTTCATCAGCGTAATATTTAGAAGGACTTAAAAGAACCATAACGCGTTAAAGAGTAGCCCATTTGAATTTATAGGTTTTGCATGATATCACCCTATGAATAGGCTCATGAATTTGGTCGTAGCCAACAACAGTGCGGCTGTGATACAATATTTCGCTAAGGACTGACCGAAGTGATTAATAAATAGAGTTTTGAGTCGATGTATTCGATAATTTTTTAAATTACTTGTATTTAAGATGTTTGCGTTCATATATAAATTTATTTCGATTCCAAATAAAATAAAAGAAATCTGGAGTAATTCAGTGTCATAGAAAAGTGGCCAAGCATTGCTTGACTAAACAGCCCAGCTTGAATCCAGGAGAAAACAAACAAATATTTTTTTTTTTGGTTTTCGAATTTTAAATTAAGCGGTTTTAAGTTCTCAGGCCCCTAAGACTCCAGAGCGAAAAACATTAATTATAACCTGAAGCTCCGCCTCTTGAGGAAAACTAGTTGTCAATAAATATATTTTCCGTCCATTTTAATCTACACAACAGCGAAAATATCTCCAAAAAGAGCATAATTTTATAATTTCTAGGAAAAGGAGATGGTAACCCCACAATTCTAGAATATGCTACAGTCCAGAAAATATAAAAATACGCTTTCTGACAGCGCTATGCCTCTTAAGGTCGGAAAAGAAATTAATATGCTTCGTGGATTGGAGCAGTTGATTAGATTTCGGTAAATTTAGAACTACTTCTTAAATTTGCTTCGGTAACAGTTGCCGTTCTAAGACCACTGTTGTGAAAATAATTGTATCGTAAGAGTTGTGCATACATGGTACTCGGAAGACGTTTAACTATATAAAAAAAGCTTCAATGGTAATTATATTTTCCGTTGAAATCTTTGAATCTTTTGAGTCTTTGTTATAGAAAAATACAGAAATTGGCATCAAACGCCTACAACTCTAACGTACAAGTGAACTTTCTTTGCTAGTACAGAAGCCATTAAAGTTCCGAATGCCTTGTAGAGAAGAAAGCCTCATATGGAAGGACCTAAAGAAAGTGAAAGATTATCATTATGAGGAGTAACAAATTCAGTCCTATCATGTCGGTTATCAGAATAGGAGGAGACTTTGGAAAATACTGGCAAGTGGAAAGTGATAACCACTCTCTGATGATATTGCTGATGAGGATGGCAAATATCTAGCTTTGACAAGGCCACATGGGTATACAATAAAGGAACTTTTCAAACTGTCATGATTTAATAGAATAAAATCCATAAAATTACTGATGAACGACGTTAATAACAATCTAATCTAATTTCTGACAGATTTCAACCAGTTATGTACATTATTGCGGTCGCAATGGCTCTCCAAAGTGCCTCACACTAAATCCCAATTATATTATACCGGCAATAACGTATATTGCTGTAGAGCATCATATTGTCGTATATGACCGATTCCTAGCTTTCTTACTTACTTATTCTGTATTGATAGCCACCCTTTGTTTGTCTATTTATCACAAAATTTTATAACAGAGATGGATACTACTCGTTACAACAACTTTTAAGTGCAATTGAATGATTTTGATTTCAACATTCACACTTTTTTGTTTTCAGTGGGGAAAAAACAAGAGCGAAAACTCTTTGTTTAACACTTTGTATTTTAGCGCTTTTCACAGCATCACACAGTTTTTTTTCTTCCTTTTTAATACATTCACTGTAGATTATGGTTTGCTGAGCCTGTGTACCCAGCTATATGAATAATAAAAAAAGGAGTGCGAATGGATTGATTTTACTTTTTGGTGGCCAATACAAATATTTTTTCTGTTCATCAGAGAACAAAAGGGGTGTTCAGAAAAAAACCTTAAAGTGGGTATAATAATAAAATAAAGTAGATTTTAAGCCTGTTAAAGTGCCACTATTTCTCTTCCTTTATTTACTATGGTTTTCATTCATTCAAATTAAGATTGTGAAGTAATCTGCGATATTTTTATTCCCAAGCACTTTTTTCTGTATTTTTTTGTTTTCATTTTCATATTTTTTAGTTTGCTTTTGTATTCCCGCTTTTTAAAGTGCATTACCGGGATTATGTGGATGCCACTGTATTGCCATTTAACATAATGAGGTCAACTGTAATCGATGTTGTAAGAAAATTATATTTACGAGAGAATAAAACGTATGTAAGCGTGTATGAAAGGGTAAGAGGGGATAATATTTACATGTGCTATATATTTAAACAATGCTTTTGTATTGAATTTAAAGTGCAAAATCAGTTATTGGTTTGATTGTATATGGAAGTGATTGCAATTAAATTTTTAATTTAATTTTGATTTTAAAAATAATGTTGCTTGTAGAAGAACTAGAAAAAAGTGCATGCGACCTCGTCTTTAATGTCATTATTTTTTTGTTTTGATTATGCAAGCCCTACATATGCATGTACAAATAAAGGTGGCATACTATGTTGGAGCTCATATTTGTAACAATAAATACATACATATGCACACTCAAATAAGTCGTTTGGAATAGACTATGAACTGTAGGTTCCGCCACTCATCTACAAAATTAACACACATCAATAAGTGATGGGAGAAACTAGGTCGTAATCCTGACAGAAGGGTTGTAATCACAAATTATGTATGTGTGGTTATTAATATGCCATGAGAATAGCTGTCATCTGGCAACAACTCTGAGAAAAAATTTCCATGAAAAATATCTAAAAAAATCTGTCATTCGGAGATGACATTACTCTGTAGGTGCCGCCACTTATGAATAAAATTAAAAAATGACTAAAGGGTTGTAAAGCCCAATTAAGTAAGTAAGTAAGAACAGCTTCTCTTAAACTGGCGACCATACTATTTACACCATATACAGCCTATGCAAATGAAATACAACTGCAATATACATCGCAGGCTAAAGATCGACTTTAGGCCTATTCAAAGAATTAAACTACTCATTAATAACAAAAGGGTATACCACCACAATATGATCTTTATAGCACTGATTTAACGATAGCTAAGTGTTCTGTTATCAGAACAGTTTTAAAATTTGATAAACGTGTACAGTGCCTACACGAGTAGCATCATTACATTATATGAGCAGCGTCATTAAATCAATATAAATTTAATCGCATAAACTACTTTTCATACCACAGTTCGCTCACAACATATTCAACGTAATTCGCCGTCATTCTTCAGAGATTTTCTCAGTTTGATTCTAACAAGACGTCGTATATTTTAAGGTGATTGATTAATTAAAAATAAAATGAACTGAAATATCATCGCTTAGACATGAGTTTGTCTGGCACTGTCGAATTGGCGTTGCTCGATACCACACCAAACCCATTCGGAAGCCAACGATCACCATTGGTATGTTAGACAGCGCCATCCCCATTGAAAAAGTAAAAGTCAAACAGAAAAAGTTCGCTAACACTACACTCAATAAAAATTATTCAATACATTTTCGCAGAACGAATTTCTAATGGTTGTTTTTTATAGAGGTATAGAACTTTAAGTTGCAATAAAACAGCGATGGATTACTCGATTGACATGAATTTTATTTATCCGAAAGATAATCTTGTGGCATTACATTTTAAATATGATTTCTGGCATATGACCGCCACGGCTGGCGCGGATGTAGTCCAATCTGGACGTCCAATTTTCGATGACTTTTTCCAACATTAGTGGCCGTATATCAGCAATAATACGGCGAATGTTGTCTTCCAAATGGTCAAGCGTTTGTGGCTTTACCGCATAGACCAATGACTTTACATAGCCCCACAGAAAGTAGTCTAGCGGTGTTAAATCACAAGATCTTGGAGGCCAATTCACAGGTCCAAAACGTGAAATTAGGGGGTCACCAAACGTGTCTTTCAATAAATCTATTGTCGCACGAGCTGTGTGACATGTTGCGCCGTCTTGTTGAAACCACATCTCCTGGACATCATGGTTATTCAATTCAGGAATGAAAAAGTTAGTAATCATGGCTCTATACCGATCACCATTGACTGTAAAGTTCTAGCCACCATCGTTTTTGAAAAAGTACGGACCAATGATTCCACCAGCCCATAAAGCGCACCAAACAGTCAGTTTTTCTGGATGTAACGGTGTTTCCACATACACTTGAGGATTATCTTCACTCCAAATGCGGCAGTTTTGTTTGTTGACGTAGCCATTTAACCAGAAGTGCGCTTCATTGCTAAACAAAATTCGCTTATGAAAATCGGGAACAACGGTAATCTCGTTTTGGGCCCATTCGACGAATCTACGCCTTACTTGATGATCGTTTGGCTTCAAATCTTGCACGAGTTGGCTTTTGTAAGCACGCAAACCAAGATCCTTCCCTAAAATCTTCCATAAAGTGGATGGACACAGATCCAATTCCTGTGCTCGATGGCGGATGGACTCATTCGGGTCTTCCTCAATGCTACGCTCTACAGCAGCAATAGCTTCTTCTGTACGTACCGTACAGCGTCTCTGGGGATGCGAGTTATCCATAAGAGTAAACGTGGTGCGAAAACGTTCCATGGTTAATCGAATTAACTGCTCTGATGGACGATTTTGTCGACGATAAAATGGACGTAGTGCGCGATACGTTTTCCGCACAGAACCATTATTTTCGAAATAAAATTGCACTATTTGCAAGCGTTGTTCAGGAGTGAGTCTATTCATGATGAATTGCCAAACCAAACTGAGAATAAATCACTTGACAGCTGTTAAATCGGTCGCCATCTTGAAAAGTAATGCCGACTTAAATTTCTATACTATCTATCCTGTCATCATAGAACTTGCTACAGTAGGACAAAATCCAGCTTAACTGGGAAAACTTGAATAACAAAAAACTAAAATATAGGAAACGAGAATAGAGATAACCGAATTAGAATATGAAAAGTGAGACCTCAATACTTTCTAAAATTTGAGAAATTTCTAGCAATCACAGAAATTTCGTTTAAAAACTTGGTACAGAGCAGATTGAATGAATATGAATCCCTAATTATAACTTAATTTTGAATAATTTGCTTTTGGATATACTCTTAGCTATGTTATGGTATTGCATTGTGTCGTCTTTACCTATTGTAACTCTCTTAAACAGTGTGCAAATAGTTTAATTATAAAAATTTGTTTTTTCCTCAGTATGCTTTTGACATGAAGTTAAACATGACACTTGAAATTAATTTTATTAATCAATCGAACATGTCATTATTTCATAATTGCAATTGTAAAACTATGTCTATATACCATATACATATATACATATGTATGTGTATATACTTATGTGTACATGTATACATAAGTAAATGAGTGTTTATGATTTTGTAATTGGAAATTTTGTAATTTTGTAATGATGATGATTATTTCGTAAAATTTTGTAAATTTTCGATAATTTGTTAAACAATTAATAACAAACATTTATAATTGGAAACGAAAAACTGTTGACTACAACAACATTTTCGGGAAAATGTCAAATTAATGACAGACACTTGAATTTATAATTGGCATTCATTTGTTAAAGAGTAAAGTCTAATTAAATGTACAGAGGTGAAGAACGAAAGTATTTGAATTTTCATATTCATTCATATTCATAATCATATTTAATATTGTATTTTCTAACAGCATGGTATCCTTATTGTTTGTTTAAGGAGAATAAAATATAAGCAAATATATTGGTATACATACATATTCTACATTATTAAGTATTCCATAAAATATTCCATGTTTATAATTTGCCTCCAATTGCCACACATATCCTTATTAATTTATATGTTATACCAGCCATTTATTTGTGATAAATTTGATAATGTATACCCCGCAAATAATATCAAATGACGTTCATAAACTTTATTTAGTATGTAAAGAATGCTGTCACAATCCTAGTATTAAAGTTTCACTCTGCCGCACATGATCACCTCCAGCAATAATTTAACCACATTCAACTAATTTGTGACTGCCTGTCATTAGTGCAATTTTAAAACCATTATTTAACCTCAAAAATTAGCTTCAAATGCTCGTACGTTAGTTAGTAGAATATTGTCAAATTCCCTTGATGATGTTTGTCTGGCATGGGTAAATAAGGCAATTATCAAGCCTAAGTGAGCATACTTATAAGAAGAGGGAGACATATGATTTTGATTTTGATTCATGTAAACATGAATTATTGGTCTTTCACATCATTAAGCCAGAGTAGTTGTTTGTATTTCTTTTCGAGTCTTTAAGGATCATAGACTCGCCCTAAAGCATCTGGGCCGTTTTTGTTTATATAACTTCTTTATTAATTAAAATTTTACTAGACAAGTACGCTATCGGTGTTCCATAGCAATGTTTAGAACGATAGGGTTGCCATTTGTATCTGACCAAAATAACACTCTCCAAAATAGTGATGAGTTTTACTCTTTAAATCATAGTTTTATCTCAAGAAATGGTGCTGTGTAGCCTTTCTGTAATCTTGATGGTTTATCTCATGTGCTCTTGGGGGCAAAAGACTTTTGAATGAGTATTTTGGAGTGGAAAACTAGGATCTAGAATCTCCATTGATTAAACATTTTTGACACTACACTACGCCATTTTTCAGTGCATCTGGTTGACCACTGTCTTGTGAAGTATTTAAAGTGTAAAACTCTCATCAACGTCAGAGAATATAATTTCCGTAGGGTTCGCTTTTTGGTGACTAGTTGGCGTTAGTCTATGAAAGGGAACAAGTCCATCAAACTGTTATACATACATACATACATAGTTTGTCATTGCAACCCTTCAGGCAGGATTACAGCCTATTTTTTTTTATTGTTTCACACTTATGTTGTGGAACATATGGATTAAAGTCAATCCCGAACGACAGATTTTAGAGAAAATTTTTCATGGCAAATTATTTACTTTCCGAGATTTCGTCAGAAATCTGCTGAGACGCAATCGCTGGAGAAATATTTTTCCATATTTCGTTTTGTTGGAGGAGTTTTACATGGGGTTCGAATCGTGGCTCCATGTCTAATAAACCATTCATGGCTGCTGAGAGAAAGTCGCCGAAGAAATACTTTTTGTATTTTGTTTTGATGTATAGCCTGGGGCTCGCACCCTGGCTTTACGTCTAATAAGCCAACGTACTACCTACTAGACTACGGCAACTTCTTTAAATTAAATAAAATTTAATTAAAATTCTTTAACATTCGCACAATTCTGTGTGGAACAGTTCACAACTTTATGTAAACAACAACAATTACCTTTCATTGTTATTCCTCTATTTATAGCCTTTACATGAACAATAACAATTACTAGACAATTATTGTACAGATCTTTGTAACGGAGATCTTCAAACAACGATTACTCCCTTCAAACACACCGTGTCTTATCCCAAGACTGACTTAACTTCATTAACTCCGACGCCTTGTTTGCCTTGACTTTTATATGGCAGAGTAAACAGTCTGATGAATGTCCTTGAAGGCGATTATAAATGTAAACATCGTTGTTTACATTTATTATTGTAGTGTTGTTTGTGTATTTTGTTTACATTTATTCTTGTAGTGTTGTTTGTGGATTTTTGTTTACTCGTTTACCATTTTTTATGCTGGTGTTTGTTGTTATATTAAGCAGTACGATAATTTGTAAACAGGTTTGTTTACTGCATTGTTTTGTTTTTGTAGCTTTTGTTTAAAATTTTAATGTTAAGAGATGTAAAAGCAAAACACCAGTAACTAGATTTTTCATTTTCGTAACAATATTTTATGAAAGTACGACTGTGTTGATTAGTGCAATGAAATTTAAATGTACGGCTACCTATGGAGATGTAGTGCACCACAACAAAAGTAAAATTCTATACTGATTGATTTCCTTTAATTTATTCTTTAAAAATTTCGAAATAAAATTTTAAGTTTTCCTTTCAATTTCAACAAATTCTGAAATTAATTTCAGATTTTTCTATCAATGAACTCTTTTGTGCATATTTCGAATTTTTATGAATCTTAACTTGTCTTTTATTTAAAAACGAAATAATTTTTCTTTTTTTCGAAACTGTTGGTAAATTACAAAAAGAAAATATCTCTGATAGGAAGAAATATTGCCCAGGAATAATAGAATCTTTTGCAATATGAATTGAAAAAAAAAAACAAATTTTGCTGTTGTTGTTGCTTCTAAAGCATATTTTTCAATTTCGAACTAAAGGAAGCAAAGCAAAGTAAAGCAACGTTGTTAACTTTAATGGTATTTAGTTTGGAAATACTTCGAAAAGAATACAAATAAAACATAGAGAGATAGAGAGAGAGAGAGAGTGAGTGAGTTTTTATTGTATATCTGGAAAGAATAAACTGAAACTGTCATTGCAAGCATTAACAGGATGTAAAATTAAATAAAATGTTGCAAATATTGTATGTAGCACAATACAATTGCATTTGCTTGCAACTATTTTATGTTGCAACTTGCATAATTTGTTTGTCTTTTAAATGCGAAACAAAAAAAAAACGAAAAGAAAATGTTATTGTAGGTATTTATTGTTGTAACAATAATGGTCTTAGTTTTTTTTTTTTTGTTATTTTATGAAGATACATCCGTTGCTGCTATTGCTGTGCATTGTGCATATATTTGTATCCCTCTCGCTCTATCCCGTTGTCCAATGTCTCTGCATGTGTGTGTGTAAAAGAAATAAATTTCCTTTAGCAAAGCGTTTTACAAATAAATAAAGCGTATCGATAATGTACAAGAATTATATGAAATTGGCTAAAATACTGGCTAAAATACATACATATGGCAGTAAGTATTAGTTGTAATAGCAGTTAGTTTGTTGGCTAACAATAGCACGGTATTGAATACCAAAGGCTTGAAGGAATGAAATCTTATGTTTTTGTTTTTTTTTTCATTGAAGCTACTAAATGTTGGTTTTAAGTTATCCGAGCAGAGGGTAACCACACCAAAATTCTGGGAGATCCGAAAAACTTTAAGAGGTACATGAATTAACACAAAGAAATTTGTTGCTTTGTGGTTAATCTGCTGGCCTACAAACCCATATAATTCAGGCTTAAACGCAAGTGCAGAAGAAACGGTTTTTACCATGTTTTTTGAATTTTAAAAATTAAAAGTGGAGGGGTATGACACACAATCGATCCAGGAAACCCCTTGAACCTGCCAGATGGGATAAACAGCGTCAACAACGAACAGAATGAGAAGACTATTAGCGCCGCATAGTCTTCAACTATGGCGAATAGAAAATATTTTTTATCATTACATTCAGTACAAGGGCTCAATATATTTTTAAAGAGGTTGCCCTAACTTCTTCAGAGACAACAACAAACATCATAGGAAGCTCCGTGCTGCATGTAGAGAAAAGATAAAACTCAATGAAACTGCATTTTCACAAGTGACGTTATATTAACACTGAAAGTTGGCAACTCTATTATTCTAGAACTTGCTACAGTACAGCAATTACAATGTTAATGATACTCAATCAAAGCTAAACAAAAAAGAAAAATGGGAAGGTGCTATGATCAGTCCTAGATTTCTATTAGAAAAGAAAATTTATAAAAAAAGTTTGATGAAGTGCAGCGATTGAATTAGTATTCAAGCATATCATTATGATGGGAGAAAAACGAAATAAATAATTGCCGTTTTATACAAAATTAATGTCTTTTAAACCTGAATTGAAAGCTAATAAACTTTTGTTGAGTGTTTGTGGAACTGGATCTCTAAGGTTTACAAAGGGGGTGTTTGTTGGAACGAATCTGGAAAAGAGATCAATGAAAACGTAGTCTTCCAACACGACTATGCTAAACTATAAACATCTTTGATGACCTGCCAACAATTTGCTGCACTCAGTTGATACACCTACCCTATAGTTTATACCTTGCAGCGGCTGTCAACCAGAAAAACAAGGTAAATTTGACCAATAAACCCAATATGCAACAGTTTCCATTAAACTTCAAACCAGATTTTTTTTTATCAATTTGAAAAAGACTGCATTCCTTTAAGTAACACTACTAAAAAACAAAAATGCTAAGAAGCTCACTGTTATGCTCTTAACCATTCAATGAATTTTCATACGAAGACTTTAAATCTTTGAGTGAAAGAATGAATAAAGCAGCGTCTCTCTGGCTGTATCATTAACATCCATTTATTAAAGCCGTGTATCGAAGACCATGCACTAGAATTTATTGTCATTTCAATACTATTTTGTTTATGTTTGTTTTCCTCTTTTTTTTTTTTGAAGAAATATAGAGAAAATAAAAAGAGGAAAAGGGAAATCACAAACTGTGAGTATACAACATACCTTATCGGCTTCTAAGCCACCGGGAATTTGTGTACCATCCTTTGAGCAGAAACAGTATGGCAATTGACATTCTTCCGTATTGCACTTTTGTGCCTTATCAGCAGGTGCTTCAGTTATGGTAGCTGGTGCTGTAAGTAAATAAAAAAAGAAAATAAATGAAAATGCAAATTATTAAAGAATTTATTTCTCTTTTGAAAATAAATACAAAGAAATTTTAGGAAATTTTGTTATAAATGAAATAAAATTTCCCAAAGAAAAATATAATTTCCGTTCCATACAATAAAATACTGGAAATTCTAAAAAATTTCCTTTTTTTAAAAGTAAATGCTTTATAAAGTCAAAGAAAAAGTATGATATTCTATAACAATATTATGTTACTTTATAATAATATAGTTGTGATATGGTTTTCTAAAGATTTATTTTTTAAAGAATTTTAATTGTTTATGAAACAAATCTAAATTTGCCAACAAATGCAAATAAAGACTGAAGAATTTTTGTGTTTAATTTTTGATGATAACAGAAAAAAATGGAAAACGTTTTACAAACAATAGAAGAATTTGGAACACACTTTCACTCTAAATAATCCTGTTTCTTTTACATTCACTTACTCAAACATACAACATGTGCCGAGTCACAAAATAATTGTAAAATTAAATGCAATGCACAGTGGTACAGTGTTTACAAAAAAGTACTCACGTATTGTTATTCCGAAGCGAGCAGTAATCTCTCTTCAATTGGCTTAGTATTGTGGCAAAGAGCGGTAGAGATATACAGTCTTCGGAGACAGGCAGCAAAACATTGCAAAGATCAAAGATAAGGATCACACGGGTAAAGCCCATTACAAATTAATTATTATGACCCAATGGGATGCCAGGTCCAGAACATGGTCTAATCGTTGTCTATTTACATATGTTGGATATTTAAAAGAGAAGAGAGTCGCCCTAGTCCAGTAAGTAGTGAGTTGGCTTATTAGACGCGAGCCTACGGTTTAAACCCCAAGTCAGTCATTAAATGGAAAAAATGAAAATATTTCTTCGGCGACTTTCTCTCAGCAGATTTCTGGCAAAAATTCTGAGAGCAAAAAAAATTGCCATTAAAAGTTTCCTAAAATACTGTCGTTTGGAGTCGACTTTAAACTGTAGGTCCCTCCACTCATGTATGAAATTAACACAAACAAATTGAGTGGTGTGAGGAGCTAGGTCGTAATCCTGACTGAAGAATTGTAATGACCAAATGAGGTACGTATTTAAAAGAGAACGATGAAGACGTCCTTCTTTTAAGAGTGATTTGAGAATCCAATCCCCCTGCTGTTGTATATGATATCTGTGACGTCATTTCTATACCTGTGTACAATCACAGTCACAATGCTTACTTTATGTACCAGAAAATCATAATTGCTGATCACAAAAACAAAACGCATTACAAATGAATTATGTGTAGAGGCTATGATGCTATTTCTTCTTTGTAATGAATCTTCAGCTCGTATAAATGAGTGCTGATTAAAGTGCTTAAATATAAACACAGTAGTCTAGGTTCGCATCCAGTGGTTTTCAAATTTTTAATATTAAGAGGTTTCAGTTCCCATCCAAATAATCCATGTAGAACGGACGAAAACTGTAGAAAGGTGAGATTGGACCATTTCTTACTAAAGAGTGACTCTAAAGTAGCAAAGTGCTCCACCACTACAGCCAATACAAAAACCCAATTCAATTCTAAGCAGTGACAAATAGAAAAAATTTCATCAAAGAAGCAATAATAATAAGAAGGATTACTTGGAGATGAAAGTCGCTGTAGTCTAGTAGATAATGTATTGGTTTATTAGACGTGAGGCCACGGCTCAAAGCCCAGGTCAAACATCTCGAATAAAACGGCGACTTCCTCTCAGCTGATTTCAAACAAAAACTCTGAGAGTCTTTAAAATTGCCATGAAAAATTTCTCAAAAAGCTGTCGTTCGGAGTAGACTTTAAACTGTAGGTCCCGCCGCTCATGTATAAAATAAACACCTGCGTGCGAAGCTAGGTCGTAATCCCGACTGAAGGGTTGTAATAACCAATTATGTATTATCTTATATTTCTGAAAAGAAAAGAGAGAATTACTGGCTACAAATAAAGGAATTCTTTTCTACTTGAAGGCCTTGTGCAACTTAACCTATCACTTGGAAATGATTTTCCACATTAATTGCCGCTACTTTGAGGCCACATATTAAAGCGAATACGCATCTTTAGGAAGAGCTTAAGATGCCAATTCCCTATAATGAAAAGTGCTCTAGAGGTTAAACGCTACCTAGACATTGTCATCGAAGACTGTGCTTTGCCTATTGCAAATGAATTTCTACGCGTTCTTGAACTGTAAATCTAAACTCCAGATAATCATGGCCTTATTGCCATCAAGACACCACTGTGCAATCATTATTTAATGTGTATTAAACTGGCACATATACACGTACCCTTTTTGCACACAAATGAATGACAATAACAATATAAAGACTATAAAACAAAGACAGAGAGAATGTGAACAAAAAAACTGAAAAGAAAACAGAAAACATGTTTCATTTCTAATCGAGTGTTTTTGTCTTTCACAAGAATTACATGACTTTACACTCGAAAATCTGTCACTAGTCAGTTAGTCAATCAGTACGTAAGTGTGTACATGCCTGTATGTCTCTTTGAGTGTGAGTGTCTTTAAGGGGGAGAATAATGTTTGCCGTAGACAGTTAAGTGCATGTAGGATATGTGTTTGGGTGTATGTGGGTGCGTAATTGAATATGTTGACATTTTAGGAAAATCAAAATGCATTTTATACTTGAGTAATTTCAATCAATTGAATCAAATATTTTAGCACTCTCTCCTCACTGCTACCACTCTCTCCCTCTTTCTCACACATACTTCTTTTATATTCTCATTTTGTACAGTGTCTTGCTTACAGTTCTTTTTTCAATTGTTGTTTTTACACTCATTGTGGGGAGAGAGAGTGAGAGTGTGAGACAGTTTCAATAAAAGAAATAAAACACTGTGTTGAATAATGCATGAAATTTTGTTGACGGAGAGGGTCATCTACACTATAACATGCACTTTCGAACACTCATGAAATGTGATTTACAGTTACTGTTAGTTGAGATACTCAATTAAGTAAATTTATGGATTTTCCTTTATATGGGGGATTTAGCATTAATTCTGTAATGTTACTTTTATTCTGCACTGTATACGTTTGTTTCTTATTGCAATTTTTCTATGCCATTGATACCATTTTTTTGTTTGTTATCGTGTGTGTTAGTGAAAATTGCTACAGCAATACATATGCATGCATACAGAGTGATTGTATTTCAATTTACGATAAATATCATTAACAACTGCAAACATACACTGAAAGAAATTATTAGGAAACTTAAAAAAATGCTTTTTCTCATGCTTTTGATTATTATTTATTGAAATTTTGTAAACTTTACAGATTTCATTAAGGGGTGTAGTGTGATGGTTTCATTCATGATACCAACGAAATTTTTTTCTCAGTGTATTTTATCTAGTTTTGAACACATAGAATTTTTTCTTTTTCGTTTTTAAGAAACATCTAGTATTTGTTGTTTCCTTTTATCAATTGTTTTTCTAAACATGTTTTTTGTAAGCATTTTTTGTTATTGTTATTGTTGTTGTATCAAAAAGTCATTTGACGTAATGCGTACCAAAGCACCTGTGTACTCGAATGACACACTCTACACAGACTTTCACAGTTCCTTAACGAAATACAAACACTTAATGGAATTATTCTACCCTCTACCCTGAAATATGGGGGACATTTTATGTGCGTATCTTGCAGCGACTGGTAATGAATATTTTTTCTTTTTGTTGATTGTTTTTGGCAAAGCTTTTGATTTAATTTGTTTCCGAGAAATTCCTTATGATTATGGTAATCATTGTAATTTAAAGGCATTATTTTATGTACTTTAATTCCATAAAAAAACATCAATTCGGCATTTAATTTATTCATTGTTTATGTACGGCAAAGGTAATAAAATTGATTTTATTTATTTTAAGAAATTGTTTTTTTTCTTTCTTTCTTTCTTTGCATTTGAGGATGTCTTTTCGTGTCGTACAGGTAATAAAAATTGTAATGAATGTCACATTATTGTTGAAGTGGATATTATTTATGGGGTTAGAGTTATATGTGTGTGAGTGTTCTTCTTATAACTTAAAATTTAAGACAAGTTTTTTTTGAGAATTTTATGAAGAGGTCTTTAAAATCTCTGATGCAATGATAGGTAGGTATGCTGAAGGAAGGGAGACCTACCAAGGGTCTCATGTCAACATATACCTAAGCCATCATGTATGTTCGTTGTAAGCTCATTATATGAAATGATAAGTATCAGTTACCTTCTTAACATTTCTCTAAACTTATTTCACGTTTCCATATATGCATTGGTTGTTGAATAAAAAACTAACACTCACACACTCGTATAAAATCTAAATGAGAGGAAAGCATATAATCTTGATTAATATCCAAATTCTTAGATACTAAAAGTAAAACTCTTTATGAAAGCTTGTTTTCCGATACGTTCGTTGGAAAATAAGGCTACTGGTTTCGTAGTCTCCGTAATCTACAAGGTAGTGTTTTGGCTTATTAGATGTGAAGCCACGGTTTAAACCCCAGGTCTCCAACAATATGAAATTTAAAAAAATTTTTCTTCGGCGGTGGTTTGAAGGGTTGTAGTTGTGTTCAGTAGGTGTAAATCGTGCCCATAGGTACAGAGACCTCTGTATTAGAACCTGTATTAAGCTCGCCCCCACAACTATGTCAGTCATCAACTAATTTCCACTTTCGGCGATCAGAGAACATGAACTCACGGACAAAAAAAATTGGAATTCATGTGAGATGTAGTCGAACACACTATTATATGATCCAGAATGCTTCCTAGAATCCTAATGCAACAGAAAATCTCTAGCCATCATACAAGATGCACTCCTAAAGCACTCAAATTAGTAAACTCCTTCAGAAAGATGTGCAAAAGCGAAAGCCTTACTACGGCCTCAGAAATAGGAAACTATTGAAAGACTTTAATATTTTCAAGCAGTAGCTATGGTTACATCAGGCTGCTAACTAATAATAGATGGGTTTTCCCACAAGAAGTGAGTTTCAGTGTCACATAATTATGATACCCATAAATCTCATATGTATTTCACATATTCTCCAAAGTCCATTACTCATACGGGTATAAATACAACGTTTGAGGCATTTTCGTTATACTTTCTTATACTGGGACAGATTTTTGAGAAACTTTTTAATGGCAATTTTATTTACTCTCAGAGTTTTTGCCAGAAATCTGCTGAGAGGAAGTCGCCGAAGAAATACTTTTTGTATTTTGTCTTGATGCCTGGCCTGGGGCTCGAACCCCCGCTTTTACGTCTAATAAGTCAATACACTACCTACTAGACTACGGCGACTTCATTTAAAGGCTTAATCCCTTGTCAAATTTTCTTTGGTCCCTAGAGTGAATAGATACCATTAACAGCAGAGGCCAGGTAGAGTTACGTCCTGTAAAAATGTAAGAATCAATGAGAAAAGTTTCTCTTACTACATTTAAATCCATGGAACATGTCAATACATTTACACTGAGGATATTGTTTCTAGGCAACAGTTGGTAGTCCCTCATCCTAGGGTCCGTGACTGACGAAACTGTATAAAAGCGAGGAAATAGAAGGACACAGCGGATGCTAAATACAGAGGACAATATGAATCAAATTAAAAAAAGACAACAAAACAAAACGAGATCTGTATAAGATGAAGAAGATCTCCTCCTTTGTGAGTGCCCTTAAAAGTGTGCTACAAATTTTTATTGGCTATATTATATTCTATATTCTTGATTGCATAGGGAAATCAAAAACCAAAAAATAAACAAATTTACGCACACCTATACGAAATAGGAGTATGAAAGGAAGAGAGAGACAGAGATAGAGAGAGAGAGAGAGAGAGTTAATAATGTATGCACATCTACTTAAAAATTTAGATAAACAAAACGTAAGAAAGTCAAAATGGGGAGAATTGCATTATTTGAAGTGAATATTTTATTTATTTATTTTTTAGTTGTTTGTGTGTGTATCCATGTGTTGCAATACATTTTCATGTAGGAATATAGTTTCACCATTTGATGTGTATTTTTCTCATTTTCTATTGTATTTTGAGGTGTTAGTTCTGTGCGTTACGGTTTTTTATTTCCCTCCCTTCCTATTTAACTCTCTCTTTTACCCCCTCCTTTACTGTTATCTTTTTATTCCATTATTTTGTATCAATATAATCAGAAAATCCTTTTTAAAAGTACATGTACCAACCAATAAACACGTCAATTCTTCTTATTTTGTTTTCTTGTATTTGTGCATATCAATTTGTGTGTGTGTGTTTAAATTCATTTTATGTTTTTGTTAAATTCGTATACATTTTTATTGTGTTTATTTTAGATTGACAATCTCTATTTGTTTGAGGTAAGATGATGACAATAACAAGACAGAATTAAATACAAAGACTGAGTGATAGTAGGAGTGAGAGAAAAACAAAATTTTTTTTAAATTTTATTTTTGAAAATAACAACATACAAACAGATTAAAATCGATTTGATGGTATAGTTTCTGTTGTTGTTGTTGCTGTTTATTTTTTGTTTCAAAGAGATTTTGAAAATAAATTTTTTTTCTGGGAAAAAAATTATAGAAAATTGTGTCAATTGAAAATGAAATTAAAAGAAAAGAAAATTAGGCCAAGAGAAAAATATGTTTGTTAAGAGCCTTGTTGTTTATGTATTCTTTTTGATTTGAAAGAGTACTTTAAAACTGACCCGTAAATCCATTAAAGGAAAGGAAAATAATAGGAATTTTCGAAGAACTAAGTAATGAGAACTTTTCCATTTTTCGATTTCAGAAATAAAACACACATAAGGCTACAAATTCAATAAATATTTTATTTCATTGTAATGCTTGGACTTGTGCCATTATGTACGCAATGAAATGTCATTCAAATAAAGCCTGTGGATTGACCGCAGCAGCATTTAATACTTTCGAAAACTTTTTCGCATATTTGGGATGATATTTTGGCGAATGTTAGCTTGAAAATTTCGGAATTGTTTATGTAGATATGGTCTCTGAATTAGCCTCACAAAAAAGGTTTAAACGGTGTTAAAACGCATAATTGTGGGGTTCAATTGGTGTCAACAATACATGAAATTCTACTTTCTGGGAGAAGTTCTCACGCAATTAAACCAAAGTCGTGCTGAAATCCCATTGTTTTCAGCTTATAGTCTTCAGTTGTAGGTCAAAAATATCTGATGGTAAACGCATGATTCTGGGGTTCAATTGATGTCACCAATACGTGAAATTACACTTTCTGGGGAAGGTTTCACTCAACCAGAAATAAAATTGTATTAAAACCGCATGCACTCCAGTTCACAGTCTACAATTGTAGACCAATGCCTGATGTCATTACGGCTATTACAGCACAGACATTATCTCTGAATTAGTTTAGTAAAAAAGGTTTAAAGGCGTTTAATTGCATGATGTTGGGGTCCAGTTGATGTCACCAATGCGTGAAATTATACTTTTTGGGAAGTCCTCTCGCAATAAAACGAAAATCCTATTAAAACCACATACTCTTCAGTTCATAGGATTGGATTACAGACCAAAAAAATCTGTTGTCATACGGCCATTGTGCTTCGAATTGATGTTACAATTTTTTCAGGATAGTTTTGAAAAAAAAACGGTTTTTAAGCCAATAGGCTCATAAAACAATCATTTTGTTTGAATGCCATGCGGCAAAATTACTTCTCGAATTACTACAGTGTGGAGAATGCCTATCTGGCTTTAATTGTAGAATGAAGTGTAATTTTATGGATAGAGATGCAAATTCAAACACTTTAATGAGTCTTAAGACAGAGCTAATTCATCACAATGCAGTGGAATCCAAATATTCTTGTTTCACTTTCTCTTATATTTTATGATGATCCCTAGTCATGCAGTGCATTATGTTGGAATATGGAAAATAGGTTATGGAAGAAGGACAGAGGGAATAATGTTTGTGGACATTAAATTTGAAGTGGCAGGAAAGAGCTCTGCAGGTAGAGACTTCAACATATGGATAGTGCGGCTAAAGAACGTTTTCTGTCTGTAATGCTGTATGCGATTGTCACACAAATAGTTGTGTCCTGCAAGAGAGACGATTGCTACGTAAGTTTATACGATTATCTGAAACCAGTGCCTTCATCTCGCTAGATGAAAATCCGGGAGAACAGTGGAACACAAGTCACATTGCGACGATGCTCCAATGAATCAATAGAGTTGCATATCCTACCGTTATTAATTAGCACCTTTGCCCTCTCCTACAGGCGGTCGAAAGTACGTTAGAGTTGTATTCCATTATTGGCGGAAATAAGTGATGTAAATAGTAAGGAGATATGATGAAGTGAAGTATTTCCTGCACCATCTTAAGAAACCTAGGCACTTGAATGCCTTCTTTCGATACTTTAAAAATGTGCTGGTTCCATCGAACATCACACTGAATTTTCATGCCCAAAACATCAAGAGGGTCTGACTTAAATTTTACATATTCCCTGGTTATGAATGAGGCAATATTATTGCCTCGCTTGTGTGTTAGTAAACAACATACATACGTAATTGGTCATTATAAACCTTACGTCAGTATTACGACCTAGTTTTTCACACCACTTATGTTCTGTTAATTTTATATACATGAGTGGTGGGACCTACAGTTTAAATTCGACTGCGAATGACAGATTTTTGAGAAACTTTTCATGGCAATTTTTTATTTACTCTCAGAGTTTTTGCCAGAAATCTGCTGAGAGGAAGTTGCCGAAGAAATACTATTTTGTATTTTTCTTTTGATGTTTGACCTGGGGCTCGAACTCTGGCTTTACTTCTAATAAGTATAGTAAATTAGTAAACAATATTCATTCAAAATTGGTCATTATAATCCTCAGAATTACAACCTAGCTTCTCTTCCTGGCATTCATCTTGGGTGTGTTCACTTTATCCGAACAGGTTTGTGCAACTTTTCATGGCAATTTTTTATTTTACTCTCGGAGTTTATGCCTGAAGTATGATAAGAAATTGTTCATGGATTAAACAATTCATTACTCGTACAATTTTTATTTACTGAAAGCCATTCTTTTCATCTGAATTTATTTAAATTAAAATATCTTAGTGAATTTCATTTGCAAACAATTTACATTTTTTGGTTTGTTTTGATATTTTTGTTTAAATAACAATTAAAATTTGGTTTTTAAATAAAACTTTAAATTTAATTGGTTTTGTTTCAGCATAACCCGAGAAGAAAATTTGAAGTTTTATCTTAAATATGCATTGAATAGGTAGGTATTAAATTGTATTTGAAAAGAAAATAATTTTATGGCTTTTATTGTTCCATAAAGAACTTTACTTTTCAAATATCTAAACAAATCTAAATCTGTAGGAACCTTGCTGTGCCATACATCCATCCTGCTGTCTTACTTCTGTCCGTCCGTCTGTCTGTCTATCTTCATTTTCCTTTTTCTGTATTGTTAAGCCAGTAAATTTTAAATAATTTTTGTTTTAAATCTGTTTTCTTTACAACAATTCTTTACAGATTTATTTGTATTTTTTATCTTATTTTTATTCTTCTGTTTATTGTTTAATGCCAGTTTCAAGAAAATTAATAGAAAATAGGAAAAAACATAAAAAGAAAGAATTTTCATTGCTACCGTAGCAAGATGTAGATAAGCTTTGCATCTCTTTCGATTTGATTTGATTTGATTTGATGGTAGTAATAAAACTATATGAAGCAAATTTACTTGCATGAAATATGTTGGTGAAGGCAAATATTTTCCATAAGTTGTGGTCTTTTTATTAAAAAATAATTAAAATTTCTACAATATTTTTCTCTTTCAAATGTTTTTACTTTAAATTTAAATCTTCAAAAGAGAGTTGTGGCAAAATTTGAATGCAAATAAATTGGTCTTTAACCTTTCTTTGCATTTCAATTTAAATATTTAAATTGCTAAAATGAATAAGAAAAATAGTAAAGTAAACTAAAAGCAGAAACTTTCATTGTATGAAAAAGAATAACAAAAAGAAACCAAACTTCATTACTAGATTGTACAAAAGTAAAGATTTTAGAAAAATTTTCAAAATAAAACTAATTTTCAGCTTTCTCTCAAAAAAAAGTACCTTAATAGACATCTTACCCCAGTAGATTGCACAAAAATATGGATTTTACTTGTTTTCTGAACTAACGAAGAAAAGTACTTTTTTTTATAATTCAAGTACTTAAAGTTAGTATTGTAGTCGCCGTAGTCTAGTAGGTAGTGTGTTGGCTTATTAAAAGTAAGGTCACGGCTCAAGTCCAGGTCAGACATCAAAACCGAATAAGAAAAAAATATTTCTTCGCGACTTCCTCTCAGCAGATTTCTGGGAAAAATTCTGAGAGTAAATAAAATTGCAATGAAAAGTTTCTCAAAAAACTGTAGTACGGAGTCAACTCTAAACTGTAGGTCCCGTCACTCATGTATAAAATTAATGTACACAACATAAGTGGCGTGAGAAACTAGGTCGTAGTCCTGACAGAAGGGTTGTAATGACCAATTATGTATGTATGTAAAGTTAGAATTTACAAAAAAGTACCTTAATGCATTACCTTACGTAATAGATTAAACAAAAAAGATAACATTTGGTACTTTTTTCTGCTTTTATATAACAATTTTTTTGGTACTTTTTCAAAATACAAAAAAGTACTGGTTGTCCACTAAAAACACATTTTTATAAGCTAAAGGTAAACCTAAAAAAAATTAAAATTTAATGGAATTTCTTTTTTAGTACTTTTTGTTTTCACAAATAGTACTTTTCATAAATTTCAAAGTAAAAAAGTACTACCAAAATAGGTCTCTTTTGCACTTTAAGAAACTAAATGTTTGTGCTTTCTGAAGCTAATTTTCCAAAACTTCCAAAACTGTACTTCCAACTAGTCCTGAAACCTAAAGCAGTCATCTAATTTAAGCTAAAAAAATGTGATTATCATTGACCTAGATTGCTCATCGTTGACAGTGATAGCCTGGCCAATGTCGTTCTTAAAGAAATATAGACCAATAACACCGCCAGCCCGAAATGCTCATCAAATGGTGACTCTTTTGGAATGCAACGGGCGCTCTTGGATCCCATGTGGATTGGTATCTTGTCAAAATTCTAAAATATTGCTTGTTTACGTATCCATTCTTGCAGAAATGGGCCCCATTGCTGAAAATAGTGTGTCGATGTAAATTAGGATCGGTCACCAACTGCTCTAGAGCCCATTCATTGAACACACGTCATCGTCTATGGTGATTTGGGAAAACAGATTAAATATATGAGAACCAATTTAACAAAAGTCACCATAGTCTAGTAGGTAGTGTGTTGGCTTATTAGACAAGATCGAGATGGTTCAAGCCCTGGCTCAGGCCTTTCTGACAAAACGAAATATGAAAAAAATATTTTTTTTCGAAAACTTCCTCTCAATATTCTTCTGGCAAAAAATAAAATTGCCATTAAAAGTTTCTCAAATCTGTCGTTCGTAGAAGATGTTAAACGGTAGGCCATGCCACTCTTGAAAAAACTATTCACACACCTAATGGATGATGTGAAAAACAAGGTTGTAATCTTGACTAAAGGATTGTAATGATCACTTAAGTATGTAATGCTGTAGTTACCCACACGTAACGTAACGTACCGTAGCGAACGTTCTCTTTTTAGCATATGCAGAACAATGTAAACGATTACCGAAACGTTCTCTCTAGTTAGCAAAACGGAACGACCTGTATAAAACAGAATTCTCCCACGTTTTTACGTGACATTTGAACATCAGAGATGATGAGCAGTGTTGCCACGAAAAAAAAATATTGTAACCAACATTTGTGAAAAAATCACCAAATAAGGAAAAATATGACCAAAATTAAATTCCCTGTTTTTTATTTTATTTTTTTCAAATTTAAATTATAATTGAGAAAAACAGAAACAAAAAATAACAAAATAAAATTATAATCTTACTAATTAATTAATTTTAACAAACAATATAAGAATAATAATTTATAAGAAAAATAATAACCAAATCCGGAAAAATCTACACATTGAACAAAAAAAGGCAACACTGATGATGAGTCTGTATACCAATTTCTTTGCATTGTGTTGTGTTCTGTTTCGTTTTTATTTACATTCTTCGTTGACATATGTCCCGTTTTGAACGTTTCCATAACTACACAAACGCTTTTTAAGGCTACGTACGTTACGATTTTACGTTTCTTACGCTTGGGTAACCAGGGCATAAGTCACAAGATGAGCGTTACCATCTGCTAAAATTCGGAAGCTCCTGTTGAGAGACTGTTTATGTTAGTTCTTCAAATAATTGCATACGGAACTGTAACTTTAAGATTTTACAGAGCATAGTAAAACCCCAAAACTCTTATACTCTGTGTATAATTAAATTCTTATACTCTTCATCTTATTTCCTGGTTAACGTGTTGCATTTTTAATATAAATATTCGTTTATTTACTACTTTAGAGTTTTTTTTCTATTTCGTACATTTTTCATCCCCTTTCCTAAATTTATTTTTTATTTTTGTGACGAAAGTCAACCAGCAGCAGTAGTAGTTGTAGCAGTTCATCATTTTTCTTAAAATACTTGTGACAGTTGTATGCTATAAACTTGACAAATTATATCGAATTTTATGCGAAAACTTGTTCGTTAAAGTTATTACAGATTTCCTATGACTGGCCCCTTCCCTTCTTAGTCTAATACCACATTTTCTCAATTTGCAGCTGTGGTTTGATTGAGTAATGAAAAGTACTTTTAATGTGAACACAGTATAAGAGTTTCTTTCTTTTTTTTTTTTTTGGTTTTTTACTTTGTAATAATAAATGTTTTCTTTCTGCTAAAAAGTTTGCCATTTAAAGTTGAAAATAAAATAAAAATCTTTTGATTTTGAATTTAAACTTGTTACGAAACGTTATAAATGTTTACCGTTGCAACGAGTGGGTAAAGAGAAAGGGGATGAAAAGATTTAAAAACAGATTGCATTGACCAATTTCTCTCCTTTTTGAGGGGGGCTAAAGGCACTTAAAAAGTAATTGATGGCTTTGTTTTGCTTTTATTTATGTCCTTTTTTTGTTTTTTAGAGCAGTAAAAACGTAATTGAAATCAAGTGCTTTTTGGACCTTTTTGGAAAGCCGACAGGTGAGTGCTAATATATTTGATAAGAATTTATGAAAATAAATTTAAAAGGGGGCAAACCTATGCAAGTAATAAGTGACCAAGTAATAAAAATTGCACTTGACTTTAATCTGCAAGCCTAAAGTTATTAGATTTTAAAGTCCCTTCAAAAAGTTATTAAAAAAGTACCATAATAAAAGTACTTTCTAATGAATTTCTTTTTTATTTTAAAGACGCACAGTGGAAATTTTTAAAGGCCATATGCAAAATAGTACCTTCGTACTATTTTTAAAATCAGAAAAAGTACCACACGCCACGAAAAAAATTACATTTTAAAAATATATTTTAAAAAACATAACCATCCAAAAAGATTTAAAAATATCTAAATTCCATGTAGAAAATATTACCTTCGTACTATTTTTAATGGGCAGAAAAAGTACCCCATGTGAAAAACTACCCATATTGCGAAAAAATTACATTTTAAAATTATTATTATTTAGATTGACCTATGTTTTAAAGCTTAAACTTTTTAGTACTAAAATTGGTTTCAAATTATTAAAACAGTTTTCCTTCCCTTTAAGAAAAAATGCTGCAACAATTTTTTTCTTAGCTTTCGTTTCTAATACTTTCGTTTTATTATTTCTGCTGATTTGTTAATTTTTTTCATATTTTTTTTGGATTTTTTAGAAAATAAACTTTCATTTCATAGCAGGAGAAAAAAAGTACCAACAGCAGCAGTTATTTTTCTTATTGTAGTTATTGTTGTAATATCTGTAGTTTAGTATACTTCCGACTTTTGTCTGTTGATTTAAAATATGCTCTATTTCCTGTTTTATTTATGCTCGAACACTTTTATTTTTTTCTTTCTTTCTTGGTATTTTTTTTCCTTATTTCAAATATTTTCTTTTGCTGAAAAACCCAATGCATATAGACCGAAGGGATTAAATGATGATAAAGATTCTACAACCAATTCCCTGCTGTACGTTGTGTTTTGTACGTTTTTTCAATTCTATTTTCGTAGATTTTACCTACAACATCCAATATCAACGAAATGTTGCAATAAGAAATGAAAGACAAAAATGTAACATAGAGAGAATTTTTATAACACACTTGCTTTGGAAGAAAAATTTCCGGGTACTTTTTACTATTTTTTTTGCTTGGGGTTTAAATTCCTTTTAAGGTTGTAGTTTTGTGCTGTTCTATGCTATCTTTTGTTTTTGTGTTATTAAGGCATGTCCTTTATAAATGAATTATGCGACATTTGTTGGAAATTGCTTCCTAATCTCTATTCGTATGATTCCTTTTACATGTACTCTTTCTTTACTCTTCTGTAGTTGGCATGATACTGAATGCTCTTTCTATCGTTTATCGTCGTATCAATTAAAAATGTATGATTTGAGCTGTATTTGTTTTTGTTTTAGTATATTTGTAAAATGCATTAGTTGGCCTTGCAGTTCAATTTGTCTTTAAATACTTTGTTCTATATTTCTTGAACAGCACTATGGGTCGAGAGCCATTGAAAACTTGAATACATTTTTTTTTTAAATTTTTTAATTCTAATTCTTTTTGTTTGTTTTCTTAAATATTCACTATTAAATGTATTCTCCGAATGTTAAATGCCTTAAAGGTACTTTTTCTACAATAAAAAGTACTTTTTGTTAAGTATTTGTAAGATGTGTGTTTGAAATAAGTTTCTTTTTTATTCCAAATATTATATTAACGTTAAGGAGACAGACTATTCACTTCTCTTATTTTTTTTATTCAAAAGTTAATAATAATTTGGTACTATTTATGACAAATATATTTTCTCAGACCTTACGCAACACATCAGAAATTTATGAAATCATTTTAATTTTTAAAAATTATATTCTTAATAACTTTCTCTTAATTTCAGTAGGTTTTGCCTCAGTTGTTTTGAAAAACCCCATTATTTGTAGCTTAAAAATCATTAGATTTGAGTACCCCTAAAAAGTACTTTTCTTGGCACTTTTTTTCTAATGAGTACCAAATATACCAAAGTACCTTAAGCAGCAAAGGGCTGTTGTAAAGCATCCGTGACATCAATGACTTTTTTTTTTGACTGTAGTAAGTTTTAGAATAACAGGGTTGCCAACTATCATTGTCTACAAATGGGTTGTATCAGAAATTTATTGAATTATTGTGTTGTTGCTACTAAGAACTGGTGTAGATTTGAGGAATTCATGGAGTCCTAGTTTCTCCAAATTTTCGTCGCTGATCTTATATTCTCACGGTGGTGATGCTGACAAGAGCTTTCTGGAGCGGTTATTGAAGGCGACGGAGGTATTTTATTTTTTGTACTGGAAATTAATTGAGTTGTTGTCTTGTTGTTACTAAGAACTGGTGTAGTGCTAAGGAATTCATTGAGTCCTACTTTTTCTACAATGTTTGTCGTTGATCTTATACCTTCACGGTGATCATGGTGACAAGGGCATTCTGCGTTGATTACTGGAGGGGCAAAGGTATTTTAAATTTGAAAACCATGATGAAAATTGCTTTATTTTCTTTGGGGCTGCAGGAACTGCTTTAATTAAAAACCAATTTATAGAAGATTTTTGTTACATACATACATTGGTCATTACAAGTCAGGATTATGACCTAGTTTCTCACACCACTTATGTTGTGTATGTTAATTTTTTATACATGAGTGGCGGGACCTACAGTTTAAAATCGACTCCGAACGACAGATTTTTGAGAAGCTTTTCATGGCAATTTTATTTACTCTCAGAGTTTTTGTCAGAAATCTGCTGAGAGAAAGTCGCCGAAAAATTACTTTTTTGTATTTTGTTTTGATATCTAGCCTGGGGCTCGAACCCTGGCTTTACGTCTAATAAGCCAACACCCTATCTACTAGACTACGGCGATTTTTTGTTAAGATGTTTGAAATATTTGAAATAATTTTTCTTAAACAAGTCGATTTCATTGAGAGTCACGCTCTTGCTTGAGGTGTGTTAGGTACACTAACATATTCCACGTTAGACTTGGTTTCTGTACATGAAAAGAGGTGTTGGTCATGACCATTTTTTTCTGAATTAACCACGAGAGAACCTGTTGATGGTAGCCTTTTTATTGTTGTGTACCAAAAAAGTTTCCTTTGTTTTGAATTAAAAATTTTTAAAATTAGAAAACATCCCATAGTGCAGCGTGTTAACTGAAAGTCATTTAATATTCTTATTAAAGGCACTTGAATTTGTTTGCTTTTATAGTAAAGAAAATAAAAATAATTTTTTATATAAAACTCTCCAATAAAATAAATTCAAAATAGATTCTTTACTGAGGTTAAGTTAAGTTTGTCTTTCTAAGGCCTGATAAATTTTGAACAGCTCTGGTACAAATTTTTCAAGATTAGGTTGCCAGTAACCAATTACTTTGGCACGTAGCTAAAACCATTTTTAAATTGCCTTTTTACAGCATAATTAGTATTCACTACTAAATTGCTTGCTGGGTAACATAATATTTTTATTTCACTTATACCCCCATATCTTATGAATTTTCCATTACTTGTATAGGTTTGGCCCTTACGATTCCTTTACCTGTTTTTGGATTCACAAGAAAATTGCAATTCCATTACAATGTTTATGGCTAATGTGGTTTGTTCTAATTTCTGTTTTTTATGTTTTGGAATATGGCAGGTGAGGTTTATGATGCTAGTCGTTGTTTCTTGGTTTGCATAAGTATTTTTTCAAAAATACAAAAAATTTTCAAATTCATATTAAATGTGACATGTTTTTAGCAAAGGCCACATATTAAGAATTTATATCACTTTGTGTCACTTTACTACAAAGCAATTGTAATTTCAATTGTAAATTGAAATGTTTTTGAAAACCAAATTTTCTAATTAAATTTTATATTTTTTATTTTCATAAAAAAAATTTTTAAAATAAATCAAAAGAATATTTTAATATGGAAATGGAAACTTACTTGTTGGCAAAGGACCACATTTGGCTTCATCCTTGAAGGTACAATATTTTTGTATATCATCAAAGTAGAGACCAGAAGGGCAACGATTCAAATATGGGTAACCATCTACACACTGAAAATAAAAAAAGGAAAAATTAATAAAATTGAAAAGAAAATAAAGTCATATATTGTCGTTTATAATTCGAAAAGAAACCACAGTCGAATCTGCTGAAATACGATTTAATGAAATCGTTTTACTTTTGGAAGAAAAAGAAATAAGTTTTCGAACCTGGGCTTGGCTTTTGATACCAGATTCTCCGAGTTACGTATGTTTCTTGGTGTACCAAAAAACAGGACAAATTTCCCACTTCCCAGTTTAAAAGAAGTGACTCCATTATCCATAGGTTCCAAACATTTACGGATACTATCTAAAACTCTACATCTAGCTAAGTAATCTTGGCCTCAGATGATCGTTGTGTCTCGCTATTATGGTAATATGGAACGGTAGTTGGTGGCAGTCACTTAAAAAGCCACTTAATTCTGACGTATTGGACTAAGTCTTAAGACGAATTGCTTAGATCCTAACAGAGCCTTAAACTGGTTTCATTTTGACCAAAAACTGTACCTCAAATTGCGCCTTTTAACAAATGCAGTCTGGTAGAGTATAAGGCACTTTACTCCACTCTAATAGCCGACCATAGTTCATATCCCTGTAGTATAAACTTATGTACATATGTATGTTAGGTAGCGGATTGAGGTCTTTATGACGGCTTCTACATATATTGTGGTAAAGAAATGATGGTGATTTTGATAACAGAAGAATAAACAACAAGATTCGTTGCATGTTAAAATGTCCTCAACTTCAAAATTTCGGCATTCTAGAGGACTATCAACTGGCTAAGGTATTACTGAACGCATATTTGAATCCTTGCGGATAACCAAGCAAATGTAAAAAAGTGATATTTACAAGACATTTTTGCAGATTAGAAGATGCCGGATACACATTAACTGGTCGAAAGGTGGAAGTTACATGAGCAATGAGGAAAACTTATTCGCTAAGAGAATAACAAGATAAAGTATTAAACTGCATTGAAGAAGTGAAATAAAATAGAGCTCGAAACAATATTAGAAAAGCTGCGTTTACGTGTTTTGTTCTGAATCCTAATTTTGTGTAAAAGCTTCACTTCGAAGCTGTGAAATAATGAAAGTTTGTTTTAGGCTGCCAGTACCATCAGTAAATTATAGTTACATTGTTATGCTGGAGAAATCAAGGCTCTACTCATTGCCATTGCCTTATTATTCCGTCATTAATCCTGTTTTCAAGCATGTGCAGCAAAATCTAGAATATCAGAGTTGCCATCACTCGTGAAATCTGAGAAAAATAATTGGTTTGCTGTATTGGATGCATTGGTAAAGAACTTTCACGAGATATAACTTTACATACATAATTGATCATTACAACCATTCAGTCAGGATTACGACCTAGCTTCTCACACCACTTATGCTGTGTGTTCATTTTACACACGAGTGGCGGAGCTTGGAGTTTAAAGTCGATTCCGAGCGACAATGTTTTGAGAAACCTTTTCATGCCTATTTTATTTACTCTCAAAGTTTTTGCCAGAAATCTGCTGAGAGGAAGTGACCGAGGAAATATTCTTTCATATCTTCGTTTTGATATCTGACCTGGGGTTTGAACTAATAAGCCAACACACTACCTACTAGACTACGGTATAACTTTGCGTAATCTTTAAATGATGTTCATGTTATTCTATCTGGGAGATGAGGAGTTATGCATACTTTTTGTTTAATTTTGAGGTGGATCCTTTGAGTTTAAACACTATGGCATACTATCTGGTTGTAGGGTGTATAATGTCATTATATATGACTGATAAAACCGGAACAAAATAATACTTTGATTAATCAGCAGTAGCTGTAGTCTAGTAGGTAGTGTGTTGTCTTATTAGACGCGAGACCACGGTTCAAACCCCATACGAGACATCTCAGACAGAAAAAAAAGAAAAATGAAAAAATATTTGTTCGGTTACTTCCTCTCAGCAGATTTCTGCCGAAAACTCGGCCAGTAAATAAAATTGCCATAAAAAAATTCTCCATAAAAATCTGTCATTCGAGGCGACTTTAAACTGTTAACACATACAACATACGTCATTTGAGAAACTAGGTAGTAATCCCGACTGAAGGCTGGTAAGGACCAATTATGTATGTATGTATGTATGTATGTATGTATGTATGTATGTATGTATGTATGTAATCATTTGCGCGCATTGATCAAATTTGTTTGGAAAATAGCGGACTTACTTTAGAAAAGTGTATTGAAAACTATTGCTAAAAAGATAGCTAAAAGTCCTGTCCATAAGTATAATAATTTCAATAAAAATTATTGACTGTTTATATTAAAATAACCATAAACTTTGTTGAGCAATTGTAGCAATTAAAGTTTGTTTTAATTTTCTTACCTGATAAAAACGACGACAAGTAACTGGATCTGCATAATTGCCATTGGCTGATTGGGAGGCGCATGTAAACTCTTCCTTTTGAGCTAAAAAAAATTAAAAACCAAAAAATAAAATTATTTATAAAATATTCACGTATGTTTTGTTAAATGTTTAATTTTAAGAAGGAAATAATTTCGTTTTCAATTTATTTCCATACAAAGTTAAGCCTCTGTTAGATGAATAAATGCATTTGCCTTTAAACTGCTATTTTTTTTAAATGTTCAAACAAAAAAACTGCAAATAAATTATTTCTTTTGAGTATAAAAGCAACAGTTTTTTATTTCTTTTTTGTTTTAATTGAAAAAAAAAAACTTCCATTTGTTTGTATATTTTTACATTTCCTGTACAAGTGTTAGAATGTAAACTTGGGGGTGGGGGAGAGAATCAGAAGGCTCCATTCATTTATAGAATTGCCTGAGTAAACTAATATTTCTTTTGCTAAAAAATTTTACGCTTTTTTGTTGTTGTTGTTGTATAGCCTTGAGAACACAAAGTCAGTCAGTCTGTTCATATTCATGCTGCTTTTGTTTTCTAAAAATTCATACAAACAGCTGTCGTTGTTTGTTGTTATTTTTTGTATTTTTCGAGTGTATAAATAGCGTATGAATGTAATTTTTAGTAACTTTTTCTACAAATGAAAAGTTGAATTTAGTCGTTCACACAGTAATTGTATGTGCATATAGAGGGGAGGGCGGTAGTATTTAGACATTTCTAATACACGTTTAAATACAGGTAAATAGACTGTATGACTATGATTTTCGTTTTACACTGAAAGAAAAATATTCGTATATAAGGAATAGTAATATTTTGACATATGAAGAAGCCGTAATCTAGTAGGTAGTGTGTTGGCTTATTAGACGTATGGTCACAATTCAAACCCCAGGTCAGACATCGAAACGAGATATGAAAACATATTTCTTAGGCGATTTCCTCTCAGTAGATCTCTGGCAAAAACTCTGAGATTAAATAAAATTGCTATGAAAGTTTCTCAAAAATCTGTCGTTCGGAGTCGAGTTTAAACTATAGGTCCCGCCACTCATATATAAAATTAACACACACAACATAAGTGGTGTGAGAATCCAGGTTGTAATCCTGACTGAAGGGTTGTAATGGCCACTGATGTATGTAATCTCATGATAATCTAGCATCTCTAGGTGTCTTCTCCATATTCTTAGCCTTTATTATGTACTTGAAGGCCACTAACTCAAAGTAGAACTCAATTCAAATTCTGTTCATCTAAATCTCTTCATTAATTTAAAATTTTTTCATTAAAAAATTTTGTATTTAATTTCTGAGTGTAAAACTTTCCTTATAAATGTTCTCTAAAAAAAGTTACCTTTTGAATGTAACTCTTTAAATGCTACAGAAAAGGTACTTTTTTTTAATAGACAAAAAAGTTTTGAAACATTCTAAAAAAAGATCTACAAAAATTTAGTAGACTTCACATATTCCTATTCATTGTATTAAAATATGAGAAAAAATATAAATTTTCTATATGAATACGTTTCATTTCAGTTTTTTTCAAATAAAATCTAAAACTTATGTTTTATGACCTCAAGGCTTAAAATTAGAGAGAAAAAGTTATTCAATAGTCCGGTTTTTAAACTTTAAATTTCAACTTCCCCGAAAATTTATTTCAACGCATATTCTAATGTTTTGTGTTGCTTTAGAATTTGTTCGACAAAAAAAGCAAAAAAAGTAAAAAAAATTGAAAATATTAATTAAATTATTAAAAATATTTTTAAAAATATAAAAAAAGAATGAAAACTAAAACAGTAACTGTTGTTGGAAAAACTAAATAATTAATATTTATATGAGTATCTGTATTAATTATTCAGGCTGAAAAAGAGAAAAACTAATAAAGTTAAAACAACATTTTTGTATTTGCAAGAATTAAATATTTTGAATTTAAATTATTTGTTTAATTAATATTTTATGCAGAGTTTTAGAGCTTAAATTTAATAATGATTTATTTCAAATAGTTCATGGTGGATTAAAACACGAAAAGGGGCCTCTAAAAGACTATTTGGAGTAGAAATATTGTTACGTTTTTACCTTTTAAAAACGTTTAAAATATGAGCTCGTAGATTGCAAATAAAATAAAAATAAATTCTTTATTATTCGCACAATTCTGTGTGCCAATGTTCACAACTTGATGTAAACAACAACAATTACTTTCCTTTGTTATTCCTCTGTTTATACCCTTTGCATAAACTAAAACATTTTCTAGACAATTATTGTACAGATCTTTGTAACGGAGATCTTCAAACACGGTTACTCTCTTCAAACGTACCGCGCCTTCACATAAGACTGACTGAACTTGATTAACTCACTTGCCTGCTTTGCCTTGCCTTTTATATCGCAGGGTAAACAGTCTGATGAATGTTCTTGAAGGCGAATGTTCGGGACTTCGAAATCTCTATAAATGGAAACATCGTTGTTTTGTATGCTGGTGTTTGTTGTTATATTAAGCGGTGCGATAATTTGTAAACAGGTTTGTTTACACAGTTTAATGTCGATTCTTAACGTCGGATTTCTGATAAACTTTTCACAACAATATTTTTAATTTCAGAGTATTTGCCAGGAGACTATTAAGAAGTAATCATCGAAGAAATTTTTTTCCCATATTTCGTTTATGTTTGAGAATACTGAGCCAGGGATTGAACCAATGGCATGCGCCTAATAAGCAAACGCACTACCTACTTGACTGAAATGACTAGGTCTTATTAAGTTTTCGTTTTATTTAAGTGCCACCTAGTTTGCTCAGCTAAGCAGATTCTAGAGTGTCAGAGTTGCCATGTTTCGTAGGAAGGTATTTCTGTATGTCTGGTTGAATAGGAAGAAAATCGTTCATTATGAAATTGAAAGAAGCAATTCAATTAAAACGTTCCGTACTAATCAACAGAAAAGGAGGGAAGTGTTTCACCTTGATAGCGTCAAACCACGTACATCTTTGCTGATCCTGGAAGTATGAATGCATCCGTATCTTCCACATTCAGATTATCAATTGCTTCGATCTTTGCAGAACAGTCCGTAGAGGCCTACAAAGCCGTATTGGATGATTTAATCAGAAGTCCTGCACTGACAGTATAATGACTTAAAGGCCGAAAAATTTTAATATGTTATCAAGCATGTTTTTGTTCTAATAGGTCTGGTTCCAAATAAAAGAAAAAAATTATAAATGAAGTCTCTTCCGAAACAATATTAGCATAGTCCGACCGTATCTTAAGTGAAACATTTTCAGGCCTTTATTGAGGCCTTCATAATATTTCTAACGTTCTTGTATTTGTGTATTTATAAAACAGATTTCTATATCATCAAATAATTAGGAATATTTTTGATTACTTTTTCTTTTTTTGTAAATAAATTAATTTGTATAAAAGTTCATTTTAATTCCATTAATTATATGATAATTTCTATTTCAATTGCAAAAAAAAAAACTGAATTTTTAAAATTCTTTTTCTTGTTTTGGTAAAACATTTTTTTAACGATTCATTCAGGCATGTGTGAATTTATTGCATATTTTTATTTTGTGAGGCTCAAATATAAACACAAAAAAGGAAATTGAAAAATTTTAAACAATTAATAATGTTAATTAAAACAATTAAATGTATTAATTAGACATTTTTAAATATGCAGTTTTGTTTTATTGTTTATAAAACTTGTTCTTTAATTCATTCTATTTAATAGGAATTTCCAAGGGACAATGGAGAGTAGTATGGACTGGTATTTTGTCAACAAAATGCCGGTTATATTTAAATATATTTTTTCAAGATTACATTGTTTTACATAACTGCCTTGCTAATAAATTAATTAGTATTTAAATATTCTGCATTATTTATTATAAATTAAAATGGCTTATTTACAGATTCTTTAATGTAATTAAACTTAATTTATTGGAGTGGAACATAAACAAATTTTATAAATTTAATCTTTTTTTTATAATTCAGCCATTTTAAACTATATTTTCATTGATGTTATTAACTCTTATTATTCCTACCACAGTTATCACAACATATCTACCTCTTCTTATAGGATTTTTGCTGTCTGATTTTTGTTTAATAACACGGTGCGACAGCGAAAATACACCCTAGTAACTACATAGTCTAAGTAACTCACTATGTTGAATAGAACTCAAAAATACTTTTTTATTTTTCTCCTCCAAACTTGTTTTATTTGACAAAAACTGTTTTTTTTTGTTGCTTTACGCACAAATTTATTGATTACAAAAACATTTCTGAACCGATGTCCAAAATTTAAACCTTATTAGAAAGGAGAGAGATGGGCCTTTAAAACAGTATACATATATATATTATTTGACTTAATATGCTATGGGGTTTGATGAGGCAAACTTGACAAATTCGAATTTTTTTCATATTTTTTCAAGTTTGTCCGTTCATAGTAGCAAACTTTAAATAAAAAATATAAAATAAGTGATAACATTCTGAAAGTGCATTATTTTGTGAAGAGATTGGCATTGGAGTTTTTGCCAGAATTCAGGCAGTCGCCGAAAGAAATATATTTTCTTATTTCGCATTTTTGGAGATGTTTGGGCCAAGATTTGAACCACGAGCTCTTATCTAAAAAGCCTACACCATACCTAATAGACTACGGCGACTATACAAGTTATTGAAAGTCATAATATAAGAAGCAGTTCAAAATTAAATAGATGAACGTACGTTACTTCAATACAAATTGTGTATTGACGAATCCATTTGCTTAAAATGTCCATCGACTTTAAGAAAGACTTCGGCACTGTCAGGTAAATTGCAATGTGGAAAGCTTTACAATAAAAATGCATACCCCAGGAAATAATTCGAAACATCGGAGCTGTATATGAAGATGTAAAACTATGAATCCTTCATAGAGTTTACATCATTCAAAGGCCTCTATTATCAGCGGGCTGTGTTCAGCGAGTTACTCTCCTCTCCGGGATAACTGGAGGAGTTTGATGTTATGATGATAATTACCTCTTCTGCCATAAAATTTTCAACATGGAAGCAAAATTAAAAGCCCTGCAAGAATTAGAGCGTAATGCTGAGCAACAAATGAAGATAACTAAAGCATAACCCACCTCGAGAACTAATGAAGGCACATATACGATCGCAATTAGTTGCCAGAATTTTTGAATTATCCAAATCAAACGAGAATATTGATTGCGTATACGGCTAGCTTTAAAAACAGCAACACGAAAACATAGGCGCTCATCAACATTGGCAGTAACACGGATCTCTGAACTTAACCAATGAACCAATTAAAGATAGGAGTGAAGCAAATTAATGATAGAAAAGGAAGTTTAATAGATTTTTTCTTCTTTTTATTTGCTTCGTTTCAGTTTCATTAAACAAGTTTTTTGCAAACAGGTGACAGATCATACAGAATGTTCTAGGATGACAGGGTTGCCATCTGTAGTAATTCTTAGTAAAGTATTATTGGAAAACTTTATTAACAATCTGTTTGTGGCAATATTTCTTAACAAAAATATCAAAACACATTGTGAGGTCGTATAAGAAATGGTGTTAAATGCTTCTCTTTAATATACTTCAACAGTGTATCAGACTTTGGGTCACTGAAGCTTTATTAAAATACTTAATAAGAACAAAATTTAATTCTTGACTTTATTCTATTTATTTGGCGATAATTCGTTTTGTTTTTTAATGTTGATGACATCTATTCACTGAAAACAAATTGCAATAATTTTTAAAAAATTTTTTATATTCCCTCCGTTCCGTTTTTTTGTTTTTTTCACTATTTTTCAATTGCATTTTGAATATTCATAAAAATACCAATCATTGACTTTATTTTTGCCATTTATGAGGAATATGACTATAAAAATGTTTATGAAACGCTTAAAAATAATAAATTCTTACGATATGTAGCCATAGTGGTATGGTATTTATGAGAAATGGGAAACAAATAAATTCTTGTTTTTTTTTTCTTTTTTGTAAACGATGTACTGCTACTATAGGTCCATAACGAATTGTAACCAGAAGGCAATTTTTAAAAAAGCTTTTGAACCAAACTAACCGGCGGCGAATATGCTTTGTTTCAGTTGAATTAATCATACATACATAAATAATATAATTGGTCATTACAACCCTTCGGTCAGGATTATGACCTAGTTTCTCGCACCTCCTACATTGTGTGCGTTAATTTTATACGTGAGTGGCGGGAGCTACAGTTTAAAGTCGACTCCGAACGCCAGACATTTGAGAAACTTTTCATGCCAATTTTATTTACTCTCAGAGGTTTTGTCAGAAATCTGCTGAGAGGAAGTCGACGAAGAAATATCTTTTCAAATTTCGTTTTGATGTCTGACCTGGGGTTCGAACCGTGGCCTACCGCTTCGTGTTCTTTAGTGCCCTTAAAAGACTTTTATTTTCTTTTTTTGCTTTGTTTCAGTTTTTTATCAAGTTTTTTCTATTGAGGAGTCATACCGATGGTTCTAGTAAGACAGGGTTGCCAGTAAACCTTGGCTAATGAGTTCTATTTTTTTGCTGTTAATTTGATTTATTTTTGGCTTTAATGGAGGGCATTCAGCATTCGTTATAACCTCTGGTTATCCTTCTCAAAAAAAAACCAATTTTTTTTGTGTTTTTTAAAAAATAAATCTTGTTTGCGCCTGGTTCATCGGTTGAATTGCAGATATGCGTGCAGTTAATGAATGTTTGTGAAATTTATTGAAAAATAAAAATTTAAAAACAATAAAAAACCAAAAATCGATGAAAACATCGAAAAACACCAATAACTTCACATATTCCACTTCACATGCTCTTTTTTAAACATTTCCTTTTATTTTTCCATTTGGCGTCTGTGATACGGGCATACAGTGCTTTTGGTAAACGTTCTTAATTGTTAATATTGCTGGCCAAAATATTACAATACAAATATTTTTTTTGGGCTGTAAAATTCTCGTAAAAATAATCTGTGCGGCATAATTTTATAACAATTTATACATATAATAAACCAAAAACAACAACAACAAAAAACAGTGAGTTTTTTTTTTAATTTTCTCGGAATTTTTTTAACGGAGCCCCAGTCTGTTGTAAGTTTAAGCGATTTTGTAACCGCAATTGTTTTATTTTGGTTTTACGCTTCGTTTTGTTTTCTCCTCTTCTTTGCCTTGTCGTTTTTGTGTGTGTAAATATCCTTGACTTTATATTTATTTAAGCAAAAATTATTGCTTATTTTACTTTCCTTTTATTTTTTTCCTGCCTTTTTTTTGTTGCAGTATTCGATAGCCGAGTTTAAGTTCTTTGGTTTCCTTTTTTTGTGTGTCATTCTTAATCATTTCTTATTTATTTTCATTTATTTATGAGCCTGTTAAGGCTTTCTGGTGAGTTGTCTCCACCAAAACAAAAAAAAAAAAAAAAAACATTCAAGTATTTACAGTAATTTGTTGTAAGAACTACTTGCTACTCTTCATTGTAATTTTTATTGACGCTACTGGGGGTCCGGTTAATTTCGATAATGTGTGTGTTTAAGTAAATGAGTATGGAGAATATGCATAATTATTGTGCGTGTATATGTATTGGTATGCGAGATAATGGATTAAAATTTTCTTGATGTGTTGTCGAAACAGTCAACGACTTTATGGAGCCAAAACAAATATTTGTAAATGATATGAAAGAAATTAACGTTTAAACCTTTTAATAAATGAAAGAGGATAAATTTCCAGTAATAACCTGTGATAATTTTATAATGAATGTCACGATTATTTATATAAATATACACATACATACATAATTGGTCATTACAACCCTTTAGTCAGGATTACAACCTAGTTTCTCACACCACTCATGTTGTGTGTGTTAATTTTATACATGAGTGGCGCAACCTACAGTTTAAAGTCGATTCCGAACGACAATTTTTGAGATACATGGCAATTTTTTATTTACTCTCAGAGTTGTTGCCAGTAATCTGCTGAGAGAAAGTCTTCGAAGAAATATTTTTTCATATTTCGTTTTGTTGGAGATATCTGACCTCACGTCTAATAAACCAACACATTATCTACTAGACGACTTCATTCATTTCATTCGTATATTTAAGTTCAATGTTTTGATATCGCCATTGTCTAGAAAGTATTGTGTTGGTTCAAACTCCAACTCAGACATCTCAAACAAAACGAAATATGAAAAATATTTCTGCAGCGACTTCCTCTCGGTAGTATTCTGGCCAAAACTCAGAAAGTAAATAAAATTTGCCAAACATTTGTCGTTCGTTACTGGGTAGACCAGTAGTCTTTTGGGCAAAACTCTAAGAGTAAATAAATTTGCAATGATAAGTCTTTCAAAAATTTATCATTGGGAGTAGCCTTCAAACTGAAGGTCGCGCACTCATGTAAAAAATTATCCCACACATAATGGGTGGTGTGAGAAGCTAGGTTGTAATCCTGGCTAAAGTGTTGTATTGACCAATTAAGTTAGTAAGTTCTTAGTAAACTAGTAAGTTTTTACGGGAATCTGTCCATAGGCCTGTGAGTTTTTGAATTGTATGCCTTTGACCAGAAATGGCAATTCTTTTTTCGTCAACAGGCATCTGTCATTTGAATATTGTCAAAACTTTTATCATTATGCATAGTTTAGTTCGTATTTGACAGCAATTGATCGCAGACTACCACGGGATTTAAGGAAAACAATAGAAGAAACGTAATTAACAGTATGAATTAGGACGTGAAAAGCTTTCTCATCTGCCTTATGCTTCGGATTATGCCCAAGGTTAGGTTAGGATTGAGGACGTATACTTGTCACTGGGACAAGTACAGTAACCAGAGGTCAAAATGACCCATTGTAAATTCGTCTTAGAAGAAAGAGAGAAAGAGAGAGAGGATATTGAAGAAAATAGGGAAATTGGAATAGGAGAAGCGGTAGAAAAGGGAGGATATAAGAGATGGAGGACCACAAACACACACGAGTGCACGACTTCAATCCTGATGCCCTAGCACTTCTTAACAGGCTCATCATATTTATGAATCTATGGAGAGTCCTAATGTCGGCTCTGGACAAAGAGTTTGGATAACTATTTTTTGTTTTCAACATGAAGAATTTGTTCAGAGGAACAAGTTTTGACTTGTACGATGAAATCATTACACAATTTGGATGACCTAGATAGGTCATATTTTTGGGGGAAAGGCTGGTCGAAGAGCCCAACGATCAAAAAGATTGTGTTGACAAATAAAACGATTTTTTATACAAAATCTGTTGCTTACTATTAATTTGAAGTTGAATTTCTTTACCAATTTCAACAAATAATCCAATAAACCGGATTTCATTTTATGAACTGTAGAATGAACGAAGCAAATAGAATTTCAAGGATACAAGTCGTTGCAACAAAATTCAACAGCACCCAATAATATTAATTTAAAGGAAATGATAAGATATTATAAGGAAGAGAGAAGGATTGAAGGGGAGATTATGTTTTAATTTGAATACAATGATCAGTGTCGTCTACTCATTATTTTAAAGCTAATATAGCCAATTGGCTGAAGAGTTGAAAATCACCTAGAGTGGGCGTCAAAAAAAAAAAAAACTGTACACTATGGATACATTTCTAACAATCACCAAACTCAACTTTACCCTAAAAAATTTGAAAATATATTGAAATTATTTAAAATTTTTTTGTTTCAATTTTAAAAACTGGCAATGAAACAATTTAAAATAAAAATAACGGTAATTTATTAACTTATAATTTTTTAATGTGCAGTTTATTTTGACGCCTACTGTAATTAATGGCGAAAGTTGTCTTTAAAAAATTTTGTTTTCAATGGTCTTTTTTTGCTATTTCCCAATGCTGAAATTAAATTTTAAATCCTTTTCTTTAATTGCATACTTATTTACCATTTGATCCCTGAAGTACATCGAATGTTATTAAAATTTTAACCGTAGTTTTTGCCACTTTAAAACACTCCATGGTAATGGTAAATCTCAATTTAATGAATTTCAATAATTTGTTTAAAAAAATTTATTTGGTTTGTTTTCTTAACAAAAAAGATTATATTGAGTACGTGTTTTATAATTGACAATTCCTTTTTTATATAGGCGTAGGTTTGACACTTTTACCAGCCATCCTTGTTTTTTTTATAAGCCTTCAGTGAAGGGTTAAAAAATAAAAAACAAACAATTCCTCTTAAATATATGGCCATATACAACAGTATCGTTTTTATTGTAATTGTTGTTGGTTATTTGTGTGTTTTTAACAAAATAATAAATTTTAATTAGCGAATGTAATTGTATAAAAATTGTTATTGTAAAAAAAAAACAGAGAAAAAAGCACTCGCAGAACAACCCCTCATCTATTATACGCTATAAAAACAACGCTGAGACAGTAGAAGCCAGACAAAATGGATTTGAATTTCAATTAGACTGGGACTACTGAACATAGCCTTGTAAGGCTAAGGTAAGTGTTAGCATGCTTTTCTAGGCCTTGCTAGGCACAATATTTGTTGATATTTGTGTTGCAAGCATCTTTCTTGATTGCTTTTGTAATAATTCATTAAAAATTTAACAAACTTTACGTTTTAAAGTTCGTGATTCTCATTAAGGTAAGGCCAGGTTGGAATAAAGAATTAGGATATGAAAACCATGCCGCATAATATGCAAAAAAAATTGTAATGCTTACTGTGGCAAAGTTGTGGATTTACACAGAATCGGTTGTTGATATATTCTCGATTCTGCTTTGCAACTTTCATTAGCAAAGATTCGTTATAATTTGGTCGAAAAACTGATTGAAAGTTAGCAACTTTTGGAGCAAGAACGGTTTGCAAATTGATGGAGATGCCAGAGGCAAGCTACTTATTCAAGAAAGGTAGACAATTTGGTGCCAAACGAATTACCAGAAAGAAATTTGATTAACTGACTCTACTTTTTTTATTATTTCATTAGTTCCCTTAAAAAATATTAGGCTGTAACTAAGCACTCATATCCATTTATCGTTTCAGTTATTTCCTTTGCCTTGTTTCGTTTTCCTTATTCCAGTTTTTTCTGATAAGTCGAAAAAGTCGGTTCTAGAATAATAGGGTTGCCATTACTAAAAAAATCTAAATGTGAAAATGAGTAGGGTTGTTGTATTGGATGTAGCGGTAAGAATCTTTGCTATTTGAATATTACTCTTTCCAAACTGTTGGCACTGTCTGCCCCCTAAGACGTTTGTTGTTAAGGTTATTCTGTCTGTGGGAATCAGGAGACTTTTGAATGAATTAATGAATTATTTGAAGGAGGCCTTTAGCTGCGATGCCTGTAAACGATGTTAGGATGAGGAAAACATTAGTGGAACGCTGCTGAAACTCACAGACATTAAAGTTAATGATCAATGCCAGGATTTGAAATTGTAGTATCCATTATGACGTGCTAAAAACAGCAAAATTATTTTGATTTCTACTGTAAAACAGTTTGAAAGTTTAAACTCAACATTCAAGAGAGAGTGAACTGATAATCTTAACTACACTTGGCTGGGAGGTTCTGAGGAAACCAATCTTTTAGCCTGAATTACACATCGTGTGACTGTCATACGTCTCAGGGATTGCACACCTATCTTGAGAGAATTTTAATATTTTCAATTAGAAAAGCCCGAACCTACAGTATTCGGTAAACAAAATTCCTTTAATGTGCTTGTAAATTTTAAGTGGAAAATTAATATGAGAATTAGTTGGTATTTGCATTTGAACGAACATTCATTTTTTAATACGTTTAGGCCAACCGAAGTGATGCTAATCACTTAGCCAATGTGTAGCCAAGAAATCATAAGAAGTCTCAGCGGGTTGAAATTGACGTTCAAATATGTACTGGAGTACGATTGATTTCCAATAAAGAAAATTTCGATTACAGAACTTACCATGTCCTTTAACTATGTCCTGTTTTAATGTATTCTATTATAATTTATGTGTAAAGGAGACAGTGTCTGCCGAGAGAAAAGAGCTGACTATACCGCGAACACTGCACGTATCACTTTACACTTTACCACAACACAATCTGTGTGAATATTGCCTTTTTTTTCCCCCCAGTTAACATTTGGACCGTGATTATTTTTTTTTTATTTTATTGATTCCACCAAATGAAGGTTTCATTAATTTTTTTTCCCCCATTTGGTTTTTTTCTTGTAAAATCTCCGACTTTTTTTTGGTCGATTTTAAATAAAATTAACTGTGAATTGTAAACGACAACAAATACAACAATATTGAAACAATATTGTTAATATATAGTATTTTTCTGGTTGTTGTTGTTGGTGTTGTTAAAATATATTTTCGAACGTGTTTTAAAATGTGTTACAGAAACAAAAAAAAAGTCGAAAAAAATACAGAAAAAGTGTGCAAATAAATAAAGTATCCAATGATGTTCACTTTATTTCATTGAAAAGAGAGAGAAAAAAAAGAGAAAAAAACTAGAAACAAACAATATTGAAATCAATAGAGTGGATGGAGTTCATGACTATGAGTACATGAAAATCAGGGAAGTAAAAACTGTGAATATGGTGAGTAAAAACCATTTACATAAGAATCCTTTTTTCAGAAATTTCCTTTTTTGTTGACAACTACTGAAACAAAATGAATAGTGGATCGGTGGTGCTCGACTAATGCTAATAATGAACATTAACCCAAAAACCTTTGGATATAATGACTTACGCCATCTATTTTTGTATCTGAAATACACTCAGATTATATATTGGCATTCCCTACACTTATTGTAGTGAAATTAATCGGGTAGGACAGAAAAAACAATAGAGATTCTAACCCTACTTGGGTCTAATGCTCATGACCCTCATGGAAAGAGCACTCGCCATTAGAGAAATAGAAAACAAAATGTGCCATTCAGTAGACTAATACTATAATAGTGTTGATTAATACGAGGATAGGTCCTTGACTTTTTACACTTGCCTTTAAGCTTTTTACACTTGGTTCAATGCTCCTCCCTCGTTTATTCCTTTCGAAATATAAGATTTGTCGAGGTTATCAATATAGATTCGTACGTGTGATGACTAAATTTAAGGAATAGGGCGAGTAAGGCAGCAATTCCTTGCCAAATATAGCAAGATACTCAGTTTTTATGTGCTAATGGTTGTAGCCTTTCTTTGGTGTGGATAATGTTGGCGATTACTGGCCTTGAACGGTTTACAGATTATGGACAAGAATTTTTACGTGTTTAATGGTTTGTTCCGTTTGCTCAGGGATAGCTCAAAGACTGAGTAGGTTTTTTCAAAACTATCAACCGAACCAGATTGTATCTAGAAATCGCTTTAGTTTAATAGGTAGTGTATTGACTTATCAGACGAGAACCCGATCTCAGACAACTCAAATTAAACGAAATATGAAAAAATACATCTTTCGGTGATTACTTCTAAGCAGTCGACTTCGAGTTAATCTATAGATCCTAACTCCCCTGGATAAAATTAACACACACAACATGGGTGATGTGAGAAACTAGGCTGTAATCCTAAATATAAGTTTGTAATGACTAATTAAGTGAGTCAAGTAACTCAGTTTTGTAGTGTTGGATTATTTATTTGTGTTTCACTCTAGCGATTCTAATTAATTATCGCTCTGATAGTATCATTCCGAGGTCAAAGAAGATTGTGACCAATCTAATGCCATTTGAGCCTAAGCATTCCGAGATGACGTGGTCATAGCTTGGTTTGAACAGAAAGTTTTCTGTTTGATCAAAAGATCCTAAGAATCTTTCATTTACGAATAAAGATTGGATCTCAGGTCTTATTTATAGGTTCACAGGCGTAGAGACGGACAGGCGTAGAATTGAATGTAAGTGTTGAATATGCTGATATGCCCAAAAACTTTTTGGCTCTTGAAATTTGATTTCCCTAACAATCCATATGAACCACAATGCTACTAATACCCTATATTCTAAGGCAGTTGATGATTTTAATGATGATAAGATCATCATTAGAGCAGTTGCTAGCGATGGCTCAGTCATTGAATTTTTTTCGGATTTCTTTGAAACAAGACTTGGGTTCAATTTTTTTTTGAAACCTTAACAAACTTAATTTGGATAATAAGGATAGTCGTTATATGATTGGTTTAAAATGCTTAAGAATTTTGAAACATTTTATGGAATTGTATTTTCGTATTTATTTTAAAGAAAAGTAGGTTTGAAGGATTGTAATCAAAATTAGAAGTCGCCGTAGTCTAGTAGGTAGTGTGTTGGCTTATTAGACGAAAAGCCAGGGTTCGAGCCCCCAGACTTCCTCTCAGCAGATTTCTGGCAAAAACTCTGAGAGTAAATAAAATTGCCATGAAAAGGTTCTCAAAAATCTGTCGTTCGGAGTCGACTTTAAACTGTAGGTCCCGCCACTCATGTATAAAATTAACGCACACAACATGAGTGGCGTGAGAAACTAGTTCGTAATCCTGACTGAAGGGGTTGTAATGACCAATTATGTATGTAATCAAAATTAGAGAGCCATAAGATGCCAAAAAATCTGTCGTGTAGAGTCGACTTTAAACTGTAGGTCCCGCCACTCATGTATAAAATTGACATACACAACGGAGGTTGGGTGAGAGGCTACATCGTAATGCTGACTGAAAGGTTGTAATGACCAATTATGTGTTTGTAATATGTATGTATGTATGCATGCATAAGAAGCCAATTGACCAAACTTGTTCAAAAATCATGCATTCAATGTAAAATACATCCTTTGTAACGGGTAAGTTCGATTAGAGAATGATTGGATCTCTTCAATTCTATCAATTCTAACATATAATTTCCTTTTCAAATTCCAATAGTTAGTCTTGAAAATATCACAATTCCTAGAGAGGATAAAAGAAATTTCCAAAAATAAAAATATTTTCCATTAACATATAGAAATTCGTATGCATTTTGTAATTAATGGTGACCATTTCCCTGGTATAGGTTTGCATTTGTTTCAGTTTTTTTTTAATCCATTTTAATACCCTGCTCTGATGGATTTCCAATTACCTGCCTTCAAATAAATGAAATCATAAGCCGTGTGTTGTTTAATTCCTCTTATACCCTTGCATTATGCATGTGCAATCGTCAATGTGCCCTTGCATTCTATTGCCTTTTTTTCCCTTGAATTGCATTTTGATTTTTGTTTACGTGAGTGTATTTGGTGTAAATAAGGGTGCGGATGTGAGTGGGTTTATTAATAACCAGCCATTTTTCCATGTATCTTATTTATTTGTGAAACATATTTTTTATTATATTTTTTAATATCTTTTATTTGGTGTAAACAAAGAAAAATTGAACGAATGCCATATTTCTTATGAAATATTTTATTAAATTAAAACATAGACGAATAAGCCAGCGAATGAGTGAGTGCATGAGCGAGTGACCCAATATGAGAGTACATATTTGTAAATAAATACCATATTTGTTGTAATTCTATTTGTATTTTGTTGCTATTGTTGTTGTTATTATTAATACGATACATTCATTCATTTACACATTTCTGATGGAATATTGCAGTTGAAATTGTGTTTTTGTGTAAAACAAAAAAAGCTTTAAAATCATTGAAAATTCTTTTAATTTTTTTAAAATGCAATTCCTTGCCATGCGATGGTGAATGGTGGCTAGAAATGGAAGGGCATTGCTTTTTAAAAGATTTTTTTGCGAAAATTTTTTCATACCATAAACCCAAAACATTTTGCTTGTCTGTATTACAGACACACTCCTAAACCTGAAGAGCCACTTGAATCAAGCTTGCAAAATGGCTTTGAAAAGTGCAAAAGTCTTGTATAAAATAAATATCAAGTAATCGTATAACAGTGCTTTAATAGAAGCACTTTGTATTATTTTTGCAAAAATTTTTTTAAATATTCTTGGCGAATACAATTTTTAACAGAAACTTCTGACCATTAACGAGCGAGAGAGCAATCCATTATAGAATTATAAAGAGAAAATCGAAAGGGAATCGGTCTTATTTTAAGGCGAACTCATTATAGAGCAATTGGTTGGGGGACAAAGAAGGGGGAGATCTGTCTAGCATTCGAAAGATCTGTTAGAATTTGAGATTAACGAAACAGGATTAATTCTGTCTGAAGTGTAACTGATGGCAAGATTTTGGTACGGTCCTTTGTTCGGTTTTAGAGCAACTGTTAAAAAGAATTTGATATTCATTTTCATTAGAAATAATTATTGGTGATGAGTAGCTAGAAAAAGTTAACTAACTGAATTGTTTTCAGTTAGAATTAACTGGGCGACAGGAAGTCGCCCTAACGCGACAGTTTAATAGGTGCACCTTTTTGTGAGACTTTCGGCAACAGTCAGGGCAATGGTCAATAGCACCGCGAATAATTCTTACTCTGTCGCAGTACTTTCGGATCTGAACTAAGAAGGATTATAAAACAGGTTTGAATTCATAGTTGCCTTTCACTGTTCGAAATCATAGAGGAGTGTCTGTTCAGAACTTTGTCTCATTTACAGTATCCACGATCCCCGATTGTTACCAACTTTCTCGAAAGTTGAGTACCCACAGTCTGTCGAAGTTACGTGGGAAGATAAAGTAGCATAAGTTCTGCTGAATGCATCGAGGCTGGGATCTTCCATCATAATTTAACGACTGGGGTAAGTAAGCTTGTCATGTGCCATCAAATGTTATCTGGTCAGCATAATAAAATTACCTAAGAGGCATCATTTTGATTTCGTCAAGGGGATGATTTACATTTGCCAATCTGACCTAATCAATAGTGATTCGGAAAGCATTTCACAATGCGGGCTATTGTGGAGTACCTACGGATGAAATTCATATGGGAGCCGTATTTGAGGAGAGAGCAAACAATTGGCTTGAAAGTTTTAATTATAGTCTTCTTAGCATTGTCCAAACAGGTGCCAGCAAGTGTTTTTAGGACTCTGTTTCGTGTCCTCAGTTTCTGTTTGATGTACAGTGAGCGCCATAAGTGAGTGAACACTTTTGTTCTTAAGTATAAAACAATTTTGTTCTTAAGTATAAAAAAGTTCCTTTATCATGAATTGTTGTGTTGTTTTAACGTTTTATAAGTAATAAATAAACGTTTTTATTTTTGGAAATTTATTCGACTATTCTCATTTACTTTTCTCGCTATCCAAAGACAATGAATTATTTCAGTGGTGTTTACTCACTTTTGGCGCTCAGTGTATGTATGTGGCAGGCGAGAAGAAGTGAAGGAGATTGTCGAAGAATAAAAAGTCGTATTATCGGCCGCTGTTGTAGCAGCAGGTTCGCTCATAGATGAGGTAGAAAAAAATGCTATTCGTGCTACACCATTTGTATGGCAGAGCAACGAAAATGGTAATGAGTTCGATGGCATGGATCAGCTTATCTGTTACATTCACTGAAAACAGTAGAGTTTTCTGAATCGGGTTCAAATAGATTTTGTGTTCGAAATCAACTCTGTTCTAATCTTCTTCTAAACTTCCTCCCTACAACACCTCTCATATAACCTTTTTAATTCCATTTTTTTTAATATTACTATTTTAATGTTTTATTAAATTAAATTTTTATATAAAAAATGTAGAAAATTAAACCAATTGAAAGAAAAGGGAGAGAGTGAATGCTATTATTACGTCAATAGTTTTTAATAAAAATTTATAATTCATTCACTTTAAATGGCTATTGTGTGTATGCGGCTGGCAAGTGCATACGTATTTGTTAGTATGTCTCTCTATTTATTTATAAAAAAAATAAATAAATAAATAAATATTTTTGTTTATTTAAATACATAGTTTTTGTACATATGATTATGCCAGTAAAAAAACCTAATAATACAAAAAAATTTTAATAAATAAATAATGTACATATGTATGCATTTTAATATTACCATGTTCCAATTAAATATTAAAATTTCATATTTTTTTTCGGTGAATACTTTTAATCAATTATTTAAGTCATAAGAGAATAGAGTAACAAAAAATAAAAAAAAATAAAAGCAAGGATAGAAGTAAAAATCAATGAAACCAATATTTTATTGCCAACGTTAATCATTCTGGTGCACAGGTAATTAATAAATGAAAATGCATGGGGAGTAATAGATTATTCTATTAATCAAGCAATTAAGTTTTTTTATTAATTAAGTATTAATTAAATTAAATATTTAAAGAGACCTGAAGCTGGAAAGCCATTTGAATTGGAGGCCCAATGAAAGAAAGAAAATTTCTTATGGTAAAAAATTAAGGATTAAAGAGGCTGCAAGGAACGACAGAAGGGCACATGCAGAAGAGTTTGTTGATAGCGCCGAATCTTCAACTAGCTTAAATAGTACCCACGAAATATACAAAATCGTCAACCGTCTGACAAAAGGAAGACTACTCACACATACCAATCTATATAAGAACGTAAGAATTATTTATGGACATTGACAACAAAGCATAGTTCGAAGAATCCACAACCAAATGAGTCATATCAATACGAAGTATATAGAGACGACTCATTACCAGATTTCTCTTAGGGAAGTTAAAGGGTTCCCCACTGTTGCAAGTCGTAAATGAAGCGCAAAATAGTCAAAATACCAAAGTAAACTCTTTCTACTGACTGTTTTGAAATAATTATTTTGGAGTTATGATGTGCTGACAACTTTAAATCGTTTAAAACCTATATGTTAGGTGAAGAACTAGTCAATTATTCTAAAGCCGTCTCGTTCAAAAAAATGCTACAACTTCCATTAGCAATGTGTAGAATAGCATACCTCAATATAATGACTCATTGGCTTCCAAAAGTATTTGACGTTTGCTTTAGTTTTGGACAGTATTTTGGAAGAGTCAGTATTTTGCTGCCTTCTCCAGCACAAATCTTTAGACAAGCAATACAATGCCACGAACTGGTAAAATGCATAAACAATGTCAGCAAGTGGATCAATTTGGATTGTTGCATAACGTCAACAGAATTCAGATATTTAAGGCCAGAATGGAGAATATGTTAGGTTAGATTCAACGTGTACTTGCTATTGGGTCAAGTACAATACCCAGGGGTCAAAATGTCTAAATATATCTTAGAAGAGAGAGAGAAAGAGAGAGAGAGAGAGAGTTAGCTAGGTCAAAATTAAATCCCGAACTCATTTGAATTTAATTCTAAATAGATTATAAGACTTAGGCATTCCATTGCTGGTGAAATATTGGAAAGGACGAGTATTTAGGTGTTACCATTACATACATACATAATTGATCATCACAATCTCCTTCAATCAGGATTACTACCTAGTTTCTCACACCACTTACATCAGTGTGTTACAGTTTAAATTGGACTCCGAGTGACAGATGTTCTGAGACACTTTTCATGGCAATTTTATTTACTCTCAGAGTTTTTGCCAGAAATCTGCTGAGAGGAAGTCTCCGAAGAAATACTTTTTGTATTTTCGTTTTGATGTCTGACGTGAGGTTTGAACCGAGACCTTATGTCTAATAAGCCAACACACTATCTACTAGACTACAGCGACTTCATGTTACGATTACTTTAGTTAAACTGAATATCCTCAGGACGATATGTGACGACGTTTAACGTTGTTCGCAGTGTAAGAAAATGTGCAGCATTTTCGAATAAGAAGAGAAACCATGGCCAACCAGCATACTATTGCGTAGTAGCTTTAAATTTCAGGAGGAGGATAAAACCAGATTTTACCTCAAGTGTTAGTGCCCAGTTCTTGCTATTATGAGGCAAATTTCCTGTACTCCTTCACTTAACAATCCAAAATAAAGTTTACCTTGATAGCGGAATTTATTTTGAGGTTTAGAAGGTTACTTCAAGCGTCTTTTTGATCTCTGACTGGGTTGTGGGATTGTGTCTGATGTCTAGCCCAAAATGAGAGCTGCCATGAGTTATTTACAAATTTGATTTTAGTTTCGTTGTAAGAAAGTTTTTTTTTTTTTTTTTTTTTAAATAAGTCAATAAAATCAGCACATTTTTCCCAGTCTATTATTTAATACTCGTTGCTTGCTTGATAGCGTATAAAAGCCTTAACGTCTTTTCAATGCCATCGAATATTTAGTTTTTTAATTTATGCGTTTAACTCTTTGGCAATATAAATTTAAGTTTTTTTCTGCTTTTTTACATAATCATTCATAATAAAAAAAAAAAACGAAGAAGACAAAACAAAATGAATTTTTAAAAATCAACACAAAATTGGTAGGAGCGTGGTTGGTGGGCAACAGCAAAGGCATTAAAGTCTCGCCAGCATCAAATAAAATAAAAACCATGGCAAAGAAAGTGGTTAAGCAACTTAAAATAATCTTTAATTTTTTATAACAACAATTAACATTTTTTTCATATGTTAACCAGTTATTGTCTGTTTTTTTTCAATAAACACTTAAAATTAATAAAAAACCTCAGTTAAATATGGTATTTAAAGTGACCACAGTAAATAGCGAAAAAAACTGCAGTGTTGTCAGTGTAAACATATAAAACCTGGCTTAAATCCAAGGATTTACCGGGGCGATTGCATAAAAATTAAAAGAAAAAAAAAATAATTTTTGCTGTTGCCTGTATTCATATTGAATAACTTGTCATTTGCAGACATTGACCATGGAAATAGGCATGGCATGGCAGTTTAGTTCAGTTCAGTTTGATTTCTTGAAGTCTACATTTCAAATGAATTTAAAATTTCTGTTTAAATTATTAATTTTCATTAAATTTATAATTTTTTTCATTGTTTTAGAATTGTTTTTATAAAAAGTCCGTCAAAATTAATTGTCTTGGAGGTCATGCTGTGCTATGCGATTTTTTTCCTATTCATTGTGTTGTTTACTTTGTTGACAGCAACCACTGCCATAAGCCTTTTTTAACGCAAGACCAGTTTTTCATTTTTACAAAATTTTTGATGAATGTTGCTGATATTTTAGAATTCTTTGTTATTAAAAAAAACACATTGTTTTTTGCTGACTTCATTTAACCAGTTTTTTTAAGAAAACAAACACACAAAATGCCAATAAGATTTATAAGACTGTCACTTGGCTTCGTATTTAACAATTTCTTTAATTAATCCTTAAAATTCTTCACGTTATTTTTAATATTTGTTTTAAATAATTGAAAAATTTACTAATTTTAATCGAATATAAACAACACACTTAACATTTATTTATTAACCGGTTATTTTTGGCATTTGTAACCGCTTCAATATTTATAATTTCGTATCATTTGTCATGGTGCAATGACGATGCCAAAACCTGTAATTATTTTTGCTGCCAATTTGAAGTGAAGTTTTAAGCATTGCAGCCGTTACCGCCTTGGTTTTGGTTTTTATGTCAATATCCGCAATTTTTTTAATTAATGCACTCCAGTGGCTAAATGCTTAGTGACACAATTTTTAATTTAAATTTAAGGAGGAGTTAATAAAATGATACAATTGATTATTAGTTTAAATTAAAAGGGAAGGTAAGATTGCAATGTATATATGTACATAAAAAAATATTAACTAGACCAGCGAGGGTTATTTACAGACTGGGTAGAGCCTAAACACACAGGAATAATAAAGATCAGACTACGATTTAGAGTTCGCATAAGGTTTGATCACAGTTCTCCTTCAATCTTCCCTGTTTACTTCTTTTTTTTTCGCCCATGACGGATGTCCATAATAGAAGTCACCGTAGTATAATAGGTAGTGTGTTAGCTTATTAGATGTAAAGCCCAGGTTCGTGAAAAAAAATATTTCTTCAGCGCTTTCCTCTCAGCAGATTTCTGGCAAAAACTCTAAGAGTAAATAAACCCGCCATGAAAAAGTTTCTCAAAAATCTGTCGTTCGGAGTCGACGTTAAACTGTAGGTCCCGCCACTCACGTATAAAATTAATACACACAACATGAGTGATGTGATAAGCTAGGCCGTGATCCTGACTGAAGAGTTGTAATGGCCAATTATGTACGTATGTATGGATGCCCATAATTCAGAGATCTTTAAGGCAACTCTATCTTTTGCTTAGCGTATCTTATTGTTGAGGGCATATTATGCCAGCTATCTGCTGACATCAGTTTGAGCAGCATGATTTTCATGAATGTGACCTTATTTAGACTGTTCCAGCAATTCATCACTGTCGCCTAGTATACAGGCGAATTGGGATGTTGCAGTAGCAAAGTGCTTGAGATTCAGTAGCTGAATATAAAAATAACACGATCATAATCAGTTATAAATAGAAGAACGTAGATCATATGGCAGTAGTATTGTGAAGTTGATCCCGGTTTCAATTTGTCAAAAGGTTACGTAGCAACTCCTAAGAGATCGCGATGTACTGCTAATAGGGCAACAGTTCAACAAAAAAAGGCACTAAAATAGTGTGATACTGATGAAAATTTGTTACAGCAGATGGTTTGATTCTAACCTATTAAGCTCAAATTTATTAATCAATAATCCGGCAGGTCTTCGCATAGTCCAATTATCATTGATGGTGTACATGGATGTAGATCGGCTGCGAATGTTTTATCAAAATTTACTTTGTACTTGAACACAAGAATAATAGTCACACACTTAGAAAATTAAGCTATGATATGATAGTGAACTTAACCTTCGTGAGTTTTCCGCTGGCGACAGGGGTGAAAGTGAAGGAGAGAGAAGCTATTCCATACCTCAATAATAAAAAATAAAAAATGGCGACAAGCATTTGCTGTTATCATGGCTCAAAGAACTAATTTCGTGCCAAAATTGTATAACTTTTTAATGTGCTTGGCGATTACAAAGTTTAGCAATCTGGGTTCGAATACTGTAGAAGGCGAAAAATAATGTTTTTCATGATTTTAGATTTTTTCATAAAAAGGTGCTGAAAACTCCTTTCAAACAATCCATCCAGTAAATTCCCATTGATCCCTGATTTCTCAGAAAAGATAACATCAATACCAGAAACTATAGAAAGGTCAAGTAGCGCCACCTCTTGAGATAGTGTAGGTTTCGTTGAGTATAATCTCTTACTGTTGCACTAAGTAAACCATTTCAATACATTTCTACTGAAGACGTTGTTTCTAGCCAACAATATATGGCAATCCTATTACCCTAGGAATTGGTGCAATAGCGTTTAAAAAATTTTGTTAATGTAACTGAAACAATCCAAAAAATATTAAGACGATTAGGACGCTTTGTGACAGCCTTACCATTATCAAAGTAGAAAAACGAAGCCTTCAGAGTTAAAAAAATTAAAAATGCTTTTATGACCACGACAAGGAGTTTAGGAATGAAAAAATACAAATTATGGCGCTGGCGTGTGATAGGGCGATAGAATTTCTAGTAATCCACGTGGAAAATGTACAGCTATAAACTATGAATTAAAATCTGACAGATAGAAAATCTGCTTTTTATTCGAATACAGAAATCCTAAGCCTTAGAACCTGTTAAAGCAGTGGAACCTCTTCTCGATACAGAAGTAAGTGGACATAATAACAGGCTACACCTTAAACGGCAACTATTATATGTTTATGTATCATCTCTTATATAAAAAAAAACACAGACTAACCACGGCACATTTGGGTGGTATTATTACTAGAAACTTATGAGTTAGATATAACACATACAAATTGCATTAACTGTATAACACAGTTTCAGATGCTTATATGCAAGAAAATTTCCAATGCTATTCTCATAAAATTTAATAGGTCGCCTTAGCTCTTCAATTTTATACAAAAACAGAATAAAAAAAGGCTAAGAAATGTTCTATAATTTCATTTGTATGTAGCCACCTCTTGAAAATAAAATCACATACAATTTTAATATTCCAAAAGTTTAATTATCGTATGAAGTTCTCATAAACGACAAGAGATTGGTAACATATACTATACACGCATAAACTCACTCTCCCAGGCATAACGAAAAAAACAAAAACAAAAATGTTTAATGTCAGCGTAGCAACAAAACAAAAAAAAATCCGGCAAAATGTCAAAAGATATTAAAATATTATGAATTCACACAGAAGAGCTGAAATAAAAGAAATAGAGATGAAATGGAAAAGATGATAAAAACAGAAAAAAAATACAAAAAAAGAGACACAAGAGTGTGAGAGAGTAGGAAGAAATGCATAAAAAACAAATGAGATGCCACTTCATATGCGAATAATAACTGCGAACTTTACTGACATACTTGACATATCGTTATGAAAACTGTAATACACAAGCACACATGCACCCTCTCTCACAAATATGAACTCTTTACAATGAGCGGCATCAAATACTCATTCTCAGGCATGTTACACTGGCTACATCGAATGTATATGTAAATATTTCTATAAACTGAATGGTGAATGTGATATTAAGGAACAGACAGAGATAGTAGTAATACACACACACTTTCATACTTGTATAAAAATAGAAACTGATACACTAATGATAAGAGCAAAAGTCAATAAAAACAAGTCATCATATATGCATACATACATATGTACAGATGTACACCATGGGTTATTGCACACACATATTTGTGCAAAATACCCAAATGCACTCTCTTTTTCTTTTATACATATGTATGCGATGGTGCACTGTGCACATGCAAATTATTACTCAATTCATGACAGACATAAAGGCACGGTTCGTGTGTTTGTTTTCTTGTTTTGTTTTTCGTTTTTTTTATGCATTAAAATGAACGTTTGTTGGCCAAATAAAATAAAACGGGTGGAGAGGGGGAGATATTGTTTAATGTTGTTGTAATAGTATTTTGAAGTAATCGTAGTGGAGTATGGAATGACAGCAACAACATGGAAAATACTCGTACTCATAGAGCAGGTAAATTAACGTATTTCTACTCATAAAAGAGAAGAAAGAAATTAGAAATAGACGAGAAGACACAAAACAAAATGAAAAACAAAAACAAGTGTTGCTAGACAACAACAAATTTGGTGGATTTTTGCATATTTTGTTGTTTTCTTATTTCTTTAAAGATATCTATGAGCGTCTGTGTTTTTTCGTGATTTTAGGGGAGAAGCTTAAAATGCTCAAAAACAACAACAAACTTCACAGCAGTAAAATATTAAAACCTCTTCTGCAAATACAGGTGCGTCCATATTAATAGCAATTTGTTTAAAATAAATAATAATCCCCTTAAGGTGTAGATTTAGACAAGCCCGTATATTTTTTGTTTTTGGTTTTTGTTTATTTTTTGGTATTTCGTCATCAACATAAACTAAAAGAAGATTTTTTATTTTATTTTATATTTTTTTTGTGATTTTTAATGCAAATCGTCTTCTGCTTGATGGCATTTTTAAGGAATTTATTTCATTCATACACTGAAAGAAATTTATAATCAAAAATACAAAAGTATGCATAATCTATATGTCTATATACTTATAATAAAACATTAATATTTAGAAACATTATTTTACACAACTCACAATAAAGATTAAAAACTTTTTAATAATTTTTTTACGTGCACGTAGCCTCAGGGATTGATGAGAGCATTTTTTAATAGAAACTTTTTTATTATCCAACACAATGGTTACAGCTTTATGCCTTTTAGTCTATTTTCTGAAAAGGACAGTGTATGATTCCATTAAAAAGTGCAGACTAAGTTTATTTAATATCAGTTTCATACCCGTTAAGCAGGGGATTATAAGGTTACTATCTTACATTGCATAAAGAAATGTTCTCTCTAGAAATTAATTACACACCACTTATATTGTGTGTGTAAATTTTATACATGGGTGGTGGTGGAACCTGCTGTATAATGTTGACTCCGAAAAACCAAAAATTTTGAGTAACTTTTCATGGCAATTTTATTCGCTTTCATAGTTTTTACCAGAAATGTACTGGGAGGAAATCGCCGAACAAATATTTATTTTCGTATTTCATTTTGTTGGAGATTTCTGACCTGGCGTTTGAACCATGATCTCACGTTTAATAAAAGAATACATTACCTACTAGATTACGACGACTCTAAGATATTAATTGGTATGTTGTATTCGACGTAGTGGTCGGGAACTTCAGTAATTGTATACTACACTTTCTTCCTATGAGTTTAATTGATGTTATTTTCTTTGGCAGATCAGGTGCTTAAAAATAAATTCCATTTAATTTTTTTACCATTCAATACAATTTTTTTGTTCTTTGCTGTATGTACTTTAACAATTGCACCATATTACATTACTTACATAATTTCCTCATAGCTACACCATTCAATACCCCATCAAACAGCGTTTAAATATTAAAAGTTTTAATCCTTCATTTCAATATTCTTTTCATATTTTGGAAGCGTCGCCGTAGACCAGTAGTTAGTTTGTTATTCAAAACCCAGGTCACACATCAAAACGAAATATGAGAAGATGTATTTTCGGCGACTTCCTCTCAGCAGATTTCTGGCAAAAACTCTGAGAGTAAATAAATTTGCCATGAAAAGTTTCTTAAAAATCTGTCGTTCGGAGTCGACTTTAAAATGTAGGTCCCACCACTCATGTACACAAACTAACACACAGAACATAAGTAGTATGCGAAGCTAGGTTGTAATCCAATTATGTATGTCTGTATGTATATATATTTTGGCAGCGTATCTTAAATAGAATCTGTAATTAATATATTGCAATACAATATTTAAGTATACAATCTAGATTGTTTAAAAGTTATAAGAAAAAAAATATTTATGAGTCTCGTTCTTGATTTAATTCCAAAGTCCGAAAGAAAAAATAATAAATAATCCTTGAATACTGAGCTCACAAAAAATGAGAAAGTCGGGCATTGCAACTCGTGTGAAAAAATTACACTTAATAAGCAGAACTCTGCAACACTGTACCCAAACATAGAAAGTATAGTTTCCTGGTAATGGCAAATGGTAACCTTTTCATTCTAGAATCAATAGTAGATCGATTATGGGCGGCTTAACTGAAAAACTTGAGTTTAAAAATTGAAAAAAAATTGGATGAACCGAAGAAGAATCTAGAAATCAAACAAAGTATTTCTTAAAATTTTTTGTAACGTTTAACAAAATTTTTTTTCATGGTTTTACTTTGTAAGAATCCAATCTATAACGTAAGGCTTGTAATGACTAATAATAAACATGTGTATGGTTTCGCTTTAATGTAAAATTATAAAGCTTTACCAACACCTCGTATTCTATAAACTGCATGCATACATAATTTTTCATTACAACCCTTCAGTCAGAATTACAACCTAGTGGCTCACACTACTCATGTTGTGTCTGTTAATTTTATTAACATTCCTACAGTTTACCTAGAGTTTAAAGTCGACCCCGAAAGACAGATTTTTGGGAAACTTTTCATAACAAATTCATTTTACGCTCAGAGTTTTTGCCAGATATCTGTTGAGAGGAAGTCGCCGAAGAAATATTTATTTATATTTCGTTTTGTCAGAGATGGGGTTTGAAACGTGGCCTCACGTCTAGTAAGCCATAACACTACTAGACTACTGTAATTAAAAACTAGGCAAGAAGAAAGCATGCGGTCAAAGGTAATAACTCAAGACTTACTCTCTTTAATTCAAATATAGGTGATGAGAGAGATGATATGAGATCGTTTTGATTTTCCTACATTATTTAACCCATTCGCTGCCAAGCCTAAATTATATGAAGTCATTCCCATTGCCATTTATATTTTGAGTGTTATTGTATGATTATTGTAGTATTGGACTTTGTTAGAAATCCTATTATGAAGATAAGGTATCATAAGTGATTTAGTTGCTATAAAATTTTGTTATAAATACACGATGATTTTTGCGTGAAAGATCAGTCTCTATAAGAAATAAAGTATTATTTTTGTAAAAAAAATTTATTTGTGGTATTTTTCAAGTTTTTTTATATATGCATATTATGTTTGTACAATGGGTCAATTCGACCTCCGGGTACTGTACTTGTCTTAATTGACTCTAACCTATATTATGTTTGTGGCAAAAAAAAATTTCTAATTCAAAAACCTGCATGTTATAATATATTTAAAGTAGGACGAGTATACTCGTCTTGGCAGTGCGGGATACCCTGTCAAAGACGAGTATACTCGTCCTTGGCAGCGAATGGGTTAAGTAATTTGATCATCTCAAACATCCGTCTTTCGATCGATTAAATAGCATGTAATCAGTCTCTTTGCCATGTTATTTAATAACTACAAAGATGATGTGAAACAGTTCGTAATTTACTGATCAAAAATATAATTCCAATAAATCAGACCTTTTTATGAGAATTTAATTACAGACTGTGTTTGATACTAGTTGCACTCCAGATCAATGTGATATTGATGCCAGTAGCCGAAAGGCTGCCCAAAAATTATAGAATACTTGCAAACGTCATGAATTAATCCACCACCTGTAGCTGAGGCCAGTTTAATAAATATTTTCTTATAAAATTTTTAAAACCCAAAATTATTTTTAACCATGAATTTTACAAAACCAATGACTGACCCAGAAAAGTAAAAACCCGTTGTGGGATCAGCCATTGTATGTTATATAATAACCGGTTTATAAGCTGTCAACAATATGACATGACTATTTATGTGTAAGAGAAATACAATTTCGTTATTTTCGAAGACGAGATTAAAATTTTTTTCTGTACATTTTTACAAACCTTGCGATTTTGTTTTTTGTATTTTTATTCACCTTGTTTTACCGTTATATAGAAAATAATCGTAAGTAGACAACACTTTTAAATAATTCTATTTATATTTCCACACTTTGCCTCATATTTGTGGCAGCAACATGCAGCACGCAAATCCAACAAATGCTTTCGAAAACTCAAAAAGCATTACCACAACAATAATAATAATAAATAATGTTAATAATAAAAAGGTGACGAAAGAGAAATACGAAACAAAATCAGAAATAAAAGAAAATAATTAAAAGAAAAAATTACAAAATATAAAAACAACAGCAACAACAATTTGAAAAATAAATATTGCAACGTATACAAACAGAGGCTTTTAACACTGCGATATAAAAATATGCGGAAATTCCATACAAAACTTCACTTTATTTTCGTGTTGAAAATATTTCAATTTTTTTCTTTTCTTTTCAAAACTTACCAGTTACTATAGACCCCACCACTAAGATCAGGGTGAATAATTGTAAACTATGTTTAGACATAATGACTATTTTTTTAATTTTTTATTTTCTCTGGTTTTTCTCTCTTTTTTATATTTACGCCCTCGAAACGTAAAATATTTCTTTTAATGGAGAAAAAAAAAGAAGAAATCCAACAAATTTTCTTTTGTCCAAGACTAGAAAAATCAGTTGAATTTCCTTGTGTTTTAATTGCGGCCGAGGAGGGAGTGAAAGAAAAAGATTATAACACACACTCTTAAAATAAAACTACAAAAAAATCAGTCTTCGTTTTAAAGCGTTAACCACGTCTTAAACGTCGTAATAAAACCCGTCAACTGTTTGTGGTTCCACTTGATGAAATTGCAAGAAGGTAAAGAAACAAGAGTCTCAAGAAACAAAACCCATTCAAAACCACCTTGAGTTTTTACACTCTCTCACCAAGCCAGGCTCTTTAACTCAATTCACTTTCAATAGTAGCTGCTGTTCCGTTGGTTGATTGAATTCGTTTTAATACCGGTTAGTAGAGGAAAAAACAAAACTTTTTTGACTCAGTAGTTTTTGTTTTTTTTTTTTTTCGTTTCTTATTTATTTAAGCCGGTTAAGATTTATTTTTAAAATTTTTCTTATTGTTGCTATAAATGAGTGTAGATTTTAAGCTCATTGCTGTTGTTGTTTATTATTTTTAAGTTTAAAGCGCATGTGCGCTTTGCTTAACTTGCCTTTTGCAGCAGCACTTGTTGTTTAAAACCGGGCACGTCTTGTTCATAATTTTTGTTAAACAGTGTTACCACATGTATTATAGATGCCATTATTTACATGATTTTTGCCTTTTCGGTAGATTTAAAAAATAATTTAAAAATAATAAATTATGTTGGGATTTTCATAAAATGCTGATCAATGATTATTATTAGCGAATGTAGACGTTTACTTAGTTAGTCGAAGCACTGCGACCTTAAGATTGTCTCGAAAATTCTAAACGTCAAAACAAAGTATTTTAGACCAGCTGATGCATAAGCTGCAACGAGTTTTAAACACTCAGAAGCAAGCCAATAGAATATTTTGCATTGCTTTGATGGATGACTATGTCCCTGATTCGATATTTCAAGAAATATACATTCTATCCTTCGTATGAAAGCCTTGATGACTAGTTGTCGAACTTAGTTTTGCGCAATAAACGGCACCATATTGAATATTAGTGCTATTGCAAGGGTATCTATTAAGATGGATCCTCAGTAAATGAGGTAAAACAACTATATGTTGTCGACAAGCACAGACGGCGTATAGGATCGCAGATTACGACCGATAAATATACTTTCGATATAATCAAGGAATTTGTTAATCTTGGTTTCGCGCAGGATCACTCTTTCCAACAGGTGCTACTATGGTTTCAATAGGCAATTGCATGCTCTGTTGTCTTCTTATAGTATCTGCGCAGGCATCTTCTTGGGGTTGAAATAATTATTTCGGGTTTTCCAACAGAGTCTTAAGAACTTTGACAGTTGACGGGCATGTTGTTGAACCTATCTCTGCCAAATTGCATACATACATAATCGTACATAATTGATCATTACAACCCTTTAGTCAGAATTACGATCTAGTTTCTCAAGCCACTTATGTTGTGTGTGTTAATTTTATACATGAGTAGCAGGACCTGCTGTTTAAAGTCGACTCCGAACGACAGATTTTTATAGAAACTTTTCATGGCAATTTTATTTACTCTCAGAGTTCTTGCCAGAAATCTACTGAAAAGAAGTCACCGAAGAAATATGTTTTTCATATTTTGATGTCTGACTTGGGATGTGAATCAAGGCCTTACGGCTAATAAACCAACACACTACCTACTCGACTACGGCGACTTGAACTCTACATACGCAGAATTTTTTATTTGACTGTATATGCTCTGTAGTTTTTTCATTGCCTTTGCGGAGATGGCATTTCGTGCCAGGTATCCATCTTAAGATGAAATAGTTATGTCAGGTTCTCCAGCAAAGACATCCAAACTTTAACAGTTAAAAACGGCCCTCTTGTTGAAGCTATTCTATCAAATTAGAGAATTTTTGAGAATGGACGAACATAGACAATGATGTGTGTTCGCTCTGGAGTAGATAGCGAATGAAACTAATTTTCAACGAAAAATAATTTTCAGCGATGAGGCCCATTAATGGATAAAGTAGTACGTGAACAATCAAAACCGTTGAAACTGAGACGATACCAATTCACATGAGGTCCAAGAGCGTCCAATACGTTCTGCAAAAATCACTGTTTAGTATGGATTTTATCTTGCAGCGTCATCGGTCAATATACCTTTGAAAACGGCGAACGACGAGCACTATAAGTCGATGATTACCAATTTCTTTTAATCGGAATTGCAGGATTTGGACACCAACGATATGAGATTTCAACAGGACGGCGATTCGTACAAGCAGATATTTTGCACGAGCGATTTAAAGGCATGATCATCCCTCGGGGAGGTGTTATGAACTGCTCACCGAGATCGCAAAATTTTACATTTAGACTTAACCTTGTGGGGTTTTCTTAAGTCGAAGGTGTATCCGAATATGCTACATACGACAGCGGTCCTCAAAGCCAACATAACGCATTCAAATTCAGTCTGATTTATGCGCGTGTGTGATGGAAAATTGGAGATTTCTGAATTGCTCCATCTAAGGAAGCGAACGATGAACGATGTTATATTCCAGATTTCATGCCATCAATTGGTTTTTCAAAGGAATAAAAAATTCCAATGGTATCTGCCACCCATTTTGTTCTATTTATATAATTTAAACTTAGGAGCTCTTCATACAAGACCCGATATTTCAAATAGTAATGGGCTATTGTTGATTGCTTCCCAAAAAGTTTAGCGTAGAGTTAAGCTTTTCCATTCCAGTCAACTAATCTGTGTAGCATCCTCAGTTTGCAATTTTTGGCCTCCAGTAATAGTAAAGTGCTCTGTCAACGGGTTTTTAAACACTTTCAGGGAATTTTGGATATTCTTATATTTGATGTTTGGGAATCCTAAATTGAAATCGATTATAAAACTGTTGCTGACATAAGATTATTATTGTTGCTGTATGCCTTTATATGCTAATTTCTCAATTGTTCACTATTTTTATACAATATATGACAACTAAATCGACAACAACACCAACTTGTTTCTCATCTCAGCAATAAATTCATTAAAATGCTACACACTCTTAAATACAAACAGAAATAAAAAAGATTAAAGAAAAAACAAAAACAAAATATTTTCGTTACGATTTGAGTATCTCGAACATTACCAAAGGCCAGTATTTTTTTGCTTTCTTAACGTTTTTTTTGTAATTTTTTTGTATTTTTTGAATTTTTTGTTTTTTCAGAAAGTAATGGTCAATGTTAATTGCCAGTATGAGTGAGTATTTTCTGTTGTTGTTTCTTTGTAAGAAATGTCGTGTTCATACAAAAAAAAAAAAATCATTCTTTTCCGTAATTTTCATAAGACAAGAAGAAAAAAAAATCGTATGTTGTTACTGTTTATTAAACAATTCAAAACATGTTTCTGGTTTTTAGCTGAATACCAATACTAATAATTATTTTAATAACTACAACAACAACAACAATAATGATAATAACAATAACAATTTCTATAAATATTTTTTTCTATTTTATTTAAATAACAATAAAGTTGTATTGCGTTAAGGAAATTAACAATTCTGTGCACATGTACCAGTTACCCAGTGAGTGCTTTTTTTCTGTCTTCAAAACGTTGGAAAATGTTAGAATTTCTCCATGCTTAAATGATTAATTCTAGGGGACATTGACATTTTTTTTCTAATTTTTACAGGTTTATGTTCATAAAGTTATTAATTTAATTAAAAAAAAACTTTACGATTTAAAAGTACAATACAACAGAATTGATAATTTGTATTCATTATTATTAAAAAATTTAATTTTGTTTGTATGTATTTTGTTTACATAATTTGTTTATAATTAATCGCTTATTCGCTTAAACAGATTTCGGCGAATAAATTGTGGTTGAAATTTCGAAGAATCCTTTTGCGATTTTGGTTTTATAACTTGAAATTGTTGAATTCTTTTTAAAATTAAAAATATTTCGTTTTTAAAACAATTTCTCGGAATTTTTATCGTTTGTCATATTTAAAATCAAATGTCCATCGAAAGACATATTTTTCTTTACTCTTTTTGATCATTTTTAACATTTTAATACCACTTCTAGTTTTGAAAACAGAAATTCTTATTTCTTTGATCTCATGTTTCAGTTTCATAAGCAAAATTTTTACATCAAAGCAACTGGGTCACATGTGCTAGAATAAAAGGTTGCCATACGCCGTGGCTTAAAAACAATGCTGTTTGTGAAAAGTTATATTGTATTGTGGTAAAGAACCTTGTCATGCCTTTTCCTGAGAGGTGACGAAATTTCTATATTCTGTGGATATTCAGTAAGTTTAGGTTACATTAGGTTAGGTTAGGTAAGATGACCAACCTGCTTAAAGGAAAAGATTTTAGGCTAACATTTAGGTGATATCACAATCAATTTCACTTAACTGTCAAACATTCCCTAGAGAAACCTACCCCGAGTACAAAATAATTCCCTAGAGAAACCTACCCTGAATACAAAATAAATCTTGCTATTGCAGCAATCCTTATATTAGGGAAAGAAAATGAAGGGTCAGAAATATCCGTTTCTCACATGAGGTGAAAGACTGTCTCTTAATCTTTCGCGTCCTGCAGAAGTCATTCGCGGGAATTCTGAGTCTTTCGGCATGCCTACCAAAAGGACAAAAAGGTCGTAGATTACAAGCTCTGGACCAGTTCTGACCAGTTCATTAGCAATGCAAATTCCAACGGTATCACTATGTCCCGGATTGTTGCGAACAATTCCAGGATCGTCAGGGAATGTCGCCGCTGCCTCAACGTACTTTCTGGGCGCTTCAGTGTCACACTTGTCCCCGGACACTGCGACATTCCGGGAAACTGAAGAGCCGACGAGCTAGCCAGAAGTGGCGCACTACTTCCGGAATTCTCTCTCTCAATCAACCTGGGAATGCCACTTACCTCATTCAAGCTGACCTGGATCAATGAGGAGTCCTGTTCCACCGTTAGGCTCACTAAGCCCTCAATGGATAGAAGGCGCACCAACCAGTTACTTGGACTTGGTCGTAACATCATCTCGATCATAGTGGCCATGCTTACATGTTACTGTGTTATGGGTAGACACGCGGAAAGGATGCGGCCATTTACCGACCGTGGGTGCAGATCTGCTGAGGAAGAGGAGACTGCTATCCACTTTCTCTGTCAGTGCCCATCTCTTGCGAGGTGCAGATATAGGTTGTTTGGCTCTCCAACCCTTGTCAGCTTGATGGAGCTATCGTTCAGGTTTTCCAGCGTGGGGTAGTGCTTTTGTGCTTTGAAATGTGCAGCCCTTGCGCTGACCAACTTCTCTCTCCTTGGTTCGGATGAAATTGGTTAGTACAAAGACCGCGTTCACCTGTGGCGTCACAACGGGCCGCTATGCGTGCTCAAGTGAGCTTTTGGTATGAAAGCTACCACACTGATCTAACTTAACCTAACTATGTCCCGGAATAAATATAAGAGTTACTTTTAAATGAACCGAAATTGCCCTGAGAAATCCTCGGCATGCATGGACATTAACGGACGTTGAAACTACATTTGTTAGGAACATAATTGCAGTCTGGTTTCCGCGTGAATTAAAAGATTTTCATGGTAAATCCTGCCACTCAACAAGCGTTGCAACGCTTTCAAAATTGAAAGCAATCATACAGTCGATCATGCTTTGTCTGTGTCTTAACAGAATAGCACCAAGTGCGTAGTACAGATTGGGAAAGGTTTTGACTGCATTGAGTCAGCCCTCTGTTTTAATACCAGGTCACTGGTGATTAGAACAGCTGACTGCCTGCATACTCTGTCTATGAATCGACAGTAGAATTGGTGTTTTTTGGTAAGCGTTCTGGATATAGATGAGCTAACAAATTATCTAGTCCCACACACTTTCTAAATTGCTGCGTTTAATTATCGAAGCTTATCCAAAGTCTTTAAATCCTTTAGTGTTCTTAACATCATCTCCGATATGAGACAAATGTTGATATTTGATCTGTTTTGTCAGGTTCTTATACTATGTTCACACATGCACTTTTATTGAGTTAATATTCGGTTTATTGATTACAATATTTTAAGTGTTTGGACATAACAGTATACGCAGCTCAGCTGCTTATTCGATATTCATTTGACAGCTGGTAAACAAAACAGCTGGTTGTTTCAACATCATTGTTTTTGTTTTGTTCGTTGTGTTTTGTTTTGTTTTTTTTTGTTTGTCGTTGTTGATGTTTGAGTTGTCAAATATCAATAGAAAGTGTTCGGAAAATTGTAATATGCTCACTGAACGTACTTAGGACAGTGCTGTATTTCAAATTTCAATCAATATTGTAACAATTTATGAATTTATTTATTTATTTATTTATTACAATAGAATTACAAATTATATTCTAATTATATACGAGCGGAGTAACTTGACCATATGCTCGGTGTAGTGTTACAGACCAGAGTTTCTGGTGGGAATCGAACCCACGACCCTCACACTAATAGTCTAGCACACTACCCACTAGACTACCAGGGCACCCAATTTTGTGAATTTTTTGAGCAATAATCAATTCACATTCTATATGAAATATTGAGATCAATAATGCCGTTTATTGCGATTTACTCCATATATGTAAGTGCATGTCTGAACATAGTATTAGTCGTCATTAATAATTTTGGATTAAAACTCGTTTTGCTTTATATTGGAATTCCTTTGCTGTTTCACATTTAAACTGAGTTAAGGCCTTACATCAACACTGGAAAAGTGGGATACGTTAGTATATGCAGCTCGAAAACAATCAGTAAACAAACAGACCAAACATATTTTAAAAGTTATTTTCAAAAATTCAATAATTATTGCTTTATTTTCCCCTTTTTCTGTTTGCAAACAAAGTTGAAAACAATTGCAAAAAACAATTTCTTACCTACGAATTGAGTTTGTTCTTCCAGCACTAGCAACCTGTTAAATAATTTCATTTTTCTTCTTTCTCAATATCAATTAAAAGTTGTTTTTCTCTCATAGGTTTTCACTTTTTTTCATTTCTTTTTGTGTTTTCTTAAAACTTCTTTCTTTTCTGAATCATATTGTTGTTGTTGTATTTTTTTCCCAGTTCTCATATGCCTTTGGATTCACCCAATTATCGGTAGTTTATTTGCCAAGAAAGAAAAAATAATAAAAAAAAGGAAAAGAGAGAGAAAAACACACACACTCATGGCCATATTCAAAAACTATTTAATAAAGTTTTTAATAAAATTTATACACAAGTTAACTAAACTTTAAGTTTTTTTCTCATTTTTTTTGGGGGGAAAAACTTTTTAGTTTTCCCAAAACCTAAAGAGAAAAACCACCAGGCAAGAAGAGTGAATGAATGAATGAATGAATGACTGAATGCACTCACAACGTTTTGCTGAAGGAAGACTTTATTTTTCGAAGTAATAATTTGCCATCTTGCTCTGTGTGTGTGTGTGTTTCTGTGTTATGAGAGATAAAAAAAAACTAGAAAGAAAGAAAACAAAACATATTCGTTTTTTGACAGAAAATATGCAAGTGTTGTGCACTCATGTTTGTCTTAATTTGTATAGAAGTCATCTTGAATGTCATAAAGATTCAACGAGCAACGGACCAACCGACCGCTTTATGCATACATACATACATACATACATACATAGATGCAGCTAAATAACAAGCCAACCAAGCACTCATCCATCTATTTAGTCATCTGTCAAATGAGAGAATGTTTCCATAGGAAGTCAGATATTTAAATAAATGAAATCTTTTTTTTTTGATGTGTTAAAATAGTTTTCAACTACTTATTGCAGTACCTGTAATTAATTTAAGATGTTTTTTTAGCCACAGTCAATACAATTCTTAAATAAATAGGTGGGTAATTTTTAGTGAAATATTCTCTTACGACCTAATGCAAATTTGTTTGTACGATGGTAGGTAGGTAGGTAGAAGTGGCTGTCCCCTCGATGGAGTCATGAGCGGTCACACTTAGGTCGCACACAGGGCCCATTGTGATACCACAGTTCCTCATTTTCCCTATTCCAGGAACCATTCGGAGCTTCCGATGAAGCGACTCAGGCTGCCAAAATCCATATATGACAGTTCATCCATATCCTCCATGTAGTAGGCACCCAGGCACCTCTCTTCCTCCTACTGAGTGCCGGACATGTGCACAATAGGAGAAGAATACTGTCATCTTCCTCTTTATCTCCAAAGCTTCTGCAGAAATCATTTGCAAGGTGTCCAAGACTAATACGCCTCGCATGCGCTCCTAGAATGCAATGCCCCGTAACAACTCCAATAACAGTGCTGAGCCTACTTCTTTGGAGTTTAAGCAGAATCACCGTGAGCCTCCTATCCAGCCTCGGCCAGATCTTTTGCGCCGCTCTGCCCTTATCCGAAGTTGCCCACATTCTGTTGACGAGATCTACGGTTGCATTGTCAATTATAAGTTTCATAATTCAGAGAGAGTTGGATGAACGTGCCCCTTCTGGCCAGTTCATCCGCTCTGCAGTTGCCAGGAATATCATTATGTCCCGGTTATGTTTGTACGATACTCTTTATCTACGCAAATAGGACCATATAAGCTGCAAGGGCAGTATGAGTGTTTTGTAGTTTGAAATATTTGTGTATCAAGGGAGGGCCCTGTTTTAATTCGACTCCAAGTTTACTTTAGTCGATCAGTTGATTGCTAGTCGAAGTCTCCGTGGTCTAGTAGGTAGTGTGCCTTATTGGACGTGTGTTCTCGTTTCAAACTACAGGTCTGACATCTCCAGCAAAACGAAATATTAAAAAATATTTCTTCAGTACATTTCTGGCAAAAACTCTGAGAATAAATAAAATTCTCATGAAAAGTTTCTCAAAAATTTGTCGTTCGGAGTCGACTTTAAACTTTAAAAATTAGAACCCAAAACATAAGTGGCGTGAGAAGCTAGATCGTCATCCTGACTGAAGGGTAGTGATGACCAATCATGCATGTTTGTGGATAATTAGTAGTAAGTGCTAGAATGATAGAGTTACCATATATTATTACTTAGTAGCTAATAATACCCTCTGCTTAAATTAATTAATTGTAGTGGCGACGGAATTTTCTCAAATTTTCTCTGGAGGCTCAGCAATCTTCTGACAGGATTGTTCTGAGAAGGGATGAAAAAACAACTGATGTTCTTCTCAGTTGTTTTTATCTTCTACTGTATTCGAACCTGGATCCTCTGAGTTTATAGTAAAGTTTTTTACCCTTTAGTTTACTCCTTTAGGGGACATAGCCCACTATATTATTGCAAAATATTTTTATTTCTTCTTTTATTTTCTTTAGTTTTCAATCATCCAACCGAATTCCAATCCTATGCAGTTATTGAAATACTTTTGATAGGCTTGTGAAGTGTATGCCCAAATCATTTTTATTTCCTTCTTGTGACATGGTTTGCTATGGGAGCTTTCTTGGTTCTACTTCGCAGATCAATATTAGTAGCCTTGTTTGGATAGAATATATGGCATATAGTCGTTAAGAATTTGCTGATTTGCAATAAATAAAGAAAATACTGTGTGCTCCATATGTATGCTTTTTAATCTCCTCTGCTTTGCATACTTTGAAATGAACATCTGCACCTATTCTCCACAATCAAATCATTCCTTTAAGTTCTGTACTTTTGGTTTTCATTTTTCAAAATATTTATTCACTTTAAAAACAAATGCTGATGCAAATATACATACAAGCAGGGAATATGTTCGCATATGTATGTATTTGTAACAGTAGTTGTTGTTGTCTCTATTTTGAAAACTAAAAGAGACAAATTAAAAACATTTGTCCCCTCGTTATCCTTTAGTCAAATTAGAAGATGATGAAGCAAACACACACATACATACATATGCACTCACTCTTTCACTCATGTGAAAAATATAAAAAAAAGAAAAAGGAAAAAAAAACCCTGAAAACTACTGCTTTCTCTCTTCATATTTTATGTGAAATTCTTTGTCAGTGGATACGTAAGAATAGAAAGAAAATCCTTAAACAGGACTATTATGTCATACAGCAGCTCTTGTTAAAGTTGTTAGAAATTGTAGTTGTTCAGAGAACCAAAGAAATTCGTTTTTCTTTTTTTTGTGTTTGAAACGTAAATTTCTTTTTTAATTTGTGTCAGAAATGGTTTTTTTTTGGTCATTGTCGGATATCTAACAAACGCCAGGTCAGGCATAAAAAACCTTGTGAAGCATGAAATATTAGAGAAATTTTATTAATTTCAAGGACATTGCTCTTATAGTGATATAATATGAGTGGCAAATGTTCTTTCAAATTCATTGAATGAGTTTTTCAATGTTGTGTGTGAAACCATACGTCTGCCAAGGCTTTTAAGGCCCTCACTATAGTAAACAATACAATATATTAGTGGAGATGAAATTCTCTTCGTTAGAGAAATCCGGAACATATTATTCAAATCAGTGGGTAATAACCTTCCATATCGATTTAGAATGTCGCCATAAACTTCCACGACATCTGCCTTGAACACCCTATCCAATTTCGGGGCTAAAATAAAGATTCCTGGTAGAATTGTTAGAAGATTTAAATTCCTAGTCCAGGACTATCTTCCAAAATGTTTGTGGCCTCTATCCGAATAGCTTAAGCTTAAGATGTGAATTGCCTTCGACATAAGTAAGCGAATATACCTGTGTGAGCTTAGAATAAGGTGAAGATCTTTGCTAAGCGCATTTAGTATTAAGTCTCTAGCGGCATAAAATAAAAAAGAAGTGTGCTGAAATTTCCCTGATAAATGCAAACATTAAACTTAGGACTTCCATATCGCGCAACATACACCATTGATCATTACAACCCTTCCATCATAATTATCCCCTAGCTTCTCACACCACTCATGTTGTGTGTGTTAATTTTATACGTGATTGGCGGGACCTACATTTTAAAGTCGACTCCGAACGGCAGATTTCTTTAGAAACTTTTCATGGCAATTTTATTTCCTCTTAGACTTTTTGCCAGAAATATGCTGAAAGGATGTTTCCGAAGAAATAATTTTTCATATTTCGTTTTGTTCGAGATGTCTGACCTGGGGTTTGAATCGTTGCCTTATGTCTAATAAGCCAACATAGTACCTACTAGACTACGGCGACTTCAGTCTTAAATCGAGCTGAAGGTATTTGAAACAATGCCATCAGACCAGATCTCCTGATATAATTGGTTTAGTGCCCAGTGGTCCATAGGGAACAATAGCCTGTTCGAGAGCAAAACTTTATCATTTTTCTTGGCCGCACTCTGATACTGTTTGCATACCGTTTGTATGTTTGGAACAAAATAGTCTCTACCCAGATATCAGAAAATTTTAATTCTGGTTTTTAAAGGGAGGTAAAGATGGAAGCTTATGGTGGGGCAAGAATGAGAAAAGAAAAAATTAAAAAACAAGTGGAGAGTAATCTCACCAGCCAGCCAGTACTAGACATGAATCTCTCCCAATTAGGAATCCTTATAAACCCAGACTCTAAGGAAGTTAAAGAAACTTTGGACTAGCGTCCTGATTCTACGCCTCAGAAAGTCATGGCGAATGCGTACTTACATCCGAAAACTCTTTGGAAAACTGATCGGTGTGAAACTTACCCGGAACATTGCCTCTAGGAATCCTTTCAAATTCCTAATAAACTTCACTTCTAGGTTTATGGCTCATTCTGTTTTTGAACGGTGCAGTTTACTCCATATCAAGATGGATATTCTTCAATCTCTTATCTTAACTTTCTCTTTCCACTGTCCACTCTTTTAAGTCTTGAGGCAAAAAGTTGACAAATAAAACGTTTCTACATCAAGTTTTCACTCTGAGGTTTAAAGGAGTACACGGTAAATATTAGAAGTACTAGAAAATGTATGAGTAACGGTCCAATAACTACGTACAAATTGGCAAAAGCACTGTTTTGAGTTATCATTCCAAAAAAAAGTCACATGGGGCGGGATATATGCCGCAAGATTGTTTTTTCTCTGTACTTGGCTGGATGAAACAGGATACAAGACAATTTTGTACTCTGTGAAGTCATGTAAACTCGATAAATAGTACAACACGTGACAAGAAGTCATCGTAGTCTTGTAGGTACTGTATTAACTTCTTAGACGTAAGGCCTCGGTTGAAACCCCAGGTCAGATATCAAAACGTAAATTTACTCATCGATTTCCTCTCAGCAGAGTTCTGGCAAAAACTCTGTGAGTAAATAAAATTGCCATGAAAATTTTCTCAAGAATCTATCGTTCGGAATCGACATTTGACTACTGGTCCCGATACTCAGGTATAAAATTAACACATACAACATCAGTGATGTGAGAAGCTAGGTCGTAACCTTGACTAAAGATATGACCAATTATGTATGTATGTATGTACGTAAAAAGATTTTTTATCTTGATAAGTTTTTCGAAACTTTACGTCTCCATAATGGAATTGCCACCTTGACCTAATGTATCTGCTGTTGAACTGACAACTCCTCGATAATAAGCTTTCGGATTGTAATAAAAAACCAATGAGCGTTCAAATGATGGCCGCAAACAAACTTAACATGACAGTTTCCTTTTTTAAAATATCTCGAATGGCACTTAAATCCACAGCCAACTAAAACTACAAATTTTTTGTTTAATTTTTTGAAATAATTTTTTTTATAGTTTTTAATTCCATGCTCTGTTGGATGTTTTAACGAATAAATAAAAATCTTTTTTTATAAATGAAATGAGAAATTGCACAGAAAATAAACAACAAAAACAACACAAAGATAGTGAAACTACTTTCACTGCCCTTTTGATGGTGTGGCCATTTGCAAAGTTAATGCAATACGAAGTTATGAGATATCTTAGCCGTCCCATACCATTTGATGAGAGTTGATAAAGTATTGCTGCTGCTGCTGTTTGTGTTGTTGTCTGTTTGCCTTGTTCCTCTTTAATTTTTTAGGTCCATTGGGGGTTTTGCGCCCGTACGTACAGCTCTGTATTTGTTGCTGTTGTTTTAATTAAATTTTTGTTGTTATTAATTTACATTTTGATTGCTTTATAGCAACCTGAAATGAATCAAATTAATTTTTAGCATGTGTACACGAGTCTGTTTATCGTATCCACATAATATTTTGACATTCAGCGTTAAGAGATATGAATATTCATTGATTATAAGAAAAAGATCGATTTTTTCAAGATGAATTGTTGTCGTTGGATTTTGTTTTTGAAATCAAATTAAAAAACTTTAAAAAATATTAACTGTGAGCCACATGAATTAACAGCGAATTGCGATTCATTGGTAAAATGGAATGAAATCGAAGCATTCATTGAATTTTGTTATCAAAATTTGTGCTATGTGTGTGACGATGCTCATTTTTGACTCAAACAGATACATCAACATACAGAATTGCCGAATTTAATATGAAGAAGCGGCCAGAGGTAGTTCAGGAGCTGTCAGTTCTAACCGAAAGAAGTACTGTTTGGTGAGGTTTGTGGGCCGATAGAATCGTTTCGCGTACTTCTTCCAGTACTATGAAAATCGCAAAGATGTGGTCAATTGACAAACTTACTAAGGCACTCTTGTTCCTCCAAAATGCAGGAATTGAGTTTGGTTGGCATGTGCTTTCAACAAGAGTGTACTCATGTCACACGGTAACGTATGTTTGTTAACCCATTGAGTGACAAGTTTGATGAGCAATTAATTTCACGCTTTGGAGAAGACCATTGACAATTAAGGTCGAGGTACGAAGCTGCACATGCAACACGACAAGGGACGTCTTCAATCCATTGACTGAACAATCCTTCTACAACCAAAGTCATGTGACTTTACTGGACTAGTTTTTGTAGGGATAGTTGCATGTGGTTTCAACAAGAAGGTGGTTTCGACAATCGATGTCTTCAACGACCTTGATGTGCAATTAATCAATATTTTAGAGCAATGTTTTAAAGTCGCCGTAGTCTAGTAGGTAGTTTATTGGCTTATTAGACCGTAAGGCCACGATTCAAACACCAGATCAGATATCTCGAACAAAATGAAACATGAAAAAATATTTTTTTGGCGAGATTTCTGGCAAAAACTCTGAGAGTAAATAAAATTGCCATGAAAATGTTCTCAACAATTTGTCGTTCGGAGTCGACATTAATTAGACTGTAGATCCGGCCATTTTATGTATAAAATTAACACACACAACATGGGTTGTGTGAGAAGCTAGGTCGTAATCGTATTTTTGGAGCAGATAGCAACAATTCTAGACGTGGCAGATAACATTGCCGATGCCATTGCTGACATGATGTACATGACATGAAAAAAGTATGGCGAAGTTGAAGTTTACCGATGGACCACCTATTGTGTAGATGCGTGCAATATTTACATGAAATAATATTTCAAAAGTAAACGGCGGGCAGTTGTTAATCGGTTCAAATAATAATATCTCATAATTTTCTGTGTTAGTTTTTTTTATTTTCAAAAACATTGTTAGGCAGAGCTTGGCTTATTAGACGAGAGTGGTCTAACTTCTGACTCAAACATTTTGAACAAAAAAATGAAAAATAATTTCTTTCTTCGACTTCCTGTTTGCAGCGTTTTGACAAAAAATCTGACAGTAAAATAAAATTGCCATGAAAAGTTTTTCAAAAATTTAGCGTTCGGAATTGACATTAATGGTAGGTACTCATGGATAAAATAAACACACACGAATAAGTGATATAATACTGACTAAAGGGTTGCAATAACCAATTCAGGCAAAGTAAAGAAAGGGTGTACCGCAGTACCGTTTTAAATGACATTCTTATATTTTTTATAGATCTGTTTAGATCACGTTTAATAGTTGGAATACAAAAAATTTATTAAATTTCTTAAACTACGCATGCCATGTCAATCGAAACGATAAATATTTTGTAAAACGTAAACCTGTTTAATAGAATAGAATCGACAGCCGATTTAAATAATTCATAAACAGAAGCGTGTAGACTTACGCAATTCTTTAAACGAATCGCTTTCAATTTCTATTCCAAAAATATTTGTTCATTTTTGTTTCTATTTTTCGTCATTCTTTAGAACTAAAAACAAACAAAAATAGAATGAACTTTTCATTCCAACAACGGATAACAATAAATATCTTTAACTGGTTTTTAATTAGAATCATTGATGAATATTTTAAATCCTAGCCAACCAAGTGCAAACGTCACATACTATTCGGCTGCTAATAATACTGGCCATTATAATCAACGCCACATGATTAAAATAATAAAATTAACCCAAGAGAAGCCAATAGAAGATGATGACAGTGATTATGCAAAAGGAATTCTTAGCAGAGTATCATATAAAATTATTGAAAAATGTAAAAAAAAATCAAGTAATGGCAGGGCATAAGACGTCATATGAGACGTTTACGGTTTGCATTTGATTTCATTTGAATAGATTAGTTTTTATTACCACGAGAGAGAGAGAGACTGGCTTTTTATGATGTTCTTGTTTAATCTAATGCGAGAGTGAGTTAAGAACTATCTACCGAAATTCATAAAATATTTATTGCCCACATAGTCGCAATGTCTATCCACGTACATTGATTTTAAGTAAACAGAAAAAAGTATAACAATGAAAAAGAGCGAGAGGTGTCTTGAGCACATTGACTGGGTGTTCAATTTTAAATTCATATGTTTCTTATCATTTTATAATTTCTTAAAATTTAAAAACTCTAACTGTTTTAAATTTATGATTCAGAATATGATTGAGAAATTCATTGTTTTTAGCCTTCAGCTAACAACGCTAATGGCACTTGAATTGTACATGTACAGCAAATGACATTTTATTGGTATATCTTGTCCTTCAAATTTATTTAGAAGATGTTCAAGTCAATTTCTAATTTCTTGACCTTAGCCTATCATCAGCAGTATTTCATAATTTTATGGTTATTTTGTCTCATACGTTCCACTTAATTTTGAGTTTATTCACCATCGTGGCGGCTACTACTTAAATTGTCAGAAACGGGTGATCACAATAATTTTTTCAGACTATTGTGTTGTTGTACATTCTTTAAATAAATATTGTTTATTGAGACAACGTGCTTTCGTTTGCTAGTTTCCAAATTTCTAATAAAAAAATTTTATAATAAAAAGTGAGAGTTTGGATTTTTTGTTTCAATTTTTTTTTTAATCTCTAGCAGACTGCAACCCTCCGTTTGCAATACGACTTCTTATGCTTCGTTCCAATAATTTAACATTTTACAGCCATTTCGCATTCATATAGTTTAAGCTTGAATTTATTCAGTGCCAGCGAAGAGATCAGCAGCAGCTCTAGCGGCAGAAAAAAATACGCATTTATTGATTTGGTCAAGTCATGTTGAATGTCACAACAAGTCTTTGTTTGTACGATTTTTTTAAACAAGAATCTTTTTAGCAATGGCTTTAGCAAAACCCTACAAAGAAAATTTAAACAAATTATTCAAACATTTCACCCATCAGTAATACATTTAAAAGAAGAACTCGTGTTTAGTTTTGGCAAGAAAAAAATTAAGGATATCAGAGGTCAGATTCAAAAAGACTTTTTGGGCAATGAAATTGATTATCAAGGGGACGCTATGAAATGCCATTAATTGTTGTTCACTTTTTGAACATATTTTTGGCATCAATTCTTGAAAATAAAGCTGACTTTTGTAATAAGAATTCACGGTTAAATTAGATCTTTTGAAGTGATTGCCTTCCGAAATGGCAAATGTAGCCACCCCTCTAATACTGGAGCCATCCGAGGCTCATGTCTATCCTCGACAGATAAGTGAGTTTATTTGCAAGTTAATAGTCCATGTGCTTTTTGCCCCTGCTTCACAAAGCAATGTATATATGCAGTGGATGAATGATTGTCTTCTAATCTTTTTCATTCCTGTATGAGGCTTCAGTCGCCGTAGTCTAGTAGGTAGTGTGTTGGCTTATTAGACGTAAAGCCAGGGTTCGAGCCCCAGGCCAGACATCAAAACAAAAATACAAAAAGTATTTCTTCGGCGACTTCCTCTCAGCAGATTTCTGGCAAAAACTCTGAGAGTAAATAAAATTGCCATGAAAAGTTTCTCAAAAATCTGTCGTTCGAAATCGACTTTAAACTGTAATTAACACACAACATAAGTGGTGTGAGAAACTAGGTCGTAATCCTGACTGAAGGGTTGTAATGACCAATTATGTATGTAGGTATGAGGCTTCAGTACACAATGTCTAGTAATGACTCCAATAGTGTGGTCTGTTCAAAAGGTTCCGAAGTTCATCAAGTAGGTACCTAAAGTCTTTACAGCCGCCTGTCTATCTGAATGTGTGATAATAGCAGTCCAGAAGATGTTGGTCTTCTCACTAATCATCATCATCTCAGGTTAGGTCATGTAAGGTGGCGGAACCTCTCAAAAGAAAGGCGCGCCCTGTGATACCAGAATCAATTCCACAAGCATTCCCTAGAGAAAACCATACGTAAATACATAATTTTTGATTACAATTCTTCAGATAGGATTTCGACCTAGCTTCTCACACCACTTACGTTGTGTGGGTTAATTTTATATACGAGTGGCAGGACCTACAGTTTAAAGTCGACTCCGAGCAACAAATTTTGTGAGAAGCTTTTTTATTGCAATTTTATTTATTTTTAATTTTTTTTTGCCAGAAATCTGCTAAGGCAGTCGTAGTTTTCGTTTTTGTTGGAGATGTCTGACCTGGGGTTTGAAACATGGCCTCACGTCTAATAAGCCAACACATTATCGACTGGACTACGGCGACTACAGAGAAAACTATTGCGAGTCTAAAATAAATTTTGATGTTGTAGCAATCTTTATATGTATTAAAGAGCTCAGACAAAAATGTTAAAAAACGAGAAGTTAAAAACCTCCGTCTTTTTATGACAAGAGGAGGACACTGGCACATAAGGTGAAAGGCAGTCTCAGTCCTCTTTCTCAGTCTCACAGCTTCTGCAGAAGCATTAGCCGGAATATCGCGTCATTTGGCATGTCTACCAAAGAGAACAGTGGCCCGTAAGAATCCCTATTGTGTGATGGATGGCCATGTGATTTCAGGACAGAAGTAGATCATTGCTCTCCTTATCCATACGCCTCCAGTAAAGTCCAAAAATATTGCACGTACTCTCTTGCAGTCAATGATAAGTGTGGATTGTATGGATGTTACTTGCGTCTATAAGACGCGGTAATGCTCAGATATCTTTATCGGTTAATACGTGCCAATTCCAACAGAGGATCAAACTTGTAAAGGTCTGTCCTCGCGAGTTCTTAGTGCGGCTTCATTAAGTTAATGTTTCCAAATAAATCCAAACATTCTAAACTTCGTTAAAATTTTCAAGAGACAAATATTTTATCTCCGTCACTGTCTAGTGAATCAGGGGTTCAGACTCATAAAATATTTAATTCTCTCTCTCTCTCTCTATGTGTGTAGGGTATGCGTAAAAATTTTGTTTAAGAATATCAAGTAAAATCCACTTTAGAAAATGCATTTTTCATGAGATGCCATTGAAATGATTGGCGAATAATGAAAAATGTGGTTTAAACTTCATTTTTTTTCTTCTATGTGTCGATTTCTTTTGTTTTGAAAGCAAAACTACTTCATCAATGGCGTGACAGAAATATTAACCAGGTCTACTCGTAACATTTGTTGATAAGAATAACTCAGGGTATGGCAATAAAGAAAACATGTTTTTAATAAAAACAAATATTTTTTATTTAATATTTACTGTCTTGGGCCATATCAAAAATATTGTTTTAAAAAATTATTTTTTAGTGGTGTAATGAAGTTTGCAAGCTTTTAAGATGAAAAATTATTTTTTAATTAAATTGTAAAATAAAATATAAATAATCTAATCCATTAACTTGTGGGTAATATCTTGAAATCAATTTCTTAAATTAAATTGTAAAACCCATGTTCGTTCAAAGCACTTCATTCAGATATTACCTTACAGATTTGGTTTATAAAGTTTTCTAACTAAACATGGTAATAATTTCATGATAAAATTTTAATTTAAACACACACACACACGCTTATCAGTTACACACGCATAAATGATTAAATACCGCAAAATAGTTAAAACTTCCGCTTGATGAATCTAATTCTAATCAAATTAAATGCAATCGTTAGGGCTCATGCATACATACAGATACGCATTCATTTCGTTTTCATTACAAACAGATACATAGGTATACAGCTACAGATTGTTACAGGTATTTAACGAAACCACAGGTAAAGGCAAGGATATGTATCAAAATGGTTGTGTGGATTTCATTTACAATGTTGGGTTGGCAGTCATTATTTATCAGCTGTTATGGGACCTTAGTTAGGTGTACACTGGATTATACATCTTCAGCATCTGGACCAATGGCTAGGTTATGTTCATTAGTGCAGTTAAGCTTCCAAAACCCTTACCCAATAAAGGAGATATTCTTACTATCTGAAAGCATGTGATTGTATGTTTCACAAGAGAAGCGAAGGCGTCTTAGGAAATAAAATAAAAAGTGAAGCAAGTAATCTGTTTTTAGAAGGAACTGCTTGAGAGAGAATAGTGACTACCTGTGGATATAGAAGCGAGAAAGATGGGTGAGTAATTCCAGATAATGCAGGAAAACTCGATAGTTCTAAAACGATAGATATCTGTACGCACTATAAAAGAGGAGATCTCTGCGAAACTGACAACAAAGATGCAAAAATTATACTAACAGTCACTAGCACCACAAACTTATACCAGTTATTGGGATGGCGTTTAACAGAATTAATGGGCTTCGATGCCCAGAAACTACAGATTATTTTGTGATTCAATGCTCATGTTTTGACGAACATCGAACGGAATGCAAGACGGACACGAAGGAGAGGTCCATTAAAGCATTAGACGAAGCACTGCGAAAAGCAGAGGAAAAGAGCAAGGCCCTTGCTGTAATATAGTTTATGTGGATAACGCCGACACAATTAGTCTGCGAGTTTAGACGATATGTCAGTTCTGCGGAATGTGTTGCTAGCAATAATGTTGGTATCACTACTTTCAGTGGTTGAAAAGCGCTGAGTTTACTGAAATTCATCATTCCCATACTGGCACAAAATACTCCGTAATTCCTAGGCCTCTAGTTATATTATCTGCAGCCAAAAAAATTGCAAACTTCATGTTCGGCAATTGAAACTGTGTGCAATTATGGAAACTGTGGACATGTGGCATGACTCAGTAGTTTCAATTTTTAATGAGCGCTTGAGTAAGAGAAGTATGCAAAAAGATGGGTGCAGCAATCACAAATGTGATCAATTTTGTGATAGCTTAGTAGAGTGAGAAAATATTATTAATTAAACTGTAGATCCACACACAACGTAAGTGGTGTGAGAAACTAGTTCGAAATCCTTACTGAACGGTTGTAATGGCGAATTATGTATGTATATATGTTTGGAGCAGATAGCAACAATTCTAGATGTGGCAGATAATATTGGCGATGCCATTGCTGACATGATATACGAAATGTTGAAAAAGGTATTTAAAAATTGTCGTTCATCGCTGGACCACCTATTGTGTAGATGCGGGCAATATTTATATGAAATAATCCTTAAAAAGTAAACGGCTAGCAATCGTTAATCGCTTCAAATAAATATTTCGCTCCAAATAATAATTTCTGCTAATTTTCTGTGTTAGTTTTTTTTATTTTCAAAAACTTTGTTAGGCAGAGCTTGGCTTATTAGAGGAGAGTGGTCCAACTTCTGACTCAAACATTTTGAACAAAAAAATTAAAAATATTTTCTTTCTTCCTGTTTGCAGCCTTTTGACAAAAAATCTGACAGTAAAATAAAATTCCTATGAAAAGTTTTTCAAAAATCTAGCGTACGGATAAAATAAACACACACGAAATAAGTGACGTGAGAAGCTAGGTTGTAATCCTGACTAAAAGGTTGTAATGATTAATTAAATTAAAAAAAATTATGCCAGGTATAGAAAGGGTGTATAGCAGTACTATCTGAAATGTCATGACGGACATGGAAGAGGCCTATTTTTGTCCGTTGTTATTCTAAAATCATGTTGACCCTAAGAAAACATTCTTGTGTGCTGATTTGTTCACATCACGTTTAGTAGTTAAAATAAACAAAATTTATTAAATTTCTTAAACTTGTACGCAAGTCAAATCAATTTAAACGAAAAATATTTTGTAATAACGTAAACCTATTTAATAGAATATAAACGGCAACCCATTTAAATAATTCATAAACAGAAGCGTGTAGACTTACGCAATTCTTTAAATGATTCGCTTTCAATTTCATTTTCAATTTTCATTTTTGTTTCTATTTTTCGTCATTCTTTAGAACTGAAAACAAACAAAAATAGAATGAACTTTTCTTTCCAACAACAGATAACAATAAATATCTTTAACTGGTTTTTAATTAGAATCATTGATGAATATTTTAAATCCTAGCCAACCATGTGCTAACGTCACATAGTATTCGGCTGCTAATAAAACTGGCCATTATAATCAACGCCACATGTTAAAAAAATAAAATTAACCCAAGAGATGCCAATAGAAGATGGTGACAATGATTGTGCAAAAGGAATTCTTAACAGAGTATCACATCTATCACAAATGTGATCAATTTTGTGATAGCTTATTAGAGTGAGAAAATAGTTGCCTTAACAGTGGGCTACTCCATCTCAGCAGATTTCTGTCAAAAACTCTGAGAGTAAATAAAATTGCCATTAAAAGTTTCTTAAAAAAGTCAGACATTCGGAGCTGACATTAAACTGTAGGTACTGCAACTCATGTATAAAATTAACACACGCAACATAAGTGGAGTGAGAAGCTAGATCGTAATTCTGACTAAAGGGTTATGTTATGTATGTATGTAACACTGTTGGGGTAATAAAAACACTTTTTCGCCTCAGGACAAAAATTTTTGCGTTTTTGACGATGATGTGATGTGCAGCCCCTGAGTTGACCAACTTCTTCGATGATTTTGGTAGGTTTCAGCCAGTACAGGGACTACGGCATCACAACGGGCCGCTAATCGTGCTCAAATGAACTTTTCCAACCTACCTATCTACGATGAGCACCATATCAAACGAATAATAATTTTCACGTAAATTTTTACGCAGCCTAGTGTTATTATATTAGAATTGGCAATAACTTTTTATGCTACCCAATATTGGTAAGCACGTTGATGCTGGCATAGACAAAATGCATTAAACATTTTGAGTAAATGAACTCTAATAACACTAGTGCCCCTCAAACTAAATATTGCAACAAATACGAGTATGCACTCAAATATTCTCTGGAGGTTAATGACGATAATGACGTTGATCCTGTGATGGCGACGGTGCTTGCATGCCATAGACAATAATGAATTTTATTCACTAATTTTATGCAAGCATAAGATTGCTTTAGTATTTGTTGTTGTCGTTAACAAAGCATAAAAAAATTAAAATCATATTTAAAACAACAACAACAAAAAAAGGACGAAGTAAAGGAGAAACAGATTAAAAATAAAATTCTAATTTGCAAATACATATGTACATACGATATAAATTTACTGCATGTGTTTTATGCTTTAAAATAACACCAAACTCTAGTAAAATAATAATAAAAATAAAAGAGGGGATATGATACAATACATACGTATATAAATTTTCATATGCTTAGCGAACTCTTTAATTTTGTTTACCATAAATGTACAAGAGTATATGTGAATATACTATATGAGTGCACTAGCTGTAGTAGTAGTGGTAGTAGTGTTGCTTGATTTAAAGTATGGCATGGCATGGCATCGCATAGCGTAACTTTGACCCAATTACAATGTTAACCATAAAAACCCTAAACAAAATACCGCTTTTATGCTCCAAAAAGCCACATATTAAAACATCACAATATTTTTCTCTCTATCTCTCTCTATCTCGCTTTTTCTCCATCTTGCTCACTCTCTTTGGGTGAATTTTTCATTCGCTCTTTTCTATTTGACTGTATTTGACGATGATATAGACTCCATACATTATCGGGTAAATACGATGGTGGTAATAACGATGATGATGATGATGATAACGATGATGACTGTAATAAAGATTAAAATTATGTCTGAGGCATAAATACGTTCACTTACATACGTATATGTGCAGCAATTTTAACAAACTATGCAATCTTCTTTGTATATATACGTATGTTATGTCCGCTGTTTAAATGTATATGTAAACCAACCTACGTACGTATCCATGTAGTAACTTAAGCCTGTAATTTTCGTGTCTGTTAATTTTTAGTTTGTTTGTAGGTAAAACAGGCGATTTCTAGTTATTTTAGTTAAGAGAATATAATATTTAAACACACACACACCTCATGCATACGTACATACAAGCATATTCACATATGTATGTGGAACTATCCCTCTAGTTGTCTAAACATCTAATATTTGTAATACCAACCAAATGAACAGGTACTGAGTATATGGTGACTAAGTGGTTACAGCAGTGTAAGCATAAATAGTAGTAGCATCTTTAATAATAATAATATTAGTTTGAGTGTGTTTGATATCCAAAAATCAGGTTGATTTTATTTAAATATCCCACGCGGTCTTAATTAATATGAAGACAATCTGCCTTAACTTTAAATTACAAACTTAAAGCATCAACCGAATGAAGAAAATTATTCTTGAGTTTTATGCCTTTGCTATTTAATACGATTGAATATTTTTATAGTCCAACATCTATAATAGATAAGATAAGAAAGCAGATAAATTGAAAAGTATTCGATTTTTACCAGGATTTAATTTCTTTTGTTTTTTACTCTTGCTTTTAGAGATTAAAGTGCTTCGAATGAGCGCTTTGAAATTGGAAGAAATTTGCGGTGGAGGTAATTTGAGTCTATCGACACTGAGCGTTAAAATAAACTGTATATTAAAAATTTATACATTAATAGATTACCGTTATTTTTATTTTAAAATAGTTTCATTGCCAGTTTTTAAAATGGAAGCAAAAAAAAAATAAAAAAAATTCGAAATATTGTCAACTTTTTCGGGCACTTTCCTTTAGTGGTAAAAGTTGAGTTTGGTAATTGTTAGAATTTTATTCACAGTGTACAGTTTCATTTGACGCTCAGTCTATATATATAGTTTACGCCACATATTAAATTATGAGTAATACAGCCGTTTTAATGAAGTAAAAACAGGTAAAAGTTAAGGATAGTGGCACGATATAGTTTCCAAAAGAATAACCATCGAGTCCGTGAGAAGCAAAGAAATGTTCGCCCTGGTTTTAGAATTAAAAAATGATGAGACGTTAATCCCTATTTAAATAATTCATCTAGGAACGGCTTGACATTAAAAAGAGAATAATATTAACCAGGTATATCATAAGTTGTTAAAAATATGTGAAAGATCAAAGTTCCTTCTTTCTACGCACAGTATTAGAACCAAAATTATTTTTACAGAGGATTTGGTATCTAAACAATGGCAAATGGCAACTCTATCATATATAACATACAGACATGATTGGTCATAACTATACTTCAGTCAGGATTACGACCTAGCTTCTTACACCACTTACAATTTAAAGTCGACTCCAAACGACAGATTTTGTTTGAGGAACTTTTTTATGGCAATTTTTATTCACTCTCACAGTTTTTGCGAGAAATCTGTTGAGAGGAAGTCGCCGCAGAAATATTTTTTTATTTCGATTTGTTGGAGATGTCTGACTTGGGGTTTGAACCAAGGGCTCATGTATACTAAGCCAACGTACTACCTACTAGACCATGGCGGCTCTATAGATTACGCCACATATAAATGTATGTGCTCTACAGGCTTCTTGACGGAGTTTGCTAAAAGTTAAGAATGATATAGTAGTGTCGGGATCCATTTTATAGAGGGATGACTACATCCACAGGAAATCCTGGTTCGACTCCGAGGAAAGAACGAAGAAATGTTCAGTATGGCTTCAAGGATCCAACTGCAGCTTCAAAGGGAATGAACAATAACATTAGAAGGAACATTAACCAGAAATATCATAGGAATGTAGGACAGAACTAAATCTGGTAAACATGGAAAGACAAGTAAAGTTCCTCCTTTTTAGGTTCAGTTTAAGAACCAAAAACATTTTTACAGAGGATAGCTCTATCATCCGTCTTAACTGGAAAATCTTGATTAATAAGCCTTTTTTTGTTGATACCAAAAGCGTCGATTTGACCAGGCTCCCAAGCGTTAAATATATTCGTTTGAAGTGTCATTTGTACGTCTTGCGCTCGGCCGAAGATGAGGGACATGATACTTTCTTTTTGAATTTTTTATTTATTATTATTATTATTGAATTTTATTTTTGAATATTTTATTTATTATTATTATTATTATTGAATTATTATTTTTGAATACTTTATTTTATTTGGCAATGGCTAAATAAATATATAATTTTTGTTTTGGTTTTAAGATTTTCATTTAGTTTTAAGATTTTCTTTGTAGTTTTAAGATTTGAATAATTATTGTTAGTTCATTATTAATGAAGATTCAATAAAAAAAATAAATGAAAAAAAAAAGTGTCATTTGCTTAGAGAAGGATTTACCATTAACGAATTTGAACAATTTATTACCTGAAGAATACGAAAAAATTCTTTAAACGGATTATAAAAGTGGTGATTCAAACGAGTTCTCTTTTCGATTATTGTGAGGAGACTGTGGTTGTTCTAATCGATTAACACAGCAAGGAATTCGACATTTAGATAGAACGGAAGCTTAACAGATTTGTACGAACTGTTTAAGAACTGACAAAAACATTATTTCTGTTAAAGGAAGTGTGGATTTGGCGACTCCAATACGTTCTCAACAATTAGGCGTATTTTGCATTAGGATTTCTTTCCCAAGCATATTTTTATATTTCCGGAGTACACAATTCCCAAAGTATTCTTTTCTAATCCAGAAAATATGTTTGAAAATAGAGTTGTGCTCCTTAATTACTCTTGACTGTTACACAGGCATTAGTTTAAAAATATTTGTATGTGTGCCCTAAACAAACTGAATAATATTTGGCAACCAAATGGATGATGTGTCTGTGTGTGGTTGTCTGTTCAGAAGTCTCCTATTTCAAGTAAAATGGGCTTCAATTCCAAAGAGACATGTCGGTTTTGGTGACATCGCTTTCTGTTTTATTTTAATTTTTGTTTTTCAAACTTATTTGGATACTAAAAATGCAAGTTTTTTTCTTTTTTTCGATTTGAAACTGAAATAAATTAATATTGTTCACTGTGGAAAGCACATATTAAACGAAAAACTACTGGTTAAAGATCAGTTAATCCTCAACAAATGCCTTCAATGCCTTGATTGACGTTAGACAAGACAACATTACAAGTAAAGTGCCTAAGACACTGGATAAAGTATAAGGGCCAGAGTCTCTTTGGGAATCAAGGCCTCAACCTACTTACTTATAAACAAGAATATTGGAAATTAATTAGGAAATGTTTATTGTTTAAAGCCATTCTGTTCCACTGTATACCTTTGACTAATGATAACAATTTGCGAGTGCAAAAGTATGTGTGTACAGTTAACATTATTATCATTTTTTTTATTGTTGTTGTTGTTGCTCCTACAGTTGCAAGTTGTTGTAGTTTTTGCTCATATTTTTTTGTTTGTTTGCGTTTTCTTTCTTGTTGTTGTTGTTTTTGTAACAGAATGTAAATGTTTCCGTTCACAAACTATTTCTACAAATAGACGACGAATTGTTTGCAAATGCTCGAGGTGTTTCATTTGTTGCTTTTGTTATTGTTTCCTACTTCCTGCTATTCATAGTAAATATGCTTGTGTGTATGTGTGGCGTGGAGAGGGAGAGAGCGAATAGTCCGTGAAATTATTTGGAGAATGAATGCCTTATTATGACTTGTGCTGGAGCTGTTTGACGGCGTATTTTAAGCTTGGGGCAGAGTATAAGTTAGTAGACGTGAAATATACTTAGTTATGGATCTAGATTGAAATTAGCAAAGAAAGATTTTAAAGACAGATTTCCCGTATTCCTGCCACATTCGCAGTTCCATCCGGTAGTTATTGCTATACTGTGTTTGCCATATATGTCTGCATTTCAAGCTAAAAATTCTAAGGATAGCTGATAGCACCTATCCTGAGAATTTTGTGCGGGTCTAGATTCTATGCAAAAAACATCGACCTACATTAGCTCTGTTGATAAATTTTGTTTGCCTAAAAACCAAAATGGCAAAGGCGATATACCCCACATGACACTATTGCCTTTGACATTTTTATGTGTGGGAATAACATTAACTTTGGAACTTTGGAGTCGTAGATAACTTCTTCTTCTTTCTGTGATACTAAAATAATAATGCCAACCTGTTTTATCATCAGGATATGTTAATTGTTAATTTTACTAGGCTTTTTCTATTGTAGTGAGCCAATTCTGGGTATTTTCAAAAGAAAAATTCTCGTAAAAATATATGGAATCGTTGTCGCATGTATCGATAATTTATACTGTAAGAAATATATGGTATCATTGCCTTGCAATACGTCGCTCGACCGGGTGGAAATTTCCCTGCTCGAATGTGATTGTTACGAAAACTGAGAGGCAACGTCAAGATGGCAAACAAAATTCTGTTGGATACACCAGGGCAATGAAAAGAAATGCAAAAATATAGCATAGACAGCTTCACTGACAAGATACTGTAGATGGCCATATAACAACTTTCGAACATAAGGAAGTATAACCTTCGTAACAAGTTTTTCTAATGTACTATGGATACTTAGAACATAGGCCAGTAAGAGGCAAGCTGAAGTCGCCGTAGTCTAGTAGGTAGTGTGTTGGCTTATTAGACGCAAAAGCCTTGGTTCGAGCCCCAGGTCAGGCATCAAAGACAAAATACAAAAAGTATTTCTTCGGCGACTTCTTCTCAGTAGATTTCTGGCAAAAACTCTGAGAGTAAATAAAAATTGCCATGAAAAGTGTCTCAATAAATAAAAATCTGTCGTTCGGAGTCGACTGTAAACTGTAGGTCCCACCACTCATGTATAAAATTAACACACACGACATAAGTGGTGTGAGAAACTAGGACGTTGCACAATGGGTCAATTCGACCTCCGGGTACTGTACTTGTCTTAATTGACAAGTACACGTCCTCTAATCTAACCTAACTTAAGAGGCAAGTTTATTTATATAAACCGACCCGAAGAGAACAGATCTGTTATCTCATGTCTTATCCCCAGTGGTCCAGTAACATAGCTGGTCACAGAGAACATAAGAAGTGAAATTCGACCTTTCATCAACAGATGCCTACGAAAAATATCAAAAATTTGGTAGCCTCGTACAGTCGCCAACACATTAACACACAGAAAAAGAGACGAAAATATAATGGGCTAGGGTCAGATACTTAGAAAGCGATACAGTGAAATCTACAACCAAACACTTGCATGGAATGAGTTTGTGAACAAGAGGACTGCTGAAGGTAACAAGTGGAAAGACAAAAATGTATTTGAAATGGTTATACCCTCAGCTGGTAGCAGAAGCAGATGGACATGCACAACCTACGTTGCTGTTGGTATTACTTACTTACTTACTTAATTGGCCATAACAAACCGTTTAACGGATTTAGGCTTGCCGCAACGCATCCTTTCAAGCGCCTCTGCTTCTTGCGCGCCTACGCCAGTTGGTGACACCAATCGATGACAGGGCTTTGGCGATTTGGTACTTCCAACGGTCGTCCTCTTCGCCGACTTCCGCAGATTTCCGCATCAAAGACCCGTCTCGCCGGAGCATCCTCCTCCATTCGAACGACAGGGCCGATCCAGCGCAGCCGCTGGATATTAGTACGCTGTACAACATCAATGTCGTTGAGGAGCTCATACAGCTCACTGTTGGATCGGATACGGAAATCATCGCCAAAGATCTGTTGGTATTTGTCAATTCAAATTATACGTTCCTGCAACCTTGCTATGATTAAGTCCATAACTAGCAGACTACAGTAGAAGACTTTACGCTGAGGTTTTTTATACCTTCAAGGTAGCAATTCACTGGGGTTAGGTTGGGTTAGGTTGCAAGAGATAGTCTACTTCAAGCCTTCCTCCCAGCATTCCTCTGGCCAAAACTCTGTAAATAAAATTATGAATCATGAAAAGCTTCTCAAAAATCTGTCGACATTAAACTGTGGGACCCGCCACTCATGGGTAAAATTAACACACTCTCCACACGTGATGTAAGAAAATAGGTTGTAATCCTGACTAGAGAATTGTAATGACCAGTAAAGTACATACATACATACATATATTTGTATTAAAGTGGCTATTGACGTAACTAAATATTTGGTGGCGATAAGTTAGTTAGAAGTGCACCTCTTGAGTTCTAAATACTGGTGAAAGTGTGCATGTGGTGGTACATATTATGTATGTATTGGTAACTAAAATGTACCAACAAACAATAACGTTGTTAAGGCTGATCGTTAAGGTCTGAATATTTGTTTTTTTGCCAGAGAAAGAGAGACAGCGAGAAAAAATGAAAGAGTGTGAGTATGGGAAATCAGGAACACAAACACAAATTGTAGTAGAATGCCACCATCAGTATTTTTTGGTTGGTTGGTTACAGGGTTGTGGACGAACATACATATGTATATTTGTAGGAGTGAGTGTGTATATGCGGTTATTTGCCTAAAATACCATCGAGTATTTTGCTTGGCAGCTTCGACAAATACAAGCAAAATGTAGGCAACAAAGTTTTTCGTTCGTTTTTTTGCCATGACAATTTTTTAATTTAATTTTAAGAATTTTTTTGTTGGTTGTTTTTGTTGTTGTTTTTTTTTTTAGTTTTAACTTTTAACACAAAAATTTTCCAATTAACTTATGAGTTGTTAGAAGTAGTTGTTCACACAGTTGTTCTATTACCATTTATTTACGGCTTTAACCAGAATTGGCAAAGATGAATTAGTTTTTTTTTGTTTTTGTAGTTGACTGACAAAATGTAAAAGGATATTAACTTTGTTGGCATATTTGTGGCATATGGCTTAAACCATATAGAGGTAGTATTTTGTAACGTAAAAAATTGCTGCTAATAAACCACATTAACTGAAATATTTTGTCGAATTTAGGGAACGTTTTAATGTGGTTTTCTTTAATGGGTGTTAACAAATTTAGTGAGGTATAGTTTTAGGTGCTCAGGAAAACACATGAAACGGTGCCAGTGGTTGGGGTGGTGAATTTAAAGTTTTTAAATGTTGTGGCTGTTAACAAATTCAAATAAAATTAAATAAAATTGTTTGCCATGGTACGAGTATATCTTTTTCCAGAACATATCACAATATTTTTGAACCATAAAATTTATATGTATGTTAACAACTAATGCTTCGATACAATCCTTTCATATCTCTTTTGATGAAACCGTTTTTAAAAACTCTCTCCTTATTTGTAAAAGCATCAACCATATCTCGTTTGTAGTTTTGGATTTCTGCACAATTTTTCTCCACTCATTTTTGTTTGTTGAATTTGTTCCGTTTGCCATTGTGTGGATTATTAATGATTTTCAATTGAAATGCAAATCCACTGCCACGCCACTGCTGTACGCTAACATCTCTATACAACTGATGTATGATCTGGCGTTAACGCAAATAAGCAGTTGAATTTCTTTAATGCTCTCTCTCTCTCTTTTTGATGATTGTTTGTTTGAACGCATACGGAAATGAGTGCTGGTGGTTCATATTAATGCAACATTTTGTTGCATGACTTTTTGAAAAGCATGGCAATATTAATGTTGAGATTATAAATGAAGCTTCTTAATAGAAACCACCAAAAAAATTTACACTTGAAAAGTTTTCAAAGAAAAATAAGGAAAAAATCGATAAAAATTTAAATGATAACTCCAATTCCAAATACTTCGCTAAATGTTTCAGTAAGGCTTTGTAAAGTCCATACAGGTTATTGCATAGCTATTATAAAGTGGACCTAGTGGTAAAAGCGGTAGGAATCAACAATTAGTCAGATTTCTCACAAATACAGCAAATACTTGGAGAGCGTTGTTTCTAGGCAGGGATAGCTGGCAGCTTCTTTATTCTAGAACATGCTACAGCCATTCATCTGCTTAGTTGGAACAACCAAAATAGATTAAAGAAACGAAAACCAGGCAGAAAGGCTTTGTGGAAGCCAAATACTTCCAAGAGGCGTACTGAAAAAAAATAAAATTAAATGACTAGAAACGGATATAATGAGGTCGTAGTAATCTAGTAGGTAGTGTGTTGGTTTATTAGAAAAGAACTTGTGGTACAAACCCCAACTCAGATATCTCGAACAAAACGAAATATTAAAAAAAGTTATTTCGCTGGTTTTCTTCCAAAGGTTTTCTGAAAAAAACTCGAATTTCTCAGACCTGTTGTTTGGAATCGACATTAAACTGTACGACCCGCTCCTCGTGTATAAAGTTAACACCTACAACATGGTTGATATGAGAAGCTATGTTGGTCCTAGGTCCTAACTAAAGGTTTGAAATTAACAAGGAGAAAGAGGTAACGAAAGTCACCCTAGTCTAGTAGACAGTGTGTTGACTTATTGGACATGAGGCCTCGGTTCTCAGGTCAGTTATTTCCAACAAAACGAAAGACGAAAAAATATTTCTTTGGCGACTTCTTCGCAGCAAATTTCTGCCAAGAGCTCTAATAATAAATAAAATTGCCATGAAAAGTTTCTCAAAAATCTGTCGTTCGGAGTCTTACTTTAAACTGTAGGTCTTGCCGTTCATGTATAAAATTATCTCACACAACATAAGTGGTGTGCGAAGCTGGGTTGTAATCCTGACTAAAGGGTTGTAATGACCAATTATGAATGTATGGATGTAAATTAAATTACCATGAAAAATTTCTTAAATATGATGCTCGCAGTCGACATTAATCTTCCACACCTGCTACTCATGGATAAAATCAACACATACAACATGAGTGATGTCAGCAAATAGGTTGTAATCCAAGCTAAAGAGTTGTAACTACCAACAAGAATGAGATAATAAAAGCTAAAATAAACTAACACTTCAGGAAACTAAGACGTAGAAGTCATATTATCACGTAATTCTCAGAGCCCACGTTGACTCATATTTTACAATGATTAGCAGTCACATGCATGAGTTCATTCTTTCTTTCTTCGAAGGTCAGCAAGCTGCTTAACAATATTTTCATAATATTATACGAATTTACTGCTCAATGAGCGTTAGATTTCATGATTATATGTTTCACAATTTTTGAAATTAGAGTTCCAATGGCAATCTTCTAGCATGAAACAGAAATATCAGGAAGAGCAGGGAGCTTCAGTATCAGTGATGGTAAATTTTTCAATCAAAAACACTTGCTTAAATTGTGATCCATTGAAACCTATATTAAAGGGAATAAAGGGGATTGTGTGGACTTAAAAAAACATGAAAGAAAATATGGAGGTTGTATTGGATACATTGGGTGACCTTTTCATCATCGAAGAAGTGCTTGTTGAGGAACTTGGAATACGAACATAGCAAGATCTGCTGATTACAATTACTTTTTCTAGTGATTTTTAAATAAATCTAAACGCCTTTGGAAAAATTCAGTTATGGCAGCCTATACATTTAATTCAAAGTTAAATTCATGATTGCCTTTTGACTCATAGGCCTGGCCTATTTCCCGACCCTACAACACAGGCGTAGAGATCATTCATATTCATAAGAAATTTGCTGACTTTCACAGATTTGTGGATAAACTCCTCCGGTGCAAATTGAAATCATTAATTACAGAGTGCTTTTCACTAAATTCGCTTGCATTTAAAAAGAACTGAACTTAAAATGAATTTCCTTCAAGTGTTTTTAGGAATTCCAAATTAATTTCTTCCAGTGTACAATTCAAATGCAATTCATTTGTTCATTCGCATAAATTGTGGAAAATATGAACTTTTGTTTGGTTTCTTTTGTCCATACAATAGTCAGTATTGCATGGGTGATGGTCAAAAACTTTCAATTTCAAAAACAAAGTGATCGTTGCACTATGCACTGCCGTAAATCGTAAAGACTACACGGCTTATTAAGAAATGAGAACATAAAGCAATAATTGATTATGAAGGCATAGGGCCTACACTTTGTAAGATTGATTCAATGAAACATGGGCAGTTCTAGGAAAAAGAGGAAACTTATAGATGGAGAAAGAAATTAGCAATAGAACTGCATTGTTAGAAAAATTAAAGTGAATCGAAAGTAGAATGAATGAAATGTAGAACACGGCTTTCCTTTTCAGAGGAAGTGATTGTATGTGATTTTTCTCAAGCATAATAAAGGAGGTAAAGATTGTGGAAGTTCTTTCAAATAATCAATACATTAAGCATCTTCATCCCTAGAGCTACAGTATAGCAACGAACATGAATGACGCACTCACGAGTGACCTGATAACAATCTCTGAGTGGGGCCGAGCGAACAGGGTCGATTTTAACGCGCGCAAGACCCAATGTTGTTTTTTGACACACCGGCGTGATGCCGGTGCTGGTGTTCTGTCATCTGTATCTATGGGTAATGTAAATATTGAGGAGGCGGATGATCTTAATGTTCTGGGCATGAGAATTAGTTGTGATGCTCGTTGGAACGATCACATTTTTCGAGTGTCGAAGGAGGCATCACTCCATCCGACCTTCTTACTATTTACAGGACCTTTATCCGACCTCGGATGGAGTACAACTCTCATGTATGGGCCGGTGCTTCAAAGTCTATTTTGAAGCTTCTCGACCGCGTACAGGAGAGGGCGAAGGTGCTTATTAATGGCAGTAAGGTATTCAACTTTATTGATTCGTGTGTTTCATTGTTCTATCGGTACTATAATGGAAGGTGTTCTCGAGAGATAGGGGGCTTGGTTCCCGATAATCACATATTTTTACGTGGTACTCGTACTTCTCGCAGAGCACATCCTTTTGTGGTTGATTGTCCAGTGAACCGCACAATGCATTACAGGGAAAATTCATTTTTTGCCCGCACTGCTCGCTTGTGGAATGATCTTCCTGCGGAAGTTTTTCCCGTCAGTTACGATATTGGTAAGTTTAAATCAAATGTCCACAAACACTACTCCCTCTTTCCACCTTCCTATAACCTATTTTCCTAAACCTGCACAATGCACTGCATGAGTAGGGGCCAAACCCTGAGTGCTGGTTTAAAAAAAAAATATAAAAAAAAATAAAATTGTGGTAACTCTTTTTTTCTAGAATTTGCCAAAATATTTTTATGTCTTACTCTTTGCAATATTCTAAGTGTACAATTCAATTGAAAATTTCTTCCATCACCTACAAACTAACCACTAACTCAACCCTGTCAGTCAGTCCATTATGAAGACCACAATAAGAAAATCAAAGTAAATAAATCATTTGCAAGTGCCACTGCCCTCAAAAGTAGTTGCAATTGAAATTTATAATCCTTGTTCAAATGTCATGTCAGTCAAGTCAGAGGCAACAGCAGGCAGTCAGGCAGAGACGCAGCACTCAGCCAGTTAGCTAGTCAACCAGTCAGTCATGCATTCAGTGAATCCTTCAAAACATCACACTCATCACAAACCTTTTCGACAAGAATTTCATTAACGATTGTGGTAGCCAAAATGAAAAGTCTCTGCAAACGTTTTGAAATGGGAAATAAAAGCGAAAAACATTTCAATTGATGATTAATAACTATGCGCCAGAGTCCTATATGCGTAAGAATAACAAAACAGCTATTTTATGGATTGCGATGATGATGTTGTTGCTGAAACATACTTATTTTTTCTTTTTGGCTCCGACTTACTTGCAACCGGCTAATAAATAAAAAAATGTTTAAAAACTTGCAAATAAATGACAGCAGCTGGCTGCAAAGAATTTTTGAGTTTTTTGATGAATTTTCGTTTGGACAAAAACTATTTTCAGTTTTCCTATTAACGTCAGCTGCTGTTGGAAACTTAAAATCACCTTTGTAATCATACTTCTCTTTCCTTGCACAGCAATTCATCATAATCAATGTAATGTGAACTTTAAATGGCTTTCAATAGCGTGTATGAATATGAGCCATTGCAATACAATATATTTTATATATTGAATGGTGGCTATGCATTGCACCTGCTCAAGGGAATTAGGGAAAAAGTGTTTAGGTTTGTAGTTTTTTTTTTAAAGTAAAAATTTCTCTAAATTCTAGAAATGGAACGATTTTTATTATTAAGTGACTTTGTAAAAGGATTTCTGAGGAGGAGAAACATTTGAACATAATGTTTCAAAGATATTTTTATGAAAATGAAAAATCTAAATACTGGTGTTTTGCTTTAACATCGCTTAATATTAAAATTATAAACAAAAGCTACAAAAACAAAACAATGTAAGTAAACAATCCTGTTTGCAAATTATCGTACCGCTTAATATAACAACAATCACTAGCATAAAAAAATGGTAAACAAGTAAACAAAAATACAACAACAACACTACAATAATAAACGTAAACAACGATGTTTAAATTTATAGTGATTTCGAGAATGCAAAGTCATGAACGTTCACCTTTAAGAACATTCATCAGATTGTTTACCCTGCCATATAAAAGGCAAGACAAAGCAGGCGAGTGAGTCAGTGAAGTTCAGTCAGTCTTGTGTTATTGTTATTGTTTATGCAAAAGATATAAACAGAGGAATAACAACGAAAATTAATTGTTGTTGTTTACATCAAGTTGTGAAAAGTGCCAGACAGAATTGTGTGAACAATAAAGAATTTTAATTAAAACTAAACAGTAAATTTATTTTTATTTTATTTGCAATCTACGAGCTCATATTTTTAACGTTTTTAAAAGATAAAAACGCAACAATATATTTCCTGTAATCTTCATCGCATGCTTCTTCTGCTTCCTTGGAGAGCATACCAATAGGACGTAGTGCTGCATCAATTATGGCCTTTCTATGAGTTAGTAGAAGGCATGAAATACTAGTTGTATTTTTGTCATCTGAATTTTGTGATTGTTTCCTGTCTTAAAACTTTTATTTTTGCTTTTTAAACGCATATTATAAGCTACAAAGAGTATGCCTTCAATTAATTTTATTCCAGCGTATAATAGGAAAATGAGGGTCCTTGCTCCCAAATCATTCATTTCGGAAAGTTTGGCTGTACAACATACATACGGAAATATTCTTGAATTTTATCAGAAAATTTATGCTTGTCAGAGATGATGGAAATCACAGGTTATTTGTTGCCTACAATTGTAGACCTTTCATTTGATACTAGTAGGACAACGAAGGGTAGACGGAGCTACCCTTTTTCCTATAGAAAACTGCAAACAATCTTTTCTTGTTCAAACTCTTCTCCATAGAACACCACCATCTATAGAACACCATTAAAATTCACTGACACAAAATTACTATTTTACCATCAAACAGATACTGTGCATCCTGCCGCCCGCGGTTAAGTTTTTTCAACCTACTCCATGTTATTTTAATGGTCGTGTTTGTGGAAGTCATCGTATTCTAGTAGATAATGTACTAACTTATTAGACATGAGGCCACGGTTCAAATCCCAGGTCAAACATCTCCAACAAAACGAAAGAAGAAATACGACGACTTCCTCTAGCAGATTTCTATCAAAAAATGTCTTCTCAAAAATCTGTCGTTTAGACTATAGAACCCGTTACTCATGTATATAATTAACAGACACTACATAAGTGGTATGAGAAGCTAGGTCGTAATACTGACTGAAGGGTTTTAATGACCAATTATGTACAGTGGGCTTCAAAATAAATTGTACACTATGGATTAAATTCTAACAATCACCAAACTCAACTTTTACCACTTAAGGAGAGTGCCCGAAAAAATTTGACAACATTTCGAAATTTTTTTGTAATTTTTTTTTTGTTTCAACTTGAAAAACTGGCAATGAAACAATTTTAAAATAAAAATAACGGTAATTTATTAATGTATATTTTTTATTTTTTTTTTTAATGTACAGATATTTTTGACGCTCACTGTACGTACTCAATTTGATTAAACTGGTCGTGTTTATGGCAGTTTTCATCACGACATGTAGAGCAACGTTAAGAGAAGATATTCACGTACAATTTGTATATGATCCTTCACATAGGGTTTGGTCGTGATTTGTAATGGAAACAATACATTCAATATTAATGGATGATTATCCATCACCCATTTTCAAACAAAGACCTTTCGGAATAATCCAGTTGTATCTGCAATGAATGCCTGTGGCAACAGACAAACTGTTGTACAATGGAATTTGGGTGTCCTGATGGTCTAGTTGGTAGAAGGCTGAACTTTAAGTGCCGAGACCCTTCAGAGACTCTGGTTGTTTGTGATTGTCTGATTATTTGTCTGCCATTATATATGATTACTCACACATATGTAAATACATAATTGGTCATTACAACCCTTGATTCAGGGTTCTCACACCACTTATGTTGTTGGTGTTAATTTTATACATGAGTGGTGCGACCTACAATTTAAAGTCGACTTCGAGCGACAGATTTTTTCATGTGATTACTCACAATAGCAACCAAAAAAAGTGAGAACAATTATTAAAAAGCCGTTCTCGGAAAAAAGTGACGAACATTACTCCCTCTTGCCTTTTTACTGTAACCTTTCTTTCCTGTACTACAACACAAAGCACTGCATGTATAGGGGTTATCTTCTGAATGATGGTCTCAAAAATAAAGAAAAAAACAACGACTTCCGTAGACCAAAGTAGACTTTGATGGACAATTTTTCTGATAAATTTCATAAATATTTCTTAAGTGGAAACCTTACAAACAAGGCCTCCGAAAAATATTTCTAATGTCGCACTGAAAAAAAATAAACCTCGTATTACAAAACTCTAACCAATTTAGCATTTTGCTGGAGACAGACACAAATTAAGGAAATTCGTGAACTTTTATTAAGTATTTCTGTTGCAATATTATGTTATACATACATGACCAAAGAACTGCGTTAACTAAAAACTTTAAAAAGGTAAAACTAAAGCAATGAAAACCTAGGTCATAATCATGGACTAAAGGGTTAGACGAACCAATTAAGTAAATAAACCCAAAGCAATATCTTAAATTCAAAAGCATTTCAACCATTGCCAACGACGTACCTTATCAATGACTAAAAAATTGTAGCGGGGTAAATATTGTGTTTCCACTGCAAAATTATCATAATGAAGCGATAGAATAGAAAAACCATTCAAATGAATTTATTTTGCAATTAGCCTTTTAAACATTTCTTTTACTCACTTGTTCGTTTGCTAATTTCATTTGCCCACTAAACTTTTAATTGCCTACACTTTGTTCTTTTTTCTTTTCATTTCACTGCATTTCATTGCATTTCATATTCCACGTATTGTTTTAATAAAGCCAACTGTATTGATCGCATTGAATTGAATTGCATTTGAATTGAATTTGAATTGAATTTAGGCATGATGGTGAATATTTTGAGGCTTATTAAACTAAAATTATGCAGAGTGATTATAATGCCACTTTTGCTGCACACATACACACACAAACATACCATGCACCATATATAGATGCTTGCTAACCATGCGATATAAATTTGGCTCATTATCAATAACGGTAATATGTACCTTCTGTACCAGATGATTATCATGGCATATGATTTGTAAGGCTGATTGGTTGCCCGGCTACTTGGCTGACTGGTACTTTAAATGTAATTAAAATGATGAACGGAAATGGATACTCAAACCTGATGCTATTAAATTACACTATACGATTTGCTTTTGCTCTCTCTCTCTCTCTCTCTGTCACTCCCTTCCTCTCTTATTATTACATATTATGACAGGTATTAGTAGAGAAACGGATGGAATAGTTGGCATGTTCCATAATATTGTTTCATTTGTGCCGTTATCGTGGTTTTTTTGTGGCAAATCTTTCTTATGATTTCTACCACATCACAGCCCCGTACAATAGTTTAAATTATTTGTATTGTTTTTAATCTGCAAGTGCTTGCTTTTAAATGTTTTTCTACTTTTATGCTTGTGTTTCTTTAACATTGACTTTCCGTTTCTTTTTAACCGCTACGTGGCTGAATGTATTTGTTTCACAGCAGCAGCTTTGTTCCGTTTGCCTTAAAGACGGTGTATGACGACAAAGAGAGGGAGATGGTGCGTACAAAAGCTTAAGGAAACGGAAATCGCATGTTCTCAGGTGTCAGCAAGCGAACAAACACGTGTGTGTGTGTATGTGTGTTATATTTAACGCTTACTCCCAAGTTAGTCAAGTACCCATATCCGTTAATTTATGTAAATGCCGTACAGCCGTTATAATGGGATGCACAACGCAGGTCATTAAATGTGAAAGCGTACAAGAAAGGAAAAGAAAAACACTATAAAATAAGGAAAATGGAAAAGTGCACAATAAGTATTAAAATCGTATGATAATGAAATACTTAAAATCTACCTGGCCTCTCCCTTCCACCCTTTAACTCTCCCCCTCTCTCTATAGTAAACGCCCGAGGGATTCAATCAAAAAAAAAACTTTAAATACAACGGAATACAAAGAAATGTTATATTGCAGCTGAATTATCGTAAGTACCTCATCTATGTGTGTGCGTCTGTCTCACAACCCAATCTACTTGTAATACGGTTTTGCACTGTGCTATGTTTGTAAAGGTGGTGGTAAAAAAATAATGAGATACTCCACTACACTCACACGCTATAGTAGTAGTAAAGACGCACACTGCATGAAAGCATGAAAGTGATAAAAAGAAAAAAAGGAAAAGGAAAAGAGAAGTTTTAAGTTAAGAACACCTGGTATTAAATAAGAATAAAATAACACAGAAAAATTCAATTGACAATTTTAAGCAAGTTATTAAGCAGAGACCGGGTTAAGACACTCGGTGCAGCTTTTGGAAATTGTTTTGTACTTCGCATACAAATATCCTGACAGCCTTGAACAACCAGGCCTGAGATTATTTACTCAACATGTTCTTCCTAAGTAACTCTGATGTAATTTACTTCATGTGTTAATGACATATCGAAATCACGGAAGAGACATACACCAAGGAACCTAAGTCTAAGATTCCGTTTAGTGAGGCAGTTGCAAAGTAAAGGGTCCGCCAAATAACTTTTTTTTTTTAAATGATTTAAAAAAAACTACTTAATATTTTCTCAAATTTCTTTTTTTATTTGAAAGTATAATCCTTCCGTTTAATAATGGAAAATAATTTCATTCAAATGGCTGCCTCGGCTGACCATGCAGTAGCCTACACCAGAAGATGTCGATTTTGGCAAAAAAAAAAATCATCTTTTCAGATGAAGCTTATTTTGATCTTGGCGAGTATGAAAATAAGCAAAATTGTCGCATTTGGGGCACAGAAAACCCGCACGCATATATTGAAAAGCCGACGCACCCAAAACGAGTCACTGTTTGGTGCGAATTTTAGTCCAAAGGCATAATTGGGCCATTTTTCTTCGAAAATGGGCAAGGAGCGGCCGTTACAGTCAATGGCGATCGTTATCGGGCCATGTTGAACGAATTTTTGTGCACAAAAATTGAAGAGGAGGTTTCTGTATCTGATTATAGTAACCGACACTTTTAATGAACAGAGGCCACAATATATAGAATTGTCTAGTTAAACAGAACACATATTTAGAACATGTATGGCATCAAGTTTAAGAAGTGGGAGATGTTATCTTTGTTGCCAACAAGCGGTATCCTAAGATCTGTAACTGGAACAGGATTGAGAGAGACATTGTAGGCACAGCCTATATAGACTGATTGCATTACAACAGACCGTATAATGGTAGCTGTAAAGCACCTCTACATGGCAACAATAATTGAATCGTTGTTATATTGCTACAGTGATTATGCAAACTCGCCTTAGTCTAGTAGGTAGTGTTTTGGCTTCTTAAACGTAAAGCCAGAATTCGAGCCCCAGGCCAGACATCAAACAAAATCTAAAAAGTATTTCTTCGGCGACTTCCTCTCTGCAGATTTCTGGCAAAAATTCTGAGAGTAAATAAAATTGCCATGAAAAGTTTCTCAAAAATCTGTCGTTCGGAGTCGACTTTAAACTATAGGTCCCACCACTCATGTATAAAATTAACACACACAACATAAGTGGTGTGAGAAACTAGTAATCCTGACTGAAGTATTGTAATGATCAATTATGTATGTATGTATGTGATTATGCAAAGTGTGTCATTGGCTACAAATTCTAGAGAAAACGATTATGGTCGTATAGCATTACAACGATGTAAGTTTCTTAGGGCATCAATAAATTGTTTAAAAAGGTGCAGAATCGACTCACAAGTACAGTTTTTGGGACGTTCTATCGCCTGAGGATTGTCTTGTGAGAACTTAACATTTTCTTCTTCTATTGTTACGCTTTTACCTTTTAAAAACGTTTAAAAAGAGAGCTCGTAGATTGCAAATAAAATAAAAATAAATTTTCTGTTTAGTTTTAGTTAAAATTCTTTATTGTTCGCACAATTCTATATGGCACTCTTTACAACTTGATGTAAACAACAACAATTGCTTTGTTTGTTATTCCTCTTTGCACTGTTTTGCATAAACAATAACAATTACCAGTCGATTGTTCAACAGATCTTTGTAACGGAGATATTCAAACACACCGCGTTCTTACACAAGACTGACTGAACCAGACTAGAAAATTCATAAAATTCTCTGATGCATTATAAAAAATTCTATTTTTCAGAAACGTTGCTTTATGTCTCACAAAATGGATTTTATTTTGGATGTAAATATGTTTTAATTTTTCATTTTAAAAACGAGGAATTATCCAGATAGAACAAGCAGATCGCGACTGGAAATTTTGTTTATAAAAGATTACCAGTATCTTCACTGCAACCAATGTCTCGTATGTAGCAAAACTAGTTAATATTGTCTTTCAATATAGACAGTAACATAGTCGTCTAGTACGTAGTGTGTTGGCTTATTAGAAGTGAGGCTACGGTTCAAACCCCAGCTCAGACATCTCCAATATATCTTCGGTGATTTCATTTCAGCAGGTTTCTGGGAAAAACTCTGAGAGTAAAATAAAATTGCCATTAAAAGTTTCTCAAGAAAAGTCGTTCGGAGTCGACCTTAAACTGTAGGTCTTGCCACTCATGTATAAAATTAACACACACAACATAAGTGGTGTGAGAAGCTAGGCCGTTATCCTGACTGAAGGGTTGTAATGACTAATTATGTATGTATGTATGTATGATAGTTACTTTCGAGTATAAAAGATAGATTATATTACGCTGGATCACCTCTTGATTCCTCTAGGTTTACTGTTTTAGTTTTTTAATTTTATTTTAAATGTTTAGAAAATCAGTTCCCTTGGTTTTTCACTAAATTTGATACTGATTTTATATCATCTTTTTTGCTATTCATTTTGCATTCTATTCTTTTAGTTTTCATTGTGCTTTTTTTCTTTAATTTTTCTCTTTTTTTTGATGATGAATTGAATTGAATTTTATTTGCCATTTTGTATATCTTAAAAGAGATAAAAACGTGTCGTGGCTTAAAATAATTAACCGAAAATGGATTTTCATATTGACTGTATGTATGTATGTATATATGAGTATAATAATGGCTTAATTTCATTGTCATTTATTTGGTAGAATATTCGCTTGTTTTTTATTTTTCATTTTATTTTCTCTTGCAATCTCTCTTTTTTTATTTTTTCAAATTGACCGCCATGTATTGACATGAAAATATTCTTTTCGAATTTCGAAAGCCTCTTACGCACATATACACACATACGTATACGCATATGTGTGTGTATATATTTTCTGCATTAATGTTTGTTAATGTTTTTTTTATTGAAATTTATATACAAAATAAATGGTTAAAGAGGAAAATAAAATAATACAACACAATAGATATAATGGCTAATGGAGTTTGATGGTCAAGAAGAATATTAAAATACTCTACAGGATGGAGTAACCATGGACGTTGCTGTTTCTTCACAATATAGACAAGCAAGAAAAATTCATCCATTTGAGGTCTTCTTAAATTAGTTTACTTGAATTCATGAACTCTAGTTTATCTAACCATCATAAAGGCTGAGTCAACCTTTTTTATTAGACATTGAAGACGGTCATTGAAACTTATATGTGGCTGAGTATAGACTAGCATCTGGCGTTGCCATTAGATCAGTGTAAGAAGCAGTATTTAAGAATAATGAATAGAGGCAAAAATCGATTTAATGGGTTAGTGGCGATGCTACTAGCATCGAAGGTGCGTTACGATTTCGTTACGATTTTCTATTCTCCTGATTCAAGCATCCATTAAACAGAAACCTGCATGTCTACTAAATATTGTTACGTTTTTACCCTTTAAAATGTGATCTCATAGATTGCAAATAAAATAAAAATAAATTTTTGTTTAGTTTTAATTAAAATTCTTTACTATTCTCACAATTCTGTCTGCCACTGTTCACAACTGTATGTAAACAACAAAAATTACTTTGTTTGTTATTCCTCTGTTTACACCCTTTCCATAAACAATAACAATTACTAGACAATTATTCGACAGATCTTTGAAACGGAGATCTTCAAACCACGATTGCTCTCTTCAAGCGCATCTCGTTTTCACACAAGACTGACTGAACTTCTCTAACTCACTCGCCTGCTTTGCTTTGCCTTTTATATGGCAGGATAAACAGTCTGATGAATGTTCTTGAAGGCGAACGTTCATGACTTCGCCTCCTCGAAATATTTATAAATGTAAGCATCATTGTTTACATTTATTGTTGTAGTGTTGTTGGTATATGTTTGTTTGCCATTTTTTTATGGTAGTTGTTATAGCTTGCTTAAGAGCAGTACGATAATTTGTAAACAGGTTTGTTTACTGCATTGTTTTGTTTTTGTAGCTTTTGTTTATAATTTTTATGTTAAACGATGTAAAAGCAAAACACCAGTATTTAGATTTTTAATTTTCGTAACAATATGTAATGATGCATTGAGGCAGCTTTTCGATATTTCTAGTCCCAACATAGCTTACAAAACGTGTTTTGAGAAGAAGCTCTTGAAACGAACCCGCTGAACTTACTTCCATTGACGTTAAATGGGTAATGGATTGGTTTGAGATTATTTACTTGGATTGTTTACACACATTTAACCACCACAGCGAAGTAATTTGAATCCAAGTGAAGGAATTTATAGAAATTATGGGTTCTTCGTCTGGTTGTCGAAGTCGAGTAGGTAGTGTGTTGCCATGTAGACAAGAATTCGTGAGTTAATATCTCATCCCTGATATCACGAAAGGAAAAAGGAAATACGACTTCCACTCAAAAGCCTTCTGATAAAAGCTCTTTAAATAAATAATTACCAAGAAAATGCTTTAAAGTCTGTCGTTTGGAGTCGTCTTTATGCTGCAGTTCTATCGCTTATGGATAAAATGAACACACAGCACTTGGGTGGTGTGAGAAGTTAGAAGTAAACTTGCAAATGAAATTAATTATTTCAACACTTATAGGTATAGTGTGACATATATATCGATGTGACTGATAATAATTTTTTTTAATTTTCCCTGCTTTTGTTGTGATTTTTTTTAAGCAGAAGATATTTTACAATTTAATAATATTATTACACTCTACTGGGACAAAAGCAGGTTAAATTTTTTTAATTTTTATTTGTATTAATTTATTTGTTTAACAAAAAACACGTACACGACCTCTCTCAATGATATTAAAAATTTCGTTAAAATGTATGTCTCTTGTATGAATCAACGTGTGTATGTCTGATTGTATAGGTATTGTAATTCATATTGAATATCCTTTTGTTTGAAAGCATTTTTTAAAGAATTTTTTAAAAAAAATTTTTTTTTTAAATTTTTTTAAATATTTTATCTATTGACACATTTTCAAAGGAAAATAAAGAGAAAAAATTATTTTATTTTTGTATTAAAAGAATAGAAAATACAACACATTTATTGCTTTAAAAATTCTATATCCACAGTATCTACAATATTATTGTCTGTGTTCACTTTGGATAAAAAAATAAGAAGAATCTTTTCTATTCTCTTCAATGATAAGCATATTCTTTTACTATATTTTACCATATTTAAAATAAATATTATTTTTATTTTTGTCTTCTGTTTGATGTCGTAGTTGTTGTTGTTGTTTATGTAAGCGGAAGCTGTTATAATACCATGTTGAAAAAACATAATAAAAAAATAGAGAGAAAAATGGCCAGAAATAAAAGAAATACCTAAACAGCCTTGAGACATGAATACCATCACATCAAAACTGCTGGCCATTATTGAAATACAGTGGAGCCATTATATTTCAATATGCTCTAAAAGAAAAATACTTTCTCAGCTAGCGGGACCACTTATATCGCAAACAGAATGAAAGAGCTTAGTTTATTTTATAGAAAGTTGAAATTCTCATGAGATCAGCCAGTTTCTTAAAGTACGTAAAAAATATTTGTTTGTGTACTGAAAGGCTCTATAAAAGCCACAATTTAGTCAATAAAAAGGTTTTTAATAGCCTTTTTTAACCATTGTGATATCATACTTCATAATTGGTCATTACAACCCTTCAGTCAGGATTACGACCGAACGAAATGTTCAGTCAGTTTTCTGTGAAGACGCGGTGTGTTTGAAGAGAGTAATCGTGGTTTGACGATCTCCGTTATAAAGATCTGTTGAACAATCGACTGGTAATAGTTATTGTTTACGCAAAAGAGTGCAAAGCGGAATAACAAACAAAACAATTGTTGTTGTTTACATCTAGTTGTGAACAGCGGCACACAGAATTGTGCTAGCAATAAAGAATTTAATTAAAACTAAACACAAATTTAATTTTATTTTGTTTGCAGTCTACGAGCTCTTATTTTAAACGATTTTAAAAGGTAAAAACGTAAGAATTATGTTGTGTGCGTTAATTTTATACATGTGTGGCGGGACCTACAGTTTAAAGTCGACTTCGAACGCAAATTTTTTTTGAGAAACTTGTGAAGGCAATTTTTATTTACACTCAGAGTTTTTGCCAGAAATTTGCTGAGGGGCAGTCGTCGAAGAAATAATTTTTCATACTTCCTTTTTTTGGAGATGCCTGACCTGGAGTTTGAACCGTGGCATATATTCTAATAAGCCAGCACACTACCTACTAGGCTCTGACAATTGTGATATAACGATAAATATTGAACCCAACGGTCAAATATTCCCTAGAGGAAACAAATCCGAGTACAAAATAAATATTCTCAGATAATGAGAAGTCAAAAACCTATGTCTTTTAATAACAAATGCCTATCATAAGTACAGTAGCTCGTAGGAATCGCTATTGCGCGATGGTTAGCCATTCGAAACAAAAATAATTCATTCCTCTTCATTCATTACATGTGCGTCTATCAAAGTCTAACAATATTGTATGTACCCTGTTGCTGTCCTGGTCCTGTCGTATGAATATTACTTCCGCCTGTAAGACGCAGTAAAGGCCAGATATCTTTATAGGCGCCGTGAGAATACTTATTGTGCGATAAAAGGCCATGCGATTTAAGGATAGAATCTGACAATATTGCACGTACCCTCCCTCTTTCAGTCAGCGATATTCGGCTTACTTGTAAAATGAGTGAATAATTTTCAACTTAACTGAGGCAATTAGAGTTAATATGGCCTGTAACATACCAGAGATTGCTGCCGTCTCTGGTCAGCTCATTAGTAATCCAATTTTCAAAGATATCCCTATGTCCTGAAAGCCATATAAGAGTTGTCTTTGAATGATCCGAAATTTCTCTGGAGGACCCATATTATATCCATTAAATTATTATGAACAGACCCTAATGCTTTTTAAGTCTGGCAGGCTGGAGAGTACAATAATTTTTCCTACTCTCCAGCCAATGGCTAAACTTTCCAATATCTGAACTGGTCTTACTCTGTGTCATATATTTTGTTGCTCAAAATGATTTGCGTTGAAAAATTGTCTTCCTCAAGGTTCAGATTCAGTATGGCTTGAGCTATAAAACTTTCAGAATTTTGTATGAACACATCTTGAAATTTTTCTTCAAAATTCATCGAAACAACCGCAGACTAAAGCCGAATTGAGTGGCAAACCGATTAATGGTTATTTTGGGGATCTTCAGTGATTTCTTCAGCCAAAGAAAAAATTTTTAAATCATAATTCGAAATGAAGTACAAAACGGCACAAGATTTGGAATTTTCAATTCTCAAAAAAAAATATTTTCCTTCCTATTATTGAAGAAGAAGAAGTTTTTCACTCAAAGCAATCAATTATTTGAGCTTCAAACAGTTAGCCCCGGAATTTACATGAATTGCTTCACTGTCCCAATATTATTTTAAGTCCATTGCATAGTAGTTGAGTTATGCAAACAAATATTTACTTTTACGTTCAAATACGTTTCTTTTCCCTCTCTTCCTCTCCCCCTTTTACCCCTACTTTTGTTTCTTCGTTTGGTGTTACAGTTGCTTTTTATTTAACTTTAATTCTTCTTCAACTTTGGCTACAAAAAAAAAAACAAAAAACATTCTCAAAGTCCATGAATTTTATTATTTGTTGTTGTAGTTGTTGGAATTTTAAGCATATTTTCTTACAAGTTTTTAGTTTAAATACAAAAAAAAAATAGGAAGCCTGAAAGTCAAAAAAAAGAAAAATCATTGCAAATAAAATCGGTATTTAGTGGGCGCAAAATGAAGTTGCGTAGGGTAGGCAGACAGACAGACAATTTGAAGAAAATACAAACAGAGGACGGTCTCATCAAATGAATTCCGCTACTATTGCTTGGCCAATAGAAATTGTTGCTGTTGGCTATTATTCGTATTTGTATTTGTATTTGTATTCGTATTTGTATTTTAACATTAATGTTCTTAATATTGCCTTTATTTACTATTAATTTTTTTATATTGTTTTTGTTGTTGTTGTTGTTGTTGTTGTTGTTGTATTTTGTCTAATAAATATTTATTTTAGTTGTTTTACTTTCAACATTAAGCTTAAACACACTAAAAAAGGAAATTGTCCCCATTCCATGAATTTTGTAAAAGGCTTTTGAAGGAATTTCTTTTAAAAATGCTTTAATTTTGTATCAAATGGTTTGTGTTATATTCGTTTGAAAATGTAATACGTTTTGGGCAGATGGTTTGTTGGAAAATGTTTCTAAAAAAAATTTTTCATATGTTTTCTTGAACACAACGTAAAATTATGTTCATTCGTAAAATACGGGAGAAGGAATACATGTTGCCATGGCATCATATTGTTTTATTTAAGTGGTCAGAAATGAATTATTGCTGTTATTGGGTTGTTCGAAAAGTAATTTCGTTTTTTCCCGACAGAGGATTTAATTGTATTTTTTTGCACCCAACTTCACACTTAAGCCATATAATTTTTATATGCTTTGAGAGCTCATATAGCAAGGCTTGTGTGTGAAAAATCAAAACAAAAATATGGAAATATTTCTTCGGCGACTTCTTCTAAAAATTGCCAATAAAAGTTTCTCAAAAATCTGGTGTTCAATCACTCATGTGTATATAAATCTAACACACAACATAAATGGCGTGAGAAGCTAGGTTGTAATCTTGACAGAAGGATTGTAATGATCAATGTATGAATGTAGTATGTATACCGGACACTATTAGGTAAGGTTATGGACCCTTTTTGTATAAATAGGTTCCACAGCGGTTAGGTTCATTGTGATACCAGAATAAATTTTCAACCCAAGGATCCAACGATCACTGAAGTAAACAAACCTGATTCCAAAACAAATCTTGAAAATCGTGTGAATAGCAGTTGTACGTTGGATGAACCGGTCATTCAATCCTTATCTTATCCATAAAAGTTCAACAGAGTCTAGCAAAATTGTCCGTATTTTTCTGCTGCTAACTAATTTGAGTCTTCCTGTAAAACGAGTGGAGAATAACTAGTTCTGTTATTATTTTATTCCTTCTATGTTCCTGTCGTTTCTTGGTTTGAAAAGTTTTCCACTTGATGATTATTCTCCCAAGTTGAGGCTACGTAACAGCTAGTTTAACTGAGGTAATCGGAACACCCACATACATACGTAATAAATAAATGGCCATTACAACCCTTCAGTCCGGATTATTGCGTAGCTTCTCTCACCACTTATGTTGTGTGTCTTATACATAAATGGCGGGATCTACAGTTTAAAGTCGACTACGAACGACAGATTTTTGAGAAACTTTTCATGGCAATTTTCTATTTACTCTCAGAGTTTTTGCCAGAAATCTCTTAATATCTCGTTATGATGTCTGACCTGGGGTTTTAACCGTGACCTTACGTCTAATAAGCCAACACACTACCTACTAGACTACGGCGACATCCACACCATGTAGCAAATGGGAGCAAATAATGAGCTCCATACCGACCCTAACCAGTTATCAGCAATTCAATTTCTGGTATCAGTATAAGAGTTACATACTTTTAAATGAACCGAAATTTCCCTGAGAAAAAATTTACCCGAGAAAAAATCAGGGACGAGAACGTACTTCGAAGAAAAGTTCGTTAGAATTTCTATCTATAAGCCTTTATAAGCCAATGCCTTTCGGTGCATTAAAAACCAAGCTGAGAAAGTACACGGAAACGTCACATCGACTATTGTGATATAATGTCACAGTAGGAAGAATTACGTAATTGCGATGGGATGATCCTAATCAGGCGAGAAACATGGGTATTTTAAAACTAAATAAGGGCGACCTGCGTACGCTAATGAACATACTCACGGAACTCTCCGCCTTACGTATACACTTGAACCGTATTGGTGTAGTGGAAAATGATGAATGTAGAGCATGTGGACCAGCGATCACTAATGAGTATTCAAAAAAATATAATAATTTCTGATACGCATTCATGTTTATTTTAATATCATGGAACCTCTACTCATATTCAAAGTTTGAAGTACTCATCATATTTATACTTAACAAAGCGTACGATGTTGTTGATTTCGATTCTCCATGACTCAACATATACACGAAGCACAAAATAAGTATGATTCACGTACGAAGACTACAATACTCACTAGAAGGTTGTGTGTTTGCTTTGCTTGCAGTTTTTGTCTTTTTTGCTTATGTGTTTTTTTTTCTTTTTTTGTAAATGCAACAACAACAACTAAGACTGTAAATTTTGATGAATGCTTAGAGTCATTCGAATCATTTATAAGTACTATAATTATTTTTTGTAAATTTGTGAATCCGAATGAGTAGGCTTATGAATCAAACATATTTCAAATGATATGAGTTTGATGGCAACGTTGTACGCATACTCATTGCATCCTGTACTTATAAATCAACGTTGTAGTGAGTACGAATGAATCAGAATAGTTAATGAGTACTTATGAGTAGCGATAAAACGATTCATTTCTGATCTCTGATGTGGACATCGAAACGATGGAACACTTTTTATATCGTTGCCCAGTTTTCGTGAACTCGTGATGTCAGTGTTTTGGGTACAACACAATACCAGACATAACTCGTGTCGCAGAAGAGTGAGCTGGAAGAAGTTAGGAGAGTGTATATAAAAAGTAAGATGGTATTCTTAACAGTAAGCGCTTAACAAGTCTACATGATGGCCTATGTATATATTGATATGCTTAAGACCCTTAATTGGTTTTTCTCTTTCAACTTAACTACCTAACAACAAAGTAAAGAAAAACATAAAAGCATCTCCTTTGATATCTGTAAAGGCTTTACTGTCTTTACATTTTGTCATAAATTTCCACATTAATCTTGAAGAAAAACAAAAAAAAACATAAGAAATTGGCCTTAAAACAAATTGGTAACAAGCTCTTTATGATTTTACACCTCAGACACTCAGGCGTATGAGTATTTTTTTTGCTGAAATATTTCCATCACATTAATCATACGAACGACATGTAGGCTCTATAGCCAGTTGGTACTCCAGTAGAAGATTATTAATGTTAATCCATACATCATGTTTAATTATCATCAACACTTTCACTCAATTTTCTTTTTGTTATTGCAACAGCAACAACAACAAGAGTTTGACACTTAATCTTGGAATAGTTTTTCATCATCGTCATCAATGGGACACAATAAAGAGTTCATGACCACAAAACAATGAAAGGAAATGTAAACCCTTTTGTTATTTAAAGAGCAAGAGACAGAGAGAGAGTGAGAGATATACTGAGTATCTTAGCATCACAACTTAAATTTTATTCACTACTTTAATAACAAATTTTGTCTTTATTGTGTTGTTGTAGGTTGTAAACAACACTTTGATTGATTTGATTGATGATTTACGATTAGAAATAGAATAAGAAGCCGAAGATAGAGAAGAGAAGAAAAGTGAAAAAAGTACTTAAAGTCACAACTGATTTATTGCTTCGCAATTGTTGTGATTTGTCCTCAATGTTGTCATCTCATTGTCCATCCTCCATCCACCACACAAAGCTTTCACCTGATGGCCATGTAAAAAAGTCCATAAAAAATTCATACAAAGAAAGTACGTGTATGGGGAGGCATTTTCTTTTCTTCTTCTTTTTTTTTTTGATTGAAAAGGAAAGATCTTTGTTTCCTTTTGCGCTTTTCTTTAGCATGTCAGGTAGACATACTAGCTGACTGGCAGTCGAAGAAGCTGTCGGAAATGTGTATGTTGTTCACGTGGTCATTATTTATGTAGGTTTTCTTTATTCTCCTCTTTTGTTGTTGTTATTGTATGTGTTTTTCTTATGTATGAAAGTGTTTTTTCTCTTTCTCTCTTTCAATTTTTTATTTATTCACTCAACACAAATACTTGTTTTCTTTTATTTTGTACGTGTACGTGCCTGTATTGCACGTATGTATGTGCATAAAAATCTCGTTCTTTTTTTGCTTATTATTTCTTCTTTTTCTTTTATTATTCGATTCTTTTTTAAATATCGAAAGAAAAGCGTTTCTTTTTAATGGTTCTACGCGCAAAACAAGGTTAAACTTGTCATCAATCTTGTGGAGAAACTGTTCGATTTTAAAGAAGCATTTGCGAGTTTTTAAAAAATTTACATGAATTTTAAATCAAGAAATTGTTTAAAATATGTGGAATTAAATTAAACATTTGAATAAATTTTTGTGTAGTTTATAAGCGGCATATGAATTCTTACTAGGTTATTTAGGAGTTCATAGTTTAAAGATTGTTTTTCTTCCCTCTTTTTTTCTTTCCTTATATTAAAGCCTTTAGTGTGCTTCGTTTGCTGGTTGACCACTTTTTCCATGCTCATTCTGCCTATTCGGTCATTATTTTTGGATGTAACTGGCGACGTAACTTTAAATCGCATAAAATCGAAATACGAAAAAGGACGGTCCGTCACATAAAACATAGTCTATGCTCCTGAATACCGTCACTCAAGGTTTGTTAAAACAGCGAGTCTAATAACTCCAACCAGCATGTACTGTGTACAATACTTCTACAAGGAGCAGAATGCCTTTAACAAATTTTTTGTATCCAATATGTGCTAACGCCTTCACTTCAACCCTTGCCAATGCTGTTTACATTACAACCCTTCAGTCAGGATTACCACCTAGCATCTCACACCACTTATGTTCTGTATGTTAATTTTATACATGAGTGGCGGGATCTACTGTATAAAGTCTATTCCGAATGACAGATTTTTTTGAGAAACTTTTCTTGGCAATTTTATTTATTTCCAGAGAGTTGTCGCCAGAAGTCTGCTGTGAGCAAGTCACCGAAGAAATATTTTTTAATATTTCGTTTTGCTGGAGATGTCAACAAATTACCTACTAGACTACGACAACTTTAATGCTGCTTACTTCAGCCTTAATCTGCCTTCTCCATATGTGAGCTGGTTGTCCCCTACTCCACACTATGCCAATCGTAAAGGTGTTGTTCGTTTGGCTTCTAAGGCTTTGGCTGATCCAACTCCCGTTGCTTCTCCTTATCACAGTGGAAAGATTTTATTCGCCAGTTTTTACTCCAGCACATTATTTGACATGATTCTTGGACAGAATAAAGTTACAGTATTGCTAAAACATATGTTTACTGGTAAATATTGTAATTTTCGTGAGCAGTGATAAAGAGAGCGGTTTTTACATGAGCGGACAAATGTTTAATGCTTCTTCTGAAAACGATCTTGCTTGCTTCAATTATAAATGGGTCTCAAGGCACGATGTTGTTTTATAAGGTTTTTATCTTCAGAACATTAATTCTTAAAACTGCGTACTCCATTGTCATTATTACGCTTCGAAAATTGGCCGTAATATGCAAAAATATCGTTTAGATATTCAAGATCATTCAACCGATTTTAAAATCCACTCACTATACCTCTGTCGTTATCGAGGGTTTGTCCAAGCATAGTGTCCAGAACTATATTAAATGAAAGTGGTGACAGAACGCAGATCTGTCTTCCAATTCCACTTAGCAATTTACAGTGTTTTATCCTTCAAGAGGCGTTATGGTAAAGGCTCTTTATCAGGTGCAAAAATTTTAGAGGGATTTCCCTACATTGTACAATGTATTCCAAGTGCCACTTCATAAATTATTCCAGATTAACACATCTGATTCGATTGTAGACGTATATACGCATACATACATAATTGGTCATTACAACCCTTCAGTCAGGATTACGACCTAGTTTCTCACACCACTTACGTTGTGTGTGTTAATTTTATACATGAGTGGCGGGACCTACAGTTTAAAGTCGACTCCGAACGACAGATTTTTGAGAAACTTTTCATGACAATTTTATTTACTCTCAGAGTTTTTGCCAGAAATCTGCTGAGAGGAAGTCGCCGAAAATATTTTCTAATTCTGTATTTTATTTTGATGTCTGGCCTGGGGCTCGAACCCTGGCTTTTCGTCTAATAAGATAACACATTACCTACTAGACCACGGCGACGTATATTCCTCTTACAAATATTCCGGTGCTGCAATCTTTCTCTGTATATTAAGCGACATTTAAAGTAGGCATCAGTAAATCCAGTTCATATGCACACTACGCCTATGATTTCTAGTCAAAACGAAGGATGCGGTCAACATTTGAGTGCGTAGTTACCAACATGGTTTAGTTATTACGACGGATAGTATAGCATTGGAATGTCTCGCAATTTCAACGATGGATATACGCTACCTTCGAATTCGCCGTAGTCTAGTAGGCAGTGTATTGGCTTATTAGACTTGAGGCTACGATTCAAACCCCATCTTAGACATCTCCAGCAAAACGAAATATAAAAAAATATTTCTTCGTTGACTTCATCTCTGCAGATTTCTGTCAAAATCTCTGGTAGTAAATAAAAATTGCCATGAAAACTTTCCTAAAAATTCTGTCGTTCGGAGTCGACTTGGAACTGTAGGTCCCTCTACTCATTTATACAATTAACACACACAACGTTAGAAGAAAAGCTAGGTCGTAATACTGACTGAAGTGTAATGGCCAATTGTGTATGTATGTACCTACGAATTACTTCTTAATTATTCATTAGGATCGTAATATACCATTAGCAACGGTATGTGTTTGCTGAATACATTTTGGAGCAGTTGGCAACTGACTCTTTGTACTTAAAACTTGTAACATTTTCTGTTTTGTTTTCCGTCGCTATTTATATATTTTTTTATTCCTGTGGACATCTATTGTTGATTGGATTGTTCCCATAGCCTGATGTTTGACATCACGCCTGGCCATAAATCTTTGTTCACACATACCTGAATCTTTTGCATGTCTTCACGGTAAGAAGGTTAATGTTTCCAGTTTTTAATTTAGTTTTTATAGTTTTTTTCGCCCTTCTCACAAAACTATTTTTAAGGAATTTTAATTTTCTTTTCAGTTTTCAAGTCAGTTTTCAGTGTCATCATCGTACACCAATTCAAACTCAATACAATTTCGCAATAACACACACACACACATACACACCAAAAAATGAAAATTATTCATTTGAATGTCTAAACATTTCAAAAATTTATTGAATTTTAAATGAAAATACAGGCTCACCCTCCTGCAAAGCACACATTTTGCATCAATTAGCTGGAAAAGACACAGAAAATAAAGGAAGAAATTTACGACCAAAGGTCGGCATTTAAAATATCTTGAAGTTTGAAAATAATTCCTCATCTCCTTCCCTCTTTGTCTATGTGTTTGTAATGATGAAAATATGGGTGAAATTAGCAACTACAACAACAGCAGCAGCTCTAGCAATACCAACAACAACAGCAACAACAAGGAAATGAGGAATCTAAAAAAAGAAGGAAAAACAATGTGTTTTGGTAACAATTTTATGATTATTCTTCTGATTTTTTTTATGCAGCAACAAATTATAATAAAAAAAACAAACAAACAAAATATTACGCTCTCTCTCTCTCTACTCTCTCTCTGTGTATAACTTTATCTCTTTTTATGTGGTAAATAAGGATATTTTCTCTTTTCCCATTCGCTAGTAATACTCTTAAGTCGTACTCTCTCCCTGCTGAATCTGCTATTAAATCTTTGTGGGTGTATTTTTTATTCTCTACATTTGCTGTTGTTGTCCATGTGTTGGTGATGATGCAGAATTTTTTTTCTTATATCTTCTGCGAAAATTTTTGAAAATTTTTCTTTCATTTTTAAACTTTAAAACGTTTCTTTTGTGTGTCTTATTTGTTATTGTTTTTTGTGTTTATATTTAATGGCAACCGGCATAATTTAAATGTTTTCATTGTTGGTTTTTGTTTTTGCATTTCCGTTTTGTGGTTTTCGTTTTTTTTTAAATGATTTTATTTGTTTTAATTTGCTGAAGTTTTAAAACTTTTTCTATTTATTTTCAGTTTCTATTTCTCCTTTTTCATACATCTTGAAAGTAGTTTGTAATTTTGTGTTGCATATTTTAAGGGGTCAATTTATTGCAGTAATTCTTGTGAATTTTTAGGCTGTGAAAAGTGTTTTTGATTGAAATTAAATCTTAATTTGTTTGTTCCTTTAGTTTGAAACGTAGAATTGAATTGATTGGAGTCCAAGCTAAGACTTGTATGTCGGCTAAGGCCAGATAATAATTTTGTTGAGTTCTATTGCTTGCCATCTGCTGCCTTAATTTTATTTTAAAATGTTGCTTCTAAAATTACTTAAAGTAGGTAAATAATATGCTTCGCTAATTAATACGAAATTGTAAAATGGAAGACAGATGATTCTAGTCTTTCACTTGCAGAATATCTATGCTTTTTCTAGTGAGGGAAAGAAGCAGCTCTCCTGATTAGTGACATGAATGGAATCAATCTCGTGATGGGTGTATACTTAGGCATGCAATGCTATCTACATTACGACTACTTAATGTAGAAAATAACAGCAGAATCCTCGTTAATATGATAAATTGTATTAAGAAATCTCGGTGTAGATAGTTTTTAGGAGGTGGCCCACCTTGATATTGTGTTTTTTTGTGTCTGATATGATTTTTCAGAACTACTAGCTTTTTTTGAAGGACACCCTGTGGAATATTTTGGTTTTAGAACTAAAGTTTTATAAAACACATATAAACGCATGATTTCTATTAAACTTTTATTTATTTGTATTTTCATGGCCATTGTTCATTACAGCCTATTAGTCTGGATTACAACCTAGCTTGTAACACCACACATGTTGTGGGTATTAATTTTGTCCATGAGTTGCTCAGGACGACATATTTGAAAAACTTTTAGGGGCAATTTTATTTTCTTTGTGAGTTGTCCCAATAGGCTTCTGAGGGGTAGTCGTTTTGTTCGAGATGTCTGAGCTGGGGTTGAACAAAGGTCTCCCGTCTAATATGTTAACATACTACCTACTATAGTGGACTGGGGTGACTTCCATTAATCTAATTCTGGTATTAGTTTCAGCGGTCGATCCTTTTGAGGTAGTTCCCGACCCTTTGCATTGGACATATCAGGCTGTATCTTGGCTCCAACGTTTTCGACGGCACGGCACGGTCTTCGATGTAGCATCACAAAAGAATTTTTAAAATGGCTTTGCTAAAACGTGAAATTACGCGTTCTGGAAGTTTATTACACAATGAACCACATACCATCTAATAATTTCTGGGTTACATAGTAAATGTAGAATTTTTAGAATATCTGAATATCCTAACCAATTACTACTACTCTATATTGTTTTTATTAACTGCCTTGGGTTTCGGTTTCATTGATCATTTTCCTCCAGACAGGCAGGTGATTAGTCTACTGTAGCAGATTCTAGAAGCATAGAGTTGCCAGCTGTTGTAGTTTTGAAACAACACTCTCTCAGGGAGTGATAGAAAAACTTATCTTTGAATCGTATGTCTTTTGAGATTATTTGGATTATTTTTTAATAATTAATTCGTAAACCATGATGTTTTTTCTTTCCTTCCTTTCCTGGACTCACTTTCATAGTCCAGTCAGCTGTTTAAGCACCATACCACATCAAGCATTTTCCAAGAAGCAACAAAGGAGTGACATTAGATTTGCATTTGTTCTACAAACTTTTTCTTAATTGCATACAAAACCCAATTTGCGATTTTCTTTCGGAGAATTTTTTAAAAATTCTCATACAAATACAAATTCATAAAATAAACTCCAATTATTAAATCATTTCATACCTTAAGGCAAAATATTGTGTATAAAAAATTATGAAAATATTTGAAAAGTAAACTTTGCATCATCGTTTATAATATTCATTTGCTGTGTAGACAATTTCATTAGATTTTAAATAGAAATTTATATGCAAAACCAAATAGATTTCTGTAGTTTTTTGGTTGTCAATTATTTAAAAACGAATAATTTATTTGGGCTTCAAAGAAAATTCGTTTACTTTGTGACAAATACAAATGAACATATTACACATACTTATATACACACACATGGGCATACACTAACGTACTACAACTATAGTCAAACGCATAGTGAAATGTCTATAGAGTGAGTCAAAGAATTGTAGTTTAACTTTAGGTTTTAATGAAATATTTTTCTTGAAATAAGTTCTTTGTAATGTGTTGTTGGTAGAGGGCTAGAAAATTAATTGACATTTTTCATGCGACACTCTCGATGAGAACAAAAAGAACTTAAATACATAGCATATCAATCAGTTTCTTATTGTTTTTTTATTATTTGCTTTGTTTCCGCTCAGTTAAGCATTATTCTACTGTAGATTGTTCTAGAATTTTTGGGTTACCATCTCTGCTTGCCTAAAACAACATTCTCTTTCAAAATCTGTTGCATTATTGTATTGGGTATGGTATTGGAGAGGACTTTTGCAAGCGGTGATTGTTGTTGTATATGTTATCCTCTCATGGCGCTTCTGGATGAGTTGTTTCAAGATGTAATGAAGCCTTATAATTTATTTTTTTTTTAATTTACAACAACCACTATAAAAATATACTTCTTCCAGGGCATTCATATTTGTTATGCTCTTCAACCACTATATCACGTCTTCGGCTTAAAGACTGAGTTACGACTTGAGACAAAGATTCTTCGCAAATCCAGTGGGTTTGAAACAACCAGAATATGTGACACCACATAAGAAGATCTATGTCATGCATTACACTATACAGGAATATCTTACCGGTCTTCTGACAGTACACTGTAGACATAGAGGGTTATCCCAATATGCAGATCCTGGGAGGATGGAATATTGGAATCAAATCTTGGCATCTATGGCGCATTAATGCATCCTAGAAGAAAACACTGGGCTGCATATCAGGTACTAGGCTGGGAATTGTCACTGTTGGCACCGGTCAACTTCCTAAAGTTTGTCAGGGCAATAGGTTTAGAGGGGACATTACAGGGACATCCTATATAGATTAAGGGCAATCCAATAGACCGTATGGTTGCAGTATTAGGGCACCTCTTCACGACGGTAAGTATTATTGTTATGACTTGAATGTAAGTTTTGGGAGCAAATGTACTTAGTTTCTTTTATTTTGAAAATATGAATTATCAATAGAAAATTTGTAGTTAAGAAAGGCAGTTTTGAAGATGTTTCCCTGCTTATGTAAAGCTGCCGGTGCCACCCAGAATAACATATTGGAATCAGTTCATACTGAAACAGCTGCCTTTGGCTTGGCATTCCTTAACATTCATGAGAAGAGCCCCGAGATGTCCCGATATTTTTAGAAAATCATTTGCTAGCAGTGGTAAAGCCCATTAAGAATAAAAGTGAATCAATAAAAATATGTTCTTGTTACTTTTACGTTACGAAGAGAAATGTGCCCTTCCCTTCGAATAAATAGCCTCCATAATTCGCCAGCACAGATCTTGTCTTTCGCCTGAATTGGATGCAGGAAAATTAGTTCAAATTCTGCTGAAATATTATGAAATATATTGACCAATTGGTAGCACCTCATGCTTGAGATGGAACTATAAACGCTGACTGTATAATTCGCTTCCGAAGCCCATAGGGTCAAACCAAAATAGTATAGAGTTGTAGAAAATTCTCTCAGCTTTACACAACAAAAACATCAATGATGCCATGACGAAATAACTCGCATGATTACAGCGGCAATGCAGTGCAACAAAACCTCGAACAAAACCTCTGTACAAAAGAACACCAACACCACCAACAACAACAACACCAACCATCCGAAATTGGAAAATGGTGTGCGAAATACTTGAAAAACTTGTATTTCAATATAAATTCATTGGCCGGTAAAGTATTAAAAAACTATGGCTGCATTTGCTATAAAAAAGATAGGCGCTCTAGCCCTGCTCCTTGTAAGATCCGCCAATGATAGCTAAAACTAACACACACTAAATGCCTGGTCTATGATTGCATTTGTCCATTGATGACCTTTTTAAAGATTACAGTCTCTAGTCGTGTATGTTCACAACACCTCTCCTTCTTTTCTATACGATTTTATTTTACTTTTAATTTATTTTTGTTGAAGGCAAAGTAGGGAATTATAAATTAATGATTATCCTGGTGACCCACTTTGAATGTCATACATAAAAATCGTGATTTTTTCTTCCTCTTTTTTTTGGCAGTAATGTTAAGCTGTAGTTGCTCTTGAGTTAAATTCCATTTCCTTGCGTTTTTGCTTACCGCATGTACTATGAAGTGAGTGAATGTGTGTGAGTGTGTGTGTGAGTGTGTGTGTGTAAAAGAGAGAATTTTTTGTGGTTGCTTTAAGGGCTCTGCTACTGTTGTTTACAAAGCTGTGTTTAAAAGCTATTGTTAAAAATGAATAGATTTGCTGTTGTTGTTGTTGTTGTATGCTTAACAATACCAAAATTGATAGAAGGAAAACGAAGAAGTATCCTTAAGGGTTTCCTTTTAACTGAAATATAAAAAAAGATTTTAGTTCATGCACACACACATACTCACACACACAAAATGAATTTGCATACTTTTATAGGGAAATGCACTCTCATTGAACTAACGTACATACATATGTATGTACAATGCAGTACAGTTACTTCAGGTTACTTACTGCCATCTTTACTATGTCAACGCGTGTGTGTGTGTGTTTGTTAATGTTGTTCTTTTACTCCCACAATTTACAACAAATTTTTTTTCTCTCTCCCTGTATTTGTTGTTTTTTGATCATGTTTGTCTCTTTTGCTATAACGATGAATGAGTAAGTGAATGAATGACTGAATGAATGAATGAATGAATGACTGCAGAATTTCGAATTAGGCCATGTTAATGTTTACCAAAAGTTAATTGTGTTGATTTTTTGACTTGTTGTATAATTAACAATAGACTTATACTTCTCTCTCTCTCTCTCTCTCTTTCTCTCTGTTAGTTTCTCATTTTCTTTTTTTCTTTCTCTTGGTTTCTTCAGACTTTTCTTATTCTAATGCTTTGTTTTCGAGTGTGTGTGTATTTGTGAATATGGTACAGGGCTTTGCCTAAAATTTAAATGTGATTATTTGCTAAGGTAAAAAAAGAAAGCAAACTTAGGGGAGAGCATTCATTTTCTTTGTTCGCTCAGTGTTGCCATTGTATTGATTTTAATTATAAAACATAGTTTTTGGTGTAGAGGGTCACCATAGTCTAGTAGGTAGTGTGTTGGCTTATTAGACATGAGGCTTCGGTTCAAACTCCAGGTTAGGCATCTCAGTGACTTCCTCTCAGCAGATTTCTGGCACAAACCCTGTGGGTAAATATTATTGACACGAAAAGTTTCTCAAAAATCTGTAGTTTGGAATTGACTTTGAACTGAGGTCCCGCCACTCATGTGTCAAATTAACACACACAACATAACTGGCGTGAGAAGTTGGTGGTAATCCTGACTGAAGGATTGTAGATGAAGATGGGTAAACTATGTATATTGCTTTTGCAAACGTGCATGTGCAAACGTGTTCAAGTTTACCTAACTTGAATTGAAATCTAATTGTACACAAATAGGGTTCTAAAGACTTCTTACTTACCTTTTTCGACTAACTTGTATTAGCAGTGGAAGGTTAAATTAGTCTTCAAAATTTCTGTCCTACATTTCCGTTGCAGGACCGTTTACGAAAATTATCTTCTACATGGGAATGTAACTGTAGAGGTCAATAGTGTTGAACCAGAAACTAGCTTATATTTTCGTTTCATTGACGATTAAGGCAGGTTTTTTTAGATGAAGATTCATTTGATCAAACAATATGTGACATGGGCCACCTCATACTTGATTGGAATACTTTTACTCACAGCCAAAATTGAAATTAGACTACTTGCAGCCAAGAGCACAAGTCCTAGAATTATTGGGAAGCGACTAACGATTTCTTTATGTATGGTACGGTGAACATTATTTGGGTATGCGGCCACCAAGTAGTGGTAGCGAAATTTAGTTAACATAACTACAGAATCAAATGAAACAAACTTGAAGAGTTTTAAGCATTTTAGAACAAACGGATCTGAAAACTGTCGAATAAGACACTTAGGAACAGCGACAGAATAGTGAAAATTACCAGGATGCTCCACGCGACGCAGTACCTACTTATTTAGGATTCCCATCTACTTCCTGCTCCCTCCAACAGCCTCTAAAATAATAGTTAAATTTCTGCCACTATCCAAGTTGTAGGGTCGTCGTAGTCTAGTAGGGAGTGTGTTGGCTTATTAGACGAAAAGCCAGGGTTCGAGCCCCAGGCCAGACATCAAAATAAAATACAAAAAGTGTTCTTCGGCGACTTCCTCTCAGTAGATTTCTGGCAAGAACTCTGAGAGTAAAACAAAATTGACATGAAAAGTTTCTCAAAAATCTGTCTTTCGGAGTCGACTTTAAACTGTAGGCCAAGTCACTCATGTAAAAAATTAACACACACAACATAAGTGGTGTGAGAAACTAGGTCGTAATCCTGACTGAAGGGTAGTAATGATCAATTATGTATGTATGTATGTATGTATGCATGTATGTATCCAAGCTGTAGTTCTTTCCCTCAACATAGTAGACTCAGGAAGTGAGGCCATGAGATCACCTGAGTTCCGTTTTACCTTCGCAAAAGAACCTTAAAGTAAAAAGAGAAGTTCACTTAATCTTGTCATAAGCCAACCGGGATCCATGACAGATTTGACTCCTAACCGTAACCGATATATGCGCCCGTTGAATATCTAATCGAATCTCTCTCAAAAAACAAGAAGATGTTTGCCTTTACCATTGACTGAAAAGTATTCGTGGACGTTCTACACTACCTTATGTAATGTTTCATACATTAATGCTCATTGACCGACAATGCAACTAAAAAGGATAAATTTCTCACTGCACAATAGTCATACCTGGGGACGATGGCCTTTTAGTACGCAACTGCCTCTCAACTAATTTCTGGCAAAAACTCAGAAAGTAAAAAAAGTTTTCATGGAAAAATTCTCAAAAATCTATCGTTCGGAGTCGGCATTAAAATGTAGATTCCGCGACTCATGTATAAAATTACATGAGTTAATAATGGAAAATAATTTCATTCAAATGGCTGCCTCGGCTGGCAATGCAGTAGTCTACACGATCGGTCCAATTTTTAAGCACATTATCGATTGTGTGCAGCTGTATTTCACAAATGGCTCCACTAATATTGTCCTTTAAAGCGTAAATTGTCTCTGGCTTGTCGGCGTAACACTTATCTTTGACGGCACCCCACAAATAATAGTCCAACGGTATCAAATCGTAGCTCCGAGATGGCCAAACGACATCAGCTCTGCGGCTGATAATGCGATCTTCAAAAACAGGGCACAAAACATCGAGTGTAGCTTCGGCTGTGTGGCACGTAGCGCCGTTCTGTTGAAACCAAATGTTGCCAATATCCTCCTCTTCAATTTTTGTGAACAAAAATTCGTTCAACATGACCCGATAACGATCGCCATTGACTGTAACGGCCACTCCTTGCTAATTTTCGAAGAAAAATGACCCAATTATGCGTCTGGACCAAAATCCGCACCAAACAGTGACTCGTTTTGGGTGCGTCGGCTTTTCAATGTATGCGTGAGGGTTTTCTGTGCCCCAAATGCGACAATTTTGCTTGTTTACATACCCGATGATTGATGATTTTTTTTTTGCCAAAATCGGCGTCTTCTGTAAGTCGATCGCAGGCCCACTTAGCGAAGCGAAAACGCATTGGATGGTCAATTGTCTTCAACTATACACAACCATATTCGTTCAGCGAAAGGATAAAACTAATTATCTGTCAAATCAGACATGAGCTAAGTGTTACCATTCACGAAATAAGAACTAGTTGAAAAAAAAACGTTAGATGGCGAACCCGATATATTCAAGTGCGACTTAATTTATTTTTCCTTTTCCATACTTTAAAATGCCTTTTTCTTCAATATTTTTATACACAATGGCAACACTTACTTTCGTTTCCTAAAAAACTACATACAATTTTGTGTAATTTGAATAGTCGGCAAATATTTGCTGGTACATGTGAATTTAATACAATTTCTAATGGATTCTTTCTTCCTTCTATTTTGTTATTGTTGTTGTTATTATTATTGTTGCTACTGCCTTTTCTTTCGTAATAGAAAACCAATGTTTTGCTGATAAAAGATGTGGGCCTTTCCTTTGGCTCCATAAGTAATTGAAATGACTTGTGTGTGTGCCTTGTTAACGATCAGAAAAAAAGGAAACGCAACATAATGCATTAGAAAAAAGCCTTTTAAACAGAATCAAATTAAACGTTTTTAATCATTCAGTTTTGTTCTGGAAAAGATTTTTTTCAAACATTGAAAAAAAAACAAAAAAAAATCAGAGATGGAATGAAAAATTTAAACGAAGGAATTGTTGAAAATTTTGATTTTAATTTGAAAAATATAAAATTCTCATATTTGGTTGGTATATTTGATTACAATTAAAATTTGTTTCGTTTTTAAGGAATAATCTTATGTATTATAGAGCTCTTTGTAAATTTAATTACTTTAAGAAAATGTTGATCAAAATTTAAGACGAGTTAGGTGTTTTTTTTTATCAAAAAAGTCATTTCCTTCAAAATACACTTCCACTTATAAGAGGCAAATGGGCCAATTCCTTATCGTTGCTAAAAAAACATTTGCTAGTATTGATGTAATGTACTCGATCCCAAATATATCTTCATGGAGAGTTCGAATTTTAATGCAGTTTTAGGTAGAAGCATTTGTTCGAAGTCGGCAGACATAGTTCATTCGGTAAGGCAGATGTGTAGGTTATATATTATTTAGGAAAATATATCACCATGCTTTCTGGCCACTATCACTCTATGACCTCTTGGATGGTCTCTGGTGAAATTCCGAAAAACAGCAGATTGAATGAATTTGTCAGAAATGGTGCAATCATCAAACATTCAAGCAACTGATCAAAATTCAGAATGCTGTAAAGGATTCTAATAATACTGGGTAAGCAACTTCGGATGCAGACAAGAAAGCAAAGCAAATATGATAAAAGTTAGATAAAAGACACACGGAAAGTCTGCTCGAATTTCAAATTCTTTTTTGACGTAGTTATCATAGTCATTATATAGCTTTCTGGGTACGAATATGGTCCATGATTGCAGCAGAAACAACGGGACAAGGAAGGAGCAGCCCAATATTATGGCGAAAGAATCAGCTGGACTGCTGTTAATATCACTGATTTGTCAAGGAAGGACATTGAGTTGAAAGGGGTTCATCAAAAGCTTTTTTCAGGAGATGACCGCTATTTATGCATTGTATTGGAGTACAGAAAATATAGCTTATAGGAGACAGGGAGAGTAGTGTATGACATTTCTTTTTCTAGAGTTAAGGAGTATGAAAGATTGTGGATTATTTTTACTTTTACTTTCCTACACGCCATATAGGCTGCCTTCCAAAATGTATCAATACAAAGTTTGTATGCAGTTGTACTACTGTATATAAACTATGTAGATATACAAAGTAACTAAACAATGCATCAACTATAAATCCGATGCCTGATTCATTTTTGACTGCATTAAAAATAAACATTGATGACGTTTTGAAATAAAATACATTGTATATATTTTGTACAGCGGCATTATGAAACACGATACTTTGTTCAAACACAAAGCCACTAACATTTTGGAAGGCAGCCATACTGGGAATTTCTCCAGTTCTATTCTGAGGTCTTTAAAGCAGATATTTATCGTCAATAAGACATGAAATAAATTATGTTGGTGTTGCATTAATAAACTATTTCGCTTTCTATTGTCTGCTGTCGAGAAATATCAAATTGGTTGTCATAAAATCGTCCCTACGTAAGACCAAAATGGTTGTATTAACGGCTCGGTATCTAAACTAGTTTAACTTTGAGTAAGACAGTGTGTTACAGTTGCACAGTGTGAAGGAACCAAATCACTTGGGTATTTTCAGACACTTACAAAATTATGGTTTATTAATGCTTTTGACTCCACAAGACCCCTATATTACATGCAAACTTACACTTGGCATACATATTATTAATATAGAGTTTACATACGTACATACACTTGCGGATACACAATTAAGTCACTTATGCAACATTTTTCATTTTTGTAAAAATTAAAAAATTTAAGAAAAATGGAAACAAAAACAACTAATATTTATTAATTTCATATGCTTAATAATGAATTAACAACAAAAACTTAAATAGTTTTTCATTGTAAAAAATGTTTTGGTACGAAGTTGATATCAGACTTAAAATTTTAGTGGACAAATAATTAAGTTATCTGAAAAAAAATTTTGAAAATTTAATTTAATTGCTTTATTTTTCACCCAAACTATTTTGAACCTTTAATATTTTGTTGGGAACCCTTTTTGGCGTATTATTTCAGTACATCTTTGTGGCATTGAGTTGATTAAGTTGCGACACTGCTCAGGACTAATCATATCCCATTCTACCTGGATAAGCCTCCAAAGTCCTTTTTTGCTGCTAGGTTTTTTGGCTGCAACTGCCCGTTTTACAATCCCCCAAAGATTTTCAATAGGGTTCAGATTGGGACTTTGAGCTAGCCAATCAAGAACCCTTATTTTTTCAGCCAGGATGAGTAAAGCTGACCCATTCCTCACATCTGCTCAGATTATATAGTGCATTGAGTTGGAACACGCTGTTAAAATATCGACAAGGACCGTAAGAAGTCGCTTGACTGAAAATAATCTCCATGGACGTTTTGCGAGAAGAAAACCTAATGTGTCCAAAAAGTTATACACAGCAACGCTTACGGTTTGCCAAAACCTACCTCCATAAAGACGACAAAATTTTGGGAATTAGTCGTATGGAGTGATGAGCCCAAGTTCAATATCTTTGGAAACGATGGCAGACCCTATGTAAGATGTCCTGTCAATACACAATTATACCCAAAGTACACCAAAAAAACCGTACAGCACGGAGGTTCGTCAGTAATGGCTTGGGGTTGTTTTACCTCATCCGGCGTTGGTCCACTGGTAAGAATCGATGGGAAAATAACTGGGGAAATGTATAAGAACATCCTACGGAACAATTTTACTAAAGATTATGTGGACGAATTACCACTAGCGTAGATACTTCAGCATGATAACGACCCGAAGCAAACATCTCGGGTAGTTAAAGCTTGGTTTGCTGAGGAAAAAATTAGCGTTCTTGATTGGCCAACTCAAAGTCCCGATCTGAACCCTATTGGAAATCTTTGGGGGATCGTAAAACGAGCAGTTGCAGCCAAAAAACCGTGCAGCAAAAAGCACTTTGGCAGCTTTTCCAGGTAGAATGGGATATGATTAGTCCTGAGCAGTGTCGCAACTTAATCAACTCAATGCCACAAAGATGTACTGAAATAATACGCCAACAAGGGTTCCCAACAAAATATTAAAGGTTCAAAGTAGTTTGGGTGAAAAATAAAGCAATTAAATTAAATTTTCAATATTTTTTTTCAGATGACTTAATTATGTGTCCATTTAAATTTTAAGTCTGATATTAACTCCGTACCAAAACATTTTTTACAATGAAAAACTATTTAAGTTTTTGTTGTTAATTAATTATTAAGCATATGAAATTAATAAATATTAGTTGTTTTTGTTTTCATTTTTTATTAAATTTTTTAATTTTTACAAAAATGAAAAATGTTGCATAGGTGACTTAATTGTGTGTCCACAAGTGTATGTGTATATGTATATGTATATATACATAATTGGTAATTACAACCCTTCACTCAAAATTACGACTTAGCTTCTCACATCACTTGTGTTGTGTGTGCAAACTTTATCCATTTGTGCCGTGGCCTGCAATTTAAAGTTGACTCCGCACGACAGAATTTTGAGAAACTTTTCATGACAACTAAAACTCTCAGAGTTTTTGCCAGACATCTGCTGATGACAAGTCATCGAAGAAATATCATTTTTATATTTCGTTTTTAGTTGGAGATGTCTGACCTGGGATTTGAACCGTGGCCGCACGTCTAATAAGCCAACACACTACCTACTAAACAAAGGCGACTTCATTTATTTGTAAATATTTGTAGCCACATCCATAATCTCAGCAAATAGTTGGACGAATGTTCTACCTTTCTCAGAGTAAGGCCATCAGCCAGCCATTAGAAAGAGATTTATGAAAACTGTACGGCCTGTTGCTGTACTGATATTATGTACTAAGAAGGTTGGGTAATGGACAATACGTCGAAAGACACTCCATTAGGAATAGTGCTGGAATTCCATACTGTATTCACATGTCATAATATGTTTACGAAAACTCATTCATTACATTCATTGCATTCATATTTAATAAGAACTCGTACTGTTAAAAAATGTAAGTCGAATACGATCTGCTAAAAATCACATTCGAATTACAAATTCGTTTATGTTTACTTGCCTCTACTATCACAGGTTTTTTGGTCACCCTGTTAATAATTATAATTTCCAAAAACAATAACAACAGCTCTGAATAACTCAACAATGTTTCCATAAAAGTAGCAAAAAAAAAAAGGAGATGAGAGAGATTTCTACAGCAACAAACAAAGTTGACAACAAAAAAAAAAAACAGAACAGAAAAGTTCGAAACATATTCCATGTACAATACGTCACTGACCTAACCTACTATGAACGAAATTAAATATAGAACATGAAGGCAAAAATAAACAAACAAAAACAGGCTAAAATTGTAACAAACAATAATAAAGGCAACAACAACAACAGCATTAAAAAAAAATACGGAAAAATATGGAGAAAAAATGAAAAAGGAAAAAACTTGGAAATATTTTTTAAGCAGAGAGCAGAACAGAATAGAAAAAATTCCAAATAAAAACAGAGAAACTAAGAAACCGTTAGCAATGGAGAGCAAATGATTTGATGAAAAGAGATAAAACACGTGCTGGAGCATGTAGTAAGAAAAAAAGAGAGAATTTCCCTTGTTTGGTGTAATTTTTTTTAGTTGGAGTGGATGCTGAGCATCTCTTGCACAGAAGCTTATAAACTAGAGAGAGAGGGAGAGTGTAATTTAAGCTCTTGTGATGGAATTCTCTCTGTTTATGTTTTATACGATTTGAAGCTAAAAGTGTGTAAATGTGGAATGTAAGTGTTGTTTTTAAAATAAAGAGATATGTATGTACGTTTGTATGTTTAATTTAAAATTTTGTTGGGGATGCTGCTGCTCCTGTTGTAGACTGTAAGTTGTACTGTTGAAAACACAAAAAAGCATTACGATGCTCTGTTAAAGACGAAGTATATTTCAGTCTTCGCGTGCATTTTACACGTAACGGTTGTCCGTAACGCAGGAGTTTTATGCAACAGAAAAAATATGATCAAAATTTAACCCATATTTCGTTTAATACTATAAATAACGGTATAATAGTGTATGTAGTAGGTGCATGTATACGTGTAGTGTTAAATATTTTGTTGCTTTGAAAAAAATTCTTGAATCCATAATTAAGTGAAGGAAAAATATTTTATTTTTGCCGGTATTTAAGTGTTAACGTAAAGCAAATAAAAAAATGAAGTGAATAAAAGTGTTGAATTAATTTGAACATTTTGTTTAACAAATAAAGAATACAAAAGAAATGTTTTGCATTTCAATTGCTTGTAATATTTAAGCAGTATTTTTTATTGAAGAAAAAAAGGAAAAACTTGCATACAAAGTAAAATAAAACGCGTACGAAACGAAAAAGTGAAACGAATTCAATTGTTTAATCGAATAAAAAGGAAAAAATAATTGAGTACACAGTGTTAATGAAAAAGCAAAATAAAAAAGTCGATATATTTTAGAAAGGATAAAAAAAAAATAATTAAAGTCCTTTGGTTAAAAATATAAATAAAAAAATAAAAAGTTGAAGCGATAAGAAATTGTGAAATTTTTATTTGTTTTCAAGTGAAATATACATATGTACGTATGGGAGGCAATTTTTTAGAGGTGCTCATAATTCAAGATTTCTTCATACAAAAAGGTAAGTTTCCGTTTGTAATTGCAAACAAAACGTCACAATGAAACTTTCTCGTATTTTTATTGATTTTTTTTGTTTGTTTGCCTATATGCCGTTATGTGTGTACTAGATTCTGTTGTTGTTTGTGTAGAGCCAAAAAGGATGCTTGTTTAAAATGCATTAGAAAGAAAGCATAACAAAGTGAATTTACAAAATCATATCACATTTATAAGATCTTTGTAACAACATTTATGGAAATAGAGAAAGAAAAAAGCAGTTCAATGCCATTTATTTTTTTCACAAGACCCTTTAGCAACATTTTCTTTTTTTTGAGTTTATTTTTCCGCGCTCTTTTTGCCTTTTGCCTTTAAATGGAATGGAATGGTAAACTATTTTGTTGGAGATGAGCAAATAATTTATAATATCTTTTTTTCCATTTTCTTGCCATTATCCTTTCATTTTCAGCTTTTATAAATGATGTTAGTGTAACAGAACAGCACAGCACAGCGAACAACTGAAAACCTGATAAATTGCCAACATATGGTGTACTCTTCTAACATGTCAGTTTTTGTCAGTTATGAGCTGGAAAATATGAAAAAAAAGAAAAAAACTTAAAAAAAAATTCTTTTGCAACTTAAATTTGTTCTTGTTTTTTTCTTTAATATTCTTCAATTTGGCCTACATTTGCAATTTTACTCATCATAAGTTTTTCTATTTCCATTTTTTGCTAATAAGTTAATTTGCCAAAATATGTATCTCTCTTGTGAAAGTAAAATTTTTCTTAAATTCTCTTTAAAAAATTTATTCATTTTTCTTTTCTTTACATTTCTTTCTTTTGCATGTTTCCTTGCTGCTTATGCTTAAAAAGTCTACAGAAACGCATTCATTCTGCGTTATGTTATGAATCCTTTGAGGAATTTCAATTTCAATTATTTTATCATGGCCTTTAGGGGTCTTTAATGATATCATTGCTTATAATTGATAGAATATTAATTAAATGATTAATAATTAAATAATTTCATATTATCTTGTATTAATATTAATAGTTAATTAGTGAAAATGAGTAAGTTTGTATTATGAAAAGTTTCATAGCAATTATAACACAGTGCAACAAAATAGAAAAATAAAATCTTTTTAAAGAGGGAAAATCAATGGCTGATAAAGGAGCTGAGGATAATTAGATTTCTTGTGAAATCTAAGATTTATAACTAAAGATTCAAGCGATTATCAAAACTATTTAAAGGAAATCAAAGAATCATACACGTACGATAAATAATTGGTTATTAAAACCCTTCAGTCAGGATTACCACCTAGTTTCTCGTAGGTATGTAGGTTGGACAAATTCATTTCAGCACGTATAGCGGCTTGTTGTGATGCCACAGTTAAGCAGAGTCCCTATACTGACCGAATTCCACCAAAGGGGCTGTACATACTCATCGTTAAAAATAAAAAATTTTTAAATTCCTTTGATTATTGTCCTGAGGCAAAAGAAAGTTTTATTACCCCAACAGTGTTACATACATACATAACGTAACCCCTCAGTCAGGATTACGACCTAGTTTTTCGCACCACCTATGTTGTGTGTGTTAATTTTATACATGAGTGGCGGGACCTACAGTTTAGAGTCGACTTCAAACAACAGATTTTTTTTAAGACTTTTCGTTACAATTTTATTGACTCTCAGAGTTTTTGTCAGAAATATGCTGCTGAGAAGAAATCACCGAAGAAATATTTGTTCATATTTCATTTCTTTCGCAATGTCCGATCTGGGGTTTGAATCGTGGCCTCACATTTAATAAGTCAACACCCCACCTGCTAGGCTTATTAAGTCGCTGTAGTCTATTTGGTTGTGTTTTGCCTTATTAGACGTAAAGAAAGGGTTCGAGCCCCAGGCCAGACATCAAGGCAAAATACAAAAAGTATTTCTTCGGCGACATCCTCTCAGCAGATTTCTGGCAAAAACTCTGAGAGTAAGTAAAAATTGCCATGAAAAGTTTCTCAAAAATCTGTCGTTCGGAGTCGACTTTAAACTGTAGGTCCCACCACTCATGTATTAAAATTAACACACACAACATAAGTGGTGTGAGAAACTAGGACGTTGTGCAATGGGTCAATTCGACCTCCGGGTACTGTACTTTTCTTAATTGACAAGTACACGTCCTCTAACCTAACCTAACCTAACCTGCTAGGCTACGGCGACTTCAAACCAAAGAATCTCCCACGACAATTTAACAATGCTAAGTATATGTAGTAATGTTGTGGATTTGCAACGTCAGTTTTATTTATGTTGGCCTACATAGGCTATCACAATCACTTTGAATATTAAGCTCCCACTTATTCCAGAGGTTGAACCTTGTGTGATACCACAGGCCTATATTCAAGTGGGTTATCAAATCATTTTTAAAGCTTAATGTTTCTATTTTTGAAGAACATATTTTACGATGTTTCTAATTTGAAATTAAAGAAATTGTTGTCTGATGTTATATTCTTTGGATTCTGTTGCTCGCTCCCTTCACTCCAAAAATCAAATTTATCAGTGTTTTTACTGCAATAGTGGTTTCGCTACAATTGACCGACAATGTTACTTTGCACTCTATTTATGTTTTATTTATTTTCGATTTGGCAACTTCTAGAACCTGACTGTTGACTTGTTATTGTCATTATCTTCTTTTCTATTTTGTGTGGTCTTTATAAATAGGTTTGTTTACCTCTATTCTTATCACGTGCTTTGTGGTTTTATTATTGCTTGTTTTTCTCGTCAATTTTTTTTTGGGGAAATACTCAGTGCATAGTATGTCTTTGCACCAATAGGAAACCATCCCGTTTATAATATCAAAATCGCTTATCGTACTGGCTCCTTTTCCTTAACGCCAGTAATGATGGTTGGAACTTTAGTTTAGTGGGCAGTATGGATGCTTTCTTTCGATAGTCCCCTTTTAATTGCTTTCTCTTTTGCTTTCTTTTGAAGCATAAGGCTGACTTGGTGTCAGTAAGGCTCAGTCCAGTGAACTCATGGTCTAACTTGGTCCGTGGTCACGATTCAAGACAGAGAAGCTATCGATATATTTTAATCGAGTGAATTAAATATACGCCTTACTGTCACTCCCTTGACGAGGCACAGTGAGTTTCTTGTGGTATATACTGACATCTCTACAGTGTATACAATACGCTGTGGAATATATACATACATATGTATTAAAGTTTCTCACATTAGTCTTTCTTATAGGCTGCCTGATCATTGCAGTATTTTTCGGGGAGAAGACATTGTATTTTGAAATTGTCGCAATGTTAGTGGGATGATCGGATTTTTTTTTGAAATTTTCTTGATTGCTTACTCGCCGTAGTCTAGTAGGAAGTGTTTTGTCTTATTAGACATAAAGCCAGGGTTCGAGCCCCAGGCCAGCAGATTTCTGGCAAAAACTCTGAGAGTAAACAAAATTGCCATTAAAAGTTTCTCAAAAATCTGTCGTTCGGAGTCGACGTTAAACTGTAGGTCCCACCATTCATGTATAAAATTAACACATACAACATAAGTGGTGTGAGAAACTAGGTCGTAATCCTGACTGAAGGGTTGTAATGACCAATTATGTTATGTATGTATGCTTACTCTTACAGCCAGGCCTGCCTTAAGAAAATTTCGGATTATTCAAAGAGAACTCTTACATGCATTTCAGGACATAGGGAAAACGTCGTTAAAAATTGCTTTGCTGATGGACTGATCATTGCTGAATCCTTGAATCACATTTTTTTAAATTTAAAAATTTCTGCTACAGTGGTTATCAATGTCGTTCTTAAAGAAATATGGATGATAGTCCAAAAATCCCCACGTAACAGTGATCTTTTGGGAATCGTCTCAAACATTTTGTTTGTTCACGTAACTATTCAAATAGAAAAGGGCGTCATACCTGAAGATGATTATCGATGAAAATTAGGGTCAGTTGCCTATTGCTCCAAAGTAGATTTAGTGAACACATGCCATAGACAATATGGCTGTCTATGGTGTTTTGGCAAAACAGGTTTTATAAATGACAACTAATATGACAGATGTACGTTAGGTTAAAGGACGTGTACTTGTCAATTAAGATAAGTACAGTACCCGGAGGTCGAATTGACCCATTGTACAACGTCCTAGTTTCTCACACCACTTATTTTGTGTGTGTGTTTTTTTTGAGAAACTTTTTCATGGCACTTTTATTTACTCTCAGAGTTTTTGCCAGAAATCTGCTGAGAGGAAGTCGCCAAAGAAATAATTTTTTGTATTTTATCTTGATGTCTGGCCTGGGGCTCGAACCCTGGCTTTACGTCTAATAAGCCAACACCCTGCCTACTAGACTACGGCGACTTCATGACATATGTAGCTTTAACAAGATAACCGTTATCAACTGCCAAAGATCGGAGATTTTTGTTTTAAGACCTGATAAAACAGTCTGAGTTTCTACGTTCCAAATCGCATTCGCTTTACTTAAGACTAAAATTTGTCATCGGCTTTATGGTTGCTATAGGCATACGTTTTTTGTCATGGATTTGAGGCTGCTACTGGTTTCCTTGGAAAACAACGGTACGTTATAATCTAATGTCGGTCGTCAAAGCATCGACAGTTAAGAACTGTATACTGCTTACTAAGTAGTCATCAACTGAGAAGCTTATTATGAAGCAAAACATTCTCGGTAGTAACTTTATGTCCTTAAAGGGAGCAAAGGCAGCTATTTGTGGGACATATAAATCATTGAATCCTAAGTAAACGATACATTATGTGCTGTGAATCCCACATATTGTATATTGTACACCCAATATATCGTATCACTTTAAGATTGTCTGACTATTCAATAATCATACTTAAGCGTGTTTTAATTTGGTTAAGGTAGCAATCAAGCATTTCCAGAAATTAATTAAAGGGTTCTTTTGCTTGTAAAGAATTAACATTTCGAATGATTCCTTTTGTGCTTTAATAAATGGAATACACACAAATTATCATCGAATAAATAAGAATGATAAAAAATTATGTCTGACCATTAAAGAAAAAAATGATCGGAAATAAAAGAGAAAACAAAAGAATTTTATCGGATTGAAGAAATCAATCATTTTATGACACATTAATACACAACAATAAATAAAAAATTAAATGAAATCATAATGGAAGTTAAATCGGCAAAAAAGAAGGATAAACTCAGCTATCTATCACACACACATACATATACAAATACAGTGCATGGTTATGGTATACACACACAGGTAATATTGTTTCCTTTAAAATGATGCGATAAAAGCGTTTAACAATTTTGAGAAAAAATGAGAAGAAAGGGAAATAAATGATTGTGATGATTTTATAAGTGAGCGAAAATCAAATTAAAAGGGGGTATGAAATAATACAATTTGAATAATATGTTTACACACACACACACAAAAGGATAATGATGATGATTTGCAGTCATCGTCTACAACAAAAAAGAGAAAAACTCTTAAAGGATTATTTGCTGGCTTCGTAACAACAAAAGCGTTTACCTTTAAATGGTCTTGGATAAAGGAAAGCACAACGACAACAATAAATATCGTATAAATGATTTGATATTAAAAAATAAACGAAATATTTTCCACAAATATTTTGCATAATTTTGGAAACCTCCATCCACTCACCCACACTCACTTGCCAGCCCACTTGTCTTGTCTACATGCGCCCTTAGGCAGGCAACAACAATTGGAAAATATTTTAAAACTTTTATTAAATTCCTGCAGTCCAAAAGGTTTTTCTTTTAATGAAACAACAACAACAACAATAATAAAATATCCTTCAACACAGAAAGGACTCAAAATATTATTTTTCTTGTTTTTGTTTTTTCCGCTTTCGAAAATTTGAGAAAATTAAACTTTTTTCTGCTCTCAACTGCTACGAATGGAAAAAAGGTTTCAAACATATTTTTATTGTGTTCAAGAACAAGTGTGTGTGCGTGTATATGTGTGTTGTTTTAGTTGCTTTAGTTACTGCTAATGTTATTCGTGTTCTTGTCGTTGTTGTTGTTGTTATGTTTTATGTTAATGTCACATAATTTGACCGAAAATTTCATTCCTTTTTTCCTCTTTTTTCTCCTTTCTCTGTGAAAATCAAGTAAAAGTACTTTTAAAAATATTTGTGTTTTTCTTTTTTTTTGCTTAGAACGGTACTTTTATATTCTAACAACAACAACAACAACAAAATCAACAAAAAGAAAAACAAGTAACAACAAAAAGTTCATTTAATATTCACCCACACAAGGTCAGTTAGCTTAGGAATTAGTCAAGGAAACAAAAACAAAAAAAGAACAAAAAAAAGAACAAGCATTGTTGAATGAAGAATACAATATTAAAAGTTAAAAAAGAAAAAGAATTTCATAAGTTAACATGAGTTAACTTTTCTGCTCTTTTTATTTTTCTGGTTGCATAGGAGGGAAAAGTTCATATTTTTTTTTATAAGAAAAATGTATTCAAATTCTTTTCACTTGTTTTTGTTTCAAAATCTTGAAATAAAAACTACGAAATTATTTTAAGAATTTAAGGATTAACATTAAAATTTTAAAAATAAAACAGTTTTAAATATTAATTGGGTTAATAAGATCAAAGAATGAAGAAAAGAAAAGATAATAAAAAATTATGATTAATGAGATCAGTAACCTTAGTAACTAACGAGAGCTTCAAGTTCTGACATCTTGACAAAAAAAATAATATTTCTTACGTTGATTACTTCTCAGCAGTCTTCTGGCAAATTTCCTGAGGCCAAATAATGTTTCACATCTAATTTATTAAATAACCATTAATAATTAAATTAATCCTACATACATACATACATAGTTGGTCATTACAGCCCTTCAGTCAGGATTATAACATAGTTTCTCATATCACTTATGTTGTGTGTGTTAATTTTATCTATGAAAGGCGGGACCTACAGTTTAAAGTTGATTCCCAACAATAGAAGAGAAACTTTTCAAGGCTATTTTATTTACTCTCAGAGATTTTACACTTGCAGCTTAGGAAAATCCGAGATGAAAAAGTATATCGAGGTCAAATCACATAATCTCGGTGGTCAGTTTACATTACCTTCATGTGAGATGGCCACGCCCTCAAATCAATCGGGACAGAATCTCGAACGCGTCGAGAGTTCCGTGGCAAGAAGCACTATCCTGTTGAAATCACATGTCGGTGTTATCCAGATGAGTCAATTCAAAACAAAAGAAGTTCATAATCAAACGACCTAAAATGCTCACTGTTGACAGTGTAGGCCTGGTTAACGTCGTCCTCTAGGGAATATGAAATGACGATGACGACTCCAACCCAAAATCCACAGCAAACAGTAATTGTATCAATATTTATTGGACACACTTGGATCTCATGTGGATTGGAATTTGTATACCCATTTATCCAACAATGAATCTTATTGCTGAAGATGAATTTTCAATGAAAATTAGGGTCAGTTGCCAAATGCTCAAGGAACCATTCAGCGAACACACGACTTTATCTGTGATGGTTTACCTTCCAATTCCTGGGCCAGTTGAATTGTGCATCGGCGCAAAGCCAAGTCACGGTGCTAAATTTGCCAAGTTGTAGTCTGTGAAAGTTCGAGTTCTAGTGCTCCATGCGACCTCTGATTCTACTGCATACTAGCACAGTTAGCGATGATATCTATGTCGACATACGATGATAGTCGTTCGTTTACTTAACCAGTGGACTTTGAATTTATTCACCTCATTATGAACGTTACATTCTTCGCTACATTCTGAAGCATATCTCACTTAAGATCACAAACCCCAGGTCAGAAATCAAAACGAAATATGAAAGAATATTTCTTCGGCGACTACCTCTCAGCGGATTTCTGGCAAAAACTCTGAGTGTAAATAAAATTGCCATGAAAAGTTTCTCAAAAATCTGTCGTTCAGAATCGACTTTAAACCGTAGGTCCCGCCTTTAAACTACAGGTTCCACCACTCATGTATAAAATTAACACACACACATAAGTGGTGTAAGGAGCTAGGCCGTAATCCTGACTGAAGGGTTGTAATGGCCAATTATGTATGTATGTGACGATTCAATAATTTCATAATGAAACAGATTTTATACAAATCATTTCTGGTTAGACAAATTCTACGGCACCAGATGTTCGCAGGACCCTCATTAAGAGGACTTTTTAAACTTTGGGTGTGTACGTCTATGTTTCATCTTGACTACCGCAAGGATTCTAGGAATATAAAAAAGTCGCCATCTCTGCTGATCTATAGAGAACTACATTTCGCTGGTTGCTATTGCATAAGTGCCATATTTCTTCTGCGAATGATTGAATTCTTTGTGGGATTAAATGGTCACACATCAGACTAGAAATGATAATCTCATATGTGAATTCGTTGTTGTAAAGGCTTTGGGTAATACATCTGCTAAGTTGTTCATCAACTATGTTCTTGCGTTTAAGAAATTACGTGGAGTGACCTTTGGATGGATTGCTACTTTCGTTAAATGTACCCAGCGCACTCATAGGTAATCTTGGGCGTGGTCTATGCTCTATGAGGAAACATAAGCTGCATTTTGATGTCGCACTGAATAACTTGAAGCCCTCTTTTCAGCCTTCATTGCAATGGTCGAAGAAAGGCAATATAAGATCGTATTTATTTAAAAAATTTTCACATACGACCTCACTCTGTGATTCTTCCTGATCCGTCAAGGAATATGCGTATGAATTACTCTGGGAGACATAATCCAGAGACCAAATTATAAATTTGTCACGAGTGTCATGCTATCTTGGCATGCTGTCAGGCACTTATGACACTTAGTTTCCTTGAAGTATTTGCTACCGCTTATTTCACTAATGGATCTAGTGGATATGATAGAATAAACATCATCCTCTTTCTTTATTTTATCATTTAATACCTTAATCTGCTTTAAAACACAATTATGTGTCATACATAGCCCACTTAGCCATTTCGGTCTTCATTTAATTTCATCTCACCTTTAAATTTTACAACTTTTTTTGTTTTCAATTTTTCTCTCAGAATTTTACATTTTTCCGGCAATAATCTCCAACGTATTTAAATTGATGTGCATGTGTGCGTGCGTGAATTTCTTTTTGTTAGTTTAACATGCCGCAGCATCGGTAAAAAAGTGCCACTTTAAAATTTAATTTCAATTTAAAAATCTTTAAATGCATGCAGTGAGTGATGTATGGCTGGCTATGTGTGTACATTATGGTTTAAATAAGTGTATGTAGTGGTCTGGCAGAGAGGGCGCGCGTGTGTGTAGATATGTGTGTGTGTGTGTATTTATTTTTAATGTATTGTTTAATTTTCAAGCAATTAATTTTGAATAACGTCGTGCAAATATAAAAAAAGCGAGTGAAAAAGAAAAAATAAAAATTTTTTTTCGTGGTTTCGTCTGATAATTAACTCGTTGAATAACGGCTACGTTACCAATACAAATAAACAAGACAAACACTTACACAGGCACCTTAAAAACAATCACAATAGAGAAGCTGGAGAAAATTTAAATATTCAGGAAAGAAAAATTTAATTTTTTAAATTAACAACGCAGGCTTTATAAAACAGATTTAAGGGTGAAAGGACATTTTTGATTAATTTTTAAGAGACCAGGAGTAAACAGAAAACTTTTTGAACGATAGGGGTTAACGTTTTTTAACGAATCAATGACTCAATGAATTTGATGAATAAAATCAAACCATAATCAAACTTTTAAGACTGCACTTATCTGACCTTTTTTTTTAGAGAGAAAACGTTATTAATTTTTTAAAAGGCCTAGATTCTTGGCTATAAATCCGAGCAATCCACCTATTCGTGACAGGATAAAAAATGTTCATCATGGTTTTCGAATTTTGAAAATTAAGATGCCTTTACAATCCGGTTAATGGACCTTGAAAAAATAGCTTCTCATTCTATCCATAAAAAAAGCAGCATTCCCAAGAGGCTTGAAATCAGACAGCATAACCTCAATTAGAGAGAGCATCATCCAATGCAATAGTATATTGCGTTTTTATAGAAGGCATTGCTTCTAAATAAAGAAACATGGCAACCCTATTATTCTAGAAACTTCTGTGTGAAATCAATCGCCTGTTTTGTTGGCAGTAAGTGATCGAAATAATAAGAATAAGGGAGATTTGCTTTGTGAAAAGTATAAAGAAATCATATTGAAATTTGTTTCGTGTTTTAAAAGAATGTCTATGGATAATTCATTAAATTAATGTATTAAAATCGATATTGAAAGTGATTATAACGTATTAGTGGGTTTTCGTCATATGTTGCCAGAAATTTGCAATCTGGCTGGTACTTTTTTTGTAAATTTTTAGTCAGATATGCAAATCTGGCCAAAGTTACACAGAGGGTGTATGGAATGTCTACGTAAACTCTAGGTGAGCACGCTTGTTGTGGTTATTGTTGTCATTACTAGACATTGCGTTATGGGCAGTCATGCATGGTGTATCGGTTTTAGTCGCACAGCAAATGACTTCTGCAGAAGCTGCAGAGATAACGACTGGAAGGAAACTATTCTTAAGTACTAAGTCAAAGTCTAAAAAGGCAACTTGGTGTCTAATACATGGTCCATTTAATCAAACTATCCATAATAGATATTGGTAATCAAAGCCTTTTCATCAGAAACTCCAAATGATTTAATAATTAAGGGAAACTTAAAATGTGTGTTGAGAAGTTGCCGTAGTCTTGTAGGTAGTGTGTTGGCTTATTGGATGTGAAGCCACGTTTCAAACTCCAGGTCAGACATCTACAACAAAATGAAACAAGAAAAAATATTTCTTTGGCGACTTCCTTTCAGCAGATTTCTGGCAAAAACTCTGCGAATAAATAAAAATTTTAAAGGAGAAGTTTCTCAAAAATCTGTCGTTCGAAGTTGACTTTAAATTGTACGTCCCACCACTCATGAATAAAATTTAAGTACCCAACATAAGTGGCGTGACCAACTAGGTCGTAATCCTGATTGAAGGATTGTAATGACCAATTATTTATGTATGTAGGTATGTATATTGAAATATGACATTACAATATAGCTTATATTCAAAACCGTTGGGTAGATTTTTGGTTTGACTACATACCTAGTTGAAACATCATTGGATACCAAATTTAACATAAACAATGGATAGTTCCAAATATGAAATCGGTTTTAAATAAATTTATATTAGGAAAAGGCTTAAAATTATGTTAAGCTGTGATAAGGGAAGATAAAAAATGTCTTTTGTTCCATAAGTTGGGTAGACGGTTAGCAAATGAACGTAATATTCATATGCTCCTGCATATATTGCATTTGTTTTTTTTTTGCTTTCGATATAATGGACCAATTTCAACCAAACTAACAAAGTTATGTTGAAAAAATTCATCAAATAAATGGAATTATTTCTTTAAAACCATCCCCTTGTCTTGGCCACAAGGTGTCTGTACGCATGGACACCCACACGAATATAGGAAATTTTTTTCAATAATAATTTCATTATAAAACAAATACAATCACGCCTCACAACAGTGTAGAGTTTTAAAATAAAACTCAGGAATGATTGCACTCGGCTAATTACACTGTCATTAAATTAAAACTCCTACAAATACAAACGCATACAAATGCTTAAGTTTTAATTCACAATTATTACTGAAAAGTTCTGTATTTTTTTTTTATATTTAAAACTGTTTCCTTTCCTCTCTTTATATTCGTCTGTACGTGTGTAATTGCATGTGCATGTGCTTGTGCATGCTTGTTTTTGTTATGCTTTCATGCATATAAAGACTAAAGAAAAACGGAAGATACTGGCTGATGTAACAACAATGACGACATTTACCTTCAAAACCGACATTTTATTGTTTAAAATGAAATGGTTTTCATGTCTGATAAGTGAGAGTTTAAGTACAAACATTTACTTATACACACACATACATACACTCACACATACATATATTTACTTTATAACAAAATGAATTGTGAGTGTGTAATAAAATGACACGACATGAACATGAATAGTAACAAGCAAGAGTTTTCTTTTTTTATTTAATTTTTTTCTTCTCTGTCTCTCTGTCTCTCTCTCACTCTTGTATGGAGCGCACACTTGGTTAAGAGGAAACTCATTATACGATTGTGTGTGCATTCGGTATGACATGTCGTTCATTATTTTATTTGTCTCATGTGGCTTAAAAATTTCAAGCAGACCAGATGGTGTTTCTTTTCGAAACTTCTTTCTTTAAAAACTTAAGCAACTTGTTGAGGCCAAATTTCAAGAGGTTTTATGTCGTTTATTCTGTTTTAAACTATAAATTGCAAAAAGGATTAAAGGTTGTTGGCTTTCTCAAAAGCAAATAAACGAAGAGCAAGAGAAACATAATTTTTTCTTCTTGTATTTGTATTTTTATTTTCCAAAAAAAGTTTTCATATCACAACAAACAAATTCTTTAAATTTTATGAGCCATGTTGTTTGTTTTTTTTTCCATTTTTTCTGAAAACAAGAGAAAATTTTTAAACAAAAGAAATAAAAAAACTGCCAATAAAAAGAAAAACCATAAAAATTTGTAAGAAAATTATTTAAATGACTTTCTTATGTTTTCTTCCTTTATTTTTGTTCTTGTTTTTTAAGTAATAAAAGCATTACAATTAAAATAAAAACAAAATAAAAATAAAATAAAAGAAAAGAACGGAAAAACATTGTAAAATACATGTTAAATATATGCAACATGTACATACGTAAACAATGTATTGTATTGCATTGTATTGTATTTGTAGTTTTTATTTTTGGTTTAATATTTATTTTAATTACATATTCGGATTGTAATTTGAATAATAAAAAGCAAAACCTCTATTGACATGCTTAATAAAGTTTTAAAATTTCGGTAAAGTTCCACCACTCAGTTGGTTCTTAAATAAAATTTTTAATTTAAAAAGTGGCATTGTATTGGTTTAATGAATCTATCATTACTAACCACTGGCTTTTATAGGCTCAATATATGTATTTCTTTGAGAATTTTTAATTTTGAAGCCCAATTTCTATTACAGAAAGCCTTCAAGTGATTTCTTTTTGTTGCATTCGTTAAGTTAGATTGTATTGGAGTTTGGAGGTTGTGCTCGTTTTACAGTATTTTTTTAATTCCTAGCTCACTTTCTTTTTTATAGATTACTTTAGGTTAGAGGACGTGTACTTGTCAATTAAGACAAGTACAGTACCCGGAGGTCGAATTGACCCATTGTACAACGACCTAGTTTCTCACTCCACTTATGTTGTGTGTGTTAATTTTATACATGAGTGGTGGGACCTACAGTTTAAAGTCGACTCCGAACGACAGATTTTTGAAAAACTTTTTCAAGGCAATTTTATTTACTCTCAGAGTTTTTGCCAGAAATCTGCTTAGAGGATTATGGATCTGTTATGGCTGCATGTCGAGTGCTGTCGTGGTCATTTTGCATTTTTTTCGCCGAAGATATACTTCTTGTATTCTGTCTTGATGTCAGGCCTGGGGCTCGAACCCAGGCTTTACGTCTAATAAGCCAACACACTACCTACTAGACTACGGCGACTTCTTATTATTTAAAAAACTATAGGGTTTTTAAAATCTCCTCTGTCAGTACAAGTTTAGCCAATAAATTGTGCAAATAGCTAATGCTACATGCTGCCGAAAGTTCGAATATAATACAGAAGATGTTCAGTCGTAAAAGTCGTTATAAAGTATTTGTGTGCATTGACAGCATGAGGGCACATATAGTATATGTAGGCTCTGCATTACAAATATAGATGAGAAGAGGTCTAAGAGCCTTCTATATGAAGGCATTCGGTATGCCTTTCTTGACATTCACTTTAATAATTTTAGCTGGAACTGTGAATCTCAGGCAGAGGAGAAAACTGTCTTTCACTGTGTATCAGTGACCGGCTTTTGCTATGCAGAGATGGAGGTTCATAATCTCTCATTTTCTGTGATGTAAAATAATGCTGAAATACCGAAATATATTTTTATGTCTGTACACTATTTAAAAGTTTTAATATTGATTTGGCATATCACAACAGGCCAAATCTCAAGCCTTAGTGGAACTTTACTTTTAAAGGCGCGTCCGTCACCTTATCTAACCTAAACTGAAATCTAGGATCAAGTTTTCTACTCTTGGCATTCTTCAACTATCCTAATGGTCTTAGGCAAAACGCCATAGTCATTTCTTAATTTATTCCGGGTACCAAAAACATTTTTTTTAGGTTGTCGTTAGGCTTCTGCGGAAGCCTTTGTGTGGTATTTTCAACCTTTGGGAGTGTACGAATAAGGTTATGATAACTAGATTATGATCACTATTAGATTCATAGAATTCCTTTGATTAGATTTGCATCATTGCTGATGTTGTCCGATAATGACTGAATATATGAAGCTTTAGTTTATTAATTTTCGTTCTTTTAAGAACAGCATGGTTGTTAAACAGCATTTTTCATTTGATTTTTGATTTGTTCCACTGATAATTAGTCATCTGTAGCTCGTTCTAGATTGAGAGGGTTGCCATTAAGCTTTATTTGGAATTTATTGTTTAGATTCAGTGGGGATGAACTGTTTTTTATTGCGATGTTTGTCAGGAGTCAGCATTGTTGTTGAGCTGCTAAGGTATTCAGTGCCTTAGCCCTTACGACTTAGCTATTCTCAAGCTGCTTTTGTCGTGTGTGGTTATTTTATTAACTAGTTTATGGTTTAATATAGTTTAATGACGTATTTGAAACATTTATTAAATGGCGGCTACTTTATATCATAGCTTTTGTTAACGATTACTGAGAGGAGAACATTGAAAGAATAATTGAAGTTTGAAGATCTCTATTTAATTGTAATATGGAAGTCGCCGTAGTCTAGAAGGTAGTGTGTTGGCTTATTAGACGTAAAGCCAGGGTTCGAGCGCCAGGCCAGACATCAAAACCAAATACAAAAAATATTTCTTCGGCGACTTCCTCTCAGCAGATTTCTGGCAAAAACTCTGAGAGTAAATAAAATTGCCATGAAAAGTTTCTCAAAAATCTGTCGTTCGGAGAAACTGTCTTTAAACTGTAGGTCCCGCCACTCATGTATAAAATTAACACCCACAATTTAAGTGGTGTGAGAAACTAGGTCGTAATCCTGACTGAAGGGTTGTAATGACCAATTATGTATGTATGTAACAAACAATATTAAATAATTTAAATTCAAAGAATTTCGTTGTCTTCATTTACAATCTTTTAATTTTACTTTTATTATTGTATCAAATTTACTTATTATCCCAAAGGGATAGATTGTAAATAAAATACTGATGACAATGATGATGATGAAAATGATTTTTATGATGTTTTCCTATGAAGTTTTTCAAGATAATTTTTTATTAGAAATTTTTAATTCTGAATTTAAAAGTTACAAGAACAAAAAAACATTCGTATATGTTTTTCACTCTTCTTCTTGGAATTAAATACGGTATAATGTGTATATTATTATTATTTTTGTTGTTATAATTTTATTAAATATAAATAATTCATAAAACATGTTTATTTAAACTACAGACTTATTATTGATTTATGTTTACATAATCAATTTAAATAATATTCTTTACAACACATGCAATTCCAATGAAATTACTTAAAAAATTTAAAGATTTTCCAGGAAAATCAAGGAGAAAAAAAAACACAAAATAAGAAAATTAATTGAATTTAAAATTAATTAAATTTAAACAAAATTTATGTTTGTAAATTTAATATCATATGAAATCCATTTTCATCAAATAAAATTTTTTATTCCAAAAAATCTTCACTCTGAATACAGAAAGGGTCACCTTACGTGTTAACCATGATTTCTTTTTCTCACTGTGTATGCCACCATCGCCACGACAGGATTTCATTTGCACAATGCTTATCAAACACACACATATACACTCCCACACACTGGCACTTGTCTCGTATTTGTTCTTGTACTTGCACTTGTGGTTGCTTGTTTTATTCTCATTTCTCTTATTTTTTTTGCTGCTCTTGGTTTTGTTTTATAACAAATTAAACGTTATTTTTGTCTCTTTACTTTGGTAAAACTTTAAGAATTTTATACTCTCTGATATACTCTGTTATTTATTTTGTTATTGTACGAGTACAAATAAATTCATTTGAACTTCCGCTATAAAATGAGAACCACTTATACGCACACACATGCATACATATTTGTTTTGCTATTTAAGAAAAGAGTTAAAGAGTGAAATTAAAAGGAAACCAATACTTAAGAATTAATACCACAACAGACAGCTCAGAAAGAGCGATTAAATCAATCGATAAAGCGTACATACACTCAGCCACAAAAGTATACATACGGATAACAAATTTCAGAAATTTTTTAACTAATCCGTTTTCGTTGAAAATCTTTGTAATTGTCTGACAAGTTTCTTCGATTTTAAGACGGTCTTGGTTAAAAAATTTCTGAATTTTGGTAACTTTTGTGGGCCCACACAAGTGTACATCAGACTTTTGTGGGTCTGCACAGGCCCACAAAAGTTAACAAATTTCAGAAATTTTTTAACTAATCCGTTTTCGTTGAAAATCTTTGTAATTGTCTGACAACTTTCTTCGAGTTTAAGACGGTTTTTTGCATGGGTTCAGAAATTTGTAAAATTTGTAAATCGAATGCATACGTTTGTGAGCCTGTGCAGGGCCACAATTCAGTTCAATTTCAGAAATTTTTTAACCAATGCAAAATACTCTCTTAACATCAAGGAAACTATAAAGATTTTCAACGAAAACGGATTAGTTAAAAAATTTCGGCAATTTTTTAACCGTACGTATAATTTAGTAACTGTGTGTATATGGAGATGGCACTCCTTATATGGAAACAAAAAATTCAAACAATTTAACAACTCCAGATCTTTAAATTCGATCTTGAATTTTAAGCTGACAAAAGTTACTTCAGGCTCACTTCAGGAGGAAATATTAAAATTGGAATGGTGAGACTCTCCTAGCCTTTCTATTGTGCATTGGTTTCTACATAGAGCGGCCAAAAAGTATTTCCATATTTTCTCTGCCGTTTTCTCAATTGCATTATAAGATTTACAAGCTAAGCAGGTGACATGTACATATGTCCACTATAGCAGGCTTTAGGCTGATTGAAATGCCTTATTATGGGTAGTGATGGGAGTCCTCTTTGCTCATTCAGCAATACCACTTGCTCAGCTGCGAATTCTGAATAGATTATGGGAAAGACGAATAAGGCCTCATAAATTTAAAATTCGAAACAAGCATGGTGATGCATTTTTTATCGACTGTTGTATTCCAATCTTGGCTTCCAGAATTTGAATTCACTCAATAACGAACATAGCACTTCCGGTTCCAAGTATTTCGAAGGTCAATGTTCTCTTAGATTTCTGTGAAAGCTAGTAAAAGTGCTGTGTTTCTTATCCACAACACTATATTGAGCTCCACAAATTCATCAGCGAATGTTTGTTATGTGTGAGTAAGTGAGTACGGGAGTGAGTGAGGGAGTGAGGGATTATTACTTTTCACTTTTTTGTTTTCGTTTTCAATACTGTTATTTAATACATTGTTTTTATAGTAATTTTTTTAATGAATCTATAATTACAATATTTAATAATTCAATTAATTGAATACATATTTATGAAAGCACCCTGCACACCGATAATTGGTGGTGAGGGTAAACATATTATGCAATCTACTCAGTGGAAGGATATAGTAAATAAGAAAGAAGTCACTTTATATCACAAGAATCACTTCTGCTGTAGTATTGGTAAAACAAACACTTCGATATAATGCAAGCTACATTGCGATGGTAACCTACTGAATGCATAGCGTTGACTATGCTGCTGGCATTACTTATTCTTACACGTGACCGAAAATACATACATTATGAAGTTGTCGTAGTTCAGGTGGTAGTGTGTAAGCTTATTAAATGTGAGGCCGTGATTCAAACCCTAAATCAGACACCTGGAACAAACCAAAATATGAAAAAAATATTACTTCGGCGACTTCCTCTCAGCAGATATCTGGCGAGAACTCTGAGAGTAAAATTGCCATGAAAAGCTTTTCAAAAATCTGTCGTTCGAAATCGGTTTTAGACTGTATGTCCCGCCACTCATGTATAAAATTAACATACACAACATAAGTGGTGTGAGAAACTAGATCGTAATCCTAACTGAAGGATTGTAATGACCAATTATATTTTGTATCCATACTTCATACATCAGTATTGTTTTACTTTCTCGTTCGGATATAGTTGGCTTAAATGAAGATGAAAATGGGCAACTGAATAGTTTGTTTTAAACTTGAAACTTGAAACTTCTCCTAATGTTGCAGAATTTCATGCACAGAACCATAAGACTTCCTAATATTTGTATTCATTTTACAGCTGTTTCGTCAAAATAAGGTCCTGGCTTTGTACATCAGCCATGTGTGCTATACTGTCGGGTGTTTTCTAAAAGTTTGAGAACTTTAAATAAACGCAGAAATAGTATTGGAATGATTGCCATCATATGTTTGCCGAGTCTTCAAGTTACTTGGACCATTTCCAATTTCCAATATTTCTAATAAATCTGAACGTATACCATTGTTGGCTTCCAATGCTTCAAAAGTAGCTGGTTTGTGTGTTAACACAAATGGTTTAACGAAGCTCTATCAAAAGTTTTCTAGAAGCGTTATATTGCATAAATGAACAGTAAACAGGATTTCTAATGGGAAAAGCTGTCACCCAAATGATTTTGTAATAAATCACGCTGTATGGTAAGTTGAGCTGCCTTGTGTCACAAGTAATATCGTTGATGATTAGCTTATCAATTTTTTCGAAACAAAAATTTTGTCAACATGGCTCGATAGTGTGTGCCACTCTTCGTAAAGACAGCTCTTTGCTGATTTCGAAAGAAATATGGATCGGTAATGGCGCTAGCGTAATAAACGTGGCAAATAATCAACTATAATGAACGCAATGGTGATTGCTTAACGGGTTATGAAATTTTTGTTCAATTTCACCAGAAATGAGTTTCATCGCTAAAACAATTCTTTAATAAAAAAACGTTCATTCTCAGCCAAAACCATCAAATCAAATGCAATAAAAACAATTGTCGTTTGACTTCAATTCATGTACGAGCTGTGTTTTACAGCCACGTAATTTAAAAATCTTTCCTAAAATTTGTCATGTAGTTGAACAAGTTATGAACGAATCGACAATACGCAGAAATCCTCATTTTGCCTTGTGGATGGTTTTGAAGCGAGCTGGATAAACAAGAATGAAGAATTGTTTACTTACTTGGCTTGATTTTGTTCGAAGTCACAAACATTTGCCTTCAAGAACATTCATCAGACGGTTTACCCTGCCATATAAAAGGCAAGGCAAAGCAGGCAAGTGAGTGAGTGAGATTCAGTCAGTCTTGTGTGAAGACGTGGTGTGTTTGAAGAGAGTAATCGTGGTTTGAAAATCTCCATTACAAATATCTGTCGAACAATTGTATGGTAATTGTTAAAAAAAAGTTATTGTTGTTGTTTACATAAAGTTATGAACAGAAATTCGAAAGCGTTGTTCTGGCGTTTAACGATACCTTATAGAACAGAAACTTTATTGAACAGTAATGTCAACACTGTTTGACATTCTCAGATGTCGTCTGAGGAATTATGAAAATCTCCATACCCACGTCGTAGGGTATATTTTCGCTTCATTCGACCGTTTATAAACTTTTTTAATTTATTTTTACTTTGTTGTTCTTATATTATTATTACTATTAAATGGCGGATTTAAATAAAAAATTCATTAAATTTTATTACAGAAGTACGTACGTTTTTTTTTTCGTTGCCAGCTTAACGTATGAAAAGGTTGATGTTTTGTTTTTGTTTTTTTTTGTTTTATTATTTATAAGGGTCAAGTTGTTAGCTTCAGAGTGTATGTGTGAGTGAGTGTGCTTTAGTGCGTGTATGTACTACTATGTATGCGTTTTTGTGTGACTACTATGTGCGTGCACTTGTATGTGGATGAGTGGGTTTTTTACTCCTTTTTGTTTTGTTCTCTCATTTAATTTGTGTTTGTATTTGTGTTTTTAAGCAGAAAGAGCGTACAGGGAAAAAGTAATTTTTAATTTTTAATTAATTCTGTATTTTCTCTCACACTCTCTCCCGCTCTCTCTCCCGCTCTCTCTCTATTTTTCGTTTTTTTTTTGCTTTTAATGAGGTTGTGCTTTACACTTTATTATATTATTATCATGTTTGTTGTAGTTGTTGCTGTGTTGTATTGTTTGTTTTGGTTTTGGTTTTGGTTTGTTTTGGTTGCTGTTGCTCATGTTGTTTGTTTTAATATCACGTTCCATTTTTTTAATTTTATTAAAAAAAGTTTTTAAAAAACTGGGAAAAAAGACGACTCTTTTTAATGCAATTTTTTCTGGTCAGTTAATAACTGGAGCGGCTTAAGGTTACTTATTCAAAATGCTTCCAGTAATGTTAGCATTTTGACGTTAAACTAGGCAAAAGTAGTAAGAATTTGATGGGAAATTTAAAAACTTTTGAGTGGAATGTGGTATTAAAGATGCTATTATGGAAAGGACTCTTTAATTTTATGTGATAGGCGGCTATAGTAGAGAATTTTTCTGTCTTTTAAGGGCTACGAGGTTTGCTCTAAGGCCGTTTTTTTTCTTGGTCGTTTATGTTGAAAGCTATCGCTTAAATATGAAGGTAATCTATTTGTTCGAAAAATGATGAAATTCTCGAAAATCTCGTTCATGTGCGAGTCTTTTCTAATTTCTAGTCTAGAAAGTCTTTCTGTGATTTTCCTAAACGCAGTATAGATAATTTTATAGTCGGAACAAGAAACATGGCATGACCAAGTCGCTCTGTATATACATACATAACATAATTGGGCATTACAACCCTGCAGTCAAGACTACGATCTAGCTCCTTACACCACTCCTGTTGTGTGTGTTAATTTTATACATGAGTGGTGGGACCTACAGTTTGAAGTCGGTTCCGAATGACAGATTTTTGAGAAACATTTCACGGCAACTTTATTAACTCTCAGAGTTTTTGCCAGAAATTTGCTGAGCGGAAGTGGCAGCAGAATTATTTTTTCATATTTTCGTTTTGATGTCTGACATGGGGTATGAACCGACGCCTTACGTCTATTAAGCCAACACCCTATTTACTAGACTATGGGTTCTCTTCATTCTTTAATCTGTTTAATTAAATCAATGCCACCGCAGAATGAACTCTGTCATTTTATCCACCTCCTGAAAGCTTCTTTCGATAGCTGCAATGTGCAATGGTTCCAGAGAACAACGAATTCAAGTCCAGTAGTCCACCTCCTACCAGAAAGTGAGGCACGATTGTTGTCAATGAGTTGTCCCTTGTCAAAGTTTTATAAAGTTGCAGGATTTCAGTTGTATTTTTGTTTGATAGCAGGTTACCATATAATTTGGATAGAAAATAACAAAAAAAATTAATTTAGCGTTCAGCAGTGTTCAGTGTTTAGCATTATTTTTCTTTATGAAATGAAACAATTATCACACCAGGGCTAAGTTTGATAAATGCTTTACGAATTCACTGGTGCTGAGCGAGTGAAGTTTAAAATTATGAAAAATTGAGGAAGGTCGTAGGCATCTTACAGGGTTCAGCGGTTTCAAATTGAAACGATCACTTGCACTGAGAAAGTTTCTTTTGAAGAGGATAAAATCTACTTTGAAGAGCATAAAACAATCAATTTATTTATGATTTGAGAGAATAACGACCGCAATTGACACCATACTAATGGAAGTAAGCATAAATATGCAATTGCAAGGATTTACGTATTCTGTGGCTACTACATACGTACATACATACATAATTGGTCATTACAACCCTTCAGTCAGGATTACGATCTAGGTTTTCTCACCACTTATGTTGTGTGTGTTAATTTTATACATGAGTGGCGGGACCTACAGCTTAAAGACGACTCCGAACGACAGATTTTTGAGAAACTTCATGGCAATTTTATTTACTCTCAGAGCTTTTGTCAGACATCCGCTGAGAGGAAGTCGCCGAAAAAATACTTTTTGTATCTTGTTTTGATGTCTGGCCTGGGATTTGAACCCTGGCTTTACGTCTAATAAGCCAACACACTACCTACTAGACTACGGCGACTTCAATTCTCATTATGATCATTATTATTTCTCAACTCTCACTATCCCACTACCACGGTTCGAAAGAAGACCCTCTGGACTACATTTTGCGTATAGTCTGTATGGTGTACTATTTCTCATATATTCCAAAATGGCCACTGGTATTCTAGAGAATTTTCAAGCAAAAAATTGATATTTTCAAAGGCAGTTTTCTTAACACCATATCACTTTATATGTGACTATTTTGCTGGTTATATTAAGAGGCCTTGGAACCTTCCTTTGAGTAGGATATGGTACTCATAGACCTAGTATTTGTCCTAAAATTAGCTTCTAAACAAGTGGGCTCAAATGGATACTGTTAAACAGTTAACAGTGCTCTGTTAAGGCAAAATTTTGTTATGTTAAGAGGAAATTTTGCTCTGTTAACGCCAAATATGGCGCTGCTAAAATTTATTGATTGCATCTTCAATCTTCAAAAAAATCTTCAAAAAAAAGGATCCAATTTGACCAAGAGTATACACATGTGCCGGTTCCTTTGTATTTTTTTTTAGATGATGATATAATCAATTTAGCTATGATTTAAGAGAGAAATCGACCGCATTTGACAAAGAAAAAGATGGTTTGTACCATTCTAATGGAAATATGCATAAATATGCAGATACAAGGTACTATGTTTTTTGTGGCTACTTCATAGATTTAATATGGAAAAGTATGTCGGCTGAAATAAATTTGGCCCCAATGATTATATCATATTAGAATACATCTTCTTTTTATTGAGTGCAACAAATCAAATATGATTTGACAGGGTGAAAAAATGAAAATAGTGTAGGCTGACAATTCTGACAATGATTTAGAATCAGCCAAAAGTCGGATGCTCAGATTAATACTCGGATGATCCGTACTGGTACTTCTTAATTATTGTTATCATACTTGGTCCTTAGAGAATTGCAAGTCCACTTAAAACGTGATAGTTTATTCAATTTTTTTTCGAACACTGTTACATTTCTGCCATTATTACCAAGTGCGTGACCACTTGTATTAATTTTCACTTCAAATTGAACAATTAATAACTTTTTTATAAAAAATAAAATAAAAATATTTTCCACTTCAGTTCAGTAAAAAAGCAGATTGCTCTTAAAAAGCATATTTAATTAAGTATCATTTTTTTCTCTCAATCATTGCTATGTTTTATTTTTTAATTTTTCCTACATAGTTATTAATTATAAATATTTTTATTATTAATTTATGTGTTATTTTTTCTTTCTTAAGTACCCTTAACATAGATTCAGGCCACAAAGCTTTTTTCTGTTTTGTTTTCTTAATAAAAGAAACAATGTTTATAATAATAATAATAATAATAAATTATTAATTATTTTGCTTTGTTATTATTAATGTTCAACTAAAAAAACAATTATTTTGTTTTTCTAATATCACTTGATTTAATTGTTAAAATAACACACACATTTTTTAATATAAATAGCTGCAGGCCATTTAAACTGATTGAATATAAAACATTTGAAAAAAGAAAAACATGCCGCTGTAATAAGTTATAAAAAAAGGAATTTATATTTAAATAACATTACATATGTATAGGGGTCTTGTAACTAAAACTGTACATAGCAAATGAGTAATAATTTCTTGTAGCATATAAGTTTGTGGTTAACATTTTAAAGTATAGTGTTAGGCATGACTTTAAAGTCAATATTGTTGTCCTCCTTCCAGGCTGGCAATAAGTAGGGGATAATGTTTCAGGGTAAATATTTTTAAATTGAATGTGATAAATTGCTTACTAGTAGCGATTTTGCTTCATATAGACAATAATACGTAAGAAAGCATTTAATACGCATACCCAAATCGTCAGAACTTTTTAACACATCTAATCTGTTGAATATAGTGGCTGCTAAAATAGGTTGATGGAGTTCTTTTTTGGACCCAAAAAGGAAATAACATTTGCAATCCGTATTATACGAATGTTTTCAGTCGTTATTAAAACCGACCTTTGCCATTGGCTTCTTTTTGGATTTTTTTAATCAACTGGCATCACTTTTAAATTGATTTCTAAACAAAGTAGAGACACTGCATTTGCGAATATATAATATTGGGTGGCAGATTAAAAATAGTCGATCAATTGGGGTGCAAATGTCAGAAACGTTTAAAAAAAATTCAGAAGTTTATATTCAAAGGTCTTTGGATGAATGTGGTCATAGTAACAACAATTACAGGCTTGATTAAAACTGTAAAAGTAAAAAGAGTGGACTTGTAACCAAACAACTAAGATAATTTTAATAAAATGTTTGACAATATTTTATCCCAATAACGTTGAGTTTGTTAAAACTACTAGCAATGATGGATGCGACATAAATCTGTCATAGCGGAATGGGGACAAAAGGAAGTCCAAACTGTAAACAATAAATAAATTTCTGAAAAAAAGAAGTTCCAACTGCAAGCATTCTGTCATTATTTTGGTATTGTATGGTATTTAAATTCATTATACTGTTGGACATTCTAATGTAGATCCTTGTCAACCTAATTTGTGCACACTATCTAACAAATGATTTTGAATTTTATTCATTGTAATCTCTATACAAGCCAGACTTTTAACTCAACTCGCTAACGTACACCCACACCAAATTATAGAACCTCTATTGTATTTTTGCAACAGGCCTTGTTCGACAGGTTCTTTATTTTTTTAATATGGCAACTAGTTTGGGACAAGCATAATCGTGTAACGCGCAAACTTATTTATTTAATCATCACAGCACTCTAGTCAGTATTACAACTTGCCTTCTCATACCGCCCTCTTCGAATAACAAATTTTAGAAATTTCACTTTACAATTTTGAAAGTTGAAGTCGTCGTAGTCTAGTAGGCAGTGTGCTGGCTTATTAGACATGAGGCCACGGTTCAAATCCCAGGTCAGACATCTCTATCAAAACGACATTTTTTCATATTTCTTCGGAGGCTTCCTCTCTGCAAATTTCTGGCAAAAACTCTGAGAGTAAATAAAAATTGCCATTAAAAGTTTCTCAAAAATCTGTCATTCGTAGTCGACTTTAAACTGTAGGTCCCGTCACTTAATTATACATTTAACACGCTAGGTCGTAATTCTGACTGAAGGATTGTAATCACAAATTATGTTTTGCTGAGAGGAATTCATCGAAAGAAATAATTCTTTTATATTTCGTTATGGTCGATACCTCTAAAGTTAGTATAGGGTTTAAAACGCGGGCTATCGTTTAATAAGCTAACACACTACCTATTAGACTACGGCAGCTTTAAACTGGGGAACGTATACCGAACTTAAGCAAATAATGTTGAGGAACAAAGAAATTTCTTCATGGACCTATAGCAATTCAAGTATATTAATTCGGTTTAAAATAAACCACTCCTTTTATCTATGCCTTAAAATATGCTACATTTTACTCACCCCCTTTTAAGTATACTTCAAAAATAAATTAAATTAAAAAAATTTGCTACACAAACTGTCATTGGCATAAAATTACATTTAATGTGGGTGGCAAATAATAAATATTAATGTTTATACAACATATAAAAGTATGTTTAAACTTTTTTTTTTTTTTTTTGTTAAGAAATCCTTTATATTTTGCAACGTGTTTTTCTTTATTTTTTAATATAAAACTGTCTCCATTAAAAATGTGCATGCAGTGAGCCATGTGTGTTTAAAGGCTTAATATGTGGGTCCACCAAATAAAACAACAGCAAAAGAGAAAAAACGAACCCACGAAACAGATAAAACATACCGCAAATAATATGTCTGTGTGTTGGTTTTAGAGGACAGAAAAGAAAAAAAAATAAGAGAAAAAAACAATGAAATGTGAGGCTGATTACTTTTAAATTATTTTTGTGGCATAATTTTGTGGACAGGCAGCACATGCATATTAAATAGTTTACCAAAATAATACACACACATACACATGCACTCATGTACGCATATATTTGTAAACATATTGTGAGAACCACAATAACAAAAATAAATAAAAATAAAAAAAGAAAGAAAAATACGTATTAACTGTAACAGATCTACACAATAAATAAATAAAAAAGCAAAGCAAAACAAAACAAAACTTTATTACGGTAAGCCTAAAAGTATACAGCAAATGTATTTAATAATTTATAAAGTATAATAAAAAACAACAACAACACTCATACATACATACATACACTCTCTGTGTAAGCTCAGTAACATACTTTTAAGGATGTTAAAATATTTACATACATACACACACGTAAGATGCCTTATATATGTGTGTAAGCATTGGCGAGAGTGCAAAAGAGTCTCCATAAAAATGTCTGCATGTATGTTTTGTTGTTGCTTGAAACAATACATATGTATGAATGAAAATAGCAAAAAAGAGACGAAGAGAGACAAAGAGAGATAGAGAGAGAGAAAGTTGAGGAATGACGTAGAAAGTTAATGTTTTTTAAGAACTTTAGCAAACAACAACAAATAATAACAAGAATAATAATAAAACAGCATATGTAATGCGCCACACATACGAGTATGTACATACATTCACACACTCACATTATGCCTTTCAATTCTCTCCCACTCTCAGTTTTCATACGGTGTTAGGCCGTAATGTATGCTAAAGAAATAAGCTCCTGTTATTGTGGCTAATGTTTGTAAAAACATACACAAAAACCCAAGGGTGAGGTTAAAAAGGGTTAAAAAAAGGTTATGTGTGTGTGTATGTGTTGAAGAACACTGTGTGTATGAGTGCCTATTGTCTGTCTTACTGTCATATTTTGTTAAATATTTCTTTTTATTACATTTTTTATGCTGTAATGGCCACAAGAAAACAAAACAAAAAACCGAAACAAAGAATAAAGAGTGTGTGCGGTGTTAGTGTTTCAAAATAACTTTGTAATCTGCTACTTTTATGCCTGACTGCAACAAATTTTTATTTCGTTCCGTTCTTTGCCTGCTTACCCTACCCGGCCTCGGCTTATAAGGCTTGTCAACATAATTTAAACATCAAAATATAAAAAGACAAAGACGGAGTGAAAAAAACAAACCCAATTTCATTTTTCACATACGTTGGCATTTCCTTTGGCTTTTATAAGTTTGCTGTGTATGTGTGTGTTTGTTTGGGGTACGGTAGACATTGTCAGTGAAAGTTTATGAGGGAAAGTGTTGCTGTTGTTGTTGTCTTCTTATGCTTTAAGTATGTGAATTTTATCTTTTTTTTCTGTGTGCTTTCTCTTGTCGTATTTGTCTACCGCACCATCAACTTGAGTTGCAAACAAAAAAATTTATGAATTCTTTTAGTTCATATTTAAAATTCTTTGGGACTTTTGTGTAGCAAAAGTTATAAAAATTTTAAAAGCATTGGAATTTTTCTTTGGAAATTGCAAAGGTGGCGTCAAGACTAATGGAAAATAGGGTTTTAAGAATATTATTTTGCAATTCCTGTAGGGCATGAAGATAATTTTTTATTGTTTGTTTTATTTTAAAGTTTTTAAAAACGATTAAAACAAACGAGAAGTTTATTTCTGATGCAATTCTCAAGAATTTTATTTTTAATTTAAAATTTGTTTGTAGTTATTGGGAAGTCATTACGGATGTAATTCCAAGCTATAAATTCTGTTATGCATTTGCTTAAAAGTTGTTTTGCATTACGACACACCCTAAGATAAAATTTTTTTTATTAACTTTTTGTTGCTTTAAACAACACCTGGCTGTCTTAAAATTTCTGCCCATCGTCTTGATACATACTTCCCTACTAGCCAAATGATTGGCCTTTGTAGCTGATTCTAGGATGATAGGGTTGCCATCTAGTGCTGCCTAAATTGAGTGTCCCCGGTGAAAATATAAATCATAGTAGCTTTCTGTGTGGTGCAAAAGAACTTCGATCATTAGGTTCTACACTTAGTCGCTCGTGAGACTGTACAATATATTGGCATTTGGGGAGTGACGAAGTTCCTAGATTGATTATTTGTAGGAGAATTTGAACCTTATAAAAAGAATTTTTTTGCGGACTAATAGCGAAGTTGCCGTAGTCTAGTAGGTAGTGTGTTGGCTTATTAGACATAAAGCCAGGGGACTTCCTCTCAGCAGATTTCTGGCAAAAACTTTGAGAGTAAATAAAATTTGGCATGAAAAAGTGTCTCAAAAATCTGTCGTTCGGAGTCGACTTTAAACTGTAGGTCACGCCACTCATGTGTAAAACTAACACACACAACATAAGTGGTGTGAGAAACTAGGTCGTAATCCTGACTGAAGCGTTGTAATGACCAATTATGTATGTATGTATGTAGTAGCGAGATTTGTGGCCAAGCTTTGTAAATTTTCAAATGTATAGTAATAAACTTTAATGGATAGTAATGAACTTCGCAATGCGTTTACACTACCCTCTTACTAAGTACATCGAGAAACTGGATTAACTCCTTCAATCGAAGTGTTGACAAGAACTGTTCAACGGAACTATGTGCGAGTAGTGGCCTGTCTATTCTGTTCCAGTACTATACAGTTGGTGACATTATGTAATTTTGATTTTGGAGATCTAATATTACCACCTGCACAATTGTTCATTGTAGATACAGTGACATGTTAATGTAAACGAAAGTGTTATTAAACGTCTTCTGTTCAGTTTCAGTACAAAATATGGTATCTTCGCGTCGAGGCTGAAAAGCTTCGGAGGCGAGGCTAACGGCTAAGGCTACAACCTTTAGTAAGGGTAACGGCCTAGCTTCACACACCACCCATGTTGTGAGTATCAATTTTATCCATGATCGGTGGCACCTACAGTTTAATATCGACTTTGAAAGACAGATCGAATAAATTGTTCCTGGCAATTTTATTTACTCCCAGAGTTTCTGCCAGAAGACTTTCTCGTCGATGAAATATTTTTTCATATTTTGTTTGGTTGGGGATATCTGAGTAATACTAGCGACCAATCGTATTGCTCTAACATTTCTGAATCGTGGATTTTGGCTATTTATTTAGGTTTCATGAATTGGATGAATAGTAGGCCCCTTAAGTTCTATTTCCAGATGTATCAAATTAATTTGATTCGTAGTGGCTAGGTTGTTAAGCGCTTTGCGACACTCCTATAAAGGCTTGAACGTAAAAATAGAATGGCTTGGAATTTTGAAGACAAATCGGACTGTTCGAAAGTGCTTTTATTCTTACTTCCATATGTCTCTTTTGGGTAGGAATTCCATTGTTTCCAGTATTGTGTTTGATTTTGAAAAAGTGTAGGTTGTCGTATCCTTTCCAAGATTATTAATCTGCACGATTCATTCTATAGAGCGCTTTGAATCCATTTTTGAAAGAATTTTTTAAGTCAAGGATTTTCCTAAGTACACTTATCAGTTTACCTGCTTTATGTTTTACCTTTTCGTGAATGGAGTTTGACAGCATAGTAGTCTCCTCTTGTTTTGCCACTGTAAGTGATGAATGGTGATTATGTGGAAGTTCTTTTAGATTGCTTCAGCAAATGTTTCTAGGACACAAGTTTCTAAATGTTATACGGCAGAAACCTCAATCTCCCAATGAGGATTCAACCAATATCCGCCACTTTTTTGATATTAAAATTATAGTGCCTTAGCAAGTATTTAGTAACTTTCGGATGTCCTGTCAGAATGACATTTTAAGTGGCTAAAATGCATCTGTCACTCGTACAATACTACAAAATTAACTACAAAAAAATCGGTCACCAGACTTTGTTTTTTTCTGCAACCCGATTAGAAGCAATATGTAGCGCTTTATATCCACTTTATAGTCACTGAACCTTCAGTGACTTGAAATTCGTTCTTCGGAATTTTTTTTTGTTACAAAATTTTTAAGATGACGAAACGGTGCACCAAATCAGTGTTTTGATGTTTACTGCTCATGACATTCTTTTTCTGTTTCCTACAATGACTTAAAAATAAAATTTCTTGGAACAAAAAAAAAAAATCCTAAACGAACCTCTTGAATTATTAATAACAACAGAAGGTCCGTATTTAACACCCACTTTAAACTCCACCTCTGAGAGCCTTGTCTTATAGTTTCTTTATATAAGGGCGGCCTTACAAAAATAGAATTGCAAACTATGACAACAACAACAAAGAACAAAAAAACAGAAACAAATTATGTTGGGGTTAAATATTACAAACAACAACAACACTTATTTGCTTTAAACCCTAATGGTCATAATGATACTTAAAGTTTAAGCCAAGGCTAAAAAGCACACAATCTTACATGAAGACACTAACACACTTAAACAAGGAATTTAAAACGAAGACACAGATAGGGGGGAGAGAGAGAGAGCGAGGAAGAAAAATTATAATTTTAAATAAGTCTAAGAGCCAAAGCCAATTGCAACAATATGTACGTGTAAGTGTAGATGGCATGTGAGACAACATGGCTAAAGAAAAGGTCGTCTAAAGGAAAAACTATTTTTTCCTTTATCGTGTGTGTAACAAACTGTTGCATGACTGATGGAATAAATCACAATAAATTTCGTTTCTGACCCTTGTTGTGGAAAAAGATAAATTGCATTGCAAAAGTAGACCACCATCCTTGCTCATCTCTTCTTTTTTCAAAGAAAAAGGGATGAAATATTTTAAAATAGAAAAGAAACTAATTTATGGTAAGCCCCAAAGTAAACTTTTAAGTTTTTTTCTTCCTAACTAGCCTGTCCTTTAGCGGTTGACCACTACATTAACCACATCATCATTTTATGGGCATCAGGAATTCAACAGACTGCAAAATTATCCAGAAATTAAACAGAAACTATGCATGGGTCGCATAGCATAGTGTGCTTATGTATGTATATTTGTCCGTGTGCAAAAGGGTTTTAAGTTTCCAACGATTTAATAATTTATTTATGGAAATGCCCATTTGCTTGAAATATTTTCAAACAAATGATCACTGTATTCTTCTTCGTTAAGAGAGGGAAGGAGAAACCTTTTTGAACTTTATAAATGAGCCATAAAAATTAACATGCCTCACTGGCAATGGCATTTAAATTTTTCATGTTACCAATACGTTACATATACGAATTAATTAAGGACAGCTTCTTCGTATGCATAATTAAGATATTTTGTTATTTGAAATTTAAACTTAAATTCTTAGAATTTAAAATTCTAATTAAAATTCATGAAAAGGGCCACATAAATCATTAAATTTACGTCTCTAATTACTTTTGTAATTACGTTGATGTTATAAATGTTCATATTAAAGTCGATATTAGTTTTTATACAGAGTTTTCCAATGGGTTTAAAGCGAAAATATATCAATGTTCGGCTCAGTTCAGCTTTTAATATTCATTAGCAAATGGCAAGTTTGAATGGCAACTGGTAACTCCTGATGGAGGTTGGAAACAGCATTATGCTCTATGGGAGCGAAATTTGGGCCGAAACGCTAGATGTTAAAAAGCGGGCAAATTCATTTGTATCGGTAGAAAAACGGCTGCATTGCGTATCATGTCGCCATATCGGACAGTGTCCGCCCCAGCCGTACTTGTGATAGCAGGTATAATCCCTGTGGATCTGCTGGCAGCAGAGCGAAATCGGCTAGAAATCACATAACCGGTCATTTCAGGGAAAACACCATTTCAAAATGGCAACGACGATGGAACGATGAAGATAGAGGCGGGTGAACGGCGAAACTTATTCCGGAGATAAGGCCATGGATTGGTCGGAAATTTGGAGAGGTAAACTACTGCGTTACACAGATGCTATCTGTTCACGGATATTTTAGGAAATATCAGCACAGAATGGGCAAAACCGCCTCCCCTGTACTGACGTCATTAATTGGAACGATCACGGCCGCTAACATCGGCGGGGTTATGATTGCGAGTAGAGAAAATTGGGCCTGAGTGGCGAATTACGTGGAGCGCATTCTAAGACTGAAGAAGAGGGATCTTGAGGCTGCAGAGCATGTGGGCACGCCGGCATAGATGATACTGGCATACGAAATTCGAAAAAGGGACCTGGGCGAAAGGAATAGTGGAGACACTTAGATATCTCCTCAACTTTCTACACTCAATCTGGACGCTGATAAGACAACGCAGGGGCCAAAGGGCCAAAGGGACTCCACTCCGAAGTAATACCACCGTAGTTCCGGAGTGGGCAAACAAGTCCACGAGACGAGGGGGATTTAGTGGGTGAGGGCCCCACACACGTAGGATGAGACGACTTCCTCTATGGTGCGGTTAAGTACATTTACTCCTCCTCGGCGAGAAAAAATGGGAACTGGCAAAAAATAACAATAAAAAACTCAAAATAAATCCGAAAGAAAAACTCATAAATATTTGTTTAATATTGGGGCTACAAGAGGTTTATTTCTACCGATGGCTTAAAAATATAGGACAGTATAGACTGCGGTATATCTTTCGAATAGGTTGCACGACCATGGTCTTTTTAAGATCTCAATGCTTGTTGAAACTGGCCGTGTTCAAATAGGTAGTGCGTTGGTTTGTTAGACTGTAGTCCGGGGTTCAACTTCTGGTTCCCATATTTGGAGCAAAAGGAAATATGATAACAAATATTTCTTCGGCGACTTTCTCTCAGCACGGTTCTACCAAAAACCCTGAGAATAAATAAAAATTGCCATGAAAAGTTTCTCAAAAATCTATCGTTCGAATAGATAGATCTCGCCATTCATAGATAAAATTGTAACTCATGACATTGGTGGTAGGGGAAGCTAGGTCGTAATCCTGACTAAAAGGTTGTTATGACCAATTGAGTTTGTAAGTGAGTACAATGCTTGTTGGATGGTTATATTTTCTCTGAAAATCTTTTAACTTGCCTTAACAGCTAGGCTGCGAACAAATTCCTAACGAGTGCCGTACCTGTCCATGAGTGTTAGGGATTTCTCATGGAAATTTCGGAAAGGAAATTGCATTGTTGATGAACTGGCTAGAGCTAGTACCATGCTCACAATGAGTGAAATGTTACACGGCATTATCGTACCGACTGCTAAGGTATTATCCTCTTAGTTTACGAGGAGGCTCAGCTTAGTTGGCAGCACGAAAGTATGTGCGATACTGCTAGGGTCTGCTGGATTTGTATGGATAATAAGAGGACAGATTGTCTTCTATCGCTAAATCACATGACCATGCTTTACACAATTTCGATCTTTAAAAGCAATTTAACTATTGGAAGCCATGCGAATAGACTTTGAATTTCCTTGAATAACTTCTGAGAAGAAGAAAGACACTACCTTTCAACTTACATGATAGTGCCATGCTCTGGCCTTAAAAACACACAGGTTCTTAACCTCACTTTCTGTCTGGTTGAGATATCACAATAGGTCTAAGTCTCGGCCTAAGTGAGATCTTTCTCTTTCAGTCCGCCACCGTCACCTTAACTTAATCAAAAAGGAAAAGAAAACTTATGTTCCCTAACTGAGTGTCTGATCTGCTTAATACAGATTAATGGTGAAAAAAATCTCAGTAATATATACACATGCAACACAGAGTTACAGCCATCGGTCAATATGATGTACTGCCATCTGGATTTGCCAATAATTTAACCTTTCCGCAGCACGCACTGTGGTTTAGTCACCAGATTTTCTTCTTTATCTTTGCAAAAGGAAATATTTATACAGTTTGAGGCGTCACTCTTTGCTCACGATTCAAGGTTTCATTGGGAATCTTGAACAGTTTCCCCTTTTCAACGCAAAGTCCTGCATTGTAAAATACGTTTCTCTGTTCTGCTTTTATCGCTGACTATGCCACACCAAAATGGCATCAAACAGCTACACGGGAGGATTGTAAAGATTATATTAAAAACTGTACCGGATTAATCAATAGCTAATTATTAAATTCATGAATAATTCTGGCTGGTTTTGAGCTTTATTTCAACCGAGTCATGTTTTTGATATAAAGACCTGGAACTGATTGTTAAGACCGGTTAAGATGATTTTGTCAGTTAGCTTTTGGGGTATCGCTTTGTCTGGCATCACAACGGACCGTAATATGTGCTTAACGGAGTTTTGCTTTAACAAAGATGTCCACTCCTCATCCTCTGTTATCCACTCCGATAAGAATGATTTTCAATGTTAGGTGTCCTAGTGGCTGAACTTGGTAAAACTTAAAAGTGAAATCTGTCAAATCTACCAGGACGAATCTGGACTCCAGTTATTATGCCTGTACTTAGCTATTCGATACAGGATTTTTGATTAATTTCCTCATTGCAGAACCAAGTGATATTTACAACGTTTTCGTGTGTTAATTATTTTCCAACAAATGAGAAGAAATAGAAGAAAATTCTGTAATAAGAAATGTAAAATATTTTTGAGAGGAATCCGCAAGTTGTTAAAATTTCTTTGGTATTTATATTAAACTGTTTTCAATTCATTTAAAATAATGCAGCCTCATAATGTAAAGAACAATAAAGGGAAGTGTTTAGACTTATTTTGTAAGAATTTATCATGTTATTATCCATCAACATCAGCATTATCATCATTATTATTATTACTTGCAGAGATACATTCATTGATACATACATACATATGTACATGCATGCATGCATAGTTAACATGTATTTAATTACGTTGCAAGAGTTTCTATGTTTTTCTAGGACAATAGATTGAGTATTTGTTGCATTTCCATAATAATTATATGCATTTATGGCTTAAAGCACTTTTATTGTACATGTTCATTAGTTTTACAAAAACAACAGCAATGCTCACATAGTACATACCAATGCTCATCAACCCAATAAACATTTTTTAATAAAATTAATTTTTATTTTTTATTTTCAGATTGTTTATGCAAATACGGTGAAGAAGACAATTGAAATTATACGTGAAATATGTTTAATATTTAATATTGAAATTCAAGCCTAATTTTAACAAATTTTAAAACGTAAGTCAATATGAATACATGTATTTTTTAACATATTGTTACGTTTTTACCTTAAAAACTTTTAAAATATGTGTTTCGTTTTAATAAAAATTCTTTATTATTCGCACAATTCTGTGTGCCACTGTTCACAAATTGATGTAAGCAACAACAAATACTTTTCTTTGTTATTCCTATGTTTATACCCCTTGCATAAACACAAGACTGGACAACAATTACTGGACAACTATTCGACAGATCTTTGTAACGGAGATCTTCAAACCACGATTACTCTTTTCAAACGCACCGCGTCTTCACACATGAATGATGAATGGTCTTGAAGGGGAATGTTCATGACTTCGTCTTCTCGAAATTTCTATATACGTAAAAATCGTTGTTTACATTTATTCTTGTAGTGTTGTTTGTGGATTTTTGTTTACTTGTTTACCATTTCTTTTTATGCTGGTGTTTGTTGTTATATTAAGCAGTACGATAATTAGTAAACAGATTTGTTTACTTGCATTGTTTTGTTTTTGTAGCTTTTGTTTATAATTTTAATGTTAAGCGATGTAAAAGCAAAACACCAGTGTCCAGATTTTATCAACTATACAATACTAAACTATTACTAGCCCGGCCCAATGGCCTGTTGGGTAATACACTGTACCAGTAAATAACTAAATTAATGTGAGTGACTATATTCATAATTTTCGTAATAAAGAGTCCCATTTTTGTTTTGTTTTGCTTTGTTTTTATTTTAAATGTTTAAAATGTTACGCAACTCTAACTAGTAAATGATTATTTTTGTTGTTTTTGTTAGTTCACCATCTATTTATCATGTGTATTTAAATGTTATTTTTATTATTGTATTTCCATAATAAATTATCAAACAATATCGTAAATTTCATTTCAAACGGGCTTTTTAAATGTGTTGCCGAATGTCATTGTAAATTTCATGGCTGTTGTCATGGGGTCTGCATTTGGAAAAACTTGGAAATTTTATTGCATTTCAAATATTATTTTTGTTTGTTTGAGTAATTGCTTAACAAATCATAAAATTGGCATAATTAAACAAATAAAATTTGTTGAAATACATTTTTAATAGCATCGAGTGAAATACAAAAGTTAACAAGGCAACTATGGGTTGTCTATGTATGAATTCATGTAATTAAATTAAGGTGGCATTGTGTAGGGGTTCAAACAATTCAGATTCGAATCGATTAAGAAACGAAATAATGATCATATTGGTTTTAAAAGTTCAAAATTTAAGATCCTTCGATTCCTCCACAAGCTGTATACATATCTACGATGCCTTCCGATTTCACAAACAAGTGAACATCGATAACAAATATCATAAGAAGGTCAGGCAATGAACAAAGTTCACTACTACGTTCAAATGTATTGAACGTATTGACATGAGGATTTCCTCATGCTTGAGCAACGTCAATATTAAAGGAAACGTACGCTTTGGAAACTAGTGAAACCTATCCCTCACTTAGTTATGCTGATGAACTATAGCTATTTCTGGAGTAGAGTTGTTAAATTCTAATTTTGGTATCCTCTGTAGATTGGATTGAGCAGAATAAAACAATGCTTTCTGCTCAAGCCTGGTGTATCGCAAATGCGGTACGTGTATGCGTTCTATCACACATACATAGTAGGTCACTACAACCCTTCAGTCTGGATTAAGACCTAGTTTATCACACCACATATATTGTGTGTCTTAATTTTATACATGAGTGGCGGGCGAACTACAGTTGGAAGACGATTCCCAATCAGAGATTTTTTTGAGAAATTTCTCATGTCTATTTGATTCTACTCTCAGAGTTTTTGCCAGAAATCTGCTGAGAGGAAATCGCTGGAGAGTTTTTCCGTTTTCTTGGAGATGTTACACCTGGGGTTTGAACAGTAGCTTCAGATCTAATAAGCCACACTGCCTACCTACGGCGATTTATAGGTTCTATAACTCCAAAAGAAAAGACTGTTGGCTGCAGTTGCTAGAAACTGCACTAAAATTACCAAAGACGACCCGAGAAGCGAATTGTTATCGTTATTACTGGGGTCCATAGTTTGATAGTCACCAACTGTTAAATTAATACCTTAAACTCGGTAAACTGTTGATCTAATGACCTCGTTTACTAGGTTACTACTCAGTGCCAATTGATTGTATTATAACTGTTATACTGCATAACACAAAAGTTATTAACGATTTACAGATTGACTAGCCATCAATAATTGTTTACGGGACATTTTGTTTTTTGTGGAAAGCCCTTCCTTGTGTTTTTTGATAAATATTGTATGGAAGTTCTTGCAAGTTTGCAGACACATTGTGAAATTCAGGGAAACGAAATGGCAGTTGAACTGTCAGTTGAAATGACGTGGCAAAGTGAATGGTCTAGCGGAATGGCCTGTAAGACTACCTTTTGGTTACTCCTTTTGGACACACCGGGTAACACAATGAGCCATATGGACCACCGAGTGAACTCGGTGAACGATTAGCTACCCGCTTACCTAACCCCCTTTGGGCTAATCGACGTATGGGGACAGAGAGTAGCTTTGTCATGGTGAAATTGGTGAGATTGTGAAATCTCCAGGTTACTATGGTCCATGCTCGATCGTTCTATAATGGAATAAATCCTGAGTCAGCATTGCAATGGATTTTTACTTTGAATACTAGTTTTTCGATACAAACATTCCAGTTTTCAGCAAATTATTCAATACAGAAGAGGCACTTGTAGATACTTTGTGCCTTTGTCTTATAATGCGGAGTCTGAAGATTAGGTCGAGGTTTTTTAATGGCACTATGCAGTTAGAATCTATCTGCATTTCATTACTTTCTTTGCTAAGCTTCGCTATAGGAAGTATCCATCAAACATATTTTGCATTCGGGGTGGAAGTGTATTTTTACCTTCCTTCGTAATCTTACCTTCACTTGCTCAAAGCTAACATGCCACTCTATTTGGATGTTGTTCTCTGGATTCTCTATGTTTAAAGTTTTGTTCAGTAAACAGATTTAATTTGCACGATGCTTGTTAAGTACTTATGTTCTAACACTTCAGAAATGTATCATAAGCCTGAAATTGAAAAATAAAATAAATTAAGAATTAGAAATTTTAATCATTAGATTTAACTAACTCAACAATAATTGTTGCAAATTGTCATTTAAACGAGACATTTCCTTTACGTTCCCAAGTAAAATATTAACATCATCATCAGCATTATCAGCAGCAACAGCATCATTCCTATGGCTTTCAATCAAAATCAGATTCTCTTCTCAATCATCACTCACAGCATAGAACTTGAATTAATGGCAACAAAATCTTACTTCTTATGAAACTGAAACTGAAACAAAAATAATCTTCTCGCACACACACACACACACTAAATAGGCTGTTAACTAAGGGTTCATGTTTAAGGAAGTGTGTGTGTGTATCTGTTAAGATAAATGTTCATACAAATTGTAGCAGACATTTCAACAATCACAATCACTTAATTTATATTAAAAACAATGATAATCACCACAATTTATGCTTTAACAGACATACACACACACACATACACGCAGCCAATTACTACTTATGTATGGTACATGTAATCTTATTTTGATATTTAAAGCATAATTGCATATACTTGTGCTATGTATGTACATATGTATAGATGTAGTAAATATACAAATACATACATATGGTATGTATGTATGTTTATAATATTTATGCTGTAGATTGATGAATAACAACTGACTGAGTATTTTATTACATCTCTTTATTCGTTCATGCATGCATACATACATACATACAAGTACACTTAATGTCTCTGACAAATAATAAAAGAAGATTTTTTGTCATTGTTGTTGTTGTTTTTGTTATAATTTATATTAAAAACAAACAAAAATTATTTCACAGAGAAGAACTCAGTAGAAATTATTTTCTTTTTTCTTCGTATAAAGTAAGGGAGAAGAGGAGAGAGAGGAGAGGGAGGGAGAGCAGCATTATAAGCCTCACTCATCATCAGTGTCAACATTATCATTTGTTGTTATTGTAATTATAATAAAGAGCAGCAAATTGTCAATGAAATGCTACATAAAGTTGAGATTCAATAAATTTAATGTTTATGACACTTTTACAGATACGCACACAAACACGGATACCCATACACATGCATACATTTACACATGCCATGACATGACAAGCAACATGACAACTTATATAGAAGAGCAATCAAATTAATTTTAAACAGTTTTTGCTTTATCTCGTCATCATTATACATACATCAACATTGTCTTCTCAGTCTTCAGTTTTATGTCTCCTGTTAGTTTTCAAGGGCTTTTCAAATATTTTCTAAATTGACGTCGTTGTTTTGTAGAGAAATAAATTGTGTGCCATTGGTCTCCTACAGCGTGTGCCACACGATTAATATGTTAAATGTCAGCTTAATTTAAACGATGGTTTGGTCATCCTCATAATAGTTTTATTATGTTAATTGGGCTTACAGACACAGCAAGTAATTATGAATTTTGCAATTTAAATCGTCAAATTTACGGCAAATTTTGTAGACCTCGGCATTGGCAGGGGAGGTATTTAATCTCCAGTACAATTAAAATCTTAATTCGGATCTATGTATACTGCCAAACAGTAGTTCGCTTAAAAGTTGACATTATGTCAGGTCACATATTTGCTTTTTTGCTTCTGTTACTGTTTACTGTCTATGTTGCAGGATTTTTTTTTATGAATAATTCATGGTCGTAGAATAATTTTGGTTAATAATTTGAGCCAATTGAAGTTAGATTGTTTTTATTGTATTTTGTTTTATATTGCAGGAGTAGCTACTTTAAAGATTTCAATTCTCGTTGAATATTTCGAATTACTTACTTACTTAGTTGGCCTCAATAACCCGTTTAATGGATTTCGATCTGCCATAACACATTCTTCCAGGCAACACTGCTTCTCACTTGCTTCTCCAAGTCGGTCACACCAGTCTATGATAGGGTTTTTTCGATTTGGTTCTCCCAACGCTGTAAAATTTGTTCTCTACGCTGACTTCTGCTAATTCCAGCGTCAGATTATCGTCTCGCGGAAGCATCCCTTTCAACACGAACGCTATTGATGAATTAGAACAGGATTTTAATACGCTACACAACGTCCATGAAGTCGCCGTAGTCCAGTAGCCACGAAAATATGAAAAAAAATTATGAAAAATAAATAAGTGACTTCCTCTCAGCAGGTTTCCTTGAAAAAAAGTAAATAAAAATTGTCATGAAAAGTTTCTCAAAAAAATCTGGCGTTCGGAGTCGACTTTAAACTGTAGGTCCCACTACTCATGTATAAAAATTAACGCACACAGCATAAGTGATGTGAGAAACTAGGTCCATCATCCCTTTACTGAAGGGTTTTAACGATCAATTATGTACGTATGTATGTAAACAACGTCCATATCATTGAGGAGTTCATAGAGTTCATTGTTGGAACGAATGCGGGAATCATTGCCAGCTGGCTGTGCACCGAAGACCTTACGTATGACTTTTCTCTTGAATATTCTCAAGCCTGCTGTATCGGTGCTTAATAGTGTCCATTTTTCTACATCATAAAGAAGCACGTCGTGGGAGAAATATCTCTGCTACTCAATTGCGTATTGAGGCCATAGTAACACCTGTTTTGGCAAGAGCGATTCTAAGCTTAGGCGACATCAGTTTTGTTAGTAGTAAATAAATAAAAATTAATTGAAAAAATCGAAAGCATAGTTATCGTCCTCAATCTGGAATCATCCGATACCTCGTTTTGCCTTCATTAACTATTAGACCCAACGTGGGTTGAATTATTTACGCTTAAAACCACCTCCTTCAAAAGCACCACTGTCCGTATCAGTACCATATGGATATGCCATCAGCCCCTGTTAATAGTTGCTCTTACCCACAGATAGTGTGCTACGCTAAAGCCTTAAGGACTTTCACTTTTATTATTCGATGTAAACTTTAATGAATTTCTTCACTCTGTACTGCATAAGAACACACATATTCTCGGGCAACACCAAGCTTAAGAGAAAGATACACCTCAGAACTCGTTTTTATGGAACATAGTCATTGATAAACAATGTATTTATTAATCGCGTGGAAAACGAATTTAAAGTGATAAGCCCATAGCTCATAGCTATCACTAGATTAAAGTGGCAGTATTCTGATTTTGAAAAATGATCCACATAAGACTGTCCTCACAGCACTGGAAAATATTAAATCCCGAAAATCTAGCCCTTCAAACTGGAGAAAATTTAACTTAATTTCTTCTCCATAGGCAAATACCTGCGGTTATGCCGGATCCGAGACACTTACGGATGCGAAACTATAATATGTTATCACTCCTTAGTGGGATCTGCACCATGATTACTTTTCTATTAGATGGCTTTACCCAAGGGCGTTGTATATCCCCATGAGTCTTGATGATATTATTTAATACTACTACTGTTTCGTTGACTGCTTTCTTGAATTTCTTCTCTCTTCGGCAATGCATTACATTCAATACAATAGTGGACCTAATTTCAAACTCGAGGGATTGCAGCAGTAAAGATGAAAGACTCATAACATTGTCGACATCATCGAATTCGTAATACAGTAGCACGTGTGAGAAATAATTCCAGACAATTTGGAAACTTTTAACGTTTGCACTATATTTGAGCTCTGTAGCCAGTCTTTACTATACTTGCCTTCCTTAACTCTACTTGCACAACATTCTACTGAACAAATATGAATTAATCTCCACTTAAATTATTTAAAATTTAAAATAAAATTATATTTAAGGATTCTGTAAAATTCTTAAATAATAATTTCAGAACCATTATGCCTTTGCAACTGTAAACACTATTGGGTTTTTTTCTTTGATCACAGCATGTCAAAATTGCGAAATTTTCATTGAAATCGTGCATTAAAATAATTCAAATGCCATTTCCGTTTGAACAACCCTTAAATGGTTGAAATTGTTTCTTGTAGTATATTCGTATTCTTCCCCTCCCCTCCTCCTCACTGTGAATATGGTTATTCAATAAATTAATTACAATACAATTCCTTCTTAAGTCGGTTACATTTCTCGTGTCTGTGATTACGAATAAATGAGCGTTGAACAGTTGAACAGAGTCCAGTGAAGAGACAGCCAGCAGAACAGAAGAGGATGACAGTTGACGATAATGTCAATGTCATACTTCTTTTCATTATTGTTATCATAATAAATGCCTCTGCCTTAAATATTGTTGCTGTTGTCGTTGTTGTGATTATAACAATTGTTGCTGTCGTCTGTCTGTTATACATAAACGGAGAATTTTTTGCTTCTTTGTGGCATTAAATAAAAAAAGCAGAGAAAAAATCATCGCTTGTAATTGTCTATTCTGCTTATGAGCGGAATGAATCAACAGGAAAATTGCATTTTTTTATTCTTTAAATACAAAATAATGACAGCAACAACTGCAACGGCAACAGCAACATTCACAATAATTTACAGCAGTAGAGCTGTACAGGAAAGACACACTGACGAGTTGCCATAATTATAACAAAAGAATAATTTTTTCCTTTTTGTTAATGAAAAAAAAAAAAAAAAAAAAAAAATTATGTCAATAAAATATGTAAGTGGATGGGGAGAGAAATTTCATATAATTATGCATGTTTGAAAGCACTGTATAGTGATTTAATATACACTCGTTGTAGGCAAAATACTGAATTATTGTCATAATAAGTCTGGAAATTCAAAATAAAATCAAAAGATTTAAAGAAATTTAAATAAGAAAACAATTTTTTTCTTTATTGTTGAAGTTTAAATAACAGGAAAGGGTCTTTAAAAAGGAAGTCATTATTGGAGAGAAGAAAAAAACGAGCAATAACTAGGGTTCTTTAAGCCACAGATTGAATTCAAATCAACTTAAGGTTTCCGTAATAAAACCCAGAGTCTTATTTCGACTCATGTAAGTCCAGATAGGTAGCTTTGCTTCATCTTTATTATAGCAAATGAGAATATCATAATTAAATCATATAAAAGAAATACTGTCGAGTTAGTGCGTAGTTTTGTTTTATATACAGTGATGTACAATATTGTTACGTTTTTACATTTTAAAAACGTTTAAAATATGAATTTATAGATTGCAAGTAAAATAAAAAATAAATTTGTGTTTAGTTTTAATAAAAATTCTTTATTATTCGCACAATTCTGTGTGTCACTGTTCACAACTTGATGTAAACGACAACAATTGCTCCTCTGTTTACACCCTTTGTAACGGAGATTTTCAAATAATGGTTACTTTCTTCAAACGCACCGCGTTTTCACACAAGACTGACTGAATCACTCACCTGCTTTGTTTGCCTTTTATATGGCAGAGTAAACAGTCTGATGAATGTTCTTGAAGGCGAACGTTTGAGGCTTCCCCTTCTCGAAGTCTCTATAAATGTAAACATCGTTGTTTCATTAATGTTGTTTGTGTATTTTTGTTTATAATTTTAAATACCAGTATCTAGGTTTTTCATTTTCGTAACAATTGGCCAATACACCCGACTTTGTATCGTGTATGTTGTATTGAATACACTTGGTTGTTTGTAAACGCTCAATGCTATGCTGTACTGTGTCTGTCGTATTCTTATTCATAATTTTTGGCATTCAAACAATTTGATAGCACGAAACCAACACAACTTTTTAAAAACGTATTTAAACATGTACACATTTTTTTCATTCACACAATTTGATAGCACGAAACCACTACAACTTTTAAAAACATATGAAAAAAATGTGTTTATGTGTATCGGATTTTTACATGAAAATTATCAACAACAAGCATACACTGTTGTACAATACCAACAATACAATGGATACAACAATACAACCGCTTGTGTGAATTGACCAAATATATTAACGACACCAATGCCACACTTACAGATTTGATGAGAAATTAAGTAATGATATCTTGTTGAGATATCTGCGATCGTTGTTCACCGTCTTGGAGTTAATCACGTTGAAATTCGGAGCCTTCATAGCCGCATGATATGATAACGCTTCGCTTGCGGATAGTCCCGTCGCCAATAATGCTTACCGCAACCTGTGTTGCCAACAACTCCACCTGAAAAACGCTACGGTCAATCAGCCCTATAGACCGGGCTATTCCAAACGATTCCGAAAAAATTCCGTTCAATTAAAGCCGTCGGTGGAAATTTGTGCGAAGTACTTCCACAACACTTCCACGCAACACTTTTCCAGCGTTCTCTGTCCGGAATGGATGTCTTGAATCTCTTCGTGAAATCGCTCATTTAGGCAAATAATATTCCTCACAGTTAAAGAATCTTTCCACTACGTTATCAAGCTAGTAGACGTAGTAGATAGGGATTGAAAAAATGATCAATCAATCAATCAAGCATGAGCATAAACTAGATAAAATTGTTTGACAGAAGGAAAGGTTCTGTTTAATATCGTTGGTGCATTGAAACCTGTCGACAAATTTCTAATTTGTAACCTAAATATGACTACCAAGCAAACTGCAGTTATATTAGCCTTTAATGACATGATATTGTGTGGTATTTTGACCTCAAGGATTAGAATGCATGTGCATAACTCTACCTTTTTATTAGATCAGATGGTACGACTCCTTGAAACTCTGTTCATAGCGTAGAATATATATTTTGTCATCATCCGAAACTGTAAGTTAGTTGTACAGATATTTGAAAAATCTTTGGGTCAAGTTTTCAGTATAAATATACGACAGTTAAGGTGTTATGGAGTTTAGTTAAGGGTTGCATAATAACATTCCCATAAAATCAGTCATATATGGCTCAGTAAAATACACGTATGAGATGTGAGAATCAGTAATTCAAAGAATTACCAAAGGTTGATCAAATAACTTACTTAATTGGTCATTATAAACGTTTAGTAAGGATTAGAACCTATTTTTTACACCATCCATGTTGTGTGTGTTAATTTTGATTATGATTGGTGGGACGTACTGAAACTTTTCATGGCAATTTTATTTGCTTTCAGATTTTTTGCCAGAAGATTGCTGAGAGAATGTTGCCAAAAGAAATATTTTTTTTTCATATTTCGTTATGTTCGAGATATCTGAGCCAGGTATTGAACCACGAAGTATTATCTAAAAAGTCAACACACTACCTATTAGATTACAGCTTTTCCAAAGGTTGAGCAAATTTAAATTACACTCGAAGTGTTTGTTTCAATCTGTTAGATCGGCATGTCTGTTCAAACCACACATTTTTACTAAGGATACTAGAAACTATTAAATTCATCGCTTAGCCATTGCAACTCCTATTGAAGTTGTTATATGGAGAATCATCCTTCATGTCTCAGTCTTTGTTTGATCGTGGTCACAACTGAAACTGACCACAAGTGAAACTAATTTTTTGGAATTCTGCGAAATACGGATGTAGGACTTCGACCTGTCGCGATAAAGTAGCTTTATATCTCTTCGACCATTTTGTCACTTTAGAACCAACAATTTGACCAATGACCTAATCGATGTAAGGGGTAAAGAGCACCTTATCAACATTTTACTTGAACTCAAGTGCTAAGACATTTTTTTATTGAATTCAGCGTTAAACTTTAAACTTTTCCAATTCCTCTTGTTTCAATAGCGTGTCGTTTTTTTGCTGGCAATCATAATTGTGTTTCAAATGAATTTATTTAATTATTTGTCGTTGGTGTTGTTGGTGTTGTAATTGTAAATTAAAAATACATGCAAACAGCATAACATTTATTAAAATGATACACTTTGTCAAATGAATTGTTAAATGACTGACATTGTAACATTAACTCTGTTGAACGACTATTTGTATGCCACCAATAGAAGTAAACTGAACCTTATAAAAGCTTGTATATGTATCTATCTACGTGAGTGTGTGTGTGTGTGTGTGTGTGTTATGAAATATTTAAATGTTGGCTTCCAATTTTTTTAATTGTTTGTACAATTAATTTCATTGTCTTTTTAAATGAAGCGCATATAATGATTAAATTAATTAAATTCATTCACTCATTCGTTCAGTCATTCATTTATTTGTTCATTCATATTCACGGCAAACGTGAGGCTTATATTTTTAATGGGAAAATTTAACTTGATTTTGTTAATACAATGGTGGTCATAATATGATTCAACTGAACGCAATTCAATATGTTTTTATTCATTCATTCAATTGTTTTTTATTTAATCAATTTAAATTTATAATTTAATTAAACCTATACAACAACAACAAAAAACAACACTTTGTTTTACAAATCATTCACTAAAAATGGTGATTTACTCAGGGTTTGAAACCAAAATTTCTTTGGAGAAATGTCAAGACGAAAATCTCCGCAATTGCTGTCAAAAGTCATAAAGTTTTATTTTCATTTCAGTTTCGTTTCTTTCTTTTTTTTCTTTTGCAAATGCCAACAAAAATATTTTCACATTAAGATTAATTTATTTTGTTGGCATAAACTAATAAACACATAGCAAAAAAAAACCGAAGAATTTCCTCCAAAGAAGTTAAAAACATTGTGTGTGTGTGGAACGCTTCTTTGCAGCATCCACTAGAAGGTTTAATAATTAATGATGATACGGCAGAAGCAGAAGGAGAAGAAGAAAAATAAATAAAAATAAAAATGAAATGAAATAGAATCTCAAGCTGTTTTTCTAACTAAATAAGCCAACCAAGTGTCGTCTTGATAGTGACAAATAATATTTTCATATTCACAAGAACTCTCACACGCAACAATACATTGTTGTTTGATACAGCTGAGCTAAGCTACACTATTAAAACAGTCTCACTATCTTTCTCCCTGTCACTCTCCCCCTCTTTGTCTCTCTTCAATACTGTTTACCACGAACATCGCGAGTTTAACTATGAAAACAAAATTAAATTACCAACACAAGCTTACATTATCGTACTTCCGTTTTCCTAACCTCACTCTCTCTCTCTCTCTCTCTCTCATATGCTGCTTAATGTTTCACCGTTGTCTTGTTATAGTGGGAGAAAAAAGTTGAATCCTTAAAGACATTTTTTGAAATATTAATTTGATATTTAGCAATTACTAATGTCCTCTTTGTGATAGATTTGAAACGTCAACTGTATTTTAGAAGCCCAGGGACTTAAGGGACCTCATCTACTACATAATGTTGTTCACATATGTACCTAATGGGGGAAGAATAGTTTCCTTCATTTCCTTACTCACTTATTTGATTGACCTTTTGGTCAATATTACAATCGAGATTCCGAAACCGTACCCATGTGCTGTGTTTTAATTTTATCCATGAGTGGCGGGACCTCTCTGGGATATTGTCAGAATATTGCTGAGCGGAAATTGCCGAAAGAAATATTGTCTAAAATCGGGTTTGAACCCCATGCTCGCGGTTCCTTATTTGACGTGATATCAGAAAAAAATATTAAAAGAAAAATATTTAGTCGGCGACTTCCGCTTAGAATGATGGAAAGAAGGCGTACCAACCAATTACTTGGTCTTGGTCGTGACAGTGGCCATTCGTACAGGTCATTGCGTTATGGGTAGATACGCGGAAAGGATGCGGCTCCCATTTAACGACTTCTGCTGTGGGGGCAGATCCGCTGAGGAAGAGGAGACTGTAATCCACTTTCTTTGTCAGTGCCCGTCTCTTGGTAGTTGTAGATATAGGTTATTTGGCTCTCCATTCCTTGTTAGCTTAACGGAGCTATCATCTATTGATATCAAGGATATAGCTTCGTTCATCAAACTTTCTGGCTGGTTTTCCAGTGTAGGGTAGTCGTGCTTTTGATGTGCAGCCTTTGCGCTGACCAACTTCTTCCTCTTCCCTGATTTTGGTAGAACTTGGTCAGCACAGGGACTGCGTTCACCCGTGGCATCACAACGGGCCGCTATGCACGCTCAAGTGGGCTTTGTGATATCAGAGCTACAACTCCGAACTAAACCTAAATCCCCTTAAACGATTCCTGGCAAAATCTCTGAGAGTAAAATTGCCATGAAAAGATTCTCAAACATTTTGTAGTTCGTAGGTCCCGCCACATATGGATATACTTATCACAAATAGGAAGAAGAAGAAAAAGACTACCAACTGGACTACGGCGAGTTCCTTGTCTCTAAAATTTCTGCTGAAGACATTGATTTTAAAAATTATGCTGAGCATGGTCCTGTTGAAGTTTGAGAAAACTGTCCAAGTGCTTGTGATCTACCTTTGGTCAGATTATCTTGTGTTATATTGCCCATGTCCGAGTATAATCATGCGGGTTGATGCAATCTTACACCACATAGTCAATCCTAATCTTAAAAGTACTCAATGGCAATCCTAAAACAGAAAACTCTTTTAATTTCGAAAACCATGTCTCGTCTGTTAATTTTATCTGTTCTGCGACTTACTAGAATACCATTGCGTATGGGTACTATAACGATGTGGTTTTCGTACAGTCCAGCAATCTCGTTAAGAGAATTACGACGTCCTGAAACTGTTTTGGGATCGTTAGATAAGTAACCAAGAACCCGACAGCTAATATTTCTCCTGGATATTTTGGCGTTTCTAATAATTATGAAAGCAGCCTATACAAGTGATATTTTCACCTGGAACACGTTGCAATCCTACCGGTTATACCCGTAGACTAAAAAAATATTTCATAGTACGTGTAGTCCGTATTGGTCTGTTCGGAGCCGATGACATCTTTTTTTATCACACTGTATTGTCATCAGCCATCTTTCTCTATGTTGCTTGAAATAATCCTTCTCCTATATACACTAACAGACTTCCTGGTAAAAATATTTCATAGAACGTCTTCGCTGAGACGAAACAGCAAAATTAATGATAAACTCCTGCGTTCCGTACTTTTTTTTTTGTAATTCTTCTGTAGCAAAGAAAAGGCAAAGGCGAAAGCAAAGGCGTAAATTGGTACAGGGAATAACGAAATAATTTCTTGAGAACGGTTTTAAAAGGCATTAAAATATTATTTTTCCCCTTCCGACATATTTTCATAGAGCGCAATAAAAATTGCTCATTTTATCATTTTGAATAGACCAGTCAGAGTGTGAGAGAGCAGAAAAAACCTTAAAATTTTTTAAACAGTCTGCCAAACTGTCGCTCGGTCATACTGTACTCTAAGAATAATTATTCATTTTGTTTAACGTAACGTAATTCAAAGAATTCTAAAGAAATTTTTGGAAAATGAATGAATTTGGTTTTGTGACTTTAGATAAATCATTTGAGGAAACAATAAAAAAAGAAACAATAAAAAAGGGGCTTAAATTTAACTCTAATTAAACAAATAATATCCATTAAACGTGGCCTAGGCAGACAGGCTGGAAAGTTTCAATTTCAATGTGAAGTTTTTTTTTGGCTCTTCAGCCATACTGACAGACAATATATTTACAGGGTATGCCCATAACAGTTAAGTGGTGGTGATGGTGGTTGTTGTTCAGTATATTTGGAAATTGATTATCTGTTAGTGTTGTTGTTTATCTTTTTTGTTTTTGTTTGTCTTAATATTTAGTTACCCAAATCCGTAGCCTTCTTTAACAAGCTTTTCAAACAAATCGTTGGCATTCAATTAAAATTTTTTTGTTGTTCATTGGTTTTCATTACTCCAGTACCTTAAATGGACATCATCTCCACATGATGATTGTTTTTCTGGATAGAATGACTGACTGAAGAGTAACAAAAACAATAACAAATACGAAAATAAAGTTTAATTTAATTAAGTGTCAATTCGAAGTGAAATGAAACACGTTTGTGAAATCAATTTATTTTGGCTCCTACATACATACATACATACGAGTCGAGTGCCAACAAGTCATTGTGATTGTGTTTCTATTTTCTGCTGACGATAACATTTTATTTTCTATTGTTTTTGTGCCATTGATTGGTTGTCTCTCTATTACAATAAATACTCGTTCCTATTTCATGTCTATTGGCAAAAAGTTTTGCTAACCAATTTTCACTGGCGGTATTGAGTTACTCACCTTTAATTAGTTTAAGCGAAAAAGTAAATGAAAAATACAAACAAAATTTTTGGTTTATTTGTGCCGTAAGGCTTTTCCGCTAGTTTTAGAACTTGTCTCTTGAAGAGTCATTTTAAATGGAAGTTAATGGAACATTTGCCCTTAAGGTGATGGTACGTTTTTAAAACAGGTTATTGGTATTGCTTTTAAACTTAGTTGTTTACCGTTAAAAATACATACATGGAAACCGTTATCGTTATTTAAAAGCTATTGTAAGGCCATGTACTTTCTTTTTTTGCAAATTATTGAATAGAATACTTGGCTGAAATTTAATTTTTCTTTGTATTTGTAAAGTTCTAGTAGATAGTGTGTTGTCTTATTAGACTAGAGCTCGGGGTTCCAACGCTGGCTCAGACATCTCGAACATAACGAAATATGAAGAAAAATATTACGTTAGTAGCCTGACTTCAGTAGCATTCGCATGCAATTTTTATACTCTGCTCTACAACATGCGAAGCTAGTAAAATGAGTCAGAATCAATATTTTGAACGACCAAAAATCCCAACAATCTGGTTTACCATGATCGTCATTCCAGAATAAAACATCAATTTTACACAAAGTTTCTGTGCAGCACATCCATGGAGATTAATAATCTAAGCAATGCCTGATCAGGTAATATACAAACATATGTACGTACATAACTGATCACACATAACTGATCATACATAACTGATCATACATAACTGATCATACATAACTGATCATACATAACTGATCATTATAACCCTTCAGTCAAGATTACGACCCAGCTTCTCACATCACTTACGTTTTATAAAAGAGTGACGAGACCTACAGTTTAAAGGCGACTTCGAACGACAGATTGCTGAAAAGCTTTCCATGGCAATTTTATTTAACTCTCAGAGTTTTTGCTAAAAAGCTGGTGAGTGGAAGCCGACGAAGAAATATATTTTTTATTTCCTTTTGTTGGAGATATCTGAATTAGTGCTTCAACCGTGGCCTTACGTCTAATAAGCCAGCACACTACTGACTAGGCTATGGTGACTTCAGCTAATATAATACCGAAGATGCTTTCTCCATAATGTGGAACTTCCATACATTCTCTCAGAGCCATCATGTTGATTACAATTTAATTGTCTTTATACGTTTATCGTCTTTATGAAATGTTTGCCTATTCTGTTGCCAAATTCACTGTAACTACAGCTGTGTACTTGTCTGGCAAATATCAGGATAATTAAACTCTTGATCTATACTGTAGTGTAGACAAATACTTGCCTTAATTCACGACATTCTGCTGCATTCAAATATTACGAATGTGTTGTTTGAGAGTTCAATTTGGATACACATGACTATTTTGTATCTTAAATTAGTGCAAGTATGTTCGCCCTAGTCTAGTAGGTACTGTGTTGGCTTATTAGACGTAAAGCCAGGGTTCGAGCCCCAGGCCAGACATCAAAACAAAATACAAAAAGTATTTCTTTCTCTCAGCAGATTTTTGGCAAAAACTCTGAGAGTAAATATAATGCCATGAAAAGTTTCTTAAAAATCTGTCGTTCGGAGTCGACTTTAAACTGTAGGTCCCACCACTCATGTATAAAAATTAACACACACAACATAAGTGGTGTGAGAAACTAGGTCGTAATCCTGGCTGAAGGGTTGTAATGACCAATTATGTATGTATGTATGTATATTCGCCCTAAGCGAAGAGGATCTGTGTAGAGTGAAGACACGGTTCTAATTCACATTTTCAAACATGTGAACATGGATAATGTTCACAAAAGACTTTTAACGCCTGACGTCTATGAACCTGTATTATTATTTGCGACATACAGAGGATTTTCACATGCGGTCAGTCAGTATACGATGCTTATTTTTTTGCCAGTAGGATTTTAAATTCATGTGTTGTTCACGTGTTACAAATTTTAATTAGCAAAGGCCATTAACAAGTTCTAGATTACATTACTAGAAGAATATTCGTTTTTTAACAAGTATGTCAAGTCAGTTCAGAGTATACCTAGTGAGTCAAGTGCTTGTCTTATAATGACCTTTCCACTTTTTGTTTGATACAAGTACTTTTGCGTTTGTTTTTTTCCATTACCCCTCTCGGGAGCATATGGCTTCCATAAAGCATCTCCATCTGACACGATTCTCCGCTGATGTTTTTGCGCCTTCCCATGTCAGGTCATTTAGTATTAGTTCTTGAAGGACCGTGCGTTTCCAGGTGTTTTTTGGTCTGCCACGATTTCTTGAGCCCTCGGGCTTCTTTCTCAATGTATGGCCGATCCACCCCATTTTTTCTTTTTGATCTGCTTCTGTATGGGTTCCTCCTCTGTAAGGGTCCAGAGATTTGCGTCGCTGATGGTGCTGGGCCAGAATATTCCACATATGATTCTCAGGCATTTATTGATGAATATCTGATGGTGTTAGATATAAGCCAAGTTTCGCTACTATATAGTAACGTTGACTTGACACAAGCGTTGAATATTCTAAGCTTAGTACGCCTAGATATATATGAGCTTCTCCACACGGAGTTCAGTCGCCCGAATGCTGCTCTCGCTCTACTGAGTCTGTTATCTACATCTGTTTCTGTGCCGCCATTTGTTGTCATAGTACTACCTAGATAGCAGAAGCTATCGACATACTCGACTATTTGGCCCTGTAGCATGATGTTTTCTGTGCTAGTGCTGTTAATTCTCATGGCTTTGGTTTTCTTGATATTTATCTCAAGTCCAACGTAGCTAGCCAATCTTTCCAGGTGTTCGAGCTTTGACTGCATGTTGGAGACCTTGTGCGAGAGTAGACAAATGTCATCTGCATAATCCAAATCCTCGAGTTGGCATGAGAGACTCCATGTTATTCCTCTTCTCTTTGAACAGACTTCGCTCATGATTTCATCCAGCACGATGGTGAATAACAGAGGTGATAGTGGGCATCCTTGCTTGACTCCAGCGTTTGTTTGAAATGGTTGACTGATGTTGCCATTGTGCAGAACTGAGAGATCTGCGTTCTCATACATAGCTTTAATTATTTTGACTATGTTCTGGGGTACTCCTTTATTATACAACTGAACTGTAGTCAGACAATAATAGTGATTAAATTTGACCAAAGGATGCTAAAACTGTTGGTAGAAATCTTCTGTAAGTTTGAGTGGAAATCCAGGTGTTGCAACTATTTCAGACTATAGTTGAAAATATCTGTCTGTGATATCAGTAAAAAAAAGCGCTGACCTTACTGACTCTACATCATTGACTGTCCGTTCCTTCAAGCCTAATGTTGACAGTGTCAACTTGCATGCGTTTGGATCCTACGCGTTTATTTTTAGCCCATCCCTATAAGTACTCTTAGGTAAGTCATTCAGGTCGTAATGAATATCGCCTAAAACCTCACAATATTTCAACTCGATTCCATGTAAAGCTCTGTAGTTTCCTTCTTCAATAGTTTTTCAGCTCTAATAATATTTTATTTTATCATAATCCACTAGAAAAATGTCAGTTTTTTTATACCGAAGCTATAGTGTGACATTAATTACGCATATGGGTTTGTTTGTTAAACAAATAATTGTTTGTGTGTTGATTTGTGTTTGCAAAACTATTTTTAAATTTAAAAACAAAATTTCACCACAATGTATTTTAATGGCTGCAGTCATAAAACTCATATAAACGCAAATTAAGATTTATGTTTTATAAATGAATGAAAAATATTAAAAAACAAAAACAAACAAAAAAAATACTCCCCTCTTTCCTCACTTCTATCCATGCTTAGCGCATTCTACACACAATGGCAAAAAAGAAATTTTAAAACGTTTTAAATGCAAATTTTTTTCGGTTTTTTTCTCTGCCATTCGCTTAGTTTTGAAACGGCTGGCAGCAATTTAAATACATCCTGTTGTTGATATTGATGTTTTTGTTGCTATCATTGTTGTTGTTGTTGTTGTACGTGTCATTGTCTGCAACATTATGTTGCTAGTGCTTGCTTGCTTGCTTGATGTTCTTGTCTTTCCGTTTAATTACTATGGCCCACATCATGCCTAAAGTAAAGTGTTCATTCACACAGGTTCATGTGCGTTACAAAGGGAGAAAGAGAGTGAGAAAGAGATAGAGAGAAAGTGAATGAGTTAGTAATTGTGTGTGTGCCTCAATGTATGGTATGAGTGTAACGCTTCGATGTTGAGCTCGTGTGCGTGCCATTGCAAAAATGTGCAAATGCATGTCTACATTTATAATTGACTTCATTAAATTGTTTTAATTTTCATTTTAGTTGTAGTTTTTCAGTTTTTTTTTCTTATTTTCCTTTTTATTGTGTGGCATTTCCTTCTACACACAACAAAAATAGCAACAAAGCATGGCATAGACATCCATGCAACATGGACAATGTTAAGAGACAAGGAAAGCAATGCAAAGAATTTGTAACATGATGAAGCATAACCAAAGCCAATTAGCAGGTTTTTTTTTTCAATTTAAATTGAAAAGGAAATTTTCAAATTTAATTTTCTTCAATACGAGAAATCAAAGGAAAATTTAAAAAGGTGAAGAAAAAATTTAAGACAATATTTTTTTTGTGTGGAAATAAAAAATATTTCTTTACAGTCTTACATGCTTCAAACCAGAGATCGGCAATGAATCGTTTTTTCGCTACTTGTAAGCACTCATGAAATTTTGAATATAAGTGAGTCAACAATATTGAAATTTAACTACAGTAAGTCCCCGCTTAACGCTGTATCAGTATTAAGCGGTAGTATTGGGATTCCCCTTAATCGCACACTGTATTTATACTTGTTGTATATGTGTGCTAATGAAAGGGCCATGCACCAACCAAAAGCGGTGGACTATTTAGCGACGGATTATACTATGTATCTTTTTTAACGCTCTTTTGTTAGTCTGTCCAAAATAAAGATTCCAACTCTATTTTCCGAAGTCGTCATCGTTCCTGCGTTTATTTGTTGTCATCGATGTTACTAGGTGTATACGTATGTACGTGTTCAGTTGCTTCGTTTAACGCTGTTTCGTTTAGCGCTGGAACTTATTGGAACGTATCCCAAGCATTAAGCGAGGTCTGATTCATTCGTACTCACTACAACGTTGATTTATAAGTACAGGTTGCAATCGGTATGTGTATAACGTTGACATCAAACTCATACCATTCGAAATATGTTTGATCCACAAGCCTGCCTACTCATTTAGATTCATAAATTTAGAAAAATACTTATAATACTTATAAATGATTCGAGTGACTCGAATAGGCTTAGTTGTTGTTGCATTTACAAAAAAATAAAATAGACACATAAGCAAAAAAGACAAAGCAAGCAGGCAGAACAAACACACAACCTTCTAGTAAATATTTTAGTGTTCGTACACGATTCATACTTATTTTGTGTTTCTTGTAAATGTTGAGTCATGGAGAGTCGAAGTCAACAACTTCATACGTGTGGCTAAGTATAAATATCATGAGTACTTCAAACTGTGCATTTGAGTAGAGATTCCATGATATTAAAATAAGTATGAATGCGTATAAGTATCAGAAATTATGAGTATGATTAGATTCTACTCATCTTTCTGAATACTCATTGCTGATGTCTGCTTCAAATCTATGCTCCTTAGTGAATACGCGCCTTAAAATGTTGTAAAGAATACATGTTTAATTTAATTTATTTGTTTTGAACATACACACACACATACATACTTATTTTAGTTCTCCTTATAAAAATGTCTTATTATAAGCCATGGCAAATGGCAATGCATAGGTAGCAACTAACTGCACACCCCGTTTCCTCGTGTAATATTGTAAATCAAAGATGAATAATTTTTATGCGTTTCTTGTTGCGTTTTAAGATTTTCTAACAATTTTCTTTTATGCCAACAACGGCATTTTATTAAAAAACACGCACACATTCACAATTCTATCCACATCAGCATGAGCCATACCGTAAAAATGTTTATCATGACTTGGTGGTGTTGGGGTGTGGCAAAAATATATTGCGTTCCATACAACAAACGTTGCTTTTGGTTTGAAAATATCGCTTTCAAGAGATTGAAATTTATTACACATAAATCTAGGCTTTTGCACCTGCCTGTTGTAGAAACGCTGAGAGTATTAGAGAGTGGAGGAGCAGCGGATGGTATTGTGCAATATGCGTGTATTTTGTCATTTTCTCGGTATCACAATGAAGAGCAAAAATTTTCGAATTTTTCTACTTGAGATTCTAAACAAAAAAATTATATTATAAAAAAAAAATTCTTCCTGGTTAATTTGAAGATACAGGTCTGATGGGCAAAATTTATTTTTTCATGTAAATTTTCTTTTGACCTACACTTTATAATTTGCGGTCTGAGCCTCACTTTAAGTTCTTGTTATAAAATAATAAAATTAAAATCTCGGTTAAAATTTTTCCTGCAACTGAAGCATTATTGGTAGTTAAATTGGTTTCATAAAACTTCTAGAATATGTAGGATTTATACCACAATCATAGTCATAGCCCTGCCACACAGAAGATGCAGAAGTATGGAGAAATATCTTCACTTGATTTTTATTATCGAATATAATTCATAAGAAGATAAGGACATTGTCCTCTCTTGTTTAATTTTAGTTTATAAAATAATTTAAGAAACTTTTTATCGGTTTTAAACAAAATCGAAATAAAGCTTTAGAGTAACTCCTCTGACAGGATGAAGGCAACAAGGACTGGCTATGAGAAGCGCTGGAAACTAGACTTTAAAGCTTAATAAGATGGAGGCTATATTGGTAGCGAACAGAAGATTCCTTGAGTTATTATTACTGCATTTCAGAAAAGAGTTCTATCTCTTTAAGTCGCCGTAGTATATTAGGTAGTGTGTTGGCTTAATATGGGTCGGTTCGAATCCCAGTTCAGACATCTCCAACAAAATGAAATATAAACAGATATTTCTTCGGCGAATTCCTCTCAGTAGATTTCTGACAAGAGATCTGAGAGTAAATAAAATTGCCAAGAAAAGTTTCTTAAAAAATCTGTCATTCGGAGTCGACTTTAAGCTGTAGGTCCTGCCACTCATGTGTAAAATGAACGCACACAACATAAGTGGTAAGCAAGATTGTAATCCTGACTGATTGGTTGTAAAGACTAATTATGTATGTATGTATGTATGTATGTATGTATGTATGCATGTATGTATGTATGTATGTATGTATGTATGCATGTATGTATTACTGGATATCAGTAAGAAGTAGGTTGTATTCTGCCCCTATTTATCGGTTTTAGAACACATCAACTACATAACAGTAGTAATAGAGTCCACTGAAATGGTGGTAGAGAGACCACACAATCAACTGATAACATTGCTCGAGAAAAGCTTCTGTGTCATAAACAGTGGCACCAGCAAGTAAGAGACCTACATGTTGGTGCAACAGCTAGAATGTAGAGAAAATCGATCTATGCGTAACGACAAGCCCTAAACTATTCATGAAATGTTGTCAGCGAAACATGTCGCACTAATTTCTATGCGTTTTAGCAGATAGTTGAGTTCCTATGGTCCAATGGATATCAAGTATAGCCAAAGAAGAAGAAAATGCTAGTGGAGTAAAGATTGTTACTTTATCTCACACTTGTCGTCCCTAAATCCCAATTGTAAATATGTCTCCTTACACACATACATACATAATTGGTCATTACAACCCTTCAGGTAGGATTACGACCTAGCTTTCTCAGACCATTTATGTTGTGTTCGTTAATTTTACACATGAGTGGCGAGACCACAAAAAGTTTAAAGTCGACTCCGAACGACAGATTTTTGAGAAGCTTTCCATAGCAATTTTATTTTACTTTCAGAGTTTTTGCCAGAAATTTGCTGAGAGGAAGTGGCTGAAGAAATATTTTCATATTTTCGTTTTGATGTCTGACCTGGGGTTTGAACTCGGGCCTTCCGTCATATACGTGCAGCACACTTTATGATAATAAATACAGCGAAAGTGTTATAATTGAAGTCGTTGTAATACAAGATAGTCTGCGGCCACCTCTGATTTTTTTTTGATACTCATAGCAGTTTAGTTTGGCTTAGGTTCGAATGTTAGCTGAGACAGGAGCAAAGAGAGGTTGTTTAAGTAGAACGAAGTTAGACAGCTAATACCAGACAGAAATAACAGAAACTAACATACTCAGGACATTGAAAACATACTAATCAAGGATCTTAAATCAACGGCTTAGAACACTAGGACAGAGCTATAAGACTTGCTCAACAGGTTTCGGCTACCTCACCTTACTAAAAATATTGTAATTCGACCACGACATGATTTTTTAGTTTTCAAGCTTAAAAGTCTATATTTCTCGATAGAGGATAACATTAAGAATGAACGCCATTAAATGGTAGCAAACCGTAGAAACCCATGAGCAAAAGTTCCTCGCCGCTAGCCCTAATACAACCGCTTGAAAAGACCAAATGCGATGAACTTTTCCATGAAGAAGTAATTTTTAGAAGACTTCTGGTACCCAAATTGAGATAGTGAAGTAGATTTTTCGACATTTGGCCACCTAAGGTAGTAATAAGAGGCAAAGCCAATTCACTCTGCATATAAATGACTCATTCCTGTGTTTACAAGTAATTTTAATGTGATTTCGGGTATGAAAATGGGGAATTACCTTTTCATACAAACAGTTTTCAATTCAGTTTAAAGACTTTTAAAGTCGTTTTTGTATTCCCACTGTAAGTAACATCACCATCTTTGTAAGAGAGTTCAAGTACCCCCACCATTTTATATTTAAAGGTTGACGGCATCTCTCCAGTACATTGATGCTGTTATGCTGTCACTTGCCAGGTTCTTCTTATATTTCCCCAAGCTTAAGATGGCTTTGTGTTTAGAGGAACACAATAAATAGCATATTTACAGTACAAAGCACGTTTGGCAAGACCATGAGAAAGAAGCTTTATTTACTTAATATGCGACAAATACCGCTGTTGGCGATCATTTTACCGTTATGAATATAACATTATTATGCGAATAGTGTATGTACACAAATGTATTCGTGTGTGTGCGTATGTGTATGTGTATCTATTACGTTTAGAACGCTGCCATATTGTATTTTCACACACACACATTCACACACAGTAATATCTTAAAGCTAACAGGTATTTATTACGCTATACGAGTATGTATGTATGTGAGTTCCTTCCTTTTTAATACTTTTTTTGCCCGTGCCAATGCCAATGTGTTGTTACTGGCATTTACCTTTGGTTGGGTTTTCCTTTTAAAACTGATACTGTGGAGACTGTTGCATGCCTTTAAGCCTTTGGAGAGAAACGAATTTTCCATTTACATACATTTACACAAAAAAATCAAAGAAAAAATATTTTTCCCTCTCCATCACTCGTCGTTCTTATTTTGCAATTTCCACATTCATGTTTACATTCATTTTTTGTTTGTGTGGTTGTCATGATCTGTTTGTGTGTTGGTTTCTTTTCTTTTTTCTTCTTTAATTTTAAAATGTTGTCAGCTTGTGTTTGCCATGTATTGTTCTGTTCTGTTCTGTATTGTATTGTCTGCCTGGCATTCGGCTTGTTCTGCGTGAAAGTAACAATTCAGTTGTCATTTTTCTTTAATAAATTTCATGTCATTTTTCATGAGCATTTCTCTCTCATGTAAAATACCTTTTTTTGTGGTGTTCTTGAACATGCAGTAACAAAGTAACAACAAGTTGGACACAACTTAGGTCAGAATTTCCTTGTCTTATTTGCATTCAGTTGCTCATTTTTAATGTAAGTCAGGATACAAAAGCACAACCGAATATTAAGACACTGACCTCCTGGAATGCTCATTACATTTACTTTGGCAACAAGAGACTGCAAAAAAATGCTATAAAACATGTGAATTAAAGTTGGAAATTAATTTTTAAAGATGAGAATTTGCGACTGCCTTGTTTATTCTACCGAGGGGACTATTCGCTGTGTGAAGGATAAATTCGATTCCACTGGTAGAGTAAACGACCGACCAACACCAGTTCGTCGGCGAAATGTTCTCCGTGAGTGGGTGCTGGAGAATTCGAGGCTGTCTTTTTCGTGGTGCTCACAAGAACACGGCCTTTCGCTTACCACAACATGTCCAATTTTGCGTCGTGACTTGAGTACGAGTACGCAAAAAATTGAACTGACCGTGGAACTGAATGTAATCGACCATAGACATCGAAATGTGTTCGCTAAATGGGATTTAGAGCAGTTGCCAACTGACTCTAATTTTCATTGAAAAACATTCTCAGTGATGGGGCCTACTCTGTGTTAATGGATACGTTAACAAATCCACATAAGATCCTAGAGGATGAGAGATGCCAATGCATTTCAAAAACGATCACTGGCATCTTCGGTTCATATTTTTTTAAGCATATCACCATACGTGAGTACTAATTCGAAGCAATGCATTTTGACATGACTTCCCTCTTGGTAGTAGGAGTCGGAGACTATCTAAACTCCTTTATGAAAAAGGTTAAGAGTGTAACGCCACACCAAGTTTACGCTCTGCCCGCGATTTGGGTATAAACCACAGCCACCACGTTGCTCGCACCAGCGGTCCACACCATAATCGGACAGAGACAAGTCTCTGGAACTCCCGACACCCGTGTTAAGCCTGGCGGGCACTACAGTTTGAAGTCGGCTCCGAATGACGGATTTTTTTTGACAATTTTATTTACACTCAGAGTTTTTGCCAGAAATCTGCTGAGAGGAAGTCGCCGAAGAAATATTTTTTCAGATTTTGTTTTGTTGGAGATGTTTGATCTGTGGTTTGAATCGTGGCTTCATGTCTAATAAGCATACGGCGACTACAACAGTACTACGATACGTGCCAAAAAGCTCATGCACGTGCGATTTGAGCGTATGGTCTTGTCACATGGAGGGAGGAGGGGCATATGAGATGGTCACCGCAATCATGCAATTCGAACTCGTTTGATTATTTCTCGAAGATGTATTTGAATAGGCCACAAACCACAGCGTTCCTCAGGGTCTATATAATCCATACTATTAGATAAATTCTGCTGATTTATATAGTCTAACATATGGAAAATGAACGTTTTGGATATGCTTCAGCCAAAGAAGCCGTGGCGGATATTTGGGGGAAATTGTATTACCCACATAATGGCATCAATAGGTCTTTCAAGTAAACATCAAATGACGATGAAGTCTCACACTTTGTTTTATCTACCGTTGGATCTTTATTTTCTTTAAGTAATTTAAGAATTTAAGCTTCTTTCTTTGTACTGAAGGTGCCATTAATCTTCATTTCAAGTATTTGAATTTTTTGAAGAAGAAAAATTTCGAATTAAATTTTCTATTTTCCATTTTCCAATATACATATTTCGGTCGGTTTTTTCCATATTTATTAGCAGCCGTTTACCTTTTTTTTCCTCCATTTTGGAAAAAATGTTAACATGTGATTAAATTTCTTTAATGCTCCTTTATTTTGAATTTTATTTCATTTTCTTCTTTTCTTTTCTTTTTCGTTTTGCACAAAAAGGGGCCTCCGAAAAGAAAGAACAATCATTTGATTTCTTTTTAATCTTTTTCTTTTTACAAAAACTTTATGCAAATTTCCATTCCTTTTAAGAAAAATACCATAAAAAAACAAAAAAAAACATGAAAAAAAATCATAAAATAAGTATGAAAACGAGAACGCAAAAATAGAAAAGCAAAGGTTCTCTCTCGTTCATGTAAAATCATCAGCATTAATTCTCAACTCTGCTCAAGTATTTTGCAACAGATGTTGGATTTTTTCTTTCATAATTTTTTTCGTTCCCTGCTTCCTACCAGAGCTTGGGTATTGTAATGCGTCGCAAGCAAGTAGAACACATGCATGGAACCTTGACAAAAATTTAAAATTTTTTGGAAATGCTAGTAGAATAGGTAAGCAACACCCAATATATTCTTCGTTTTCTTCTAATCGATAAAAAAGTGTGGAAATCAAATAAACGAAATTTGTTTTCTTCTGGGTATGGATGGGTACCTTGAAAGTACGGTAGCATTGGCAGTAGAATGAAATCGTTTGCAATTACCCCGTAGAAAAAAATTCAGTGCACAGGTGTAACGTCAAATGTAAGGTTTCATTTAAAAAACTCATACACGCAGCAACGTATTTATTACACATTCATACATACATATTCAAAAGTTTAGACTCGAAGAAAATTGCTTGTGAAATGGAAATTTATTTTTTGTATGCATTCCTATGGTACGTAACAGAGATCGGCAATGAATCGTTTTTTCGCTACTCATAAGCACTCATGAAATTTTTAATATAAGTATGTCAACAATATTGAAAGTTAACTACACTACTCTCATTCATTCATACTCACTACAACTTTGATTTATAAGTACAGGTTGCAATGAGTATGCGTACAACGTTGATATCAAAGTCATAGCATTTGAAATATGTTTGATTCGTAAGCTTACTCATTTAGATTCATAAATTTAGAAAAATACTTCGACTCGACTCGAATCATTTATCAAAATTTACAGTCTTAGTTGTTGTTAGGCATTTCCAAAAAAAAATTTATTTTGTTATTCGTGTATATGTTGAGTTATGGAGAATCGAAATCAACAACATCGTACCTGTTGGTAAGTATGAATATGACGAGTACTTCAAACTTTGAATATGAGTAGAGGTTCCATGATATTAAAAGAAGTATGACTGCGTACAAGTATCAGAAATTATGAGTATGATTCGATTCTACTCATATTTTTGAATACTCATTGCTGATCTCTGGTATATAACAAGTTGAACAAATTCTGTATAGGTAGGTGGACTAGTGGCTGTAAAGCGAGGAGGGACTGAAATAATCGTTAGTATGTTGACGATCAGATCAGACATCTTCAGCAAAACGAAATATGAAGAAAATATTTCTTCGTTGACTGCCCTTTCCAGCAGATTTCTGGCAAAAACTCTGAGAGTACAATAACACAATTGCCATGGAAAGTTTCTCAAAACAATTGTCGTTCGAAGTCCACTTTAAATTGAAGGTCCCGACACTCATGTATATAAAATTTACACACACATCATGGGTAGTATTAAGAAGCTGAGTTGTAATCCTGACTAAAGGGTTGTAATCTTGAATTATATATACATATGTATGTATGTATGTATGTATGTATGTATGTATGTTGATGATTTACACATTCATTGTAAGTAAATATTTTGGACTGCAGCAGGACATCATTAGAACTGATTATCAATCCTATAATGAAGTGTAACTGCTTTGCAATTGTTATATTGAACAAGAAATCGCTGCTTAATCATCCGCTATATGTAGTTTAGGGCTATTTAGATTGGATCTTAAACACTAAAGTACAGCAACCGGTTAGACTTGGCTATATTGTGGATATGAGTGAAAGTAATCCAGGATAATCCTTAAAATTTTGGTGTTACTTTACTTACTTGCGCAACTGGTCATTATAAACTTCTTACAACCTAGCTTCTTACACTACCCAAGTGGTTTCTGTTAATTTTGTCCATGAGTGTCAAGACATCTATTTTAAAGTTGGCTCCGAACAACAGATTTTTAAGAAAATTTGCAGTCAATTTTTAGTTACTTTCAGAGTTTTTGCCAGAGGACTGCTGAGACGAAGTCGCTTTATGAAATATTTTTTCGTATTTCGTTTTGCTCGATATGTCTTAGCCAGAGTAGAACCACAGTGTTTTTCCTATTTAGCCAGCTTCTGCTGGTATAAGAATGTGGAAAAAGAACTCACAGGGCCGAGTAACCTTGAGCTTCTGTATATATGTTGGTGTTAGGCGGTTATTTATTTAGAAGTCGCCGTGGTCTAGTAGGTAGTGTGTTGGCTTATTAGACGCAAAAGCCTGGGTTCGAGCCCCAGGCCAGGCATCAAAGACAAAATACAAAAAAAAGGATTTTTTCGGCGACTTCCTCTCAGTAGATTTCTGGCAAAAACTCTGAGAGTAAATAAAAATTGCCATGAAAAGTTTCTGAATAAATAAAAATCTGTCGTTCAGAGTAGACTTTAAACTGTAGGTCCCACCACTCATGTATAAAATTAACACACACAACATAAGTGGTGTGAGAAACTAGGACGTTGTACAATGGGTCAATTCGACCTCCGGGTACTGTACTTGTCTTAATTGACAAGTACACGTCCTCTAACCTAACCTAGGCGGTTATTATTATTCTTTGATCGCTCATTACCAATTCTGACAGTGTGCAGGAAAGAATTGCATACGTTGAGCTTGTTATTTCGATCAGAGCTTATATAAGTCTCAGATCACTATGGGGAAACGAACTGACGAACTGACCAATACCAATTAAAAGTGATATTCTCGAATAATACTTAAGAAGAGCAGTGGTGAAAGGATTCATTATTGGTAGGATTTGTAGGAATCAGAGACTTTCCAAATTATGTAACAAACAGAGGTGAGATTTCGAAGTACTGGTGGTTGTACTTACCGATCATAGGTTCGATATTGGAGATGAAGACAGCTGATCACCTGTTCTGATATATTATTTGGCGAATGGTTCTCTGAAATATTATGTACTGATCCCTATTATCTCCTTTTTCTAATTTCTTACATACTAACTTACTTAATTGGCCATTATTTCATTTAATGAACATTTAAATGTCAACAGTATTATTAAAGAAAAAATGTTTAAATAAACTGACAATTTTCCGCGAGTGTAAATTTGTGCGAAAATAATTTTACATTTAAAGTTGAGCTATTTTTGCTCTTGTACCCGTACAAGTACGTTGTTGATGATGATTTCAACATTACTCCTGGTATTTTATGAGCAAAAATACTTGGAATGTGTTACTTATGCATAGAAAAATAGAGCAACAGCAGGAGTAGCAGCAATGTTGTTATCAATTTAAAATACAAAAAAAAAAGAAATTTAGAAAATAATACCAGGTATTATACAGGCTACGCTGATTGGAGATGAATTTGTATCATATGGCAAATCGTCTTCCTCATCACCTTGTGCTTTAGACGTTGTATTTTGATTTTGTTTGCTCTTCTTTCCACTGTTTTATTGTACACCCTGTGTGCTATTTTGCTGCATATTAAATATGCAACAGAATATGAAAGCTTTATGCCAATATGAGTTTCAGTTTTATTCGAATCTGTTCGAACGAATTTGTATTTATGGAAGAACATGGCAACACTTGTTCAACATTCGTTATAAAATTTGTAGAATTTTTATATCCGATGGTAAGAAAGTGCTGTAAAGTTGTATCCGCTATTAAGATTATCCAGATGCACACGTTTATGTGGTCATGGAAATAGAGGGAATTCTTTGATTAGAATCGTTGCAAATCTATTGTTGTAAATCACTTTGACGTCATAAATTCTAGGCATTTATACTGTTTTTACAGAAATGCTGCAATCAGTGCGTTAGTGTGTTTCTCGGAGGCGACATTAAACCGTAGGTCACATCACTACTTACTTACTTAATTGGCCATTAACAACCCGATTAACGGATTTCGAGCTGTCTTAACACATTCTTCCAGGCGCCTCTGCTTCTTGCGCGCCTACGCCAGTTGGTCGCACCAATCGGTGACAGGGTTTCCTCGACTTGGTCCTTCCAAAGCAAACAAGGTCGATCTTTGAAGGACCACGTCGAGGGTCCTTCCAACGATCTCGATCTCTTTGCCGACTTCCAGCATCCTCCTCCATTCGAACGACATGGCTGACCCAACACAGCCGCTGGATGTTAATACGCTGTACAGCGTCTATGTCGTTGAGGAGCTCATACAGCTCACTGTTGGATCGGATGCGGACATCATCACCAACTCGCACTGGACCGAAGATCTTACGTAGAACTTTTCTCTCGAATACTCACAGTGCTTAATAGTGGCCATGCCTCTGCGCCATAAAGAAGCACGGGGAGGATGACCGTCGTGTAGAGTATTAATTTTGTCGTACGAGAGAGTTCTCTGTTACTCAATTGCCTGTTGAGACCATAGTAGCACTCCCATTACTCATGGATAAAATTAACAAATAGAACAAGAGTCGTGTGAGAAGCTAGGTTGTAATCTTGATTAAAGGGTTGTACATACCAGGTAAGTAAGTAAGTTATAAGTATTTTGACCCGGAAGTATGCGGTACCTCATAAAAACCTCAATTATTTAAACCATAAATTCAATGTTGTAGAGTTACAGTTCACAACAGTTGAGAGGATTCGAAGTGAGTTATTGCCCTGCCACTTAATTCTATGCTCCTATATGGAGTCCGGGTTCCATTGCATCATGATTCCATGAAAATCTTCTCAAATGTGTTCTTCCGAGCAGTTATGAAATGCTTGTGAATAAAATTAACGAACAAAACATGGGCGAATAAGAGAAGCTAGGCCAGTAGGCATAACACAATCTAGAACGTCATATACATATGCCGACAATAGCTACTCGAACTATCATATTTTCTTTAATATGCGTTCTGTCTTTGTGCCACAATTTTGCTGTATGCTGCATGAACATTCGTTGCACTTAGTTATTCAGACATGCCAACATCAACAACAACTGCACAATTTTCCAAGAAAAGCAGGGTAATTTGCAAAAAAAAAACTGAAGGAAAAACACAAAAACAACATAAAAGATGAAAGTACACACATGTTCTGCAAATTCTCTCTGCGATGAACAAGGACAGACTACTTCTGGAGCAGATTTCTTACGTGTGTGTATGCATTTTAAGAAATATTTTTACTTCTTCAACTTTAAAGGGGAATTTTCATGTTTTTTTTGGCAATTTTTGTTTTCTTTATACTGCCTGTCGTATGTTATGTGTCTGTCTGTCTCTCTGTCTGTCGTAAGTTGCAGTAAAAGTTAATGTTTCTTTATGTCTTTTCTTTTGATGACGATGATATTCTTTTAGCAGCTACTTTTTGCTTTTTGCGTCGGAATGGAATGCAATTTGTTGAGGCGGCAGTCTTATGGGTCTCTTTAAATCTGTTTTTAGAAAATGCTGAGCAAATTTTCGATCAATTTCGAGTTCATAATTTTTTCAATCAAATATTTTAGATTATGCTGTCTAAAATTAACAACAATAGTTTTAAAATTACATCGTTTATCTACAGTAATAGACAGCCTGATCTGTATTTTAAAATTTGGAAATATTTTGCAATGCTATGATTTCGCAATAGGCTTCGTAAAATGTCTTGTAAGGCCTGTGCTTCTGTGTGGCATAGAAATGTGTGTTTATTTCTTTGTGGATTTGTTTGTTTGTTTGAAGTCTATAGACGGCTAAATGGCTGGACTGACAGTACCTTCCTATATGTCTGGAACTATAGGCTACTTTTTATTTTAAAATTTCAAGTAGGCGAGGTGCCACGCCCACATACCCAATAAGTAATTAATGTCGCATATCTCATAAGCTGCAACAGCTAGACTCCTCAAAATTTGTATGGATGACTTTGACGTATATATGAAAAAAATGGGCGGATTGGCTATAGTAGGCGTGTCACCTCCCATAGTCTATATATATATATAAATGAATGTTTGTATGTACCTTATAGAATCGTAAACTATGCGTTTGATTATGTTATGGTCTTTAGCAAATTTGTTGCGCATAAGCCGGGGAAGGTTTCTAAGTTGGTATGACTAACTTCCGGCAGGTGGCGCCACTGAAAATTACTCAAAATGAATTAAATCGTAAACTGTGCATTCTTTAACAAAGTTGTTGCGCATGAGTCGACGGAGGTTGGCGTCACTGAAAATTATTCAAAAGGAACGACAGGCAAATGGTCGACGTACACCTCAAGCACGGAAGAAAATAGCATTACGAGCCTCAGAATCAGACGAGCATTGAGACTGGAAAATCTTCGGGTATATGCCACTCAAAATTAATTTGTGTAATGTCTTTACTTCAAATTTATTTTAGTTGGTGGCGCAGCAACACGACAGGGTACAGCTAGTGGACTATAAAAATGTTTGATGTGAAAGGAATACAAACTTTTTTTAGTTGTGGATGTAATTTCTATAAAAAAAAAACTGCAACGGAGAGTGAACAGCATCAGATATTTTCTTAGCTAGATATTTAGATATTTACTTGGCTTATTGAATTAGTGGCTGTGGTTCAAATCCTAATTCAGACGTCAACAAAACGAAATATGATGAAGAAAACTGTTGAGAAAGTCTTCTAAACTCTGAGATTAAATAAATGTAGGTCACGCCAGTTATGTAAGAATTTACACACATAATATGAGTGGTGGGAGAAGTTTGGTCGTAATTCTGACTGAAGGCTTTTAATGACCAATGCATACATGAACAGATCTGTCTGGTCTATTGACAAGTGGATTTCATTTTCTAATCTTTTCTTGAGATGTTGCACTTATAATGCAATATCCGAAACATACAGTAAATTGTAGTGTAGTGTAGCACAAAAGTAAAACAACATTTAAAATAAAATCAAAACACATTTACTGCCTTCATTATTGTTTGAATGTCAAAATAATTTCAAATTTCTTTCACTCGCAAGGAAAACATTAAAAGGAAAATATTTTCCATCGAACACACACAAGGAAACAACTGAAACAACATCTGAAATTGTAAAATAAGTAACCTTTTGCACTTCATCCCGGTTGACACAGTGACAGCAGAAGGAAAGCATCTTGAAATACAATTTCTCTGTCACATTTACACTTCGTTTGTGAATTTCAAAATAAATTCTTAACGTCACAGCTTCTTTGAGCACAAACTGAAGTGCAAATTATAGGGGGAGAGAGACAGAGAGAGATGGCGAGATGGAAAATCAAAAATAAAACGAAAACATTGGGAAAATATGCTACGCTGTACCCCATCTATAAAATGTTTTTTTAATGATGACAACACACAGCAATAGAAAAAACGGAAACAACAAAACTAAACTAAAAATGTTTACATATGCAACTTTTTTTTATGGGTAGGTGTGTGTATGTATGTTTGTATCGCACATTTACACGAAGAAACATTTGTTTAACTTTGTAATGAAAGTGCGAATACTGAGTTTGAAAGTATTGTTGCACGAATAAATTATTTGGAAAATTTATATAAAGAATTACAATCCTATGTTGGATGGCCATGCGATTCTGGGAAGTAAAAAAAGTTAATTCTCTCTACTTAAACAAGAGACTAGCAAAAGTGAAAATAATCTTATACTGGCAACGAAGTTGACAGGAGAATAAACTGACTCATTATACGTACGACGTGTAATAGCTTACATTTATCAACAACACAGTTGCCAACGATATTGCTATGTCTTGAAAACGAGAGTTACCTTGAAATGGTTCGAAATTTTCATGGGATACATTTTAGGCATTTGTGAATGAGGACAGACGATTGGTGGTGACTATGGAAATCGAACAATTCTTAAGGCAAATCTGCCTACGATTTTTGCGTTGTAATATGGGTTATCCATTTCGTGGTTTCAAAAGTCAACGTCAATAAAACACATATAAAATATTTTTTCATGATTAATCTTTTTTATAGTAAAGTTTGAACGTTGACATTATGTGTGAAACTGTACATCATTTAAATGACCTCCACGCGAAGTGTTGAAAGCATTGATTCTTTTGAGGTAATTTTCGACCACTTTTTGACACATATTGGGCGGTATCTCAGCCACAACTTGACGAATGTTGGTTTTTAAGAGCTCAAGAGTTGAAGGTTTATCTGCATAAACACGGTCTTTCGCGTAGCCGCACAAAAAAGTCTAATGGTGTCAAATCGCATGATCTTGGTGGCCAGTTGATATCGCCACGACGAGAAATTACGCGGCCAGGAAATGTCTCTTGCAATAAAGCCATATTCGCTCGAGTTGTGTGGCATGTGGCACCATCTTGTTGAAACCACATATTCTCCAAATCGTATTCTTCAATAGCAGGCAAAAAAAGTCGGTTATCATATGACCATAACGCTCCGAATTGACGGTGACAGTCGTTCCATTGTCGTTTTCGAAGAAGTAAGGTCCAATCACACCTTCGGACCAAAGAGCGCACCAAACAATGAATTTTTCTGGATGTAATGGCCTCTCTTCAATTACTTGAGGATTCTCAGACCCAAAATACGACAATTTTGTTTGTTAACATACACACCGAGTGTGAAATTTGCTTCATCGCTGAAGAAAATTTTGTTGGATAAGTGGCTGTGGCACGATCACCATTTTTGTGGTAGGTTTTGATAATTTTTATGCGTTGTGTGATAGTTAAGCGATCCATTTTCGTCAATGTCAGACTTTCAACTGAAAAGAAAAAAATTGGTTTCACAACACAAATTGGTCTGACATTTTCATTACATTCCTTTGGCAAGGATTACATCCTAGCTTCTCACACCACATATGTTGTGTGTGTTAATTTTATACATGAGTGGCGGGACCTACAAACTAACTTCGCACAAAACTTGTAATTGACGTCAAGGTTAGTTGGAGTGATATCAAGGCTAAACTGCTGGATTACAAATCCTTCTTATACATCTACTGAGAGGAAGTCGCCTAAAAAATATTTTTTCGTATTTCGTTTTATTCCAGATGTCCGACTTGGGATTTAAACCGTGGCCGTACGTCTAATAAGCCAACACACTACCTCGCAATATGACGACTTCAGACGCATTCTTATTCTTTCTACAGATAATATGTAAAGAAACTTTTCCGAGTACTGAATATTGTTAGGTATTTAAAGCCCAAATCGAAATCAGAGAATTTAACTGTTGTATCATAGAGATGAGTGTAAACTTTTTCCTCCTATTTTTTACTGAGCTTTGCAAAGACTTGTAATTGAAAAAAAGTTCTGTTGCTTAAGCAGATGGGAAGAGGTTCTTAAATTGTCAATTTGTGTATATTCTGTTTGGAGTACATACATGCAGCGGTTGCCTTATAATTAGAAACGACTTAGCAACATGTATGTTTGTTAATTTGTTTTACAGTCTTCACTGGGATCAAAGGTTTTGTTCGGAGGACGTCTTACATACGTTTTTCCATCAGATTGGGACAAATTAAACTTAGATTCGTCACTCCAGAGAACTCTGTTCTTGAAACATCGTTTCTAATTATAAGGCCACCACTGTATGTGCAGTGAGCGTCAAAAGATATGTATATTACGGATAAAATTCTTTTAACCACCAAACTAAACTTTTATCACTTAAGGAGAGTGCCCGAAAAAATTTGACAATCAATTTTTTTGTTTCACTTTTAAAGACTGACAATGAAACAATTTTAAAATACAAATAACGGTAATTTATTAATACATATTTTTTAATGAACAATTTTGACGCTCACTGTATATACAGTAAAGGAATACATGATTGAATAACTTCTGTAACACAATGTATTGTGTTGATTGTTAATAAATTACGTGAACCAATTGAAGACATTAATTGATATCAAAAAAAGTTGTACGTGAAAGAATTAATAAACCTTGAAACTATTGTGACGAAAGGCATCTTAAAATATAATAAGGAAGACCAGAATTATAATTTTTTTCCATTTCCTAAGGAACACAAGCAATGATTAGTTCATCCTATCTTATCTTATCCCCTAGAAGGATACAACTCTACTCATTCTAAATTTATACAATTCCGGTTTTAATGGAACAAATCCATAAAAAAGTAAAAAATTTTGTTTAATTTTATAAACAAAAACAAAAACTAACAACAAAAAGTTTTGATATGAGAATTTTAAATAAATGTCTGCAACAATTACTCACACATACATACATACGTATATTTGCATGTATTGAAAGCCATTTACATACACTAAGAGCAGAGAGAAGCTACACTGAACTACAGAAACACAAACTAATGCTGGAGTTAAGTGTGAATTAGCCACACGTAACGTAACGTACCGTAGAAAACGTTCTCTTTTTAGCATATGGAGAACAATGTAAACGATTACCGAAACGTTCTCTCTCGTTAGCAAAACGGAACGATCTGTATAAAACAGAATTCTCCCACGTTTTTACGTGACATTTGAACATAAGAGAGAAAACATGAGAGAGTGCAGTGTTGCCACGAAAAAAAAATATTGTAACCAACATTTGTAAAAAAATCACCAAATAAGGAAGAATATGATCAAAATTAAATTTGCAGTTTTTTTATTTTATTTTTTTTTTCAAATTTAAATTATAATTGAGAAAAAAGAAACAGAAAATAAGAAAACGAAATTATAGTCTCATAATTAATTAATTTTAACAAACAAAACAAAAGCTATTTTTATAAGACAAATAATAACCAAATCCGGAATAATCTACACATTGAACAAAAAACGGCAACACTGATGATGAGTCTGTATATCAATTTCTATGCATTGTGTTGTGTTTGTTTGTGTGTTGCTTTGTGTTCTGTTTCGTTTTTATTTACATTCTTCGTTGACATATGTCCCGTTTTAAACGTTTCTATAACTACACAAACGTTTTTAAGGCTACGTACGTTACGATTTTACGTTTCTAACGCTTGGGTAACCAAGCCATTACCCACACGTAACGTAACGTACCGTAGAAAACGTTCTCTTTTTAGCATATGGAGAACAATGTAAACGCTTACCCAAACGTTCTCTCTCGTTAGCAAAACGGAACGATCTGTATAAAACAGAATTCTCCCACGTTTTTACGTGACATTTGCACATAAGAGAGAGAACATGAGAGAGAGCAGTGTTGCCACGAAAAAAAAATATTGTAACCAACATTTGTGAAAAAATCACCAAATAAAGAAAACTATGATCAAAATTAAATTTGCAGTTTTTTTATTTAGTTTTTTTTTCCAAATTTAAATTATAATTGAGAAAAAGAAACAGAAAATAAGAAAACAAAATTATAGTCTCATAATTAATTAATTTTAACAAACAAAACAAAAGCTATTTTTATAAGACAAATAATAACCAAATCCGGAATAATCTACACATTGAACAAAAAACGGCAACTCTGATGATGAGTCTGTATACCAATTTCTATGCATTGTGTTGTGTTTGTTTGTGTGTTGCTTTGTGTTCTGTTTCGTTTTTATTTACATTCTTCGTTGACATATGTCCCGTTTTAAACGTTTCTATAACTACACAAACGTTTTTAAGGCTACGTACGTTACGATTTTACGTTTCTAACGCTTGGGTAACCAAGGCATAAAGTGGATACAAGAGAGAGAGAGAGAGAGAGAGAGCGAGAAAATGGAAAAATTTTACTTTAACGTTATGATATGAGTGCCAGCAACTACAAGGATATCTAAGTGGATATATATGTATGTGTGTGCGTGTGTGTTCGTGTTTTAATTTAAATATTTAATTTGATTCTCTTGGTTTTTCTCTTCGTTACAAATGCTTGACTTTAATGTGACATTTTAATGTCGTCGTCGATTTTTGTTGGCGTTTGCAAATGATACAACAAAAAAAAAAATATGGAAATTACAGACAAACATCGTATTAAAGATTTAATATTACTCTCTACCTCTGTCTCTCTTTCTCTCTGTCTCTCTCTGTATTATAAAGTTTTCAAATACATTCTCTAATATTGTGCTTCAGCTCGTATATGGATATGTGCTGATATGTGAATGTGTTTTGTTATCTGTGTCTGGTCTAGTTCTATACGCACACACTGACACACACATGCATGAAGTAAATCGTTCTCGTCATGGCACATTTTAATACAGAAAATATTTTAATAAAGGAAGTTTTATGTTGTTATTGCGATTTCCATTGTTTTTATTTTTTGTTTCTAGTTGTTGTTTTTGTTTTATTATTTATGTTTGTCGCTGCGGATGCTGATATTGTTGTTATTGGTTTTTATTTAGTTTTCTTCCTGGTTTTTTTTAAATTACGACACCACTTGGAGTACTCTACTAAACTATTGATGTTTCTAATGTTGCTAGTAGTTTAACTAGTTAACTTAAGATTGATTTGTAATAACATTTCTGTTTTTAATTTAAATGATGAACCTTCGTCTTTGTCTGTTTGTTATTTTGATTATGCAAGGTTATGTTTAAATTGGTACCCGGCTTAAAAAACATTACTTGCTTGGGTGCTGTAAGGCTCTATTGTAATTATGTCAGGTTAGGTTTAAATTAGTACCCGTCTTAAAAAGCATAACCAAGCAGGGTGCTATTAGGTCCCCTTGTAATGCCTGTAGTACCTATTTCGTCATTTATCTGTAAATCTTGGCTGGCATTTTTCAATCCTTCTGATAGTTTAATGAAGGTACCTTTGATTACACACTTACTGTCAGGCAGGTCTCAAATGCCTTGCCTTCTTTTTCGTCACTACAGCTTCTGTAGAAGTCATTGTGAAATAATTTTAGCCCTTGTCTGTTCTCGGGATATATCCATAGCTAGAGCTAGATTTGCCTGGTATTTGTACGAATCCACTTGTATCATTCAATTTTTAACAAATAATGAGCAAATAATGAGTAGGTTAGGTTATGTTAGGGGACGTGTACTTGTCAATTAAGACAAGTACAGTACCCGGAGGTCGAATTGACCCATTGTACAACGTCCTAGTTTCTCACACCACTTATGTAGTGTGTGCTAAATTCATACATGAGTGGTGGGAACTACAGTTTAAAGTCGACTCAGAACGACAGATTTTTTGAGAAACTTTTTCATGGCAATTTTTATTTACTCTCAGAGTTTTTTCCAGAAATCTGCTGAGAGGAAGTCACCGAAGAATTACTTTTTGTATTTTGTCTTGATGTCTGACCTGGGACTCGAACCCTGGCTTTACGTCTAATAAGCCAACACACTACCTACTAGACTACGGCGACTTCTGGGGTGCTGTAAGGTCCTATTGTAATTATGACAGGTAAGGTTAAAATTTGTATCCGGCTTAAAAAGCATAACCAAGCAGGTTGCTATAAGGACCTGTTTGTAATTCCCGTAGTAATTTTTCTTTAAATCCTGGCTGGAATTTCTCACAGCTTCTGATAGTTTTAATGAAGTTGCCTTTGATTAGACACTGCTGTCAAGTGGTTTTCAAATGCCTTGCCTTCTTTTTCGTCACTACAGCTTTTGTAGAAATCTTTGTGAGATAATTTCAGCCTTTGACTGTGCTCAGGATATATCCATAGTTAGAGCCAGAATTTTCTAGCCTATATGCAAGTGGTCTCATTATTCCATATCTCCCTGGAAAATGAGTAAAATTTGTGTGAAATCAATTATTTACTCCTCTGCACTTATAAAGTCATTCTTATATCTCTTGTACCAGCCTTTGCAAGTGCGTCAAAAAAATATTTCTTCGGCGACTTCCTCTAAGCAGATTTCTGGAAATAAACTCTGAAAGTAAATAAAATTGCCACAAAAATGTTACCCAAAAATCTGTCGTTCGGAGTCTACTTTAAACTGTAGATACCGCCACTTATGAATAAAATTAACACACACAACATGGGTAGTGTGTAATTGGTTGTAATGATCAATTAGGTAAGGTTTACCTTTAAGCCTTCTGAATTGAACAGAAACGAACAAGCAGTAGTCAGAGGAACATATTTTTAGACTCGATTATTCCACTGGTAAGTTTGAGATTTGTCGTAATCCTAGGTCGTAATCCTTACTGAAGTGTTATGATGACCAATTATGTAATTATGGGGTTATGCACTAAAAAAGTCATCAGTTTAACAGATAGTACAGCAGATCATTGATCATTCTGCTATAGGGTTGCAAACAGTCGATCTAAGCTTGCTATGCTATTTTTACTTATTTTTTTCTATACGTAAACGAATACATTTTCATAGTAACAGAGATGGGAGTATTGAAGTATCTGCGTTTACACCACCCTTTCTCTTCTGCGAAACAACTCTCATATTAATTTCTACCTCATAACACCCAATAAAACTTTCATTTTAACGATTCTTTATGCAAAAAAACCTCGGAGAAAAAAAAAAAAGAATTCATATGCCATGCTCATACCATTTTTAAAAGGGGAATTTTCCATAAACATGTGGGTGTGTGTGTGTGTGTTTGTTTTTATAGAAAAATATTTCCAATTTGAAGGCATAAATAATCAATTCAACATTTTAATGAATATTCATAAGGAAATGATTTTTATGCTGATTTTTGTTCAGCATTCGCTGTACAACTACCACTCAATTCATTCATATTCTTGTGCAAATGCAAATGAGTTCGTTGTAAAGCTACACACCCATTATGTGAGTGTCAAGAGGAAATTTTTTGGGGAATTTAAATTAAAAGAATTTAAAGAAAAACAAAATTTTAATTTAAATTCAGTTTCTAAAGTATCATCACATCACTTCCGTTTATAGTTCTACGCCATCCTGTGGATGAAAAACTGAAAAGCTTAAATTGGAAAACTCCATCCGAAATTCACCATTCGTTGTGTGGTAATTTCCATTACAATTTAATTTTCTGTGTTTTCTTTTCTTTTACGATATATTTGGTATGTATGTCGTATGTATATCGTAAGTACAAAATTTTCTTTCATTTTATTTCCACAATATTTGCTGAGAAGTGTGTTTTTCTTTCCATTTCACTGTGTTTGGGGACATACATACGTGATGTTGATGATGATCACGACAAAAATGAATATGCAAATAAAGACAACAAGAACAACAAAAAACTAAAGAAAAAACATGTAAAGTGATATAAAACAAATAATTCAATGCAGTTTTATTTTTAATTTGATGACGGCAGTGCAGTTCAGTATAGTGCAGTGCAGTGCATTGAACCTCTTTTCGAAATAGACACCCACTTTGATGATGACGGCAGCAGCATACAATTACTGGCTGTACATGAGGGCTTTTGTATGCCAAACGAATTTCTGATTAGTTTCTCTTCTACAGATTGAGCAGACAGTAGTAGTCTTGCCATGGAAAACATTTTTTATTATGGCTGTGGAGGATGTTGTAGACCACACTGCAAGCAGTAGACCCATCCAAATCGTTGATTTAAATTTGAAATTTTTAATTTAAATTACGATTTTGAGTCAAACATTTTTAAAATAATTCATATTCAATACTGTTACGAAAATGGAAAAATCTAGATACTGGTGCTTTGCTTTTACATCGTTTAACATTAAAATTAAAAACAAAAGCTACAAAAACCAAACATGATAAACAAGCCCACAAAAATATACCCACAAACACCAGCATAAGAAATGATAATAAGTAAACAAAAATGCAACAACAAACACATGTAAACAAAATACACAAACAACAATAATGAAACAACGATGATTACATTTATAGAGATTTCGAAAAGGGGAAGCCACAAACATTCGCTTTCAAGAACATTCATCAGACTGTTTACTCTGCCATATAAAGGGCAAGACAAACAGGCAACAAGTTAGCAAAAGTTCAGTCAGCCTTGTGTGAAGCCGAGGTGTTTTTGAAGAAAGTAATCGTGGTTTGAAGATCTCCGTTCCAAAGAACTGTCGAACAAATTGTTCAGGAATTGTTATTGTTTATGCAAAATGTATAAACAGAGGAATAACAAAGAAAATCAATTGTTGTTGTTTACATCAAGTTGTGAACAGCGGCACACAGAATTGTGCGAATAATATAAAATTTTAATTAAAACTAAACACAAATTTATTTTTATTTTATTTGCAATCTACGAGCTCATATTTTAAACGTTTTTAAAAGGTAAAAACGTAACAATGCGATTACAAGCCGAAGCCAACTGGCTCGAAGTCAAAGCCCAACCTTACCAATGAAATAATCGGATACAAAAATATTTTCCTTTGACTACTGCAGAAAGCTTAAAGATAAGCCTTACCTAATTGGTCATTACAACCAACCCCACATCACCCAAGTCGTGTGTGTTAATTTCATTCATAAGCGGCGGTATTTACAGTTTAAAGTCAGAATTACGGCCTAGCTTGTCGCACCACCCATATTGTATTTATTAATTTCACACATGAGTGGCAGAACCTACAGTTTAAAGTCGACTCCGAACGACAGAATTTTTTAGAAACTTTTTCATGACAATTTTAAGTTTTTTCTAGAAATCTGCTGAAAGGAAGTCATATTTCGTTTTGTTCCAGTTGTCTAGGCTAATGTTTGAAACACGGCTTATGTCTCAACAAAAATTTTGCTTCAATTCTAAAGAACACATTAAAACTGGTGTTGATAGAATGCTAAAAAAACCTAAAAAATTGTATTTTCCAAAGGAAACTTTATTTCAAAATAATCATGAAATCTTTAATTAAAAATAATGCTTTTCTAACGAAAACTAAACAGTATCTACTATGATGAGTTGTAAATGCATCTCTCTAGTCATTTTCTTTACATATCGTATTTCCTGCAAATGTTTTGTTTTAAAAAGCAAAACAAATCGTACAAATGTTATGTTACTGAAATACACTCAAAAACATCTGTGAGTACACTATTAAAGTTTTAGTTTTAAAGATAATAACTAACTACGTGGGTGGATAGTGAACTGCAAAGGCAACATTATGTCAACATTAATCAGATAAAGTAGCATCGTTGTAATGTTAATTTATCATAAAATCTATCGATGTTTTCTGTGCATCGATTGATGAAAAATGAAAGTTCGAAAAAAGAAAAACAAAAGCAGACTGTACTTACTGCTGGGTGGAGACAATAGCGTACCATGAATAAATGATTAATTGTACTGCACTTAATAATAATAATAATAATAATATATACATAAGTGGTCATTACAATCTGTTAAGCAGGATTACAATCTTGTTTCTTAGGTCTTAATCAATGCTGGATTAATTTCCCTATAATATTTCCTCCAATCGTGTTGCCAAAACAAACTTTCTCTTTAACACCAATAGTCTCTTAAACACCTCTATTTGAGTTGTAAAAAACTTTTTATTACACATATGGATCGAATTGTATGGCATATTGTGCTTATATTTGTATTAAATTTTTAACTACAATGCATCGATGATTTATCGATAGTAATCAACAAAAATATCGAATTGTTTCGATGCATTGATAAGTTTTTTTTAATGTTTTTGCAACATTAATGTGTATCGTCCAGCATTAGGACAAGGAGTATGAGTTCGCAAAAAAGAGAGTGTGTTGTAAAATAAAAACTTTTTTTTATTTTGGGTGATCTCTAATGTAACGCTAATACGATGCTCACAACGCCGATTACTACCAATCCATTGCAGTTGTTTTGCTCTTTTCAAAGTTGTGAAATCTTTGGTCAACTATATTTTGAAGCCAACTGTTAGGATATTTGCTAAGAGTCCTTTCAAATTAAGAAGCAATTGATTGTTTTATTCCTACAGGGTTCCACTAAATATGCTTTTGTTGATAAGAGTGGCTTCTCTAACGAATCGAATCTTCTAAAGATAATCAGAGAATGTGTGATATGAGTTGTATTACAGACTAGATTGGATATTGTAAAGGGTCCGCCAAAAAACTTTTTTTTTGAAAATGCTTTAAAAAAAAAACTACTGAATATTTTCTCAAATTTCTTTTTTTATTTGAAAGTACAATCCTTCCGGTTAATAATGGAAAATAATTTCATTCAAATGGCTGCCTCGGCTGGCCATGCAGTAGCCTACACGATCGGTCCAATTTTTAAGCACATTATCGATTGTGTGCAGCTGTATTTCACCAATGGTTTCACGTATATTGTCCTTTAAAGCGTCAATTGTCTCTGGCTTGTCGGCGTAACACTTATCTTTAACGGCAGCCCATAAATAATATTCCAGCGGTGTCAAATCGCAGCTCCAAGGTGGCCAAACGACATCAGCTCTGCTGCTCATAATGCGATCTTCAAAAACAGGGCGCAAAACATCGAGTGTAGCTTCAGCTGTGGGGCGCGTAGCGCCATCCTGCTGAAACCCAATGTTGCCAATGTCCTCCTCTTCAATTTTTGTGAACAAAAATTCGTTCAACAATGATGTCGCCGAAGTGTTCAATTGTTGAGAACGACGGTGAATTGATGTTGATGGCGCTTCACGCACACTTTCTGCCACAGCAGCAATATTCTCGGGTGTACGCACTGTTTTTGGCTTTTCACGCTTTGGTTTATCGATGAGGATGCCAGTTTCTTTCACTTTTTTCACAAGATAACGAACACACGGAGCTGACGGTGCTTCTCTTCTTCCAAAATCCGTACGCAATTTTCTCACACATTCTGCAACATTACCATGATTTTCAAAGTAATGTCGCAATATTTCCCAGCGTTGTTCAAGCGTATACATAACCATATTCGTTCAGCGGAAGGATAAAACTAATTATCTGTCAAATCAGACATGAGCTAAGTGTTATCATTCACGAAATAAGCACTAGTTGAAAAAAAACGTTAGATGGCGGACCCGATATATGATTATATATAAGATATGTTCAGCTATCTATCAAGGTTCTATGTCATGTTCTAGTCTATTTCTTATGCCAGTTTTTTCCAAATCATATTTAATTGCTTGAAGGTAACTGCACATCCTTTTGATCGTTACAGATCTCTACCATTATCTACACTGAAAAATTAAGAGAATTTGTGTCCGTCTCAAAATGGCTATTTGACATGATTTTTGTACCTTTATTACACACAATATTTTATCGTTCCAACAAATAAAGCCGGCTTAGTCTAGTAGACGTGAGGTACGGTTCAAACCTCAGGTCAGACATCACCTGCAAAACGAAATACGAAAAAATATTTCTTCGGCGACTTTCTCTCAGCAGAATTCTGGCAAAAACTCTGAGAGCTAATAAAATTGCCATGAAAAGTTTCTCAAAAAAACCGTCATTCGGAGTAAACTTTAAACTGTAGGTCCCGCCAATCATGTATAAAATTAACCCACACAACCTAAATGGTGTGAGAAGCTAGGTCGTAGTCCTAACTGAAGGGTTGTAATGTCCAATTATGTTATGAATTCTATTGCAGACGATTTATGGTAAACATTACCTTTTTTAATTCTATTTTTAAAAGTCCCTGGCTTCAGTTTCATTAGCCGTTTCAATAAGCATTCTAAAGGACAGTGCCAAAGGATTATTATTTACCTTCTATAAATTTTGAGCGAAAATCAATATTTTCTTATGCCTTCAAATCCTATTTTTCCCCAATGGCAATAAGATTCACAGAATTTTGGAAAATTCTAAAGAAAGGTTTTGTTTTTTGGCTTTCGCATCCATTTCTTTCGAATGCAATTATTTTGTGTGTGTGTTTATCTCTCCTGGCAGAAGAGTAATCAATACTCGGATTCGTTATTTAATTTCTGTTTTCATTTGAACGTAATGAATGCCGTTTCGTTTTTTTCACAATTTCTCAAAATTTCTAAAAATTTCTTTATTTAACAATGATTTCCCAACGTCCATCTCCTCTCTTCGTTGTCTGTGTAACAAACCATTGGCAGACATCCCAGAGTTTTCTTTTGGTAAATATTCTCATTTTCTTTGGAATTGTAAACAAATCCATGAAATATATTTGAAGAAATTTTTGTTTTTCCCAACAACATCTTATTTTAACCCAATTTCTGTTGCTGGGTTTTTGTTGTTGGTTTGTTTTGTTATCATTTTGTATGTATTTTTGGGTGCACATTTGTTTTCTATCGATTTCAGAAATTCATTCCCTAAGAATTGTTTAGAATTTCTCATTATTATGTGGAAAATGTTCAAATGATGTGTGCATGCCTGTGTTGTGTTTTTTAATTTCATTCTCTTTTTTTTTGTTGAAATTGATATTCGATAGAAATCTGGCCTTGAATGTTTGATTTTTATTTCGTTTTTTAATTTTTTACAATAAAAGTTGGCTTCAGCATGACAGATATATCGGGTAGGGTATAGCATATCGCTTTTTTGAATTTCTTTTTCGTTCACCTGGGAAGCATGTTAAACTATTTCAAGTTGTCGTTTTAGCTTTTGTCAGTTCCATAAATCACCATCTAATCAATCACCATGGACCAAGCGCATTTTTTTATTATGTCGTGCCACCAGTACTTAGTATAATGTTTGTGGTATCCTCTATCGGGATGCGGTTCAGTAGTATTTTAAAGATTACATTACAACCCTTAAGTCAGGATTACAACCTAGCTTCTCATACCACTTATGTTGTGTGTGTTATTTTATCAATAAGTTGCACCACCTACAGTTTAAAGTTGGTTCCAGACGACAGATTTTTAGAAACTTTTCCTGAAAATATTATTTACTCTCAGAGTTTTCGCTGAGAGACAGTCGCCGAAGAAATATTTGTTCATATTTCGTTTGGTTCGGAAGCTAAACATCTACAAATTGGAATAGTGTTTACGGTTCTAATACTTTATCAGATGCGGTTATTTCGATATGAAAGATGCACCACAGTCCGAAAGGCCAATTGAAGAAGGTGTCTGTTATGATCACCCAAATTCTATCGTTAGGAGTATGTAAAGAATTGACAGTCCTGTTGCTAAACCCGCGTAAGACAAAGAAAACAAGCCAAAGAGCCATTGTAAAATTGTTCACGTAGTTCAGCAGTGTCGGCAGTTGCTTGTGTGAACAATTTATTTTTATTCAAGTCTGAATCAGAAATTCGGTTTAATGAAAACAAAAGTGAGACACTTATTCGGGGTTTTCATTTGTCTTATGCTAATGTTTATTAATCCCAAATTATTCGGTTTGCCAATAAAGTTCATACACAGAAATCGTTTGCCTTTACTTGATAATTGTTCGATAATAGCAAAAGTCAATACGTGAGTGATCAATTCATCACGCACGCACATGTACTATACAACCAGTAACCAATACTCTGCATTATCTGATTCTTTTCGAGTCCATATGACCTCTTGTGACTACAATGCAATGAAATTTCCGTAATTTTGGCGCTAACAGATTCACTGGGCCATTTGACCTGCTCTGTCGTTCTTGTATTGTATCCCAACTTTGAGTTGAGGATACTAACCACATAATAAATAAATTTAACAAACAATACGGTGTCAAGCACTGCTAGGCTACCAGTGCCTAGATGATTTTCTGATGAATGTTGGCAGATCCCCAGATCAGACATCTCCAACTAAATGAAATATGAAAAAATATTTCTTCGGCGACTACCTCTTAGCAGATTTCTGGTAAAAACTCTGCGAGTGAATAAAATATTAACATGAAAAATTTCTCTAAAATCTGTCGTTCGGAGTTGATTTTAAATTGTACGTCCCATCACCCATTTATTAAAAAAAATAACTAGATAGTAATCCTACCTAAAGACTTGTAATGACCAGTTATATATGTATTGGCAGATCCATGCACCCAACCAAGGGGCAAAACTATTTGAAAACGATTCGATGCAAAAAATGTTCGTTTAATACGTTTTAAAAGGATTGACGCAAAAATAATTCTGGATTGAAGTTCCATGAGCGAATCCCTTGCTGAAATGCCAGAATCTTGTTTTATTTCTGGTTGGAATAGGTGGTAATTGATGACGTATAGTAACATCAAATGAAAACGATTGTAAACTACAAAGATGCAATGTTTTGTACAGTTTGTAGGCTGGCAGCATCATTGGCCCGTATTTCTTCCTGAACGTTGAATATAACAATGTTACTGCCACTGGAGCAAAGTATCGAGCGATGATTATAGACTTTTATGTAATCCAAAATTGAAGAATTGGATGCCACAAGACATGCAATAACATGAACCTATTCCCCTGTTTGTCGAATAATTAATTTCACGTCTATATTAGGTGATTTGATCTTATTATATTGTTACGAAAATGAAAAAATCTAGATACTGGTGTTTTGCTTTTACATCGTTTAACATTAAAATTATAAACAAAAGCTACAAAACAAAACAATGGAATTGTTTACTAATTATCGCTCTGCTTAATATAACGATATACACCAGCACACAAAAAATGGTAAACAAGTAAACAAAAATATACCAACAACACTACAATAATAAACTTAACCGTTTGACTGCTACGCGGCGCAAAAGCGCTGATTTCATCTGGTATGAAAATCGGAAATGCGCTGCTAGTTTCAGTGTATCTTTTACGTGCTGATCATAAGAGATCAAAAAACTTAAAGTTATCTTTTTATAAATTTTAATTTTCAAAGAGAAAACAATTTAATGTTTATTTTTTCTTATTCACATTCACAATTAATATTATTTCTTTATAATACGAAAAGAATTGTTAAAATTTATTGACATTTGTCTAAATGAGAGAGTTTTATTTGACAACATCAAGTCCCGCAGTTTTCGAACGTTCTCAACAGAATCGCTTAGCAGTCAAACAGTTAAACAACGATGTTTACATATATGACTTCGAAAGATTTCGAAAAGGCGAAATCATGAACGTCCGCCTTCAAGAACATTCATCAGACTGCTTACTTTGCCATATAAAAGGCAAAGCAGGCGAGTGAGTTAATGAAATTTAGTCAATCTTGTGTGAAGTCGCGGTGCGTTTGAAGAGAGTAGTCGTGGTTTGAAAATCTCCTTTACAAAGATAATAAACATAATAATAACAAAGAAAAGCAAATGTTGTTGTTTACATCAAGTTGTGAACAGTGCCACAAAGAATTGTGCGAACAACACAGAATTTTAATTAAAACTAAACACAAATTTTTTTTTATTTTATTTGCAATCTACGAGCTCACATTTTAAACGTTTTTAAAAGGCAAAAACGTAACAATATTATTTTTTCTAGCCAGTTACAAAAATTCAACCCTGACATATTATAGCTCAAATTGATGAGTTACCAGCCCAAGTTCTTGAAAAAGTAGCCAAAATTTGAGGTAATGGATGTGTCACCTATGGGGTAGCCGTTATTCAAATTGCGTTGACTCATCACAAACGTTAAGAAAGTTAGGATTAATGTTCAGGCTACTGGTTCACATTATGTGTTTTTAAGAGAGTTCTCAAAGGATCAGTGGTATACTTCTACTCCTAAACTTTTTAGTTGATCCTATATTTGCACCACTTGAAAAACACAAACACTCACACTGATTTATTGCAATGCAGCTGGACAATTATGGGCGCACATATTGAAAGTGACTCTCTGGAGTTCTACACATACTTCTGATAGTTTGAAATTTAATTCTCCTCCGTAAATTTTTAAAAATTTCCATACCTTTAAACCAGTGGTGCTCAAACACATACTATCATATTTTTGGTTGTGTTGGTAAAGCCGCGGAGAACAAAATTCAACTTAATTTTTGAGAATCGTACACTTTGAAAATAAAAAAAAATAAAAAATTGGTTTATTGTGTTGCGTGCATGCACATAATGAACTTATGTATGTATGTATGCATGTATGTATGTATTGATGAATATATTGATGTATGTATGTATGTATTGATGAATATATTCATGTATGTATGTATGTATTGATGAATATATTGATGTATGTATGTATGTATTGATGAATATATTGATGTATGTGTGTATGTATGTATGTATTGATGAATATATTGATGTATTGATGAATATATTGATGTATCAATACGTCTGTCGTCAAATTCAAAAAGAAATTTCTGTCATCGAATGGACGGCACTGCTTTGCTAAAGCCAAAGCAACTATATATGATGCCTTTTTAAAAGGCAACGACAATTTATCATTCTTATATGGTAAATTATTGGTACGTCCGTTTCGTCAACCATGAATTTTAAAAAAATTCTGCTTTTAATTGCAATAATTTTAAAGTCCTATTATTCCCTTTAATGTTGTCGAAAAATCCATGGCTAGCCTCGTAATGTCTTTTTATATAAAAAAAAGAATTACGACGTAAATAGCGATAACACACAATACATTGTGCATTACCATCCATATTCTCTATAAAAAAGAAATCATATTGCCAATTTTCATCAAAAATTTTGCTGCGTGTATTTGCAAAAAACAAAAGTGCTAAAAATCAACTGAATTGATTTTGTTCTCTGAGTTCAACACAAAACAACAAACAAAGCAACAAACACACGATTATTATAAGAAACCACACAAGTAAGCTTATAGTGTAGGTGTGTCAACGCAGCGTCAGCAGAATTTTCTTTGCCTATCACATGTGATAGGAAATTTGGATTTTGAGCATCGCTGCTTTAAACTATTATCGCAAAGTCCACCTAAAGATCCTACAGTAAATGCCTTAATCGTCTATGCTATCTGCCTCTACATTCAATTACATTTAAAGATAGAAATTTGTACCAATAAAATGTCACTGATTAAATGACAATTTACGAGGCTTGTTTGCAAACAAACAAATGACGACAAAAAATACGCGAAAATATTGAAAAAAGTAACCCATTTTCCTTACTCGACCAACGTAAGTATTATAAGAAAAAAACACAGCCAAAGATTCAATTTTTATTTTAACTACCTTTTCTTTCTTTTTGTTTTCTTCTTTTAATTTTTTTTTGTTCGCTTCTAAACTTTGGCAACAGCATTAAAGTTAAAAGCATTTCAATTACGCCCAGACAAAATAGCCGTTTAAGAACAAAAACTATTTCGAAAAAAAAGAAAAATCGTAAGGAAAACAACACAGATTTTTATTTTTTCTTTTTTCTTATCACGCTGCAGCAAAAGAAAATAAAAGAAAATGGCATGGAATGGAAATTAATTGATAAGATTTAAAGACAAGCCAGCAAAAAAACTAAAAAAAGAAAGAAAAAAAAACAAAGGAATTTGTAAACTTTTGTAAACAAATTTTTTAGTTTTTTTTTGTTCGTTTTATTGTCAATACGAATTAAACACAGGAAAATAAGTTGGAAAAACTATTCTTTTTTTTTTGTGGAAAAAGTAAATGCAAAAAAATACGATAACATTGCATAAGGAAAAATGACAAAAATTGAAGAAAATTTTTAATAAGAAAATCGCATAAAAATTTGCGATATTTTTTCAGGTCAAAGTTCAAAGTTTTATCATAACTGTAGATTTCATTTTCGCATAAATACATACATATATTTGTATGCGAGGGAGTTTTAAAATTGCAATGATTTTAGAATGTCCACTATCAACTAAAACCATAATAATAATAGTATGTTCCTTTTACTCCTCTAGGAAGAAAAGGGCCGCAACTAAAACCATAGCAGAGAGTATAACAATTTAGGGCTAGCAGGAGAAGGATTTGATAGTACTTACGATAACTCAGACTGTCATGGATCCTTCTAAGGTACAACGATTAGCCCGTACATATAGGAATTGAAAAAAAAACACATTTTTTAACTGATTATACTGTCCTTAGCGATTTTTTACAGCCTCGATATTCTCTGTTTATACCAAGAATTGTCGACAGACTCCACCTCTTCATTAAATTCACTGATTTTACATCATCAAAAACCCTACTGAATTATCATTACGATGATGCCTTTGTTTTGTTGTGAAGACATTGTAGTTTATTAGGTAGTGTGCTGACGCAAGGTCGTGGTTCAAATCCCAGCTCAGGTATCAACAAAACGAAATATGGACAAAATTTCCAACGGCTACTTCCTCTCAGCAGTCTTCTGTCAAAAGCTCCGAGAGTAAATAAAATTGTCATTAAGAAGTTTCTTAAAAATCTTTCGTTCGAAATCGACTTTAAACTGTAGATTCCTCACTCATGAATAAAATTAACACACACAACATGGGTGATGCAACAAGCTAGGTTGTAATCTTGACTAAAGTGGTATAATGACCAATTAAGTAAGTAAGAAAGGCGTCATCCTCCTAGCCTACGTCTCTTAATCTTACTTTAATAGACTATGTTTTTTAGTCTTTGCAATGCTAGTCATTTGAACTAGTCCATGCACCTACAGCACGGGACTATTTAATATCAATTACTCAATTACTATGGACATTGTGGCGATCATCTTGGAGGAAATACAAAGCTATGCAGTGAGTTCCAATTTTTTTGGCGACCAATTCGTACTTTGTGTACACAGCGTGTGAGCAGAACATCGCTTCCTTCATATACACTTTTTAATTTCTATGGCTGACAGCTTTGGTCAAATGGCATTAAAATTCTCACAAATATTAATGGAGACTTAGGTCTTCTGCATGTCTTAAAATAAGTGAAGCATTCCACGATTCGTAAGCATAGGAAAGGTTTGCACGATTTGGCATGTGAGTTGAATACCACCAATTCAAAGCAATCATACGGAAAAAAAGTGCTGTAAGTATCAGTAGGGAGTGTGTTGACTTATTACACGTGAGCCACGGTTCAAACCCCAGGTCAGACATCTCTCCTGCAAAACGAAATCTGAAAAAATATTTCTTCGGCGACTTCCTCTCAGCAGATTGCTGACAAAAAACTCTGAGAGAAAATAAAATTGGCATGATTTAGTCGTTCGGCGTATGATATTAGCACACACAACAGTGGTGTGAGAAGCTAAGTTGTAATCTGACTTGAGGGTTGTATTGTCAAATTACGTATATATGTAGGTACTACCAGTTAATCGAACTTTAAATCCGCTCAAATCTTTTTAGAGGCCTTTAGGGGTCTAAAGTAATTTTTCGTTAACAGAGGGCATATTTCGCTCCTGATATTATGCTGATTTAAGCAATGAAAGTAGATGTGAGCATTCTCTTCTTCAACTCATAAAGGTACAACGTGTGTGAGTCCATCACATAAAGGCGGCTTCTTGGAATGGACATGATGGAGTTCCTTGCCACCAGTTATCATAAAAGTTTAATGGATGTCTTCAATTTAATTACAAAAACATTAAGTTTTCTCGGCGAAATTTTGAACAATTTATTGAGTGTTAAGTCAGAAAAAGGCCAATAAAGCAGAAGTTGAAATTTACCTCAGCAGTACATAAAATTCTTTCGTTCATAAATACGTATATAATTGCGCATTACGAGAAATAGTTGCTTAAAGTCGTCATTGGCCTGTAGATACTTAGAACTTTAAGTCATGACATACATACATAATTTCTTAGTACAACCCTTCAGTCAGGATTACAACCTAGCTTCTCACATCAGTTATACTGTGTGTATTAATTTTATGTAGGAGTGGAGGAACCTACAGTTTAAAGTCGATTCCGAACGACAGATTTTTGAGAAACTTTTCATGGCAATTTTCTATTTACTCTCAGAGTTTTTGTCAGAAATCTGCTAAGAGGAAGTCATCAAAGAAATATTTTTCTAAAATTTTCGTTTTGATGGAGATGTCTGACCTAGGGTTTGAAGCGTGGCTTCACGTCTAATAAGCCATCAGACTACTAACTAGATTACAATGACTTCGGCTTCCGTTCGTAACCATCGTAATTGAAGTGACCTGCAGTGAATAATGTAATCGTACAGTATGCGAACTGAAGGGATTTTAGAATAGAACTGGAATAAGTTGGTGTTTCTCAAGAGCAAAAATTTAGTTTTAGTGGAACACACTCTAAAGGAGCTATGATCAGATTTGAGGCTTTAGGAGGACTTTGGTGCGCTACTTTCAATATTAACTAAGATTCCAGTGATTATGTGATTAACCAATACCGCAGAAATTTCTATAGGATTCTGCCAAATAAAGATGGGTGCATAGAAATAGTCATAATAGATGAGCTTAATCAAATACGATGGTTAAGTTTAAATTGACGCATTTAAGTCCCTCTACATGTCTTCATGAATAAGCAAAAAGTAATGAAAAATTTATATCGTTTCACATAAAATTAAAATGCTGAGTCCAAAAAACCAAAGAAAAAATATGAAAAAAATAGAAAAATTCTTCAAAATATTTTCAACAAACAAGATACCTTTTGTAGCTACAAGATGTGCAGGATTTTCCCATACATTGTATGGACATTTAACCTTCATACAGCCGGCAATAAAACAAGTCTTACGATTGTTTATTTATAGAAAATCGTAAACTAGTACGTCAAGGATTCATTCAGGATGATTGTCTGTGGTCCCACATCATTCTTATCGTGCAGAAGGAAAGGGAAGCCCATAAACAGTTCAGATTTTATAACCTGACCCTTAATTTTATGCGAAATTAAAATACAAGAAAAACACTTTATCACCCATGGCGTTCTATATATGTATGTTTGAGCCTTTGGAAATAGTGTTGTAAGTAGATTGGAAACAGGAAAATTGGTTGAAATAAAATGAAATCAAAATCTTAACATTTCTCAATAGAAACGTGTGTACAAAACATCTGAAAGGAAAATAACAATAAAAAACAACAATAAAATCTATTGTAATAACAAATGATTCCCCTCTTTTTCTTTGCACACCAAAAAGAGGGGGTTTGTACTACAACGTTTACGTCTACTGCTGTTTCTTGTTTAGTTTGGCTATTTGAGGAAAAGCGAACCCAAAATCTGTGGATGTGAACACAAAACTGAAATTTAATTCAGATTTCAAATGATTTTCATTTTTGCCCAGCAACGCACTTTGCATAAGAAACGACTCCGTTTTTTCTTCCTTTATTTTACGGCCAAAAATGTATGACAACCGAAACGACGGTATGCCTTCAAATGAAAGAAAGCAAAATGAAAAGCGGTCGTCGAAAGAAATGATGAATAAGTCAATACCAGGAACGTCTAGGCAACTTATACATACGCAAAGATTGCTTTCACATGCATACATATGAAAGCAATGATTTAAAAAGGATTGTAAACACACACACTACAACAACTCACACACACACAGATATTGAGCAGCATACATGAATATTTATATGATGTTTAAGAGAACGTGCATGTGAATGAAGTCTTATATGTGCACATGTATAAAGGCTGATAGAGATTCAAAGAGAAGGAAAAAAAAGTAAAGGCGGGGGGTGATAGTCTTAAGGACATAAAATCGTATTTAAGTTCTTTATAAACATAGAACTTTCCACTTGTGCGTGTGTTAAGTAAGAGTACATGAGTGTGTGTGAAAAAGGATTCAACAAAACGGCAGCAAAAATTAAAGTTAAAATTGAGAGTCAGAAGAAGAGAGAGAACAATAAAAACAGTTGTTTACAAAACACTTAAAGGAAGCTATACAAACAACTACTACCACTGCCACTACCACTACTACTACTGCTGCTGCTGCTGCAACACAACAAGGTCTCCTATTTACCCTAGTATAACAACAAAGAAACGTCAATAGCAACCGTCAGTGCCAATGTAACAGCATTGGCTTGGCAATACAAAAACCATAATAAGAAAAAGGACATCATGTCCTCCGTATTGTACGAGTGTATGTGATGCTTGTTATTTGTAACGTTTCTAGCATATAAATGAGTTTAAAACCATGTTTTCAACAGTTTCTTCCAGCTTCTTCTCTTCATTTCTGTTTTATTTCGTTGTATTTTTATTTATTTCTTCGTTTGTTTTCAGTATTTAAAAAAAAAAATTAAAAACAATTTCGATTTAAAAACATTTTCATACACATTTTCCTTTGCTCCTGCCAATGGCTTTTTCAGAATGCCTCCATTAAATACTTCATGTTAAGAAAAAATAGTAACACAGAAATAAAGATTGAGAAAGAGAGTGACAGAGAGACAGAGTGTGTGTTGGAGATACATTCGTATTGTAAGTGAGTGTGTTAAGTACAACATTTGTAGAGATTTATTAGGTTTTTATTTGCTTCAATTTTAAGTGTTTTTAAATTAAGCCATTGGAATTTTAATGTGATATACGGTCGGTTTTAGAAACATCATGTTTTAATAATAATAGCATTGCATAGAGCTTTTACACCATATCCAAAAGAATATTTTTTTTTAAATTTTTAAGTCGAGTCGAGCAGCTCTAGTTTAGCTTACCTATGCTGTTCCGATATATTATACTTTATAAGGATAGTCTTATTCAGGCTTAACAAACTCATTGTCTAACTGATTACTAAGTCGCCGCAGAGTGTTGTGGTAATCTTGTTTGCTGTATCCTTGCTTCGTAACATTCTCTACAAAATTTTAACACACTTCTGTTACTCAGTGATTAGATTACATTTAGGATTTGTAATCGCCTTTTGGCAGTAATCTAGTAGGTAGTGTGTTGGCTTATTAGACGTGAGGCCACGGTTCAAACCCCAGGTCAGACATCTCGAACAAAAAGAAATGTAAAAAATGTATCTTGGCGACAATTAGAATTGCCATGAAAAGCTTCTCAAAAATCTGTCGTTCGGAGTCGACTTCAATCTGTAAGTCCCGTCACTCATAATAAAATTAACACACAAAATATAAGTGATGTGAGAAGGTAGGTCGTAGTCCTGACTGAAGGATTGTAATAGCCACTTATGTACGTGTATATGTAATTGCCTTTTGTTTATAAATACTTACTTAATTGGTCATTACAACCCTTGAGCTTCTCACACCATCCATATTCTGTGTGTCAATTTTATACACGAGTGGCGAGACTTACGGTTTACAGTCGACGATAGGTAGGTAGGTAGGTAGAGGTGGCTGCCCATCCAAAAAAAAATTCTTGGATGGACACAGGGCCGCATTGGGCCCACTGTGCTACCACAGTCATCCGTTATCCCCTAGTCTCGAAACCATTCGGAGCTCCTGATGAAGAGATTTAGGCTGCCAAAGTCAATCCCTGACAGTTCCTCCAGATCATCCATGTAGTAAGTACCCAAGTACTCCCTTCTCCTGTGGCATAGAGCCCTGCATGTACCCAGCAGATGAGGGACAGTCTCCCCTTCTTCCTAATCTCTGCAGCTTCTGCAGAAGTCGTCAGCAAGGTGTCCAGGTCCAATGCGGCTCGCATGCGTACCCATAATGCAATGCCCCGTAATGACACCGACAACTACACTGAGCGCGCCTCTTTGGAGTTTAAGTAGACTACAGTCGACGATAGATTTGAAAAAAAATTATTCGGAGTCGATAATAAACAGTGATTGGTGTATGTAGGTGAAGGATGCAATCCTGACGGTTATAATGACCAATTCAGTAATATTTGCCTTACGTCTCCACTCTGCTATCCCATTCAATTGAAAGGCAAAATAATTTATAATATTATTATATTTATAGTTGACATGATCCTCATCATATCTCTTATTACTAGTCAGTTCATTGCTCTGAAGGGATAAAGTGTCATCGCACTGCCACCATATGATCTATTGTACTCCTCTCAATCTTATACATGGTATTGCTGTTATAAGCTTTAGGATGTTACTTGGTGTCAATAAGGACAATTCCATGTCCAACACCAGTTGTTTTCTTATACTTTTTGGTACCCCAAGGTTCATAACATAATCTACATTTTCATCATACATAATCTGGTTTCGAGACGATTCTCATTCTAAATAAGGGTGCTTTGAGATCATATAGTCCCCTGTCAAAAGACCGATTACTCCTGAATAGTCTGAAGCATAAATAAAATCTATTCTTATTGTAATTTAACCCATTTGGTTGTAGGAGAGTCTTTGCCTCTGTTTATCTTATCTTTCATTGAATATACTTCAACAAAAATCTGGTGAATGGGAAACCAAAATATTTTGTTTGGTCCTATGGGATTACATTGCAGCGTATTATTACATAAGCTGAGATGCAAATTTGTAAATTCATATGTATTTGTAAATTCTCTTTGTATTATGTTAAATTTAAATTTATTTCAAAAACTTTATAAAAATAAACGCCAAAAAAAAGATCAGCGAATTATTATTATTATTATTATTATTATTATTATTATTATTATTATTATTATTATTATTATTATTATTATTTATTTATTATTAGTCATAGCACAACAAGATAATAATCTTATAAATGAAAGTGCTATGGGAGTACATCAAAGATGTACTGGAGATGCAATGGAGATTAACCTTATTTTCCCTCATACTTCCAGCTCTTTACTATACTCTGACATCAAAGTTTCTGTCCAATAATGTCCACAATACTACCAAAACGTATGTTAGCAGCTGTCTCATTAAATTTCTGTAAAATGATTTTATTTATTGCCTGAAACTGTAGACGGCGGAAACTGACTAGGTTATGCTATGACCGCTGGGATGTACTTCGCTAAACATTAACTTTCAGATTTCAGTTGTATTTTATCCATCTATTTCTTACCACGTGATCGATGCACATTCTTATAATCTTGGAACTGGACTAAGGATAGATTAACAGATGGAAAAGCGATGATGGATGGACGGCAATGACCGGGGGTTGAATAACCTGAATGTGTAAGGCATTCACTTGCATAAATATAATTTAGAATTCATAAGGGCTGTGGTGGGGCACACATCCTTACGATCCCCGAACAATTTTTATTCTGATACGAATTTCGGAAGTTTTATCCTGATGCAACTGCTTCCTGAAAACTTAAAGGCAGTACTCTGAAATTAAAACTAGAAGACCACCATCACCCAAAAAAATTTGTTACTTTTACTTCACTTTCACTTTTTTTGGAACAAATCTATTATTAGCAATAAATTGTGAGATTAAAAGAAATACCATTCCATTATTATGTCTGCCTGACTGTAAGAAATCTTCATTAAAATATTCTTCTTCCAACTTGAAAACTGTTTTACTTGAGTTTGTTGTTTTTTTATATCGCATTTATTTTCACGAAATACTAAGATGTACCGTATTTAAGATGAATTATTTAGAAAACATTTTCATTTCAACCTTTAAAAAAGGAAAAGGCAAATAGAAAAACAGCCCGAAGGTTTGTGTCAGTTAAATCAGTAGACATAAACATCTGGCCACTAGAACACCACACCAAACCAATCCAACAACACCTTGGCAACGTTAAAAATGTTCCTTTTCTTACCTTTCTTGGGTACTCTTAAATAAATTATTTATAAGAGGACTAAACAGATTATTATGATGATGCTGGATGCTGCTTTTCCTTCGTTCTTTTTCTGAGAAAAGAGTTTTTCATGTTGTTCAACCGTTTGAGTGTGATAGTGGGTTTAATTTTCTTGGCATATTTGCGGCATTAATGGCCAATGCACTCATATTACGCTGGTTGGTTGGTTGGTTGGTAGTGCGCATTTCCACTTTAAGGATTATTATGAATTATAATCTGCATAATTTATAAAACACGATAATTTATGCAAATGCACAAATATAAGGTGCAAACAGTGCTTTTGCTACAATGCTCGAAGATTTTTGCTGTATAAAACTTATGCTTGAAAAGGAATCCAAAAAAACTTTTCAAATCCTGTAGTCTGATGCAATGAAAGTTTAATGTATTGTTAAGACTCCGTTTAAATAACATTGCGAGAGCAAAAATATTGTTTTATTTGTCTCACCTTCTGTTTCGTTTTATAAGTTCATGCCATCCATCCACACTCTCTCTCTCTCTCCATCTCTTTTATACGGCTTTGGGCTAGAAACAGTTTTTAGTTTAAACCTGGTTTAACTCTCTTCAAGTTAAACGTTTAAAATTGTTTGTGCCAGTATTCCAGTGTATATCTGGTTCACTATAAATATTTAAAAAATAAAAAATTTTAATATTTTACGCATTGCTTAAAAGTTTTCTTTGCATATTTCATATTTCATAAATGAAATGAAAAGCTTTAAATGCTTGTGCAGATTTTATATTAAATTCTTTCATAATTTTCATTAAAACTCTCTCTCTCTTTGAAATGATTTGTTTATATTTAATGGAACTACATAAGTTAGAAACTTTAAATAATATTTTAAATAAAAGAAAAACAACAAAAATAAACCTTTATACTGGTAGTAAATGTTTCTTTCTTTTTTATTTCATTTCAGAACCGCAAGCATAATCAAACAAATAAAAGGTAAGTTCAACCAAATTTTATGTTAGCAGGAGTATAAAATATCTGTATCTAAAAATAGATTAAAACAAACATTTAATTTTTAAATTATTTAAGCCAAATATTATTCGTTCTATTTGGAAGAGTCATCATATTTTTTAAAATATAAAATATCTCCGAGTTTTTTTTTGGATAATTTGTTAACTAAATATATTTTTCCTGATATTGTTTATGACCTTTTGCTTCCTTGTTTTTTGGTAACATCATTTCACCATCTGTGTATAAAATCGTTGGCTAATAATATTTCAGTGGAACTTTGGTTGACAAATTATTCGATTTCTGGTGGCCCTAAGTTACATACAGGATCGTTAAAAAAAAACTATACATTAAAAAAAAAAAAAAATATATATATACTCATACACATACACTGAGCGCCATAAGTGAGTCAACACTTTTGTTCTTAAGTATAAAACAGTTTTGTTCTTAAGTATAAAAAAGTTCCTTTATAATGAATTGTTGTTTTTGTTTCAACATTTTATAAGTAATAAATAAACGTTTTTATTTTCGGAAATTTATTCGACTATTCACATTTACTTTTCTCGCTGTCCTAAGAAAATTAATTATTTCAGTGGTGTTTACTCACTTTTGGCGCTCGGTGTATATACACAAATATACACAATACAAATTTAAATTTTTATTTTAAATTAGTTTTATTGCCAGTTTTTAAAATTGAAAAAAAATACAAACAATTTCGAAATATCGTTAAAAATTTTTTTCGGGCATTATCCTTAAGTGGTAAAAGTTGAGTTTGGTGATTGTTAGAATTTTATCCATAGGTACAGTTTCTTTTGACGCTCACTGTGTAAAAACAGAACACAACATCTTTTACGTTGGCCAAAACGAGAGAGAAAGAAAGAAAAATTTCATTTTGTATCTCCGTAATGTACAGAATCGATTCACTTCTATGGTACTTATCCGTCATTTTATTTTTATGAAAATCTGAGGGCCTTGGCATATAAACTGGTCTTGCTTACTACACTTTATCTTCCTTGAGTCCAAGCAAGGTCTTTTTATAGATCACATTTCATTTGGAAAATACTGTAGACTTTTAGAGGAGGCTCTAATATATCCTTAGAGCTATCGTTGAAGATTGATTGTATGTATATCACCATATGTACTTCGAGAGGATAGCAAATACTTATAATAATAAAGACCAAAGGAGTAACACGTAATTATGGATGGCTAAGCTGAATAAAATTATAGAATGCATTTTGCCTTAAGTAGTTTAGGTTAGATTCTGGTGATAGCTTTGATACCAAAGCTCACTTAAACACGCATATCAGTCCATTGTGATGCCATGGGCTGCCTTAATTAATATTTAATAAAAAATTTAAATTTTTTCTCATCGAATGATGCGTTCTAACGCCAGCATCTGTACGAATGGATAGAATACAGAAATTATTACAGATCTTATATTATTTTCGAGAAAGAAATGCCTTGAAAAGATGTAACTAAAGCTAATGCAATCTTACAGTCTTAGAGGAAAATAACACCTTTTGATTCGGTCAACAGAATGCAGTATAATCTATCTATTAATCAGTTAAAGTAATAATGAATAAAATTCTAGGCATCAATGACGTGAAAAGTAAAGATACCGTAGTCTAGTTAGTAGTGTATTTGTTTATTAGAGTAGAGTCCAATCTTTAATTTGTAAAAAAAAACTCTGAGAGTAAATAAAATTTCTGTGAAAAGTTTCTAAAAAAAAAAAAAATGTCGTTCGGACACTCATGTATAAAATTAATACACACAATATAAGTGGTGTGGGAGGTTAGGTTGTAATCTTGACTAAAGTGTTGTAATAATCATTTATGTATTAATTATGCATCTGGGTTTAATCATTAATGGCTATTTTTTTATTTTCTAAAATATTTGCTCAATTAGATTTCACTGTATGAGATCGTCTTTTTTACAAAACTTAGGTCTATTTTGCAACACTAAGGTAGAATCGTTGAAGCACTTCCTTACACTATATTTCTTTGAAATTTATTTAAAGTACGTTCTATAATTTATTAAAAAAATATTTTCTAAAAGCACAGGTGGCGCATTACATGAAATTTTTTGGTAGCCTACTACTTCAGTTAGACATTTTTCCCACAACTACTGTATACCATAAATGTTTGCTGGGTTGCAAAAAAAAATATTCAATATACAACATTTTTCTATTTGAGTTGGCATTTTGTCATCATTGATTGCCAAATACTGATTTGGTGGCAAACAAAACAAGTAAAAAAAAAGGGTCACAAAGTTAGACTAGCAGCAGAGAGTGCAGTAGGAAAAGAAAATCAATATTAAGCCAACAATTTTGGTTAAAAAAAAACGGAAAAATTCTATTTAATATTGTAATTGCAATTGGCAAAAAAAAAACTGAAAACCATTCACTTTCATCATTAACGTTTCACCACTTCCACCATTTTCTTTTTCTTCTTCTTCTTCGCTAATAGTTGTTTATTTATTTTTTTTTTTCTTCTTAGTCTTTCAAACCTAAATTTATTCAATTCATTCACTCCTTCATTCTCGCAAAAAGCTGTGAATTAAAAACGCGAGAAAATATTTCTCATCTCCAGCTGTTTGCTTCTCTTCTTTCACAAATAAACGCTAAGAAGAGAATTTTTTTCTTCTTTCATCCTGATTTCCAAGTTAAAGTGCAGTGCAGTATTGAATTACTTGCAATACAATAGTAACAGCTGAGTACTGGAGAATGGGGGGGGAGAAGGCATATCAATTTTATTATTCTTTTCACTTTTGCCTTTATTTCCTAAAGTTCTTGTATTTCTTTGATTTTTTTTTCAGTTTTTTTCTCTTAGTTTTAAACCTGAGAAAAGGAATCGAAAGAGGGAAAACAAGACTGGTAATTTTATTTAGAAAGTAACAACACAAATGAAATTCTGCTAGAAAAGAAAGTAAAGAAGAAAAAGATTTTTATTCTTTTATTTGTTCTTATTTTCTTATTTTCTTTTCTATTCCTCGTTTACTTTTCAATTTTATTAAGTATGGCAAGTTTTATAGTCAATTTCTTTATCAACAATATTGTTTTGCAAAACTATCCCCAGCAGCAAACAAAGAAAAAAATCCAAGCAAAAGAATAAGAATACGATTCAGGAAACTTTTTCATCTCTTCTATTATTTGTTGTTGTTTTGCATAAAAAAATATCACACAAATAGAAGAAATAGTTTAAAGGAAAATAGCTTTCACTGAATATGTTTGAATAAGAGTTTGTACACCATTTCCAAAAAGATTTCTTCAAATGCCTTTTGACTCATTGAAGCCCATAATATTATGGAAAAATCCTAAAAGTTAATTCTAGAACTCTGCCATCTTTGTATAGGAAGCCAATTAGAAAGCATAACTTGACTTTGGTAAGTTGTTTGTTGTTACGTAATAATTTTTAAGCACGTAGCATATGGTCTAATGGACTATATAATCATTTCGGAAGCAAAGCAGGCGACAGTGCCTAACCTTAACAGTTAGGGACTACGCTCAAGTATAATATTGTTACGTTTTTACCTTTCAAACACGTTTAAAATATAAGCTCGTAAATTGCAAATAAAATAAAAATAATTTTTTTTATTATTCGCTCAATTCTGTGTGCCACTGTTCACAACTTTATGTAAACAACAACTGCTTTTTTTGTTATTCCTCTGCTTATACCATTTGCATAAACAATAACAATTACAAGACAATTGTTCGACTGATCTTTGTAACGGAAGTCTCTCTTCAAACACACCACGTCCTCGCAAAAAACTGACTGAACTTTACTAACTCACTCGCCTGCTTTGCCTTGCATTTTATATGACAGAGCTAACAGTCTGAGGAATATTCTTGAAGGCGAATGTTCATGGCTTAATATGGCTGCCTCACAGTACCTCATTTGATCGAACCAATTTTCGTACACTTTTTCGAGTGTATAGGGTCGTATCTCGGCAATGGCATCACGAGTGTTTGTCGGCATAACACTTTTCTTCAACGACGCCCCACAGAAAATAGTTCAACGGTGTCAAATCGCAGCTTGTTGGCGGTCAATTGACATCACCATTTCAATAAACCCATTGTGGCATGAGATGTGTGGCTAGTTGCACCATGCTCACATAAAATCGTTCACATTAATACCATGAATAGCGGGTACAATAAAATCAGTTCTCATGGTGCGATAGGTGCCTTCATAGATCGTTGCGCCGTCTTTATTTTCAAAGAAATATGAGCCAATGATGGACATGCTCCAACAGCCACTCCACACATTCAGAATTATCACATGTTGCGTTTTTAATTCGAAGCCATAAGTGGCGGGACCTACAGTTTAAAGTCGATTACGAACGACAGATTTTTGAAAAACATTTCATGATAATTTTATTTGCGTTCCGAGTTTTTGCCAGAAATCTGTAGAGAGGAAGTCGCTTAAGAAAATTTGTTTTCATACTTCGTTTTGTTCGAGATGTCTGACCTCAGGTTTGCACGGTGGCCTCACGTCTAATAAGTCAACACACTACCTAATATACTGGGGAGACTAGATTTCAATTGGAATATAATAATATATAATAAACTAAAAGACAATTATCCTCCTTATGTTCGTGGCAAATTAAGAGTCAAAATAAACGATCTTTGTTCAAATTGAAGAAAGTACAACCAAAGCCAGCCTCACCAGCATAGCTGCCAGATAAATGAGGCAACAAATCGTCAAATATTTGAGAAATAATCGTCAAAATAGTCAAAGACGTTTATTGAAATCGTCAAAAAATCGTCAGGAAAAATAGATAAATAAATTAAAAGTTTTTAAAAACTAAAATTATTTCTTTTGTAGTAGAACATACAAAGTCAATACATATCTGAGTTCAAAAATAAAACATTTAATTTAATTTAAGGTTTAAACAATCTATCTCAGCGTTGTTTATTGACACATACGCGCAGCAATAATATTACATCATCTTGTATATCTATGGGCGATGTAGGTATAAGGGAGTCAGAATCTTTTGATGTTCTGAGCATGAAAAATCAGTGTAATGCTGACACATCTTTCAGTTCCTTTTTAACTTTTTATCATCTTATCTTACTATCTACACCGTTTACAACTGACAGAGAATGAAATACAACTCTCATGTATGGGTTGGTGCCTCAAAGTCTATTTTACGGTTTCTCGACCGTGTACAGGAGAGACCATAGTATCTCGTTAATGGCGGTAGTGTATCCAACTCCATTGAATCATTGGAGCATCGTTGCATAAGGGGACTTTTTCCCGAAAATCATGTATTCCTACATAACGCTCGTCTTTTTTGGCCAGAACATCCGTATGTGGTCGATTGGCCAGTGGATCGCACACTGCATTACAGTAAAAATACGGTTCTTAGTCCGACTATCCGTAAGTGGAACTCAATTCCTGCAGGGTCTATCCTGTTACTTATGGTATAAAAATATACAAGCCTAGTGTCCATAACTTATTATTATTTTATTACATTATTCAGGAGTTGTAATTTTTCAGCTTTTAAGAGGTTAAAAAAGAATAAAATACAGAAAAATCATCACAGGTATTCGAAAGTAACTTAAAAATACAATACTTTACTCCTTGTTTTTACTAACTACTAACATAAATTTCCAATAGTAACAATTGTAAAGTAAATACAAAGCTTAAAAGTGGCTTTGAATGTACTAAAGTAAAGGATATGATGTAAATTTTTAATTTTTAAAAATCGTCAAAATAAGGGCATACATCCCCGGCAGCCATATAAATGAAATAAAAATCCATTTCCAAACGGAGCAGTTGTAATTCATAATAAAGAAATGAATTTGGCAAAATTTCAACTTTTTTCGTTTCATTAAATTTTTAAATTTAAACTTTTAGATCGCCAACCCATTATGCTCATATCTAATATGTAAAATTCATAATGCAGAGAACATATGTGACGTATGAGTTATATTAATTCCATTAGTTTTGTACATAACAAGATCGAAGTTTTTTTATTGCATACTTTTCAGGGTAACTATTACAGTACATGTAATATGACGCGTATGAGTAATATATTTCAAATACAATTAAAAAGAAAGTATACCCCATAAATTGTAAAGAATATGACTTAAATTTTTAATTTCTAAAAATCGTCAAAATAAGGGCATAAATCGTCAAATCGTCAATATGATATTTTTGGTGCTCAAAATCGTCAAAATGACGATAAATCGTCAAATCTGGCAGCTATGCTTACCAGGTACTAATGCCATTCGGTAGCTCCGCGATTTGTAGTGTTGAAAATAGTGGCGATGTTAGGTTAGGTTAGGTTAGAGGACGTGTACTTGTCAATTAAGACAAGTACAGTACCCGGAGGTCGAATTAACCCGAATTGTACAACGTCCTAGTTTCTCACACCACTTATGTTGTGTGTTAATTTTATACATGAGTGGTGGGACCTACAGTTTAAAGTCGACTCCGAACGACAGATTTTTATTTATTGAGAAACTTTTCATGGCAATTTTTATTTACTCTCAGAGTTTTTGCCAGAAATCTACTGAGAGGAAGTCGCCGAAAAAATACATTTCGTATTTTGCCTTTGATGCCTGGCCTGGGGCTTGAACCCAGGCTTTTGCGTCTAATAAGCCAACATACTACCTAGACTACGGCACTACCTACTAGTGGCGATGTTAGTCAGTTATAAATATCTACCCCTTTTACTTTTCTGTCTTTACTGACTATTCCAAAAAATTTGTTCCCTACGCTCAGCTATTAATTGCGAGAAAAAATGAATTTTAATACGGCGCGTAACGTGTTGAAACCTCATCATTAGTAATCTTAAAATATATGAACAAAACAGCGAAAAAATTTATTAAATTCCTGGTAAACCGACCAATTAACTAAATTTCAAAATTGCTTGCCAGATTTCTCCTTAATGAAATGGAACTTTACTGTTACGATTGTTCCAAATTTTGTGAAAACATTTCATATTCTGGTGTGGTCTACCACATCACTTGATTTTGTGTATCCTGTGTATGTAATCATTAATCATGCCTACAACCACATATGGATGTATGCATACAGTGAACGTCAAAAGAAACTGTGCACCAAGGATAAAATCATCAAACTGAACTTTTCGACTTGAGGATAGTGCCCGGAAAAATTTGACTATATTTCGAAATTTTTTGTAATTTTTTTTGTTTCAATTTTAAAAACTGGCAATGATACAATTTAAAATAAAACTAACGGTAATTTATTAATGTATATTTCTTTAAATTTACAGTTTCCTTTGACGATCACTGTATGTGTGTGTGTGAGAATGAAATGTGAAAGGTTCTCAAGTCTCTCTCTCACTCTTTCTCTAATTTCTTTCTCTTCCACAAATATTTGTTATTGTTCTTCATAGCCTTGTTACAGAGACAATCATTACTCATTTAAAATGATTCTCTTTGTTTTTGCTGTCTTTGGTTTCCTGTTAGTTTTACCAACTATTATTGTCTTTGGCTCTGTGTCTGTGTCTGTCTATCCTATTATGTGAGTGTGTTTAATTTTATTAATTTCGTTTGTTTTTTTTCTGTCGCCACATGCTCACATGCTATTGTTGTGTGTGTACACCCAAACACATGCAAGAAGCATAATTTAAGGTTTTAGAAAAATTTTCTCATTCAATGAATAACGTTTCCGGTTTCCGTTTAATTTCAGTTTGAGTTAATGATTAATGACATCATCATTGAAATCATAAATGATCTCGAATTCTATATAAGTATATACAGTTGATTACATATTTATTATGCTTTACGTGCCTCTATTTAAAGTTGCTTTAATAAACTAGTAAAGGGAACTCTATGATAGAAGTTCTACAATAAGGAGTTTTAATATTGTTACGAAAATGAAGAACTAGATACTGTCGTTTTGCTTTTACATCGTTTAACATTAAAATTTTAAATAAAAGTTACAAAAACAAAACAGTGCAGTAAACAAACCTGTTTACAAATTATCGTACTGCTTGATATAACAACAAACACCAGCATAAAAAGAAATGGTAAATAACTAAACAAAAATCCATAAACAACACTACAAGAATAAATGTAAACAAAATAAACAAACAACACTAATAAATGTAAACAACGATGTTTACATTTATAGAGATTTCGAGAAGGGGAAGTCTCAAACATTCGCCTTCAAGAACATTCATCAGACTGTTTACTCTGCCATATAAGAGACAAGGCAAAGCAGGCGAGTGAGTTAGTGAAGTTCAGTAAGTCTTGTGTGAAGACGCGGTGTGATTGAAGAGGGTAATCCTGGTTTGAAGATCTCCGTTGCAAAGATCTATCGAATAATTGTCTACTAATTGTTATTGTTTATGCAATGGGTATAAACAGACGAATAACAAAGAAAATAAATTGTTGTTGTTTACATCAAGTTGTGAACAGTGGCACACAGAATTGTGCAAATAGTAAAGGATTTTCATTAAAACTAAACACATATTTATTTTTATTTTATTTGCAATTTACGAGCTCATATTTTAAACGTTTTTAAATGCTAAAAACTTTACAATATGTTGATGTATACTAGTGATATAAGGTCGGCATTAGAGCTGGCACCTTTTATCAGTACTTTGTTCAGACTTAAAGACAGTAGGAGGTTGCATGACGTTTCTACCGACAGCGGAAAATGTGATAGAAAAAGTTAAGGCACATAAAATAACTGACTACTTATCAGACCACCAACAGAGAGAGTGAGTATTTTCAAATGTTCGCATAATTATAAATTTCTTATTAGCACTGATTATTAGCACTCTCTCTTCTACAAACTAATTTTCCAAGTTTATAACTGTTTATATAAGTTTACGAGAGCATCTGTAAAAAAGAAAGAAAAAATCTTGTAAATATTTCGCACATTATTAAACTTTGAGAACAAGAAAGAAAGAGAGAAAGAGAGACAAGTATCAGATTTTTGTATATGAGTGCGCTTTCGTAATATATTCGGAACATAAAAGTTTATCATAAGCTCTCCTACTTATTCAATTTCTTTAACATAAAAATGAGAAAACAACTCTCTCAAGCATACATTCACATACACTTACATACATACGAGTACGTACAGAAAATGGCTAGAGAAAGTGGTTAACATTACAGATATCACAACAATACAGTGGCAAATGAGTAACCCCGTTAACAAAGTGACACTTAAATGAAATTAAACTCCTTGTATTTATATGCGAAAAGTCCAGTATTTTTAAATTTCTTTTGTTAAAAATTGTATTTCTTTTATAAACAAAAATGTTTGTTGGGTTATTACACTAGGGAACACTGTGTGTGTGTGTGATGCATTCAGTAAGAAGATTACAGAAGAACAGCTCTTATGCAGTAGAATCAAAAAATCTCTCCGGAATCTTTTTTAAGAAAAATATGCTGCAGCAGTTTCATGTAATAACAGCACATATTTTTATTATTTTTTTTTAATAAAGCCAAGTTTGCATATGCATATGTTAGTGCCACTTTCATTCTTTAATGCTTATGGAATTTGTTTGTTGTTGTTGTTGTTGAACCTTTTGTTGAAAAATAGTTTTACTTTAAAACTTGATATTTTGATAAAAAAAAAATATAAAAAATTTCAAATTCTTTAACAGAGTAAATCTCTAGAAAATATTTGTATTTTGGTTGTTGTGAGTTAAGTTTTTTATTTATTTTGTACATTACATATGTATGGATGTTCATACAAATTTCTAAGCTTATGGCAATTTAATTTAGTATCAAATATTCTATTAAAAGACACTTTCTTGACTATGCAAGGATTTAATGCGTCTGTAGACGCTGAGAGGTCTTAAGGTAAAGGTGGCTTCTCATGCTATACACTAGGCCGTCACCACTTTCATACACATACTTTCGCTTCTTTATTATCAGGATATTAAGAACGAATAGAGAAGGAGATTTATGTTCATAGGCAACAAGGTTTCTACTGACTCTATATCGGTACTAAGTTCTGTAAACGCATTAGCAATGGTACTTGAATACTTCACAATATCATTAAGCCACGGAGCAAAGGGTGTCTGTACAATTTTCTGTTAATCCTTGTCTTTGCGTAATATTTTAATTTTTGTACGTAAGTGTATTAAATCTGTACTTAAAAATTGAAATCAACGTGATCTAGTAGGTAGTGTGTTGGCTTGTTAGACGTGAGGCCTCGGTTCAAACCCTTGGTCAGCCATAAAAAGAAAATATGAAAAAATATTTCTTCGGCGACTTCCTCTCAACAGATTTCTAGTAAAAACTCAGAAAGTAAATAAAGTTGCCATGAAAAGTGTCTCAAACATTTGTCGTTCGGAATCGAAACTGTAGGTCCCACACAACATCAGTGATGTGAGAAGCCAGGTCGTAATCCTGATTAAAGGGTTGTAATGACCAAATATTTATGTATGCATTTAAAATAGCTTTGGACGGAGACGACTTGCATGAATACGACTTTAGACCATCCGTGTTCGAATGCAGGAAAAGTCGAAAAAAAATTTTAATCGAGACTACAGTTTCCTCCAAGTATTTTATCGTGCCTATCTCACTGACCCCAGAGAAAATAACATCAATAACAAAATTTAAAGGTCATACAGCACAATCTCCTGAGAAAGAATGAAATTTAAAGCGTTAAGTTCCTTAACATAATAAATTTTCACAGAGTTCGGTATTTGCAAGCAAAAGTATATGACAATATAGTACTAGGACCTGCTACAATAGAAGGTATATGAAAGAGAAGGAAACAACGAAATATTCTAACAGATTTGTGTTCCTTATGAATCAAAATGGAATAAAAGGAGAGACGAGGAACTCTGAGGGCATTACCTGATATTGAAACCGTTAAAATCAAAGACGCCTTGATTGATTCGTACACATGGATGCACTGAATGAACGCAAGTGGGTTGAAAGTAGTCAAAACCCTCTGATAGAATTGCTAGGAAAATTTTGAAGGGAATTTCAAAAATATTTATGCATACGTATATAGGTGGTTAAGTCGTCTCTATTAAAAAAAATTAAGCTGACCTAATGATCCAAATGTTGACAGTATGGTATGCCTATTTGTATTTAAAAGGATCCGTATATGAGTACGAATCAACCATCTAATCGTTTATCTTGAATGGAACAATACGACTGTTTTCGCTTCACGTTGGTGTAGAGCTGGTTTTTTTATTTTCAATTTATTGAATATTATCGCCGTAGTCCAGTAGGTAATGTTGGCTTATTAGACGTGAGACCATGTTTCAAACCCCAGGTCAGACATCTCCAACAAAACGAAATATGAAGAAATATTTATTTAGCGACTTCCTCTCAGCAGGTTTTTGGCAAAAACTCTGAGAGTAAATAAAATTGTCATGGAATGTTCATGTCATGTCGTTCGGAGTCGACTTTAAACTGTGGGGCCCGCCACTCATCTATACAATTAAAACACACAACATGGAGTGATGTGAGAAGCTAGGTTGTAATGCTGACTAAAGGGTTGTAATGGCCAATTATGTATGTATGTATGTATCGGACCTGATTACTTTCTTTGCCTACAATAGATCTCCCACAGCGTAGTCCAACCTCTCCGTAATGGATAGACAGACGAATACAAATGACAAAATATGGCTAGAAATTTTCTAGCAACGGTAAGGGAGATAGAAAACTGCCGCGAACCGTAAGATAAGTGGATGTGGTAACCTATCATCTGACGCAGACTTTTTAGTTCATGGATACTATTTCAAGTATATTCACAGTATGGCTATGTGCAACATATATTCCATCACCACTTGCATCAAATATTTAAAGTGGTTTAAATACTGTAGAGTAGTAGAGATTCTAATTACACTACTGACAGCTGGAATATGATAGGCCAAGTTATAGCAGATAAGGAAACATTGAACAGTTTCTATAAATGAAAAAATCTGAACAGAGAGCAACAGATCAATCATAGCCGTGTAGGCAATCATACCAATATTAAGATAAATTAGAAATTGGTCGTCATTGGTATTACAATCCTAGTGAAATGATATGATTAAAACTACAAAAATTTACTTCTTAACGGTCAAATTAAATTGAAAAAAATTGGGATGTGTTAGATGGGAAGTTATCTTATGTTCCATAATTCTCACATTGACTTCAAGGCAGAGGTACATCCATTGGATTTTTTTGAACAAAGTGGTGCCTATAGAAAGCTAAACTGTAGCTCAGCATATAAAGCTGACTAAGGGAATTGTTCCTTAAAATTACTGCGTTCATTTCAATATTTAAAAGTGATACGTTCATGTTCTTAATGTTGTACACACACATACATATGTACATAACTAATGTATTCATCTATTGCAGTAAATACCCACTCATTTGGTATTAAAATTGTCTGGAGTGTCCACTTGAAATTTTTATTTCTTTTTAAACTAAAAATATGAACGAAAAGATATTCTCTAAAATTTATATGATGATGATGCAGAGTATTTGACTAGAAACTGTTGTTGTTTTACTGTGTTTTACAATTTTTGCTGGAAAATACTATATTTTATACACTCCCGTTTCCCCCACTTACTGTGTTCTACAGTAATTGGGGTTAATACGGTGATTGAAACAGCAAGCAGCCATGAGAAGTAAATAATATGTGCAGTACGACTAGAATTACTTTAAGAGGCTTTAGTTAGGCTTGTTTAAGAAAGAAAGAACAACAAGTTTATTGTGATTTTTAATAAAAATGTTTAAACACGTTAAATGATGGCAATTCTGTTTGAAAAACTTATTAATTTTTCTTCATTTGAAATTGAGAATTTTTTTTAAACAAAATGCTTCAAATCTTGTTGTACGCTTGAGGACGTCAACACACTCCAATTTTTCTTTTTTTTATTACGCAAAGTGAAAATGAATTTAAAATTGTTTCTTCTTTTTAAATAATTAGTTGTCATTCAGCTCAGAAGTGCTCTTCATTTCATTCAATTAAAAAAAAAAAAAAATCATTTCGTTTTGAAATATATCACCACGAGGAAATGGACACGGAGGCCAGATTTTTCAAGCCTAATAGGAAAATTTAAACAGAAAAAAACATCATAATATTTAATATTAAATTTAATTTCTCAACTTTCATTACTCTTATGATCTCTCTCTCTCTCTCTCTCTCTCTCCCTTTCTCTGAGTCCCTTGGCCATTCATTACAGTCTGATTTTAAATTAAGTTGAAGGCATACTCACCCGTAGTAGTTGTTTGCTTGTTTTTGTTTCTTGCAACTGAAATATTTTCCGCTTTTCATTTTTTTTAATAAAAAATTAAAGAAAATTTGTCATCCTTAAATTACCCCACAGTTGTGTCTTCCAGACATGCTTGCTTGCAATGAAATGGACTTTCGAAATGAAGTTCTAGATGCTGAAACATAAATGAAAGGCATGAAAAAAATAGCAACAAGAAGAAGAAGCACAAAAAATAAAAACAATTTTTTAATATGAAAAAATAAAAGCAACAAACTTAATGAGCACAACTTCTTTTTCCACTTGTTTGCACTGAGAAGAAGTGCAAAAGAATAGTTGAATTTCTTTCTTCTCTTCATTCTCCATGAGTCGAAAGAGTCCAAAATACGTTTTTAATGGAAACTCTGTTGAAAAACTGAAGCTGAAAAAGATTCAACATCACCATCATCATCATCATGGTCGTCGTCGTCGTCGTCAGCGTCATCATTTTTACAGGCAGACAAGCGTAGAAAATTTGTCCATTATTATATGAAAAACAAGCATGAAATTACTTTCTTATTTATTTCATTTATTAAATACGCTACAGTCGATCGTTAAGTCTACGTATGTTTGCACTAAGGAAGGATGTAAGACTAAATTGTAGTGGTGGTGGATGGTGAAGGGTTTCAATAATTTTTCTTACATTGACACATTACGAGGAACTAATTGGCGTTTCTAAGACTTCTGTGACAGCTTCGCTCAATTATATATCCACAGAGAGTTCGATGAATGCTCTTCTAAAAGCCCCAAAGGTTCGTAACTGAATAGCTTTCTTACATATCAACAAAATCTTAATAAAAAAAGAATTCTAGTGGCTGATAGTTTTGCAACCTCCATTGGCTTTTGTCTAAGTTGGTGTAGTTTTCATCAAAATATGTTCACATTAAAATATTATCTTTAAAATTATGTCAGTAATGACTGCAAGACTCCTAAAATGCCAACATGTAAGGTTTTATAAGTTTAAAACTAAAGTCAGAGGAAGAGACTATATAGATAACATTTTAAGCGTTTACTTTGATAACTGTGTAGCCATGTATACATGCGTCCTATCTATATTGAGCTCTTTCCTATTTTTTACAGACTCTTATGATTTATTTACCGCTCTAGGTGTTCTAGGATGATAGGGTTGCCAACTGCCCTTACCACGAAGTAACATGTTTGATAAAACGTATTGGGTTAGTCGTCGTGGTCTAGTAGGTTGTGTGTTGGCTTTTTGGACGTGAGGCTACGGTTCAAGCCCCATGTCAGACAAAATGTCAAAATGAACACACTCAGCATAAGTTGCGTAAGAAGTTAGGTCGTAATCCTGACTGCTGGGTTGTAATGACCTATTATGCATGTACGTATTGGGTTAATGTATTGGGGGTAATTGTGAATCCTATTCTGGTCAATGAATTCAATTTTTATTTCCAATTCTAAATACACAGCCAGGTTTAGTTAGCTTTGTAAAAACCTATTAAGCGAACACGAGACTTGTAGGCACACAATTCTAAGATTCATAAAAGAATAAGCCTAGTTTGACTCTGTTGAATATGTCCAAAAGCGAAGTAAATGCAAATATTGAATCAATTCCACTCTATGACAGGAATGCTGCACGCCAAGGTATTCCAGAGTCGAAAGTGTTTTTGACTAGAACTTGTATGTAGCATTTTTCCGTACATCAAAATTTTTTCTTTTCATTTTATTGTAACCTATTTTCTATAAATTCCATCACAATGAAAATTATAACAAATATCAATAGGAGTCATCGTTAAAGTATTGTTCTTGGCTAAATACTGGCTGGTAAAGCGAAACATAATGAAAGGCATGCGGTATTGAATGCTTCAATTAAATCTGCAGCTCATCAAACTTTATCACTAGAAATGCCGCCGATTGGAAAGTGCAATGTGATAAAAGAAGAACGAAACCTGTAATAACCTGAAGGCAACCGCATCTTCCGACAAGATCTTCTGAATTTTGACAGTTGATAACGCTCATCTTTTTGAAGCTACATCTGTCAAATTAGTTCATTCAGTCTGTTTAGGCAAATCACCCTGGACAGATTTAGCACGTGCACATAATAAAATTTCTTTTATGAAAATGGGTATTCTGTTTGAGATTTAATCATTTTATGATCACCATAGTCGTCTTACCTTACTAGCATTGTGGCAGATAAATTCGATTCCACTTGTGCAGTAAACTATCGACCAACAGCCGTAATAATTCAAAAAACTTGAACGTTTGTGGGCAATGTATATACATACATACATAACATAATTGGTCATTACAACCCTTCAGACAGGATTACAACCTAGTTTCTCACGCCACTTATGTTCTGTGTGTTAATTTTATACATGAGTGGCGGGACCTACAGTTTAAAGTCGACTCCGAACGACAGATTATGGAGAAACTTTTCATGACAATTTTATTCGCTCCCAGAGTTTTTACCAGAAATTTGCTGAGAGAAAGCGGTCGGAGAAATGTTTTTCATATTTTCGATTTGATGTCTGACCTGGGATATAAATCGTGGCGTTACGTAAGTTGTATGCTGAAGATTTTTTACGATTCACAGCTCTCTTAGCTCTGGAGAGGTATTCCTTCAGGATACTTGTAGGTCTGATTGCGTATTCCACATTTCGACTGTGATACGAGGTGAGAAAAAAGAAGAATTAGTATACAACGCTTTGTGAGCAAATTATAGACGATGGAGGCAACTAAAGTAATGGAACTCCTTGCAGATAATTTTCAAGAACTCGCCTATCTGGGATCACGCCGAATCTGATGTTACATGTATGGAGTACTCCTTGGAATGTATCGGAGCTTAACAATAGTCTGTGTTTATCAATTAAAATCGATAAATTTGCTAGCAATCCGAATAATCTAACCTAACTTTAAATCGATATCTTTTTCAAATTTCTCTTCTTGAAACTTTGTTTCTTTTCAAAATATTTGAGTGTAGAGTTTAGAAAAATCACTTATGATCCATTTAAACGAAAAGAATCTCTCTCTCTCTCTCTCTCTCTCTCTTTCTCTCGCATAATTGTGTGCATTTCTCTTGTACAGCTTTCTACAAACTTGTTCTCATAAATTTTAGAGCTTCAGTTTCTCTTTTACGGCCATAATTTATTTTTAAATGAACGAAATGTTGTTATTGTTGTTATTATTATTGTGGTTGTATATGTATTTCATAGCTAATGTTGTTGTTGTACTTGTACGCCTAAATAATTTTTGTATTACAAACGAGAAAACTTTAGAAACACACAGACACACATACACGCATACACGTACACACATAAACAATCATTTAAAAAGGAATACAAAAAAATAAAAGAAAGCAAACAATTGTTGTTGTTGTTGGAAAAGTTTTGTAGGTTGCTTGCTGCTGCTGTTGTGAACATGCTGTTGTTTTTATTGTATTTTTTTGTCACTTTGTTAACAACTACCAGATTGTGATTGAAACCAAGACACACACCCATACACACTCATTCACTTAAACACAAGCAATTTGGATTTCTGTGTTTATCTGCCGGTTTTGTTTGTCTCCTTAGCCAGGATTTGTTGCCAAAAAGTTAAAACGATTTTAAAGCCTCCGCTAAAACGAAACAAAATGAATGAAAATTGGCGCTCAACTTAAATTTAAACTCTAAAGAATTATAATGAAAATGTCAAAAATCTAATAAGTGATGGCAATTTATTGTTTAAATTACAAACTAAAAAATATTCCCATTGAAGGGAGGATATCCTTTATGAAATGGACTCTATGGGGGGCTAGTGATGAGAATTTAAAAAATATTAACGCAATAAAAGCCCTTTGAACTGAAATTGATTGTAATATTCATGAAATTCGATGGTCAGGAACTGGAAGATTTAACTCTGAAATCTTTTTTGCCTCGATTCCAGTTATTCTTCTAGAACTCGAAGATTTTTTGATAGTTCGAAGAGGAATTCTTTATTAAAATTTGGTGTTTTGAACCTTTTGTTATATTTTGAATATGAGTTCCTAAGATTTTGTTTAGTTGAGAAGGGTGAATTGGATTTCAGATCATAATTTCGATGACTTCATAGAAACAAGCAGATTCTCCAAATGCCACTTGGAATGATAATAAGGAATTAGAAATAAAAATTTTGTCCGAAAATTGGGGCAAAGCCTCATGTAGCGGGAAAGTAAAAGATAGAGAGCTAATGGAGTTACAATACCGTGAAAAGAAAAACAGCAATCCTATAGATTTCCTCCTTACATGACTCCAGAAAAACACGTAAGTTATATAGAAAAGCATTCGTTAAAAAGCTTAGAAGTTTTGAAGAGAGATTTTTCCTTTTCTTTACAGAAAATTGGACGGTCAATCAGTATGTTTTTATATTTTTTGTTGCTTTGTTTCAGTGTCATTAATCAAGATTTTCCTTTTATTTAGGAGAGTGCCCTGCTGTAGCTTATCATCGCATGAAACATGAAAAAATATTTCTTTCAGCGATCATTTGGCTAAAACTCTGAAAGTAGGAACTACTTTTGAAGTCTCCGTTGTCTAGTACGTTGTGTATTGGTTTATTAGACATCTCAAACAGAAAAAAATATGCAGTCTTCTTCCAAAAGCTCTCAGAATAGAAAGTGTCATTGAAAGTGCCCCAAATCTGTCGTTCGGAATCGACTTTAAACTGTAGATCCCACCATTCATGGATAAAATTAACACACATAACATGGGTGGTGTGAAAAACTAGGTTGTGATTCGGACTGAAGTGTTGTAATGGTCAATTAAGTAAGTAAGTAATTGGAGTGAAGAAGAATTCTGCTGAAAAAGTAGGATCGAATTACTTTTTCAACAGGTACCGCTGCCTTACTTTCATACAAGGTTTGTTAGCCATGAGTTTGTTTGGTGAAGATTGAAGACCATTTTAAAACCGTCGTAAACCATATTCTGTTTTCTTTCCTTCACAACTAGGATGGCTATGATTTGCTAGCAAGCACGTTAACCATTTCATCACGCGACTTTTTTTCAAAGTACTCTTTGAGGTTTGACTAGATCAGATGATAGAGATTCAGTCACCGTAGTCTAGTAGGTTGTTCGTTATATGAAAAAATATTTCTTCGGTGATTTATTTTCAGCAGGTTTTTGGCAAAAACTCTAACAGTAAATAAAATTGTCATGGAAAAGTTTCTTAAAAAAATCGACTTTAAACCGCCACTCATGTATAAAATTAACACAAAACATACGTGATATGAGGTCGTAATACTGATAAAAGTGTTTTAATGACTAATTATGTATGTACGTAGACGGTAAACAATTTCAGAATCCTGAAATCAAAATTAATTTTGAGTCGATTTTAAGTTGACATTTCAAATAACTTAGGAGCGAATATAACACACATATCGTAACTAAGTTTATTGCGATTTCAGTTTAAGTCAACTATATGCCGATTTCATAATTAATTTTTATACTTTTGGTCTGTTTTAGGACTAGATTGAACTACTTTCTGCTCTTCTTGTGGTTCACAAATACAACAAGTCTAACGAGACGTGTGTATATCACTTTGACAATTTCTGTTGCTTTGATTACAGAGCTATTTCCCTTATGCTAAATTTCCTATAATATGAAGCTTTCATTTGATATACAAAGTGATCTTATCGCTTAAGTTGTCTCGGCAATTTTGAAATCATCAATCAGTTTAGGTGTTTGCATGTTCATATAATTAATCGCCTTTGTTTGCATAAATAATTCATCAGTTTAACGTTCAGTTTCCTTATCATAATTAATTTATTCTCCTTAAATAATCTGAAAAACAAGTTGGTTTTTAAACCATAATAGACACTATTTGTGTTAGCATAGCAATTTAAGTTTTCCTTTTTAGCTTTTCTTTTAACCACTTTATTATTTTCATTATTTCAACACAATTTTTTTCGTTTCATTTCTTTTAAATTCTTGTTTTTTATGGTGGTCAGTCTCACTATTTTTTTTAACAACTAAATATACCCGATAGACAGCATAGAAGAAGCTGTCACATAGACAGTAACATCCTTAAACCAGTCCACGAAGCAAATGCATTTGGGGGGAACAAAAGGGAAACCATGATTACAGCAAAGGCAAGAGAATACAGAGAAAAGAGGAACAAGAGTAAAATAATACAACAAAACAAAGGGAATAACTCAACGATTGCATCAATAATAGTTGAGTTGGGTAAGGCAATAGCAGTGGTTGGTAGTAGGAGTAACAGTGTAATGATAAGTAGCAGTAGGAGAGAGAAACCAAAAATAGCACATCTGTTGTTGGTCTGTAGTCATGCTGTCAACATTTAATTATTTCTCTCAACACTATATTTTCCAAAAGGACAACAAATAAACAAGACAAAAAAACAAAGAAAGAACAACAACCAGTATCATTTAAAACACTAAAGTAAAGAGCGATGACTAGCAGTATCACTACGACAACAACAGCTTTAATGCCGTACAATATGACAAAATAAAGTCTCTCACTATTATCTCTTGTTGTGTTTTTTAAAAAAGAGACTCGTTAGTGTAGAAAATTGTTATAAAAAAAATAAAACAATTACAACAACAACAGCAACACTGAGTTAAATATTTAAAACAACAAAAGTAGTAAAGAGAGATTAAGAGTGGGAGAGTACAATGATAAAAAGAAAACAAAATAAAAACAAACAAATAATAATAATGAGCAACCACTAGAAATATTTATTGTAGTTTTTGTTTTTTTTTTACTTTATAACTGTTATTATTATTAAATACTGTCACATGCATACAAAGCAACACCACCACTACAACCAAACCACCCACAACTCACCACTTATATTTTTTAAACTGTAACACAGAGAGTGAGAGGATAGGAAATAATAACCATCAACCATCTCAGTTAGATTTATTTTGTTGTGTAGTGAGAGACAAACAAACACATACCAGTGCAGTGACAAGGGTGGCATAAAAAAAGGAACGAAAAAAAAACAATAGTGGGCAACAATTAACCAAACGAGTAAGCATGTATATAATAACGGAGACAGACCATTACAACAAGTTTTGTATGGTTTTATATGCAAAGTGAGGAAAAGACATAGAGAGAGAGAGAGAGAGATAACACCAATACAGTTTTGCTAAATTTGTTATTACATTTGGAAGTTATGTATTTGGTCTAGACTAACGGATGTTTAAAGTAATGAAATCACTTTGCTGAAGATATATTGACCAGGTACACTAAAAGATATGGAAGGAAGACTGTGTTAGGGTTGTTAAATCGAAACTCTTTGAAGCCTGTAATAATAAACAAATAAATAAGAAAAGTTTTGGTTCTTTTTTCACCCAAATCCTTGGTATATTTTGAGTACTTATTTTCACAAAGGACCATTACCATCAAAGTAATGACTCAAAAGGCTCGTAAATGTTAACGAATCACTTTTACTTATTTTTTATTCAAATAATGAGGAGCTGAACCCTTTGTCGCCGTAATCCAGTAGGAAATGACGTGAGGCCACGATTCAAACCCCAGGACAGAAATCTCAAACGAAACGAAATATGGAAAAATATTCGGCGACTTTTTCTGAGCAGATTTCTGACAAAAACCCTGAGAGTAATTGAAATTGCCATTAAAAAGTTTCTCAAGAATCTGTTGTTCGGAGTCGACTGTAATCTGTAGGTCCTGCTCACTTATGAATAAAATTAACACACACAACATAAGTGGTGTTAGAAGCTAGGTTGTAATCATAACTGAAGGTTTGTAATGACCTATTTTGTATGTATCAGAAGTTCCTTCAGGAGTACAGGGGTTATATGCCATTTATTTGTAATCGATAAGTCTTTTGAGCAATTTGGCAGCAGTTTTCAGTTCTAGATATCAAAATATAACGGACGCCGTAGTCTTGTAGGTAGTGTTTTAGCTTGTTAGTTGAAAAGTCGTGGTTTAAACCCGCGGCACAGACATTTCGAACAAATCAAATTGTGGAAAATTAGTTATTTCCATGACTCAGCAGTCGTCTGCAAAAAACTATGAGTTGAATAAAATTGCCATGAAAAGTCTCTGAAAAAAAATCTGTTGTCCAGAGCCGACTATAAACAGTAGGTCCTGGCACTCTTAGATTAAATAAATACTCACAATATGTTTCATGTGTTATGCCAAGTCGTAATGCGGGCTAAATGCTTATAATGACCAATTAATTAAGTAAGTAAGAGAATAAAATATAGCGTTTAGCCTTTTGATCATGGCATGACTGAAAGGCCTCTAATTGTGATTAAATTTTCGCCATCATAATATACGTCCCGACTAATTTAAGTTTCCTTTTCTTGAATTCAATAACAACAATGCTCTTATCAACAGATATCATCAAGTGGATTCCAATTCAACTTCAAACAACCCGCGTCATTTATTTTGTGTTCCATAGCCATTGATAGCCGAGTGACTATTTCCTGCGTTTGTAGTTCTGAAATATCAGTTGTCTAGTAGGTAGTGTGCTGGCCAGTGGGTCCAGCCCCAGCACAAAATGAAATATTAAGAAAAAATTTTGCGGTGAAATTATCATGAAAAGTTTCTCTCGCTCATTTATGATATTAACACACACAACATGGGTGGTGTGAGAAGCTAGGTTGTAATCCTGACTAAAGAGTTGTAAGGAGCTATGAAGTAAAGTAAGTAACGAGTATTTCTTATTTCCAAAACTGAAGTAAGAGATAATTGCATTTAACGATGATATCATCTGACAAAGAAATCTATTTTAAAAACCTTAAAAATCCAAGTTTTGTTTTGGAAAGGAAAAATATGAAGGAATGAGGTATACAGGCACGAAAACTGTAATGCCATTTGAAAAGTTTCGGAGAACATTACTTAGTTTTTAATACAAAATCTTATGAAATTTTTTTGGTGCCTTATTACACAGCAATTGCTAGGACCATCAAACATTTCTTGCAATTATGTCTAGAACGTACGAAGAAAGATTGCTGCACTGGTATAGCTGGAACTGTCTTAGTATACTGAAAATAAATTCGAATGCTTTTCTTAGATTTGTCACGATATAAAATGATAAAGGATAACTTTAAAACACTTGCTGTGGTCAGTCATTAAGCCCACAATTGTCAGCCCAAAGAAGTCACATGATTTGACATTTCCCACGTTTTTTTCTTTCGGAATTGTAACTCTTGGACAATTTCTTAAAACTTTTCTTTTTTACCTTAAAGTTACCGCCAACTCTTGCGACTGAACAGTTACAATTAGTTTTCGGTTTTGAACCCCACATAATCAATGCTCTTCATTAACTGTGGTATTGACAATGGAACAAAGGAATTTCGCTACAGCAGCAAAAAACTACCAACAGAGACAAAAGAGGAAAAAAATGACGAAAAGAAAACAAAAAATGAAGAAGAAAAGAACAAACAACACCAGCAGCATAAAATTTTATGGCTCATAAATGGTCACAATAAATGACCGAATCAGTCGTAACACAAATGGTAGGGAAAAATAGAGGAAAAGATAGAAGAGAAGAAGAAGAACATGTTGCTGCTTTTGAGGTTGACTTTAACAACACAATGACAGACCAAAATATCGTAGAGACTGAGTGAGTGAGTGAATGAGAGGGTAAACGACTAAATGAATGTCCAAACAATGACAACAGCATGAACAAATATATGAACGAGTGTATGTTATGCTCGAATACGCTTTTCACATGAAGGAAAGTTTTTCATTTAAAATTTTTCGCTCTCTGTTTCTCATATTCTTTCGTTTTTTTTGTTTTTGTCCAAAAAAATATTTTTTCTTTTTTACTCAACAAATATAGTAAAAGAAAAACAAAAACAAATAATTGACATCAAGAGCAAGAACAACAACCAAAAAACGAAATATTTTTTTTTATTCCTTTTTTATCTTCCCTTTTCTTTAAACGTTAATAACCTGAGCAAGCAAAGACAAAATGAATGCGAAACCCAAGTGAAATTGTGCAAGAAAAAAAAAAATAAAACTCAATGCAAACATTCTTGAAACTGATGATGTTCTCTCGTTGCCATTATTTTAAAATGAAACCAAGAGAAAGCAAAACAACAACACCAACAACTCCAATTTAAACTACAACAAGTTGAATATCATTGTCACATAAACAATAAAGGGAGAGCATGTGAAAAAAAGGACCCCATCATCAACAACACACCAAATGCGAACTATAATGCCATGGAAAAAAATAAATTGAATGGAATGAATCATTATCGCACAAAAACATCAGCAATAAAAAAATGAAGAAGAAAAGAAAATAAAGAAAAATTCAAGTTTTCCTTTGTAAATGCTGACACAACAGAGTTGTTTGCGCTATTAAAGTGCAGCAAATTTTAAAGTTTGAGTTGTAAAAGAAAAACTGAAAAGAGTTAATTCTACGGAAAAGTCATTGTAAAATCAAACAATGCCTTCTCTAGGTTTAATTTTGTCACCCGGTGTGTTTTATAAATCATCGACGGTGGGAAGGCTCATCTGAGAGTTGCTGCTTTTATGACTGTAAAAGCAAAAGGTAAACTCGAAGCGAATATCTCTTCACTCTTATTTATTCAACTTGAAAGCTAGTTTGTTTATTAATATTGAACCTCAAATGGTTTCTAAGTCGTCCAGAATTCCATTCCAGAGCTATAGGACAGCAATTGTTATTTTTCTTGAGCGGAGGTGCCTTAGCACGGCGACCAGACAAGCTATTGTAGCCCCCTTAATCTCTATAAAGTATACCGGGACAACACAAGAATGACAATTCTCAGCCTAGCGCCTGATATGCTCTGAGGTGTTCAATTCTGGGATGTATTGATAACTCACAGGTATCGAAAATGTGTTCCTTGGAGTCTCTGTGAATACTGAGTCCATAGTACCCTGTTAAAAGACCAGTTGCTGACTTCCTGGACAGTCTGATGTATGACTCAGATCGCCTCGTAGTGTAATTTTTCAAACAAAAGTTTTCAGTGCCTCAAATCAACTTCATTTGAGAACAGTTTGCCTCTCTTACATTTCTTTTCATTGAGCATACCAGACATTTAGATCGACAGCGTTATGTCCCACATCGGGCTCAGCTGATTCGGACCCAGACATACCCATACTAACTGCAATTTAATTGCATAAGAACCGAGTGCCTAAATGGCAGTCTGACTGTCAGATGCTATTGCTATGTCCTGTCTTTCGTGCCCTCTTATCCAAATTGAGTTCAGCACCTCTTTCGAAGGCATAGGCTTTTGCTTGAATATTACCTGCGAGTTTCCCCTTGGATGGGGAATATTTCTTCTTGGGACAAAAATTCCCGCTTCTGTTGCGAGATCCAGTCTAGACCCCAATTTCTATACCACACAATAGTTCCTCATTTCAAAAAGTTTGCAGTTTCAGGATTAGATTCCACTTATATTACATACATACATATGTATATACTTAATTGGTCATTACAACCCTTCAGTCAGGATCACAACCTAGCTTCTCACACCACTTATGTTGTGTGCGTTAATTTTATGCATGAGTGGCGGGATCTAAAGTTTAAAGTCGATCCCGGACGTCACAGTTTTTAGTAACTGTTCATAACAAGTTTTTATTTAGTCCCAGAGTTTTTGACAGAAATCTGTTGAGAGGACTCCCAGAAGAAATTTGTTTTGTTTGAGATGTCTGACCTATGGTTTGATCTGCGGCTTCACGTCTAATAAGCCATCACACTACCTACCACACTAAGGCGACTTCTACCTCCTATCCAAATTGAGCAGACTTTTCGATGGCATAGACTTCGCCTTGGAAGATACTAGCAGGTTTCCCCATGTACTCGGAATATTTCAATTGGGGACAAAAAACTTTTGCCGCTGTCCCAAGATCCTGTGTAGTTCCATCTATATACCACAGAATAGTCCATTTTTTCAAAGAGTATGCAGTTTCATGATCTTTATAGATTGTGTCAGTTTGTGGTGGTCTATTAAACCGCCATTTTCCTTAAGTATTCCCATGAGATCATTTCTTTTTCGTCCATGTTTCTTAAATTTCCAAATCATTTTGTGGCTAAACAATTAAGTCCTTTACTCCGAACTACACAGAAAGTGCAAGGGAATATCGATGGAAAACCTAGGGAAACCTTCACAGAATATTGTCATTCAATCTTTAGACTGGAACTCAGTGGGAAACCGGATCAGAAGCAGTATTTCGCTTAGAAGTTTGTGAAGGAGAATACTAGTTAAACGGGGATCAAAGCAATAGTTGGAGATCGTATTCAATTTAAGGAATTTTACGTGCTACTTTCAACCTCATAATCGCTGTAACAACAATAAATAATAGCAATAATAATTATAATATTATTAGTATTGTTACGAAAATAAAAATACTGGTGTTTTGCTTTTACAGCATTTAACATTAAAATTATAAACAAAAGCTACAAACACAAAACAATGAACTTGTTTACAAATTATCTCACTGCTTAATATAGCAACAAACACCAGCATAAAAAATGGTAAACAAGTAAACAAAAATAAATAAATAAATTAAAAGTTTTTATAAACCAAAGTTATTTCTATTGTAGTAAAACATATAAAGTCAATGTATGTACATATCTGAGTTCAAAAATAAAACACATTTTAAAAATTTTTTTTAGAAATTAAAAGCTAGCGTCCCTCATATTCATTTATTAATTCTTTTTCCAAAAATGGAGAAATGTTATACCATTTTCAGGAAAAAATTGTTTAAGATTTAAACATTCTAGTCCAGTGTTGTTTATTGACACATAAGGGCAGCAATAATATTGCATAATCTTAATCTATGGGTGGTGTAAATATTAAGGAGTCAGAAGCTCTTGACTTTCTAAGCATGAAAATTCAGTGCAATGTTGGCTGCAACCGACACATTTTTCATTTCCTTCAGTTCCTTCTTAAGATTTTATTTATACTATTTGTGAGGTTTTTGCCTCAACGTCTATTTTGAGGTTTCTCGCCCGTGTACAGGAGAGGCCGTAGTAGCTCGTTAATGACGGTAATGTATCCAACTCCATTAAATCATTGGTACATCGTTGCAATGTGGTTTGTGTTTCACTGTTCTATCACTACTACAAAAGGATTTTGCTCGAACGAAATAAGGGGACTTGTTTCCGAAAATCATATATTCCTACGTAACACTCGTCTTTCTTGGCCAGGACATCTGTATGTGGTCGATTGGCCAGTGGATCGCACACTGCATTACAGAAAAAGTACGTTTTTTAGTCGGACTAATCGTATGTGGAACTCAATTCCTGCAGAGGTCTTTCCTGTTACTTATGGTATAAAAATATACAAGCCTAGTGTCCATAAACGCTGTTCTCTCTTTCCTTCTTCCCATAACATATTTCATAGTTCCAAACACAATGCCATACTTCTCCTGAGTGTTAGTCGTACGAACAAAAATAACGGCGCTTGCCTTTGTTCTTCCGATGGTAATATTAGTAGCTATACTGGAATTTTTAAAATAGTCTGCAACGACAAGTGATATTTTATTCTCAAATACGAGGTTATTTAGGAGTTGTAATTCTTTGGCTTTTAAAGTGATTAAAAAGGAATAAAATACAAAAAAATCATCACAGGTATTCAAAAATAACTTAAATTTGTATAATACTTAAAGTGGCTTAAAGTGGCTTTTAATGTACTTAAGTTAGGAATATGACGTGAATTTTTAATTTCTAAAATCGTCAAAATAAGGGCACAAATCGTAAAATCGTCAATACGATATTTTTGGAGCTCAAAATCGTCAAATCTGGCAGCTATGACTACAAGAATAAACGTAAACAAAATACACAAACAACAATAATGAGACAACGATGTTTAGATTTATATAGCGCTCGAGAAGGCTAAGCCACGAACATTCGTTTTCAAGATCATTCATCAGAACTTCAAGAACTCCGCCATATAAAAGGCAAGGCAAAGTAAAATTTCCGTCAGTCTTGTGTGAAGACGCGGTGTATTTGAAGAGAGTAGTCGTGATTTGAAGATCTCCATTACAAAGATCAGTCGAACAATTGTTATTGTTTAGGCAAAGGGTGTAAACAGAGGAATAATTAACAAAGCAATTGTTGTTGTTGTTTACATAAGGTGGTGAACAGTGGAACACAGTATTGTGCGAATAATAAAGAATTTTAATTAAAACTAAACACAAATTTATTTTCTTTTTATTTGCAATCTACGAGCTCGTATTTTAAACGTTTTTAAAAGGTAAAAACGTAACGGTATGTACGAGTCCTTCTCATTTACTTATTCGTTTTGCATTCCTTTCTTTCATTACCTCGTTTTTACCATTACCAGGTGATTGAAAATTAAATTTTTCTTCTTAAATTCACTCACTGACCTTTGAAAATATTCTGTTTGTGTTTTTGTGTTTCTAATTACTTTTCTAATTTTTTGCTTAATTCTGTAGATTTACTTTGAAATTTAATCATATTATTTATTTAACCAATGCAAGTGGTTAGTTAAAGGTTTATTTATTTATGTGTGTGTGTATAATATACATATACATGTGTGTATGTGTATTTGTGACTATATTTAAGCCATATATTGCGTTGTTAGTGTTGTTTGCTTTTATGATAAACTTGTGTAAATAAAATGAAAGAAGGTTTTTATTTTAATATTTATCGTATTGCTTTCGTATTTGTTGTTATTTTATTACGAATGTTTGCTTGTTGTGTTGTAAAGTTCTATGTACTTAAATATACCATATGTATGTATGTACATTCATATGTATGTTTATAATACATCTTTAAATACTTATTGACTTAGCCAACAACACAAACACAAACAACAAACACAAATACAATAAGTGTATGTGGTATAGGCAATATAAAATGGAAGTGAATGGATCGAAAATGTTAAACATTTATAGATTATAAGTCCACATAATAAAATTTATTTATTTTTGATTTGCTTGACTTAACTAACGGCTTTCATTTCATAGACCCAACACACACAAGTACATAAATTCTTATATGTATTATAGCCTTAAGCAAATCAAAGCAATAAAAGAAAGGAGAAGAAAGAAAAGAAGTACAGAAACCACATCAATAAAGAAATAAATGCGATAAAATATGGTCTTTTGATTTTTCATAATTTCATATTTTTTTTATATTTTTTCTTTTGTTTGTAGTGAATTTATTTTAAACTTTTATCTGCAAAAGGCTATGTAGGTTTAGCTGTGTTCGTTTTTCAGTAAATTTCATTTACTTTTCATTTAAAATTCGTTATCTTTTTTCAAAATTATTTGTTGAAAATTATTCAATATACACGTAAGAAAGTTTTGAAAGTAAAAAAGGAGTCAAATACAAGAATTTTTTTTGGCTAGAAATAAAAAGCAATAAAAAAATAAAAAAACGTCCAAAAAATATATACTTTTAATGGTATTGGATAAACTATTTAGTGGTCTAAAAGCCGCCGGTCAGCTGTTCAAAATTGTCATCTGCAGTGGAATTTATTTTGTGAAAGGTTCACCGTAAACGATCGTGCCCTTTTTTGAGTATTATGGGTAAGTACGTGGCGAGATGATAAAGGAATTTGAAAAAGACGGTAAGGGTTATAAATGTGGTCAAACCTGTGCTTCATTTGTATGTACGTACTTCTGAAAATATCGCTTCTGTTAGAGAAAGTTTACCGAATGAGCTGAAATTGTCGATTTCACAGTGTTCTCGGCAATTGGATTAATTCTATGGCTCATAAATGAGATATTTTGAATATTCATTTGCCCTTTTATCCACACAGGGTGCAACAATTAAAACTGGCTGACTATCCACATACATACATATATACATAACTGGTCTTACAATCCTTCAGTCAGCATCACGACCTAGATTCTCACACCACTTATGTTGTGTGTGTTTATTTTATCCATGAGTGGCGGGACCTACAGTTTAAAGTCGACTCCGAACAACAGTTTTTTTTTTTTTTTTTTTTTTTTGAGAAACTTTTCATGGCAATTTTATTTTAGTCTCAGAGTTTTTGTCAGAAATCTTCTGAGTGGTAGTCGCCGAAGAAATATTTTTTCATATTTCATTTTGTTGAAAATGTATGACCTGGGATTTGAACCGTGGAATCACGTCTAATATGCCTACGTACTACTTATCAGACTACTACCTACTAAACAATCTCTGTTAAATTCTAGTCACGACAACAAGTAAAATTATTGCATATGAGGCTTGAAGAAACGGAAAGTGATTGTGAGAAAATTTCTTAATTCGTGACTGTAGCGCATACAGCGTGGTAGGCGGGTAGGAATATAGATGTGGTTTAGAATACATAGGACCCATTATAAAGCCACAATTTTCCGCTATACCCCTAAAAGCTTCTGACTGACCAACTCAAACTGCCAATGTCAGTTCCTCCGGATCAGCTAAATTGTAGGTATCAAGGTATTTTGCTACGACATATTGTTGGAAATGTATCCATTAGGTCGAAAACCGTCTTCTCATCTTCCTCACTTTGCTTCTCCATTTTGCACTCCATTTTGGCCAGATTATCCGCGCCTTTCTACCCGTGTCCGAGACCAACCATCTATCGATGATCGCATTGTCAATTAAACTTAGAGCTTGCAGAGTGAACGCCAAAGTCTGGAATTAATCCGAGAGTTGGGTGATTGTACCACGACTAGTCAACTCATCCACTCTACTGTGTCGTGGTATCCATACGATATGCACATCATAGAGATATCTGCGACAACTGTAGACTGTCTTACAGCCCATTATATTGGAATTCAGAGCTTTGATAGTCACCTGGCTATTGGGAAGTTTGTTAATGGACTGTTTGGTGATAATTCTCATCGACAGCTCCGCCTGCAAGACGGTGCAGTGATTCGGCAACCTTTTACTCCGGCCTATTCCGGTAGATTCCAAGAAAATTCCAACTTCTCTTAGGATCTTTGCGTGACCAGTATTTGATTCATGACACTGTCCAGACACTCAGGGAAGTCTACTTATCTTAGCGACCACGACCTTGAAGTAAAGATTAAGCGGACAGAGGCATAAACTTATCTCGAGTGTCGAAGTAGGTTTCGTGAATACAAGCAGACTTTTGCAATCGCCATATCAGGTTAAAATTTGTTGCCCTATGGAGGGATTCTTACCGAACTAGGCATGATAGGTCTGATTACTGTTGTGAAGATCCAGTGAATGATTCTAGTGTGGTATGAAAAGGAGAAATTTTTTCTCGTTAAGGTTGTGTCTTTCGCCAGTTTTGTTCAATATAGTGTGAGACTCGGCTTTAAAAAGTGATTTACATTCCAGGGAATTACAAGGAGAATGCAGGGTTGACCTAAACATCACCCAATAGCTCACGGTGGTTTTCATTATTAATACCCAAACCTAATAGGTTTTGAAACAAACTTTGACTATTTATTATAACCCAAGGAAATACTGTGATTTTATTCCTTTTTTTCGGTAGGCAATAATATTTTCAAGTGAAATTTAAAACCCATCTTAACATTGTAATAAAATTTGTGTAAATTATTCACAATTTTCCCTCTTTTCTATTCTCATTTTCGTCATTACTTAAACACCACTTGATTCACGCATACATATATACATCATGATTTATTTCCCTAAAACTTTATTTTATTGACTTCAGAGTGCAAAAGCAAATTGTGACAGAAATTGTTTTCCTTTTTGAAATTTTCACACAATAACTTTTCGTTTTTTGCTATCTTTTGCCAAGTGTACCCAATCAATGGCACAGAATTTCATAAATCCCAGAACGCAATGCAAAAAGAGAAGGGGGGAGGGGAGGGGTGTACTGTTACCGTCATAATCATGAAATGATTTGACCATTCAAACGCCATTAAAATGAAACTGAATTTAGCTTTGTTGGTTGGTAGCGTTTGAGTGGCTGAGCTAAAGTGGCGCCAAGAGAATAAATTTTGATTTTAACACTGTACGTGGCTAATAATACTCTAAGGAATGAATGGATGGTTAAAGAAGCGAATGGGTTAAAAACCGTTATTTCCCCTCCATCATCAATAAACAAGTAATAAATGTTTTATGATCGACCGCCAACACCAACACCAGCACCACCACCACCATCATCATACTCTCTGAAGGATGGCAGCAGCAACAACGCCATAATAAAGCAGTAGCTCGGCAGCGATAACTGTATAGCAACGGTAATATTATTTATGATTTAACTGTGTAGCCAAGACAATAGCAAAAACAGAAAAAAACAATAACAACAACAATAGCCTCTCTACGTATATATCAACCAGCCGTAATGGCCAGTAGATGTTGTGAAACAACAACAACCAGGAGAATATCGTTTTTAATGAAAAATAAATAGAATGTAACGTTGAAAACGATACGAGAAGATACAAAATTCAGTGCGGAATACTGTTTAACATACACATACATACATAATTTCTGATTATTTTTATTATCTTTTATTATTTTTTATTGTTGTTGTTGTTGTATTTAAAATGTGATTGCATGAAAGCGATATATAAACACGAAATACTCTCTTATACAATCAACTGATTGTTTTTCAGAGAGAGAGAGAGAGAGAGGGAGAGAAATCATAATTTACACGGTGAAAAAAAATTGAAATATAGTTGTCTTACTAATTGACTATCTTTACTTACTTAATTGGCCATTAACAACCCGACTAACGGATTTTGGCAACACATCCTTCCAGGCGCCTCTACTTCTTCAGTTGGTCATACCAATCGATGACAGGGCTTCCTCAATTTGTTTCTTCCAACGCATACAAGGTGGTCCTCTTCACCGACTTCCGCAGCTCCCCATATCAAATACCCGTCTTGCCGGAACATCATCCTAATTGACTATCCTTTTCACTAATACTCTGAATCAGTTGGTCTGTATTATTGTCACAAATTTCCTGGCGATAACTTCACGAATAACTTGATGAATTCTTCCTGCAGACAAGGTCTCAGTGTAGTCCCACAAAAAACTGTTGTATGACACCATACCACACTGTTCAGATCATAAACTTCAATTGCAGGCCAAACACTTCACTTATCACACACATGCTAATGGTTCTTCAAGGGCAGTTTTCAAAAGACTGCGGCTTAATGACATCTCAGACCATAATGCCTATCAAATACTAATTTTTTTGTTGCCAGATGCTATGATTTTTCTACAATTACTTTTGAGTTCTCCAATTAATCCTGTTAGCAAAACTAACGAGTGGTTATTTATAAAATTAACATTGAGATCTTATCGCTTTAGCAACTAATCAGCACTTTTAAGGCATTAGGCAGTCTGTTGGCTTATTAGACGTGAGGCCTCGGTTCAAACCCCAGGTCAGACATCTCCAACTAAACGAAATATGAACAAATATTTCCCGGCGTCTCACTCACAGCAGACTTCTGACAAAAGCCCTGAAAGTAAATAAAATAGTAATGAAAAATTTCTCAAAAATCTGTCGTTCGGAATCGACTTTAATTTGTAGATCCCGCCTTTCATAGATAAAATTAACACACACAACATAAGTGGTCTGAGAAGCTAGGTCGTACTCCTAACTGAGGGGACTTGATGACCAATTATGTATGTAGGAGTGGTCAGCCAGCTTTAATTGTTGCATGAGTTGATCTTTATATGCCGATGCAAAATCAAATGTAACAGAAACCATGCCGAGCCGTAAGACGGACACAGTTACTAACATCGGCCATTTCATAGCTAACAAAAGCAATATTTTTGGCAGTGTCTACATGCATGCATTCGTGTCCATGATGAAACTCGCACGTATTTTCCAAATGGCATCGAAAGACATGCTCAATTTAGCTTGGATAGAGAGAAGAACAGACGAGGCGTATGAATATTATCTGATATGCGATAGGCCGCTATACAAGCACCTTTTTTGATGAGGTTAACTCGAAATAGTGTGCAACTATCCGGGAAATGTTGAATGCCCTAAGCAAGGCAAATATTATTATCGTTTACTGGTTACGAGATCATATGCAAATTTATGGCCATGAGAAGGTTGATAAATTGGCAAACTACAGATGGAATCAGAACTTTTCTGTTGTGTGGAAGGAAAAGAGAGGCGCACATTGACCTCAATACAAATAAGTTGAGGTAATTTAAGGTTAGGTAAGGTTAGCGGGTAGTTTGCCGTTAACAAGCAAGTTCATTCGGTGGCCCGTATGGCCTATTGTGTTACCCAGTATGAGGTCAGCGCTCTTGTCTTAATCCGTTAGTGGTGGGTTTTAACCACAGCTAGCTCCGGATAAAACCGGCCAGTTTTTAGTGCCGTGTTCGCCATCGCGCCCATATCTTCAAACGTTCTGTCACCCAAAAACCAATGACGTATATTCTGTAAGGCAGAATACTGGCATTAAAGGTGTTGTACCGATTCGATTTCCTCTTCCGCAGTAATCATGTTGGGGCAGCTCGAGCTTGTCAGCGAAATTGCCTATATCGCAGTGTCTCTTTAGAATTTCTGTTTGAATGCGAACCGTTCTTTGGTTCCCTAACTACTGCTACACGCAGCACTTTTGAAATTCTTCAACAAGGTATGTTGGACCAAGCCATGTTTTGTTGAATTCCTTGCAACTTTTTCCAATTTGGAAAGAATTCTTGTAGGGCAGAATATATCTCCTCAACTGTCTCCTCCTCAAATATCTCTGATCTCTTCCGTGCCAGTTCGCCAGCCTTTTCGTTCCACAGAGGCAATCTAAACTTTTATTGGATAATTAGAACAGAAGGAGGTTTCAGTCAAGCATCAGACTATCCAGCAGCAACCTTAGGTTAGAAACTGGTCTTTTGGCGGGAAGGGGGAGAAAAAGGCAAAGCGCTTGTTCGCAATAGTGATACCTCGAGCCTTATATGTAGATTCTGTGATGATGAGAAAGAATCTTCACAACACTTACTCGTAATAGGAATGCATGAAGTCGGAAATTGTTCTTACTGAAACCGAACAGCATACTGCAGTTTGTCAGGGCGAGTAATATTATAGAGATGCCTTACGTAGATTGAGGATAGTACAATAGATTGAAAGGTTGTAGTACAATGGCACTTCTTTACGACAATAAGAACAATGCTGTTATTAAAGCTTAGGGCTCCCTATAGCATACTCTCCTTTAGAATAGAAAATATCTACCAAGTCTGATGAATAATCATAACTGATCACTAAGAATTCTATAAAATGACATGAAATCCCTCACATTTATAATTCTTTCCGTGTATTTTATGAACATTTGTTTACATTTTCACAGTAAATGTGTGAAATTTTACTTTGTCTGTTGAGTTTAAATAATAAATATTATTACCATTGATTACCGCTGATTTATCCCGATTTGTTTCTACAATTGCATTTCATAAGAGGAAGGCTTTTGATTTATGTCGATAACCAACCGAAATGTAACTTTAAATGCATTGGAAGCAGCTTTAATTTAATGAAAATCATGCTCAGGATTTAATTCCGTATGAAATTTGGCTGACACTTTATGACACTCTGATGTTATATTTACAGTTTGTAACACCACTGCTGCCTCCAATTAATGGTTGATTATTTAAAATAAAATTAAACAATTCCCTTCTTAGGTAGCGATTTTATTAAATTTTTTTATCTCCGCTGCTTAAGGGCATAGTAATTTTATTTTAACTTTTCTGAAATTTTATTTGAATATTTTACCTGTGGGGTTAAAGAGTAATAAACCGTTCTGGGCGGTATCTGCGGAATTTATTAATGTAATGACGATTTTACAAAATAAAATTGATTTGTTTTTCATACGGAATTTACTAAAAAGGCTTGTATGATAACAATTTGAAAGTCAACACTTTTCTTAAGACAATCTTTTTCGTTTTTGGTAAAAAAATAAAACAAATTCAAGTAAAAATCGATTTATAGACTCTTTAATTGGATATCAACAGAATTATTCGCTGTAGATAGAAAAAGTTTGCAGTTCCTTAGTATACGGTCTTTCACCAGGAAGGAATTCCGAAAAAGTCTTCAGTCTATATTTGTTTGAGAACAAAGTTAGCCAGACCATCACTGTCAACGGAGCGCTCGGCGGTCCTGGACAGTAACGACTTGTGGTTTTAACTGGATGATGCAACGTTCACATGTGGAGCTTATGCCACATAATTGCATGCATACATAATTGGTCATTACAACCCTTTAATCAGGTTCACGGCCTATTTTCCACACCACGACTAATTTTTGAAAAACTTTTCATGGCAAATTTTATTCTTAGATTTTTTGCCAGAAATCTGCTGAGAGGAAGTCACCGAAGAAATATGTTTTCATATTTCATTTTATTGGAGATGTCTGACCCGTGGTTTGAACCGTAGCCTTACTTCTATTAATCCAATACACTACCTGCTAGACTACGGTGACTACAATTATACCTTCTGCAAGAGCAATACCAGAGTATGGTCATCTCACGTAGAGGTGATGTTAACTGGCCAACCATATCATGAGTGTTAACCACATTAAATCTTTTATTGTGGGGTTTTATTAATTTGCAGGCGTATGCGAACAAATCACTAACCAATGTGGGTCCTGGAAGCCAACATAATCCATGCTATCGATCAAATTTAGCCTGAGTTAAACGCCATAGGCATCGAAAATTTCATATTTGACAGAGAAGCCTTTGCGGATATTTGAAAGATGTTATATTCCGCACTTAGTAGTCCTTAGTCCTTCAAATAACTAAAAAAAAATGTCGATGACTTCTTACATACCATTCTTTTTTATTAAAATTTCATTATGGGAAGCTCTTAATGAAACCCACAATATAATCAATAAAAATTATCTCCTGCTTAATCTATCGATTGGCATGTTGTTAACCTGTGTATTATTTTCCTTCGCCTTGGCATTTTCAATTGCGATCTGACTCCGACAAGTCGGACTATGTTGTCATACGGTAGTCTTAGCGTATATCTAAACCCATACCAACTCTATCTTCTGAAGTTATAATTTTATTAGTGGCAATTGAATAATCTGTGCCCATACCAATGAAGTCGCCGTAGTCGTAGTAGACTTGGTAGACCCCAGGGCAGGCATCTCCTACAAAACGGAATATGAACAAATATTTCTTCCTCAACTTCCTTTCAGCAGATTTCTAGCAAAATCTCTGTGAGTAGAATAAAATTGCCATGAAAAGTTTTTCAAGAATCTCTCGTTCGGTGTCGACTTTAAAATTGTATATCTCGCCACAAATTAATAAAATTAGCACACACAACATGTGTGGTATGAGAAACAAGTTCGTAATCCTGACTGAAGGGTTGTAATGATCAATTAAGTTAAGTAAGTAAGTAATGCCAATGAAGTCTGGAATTGTATCGAGCCAGAAAAATGTCAGTATTCTCCGCCCACGTACCATGTATTCATAAATACCATAGGTTAGGTTAGGTCGGCGTGGTAGCTCTGACATCACACAGCTCACTTGAGCACGCATAGCGGCCCGTTGTGATGCCACGGGTGAACGCAATCCCTGTACTGACCAAGTTCCACCAAAATCAGGGAAGAGGAAGAAGTTGGCCAGCGCATGGGCTGCACATTAAAAGCACGACTACCATACATTGGAAAACCAGCCAGAAAGTTTTATGAACGAAGCTATATCCTTGATATCAATAAATGATAGCTCCTTCAAGCTAACAAGAAATGGAGAGCCAAACAACCTATATCTGCACTTCGCAAGAGACGGGCACTGACAAATAAAGTGGATAACAGTCTCCTCTTCCTCAGCGGAACTGCACCCACGGCAGAAGTCATTAAATGGGAGCCTCATTCTCTCCGCGTGTCTACCCATAACGCAATGACCTGTAAGCACGGCCACTGTGGTTGAGATGACGTCATGATCAAGACCAAGTAATTCGTTGGTACGCCTTCTATCCATCAAGGGCCAGGTGAATCTAGCGTTGGAACAGGACTCCTCATTGACCCAGGATAGGTTGGCGTCCCGAAAAAAATTTCCGCTCAATGTCCAACTTGACCGAGGCAAGTGGCATACCCAATTCAATTGAAGAGGATTCCGGAAGGAGCGCACCAGCTCTGGCGAGCTCGTCGGCCCTACAGTTTCCCGGAATGTTACTGTGCCCGGGGACCCACACCAGTGAGACACTGGTGAAGCGCCCAGAAAGAAGGTCGAGACAGCGGCGACATTCCCTAACGATCCTAGAGTTATTCACAAGTTATTAAATACCATGTATTTATTACTTTTATATCGGGGTGCTTCAAATGCCGAGACCGGTGGTTCGACTCCCACCAGTGTTTTGTGTTTGTTTGATTGTTGACTTTAATTATATACGATTAAGTGCAATGGAAAAAGAACGCGAGGATTACTAAGAGACAAAGGTTTTACACTTGTTTTTTTTTAAAGGCAATGTTTCAAAATAAAATTGTTTGCACACTTCTCCTCTTTCCTTTCCCCTCTAACTATCCATCTGTTATCCCAGTACAATGCTCGTCATGAACAGCAGTTTATCTACTGAGTGTTGGTCTAAAAAACCTACACGACCTTAAGGTTGCGTAGCAGTTGAATATTCTGATTTAAACATTCATTACCAAACGTGTAGATCCTCAAACATTCGGCAGAATGATTGCTTTGCCGCATAGAAGTGATTTCTTATTGCCATCAATGACTGACTGTATCATAAAGCCACCCAATTTGCAAAAACTATGAGACGCTTCTGTTTAATTTAAATATTAAATTGTTTGGAATTTTCAAATGATTATTAAATTTAATATCTAATGATTGCAATAAAAGTATAGCAAAGAAGTGATTTCTTAAAGTAAGAACCCAGTGAATTCAATGAAATGAAAAAAATCTTTATTTTGGCTAACATTTGCATTCCATTATTAAAAGCCTTCTACGCATTTATCATTTCCAACGTGTGCAAAATGTGTCAACAACACATTCATTATTAATTTTGATGAAAACGAAATTTTCTTTTGCCTTTCATTCCAATTCAATTGACACACAAACAGATTTTCCCTTTATATTTCACACATTCTGTCAAATTAACGAATTTAATGTCGAAAGGAAAGGAATACAAAAAAAGGAGGAAAATTTTTATTTAATTATTTAACATTTATTATCACAACAACAAATATTGTGTGTGTATATGTGTGTGTTACTAAACCAGGTTAAGGCCAAAAAAATCTGAGAAAAGAGAAACAAAAATTTTGATATAAACCAGCATTAGAAAAAAGAGAAAAAAGGAGGAAAAAAATTGCAAAACACAAGATTGGAAAAGACAATGTGAAACAAGTAATTCAAACCATCATCTCATCTCAAAGCTGAGGGTTACTGACAGTTCTCTACCATGCCATAACAACAATACAACGGCCAAAGCCAAAAGCAACAGCAACAGTAACAACATTAGATAAAAAAAGAAATTACAATAACAAAGACATGAAACATGAAAAAAAAACGAAAAAAAAGAATCCTGTATGCCTCTCTTATACACGTTCCAAGTTTAGATGGGAATGAAATGATAAAAAAAAGAAAACAAACGAACGAATGAACGAAACAAAAAACCACAAAAACTGTATCTAAACAACTAAAAACCAAGCGAATCTATAGCCAACACAAGATTATAATGCCAACGGCTGAAATGTTGGTTTTTTTTCAAAACATTTGTAAGATAAATTGAAAAAAAAAGAAAAAATTACAGGCCAAACACAACAGAACGTTAGCAGAGCAGAGAAGCTCGAAGGAAACTGGCAACAGTTCGAGAGAAGTGAACAAAACGAAACAAAAGGATGTCATTCGAACGAATTTTCACGTTCACATTTTAATGAAGGCGTAAAATACAACAATAACAACAACAGAAACAGCAACAACAGCAAATATAATTTGATATAAAATAATACACACAACAACAAAACAAAACAACATCAGCAACATTCTCCTCACAAACAAACGTAAAACGTAACGAAAATATCGCTACGAACGTAACAAGCACAGGGCAATAGGCCCTGAAACAATAACTTGTCAGTTATTTTGTGATTTTCACATTGACAAATGGATGAAAACAAAAAAACAGAAAAACAATAACAAAACTTACAATAAAAGCCAAACTAAGAAAAAAGAAAGAAAACAAAAAATAAAAGAAAAATTTCTGAAACAAACAGATGTGCTGACATTTTCACTCGAATAAAAAAATGTGTTTTTAGTTTGCCAACCTGCTGATAGCAAATGATTGTATTATTTCAAGAACAACAATAACAACAAAAATAACAACAACAATATTTAAATTTAATTTTCTTTTGACTTTGACTCGGAACAATTTGTCACTTTTTGTTGTGAAAACTTTTTTCCTCTTCCTACACACACACACACAATAGAATAGCAGTGGACACAGCAGCATTGCTTGTAACAGTTGGAGACAATTTAAAAGGAAATTTAAGACACAAATCCAAACACTGTGTGTGGGCATAAAAGTGACAGTCGTGGTAACCCACATAAGATGTGGCCAAAATGTACAAAAAAAGGTGAAGAATTGGTTTCCCATTGCCAGCAGTGTCTTTAAATGTTTAACATGATATTGCTACGGAAATGAAAAATCAAGATACTGGTGTTTTGCTATTACATCACTTAACATTAAAATTATAAACAAAAGCTACAAAAAGAAAACAATGCAAGTAAATAAAACTGTTTACAAATTATCGTACTGCTTAATATAACAACAAACACCAGCATAAAAAAATGGTAAATAAGTAAACAAAAATACTACAACAAACAGTTATCATTTGGTATGTTGCAGTCTTGCCGACTAAATCCGCCCATGCATGGCACTTCCATGCACGATAGCTTTGCTGTATTATCAGCCTCGTGGCTGCTCTTCCATTCACATACATGCATAATTGGTCCTTCAGTCAATATAATGGACCTAGTTTCTCACACTACTTACATATATATGTTGTGTGTGTTAATTTTATCTATTAGTGGCGGGACCTACAGTTTAAAGTCGACTCCGAACGACAGATTTTTCAGAAACTTTTCATGACAATTTCATTTCGTATCAGAGTTTTTGCCAGAAATCTGATGAGAGGAAGTCACCGAAAAATTGTTGTTTTAATATTTCGTTTTGTTAAAGATGTCTGACTAGGGGTTTGAACCGTGGCCTCACTTCTAATAAGCCAATATACTACCTACTAGACTACGGCGTCTTCTACAGATTGGGTATGTAGCAGTTTAGCCGACTAAATCCACAGTCTTGGAAAGTCAATGCATTACTACTTCGCTGCCCAATGGCTGCTCTTCCATTAGTAGCATTGGAACGGTTAAATTGGGTACCCGGGCAATCTAGCTACATTACCCACACTGTCCTGGAAACCTAGCCACACTACCCACTAGACTACCAGGGCACCCAATTTGATCGTTTCAATAAAACAGATTGCCTAGAGACTATTAGCGTGTGGGTCGAGGTGTCAATTCCCACCAGAGACTCAGATCTGTAAGTGGTTAAATTGATTAGTTTCTGGTGTTATCAGGCTTTCCCATTAGTCGCTTTTTGTCACATGGGACGATATTAAGGGTTTTCACTGCAAAGTATAGTACTTCGTTGAACTTCTCCATGTCATTCTAAATTTTATTGGACAATAACATCAACCGGTACAATGCATTTGAAACTTTCGTTGCTCTACTGTAAGCTTGTATTAGGTATTCTTCGCTCATTATACAGGGAGACTCAACTTTGTTGGTGGTAGAAATGTACTTGCAATATTGCTAGACTCTACTAGACTTGTTGTACTCTGTTGTTGATTGCATGACTATCCAACGCAAAATTCTTCTCAACACAAAATTGTTTAAAAAATGTAAAAACTTAACAATATATTTTCACTACACCGCTTATTGTCTTCTGAATATTTTCATTTTTAATTTTAATCATGAATTTTCAATTTAAATCTTTCTGTCGCGTTTTTTTATTTTATTTATATGAAGATAAATTTCATTCATTTCAATGATTTCACATCCTTCATTTGAAGTCATAGTCTTTCAACTAGATTAAATTAGTACTACTGATTTGCTTATTTGTTAATAATGATATTCAATGTTCATAATAATGTTTACAATAGTTTAAATATTTAAATTTTCTAATATCATTGGATTCATTTCTTATTCACATTTCGCAGTGTAGAGTTTAATAAAACTTCTTTTCATTTATTTGTTGTTAATATTTACTTTCTTAATAAAATCATTACAACAAAAATACACCTTCATTACAACAGAATTTGTTTCTAATTTAATTTAATTTTAATCAATATTTGTGCAAAAAATAAAAAAAAATTAAATCCTAAAACATAAATTCTCTATATTCTCTGTTCATATTCCAGGTTAGCGTAATCTGTGATCCGTAATTGTTTATTTACAAGTTTTTTGGTTTCCAAAAAATATTGTGTCTTGTGTGAATATTTTAATAATAATCCCTTTAAGATGAATAATTTTCATAGAAATTAACAATGAAAACAAAAACAATAACAATACACATTAGGAAACATTTAAAAGGACAGTTAATCCCTTGAGAGATTAAAAATAAAATTTCGTTTTATATATACAAGAAAAATTTTGTTCATTTATTTAAAAATTTATTAAAATAATTATACCATGTACAGTGGTGGCCTTATAATTAGAAACGACTTAGCAACATGTTTGTTTATTATTTTGTTTTACAGTTTTCACTGCGTACTGGGATCAAAGGCTTTGTTTGGAGCACGTCTTACATACGTTTTTCCATCAGATTGGGACAAATTTAACTTAGATTTGTCACTCCAGAGAACTCTGTTTCAGAAACATCGTTTCTAATTATAAGGCCACCACTGTAGGTAAATAATGTGTCGGGTCCTTCACTAAAGGCTTCCTTTCTTTAAATTTAAATAAAACAAAGTGGGTGTGTGATATCATCGACATTTTTATTCGTTTAAAAGACTTATAACATCGATTAAATGTCCGCCACGCCTTCTATGGGTAGAGCACATTCGTAATGTCCAATTTTCCATGACTATGACGTATAAATCGGCTTCAATTTAACCGATGCCATGGATTATGTTGACTACGACGACCTCTTTGGTTTGTGTTTTATTCGCATATACCTGCGACGTAAGAAAATCGCACAAGAGAAAGTCTAACGGGGTAAAATGTTACTTTTAAATGACGATTTTCCATACACAATTAAATACTTTCTTGTTTCATCTTAATACCGGGCTTCAAAGCCCTTATAAGTTAGAAGGCTCTCGATTGTATTGTCCAGTTATTTGTCATTTATTCCGTTTGTTTTGTCATACCGCCATGGACTGTTATATCGTTCCATCTCATGTGCAAATATTAATTTTTTTTTATCAAAAAGGGCACTGTGGTTTTGTCCATTTTACGATTGTCTTTTTCGTCCCACCGAGAAGATAGGTCGAGGGAGCACAATAGTTCAGTAAATAAGCCACCATCAGCCGTACGCCGACGAAACGTAAGATCTGCTGAAAATATCGCCGATGTTCGTTAGAATATGCACGAGAATCATAGACTGTCCGTTTCGCGTCTCTCACAAGAACTTGCCTTTCGTAAAATACAATTATTCATTGTGATTTCCTCCTACGTCCGTACAAAATTCATATTACTTAGGAACTGATGGTAAACGACCATAGATAAAAATTGTGTTCACTGAACATGCTCTGAAGCGATTAGCAATTTATACTAATTTTCATCGAAAAATCATCTTTATCGATGAGGTCCTTTTATGGGTAGGTGAACAAACAAAATTGTAGAATTTGAGACGCCATCAAACCGCACTAGATCAAATAGTGTTTAATGTATTCATTCCGTAAAACATACATACATAACATAATTGGCCATGACAATCCTTCAGTCAGGATTACGGCCTAGCTTCTCCCACCATTCATGTTCTGTGTGTGTTAATTTTATACATTAGTGGCGAGACCTACAGTTTAAAGTCGACTCGGAACGACAGATTTTTGAGAAACTTTTTCATGGTAATTTCAATTACTCTCAGAGTTTTTGCCAGAAATCTGATGAAAGACAGTCGCCGAAAAAATATTTTGTTCGGAATCGTTTTGTTGGAGCTGTCTGACCTGGGGTTTGAACCGGGGCTTTGATAAGCCAATACACTACCTACAAGATTACGCCGACGTACGCCGTTTAAAACAGGACTTTAAAGCCCTTCTAAGTGAATAGGCACTCAACTATGTTGTCCCATTGCCTCATCGGCAGGACGAAGGGGAAATATAGCGTCTCTCACAAGCACTTGCTCTTCGAAGAATATAATTTTGTGTTCTGACTGCGGCCTACACCTCTGAAGCGGTTGGCAATTGATCCTCATTTTCATCGATGATGCCCTTGTATAGATGAATGGGTAGGTTAGGTTAGGTTAGGTTAGAGGACGTGTACTTGTCAATTCAGACAAGTACAGTACCCGAAAGGTCGAATTGACCCATTGTACAACGTCCTAGTTTCCCACACCACTTATGTTGTGTGTGTTAATTTTATACATGAGTGGCGGGACCTACAGTTTAAAGTCGACTCCGAACGACAGATTTTTATTTATTGAGAAACTTTTCATGGCAATTTTTATTTAATCTCAGAATTTTTGCCAGAAATCTACTGAGAGGAAGTCGCCGAAAAAATACTTTTTGTATTTTGTCTTTGATGCCTGGCCTGGTCCTCGAACCCAGGCTTTTGCGTCTAATAAGCCAACACACTACCTACTAAACCACGGCGACTTCATCGATGATGCCCTTGTATAGATGAATGGGTAGGTGAACAAACAAAATTATCGAATTTGTGCCGATACCAATCCACATAATAACTAAAAGCGTCCAATGCATTCCGAAAATGACCATGTTTGGTGTGGACTATGGGATGGTGGCATCATCGATCCTTTTTTTTTTATTGAGAACGACGTTGGCCAGGCTAATACAGTCAAGGACCAGCCCTATAATCGATGATTACTAACTTCTTTTGGCTTGAATTGAATTGTTTCGACACCAATGACAGGACGGGACTACGTGCCACACTGCTCATGCCATACTGGTTCCACTCGACGAGCGGCATATACATTATCCAAGCTATCAAGGTCAACTATAAATATATGATCACTAACTGCTTGAATTGGATGACCTGGAAAACCAACGACATGTGGTTTAACAGCACAAGGGTACAACGTGCCACAAAGCTAATACCACAATGGCTAAGCGATTTGATGGTATGGACATTTCGCAAGCAGATTGGATCCCGTTAGACTTTTTCTTGTTTCATAGCAGTCCTCAAAGCTAACATACAACATGTCGTTGGCTATGTTCAGTTTGATTTATGCGTAGTTTCATGGAAAATTAGACATTTCAGATATGCTCCACTTAGAGAAACGTATCCTTATATTTTACACATAAGTGTATGAACATGTCTTTCAAAACGAATGTAAAATTGCGATGATATTGATGATGAATTTGCATCGTAAACCCTTATACTTGTTTGTTGTCTTTTTTAACATAAACGTTGTATTAATCAATCATATTTAAACATGTAATTAAAATATTATGAATAAATAAATGCAAATTTAATTAAAAAAATGTTTAATTTTAATTCAATCGTTTAAATTATAAATTCAACGCATTTACAAGAAATTATTTAAGAATTCTTGAAACAATTTTTATAATTCTTTATCTGTATCCCTTTAAATTCTGTTAGAAACTCCATTTCATTTTATTTTAAAGCCAATTACCAAACATTTGCACTTTAACATAACAACAACGGAATGTTGTTTGCTTTAACCTATAAATTAGCATTTCAAACAACAAATTCAAATACAGCGAAAGTGAAATACTACATCCATAACCTATAAATATTCAAACGAATAACATACAATACATACCATCCCATCCCTGGCTGGCTGTCTGTCTGTCTGTCTGTTTGCCAACCTGACAGCGTTTTCGTTGGGGAATTAAAACTGCTGACAGCAGCAGTTAAAGTTCTTCGACAACACAGTCTCACACGGACCCATCCTCACTTGCGTTCTCTATAGGAGAGTCACTTATAATGACCTTCAGCAGAGCATAAGATACGAAATAAATTTTCGTTGGTGGCAATGTGATCTATTGCTTCTGTTAACAGCAATTAAATAAACAAATGGCAGCAGCAACAATCGAAAACAACACAACACAGCACAGCACAGCAACAGTGGCAGCAACATGAATTATAGGAATTAAAGCCAAACAAATTTAAATACATTTCGAATACGAATTTGGAATTTCTATGGAATTGGAATTGAATTGAATTGAATGGAAGGAATTAAAGTGAAAAGAGGAAAAGAAACAGCAACAACTTGTCACATTAAAACTTTCTATCGAACACAAAAATAACGAACGAACGAACGTACGAGTCAAGTGTCAAGTCAGCAGAATTAAAGGGAAAATCTCATTAACACAAGTGTGCTAAGGAACCAATAGGCAGCAATAACAAGGGGGGATATAGAGATGTGGATGCCAGTGTTAAAAATAGTTGGAAAATTTTCTCATATACATATATATATATGTATGTAAGAATGCTCTTACGTATGTATGTATGTGCTTAAGTCTAACTAACTAACTAACTAATCATCCATATTGTGTATCTGGTAGTCTATTGAAAATATTACAAATACAGCCGCAATTATTTAACTGCCTGCTTATGGTTATCAAATAAACAGCAGCCGACAATAACAAAAACTAAGTCAAAAACACAATAGCCGGCATTAGAAACAGCAGAAAACAACTAATTAGCACAGAAAGCAACTAATTTTCGAATAATGAATGACATCTTTATTAAGTATTGCATCTGGGCGTAGTAATTTAGGAATTCTTGAGGGATTAATGCCAGTAATCAACACAATATACTTGGCTTATAGGTTTGATGCAAATCTTTTGAGTTTTATAGGATCTTTTTCTGTAAAATTTCTGTTTTTTTTTTAATTAAATTTTTTTTTTTTTTAAATTCAAAAATATTTATTCAAGAAAAGTATTAAAATTCACAGTTTATGTTTGCCTCTGCGTCTTACGACATTATTGAGGCGAGTTGGCTTAGTATTCTTAAAATAAATTAACAAATTTTAAATAAATAGTATCTAGAATTAAAAAGAAAGAAATAATTATAATTAAATAAAAATAATTACAAAATTATATACTCATGTACATACTATATTAAAAGCATTTCTAAATTATTTAAGAAATAAGTTTTAATGTTGGATTTAAAAGATGAAATTACATTGATATCTTTTAAGTTTTGTGGTAAGTTGTTATATTCCACACAACCAATAAATTCAATTCGTTGCTTGGTTTTCTCAAGTCTGCATCTCGCAATTTTTAAGTTTGAACTGCTTCTGGTAGCAAAAGTTGATTGATTACGAGTGAAAGTTATTGTGCTATGGCCAATGTTATGTAGGGATTTAAATACAAAAAGAAGTACTTGCTTTTTATATATTCCGTTTATAGGTAATATATTCTTTGCAATTTCCTGGTACAATCTTAAGGTAGGGTACCTAATTGGAAGGTTGTAGACGTTCTTGAGTGCTTCATTTTGTGTTCTTTGAAGAGATTGCAGCTCTATGCTATTCTTATATGCATATATAGAAACCAAATAATTCAAATGGCTCTGAATTAATGCCTCATATATAATTAGTTTTGTTTTTTCATCAAATTTGTATTTAAATTTGTATAAGAGTCCAATTACTGGAGATATTTTTGATTTAATGTCTTTAATATGCAAGTTCCACGACAAATTGCTTTGCAAAGTCACGCCTAAATATTTTACTGCGTTTGTTTCAAAAATTTCTTCTCCATCTACAAAAACACTAAACTTTGGTGCATTAGTGTTTATGTATGGTTTAAATCTTATAACTTTGGTTTTTGATGAATTAAGAATTAATTTGTTTAACCTCATATATTCAGAAATTAGGGCAGCATCTCCTTCCATATACACTTTTAAAACGGCTTCATGTTTGTATGGGTAAAATAGTGATATGTCATCGGCATACATATACAGTTTTCCGAAGAGCTCAAGGTTATTGATGTCATTAATGTAAATTGTAAATAAAAGTGGGCCCAATACACTGCCTTGTGGTACACCATGTTCCACATTTCCAAGACTACTCTTGCTATTGTTTAATACAACATATTGCTTTCTATTATTCAAATAACTTTTAAACACGTTTAGTTCGACTCCTCCAACACCATAGAATTGAAGTTTTTCTAACATTATATCATGATCTACAAGATCAAAGGCTTTTGAAAGATCATAGAAAACACCACCAACAGCATTATATCCTTCGTCCAGTCCTCGACATATGAAATTTACTACATTAATTACAGCATCTTCAGTACCGCTACCCTTTCTAAACCCAAACTGGCAATCATACAGTAAATTATTATTTTCTAGATATATTGTGAATTGTTGATGAATTAGTTTCTCAAAAATTTTATCCATTATAGGCAATAGAGCAATAGGTCTATACATATCTACTTTATGTGCATTAACAGCTTTTGGTATTGGAACAATTTTCGATATTTTTAAAATGTTTGGATATTGCGCTGTTAAAATAACATTATTGAATATGTGTAATAATAATGGTGTGATTTCATTATTTAAATTTATGAAAATTCTTGGCGACAAGTTATCATGTCCAGGGGACTTATTATTTGTAAGGTTATTAATAATTTCAGATATTTCTTCATTTGTTGTGCTTCTGAAATTAAAAGTCTTATTACAGTTCCTTAGAGTTCGTAGTCCATTACATGAATCGGCGGGAGAATAATCAATTTGTTCTTTCATGGTTTTGGGAATTTGTAAAAAGTATTTGTTTAAGAGCTCACATTTTATCGCATCCTCCATTATTAGTTCGCCATTTGAATTTTTCAAATTTACTTTGGTTTTAACACTCCTTCCCAGACTTTCATTTAAAAATCTCCAACACTTTTTAGGATCTTGCTGAATGCTGTGTAAGTTATCATGATAATATCTGTTCATTTATTCCTTATAGGCAACTTTAATAACTTTACTTATTCTTTTTAGGCTGTTTAGTACATTTGCATCATTTGGATTTCTTCTTCTCTGTTTTAGGATTCTTCTCTTAAGAATAAATAAGTTGCGCAAGTTTTCATTAATCCATGGTGCTATTTGTTCTTTTAATAATTTTTTTCTTGTTAGTTCAGACGTAGAGTTTTTATTTGCATCTGACAGGCATTTTATCAAACTAGACGCATCAATTGATGAATTTCCAATTTAATTATGGAACAACACAATAGCCTTTGCGACATATCCGTCTGGTTTTTCGGCGTCTGTGTTTTGTAATTATCTTTCTAGAAGTCGCCGTAACCTAGTAGGTAATGGCTTACCAGTAGTGAGTCCTCGGTTCAAATCCCACGTCAGATATCTCCAACAAAACGAAATATGAAAAAATATTTCATCGGCTACTTAATTTCAGCCGATTTCTGGCAAAAACTATGAGCGAAAATAAAGTTGCCATGAAAAGTTTCTCAAAAAATCGGTCATTTGGAATCGATTTTAAACTGTAGTATCCGCCGCTCATGTATAAAATTAACGCACACGGCATAAGTGGTATAAGAAGCTACGTTGTAATTCTGATCGAAGGGTTGTAAGCTACTGAATGAATGTATGTATGTATGTACGTACTTCTTCTACTGTATTGGCTGGATTTTTGCTTCCATATTGGCGATCACTGCTTGATGACTAGGTACCCATATAATGCATATTGTGTCATGCCTGGAGAAGATTGTAGACACCTTTTTACAGTTTCAGTGTAGTTCAGTCTCCATGCCTAGAGCCACATGTATTGCAACAAATTACAGCGGGTGTCTGTACCATGGTTCCTTACACCAATAATGTGAACATAATGTGTCGTGCCTGGAAACATTTTTAGTCGCCTGGATGCTATTGCTTTTATTATACATTAATAAAGAAATTTAACCTCTTGTGTCAAAGGTGGAAACGCATATTATGATCGAAAAGGCATAGTTTGATTCCTGTTTCTTCTGTATAGAGTTGTAGTCTGGCCCCCTCTCCCTTTTTAAAGCCATATGTGAAGCAATAAATGCCCATGGTTATCTGTACCATGGTTTCGTTAGACAAAGAAAGTCGATTTAGTATCACAGTGATGCAATTTGTCGTTACTGATAATGCTAGGCAATCTGTCGGATAATTTTTCGAATGCACTTTCTTTTGGGGGATGCAACCTTTGCAGTTGAGGCTCATAAAATTAGTTGAAAGCATTTAAACAATGAATACCACAGTTGAAAATTATTATTATTTTTGTTTCCTTAGACTGGCTATATTCTTACTACTTACCTCCTTCAGGCTGTAGATGTAACCACAATAAGTGTAACAGTGGGCCACAACAAATACAACGAGAATGTAATAAAACGAAACTTGAATATCAATTTAACCCATATTGATATTCCATGAGTAACGTTTTTTTTCTTCTTCTTCTTCATTCCTTTTTATTAAGGAAAAGAGCCACAGAGATATAAAGAGATAAAGACACACATGCACACTCCAACACACACGGACACTCATTCATGAACTACTCACACTGATAGACATTAAGGCAGACAGTATGACTCAAATACTAAAATATCACTTGACATATAAATACACTTAAACGGACAGACACACACAAACACACAACGACATAAACGCATACAAGTTCTTGCGTTTTGCAAAACGCCAACACATGTAAACAAACATTATGTCTACCATGTCTGTGGATAAAAGCGAAAAAGCAAATGTTTGTTTACATAGATAAAAGAGAAAGAGAGCGGGAGAGAGAAAACGGAACGTGCGTGTCCTTTACTTTAAAACTTAAGATAAATATACCCACACACACTTACACAAATTTACTAAACATAGTTAGACTGTATTTTATATTCCATTATTACAGTTGTGATGTTGCTGCTGTTGTTGTTCTTATTATTATTATTGTGATAGTGGTACTCTTGGTGTTAAAACGTATACAACAAACACATGCATATAGCGACAGAGCCATATAAATAGAATAGATTTACAGAAATTGTCAGTTTCAATATTGAAGTTTGAGGTTACATCAAATACAACAATAACAATAACAACATAAACAATAAAAGCCACTGACAATAACAAACTGGCAATACCGGAAATTGAAATTGTACATGACAATTCATTTCATCAGCAATATTCTCTCAATTCACAAACTCCATTACAATTGTATGAATGAACATTAACGCACATATTCTGTGTGTGGGAAAACACACATTGAGAACGGGTCATGCCATTGAGAATTCATTGAAATTGGGAAAAGGAGAAGAGAAGAGAGAATATGGGTCAGTTGAGTAAAATAAGAGTTAAAGTCTTCGGATTAAAATGTTGCAATTGCAATTCATATGATTGTTTAAATTTATTTTTTTAATTATGGTGAAAGTTCTTAAGGAATATTTCCTTGAAGCCAAATTAAATGGAGAGGTTTAATCAAACATACAAGCGTCGTCGTACTTAGTAAGACGGTAACCAATAATCGTTTCAACAGCCATAAGAAATTTGCATATATTCTGGTCAAACGGATGATCTTTTATCATCCTAGAGCCTCAAAATCTGACGCGTTATAGCAATGTTACATAGGTACACTGGCCTAGTTCCTTGCGAACGTCTTTGACAATATCCAGTGATCTAACTTAGTTTTAAGTAAAGAAAAAAGCTTCGAAATAATGTTGTGAACATCAGTAAGTGGCAATTTAGTACCAGCCATAGCAATTCTTTTAAGCAACTACTAACTAAGTTTGCATGTGCAGTCACTCACCTATGCAAGGGCAATATTAACATGTAGCGCCATCTCATTTTGATTTATTTTTCTTGTTCTAATCTCATCATGTTCGTCGTATAAATGCCATTTAAGGACTTTATGGCTGTTGGGTTTTATGTAAGGATTCAATTGTTGCTGTGATATAAAATTCATCGCTAACTTTCGATATCGATAAGGATCTCAATCCGAAACCTACCGTTTTGGAACAAAATTGTTGGAAAGGAATCATTATAGACATGCCCGGTAAAAGAATAATCGAAAAAAATGAGCCTGTGTGGCAATAGTTTATATAACTGAGATAAAGAGAACCATCTGTTAGAGTAAAGAGTTGGCCATATGTCCTAGCAGTCCACATAGCTATATCCATAGCATAGATATGGCAGATCTTTCTCTATATATAACGCTTATTTTTCAAAAATATTTTTTAACAAAATGAAAGTTTTTGCAAAATTCGCCTAAAAATCGTGCAAAGAGTATATTGTTACGTTTTTACATTTTAAAAACGTTTAAAATAGTGGGTGATTTTTTAAGAGCTATAGGAAAAATTTTCAAAAAAATCTCATCAAAAAATCTTTATTTTGAACCGATAGTACGATCTATATAATTTAATGTTTGAAGATTTATTCATGCAAATGTTGACCGCGACTGCGTCTCAAATGGTCCATGCGCTTAGTCCAATTTTGGCATACTCTTGCCAACATTTCGGCCGGTATCTCACGAATAAATGCTTCAATGTTGTCTTCCAATGCGTTAATTGAAGCGGGCTTGTCTGTATAGACATGAGCTTTAACATAGCTCCACAAAAAATAGTCTAAAGGCGTTAAATCGCACGATCTAGGCGGCCAATTGACCGGTCCCGAACGTGAAATAAAATGTTCACCGAACTCGCCTCTTAATAAGTCCATTGTTACGCGTGCTGTGTGGCATGTGGCACCGTCTTGTTGAAACCACATGTCATGCAAATCAAGCTCTTGCATTTTGGGTAAAAAAAAAGTTGGATATCATCTCACGGTAGCTCTCACCGTTCACAGTTAAGTTAGGATTCGCAGCATATTTGCAGAAGTACGGTCCAATGATGCCACCAGCCCATAAACCGCATCAAACTGTTACTTTTTCTGGATGCATTGCAATAATTCTGGCTGATCTTCACTTCAAAATTGACAATTCTGCTTATTTAAGTATCCATGGAGCCAAAAATGAGCTTCGTCGCTGAACACAATTTTTCGATAAAGAAATGGATCTTCGGCCAACTTTCCAAGAGCCCATTCACCAAAAATTCTGCGTTGCGGTAGGTCGTTCGGCTTCAATTCTCGCACCAGCTGTATTTTGAAAGGCTTCACACCTAAATCCTTCCGCAAAATTTTCCACGTTGTTGAGTAACAGAGGCCCAATTGCTGTGAACGGCGACGAATCGAATGTTTTCAATGGCGAATGTTCATTACTTCGCCTTCTCGAAATCTCTATAAATGTAAAGATCGTTGTTTACATTCATTATTGTTGTTTGTGTATTTTGTTTACATTCATTCTTGTAGTGTGGTTTGTGGATTTTTGTTTACTTGTTTACCATTTCTTTTTATGCTGGTGTTTGTTGTTATATTAAGCAGAACGATAATTTGTAAACAGGTTTGTTTACTGCATTGTTTTGTTTTTGTAGCTTCTGTTTATAATTTTAATGCTTAGCGGTGTACATGAAAGCAGAACATCAGTATTTAGATGTTTCATTTTCATAACAATATGTTTTTAAATATTTTTTGGAAAAAAGAAATGTTTTTTAAAAAATCGTACAAGCAGTTATTAACTGCATAAAGCATTGCAAAGATTCTAGATGTCGAACATTTGGAACATAATTACAATACTCTCTTCGAGCTTTGTATTTCATTTGAGTCAACACAATATCGCTTAAAGCAAATTCTGAGTGCTGCCCAAGAACAAACCAAAATCTCCCAGAAGCGAGTTTTAATGTAAAGCATAGGTAGGGTTTTTCTAGAAATTCATTTTAATTTCCTTTCAATTAACCTTCCAACAAAAGATTTTATTCAAAGGATACTGAAAATAAAAATAAAAAACTCACAACAAAAATAAACAAAACAAATAAAAGAATTCAATTTTCAAGCTGATTTTCAAGCAAAGCAAATAATTTATGCCTCTCCAAAGAGAAATTAGAAAAACCCAATTGGAAACCTGTAGGGAAGAAATACAAAGCAAATGTTCTTACACACTGACAGTATAACAAAAATTTTCTGTCGAATGTTTTTAATGTTTAGATATGGACACAGGATATGAACGGATAATATTTGTGTGTTGTCTCGTTTAACCCATTTGGTTAAATTGTTAAAGTCATCAGGACGTCTTTGTTGTCTCCTATGAAAACATACCACAAGCTATACATGCTTCGCTTACATCCTGTCTAAGGCTCTAAGTCAATGTGTGTGTATGTGTGTCTGTGTATGTTTAACAATTAATTTCCAAATGAATGTAAAAACACATACACATACACATGCATGCAAATAGATCTTTGAATATTTACATTTTCATTAACATAATGCTATGCTCTGTTACAGTTACTCTGGCAGTTGCTGTTCCTGTATTCCTATTTATTATTGTTCCAAGAGGATATTTGAATTAAGAAAATGTATTTCCTTAATTTGTGGTCTTCAGCAAAACTTACAACTACTTCTACTACCATCACTATTCCCCCAAAAGGCATTAGGATCAGTTTCTAAAGGAAACAGTTTTAAAAATGAATCAGAAATCAGCATAGTATTGTATGGTATGACATGCCATTAAGTCTCCTTCTTTCAAAAAGAAAATTTTCCAATACAAACATAATTAACCAAAAAGTAAATGATGATGAAAATTGTATACAGAATGTGTCATCAATTGTTTTGAAAACGATGTTTAATCCTCCTTTCCTTTAACATTTGCTTCTCTTTTTCTCTTTGTTTGTTTGACTCTCTTTTGTTCGACTTAAAAAAAGTTTTCAATTTGACATTAACTTGGGTGCTGACTTTTTTCCTATTTTTGTTTGGTATTCAAATGCAAATAAACTCGTACTTAAATCTCGGTTTCTTTTCCAATAAAACAACACAAACATGTGTTATTTGTGTGGAGATTTAATTTTTAAGTTCAATTTCTTTAAAAGAAGAAAACTTTTGTTGTAGTCCTCTATGGTGCACAAATTTGACGTTTTACTCCTTTACAATGTTTGATTAAGGTTGACAGACAGATTTAACATTTTAAATCAAATTTAAACGTAATTGTCAAATACTGGATTGAACTAGGGGGTAAGTTATACAGTCGATGTCAACTGATTAGAAATTTTCAATATAAAGAAATCAAAGACAAAATGACACAATATTTTATAGAAATTTAAAATAAAAAAAAACATGGTAAAAAACACTTTTGGTTTTAAAATACACCCATACCTCATTTTACGTCGTGGTTACGTTCCAAAAAACAAGACTCAAATTGATACGACGTAAAGTGAATTATGATTTTCTATAGCAAACCATGTAACGACCGAAGACAGATTCCAGGGTTACGAAAATACTACTTTTTAAATATAAAATTGAACAAACTAAACATTTAAAAAACAAAAATAATATAAAATTTTATTACATACATATAGAAAACAAAAAAAAAAGAATTAAAAAAACAAATTCAATTAAAATAAAATAAAAAATTCACTTCATTTATAAAACACTAATTGAAACCGAACTCTAAAATTAGAAAAACAAGCTAAAAATAAAACTGTATTATTTTCAGTTAGAATGGGAATCCCCAAGTTTTGATAGCATGGCGCAATTTGAAACAAAAGTCGTGTCAAAAAAGGAGATTTATTTGAAATTTAAAATTTAATTTAAAAAAAAATTAAAAACTCGAATACTTCGAGTTCGAGAGTTTCGAAAATCTAACGGCGCACCGTTCGAAAAAAAAAACAAAACGAAACGACGCAATGCGAGGTATGGGTATACAATACATGACTTTGTATAAGTTTAATTCAAAGTAGTGATACCACATAAGTTAAAGCTGAAATAACTTACATTTCTAGGGGTTCTTTGAAAATTCAAAACATTTCTGCACTGGATGTTCATAGAAAATGTTGGCAGATATTTGCAGAAAATCTTTTTAAACATTCAAACTCTGAATTTGAACATTCATTATCTGGTTAAAATCCTTCAGTCAGGATTATGACCTAGTTTTTCGCACCACTTATGTTGTGTTTTTGTTAATTTTATGCATAAGTGACAGAATCTACAGTTTAAAGTCGACTCCGACTGACAGATTTTAAAGAAACTTCTCAAGGCAATTTTAATTTTACACTCAGATTTTTTGCCAGAACTCTAGTGGAAGGAAGGCGCCGAATAAATTTGTTTGTTTTTCACATTTCGTTTTCTTTGGGATGTCTAAGCCAATGCACTACCTACTAGACTAGGGCGCTTTCAAGTTACTGTTTTTATATCGTGATGATGAGTTTCTTTACAACTGCGATCGTACGAGATACTGCACTCCCCTCATATTATATAGATAGCCCTATAATATCTTTTCACAGCCTATTGTCCTGAGAATCTTCAGAATACTGCTCAGTGTCAACAATATGAATTCCCTTCCCAGGTTTATTAGTGCTTCACAAGTTTCAAGAATGTGTTCTGATGATTCATTCTCATCGCTACAAAATCTACATTTAGGACTTGAGACAAGTCCTATTCCATATATGTGTACATTGTCTCTACGTGTACTCTGTCTCAAAAGACCTGTAGATAGTCTGATACAGAACTTCCATGTACTTATTGGATATACTTATTAGAATTTCCCAACAAAAGTTTTTATTGCCTCAAACCTACTTGGTTTAATCACAGTCTTTGAGTCTCTTTGCTTTCCCTTTCGTTGAGTGCACCTTTCCAAAGATCTACTTCTGCTTAACAAAAGGGTTCTGGTCACGTCAACGGCCTGGAAGTTCTCCTTTCCACAAGCGTGTCTGCTTGATAATTACAAAGTTTAGCAAAAGCTAAACTTATTTTGCCTAATTAGCAGAAATAGTTCCTGCACACAGTCCCATAATACATATATTTGATTTAATCGCAGAAGAGCCGAGTGCTTGCATTATGGCCCGACTGTCAGATAGTGTCGTTATATTCTGTGTTTTGTACTTCATTGTAAACTTACGCCCTCCAACTTGTTCAGTCGTCGCTGTAATGCTACATTTCTCATCTACATTCTTCTTCTTTTTGTTACACTCTTCATTATGGTGTGATATTATGTATGGTGTTGGCTGTAACACTTAAAAAAATCCATGATTTGTTAACATAAATTTGTTTCTATTAGAAGAGCAGTCCGCCATATGATTCCCTTAGCTATTCCAAGTAGCACATGATGCTTAGTAAGTATATCCATCTTATTCAGTTTCCTAGCTAAGTTAGCTAGTTGGTCTATTGTAGAAGTTTGTAAAATTACAATATTGGTGAGAACTAACGTCCTGTAGTCGATTGTTGTATTGCGAAACTAGCTCATTTTACTCTTTTCTAAGAAAAGCGATGATTCACTTTCTTTGTTGTTTCTCATTTTATTGATCGGTTATCTGGAAGAGGATTAAAGAATCTCATTTTTTATGTGAAAAATTATTTGTGTTTTGCTGTATTCGAACCTAGAATGCTTGGGTTTGTAATCAAATACTATAATCACGACATTATATCACCATCGATGATAAATTGAAATGAAATTTTCATGTTTTACGTTCTATAAAAATTGTTTACCTTTTGAAACGATATTATCTTTTCAAAAGTCGAAATAAAATCGCTGTTTATCAAAATATCTGATATATCCACCATTTTCTTTAATTTTCTTTTAAAGAAATCCGTTTAAAAATGAAATTTTTCCAAGAAATTCTATTTAAAACACCCATAATTTTATAGAAAAATTGTTTCCTTTTTGAATTTAAATCTCAAACAAGTCTTTTGCTATTTCCATAATCACACCCGCATACACACGCATGTCACATGCCATACACACATACATACATATATAGAGTTTTGAATATTTTATTATCTCTTTAAAACTTAAGAAATTGAATGAACACTTTAGGAAAATCCAATTCATCTTCACTGTCAACTGCTGTTCAACAATGTTCGTGGTGTTTGGTGGTATTTGTATTGGTGTGTTGGATTTGCTTAATTCTAGTGTTTCTGTCGTTATAGCGTGCTCTCTGTGCGTGGGTGTGTGAGTGTCTTTTATAATAATTTCACGAATAAATAACAGCAACATTCGTTTGTTCGTTTTAACGCTCTCGTTGTGATTTGCAAATCAACAACAACAACAGCAATAAAGAAAACAAATCACACTACCAACTAACAAAATTGGTACACAAACTATGTATAGAAGCGAATATCAAATTTAAACACGAACACACAAGCACTGAAACACACCTTCCCACCCGCAATCCTTATGAAATATGCTATGTGTGCCTGTATAGGAGTGAAAGAGAGCTTTTCGCATCCAAACTAACATGAGAAAATCTTTGTTCGTGAATATAGAGAAGAGCGTGAGGCAAAAAAAAAAGAAACGCATACATCAACAAAATTGTCTGAGTATTTAAATAAACGACAAAGTACTTCAAATAAATTGCAACAAATCAAGCTGAATGAATAGTTAGAGGAGCGTTTATTATTATCGTTTTTTGTTATTTTTTCTTTCTCTTTCTCTCTTTCGCTCTCTCTCTCTCTCTCTTCCTTATCATACTAAAGTTATGCTTAATATGGGTATAAAAATAAGCACAAACAACACGACTATGTATACACAAGTGAGATTGTTGAACATTTAAACTAATGATGCCAAAAAAGAAAGGAATACAAACACCTACACTCTCTGTCATAGATTTCAATGTATGCTTATGTGTTAGAGATGTGTTTATGTGTGTGTGTGTTTCTAAGTGTTATATACAAAAGAGTATTCATTTTCGCATGTTTTCTCTTCGAGTTTTCTGTACTAATTTTTTATTTTTTTATTTTCATTTTTTCTTTGACAACAACAAATACGGTATTATTGTCTTCCTCAACTAAGGCAAAGGAACAGAATAGAATATGCACATGCATGTCTAAAGAGATTTTAAATTGTATATACTGTGCATACATATGTACATATATACATACACACACTTACTTACATACATATATGTATGTCGCATAAAAAATTATTGTTTTCTATTTTATAAATTGAATTGAAAAAGAATAGAAAGAAAACAAAAAAAAAACGACATGAAAAATGAAAAAATTTAACATGCACAACATTTTATCGTATATAATTTAAATGAATTTAAAAATGAAACATTTTCCTTTAACAAATGATGACAACAACATTGAAATTGAATAGAAAAAGTGGGTAACAAATATTGATTGTCCGGAATATTTTGAAAAAATTATCAGTTACTGATGTTGACTGTTTTAGATATTTTTAATCAGATTTTAAAGTACATGCGACCGTAGGCTGTAATAAATATATTCCAATAAAAAATAAAAAAATATTTATATTATATTATAAATATTATATTGTATATTATTTGTGTAAAATTTACGTGTGACTAAAGTATTCAACAGACAAATTTTTTTTGAGGGTTCGGAAAGTATGCCTCTTAATAATAAAGAATCGTACCAGCAGAAACTTACCGTGGTCTAATTTACTACAAATATGTATTTTGAGAAGCCAATAGATACAGCCACGGGCATTAGAGCGTTACCCTTAAAGGCACAAGACCTGTGTTCTTGCGTTCATCACATTCTCAGGGAAGATATTTCGGTAGAAGACTCGAAAGAACACAGAAATCATTGAAGCTATAAACTATTTGCAAAATAAGAACACCCCTGACTGGAGAACATACACCCTTTAGCTACTAAAAGTAATCAACAACATCCCATGGTAATTCTGGCTCACACTGAAGTTGTGAGATAGTAAAGGGGACTTAGGTAGGTCTTTGGCTGTCCATCTAAAAGAGTTGAATTAACACACTTAGGCTACATAGGGCCCAATGTGTTATCACAGTTTTCCGCTATCCCCTAGTTCCGAAACCACTTGAAGTTCCTAATGAAGGGACTTAGATCGCCAATGTCAATGCGTGACAGTTTCTCCAGATCATCCATATGTAAGCACCTACGTACCTTTTTCTCTTTTGACAAAGTGCCGGGCATGAAAAGGGGACTTAATTAAGAAATTGTTGCCGAATTGATCGGGCCTGTCACAGAAATTTAATTCGATCGGAATTGCTTTGGTGACATGGCCGAATATAACCAACACTTGAAATAAAATTATTTCAGGAGTCTTTCATAGACAACGTACACTGTCTACGAGTTACCTCCGAACAGCCTGTAAAATTGTGCTCACCACCTTTGTACATTTCGACAGCACATTCGGCAATTTGGAATGCATTAAGTATCACAAAACAAGGGGGCTTTAGGCAAAATTTAGTTGCCTTTTAGGTCGCAGATATGTATGTGCTCCTCTAATTTCATTCAATATTGTAATTGACTGTGTACTACAATAGGTTTTATCTTCAGCAAGACGTATAATATGAGGGTTAAAAAAGACCACACCTCTCGTTATATGGTAAAATGCAATAAAAGCTGTACCCTTTACTCTGTATGACGATTGTCATAGTCTGTCTCTGTCAACACCTTGTGAAATCCATATTTTTTACTGATAGGAGTCAGACGGGAATAACGTCGATTTACACGTACACAAACAGAACACACCGACGAATATAGAGCGTAGGAACAAAACAAACTCCAATAAAAATCCAAATTCTTAGCAGGAAATGGAAATTGATTAAGCATACGTTGTCAAATCTGATAGATGCATAACGAAAATGTTTTAAGATGAACTCAGAAAGACTTCACAGCCAAGGTCTTACCAATTCACAATTAGATGGATATATGAGGTACAAGATAGGGTTGCTCCGCTTTAAACTTAAGTAGTTCACACATCACATCATCTTTTAAAGTTTTGATGGCCCAGTCATCCTTCCAAGCCGTAAATTTTTCTTGACTTCAACTATGATTTCTAAAGGGAATTATAAAAACAATACTTTAACATCGATGGCGCATCTGAAAACTGGGTTCAAAAAACTAGGACTTAACATCGCTTCTGTATCATTTTTCAATCTGTTCTGTCTCTGATTCCAGCTGCTCAGCAGTATATTTCGGTCAAAAATATTATCATGCTGCACGTTTAAAAAGTGAATTTCTTCTAAAATTTCTTCAAAATCTTCTTAAATTCCTGCCATCAGTTTCACTTCTTTAACTTCTAAAAAAAAATACAAAAAACTAAAAAAAAAATGGAATCTCAATTCATTTTTAAACAGATCCTTGTGTGAATTCTGACGTTCTTTTTCAAAATTAATTGAACAAACACAAGCAGTGAAAAAGACAGACAAACAAAAAAAAAAAAAAAATACGCCAACAGAGGACGACATAAACATCAAAGATGACGTTCCGTTGCCAGTGAAAGTCAAACAATGAACAGCGAAAAATGAAAAAACAAACTGAAAACGTAAGAAGAAGGCACAGAGAAGGAGGCACATAAAAATCACTTTCCGAATTATTTGTTTAACGTGATGACGGAGAAGTGAACAACGGAAAATATTATCAACGCAATTTTAATGCTGCTCTTCGACCCCCCACACCAATACAGAAACTGTAGTAGAATTGGATGAAATGAAAATGTTGACGAAGATGATGTTGCTGCGGTGGTTACACGTGAAAAGCAAATGGAAATGCAAGTGATAGGATGCATGGTGATGTAAAGGATTTGCTTTAGGTGCCAGAGCGAGAGCAAAATGTAAGGGAAATGCGGTGTTTCAACATCTCTGTTGAATAGACTTCATAAGATTGGTAAGGAAATGCAGTTATACGCTTGCAGTATAGCAGCGTTTCATAATTATAATGGGATTGTTAAGCGAGTGGCAACGAAATAATTTCATTATGAATGCGTGCCTTCTTTTTGAAAGCGTTTAGGTCACGTACAGATAATATATTACAGACGAACTATTCGGTTTTGTTGTTTTTATTTTAAAATGTTTGAAATTGTTTTAGGAAAAGATAGGGTTTTTCCCCTAGTATTTGTTTTAATTTTATCAGGAAAAAGAAAACGTGGGTTTGGAGAATGTATTGGAGATTTAATTTCGTTTAAATTCACCTTCAGATTTAGTTTTTCTGTTTAAGGGGACCATCTTTTTTCTAACTGAGACTAACAATCAGGGAATATTAACTACTTATGCAGTGCATTAAGCGGGATATTCTGATAGGATTCGAGCCCATAATCTGACAGTCTGGCACACTGTATACTAAACTATTAGGACTCTCAGGATGAAATGTATAAAACCCTCAGTTCTTTTATTTTAAATGTGTTTACGAGAATGCTTTTATTATGGCTAAAAATATTGAATATGTTTAGGAGACTGCTACTGGAAATCCTTTGAATTTTAATAAAAATGAAAAAAAAAATGGCCACCTTAAATTGTATATTTGTGCAGCCTTAATTCATGGCTTAGTTTTTTTAAATATTCGTCCTTTTGTTTCTGTTGCTATTCTCATTTTATTTTCATTATTTCGGTTGTGTTGGGGCCTAATAAACGTGTACGTATGCACAAACACATGGCCTGTGTACGTGTATGTGTACGTGTATATGTAGAATTTTTCTGAAATTGATTTCAAAGTCTATTTATTTAAATTTGTATTGCATATGTGACCATTTATACGCCATTAATATTATTCATATGAACCTCAGATGCCACAGTTAAAAGCTCACGTATGCAGGCGATTCATGCTTGTTTTTTTTCGGTTGAAAAATGTACTTATAAACGCACTCTCATACTCATTTATACATATACATACACACTCAGAGTAAACCCAGTAAACATTTTAAGCCTTAGCAACCTATTTCAACTTTCATCGCTTTGTTTTAACATGAAAACCATAATGTTTGTTGGTTTGATACACGTATTTCGCTATATAAACTCATACAACAACAGACTGCAACAAAATATAACAAAAATTTAATTGAGTTAAATAAGTCAGCACAACATACACGTACAACGTACCAATACAGCCATACACTCCACTACTTTGCTTACTCTTTGCATTTTAGTTTCCCGCGCTCATTCAACTGTTATACTCGGCACACACGCACACTTAGCCATACACCGAAAATTTTTTGGAACGAAAAAAAGCAGAAACGAAAAACAATTGAAAAACGATGCCAGTGCAAAAGGCCCAGATGCAAAGGACCATTTCAAATCGAATTAATTTCTTAATTTATTTATTTATTTTATACTGCTTTTAGTTGCATTTGTTTTAAAATAAATTTAATGGAAAAATATGCGTGGAGTATTATTTAAATAAATTAATTGCAGTTTTTTATTTTCTTTGCTGCACTGTTCCCAAAATGAGTTTAGATGCAGGAGACTTGGAAACTGTAAATTTCGATTGAAATACAAAAGTTTTGTTGTTACAGATAAGCTGTCAAGAACAGCTCAGTCTTAAAGAAAATCTTGACTACTCCAAGGGGTTCATTGCAACATTAATTAACGCAAGTAAGTTTATTTGACAGAGGTTACTCAGTCAGTGAAATATTGAATCATTCTTTAAAGAGGTCAAAAGGGGTCACACCATATTAATCACTGATCTCCCACAATAAATTTTTTGAGTAGATTTCAGTCAGGATTACGACCCGTTTCTCACACCACCTATGTTGTGTGTGTTAATTTCATACATGAGTGGCGGGACCTAAGGTTTAAAGTCGACTCCGGGCGACAGATTTTTTTTAAAAACATTTCATGCTAATTTTATTTACTGTCAGAGTTTTTGCTAGAAATCTCGCCGAAGTCGCCGAAGAAATATTTTTCAAATTTTCGTTCTGATGTTTGATCAGGGATTTGAACGGAGGCTTTACGTCTAATAAGCCATCACACTACCTACATAGACTAATGATAGTGACGGCGAATGTTTATGAATTAATGGAAGGGAAATGATCAATTATAACCTCAATTTCCTACAAATTGGCCATTTGTATCAATCTAAAAAACTCACCTTCAAATAGCAGTGTTGATAACAATGTTGATGGCAATACTAAGCCAAACACTATCACTGATACGTAATTGGTCCTTACAATCCTTTACTCAAGTGACTTCTCTCACCAACCTAACTTCTCTCACCACCCATGTTAGTTTACGCCGAACTATCGATTTAAGAAGCTTTTCATGGCAATTGTGTTTTTTCTCAGAATTTTTGCCAGAAGACAGCTGAGAGGAAGTCGCAGAAAGAATTAATTTTTTTCATATTTCGTTATGTTCGAACGGCCTGAGCTGAGATTTGAACCCCCTGTTTTTTTTTATAAGTCAACACACTACCGACTAGACGGCACAGACTTCCACATTTCTGATAACCTGAGAAAAATTAGTTGATCTTATTGGGAAAGCTTTTTGCCCAACCTGAACCTTGCACTGTCTGGCTAGCATTTATTTCCGTGTCCACAAAGTTCTCTTGATAAAAAATATTGGCCCAATCCGGCGAGAATCACTTGCCTAAGTTATTTGTCTAAGTCTAGTCTAGAGCGATGGAATTGTTGCAAATATTTTCCTCTTTACCATTACTCCTCATGGGAACGTAGTGTTACTGCAAAGGAATTCCATCTAAATCGGTTTTCTTGTGCTATTTTTGGGTCTGTGAATGTGAGATCACACTGCATAGGATTTGGAGTATTGTGCGTCGTAACATGTTCTTTGTCCGATTTTTGTGATACTATAGGCTGTCGTTCTAATAGGATCGTCTATTAATCTTCATTTTAAATTGTCCGTTAAGTTAAGCTAGACAGATCTGAGGATGTTGGTTCATAATATCCTGTGTAGGGGTCTGACGCACTTGCCTATGAATATGTGGGTATCCTTGTTTTACTACGTCTTTGATATGAAGTGCCATTCTGTCGTTGTGAAATTCTAAATCCGCGAGCATAACTTGATATTTCGTATTAATTTTCGTGTAAGATATCGATGAAATGAAAATTAAATTATTTTATTATTTAAAATGCAACATTTTAATTTTGAATTTTCTTCTGTTTAACAATTTAAAAGAGATTAAAAAGAGAATTCATAGAAAGTCTAAAAGGATATGTTAAAGAAAAACTTTTGCAATTTTCTTTAAATATTTTCGCTCAAAGACTATTAAAATAAAATCCTCAAACACAAAGTTGTTGCAGACATTCTCGCATAAGTTTATTTCTTTAAGAGAGCACAGTGGCACTAAAAGAATGGAAATATGGCTTCAATGAAGAAAACTTTGTTTAATTAATAAAATTGCAAGAGAACACAGGGACAATGGAGGCATGCAAGATGCATAGTTGGAAACTACACCTGAAACAGATCACCAAAAAAAAATTTGCAGAGGGTATAAAAAGAAAAAAATAAAAGTTGGAAAAATGTGACATTTTAGGCGAACCTTAGCCGTTTATGAAAGAAGTGTGTAGTCTTTCAATATTTCAAGAATGGGTCCCACACGTCTTGTCACGGTAAATGAATATGGTTTCCCAGTGTGACATAGTATAGTACATAGCATAGTTTTCTATATATATTGCGACTTCTTATTCTTCGAGTTGTCTTATTGCATGAATTTTTTCATCCACTAAAACGATTTCATTTAACAATGACCTCTTCTCATGCCAGGATACATACATGCATACATTATTGGTCATTACAACCCTTCAGTCAGGATTACGACCTAGTTTCTCAAACCACTTATGTTGTGTGTGTTAATTTTATACATGAGTGGTGGGACCTACAGTTTAAAGTTGACTTCGAACGACAGATTTTTTGAGAAACTTTTCATGGCAAATTTTATTTACTCTCAGAGTTTTTGCCAGAAATCTGCTGAGAGGAAGTCACCGAAGGAATACTTTTTGCAATTCCTCTTGATGTCTGGCTTGGGGCTCGAATCCTAATAAGCCAACATATCTACTAGACTTCTCATGCCAGGATACAATCATCAAATTCCCTACATTGGCTCAAACCTACAATTGGACACTAGGTAGAAGATTATTCAAATGCCGATTTTTTAATTTCAATGGAAATATTTAAAAAAATTTTTAATTATCTGTAAATTTGGAAATATTTCCATTGAAGTGCAAAAATCGACATTTGAATAATTTCATACCTAGTGTCCAACTATAGCTTTGAGCCACTGTACAGAAGACAAGATTTTCAATTCATAAAATTCATAATCGTGTTATTGATCCTCCAATTATATTTATTTGTTGTAAGAGGTTTACAAAGGGGAAATTATACTCAACGTTGAATTCAACACTAAGGCCTGGTTCACCCACAGGTTTCTGAAACATTTTTGGTTCGGACAAAATTTTTTTTATATGGAGTTTGACGTTTCTCTCAGAGAGCGAGAGAAATTATTTTGTGCGAACAACTCTCAGTGTGAATTAAATTAATTTTAAATTTGGTCCGAACCATTTTAGAAAAGGTTGCCACACCATTTGAAATTTATACAATACACAAATATTTGCAGAAGTTCATCGAAAGACCCAGGGTCCATGCGATGAAAATTTATAAATGAATCTACTTAATTTAAACGCATTTCGGAAACTAGTGAGTGAAAATACCCTTTGGCTTCTCTTTGTTTCAAAAGTGGTCTTACACCCGTCCTCTTGTTTATCTTTGATTTTCTTTTTCATAAATATATTTTGCAAGTAATTTTACTTTGGTCACTTCAATGGTGAACAAGAGAGAAGCAAACGATTTATATCCATTTTATCCATCGCAGAACAAGATGTTTTTATTCTTACCAAATAATTCATCACAAATAGTGTTTATTTTTTGTTATAAATATTAATTTTTTTATTTCTTTATTTTGACACATATAATTAACTTTCTTAAGTTTATGCACATATGTATTTATCATTTTCAATTAAATATGGCAGCACTGTTTTTACGAACAATGTTTCTGAAATGGGTGAATCATGTTGCGGAAAACTCTCAGTAAGCAAGAAAATTCTCCGAACCAAAAATGTTTCAGAAACTTGTGGGTGAACCCGCCTTAACATTCATTCGTAAATGAATTTGATCCCTAATTCACCACTAATCTCTTTCTTTTTTTCTTTACACTGACTTGATTTCAACATAGTACTGAGTAAAGTCAGTCATTATTGTAAAGCTACTCGTAAGTTACGCATCATTTTAAAATTATTTTTTCAATCGCGGAAAGCAATTCAAGTTAGAAAAGTGGTGTTCAGTGAAAATTTTATTTAAAAAAAATCAAATAATTCTTGTTAGAATTATAGTTCTAAAGTTAATAAATAATTTAAAAAAATTGTTTAAAATAAAAGTGAAAAAAAGAAATAATTTTACGCAATTAAATGTTTTTTTAAATTCTGCTCGTTTGTTATTCGTTTATTTATTGATTAAAAGGCTGTGTGTAAGAAAAAAAATAACGGATCATTTGTATTAATAGAAAGAGCGTGAGTGTTTCAAAGAGTTTGTTATTGTTTTAATTAAAAAGAATTTCGTTTGTTATACAAATACAGCAACAACAACGATTCAATGTAAGTAGATGAGTAGAATAATAGAAACTAAAGAGCTTTGCTTTTTCTTATAAAGAGAATATTATCCCAACTACTATTTTAACTAGTAGGGATATTATTAAAGAGTTGAAGCAAAGACTATAAATATATAAAGATGTTGCACTGCCATACATTGTACTGCCAGTGCTAAATTTGTTGATGGCAGTACGGCTACTGCCACTCAGTGTTGCCAGGAGCCGGTTTGGAAAAAGTGCAAAAAGATTGTCAAAAAAGTGTAATCCTGAATAAAAAAGTGCCAAAGCTTTAAAACCGGTTATTAAAAAAAACTGCAAAATGAACAGCGTTTTTCATTATAAATGTTTTTTTTTTTAATTTAGGTTAAATTTTATTAAAATTATTCGAAATTTTAAAAAAAAAAATTTATCTTGGTTTAATAAATATGAATTTAGTTTGATTTAAACAAGTATATGGAATAAAAAAAATTGGTTTTAGGCATAAACAAGGCACTCCTGAACAATGCCATCGTATTGCGGCTTTTATCAGAAATACCTTGGAAAGGAAAGAATATTGTTCTGGTGTCTTTTTGGATGTTCAGCATGCATACGACAAAGTCTGGCATATAGGTTTGCTCTTTAAACTCAAAAAGTTACTACCAACTCCCTATTATTTACTGCTTAGATCATATTTAGACGATCGAAGTTTTTACGTTAAAGTGAACGATGATTTTTCCAACATATACGATATAAAAGCAGGTGTTCCGCAAGGCAGTGTTCTGGGACCAACCCTCTATACGATATTTACTTCAGATATACCTTTAACAGATAACCATTTACTTGCATCTTATGCCGATGACACTGTAATATTAGCATCGAGTTCTTGTCCAACAAATGCATTAAATCTAATTCAAAATGAACTAAACCGAATTGAGGTTTGGTTATCTCAATGGAATATCAAAGTGAATACCGAAAAATCTGCGCATGTTGTGTTTACGTTACGAAAAGGAAATTGCCCACAATTATTCCTTAATGGCAACACAATTCCCAAAAGAGACAGTGTGAAATATCTTGGTTTTCATATTGACAAAAGGCTTACATGGAAGTTTCACATTAAGGCAAAAAAGAACATATAAAAACCAAAAACGCCTTTATTGGCTTCTTCAGCCTAAATCTAAAGTAAGCATTGAAACAAAATTAATAATATATAAAACAATACTTAAACTGGTGTGGACTTATGGCATACAATTGTGGGAACTGCCAGTAACTCCAATGTAGAAATTCGTCAACGGTATCAAAATAAGACATTGAGGCTAATTGTTAATGCTCCTAAATTTATTTCAAATAAAACTATTCATAATGACTTACATATGCCAACAATTAGAGACGAAATAAAGAAAACTATCTTAACAGATTAAGCCACCATTGCAACTCACTAGCGATATCTCTACAAAACGAAACTGAAGAACTGAGAAGACTTAAACGTTATCATATATTTGATTTACCATTTCGATAATTGTTATTGGTTTTTTTTTGTTTTTTGTAAAAATGTAAATATATACATTTAACCCTTTCATGCCCGATGTTGCCTATAGGCAACATTGTACATTTTTGTTCATAAATTCCGTAATTTTTAATTTTTTAAAAATATTTTTTTTTTTTTTGCAAACAAGCTTGGTTAAAAACGTGTAAAACCAGAATACGTAGGACTCTGAATTTAATATCACTTCATATTTAGGCCAAGACTAACAAACACATGTCCTTAAAAAATTTTAGCTCTGGCCCAAAAAATTCGGGCATGAAAGGGTTAATTATATGTAAGCTTTTAAAAATAATTACAATACTATAAAAATTTATTGTTGAAATGATGTTGTTCTCAATGGAGTGCAACATTTACAGTATCAAATTTGTGGATAATAAATAATGGGATAGATTGTAAATAAAGAATATGAAAAAAAATTTTTTTCAAAAATATTTATTACATTTGAAAAGTTGAATTGATTGAAGAAAAAATATATTAATTTTTTTGTATTTGTTTTTTTCTTTTTTGAAAGCATTCAAAAATAAATATAAATTTTAAAAATTAATTTAAATTAAAAAAAGACTATTATTGCATTTATAAAAAATAATTTGAAATATGAATTAAAATGAAATACAAAATAAATAAAAAATAATATAATATATATATAAAATGCACTTTTAATGCTAAAAAAATACACAAAATGGCAAAAAAGTGCTAAAAAGCATCTAGCATCTTTTTTTTTTAAAAAAGTGCAGCAGACGAGAAAAAAGTGCTAGAATTGCACTTTAAATGCCGTTATGGCAACACTGCTGCCACTTATTATACTCAGAGAGCTTATTATACTCAGAGAACGTATTGTGCTCTTTAAGCAATTTATTCTCATATGCTTGTATACGTGTATGCATGTATGTATAGTTTTCATAGCACAATTGTGCAGAGAGAACTCACACGCATTCTTGTATTGCTTGATGTAGTTGTCGGTCAGACTTCGACAAGAACGCATGCGTAGCGGATGTTTTATCATTTTATTTCAGAAGAACACTCAAAAAATATTTTATGTTTAAAATGGTCTATGTTATTAGCTGGGCGTATTTAATTTTTTTTTATTTTGTCGCATAGTATATTTTTTTTAAAAAGCTTTGGAATGCTCGCTTTTTTTCTTTTAATAAAAAATTGGTTTTTTATTCCTTTTATTTATCTAAAAAACATGGCATAATTTTTAAGCCAAAGATGGATAACTTTATGTTCTTTTAATAGTAATTGGATTTTTTATTTTATTTTTATTCATCTAAAATTATTAACCCAAAGATAGATAGCTTTACATATATATGTTGATGTAATGAAAATAAAAATAGCTTATATTACTAACACTTTTCTATGGCTGTAATAAATAAATTCTCTCAACATATTTTCTCTCTCTTACTCACAACAAAAATTTTTTTGGTAAACCCATTTGCCAAATAAAAAAATAAATAAACTAAAAGAAGTCTTGTTTTCATAAAGTTTATGTGCAAATAACCTGTGGGAAAAAATGTTACCGTTTGCTTTATTGTAGGGTAAGAATACGTGTTTTATTGTTGTATAAATGAAACTATATCGATTCGCACCGAATTAAAAAACCTTTATTATATAAATAAATTTTTGGAATTACAGATTTAAAGAGAAACAAAACTAGCAAATTATGAAAATAATCTCTTAATTGTTACATACATTGATTAAATATTAAAATTTAAAATTTTTAAGCATTATTTTAAAACAAATTTTACTGCAGTTTATTTTAAATTTTTGGTTTACCATAGTAACCGTAGAAATATATATATATATAATATATATACATTGCTTGACAAAACAATGGAAACTTTTTCAAAAATGTATTCAATCGGACGAAAATTTAACATGTTTTTTAAAAATCGGCAAAACATTTGTGGAGCTTATTAATATGCACTGTTATTAACGTTTCTGTATATTAAAATTATGTATAAAAATGAATTCTATAATTCAAAAATTAAAGAAGTTTCCAAAGTTTCCATTGTTTTGTCAACATCAAATATGTGAATAGAATTATTTTTTTTAATTACTGAATTATATAGTCTTTTTATATATTTTTTAAAATACAGAAATGTTAATAACAGTGCATATTAATAAAAGGCATTAATATTTTGCCGATTTCTCAAAAACATTTTTAAATTTTCGTCCGATTGTAACACATAAATAAATTTTTGAACAAGTGTCCATTGTTTTGTCTTGCACTGTATATATAAATAATAAAGCTGTAAAACATAAAAACATTAATTGTTGAGCAAAGCGTAAGTTGTACCAAAAATACAATTTATTCCTTTTGGTTTGATGAGGATAACGAATGTTATAAACACAGAATGGAGATGCTCAATTTATTAGTTGTTATTTTACTGCAGAAGCATTCTACATGGGAAACATATAAATTCAAATCATCCAGTGTGGAAAAAGTTGATATATTAAAACATTAAAATGATAAATAAATTTAATAAATACTAAACAAAAAAAGCATTCCTTTTATTACAACTTCATTCTATACAAAAATAGAGACAGAAATTCATAATTGAACTGTCTATAAAATTACATATGGTAAGTACACACATTGAATAGTCTAAAAAATAACATTATAATTCGGTGCGAATCGATATAGTTTCATTTCTACAACAATAAAACACATATTCTTACCCTACAATAAAGCAAACGGTAACATTTCTTTCCCACAGGTTATTTGCACATAAATTTTGTGAAAACAAGACTTCTTTTAGTTTATTTATTTTTTTATTTGGCAAATGTATATATACATACATGCACACACGTACACACGCATATGAGAATAAATTGCTTAGAGAAGAAAACAATACGTTCTCTGAGTATAATAAGTTCTCTGAGTACATGTTTTTGTTCTCTTTCTCTCAGTTAACATGAGAGTGAGCACGAAGATTTTGCTTTCCCTGTTAGCTACCCCCCTCATCATAAAGAAGCAAAAAATTTTTTAAATTTTAAATACATTGTGTGCAACATCTTTATATATTTATAGTCTTTGGTTGAAGTTTAAGTAATTTTGACATGCACAATCAGGCATCAAAATTTTCTAACATTTAACGTCTTTTGTCTTTAATTCGGGCAATTCGGGATGCTGGAAGCATCCTGTTAAGATTACATGATATTATTACATGCGCATGATGCCTTGCTTTTTACGTTTGAGCAAGAGAAATAGTGTAAAGCCAAGGTTAGCCAAACTTTCACGGAATGTACGTTCGTTTTTAGTATACGAAAAGCAATGAGAGCGATCACCGAACCGTAATGTAATTATTATTTATTATTATAATATATATATATTTATTATTATAAAATTAACGGAACGTACGTTCCGTGGAGGCTTGGCTAACCGGGGCTTAAGGCTGCTGGATATTATTAAAATTTATGAGTAATTTCTCACAAAATGCAAAGAAATTAAATTTGTTGTGGGCTATGTTGTAATCTTTAGTTTTATTTATATATTATCTTAGAATTTTTTGAGTGCCTTCTATGCCTAGCACAAATCAATTTGTAATGAAATAGATTCAGAAAAACACTTTTTTCAAATGTAAAGTAAAATTAACCACAATTGATGTGAATTTAGTTTAACACTGGGTGAGGATAACTAACGCATATGTACGTTAAAAATTCTGTATAATTTATTAAAGATAGAGAATATATGTAGAATACTGTGATGAAAATATATCCACATGAGATCTGCAAATTTAATTTTCGAGATTTAAAAAGAATTTTCTTCCAAAAATCTTCCAAAACTTAAGTGAACAGGATTTAAGCTTGTAATCATTTAAAACTTTTTATTGTACTCAAATATTCTATCAGAATTCTTTAATTGTTGTGTACAAATAACAACAAGCATTTCTTGTGTCAACAATTGCATCTCTTTGGCCCACTGTTCAAGGTTAAATTTCTTTTTGCTATAAAAAAAATAAAAAATCAAAGAAAAAATAAGAAAAACTGGAGATTATTTCATATGCAGTTTCGATTTTTTTCCTTCTTCTTCTTGTTAGTTTTTACGCACAAAGAGACAACAGAAAATAAGAGAAAGAGAGAATTTCCTTTTTTACAAGCCACCTATAGGCCGTAGGCTCTTTAGTAAAGCAAAGATGATTTTGTTGTTTTTTGTAGTATTATTGTTCATCGAGGTGAGTTTAAATAACGGAATTCGAGAATGTATTAATTTTGTTAAGAGGATTGTCAATATGAATGACTATAAGTCAGCTGAGATCATATAAAGAAAATTATTTATGAAGGATATGCTCGAATAAAATAATTTGTTTAAGAGGAACCTTGACTGAACTTACTTACTGTAGAAGTTAAAAAACAAAAAACTTACCATGTACCTATGCTTAATAGGCCCAAAAGTTGACCTTGGTTTTGGGTAGCTGTTAACTATTAAAGAAAAATCTTTATAGGGGTACTAAATGGCCGACTTATGACCGTCATTTGTTTGCTTATATTTATTTTCGTAGAGAATAAATAAAACAACAGAAAAGGTAAACCGAAAAAGAAAAACTTCTTCTGTACTGAGTAAAAGAAAGTGAAATAAACAGAAAACAAAACAAATAAAAATTTAAATCACGTTTACCTGTTAAACAAAATGAAAACAAAACTTAAGTAAAAAAAAGGAAGAAAAAATAGAAAGAAAAACTTTGTAAAATTTATCCTTTTGACACAAAGCAAGGGAAAGCATATGAAAAACTTCTTGCAGTAATTTTCTTTGGTGTTGTAAAAAATGTGGTAAAAAAATATAGAAAATCATGTTTAAGCTTTTTGCAGTTGACGTTAAATAAATTATAAAAGAATTATACTTCTTTGTCGTATTTGACAATACCTAGGCCTTGAGTAAAATTGTCAATACCTCGCGTAAACTTTGACTTGATATGAGATTTCTAACAAGAACTTCAAGTAGGGGAGACTGATCCTCCGATATGGTCAACTCTGGAGAGTCCTTGAAAATATTCACAGGCGATTAAAAACTTGATAATAACGAACACTGTGGAGTTTTTTTAATCTCCACCTCCTTGACTTCTGTAGTGTGTTTAAGGCCGAGAAGATGGTCATTAATTTCGCTGCGACACTGATCTGGAGAGAAAAGATTTCCAAATCTACCTCATAGTCAGGCAGAAATCATATTTTTTGGGTCCAATCCTCTGGTCTAAACTGGGGTGATCAACCCCCGTGACAGTTTAGAGTCAATCAAATATGGGTTCCTGATCACATGGAAGTTTTGGGTAATAGTGTAGCTGATAAAACGAGCACTTTTGCACCGTAGTCCAATTCCCACATGAAAATAAAAGTTCTTCTTAGCTCAGTAATACCGTCCATTAGGCAAAACTATTTATTGGCTGCTGACAAATTCTGATCTGAAGCCAAGTTTAGAAAAACCTCCATGGAACGTAACGGAACGTACGTTCGGTTTTACAATACGAAAACCCATGAAAGCGATTATCGAACTGTAAAGTAATTTCGGTAAGCATTTACATTGCTCTTCATATGCTGTAAAAGAACGTACGTTCCATTACGTTCCGTGGACATTTTGCTAACCGGGCCTTGAGAAATAATTTTACTTTATTCCAAAACTCATCGACCTCAAATTGTAATAGGAAGCGTATAAATTAAGTACTTAAATAATATCGTAGGAAATCTCTGTTATTTTATAATGAGTAGCCACATGGTGAGATTTAGTCATCCTGTAATTGGCCGCTGCAAAATTTGTTGGTAAATGATGAAGAATGAGGGTACTGTTCACTTTATTTGCTAATGTCCGTATCTGGCTGAACACAAACATTCTGCAACTTGATACAAAAATTGATCATTAAATATATTAAACTTTCAAACTGATTACCAACTTGACGCTAAGTTAATCAGAATTTTTTGATTAGCAATGGGACATCCCTTCATATGGCATCACAATGCTTCTCTTCCTTTCCCTTCATGACGTTGGCTGAATGAAAATCAAAAGTTTGTCATCTTCAACCAACTGACGGCCCACTAGCCATTCAAAATAATAATACAGTCCCAACGTGTATAGGGCCGCATAATGAAATGTTTAAGGTCTTCGGTTTTTTTTTTCACAAAGAGTATTTGTTGCATCTGACTGATTCCTTCCTTTTTTCTATTACGATGTGTTTTCGTTTATGTTTTACATTTTCCCATTTGTGGTTGCACTGTCTTAGCTCTTGGGGTATTTTGCATTTTCAGGTGTTCAGGTGATACAATACATTTAGATTTTTGAAGTTAGATTTACTTCAGTATGGTAGCACTTCAATTCTTAATTATTGCTGATGTTGTTTGACCAGAATGTCATGCATTTAAGTCCGCCTGCTGATGAATATCTATAGATTTTGGATTTTGCTTGTTATTTCGAAAGAAAGCATATTTAAATTACATAAAATGAAATGAACTTTATACATGCGTTGATTATTCGAAGTTTGATTCATTTGAATATTTGTGAAATGCTCTTTAATAATTGTAATCGTGCGAATGCTGTCCTTTTGATGGGTCTGCTGTTTCTGTCGGTTTCTGTTCTACTATGCGCTGTTTCTAAACAGACCATCTACAGCCCAACTATCCAAGAATTCGAATGGTTGGGATTTGAGTGATGATGTTCTCTGTGCTAAAGTCCAACATTAATTCAAGTCTTCTAGCGTGAGGACTTATAATTATGCAGCATCTGATTAATGGAATTATTTTCCAAAGCTTTTATAAAATCGATGAACCGTTGAAACGTATTCTATGATTTGTTATATTATAACGCGAATCAGATGAATACCTTGTGTGATTTACATAAATATTATATTCTAAGAAACCTATCTGTATTGTCTATATCATCTTTTTACATAAATATGTACATAGTTAGTCATTCCAATCCTTCAGTCAGGATTACGACCTAACTCGTCGCAACACTTATGTTGTATTGTGTTAATTTTAAAAATGAGTGGCAGGACCAACAGTTTAAAGTTGATTCCGAACGACTGATTTTTGAGAAGCATTGCATGTCAGGATTCTACTGAAACGATATCACCGAAGAAATGTTTTTTCGTATTTCGTATTTGTTGGATATGTCCGACCTGGGGCAAGGCAGCACACTACTTACTAGACTGCACAGTTTTAAATCCCTTCCATCCTTTTACTGTCGATATTTTATGTGACTCTCATATATAGGCAGGTTCATAGAAGTCTATTTTAAGTTTGTTGATTGCATACAAGAAAAATCAAACGTATTTATTTTTGGAGTCGACTATATTATCGTGCTTGACTTGGTCGCATCTCTGAAGATCATCTTAGTCTAGTGACACTTTGACAGCAGACCATCTGCGATATGATAAGTGCAACTATTCATATATTTCAAAACCTTTTTTTTTTTGATTATGCTACGATATATTTGTTGCGATATATGAAAGCTTTATAGGCTTTCAAATAAGATAGTTTTATCTCTTACTTCATTCGTAAAGCATTATGTTTATAAATCCATGCGTTATCGTTTCAACTTTTCAAAATAATCACTTTAACTTTTTACTTTTCTTTCTTTTGTTTTTAAATTAGCCATGACTTTTTGGCATTATAATTTCATTTTCTTTTGCTTTAGCACTCTATCTCATTGCAATTCAAAATGCGAAATTTTCTACTCAAATTACACAAAGAAATCCTTGTTAAAACGTTTGTCTTCCAAAATACCCAAGCTTTGTAGTTCTACTTTTCTTGTATTCATTTCCATCATTTGTAATACATTTTGTGTAAAAGTCTCTTAGATAGAGATAGAGTCAGATAGAGAGAGAGAGAGAGAGAGAGAGAAGGAAAAAGAAGTTAGAAACTTGTACTGGGAAAATGGAAAAGAAAAACTCCTCTGACAGATGATCAACATTAGTTTGAAAGCCTTTAGAGGTTTGCCAATGTAATCTTTGTTAACCTAAAAAGTTTTCTTTCTCTAGAGCAGGACTATTTCTTTCTTTTTCCTGTTTTTTGGAAAATGTTTAAAAATTTTTCTATTTTCAGTTTAGGGACACAAGGAAAAAAAATTTGAAAATAATTTTCAAACTCAGAAATGGTAATGAAAATGAAACTTCATCGTGTAAGAAGTTTCCAAAATTAATGACATTTAAATCGATTGTAACAGAAAACAAAGAAAAGAAGAAAATCATAAGAATCATAGGATGAAAGACTAAAATGTTAGATTTTAGAAAATATTTTCTCTATTGAATTGAATGAATATTTTTAAAAGGAGTAATGAGACTGAAATTTCATTAGAGATGCTCAAAGAAAATGTTGTGTTCCAAATCGCATGTTGGTAACAAATTTAGATGGTAGTTGTTGTTGTTGTTGTAACAGCTCTGCAGCTGTCTCCGGAAGTGTCTCCCCATTGGATATTAAGAAAAATTTAAGTTTAACATGTTCATCGTATGCTTACGTGATACTGATGGAGATGTTATAGATCGAGAGATTATATTATGAGGTGTATACGTTGATGGTCGTTGTTAGGTAATTGGAGCAGGACTATTTCTTTCTTTTTCCTGTTTTTTGGAAAATGTTTGTTTTAAAAATTTTTCTATTTTCAGTTTAGGGACACAAGGAAAAAAAATTTGAAAATAATTTTCAAACTCAGAAATGGTAATGAAAATGAAACTTCATCGTGTAAGAAGTTTCCAAAATTAATGACATTTAAATCGATTGTAACAGAAAACAAAGAAAAGAAGAAAATCATAAGAATCATAGGATGAAAGACTAAAATGTTAGATTTTAGAAAATATTTTCTCTATTGAATTGAATGAATATTTTTAAAAGGAGTAATGAGACTGAAATTTCATTAGAGATGCTCAAAGAAAATGTTGTGTTCCAAATCGCATGTTGGTAACAAATTTAGATGGTAGTTGTTGTTGTTGTTGTAACAGCTCTGCAGCTGTCTCCGGAAGTGTCTCCCCATTGGATATTAAGAAAAATTTAAGTTTAACATGTTCATCGTATGCTTACGTGATACTGATGGAGATGTTATAGATCGAGAGATTATATTATGAGGTGTATACGTTGATGGTCGTTGTTAGGTAATTGGTAGTCCTGGGAAGTCCGCTACTTGTGTTGGATTCAGCCACATGTCTACTAGTCGAAGGGCAGCGATCCAAGGTTCTCGGCATAATACTCGCTCTGTAGCTGTACAGGATGTTCGCCCAAACTGATCTTAGCTGGACCAGGGTGGTTCTAGTTACCCTGGGTAGCTGCCTTTCACTATCCGATATTGGTGGTGGGTGTTGATTTAGAAACAGTTGTGGTAATGGTTGGTTTAATAGACAAACGATAAGAGTTCAACGACTCCTTTAAAGCAGACTTCTGGCAAAATAATAAGATACGGATTCCGAATTTTGCTGTCTAAATTTCACTTTAACTTTATTCAGCCTGCTTCTCAAAAATAAATTAATTTTACAATAAGCAGTTGGAGGTCGATGGAAATAATTTACCGCAATCAACCAGTCTGAGCCGATTGTGTGGCTAATCAGTTCTAATAAATGGCTCAACCGACTTAGAACAAGGGAAAGTAGCGACAGTGCCTTCAAATGGTATTGAACCACTTGATCTGCAACTTCTATGTGAATGTCTTTGTATGGATTTTCTGCAAACCATTTCTGGCTACACAAATTTTGTCAATAAATTCTGTGACACAAAAATCTTTCGCTTCAGGTCTCTTAGGTTTTCTCTACTTGCTCTTCACTGGAGCATCTGTAGAACTAGTTGCAGGACCACTAAGACTTTGAGAGTGTATGTACTGCCACAAGTGCTACGGCGGCTAGCAGGTTTTCCATCAAAGTAATGTAGGTAGCCCTCATTAATCATATTTTGCGAATGAGTGAAGACTGTTTGAGATTATATGTACGACCCTGAAAGGTCCGAATTTGTTGAAATTAGTTGTATTACGAGCATTTTTGTTGTTATGAACTGTCCTATTGAGACTAAAAATGGTTAGGTGTATGCAATTCGAGTAAAAATATGAAAACTTAAAAAAAAAGTTGAAACATAAACTGTAAACTACTCATCTGAGTAACTGTTATCGCCTGCCATGTCCAGGCCCTGTTTCAGGAGCCTATCTGAAGCCAATAGTTGCCAGCACCTCCGCCTGAAAGATGCTACATTGATCTGACAGCCTTATAAGCATGGGCTATTCCGATTGATTCCGAAAACATGCCACCTCTAAAGGCTCTGTTCTGTTTGGAGCCATCGGTGTAAATTTGTACGGAATTCTTTACGAAATGCGCCGTACTTTTCTCTCAGAGCCTCTTGTCCTGAAACGCAAGACTGAACTGCGAGAATTGTACTACAATAAACAAGTACTATCAGGGATTTAATTGATTCGAGAAACCACCACTTACGATATTGTCTTGTTTAGTTGACCCTTCAATTTAAACTTGGAAAATGTTCTCTTGCAGGTACAGGGTATTTTCATAATAAAATCTTTCTGGTATTTTTACTGCAAAGCCGGGTTTGAGAAATATTTTTAGGTTTCGTATAATCCATATGAAGATTCTAATCAGCAGTGCTTAAGATTTTGCCGCAACTGTGGCGTCAATTCTTTATTATTTTAATGATTTCATAGATTTTAGTCTCATTGCTGTATCGAGTAAAGGATAGTGACTTAGGTTATGTTAGGTTGGAGTGGCAGCTTTGATAGCAAACCTCACTTAAGCTCGCATGGCGACCCGTTGTGATGCTACAGAAGTCGGTCAACCCAGGAACTGACAATAAAATTACGATGCCCCTAAGCTGGAAACCAGGCTGCAAATTTCATAAGCGAAGCTGATGTCAATGGATGATAACTGCATTAAGCTAAAACGGAATGGAGATACAAATAACTTCAAACTGCAACTCGTTAGGAGTTATCGTGAGGATAACAGTTTTCTCTTCTTCAGCAGACCCACAACCTCTGTAAATATCGTTTGATGGGAGCTGCAGTCCTTCCGCGTGTCTTCCCATAACGCAATGACCGGTAAGCAAGGTCACAGCGATCTAGATGACATTGTAATCAAGTTTGAATACTTGGTTGGCACGCCTCCTATCCATCACGGGCCAAGTAAGTCTGGCAATGGAGCAAAATTCCTTATTGACTTAGGATAAGTTGGCGCCCAGGAAGAATTTTTGCCTAATGATCAAATTTTCCAGAAAATACATCGCTACCAACTCTATTAGCAAAGCGACTTAGATGAACTAATGGGTCCGCCAAATACCTTTTTTTTTTTGAAAATGCTTTCAAAAAAAAAAGCTACTGAATATTTTCTCAAATTTCTTTTTTTATTTGAAAGTACAATCCTTCCGGTTAATAATGGAAAATAATTTCATTCAAATTGCTGACTCGGCTGGCCATGCAGTAGCCTATACGATCGGTCCAATTTTTAAGCACATTATCGATTGTGTGCAGCTGTATTTCATCAATGGCTTCACGAATATTGTCCTTTAAAGCGTCAATTGTCTCTGGCTTGTCGGCGTAACACCCCACAAATAATAGTCCAACGGTGTCAAATTGCAGCTCCGAGGTGGCCAAACGACATCAGCTCTGCGGCTGATAATGCGATCTTCAAAAACAGGGCGCAAAACATCGAGTGTAGCTTCGGCTGTGTGGCACGTAGCGCCGTCCTGTTGAAACCAAATGTTGCCAATATCCTCCTGTTCAATTTTTGTGAACAAAAATTCGTTCAACATGGCCCGATAACGATCGCCATTGACTGTAACGGCCACTCCTTGCTCATTTTCGAAGAAAAATGGCCCAATTATGTCTCTGAAGCAAAATCCGCACCAAACAGTGACTCGTTTTGAGTGCGTCGGCTTTTCAAAGTATGCGTGCGGGTTTTCTGTGCCACAAATGCGACAATTTTGCTTGTGTACATACCCGCCAAGATCAAAATGAGCTTCATCTGAAAATATGATTTTTTTTTTGCCAAAATCGGCATCTGGTGTAGGCTACTGTGCATGGCCAGCCGAGGCAGCAATTTAAATGAAATTATTTTTCATTATTAACCGCAAGATTGTACTTTCAAATAAAAAAAGAAATTTGAGAAAATATTCAGTAGTTTTTTTTGAAAGCATTTTCAAAAAAAAAGTTATTTGGCGGACCCTTTAGTTCAGTTTCAAATAAATTAAAAATTAATTGAACTTCTGTTGAAACAATGGATGAAAATACAACTTTTCTTTCAAGTCAACTGAATTGTTGCCATGAAAAAAAACCACCGATCTAAGTCTTAAGTCTGTAGGGTTTTAGTCTATAATGCAGATTAGCTGACTGGAAGTCTGGGTTATACTTCATAGTTACAAATACTTATTCTCGTAATGTAAAGAAAATATTTTGATTTTCCATTTCCCAATTATCTTTCTCTTCCATTCTCTCTCTTGTATAAAAAATAAAATAAAATAAATAAAAATCCAATCATTTATTAAAACTTTTATTTGAAAACTTTATTTTAAAACTCAAATTCGTTTTAAAACGTTCGCCTCTGTTTAGTGAGTGTGGGAAAAAGATAAAAAAGAAATCTGTTGTAGCATAAATAATATTCTGGTGTTTTTTTTTATAAATTTTCACAATCTTATGTCAAACGTCTTATTAAATAAACGCTTTTTCTATCAGTTGTTTTGCTAAAATCAGCAAAACTGAAAAGATTTTTTTATTTTTTTTTTATTTTTTTATTTAAATTTGTTTTCCAATTTGTTGTTGTTGTTGTTTTTTTTTTCTGAAAAATTTCTTTGCTTTCTTATTTAAATCTTAATTTGACGTGTCACTTTTGGCGAATACATTTAATCTTTGGTGTTTTTCTTTAGATTTCCGAAAATATTTTCGGTTTTTTATTCATCACACTCTTTAGCTTTCTTAACCAAACTCATACAGAAGATATCTCCTCGTTTGTGTTTTTTTTTATTGAAAAATATTTTATCCTTAGACGCCATTAAATGACAGCGTGTCTCTCTCTTTTTCTGTCGCTCTGTCGCTCACTCTACTTCTTGTTCTTGTTCTATCCGACTAATATGACACTCAGCTTAATGCTATGAACTGTTGTGTGTGAGTGTGTGTCTATGTGTGTGCTATTCAGACCAGACATGGTTGAGTGTATGGAAATCGAAAAGCAATTTGATAAACTTCTATTGCCAACAACGAAAGAAAATCTCAAGGAAAAATATGAAAATCTTATTGGAAGAAAAAAAACCATGAGGAGGGGAAACATGAATTGTAATCTACTCAGTTAAATTGGGTAATTGTGCTTATCTAACGCGTTTTTTTTTTCTTCATTTCTTTGTTTTCTTTTTTACGGATCTTTACTGTTTGTGTTGTTTCCGTGGCAGAATAAAAAAAAAAAAAAAATAAAATAAAAAATGATGACAAAAATTCAAAGAGAGAGAGAGAGAACAAAACACTAGTGACAGTTTAGTTGAGCTGTTTGTGTTCGGAATGTCATAAAATATAAAAACATTCTAATATCCTGGAATATTCTTTTTTTTGTTGTTGTTATGGTTGTTTCTTTCCCCCTTCTATGTCGCTGTTGTTGTGGTTGTTGTTGTTATTGTAAGTTTTATTTGTTAGCAGTAAAGTAATCTTGAAGTTGAATCAAATATTAAACAAAAAAAAACCAATTTCTTTTCATATGGGGAAAAAAGTTCAATATTTTGCGCTTTATTTTACCACAAAACGTTTAAAGCTTCAACTTTATTTGACCTTTTTATACTGATGGTGGTGGCTATGAGCATGGTACACTGAAAGGAAAACTGTGACAAGAAACAGTATTTGACAAATGCAACATTAGGTAGGTAAGTAGAAGTGGCTGCCCATCCGAGAAGGTCACATAAGGCCCATTGTGATACCATACTTTCCCATAGTTTCGGGACCAGTAGGAGCCTCTGATGAAGCTGCTCAAACTGCCCATTTCAATGCATGACAGTTCTTGCAGATCATCTATATAGAAGGCACCAATGTGCCTTTTCTATCTACGACATAGTGGCGGGAATGCACCCGCTAGGTGCACAGCAGTCTCCTCTTAGCAGCGTGTTCAAGACTATTGCACTTCTCATGCATCCATAATGTAATGCCTCGTAATGATCTCGACAATCATACTGAGCGTGCTTCTTTGGAGTTTCAGCAAACTTGTGCGCCCTTCCATCCAGCTTTGGTCAGATTTTCTGCGCCGTTCTATTTGTGTTCGAAGCCGTCCATCTACTGTTGACAGAATCTACAAACGTTTTGTCAATTATAAGCTTGCAAGTTTTCAGGGGGATTCCCAAAGTCGAGAATTCTTGAGAGAGTTTAATGATTGTACCACGCCTGACCAATCCATTCGCTCTGCAGTTACTTGGAATATCAGTTTGTCCTGGTACGCTTATGAAGATCATATCGTTTTGCTTTCTTATTGAGATATCTCGGGATACTGTCTTGGAATTCATCACGTTGGAATTTATTGTTTGATAGTCACCTGGCCATCGGAAAATATGATGATGTTTCGCTTGAGAATAGTTGTGTTCACAATAATTTTCGTCGCAGCTTGTGTTACCGGCACCTCCGCCTGAAAGGTGCTACAGTGATCTGGCAGTCTTATAGACTGGGCTGTTTTGATTGGTTCTGATAAAATTCTACCTCCAACGGTTCCGTTTAATTTAGAGTCATCGGTGCAAAATTGCGCGGCGTTCTGTGCGAGCTTCGCCGTCTCATTATAACAAACATCCTTGTCTGAACTGGAGATCTTCAAGCACATGGACGAGGGTAACAATAGCTTTCAGAATTGCTAAACTGTTGGAGTAGAAGTTCTTTTTATTTTCTAGAAGAGAAATATACTTCATCGTATACCGTTTGGTGTTGTTGTTTTTGCACTATCTTAGTATCGTGTACCACTAAACGTTTTTCGATCAGCCACTTCTTGACCTTTTAGGATTCCACTAAAGCATCAGTTTCGTAATAATTATGGGGTTTACGATTTCCAAAATTACATGTTTCTGATAACTACTTAACCAAGAGTTAATTGCTGATAAACAGCTGCAAATGCTGCTGAATAATGTTCCGAACTAGGCATGTTTCACTTTCATACAACAGAGTTAACTTCATACATGAGTTGAGTATTCTAAGCCTAATTTGTTTAGATATTTGTAAGCTCTCCCACACTGATTGCAATCTTCCAAATACACTGCTTTAGGCTTGGAGCCTTCTATCAATTTTGTTTGAGTTCTCTTACATTTTTTTCTCCGTGTGTTTATTACGATTGTTTTATATTCCATTTTGGACAGGCAAATATTTATGGACATTCTTTACGACTCTATTAAAATATGTATTTTGTTGGTTGGTTGGGAGGATAAACTACTACTATTGTCGTCATAATATTTTCGTTTTTATTATGATGGCCAGGAAACAATAAATCGATAAGAACGTTTTAACAGAAATAAATTGCAACTAAGGATTTTTATATCGGAGATAAATTCAATGAACACCCAAAGTGATCAAAAACTACTGTAAAATAACGACAATTTCTTTTTTGTAAACCAATTAAAAACAAAAACAATTAAATGAATAAATACTTAAAGCATGACAATGAATATTTAAGATTTTAGTAGTGCGATTACAAAAAATATTTTCTTATTTTAAACTATAAATTAAGACTCTAATATCACAATCACCACCACAACCACAATTAAATTATTCTCAAAGACCCGATCTAATAAATGCAAATTTCCATAATTTATTTAAAATATTCTTTATGAACGAGAACATAGGAACATGATTAATTGCCTGCTGTCTACCATATTAATGACAAATTATTGTATTACGACGAGTATTATTATAAACGAAACGAAATGAAATGAAAATGTTCCATAAATAGTTGGCGTATTTTGACATTTATTTCGAATAGAAATACTATGTATTCAAAATAAATAAAAATAAATCATCTGCTACTGCTGCTGCTACTACTCTGGTCGTCTAAGAAAATTGATGTGTCATATAAATAAATCCATGGATTGAGTCATTTGAATGGCAAATGTTCCAAAGAAAAAACATTCTTGTATCATGATTAACATGCCACTGGTGGCAAGCAAGCATTTCAATACTAAACGCGAGATAATGGCATTAAAAAGAAATAAATTTCATTAGTGTTATCGGGAGCAAATTATCAATAAAGTGACATCATTTATTATCGTCTTTTTTTCCTTGTATGTATTTGGTTTGGCTTCAATACACCATTCAATAGAGGGGGCTTCCATAGAGGTTTCAATAATTGTGACTGGTTGCTTGGTGTCTTGTTGTTAAATTTTTGTACTTTTTCGTTATAAAATTTTTATTTTTTTTATTGTCTTGTTTAGCATACATTTTTGGACATCAAAATAATAAATAAAAAAAAAAATTTAATTTCTTTATTAATTTTTTTTTTGTTGTGGCATTAGAAATGCCATAAATTGGTCAGTAAGCATAAATATTCTTAAATTTTTTATAAATAGTATAGCAAAACTGTTTGTATTCTTTTCAATTTTCTTGTGAAAATTCCATGTCCTTTTATATAAAATTACTGGCTGTACCCTGCGCGTGTTGCTGCGCCACCAACTAAAATTAATTTGAAGGAAAGACATTACACAAATGTCCAATTAATTTTGAATCATTTTATTGATTTTGTTTCCCGTTGTCCCGATGATTCAGATGAACGGGCCTGAGTAGAACGCATTCGATCAGTTTCTAATCTCACTTTTCATTGTTCAAGCGGTTCAAGCGAACGGGTCTCAGCGGCATATACTCGAAGATTTTCCAGTCTCAATGTTCGTCTGATTCTGAGGCTCGTAATTTTTTTTCTTCCGTGCTTCAGGTGTAGGTCGACCAATTGCTTGTCATTCATTATGAATAATTTTCAGTGACGCCATCCATTGGAAATTAATCACACCAACCTCCGTCGACTCTTGCGCAACAACTTTGTTAAAGAATGCACAGTTTCCGATTTAATTAATTTTGAGTAATTTTCATTGGTGCCACCTATCGGATATTAGTCATACCAACTTAGAAACCTTTGTCGGCTCATGCGCAACAACTTTACTAAAAATCATATCATGATCAAATGCACAGTTTACGATTTAATTCATTTGAAATAATTTTCAGTGGCGCCACCTATCGGATATTGGTCATACCAACTTAGAAACCTTCGTCGGCTCATGCGCAGCAACTTTGCTACAGATTATATTTGTCCACACAAAATTTGAGGACTCTAGCTGTTGCAGTTAATGAGATATGCGACATTAAATACTTATTGGGTATGTGGGCGTGGCACCTTGCCTACTTGAAATTTTAAAATAAGAAATAGCCTATAACTCCTTCCAGACATACAGGAAGATACTGTGAAAATTTCAAGAAAATCGGTTCAGCCGTTTAGCCGTCTATAGACTTCAAACAAACCCACAAACAAATAATAAACACACATTTATTTTTACTTATAAGAAGATTATTTCAATTTCTTCATTTTTTCCATATTAGTTTTCGTCATAAATTGAAAAATTAAATCGCTTATTTAGGACTAATTATAGTTTTCCAAAACTCGTTCTCTTAGTAAGTAAGTAAGTATCCGGCTCTCTAACCCAAACGAGAAGGTAGCCAGCCCGGAGCTAAAGCTTCAATTAAAACCTCTAAGCAATTACATTAGAAACTTCGAAATTACTTCAGCATTGGAACTGTGTCAAGTAATGACACGTTTGTTATATTGGTAGACATTTGTTCCAAGACAGTATAGTTTCGGATTGAGTCAAGAAATCATACAGAAAATGATGTAATTGAACTCCAAAATTATAATCCTATGAGATTACGCAATTACATACATAATATAATTGGCCATTACAACTCTTCAGTCAGGATTATGGCCTAGCTTCTCAAGGCCGGACCTACAGTTTAAAGTCGACTCCAAACGACAGATTTTTGAGAAACTTTTCATTGCAATTTTCTATTTACTCTCAGAGTTTTTTCCAGAAATCTGCTGAGAGGAAGTCGCCGAAGAAATATTTTTTTCATATTTCGTTTCGATGTCTGACCTGGGGTTTGAACCGTGGCCTTGCGTCTAATAAGCCACCACACTACCTACTAGACTACGGCGACTTCAATTGCAGCTTGTATTTGCAGATCGAAAACTAAGCCTCATGGATGGCTAAAATACAATTAAAGAATTGATGACCTGGGGATTTCGAAGTAAGTCAGTCAGTTAATATGCGTTCTAAAATTAGGCAAGCCTAACTTACATTTCAGAGAAGTTATGGCAAATGGTGCACATAGACTGGCAGTTGGTTCATCGATCTACTGAGTGCACTCCTGTCTTCATGGCAACGGAATAGTAGAATACAATGAACTGCCGATAAATATCGGGTCTTTCATTAAGCGGTTCTCAGTTTAAATAAAACAAAGTGTGGGTAAAATATAATTGGAATTTTTTTTTTTATTAATTTGAAAAACCTGTTGATGCCCGTATGTATAGAACATTAAATTGTTCAAATGTGCACCGTGATTTCTATGGACTTTAACTCACAAATAAGGCCTAATTTAACCGATGGCGTAGGGTGTGTCTTTGTCTTTTGAGGCTTAAAAGGCCTAATCAAAGAACACATTATCTCGGTAACAAGTTTACATCACCTCCACGTGAGATGACCATAAGCCCCCAAAACACTCGTGCGGGATAATAAGTGTGGGATAAGCTGTTTGGTATGTGGCGCCGTCCACAAATTGTATGTCATGGAGGTCCGGATCAATCAGGTCAAAAGAAGTTGCTTACCATCGTCTCATCGTACTCAGCGTTTACACTAATGGCCTGGAAAACGTTGTTCTCAAAGAAATATGGACCGATGACCGGCCTGTCCAAAATCCACACCAAACACTGACTTTTTCGAAATGCATTCGATGCTCCTGGAACTTATGTGTGTGGATTATTGTGTGCTCTAATTAGACAGTTTTGTTCGTTCACGTACCCATTCATCTAGAAAATGGCCGTATCGCGGAAAACGGTTTTTCGATTCGATTCGACATTCATTTTGACAAAACAATTTGATTATGTGCTGTTGAATGCTATACCTTCCATCCATTGGAGGTTTGGTGAAACGCACTGAATAAATGAAAATTAATTTAATAGAAAGAGATTCAACAAAATGGCCGTTAACATCTCTCAACATTCCTAAGTCCCTTTTGGAACTCCCAATAAATGGAAGGAATTTGGTTGTCCACCTTCGATGTCAATGGGAACCAACGAATTATGACTGGTTCTGTACACTTAAGCTGGATTCACCCATTTTGTTCCAAAACAAGTTCAGTTTTTTGAGAGTTTGTTCCAAAACGATTCACCCACTTCAAACAATTGTTCTATAAAAACAAGGTTACCATATGAAATGTTTTTGTAAACGCTGCGTGTTGGTCTTACAATTAGGCAGCACATTAGCAGATGATTGTAATTCGTTTGTTTTCTTGGCTTGGGTGTGATCATATTTTTTATTGTGTTACAAAGAAATTGTAAATTAAAATAAATAAATAAACAAACAGTATTAAACAACCGCTCTGTATTTTATTATACATACATACATACATACATACAAATGTACATATAATATGATGTGGCAGCTCAGTTCAACTTTACTTAAAAAATTAAAGTAGCTGGCAGCACAGTTCGATTGTTTCGGAACAAAAATTAAAATTAAACCAATTCGAGCTGAAATTGTTCCGAAGCAGCTTACTCTCTTTCGCTCTCTCTCTCAAAAAGAGAAACGTCAAACTACATATCGACGCCTCCGTTCTATAACATACTAAGTCGAAAAAGTACGTGATGTACGACTATATGTGTATTCTAAGTAGATTTTTCCCTATAACTTCGGAACGGATCGGCGCATCTTAACCAAATTTTGTCAGTATTTAAGTTAGAGAACGTAGAATTTAAAAATGCAAGAACATTAAAAACGTTCAAAGTACTCTTAGAACGTTATAGAATGGAGGCGTCGATATAACAAATTGTTTCGAAACAAACGATGGGTGATTCCAGCTTCAAAGAAAAAATCATTGAAAAATGAGTTGAAAAAAATTATTTGGAATTTTCTGAACAATTTCTCAAATATTTTTTTTTTGTATTTTAAGGACTATTTTATTGCTTTACATCAATTTCAGCAATTACTCTTTAATATCACACAAATATTTTTAATTATTTTATGTAAATTAAAATAATATAAAATAAAATAAAATATTAAAGGAAAATGAATAAAAACATGTATTTATCTCTGCCCTGAGCTTATCTTTGTTGTTATCATTCCTTGGTGTATTGAGTTTTGGTTTTATCATCGTATTTTCCAAAAATAAATTCACATTTCATTTTGCATTTTTATTCATTTAATTTTTATTTTTAATATTTTTTTATTTTGTTTTATGGTTTGCTGATATGAGTATTACACAAAAGGCAAAACAAAATAAAAACCAAAAAATAAATAAAAAATGTGTTGAATGACTTTTAATTTGTTGCATTTATCTTTTGCATCTTGAGGCTATTTTTGTAGTAGAAATAAAATTTTTGTTAAAAAAAATCTTTTCATTTTATTCTTTGGTTTTTTTATTTTTAGTTTTGGTTTCATTAAGATTTAAAGGAGGTGAAATTCTGTTTTCTGTTTAATAATTTCATTCTTTTCTTATTCCTCTTTTTTTATTTCATCTACTTGCAGTAAAAGTTTTCTTCTCAACATGTTGCTTGCCAGTAGCAGCAGCAACAGCATCAGCAGCATCTGACTGTACTAAAATTGTATGTGTGGCAGGCAGCAAAGCCAACGAAAACGTTTTTTCAAGTGGTAAGTCAGTAGTTGTCGGTCTTATTGTAGTGTAGTGTTGTTGCAACAATAATTTTTAATTAAATTAAAAACCATTAGTTTAATGAACAAGATTAAGAGTTTCTTTGTCCGTGCGTTTAGTTTAGTTTAGTTTTAATCCGTAAGAGCTTTCTTTATAAAGGAAATATTTAAACGGCACCTAAGATCTGTTAAAACAACATTTAATTGTGGATTTTGTTTTTAAATGGTTAGGCAGAGGAGTAGTATAGAAGAAGTAAGAAAATAATATTTATTATAAAAAAATATAACAAAAAAGCATTATGAAAACAATGTTTAATTTAATTTCATTTAAATTGTGCAGTTTTTTGGGAAAATGCAAATGGTTTAAGTTTTCACAATAATACCGGAAATATTTTTTCGTAAAATAAATTAGTTTTCATACTTATTTACAATTTAATTACAATAATTATAAGAAGAAAAAGAAAAATAAATATTTTAATCTTAATATTTCGGTAAATTATGTGGGACATCAATTCAATGTGAATAACTGTTCCTTTTGGCATGTGTTGTTGCATAGGGATATCCATTTTCTTTGACTCATTTTGCCACCACTTTTGTATAAATATAAACCAATATGGGAACAACAATTTTGAAACCCAATTTGTAATTTCAAATCAAATTTACCGAGATGATGCATGAGACGTTAGAAATTCACTCTTTAGACAAAATGTTTTAGGCAGCTAAGGACAGCGATCATTTGATAGAGTCGACGTCTTTCAGCTGTATAATGAATTCATACCAATCGTACATTGGCATAGCAGCATTATAACACTACTGTGATTAACGCACTTTTGGAACATGCAATTAGAAAAGTTCACTATAAATCCATAAGCAACTGAAAACTTGTAGAGGAATTATTCAAATAATAAAGCATTTCGGCGTATAGTTTGGCTGTTACTGATTCTGTGTTTCGATATGAAAAACCATAATATAGGCATCATGTTGCCACTATTAAAGAGAATCCAGTAAAACACTGATTGGCTCCAGAGGAACATCACTAAAAGTTTGTTATAGAAATACAAGTATAGCGTTGGAGTTAGGGTTTGAAAAATACATACCAAGAGTTAAATCAAATGTTAAGGGCTTTCGCACTTTCCTCATATGTTCAGTGTAAACGTTAATGTAATGTATGCATGGCTTAGTATGTATGCATTGTTTCGACAACACTAGGTTTAGTCACCAACGCCATATTCGATTTAAGTGGTTGTTTTAGTTTTAAGGCAGTACAGTCAACCCTCTTATAACGCGGCACTCTCAGAACGCGGTTTCCATATAATGCGATTTCCACATAAGGCGGTGCTGAAATTGCTGCAGCCCTCCTATAACGCGGTCCTCTTACAGCACGGTTTCCGTTCAACAACATCCCATAAGTTCCTTCCGCACAGTCTATGAATAACTCTAGTAACTAGATATTGTAAGAGGGTTTAATATCAGCTTTATTTTCGACGCAAAAGCACAGCCGAGATATACAAACAACATGTTTATATAAACATGCCAGCTTATCTCATAGCCGTCTACGACATCGGTTTCAGTCATCTCAGAGCTCTTTCACAGTACATACGTTTTGTTGTTCTGCAACTCATATCTGACAGTGAGGATGAATGTTCAAAAATTATATAATTTTACAAAAGTCTTTCTTATTTTTGTTGGAAAACAGTCTTTTAGTTTAAATTTGTTTAATTTTTTTACCGATCTTTATATGAACTCTTTAATTCAATAAAAATTATTTATAATTTATCTTGTCTTGGTCTCCATATAACGCGGTACGAATGATGGGATTTGTACTAATTCTGAGTTTCTTATAGCGCGGTTTCCATACAACGCTGTAGACGGATTCCATACAACGCGCTACGATTTAATCTGGTTTGTATGGTTAAATCCGGGTTTCTTATAGCGCGGTTTCCATACAACGCGGTACGCACTAACCGCGTTATAGGAGGGTTAGGGTTGACTGTACATGGTTGAGCTAAGTATATGCATAGAGGCCTTCTAATATCAGTTTTCACTACCTTTTACAATTCCATTGACGTATCTTATTAAACCATCCGAATATTGAAGTCGTGCAACTTGTTGTATTAAAGTTTCTGGAAGATGAAAAGGAACACTACGATCAATTACTTACTTGTAACTCCTTGAATTTTTTTGATCATTTATTCTGTGACCATCTCTGTTGTATTCCTTTTGGTTTAACATTCCTTACAGATTTTTAGGGATGTAAGAAAACTCACTCCTGTCGTTTGCACAGACAAGTAACTCAATTCTTCGTGCATAGTTGTCTTTTGTGCAGCTGGAAAATGCAATTTTAAATTGCTCCACCATTTTTCTTCGTATAGCCTAGTTCACTAATAGTTGTCTTAGCTATTACGTATTATTAAGATGATCTTCCTTCCACCAGTTGTTTTTTGTTCTTTAGAGCTGTAATGGCATCCATTATTATTATTATTTCCTGGAACAATTCAGTTTGAATATGTAACAACTGTATTTGAATGACAATTACGATCTAGCTTATCACACCATCCAAGTTGTACAAGTTAGTTTAATCCTGTTTCCTCCGAACGGCAGATTTAGGAAACTTTTCATGGCTTTTGCTAGGATACTACTGAGGGGAGATAGCAGAGATAAATTTTTTTTCACAGTTCTTTTAATTTTTGATATTTCTGAGCCTAATTATAAACTCAGAATTCTCGTTTAAAAAACTAAGGGTGCGAACAGAGTGAGCGCTGATGCCGAGCCGAGCTTATTGAGGCTTATTTTCTTGCGAGAAGAAAATTTGTATATAACACTGCGAGAATCAGCGCTGAAATTCTGTTTATTGCATGTGTTTTGCTTTTATGTCATTTAGTCTTGTTGTTCATTTGTGCTTATAAAATTGCTGTACACTGTAATGGATTCCTCTGATGAAGAGTATTTTGTTTCTCCTTGTGTGATTAATGCGACTTATTAATGTGAAATATAATGTGAAAAATAATAAAATGTGAATTATTAACACAAAAGAATTTGTAAAACATCCAATTACACTAAAAAGGAAAGAATTTGGTGAATTTCATCATTTAAACAATGATTTAAGAAAATATCCAGCTAAATTTCAACAATATTTCCGACTGCACACTAAAAAGTAAACATCAATAATCTAAAAAAGCTCCCAAAATGCTTTGAAACTGTTTTCTCGCACTCGTCGGCTTTGATCTCTTTTCTTGTCGGCGTTCACTGTGTTATACACAAGTTTATTTGTATTGACTTGTATGTAATCAGTTTTATCGCACTGACAATCTTTATCGCACTGACAATCTCGGCTCGGCTTTCAGCGCTCACTCTGTTCGCACCCTGATACACTACCTACTAGACTATGCATGTGGTCTGTCGTTTCAGCATCATGATTATACTACTAAACGAACTATGCTTGCATGTTTTGATTCTAATTTGTGAAGCAAACGTATTTTTTATCGAAAAATTATCTTTAACCCCGAAGCTCATTTTGAGGTCTATAGGGGGTACGTCAATAAACGGAATTGCCAAATTTGGTGTAAAGTGTAGCTCGATGCAGCTTCCTTTCCCTGTAGGTTTAATGCCCTTGTAAAGTATCCTTTGCATGGTTTTGCTTATCCATGTTAGTAATTATTTTTGACTATCATTGTGTATGACAGGAATAATATGTTGTCTTTCTATGTTATTTAAACAAGTCTTTCACGCTGTGTCTGGTAACTACAATGCAGCTTTTCTCGCAAAATTGCTAATTCGTTTTTTTTTGTCCAAAAGCTAAAATAGAACCTCAAGGCGGGGCCTACTGACTTTTATTATCCATCATTTCTGTTTCCAATTAATTTCAGTATCAAGTAACATTCTTACTGTTACTTACTCTTAATCAGAATATTTGTGAGATAAAGAGTATTTTTTAAGCTAAAATAGTTTTTGAAAATCTCACAAACCTATTGATTTACTTGCTTAAAGAGAAATAAATTTCTGTTTAATTAAATTCTTTAATTTTTCCTACCCTATATTTCTATTTTTTTAACAGTAACAGCATTAATTGAAATTAAAATAACATTTGCCACCAATCCCGTTGCCTACTTGATATTAAACCAACAACATATTGATTGAATTATTAAATAATAAATAAGGATTTACGCAAAAGTTTTTCAACATCTTCAGTCATCGCCTACCATTACATAGGTATACGACCTCATGAACACCATGAATTGATAAATATTTTATAATTTCAAAGCAATTAGACAAACCATAAACAAATTATAAATGTGGGGGGGAAAATGTAATATAAATTCTTTGCCACCTCATTCCTCTCCCCCTTCTCTCTCTTCCAATGAAATATGTAGACTTGCGTTCCCACCTCTTGATTCAGCAAAGATTTTACCTTAACGTTGCTCTCTTCCATCCTCCATCTGTTCTTGCTCTGGTGTAAAGGATTTAAAAAGATTCTCGTATTTCTTGGCCACAAACCCGATCATTTATAAAACACCCTCCCCACACCACAGTCATGGTAATACGAAGTCGAGCAGCTTGTTTATTAAAGGAAAAACAGTGGGTGATGGTGCCGGTTGTAGGTTGAGGTCCTTAAGAAAAATTACTGTAAATATTTTGCAAATAATTAGTTTAAAAAAAAAATCTTGTCTCTATTACTGCTGTTGTTGTTGTTGTTGTTGCCTATGTATGTCTGTGTGTCTCCATCTTCATTCCATTTTAAAAATGAAAAATGATTACTTTTCCTTTGGAATACAATATTTTACAGAGAGAAGTTTTAAGAGGTTTGGTAGTGGGTGGGAGGCGAAAAATATAAAATCAGCTTAAATAAATCATAAATTTTAAATGTTTTTTTCTTTCTTGTAACAAACTCAGAATAACAAAAAACAACAACAACAACAATGACAACAACACCAATAAAACCAAATTATCATTAGGCTTACAAATCGAGTCAAACGAAAAGTAGAAAAAATACGCCGCCTTCTTGGGTTACATTGGCAACCAGCGTGGCAACTTTCGTTGCCCTGCCAGCAGCCATAAGTCGGTTCGGTGGGAGTGAGAGATGCTTAAGTGTATAAGCAAAGTAAAAGCAAGGCAAAGCAAATAAATTAATCAAAAAATAAGCTTTAAAACAAAAACGACAACATTAAGCAAACACATTAGAGGGTATTAAATGAAATGATTTATACCCGGCATCTTTATTTCTTTTTTTTCATTTATTCCTGTCCGTTCGCCTTATTCGCCTTGCATTGTTGAATTATTAATAGAGCAGGTAATGCGAGGAAGAAGAAGTGTCATGCGGCCATAAGGACATTTATTATGTTTATTTCTCTTTTTTGTCATTTTATTTCTTTAAGCAGACATTGTGCAAATCTTTAGGCAACATCGTGAGAGACACGTAATTAAAGTTTAATGTGTTTTCGTCGTAAAGGTAATGTTTTAACCTGCAACACATCATATACAAAGTGATTGGTGGTAGTAGCATTTGTTATTAAGAACACTGAGAATATATTTTCCAAGAAATAGCCTTGAGAAAACCCCTCGAAATTTTTAGAATTTCAAGTTCTTGTGAAATAATTCTCTTTTTAATTACTAGGAGTTTGGAATCATTTTCAAAAATAACAATTAAATTTGAATTTTCCATGGAAACAGTGGACATATACATACATATTTATATATACCGTCTGGTCGTATTGGCACATTAGTTCTAACTGCAACATTCTATCGTAACTATCAACAGGGCCATCTAAGTTTTGATAGCTGATAACGGCCATCTTGTTTAAGCTACATCTGTCAAATTAGTTGTCATTTATTCCGCTTATTTTGCCAAATCCCTATGGGCAGATATAGCACTCTACTACTCGATTAAATAATAAAATTGTTTTTATCAAATTGGCTGGCCTTTTCGGAACCAAAAAAATCATGTTCAGCTAAGAGGTCAATTTTTTAAATTGAGACGATGGCAATCCACTGTAGGTCCAATAGCGTGCATTTCAAAAGTGTTACTGTTTGTTGTATAATCTGGGCTGGCGGCGTCATCAGTCTGAACCCTTGACTTAAACTTCAGCTCAAACAACTAGAAGAAAACGAAATATGAAAAAATATTTCTTCGGCGATTTCGGCGTTTTGTGGCAAGACCTCTAAGAGTAAATATATTTACCATGGTGGTGTGAAATTTAGATTGTAATCTTGACTAAAGGTTTATAATGACCAATTAAATAAGCGAGTAAAATGTTGACAGAAGCCGCCGTTGTCTAGTAGGTAGTGTGTCCGCTTATTAGCTCAAACATCTCCAATAAAATGAAATACGAAAAAATATTTCTTCGGCGCTTTCCTCTCAGCAGATTTTCGGCAAAAACTCTGAGAGTAAATAAAATTGCCATTAAAAGTTACTCAAACATCTGTCGTTCGGAGTCAAGTTTAAACTGTAGGTCCCGCCATTCATGTAAAAAATTATCACAAACAATATAAGTGGCTTGAGAAGCTAGGTCGTAAACCTGACTGAAGGGTTGTAATTTATGTATTATGTATGCATTATGTATATAGGTCGCCGTGGTCTAGTAGGTAGCTTATTGTTGGCTTATTAGACGAAAAGCCAGGGTTCGAGCCCCAGGCCAGACATCAAAACCAAAATACAAAAGGTATTACTTGGCGACTTTCTCTCAGCAGATTTCTGGCAAAAACTCTGAGAGTAAATAAAAATTGCCATGAAAAGTTTCTCAAAAATCTGTCGTTTGGAGTCGACTTTAAACTGTAGGTCCCGCCATTCATGTATAAAATTAACACACACAACATAAGTGGTGTGAGAAACTAAGTCGTAATCCTGACTGAAGGGTTGTAATGACCAATTATGTATGTTATGTGTGTATGCATTATGTATGTAGTCGTTGGCAGGCCATCACTGTCAACTGCTGGCACATAGGTCGTTGATTACCAACTTCTTTTGTCCTGAAGTGGATAATTTGGATGCAGAGGACATATAGTTTCAATAGAATGGAGATACGTGCCGCATAGCTTATCCCACATAGAATATTCTTCACTAGCGATTTGAGGGCACGGTCTTCTCACTTGCTAGTAGTGTATACTGACTACCGGGCCCACACCATTTCATCACACAAGATTTTTTCTTGTGGGATTTTCTAAAGACGGAGGTGTATGCGAATTAATCGCAAACCACAGCGTTGTTAAAAGCTAACATAATATAATCCTATGGTAAAATTCATCCTGATTGCATTCAGTGATAGTCATGGAAAATTATATTCATTCAACCCAGAAGAGCCATGACGAACATTTGAACATTATACACATTATGGCATCAATGGAGCTTTCAAACGAGTAAAAAATTTCGAAAATATTTCACACACATTTTCCTATGAAAGACTTGATAGTTGGTGATGTGGCAAATTTTGCAAAAAAAAAAACTATTTGGTGAAAAACGTTTGTTAGATGAATTTTGTTGTCAAACAAAATTTTATTAAAAAGCGCCATTGAAGCGTTGAAGTGCTTAATTAAAAAGTTAAGCTTTCCCCGGCTTGAAACCGTAAGAACACGAAATTTGAATTCTCATCCAAATTCTCCTACACATAAAGGTGCCTGAACTCTCAAAAATAAATATTTTAGGAAGGTTAGTTAGTTAGATCTCTTGTGGAAGGATAGGAATTATGGAGCTAAGTGTCTCACCATTACATCTGATACAACAAAACCATAAGTTTCGAAACAAAATATTTGTTTCTAGACAACAACAGACACCAACTCCTCTATGCTAGAACCCTGTCTAGTATATCATTCACCAGATTAGTGGGGAGAATATAATTTATGAAACTGAAATCAACCACAAAATATTAACCCTTTGACGGACACCAAAATTTTAGGAGGCCTTCCCGTGGGACACTTGCTGTATCTCCGTTATTTGGCAAGATACGAAAATTATGACGTATATACACGTCATGTCCCCCCAGAAACCCTTGTTATGACGTCTATAGACATCAGTGTCCGTTAAAGGGTTAAGGATATGTGGACGATGCTATTTGATGCTCCCATTTTGCTTAAAAGAAGATGTCCTGAGAGATCAATAATCAAAAGTTGTTTTGCGGCACATGTTGTGCCAGATTAAGTCAAGCAAAGCTTGTACTTCTCCAAAAGTTTCTACAAAATAATTGTATTTTTCTACAGTGCGTTAAAAAAGTATACAAATTATTTCAATGTGTCTGTAATTTGCTTTGGCTAGCTATCTGTAAACTGTATTACAGTTTAAGCTTCTATTAGTTGTGCTGTTACAACTCTAAAACATATTAAATGCTGTGGCAAATAAACTGTAATGAAGCTGAGTGTTGTTTTATTTCGATCCGTATGGGATAACTGTCCGTTGCACTGATGAACTCAGTGATTCATTTTATCATATAAAATCGTGTGCAATGTATCTCCAGTAATATAAGAGCGACCATGTTACAGCTAATATAATGAACATTTAGCAATTCAACTGGAATTCATAATCAATCCATTTAAGCACTAAATTTTAACACCCAACAGACTATTTCAAATTCTAAAAAAAAAACTTCATTTGATTGATGATGGATTGATGCTTCTGTTCATTATCTTGTTTAATGACTTTAATTCATTTCTTTTTAATTCTTTTAATCTGATTTCTATTCAATTTGCCATAAATTTTTCATGCTTTTCAATCAATGTCCTTTAACGGTCAACAAATTAAAGAAAAACTCCCGAAAATAAAATGAAAGAAGAAATAAAACGATAATCATGGCCACTTCATACAATCATTCACATTTGATTTGCTTTAAACGAGGCAATAAATTCAGGACTCGCCCACACACACACACACACAGCCATACATACATACACGAGCAAAGGAACCAATTAGTTCCATAAAGAAACTCGAGAAAGAAAAACGTGGTGAGGGAGAGAGAGAGAGAGAAGGTTATAAAAAAGTTGTGTTAAAACATTTAAAAGTACGAAAAACTACAATTAGCAACAAATTGTTTTTGGAGAAGAACTTTTTCATCAGGCCACGATTAATTTTGTTTCCATTTTTTTTTCTTTTCCTTTCTTTTCTTTTGAATGGCGGCGATACAACGACGGAAACATTTGTGTCAGACAGACAGAAATTTGTTGAAATTCATTTTAATGAATATTTTTGGGTTCATTTCTCCAACACCACCAAACACTGTGTGTGTATCCTACCGAAGACGTTAAAGACGTTAGGCCTACCAAAATGGCTAGAAGGAGGAGCAGGATGACATGTTAGCAGGCCATTTACTACCAACTTTGTCATGATGACGTGTGTTGAAGGTTGTTATGTTTTTTTCCTTTTTAACAAATTTCCGTTAACAAGTTTTTTTTTTGAAACGGAAATTTAAAACAAAATATTTCACAGTTTATGGCCTCAGGAAACAAAATAATTTGAATGATAGAAAGTTGATAGGGAGGGAAGTAGGGAAGTAGGTTGAGAAAATATTGACCCTAAAAATTAAAAGTTCTACAAATTGGCTAAACTTTTAAATATTTATTCCATAAAAAACATGAATCTTTTTCTTTTCACTGTGTATTCGTGTTTGCTATTCATTCGGCTGGTGGAGAGAGAAAAAAAAACGTTTAGAAAATTTCATCAAATTTTTTTATCTTCTATTTTTGTATCATTATTGTTGTTGTTGTTGTAATTTTTTCCTATGCAACTTTACAGCTCTAAGCGTATGCCATGAACATACAAAAATTGTGAGAGTAACTTTAACTAGATAGATTCACTTTTTGTATCTTTTTTTTCTTCAGAAAATAAGTTTAAAAATCCTATACATACATTCATCTTTTTGGTTGCCATTGCTGTTTTTTTCCTTTTTCCACTTCCACTTCACTCATCCATTTTTAAGTATAAAACTTTCCAATCTAAACTCTTCAACACATAAAGACAGTCACGGTAAAAAGTTTCGAAAAGGAAAAGGACAACAGCATAAAAAGTACAAGGAGATGGAGAGAGAGAGAGAGAGAGAGAATAAGAAAACTTTAAAGTTTTCTACAAAAAAGTTAACAAACCAATACTTCCACACTTCCACCGTATTGATGTATTTTGTGAAGATTTTTTCTTTACGTAAGTTTAAGTTTAATTCTGGTAAAAGAAAATAATAACACGACCAACTAATAGTGCATTTAGAAGAAGCCAGTATTGGATTTTGGATTACAGACCTATCCTATTTCCTATACTTGTGGCAGCTACTATATTTATAAGAATCAGCCTGCAGAATCAAAAAAGCTTTAGTTAGGTGGATTTCAAAAAACCTTCCATTCATGTATACATAACATTATTATTTTTACTACAATTATATTTTTAAATTTTTATTATTATTTTATTTTTATTATTTTGATTATTATTACAATTATAAATTATATTTAGTTTTCTAATATTTTAACCGAAAAAAAATATAAAATTTGTCACACCTGGTACATCGACATGTCACACCCGTTACACTTTTATTTCTTTTTCCGCAATGAAAACAAGAGTTAAAATTTGTTATCAGTATGTTCGTCACACCCCATACACCGACATGTCACGACCGTTACGTTTTTCTCTGTTTTTTTTGTCAATGATAACAAATTGAAAATGGTCTTGTAAGTGCAATATCTAATGCAACCTAATAGCGTTGTCTTTGGCAAAATAATAATAATAAGTCACACCCGTTACAAATACATTTTTTTTTTGAACTCCAATAAAGTAAAAATATAGTCATAACGGGTAGTTTTTTTTTAACAGATTGGGTTTTGCAAATTGAGAAAAACAAACAAAGTTTGCAAAACCCAAGCAAATAGTTATGAATGAATATGTCTGTCCTTTACTTTTTAAGACTGTTAGATGCAAATGTTGCCTAAGCCTACACCGTATCTGGTTCGTTCATGAGCTGCAATTTCAGCATATTCTTTCCAGCATTTAGCTTGGTTTTTTTTTACCCACGGTTACAGTAATGTTGTCATCTATATTCAGAATTGTGGCTGGTTTATTCCTGTAAACAAGAAACTTAACCATTTTTAATACAAAAGTGGAAATATGATAGAAATCATCCGACAGATTTGATGATTGTTTCAGACAACCACTTTGTCACTGACTCCAAGTTAGTAACAGTGTTAAATCACACGTCAACTTCTCTTTTGCGGTGTAGTGGGGTTAAATCTCAAGATTTTGGAATGCTCCAAAATGTGAGATTGATGGCTCACCAAACTCACCTTTCAATACTTACATGTTATTGCATGTCGCGTGGCTGGTGACAGAATTTTATTGAGACCACATGGCTACGAAGCCTATCTAATTATTTCATATTGAGTTGAGCACACAACAGTTAGTAATCATAGCACTATAGATTGCTTCACTGGCTGTTAGCTTACGATTTTTATTGTTGTAAAAGTAAATCGGAACGATTATTTGCTGTTATTGAGATCAAATACGACTGTTCTGTTTGTAGACGTACATACTGAGCCAAAGATGAACTTGGTTTTCGAAGATAATTTTCCGAATTTCGAAATATTTTTTCATAAAGTGAAATTTTTATATGAATTGCAAGCATAAATTTAAGAATCCCTGTGACAGTGCCATTTGCTACGAATCTTTTTCTATATTGTTTATCAAAATCATCGTAGTTAACATATATTTGCTTTGCCAATATGGGCATCAACCCGTTACAAATTTATAAGCTGGTTGCATTTAATTTTATTTTCCTTTTTTCCCCATTTTCCTGATCAGCCATATGTGTTAGAGAATATTAAAAAAAAAAGAAAACAGAAGAAAGAAAAGTTCCAACTTCAACTTTAACTTTTATTGTTATTGTTTTAAAACCACTATGACAGCGCGAATTAGCCAAATAGTAAATAAATTTTTATACTGTGTACTATTTTTTTTTGCTCACAAACACCCTTGCTTAACCCCCATTGTCATGGATCCTTTTCTTCGTAATACTGCTGTTAATAATTTGTATGTGTTGGAATAACCCCAAGGCTCTTAAATTGCATTTACTCGTTATATAACAAAGAGTAAAAAAAAAGAGCAAAGAACATGCAAGAGAAAAAGAAAAATTGAAGAACAACTAAAGGGAATAAACTTGTTGTATACTTTTTACATTGACTATATTTAAGTGAGTGTTTGCATGACCATGCACAGACATACATATGTATGCATATACATAGCTATGCCAGAGTCATCGCGAAAGTGCATGTGTGCATTGTAGCGGAAGTGGTCTCTTTGGTATCCAGCAATGCGCTGCCTGCCACTGCAAACGCTGCAATAGCTGCCAACATTGTTATTGTTTTATGGCCAAAGAGCAAGAAGCGAGCGTGTATTCGTAAACAATTTAATAGCAGGAGCAGTGTTAGTGATGTGTGTGTGGTAGTAATTGTGTGGCTGTGTCAGTTTTTCCCCTTTTTATGCTTTCCACTGAGCAATTCATTCACGTCCAGTGCAACACAATACGGTTTTATGCTTCGTTTGCACTTTTGTTTTGTTTTAACAAGTGAAAGTTTCTTCTTAAATTCGATTTTTTTTTTACCCTCTACAGGATTTTTTTTTTAATTTTCTCTCTCTGTGATGTGCTGTAGTTTGTTGAATTTCGATTTTTTTTTTTTGGTTTTTCATTGGGAAAAAAAGGGAAAAGTTTTGTTTTAAGAAATGATGTCTCATGTGTTCATATAAATTTAACAGCAATTTTTCCATTTTGTGACTTGAAGGACTCACTGGTGGTGGACAAAGTTTTCCTCTGTTTTTTTTTGATTTTTTTTTTCTAAGAAAATTAAGTTGAAGTTGATTTTGTTACTTTTTGTTGTTGTTTTTGTGTTTTTTTTAGAAGGTTAAGAGTCAAGTGCATAATTGTTTTAATTTTGTAACTCAAGCGTGATCTGATAAAGTTTCCCTTTCTTGTGAACATTTTTTTTATTTTTAATTCGTTTAACACAACCGAGAGAAAAGATCAGATGTTCTTACTCAGTTGTTGTACATACATATGTACATATATATATAAAGCATTGTGTTACATACAAACTTATAAAATGGAAATTTTAATATACTAAACCGTCGTGTTTATTTCTTGAAATCTTTTAGAAAAGTTAACGTGAACTCATTTTGTTAAATGTGACCCTAAAATTTTGGAAAGGAAATTTGTCAGATTTCAGTGATGCAACACTCTAAAGAAAAAGCTCTGCTTATTCCAGGTTTTTAATTGCGAATAGAGAGGAGATATCAAGGCCATGTTGTACTCCTAAATACATATACATTACAACCCTTCAGTCACGATTACGAGCTAATATCTCATACCACTTATTAAATTAACACACACAACGTTAATTTGATACATGAGTGGCGGGACCTGCAGTTTAAATTCGACTTCGAACGCCAGGTAGTTTACTCTCACAGTTTTTGCCAGAAATCTGCTGAGAGGAAATCGCCTAAGAAATATTATTTTATTTCGATTTGTTTGTCTACCGAACAGCACATCCTAGACCACATCGACTTCATGTTATACTCACTTTCATTAAAAAAATAAACAAAAAGCGCGGATTTGAATCTTTACTCGTTTTCATCATCAGTCATGTAGTAATGCTTTTCGACGTTTTCTCATGCATTGACAAACCTGGCTTGTAACCTTAAAAAATTGCTGTCCAATAGCAATACATTCAAACATTTCTAAGGGGTTATATTAAGTATTAAGTTATATTATTAAGTAAAATAAGTAGAGTGTTGGCTTACTAGAAGATGGGTTCAGAGTTCGATTCTCAGCTTAAAAAAATAAAAAGTTTTCCAGTCATATATTCTGTCTCCGCAGTCTTCAGATAAAAGTGCTGAGGGTAAATTAAGAACTAAGGAATACGCTTTTCAAATCTCGCATTCGGATTCGTTTTCAATAGAATCATAAAAAATGGTAGCCAGTTGATAAATGTATACCCCATATGAGGCTAAAGAAATCAGGCGTTAGCTGCACTATTTAATAGTAAAGCAATCTTTAAGCACAGTCTCTGATGTGCCTTAGAATGTAAACAAATTCAACATATTTTCCATGTTTGAATACATTGTAGGTGTGCTCTACAGTTGTCTAATAGCTGATCTGGCACTTTCAGCATTCTAGCGAATTACCATTTTGTATGCGTCTATCTGGATCCTCCTCAAAAAGTGAGTCATCTTTTAAATATGGGTACATGGTAGCAGAAGTAGACTAAAAATATCCAACTTGGTTTCCAAGACTTTTTGGTAATTTTGTAGATAATTTGTAAATATAAAGTAGTAAGGGTCCGCCAAATAACTTTTTTTTTTTGAAAATGCTTTAAAAAAACTACTGAATATTTTCTCAAATTTCTCAAATGGCTGCCTCGGCTGGCCACGCAGTAGCCTACACGATCGGTACAATTTTTAAGCACATTATCGATTGTGTGCAGCTATATTTCACCAATGGCTTCACTAATATTGTCCTTTAAAGCGTCAATTGTCTCTGGCTTGTCGGCGTAACACTTATCTTTGACGGCACCCTCTAAATAATAGTCCAACGGTGTCAAATCGCAGGTCCGAGGTGGTCAAACGACATCAGCTCTGCGGCTGAAAATGCCATCTTCAAAAACAGAGCGCAAAACGTCGAGTGTAGCTTCGACTGCGTGGCACGTAGCGCCGTCCTGTTGAAATCAAATGTTGCCAATTTTCCTCCTCTTCAATTTTTGTGAACAAAAATTCGTTCAACATGGCCCGATAACGATCGCCATTGACTGTAACGGCCATTCCTTGCTCATTTTCGTAGAAAATGGCCCAATTATGTCTTTGAAGCAAAATCCGCACCAAACAGTAACTCGTTTTGGGTGCGTCGGATGTGCGACAATTTTGCTTGTTTACATACCCGCCAAGATCAAAATGAGCTTCATCTGAAAGGATGATTTTTTTTGCCAAAATCAGCATCTTCTGGTGTAGGCTACTGCATGGCCAGCCGAGGCAGCCATTTGAATGAAATTATTTTCCATTATTAACCGGAAGGATTGTACTTTCAAATAAAAAAAGAAATTTGAGAAAATATTCAGTAGTTTTTTTTAAAGCAATTAAAAAAAAAAGTTATTTGGCGGACCCGTTACAATGAGATTTCATTTTGTATACCACTACAAGGCCATTTTGACATGCTGTTGCTCCAATTCATTTTGTACAAGTGATAGCTTACAATGTATTTACAACTCAACTACAAAGTAACTATGTCGTTACACTAGCGCATGCTAGCGTGTGTCCTGCACACAATGTGCTATTTATGAATGGTTAGTGTTCAAAATCAGTTTGACATCTGGTGTATTTTATGCTATTTGACTTTTGTCCGACAATCATAACTTTTCCAATGTAAATTATGCGTAATCGGAAAAATGTAATCGCTAACTAAGTATAGTTATCGAAGTTCTTTAGTCTAACATTCAATGCAAAGCTCTAAAGCTGAGAGAGGGAAAGGGAGAGAAGAATGGCATCGATAATTACTTTGCTGTAATTTCATGTTAGAATTCAGATTTTTTTTTCTTCTGAAAAAATTTTTTAATTTCAATTTATTTGTACATTTTACAATAATACATATTGACATTTATTTTTATTTATTTATTTACTCTTTAATAAATACAAACATTTTGTTACACAAAAATGTAATTAATTATTGTATTTACAGAATTCGACAGGTGATTTAATACGAAACTTAATTAAGTGAATCAATTTTTGGAAAAAAACAAAATTTTTTTCTCTTTATTTATGTACAATTCATTTATTCAGGCAATCATTCATTCATTTATTCATTGATTTTTTTCCTTCTTCCATCTTTTGTCACTTTTGCAAATTTTCCTTTTCATCTTCTCTTTCTCTGCTTTTTTTTCCAATTCGTGCAACATCAAATGAGGAGAATCTTTATTTTCGTTTTTTCTTTATCATTTTCCTGTTTTAATTGATGTTTATCTTTCAACACACCGCCACACACATGCTATCCACCTACATATGTATTTTCTTTTCTTCGTTTTCTCTTTATTTATTTGAAAAATGTTTGTTTTCTTTAAAAAAAAAAAAAAAATTTAAAAGAAAAGGAAGAAGAAGAGAAAGAATTTGAAAAAATAATTTTTAATTTCCTTTAAAATAAATTGACTTTTAAAGAGTTTTTCAATTGTGTTGGTAGATGCTTAAAAAGCATTCAACGTGTTGAGAAATCGATAAATGGGTACTCCTGTTTTATATTGCCTTATCACGGTATTCAAAAGTATGGCTTTCGCTTCTTTTGAAGCCGTAAAATCAGGGTACCTCAAAAACTATATTCATGTCATGTCATCCTCTATTGTTTGTTAGCATATTACAGTTCGAACTCAAAAAGCTAGGTTCCGCACCATTACACGCAACATAAGAAAAGCAATATATTTGCTGTGCTGTTTTTTGGCAGGTATATATGACAACCCAGTCATCGTACGATCTGCTATAATAACTCAATCACTTGATTATCCCACTGGATTACACACATACATATGTAGATACGTAATTGGTCATCATAACCTTTTAGTCAGGTGTGCGTTAATTTTATACAAGAGTGGCGAGACCTAAAGTTTAAAGTTGACTCCGATCGACAGATTTTTAAAGAACTTTTTCATGGTAATTTTATTGAACCGCTTGACTGCTAAGCGATTCTGGTGAGAACGTTCGAAAACTACGGGACATATTTTCACTTGATGTCGTCAAATAAAACACTCTCATTTAGACAAATGTCAATCAATTCTAATAATTATTTTCGTATTATAAAGAAATATTATTAATTGCGAATGTAAATAAGAAAAAATTAAAATTTATAAAAAGATAACTTTCAGTTTTTGATCTTCTCTTATGATCAGCACGTAAAGCATCACTTTGATTAGGGGAAGATCACTGACTCTTAAATGAAAAATGTATGTATAACAACTATGTTTTCTTACATGAAGGTCAGACTACGTTCATACCCACGGAACAACAAAGATACACTGAAACTCGCAGATGAACGCAGTGCTTTTGCGCCGCATAGCAGTCAAACAGTTAAATCTCAGAGTTATTGCCATAAGGCTGCTGAAGGGCAGTTTCCGAAGAAATTTGCGGTTTGAACCGTGGTGGCCGCACGTCTAATATGTCAACGCATACCTACTAGACTATTGTGGCTTGTGTATTATATGAAAATGGTACATACATAACTCTCATGTTTATTTTCAAATGTAAGCTAAAAAAATCAGAATTGAGCGTTTCGCCAGGTTGTAGCAATTCAAAAGCAAATGTCGCCACGAGGTGTATGTTTTCCGTGACAGAAAATTGTTTTTTTTTAACTTTCCATTTCGAATTCTATTTCGAATAAAAAAATCTCTGCATATTCTCTAAATTCTATTCCTACTGTGCGATAACGTTTATACGTTTTCACTGACAATCATTGTATACTTGGCTTGTGTTGATTTTGAACTCTTTTTTTAATCTTTTCTTCTCTTTTTTTTCTTTTGAAATATTTTTGCAACACTTGACAATGCAATTGAAAACCACACACCATCGTAAACAAAATAATGGAAACACAATTTTTAAAATCGTTTTTAAAAATTTTTTTTTTTTGCTTTTTGTTTGTTTTTTGAAAACAACAATAACAATACAACTGTATAATATTTATGTAGGAACAGAAATTAAAACAAATAAAAGAAAACAAAAAAAAATTTTTCAACAACAACTACAAACAAATGAAAATGAAAACCTAGAAGAAAAAAATTTTCTTTTTGGTAACATGACATATAATTTTTGGTAAACCAAAATGAAACAACAGTTTTGTTTGTCCTCTTTTTTCTTGATTGTATTTGGGTTTTGCTTTTACTACCAAATGAGTGCAGTTTCCTTAATGTTGGATGTGTCGCTTTTATGCGTTTCCTCTCTAAAGGTTCGGATGTCTCCAAAATCTGAAAGAAATAAAAATCGAAAATATGAAGATAAAAACATTACAATATTTAATGAAATTAATAATTTTTATTCACTACATCATACTTACATATGTTATCAGTATCTTAAGAACATTAGCCAAATGAAGGAACTCATATCCAACATGATTTAAAAGAATCATTTACAGACCACTGTGTGGAAATTTATTCGCAACAAACATATACAGTCGAAGTAGTCGTAGTATAATAGGTAGAGTGTTGGCTTATTGGCTCCAGAACTAATGATGCTATTAGGTATGATATATACATACATACATACATACAGCTGTGTTCAAAATAATAGGAGTGCTACCATGTAATATTTTCAAAGTTACAATTTTTATTGTACCAATTTGCAAAACATGATATATTTTAATGGTAGTTACAACGATATGTAAGAAATAAAATACAAAAAAGAATCTCGTAATAACTTTAATATTTACGATGAAATTGATTCATTTCTGTGTTTGCCCCTGAATTCAGTTGATCAAAAAAATAGGAGTGTGAGTGTTCTTTTAAAAATAAAAATATAACAGCACATAATTTAAAGAAACAAGTAAAAAAAATGTAGTTAAAACTTTTTCTACAGTGATTCACATACATTTTTGTAATAGTGGGACGAGGAAAGCACTGTACTGAAGAAAAGAGAAAACTAAGTAAAAAACTTCGAAAAAAAGGCAAAACTTACAAAGAAACTAATGAAATCTTAAGTTAGTCCGATGAAATGATCACAAATACATTAAAATATAAAAAAGCCCGAAACGCGTGGGCGCAAGGCCAAACATCTACTGTCGATAACCGCCGAATTGTGCGATACAGCAAAATAAATGCGATACAGCAAAATAAATAAAGGATCTGAATCTGGCCGTAAGTGTCCATACTATCCGTAGGCGTCTGATGGACAACAATTTATTCGCAAGGAGTTCGCAAAAGGTGCCATTGTTGACATACAAAACAGGCAGCAGCACGCTTAAAGTTTGCCCAAGAACATATCAAATATCCGAAAGAAAAATGGAAAAACCTATTGTGGACCGACGAAAGCAAAATTGTTTTATTTGGTGGCACTGGGTCTAGACAGTATGTTAGGCGTCCGCCCAACACCAAATATAAAGCTCAGTATACACAAAAGACAGTTAAACATGGTGGTGCAAAACTAATGATATAGCTGAAGCTTATCATATAATGGTTTAGGCCCAATACATCGAATTAGAGACATAATGGATAAAAACGTCTATGTTGGCATTTTGAGAGAAGTGATGTTACCATATTCCACGCCTCTAGAATGGATATTCCAACAAGACAATAACCCGAAACACACCAGTAAATTGGCAAATGAGTGGTTTCGGGTTAATGGGGTAAAGGTTATGGCGTGGCCAGCTCAGTCTTCTGAACTTAATCACATAGAACATCTATGAGGGATGTTAAAAAATATGTTGCCGAGAGAAAACCGTCAAATGCAGCTGAGTTGTGGTCTGTAGTTCAAGATGGGTGGAATAAAATTCTACTAAAACGATATCAGGATTTAGTTGACTCCATGCCTCGTAGATGTGCTGCTGTAATAAAAAGTAAAGGCTATTCTCCCAAATACTAATCGTATTTAAAGTTTCTGATTATAGTCATAAGTATTTTTAACTTTTTTAGTAGTAAATCTTTATGAAAATTGAAATACTCCTATTATTTTGAACAGCACTTTTTAAGATATTTTTTTTAAACTTCCTGTTACTTGTTGAAAGCTTTATTTAATTAATGAATAACTTAAATAATTTAGTATTGAATCAACATTACATTACACCAAAAAATTGAATTAAACCATGTTTTTTATTTGTTAAAATTTAAGCTTTTGTTTTTCAATGGGCTCACTCCTATTTTTATGGACACAACTGTACATACATACATAAATACATACATACATACATACATACATACATTGATACATACATACATATATACATACATACATACATATATACATACATACATAATTAGTCATTACAATCCTTAGTTAGGATTACAACCCAGCTTCTCACACCACTTATGATGTGTGTGTTAACTTTATCCCCAAGTGCCGAGGCCTACAGAGTTTCTGCCTGAAATATGCTGAGATGCAGTTTCCGAAGAAATATTTTTTCATATTTCGTTCAGTTGGAAGTGTCTGACGTGGGGCTTGAACCGTTGCCTCATGTCTAATAAGCCAACACACTACCAGCTAGACTACGATGAGTTCGACTGGTATATAACATTCTTCAAATGTCCACTACGGTTTCTCTGGATAGAGCGCATCCGAAATCAAAAATTTTTCGTGAATCTGGCTCATAAAACAGACTTTATTTGAACGATGTCATAGATTATGTAGGCCTTGAGACCGGTGGCCACACGTAAGATAACCATAAACTCAAACATCTCGTGCAGAATATCCAATGTGTCATGAGCTGTATGGCATGTAACACTGTCTTATTGAAACCACATGCCGTTGGTGTCGAGAAGATTCAATTTAGATCCACAGAAGTTGGCAATAATCGACCTATATGCTATAGTGCTCGCCTTTGACAGTTAAGGCCTGGTCAAAGTTATTCCCCAAGAAATATGAACCGAAGATTAAGGACTGGCGACGCCCAAAATCTACTCCAAACCTTGACTTTTTTGCATACATGGGACTGTCTTGGATCTGGATCTCATGTGGATTGAAAGTGTCTAAAATTCGACAATTTTGTATGTTCACGTCCTTAGGTTAGGTTAGGTTAGAGGACGTGTACTTGTCAATTAAGACAAGTACAGTACCCGGAGGTCGAATTGACCCATTGTACAACGTCCTAGTTTCTCACACCACTTATGTTGTGTGTGTTAATTTTATACATGAGTGGTGGAACCTACAGTTTAAAGTCGACTCCGAACGACAGATTTTTATTTATTGAGAAACTTTTCATGGCAATTTTTATTTACTCTCAGAGTTTTTGCCAGAAATCTACTGAGAGGAAGTCGCCGAAAAAAATACTTTTTGTATTTTGTCTTTGATGCCTGGCCTGGGGTTCGAACCCAGGCTTTTGCGTCTAATAAGCCAACACACTACCTACTAGACTACGGCGACTTCAAAATAAAAATGTGGAACGCTTCACGATTTTGCGTGTCATCCTTTCTCTGTATCGTTCCAATTTTAGTATATGTTCTGCCGAAGCGAGAACAAAATTTTTTTAATTATTCCAGAAATATGGGCTCTTCACTGAAGATGGTTTATCTATGATTTATGTTCGTAAGTCTTGATTCTTAAACCATTTTGAAACCTCTTATCGATTATTTTCTTTTTTTTAATTATTTTTCATTTTAAATGAAAACATTTAAGTCGAATGGCTTTCTGAAGAAGAAGACCTTAATGTTCTTCTAGTTATTTCTAAGCAATGTTTTTATTTACAAAACAACAACAACAAATATCAAATGTAATAAACTATTGCACAAAAAACAAATCGGAAAAAAGCCAAAAATAAACACATTAAAACTGTAACAAGAACATGAAAATATTTTACAACGAATTTTACACCAAAAAAAAAAGTTGAGAAGGCTAAGACCAATAACAGAAAAAAGAAAACTTTAAAGTAATTCTCGTTACTTTTAAATGAGAATCGCAAAAAAACATTACAAAAAAATATAACAACAAAAACTATACAGAACTTCTATAAAGAGAGATATTTTCATTCTACATTCTACATATGAACTTTGGAATGTGTGTCTAGAGACAGACAGAGAGAGAGAAAGACAGAGATAGAGGGGAGAGAGATATATAGAAGGAGATGTGATAATGTATGTTAAAATAAAGTTAAAACCAGGCTAAAACAATATACCATTGACTAAGAAGAAGAACATGAAGATGATGATGATGAAAAAAAAGAAAATAAACATTAAAACAAATTGCTCAAGTGGCAACATAAGCAACCAACCAACCAAATACAACAAATACTGACTGACAACACCAAAAAAAAAATAATAAAAATAAAAACTAACAACGATATCACACAACAACACATATCATAGACTTTCGAGTATTAAAATCTAATGAAATAAAAACTTAAAATGGAAAAAGAGAGAAAGGCAATGGATACCAAAACGATGGAGAGAATGATCAACAAAAAAACTAAAAGTATGAAACGAAAATTATAGTTGTGAGACAATATCTAGCACAGCTTAGAAAAAATGCTAGACAACGTAAAGGATTCTTATGCAAGCAAACTTAATTGGCAGAATATGTATAGTAATCACAATGGCTGAGAAATTTTAACAAGGAGTTATAGTTGTGCTACTTTCTAATAGAACCCAGTGGAACTACATGTATATTCATTGAAGCGGCCGTCAATCTAACCCAACCTATTATTACGACAGAACAGAATTTGAATTTTGTCTCCGAATTTCAGATATTTTCGGTCATCTCTCTTCTAGGAACTAGTAGTGGTCTGAAGCTTCAAAATACAGAAAAGGACTGTATTCTATTCCTGCAACGCTCTCATTTTCATTTTGTGTTCAGAGAGCAGGCTTGTAAGCGTGTTGTTTCCAGGATAAGTTTTTTTTCCAAACAAACTCATATGTGCACTGCATTCTCCAGCTAAGAGAATAATGAGCACGTAACTTGTGTCATTTTATGGTTTTCTCCTGAATTCTGTGGAAACTGCTTCCCTTTCGACTCCAGAATCTTGTCTGTTGAGGCTTAACACGTGTACGCTTCTGTACATAGAAAACGTGCTTTACTTGCTGGAAAAGAATATCATACCAACAGTTGGTAAACCATTGCTCTTCGTCATCATTTTGGCAATCAGATTTTTTAAAATCAACAAGTTATTGCCGAATCACGTTGTGTATTGCATCATACATCATATCATTAGATTAGCTAGTGAGTGTTGAAAATTTCCCACAATATCCTTCTAACGTCGCCGTGGTCTAATAGGCAGTGTGTTGGCCTCGGTTAAAACCCCAACCCCAACTAAACGAAATATGATACAAAATTTCTTCGGCGACTTCCTCTCAGCAGATCTCTGGCAAAAACTCTGTAAATAAAATTGACATGACAAGCTTCTCAAATATGTGTCGTTCGGTGTCGGCATTAAACTGTAGGTCCCACCACTTATGTATAAAATTAACGCACTCAACATAAGTGGTGTAAGAGAAACTAGGTCGTAATTCTGACTAAAGGGTTGTAATGACCAATTATGTATGTATGTATCCTTATAACGTGGGTATTTTATAGGGGTAATGCATCTTCATGTAATGTAATCGCCGTGTTCTAGTAGTTAGTGTGTTGGCTTATTAGACGAAAAGCCGGGGTTCGAGCCCCAGCCAAGGCATCAAAATAATATACAAAAAGTATTTCTTCGGCGACTTCCTCTCAGCATATTTCTGGCAAAAACTCTGAGAGTACATAAACTTGCCATGAAAAGGTTCTCAAAAATCTGTCGTTCGGAGTCGACTTTAAACTGTAGGTCCCAGTACTCATGTATAAAAATTAACACACACAACATAAGTGGTGTAAGAGAAACTAGGTCGTAATCCTGACTAAAGGGTTGTAATAACCAATTATGTATGTATCCTTTTAACGTGGGTATTTTAAAGGAGTAATGCATCTTCAAGGCTTCTTAACTTAGGATTACGACGTACCTCCTCACACCACACATTTTGTGTATGTTACGTATCACCAGATTTGTAAGCAACTTTTCCTGGCAGTTTTACTTGCTCTCAGAACTTTTGCCGAAGAAATATTTTCTTCATATTTTGGTTTGTTTGAGTTATCTGAGCCAAATGTTGAACCACGGACTTGCTTCTAATAAGCCAACACACTGCTTTCCTGAGTACGGCGATAATGTATGTTCAAGACAATCGACTTTGAAACGGAAGATTGCTTGCTACTAAAATACTTACTGGTGTTTCCAGTATTTGCTATGCTACTGTTTGAATAGACCGTAGCTTAACGACTAGCAGGTATGCCAAGTACTACACGCCTAGCATAATACGAATCATTTGTTCGTCGACATGTGGTTCTTACGTGATACTAAGTTGCAACCAAAAAATTTTTCCCAAAAAGTAGCTTTTGTGGCTAGAGCCAGACTTAACTCATGGAGACAAACTTTGCAAATTAAAGCATCAAAGACGTTTGTAATTGAGGGCTGAAGTTGTGCCAAGATTTTTAAATTTTTTGTCAAAAGCGCGTGTTAGTCGCCGTTTTCCTTTTTTTTGAATTTCTCGCCATCATCGAAATCTTTTTTTTTTTGGTTGTTATTAGCTCAACAATATTATACATGATATCCTTGAATTGCCACTACTTTTTTTCTTCTAGTATTGTGCTATATTCTTCGTCCGTACTGTAAGTAATTTAGAAAACCCTTAGCAATGTTTGCCAAAGAATAAGTTGTGCAGTGGATTGTAAAAATCACTAAAAACAATACCAATGAAAATAAATTCATACACTTGTCTGAAAATTAGTTGTAAAAGTAAAAACGAAACAGAAGGCAAAAACAAAAAAAAAAGGAATTTAAAATAAAGAACTGAAACTGAAAAAAAGACATCAAATGAAGTCAGTAAAGAAAGGAGAACAAAAAAAAATCCGAAAACAAATACCAACACTATAGACGGCTTTGGAAAAAAAGTGTAAAAAAACGCAAAACAAATTCTATCAATGTCTCACATGATTACAGGCACACACATACACATACATACGCTCACAGCAATACCAATACATATGTATGTATAAGCAGAAGTATGGTGTTAACAGCATAAAAAGAAGTCACAAGTGCAGAAAAAGTACAACTCATGTGATGGTATGAAACTGGGTATAAAGTTCATGAATACTTTCATCATTAAGGATTCTATGTTCTATGCATTTGGTGTTGTTGTGTTTATTGTTGTTGTTATTTTTTTCCTTCTATTTTCATTATTATTCTGTTGAACTTACTGGTTGAATGGTTGGCTTAAATGTTCTTTTTTTTTGTTTTTCAATGAGATTGTTTTCTTAGTTGCTATTGTTATTGTTTTTATATTCCTTTAAATACATTTTTTTGTTGTTGTTATTGTCTATCTCATAATGATAATAAAGACATGCTTAAGCATGTTTTTATTGTATTTATCTGACATAGAAATTAATTTTTTTCCATTTGGTTGCTGGCTGCTGCTGCCTCAAGTGGTTTTGTAATATCAACAGCAGGAGATTTTTTGTTACGATTCGGTTTCATTATCCGGCGATACAATTTCTCTCAATGTCTTGTGCCTTTGGAAAAACACAAACAAGGCCCAGAGAAGAAAAACAAGAACACACGTCAAATATGTATGTGTACACATGACTTGCTATTGGTTTTTCTAGTTAAATGAGTCGTTGTTACTGTTTTGAGATTTATAATGGGAATTATGCCAAAAACTTATTGTTCCAGAAAATGCCACTCTCCCTCTCTCTCTCTCACTGCTTTCGAAACTTTTATTTTTATTTATCGATAACAAAAACAAATTTCCTGTTTTTTCTTTAAATAAATAGACATTTAATTTCGTTTTTCATTTATTCTCTTAAAAATTATTTGTTATTTTGCTTCGAAACGATTGTCTTATTAAGCATTTAAAGAAAAAGAAAGTGTATGACGTTTTTGCCAACAACAATGAATATAAAATTGTTTCTTTAATGAAGACAAAACACATCAGAAATGGTGTTAGAAAAACGGAAAATTTTTGTTACCAAATCGAACAAAAAAACAAGAAATTTGTATCAAATTTATTGAATTAATTTCATGGTGTTTTGCCAATTTCTTAATATATTAGTTTTTTTTTGGTTTGCTTTCTTGTTTTCTTCACAAGGACATTCATTTTGAATTGACATAAAATTTGTTTTGAAGTAAAGAAAAGATTGAAGGGAGTATTAAGGTTTAATCTGCAGATGAAAGTATTTGTTTTGAAGGATATGTTAGCAGTGAAATTATAAGTTTTTGGTCATTACAACCCTTTAGTCAGGATTACGACCTAGTTTCTTACACTACTTATGTTGCGTGTGTGTTAATTTTATTCATGAGTGGCGGCGATAACTATAGATTAACGTCGTCTTTGAACGACACAATTTTATGAAACTTTTCATGGCAATTATATTTATTCTTAGAGTTTTGGCCAAAAGACTGATGAGAGAAAGTTGAAGAGAGATATAATTTAAAATAATTTAATCAAGAAGCCCGCAGTTACTGACCCTCAGAGTATATAACAGCAAGGGAAAACATCTTGGGAAAGAGTAGAAATCAATTGTCAAGGTTTCTTGCAACTGCAAGCGACTAATTTATCATCTTAGGGTCTCCTACAGTAGATCAATTCTCTACTTAGCTGGAAAAAACTAGTTCAGTCAGGTGGATATAGTATTGAGAATTCTTTTGAACCTTGGAATGACTTTGTTATACTTCAAGCAGATGATATCTACCTTATGAAGCTACAAGGAATGACAATTTATGAGTAAAATTAGAAATGAATGACAGAAAATTTTCAAAATGTATCTCGGTTATTTAGAGTCTTATTGTACTACCGATTGAAAACCATTGTTTTTATTTATGTATGTATTTATTTATTTATTACAATATAATTACAAATTATAGTCTAATTCTATACGAGCTGAGTAACTTTAACCATATGCTCGGTGTAGTGTCACAGACCAGAGTCTCTGGAGGGATAGGCTAATCACACTACCCACTAAACTACAAGGGCACTCCAATTGTTTTTAATCAATTTTAATTTTAATTGTTTTTTAAAAGGAAAGTGTCCATAGTCTTAACGTTAAACCGGGATAAACAGTGTCTCAGCCAGGATTTTGATGGTTAGCAAAGCACTAACTTTTGTTTTTGTTCCCTCGTAGTGATGAAGAAATGGTTCAGTTTTTCTGTGAATGAAAATCGAATACCCAACATTTTTGCATTTGAAAACATACTGGATTTAAATAACAAAAGTTTAAAGTTATTCTAATCAGAGGTCTTTCAATGTGTTTGAAAAAAATTTACGTGACTTCCCTTTTTTTTTAATTGTCTGTAAATTCTTGTAAGCCGTTTTTGAAAATAGGCTTCGAGCACGTATTGCGTAAGGAATTATTGAAATTTTAAAGAAAAATCTGCTTCGTTTACAAATAATAATTGCCACGCTCGCAGGTCATATAAAATTTAAGGGGCTTTTAAAAATTGAAAGAGAACGTGAGAATAGAAGAGAGAAAGGATTTGCAAACTCCAGAAAATTAAGTAAAACAACAAGTGTTTCAAAATTATTGTTCGAAAAGTTAACACTATTTCTACCAAAGGTGTCAAAAGACACCTTTTAAAATTTTAACTTGAAATTTATTTCAAAGTTTAATAAGTTTTTCTCAGTTAATGTTTTGACTTTTCGTATAATAATTAAATTACAATTATTTTCCTGGATCAGTAGAACCGTACATGATATACCCATTTCTACCTTGAGGTGTCTTTTGACACCTTTACGATTTTTCTTACAGCAAAAAATAAAAAATATAAAGAAACTACACATACAGACATTTGGACTGAACTATAATTTGTTTTTGGTTTTTTCCTCTTCGTATTATTATACCACGCCATGAAAATACTGTGCAATTGGAAATTCTACGAAATACCATGCCATGGAAATTCTGTGAAATTGTGAAATTCTTCTCTTCAGTAAGTTTTCGAAAATGCGAGAAATTTTAGGTACACAGAATTCCCCGTTATAATATTTATATTCGATTGTTGTTTGGGAACAATAGGAATAGGAATACAACATGTTTTAATAATTATTTCCATAATTATTTGCATCCAAACGCAAAGGTGTCAAAAGACACCTTTTGGTCGAAATAGGTATACACAATATCGTGGTAGAAATAGTGTTAAAAAAGGAGCACAAACAAATCAAAGAGTATCTTAAAAAATGCAAAATTAACTGGAGAATAAAAGAGAATAAGAAGTTCAAAAAGAATTTCAACGAAAAGGTATGAATAATATTTTATGGAAATACATATGTGTTGATGGGTATTTAACAGTTTCCTGGACAAAGATTTTATGTTGCGAATAAAAACCTTTTTTTGGTATGAAAGACAATTTGCACCTGTAGTTTAATTACTAACGACACCATTAACATTCATATTTATGGTAATGAGTGTAAACAAAACAGATTGCTACCATACCCGCCATAAATAGCAACGAAGTTTCTTTATTTTTATCAAGGCATAGAGAAATGGTTATTGCCACGTGTCACCATAACAAAATATTATATTTGAGTTAAGGTATCACTCAGGTATTTAGGTATTCTGACAAGAGAACTCAACAAATTACCCAGAACTTCATACGGTTAAGAGTTATGGGGCATTAGTAAACATTTATTTTAATGAGAGAAATATAGTACAGAAGGTAAACAATGGAAACAATATAGAAAGAAAAAGAAAAATTATTATTAACCATTAAGAATTAATTACTTTCTTAATGTATGAGCACTTAAACAATATGTTCTTGAGTTTAAGTTTAATTTTTATAACACAGTGTAGATGTACATATATCAAGGTCACCGTAGTTCAATTAGTAGTGTGTTGGATTGTTAGACGAGAACCTTAGTTCAGACACCTCCAACTGAACGAAATATGGAAAAATATTTCTTCTATGACTGCCTCTTAGCAGATTTCTGGCAAAAACTCTGAGAGTAAATAAAAATGTCATAAAAAGTTTCTCAGTCGAAGTCGACTTATCGATAAAATGAACACCCACAACAAGGGCGTTGTACCAAGCTAGATTGTAATCCTAACTGAATGGTTATAATGACCAATTATGTTATGTCTGTATGTAAATGTATATCGAAGTCATCGTAGTCTAGTTGGTAATGTGCGGGCTTGTTAGACGAGAACCCTTGGTTCAAAACCTATCTCAGGCATCTCGAATAAAACGATATCGAGAAAAAAATAGTTCTTGTGGTGAATTGCTCTCAACAAACTTCTGACCAAAACCGTGAGAGTTCTAAAATTTGTTTTTCGAAGTCGATTTTAAACTGTAGGCCCCGACACTCATCCATAAAATTAACACACACACCGTGGGTGGTGTGAGAAGCTAGATTGTAATCCTAGCTAAACAAACAATTAATATTGTGTCATTAATGCTAATAGAATTAATTACTTTGAATTTTCGATCAAAGATATTTAGAACTCAGTTACTTCTGCAAGAGCAGCTGTCAATTACGTATGTACGTTCTGTTCAATCATGTAACGCGATTACAACTGAAATTAGTTTTAAAAATTTACAAATTCTATGCCACAAAAAAAATTTTAATTTTATTCACAACATTATTATTACGATTATTAAACTGAATTAATTCATTACATTTGCCCTCAAAATATTGTGAAGGAAACCATAATAAAACCACAACGACGTATAAGTAATTTGAATAAAATTTCCATAATACTTATACGCCTCAATTAACTTTGATTTGTATACACCACATGATTGCATACATATGTATGTATGTATATAATTTCAATAATATACACGAGAACATAAGAAATTTTATAAGAATTTTAAGGAAGTCTATGTAAAGAACTCTAACCCTGGAAGACAAGGAAATATTTTAAAATTTATTTCTATTTAACAAACTTATTAACGTAGACATGCATACATACATACATATTTATTGTCTAACAAAAATATGTAGAAAAACAAAAGCTAAAGAGAAAAAACTTAGACAAACCAAGCATATTTTCAAACTTAATTAGAAATTCTACAAATACTTTCCTCTCTGACCATCATTTTCACAATTAAGTTGCTACCCAGTAAACAATACATAAAAGCATTAGAAAGAAAGCCACATAAGCACACACATACACGCACACATATTCGGTAAACGATGGTGTGTGTATCTAAATTCTTATCATTTTACATGATTTTAAGAGGCCCATAATATGCTTGTGTATCGGGCAACATTGGTTGGTATTGTGTGCATATGTTTGTGTGCCCATTTGGTCTTAATAAATAACATGGCTTTTAACGGTAGTAAGCAAATACACACTTGTACACTTATGTACGTGTAAGTCTACATTATTAATTTATTATCCATGATGCCAATGGACAAAAGGACCATTGCCTTGGCTTATATTTACTGTCTATGGTGGTGGTGTGTTAGTGGCAGCTTTAACTATAAAATCATTATCAATACAATCATCATTATTGTCCATACAAGTTAATGTTGTTGTGCTAACAAATCTATTGCTTGCATATTGTCTGAAAGACTTTTAGTCTTTTCATCTGCTTACACGATTTATCCAACCACCACCACCACCATCACAGCCAAGCGATTCCGCTATTTGTCTGCCCCGTTTACTTTATAAATCTAGTAAGGGCCTACTGTTGTTGTTGTTGTTGTTGCTATTATTACTGTTGTCCACATATGCACATGTGTGTGAGTGTGTGTTCCATATTGTGCTGCTGCTGGTACAATTTAATCTATTATTAGCTGTTTATAGAACTGACCATAAATTCCTTATTGCTGTTGTTGTTGTTGCTGTTGTTACGTAAAAGCAATGGCAATATACTTTAGTGTTGTTTCAACAAAAGACTCTAACATCGTCTGCCAGCCAGCCACCCTGCCATCCATAGTGGCATTTGGTGTTGCATGTCTTGTTACGTTAAAATGTCTTAAGAAATCCGTTTGTTTAGGCTTTTATGAGCCCATCATGCCGATAACAAATCAGTAATAATTGTGGCAACTGTGTCGGTAGAGAGTAAGCAGTTGCATGCAGTTAATTTACTTGCCAGTAAATCTAACGTATTGAGTACGTAATAATAATGATGTGTCTAGTTAAGCTTAAAGATAAAATATTACATGAGACTGAGAATAATAATGTTGTTGTTTGAATTAATGAATCGATCGAAAATAGTTATTTTTTCTATTACAACAATAGAAAATGAGAGACGAAAAGATGGTAAGCCTATATCAGCAATAATTTAAAAAATATTTAGGAATTCCATAAGACTACAACCTCCTCTATGTGTTATTAGGGCAATAAGTTTGGCTCTTTGAGCTTTAATTTAAGGAATATTGAAGAAAACCATAAGACCTAAACCTGTATGCGTTATTAGGGCATTATGTTTCGCTCTTTGAGTTTTAAACGGTTTTCGAAAGCTGTTCCTAACACCATTCCAATTTCTATATCGTCTATCTCTGTATGGCCACAACAACTTTCTAATAACCATACGTTCAGGAAAATATACGTATGATTCCCCACTCTTTTTATTAATGTTGCAAACTACTTGGATATCCTATTATGGCTGTCAATACCCATGTGATGTGTTTTCCTTTTCAGGCTTTTCTCTCTTCATTAGTGTCACTGGAATTCTTTCAAAGCGTAATGCTGGATGTTTTTTTTATCAGTGTTCATACATGTACACCAATGATAACATTTTGATTAGAGTAACTATCGATATAAATTGAGTCAATGAGGACGGATCAGTGAGTCCGTGAATTTTAGAATTTTTTGTCTCGTGATGCTTGCAAGAAGCATACGTCAGTTGAATTTTGTAAGTAATCGCATAAGTTGAACCATTTATTTACGTACATAAGTGGCCATTATAACCCTTCAGTCATGATTACGATCTAGCTTCTCACGCCACTTATGTTTTGTGTATTAATTTTATTCATGAGTGGCGGGACCTACAGTTTAAAGTCAATTTCGAATGACGAATTTGTGAGAAACTTTTCATGGCACTTTTTTTACTATCGGAGTTTTTGCCAGAAATCTGCTGAGAGTAAGTCGCCGCAGAAATATTTGTTTTCATATTTCGTTTTATTGGAGATGTCTGACTTTGGGTTTGAACCGTGGCCTAACTTCTAATATATCCAACTCACTACCGACTAGACTACGGAGACTTCGATTTTAGCTTAGAAAATATGAATTTTTCCATATTTATATGCGAGTATAGTTGTCATGCTCAAAAGCCCTTAAGCTTTCACGAAAAAAACGTATATCAAAGATAAGTCAGACCGACTGTGTATTGAGCCAATAAAAAAACTGAAAAATTTTCACAGACTGCAATTTTCAAGGCATGAAGAGACGGTAGCCGCATCGTCCAAAATCAATTTGATAGTGACACTAAAACTATGAGAGTCCCAGGTACTTTAAAGAAAGAATAAAAAATACCCACGTATAGGTAGTAAAGCAAGGACATAGGTTAGGTTAGAGGACGTGTACTTGTCAATTAAGACAACTACAGTACTCGGAGGTCGAATTAACCCATTGTACAACGTCCTAGTTTCTCACACCACTTATGTATGTAGTGTGTGTCAATTTTATATATGAGTAGTGGGACCTACATCTTAAAGTCTACACTGAGCGCCAAAAGTGAGTAAACACCACTGAAATAATTCATTTTCTTAGGATAGCGAGAAAAGTAAATGACAATAGTCGAATAAATTTTTAAAAACAAAAACATTTCTTTATTACTTATAAAATGTTAAAACAAAAACAACAATTCATGATAAAGGAACTTTTTTTATACTTAAGAACAAAACTGTTTTATACTTAAGAACAAAAGTGTTGACTCACTTATGGCGCTCAGTGTACTTCGAACGACAGTTTGTTTATAAACTTTTCATGGCAATTTTTATTTACTCTCAGAGCTTTTCGATTTTAGCCTAAAAAATATGCATTTTTGCCCAAAATGTGTGGCATTGATCAACTTCTTATAATCCACCAAAATCCGATGCTTTGAATCTCCAATTTAATTGAGAACCACCATTCATATTTATATACGAGTATGGTTGACATGTTGTAATGCTTACAAGGTTTGACTTTTAATTTGAAAAGCTCAGAAGTCCTTGATCCTTCCAGGGAACAAAGAATATCAAAGAGTTTATGTTTCTAGACATGAAAAGACGGTAGCCTCATCATTTTAAATGAATAACCTGGCTTGGCTGGAAAAACTAGATTGATGAAATTGAAACTGTGAAAATCACAGGTGCCTTAAAGGAAAAGAAAAATAATACAGATGTATAGGTAATAAAGTAGGGACATAGAAAAACGTTAAACAGCTTTATAATTCCCAAAATCTTGGTTTAGTGGACAGATATTCTACTGATCTTGATATTCTCTAGTGTGCACTACAAAAAGTCCAATAATCGCTGGATGTATTATGTCTGAGTAATCAAACACGAGCCAGTCTAAGCGTTTTCTCCCCATTTATCATTCAATAGCTCACTCCCAATACATATAAAAAAAGAGAACACTACGACTATCTGAATTAGTTATTGAAAGCTCCCAGTAGTCCATAAACAGAATCTGCAGTCGCCCAGCATAGTCTTGCTTTGATTTTAGATTTTATACCGCCTGTGTAAATACAGCACTAGAGTACATTGAAATCTTCAGAATCTTGTAATAGTTGATCACAAAGTCTGAAATAGAGTACAGAGAAGTTAGGTATACGAAATTTTCATATCATAAGCCCGTGTTATGAATTCTATAATTTTATTATGGCTTTCACAAAGCATTTCTGCTTTGTTTCAATTTCCTTAACGTATTTTTGTCGTTGCAGTTAAGCAGGTGATTTTTTTTTTTATTTCTGTAGCAAGTCTTAGAATAAGGGGGCTACCATCTATCGTTGCCTAGAAATTAGGCACTCCGCGTGTATGGTGTAGGGGTGGGGAATCTTGCTGATTGTTGATTCCTACTGCTTTTTCTCAATAGAGTTTGATAAAAAACTTGCTTTATTAGTCGCCATTATGTAAGAGTGGAGTCTTCCGGCCAGAGTTTTTAGAAGAAACAGATTGGAAGTATACGTGTCTAAAATATTTCGGTCGTGTGTACGGCGATCTAATCTACTTTGAAATAAAGACAGAGTTCAGAAGTGTTTACATACCAATGTCAATTTTAGAAATATTACATCTGCACTAAAGGGTTCGCCAAATAACTTTTTTTTTGAAAATGCTTTAAAAAAAACTACTGAATATTTTCTCAAATTTTTTTTTTATTTGAAAGTACAATCCTTCCGTTTAATAATGGAAAAAAATTTCATTCAAATGGTTGCCTCGGCTGGCCATGCAGTAGCCTACACGATCGGTCCAATTTTTAAGTACATTATCGATTGTGTGCAGCTGTATTTCACCAGTGGCTTCACGAATATTGTCCTTTAAAGCGTCAATTGTCTCTGGCTTGTCGGCGTAACACTTAACTGTGACGGCACCCCACAAATAATAGTCCAACTATGTCAAATCGCAGCTCTGAGGTGGCCAAACGACATCAGCTCTGCGGCTGATAATGCGATCTTCAAAAACAGGGCGCAAAACATCGATTGTAGCTTCGGCTGTGTGGCACGTAGCGCCGTCCTGTTGAAACCAAATTTTGCCAATATCCTCCTCTTCAGTTTTTGTGAACAAAAATTCGTTCAACATGGCCCGATAACGATCGCCACTGACTGTAAGGGCCACTCTTTGCTCATTTTCGAAGAAAAATGGCCCAATTACGCTTCACGCACACTTTCTGCCACAGCAGCAATATTCACGGGTGTACGCACTGTTTTTGACTTTTCACGCTTTGGTTTATCGATGAGGATGCCAGTTTCTATCATTTTTTTCACAAGATAACGAACATACGGAGCTGACGGTGCTTTTCTTCTTCCAAAATCCGTACCCAATTTTCGCACACATTCTGCAACATTACCATGATTTTCAAAGTAATGTCGCAATATTTCCCAGCATTTTTCAAGCATATACACAACCATATTCGTTCAGCGGAAGGATAAAACTAATTATCTGTCAAATCAGACATGAGCTAAGTTTTACCATTCACGAGATAAGCACTAGTTGAAAAAAAAAAACGTTAGATGGCGGACCCGATATAATGAAAAAGAATAATGTGGAATGTAATATTTGTACCATTGAGTCTTATATTTTAATTTCTATTGGTATGTTTTAGCTTCTATAGTATGTGAATCGTATAAACTCTCCCTACTTTGATTATGAAACCTTGCAGACGCCATAAATGCACACACAAAAAATGCTTCATTTGATTTATAACTTAATTTTATTTGAAAGTAAGAGTATAACATGGATTTTCTTTTAACCAAGAAATCAATTTTTTTTTTATTAAAATCACTCTTCCATGCGAATCAACTCGTACATGATAGCATCGAAAATGTCGTCCTGTTCGGATATCAGACATGCCTTAAAACACAGTATTTTAAAGACCTTTTCATGTAAAATAACACACATACAAGCAGCGGTAGTTACACAACTACCACATCAGCAACAACACCAACACCAACACTAACACCAACAATGTAAATAACAAACAGGCAGCAGCAATGAGTTTCCATTTTTCACAATTTTTTTTGCTTTTTTTTCTTGGCATATTTATGAGACCATAAAATTGGATTTTAAGTGAACACAACCTTAAAAATACATTTTTTTTTCGTTTAAATTCGATAAAAAAAAACCAAGAATTGCCTTCATAGGTCGTAAAAGTGTGTCAATATGTTAATTTTGTGTGGGTCACACTTTCAAGTTTTTTTGGGGAACAAAATCTATTCAGGATTTGGTTTGTTGGTGTTAAATTTGTGGTAAAAGTTAATGAGTCTTTAACAATAAGAAACACATGGAATTTGCTTAACATACATACATACATGCTTTGTAAGTGTTTGGGAAAATTAAGGGCATAATTTCAATAATTGTTCGTTTAAATAATTGGACGATTGATTGTTTAACAAAAAAGAGTGAATTTTCTCTTGAATAAACAACATGAAGTCCTTCCATAAAAAGAAATAAATCACAGAGCATTAGTTGTGTAAGAAGCTAGGTTGTAATCCTGACTGAAGGATTATGGTGACCAATTCAGTAAGCGTTAATACCCGGCCTTTTGAGGAGAACAAATTATCATGTTCAAAGTATGTAACTGTGAGGTATTGATGCATCCCACAAGAAAACACTGGGATTAGCAGCTGGGAAGATAATTTTTCTTGTTGACTGCGATTAAGAGAAATCAATTAGATTTTTAACCTATAATGCCAGGCTAAATAAATTGGGCAATTCACACGACTTTGTATCGTGTATGTTGTGTTGAATACATTTGTTTGTTTGTGAACGCTCAATGCTATGCTGTATTGTGTATCTTGTGGCATTCAAACTATTTGATAGCCCGAAACCAACACAACTATTAAAAACATATGGAAAAAATGTGTATAAGTGTATCGGATTTTTATATGAAAAATATTAACAACAATTATACACTGTTGTATGTTCTTCCAACAATACAATGAATACAACAATACAACGGCTTGTGTGAATTGACCAAATATTTCATGCATACATATGTACATACATAATTTGTCATTGCAACCATTCAGTCTGGATTACAACCTAGCTTCTCCTACCATTTATGTTGTGTGGGTGTTAATTTTACATCTTAGTGGCGGAACCACCGTATAAAGTCGACTACGAACGATAGATTTTTGAGAAACTTTTTCATGGCAATTTTATTCGCACTCAGAGTTTTTGCCAGAAATCTGCTAAGGGGAAGTCGGCAAAGAAACACTTGTTCATACTTCGTTTTGTAATGAGATGTCTGACCTATAGTTTGAACCGTGGCCCTAAGTCTAATAAATCAACAATCTACCAACTAGACTACGGCGACTCATAATCAGCGAAGAATTGAGTTTAACTTTCAACAGAACTACAGTGTTGAAAAAAATAATAGAAACGCATCAAAAAACGTTGAAAACATCCCCATATCATGAGGGACTCGCAAGCGTGTTTGACTGTCTTTTTTTGTGCATTTTGGATCAAACTCTTTATTGGCAGGGCGACGTACAAAACATTTTCCGTCTGATGGAGCACTTTGTTCCAATTTTTCCGACTTTGGTGTTATCTGGCAAATTGTAACCTTTTTTGTATATTTTTGTTTTACTTAAAAGAGATACTGATCTTGGACTTCGAGCCTAGTTCTTATAGTCTTGCTTGTTACTGGAGCATCTAGTATATTTTTAAGCCCATTAGATGACTCAAAAGAATTTTTTTTGGAATGACGTACTAAAATTTGATCAAAAAGCGTGGACGTTTTCCTCTTTCTTCCTCTAGTTTGGATATTTTTTGTATAGTGAATCAGTTAAATACTTTATGTTTAGAACACTTCATTATGTGGGCTATTTTTCCAAGTGATAAGCCATCAGATTTTAATTTACGGATAACATTTCTTTCAGCATCAGTGGTATGAACACATCGACCCATTTTTTTGAAAGATTTAAAACACACACTCAACCCGAAAATTTTACAAATGGTCAAAAAAGGTATTTAACTCAATTTTTACCACTTCTAAATATTTCATGTAAAAAGTTTATTTATTTTAAATTTAAACACGGTTTTAGAAAAACGTTTCTATTAATTTTTCCAGCTAAATTACGTATTTTCTTACTTTTTCCTGAAAACTAATAAATTAAAAGAGAAGAAAGCAATAAAGAAAGTAAATAATAAAATCCCGTTACATTAGCAAGAATTTGACAGTAATTTCCAACTATAAAAGTTTGTAACGAAAAAGTATACAATATTTTAATGATGAACTAGTAATCGTTTCTATTATTTTTTCCAACACTGTACCATACCATAAAGTGTTAATACACGAGTATATTTACTATGAATTCAATTCTCGTTAGGGACTTACGACACTTGGTTAAATTTGCTGGATCGTTAAAAATAAGAGAAAAACTAGCTATCCAAGGCACAGTTGAAAATCATTTGGGCGAACCAATTTGATTGCTTTTGAAAATGTAGACTTTTTGCATATGAAGCAAACAAATATGATTGGGGCAGTTCTATATATTATAAAGAAGGGGGGGGGTTTGAATGTGTTAAATGATTATCTTTACGAATATTTTGCAAACCCTAGTTGGCAAGTCAAGATGCAACCAGGTGCTGACACATTCTTATTTAGGCGTTACAGCACGCATAAAGCGAACATGTGTGATGCTGAGACAGCTCATCATAACTGTGTTAAGACCATATGTACTGATACTGATCTTTCTGAATATTTTGCAATCTCAGTTGGTACGTCAATATGCAACCAGGTATTGCTATAATGCCATATAGGCGTCTCAGCATGCATTGAGTAAAGATGTGCGATGCTGAAGCAGCATATAATAACTGTAGTTCTTAACAAAATATTGGCTTTGTAAGGGCATTATACAGTAAAAGTTTACATGCTAGGCTCAGACATTAATTTCTACGAGCAAACCAGTGAATTTTTAAAAAGTTTGTAATTACCTTTGCTTCCATATGGAACTCTGTAGTCACACGTCTAATAAAGTGTATATCAAGATATTTGATATGTCATTGCTAAGCCCCTATATGGTAATTTATTCGTGCAGAGCATGTTTTCCTCTTTAAAGACTTTGTTCATAGGCTTAACCACTTTTTCTGCTGAAATGCGTTTGTTTTTTTTCAAATGAATCTTCTATGATTGCCTAATATTCAAAAGAAATCAATGAAAATGGATAGAGAATTTGCCATTATTACCTTGACAGGAGCATAAATACAAAACCTCTAAAAAATTCTTTGTTAAACCAAGTCCAACATATTTCCATTCCATTTCACTCTCAACTAAATGCCGCTGGCATTAAATACCCAAAAAAAAATTCTGCTAAAATTGTTTCGCACTCCTTTTTAACCTTCTTCCACTACTAATTAGTGAAAGTAACTTAAGAGAACATGGAACAAAATAAAATTCAAAAATTAAAAAAAAGAAAAAATTTCAACCTCAAAGCAAAAACACAGAAACACAAAAACTGCCGGAGGATTTAATCAGTTCATGAAGAGAAGAATGGGAGAGAAACAGAAATTTTCGATAATTTTTAGCGTTTATGAATGAACACATTGCTTCCTACACACTAAATAACAATGATACCGGAAATCTAAACGATAAATGTAACCATTTTCCCCCCTGTTTTTTTTTTCTAATGATTTTACTCTCTTGTAATACCAGGATTTTTGCACAGGACAATGGATTTCTACCCATCATGACAGACAATACACGATGAAAATCGTGTTGTTACAAGCAAAACCATTTGTTAAGCTTTGCTTTGGAATTTATGTGCCGACGGCGGCGGCGAATATTTGGCTAAAATAGCCCAACAGTAGTTGGTTTCCAAACAAAGGAAGAACGGGAAGGGTGAGATGCAATAAAACGAAGAGAAAAACAAAATTCCCATATATTAACACATTAGCTTGAATGCTACTTTAACGTATTAGAGAGACAAGCACACACTAACACAGAGAGAGAAAGAAAGAGAACGAGTGGTGAAGTTTATATTTCAGTTTTTGCTTTTAATACTCTTTCGTTTTTCGACTTCTTAATGTTGCTCCTCTTAGCCAAGTTTCGGTCGGCCATCCTTTTTAAAACAAGTTTTGTTGGGCCAAATGAACCAAAACACACAAATTTTATGTAATCGATGTATGATACACAATATTTTACTTCACATAAATGGTTACTTGTCGTTCTTAATGTTGTTGTTGCTTTTAACTTTTACAACTTTATAATACCCCCCCTCACTCACTCTGTGAAGTCAATGGCTGCTTTTTTTTGTGGGGCCTACTACTAGCAGCAGCATTGTTGTTGTTGTTATAGTTGTTTATGGTTTTGTTAATGGCCAGCATGAAGAGTTACTGTGGTAGTATTCGTAACATCACAAGCATCATCATCATCCGCATCATCATTATCATCATTTTAAGATGGTGAGTTGTAACAGGCCCAAGGAAATAAACGATTTGTTTTTCCAATTTATTTTGTGTTGCCCAAACAACATTTTCATCCAAAATTTCTTTATTGATGATTTTCATGTTGTTGCTGTGGCAAAAGTATCCTGCTCTCCGCTACAGATCCAGCTCAGCCCAGCTCAGCTCAAGTATCAATGAATTCATCCTATTTATTATGGCGCTTGCTGGTATTTTGTTGGTTCCTTACCGTAATTCGTACATAAATCTGTAAATTTGTTTTGAAATTTATGTATTCGTCGTACATTAAATCGACAACAAAAAGAAAAAAAGGGGGAGAATAAATTTGTTAAGAAAAGTAGACCAATTCTTTATGGTGGTTACTTACTTTCTGGGTTCGAAAGCAAAACAAGAGAAATAAGAAATTGTATTAGAATTCATTTTTTTAAGAGTGTTAATAGAGTTCAATGGAGAGTTATAGTGATGAAGTGAATTCTCTAAAAACCTAATGTTTTTAATGAAATAAATTGTCTCTACAAGGGGGGTGTCGTCCATGATTTCTAATTTTGTTCGCATCACCACCGTTCCTTTTATGGAATTCTAAGATTAAGGCTTTTAGCTTTACTGTAAAATAAATCGACGTAGTCTAGGAGGTAATATATTGGCTTGTTAGGTGTAATACTATGTTTATTGATAACAATATTTTTAGTTTTCAGACACAAAATTTATTTGACAGCTGGTAAACGAAGCAGCTGATTGCTTCAACAACATTGCTTTTAATTTAATCGCGAAAATTAGTGCCAAAAAAAAATTGAAAAAAAAAATGGAAAACAATTTAACATTGGAAAAGGTCTTGCTAATGATTAACCGAAACGCCGAGCTGTTGCGGTTAGTAGGGAATATTTCTGACTGCAAAGCGGCTTCTCTCAAAAGGATGAGAAAGAAAAATTTGATAACACTGCATAGCTTGCAGAAAAGAAAGCTTTTGCTTATGGCGCTGTTAGATGGAAATGAAACTCAAACGTCTTTGTTTGTTAACTGCTGAATACGTCGTATTTTCAAAATATACCGGTCAGTTAACATATTCTGCATTAAACCGAGGATAATATTGCGAGAATTGTTATAGATTATCAGTCAAGACCTAGAAGGTCAGCCGTACTTGGAGAAGTCAGGTAGAAACAGAGCCGGAACTGGATTCCTAGTAATATCTCAGTTCAGGGTATTATAAATAACTTTTCGCAATAAATTAGAAATTATCATCCAATAACATTGGGATCGAAAGGGTTAAAAATTAAATACGACATCAAGTCTGTGATGTTATTGAAATTCTCTTTTATATGACATCAGTTAAAAATATTTTCTCATCACTTTCTGCTGACCTTCCATTTTTTGTTTGTTGCTGTTTTGTTTTTGTTTGTTGTTGACATTTGAGTTGTCAAATATCAATAGAAAGTGTTCGGAAAATAGTAATATGCTCACTGAACGTACTTATGACCATAGCTGCCAGATAACTGAGGCACCAAATCGACAAATATTTGAGAAAAAATCGTCAAAATCGTCAAAGACGTTTATTAAAATCGGAAAAAAATCGTCAGAAAATATAAATAAATAAATTAAAATTATTTAAAAACCAAAATTATTTCTATTGTAGTAAAACATATAAAGTCAATGTATGTACATATCTGAATTCAAAAATAAAACATTTAACAAAGAATTTATTGGGAATTAAAAGCTAGCCGTCCCTCATCTTCATTTAATATCTCTTTTTCAAAAATGAAAAATTCTGATCAATATCAGGAAAATATTGTTTAAGGTTTAAACAATATATCCCAACGTTGTTTATCGACACATAAGCGCAGCAATAATATTACATCATCTATATCTATGGGCCGTGTAGATGTTAGGGAGTCAGAAACTTTTGATGTTCTCAGCATGAAAATTCAGTGTAATGCCGACATATTTTTCAGTTCCTTCTCAAGTTCTTATCATCCGATCTTACTATTTACACCGTTTATAACTGACAGAGAATGGAATACAACTCTCATGTATGGGTTGGTGCCTCAACGTCTATTTTGCGGTTTCTCGACCGTGTACAGGAGAGGCCATAGTATCTCGTTAATGACGGCAGTGTATCTAACTCAATTGAATCATTGGAGCATTGTTGCAATATGGTTTGTGTTTCACTGTTCTGTCGCTACTATAAAATGGTTTTGCTTGAACGAAATAAGAGGACTTTTTCCCGAAAATCATATATTCCTACATAACGCTCGTCTTTTTCGGCCAGCACATCCGTATGTGGTCGATTGGCCAGTGGATCGCACACTGCATTACAGTAAAAATACGGTTTTTAGTCGGTCTGTGTCGATATGTGGAACTCAATTTCTGCAGAGGTCTATCCTGTTACTTATGGTATGAAAATATACAAGCCTAGTGTCCATAAACACTGTTCTCTCTTTCCTTCTTCTCATAATATATAGTTCCAAACTCAATGCCATCCATCCCCTGAGTGTTGGCCGTACGAAAAAAAATGGCTGCGCTTGCCTTTGTTCTTCCGATGGCAATATTAGAAGCTATACCAAAATTTTTAAAATAGTCTGCTACGACAAGTGATATATTATTCTCAACTACGAGGTTATTTAGGAGTTGTAATTTTTTTAGCTTTTAAGTGATTAAAAAGGAATAAAATACAGAATAATCATCACAGGTATTCGAAAGTAACTTAAAAATATAATACTTTACTCCTTGTTTTTACTAACTAACATAAATTTCCAATAGTAACAATTGCAAAGTAAATGCAAAGCTTAAAGTGGCTTTTAATGTACTAAAGTAAAGAATATGATGTAAATTTTTAATTTTTAAAAATGCATAGAGACGTATGAGTTATATTTAATTCCATTAGTTTCATACATGACAAAATCGAAGTTGTTTTATTGCATACTTTTCAGGGTAACTATTCCAGTACCTATAATATGATGCGTATGAGTAATATATTCCAAATACAATTATAAAGAAGGTATACCACATAAATTGTAAAGAATATGACTTAAATTTTTAATTTCTAAAAATCGTCAAAATAAGGGCATAAATCGTCAAATCGTCAATATGATATTTTTGGTGCTCAAAATCATCAAATCTGGCAGCTATGCTTATGACAGTGCTGTATTTGAAGTTTTAATCAATATTATAACAATTTATGAGTTTATTGAGCAATAATTAATTGACATTTTATATGAAATATTGATATCAATAATGCCGTTTATTGCGATTTTCTCAATATACATGCATGTCTGAACATAGTATAAGGTCATTGCTCAAACTCCAAGTCAGACATTTCCAACGCAACGAAACATTAAAAAATAATGCGTGTGAAGATAAATTCGAATTTAAAAACCAAAGAGGCAAACCCACACTTTTAGCAGCGCCAATTCATGTCTCTAAAAGGGTAAGCTTTGCTATTAACAGATCACTGTTAACTGTTTTAACAGTGACAGTAGTAGATTAGTGTTTTACTTTGCAATTATTGCAGACTATTAACATAAAATAAAATTCTCATTTGTAAACAAATGTGTTGAAATGTAAAAGACGGAAATTTTCTCAACTCTCACTACCACGGTTCGAAAGAGGACACTCTACACTGCAATTTGCATATATTCTGTACGGTATACTATTTCTTATATGTTCCCAAATGGCCACTGATCTTCTAGAGAATTTTCAAACAACAAATTTCTCAAAATTAGCTCCTAAACAAGTGGGCTTGTTCAGATGGATACTGTTAAATAGCTAACAGTGCTCTGTTAATTTTGTTCTGTTAACGCCAAATCTGGCGCTGCTAAAATTTGTGGATTGAGTCTTGGAGTTTCAAATTCGAATTTATCTTCACACACATTAAGAAATATTTCTTCGACGACTTCCTCTCAGCAGATTTCTGGCAAAAACTATGAGAATAAATAAAATTGCCATGAAAACTTTCACATAATTGTTCCGTTTGGACTCTACTTTAAACTGTAAGTCCCGCCACTCATGTATAAAATCAACACACACAACATAAGTGGTGTGAGCAGCTAGATCGTAAGCCTGATTGAAGGGTTGTAATCATTAATTGTGTATGTATGTACTTAAGAATTTTGTAATTTTCTACTGACGTCATCTAAATCTTACGATTAGTTTCCAATTTATGAAATTTAAATCCTTTGAAAATATTTTTCTTTCTCTTATTTATATGAGCCGTAGTAATAAAATCAAAATTTTTATTTCAAAACTCTTTCGTTGGCCATTTAATGTTCCCTTAGAAGATAACATCAAATGATACCCGTAAACATTTTTGAGCCCCTGGAGAGTTGAGGTCAGGTCAGCTTAGATTAGATTATATTGAGGAGTTTTATTCTCATATTTTTCTATATTTATTATCCTTAAACGTAAGGGGTGGGTTTCCTTTGAATATTTTTATTTCATTTCCATTTTGTGTTCAACATTTATTGTACCATTACGTTAAATCCCTTTTTGATATTGTTGTTCTGGTCTTTTTTTGTCTCTTTTTCTTGTATTTGGCATTTTGAAAATCATCATCTTATTATTGTTATACGATATTACGTATAATCTTATTGGTCTTTAAGTAAATGTCATAAGATTTCTTTTATTCTTTGCATGCTTTTCACTCTTTTTTTCTTTTCATTTTATTCTTTGTTATTCGTATTTTATTTTGTTCGATTTTATTCTTATATGCTACGGTTCATCAAAACAATATTTATTTATAAATTGTTTCATTCTCCTCTTTCCCTCCTCAAAGTTGTTGCTTGTTGGTGTTTTTGTTTATTAAAGGATTTCAGACGATTTAACTCCTGTTGGTTGTCCCTTTGGTGATTTCAAGTTGATGCCATTGTTTTGTAAATGCCAGATTATTTTTGAGTTTTTATTGTTTCATTTTATTTGATTCTTATTGATTAGATAAAACAAAATATCGTATATATTGAGAGGAGATATACAGGGTGTGTCTCCGTATGAATTAATTTTTTTTTATTTTAAAATAAAGAAAAGTGCCTATACTTCACCATGGATTTGTTGGATCTCAGATTGTAGATCAAGAATTTTGCCTGTTTATTAGCATAAATCCGAGATTTTACAGAAACGCTAAAGAAAGAATCTTACGGCCTCTAATCGTATGATCCTGGTGGCCAGTTCATGTTGTTGAAATACATCAATTGAGGCCGGCAAAGTCGTTCCGTAAGCGTGTGCCTGTAACGAATGCCATTCATATACAAAACATAAGGCCTAATCCCACCGTCTGATGAAAACCTAAACCAGACGAGACTGGTAAGCAGTTCTCACTTGTCAACCAAATACGAACTCTCTTAATAAAAGAGCTGCGACCTGAAAACATTGCTTTTTGCATTACCACACTTTTAAGGATTATAACCGACATCATGCTCTATGAATTATAATTTTTGTGGTTGTCCGTAAGACATAACGCGGTAATCTTTAGTTCCATCATTCATGTAACATGTCAGATTGACTAATTCATTAAGATAATTCCTACATAGGACTCGTTCCCTTTTTGATGAAAGTAAAAACCATAACGCTCTAGCTTCTTGTGTAAGACCATACATGACCCTTGCGGTCGAATCTAACTTGGAGGATTAAGTGAACTATTTTTGTAGACCCCGTATTTTTCCAAGACCCCACCGTATGTAGTTCACAATTCACAATTTTTTAATCACGATAGATAACATGTGGACTCCACCTAAGACTGTCAAAGCTAGTTGATTATTGTCAAATGCCTAAACGGTGGTCAGTTTGCAGGACTATAAGTTACAGAGACTAGCGCCATGAGTCTGAGCTAATTTACTACTACTACTACATACATACATATGTATGTATGTAAATACATGCATAATTGGTCATTACAACTCTTTAGGTATGATGACGACCTAACTTCTCACAGCACTTAAGTTGTGTGCGTTAATTTTATACATGAGTTATAGTCGACTCCGAACGACAAATTTTTTGAGAAATTTTTCATGGCTATTTTATTTACTCTCAGGGTTTTACCAGAAATCTGCTGAGGGGAAGTAATATTGTAATTCCGTTTTGTTGGAGACGTCCGACCAGGGGTATGAACTGTGGCTTCACGTCTAATAAGCCAACACACTACCTACTAGACTACGGCGACTTTACAAATTTTTCACAAGCTCGTTATGTTCTTAAAGCCGAGGTAAACCCATCTCGAGTACATGAATTACTCTGGAGAAACCACTACACTTAGAAGTCGCCGTAGTCTAGTAGGTATTGTTGGCTTATTAGACGTAAAGCCAGGGTTCGAGGCCCAGGCCAGACATCAAGACAAAATACAAAAAATATTTCTTCGGCGACTTCCTCTCAGCAGATTTCTGGCATTAACTCTGAGAGTAAATAAATACAATTGCCATGAAAAAGTTTCTCAAAAATCTGTCGTTCGGAGTCGACTTTAAACTGTAGGTCCCGCCACTCATGTATAAAATTAACACACACAAAGTAAGGAAAGAAAGTAGGACGTTGTACAATGGGTCAATTCGACCTCCGGGTACTGTACTTGTCTTAATTGACAACCTAACCTAACTTTTTTTGATGTATATTTATTGCAACATATTCTAGTTAACAAAATTCTGTTTTAAGATAAGATTTTATTGTTTAAATTAAATTATTACTGCATATTGAAATTTATTATCCTACCAACATACGAGTACCTATACATTGTTAAATGTTACATGCCACAAAACAAACTCAATATTTTGTAATTTTGTTTTTATTGATTACAACATTATGCTTGCCTCTCGCTCTCTCACTGTATAGCAATCTAAGCCTCTTGAAATCCTGCACTTGTTATAGAAATTTAATGAAATTTATTTTTATACCACAGCAACATCATTATTATTGTTCCCTTCGTTAACATTATCATCATTAAGATGCCACCGATAGTCAGATTGCCTACCTGTCTGCCTGGCAGCTAAGTCCTTTTATACTACTCTGCCACTCACTCTATGAAGAGTGAGTTAGCGTGTGCAGCGCACTCACACTTGAGGTTGGAAAAGATACAATTTCATGTTCAAGTTGTTGCTGCATGTGGCTGATGTTCGACATGCACTTGTAAATATTTTACCTTCAGAAACAAACACTCACTCAGAAGCACTTGTGCTCAATTTCATTTGCCAACGTTTTTTTTATCTATTTTTTCTGTCTTAAATTTTTTTCTTGTCTTTCTCTCTTGTAACCAATTTATTAACTGGAAAATATATGTGTTTGCTTCAAGTCACCGAAGGCCTTGGCAGCAAGTAATAAACCTCATCTGTTTTTGTTAATTTCAATCAATTAAAATTAATTTATGCCTGGTACTTATAATCCTACTATTCATACCTGATAATTTGAATGAAGAAAAACGCGCATTTTTTTTCTAAAATTTTTACGAGTGTAAACACTTGCAGATATTTTTCATTCAATTATTGACTTAAATTTTCTACAACTTTAATAAGAAAAAAAAAATTATGTTTTAAAGAAAAAGTTTAGAGGCTTGTTGATTTCGGTTCTCTAAAATGCAATGACCTGTTAACCCACCTAGGTTCTATTGTGATCGGTAATGAGTATTCTATAAGATGAGTAGAATCGAATCATACTCATTATTTCTGATACTTATACGCATTCACATTTATTTTAATATCATGGAAGTTCTACTCATATTCAAAGTTTGAAATACTCATCACATTCATACTTAACAACACGTATGATTTTGTTGTTTTCGACTATACATCACTCAACATATACACGAAGCACAAAATAAGTATGAATCGCATACGAACACTAAAATACTCACTAGAAGGTTGTGTGTTTGCTCTGCTTGCTGCTCTGCCTTTTTTGCTTACGTGTCTTTTTTCTTTTCTTTTGTAAACGGAACAACAACTAAGACTGTAAATTTTGATGAATTATACGAGTCACTCGAATCATTTATAAATATTTTTCTAAAGTTATGAATCTAAATGAGTAGTAGATTCAGGCTTATGAATCAAACATATTTCGAATGGTATGAGCTTGATGTCAACGTTGTATGCAAACTCATTGCAACCTGTACTTATAAATCCACATTATAGTGAGTATGAATGAATCAGAGTACATAGTTAAATTTCAATATTGTTGACTGACTTTTATTTAAAATTTCATGAGTGCTTATGAGTAGCAAAAAACGATTCATTGCTGATCTCTGGTACAGATCTTAAAGATCTCGATCAGATACAAACCATACGCAATAGATATGCTTTTCGATTTTGGTCCTGACTTAAAATTCTCCAACCCCCTTAAATTGTCTTCTACTATAGCAAAATGCGTGCAGATTTCTTTTTACTCCAGTCATTCCTATTATCCTTCAAAGCACATTGCAGTAGCAAAATTGCAACTCTTGTCTTTGATCCATATTTTGTAGAATGTATTCTATCTACGACCCTTCATAAATATTTGCATTGCTGCCAATAAATTTTTATGATATTTTTGCACGATAAATAGACCGCACGAAGAACCAGAGGAGTAACGTGGTGTTGTGTTTAAAATGCTTGTTCAGAAACTCGTGCAAATCCCTCCGAAATTGGGAAAAGTTTGCTTTTATAATTTTTATAATTTTAATAAGGTAAAAGCATCAATTTCCTACATGTTATCCATTCATTAAATTTCCCGGTTCGGAGCATCCTCATCCCATCCCTCAGCATCTAATGTCGTAGAAGGGTTAGATAACACCACATTCTAAATTCAATAAAAAGTTCTACAGTACAAGTGAAAAAGGTCATATAAGAGCACTACAACATCCGATTATATTTAAAGTCACGATCAATCATATTTATAGTCGCCGTACTCTAGTAGGTAGTGTGTTGGCTTATTAGACCTAAAACCAGGGTTCGAGCCCCATGCCAGACATCAAAAGAAAATACAAAAAGTTATTCTTCGGCGACACCGTCTCAGCAGATTTCTGTCAAAAACTCTGAGAGTAAATAAAAATTGCCATGAAAAGTTTCTCAAAAATCTGTCGTTCTCATGATAAAATTAACACAAAAAACATAAGTGGTGTGAGAAATTAGGTCGTAGCCCTGACTGAAGGGTTGTAGTGACCAATTATGTATGTATGTATCAATCGTATGGTATTATAGATTACTCTGTTGATTGATTGATTTATTCTTAATTATTTATTTTATATTATTGGAGAGAGAGTATGCTTTTGAATATGCTTTGAAAATCCGAAATGTTTGACTTTAAAAGTTAATAAAATTTATCAGCCGTTCAAAACCCCGGATCAAATTAAGTTAAGCTTTGTGTTTTAAAAATAATTTCATTTAAAATTTTCAAACATTAACACAGCAAAGGTTTATTATTTTTTTTTTTTCAATTTAATACCCTTGAAGGCACTTAGTTATACACGCAAAGAAAACTTACGCAATTTCTATTTTCTTTATTTAATTTCAAATAAAATTAAAGTTTCTTAAAAAAAAACGAAAATATTGCAAAAGAAAAGCAGATGATGGTTCTTATAGATCTCTTTTAAATGCTCAACTTAACTAACAATTATGCAGGCACTTTGCTCGTTTATAAAAATGATTTTTTATTTTTCCATTCTTTTGCATACTCTTGATCACATTTTTTGCTGTCACTTACCAGCAGAGCAGAGCAGAGCAAAGCAGTTTGTGTCTCCTCCACCCCAAAATGCATTTCACATTTTTATTAGAAACCATTTTGGCGAAAATTCTCAAAGATTGTTGAAAGTTTTTCTCTCGGTTTTTGCCTTGAGTTTTTCACTGCCGTGCCGTACAGTGTGCAGTGCAGTACAGTGCAATGCAGTACAGTACCAGCCAGTACATTGCAGTTTAGCGCAGTTCAGTTAAGTTTTTAATCTTTCGCTTCGTTTTCGTGTTTTATGCAAATTTTTGAATATTTTCAATGCAATTGAAAAAAAAGAATGAAAAACAATTTCTATTCAGTCTTCATTCATTCATTCATTCAGTCATTCCAAGCCATGCGAAAAAAGTATGTTGTTTGGGATACAATAAAAACGGTTGGTTAGCTGGATGGATGGATGGCTGAATTAGTGACGGAATGAATGGGTGACGGAATGAATGCATGAATAAGTGAATGACTTGGTATTTGATAAAGTTTTGAAAATTTGTGCAGGACCATCAAATGTTATTAAGACAATTTGCAAAAGTTTCACTTTATTGGGGGGTGACAACAAATTCCGGCCGAGGTTAGAGAGGAGTGCGCCACTGGAAAAGCAAACGAGCTTTAAAAACTGTTTTTCTACATTCTATTCCTCAAGAATGATTATTTTTTTTGTTGTTGTTTTTATTTCGAAACAATTTTTCTTTTTTTTAAATGATGATAAATAGTGAATAAACTGACATCGTTTCGTTGTTATTTAATTTATTTTGAAATGAAATTTAATTTGTGCTCTCGTCTAAATTGGTTCAAATTTATAACACAATAATAATAACATTTCATATTGAAATAATTTGTATTGCACTACCACTTCATTCGCGTTCTAAAATTGTTAATGGTTGGTAATTTTAGTATCAAAAAACTAAAATTAAATTGAAAGTCCTTTAAGAACTTTAAAGCGAATGCATAGTTCGGCATCCAGCCGAGAAAATAAAGGAAGACTTTATCAGCGTATATATGTACGTTGATTTTATTTGCCCCTTATCGCACAGCTGTTATAACATGCCTGTTGAACTTAAAACCTTGATTACCTTCATTTACAGGATCAAACCTGAGGCTCATCAGTAGTAAATGCAAAGGAATCTCTGAACAGCATCCTTACTTAGTTACTTAATAGATTATAACAACCGTCAGTATTACAACATAGCTTCTCAGACCACTTATATTGTGTGTGCGTTAATTTTGTACATGAGTGGAGCGCGACCTACAGTTTAAAGTCATCGACTGCGAACGACAGATTATTTTGAGAAACTTTTCGTGTATATTTACTCTCAGAGTTTTTGCCCGAAATCTGCTGAGAGTAAGTCGCCAAAGAAAAATGTTGTTGCTGTCATACCCAACAGTATATGCGTAACTCATATAACCCTCAGGTCCTGTTAAACATTATGTTGCATTACGAACTTCCTGTAACTTTTTAACATTTTTTAGTTCTGTTTGTGGATCAAGTTGTAACCATTTGACTTTGTTCCAGTTGAATTTTTTAGTTTCCAGTTGAGCTTTTTAAAAATAATTGGTATTTATGAGATAAAAAGTTGAATGACCATTGATAAGACAACATCGAGGGTGGAATAGGTTCGTGTCAGCGGCACCTTTGTTTGTTTCTTAAACTAACCAGTCATTGTAGAACTTTTCAGTCTGCGCGAAAAAATAAAATCAGTGTCAAGGTCAATTGAATGGTCACTCGATTCCTGGATTGTATATATGCGTTGCCAAATATGAGAAGCAGTAAAGTAACAACATGGCAGACGCACTTAAAAAGGCAGTTTCAACAACTAAGTCGAATGTTAAGGGACAAACAAAGGGTTTACCCATGCACTTCGTTATTATTCCACCAGACAAATCTAAACCTTTATGGTGGGTATCACAGATCAGCAATAAGTATTCAAAAAGATGAGTAGAATAGAATCATATTCATAATTTCCGATACTTATACGCATTCATACTTATTTTAATATGGAACCTCTACTCATATGCAAAGTTTGAAGTACTCATCACATTCATACTTAAGAATACGCATGATGTTGTTGATTTCGATTCTGCATAACTCAACATATACACCAAGCACAAAATAAGTATGAATCGCGTAGGAACACTACAATACTCACTAGAAGGTTGTGTGTTTGCTCTGCTTGCTGCTCTGTCTTTTTTGCTTATGTATCTTTTTTCTTTTTTTGTAAATGCAACAACAACAAGTAAGACTGTAAATTTTGATGAATAATTCGAGTCACTCGAATCATTTATAAGTATTATAAGTATTTTTCTAAAGTTATGAATCTGAATGAGTAGGCAGGCTTATGAATCAAACATAGTATTTCGAATCGTATGAGTTTGATGTCAACGTTGTATGCATACTCATTGCAACCTGTACTTATAAATCAACGTTGTAGTGAATACGAATGAATCAGACTAGTTGGATTTCAATATTGTTGACATACTTATATTAAAAATTTCATGAGTGCTTACGAGTAGCGAAAAAATGATTCATTGTTGATCTGTGGTGGATATATGCTAAACTAGATTTGTTGTAAAGAACTGCATAGTGGCCACAAACGGAACAGCGACCTCTTAGATGTATACTTAAAAACGATACAAATACCTTACAACCACACGCACGAATGAAGTAGAGGAGACTAATATATGTATGTTTCAATTATTATTTCAATACGTTTCTAAAATCTCCTCTTCGATAATATCTTCTTGATATTTCCATGTGTTGAAAGTGAGCGAGAAAAAAATTGGTCCTCTTGGTTTTGAATGTATAAATAAATGTTTAAATATACAGATATGTACATGCATACATACATACATATGTATGTACATATGTACTCGCTTATAAATATTTGAAATGATTTTTTTTTTTGTGTTTTTGGTGGAAATTGAATTTATGCACACGAATTTTTATGTGTTTAAAGGTGCCACAGGCATCACAGATAAAGAAAAGAAAAAAAAAACATTAAAAATTGCTAAAAACACACACACACACACAAACACGACTTTCAACACATCAGAATATGTGTATACATGACCACATGCATACATATGGAAGCACATATATATACATTTAAATACGAGCATGTATGTATTTTTATACACACATGTTGTGTGGTAGCTAGCATATGTTTGTGCAAACATTTAAAACAACATTGAGGATCTTTTCGCGTTCACACACATACGAGTACATATGTAAATACACTGAATGAAACCCATCAGTTGTAGCTCTCTCTTCCCCAACGTAAGTACATAGTAAGGAATTTATTTCGTTATACACCGAGTGCATACTCTTAATTTACACATACACACGCATACATTTCTCTGTAAATACTTTTTCAGGTTTTTATAAAGGCAGGCAGAAAATAAGAAGGAATATAAGAGAACACAGCATATGCTGCAATTCATTTCGAGATTTATTTGCAGGCAAACTTTTGCAGCGACATAGAATGGCAAGGCAGGGCAATTGGAAAGTGCTTATGAATGTGATGCAAATACTATTTTAATTTACTGCTATCTGAATGACTCAAATTTTTATTGTGGAAATGTAAAATTTTGATAGGGATACCGTGCGTTTAATTCTTAAGTTTACTTAGAATTAATTGGTATCGGCCTTTAGCACAATTTAAAGGAGTTTCATCAAACCAATCGTTGTATTACCATTGCTCTGATTTTAGTATCATTTTTCCAACGGGGACTTTCGAACTTTGGCTATTGATAACGGCCACATTGTTAAAGCTATGTCAGTGAAATTAGTCGCCGTCATTTACTCAGTTAGTTTTTGTCAAATCGCTATGTACACTGAAGCAGTTGCCAAGTGACCTTAATTTTCATTGAAATGTCAATTCAGAAATGAGGAGGCTCATTCCTGAATGAATAAATACATGAACAAAAGAAAAACCATGTCGTAATTTGGGGCGGATATCAATACCAGAGATCAGCAATGAATTGTTTTTTCGCTACTCATAAGCACTCATGAAATTTTGACTATAAGTATGTCAACAATATTGAAATTTAACTATGTATTCTGATTCATTCGTACTCACTACAATGTTGATATATAAGTCCAGGTTGCAATGAGTATGCACACAACGTTGACATCAAACTCATACCATTCGAAATATGTTTGATTCATAAGACTGCCTATTCATTCAGATTCATAACTTTAGAAAAATACTTATAATACTTATAAATGATGTAAAAAAAGGAAAAAGTCATATAAGCAAAAAAGGCAGACCAGCAAGCAGAGCAAACACACAACCTTCTAGTGAGTATTTTAGGGTTCGTACGCGATTCATACTTAGTTTGTGCTTCGTGTATATGTTGAGTTATGGAGAGTGGAAATCAATAACATCATACATGTTGTTAAGTATGAATATGATGAGTACTTCAAACTTTGAATATGAGTAGAGATTCTATGATATTAGAAAAAAGTTTGAAAGAAATTATGAGTATGATTCGATTGTACTGTTTAGTATGGATTTTGGATTTGAGGGGCGACATGGGTCCATATTTCTATACGAAAGATATTCAATTCATCTTGAACGAAACGGATATGAAAAAATGTTTGTTCGGCACCTTCCTCTCATCAGATTTCTGGCAAAAACTCTCAAATAAAAATTGTCATGAAAAGTTTTCCAAAAATCTGTCATTCGGAGTGGACCTTAAACTGTACGTCCTTTACATAAAATTAACGCCCACATCATAAGTGGTAGGAGAAGCTGATTCGCAATCCTGACTGAACTGTTGTACATGTTATAGGTCGATGATAACCAACTTAAACTTAAACTCATGCATTTTCTTTCTTTGTTTAGTAACAAGAAAATTGTATAACATAATCAGACTATTGCCATGTTTTTACACTTCCAAATACAAAAAATGAAAGCACAAAATCAATATCAATCTTCTGGATTAACAAAACATATTTATTTTTTTTCTAATAGAAAAACCTTTTTTTCGTTTTAATTCAGTTCAGTTTATAAAATCAGGAATGTGAATTGAGCTCTTTACTCTTATTCTTCTTTTTTTCATCGTGAAAAAGTATTTCTTTCATTTATCTTCTTTTGTTTTTTTGCTACAAATTAAATCTTTAATGGAAAATATTAATCACATCAAGATTTGACCCAGATAAAGAGGGGGAGGGGGGTTGGTTTTAACCTAAATATAGTAATAAAAGTAAAGTCATTAACATATTTTTGTTGTACTATTTTCTGTTTTTTTTTTCATTTAAACAATAATAAAAATTATACAAAAACAATTTACATTTTATGTTAATGAATGAAGACAACAGCACGATATTTAAAAGGATTTCAATAGACCATATTCTCCCGCTCACCGTCTGTCTTCTGATTTAAAGCATTGAAGAGTTGAACACATAAACAAATTACGCTGGAAAGCATGGGAGTCCAAAATTAAAAACTAACAACGAATTCTAGTGTGTTATGCCTTGACTATTGCATTATCAGCGAACTTATCCTGGGACAAAATGGTATCAAACAAGAATACCCGTTTGGCCACCTCTTTTTCAAGGTCATACTGGATTTCATATTCAAACAGTCTCTATAAAAGCTGCAAGGAAAGCTGTTGGCGATTCAGCAACACCTCGACGAATATCTTGAGCTTTTTAACAGCTTATATCTACACGCTATAAGTAAGGAAGTTTTTTACGTTCCCTTACTAGGGCTACTATAAAGTGTAATCCCATCCTTTGTATTATTTGTTTGCTTTACCTCAGCTCTAGGGATGATAGCGGAATACTAGGGTAGCACAATGGGCCATATGTGGCCTAAGTGTGTCCGTCCATCTCTTTGAGATGGACAGCCATCTCTATCTACCTACCTACCAAGCCAAGCAGTGTCGACTGTGGTATATTGCCTAGGAAAACTAATCTGTACGGTATTGTGTTTGAAGTGTTTTTTATGCATTCCCGAGAAAGTCTGCACAAGAGTTCGATTCGCTGCTTTAGAGGGCAACGAAAACGAACCGATTTTTTTGGGGTTTTTTTTAGGCATTGAAGTGAAGTCGCCGTAGTCTAGTAGGTAGTGTGTTGGCTTATTAGGCGTAAAACCAGGGTTCGAGCCCAGGCCAGACATCAAAACAAATAATTTTTCTTCGGCGAATTCCTCTCAGATTTCTGGCAAAAACTCTGAGAGTAAATAAAAAATTGCCATGAAAAATTTATCAAAAATCTGTCATTCGGAGTCGACTTTAAACTGTAGGTCCCACCACTCAGGTATAAAATTAACACACACAACATAAGTGGTGTGAGAAACTAGGTCGTAATCCTGACTGAAGGGTTGTAATGACCAATTATGTATGTATTGTGTTTGAAGTTGCCGTAGTCTAGTAGGTAGTGTGTTGGCATATTAGACGTGCGGCCACCACTGTTCAAGCGGTAGGTCAAACTTCTCCAGAACAAAACAAAATAAGAAAAAATATTTCTTCGCCAACCTCCTCTCAGAAGATTTATGGCAGTAACTCTGAGATTTAAATAAAGTGACCATGAAAAAGATCTTTAAAAATCTGTCAGTCGGAATCGACTTTAAATTGTAGGCCCTCCACTCATGTATAAACTTAACACCCGCACAACATAAGTGGCGTGAGAAGCTAAGTCGTCACCCTGACTAAAGGGTTGTAATGACTCATTATGTTATATATTGTTTCCGAAAACAAAATTAAAATTAAAAATCATGTCTTTAAAAAAAGAAGTATAAACAAAATACACACACTACTCAATATATCCAATTTTTCTGATGTATCTTATTTGGGAAAGGAGTTGTAGATAAGACAGCAAAGTTCATATGTCTTTACACAAACGTATGTATCTACATTTTGGATAATTTCAATGTGTGTCTGGTTGTTGCTTGAATCATTTTTTTGTCTGTTCGACTGTATATATATTTCAAATACAGTCAACCCTCCTATAACGCGGTCTCTCAGAACGCGGTTCCCATATAATGCGGTGCTGAAATTGCGACAGCCCTCGTATGACGAGGTACTCTCAGAAACGCGGTTTCCATACAATGCGATATGCACTCACCGCGTAATAGGAGGGTTGACTGTATACAAACACACTAAAGATTTAGGATTTACGAAATTTCATAGTTTTATTCCTCTTTTCCTGTATTTGTTTTATGATAAATTCCACTTTAGTTGTATACGTTTTGTAATTTCCTTCGTATTTCACCCATAATTTTCTATGACGCCACTCGGTTTAAGTATAAAAATGCGTAGAGAGTAGTAGTGGCTTTCGTTTGTGCATAATTAATGTTACATTTTACTCTCTACTGCTGGCTTATCATTATCAGATATCATCCGTAACCAGAGTATAAAAGTTTCTATTTTTAAAAGCTTTTGTTGTAGATTTCAAATATTTTAAACAAATATTTTATATCCATAAGTATACATACATACATATACAGTGGTGGCCTTATAATTAGAAACGATGTTTTCTGGAACAGAGTTCTCTGGAGTGACGAATCTAAGTTTAATTTGTCCCAATCTGATGGAAAAAAGTATGTAAGACGACCTTCAAACAAAGCCTTTGATCCCAGGTACGCAGTGAAAACTGTAAAACAAATTAACAAACATACATGTTGCTAAGTCGTTTCTAATTACAAGTCCACCACTGTATACATACATATCTACATTGTGTTGAAAACCAAATTAATACGAATATATGGACACTTTAAATCAAATTTATTATAAAATATGTTCGTTATTTGCATATCGCATACGACTTTATAATCATAAAACACTCATAAATCCCATGTGAAATGTAATCAATTGGAAATTATTTAATTTTCTATTGCCTCTCATTCTCTATCTCCCTCTGTCTCTCTCTCTCTCTCTTTGTCTCTCTCGTCTTATTTAATCAGTTCAATATGCCATTAATGGCCAAGTTATTGATTAACAAAATTCAAATGCATTTTCATTCCAATAATGTTGTGGCGAAAAATGAAAAGAGAATATTTAAGTTGAATTAAATGCATTCAGTTTTGTTTGCCTTGTCTAATGAAAACACAAAGCAATTCTAATTATTTATGATAAAATGCAAGTCGTCTCCAATATTTAATGATTGATGATGATATTTTCCAAAGTTTTAATTCAATTCATAAAGAGTTAATAAAAACCATAAATTAAGTATAATTTATATTGAATTTTGTTAGCTTGAAAATCAATAAATAAGTCTCATAAACATAAGTTTATGTGCCAAATAAAATGTAGACTTGGCGTATAGCTCGTTTGATTTTTAACTCGCAGTATTCATTTTTTGGTTATTTTCGTTATAAAGTCATCAGGCCACAAGTCGTCTGATCACAACTATCTAGTTACGTATTATTTACAGAGAAATGATATGAATTATGGGCCTGGTCCAGAGATCAGCAATGAGTATTTAAAAAGATGAGTAGAATAGAATCATACTCATAATTTCTGATACTTATACGCATTCGTACGGATTTTAATATCATACTCATACTACTCATATTTAATGTTTGAAGTACTCATCATTATATTCATACTTAACAACATGTATGATGTTGTTGATTTCGACTTCCCTTTACTCAACATATGCACGACTCACAAAATAAATATCATAATATAATATAATATATAATAATATAATAATATACCAGAGATCAGCAATGAGTATTCAAAAAGATGAGTAGGTTCGAATCATGCTCATAATTTCTGAGACTTCGTACTCATTTTAATATCATACTCATACTGCTCATATTCAAAGTTTTAAGTACTCATCGTATTCATACTTAACAATACGCATGATGTTCTGGATTTCGACTATCTTTTATTCAACATATACATGAATCACAAAGCAAGTATGATTCTCGTACGAACATTACAATACTCACTAAAAGGTTGTGCGTTTGCTCTGCTTGCTGACTTTGTCTTTTTCTTTCTTCTTTTTTTGTAAATGCAACAACAACTAAGACTGTAAATTTTGATGAATAATTCGAATCACTCGAATCATTTATGAGTATTATAAGTACTTTTCTAAATTTATGAATCTGAATGAGTAGGCGTATGAATCAAACATATTTCGAATGGTATGAGTTTGATATCAAAGTTGCACTCATACTCATTGCAACCTGTACTTATAAATCAACGTTGTAGTGAGTACGAATGAATCAGAGTAGTGTAGTTAAATTTCAATATTGTTGACTCACTTATATTCAAAATTTCATGAGTACTTATGAGTAGCGAAAAAACAATTCATCGCTTATCTCTGGTCTGGTTCCTACAAGTAAATAATCTTGAATACGTGGAAGAAACCTGTGACGACTTCTAGTTGAAAAACAAGTCGATACATTGCCAAAATTTTATGTAAAGGGTGTTTTTTATAGAGGTATAGAACTTTAAGTTGGCATTACTTTTCAAAATGGCGACCGATTTAACAGCTGTCAAGTGATTTATTCTCAGTTTGGTTTGGCAATTCATCATGAATAGACTCACGCCTGAACAACGTTTGCAAATAGTGCAATTTTATTTCGAAAATAATGGTTCTGTGCGGAAAACGTATCGCGCACTACGTCCATTTTATCGTCGACAAAATCGTCCATCAGAGCAGTTAATTCGATTAACCATGGAACGTTTTCGCACCACGTTTACTCTTATTGATAACTCGCATCCCCAGAGACGCTGTACGGTGCGTACAGAAGAAGCTATTGCTGCTGTAGAGCGTAGCATTGAGGAAGACCCGAATGAGTCCATCCGCCATCGATCACAGGAATTGGATCTGTGTCCATCCACTTTATGGAAGATTTTAGGGAAGGATCTTGGTTTGCGTGCTTACAAAAGCCAACTCGTGCAAGATTTGAAGCCAAACGATCATCAAGTAAGGCGTAGATTCGTCGAATGGGCCCAAAACGAGATTACCGTTGTTCCCGATTTTCATAAGCGAATTTTGTTTAGCGATGAAGCGCACTTCTGGTTGAATGGCTACGTCAACAAACAAAACTGCCGCATTGGAGTGAAGGTAATCCTCAAGTGTATGTGGAAACACCGTTACATCCAGAAAAACTGACTGTTTGGTGCGCTTTATGGGCTGGTGGAATCATTGGTCCGTACTTTTTCAAAAACGATGGTGGCCAGAACGTTACAGTCAATGGTGATCGGTATAGAGCCATGATTACTAACTTTTTCATTCCTGAATTGAATAACCATGATGTCCAGGAGATGTGGTTTCAACAAGACGGCGCAACATGTCACACAGCTCGTGCCACAATAGATTTATTGAAAGACACGTTTGGTGACCGCCTAATTTCACGTTTTGGACCTGTGAATTGGCCTCCAAGATATTGTGATTTAACACCGCTAGACTACTTTCTGTGGGGCTATGTAAAGTCATTGGTCTATGCGGTAAAGCCACAAACGCTTGACCATTTGGAAGACAACATTCGCCGTATTATTGCCGATATACGGCCACAAATGTTGGAATAAGTCATCGAAAATTGGACGTCCAGGTTGGACTACATCCGCGCCAGCCGTGGCGGTCATATGCCAGAAATCATATTTTAAATGTAATGCCACAAGATTATCTTTCGGATAAATAAAATTCATGTCAATCGAATAACCCATCGTTGTTTTATTGCAACTTAAAGTTCTATACCTCTATAAAAAACACCCTTTACATTCATACATACATTGGGATTACGACCTAGTTTCTCAAACCACTTATGTTGTGATGTGGCAAAGAAACACAGACAGATTTTTGTAAAAGTTTTAATGGACATTTTATTTACACTCTCTGAGTTTTTTTTTTTTTTTTGTCAGAAATCCACTGAGAGAAATTCGCCAAAGAAATATTTTTTCATATCGTTTTGGTGTCTGACCTGGGGCTTGAACACTATCTACTATCTACTAGACTACTCCATGTATTGTCTCAATCTGCTTGGGCTTGGGACAGCCGGAATTTTTATAAAATGAACGCACGTCTAATAAAATGTAATTAATCTCCTGTATCGTTTTCTTGGAACAAAATAAAATTACAAAGTTTTGCAACAATACAGATTAAAAATTATGAAGAGATTTAACTGCTAGATTTCCAGGATTATATCGATCTGAATTGTGTTCCTAAATTGAATTTCGTTTTCATTACGTGCAGTAAAGCAATATTATGAAAAACTTAAAAGACTTTGAAATCACTTTAAAGTTATACAATAATACAATTCTTGTACATACATACGAATGTTTTTTATCATTAAGTTGTCCTGTGATAGGGACATGGATACAATTGCAAATTATTTACAGCCAAACTCTTTCTTATATAGTATGTATCATATCATCATATCACGACATGAAATTAGGGAGTATTTCTAGTCAATATCTTCTTCATTATCGTTTCACCTTTTAGGCTGGAGGTTTTAGTTAATTTCCCAATAAGTTTGTGCATTCGTAGAGTTTAAGGGGGTATAACATGCTTCTACCACGCTCATGCATCTTGTCAATTCGTCAAAATTCTTGTAAGTTTCTGCTACGTGCGAAGTGTAAGTTCAAAATATGGCTGCATTAGAGAATACAAAGAGATCAAGGTGAAGGAAAAGCAAATTTATAATGCTTCCAATGTCCTTTGAAAATAGCACAAATAAATGAATTCACTTTAAAGTTAAAATTAACTTTACAGCGCTCTTTTAAAGATGACTATTTGAAATAAGATTCTTCATCTTAATAAAGTTAGTTTTGCTGACGTTGTTGTTACTTATTGTTGAAAAACAAAAACTATCCTTAAGGTAAGGTGGCATACAACGCGGATATCAATATAATCCTATAACAGGACAATTCTATAACTACCAGCAATTTACTCAATTCGTTTTATACAAATGCAGCCTCTCTTTACACACACAAAAGTTCTGCATTGATGTTGCAGTAAAAAAACATCAGAAAAGGCAACTAAAAGTTGCAACATTTGCTTCGTATTTTATTAACAAAGTTTCCAATGTTTGCATATCTTCAACAACCTATAAACGGGGACTCGCATATACATATATGTATGTATGTGTGTGTGTGCTTGTATATTTATATACCCAATCAAATATAGAGATTTACTCTTTTCGAGTGTGACGGGTGTTTCTGAATGAATGTGTGAGTGAGTGAGTAAATTTTGTTGAATTTTCTACTCCAGTTTGTTTAAATAAAAAAGAGAGAAAAAATGAATAAAATAAAATGAAATATCGTCGTGTGTATAAAAATGCAACAGAATTTATAAAATAAATCTAAAAAAGAAAAAAAGAAAATTCAATCCGTTTGTTGTTATATTTTTTTTTTTACATCACATCACATCACTTACCTCTTCCATGCCACTTATTTCTCTCTACTCACACTTGTACACAGGGTGAGCAACAATGTTTTCGTTTTTTTTTTAAGTTTCGTTTTTGCGAGATTTTCCATGCTTATCCGTGATTTTTTTCAATTTTGTTGTAGTTGTTGTGTTAGTTTGTGTGTGTGTGTGTGTGTGTGAGTGAATTCTGATGGGATTTTGTTTATCGAAAGTTTAAAAAAATTTGTATTTTTCGCTATTACTACTGTTGTGTTCCATGGAAAAAGTCACGTTTTATCAGTTGAAAATAATCATGTGTTTTATTTTCTGATCATAGCTTGCATATGAAGATTTTTGTTCAAATACTGTTTACTCATGACGTCGACGTAAAACGGAAAGTTTCACTTTTCTATTCTGATTGAGTTTTTAATGCGATACTCTGTTTAACCCTTATACTGGCTTATAACAATGAAGCGGAATCTAAAAACTTTAATTGTTCAAGAAGATCAAGAGTTCGAATGCAAAATGCTTATACTTCAGCTCAATGACAGTCAGTAAGAATTAATTGCCAATGTCAGTATCTTGGGTTACCAGTGGTTACGAATTTGGCACCAAAGCTTAGTAGTCCTAGTCATTGTAGACATGCACTATACTACATACACTATATACACTATATACTTGCAATAGAGACAAGTGACCATTTAGACCCTGTGCTCAGTTTTATTAACCGTGAAAAAGTCATGTTTCTGACCAATAAAAAGGGGAGCGATGGTATAAACAGTACTGGTACACGGATGAATTAAAAATTATACACAGAGTGGGGGTAGAAAGCCGACACCATAATTTTCCAAGTGGAACTCTAAGCAATACTGTAAACGGCAGTAATTCTATTCGAAAATTGGCATGTATAGGTAAGACATAGACACACTCTCGGATAGTCAATTTGTCTCTAATGCTGCCAAGATTTGCAAACTTTATGCACAGGGCATAAGTTATATGTCGTAAGTGGCCAACATTTTGGCCACACTGAAAAAAAAGAAAGAAATTATATGCCTCATGTGCTGGTAGCTACATATGAGGCCCACCAAAGATATTAGACGGGGGATTTTCATCGTTTGTCTTTAACTAAAATCTCCCAAAAGGAAAGAAAAGGCCACCATCCATCTTGAAATTTTGGAATGTCTCTGTTCGTCTCGAACATTTAAAAAATACTTTCGAAGCTCGAAAAGTCGCCGTTGTCTAGTAGGTAGTATGTTGCCTTATTAGACGTAAAGCCAGGGTTTTAGGCTCAGGTCAGACATCAAGACAAAATACAAAAAAAGTATTTCTTCGGCGACTTCCTCTCAGCAGATTTCTGGCCAAAACTCTGAGAGAAAATAAAAATTGCAATGGAAAGTTTCTCAAAAATCTGTCGTTTGGAGTCGACTTAAAACTGTGGGTCCCACCACTCATGTATAAAATTAACACACACAACATAAGTGGTGTGGGAAACTAGGACGTGGTACAATGGGTCAATTCGACCTCCGGGTACTGTACTTGTCTTAATTGACAAGTACACGTCCTCTAACCTAACCTAACCCCTTCAAAGTTCGAAGAGCAGAGTTTGCTTAAAAATACTTTCGAAGACATTTACAGGTCACTATGCGCACTCCTGTAAGGAACAGAAGTAACAGGAGCACTAGGTCACCAACAATGTAGCTCGGGGGTTTAACAGATAGAGGCTACACATACTCAGTATAAACAAAACGTTCTCCCAGTGAAGAAGTTGACTAGACACTTTGCATATTGGATCCAGTAAATTTCTAGGATCTCATCCCATTTTTCTTTACACTGCATGAAATTACATTTCCATCAAACAAAATTTTCCAGCTAACAGTTGTTTGGTCTGCAGTTCTATTAGGTTCTGATATTATAGGGTTGCCATGTTGTCGTCCATCGGTCATTCAAAAGAGTAAAAATATTCGAGAAAATTATCTCACACACAATCTGTTTTATTATATTTAAATTTTAAGATAGGAACGGCTTAATGAAAGCCCGATATTAGTAGAATTGGAGTGAAATAATGGCTCCAGGTTTGAATCCTACAGATTATAAAATATTTACGAATTGTTTTTAGATTTTAAAAGAGTCTTCAATTGTCTTCTAAATAATCTATCTGTACAGAATAACATCAGCAACGAACCTCATTAGAAAGCCAATTGGAGTTACCTCTTTTGAAGGACTCAGCACCATATAAAACATTTACTGAAATGCTGATTCTAGTGAACTAAATTTTTGCATTATAGTAGCAGCTATAGTAGTCCAATCATCTTATTAGCAAGAAAAACTTGGTTAATCAAACTTAAATAATAAAAATAAGATGGAAGCTAATAATACGAAGATGCGAAGGGAAAGATGATGTGATGACAGCCCCTGATTCCTTAAAGGAACAAAAATACTTTTACTGAACTCTCTCAATGTCTTTGCACAGCTATTTGCACTTGTAGTTGTTTTCCAAAATATTTTTAAAACTGCATATGGCCGCCTTTCAAACTTGCACTTCAAATATGTTGGATTTTTAAGACGAAGAATTCACATGAAGCTTTAAATTAATTTTTTAAATTTCTTTTGAAAATTTCTCTTTTTCGCGTATGTTTTATGAAAAGAAAATCTCTTTTTCAATGGCTTCAATTCATTCTTAACAAATCTGTTCTATGACATTTCAATTATGGGTGGATGGCATATTAAAATTTCTAAAAATTTAAAAACATTTTCAATTTAAGCCACAAACACGCTCTTATTTTAGTGCCTACGATTCAGCAACAACAGCAGCCAATTAAGTTGTCTACTTTACACTTTAAATGTTTGCTTATCACAAACGACAGCAAAAAAATTACAAACAAAAAAAGAAAAAAAACACGGAAAAAATTAAAATAACCAAGAGAGCCTTTAACGTTTTATGTGTTCCCATTCGAATTCGAGAAACGTTCCTTTTTTACATACATATTCAGAGATTGGTAGACAAGTAATAGCAACAAGGGCTAAATCGCCTGTCAAAGCAGTACATCAATCGTCTTTATTGTTGAACAATCACAGGCATTCCAGTCATTCGAGGTTGATTCCTTTTTTTTGTTTTTCTTGTTATAGACGAACCAGACATATTCAACGGAAACTGGAATGTAAATATGGTCATTATTCTTTAACTTTACAGACATACGGATACATACATACACATACACATACATACTTACATATATAAGAATGTACACATACATACTCCTACATACGTATGTGTGTATATATGCTAAGCAGTATAGAATTGATATTTGTAAGATACAATATAGACAACATAAGTCTGTCAATAACTGTCGATTTTGTCTTTCAATCAACATCACAAACACACACACTCACAAAGATACACAAATGAAATGCCAAAGAATAGAAAAAGATTCAAATCGTAGTGAAGTGAATTGAATTGTATCGCTTGGAAAAGTGTAGTTAGTACTGGTGGCTGGTGGCTGACTGGATAAACGAACGGTTAAGGGGGGCGGGGGGAACTGAAATCAACTCTCTCTATCTAACTAGATTTCCAATTTCTTTTTTTTTCAATTCTCAACAGCGGAAAGGAGATTTAGATTGGCTGCTCCATAATTCCGTTGTTTTTGATCCATTTTGTTTGTATTTCATGGGTTGATGAACTGATTCCGTACATATTTTTGTTCTTCTTCTCTTTTTTTAACGGAATGCCTTTTGTATTGTCATGTGAGTGTAAGTGCAGTTCCATGTTGACTAGTAGTTGCTATTACATGTGGCTAGGATTCACAATTTGAATGCTTTGGCTTTACTTTTGTGTTTTTTCAAATTTCTTCCAAATCTTAAAAGATTCTGTGTCCATAAAAAGATATTCAATGTCTAATAATCTTTTGTTGTTGTTGACGTACTGCTGTTCCTAATGTGTTTGTGTTTTTAGTGGAAAGTTTTTTGATTTCAACTGTCTGCCTGTTGTGTTAGAGCATCAGTTTTGTATTTGTGTATGGAATAAGCAGCAGCATATTTAACGAATTTATAGAATTTCACAGGATACTTCATTTTCCTGCTATGCTTTGGGTTGTTTTTCGATATTTTTTTTCGTTTTATCAGGCACTATGGAATACACACTTTCCGTAGTTCCTTAAGGAACTTACTTAAGTGGTCATTATAACCTAACTTAGTTAGGATTACAACCTAGCTTTTTACATCACCACCCATGTTGCGTGTGTTAATTTAATCCATGAATTGCGGAAATCGACTCCAAACGAAAAATTTTTTTAAAAACTTTTCATGGCAATTTCATTTACTTTCAGAGTTTTTGTTCGAAAAATATTTTCATTTTGTTCTACATGCCTGGGCTGGGGTTTGAATTACAGGCTATTTAGCCAGCACGCTACCTACTAGACTTGGTCGATTTCATCACATAGCACAACTACAGCATGTTATTACGTTTCTGATTTTGTTTTTATTCGTTTTCGTTAATCAAGCTCAAGTAACAGCAGGTTCTAGAATGGTAGGGTATCGTACCAGTAGCGTTTAGTACAGTTTACAGCTAAGAATAGTTCCTTTTGTGGAAGCCACAAGCAACTTAACTCTTTCAGAGATGACTGTACACGGTATAAAAAGGCATTTTACATACAGGGCATTACTAGACCTAAAAAGGAGATTCTGAATTGATTACCTGCTGATCCTATAAATGATACCAGTCCTAGTGTGAATTGAGTTCCGTTTACTAGGAGCTAGGAAAACAATTTAGACGGGATCTTTTAATATATGTATGAGAGACATGATTACTTCATAATTGTAAATTTTACTAGACTTGTGTTGTTTTACACATTGGTATCGAAAATGTAGAAGATACACACATACATACATACATAATTGGTCATTACAAACCTTCAGCCAGGTTTACGACCTAGCATCTCACACCTCTTATGTTTTGTTCGTTCATTTTATACGTGAAAGTTTGCCTAAAATAGCCGAAAAAATATTTTTTCATATTCCGTTTTTGTTGTAAAGTTTTTGCTACTGCATGGCCAGCCGAGGCAGCCATTTGAATGAAATTATTTTCCATTATCAACCGGAAGGATTGTACTTTCAAATAAAAAAAGAAATTTGAGAAAATATTCAGTAGTTTTTTTTTAAAGCATTCTCAAAAAAAAAAGTTATTTGGCGGACCCTTTAGAAGATACATCTTAGAAATATATACACCGGTCGGTCAGTGACCAGTACTAATAACCTCAACTATTACTTGCAGCCTGAATTTGTAAATTCTTGTTATATGTCCCCATTATGGTTTTTCTTTTGCGGTTTCATTAAGTGGAATGTGTACGTGAATGCCAACATAACCCATGCCATCAGGTCATAGGTCAAATTCTGCCTGATTTATACGCCAAAGTCAGGGAAAATGGCACTTTTGAGATAAACTCCACCCACAGAAGCCGTGACGGTTATTTGAACGATTTTATTTGTCACACATAATAGTAACAAAGGGTTTTCAAACAAATAAAAAAATTTTGATGATATCTGACAACACACTTGGTTTTATTTCAATTTGAATATATAATGCCCTTAATGAAGGACCCTATATGTGACAGGTTCTTGGAAATAAATTTCTAAGTTGTCTCTTAAATAAAGCAATATCTTGCCTTTTTAACAAAATAATTTCTTTAAACCCCATGCATGGATTCGTCTCCAACCCATAGTGCATTTATGCTTACACTGTTTCCATATACATACATATGTACCCACATGCAAACACATACCATATATACAAATACAACCACGTACTCTATTAAATGTCAATATTAAATTTATTTTATTTCTCCTCTAGTTTTTCTTGTTTTTTCTTGTTTTTTCTTGTTTTTTTTTCTCAATTTTTCTTCCTTCAAACTGGCATTTCCTGACAATTCTTTGTGTATCTGTGAGTTGGTTTAGCAATCTCTCCATGCATGTATGTACATATGTATGTATGTATGTGTCTGTGTTTCACTATATGGATGAAACATGTTTTTAGATGTGTTGTGTGCCGTTCGTTGTTATAGCGCCATTTCCATTGTTTCGTTCGGTTATTTGTTTTTTTTTTTCATTCCTATTGTTTGTACCATTTTTATTTCATTTTATTTATTCTCTTTTATTTTTGTTTTTTTTCCTTTATTTGTGAACTTTTATGGTTTATTTTTCCGCTTCCATTGTGTAAATGCTTAAATCAAATAAATTTTTTTTGTTCTTCTTCTTCATATACACAAAATATTTCTTATAAAGTGTGGACCATTTAAAGGTTTTTAATTTAAAAATGCAATTACACAAAAACGTTTTGGAATTTTTCCAAATTTATTCTTGAGTTGTGAAGTACAGGTGTTCCGCTTAGGTATGGAATATTATTTCATTCATTTCGCTGCCGCGACTGGCCTCACAGTACCTCATTCAATCGTACCAATTTTCGTGCACTTTTTCGAGTGAATGAGGTCGTATCTTGGCAATGGCGTTACGAATATTGGCCTTCAAATGCCCAATTGCGTCTGGTTTGTCGGCATAACACTTTTCTTTAACGGTGCCCCACAGGGGATTGCACAATGGTGTTAAATCGCAGCGTCTTGGAGGCCAATTTGGCTAACTAAAGGGCCATCAAACGTTTGACGCAATAATTAGAATGTGGCATGAGATGTGTGGCAAGTTGCGCCAAACATTGTTCACATTAATGGCATAAAGGGCGACTCCATTGACCGTAATGATTGCGTCGTCCTAAGCTGAACCAAACAGTCAATGGCTGCATCAGCTTCTGTAGGTTAGGTTAGGTTAGGTTATGTTAGAGGACGTATCAATTAAGACAAGTACAGTACCCGGAGGTCGAATTGACTCATTGTACAACGTCCTAGTTTCTCACACCACTTATGTAGTGTGTGCTAAATTCATACATGAGTGGCGGGACCTACAGTTTAAAGTCGACTCCGAACGACAGATTTTTGAGATACTTTTAATGGCAATTTTATTTACTCTCAGAGTTTTTGTCAGAAATCTGCTGAGAGAAAGTCGCCGAAGAAATACCTCGAACCCTGGTTTTACGTCTAATAAGCCAACACACAACCTACTAGACTACGGCGACTTCAATAGCTTCTGTAAGACCACGTGTAGCTTTTCTAAGCCCCAAATACGGCAATTTTACTTATTAACGTATCCACGAAGATAAATATGGGCTTCATCCGTTAAGATAACATTTTTTTTGGCAAACCGACATCATCGAGCAGTTTCTCATTGACCCAATAAATTCCAACGTTGCTCAAGCATAAATCGATTCATTACAATCAGTGGAGATAATATACTGAATTTTGTGACAGAATAGAATGACATAAGTATTGCCAGATTCGAAATATTCGATAATTCAAATTTAAACCTATAAATGGCCCACCCGATATATTCATCCACATACATTTTTAAATATTTTATTGTTTTAGTGTGTGTGTGTTCTGCTCTTCAAAATAAAAACAAAAATAAAAATAAAATGAAAATAAATAATATTGTACTGTACTGAATATTTATTTTTGAATATTTAAGTTTGTATTCTAAAAAGCATATAAATGATAATAATAAAGGCAAAAAATTCATTTTTATTGTTAATACAAATTGCTCAGCAGTGGGCCTAAATTGTTTAGAAGCTTTTCTAAAAATAAAATAAAAATTAGAATTGCAAAAACAATTGTTTTTTGCATTATTTAGGAACAATTTAGAAATCTTTGAGACTCCCTTCTGGGTCTGTATTTAAATATTCAGGCTCCCACATCTATTTAACTCTTGAAAACGTACTTTCCTTAAGACTTTAATATTCCTTAAGTGCTGTATCATGTCTACGTTTGACAAGAGTATTCCAAAAGAAATTCCCTAGAAAATATGGAATTTTTTTTGCTTCATTTTAAACCTTTTATGGTAGATTATTAATGACTTTAAACGTTAAGCTAAGGACGATTAGGGAGAAAGTAAAGCCTAAAACTTAAACACAAAAAAAATGTTCTCAACGGAATTTTATAAAAAGTCCACCAACCTCACAAAAAGTCAATTACGAAACAATGCAAGAAAGAATAGAAATTAAAGAAAAAATTCCTTGACAAGCCAAGACTGAAAACCAACCAGCCATTCATTTATTCATTGAAAAGAGTTAGAATGTCTGTCGTCAGTTGTCGGAAAGGCAAATTTATCATTTCGTATAAAATAATTAACAAGCAATTTAAATTACTACCATTACACCATTAAAATACAATTTCAACGCAAAGAAATCTCAAAAAGAAAAGGAAAAGAAAATTTAATGAAAGAATAAAAGATAAAAAAAGATAGGACAAGATAAACGAAGAGAGAGGAAAAATGTATTCAAGTGAAATGTAATTTTCTTTGCAAATATTCTTAATTGGCCATGATAATGATGCGGATGGTAATTGGCTATTTCTTATAAAAGACAATAACAAATGCCTTTTTAGTGAACCTTTTCTTTCAGTTTTTCCTTTTTTTTCTGGTCTCGTTTTTCTTTTCTGTTAAATGGTTAAAGTGAAATTCGAAAGAATCTCTTTTAATCTTAAACTGAATATTTATTTTGTCTTGCATTTCATGCAAGAATTAAGAGCGGCCCTTACATTTGGTATAAGTTATCTGTAGTTTCCTTCTTTCTTTGTCGATTTGCTGTGAAATGTCTCAGATCCCCCTAATAATGAAAGTACGTCCTATATTTAATATGGAATTAATTTCTTGTAACGTTCATCTTCGCCACATGCTTTTATGTCATCGTTTTTTTTTTGCTAATCTGGGAGGCCTGTAAGACATTTATTTTTTGCGGAATTTAACCCAGTATATGTCCAATACATCCCCATTTATTTCTACGAATTTCATTGCTTTACACCCACTACCTTAGTTTTTACCTGCAGTTCTTCAATGGTAATAGTTCTTGGCCTTTATCGCAATCGTACTTCTAAAATGTTGAAGTTCTGTAACGCCCCCCTTCACTTGATTCTTGTATTTCACAAGATGCTCTATGTATCTTAAATTTGTTTTCATTTCCTCTGTCTTTGAGTCATATATTCCAAAAGTAATTCCATAAACACATTACAATAAACGCAACACAGGAAACACAACAGTTTTGAACCAACAATTTGGTTGTTGTCGCGTTGCTTTTAAAATAAATAATTCCATATCTTTTTAAGAGATTGCTGTGATTGCTAGGTAGCAATCATTGTGTTTATAGCTTAACTTTTCACGATTCTACCGAATATATTTGGAGATATCGCTCTCGGCGGAGGACAATACCGAGCATCCGAAGATCATAAAATCATGGAAAATAATCCAATAATCTAATATATTTCAACAGGCCAGTCGGTAGACATCTTCTCTTAATTCCTGCATCAAGACTGTCTCGCCTAAGTTGGTACTAAGTCTTAGTAAACAGTGCGTGAGACACTTGTTCGTTGGGCATTGTCATCGATGAGTACTTCTTCATGTCTACAAATAAAACCGAAACGATTTTGCAGGTGGTAGTTGGCGTGTAATCACTGATAATTTACATTTTTCTTGGCAACCTTAGGGTAACACTATGTAACAGTCGCTTTTGATGGTATTTCTCCTTTAAAGACCGTCAGAGAGAAATGAGAGTGGGTTGAAAAATTCGTAGGGGTAACATACGCGTAAATGCTCTAGTGACACTATGTAACAGTTACTGTTAATGGTCCATGCGGATGCCAAAATACTGATGTCAGAACCAGGCCAGCCGATATATCAAACTTTACACTCTGTGCAGTTATTGCACACGTCAAGTCCAATCAGCTGACGATTGTTTTGATCTGATGTGAAAAGATGAAACCTTGTTTCACCCATTTTCATATTTTGAAGCATAAATTTGGTTTCTATATGTAGCTTCAAACATTGCTCAAATTCACCCATACATAGATTACATACTTAATTGGTCATTACAACCCCTCAGTCAGTATTACGACCTAGTGTGTTAATTTTATACATAAGTGGTGGGACCTATAGGTTTAAGTCAACTCCGAACGACAGATGTTTGAGAAACTTTTCATGACAATTTTTTATTTACTAAGAGTTTTTTATTTTCGTTTTGATGTCCGACCTGGTATTTGAACCGAGGCCTTACATATAATAAGCCAAGACACTACCTACTGATTACTCACCAATATGTTGCTGTAAGCTTTGGCCGATTATGGGTATTTGCATGGCAACCACATTTAAAAGAACTTTCGGATACCCCACATTTCCACCAACTACATGTTCAACCCATTCCTTTGATATATTTAGACACTCAGCTATCTCGATCAATTTAATTTTGGGATCACCCAAACCACTTTTGTTGCCTTTTTTGATGTTGCAGCTAGTATTGCGTGCACCATTCTCGGTACTCAGTTCGTCTCGATCAAATTGGTTGATTTTCTTAGTGTGAAGATTGAATAATTTGCGCAAGCCAATCCAATGGCTTCAACAGCAATTTCTTACTAAAAGTAATGCTTTCTTCACACAAGAAATACGTTTTTATACAGTCTCTGTAAACCAGCAAACTTATAGTCTAGTTGCAATAAAATTCGTACATCTGTCGCTTCGATTACCAAAAATAGTTTGGTTGCGCCATCGCGCCATCTGTGGGTTATTCTATGAACTTTCCAGTCCAACTACTAAGTGCGAGTATAGGGGCAATGGGGCACTTTTGCTATCGGTGTGATGATGCATAATTGATAGTTGAGGGGGAAAAGTGTAATCAAGTAAGTTGCGGATTACTGAAGACAATATGACTCTGTTGTGAAGTCGCCGTGGTCTAGGAGGTAGTGTGAAGCCTCGGTTCAAACCCAAAGTCGAAGATGCCTGAACGAAATATGAAAAAATATTTCTTCGACGATTTCCTCTCATCAGATTTCTGGCAAAAACTCTGAGAGTAAACAGAAAATCGCCATGAAAAGTTTCTCAAAAAAATCTGTCGTTCGGAGTCGACTTTAAACTGTAGGTCCCCCGCCAATCATAAGATTAATACACACAACATAAGTGGTGTGAGAAACTAGGTCATAATCCTGACTAAAGGGTTGTAATGACCAATTATGTATGTCATATGACTGTGATTTTTGATGTAATTATTAGGAAGCTTTTCTGGAATTGACTGAATTGCAGGCGAAATTTTGTAAAAAAAATTTTCTTTAAAATTGTTTGTATTGTATTTCCGAGATGCTTAAGTTTATCATCAAGAACTGCATCTACATTATCACCGCATGCAATACATTTTGTACATTTAAATTCTATTAAAAATTAGGTCTCGTTTTTGTACTGAAGGATGCGTTCCAAAATGTTAGTTGCTTTGTGTTTGAACAAAGTATCGTGTTTCATAATGCCGCTGTACAAAATATATACAATGTATTGTATTTCAAAACGTCATCAATGTGTATTTTTAACGCAGTCAAAAAGCAATCAGGCATCGGATTTATAGTTGATGCATTGTTTCGTTACTTTGCATATCTACATAGCTTATATACAGTAGTAGAACTGCATACAAACTTTGTATTGATACATTTTGGAAGGCAACCGTAATGTTCTTGTTTTGTAACATTTTATTTTAAAATTTAGTCTGATTTGTGTCAAACCAAATTTGAAATCAAAATTTATCATCCATAATCTCAAACAACATCTTTGAGTGATTAAACTGAACCGCCATTGGCCCTCAAATGGCATAAATTCAGATTATTGAGTTAATTATGGAGGATTTTCTAAGTAATTTAAATGTTTATTCATTGGATATAATCAACATCAACATCATTATCATCAAATGCATAAACATCAATAAAATTAAACGCAGTCAATAAATCGAATATCATCACAACAAAATAATTCCATTCCATATGCAAATGTACATACAATAACAACGAAACAACTAAAAGGAAACAATCAAAATAATGCGTATTTAATAAATACAAATACAAATGCAGAATGAAACTGAGAGAGAGAGAGAGAAAGAGTATAGATGAATTAGATACAAAATTAATTCGATGAATTTTAAAACACGTTTAATAAAGCAAATACTACTTGGCAAGAGTAAATCTCTCTCTATAAATAAATACAAACATATTTTGTTATCAAAACAATTGTTATCTATTTGTACAAACATGCACACATATACACAGATACATAAATACATATATATGTATGTATGTATGTATAAAACTTATAGAAATGTACATAATAATAGAACTAGCATTGAGCAGGATTATGTTTTCCAAATGGCTTCAATAAACAGGATTTTCAAATAAGTTTCGTATCGAATCGTAGTGCTATTATATTGACAACAGCTGTTAACATACATACATGTGATCAATTAAATTCATGTGTACTTTAAAACAAACTTACACACATACATACGTATGCTCCTCGTCTCCATGCACTTTAGAAAAGCCACGTAAATCCCTTTTCACATTTTGAAATACACAATGAAATCATTATCCCATTATTCTTACAATAGACTTAAGAAGAAAGCTTCTCTCAACATACATACATACGCCCCTTGCATCCATAGGTCTTTTGTAAAGTTTTACTCTGTTATCGCCTAATGTCTAAGACAACTAAAACAACTAAAACAACACACATTTGAAATGCAAAGAATCGTCATCACTTTAGTTTTTTTTTTCTTTTTCATTTTCTTTTATGGATTTTGCAAGATTTTTACATTTTCTTTCTTTTAGTTTTCATCCTTTCTGACTGCCATGTGTAACTGTTTGTCTATCTGTCCATCGTTATATTCTGCCTTTATTTTAAACCATTCAATGAATGGAAGAAGGAAGAGAAAGTAAAAATTGCAAGAAATTCAATTCTTTTTCTATCATTTGATTTCGTTTCTTTTCGTTTTTTGCTCGTCTTCTTTTTTCTTCTTTTATTCTGATGAAGCATTTAACAATATGTCGTTGTCGTCGTTGTCGTCGTCTTCGTTGCAATTGGCATTTTAGTATTTGATGTCACTGTGTATTTAGAGTATAGCTGTTATCAGCTAAATACTTGTACTTTTAAGACCATGACATTGCTTTCTACGTATGAAACTTATGAAATCAAAGTGAGCATAGAGAAGTAAATTCTGTAACTTTAGTGTGATAGGTGGGAACAAGTTGATATGAATGGGATGGAACATGGAATACCATGCAACAATAGTATGCTTATGCCAGACTTTCAGCCTATAGAAGAGTAGACATTGGAAGACATTCATTATACAGCTTAATTGGACTCAAATCTATCATATGATTTGACTTAGATCTCCGTACCTCAAAGATGCGAACACAAAGTAAAGAGAACAAACAAAAAACGTAAGAAAGTACCAAAAATGTACCTACAAGTTCTTCATAGTTAGTGGCTAGGCCATTGCAAATGAGTTGGCATTGCAGGCAATGCGATATTACCACACATTCTGATAGCCAGGCTTCTATCCGGGTTCCGATATTACCATACAAACTCTAAAACGGTATAAAGCTGTCGCGAATATTGCAACGAGAGAGCGGATAGGTATGACGTTAGGACCAGTTGTGTTCCGATGGACGATGTTTTTCCGGGTAACTGCAAAGCAGATAAAGTGGGCAGAATTATGCCCAGTTCTTTACTTTGGGAATTCCTTTAAAGATCTACGGGCTCATAATTGACAATATAGTTATGGATTCCGTTAACATTGAATGGACATGATTTTAATACGTGTAGAGCGGATTACAAAGTGTTGGCCAAATTTAAACGGAGGGTACCGACAATCAATTTAAACTCTGAAGCAACACGCTAGGTGTGGTTAATAAAGTCATTACCGGACATTGCGTTATGGGCACATGGCAAATGAGGAGGAAACTGTTGTTCATCTATAATCGGACACATGCCCAGCAATATGTCACAGATGAAGAATGCATTTTGCTGCATACATAATTGTTCAGTTAGGATTACGACCCGGCTTTTCACACCACATACATATGCTGTATGTGTTAATTTTATATATGAGTGGCGGGACTTACATGTTAAACTTTACTCCGAATGACAGATTTTTGAGAATGTTTTCGTGGCTATCTTAATTACTCTCAGAGTTTTTTTTCCAGAAATCTGCTGAGAGGAAGTCACCGAAGAAATATTTTTTCATATTTCGTTTTTTTGGAAATGTCCGACCTGGGGTTTGAACCGCTGTCTCACATCTAACAAGCCAACACACTAACTACTAGACTACGGCAACTACTAAATCAACAAATTAGGCGAACTAGTCTACCGCTTCATTAGAAGGTCCAAATAACTCAAAGATTTAGAGTGATGTTAGACTGTGTTACCACAATGGGTTTTATGTGGCCTAAGTATGTCTATCCAAACCCATTTACCACTACCATTGCATATAACTTTATACCTTTAAATATTTTCTCATCGACTTCAAGCATTTCTAATCAAGCAACACCAACTGCTGTAATATCAATTCATTTTTATGCATGCAAAGCTGTATGTGTATGTGTGTATGTCAGCAATGTGTTCTGAATAGGCGCTTTTTTTCCTTTTAGTTCTGCTTGATTTTCTTATAAAATTCTTCTTCTTTCGTTTTCAACTTTTTATAGAAGGAAGGCTTTTATTGTCTTTCTTCTGCATTTTAGGTTTTCTTTTTTAAAGATTTTCTTGTACACAAACCAGTCAGCAAGCAATGGAAGCATCTCTTAACACTCTAAAGATAAGGATAAGAAGAGGTACAGAGGGTAGAAGCATCACAGAATGGCAACTTGTCAAGTACGTTGAACTTTTGCAAGTACTTGTACGTATGTAAGTACATATGTACATACGTATGTATGTACATAGTTTGATGCATTAAATAAATTCTATTAAACTAATTTTGGTTTTAAGGATATTCAAATAGAAACTAAAGAAAGCAAAAGAAAAAAAATTGAAAAAAAAACACGAGAGAAAAGTAAAGAAAATTTTAAAAACAAGAATAATATGGTGGGGTTCAATGAGGATAACTGAAATGGCTTAAATGCTAGCTGCAAACTGCAAAATGCATTAAAAGTAGGTCGGTCGTCTCAACGTTTTCATAAACAATGTGTCAGTAGAGGCTTAAAATATGGGAAGAAAAAAGTGTTGAGTTGAGTTGGTTAAGTAATGAAAAATTAAGGATAATATCAGGATATTAAATTAAAAGGGGGAGTATTAAGGCAAATGATTCAAATGAGGTTAAATTTAAGAGGTTTTAAGGATTAAATTTGTGTCGTTAATATATTATCATTTAATAATGAAAACTTGTTTTGTTTTTTTTCTTTACAGGTATGTACTCAACTTTGTTTACATTTTTCATTCCAAATTCGGTGAGTTTTTCTTGTTTTTATTATGAATTTTTAAACGTCCGTTGATAATTAAGATTTAAAAAATAAATGAAAAATTCTATTGAACGATATTTATCACAAAATTAAGAATTGAGTACTTTTTGCACAAATTGTTTTAAGGAATATTTGTCCTCCACTGCTTAACTTAGCAAATAACACCAATAGCAGACCTGCTGCCTATTTATTACAGTCAGCAGCTATGAACTGGGACTTAAGTATTACAAAAGCAATGAATAGCCTTCCTATACTCCGCGCTTTTTTTTTTTTTGTATGCTCATACAGAAAAGTAATGAGCATTGTCACCTGGTGATCCTAAGTGTTATTCCAGTCTATAAGGAAACAAACTTTGTACAACTCATTGATTAGTTTTTTGCATACTGGCCATTCCAGAGCAAGCAGATTTATCATTTCTATCTTTCTATGAAGTTCTGCGAAGAATTTCAACCATTTTCATATTTCTTTTACTCGTAGTAGACTTCCTGTGTATACAGTGAGCGCCATAATTTTAAATTTTGTATTATGTTCTTAAGTATAAAAAAGTTCCCTTATCATGAATTGTTTTTTTGTTTTAACATTTTAAACGTTTTTATTTTTGGAAATTTATTCGACTATTTCCTTTTATTTACTATATTTACTTTTCTCGCTATCCTAAGAAAATGAATTAGTTCAGTGGTGTTTACTCACTTTTGACGCTCACTGTATATAAGTCTTAATATTTTAAGCATTTTGTAAAGATAGCTTCGCTGTCCAATTCTTCAGTGAGAATTCCACGCGGGTAGTAGTAGTGTAGGTCTAGATATCCTCCATATAGTTCTGCGGCACATACTGATTAGCGCTTGCAAATGTTACTATTCCTTTAAAAAGACAAAGCTTTTAATGCGAATTTTAGTCTTCCAAATACTACGCTCACAATTTGGCATTAGGAACGTCATTTAATTCGTTTACTCTTTGCTTATGATATCATCTAGCAGATGCTGAAGACCACGATGCTGCTAAAAGAACGGAATGGCATAGTGCGCCTTTAATTGGCACTGCTGCCTCTACACTAGTCTGTCTTATGAGATCAAAACCTCTCTTAAAATCAAGGAGGAGAAGTGTATACAGAGGAGTACATGCTGGGTATTACTGGGTAATACCACTACGTAGTCTCTATACATACACACATACATAATTGGTCATTACAACCCTTCATTCAGGATTACGACTTAGTTTTTCACACCACTTATGTTGTGTGTGTTAATTTAATACATGAGTGGTGTGAACTATAGTTTAAAGTCGACTCCGAACGACAGATTTTTGAGAAACTTTTCATGGCAATTTTATTTACTCTCAGAGTTTTTGCCAGAAATCTGCTGCGAGAAAGTCGCCGAAGAAATACTTTTTGTATTTTGTTTTAATGTCTGGCCTGAGGCTCGAACCCTGGCTTTACGTCTAATAAGCCAACAAACTATCTACTAGACTACAGCGATTACACCCACTAGTACTAGCAAAGAAAAAAAAGGGTGTCTACAGGATAAAATTATCCCTTAGGCCTTTGCTAAAATTTTTCGTTTATCGTCTTGACGACTACTTAAGATTAGTTTCATTGAATTTTAAATAGATGAACAGTTCATGTGAATCATTAGCATCGCACGTCGCTCTATTCAGGGGGCTGTCTCAAAAAAATTTTTCTGAAGACCTTCTAATTTGTATAAGACTCGCTTACCTAGTAAGCTATGAAAACAAGAAAAAACAATGGAATAGAATTAGAATTTTAAAATTAAAGCTAATTCTGTTGAATTTGCTTTGCCTTTCTTAACATATTTCATTTTTGGCTCTTTTCGTTTAACACGAATTCGGAGCTTCCTGTTAATAAAACGTTCATTGAATACATTCTCACATTCTCAGCGTAAAACGTGGTATTCAAGGTTTTTTTCATTCGTTTTTTTTTTAATCTATTTGCTGTAGTTTTTTGTTGAAAATCCTAAATAAATATTTGCTTCTCTACTTAATTATTTGGTGGAAATTTCGTTTACTTTACCCCAAAGGCCCTTTTTATTAATGAAGACGAATAATGTCTGCAATTGATCTCAAAAAACATTTTCCAGCGTTTTTTGCTGTTTTTCTCATTTCTTTCAACTCATAAAAAAATTCTTTTCATTTATTTTCTCTATACCCCCTTAAACAGAAAACAAATTAGAGAAAGTAAATTAGATTTTCACTTAAAAATGGTTTCTAATAAGGATAAGGATAAGGATAAGGGGGTTTAAAGTTTTTCAGTTGCTTTGAGGCCTAAAGGGTCTGATTTTTTTTGTATTTCATTTTCCTTTTTTTCTCTCTTTATTTGAGAAGCGTTTAAACAAAATTCAAAGGATATAAACCAACACAAATACATACATATTTCGTTTATTTATTTTTTTTTTCATTCCTTTCAATTCAATTCACTCTGCCCATCATTTGTTTGTTTCTTAAAGTCATGCCCATACACTTCATTAAATTTTATATTTTTTTAGTTGAGTAAGTTTTTTTTTGTGGAGTTTTTCTTTTGTTTCTTTTTGTTCTTTATAAATAATTTTATGGCAAAATTATAATCGTATAATGGTGATAATCTATTGACTACTTTTATCTGCGCTCTATTTTTTTGGATCTACTTTTTATGGCTCACATTCTCTATTCCATTCTATTCCATTCATACACTTATTTGACACTCATAAACATGGCAAATAAAAATATTCGGCGATGTTTAGTGGCATTTTAGTTATTTGATTTGGATTTTTATGGTTTTGAACAAAAACCGAACAAAAATGCAAAAAAAAAAGAAAAGAAATCATTGACAGTAAAGAATATAAGAAGAAAAAAACTATAAAATATTATAATAAATTTATACGTACATACACTGCGGAAAAAAATTGAACTTCCTTGAAATCCTATTTATTTTTTGATCTTCTTGGAATAAAATTCTTAGATGTTGTTAAGTTTGTAACTATCTATGGTATATATATAATAAAGGGTCCGCCAAATAACTTTTTTTTGAAAATGCTTTTAAAAAAAAAACTACTGAATATTTTCTCAAATTTCTTTTTTTATTTGAAAGTACAATCCTTCCGCTTAATAATGGAAAATAATTTCATTCCAATGGCTGCCTCGGCTGGCCATGCAGTAGCTAAAACGATCGGTCCAATTTTTAAGCACATTATCGATTGTCTGCAGCTGTATTTCACCAATGGCTTCACGAAAATTGTCCCTTAAAGCGTCAATTGTCTCTGGCTTGTCGGCGTAACACTTATCTTTAACGGCATCCCACAAATAATAGTCCACCGGTGTCAAATTACAGATCAAAATGAGCTTCATCTGAAAAGATGATTTTTTTTTTGCCAAAATCGGCATCTTCTGTAAGTCGATCGCAGGCCCACTTAGCGAAGCGAAAACGCATTGGATGGTCAATTGGCTTCAACTCCTATACCAATTGGACTTTGTATGGCGCCATACCAAGGTCTTTATGCAAAATTCGTCTCAATGATGTCTCCGAAATGTTCAATTGTTGAGAACGACGGTGAATTGATGTTGATGGCGCTTCACGCACACTTTCTGCCACAGCAGCAATATTCTCGGGTGTACGCACTGTTTTTTGGCTTTTCACGCTTTGGTTTATCGATGAGGATGTCAGTTTCTTTCACTTTTTTCACAAGATAACGAACATACGAAGCTGACGGTGCTTCTCTTCTTCCAAAATCCGTACGCAATTTTCGCACACATTCTGCAACATTACCATGATTTTCAAAGTAATGTCGCAATATTTCCCAGCGTTGTTCAAGCGTATACACAACCATATTCGTTCAGCGGAAGGATAAAATTAATTATCTGTCAAATCAGACATGAGCTAAGTGTTACCATTCACGAAATAAGCACTAGTTGAAAAAAAAAACGTTAGATGGCGGACCCGATATAAAGGGTTTTCAACAGGAATTCCATCAAATTAGACAACGATGTGTATTCGCTGAGTGAGGTCTAAAGGAGTTGACAATTGAAACTAATCATCGAAGCAAGTAGTCGTCGTAGTAGTTTAGTAGTAGGTAGTGTGTTGGCTTATTAGATGTGAGGCCATGGTTCATATGACAGGTCAAACATCTCCAACAGAACGAAGTATGAAAAAACATTTCCTCCCTACTCTCTGAGAGTAGAATAAAAGTGCCAAGAAAAAGTTTCTCAGAAATCCCACCACTCATGTATAAAATTAACACACATAACATAAGTGATGGTGAAAAGCTAATTCGTAATCCACACTGAAGGCTTGTAATGACCAATTATGTATGCATCTACGAGTATGTATGTATCATCGGAAAATTATCACCAGCAATAAGACCCATTTCTGGGTGAACAACTAAGACTATCAAAGTTTTGGAACGACGCCAATCGATATGACTTCCAAGAGCTTCAAAATGCGTATTGAAAAAGTTACTGTTTGTTATGGAGTTTGGCTGGGTGGCGTCATCCGTCATATGTTGAGGACAACGTGGCCCAGGTCATCATTTTTAATGGAGATGACTACCAACGTGAATTGTGGATGACCTGGATGTAGTACTTGCCACGCAGACCATGTTGCATTGGATATTCTGTACGAGCGATTTGTGGGCAAAATCATCTCACATGTACAATGTGGGTGATGTAAACCGGCTACTGAGTTCATATGTTAGACTTTTTGTTTGGAGTTTTTTTTAGTCGTTGGTATGTTTGAATAAGTCTCAGCGGTCCTCAAAGCCAATACAGGCCATGCCATCGGTCAAATTCAGCCTAATTTATGCACCAGAGTAATACAATTTGGAATTTTCGGAGGCAGTTTATTGGCGCATAATGGCAGCAATAATTCTTCTCAACAAATTAAAAATTTCGTTGATATCACACACACACACAAACTTTGGTTTGTTTAAATTTGAAAATAGGAAACGTTTAATAAAAGACCCGATGAGATGTTATTAGTTTGTTTTTGCTTTTTCTAACAGTTTTGTGGAGCTGTCGTCTCCACATATGCGTTTTCCCTGTGGATCTAGTCTGACAAAGTCGCCATAGTTTAGTAGGTAGTGTGTTGGTTTATTAGACGTAAAGCCAGGGTTCGAGCCCCAGGCCAGACGTCAAGACAAAATACAAAAAGTATTTCTTCGGCGACTTCCTCTCAGCAGATTTCTGGCAAAAGCGCTGAAAGTAAATAAAATTGCCATGAAAAGTTTTTCAAAAATCTGTCGTTCGGAGTTGACTTTAAACTGTAGGTCCCACCACTCATATATAAAATTAACAAACACAACATAAGTCATGTGAGAAACTAGGACGTTGTGTGATGGGTCAATCGGCCTCCGGGTACTGTACTTGTCTTAATTGACAAGTACACGTCCTCTAACCGAACCTAGTCTGACAATAAAATTTAGAGCTTTCCGAAGACACAAAAGTGGCCGAAAGAAGCCTTCAAGCGTCTTGCTTTCATTAAACACTGCAAGTAACTTTTACTTTTGCTCCTGAGTGTATGTGGTATGTTGATTGTCTTCAAGATTTTCTTTCTTTTTTTTTATTAACACAAACACTCTCATCTAAGACATCTCTGACGACATGACTATCTACCCTTGTTTCAGTTCAATTCTATTCAGTTCTAGCTCAGTTTTCAGTCAATATTTTATGATTATTTGCGCATTTTTATGTGTACCCTGTTCTTATCTCGCCCCTCCTCTTCAGAGCGCCATTTGTATTTCGAAATAAATGTATCCGAGTATTGAAATTTAAGTGTTTTAAGGATATTTTTTATTTTTTTTTTTTATTTATTTCAAACGTACTGCGTACAATGTGCGTGTCTATTGGGCTTGAAGAGTGTACATACATACATATATTTGTTGTGTATTCTTTTCATCCATACACCAGACAACAGTAGCTGTGTGTGCTGCTGTTCTGTTTTGTTGTATTCTTTTGTGTTCTGTTCTGTTTCAGTTTATACGATTTGTTAGCCATAATGTTAATAAAAATCTACTTTATATTGTCATCCAGCCAACACCAACCAAAGACCACAATAAATATTTTTATGTTCATGAAAGATTCTCTAACCACACAAACGCACACACAAATGGCAGCAAATAAATGATTGAGACAGACAGACAGACAGTAACATATTGATATTAAATCGTAAATTGCAAACAATTGTTTTACATAAAAAACGAAATAAATTTATTCTCTTTTTGTGGCATATTTAAATCAGATTTAAAACGAATAAACAGTTTCAAGAGGTTTTAAAAAATTTTAAATTTTTTTTATATCAGTTTTGTTAAGATTTCTCATGGAAATCATTATTGTGTACCTAATCGTATACTTTTAAACAAGAAATTCTAAATATTCTAATAGTAGAAACCATGCATAGAAAGGAGTTAGTGGCAGTTATATTCGCAATTTAGTCGAAAAAAAAACAAACAGTTTGTCTCCAAAACTGGTCATAAGTTCAACCTCCCTGAAAAGTTTTCTTAATACCTCGCTTGAAAAAGGGGCAATGAGTTCATTATGAGACTCTTAGATAGCCGATTAGGACCTTCTACCCTTATTTTCTCGTATCTCTGTAGTTTCTTTTAGTTTTAGTAGAGGTCTTCATGGTCTGATCAATTTTTCAATTTTCTAAAGTCGCCATAGTTTAGTAGGTAGAGTGTTGGCTTATTTGACGTGAGGCCTTGGTTGAAATCCCAGGTTCAGCGACTTCGTCTCAGCAGTGCAGCCCCTGCGCTGACCAACTTCCTTCACTTCCCTGTTTTTGGTGTAACTTGGTCAGTACAGGGACTGCGTTCACTTGTGGCATCACAACGGGCCGCTATGCGTGCTCAAGTGAGCTCTTTGATATCAGAGCTACCACTTCGACCTAACCTAACCTCGTCTCAGCAGATTTTTAGTAAAAACTCTGAGAGCAAATAAAAATGGCATCAAAGAGTTTCTCAAAAACCTATCGTTCGGAGTCAACTTTAAGGTGTAGGTACCGCCACTCGCGGATAAAATTGACACACACAATATAAATGGTGTGAGAAACTAGAACGTAATCCTGACTAAAGGGTTGTTATGTCCAATTAAGTACGTAAGTTGTCTGAAGACCAAATTCCACTTTAAGATTGTTGTAAAAAGCACACTTCACTGTTCAATTGGTTTTTCGACACACAAACAAAGTCTTTTCCATGCTTTTTAAAGCTTTTTGTTTACGCAGCATTCACTATTCAGATAATATCTTCCACTAAAATGATAATATCGATATGAAACTGCAAAGATAGGCTGAAGACGTTTCAAGAATGGATTTGGGAACAACATCTCTTGTACTTACTGTACCGTGTGAATTCTTGTCGTTTACTTACAAGATTTAAAGATGCCTGATTCTGACTTTAAAACTCGTACAAATAAAACAAAAGTATCCTTCCAGAATTTTAGGTAATGGGGGACAAACAGTATTAGTCGCGACCAAACCAAATTTCGTTTATCAGATAGAAGCGTTTGTGTGCATCCACAATATGGGGCGTAACATGTGTCAATATCAAAGACATCCAAGCGTTCGCAAACAGATGTGTGGAAGACATTCACTGCATAAGATAGTTTAACGGGTAGATTGCCGTTCACAGTCAAGTTCACTCGGTGGCCATAAGGCCCATTGGGTTACCCAGTGTAAGGTAAGCCCCCTTGTCATGATACGTTAGTGGTGTGTTTGAAACACCCCTTGCTTCGAATGAAACCGGTCAGTTCCCTTAGTGGCACTTTCGCCACCATGCCCAGATTTTTAAACGTTCTGCCACCCAAAAACCAATGACGTCTGTTCTGATGTAAAGGACACTCGCATACAAGTTGTTACACCAATTTCATTTCCTTTACATCATAGCAGAGACTGCAGTATTCCTGATGGGGTAAACCAAGCTTTTCAGCAAAATTAGCAAAAGCGCAGTGTCCCATTAGAATTCCTGTTAGAGTGCAAACCATTCTCTTGTCACACTCAAGTAGTTCTCTGGTTTTTCTTCTATTCACTGCTGTACACAGCCGTTGCAAAATTCAGCAACCAGGTATGTTGAACCACTCACGGTTTGTTGAATCCCAAGCTGCTTTTTCCAATTTGGAAAAGTATTCTTGTAGAGGCGCATATATCCCCTTTATTGTCTCCTCATCAGACATTCCTGATCTCTTTCGTGCCAGTTCGTCCGCCTACAGTGCATACATTGGCCGAAAATCATATAAACGATGGACTTTTTGAGATGGAGAAATGGATATGATTCGGCCGTATTCTGCGAAGATCCTATGACGCGTCACTAATGCAATGGTGGTGCAATTGAATTCACAATACCAACGAAGACCGCGTGTAGATGTCGTAATTAATTATATTTGTAGCCAATTAGCAGTATTGTGTGGAGATGAAAGCTACTGTGTCCCACATTTTTAAACCAATGTGTCCAGTGATGCCCAAAAAGACTTCAGCTGAGGGATATACTCGTATGCACTATTTGTCAACAAATTTTTTTTAAGAGCAGACAATCAAAGAAAATATTTCAGTGCATAAGAATTTTTAAATATTTTTTTGGAACATTTATTTTAAAAGCATGACCAATGACCAACAACATTGAAACCTTTGCCATTTTGTCAACAAAATTCTTTCGGACCATTAAAATTTCATTAGAATTTCAGGTGGAAAATTGTTTGCGACTCATAAAATATTTAAAATGAAAACGAATAAATACGATACGATATTTAAAATGAGAATAACAAGCACATGAAATGTATCATAATAAAATGCATACATAAATACACAGGCATTTTAAATAATATTTAACAAAATATGTTTATTTTTTTAATAAAAACAATAAAAACATTCAAGATAATAAAATTTTTATCACGGCATTTAAATAATTAAAAATATGTGATGTGAAGCAACATATAAATGCTAATTTGCAAACGGTAAAGTAGTGAGAGAGAGAACAACGAGTCGAAAGAGAAATATGATATTTTACACTGTAACATATGTCTGTCTGTGTATATGTTTGTTTCTGATTTACAATACATAGTTACTTACTCCAGTGCTTCGGTTTACCCGGCCTGTGCAGAATTTCATTATATCAGCCCTGAAAACAAATCATTGATCTTGAATTAAATGTGTCAGTTTGACTAGAAACTAACATAGTTCGGAAAAAGTTAGAAATTTCTTAATTTTGTTTACAGGGTCTGACTCACCGAAACTTTGTGTAGGCATGCCTCCATCCGTCTCCATCCTAGACATAGAAGTCGCCGTAGTCTAGTATGTAGTGTGTTGGCTTCTTAGACGTAAAGCCAGAGTTCGAGCCCAGGCCAGACATCAAGACAAAATACAAAAGTATTTCTTCGGCGACTTCCTCTCAACAACCTAGATTCTCACAACACTTCTGTTGTGTGTGGTAATTTTATCCAAGACTGGTGGCACTTATAGTTAAAAGCCAATTCCGAGCGACAGATTTTTGATAAACTTTTTTTACCAGCAACTGCTAAGAGAAAGTTGCCAAAGAAATATTTTTTTCACACCTCGTTTTGGTCGAGATGTCTAGGCTGAGGGCATGAATCCCGATTTCATGTCTGATAAGCCAACACTCTACCAACTGAACAACGGCTGCTTACGAGCTTTAAAATCAATCCACCGGACTTTTATGCTCTGCATTGGTTCATAGTTTTTGGTATCTGAAGATACGAGGACAGAAAATTTTAAGTACCCTATGCACTCACCATTTGACGATGGATTTTTAGTTTTTAGTTCCAAGTAACATGGAAGATCTAAAATTCATTTGAGTATGCCAAAGAAGCAGAAAGACTACCCCTAGAGAAAGGTCATCTAACTGTTGCTGCTCTTTTTATTACTCAACGAGATAGCTCATGTTTAGTGTCAGTATAATATAAAGTAAGTAGCAGTGTGTTGGCTTATTAGACGCAAGGCCATGGTTCAAACCCCCAGTTGCACCCATTGTTCAACAAAACGAAACATGAAAAACATTTCTACGGCGACTTCCTCTCAGCAGACTTCTGACAGAAACTCTGGAGTAAATAAAATTGCAATGCAAAGTTTATCAGAAATCTGTCGTTCGTAAATCGGCTCTAAACTGTAGATTCCGCCATTCATGCATAAAACTAACACACAAAACATGAGTGGTGTAAGAAGCTAGGTTGCAATCCTGACTAAAGGGTTAATGTTTCTTTTTCTGGAAGTGCTTGGCAGAAGATAAACGAGGCAGTTAGACTTACAATAGATGTGAATACGATCATTATCTAGGGTCTTTCCGTTCTGACCAAGTAACTTAGTAATTCGTCTACAAGGTTCAACAAATTACTAACGAAACAGATACTTTTGATCTTGCATATGAAGAAAAGCTCCTTGAATCTGTATTTCAAGTAAGTTTGAATTCAAATTAGAAGTATGTAGTAGGTTTGGAGCAGGCTTATAAAGTATGTATATATTTAGTTTTGATACTTTAGGAAGATCGTACAGTTAAAATATTGAAAATTAAAAATTATGATCCCAAGTTTGATATAAAAAAAATGCAAATGCGTAAAGCGAAGCACACAGGGTTTTTGGATAATTTTTCTATAAAAATATGAAAAATATAAACACACAAAGTCCAACAAAATAAAATAAGGTGGGTTAACTTTAATGAACCCGTTGCTAAAATTGGATTAAAAAACAAAAAAAGAATTTAATAAATGATAAATAAATTTAATTGAATTAATTAAACGACCAGCAATTAAATGTAAACAAATGCTTGTACAGAAAAAAACACAACAAAAAATAGAAATAAAAAATAAACAATTTATTTATTTTGAAGATAAAAGAATAAAGAATGAAAATATTTTCATTCAATAATTATTAAAAAAAAAGCAGTTACGTCGACATATTAAGGCGGTTTAACGTAACCCTTCTTCGGATAGCCGAAATAACCAACACTTTTCAATTCGATTAGCAAGTCGGGATAATTGTTTACCGCATTATAGATGGCCTTTTCCAAGGTATCGTACTGGTAATACGGAGGAAAGGGCATATCATCCAATGCATTGATTAACACATTACCCCGTTCCGTGCCAATTGCAATTGAATTGCCATCGAGTGAAAAGCTGAAAAGAAAACGTTTTAAAATAATTCCTTTATGTTTATCGATTAGAATTTATCGATTACAACACATACATGCCCATGGTTTTATGAGAAGCGCACATATCTATTGTTGACATTGGTTTCAAAATATTGCGTCTTATATCCCAGACTTCAAGTGATTTACGATTGATTGCCAATATAATCGTACAATGTGTACGACTCCAGGCAGCCCATTGATATGGTGAACAGGTGTTTTTCAAAGTGATTAATGGCTGAAAAATGCCTTCCATCCAGATGCGTATGCACCTGTAAAATAGTTTACACGTTAAAGATTTTTTATTTTTTCAGAACGATCTCACACCACTCCACTGTTGACTCGCTTACCAGTCATTGCCACAGGTTAGAAAAAGTTTCGGTGACCAGGGTGAAAAATCCATAGCGTTAACCGCAGCATCGTGTGTTCTTATGACCTGTAGATAGTGATTTTGATAATTCGTAGAACACTTGTGTACACAACCCTCATCGGTTAAGAGATAATAAATATCAGCCAATGTAGGATGCATAGTCATACCTAGACCCTGTGGACATGGATCAGTGTTCTCCCTCTTGGCGCTACCGCCAACGGTTGGTAAACCTTCTGGTGTACCTTCTATGCGCTGCAAAGTCATTTGTCTGAAGGCCGCTAAAAACGGACTGTTTATTATGCGAAATTGAGTGGCGGAACCATCCTGTGAGAGTGTAAGAAACGGATCTACTTCTTGTGCATCATTTGAGTTGGCTTGTTTGATCCACTTGATTGCCAACACAGGCTCCATACTGCGTAAAGAACTGCGTGCAGATATGGCTATTGCTGGCTCATTATAGTAGGCAATATCCCTTACCTCTACCAGGCCATCATACAATCCTATGGCCAAAAGAGTAGGCATATATGGTGAGAACTCTACAGCAGTTACCGGAACATCGTAATGGTAAAACCGTTCCGGATCACGAGGATTTTTAATGCTCCAGATGCATACTTCGCCAGAATTTGACTGCTTGGCTGCCGAATACGAATAAATGCCATAAGCAACCGCCAATATGTCGCTGTTCTTATAACAAAAGCTCATATCGGCTACTGCCTTTCTCTCGCCACTCCTAAAGTCAGGGTATATAATGAAGAGTAGGTTGACAGAATATTTGTAACTCATTTTGTCTGCCATTCGCGTAACCTTAGTCATGTTGCGAAATCTTCTCTGACCCTGTTCAAACACATTACTGGACAGTAAGCGCTTCATTACAACACTGGTCAAGTGAAATGACGGTAATTTGGCAATAATTTCAAATTGCTCTTCTGGCGTTTGACTCTGTGACATGTGCAATTTTTTCGGTTCTGCCCATTCATTGCCATATTCCCTGTCCTCCAGTAACTTGCAAGTGTCGTACATTTCGAAATACGATACATAAGTGCCCACATCGCAAGTTTTTATCCGGATTGTATTAACTTCACGGGACTTTAGCAAACTGTCAAAGGTTTGAGTCTCAGCTTCTGAACGGCGACGTACTTTACCTCTGCCAATGGTCAGGAAATCATACGTCTTATTATCACTCTCAACAAAGTTGCCATCGTCGGTGTTCTTAATGGCAGTCATGCCATGTTGCTCAAAAAGTAATATAAGTTCAGTTTTGCGCAACACTATGCGTACAAATGGGAATGGATGCCTAAGTTTATCAGGTATATCGCTCACGGATGCAGCGATACCAGTTTCGGAACTGGAACTAGAGTCGAGATTAAGCATATGCCATGAAGGTCTGGACGGAATGCCGTCTAAATCCAATTGAATACGTTCTTCGCCTATCTGTTGAAAAACTAAATTGAATAAAAACAACAAATCAATTGGTTGCACGAGATAAGACTTGCCCCATTAATGATATCCTCTAAAGACATACGCACACCCACAGTTCTTGATGATCTCGAGCGTATTACCGAACTGGTCAAACTCTTAAAACTCGTTATGTCCGCAATATCGCTGATCATTTGTAATGCCTTGTATTTGCGATCCAATATATCAAATCGTTCCGTTCGAAAGGATACTTTTATCGGTTGCGGTGTAACGTTCACCAACTCACCATCAATCTCTTCATAGGCCACCATTTTGTTACGATACTCAAGAAGCTTATTTATTTCGACCATTAACCGATCGTATAGGGTCATGTGTGTCACAGAATGTTGATATTTTTCATCCGCCGATTCTCCCATTACGACCTTTTTGCCTTTCCCCAACGAAATTTTAGTTTCGCGTTTTGGCTGCAAAATAAAGATTTTAACGCCATCATGATGAATGTGAGTCGAAGAAGTCAGTTAACATTTTCTACTACTACATACATATGTACACATATTACCTCTTTCGTCTGCTCCTCTTCTGTAGGGAAGTGTGTGACTTTTTCCGCAGCCATTCTGTTTTATTTCCTTCCTTCTTCAAGTTCACGTTTATGGTAAAAGGATGAGATGAAGTTCTTTAAATAATTTTTAAAAAATTTGTTTGTTTCAAATGAAATTCTATTTTATAATTGAAAATTATTTTTGACACAATATTACAATGAATTGATGACAAGTCAGGGTGCTTACTGATTTCATGGGGTACTGAATGAAACAGAATTCAAGGTTTCATTTTTCAATAGATTGCGTGTGAAACTATGCTACATGTGTGAGCTATTTTTTTAGGTCATTTTAAACTCGGATAAACTCGAATAGAGGGAACAGGATAAACTCTATGAAATATAATAAGGCCATCTCTCAACAACATTTTTTTATTCACTCCATTCGTCTCTGGAACCAACTACCCCCTCAAATACAAAAGATCAGCAATGCAAAGCATTTCAAAACTGCAATTTTCGAGCACTTTACTTAGTTAATGTTCTCTAATTATTGTAAATTTGTTTCTCCTTAGTTTTATTATAATTTTGATATTCATTTTATTTTTTTTCTAATACTGTTCTAATGTTGTGCTGTAATGCTTTTTCCCAATTTCTTTACTTAAATTTCATTTTTTCTTAAATTTTAAGTATCTTTTATTTTTTTAAATTGATTTTTTTTGTTAAATTATGTTAATTAAGTTAAAATAAATGTTTCTGAATAAATGTTAGTAACAATTGCTAAGCAATACTGTAATATAAGATTTATTCTTGTTGTATTGTTTTGAACAAATAAATAAATAAATAAATAAATAAACTCCGTTTGTACTGTGCATGTAAAGCCACTCTTCGTGAATTTATTCCACAAGCATGTGAAATTAGAGGTTTTAATAACACGCATTAAATTCAACTCGCCATAGCCGTGTAGAATAGGTAGAGTGCTAGCTAGCAGGGATTTCTAACAAAATGAAATATGAAAAAAGCTCTGAGCAGGACGAAGAAGTCGCCATAGTCCAGTAGGTAGTGGGTTATAATATTAGACATGAGACCACGGTTCAAACCGAAGGTCATATATCCGAAAAAAAAATATTTCTTCAGCGGCTTGACTTGAGCTTGTTATAGTAACCACTACGTTTCTATTCCATTTCGTTCCTTTAAGGAACTAATGGCTTTTACAAAGCTACCCATTCATTTATTTTCCTTAAGTTTTTCTCTTCTGTTTCTGTTTCCCAGTTAAAAGTACGTTTGATACACCGTAGTATAGGCAAGGATGATAGATAGAGGATTGCTATCTGGCGTTGCCTAGAAAAATGCACTCCCCTTAGTTTTTAAAATTCAAGAACTACGATGCAAATGTTTCGAATTCAACCAGACTCTGCTTACGTGTGGTGCCACTACAGACCGCTACGTGTTCTCAGATGAGCTTTGGCAATCAAAGCTAACACTCCAACCTACTTATCTACCTACCTACCCACCCAGATTACTTACAAAATTGGTCATTACGACCTAGCTTCTCACACCTCTTATGTTATGTTATGTTTTATACATGAGTAGCTGGATCTACAGTTTAATGTCGACTCCGAACAGCAGATTTTTGGGAAACTTTTCATAGCAATTTTATTCTTATTTACTCTCAGAGTTTTTGCTAGAAGTGTGTGCAGAGGAAGTCGTTGAAGAAATAATTTCTATTTCGTTTTGTTGGAGATGTCTCACCTGGTATTTGAACCGTGGCCTCACGTTTAATAAGCAAGCACACTACTTACTAGACTACGAGCACTACAAAACCCAGATTTGAACCTGTATTGTTCGATCTTACAGTCAAGCATATTAAACACTACACCATGCTTCTTCACGAATACGGCTTCAAACCAGTTAAATTATTCGAGTATATAATAGGCTTTTGGATACAAAAGTCTTTTCAGCACGTTACTCTGTGCTGCAATAGGTCAGAATAAAATCTGAGATCTTCAAATTTTCATAGAGACCAGACCTTGTGTGTAGTTTGAACAGACCCTGTATACTATAGATAGATGGTTACATGAACCCAAATATGCGATAGACATAGACATAGAGCCCTACATCATCCAATACCACGTTGTACTGCTTGCCTAAAATAGTTGAGGAATTTGATCAGACGAAATTGAAGTGTCGAAATCATCTAGTCTTTTAGAAAAATGTTATCAAATTGAATGCATTTTATTTCAGTAAGAAATTTTACTCCTTCAACGTTAATGGAATCTGAAGTGAATATTCCAAAAGTGCTTTTGCTCTTCATTAATGGCAGAGTGCGATAGAGTTGAAGCCATAGGCCTTAGGAAATCGTAATAGAATAACTGGCGACCCGTGGCACTTTATTTACTAGGAGAATACAATCTTACATGGGATGCCGCATGCCGTGCAAAAATGTAACAGTTTGGTAGATGCTGCCATATGCTCTCATTAGAGGTAGTAGCATAATGTTAAACAAAAACGGAATCGTTATTGCTTTTATTGTCTTCATATCTTCAATTTAATATGGATCTTAATTAAATGATTTATTATTATTAAAAAAAAGTACAACAATAACAATAACACAAAAAAGGAAATTTTTTTTTTTAAATGGCAACCATAGTTGCATCAATCTCTTTTTAAACCAGGAAGTTAATTTCTAACAACAAATTGACAAGTACTACTCCCACATACATACATATAGACATACCATAGCATAGTATAGTACAAGTAGTTGAGTATCTGTACTTCACATGTTAAAGTATTTTATTGCTCGTTTGTACACTCACATACTCTGCGGTTACTATAGAAATTCATCTTGGGTTTGCATCTAATCTCTGAAAAGTATCGAGACAAGTGCCACTTTTACTACTTCTGCCACATAAGAAAAGACACTGCGAGGGAGAGAGAGCGTAAAAAAGAAAATGCAGAGACGATTGGAAAACCTTAAAGAACATAATGAAATAACAGAAGTAGCAAAGAAAAAAAAATAGCAAAAAAGTAAGGAAATTATAGTAAATGGGTAAAAAGGGGGCCTATTCATGAATTTGAAGTTAAGTGGGCAACACTTGAAGCGATGTTAGAAAAAACTCTACTCTACTTTACTTTACTTTCTATTCAGTAATAATGTAGTCATATCGTTGTCTTTACATGGATTTATTTCTACTTTTTTTATTTGAGTTATTAAGGGTTTCAACCAAAAACCAAGTGGTAACTATAGAACGTATAACAACTGGCATTATAAAGAAAATTATATTTTATCTTTTCATATTTTAAAAAGCGAAATATTTTTGTAAAGGTTTTAAAATTATTTTAATTAAGAAATTGTTGTGTGCAGTTAGTTATTAGCATTTGAGCGTTGAAGTTGTAATTTAATAACTAAAGGGTTCAGCTTTTTTACAATTCAATTTTTCCTTCAATCGTGATGATACCCAAATACCCTTCCCATATAAGATTGCGCTGTTATTAGAATTACGAATTGTGACTGCTAAGACAATACCGAACTCTGGTACTCTATATCACCACAGCATATGAACCATAACGCATCAAACGGCATAACACCTCGACACTTTATTTTAAAGTCTTTGGATTTATGAAAGGTTGCTAGAAAGAAGCAAACTTGCTTGAACCAACTGTCCCGGACGTATATATTTTTATGGTATGTATATGTATAAAGCAAAGCGCTTGTTACACAAGGTACACGACATTCTTCTGAATTTAATTTTTGGCAGCACTTAACTCTTACTTTTTTTTGATATGAACATTTCATCTAGGTTTAGTATTGAAGCTCGTACCCACGTATCTTATGGTATGTAATTTACATTTCATTTATATTTAGAGGAAGACATCTAATACACCAGATAACTGTACTAATAAGGATTTTGTTTAGATATTGCTAAAAATTTCTAATTAAATCCCTTTACGTTCCCTCAACCAACAAATTAGGTGGGATTTCAAAAAGCATTGCAGAGAAGCAATCTCATCTGTAGTCCGGTCGCTTAGGGAAAGCAGGTTGAATCGTCTCCAAAAGGTTACCATAGGGAACACTTTTCGAAAAAAAAAAATAGCGATGTAGTAAATATTGGAGCCAACTTTTCTTTCCTTTAAACATAAGCCATGCCTTTTAGAGCAGAACTTAAGGTAAAGAATTTTTGATAAACCAAAATTTCTTGACAGAACGTATCTAACTAAACATGAATTGGATAAAATCCACACTTCCATGAAGCTACCAGAATTGGTTATGAAATGACAGCAAGTAGTAGTTATCGATAAATGATGGAATAAGTACAATCGGTTACAATAATGGAACTTTATAAGAGCTAAGTGAGCAATGTTTTATAGGGTGGTTTAATACAAATGGCTTGGTGGTTTGATTAGAGTGCGTAAAATCCTCTTTCGTTTACTGACTCATCATTGCATTATTAATAGTCAGTCTCCTCTAACTATCCGGGTGGTGTAAGTAGGTAGTGTGTTGACTTATTAGAGGTGAGGCTACGGTTCAAACCCCAGATCACACATCTCGAATGAAATGAATGATATTTCTTCGGCGACTTCCTCTCAGCAGATTTCTAGTAAAAACTCTGCGATTAAATAAAATTGCCATGAAAAGGTTCCCAAAAATGCGATTTTAAACTGTAGGTGCCTCCGCTCATACATACACACAAGTAGTGTGAGAAACTAGGGCATAATCTTGACTGAAGGATTGTTATGGCCAATTAAGTTAAGTAACTACATGGGAGTCAGAAGATCTTAATGCTCAAAGCATGAAAATTCTATGAAATGTTCGCTAGTACCAACATATTTATCAGTTGTCAGAAGAAGCACTCAAGGGCCGACCTCAGTCTTATAAGAAAGTGCAAAAAATACTTCCTTGTACCATATCTGATCTTACCTCTTGCATGACTTAGATTTTCGTTAAAGATGATACTATATTCAACACTTGATTTATTAAAATAACGTATCAGTAGATGTATACTTTTCTATCGCTTCTATAATGAGTTGTACTCTAGTGAAATAAAGTTTTACTGTTTTCTAAGGAAAAAATATTTGTTTTAACTCATTTAAATTATTAAGTTTAAAATATTAAATAAGAAACTTGATAACTCTTCTGATGGTATTTTTTGCTGTATTTCTGTCGTAGAACTTTTTAATTAAAATCACTGTCAATTGCTTTGCTCTTATTAATACGTTTCCCGTTTATGAAATACGACTTTCTTTTACTGAATTTTGAATTTCATTTCAATCATATGGGCAGGATGAGAAAAATAATTTCATTAAGAAAATATTTTAATTGTAAAATTTATATGCAACATACGTACAACTTAAGAAGAAAAAGGGGGAAAAAAACTTTTAATTCATATTCAAATACAATAATTGTATACAACAACTTTTCTTCATATACCACACACATGCAAATTGCTTTACATATCGCTAACTGAAATTTAAAATGGTGTATTCTTTTGGGTTAAAAAAAATTTAAACATATTTCTTCTTTTTGCCTGTAATTAGCATTGTTAGCATTAAGACATTGTAGCATTAAGACAAAAACTTTGGACATTCATATGTACATATGTATGCCTTGGAACACGTCCTTAACTGTCTTGAGTGTTTTTATAGGCTCCTATATCGCTGGTCCAGGTAACGCCCGACCGTAAGGACACATATTTTCGAATTCTTGGTACCATTGCTATCCAGCCCACTATGTCCATTTTTTATTAGTTGCATATAACCTGAAATCGTGATATTCTAGTAGGTAGTGTGTTGGCTTATTCGACGTGAGGCCTGTGGTTCAGATTAGTACGGCAACTGACGATATCACCTCTACTGCTTTAGCATTAAATGCTTATGAATACACTCTGTGCTGCAGACTGCCTTGCCATACAACACATTACTGTGGTAAAGTAACGAACATTTCTTTTAAAAGAAATAAAAACTTATTTCTCCACAACACTTTTGTTGTAATTGTTTTTGTTGTTTGGTCTGTAATGAATGCCTTTTCATTACAACTTAACAGTACAAAAATCTTCATAAAATGTATGACAATAGAAAAGTTGTTTTATTGTTGTCTTCTGTTTTGTTCTATTCGCTTTGCACTTCAATATATGCAAAGAATTACTCGAATTTTTTTTTTTTTTTGAAGGAAAAGTAGAGTAATGCTTTATATTTCCTTCCTGGATCGGGTGGCTTGTTGGCTTCTTTTTTCGCTTTTGCCAGATTTACAAATACTTAACACTTAATACAACAACAATAATAATAACAGCAACAATAACAATCACTGGAATAGGAAAGAAACATAAAAAAAGTTTCTTTCGTAAAATCATCTTATCTTTACACCAAAACGAACAAACTTTAGTTTTGGGTTTCGACAATAGAAATTCGAAACAAACTTGAGGAAACGAAACAACAACAACAATAAGACAAAAAGAAAAGAAAAAGAGAAAAGCGTTAAAAGCAAAAAAAAGAATTGAAAGTATGTGGTGTGGTAATAAAACATTACTTGCTTTGGCATTCATTGTAAAAACCATTCCATTTCATTCCATTCCACTCCATTGTATTGCCATTGCATTCATTGTGTGTTGTGTTTATATGGGTCGGTCGGTCGGTCGATCGGTATTATATGACATGATGGTGTTATTATCCTAAGCAAACGAAACGCAAAAGAAAGAAAAAAGACAACAACAAGAGAAAGAGTAAAAAATAAAAGTATTGTAGTCGGTCGTATATCCTGTTTAATGTGTGCGAGTATTTCTAAGAAATATCCTCCGTATAAATTATGGATGAAGACACATAAATTTATTAACCAGTAAGTGAATGCTGTTTGGATGTGTGTATACTTATGTGTGTGCGTGTGTTTGTGTTTGTAATTGTATGCCTCAAATAGAAAAATTGTAATTTACGATGCTTTTTAAAAATATGTTTCAGAATTATTGTTTTACTTTACTTTGCCACATTTTCTATCAGCTCCAACAACAGAAGTCGGTAACGATTGTTTGGAGTCAATTTACTCTCACATTTATGCATTAGAAATAGTATATAAAAAGCTGTGTGTCTATAATATCAATTGATTTTGTACAGGATATTATCAAAGAAACTCCAAATATTAGTAAATATTTCCCAATCGATTTTAATATACCCTTCAGTCAGGATTACGGCTTAGCTTCTTACACCACCCAAGGTATGTGTGTTCATTTTATACATGAGTGGCAGGACCTGCAGTTTAAAGTCGACTCCGAGCGACAGATTTTTAAGAAACTTTTCACGGCAATTTTTTATTTACTCTCAGAGTTTTTGCCAAAACTCTGCTGAGAGTAAGTCAACGAAGAAATATTTTTGCATATTTCGATTCGTTCGAGATGTCTGATCTGGGGTTTGAACCTTGGCCTCAGAGTATTATGACTGACGATCATTTCGTTCCACAAACTTGAATTTCCAGTAGATGAGGAATCATAACTCAAGTAGTGAATATCTTTTACATCTTGGAGTTGGAACTTTTGACTTTAAAATTATTCTATGCCTTGATGCAGGATCATGTAGCCAAGACAATTTTGTAACTACTATGGAATGAACTCCAATTTCCATTATTTCAGAGAAGAGAGAGGTGCCTTAGTACTGGGACCATGCGATATATTGTACTCTCAGCAGAATTTTAAGGGTATCCCTATAATGTATCCCTCAAGCCTATTGCACTGATATATTTCAGGATACTGCTCTATGTCAGCCATGGCAATTCCCTGTCTGGCACCTGATATGCACCAAGATGTTACAGGATAATGTTCTCATGATACATTCTTATCATCGCAGAGTCTTAGCTCTTAGGCTCGAGACAACATTATTAATGTCAGGTTATTCCTGAATAGTCTGATGCATGGTTACGACCTCCTCTTATTATATTGATATAGTTTATCAATAAACGTTTTGTTTGCCTCAAATTCGTTTGATTTGCCTCTCTTTATCTTCTGTTACTTTAAGAATATCATTACAAACGCACTTTCCATTCCACACGATCTGGGACCTAGTATGTCGTTATTTCTGACATATCTAGCCTATTGAGCTGTCCAAATAGTCCCATACTATTGTTACCACAATTTCATAAGAGTCAAGCGCTCGAATGGCGGCCTGACTGTCAGATCGTATTGCTATGTTCTGTCCTATCCAAACTGAATTGAGTATACCTTTCGCCGTAGTCTAGTAGATAGTGTGTTGACTTATTAGACGTGAGGCTGAGATTCAATATGAAAACATATTTCCTCTATAACTTCTTCCCAGTCGATTTCTGGCAAAAACTCTGAGAGTAAAAAAATTAACATGAAAAGTTTCTCAAAAGTCGTTCGGCAAGTTTCGCCTCTCATGTATAAAATTAACCCTGACAACATAAGTAGTGTAAGAAGCTAGGTCGTAATACTAACTGAAAGGTTGTAATGACCAATTATGTATGTATGTATGTATGTATTTTAATGACACAGACTTCCAAAAAATGAAAAACGTCCGCGAGTTTCCCATGGGCTTGAAATATTTCATTTTGGTGCCAAAACCTCCTGGAAAAATCAATTTATGCATCTGATGTAGTACAGACCGAATACGTTGAGTGTTCTTTATGTGACTTCCTACAGCAGACTAGGCACTAGCGAGTGTGGTAAGCAAAAACATTATTAAGTTCCATTTAAATAAGAGTGATTATTAAGCCACTTAGCAACAAAGCATACAAGTGTTGTATAATTTAGTTGTGTTTGTTCAACCAAAGCAATCCATTTTTTATTCTTTCCTGTCTTCTTTTTTTTTGCGAACTTCAAATCACAAGACAATTCATTTTTCTAGTATTTGTGAAAAACGGATATTTTCCATTTGTTTTAACTGGAAACACTCAAAGGAATTTGTTACAAAAATTGTCATGGAGAGAAAGCAAAGACAACCTTACACACACTGACATAAAGAACTCGAAAATATGGCGAATAAAATAACATTTGAAGTCAATTTTTTAAGTCTTAAATTGTGTTGTAATTCGCATCCATATCCACACATCCATCCATTCTTTCTCTCTTTGCCCGCGTTTATAATGTTTCACACTTTAAGCGAAACGAAGAAAAAAAAGAAAGAGGAGGCGAAATCACAGAACCACACATGAGGGATACACTTGAAAGCGTAGCAACAACCATAATGTCATTTACCGTAAGGAATAAAGTTTAACTATTACCACTGCCACTGCCACTGCCACTTACTAAACTTACACTTGCCTGTTCCAGTGCCAGTGGCAGTGGCAGTGTCGCTGCTAGTGGCATAGCCACCAATGACTTTGTTTCAGTGTCATTTTGCTTTTTGTTCATGGTTGGGTGGTTGTCTTGAGGTTTCGTCCTGAAACAAATTATCGAATAAAAAAAAAAAAAAAAACGAAAAAAACGAAAAAAACGAAAATAAAATATATTGCATAAACGTAGGCGTAGCCAACTAATGAAATGATTCATTTCCGTTTTCCGGTCGCTGAGTTGTTGTTTTTTTCTATTTCTCTCCCACTCTCTGTGGTCGGTCTTGTAACGTTTTGTGATTCCTTATGGTTTTTTAGAGGCTTGGATTGGCAATGTTTTCTTGTTGTTTCTGTTTTTTTGTCCCAAGATCCTTTGCTTTCTCTTTAAACATTTTGTGGGTTGTGCTCTACTGTTTCTTTTCTTGACACTTTTTCCTTTTTAGGTTTTTTTTCTTCTTTTTTCTTTCTATATGTCTCGTTACTACAATAATAAATTTAAGCAATTTATAGAAACGAAAAAAAGGATATAAACTAACAAAGATTTTCTATTTTGTTTTGTTTTTTTTTTCCTATTTTTTACAGAATTTTCTTTCTAATATTTGTACTTCATTTGGTTTCTTTTCATTTCAGAGTATTAAAACTTTTTCTTTCTCCTTCTTATCCTTTCAACTGTGTGTGTGTATGTATGTATTTTGTAAGTGTCAAAGACAAAAAAGAGGAAACTAAACTCTATTTAATGTCCTTTGGGGCAACACCTACACCACAACGACTACAACTTCCATCACCATCACCACATAAACACCATAAAATATGTTCTGATGGAGCGAGTATTGAAAATGAGGTATGAATTCCGAAATTTTATTTTTGTGGTCTACATGGGTTTCTTTTTTTTTGCAGCTTTTTTAAAAGAAAGTAGATTTACGATAAGAGATAAATTTCTGTAAAAAATAATTTCTTTTCGTTGGAAAAACAATTTAAGAAAAATTTTTCCAAATAAATTTCTAGCAAATTTGGTTTGGTGTGGCACTCAATTGAAAGTGGTGGCTGCAATAAATAAATTTTCATTTCGTTGAAGTAAATGCTGATCGACATATAAATTATTGTTGAAAATTTCAATATTTATTCTACATATTTGAATAAGATATTTTAGTTTGTTTTATAGCAAATACGAGGGCGGTTACAAAATTAATGGTTAAAAAAAACCTGACTAGATTTTATTATTTTTTTCTTTTAAACGCCATTTGCTTTGAACACAATTAATTTCTTTCAGCGATATTTAATAGCTTTTATAAAGTGTTTATAAGTATTACAAAATCAGCCGGCTTATGGCATACTTTTTTGAAATCAATAAACACTACATACTGGGGAATACTGATGGCGCTATCTAAATGGCTTCACCCATATTTTCCGATCAAAATTTATATCCGGACAAAATTTTACTTGCTGAGAATTTTCTGCACTACGTTCACTTATTTCAAAAGCCTTGTCCGGAAAATCAAAGTTGCCGTAGGACGCTCTTAAAGGACATTCAAATTGTATATGATTTATAGGGGCAAATCAATTCAACTTTGTCTCTTTAAACCATTGGCAGTTATTCAGTTGGTAGCTCTGTTCAAGCTTGTCTGAACAAAATATAAAATTCAACCAAATCGTACAGAGAGTTGGTGATAACAAATATTTTCTCTCTCCTTAAGAGAGCATATAAAAAATGCTGTCTACAAAAAAATTTTTTTCGGACAACATAAGTGATTTCAGCTTTATAATGCATAGAATACTGACCTGACTTACGCAGCTTCTGTTTGAACGTAGACCTGACTGTTCAAATAGCAGGTGGTTTTATATTTTACTTTGAAGTATTCTTTAGGTATGAACTTTAGTCCCTTGTTTATCATATGCTGCAGAGTCATTACTCTTTTGTTGTTACATACTTTCAAGTCGCAACTTTTGCGTAATTTTAAGAATCTGTAGGAGGCTGTCTACCCAAAAAATTAGGAGGGTAGGATAAGTTATACACTTATATCACATTTTGGCACCACAGTTTTCCATTTTCCCTATTCCACGAACAGTTCAGAGCTTATGTGTGACTTAGACTTCACATGTCCATTTGCGACAATTCGTTTAAATCTTATACATAGTGGACAGCAATGTAAACCTTTCTTCTGTAATATAGCGCTGAACAAGTATCCAATAACTAGGGACAGTTACTTTCTCTTCCTTGTCTCTACAGCTCCTGTAAAAATTACTTGCAATACGACTTGTAAGTGCCCATAGCCTATCAGGTAGTGTGTTGGCTTATTAAACGCAAGACTGTGGTTCAAACCCCTTGAAGTCGCCGTAGTCTAGTAGGTAGTGTGTTGGCTTATTAGACGTAAAGCCAGGGTTCGAGCCCCAGGCCAGACAATAACTCTGAGAGTAAATAAAAATTGCCATGAAAAGTTTGTCAAAAATCTGTTGTTCGGAGTGTCAACTTTAAACTGTATGTCCCCCAAATCATGTATAAAATTAACACACACAACATGAGTGGTGTGAGAAGCTAGGCCGTAATCCTAACTGAAGGGTTGTAATGGCCAATTATGTATGTATGTATATCTGGAGCAAAACGAAATATGAGAAAATATTTCTTCAGCGACTTCCTCTCAGCAGTTTTCTGGCAAAAACTGTGAAAATAAAGTGATGAAAAAGTTTCTCAAAAATCTGTCGCTCGGAATCGATTTTAAACTCTTGGTCCTGCCATTCATGGATAAAATTAACACACATACACACATCATAAGTTGTGTGCGAAGCTTGAAATGGTGAATTGAAATGATCAATTGAGTAAGAAATAATGCGTTTTGCATGTGTAATGCAATGTCTCCTAATTACTCCAACAACTGGATTGAGTTTGATTTTTTGGAGCTTAAGCAAACTTTTTTACAGATCCATGAATACAATATTCCAATAAGCTCGCAGGTCTGCAGTGGCAGGATATCTTTTTCAATTTGAAAGCAGCCTTTCTTTTTTTCAAGTAGATGTGATGTGATACTATAGAAGATTAGCTGTAAGCCATTATCATAAACCTACCACGATAGACGTGTTACATTTGACTGATCCATCTAGTCAACTGGTTAATTCATATATTTATATGGTACTTACATATACTCTTTCCCAATTGCAATTCAATTTGTTGTATAGTGTTCTTGCTATATGTTTTGCTTCAAATAGTCCAGTGATAAGGGTTTAAGAATTATTATAAAGAAAAACATTTTACCCACACCCAATATTGTTATTAAAAATTCTAAAATCAAATACGAAAACGTATTTAAAACACACTTTAAGGCATCCAAATTCAACCACTACATTTAACAATACACTTGTCAAAATCTGACAACTAAAATACAATAAATCAACGCATTCCCAAAAAATAAAAACAAAACCTGCAAAAAATAACTGCCAAACTATGAATTTTCGGATGGAGGGGGTATATCAAAAATTTATGACAATTTTCTACGCTGGTCGAAAAAAAGGAGGCCAACGAAACATGAAACAAAAAGTAAAATAAAGAGCGACTTTTAAAAGATACCCCAAAAAAATGTAATAAAAACTCGAAATACTGTCAGTGACATTTTGAGCAAAATATCATGAGCACATGTTTCTTTTGGAAACCACTGGCTACCAGAGGCAAAAAAGAGAAAAAAAGGGAGAAGAAAACCAAAAACAATATTTATGAATTTCTTGTGCAAACCACAACATACGTACATGCAACGGCAACAGCAACGGCAACAGCAGCCGGAAGTCAAACTACAAATACCACAGAAAAATTACGCCTTCTTTTAACACACACAGAGGAAAAGATTAAAAAAAACACAAAACAGAATTAAACCATTTTCGCATCAAATCGCTACAAACATTTAAAGGGAGGAGGAGGGAGTAAATGGCAAGAAAAGAACACAAACATCATGGCCTACGAAAAACAAAAAGTAGAAGCCATCTTTGTGGTTTTCTGAACAAAATATTGTTCGAATAAAAATTTTATTCCGATAAATAAAAATAAAAATTAAAAGAAAACAAAATATCTCTTGCCCCAAAAGCAAAATTATGACCTTTAATGTGGTCATATACATACACATTGCAAGGAGAAACCGAAATAAAAGAGTAACAAAATAAAAACCCATAAAAACAGTGGATGAAAATCTCTATAAAAACTGTGGTCAACTGAAGAAGAAATATGTGGCCTGTGAAAATAGGTTGCCTTTTAAATGCCTTCTATGCTGAAAGCCTGAATCATAACTTATGAATTAATCCAAGCAATTAAAACACAATCTCTTAAACACAATTTTTAATAGGCGTGTGAAATAAATTTTTACAAATTATGGATGGCAAGTTTCAGGGAAATGGAAGACTACTTGGGAACAGTAACATACTTGTCGATACTTTTGTTAAGTAAAGATTAACCGACAATAAACTTTAAGTCTAAACAACGAACGTAGTAATAGGCAGAGAATATAAAATAAACTGTAACGTCTTTCATTTTAATTTGATTTTAATTTATACTCTAACTTTATATACTTTGTTGCTACCTGCTTTTCAAAACACAGATCAATTTGATATTGCGGGCATTTTATATACAAACACTTGTCAAATCCTACAACATAGTAGATGAGTGTGACAAAAATTTCTTAAAATCGTGTAAACTGACAGTTTTTGTTTTAGAATGCTGTGAGAAAAAGCATAACAGCTGACAACAATATTGTCAGATTTCTAACAATCGTTTGAACATATTAAATAAAAACATTAAATAAAAAATATTAAATAAAATATATTAAGTTTGATTACAAATCCGACAATTTGTTGTAAAATAATCTGAGATTCCAGGCCTGGTAAATTCATTAGTACTGCAATTTCCGACAATATTTCTGTCCTGGAACCCATATAATAGTAACGAACGAACGATGTTCATTAGCGAAGAAATTCTCAAAAGAAATTCATTCATCACCCAACAAGCATTGCGCCGTGATCAGTAACCTTCCCTGGAAAACATGGCAGTAGCTATAGAACCTACACGAAAATTTAATATCGGATCACTAATTAATTTATTTGAAGTCGCCGTGGTCTAGTAGATAGTGTGTTGGCTTATTAGACGTAAGGCCATGGTTCAAACTCCGGGTTAGACATCAAAACGAAATATGAAAAATATTTCTTCGGCGACTTCCTCTCAGCAGATTTTTGACAAAGCCTCTGAGAGTAAATAAAATTGCCATTAAAAGTTTCTCAAAAATCTGTCGCTCGGAGTCGACTTTAAATTGTAGGTCCCGCCACTTACGGATACAAATTAACACACACAACATCGGTGGTGTGAGAAACTAGGTCTTAATCCTGACTAAAGGGTTGTAATGACCAATTATGTATGTATGTATGTACTCGTATGTCCCTAAATAATTTGGAGTCGAGGTAAAACTCACTTGAAGTAGAACAAAATGTACTGACGATCAGGGATGCCTGCCTATTCCAGTGACATTTGATGTTTGCAAACTGTCCATTAAATATGAGCCAAGATGAAATTCAAAAGCTCGCTTTACATTAATAAAGACTGCAAGTAAGCAATGTTTATACGCGTTTTACAAATTTCTCGGCGTGGTGCTCAGTACGATTACATTTCTTGGTATATGCACTAGCAGTACTAGCAAGATCATGAAAGTAGTTGAATCTTGCTATCTGATGATTTCTTACTAATGTATTGATAAGAAATGAAGTCAGTCTTATCGGTTCAATCAATCAATGGTCTCCCAAACTTAGGAATGAAAACTACCCTGGCTGCTCTACAATTAACGGAGACAAGAGAGTACTTAAGGCAGGCATTATATCATACATTCAGTACAGCCCAGGAATTATTATATCAGATTTTAACTGCAGCCAGTACGAGACGAGTTAAAACATTTGAAAGAGTGTGCTCACCTAAACTAAAAGTAACTTGCGCAAACAGATATATGTCTACTCATAGGGTTTTTTTTTCTTAGGCCGGAGTTGGGAATCTTCGAAAGACACTTTTGTTCCAACAAAAGAGTGCACGATTCACCATCACTGGTACCTACGTACTAAACCCACCCCCTACACACTTCAACCACTCTCCCACCGCGGGACTGCCGTAAGGTATTACTTTGCGGAGGGCTTGTTAGCTTTCAAGCTTGGTCACTCTAAGTTAAGTGTCGCCTCCGCTCCTCCAGCCCTCAGAGTTCTATCATAACTTCAGCCATTCTCTGACTGTATTGGCCCCATAGAATCCTAGAATTCAACACCTCCTCCATAAGCCGAGTTGGTCCGAAACTCGTTTCCCCGGGCCATCTAAATCTGGGACAGCATGTTAGAATATGATCCGCGTCTTCCTCCTCATCTACACAGTTTGGGTATAAAGGGGAAGTATCATGTCCAAATCTGTGCAGGTATTGCCTGATGCACCCATGACCAGTTAGGAACAGGGTTCACGTAATAGTTCAGCTCGCAATGTTCGCTCTCCATCCAAAGGGTTACATTAGGGCCAAGGTGAAATGTCCATCTCCCCTGTAAACCGTTCTCCCATTGTGACTGCCATTTGTGCATGGTATTGTCTTTGGCAATACCAATACCGCTTCATCAGACACTGTCCTGAATCCACTTACTTGTCTAATCGCGCTTAGACGATACACCGAGGACAGTATTTTCCTTGTCGTCCCCACAGCGAGTGCCTCCGACATATATACATATAACATTATCGACGTTACAACCCTCGATATTATCCTCCTCTTGAATGGACCTGGTCCTCCGGTATTTGGCATCATCTTCGCCAGTGCTCCCTGTGTTACAGATGCCTTTTCGCCGATGTATTTCATGTGCTCCTTGAAATTTAACCTGTCGTCGATAATCACTCCCAGATATTTTATCGCCCTCTTAGATTCGATCTTAGTACTTCCAACGGTTACTTCCATCTTTTCCACTATCTTCCGGCCACTTATCAAGACGGCCTCCGTTTTATGTGGGGCAAGTGTCAAACCTGCCTCATCAAGCCATGCTCCAACTTTTCGAATCGCTGTGCTCGTCTTCTCTTCTATTTCCATACTTTACTCATAGGGTGTTGCATAAAACGTGTGCATCAATAAGAATTTTAAGAGTCTCCTTATTAAGAAATCATTCTTTGCCTTGGACAAAAATATCAAATGTTCGTACATTGTTGGCCATTACAATCTATCATTCAGGATTATGACATGATTTCTCACTCCATTCACTTAATTTTTATCCATGAGTAAATGAAAGACGTTTCTAATCGATTTACCCAAGAGTCCTAGCCATTACGGCTGCCTTATAAATAACTATCATGACTAGCTGTTTGTTAAAGCAGCACAATTTTATTGTGAATAATTTTTAAAATTATTTTCCTTCTGAAATTTTCTTTTTGTTTTACCAAAAAAAAAAGCGTTTTTAAATGAAATTATTTATATGGCTTACTAGCTGTAAATTGATGAGCTATGAAAATACTTTTGCCCTTCGCTAATTTTATATATGCATGCTCTAAAGCATGCCTTTTTGTTGTGTTTCAAGACGATTTTTTAAGCATAAATTTTAAATTTTTGTTTATTAATCTCATATTTACAATAACATCATATTCTCAATTCATTAAAATTGAATTGAGAATTCTACTTAAGTGCTAACCTCTTTAAAGCCCATTGCTTTAAGGCAACACGATCAACTTTGCCGCAGGTGGTAAGAGGAACTGAATCAACATAGTAGACATCCTGTATAATGGCCAGTTCATCAGATGTCAAATGAGGTTTCATAGTATTAAAGATTTTCGTGGTAATTTCTGCTTGAGTACTCGTTACGCCTGGATTTAGTACAACAAAGAAAGCACCACTTTCATTCGGATCGTTAAGATCTTTTCGATAACCAGCCAAACGGGCCACTTTAATCTCCGGTAAATTGATAACAAAATGTTCCAAGGGATTGGGAATAAGCTAGGGAGATACAAATTTTTTTTATTATTAAAATAAGGCAAATAATTGTTTATCTTATCCGACTTACCGTTAAATTATTCGAATAAATCAAATCCTTATACCGGGCCAATACATTTAAATTGCCTTTATTATCGATATACCCGTAATCACCATTTATGAAGAATCCCTTTTCATTGTAATATGAGGCATTGTCAATGCCTCTGTAACCCTTCAAGGGGTACGGTGGCTTAAGGCTAATTTGTCCCTTCTCATTGGGTCCTAAGGGTTTGCATTGATCATCAAGTATTTGCATCTGATAGCCGGGTAACAATTTGCCACCATTTATGTCTTCATCATTCGTTATGCAACTGCTCATCTCTGTCATGCCATAGCATTGGAATATCCTCGCATTAACCATTAGTTTCCTGGACATTTTCAAAATCGATTCTGAAGAAGGCTCTCCAGCCAATTGTAGATACTTGATAAACTTCAACGATTCTGTATCATTCTTATCCAATTCCAAAAGTATATCCAAAATTATGGAGGGGGCACCAAATATATGTGTAGGCCTGGTCTTAAGAAATGTATTCAAAGCGTATTTGCCATTGAACGTGCCACAACTGCTTGCTCGTGTAACACCCATTAGCATGGACTCTACAATCATAATACATTGGCTAACCCATCGCAAAGGGCTAAAGGAGTATACAACAGAATCTTGCTGGTTGATGGGTGCATATTTTGTGTTGTTATCCCACCATATCAGCATGCCATGTATCACTAGTGTATGGGTAAGTTCTACTACTTTCGGTATACCAGTTGAGCCTGATGTCAAACACAGTATGGCCAACTCGTTTTGGGGATCTTTTACTTCCACATTCTCAAAGGAGTCATAATCAATAGCTTCACTCCACTGTAGTAAATTGTTTTCAACATTCGGTTGCTGTTGGCCATCAATGGTGAATGTACGTTTCAGAGATTTTAGAGTTGAACGTTCCAATGATGCAAAGAGTTTTGCTTTGTATCGTTCCTCGTAGAAAATTAAAGTGGGCTTTAGAATTCCAAGAACATAGTCATCGTGTTCTGCAAGTAAACAAAAATAAAAAATGTTGAAAAGAGTTTTATTTTTCATAAAATGTATTTTGAATGCCTTTCCCTAAAATAAGTTAAAAATTCGAAAATTATTCGTGGAAAATATTTCATTTTTTCGTTGAATATTCCCTCATTTTATTATCATAATTACTGCCATAAATATTTTCGACTAGCAAAACCTTTGTATACTTTTGCATTAAATTTTTGATATTTCTACGGGAGATAAAAGTTGAAAGAGATAAATGTTCCACTAACTGTTTAAAACTAGTATTGTTAAATATATTCTTAGATTTATTATAAACTTTATCAAAAGCATTAGATTGCAATTTTAGCAAATCTTGATACTTAATTCATCACAATTAAGTGAATAACATTTGCTTAAACCCTACTGTTTAGTACTCTAAACAAAGTTGTATTAAATTGAAGGCCATCAACCCGAAAAGTTGGCTGCTAGCCATTGCCGTTGTACTATAAATTAAAGCGTTGCCCTATTAGATTCTATATTTATTCTACTGTACTTTACACCACGCTACTATACTCAATTACTACATATGAAATTCATATGATTTTTCATTTATATGAAATTTTTTTACATCGCCTATGAGATAAAATCTTACTTCACATAAAAAGTGAGTGTGGCGACAACGAGTAGTTAATAACTATTAAATGGACTCTCTTAAAGTAATTTTTTCGTCTTTTTTAGTAACAATAATACAATCCAATTTTCATAATAATAATAATCCAATCCAAATCCATATTTTTACACTCAATCAGCACCAGGAACCAATTTTTCTTTCGTATTCAACAGCATTTGCAAATGAGACTTGTAGTGTCCCTCTTTTTTGAATCGAATGCAACTTCTTGAAGTATTTCCCAGAATAGTTTCCACTATTTAAGTTTCTAATGTGCCAAAATGCTACTGTAAGTATATGTACATTAGATTTTGTTCGGACGTCTTTGAATTTCTTTCAATTAATAAAGCTGAGGCAGTATCGAATAACAGTATGTTGATTATGCAAGTGAATTATACCGTAAGATTATGAAATCCTAACTCAGGCAAGAGTTTCAATGAATAAGTCAGTACTGTGCTAATTCTTTTGCGATCATTTTACTTCTATGTGGAATTTACGTGTCAGATGTCTGTCAAGATGAATGTCAATATATTTTTATACATATGCTTGGTTGTTTCCTCAAACAATGCATTTTGTCTTACGTAACGTAAATGTAAACGCCTTTTCTTTCAATAGACTTATTTACTTTTGTAGCAATCTTTTAGATACGAAAATGCTTTGCTTTTCAGCAAAGTTTGAAGTGCAAATGTATCTGCATGTTCCACGTTCAAATGTTAACCCTTTGCGACCGTATGTCTCAGCCACCAAAGCTATATTACCGATCTAGTCGTATGTCTGCTTTCAATCGATAAGCTTTCGAAATTCCTCGAAATCGAATGATATTTTATAAATTGTGCTTAACTTAGATTTGGCAATTTCGCTTCTTGAAATATTTCAAAATAATACTCTAATAAAATGGCAAAAAGAAATTTACTGAAAGAAGTGTTCCGTGAACTTGAAAGTAGCGATGACGAAGTTTATTTTGACTCTTTCAACACTGACTTTGATAAAAAAAAGTGATAACAATTGTTCTGAAAATATTTCCAGTATATATAAAATCAATACGGTCGCAAAGGGAACGAAACGAAAATTAATTCCGACCAGCATGACACCCATATATAAAATTAATACGGTCTTAAAGGGTTAAGTTGAGATAAAACTAATCATCAAATACTACCCTGTGCCACAAGCTTGGTGCAAAGACCAGTTATGGTACTTTACAGTATCTAAACATTCTAAAGGCAGATGCTGCGACTTAAAACATCTTTTATTTCCTACTTTACTCACGAATTTTCAGTCATATGATCTCATCCCTACAGCCCCTGTCAGTAAACTAAAATCTTTAATTTAGCATTCCATTCAATTGTTTCTCAAACATATAGAGTGGGCCAAAAGCCTTAGACAAGGAACTACTTTTCTGATCGAGTATACTCGCTGAAAAAGTGCAATATGTTTCCAGTCAGCGTAATACAAATGTACAAAATGTGTCTTATGGCTTGACAGAGCCGTCAAGCAGTCTCACTCAGGAAGCGTAACCTATTCAGATTATAATAGTGTTCTATCGTACCAATGTTCGCTCTGCGTTCTTTATATAGTCCTTCTCCATAGTAGAAATTCTCCACTAATAGTTTGATCTGACCATAATATTTACTGTCCTCAAAAACTTTTCTCATGGTTTGTATATCAGAAATCAATTTCATGATCTTCTCACTTAAAATAGGCATTAGTGTAGATATTGGTTAGTAATAAAATTATGAGCTTATATGTGACCCTAGCCGGTCAGTTTTCCACATTTAGGGACAATATTCCACACCTAAAACAGAATGGAAAATTACTACTAAAATTACGAAATTACGTCAAATCACTTGTATTCAGATCCATTCGTTCCCAGCATTTTTTATGAAACTTTTTATAATTTTTATTTGTGCTATATATGCTAATTTTACTTTCATGTGTTGAACAATAAAACATATTTCACGGATACCAAGTTAAAATCTTCCCAATCAATATTTTGTCATTCAAAACAACATCTTCTTTAGCGTTTTTAAATTATGGCAATTGGAAATAAATTTCTCACACTATTCAAGACGTAAATGTAGACTTTGACTGATAATACTAGAGGCTCAAATACCGATGTTTTTTTTTTAAATTAATATTTTCAAAAAAAAAAAAAACTTTTTTAGATTACTTGATCAGAGTGCGGCTTATCTTTCTTTTTAAATTTTTAAAAAATTACAGACTTGAACTACATAATATAATCTTCTACCAAGTGTAAGCAAGTTCATTACCAATATTTTAAAAGTTGCTTTGAAAGATACGCAGTATATGCCGCTTGCCCCTGGCAATATGCACAAAACACACACCCCTTAAATGATCATGATAACAAGAAGAATATTTTCAACGTCACAACAAACTTATTATCAACATTTATTATCTCGATAATCTTAAGGGCCATTACTACAACTTGCCGTTAACTAAAGGGAGGATTTTAAGGGGCAGATGAATTGTTTTCCGTTATTATAGAACTCAATAAGATAGAAGTGATCGTTAAGCTAAGGTCACTTTATGTTTGAACTTGCCATATTATATACTACTTTCATTATGGCAATTTAAAATTTAAACAGAATGAGCATATACAACAAACAAAACGAAGCCCGCGGTTGCCACTGCGTTCAAAAAAAAACTTATATAACTATAATTGAGCAGTTTTATCGACATTGCTCCGGCACTGGCATATTTTTGAAAAATTTTATCTGTAAGTTGTAACTTTACAGTTCCCTTTAGCTAAAGGTACCTAGTTTAACGGCAAGTTGTAATAATGGCCCTAAATCTTTTAAAATTATTTTCAAAAATCTTTTATCTTTCAACACTTACCACCCACCATATGGACTTCGAAATAATTCACCAGAGCACCGATCAAAACACAGCCCATAGACAAGACGGACACATGTTCATTGTTCATGCAATAGAAGACAACAACATCGTCTTTCTTAATGCCTAAACGTTGCAAATTCTTTGCCACTTTTATCGATTCATGATAAATTTCTTTGGCAGTTTTCTGACGATTTGTATCGTAAAAATAATCGAGTACTTTATTGGAATCTATGCTGCGCATTGTCTTTAAAAAACGTTCACCCATTGAGCCATAAATTTGATCTTTGTAGGGATAATTAACAGATGACCAGATTTTATTGCTGGCATCATATTCAATTTGTAAAAATTCTTGAACCATTCTTGTCCGAAATATTATTTGTTTCCACGACGGCTACACTTTCGAATGCGTTTGCAAACTGAGTATCAATTGCACTTGTCTGGCTAAATACTACACTATAATGTTGTTCTAATCTGCCCTGTACTATTTTATAGGTATGGTAAGTGTTTTATTGTTCTTGTTGTTGTATTTTATTTTCATATAAATTTATTTAATTTAAATGTTTTGTTGTTGTTACTTTTGAATTTGGTTTTTACTTGATAAGTAAGTGAGTGACTTGACAATTTTCTGCATTCGAATGTCTATACACACGAAACGACGCCGGCAATAGTTTGTTTTGATTAGCATTTGAAATCTTTAAGAGAATCTACACATATTTGGTGGTTTCTCTGATTTTGTTAAGAGTTTTTTGTTTTTTATTTTTTATTCTTATTTTACTTTTAATCTTAAAAGAGCGTTTCAAATGCAAAAATATATTCGCGTTAGTTGTTATCGATTTCTCAGTCAGTATGGATGGCAGTCACACAAAAAAGTGTTTCTTTTCTCTCTTTAATATTAACTTATGAAAGTAAATATAAACGATTTTGTAAATAAAAACCATATCGTTAGTATAATTCGCAAAGACGCTAAGTCCACTTTTTTCCAAAATTGAGATTTTAATGCAAAACGATAACACTATACCAAATACATATTTTACGACAAAAAAAAATGTCAGTATGTAGTTTAAAGTTGTTGTAATTTTGTGGTTCGCAAAAACGCTAAGTCCACAAAACTACGAAAAATATTAACAGCACGTACTAACTAAATGAATATTAATTATTAATTATTCTTAATTTTTGATCTAGGTCCTTTAAAGAAAGCTATTTAGTAAAAATAATTGCGTTTAAAAAGTTTAAAAATTTTAACAACTGAAGAAGCCGCAATGTTTTTGTGTCTCCTGTAAAATTTGAAAAAAGGGACTTAACACATTTACGAATGAGACTAACGATATGCTTTTCATGTATTATTTGAGTTTTCAGTGATGGTCCTTTGACTTTAACTTTACTATCTTCCCATTCCAATTATCCAGCAAAAGTTTACATTCTCTCCTAACTATTTGGCTTGAGAAGAGCCTTAGCCACTATTCATCTTCTCTTCTAAGCAACTCTTCCTACTCCATAGAAAGTTTCTGAATGTATCAGCGGCGTACAATCTCCTCTCCTTACAAACCTATCTACGTTTATATTGTCGTGAATTCTAACGTGAATTGGGATGCAACAAAAGGTGATCAACCAGTTTCTACTGCCCAACTGATTTAAAATGTCTAGACAGATTCCAATTATTCTCGAATTAACCTCATACAGTATGTGGCATAAATAAGTTTCCAAAGTCAATTATAGTAGTCGGGAAACTGGGGACACTGTAATATTTGTATTACCTCACATTTGATTATATTCTCTAAAAGTACTGTTATTGAGGACAATTTAGGAGAAATTTCGCAAAGTTTGCTCTTCAGTTAAAATAACTAGAAATCATGTAATTTATGCATTGCAAAAATAAGTTTCCAGAGGAAAACACGTGTTTATAAATCATTTACTGATAAAAATAATTTAAAAATTTTTATTGAATTAACTTTTTTGTTTTGTCTAAAGATAAAATTGTGAAAAGTAAGTTTGTTAGTAGCTTTATAACTAAGAAAAAAAATTGTAATACAAAATTAGCTTTTACTTTGAATAGGACGATGTTAAATTTTTAAAAATAATTGGCAAATTTAAGCAATTTTCCACTAAAGAACGAAGAGCTATCATTAATCTGCATAAAGATGGCCATATTATGCGTTATATAGGAGAAAAGTTTGGAAAATCTCATACAGCAGTTCGCAAAGTTATCCTTGCCTATGAAAAGGAAAACAGAGTTTGAGCTAAAAAAAAGACCAGGACGTCCCAAAGAAAGCAGCGAAAGTGTCGATAGAAGAATTCTGGAAATTTCCAAAGTCAATCCACTACATTCTGTGCCAAATGTTCGGTCACAGCTGCTAAGTGAAGGAAAAGATGCGCCATCACCTACACTATACGAAGCAAGTGGTAAACATGGATGTGTGGCTCGAAAAATTCCATACGTTAGCAAAATAAATATGAGGAAAAGAATACAGTTTTATGAAGAGTACGTACTAAAGTCTCGAGAATTTTGGTATAGCGTCTTATGGACAGACGAATCAATGATAAGATTAAATTATTCTCCTAGCATGGTCCATGTACGGCGCAAACCAAGTGATGCATTGCCTTACAAGTGTACCTTGACGACTGTAAAATCGATTGAAAAGGGTTTAATGATACCGGGATGTCTTTCTACGAGAGGCGTTGGTAAAATAATAATCTTAGAAGGAAAAGTAAATGCATCATTGTATTTAAATATTTTAAAAGACACAGCCATTCCGGAAGGAAATCGCCTAATAGGGGAACATTTTTTATTCCAACAGGTCAATGCTCCTATACATACCGCCAAAAAGGTTGTCGAATTCTTAGCGGAGCAAAATGTAACTACCCAAAGCCCCGACCTCTCCCCTGTAGAAAACACTTGGCAATGTTGAAAATTCATATTTCTGAGACAGCTCCACAAAACCTTAGCCAGTTGAAGGATTGTATTATTTTAAGCTGGAATCGAATCACTCCTGAAGAATGCTTAAAGTTAGCAGACACAATACAAGACAGACTATCCAAGATGTCTCTTTGCTCCGGTGGACACATTTTATGTTTTTATTTTCAGTACACACATGAAAGTTGTTTTTGTTAAAAATTTTATTTATTTTATAGGTACCGGAGTTAGTGTATAATTTAATTGAAAAAAATATTTAAAAAAATAAATATAGAAAAACTACACATATGTATGTTTTAATTTTCTTTTTGGAAACTTATTTATGCCACATACTGTATAACCAGATTACTCCGATGGCAGCCTAATTGTCAGATAGCACTTCTTTGCATTTCGTATCTCGAGTTGAATTGATTACATATTTCGATGGCTAGATATTTTGCTTAAAAAATACCTCTAAGTTTTCTAAGAAGTTCACAATATTTCACTTTAGGACCGAATTATCTACCCTTGACATATCCGTTGACCACAGAGTGGTATTTTTTTATATTTATTTTTTAAATTGCTCTGTGTATTTTTATTATTCAGTCTCACTTCGAATCATTTACCAAAATCGTCTACTGGTTCTGTAACGGCTTTAAATTCGTAAAGGCTTCTAGTATTCTTGCAAGACTAATACCATTGCATACAAACATAATTTGTTATTGCAACCCTTCAGTCAGGATTACGACGTGCTAACTTTATACATGAGTGCCGAGACTTACAGTTTAAAGTCGTTTCCGAACGAACGATTTTTGAGAAACTTTTCTTGTCAATCAGAGATTTTGACAGAAGACTGCTAAAAGGAAGTTACCGAAGAAATATTTTGTTATATTACGTTTTGCTGGAGATGTCTGAGCTGGGTTCTGAACCGTGGCCCAACGTCTAATAAGCCAACACACTACCTTAGAAACTGGCTTAAGGACTGGTACCTATTGCGCCTTTTATACCTGGCATTCCAATTTTTGTACTCCACTTCTTTATATATGTTCGTCCTTGGAAGAGTCACTACAAAATATATCCCCTTTTCTCTTATAACTTCTTCACTTGTTTCCAGTTTAATTAACCAAAAATTTCCAACAATGCATGTGATTTGTTCTTAAGCATCAAGTGTCAGGTAGAAAGGGTTCCTAGAAACGACAAATTCTGGTAAAATGTACAGGGTTATTGCATTGGGTGTTGTAGTGAGGAACTTAATAAAATGCATCCTAATTTTTCTCAAAAGAGTGTTCAGCTTGAGGGTCAAGTGTCTGAGGATTTTCTCTATGTATTACATTAAGCGCTATATCACGACACTTCTGTAATTGATGGTTGGTTACTCAGCACACGATGGTGATACTTGAAATAGTCGTCATTAGTCGTCAATTACTCAGCACACGATGGTGATACTTGAAATAGCCGTCATTAGTCGTCAATTAGTCATTATCGTTTCATTAACCCTTTAAATTAAGAAAATAATTTTACGATTAAAACAAAAAAAAACAAAAACAATATGTTTGTCCAATCAGGATAAGCGAAATCAAAAAACAATTATTTAAGCACGTAAGTTTTTGTAATCTAGCGATATTTTTCTGTGATCTAAAATAACCGAAAAATTTTTGTTTAAGCGACTCTAGTGAGGCAACATAGGAGATAAAATCTATACACTCGTAATATTAATTGCGTGCTGTCTGGCACATATTGGCATTCGGCTACTGGGGCACTCAAAAGCTATAATAATTTTAAATAACTACAAATTAATTAAGATAAAACAATTATCGCATACAATTTCAACATACGGGTGGTACCTTTTAGATTCATTTCCCACCAGTCAAAAACTTATGTGTAAAAAACTGATTTTTGAAATAAAAAATTATTGCTCAAAATTTTTTCCGTATGCTAAACTTTTGAATGTTAATTAATATTTTACTGTTTTGAATAACAATTAAATGGCAAATATATTCAAATATTCATGTAACAGTTGGTCATATGAAAAAACACAAAAAAATCGTGTTATTGGTCATCAGTATCAGCAAAAAAAAAAAAATAAAAAAAAACTATTACAGAAGCAACAAAACAACACACTAAACAATATGGTGGTTAATTTCAACAGAAATGAAACATATGTTGCACGTAACAACACAAAATGCTTACCGATATGTAACCATCTAAATTTAATAAAAAAAAGAATATTTATTTTTCTTTTTTCCAAATAAAATGTTCTATACCCAGCAAACATTTTATTGTGTTATCATATACATGGTATTTTTTTGTGCTGCGAATAGTAAAAGCTTCAATGCTTAAATTTTGTAAAGGCTTCATACCAAGGCGAATTCATATAAGGTGGCCTTAAGTTACCAACTGTTGAGTATCATCATTGTCAAAAATTTTTGTATTTTTGGTTATTTTGTTTCGATAATCAATTTCATATTTGCCATGAAAAGTTGCTCAAAAATCTGTCGTTCGGAGTCGACTTTAAACTGTAGGTCCTACCACTCATGTATATAATTAACACACACATCATAAGTGGTGTGATAAACTAGCTCGTAACCCTGACTGAAGGGTTGCAATGACCAATTATGTATGTTATGTAATCAATTTCGTATTCATATTAGTCATAAACCCTCATATGTACCGCCTGTGTCCTTAACGACGATAAGAACTCTAGAAATTCTTCGCCTTGCTTCATATATTAAAATTTAAATGAAACCAAGTGCTTGCGAGGTATTTCTTTTTTTATTCGTTTGAAAGACCTATGGATTCCCTTATGAGTGGCTTATAAAATCATTTAAATATTTGCAATGGCTTCTTTGGGTTGAGGTCATCTTAAATATTCAATTTTCCATGACTCTGGTCCATGTACCAGACTGAATTTGATCGATGGCATGCGTTATGTTTGCTTTGAGGATTGCTATGTCATTCCCATGCACGTGCGACTTAAGACAACCCCAAAACAAAAGAAAGTCTAACCAGGTCAAATCGTACGATCTCGGTAGTCAGTTTATATAATCTCCATGTGAGTTTTGTTATGCCCTCAAATCGCTCATGCAAAATAAAAAGGTTCGCCAAATACCTTTTTTTTTTGAAAATGCTTTAAAAAAAAAACTACTGAATATTTTCTTAAATTTATTTTATTATTTGAAAGTACAACCCTTCCGGTTAATAATGGAAAATAATTTCATTCAAATGGCTGCCTTGGCTGACCATGCAGTAGCCTACACGTTCGGTCCAATTTTTAAGCACATTATCGATTGTGAGCAGCAGTATTTCACCAATGGCTTCACGAATATTGTCCTTTAAAGCGTCAATTGTCTCTGGCTTATCGGCGTAACACTTATCTTTGACGGCACCCCACAAATTATAATCCAACGGTGTCAAATCGCAGCTCCGAGGTGCCCAAATGACATCAGCTCTGCGGCGATCTTCAAAAACAGGGCACAAAACATCGAGTGTAGCTTCGGCTGTGTGGCACGTAGCGCCGTCCTGTTGAAACCAAATGTTGCCAATATCCTCCTCTTCAATTTTTGTGAACAAAAATTCGTTCAACATGGCCCGATAACGATCGCCATTGACTGTAACGGCCACTCCTTGCTCATTTTCGAAGAAAAATGGCCCAATTATGCCTCTGGACCAAAATCCGCACCAAAAAGTGACTCGTTTTGGGTGCGTCGGCTTTTCAATGTATGCGTGCGGGTTTTCTATGCCCCAAATGCGACAATTTTGCTTGGTAACATACCCGCCAATATCAAAATGAGCTTCATCCGAAAAGATGATTTTTTTTGCCAAAATCGGCATCTTCTGGTGTAGGCTACTGCATGGCCAGCCGAGGCAGCCATTTGAATGAAATTATTTTCCATTATTAACCGGAAGGGTTGTACTTTCAAATAAAAAAAGAAATTTGAGAAAATATTCAGTAGTTTTTTCTTTTAAAGCATTTTCAAAAAAAAAGGTATTTGGCGGACCCTTTATACAAATGTGGCATTATCAATGAGGCACGTAGTACTATTCTGTTGAAATTACATATCGTTGGAGTTCGTACATACACAGACACATACATAATTGATTGTTACAACCCTTCAGTCTTCAGATTACGACATAGCTTCTCACAGCACTTATGTTGTGTGCGTTAATTTTATACATGAGTGGCGGGACCTACAGTTTAAAGCCGACTCCGAACGACATTTCTTTATTTTGAAAAACTTTTATGGCAATTATATTTAACTCTCCGAGTTTTTGCCAGAAATCTGCTGAGAGGAAGTCGCCGAAGAAATATATCACATTTTCGTTTTGATGTCAGACCTGGGGTTTGAACCGTGGATTTACGTCTAATAAGCCAACACACTACGTATTAGCGTACGGCGACGACAAATCGTTGGAGTTCAGATTATTCAATTCAGGCCAATAGAAGTTGATGATTATCAACCTATCAGCTGTTAGTGCTCGCCGTTGATAGTGAAATTCAACACCAAAGAGTGATTTCTTCGATATGATTTGGATTGTCTTGGAGCTCATGAGGATTGGCATCGTCTTAAAATGCGATAATTTTTTTGTTCACGTTTCCATTTATCCAACAAACAGCGTCCACGCTGAAGACAACTTTTCGATTTAATTATGGTCAGTTGCTAAACGCCCTTGAGTTCATTCAACAATCTCAAGTCGTTTTCTATGGTTGTCCATGGTAATTTGGCAAAACAGAATTAATAGATGATAACTTATATCATACTTGTAGCTTCAACAACCAATGTCTGTGGACCATTCAGCTAGTGGCATCTAACAAGTGTATTTCGACCACTGAAGAGAATTTACTCGTATTCAAAAACATGCTTGAAACCTTGGTTACTTTTTTCTCCATATCTGCTATGACACCTTGGTCAGAAGTTATTATTTGCCGTCCCAATACAAAATTTTCCGACATATTCAGTTGTAGTGCTTTTGTGGTTGAAGAAGACGAGAAGTTTGAGCCCTGCAACACAGCCCTTAGTTTTTTCTTCTAATTTTACGTTCAATTTGATTTTGAATGATCTTGAGGCAAAGTCCTTGAAAAAAACAATGTCGTCAAGTGTTCATGAATCAATTTGCCTGTCTTTAATCCCGTTATTGTAACACGTATTATGTTTATTACAGTGATGAGGCACGACAACGTGCAAGAGACTCGCTTATCCTAACTCTATTATGATTTATTTTTTCAAAAATATGTTCGCTGGGTTACATTGAAGTACAACAATATAAAAACTTATACATGAGTAGAGAACTGTATGTTCCCTACTTTCTTACTAATGGTGTGAAATTATTACCGTTATTTTTTATTACTATTAAAGGAAAAAATCCTTCCTTTTTCCTTACACCAGAATAAGGTACGACACTTACTTTGAGTTGGCTCCACTAACCATCACCACCACGCTTCAGTATTTTCTTTAACGTCATTTCAAATTGAAACGTTGTATTTTATGATGTTCTTGCGTAAATGATGCTGAACATTTTGTTTCTTTGAGGAAATCTTTCTTCTTTTTTTTCGTTTTTAAACAGTAAAGTACCTCCACTAACAGCATCGATTCAAGTGAAAGCTACAATGATGAACCATAAAAATACGTGCGTATAATTTTTGAAGACAGAAAAAAATTCTCAAGTTAATGGAGCGATATTTTTGGTTTCGTTGTTCTTCTCGGAAAAACCACAGCATTTTCATTAGCTTTAAAATTTTTCTTTAAATTTTTTTTTGCAGTTTTTTGTCTTAGCTTTTATGCTTCTGCTGTCTTTGTTACAGCTGTTACTGGAAATATTTCCTTCGTGTGGTTTAAATGATGAGTTTAAATGATTTTTTATTTTATTTTTATAGAAAAATGAAATCGCAAAAGAGCTGTACTTTCTTAAAACGAAGTTTTTATGTTTCTTATGTTGCCATTAAATACAACATTTTTCATTCGAAAAGTGTTACCAATGGTATGCATGATGGCATGGTTAAAATAAAGAGCAACAAAGCAGATGAAATGAAATATTTTATGGCCAATACACCGAAGACAAAAAAATATAATTTTTAAAACACGGAAAGCATTCTTTACATGGTTTCTTATAGAAGTACAATTTAAATTATTTACGAGAGGCGTACCAAATATGTTTCATAACTTTTCGCTATTTTCTGGAAACCTTGGTGGTTAAAAAATTGTTTAAAATTTTCCACCATCACTTTGATTCCATCACCTTGGCAAACCGCCCTCGTATAGCGTGTTTCTCAGCTCTTTCTATGTTTAAAGAAACAATAAAGAAACAATTTAATGATCAACAAAATGTTTGAATATAAAAAAATTAAAAAAAATTGCAATCAAAAGAGGAAAAAAATACGAATTTTTTCAGTAAAACAGGGTGGCTCAAGATAGGCATACAAATATGTAAAATAGTAGGCGTGAAGCAGTATGGAATATAGTATACATGTGCCCTGTAAGTAAATTCTGTTATAAGGAGGACGAATTAATCGGAATACATACATACTTTGAATCTGTGCGGGAGTTGATGCAGTTCACCTAACAAAATTTGTTGACGTTTTCGTTGGGTGTGCTGGATGGTGGCTGCAGTAAAGATTTTAGTTTTTGACGGTTAAAGTCACTGTCTGATAATGTATCTGTATTTAAAAAATAGTTCTTAAAAAATAGGTACACTTTCATTGTACAGTAAACCTTCCACAGTAACTCCTTTGAATTTTTAAATCCGATATCCACGCAGAAAATAAGGTAAAAATAATTTTTTTGATTAATTTTGATTTGAAAATCAGCAAGCAAAGGCTTGTTAGACATCTCCATCAAAACGAATAATGAAATAATACTACTCCGGCGACTTCCTTCTGGCAAAAACTCTGAGAGTAAATAGGAGATTGCCATGAAAAGTTTCTCAAAAGCCTGTCGTTCGGAGTCTACTTTAAACTGTAGGTCACGCCAGTCATGTATAAAATTAACACACACAAAATAAGTGGTGCCAGAAGTATCCATAATCCTTTATTGAAGAGTTATAATGATCAATTATGTATGTATGCATGTATTTTTCTTACAAAAGTACCATTTGATGCAATAAAGTACTCTTTCGGTTATAGTTCAGTACCATTTCAAAATTCGAGTTTTGCAACACTGATACAGGTTGTTTTGCTTGCTAATTAGCCATTGACGCTGTAGTGTGTTGGTACTTAAATCGAGAGAACAAGAATAAAAGAAAAATATTTACTTTGACCACCCCCCAGTCTTCTGGCAAAAGCGCTGGAAGTAAACTAATAGGAGATGAAAAAATTTCACCAATCTGTAATTAAGGTTCAACATTCAACCTGTAGGACCCGATGCTCATGGGCAACAAGGAATGGGTGGAATGAAATGCCAGACGGTAATCGTCTGGCAATAACAATAAATTGCTCAGTGCATGTATTTCCTGTTTTGGATTCGAACAAATTTTAAAAGAAAATCCCTAATGGTATGAATAATAAATTATAGAAATTAAATCAGATCGAAACAATCCAGAAAACATCGTATTGGCTAAATAGCGATGACGTGCTTTTCCCCATATTGAGCCACTTTTATAAAGCACGTTTTAGTGTAGCTAAGATCCAAATGTCCTGGAACGACAGAGCATTGAAATATGATAGCTTAGAAGACAACCTAGAAAACAATCTTGAAGTCGCCGTAGTTGACTTATTAGACATGAGGCCACGGTTCAAACCCCAGGTCAGATATCAACTAAACGAAAATGAAAAAATATTTCTTCGGCGACTTCCTCTCAGCAGACTTCTGGCAAAAACTCTAAGAGTAAGTAAAAATTGCCATGAAAAGTTTCTCAAAAATCTCCCTCCACTTATGTATAAAATTATTTCAGGTAACATGAGTGGTGTGAGAAACTAGGTCGTAATCCTGACTGAAGTGTTGTAATGACCAATTATGTATGTTATGTATGTTAATAAATGCACAGGCCATGTATTTGTTTTGATTTTTCGAATTTTTTAAAGACGGCAAATGCTGCTTCACCACTAATTAATTCTAAAACCTTTTTTTTTTGCCAATAAGGAGTCAGTGAAACAAAATTTCAAAAAATTTTCTTATAAAAAAAGCACCCTGTGTTTTTCTTTTTAAATAAAATATGCATGTGCCACAACTGAAAAATTGCTTATATTCCATCATTAACGTTTTACAAAGAACTGAATGGTCATGGCAAATGTCGACGAAAAGGAAACTTACATTTCAGTACCTACCTCCTCCAAACCGATGGAAAATTTCTTCTCTACATTTCTTACATTACCTTGTAGCAAGTGGTGAAGAGGAGAAGCGACTTAAGAATTACATACATTTCTTGGTTGTAATACATACATATTTTTCATAAAAAAATGATTTTTTTCGTAATATTTTACGTTACCAACATTGATTTTTTATGACTTTTTACAACAAAAAAAAGAAAAATTGGAAAAAATGTGGAAAAAATAAAACATTAGCATTTTTATGCTTTGCTGTTGTTGTTGTTACTTTTATTATTATTTCCGTATTTTATTGTTATTGTTGTTGCTTCTCTGGACTCATTTTTAAAGTGTTGCTTCTCTGTTGCTGCTGCTGCTGTTACATTACATTTCAGTTTAACTGTGTGCTGAGTTGGAAATGAAAAAGACATAAAAAAAATGTTCGTTTTTTTTCTTTAAAATTTCTTTTTATTGCTTTTTTTGCAAAACAAATACAACAACAACAACAAAATGAAAATGGAAAAGCGAAAGGAAAAGTAATTTAAAATACATTTAAAACAATATTTACAAATTTTCAAATGCAAACATCCCCGCTCTCTTTGTCTATTGCTTTTGACAAGCGTTGCGAATGTAAATTTACGCTAAAGTGACAGATTTCAAATAAGTTTTTCGAACTTCTTCTTTTTTTATTGTTTTGGCAATAATTGAATACATGTACATACGCACACTAGTATAAATACATACATATATTCTTTATGACGCTTTTGTTTCTGTTGCTTTTATTACTGAGCGTGTGTGTGTGCCCCATAAATGAATCTATAAAATGCTTAGCAAATATGATTTATTGTGGTGGTGGTTGTGGCTTAAAGGCTCATAATGTAATAAATTAGAAAAAATTGTTCTTTTATTGCCCCCACAAATAATTTGTGTTATAAAACGTTTATTTATGTAAAACCTTTGTTCTACAATCTGATTACATATGTACGTATTTTTTGTTTCCTCTTCATCCATTGTATTCCAATTTTCTTATTTTCCTTGCTCTTAAGATCCCTTGTAAGCCGAGGAATTTGAAATTGATGTTAGAAATTGCTGGCATCCTTTAAGTTGGCAGGCATATTCAAAGGAAACGAACGACATATTCCCTTGACTTTCTAACGATTTGATTGACTGGCTGGCTGACATACTCGCACAATGAAAGAAAGAGGCAAAAGCAAAGGCAAAAATAAATACCGGAAAAATATTAGAAATACGATAATAAACAAACCTAAGGTGTACAACAACTACTATAGCAAGGATAATAGTTCCTGTCCATTCCTATTCTAATCTTGGGGGATTGCAAAGAATTTTTAATTTGCCTTTACAGCTTAACAAAGAGCACATAACAACCTGTAGTCATAGGAGATAACAACACAGACACAGGAATCTGAAGAATGTTTCGTTAAAACCCAAGAAAAAGTAAAATTAAAACCGGAAATATAAAGAACAATAGAAAATGGAATACGTGTTCACATAACGAAAAATGGATAAATCTAGGATTTATGACATTAGAAAACATTTGTAAAAAAATGAAAAACAATCATTCTAAAAATAGTTTGAAATGCCGATTGTTGCTCACATCATTGTCAGTGGATTTACGCTGAATAGAAAACAAGTTCCCAAGCAAACCAACATATTTTCAATTATGACCTCCGTTCTCCACGCTTTAGTACTTCAATTATAACCAGGCAAAAGTCATATAGGTTGCGTTAATTCGTTACTGGGGATGATAACATCTTTGGAAGGATACCACCATACTTTTTGAAATCCATTCGGTTTTAAGGTACCAGATTCCAATATAATGATCTATAGGAATATTTTATGAATGCCTCAGGCCTCTCAAAGAGATGGTAGAGCTGTACATAGTGGTGGTATTCCGGAAAACTGCAGAGCCCTCCGCTACATAGATGTGACACAAATATCGAGTGATCTGCATTGAAATCCCCATTGCGCTTAAGATTAATAATTTGTGGCATGTAGGCAGCGTCGGATAAGGACAAGATACCAAAGCAAATTTCGCCAAGGCTATATAAAATATACACGAAAAGTCTAATCAAAATCCAATGCAACACAGTTAGCATTATTGTGGAGGTCATTGCATTCTGGCTACTTATCTGAGATGCATTGGTTCTGGCCATATGACCTTTGTGCTTTGGAGGAGCTGCAGAGCTGAGAAAAGGGAAGAAATTGATTTTTATCAATTATGTACATGCCACAGTTGCTGTACTGTAGTCGATTTTAGGATGTTGAATGGTAAAGACATATACTTAGAGGCAACATCCGTCGTTAAATCTGCGCTTTAATGCTCCTTCAATTCTACTGCTTCCACAAATCATTTCCATTTCATAGCGTTTCCTGCTGTTATTTTCTCATCTGACCATGTAACATTCCTCTGTTCTAGAGGACAGCATATCTTTAAAAGTTCTTTAGTTCGTTAGTTGAAGTAGGCTACTGAAGCTTTGAAGAATTTATTTCAACACTATCCCTGATTGACCAACTTTTTCTACTTGTATGACCGATTCAAATACATTTTGAGCGCCTAATTTATTTTAGAATGAGTTCCTCTTTGACTAAGTTACAGGCGTCTAAGTTTCTGATGGTGTTGGGCCACATAACTGTTAGGTACTTATTGATGAAAACATATTGTTACGTTTTAGAAATGTTTAAAATATGAGCTCGTAGATTGGAAATAAAATAAAAATAAACTTGTGTTAATTAGAATTAGTTAATTAAAATTCTTCATTATTCGTACAATTCTGTGTGCCACGGTTATTAGACAATTGTTCGACAGATCTTTGTAACGGAGATCTTCAAACCACGATTACTCTCTTCAAACGCACCGCGTCTTCACACAAGACTGACTGAACTTCACCAACTCTGTCGCTTTGCTTTGCCTTGCCTTTTATATGGTAACGTAAACAATCTGAAGAATTTTCTTGAAGGCGAATGTTCATGACTTCGCTTTCTCGAAATCTCTATAAATGTAAACATCGTTGTTTTCTTTTATGCTTGTAGTGTTGATGGTGTATTTTTGTTTACTTGTTTACCATTTTTTTTGCTGGTGTCTGTTGTTATTTTAAGCAGTACGAAAATTTGTTAACGGGTTTATTTACTGCATTGTTCTGTTTTTTAGCTTCTGTTTATAATTTTAATTTGATTGATTTTTCATTTTCGTAACAATATTTACAAGTATACGTTATTTATTGGCCTTTTCAACCTCAAGTTAAAAATACAGAATAATTTGTTACCCATAGGCGAGACTGTGAAAGCTTTTGTCACCAGAATGTGGAGAGGGACTTGTAGAAAGAAATATTTTTTTTATATATTCCATTACTTCAAGAAGTCAGAGCTGAGGTTAAACTACCGACCTTTTGTTTAGTAAGTAAACACACAACCCCTGGTGTATGGCTATATTACGAGCCACTGTTGTACCTGTAGATTTTGTGTGATTGTATAAGAAACTAGTCTGGTTATACCTTTGTGCAGAAGAGTAGGCTTCACACATTCAGTGAATATTCTAAAACTGCTTCATTGCAACGTTTTTTAATTTTTCCATACTGGTGGCGGTCTGTTCTATGCTCCCATTCGTTACCACTATAGTGCTTAGATAACATAAGCCATCTAAGTATTCGACTAGTTGGTCTTGAAGCTATTCATGAACTGTTCGCCCAGCTAACTTTTATTATGCTTTATTTTTCCACATTCTCTAGTTTTGATAGTATTTTGGATATCATAAGCGAGAGTAAAAAATCTTTACGCTCTTCACAGCTCATGATATAATCCAGTACGTTGGAAAAGAGATGAGGTTATATAAGGCATTGGTTACAAAATGCTTGACTGATTCTATATTTGTTGTTTAAATGTTTTCCATGCAGTTGTCTGTCTGTCAAGATCGAAAATTCTTTTAGAAATCAATGAACAGTAGTAGTACAATGGAGCACAACGCATTCTACAGGTTGTTTAATTACTGACGTCAATTATGTGGCTTTTATTTTAACAAAAACCTGTCAATTAATCCTTTGATTAATCCTTTGACTTTGAAGTCTTTCTTGTATTATGATGACTACGAGTATCTTTATCATGTGCAATGAAGCGAACGTAAGTTTAAAATTTCTTGAAATTTGAAAAGAATTATTCTGCTTTGTTTCTTAATTTTACAAATATTCCAGAATCCTTAATAATATGTTGTGCTCCTCCATTTATGCTTTTCGAAAACTATTTCAAATTCTATAAGAATATTAAAATGGAAATACTAGACTATAAAAACTAAAAAGAATGAAAGAAAAACGAACTAAAAACTGAAAGCAAAATTGTAAAATACCAGGATGAAGAAATAAAAAATTGCATTAAATTAAATCATTACAACAGCAACAACAACGAAAAAAGAATTTTAAAATAATCAAAATAAAAGTTTCATTCTCTTTTCTTAATTTTTTTTATTCCTTTCTTTCATTCAAAACGTACTTTTTTGTTTCGTAAATCTTCCAAGAAAGAAAAATGAACAACATCAAGGAAAATGCAGGAAAGAAAAAAATAAAATTAAAATGCAACAATAGAAACAGTTTTTTTTTGTTGTTGGCCAAATTGTATACACGAGTATAACTCTTAAAACTTTCCATTTTCCTCTTTTTTTTCTATTCCTGTTGCTGCCGAAATCTTCACAAATTGTTGGGTACCCTTTAACTGAATTCGTTTTTTTTTTTTGTTGTTCAAATTCTATATTTCGCTCTTATATTGTGTTGTTATTATTAATAATGCCAACAATATCGTCTCTTGAGCGAAACTATATGCCGCCATCAGTACACTCACTGCATTGAGGAAGTTGAGTGTAAAAGCGTTCATGCCAAGTAGAGGTTCAAGGATACTACAATGCAACACGCAGCTTTTCTTTTTTCGTTTTTCTTTTTTGTAAAGTAAAGTGTTGTTTCGTTTCGTTTTCTTTAAAAAATGACGTATAATAGTAAGAATAGCAACAACAATAAAAAACAAAAGTAATAACAAGAAGAAGTATAACAACAATAAAAAACAGCATCGCAACATTGGAGAAATGTTTGCGCTCAACTAATTCTTAAGTGCTACAAAAGACATGCAACACTACACTTTTCATTCAAAAGAGAGGGAGAGAGAAAGAGAGAGAGAGGAAAAGAAAAGAAGACTGATGATAAACAGTCAACAAAGACAGCAAAAACACAATGAAAAGATGGAAAACAAAATACAAACACAGGGTTGTAAGGAAAGGTCTAAAGTAACGAACGGAATCGGACTAAAAGGTAATTTCATTAATTTTGTAAAGTAATGATTAAGATTCAACTTACAATACAAGCGAAGTGAAGATCCTTGCAAGACCTTTGGAAAGATACAATGTTTTACTGTCATGGGATGCAGTCGATTAAGCCTTCCATGGATAAATTTTTAGGCTAATGGAAGACCTAATGAAATTGATATTAAATGTAGGTAGTGAAGCTATTAGGATGCTGACAATATGTTCAAATATATTGGACAAATAGAACCTTTTTTTCGGCAAGGTCTGCTTTAACATGAAATGCCAAGCACATTTTATTATTTGGAAAGCAAAGGCGAAGACTCAAGATTCTAGATTTAGATTCTAAATGTCTTCAATTACCTTTAATTATTGGACTCCCTTAGGACTTTTGATGTTAAAAGTTTCGTTTCTCTATAGCTAATAACATTGATCGCTGTCTTGATCACATTCAGTGGTTCTTTATTGTTTACGACTGTCATCCTTATGAGGTAACTAAGTGTGCTCTGGGTATATCATCCCGTGAGCACACTGAAAGCTGTCCTCCCTTCCACTTTTTGGTGGAGCCATCTTCAGTTATTCGGTTCTTTGTACGTTATTGCAGTCAACTACGATTTGACTTGGAAAAAATTTCAATGCACGGGTCCATCTCTTCGCCATTTCGCAGATAATGGTTAGGTTAGGTTAGAGGACGTGTACTTGTCAATTAAATCAAGTACAGTACCTGGAGGTCGAATTGACCCACTATACAATGTCTATAAAGAGGGAATAGGATTAAAAAAGAGAGGATGTAGGAAAGGGGGAATGGGAAGCGGAGGAATTACAGACACACAAAAAAAGGAGAGCGCGACTACACTGATGAAGCCCTAGTCACTAATGAATCTGTGGAGAGCCTCGATGTCGCCTCTCGACACAGAATTCAAACTCTCAAAGAAGGACCTGCCAAGTGTCCTCAACCTAAACCTACCAAAGGCTGGGCAGTTACAGAGGAGGTGTTCGATAGTCTCCTACTCCTCCTCATCGCAACATGCCCTGCAATAGTCCAGTCGGGATCTGTTCCAGATACCCGTCAGCGACCTAATCTCGCAGTGCTCCGTGATAAAACCGACAACCAACCTTAAGCTAGCCTTATCCAAGCCCTGCAGCCAACCTGTTCTCCTACTGTCCACAGCAGGCCATAGACATCTTGATCGCAGATAATAACCTCCTCTAATTGAGTTTACTCTGAGGCTGTCAAATTGACTGTAGGGTATTCCTTTAGCATATCTTATATTCTAACCGCTCTTGAAATCTATGCGTAGCTTTTGCTCCCAGTTTTTCCCGCGGATCTCACTGGAGTTTTTGTTGAACCCTCAAGTACTTTAGGGTGGCACAATGCTTTTGCACCTTTTGACTGCCTGCGGTTTTTGTGGAACATTGTCTCCTCTTTGTTTTAGCTCTTCAACCAACTTCCTAGTGCCTTTTAGGGTTAGTGCCTTCTCGAGGTACCTTGGGCATCACTTGTAGACTGTCTCATATGAATTTTCCTACAAACGGGACTGGGTTGTCGACCATGGTAGAGTTCGTATGCCACCGCAGGGGTTGTCTACTTATTCATTGTCTATTCAGCGTAGTTTCCAAAAATTTCAGGTAAAGCGCCTAGTTTTTGGTATAGTGTCATCCCTGAAATATTGCTATTTCGAACTTACGAAAGCTGGCCCAAAAAGTGTCTTAGTGTCTCAGAAATATGGCTCTCAATCGTTGTATAAATATATTCTTTTCACATCTTATTACAATGTAATTAGGGGCCTCTATAAAATTCTAATAATAATCCTTCTACCCGCGCTCTGTTAAGACGAAAATTGTTTTTACCACCTTTAGTAGCAAACTTGTCTAAGAATTACAAAGTTTGGTTTGAGGAAGACAAAATAATAAAAAAAAATGAAAAAAGAACCCAAAAACATGATAACAATTGAATTGGTTGAAGTTGAAGAAAAGATATCGTACATAATGGTTGAAAAAAATCTCCTATTATTCTTAAACTTTTACAAAACAGTAGCAAAATATCACGTGAATAAATGGAGAGAAAGAGAACCAAAACTCTTCAGTCTGACTACAATTTCCTAACATTATTCCTGTCCTGGTGGTGGCTGCTGTCAAAAAGAAGCAAAACTTCTTTTCTTCTCTACCACCGTACCATGTAGACAGCCTCTGTGTTTTCATCAAATTTATACGTCGTTTTTTAAAAGAAAAACTTTCCCTTTTTCTTTTTAGTTTTTCATTCATTCTTATGGCAAGTATTTCAATTCAAAACTAAACAATTCATTCATTTCTTGAGTCATTTATTCATTCACTCATTCAAACACGAGCTTATATGCGCTGCCGCTCCCTACTCTACTCTACTATTTTCGGTACGATGACGACGCTATTGTCGTTGTCAGGAGGAAAAGTTAAGAAATTCTCAACCATTTTGTTATTCTATTGCTTGGAAGAAATGAAAGCAACTGAGAGAAGAACATTCACAACAATAAAAATAGTTTTTCATTAAACCCATAAAAAAAAATTTAAGAAAAATAAAGAAAACAGTAAAGAAAAGGTTAATCCAGAGGGAGTTACCTACCAACAAAACAACATTTTTAGATTTTTATCTTGAATAACATGTGTATGCTTATGACACGCGCACACACATAGACACATTTTATTTTCTGTATTGTGTGCGTATGCATGCAGGTGAGAATTACAAAAATATTGTTGTTGTTGTTGGCAGGCAGTAAGTGGTAGTTACATACAAATCTTGCAACAAAGAATTTGATTTAAATGTGTTGGCTTTAGTTGTTGCTTCCATTGGCTACGGTTGCTTGCCAATGCCATTGGGAGACAATTATTCTTCTCTCTTACCCGGATGATAATGAATTCAAATGAGAACAACAAGAAGAAGAAAAAACGGTTGAAATCTCAACAGAGACTACTTATGTACACGCTTAACAACAAAAGGTATCAAATTGTAAGGAAAATTAAAATGAAATTTTCTTTTTTTCTTCTTCTTTTTGTTGTTCATGTTTTGTTTAAGCCCGTCTAAATACGTAATTTTTTTCTAGGAGTGCTTTCTGTTTTTAGTCTACAGTTTTTTTTTATTCTGACTGGCAGTTAATGTGTTTGAATAGCACGGCGTATAAGTGTTATTTAATTCAGCCTGTGGCTATGCTTTAGTTTTTAATTGTAAATAATACAAAGATTAACGTTTAATATTAAAAATATAGTTGCCATATCAACAAGTTGTATTACATTATACTTTGCTGGTGTTTGCTTAAAGATATGGAATGGGCACATTAGGCAAATATACGACAAACAATTTTTTTTATTTCAAAACTTAACTGCTGGCGTAAAAGAATGAATTAGAAAAGTTTTAATGTTTATTTAGTTCTTTAAGGAATCATAAGGGTGTTTGTAGTCGCCATAGTCTAGTAGGTAATGTGAGGCCTTGGTTCAAACCTCAGGTCAGACATGTCCAACTAAATGAAATATGAAAACATATTTATTCGGTGACTTTCCTCTCAGCAGATTTCTGGCAAAAACTCTGAGAGTAAATAGAAAATTGCAATGAAAAGTTTCTCAAAAATCTGTCGTTCGGAGTCAACTTTAAACTGTCGGTCCCACCACTTATGTATAAAATTACCACACACAACAAAAGTGCTGTGAGAAACTAGCACTAAAAGGTTTTAATGACCAATCATGTATGTGTACGTAAGGTTGTTGCAAAACATAAAATCGAATTTCTTATCCTCTTGCCTTAATTTATTTTTTTTTTACAACTAGTCAGTAAGCATTCTAAATGATTTTTTTTTTCTGAAATGATTTGAAGTCTTTAAAATTGTTCGATTTAAAAATATTTTCATTCCACTCAATGTTTTTACTTGCCTTTCATAAGAACCACTCAAGTAGAAAATTGTGGCCATTTTTTGTACACAATTTTCTTTTCGTATTCTAACCACCACTCTGAAAAACCCAGCTGGTCACTTCAATTTAAAGGGGAAAACTATTTTCAATGTATGTCTAAAAGTATGCTATAATTTATTTAATTAATTTCATTTTTCTTCTTGGTAAAACGTAAATCTATTGAACACCCTGTGTCATTGATAGAGATTTTCATAAATTTTCTCTCTTATTTTTTCATTTTTTTTTTGTACACAGTATATGGCCATCAGTAATTGTTATTGCTATTGTAAGTGTAGGATTTCCATTAGATTTGCAAGAAAAGAGAGAGAGAATCACATCAATTATAGAATTTGACAAAAATTTCAATTGAAAATAGTTTGGCCCTTTTAAAGCCATAAAACCGAATTTATGCTTTGGGTGTGTGAGAAAAGAAGAGAGAGAGAGAGAGAGTAAAGTTTATGAAGAATATTTTTTATGTACATAATACATACATATTGAATACGTACATATACATATATTTCTTAACAAAAATAGAAACGATTTTCTTTTTTCATTTTATAAATTTAAATGTATGTCCACTGTTAAAGAATAACCATACGTATGTATACGTACAGCTGTGTTCAAAATAATAGGAGTGCTACCATGTAATATTTTCAAAGTAGAAATTTTTTATTCTACCAATTTGCAAATCATGATATATGTATTTTAATGGTAGTTACAACGATATGTAAAAAATAAAATACAAAAAAGAATCTCGTAATAACTTTAATATTTACGATGAAATTGATTCATTTCTGTGTTTGCCCTTGAACTCAGTTGATCAAAAAAAAAAAAAAAAAAATAGGAGTGTGAGTGTTCTTTTAAAAATACAAATATAATAGCACATAATTTAAAGAAAAAAATTAAAAATAATTACGGAAAAATGTAGTTAAAAATTTTTCTACAGTGATTCACATAAATTTTTGTAATAGTGGGACGGGGAAAGCACTGTACTGAAGAAAAGAGAAAACTAATTAAAAATCTTCAAAAAAAAGGCAAAACTTCTAAAGAAATTGAGGAAACCTTATGTTGCTCCAATCAAATGATCGCAAATGCATAAAATATAAAAAAAGCTCGAAACGCGTAGGCCAAAGCGCAAAACATCAACTGTAGATGACCGCAGAATAGTGCGATACAGGAAAATAAATCCTTCGGCGTATGCAAAAAAAAATTCAAAAGGATCTGAATCTTGCCGTAAGTGGCCCTACTATTCGTAGGAGTCTGATGGACAATAATTTATTCGCAAGAAGTCCGCGAAAGGTGCCATTGCAAAACAAAACAGGTAGCAGCACGCTTAAAGTTTGCCCAGGAAATATAATTTGCGTTTCATCAACTTTCTTTAAAGAGATGCCAAGATCTTATTGACTCAATGCCTCGTAGATGTGCTGAATTCATTAAAAACAAAGGTTATTCAACCAAATACTAAAATAACTTTACTATTTTAAGATAGTATCAAACATTTGTGCCTTTTGTTTAAAAATTATTAGGTTGTTTGCTAACACTCCTATTATTTTGAACAATTGAGCAAATTAAGCTTTATTTACATAAAATATTCTTTATTTTCGTAGTTTTAATTAAATAATTAAGTGTTAAAAAATTAGAAAATGGATTAGAAATACATTTTAAGTCAAAAAAATTTGATATTTTCTTTTTTGTTTTCTTAATTTTAAACTTTGCTTTTAAATGAAGGGCACTCCTATTATTTTGAACACAACTGTATGTATGTTAGCATGTATATTTGTATGTGTAGTAAATCTTTATATAAAATTGGCTTAAGTTTTTCGTATTAGAATTATGGTTTCATATAAAAGCCAAAGTTGTGTGTCAAGCATAGCACTGGACTCACTGGCTCTTTGGCACTTTTTTTTTATTCCTATTGTTGAAAACTTTTCTCTCTTTTATGTTGCTGCTGCTGCAAGTGCATGTCCATGTGCATGTGCATTGGAGACATTAGTAATGGCCAGGGTTATTGTTGAGCCTAAAATATAAAATGTATTCCCATTACTTCATATTGGCTGTGGCTGTATGTGCTTTATTTATGTTTTACAGTGTGCGCTGTAATATTTTCTACAAAATTTGTATTTAAAAATTATATTAATTTATAGAATTTCCCATGCCAACTGAAGGATTAAGATTATGAACTAACGAATCGAATATTTATGGCAGATTGCTTAGGCAGTATGATAACAATAAATGGGAGGTGTAGGTAGACACCGGAGCAAATAGCCCACTCAGTAGTGTAAGACAGGCATTTGAAAATTTTCAATCTTACAAATATCGAAATGACTTGAATTTATTTGTACAAAGTCAACTTTGTTGTATGAAAACGGAACCAGGGTAGTATTGAACAAAATCATGTTAAATAAAATCATGTGTAAAGATATTCATAAAATGTCTCAGGCTTATAAGCATAAAATTCTAATCTAACTCACTTACGTGTATAAAGTCAACTTTGTAGTACTGAAACGGAACCTGAATTGTATTAAACATAATCATTTCAATTCTTTATGTAAGGACCTTATAGACTTATAAGCAGTAAATTCTTCTCCAATTCATTGGGAACTCAGATCTTTGAAACTTTATGCTGAAGTAAGTTAAACATTGAAAATGTAGGTGACTCTGCAATATCATTAGATCTATAGTGTTATTAAGGTGGCGCATGAACAAAATACTCACGGCTCTAGGAACTTGTCATCTTAAAGACGTGCCCAACTCTAAAAACTTTTAGAATTTAGTCCTATAAGCGAAAATAAAAACAGAAAACCGGCATTCTGGGTACATTAAATCACTTTAAAACCCTTTACAACGCCGAAAGAAATATTTTTCTTGCACATTTCGTTTTCGTTCGAATTAAATGAGTTGCGGCTTGAACCATTGGCTCTCCTCCAATAAGCCAATACACTACCTACTAGACTACAGCGACTTTAAATCAAATCACACATCGAATCTGAAAAGTTTTCCTATTTTCTGTGTCTAGTTTGGAAGTTTAATCTCCGTAATAACTTTATGACACATCCACATGAATATCCTGTAAGTGTTTGCCTTCAAAAACTTCTCCACTATCATGCATACATACATACATAACTGGTCATTGCAACCTTTCAGTCAGGATTACGACCTGGCTTCTCACATCACTTATGCTTTGTGTGTTCATTTTATACATGGGTGGCGGGAACTACAGTTTAATGTCGACTCCGAACGACAGGTTCTTGAGAAATTTTTCATGACAATTTTATTTACTCTTAGAGTTTTTTCCAGAGATCAGCTGAGAGACAGTTGCCGAAAAAATATTTTTTTCATATTTCGTTTAATGAGAGATGTCTGACCTAAACGGCGGCGCTGCGTTTAATAAACTAGCACACTTAGTACTAAACTACGGCGAATATTACCTCGCTTTCGCTACCTAAATATGTACACGTCCGTATATAACATTCCATAGTGATTGATTGATTGAAAAGATTTAAATTGATTATGACAATTCATTCTTGTGTGAGACTGTTGCCTATCTAGAGCCATTGTCTTAAAATTTGCTGCCTACCATTGAAATAGAATCTGGGCAGTAGTAATAATAGGTTAGAATCGATGAGATATTCTATGCTCAATTTGAAATTCTTAGAGGACATAATTTCATACTAAGCCTGGTTAGGCCATGTGGTTGAAAGATCATGAGTTATATTATAAAATTAAGAAACTAGACCTCCAACGTATTCAACCTACACAATGTCTCGTCCTTCGTACTAAGGTAAGGGCTGCTGCTGTGTATATAAATCTCTTTTTTTTCTCATGTAAAGAGCGATCTCAACGATTACGTTTCTTCTTTTCGTCTCATGCGAAAGACGCTGTACTGCGTAAAGGATTAATATCTGGAGAGAGAGAGAAATTAATTCTGTCCTCCTACAATTATTCCAAATCAGTAGGACGTAAGAACCACCAGCGTTCATGATTTACTGTCTAAATTTGGCACAGTTTTCCTAGATCGATAAAATTGTTGATTCCTGATCTGATGAAATTGCTTTTTTATTTATTTTATTCTAAAATTTTTTTTATTGATTGATATTGATATTGAATTTTTAGTTTGAATTATTACAGGGTACTCTATGGCTTGTCATACAAAATTTTGAAATTCTTTTAAAACTTTTTAGTTTTGGTTTGCGTTTAAACTTTAGTGTTTACAATACCAACAACCACAACATGCTGTGGATATTGTATGATTTCTATAACTTTATATTTATTTCTCTCTTTCTCTCTTTCTCTCTTTAACTTGCTTTTTTCTTTGTGTTCGATTTTTATATACAAAACTATCCTTTGCCTGCCATCCTGTATTGATATCCTGTTAACACTAATAAATATCAAGTATTTGACAATAAAAAGCGTACAGAACAATAGAACAGCGAAAGGATAGAAATTCATATTTTATTATGGACCAAAAAATACAATCACACTAACACACACTCACACACACATATGCACATGCACATAAACCATACACTGGGGTTTAAAAAAGTGCCATCATTATTTCCAGTCTCTTGGTAAAGCCATTACTAACACCATTGCTAGCAGAAAAGTGGCGGCAATACTTAAATCAGCACCGTTTTAACTTCTCATAATTTTGCCCTGTTTATTTTACTTCCTTTTTTTATTTGATGATTTTCAGAGCATTTTTTCCTTGGTTCGCTTCATCTCTTCCTTGCAATTGTATTGTGGTTGAGTATCTGTTTTATATTATATTTCATCTTTGGCTTCCTCCTCTCTCACTCTCTCTCTCTCTCTCTCTCTGTCTGTTTGTCTTTTTCCATAAATTCGAAAAAATTGTCCCCGTACAATAGCACAGAAACAACGGACCTAAAAAATCGAGAATAAATATTGCTGCCAGGGTATGCATGTATGTATGTATGTACGGCTTGCATTGAAACAATTGTGGCTGTGGCTGTGGGTTTTGGTTCATTGATGAGTAAGTGTTCTACACATACATATATTGCAGACGCAGACAATTGCATGCCGTCCATAAATGTATACTAAAATTTGGAAGAAAAAAAAAGAAATTTGATTTTTATGAAACTCCAACTATTTAAGATCTTTTAGCGTAAACGACGCATCAGTTTATGGATTTACAGTTTAAGTTGGCGTGCAGAAATTGGCGTAAAAAATTTATTTTCATTTATAAGCGTATGAAAAAAAAAACGGTTTTAAATGAAAGAGAAGAATCTTCAGGAAATGGGAATGAATCATTAGAACACATACTTGGAATATGTGAGGTATTAATGCGTCCGAGAAAGAAACACCAGAGTGCATATTAAGCGCTAGACAGGGAATTGTTATGGTTGATATCGTGCAGCATGCGGAAATTTGTCACAGCAATAGGCTTGGTGCAGTCGTAATAGAGACATTTGAGGAGAGCATAATATAAGTCACCGTATTCCAGTAGATAGCGTAGGCTTTTAAGACGAGAGGCTTAAGTTAAAACATCACGTTCGGCATCTCCAACAAAACGAAATTTTAACAAATATTTCTTCGGCGACATCGTCCGAGCATATTCCTGGCAAAAACTCTGAGAGAAAATAAAAATTGCCATGAATGATCTAGCCACTCACTCATTTATAAAAATAACACACACAACATAAGTGATGTGAGAAGCTAGGTCCTAATCGGAGATCAGCAATGAATCGTTTTTTCGCTACTCATAAGCACTGATGAAATTTTGAATATAAGTATGTCAACAATATTGAAATTTAACTACACTACTCTGATTTAATGTTGATTTATAAGTACAGGTTGCAATGAGTATGCATACAATGTTGCCATCAAACTCATACCATTCGAAATATGTTTGATTCATAAGCCTGCCTACTCATTCAGATTCATAATTTTAGAAAAATACTTATAAATGACTCGAGTGATTCGAATCATTCATCAAAATTTACAGTCTTACTTGTTGTTGTTGCATTTACAAAAAAAGAAAAAAAGATACATAAGCAAAAAAGACAGAGCAGCAAGCAGAGCAAACACACAACCTTCTAGTGAGTATTGTAGTGTTCCTACGCGATTCATACTTATTTTGTGCTTCGTGTATATGTTGAGTTATGGAGAGTCGAAATCATTAACATCATACGTTTTGTTAAAAACAAACTTTGTATAGAGTAGAGGTTCGTTCCATGATATTAAAATAAGTATGAATGCGGGTAAGTGTCAGCAATTATGAGTATGATTCGATTCTACTCATATTTTTGAATACTCATTGCTGATCTTTGGTCGTAATCCTGACTAAAGGGCTGTAATGACCAACTTTGTATGTTGTGTACATACTTGTGCGATTATGGCTACGATCTCTGTTTTGTTTGTATTTTAAGCATGTCACTATAGCCCTTTCTATGAGCAATTTGTTTCATAATGCTTCATTTTGGTTAAGTTCCAGAGATCTGAGTTGTAAATATTCGTTTGCAACGTTTTGATGTTTCATATTGCATGGCGACGTTGTTTATTGTCATGATTTCAGTTTTAAACTTTCCAGATCTTCTTTTAGACCTGGAGAGTAACTAAATTCTAGTGTTGACGATAGGAACTTCACAAAATTCTACAGAAGTCTGAACAAACTTGCTGCCTAATACAATCCATCACAATGGTGGTAAGACAATTATTTTGACACGATTTTTATTAAGTTTGTTACAATTTTATGAAATTACAAAGGACTTATCCACTGTAAATTGTTCGGTAGCTTGTACCACGATCGGCATCAGTAATAATAACTTCATGTCTAGTACATGACACTCATCCAGGTCTGTTCTGCGGAGGTGAAGCTCAAAAGATTCTGAAGATTAACTATACTTACGACAGAATATAAATGGACTACATATCCCTTTGCTAAACAATTATTCTTTGAGCCTGAAATGAACGATCAAACGGCCCCGGCTATCATTTTCAGACTACCGCTTAATACTTAATTATCCAACAAAAGTCGATATTGTCTCAAACCTATTTCACCTAAGAAAAGTCTGCGCCCTTTTTCGTCTTCCTTTTTGCTGAATATACACTTCCATACATCCTCCCCCACTTGAAAGAAAGGTTCTGGCTCTATCAGCAGCGTGGAAGCAGCCCATCTAGTAAACTCGCCTGCCTTCTAATGCTATGAATTCCCATTTATCTTGTCAAAAAGGGGTTGATCCTATTTCCCCCGCGTGACTGATTTACTCTTCCCAGAAAGTGTCAAACTATTCTTAAGTAGACCAACTTAACTTACTGCCACTGATGGTAACTACCGCGTGAATGGAATGAAATTGAGTACCTATGGTGTGTTCTTATCTTTAAAAATTCTCCAGAATAGGCAGATAATAGATATTAAATCACCAACGAATTGAAGCATTATTTTCTTTTATTTTCATCTTCACTCTCTTTCTCTCTATCTTTCTGTTGTTGTAAGTTATAAGAAGAAGAGTGGTAATAAAATTTCTCTGGCAGCTCTGTGTTGAACGGAAGTCAACGTATCCGTAACGTAAATTCTCATCAATAAAGTTCTCGCCAAGATACAAACCACTTAAAATAACTGGAGTTTCTTTGCTGTTTTTCATTCTTTACGTCTCTTTTGTATTGCCTTTTGCCTACTTTACTTATGGTTACAATACTAATATAAATATAAATACACAACTACAATTACAAATACAACTAAAATTGCATAAAGACCCAGGCCAAAAAGGAAAGTACCACAGTAAAATCAAAAACCACAATAATAACAACAACATCCACTAAACCAACAAGAAAAAGAAGTTGAAGTGAAAGAGATGGAGAGTAACAATAGTAATCGGGTTTACATTGTCTCATGCTTAAAATGTATTATTTAAAGTGTTAACAAAACAACTTCACTTTGGCTACAATTCAACGCCTTTCTCTTTCAAGAGGAAGTGAGAAAGACAGAGAGAGAGAGAGGGAGATAGACAAAGCAATGAAAATAGGAGTGCATTTGTTGTGGCTTTACAAGAGAGAATTTTATTTCCTGTTGGTCTTAAAGTACGTGTGCGAACAAATTTCGTTTTTAAGAGGCGTAGTAGTTGTGTGTGTGTGTAAGAAAGACGAATCAGCCGATAACTTTGCATCAAGATTTCTTTTTTTACTTTTTTGACTTTTTTGTTGTTATCGTTTTTCTGTTGTTGTACTGCTTATTTAGCTTTACAAAGTGTTTGTAGCCATTTACAATAAAACAGGGTGTAATAGTTATAATTTTATATTGAAAAATCCTGTTTGACAAAGTTGTGTCTACTGAACTCGGTATAATGCATCAACATGAACACCAATTAATAGAAAAGGCGTCATTTTTACAGGGGTAAACACAAGCCATGTAAATGAAATTTTAAGGAGAATTTTTTTCACTAAGCCATGCAAGTGTTATCGTTGACAGCTTTAACCTAGGCGTGTTTGGTGAAATTTTTAGAGAATGTGGTACTATGAGTTGCACTTCTACAACCAAAATTTGTAATGAAACTACATACATTGAGCGGCCTGATAACAACAATCGCAAATTAAAGCCAAAAATGGAATAAAAAGAAAATAATTTTAATACCATCAGATGGTTTTTATGGCATCTCACCCATAGACATTACTTTATTTAAATTATAAGATACGAAACGCTTAAAAAAGACCCCGTATAGACATTACTATAGCTTGCTTGAAAGGTGACAGTTTAAGTTTTTTTTTCCCGTATCCCACTTGGGAGCATATGGTCTCCACAATTTCTGCCTTGTTTCCGTTTCTTTAATCTATTTTTGTTGTTCCAGCTAATCAAGTACATGGTCTGCTGTAGCAAGGCCTAGCATAGTAAAGCCGCCGTTTATCGTTGCCTGGAAGTAACGCCCTCCGAGTATTTGGTGTAGCAAGAAGATATTATTATTCTATAGAGGGTTATTTGTGTTGCAAATTAGTAAAAATTGGGAAATTAATGTCGTTTTTTCCTTTGCTACTATAGAAAAATGGTACGAAGGGGTCGTAGGCCGTTGAAATAATTTATCAAGTTTAGGAAAACAATACTTGAACTTGAACAACAGATGCCAAATTGTTTGTCGTTTTTGATATTTTAGATGTTAAAGATGAACCAGGCTGTAGTCAACCATGAAAAGATCGATTAAATTGTGGAATAACCACACCACATAAGTAGAGTGGTGGATATTGCATTGCATTCATTGGAAGTGAATTTTTCATTGTCAGGCAGAAGTTAACTTAACCATCCCTTCCGATCCCACAAAGCAAAGAAATATTTAAAAGGTGCAAGATAAGCTTGGCTTAATTTGAATCTCTACGAAAATTCTACGTATTACAATTTCTTTCGGCTGAAAACGTCTTTTTCGAAAAATTTTTGCCAAATAATTGCCACACTTCATAAACTAACCTTATTTAGGCTGTAATTAATAGGTGAATTGTGATTTTTCTAAGCTCCAGCAATTAAAATCACTTGTTATTGTTATACAAACGTAGTAGTCTGGTTCAGTCGGTTGGCTTATTAGACATGAGGCCACAATTCAAACACCAAGTCAGACATCTCCAACACAACGAAATATAAAAATATTTCTTCGGCGACTTCCTCTCAGCAGATTTCTGACGACAATTCTGAGAGTAAATAAAATTGCCATGAAGAAGTTTCTTAAAAATCTGTCGTTCGGGGTCGACTATAAACTGTGGGTCCAGCAACTCATGTATGAAATTAACACACACACAACATAAGTGGTGATAGAAGCTAAATCGCAATGACCAATTATATGTGTATTAATGTAAATACTGTTACGTTTTTACCTTTAAAAAACGTTTAAAATATAAGCTCCTAGATTGCAAATGAAATAAAAAATAAATTTGTGTTTAGTTTTAATTAAAATTCATTACTATTCACCACTATTCACAACCTTATGTAAACAACAACAATTGCTTTGTTTGTTATTCCTCTGTTTACACCCTTTACATAAACAATAACAATCACTAAACAATTGTTCGACAGATCTTTGTAAAGGAGATCTTCAAACCACGATTACTGTCTTCAAACACACCCTGTCTTCTCACAAGACTGAGTGAACTTCACTAACTAACTCGCCTGCCTTGCCTTACCTTTTATATGGCAGGGTAAACAGTCTGATGAATGTTCATGGCCTCGCCTTTTCGAAATCTCTATAAATGTAAACATCGTTGTTTTATTATTGTTGTTTGTGTATTTTGTTTACATTTATTCTTGTAGTGTTTGTTGTTGTATTTTTGTTTACTTGTTTACAATTTTTTTGCTGGTGTTTGTTGTTTACTTGTTTACCATTTTAATGTTAAGTGATGTAAAATCAAAATACTAGTATCTAGATTCTTCATTTTCGTAACAATATATTATTATTATAACTTTTCTGTAAATCTGAATTTTTTTTGCTTCACCCTGTATCCAGTAGACCACATTCTAACTTGTATTTGCAAAAGTTCTTTTGAGTTTTCTTTAACAAGCAGGAAGTAAGCTACGTAAAGTAAAGCTAAAACTTTGTCCATATTATTTACTGAACTTTATTTTTCTTTTTCTTTTTGCTGTTTTCGTCCTTTCCATATATTATGCCTGTTCGACTGCTTAAGATGCTGTGCCTTTGCAACTTAAGTTCTTGTTAAAGAAACAAAGAGGGAGAGAATGAGATAGAACATTGTGTGTAAGTGTATGTGTTAACTATCATTTTATGGCTTATTTTCTACGAGTGTTACAATGGTTTTTTCAAAGACAGTTTGTTTTTACTTGGCTTTGTTTAACAATGATAACACTGGCCCAAGTAATTGTATTGAGTAAGACACACACACATAGAGAGAGAGAGAGAGAGAGAGAGAGAGAGAGAGAACGAGAGAGTAGAGTAGAGAGTTGGTGTAACTTAACAAGTATTAGTGATGGTTGTTGTTATTGTTTATTTATATTTATTTAACGTTTTTGTTGCACAAAATTGCATTTTTGCTCGTTGGCGTTTCGTTATTGCGGTTTTTCTTCTACAATTTCCTTATTATTATTATTTTTTGGCTAAAAAGCCACGGTACGTTGTTGTGTTTGTTTCATTTTATTCTCCTATCTCTTCTGCGTTTTTTTTTTATACTTACCATGGATTTGAAGCTGAAGAAATGCAGAAGGAATAGAAAATCTTCTTTTCTTATTATTTTTCCAGATCTTCTGGCATTTTATTTTTATTTATTCATGTCTAAATGTCGTTGATGAAATATTTGCATTACTCAGCGTTGTTGGTTAGTTGGTGTGTGTGTACATAGTGGCAACAAGGCCCAGGAAGTTGTATTGGTTGGATCTTCTTTTATGATTTTTGTTGCGAATTTATTTTTTTTTTCTTCTTTCTTTTATTTTCCTTATTACCGCTGCAACATCTGCTCTCACGGTGCATTTATTATTTGTTATTTATTATTGCATTTTTATCATTCTTATATATATATCCTCGCTCTTCTATTTTTTTTCTCTGTTGTCGTTAGTTTAGTCCTGTTTAAATGTTTTTGGTAAAAATTTTAAGAATTCCTTTTAAAAGAAGCCAAAGAAAAAAAAACTAAAAACCATAAAATATTGAGACAAGGTGTGGTGTGGTAGCCAGCAAAGTGTACGTATGAATGTGTGTTTTTTTTATTCCAAAAGTAGAAAACGAAAAAAGGAAAGACAATTTATGCAAAATAATTTTTATTGTTAAAACAAAAATAGCTTTGGAATGTTAAAGTAAATAAAAAAAAAAATTCAAACATTTTTCCTTGTTTTTTTTGCATAAAGAATGAAAATTTGTGTGCGTGTGTCGGAATTGCTATTTTAGAGGATTACAAAACATATAATAAAAGATATTCATTTTGACACATTTTAAACTCAAAGCTTAAGGAATTTTTGTAAGAATTTTCATTTACATATTACAAGATAGTCAGTCAGGTATATTAAAAAAGTTAGGGGTATGTACGAGTATGTATATTAAAACAAAATTTATTTGGCATAAAAAATTCTTTACAAACAGGTGTTTAATACAATACAAAAAAAAGAAATGTAATCAAATAAACAATTTTTATTTGAATATTCATTCATACTGCAAGTGGTGGCATTTCTTTGCATGCTCAGCTTTAGAATATTTTACAACCGCGTTTGAATGTTTTTCGTTCAACAAAATGTGGGTGGTTCAACGTACCTACCTAATTGTAAATTTTAAAACTGCAGTGGACAGAAGAAAAACCAGGTTACTACTTGATCTCGAAAAGAGAAAGGTTTGCTTCCTAACAGAAATCCTAAGCCGAGACTGTGCTATTAGAAATTTCCCCGAAAAACTCGATCTGCCCCACCAGAAATTTCTGCAGAAGCTGCCTTGATGTAGAGGAAACGTAATCGGTGCAACACCTTTTGTGCTCCTGCCCTGCACTTCAGAACAGACGCAATTGGTTTATGGGTGACAGAACGTTTGAAAATTTGGGCTTGGTGAAGAACGTGCCACCAAGGGATCTGGCCGGTTTCATTCGAAGTTTGGCGCGGTTCAAGCCGACCATAAATGTATCATGACAAGGGGGATTACCTCACACTGTATAACACATTGGGTCGTAAGGACACCGAGTAACCTTACCTGTGAACGGCAAGCTACCTGCTATCCTAACGTAACCTAATCATATATAACATCAGACGAACAATTACACAAACACATACACCCAGAGTATCTGGTCGGAATCGAACTTGCGGCCTCGACACTTGAAATTTACCAACTAGACCATAGGAGCCAGTCTTTCATCTGCAATAGCATGATCAATATGATATTCTCGATATGAATATCGGGTGAGACTGAAATCGTATTTCTAGAATGCATCATTGGATTCTATTCTAATTGTACTGAAGTCGGGGGTAATTTAGTACGTAGTGTGTTGGCTTATTAGAAGCGAGACGGTTCAAATCCCAACTTAGACGTCTTGAACAGGACGAAATATGAAGAAATATTTCTTCGGCGTTTGGGTGCCCTGGTAGTATAGTGGGTAGTGTGCTAGACTATTAGCGTGATGGTCGTGGGTTCGATTCCCACCAGAGACTCTGGTCTGTGATACTACACCGAGCAAATAGTCAAGTTACTTTGCTCGTATATAATTAGGATATAATTTGTAATTGTATTGTAATTAATAAATAAATAAATAAATTTCTTCGGCCACTTCCTGTCAGCAGATTTGTGGCAAAAACTCTGAGAGTAAATAAAAATTTGCCTCAAAAATTTGTCATTTGTAATCACTAACACTGTAGCTAAAACTGTGGGTCTCTTCTCTCATATACGGGAACGGCAAATTGGGAATAACCGTCTGTCTCAGCAGACTGCTGGCAAAGCAGTCTTTTTGGGAGTAAAGTAACTGCATTAAAAATCCCGTTTAGATCATATAAAAATTGTGGACTTCGTCACTGCTGAATAAAATTAACGTAGACAATATGGGTGTAATGCTGACTGGGTGCAAATAGGTTTTTATTTCTCTAAAAAATTCATTAAAAACAAAATAAACTTTTTCTCATTTTCCCGTTTTTCTTTCCTTTCCTTTTGTGTTAATCTTTATAATAAAACTCTTGAATAATAAAATTTCCCTAAAGTACTTGCATAATTCCATTAAGCTTTTCACATGAACTTAAGTGGTAATTTCTTGCGGTTTTTATTTAATTAAAAACGAAAAAAAAAAACGAAACTCTTCCACTACCGGGGGTAGTTCAATTTTAAGATGTCCTTTTTAATTCAGCTTTCTGTTCAAATATTTAGTACACATATTCATAGGTGTGTGTGGTTTTAAAGACAGAAAACAGGAAAGAAAACTTTTCTTAACAAATTATATTCAAAAGAAAAGAAAAAAAAGGAAAACAGAGAGAGAGAGAGAGAGAGAGAGCGGGAGACAATCATAATTTTAAGAAAATTGTATTTATTTCTTCATTATATTATGACATTTCTTTTCCTTTCACTTCCGTTACGTTTCACTTGAATTGAAAAATTAACAACGAACACGAATTGCAGGCAAAAATTATAAATAAAAACGGCGACGAAGATGAATTAAATCGGCTCGAATGGATGGGGATGAGCTATGCTAGAGGTAAGCAGCATTGAGTGTTTCATTTATTTGTTTCAATTTCTTTTTATAATTTTTCCGTTTTTATTCAGGAAAAATATTAAATGACACCTAAGCCATCATATATAAAAATATTGGGTGGGTGTAATAGTTTCTATAGAAACTAAATCAAAGCCTGTTTCTATTCTCTTTATTGATTACACAGTGATTTATTACAAAGTAGTTTAAATTATCCAGTATTTTTGGTATTTCTTCTTCAATGCCTATATATAGGAATAAATTTCTGTGCAGAATTGTTTCCAACAGATTGGCTGATCTAACATCATAACGAATTGAAGGATCGACTCTTTCGCCTCCTCAGATTCACAGATTCTGTTGGAATGCTTTCAAATAGGTTCCACCAGAACCAAGCAATATTACATGCATTCAACAAATGATGCCAACAAAGTTAAGCACACAACCGGAGAATACATACATAACTGGTCATTAAAACCCTTCAGTCAGGATTACGACCTAGTTTCTCACACCACTTATGTTGCGTGCGTTAATTTTAGACATGCGTGGCAGGACCTACAATTTAAAGTCCACTCCGAAGGGCAAGTTTTTGAGAAACTTTTCATGGCAATTTTATATACTCCCAGAGTTTTTACCAGAAATCTTCTGAGAGGAAGTCGCCGAAGAAATATTTTTTCATATTTTCGTTTTGATGTCCGACCTGGGGTTTGAACCGAGGCCTTTTGTCTAATAAGCTAACACACTACCTACTAGACTACAGCGGTGTCAACCGAAGAATATCCCGTTTAATTGAGGTAATCGGTATACCTTTGCAGGCCCAGACTAGCAATGCGTTTTTAAATAATATGACCATATTTTGCAAATCCAAAATCCAAAATTCGCTTGAGAAAATCCCGGCATTAATGGACGACGGTGAACGACATGGCGATGCTCGTTAGGAACTTGACCTGATTGTCCAAGTAAATTGAGAGACTTTCAGCAAAAATTCCACCAGCCAAACAGCTTTGAAAAAAAAACTTCTTAAAATGTTTATTATTTTCAAAAATAAAGTCGTTAATGTCAGAAAAAAATATTAGTTTGTGATACGATTTCATTGTTGATTTTCATTAAATTTCCTTTCTACCGAACGATTTCTTCAGGTTCAGAAACAATAAAGAATAACTTGTGGCTAGATCTCGAAAAAATGCTTTGTGCGGATGCTCAAACCAATCTTTGTTCTTACAATGCAGATAAGTTCGCTTCTACTCAGATTTTCCCTGAATTCGTCACGACTTCAAACTCCCATTTTGCCGAAATATTCTCTTTAATTTGAACGACATAGCTTAGTTAGTGTAGCCACCATGATCGTCTTTGCACACATTATGGCTGCATTTTAACCCCAGTATCATTAAGGTAGAAATAGGCGAACGTTGACGCAAAAATTTACGGAACCTAGGTTCGTTTATAGCATACGGAAATAATGTAAATACCTCCCGAAATTCCATTACGGTTAGGTTATCATTCTCATTGGTTTTCACACACTTTTCACACACTAAAAACTAACGTACGTTCCGTGAACGTTTGGCTAATTCTACCTTTAGAATTTATTTGATCGCGCCATATCACGTAATTTGTTTTCCCTTACCCAATAATAGTAAATAGAATAAATATGATGAATGTTTTACAAACGTTTCCCGTTTCGTTTTTTGTATCCTTTTTTCTTTAATTTCTTCGGTTGCCATTTTATTTAATCAGAAGCTCTTGAAGGAATTGCTGATTATATGTTGTATGTTTCATTCATACAAGCGTATAAAATTCTTAATATTCATGCATGTATGTATGTGTTGTGTTAATACATTCACATAATTTGCAATTGTACGTATATTCTTATTAATATTGTAAGTGCGAGTGTGCATGAGTGTGTAAGAGAGTGAGAGAGGGAGTTGGTAGTATGAAATGAAAATAAAGACAACAAATAATCACACGTTCATTACAACAGTAGTGTTCGTATACATCTGAGAGTGCGTGGGTGCTAGGGGATGTGTGGTAAAAGGATAATGCGGCAAACACTCATATATTATGTTAATGTTTCTTATGTCTTTAGTCCTTGGCGTGTATCGCGCATGTGTGTGTGTGTGTGTCTTGCTTTAGCTTCTTGTTGCCTGTCTTTACGAACATAAATAAACGCTCGCATGCTCGCTCTTATGCCCTGCTTGCACGTAAACACGTTGTTCATATAAAATAAAATGTTAAAATCATGGTTGTTTTCATTGTTGTTATTGTTGTTAAAGCTTATTAATAATTTTCTTAAGCCTGCTCTTACAAGCACTCATTTAGCCTTCACTCACACTTACACAATAATCATGGAAATGAAACCGAAAAGTAGCAAATTTGTTATCGTTTTTCTCTTTTCCCCGGTTTCTTGCGTGTTTTTTCTGCTTCTCTTCTCATTTAATGTCATATCCTGTTGTTGTTGTTCTCTTTTTAATGGCACAACTTGAATGTATTTGGCTTTGTATTTGTGAGTGTTTGCTTGTGTGTGTGTGTGTATGGTTTTTATTTCTGTTGCTTTTATTGTCGTTTACATGTTTGTATCATTCGTAGATACAGTTGTTTTTGTTGTTCTTTTTCTTGTTCTTATAACGTAAATATGATTTATTTATGTCACGTTGTTTTTGTATTTTTTTATTGTGTTGTTGTGTTAATTTCTTAACGCAATCTGCGACTTTTCTTGTTTTAAAATTAAATTCTGAAAAGGCTGGCGTGTACGCCTAAAGGCCTGCTTTAGTTTTTTTTTCCACTGACTTTGCTTATATTGTCTTTAATATGGGTGAACTTATCTTTTTGTTTTGGGTTTTTGGTTCAAAAGTCAACAATCATTGCCTCTCTACTACTGTTACTACACTTTAGTACTTCTAGTTGCGCATTTACGAATACATAATACGATATGAACTTAAGTTTTTGTTTTTCTCTTCTCTTTGCAGATTTATTTTCGTCGCAAACAATCAAACGCCTAAACGTAAGTAGATTTCAAGCACTTTATTTAATTAAAACTTAAGATAATCCCATAAATATGGGAAGGAGACTCTTGTTAACGCTATTACGACTATGAACTTTTCACGTCATTTTGAACGTAAGTAGTTTCGTTAATAGCAACGCTTCAAAAGTAATTTAAAGTCAAATTATTATTCAAACATTTATTGCTTGTGATTTTTATAAACTTTATATGAGTGACTCTTGAGATTACTTCTTAAGGGAAGAAATCTAAGATTAGCAACGATTTTAAGTGACTTATGTTGTGATTTAGCGGAAAATAAATGGCATGCAGAAAGCAATCATTGATATCTGCTATAGCATGAGTTTTAAATATCAGTTATATTGTGAGTGAACTAATACTACAATGTTGTCCTATGCCATCAAATTAGTTTTCAGTAGAATTTAATAAATTTCACTGTTTTTGGATTCAAAGTTAGCTCCTGAGCTAAATTATTGTCTGAATTCCAATCAATTCGACGTAATTTTCAATACTTCACTGCCGATCCAAGACATTTCTTCGGTTTCGAAGCAATCAATGGCCACTCGGAGCTAAAAATTGGAAGAGTAAACTAAATAATCGACAAATTCTGATTATAATTCATGGATTTGTCATTAGAAACTGCAATCTTTCCCTTCGCAAATTGCAGTCGTTTTTTTTAAACCTCAGTAAATCTACGCAATAAGTGGACATAATATTTGCCGTTGATTGTTTTATTGTTCGACGGTTGTCAAGTGTCTATTGACTACAAACCCATACTGACCTTTTTTGTCTCTCCCATTCTTTCTTTCAACTACGATTCCCAATTGTAATAAAATCTCGCCCATGTCACAGTAAAATAATGCCAAATGCGAAACCCACCCTGATGAAATTTTTATAAAAACCAAGAAAACCAAAAACCAAGATATAAAACCAAGAAAAGTCACATGTCCTTGAATTCCATAATATATAGCACTTTTATTCTTCGATATGCCTGTATCATATAATAGAATTGTTTAATTATTTCTTACATAAAGATTGTAAAGTCGCTGTAGTCTAGCAGGTAGTTTGTTCGCTTATTAGACGCGTGGTCATGATTCAAACCTCAGATGACTTCCACTCAGCAGATTTCTGACAAAAACTCTGAAAGTAAATAAAAATTTCCGTGGGTAGTTCCTCAAAAAGCTGTAGGTCCCGTCACTTATGGATAAAACTTGGCACACACAACATAAGTGATGTGAGAAGTTAGATGGTAATCATGACTTAAGGAGTGTAATGACCATTTATGTGCATGCTGAGATTTAAAGCTCTCAACAGATTTCCGCAAAATTGATTTTACTAATACAACGTTGTTGCATTGAAATTGATAATGAAAATTTCTCATTGTATTTATCAAACTTATGCATGGTTGTTTGGAGTTTCTTTCCGCAAAAAATGCCACATAATAAGCACGTGAAATTCATTATTTTTTTAGTTTTATGAGGAAAATATCGTATTATGTTGCTATTATGACAATGGCCTCCATCGTTCGTGTAAAAATTTGAAGTGTTGCTGGCAGAAAAAGGTGACAAGACAAGGTCTTATGTGGAATATTTATTAGATTATATTGAAACGTACAGTGTCCCTTCAGCTATTAATTGGCTACAGCACAATTGGTGTTAAAAAGTAGTTGAGATATAAATTTAGAATCGAGATATATGGAAGAGGGGCTTACACTTACTCACTTCTAGTAAAGTGGCCATTAGAAACCTAATTAATGTGTACCTGACACCAAAAATTACTTGGTAATTTCTTGTGTAAGTTCTTCGCAACGGGAATTTAAACAGTTACAACATACAGTCAAAGAAAAAAGTCTATATGCAGCGGTAAATGTAGACTTTTTACCGCTAATTTGTATTCTGTTTTCCAATAATCTCTATGTTGTATTTATTTTATATTCAAACATTTTTGTTTGTAACTGTCTTAAACAACTCTATAAAATCTTTTTCAATTTAATAAAAATCAGCGTGAACACCGGTATATGTAGACTTTTTTCTTTGACTGTAGTTGACGGCATTGTCTAAATTTTTTTTAGAAATTACAGAAGAATAAAAACAGAAACTTCGATATCATTTCTGTTATTGTCCGTCGCTTGGAGATCGGAAACAAAAGATATTCGAACAATCAATAACACAGACCAGCAAATTTGGACTTTTTTGTGCAAATAAAATGGTTCCAGGTGTTTCCGAATGCATTTTGCGCGCTGAACACGATCACGTCAAGTTTTCGAGAAAAAGGGGGTTGTAACCCCTAAAAATAGCGTTCCCGGCCATTTTTGAAAAATTGTAGATCTAAACACTGACGTGCTAGAACCATCGCTATTGTCAGAAATTGACAATTGATCTTTGCTCTTTAAAATGAGACCAAAGCCAAATTGTTTGCATGCACCCTTAAATTAGGGGGTGGGTTCATGTCAAGTGGTGCAAGAGAAAAAAAACACATTACGGAGGTCCTTAAAAATTAATCAGATTTTCTTGAAAATTGTTACTCAGAGGTTTTTGGGGTCGCTGATTACAGATCTTCATTCAGATTTAAAAAATTCAAAATGCCGGATCCAATATGGCGGTCGAGGTTTATAAAAATTAATCAGATTTACTTGACCGCCATATTGGATGGATGAATCTGTCGGCTTTATTTTGAACCCAGATTCGTGTTCAGCGCGCAAAATGCCTTCGGAAACATCTGGAGCCATCTTATTTGCAAAACCCATGCAGGGCTGTGTAATTATTGTTAAAACGTGTCCAATTAGGGATTCTAAATATATGGTATGGTAAACACAATGCTATTACAACAGGACCTAAAACGGCGGCCTATATCCCTATAGAAACTTATTACTTTGCTATCAATAAAAGCTTCTTATTTTTTCAATTGACTTTTTAGGAATTGATGTAAATAGAAAATTTAATATAAAAATATTAAAAAGGAAAAACTGCTTATTGGCAAATAAATTTCAAAATAAAAAATTCTCATTGGTTGCCATATTTGAAAATACTGTGGCAATTTATTTACCTTCAAATGTCAATATTAAGTCTTCTAAATTTCTAATAATTTTTCCTTTTTATATCATATCTTCAGACATTTAATATTTCAGTAAAATTAAGTTTTTAAAGTTATTAAGTCTCCAAGTTTATGCCAAATGTTTGGATATTCATTTTGGCTTGACTTTGAAGTAAGTTTTCAGTATTTTTTTTACTCGAATATTATGTTACTTCTTTACTTGTTTGCAATAATTTTTTCAGTTGAATCTGTTGTATTTAATATTATTTATTTTTAATTTTTGTATTTTTTTCTATAAATATTTCATAATAATCTTAAGTTTTTAACTTCAACTTTATAATTACATTCTGAAATCTCTACTCAATTTTGTTTAAAAATAAATTGTACGAGAATATGTATACGGGCACATGCATATTATTTCAGTGAATTTATTTTTGAACTTTTACTTCATATTGATTTTTCGATGGCATATATACATAAATAAACAAAATAATGTATAAGGAAGTGTATGAAAAAAAATAAAACTTTAGTTTATAACTTTTTGTGCCCTCCTCCATAAATAAGTATCTGAAATCCATTTCCATTCCACTAAAACAACAGCCAACAACACAATTTTTTTTTTCTACCAAAAAACAGTTGTTTGTTGAAAAGTTTTCAAAATGTTGTTGTTCTTGTTATTGCTGATGATTATCATCATCATCAAAATCAGCTGTAAATCTAGCAACAGCAACCAACAACAACAAGCAGCAACCAACAACAACAACAACATGAACAACTGAAAATAGTATTAAACAACTAAAAGTTCACCGGGTTGTATTTGCTGTTAACAGCAGTGACGAAGTGCATGATGTATTTTTTTTAGCAGCAGAAATTCTAAGGGGCATGCACTTGAAGCTATAAATTTGCCGCCTGTTAAGCATTGATTTGTTATAGGCAGTAAATATTTTCAATAGTGTGGTTTTGTGTTGAACTTTGTAATGCTAGGTCGATCTCACTAAAAAATAACAGAATCATAATCACTTTCTAATCCCGAAAAACTATAAGGATACTTGAAAGGAACTTGATAATTTTCCTTTTTTACTGTTTTTGAGGTTAAACAGGTCCTATTCTTTTAATAAATTATGCTACAAAATATCGTCTTATTTTCATAATATTTTTCATCCAAATAAATTTAAAATTTTATTTTGCAGCAAACGTCATAAAGTCTAAAACTGATCATAAACGGCAGTTAATTCGTGTTCAAATTTTTTTTCATTGTTTGAAACTCGTTTCCCAAACAAGTTAAACAAATTTCTGTTCCCTACAACATTAAAGACTCACACAAGAATTGAAAAACCATCGTGCCTTTCACCACTCGAGTGGTAAACGATTCTCTACTGCTACATTAAATACTTGTGAAGTACTGAGGGGGAAGTAAAATAATAATCCAACGATAATTTCTTGCACACTACATCTTTCATTGCAAATGCAACCTCCTTTCCGAGTTCTAGCACAGTGTATTGTTTGAGTGGGGGGCCATCCTCTAAAGGGACGTTTCACTAGAAGAGAAAAAGAAGTAGTAGAGGCATATATGTATATATGTGGCTAAGAAAGCAAAGGTAAAAACGTAAAAAAAATATATTAGGAAACGAATTAGTGGAAGGAATTCTTTCAGGTTTTAACTTTTCGATCCTTTTAACAAACATCAGGTTATCACAATATATTTACTTGGCTTGTTTCAGTATCAATAAAAATGTATGTCCAGGTTATTCTACTGTATCAAGTCTTAGAATAACAGAGTTTTTCATCCATCGTTGTTTAGAAACAATGGCAACAGCGACAATGTTGTTGACTGTGGCCGTCTTGGGTGCAGTGGTGAGATATTTAAATGTTTAGGTCATGTACTTTTCTCAAAGGATGCCACTTCATGACATAAATCTCCTCTTTTGATCATTGTTACTGTTATCGCAGTAGTTGCCATAGTCTAGTAGGTAGTGTGTTGGCTTATTAGACGTAAGGCCATGGTTCAAACCCCAGGTCAGACATCAAAATGAAAATATGAAAAAATATTTCTTCAGCGACTGCCATGAAAAGTTTCTCAAAAATCTGTAGTTCGGAGTTGACTTTAAACTGTAGGTCCCGCCACTTATGTATAAAATCAACACACACAACATGAGTGGTGTGAAAAGCTAGGCCGCAATCCTGACTGATTACGGCAATTATGTATGCAGTATGTACTGTTATCTCATCGTAGAGGGTTGGAGAGGTCCCCTTTAATAAATAAGTGGTAGAACCACTGAAACTTTATAATTTACAAAATTCGGAAACAATATGATGAACATTTTCTTCATCTACTTAAAGGTTCGTTTCTCGATTGCTATGGTTTGAAGTTGAGCCCTTCAACCACTTTACTAAGTGGGCGTAGGTTATGCTATATGCTAACTGATAAGAATTTATGTCTCCTTTTGCTGTTTAATAAAAAAATTTATGCTAAAAAGGTTTCATGATTTTGATTAAGAAGTTGATTTTACAGCGATGGCCTGATTCTGAACGTCAATTCGTTTTTCTCTAATCTTAGTTGATAGCTATCTAGTCTCTGCCTCTCCAAGATCTAACATCAGATGGACCGACTGAGTCTTCTGTCGGCTGTGTAGCGAGATTTATTTTTTTCTTCACATTCCGTTTGTTCAACTCTTGTCATGACCGCAAAGAACTTTTGATCACTTCTTTTGATCATAGCTCTGCACGCTGTAAGAAATCAAATTTGTCTTCGGTTATGAGACGTGATTGTGGTATTATTTTCCACTAAAAAATTAAACAAAATTACAATAACCGAACATTCATTCTTCATCGATTAAGTGATAAAAAATTGCGAAACATTAATGGAAAGATAACCATAAGCAATGGCCTAAAGGCAATATTGCGTGGTTTTTTCGAGGTAAGCGATTTTTAAGGCCACGGTTCAAAAACCCCATGTCAGACATCTCGAACACAGTGATATATGAAAAATGTTTCTTTCGGCGACTTTTTCTTCGCAGATTTTTGGCAAAACCTCTTAATTGCCATGAAGAAGTTTCTAAAAAATCTGTCGTTCGAAGTCGACTTTAAACTGTAGGTCCTGCCACTGTACGATTAACACGCACAGCCTAAGAGAAGTGAGAAGCTAGGTCGTAATCTTGACTGAAGGATCAGGGTGCAAGTGTTCGGCAAACAAACGTTCAGACCTCTCTCGGAATTCAATGCCAATTAAACAACAGCTACATCATCTTAACGTCTCTTGCTCTATATGGCAGACAGATTTTGTTCAAATAAAAACCTGTCAAAAGAAATCGCTTAGAATAGCCATGAAGTGATAACACAAACCCACTATTAACGCACTTATGGTATCGAGATTAAATAAAAATTCTTGTATAAAATTAACAAACGCAACATAAGTGGTGTGAGAGCAGCTATGTCGTAATCCTGATTGAAGAGTTGTAATGATATGTATGTATGCATCTATGTATGTAAAGTTTGACATCATAGCCTTATTCCCATACTTAGTCAAAAATCACGATAATTATTTAAGCTTAATGGCTTAACTTTATATAAAATTAAATCATTTTCCAGCAAACTTCGCTTATAAACTGATATTTATGTTGACCAGAACTAGCACTGTTTGGTGATTGTGTTGTGATTTGATGTTCCTCTTCAATATTTATTTCACACTTAACAGTTTTCTGAATTAATAGTGCGTCTAGAGCTAGGTTACCCAATAGGGTTCGTTTACGAATTTTTTTTTCATTTGTCTGTGTCACCACGTCAAGCATGCATGACAACTCATCAAAATCTATGTGCTTGACAAGAAAAATTCAAAAATTATTTTAACTCAACTATAAGAAGTGAATATCCATAATATTGCGTTATTTTCAAAAGTATTATAATATTATAGCGAATATTTATTTCTGTTTTTTTTTTTGTTTTTCTAAATAGTTTTTGCATATTTCAAGCACGTGCTCTCAAAGTTAAAGTTTACACGAGAAAATAATATAAGAGTGTGGTGAGTGGCTTATATTTTTGTAGTTATTGCCAATATTGTTGTTGTTGCTGTTGTTGTTTATTTCGTAGACCAACAGACACTTAAACATCAATATAATTACACGATATACATATAGACATTAAAAATTAGCCACAAATAAAATAAAGACAGGCAATACAATAAAAAAAAATATGAAATATACTATACGTATCCATAAATAGGTAAATAGATGATGAAGAAGCCGTTATTCATATACAATGTATAGATACAACAAAAATAGAAACAACAAAAAATAAAATGGGATTGTAGCCAGATTCAAACAAATCAAATGAAATTTTTAACCCACAACTCAAAATACCAAATATTGCGTGACTTGAATTAGAACAAAAATTTATGCTTGACACTCAACTCACACACACAACATACAAAAGTTACAAGTTGCTGCTGCTGTCTGTCACCCAACCAACGAAACTTTTGTCGTCTTCATTAACATTTTTTGTATTTTTTTTCTGTTTTGTTAGTGTCCGTTTTATTTTGATTTGGTGTCCGTTTTATTAATCGCGACACTGTATAATTTGTTTAACGATGATTGTTGATGGTTAAAAAAGGTTTGTCAATCTATCAAATGGATTTGGGTCAATCGTTGTATTTTGATTTTTTTTGTTGTCTTTGAATATAAAAATCGATAGATGCTTAGACTTGTTGTACATATTGACATTTTAGCAAATTGGAGGCATTAATTGGGAATATTATCCATGAATGGATTTGTTTGTTTGGCAGATTTTTTAAAGAGGGACTTATGGACTTAAATCCCGTGGTTTTGAAAGTTTTTTGACAACATTTTAAAAGTGTTGGTGGTGGAATTTTTTTAGATTTTTGCATAGGATTTGTTGTATTGAATTTGAAAAATAATATTTCACCAACAAATGTGCTTTCATTTGTGAAAAATATATTCGATTTTTCTGGATTTTTAATGTGATTAGAGTTTGTAGCTTGAAATAAGCTCTCTGCCTTGCCTATTAATATGAAATTTTTAGGTTGCATAAAAGAATTATTATATTATTAGATTCGGATATCAAAATTAAATACATTTAGAGTAGATTAACACCTTTCCTAAAAAGTTTGAAGTCTGTAACTCCAAAAAAAAAATTTCTTTTTAGTCACATTTTCATTATAAACGGTCCGCCAAACAACTTTTTTTTTGAAAATGCTTAAAAGAAAAACCTACTGAATATTTTCTCAAATTTCTTTTTTTTATTTGAAAGTACAATCCTTCAGGTTAATAATGGAAAATAATTTCATTCAAATGGCCTACAAAAGAAGATGCCGATTTTGGCAAAAAAAAATCATCTTTTCAGATGAAGCTCATTTTGATCTTGGCGGGTATGTAAACAAGCAAAATTGTCGCATTTGGGGCGCAGAAAACACGCACGCATACATTGAAAAGTCGACTCACTCAAAACGAGTCACTGTTTGGTGCGGATTTTGGTCCAGAGCCATAATTTGGCCATTTTTCTTCGAAAATGAGCAAGGAGTGGCCGTTACAGTCAATGGCGATGATTATCGGGCCATGTTGAATGAATTTCTGTTCACAAAAATTGAAGAGGAGGATATTGGCAACATTTGGTTTCAACAGGATGGCGCTACGTGGCACACAGTCGAAGCTACACTCGATGTTTTGCGCTCTGTATTTGAAGATCGCATTATCAGCCGCAGAGCTGATGTCGTTTGGCCACCTCGGAGCAGCGATTTGACCCCGTTGGACTATTATTTGTAGGGTGCCGTCAAAAATAAGCGTTACGTAAGTAAGAGTAAGTAAGAGACAATTGACGCTTTAAAGGACAATATTCGTGAAGCCATTGGTGAAATACAGCTGCCCACAATCGATAATGTGCTTAAAAATTGGACCGATCGTGTAGGCTACTGCATGGCCAGCCGAGGCAGCCATTTGAATGAAATTATTTTCCCTTATTAACCGGAAGGGTTGGTATTTCAAATAAAAAAAGAAATTTGAGTAAATATTCAGTAGTTTTTTTTAAAGCATTTACAAAAAAAATTATTTGGCGGACCCTTTAGCATATACTATATTATTAGGGTTGCCAATCCTGGTTGTCTAAAAAATATAGTGGGTTATTGTATTCGGTGTAGCTGTGTAAAATTTTTGCTTCTGAAAATTTATCGCTGCTTGACCTTCTTATTTCTCTTCTAATCGTCTGTTATTATAATCTTTACAATCTCAAATTGAATTAAAAGTGATAAACCGCAGTATTCAAGAGGTGGGTCCTACGCCTGCAAGCTAGGCAGTGCCTTGAGTTCCAAATAAACGAATATTTTGTGAAAGAAGACAAGAGAAAATATTATTTGTGGATTGTGGATTTGAATCTTCATACATTCTTAGATAATGTTAAAGACTTTTGCGGGAAGATCTCTCTCTAAATATTCTCTACGCAATTTAATAGCTAATTGACAACGACCAAATATCCAAAGAAATATTAATGATAAGTTTTTCTATCATCAGGAAAAGAATGCAAAATATTGGCACAATATGAGGCACTAGTGAAGTCGCTGTAGTCTAGTGGGTAATGTATTGGCTTATAAGACGTGAAGCCGCGGTTCAAACACCGGGTAAGACATCTTCAACAAAAGAAATATTAAGAAAATATTTCGACTTCCTGTCAGCAGATTTTTTGTAAAAATTCTGAGAGTAAATAAAATTGCCATGAAAAGTTTCTTAAAAGTCTGTCGTTCGGAGGCGACTTTAAACTGTAGGTTCCCCCCCTATTGTATATAATTAACACCCATGCAACATAAGTGGTGTGAGAAACTAGGTTGTAATCCTAATTAAAGAGTTGGAAACCCATTAAGTAAGTCAGTTATAATCCCTATATGTGGTCGGCGGTATAATACTCAAAAATTATGATGAACATTTTTTGTTTTTTGCCGGTTTCGAACCTAGATTGCTTGAATTTGTATTCGAAAACTTTAACCACTACACCACGCCATCTGTCGATCAATCCATTGCTGCTTCATCAGAATCGGGTATCTGATCGTTGTAGATGGTTGTGTCGCATGAAAATCGGCTATAAGCCCATTTGAATTTTCCTGTATATAAAACAGAATGGATTACATTGTTGACAGAATTCTAGAATAAGTGGTTAACAGAAGAATTTTGATGAATAAGAAAAAAGAAACTTTAATATGCTGTATTACATTCCAAACAAGCCAAAAGGAATTGAAAGAGATAATAAATAAACTCTGATCCTGAAATTAACAACAGAAAACAAGTACACAGAAAATATTTCAGGGCTAAACTGTCTGCTTGTTTAAGAGTATAGCCTAGACGTTAATCAATTGATCTCGTCTTTGACATTCGCTTTGTGACCACATATAATTGAAATTCCTATTTACTTTGCTACCATTCGCCAGTGTGTACAAGCATATCATTTTGATTTGGATCAAGTTCAAGTAAAAATTGTACATGAATTTTCATAACCTGCTATATACTCCATGGAATATTAAAATTAAATTCAAAATACTTTAAAATTTATTACATATTCTTATATTGTATTGTATAATAAATTAATTTCTTCAAGAATATTGGCAAGTTACCCAATAGCAAAGCAAAAAAAAAAACATTTCAAAACAAGAATATTTTACTACAAAATACACTGGTAAACAACAGTACAAGTATACGAGTATGTACATGAGTGGCATAACGAACAGGGTAATTAAATTGTAAATTTTAATAAAAAAAAATTTAACAAAATTATGGTGAAATAAAATTCAAAAATAAAAAATTACAACCAGACAACCAGAAGCAAAAAATTTCAAACGAAATGAAACTGTAGCAACAAAAATAAATATGAGAAACAGAGAAATAATAATAAAAATACGAAATAAAAAGATATGTTAATAATTTGGCAACAATCTTAGAGGACTTCTTCTTCTTCTTCATCTATGTTTTGATAAAAAGAATTGCCCAGTAACCAGGCACATTACCAGTTAAAATACAATCGCTTTGCCTTGTTGGCCTATAAATATTGTGTTATTTCTCTTGTTATTGCTATTGTTGTTGTTGTTAAAATTGTTTTGTACTGTTGCCAACAATAACAATCAAGGTGGCCAAATAGCGTCAAGTGAAAAATTAGGCGTAACAAGCATTCACTTCTTTACTACAACAACAACCATCAGAAAAATGACCAGAAATTATTAAGAGACACTGGCAAGCACAAGCGTTTGTAAACGTTGGCTATAAATGTCATAAAGGCACAAGCCGTAACTAAAAGCAACAACAACAATATTTTTGTTATATTGTTTGTTGTTTCTGCAGTTTAACAACAACAACAACTTTGGAGAAAAATATGTTATAGGCCAGGCAGAAAACAACAAAAAAAGCGAAAAAAGAGTCCAAAAATTGTCGAAAATGAATGTTGCTGCTGCTACTGCTTCTGCTGCTGCTGCTGCTCCCTAACTGTCTGTCTCTTTGACTCTGCATTGGGAAATTGTTTTCAGTTTTAAACTGCCAGCTTCGAGAAAACAATGCTTTGTGAAGACCAGCCAACAATGTTTTGGGAAAATAAACCAAATTTATGTGCCACATTTAATTTTATTTTCTCTTTTCCTTGTTGTTGCTGTTGCTGTTGTAATACATACTGACACAATTTTGATTTGTAGGTCTTAATGATTTGGAAAGAAAACGTTTTTTATTATTGTTTTTGTTTTTGTTTTTGTTTTTATTTGTAAATAATATTTGAAAATAAATTTTTCAAATTAAATTTTATTGCCATTTAATAGAAGATTTAATGGGAGACACATAGGCGGCGTCGTCAGCAACTGTTTAGTTGTTACAGCAACGTAAAGCTGACCCACCCCTGTAATTCATAGCGAAACTGTTCGGTGGAATGCATGTTAAATTGCTTTCAATTATTTAAAGGATAGTTAAACGGTAGTCTAGGCAATGTATACCTACATATTTATGGAACGTTTTCCTTATTTTGCAAGTGAAAATAGAAAACAAAATTCTAGTGGAGAAGGCAATAAAAAATCTTCAATGGACCTGTTCTAATTTAATTTAAATGACATCAGTTTGATAAGCTCAAGCCGCCATTTTATTTTGGATAATTGAAGTTTACAATTTCTGGAAAGCTTCAGTTTTCTATTTTTATGTTCGTTAGCATTTGTTTTAACAGTATGGCCTCTGTTATCTTGCACGTTTTACATCAATAAAGAAGAACTGATTGTACACTGTAGGGGGAATTTTTAACTTTACGCCGCTTAGATATCCATGAAGAATTCCAGACCTTAACCGAAGTGATATACACGGCTTACGCTCCGATTACCCTGTTTGTTACATTCTTATTGCTATCACCACTGCTATCATCACTTATGATGGAGCCAAGGCAGTTGATTTATCAAACTTACTTAGTCTCGATACCATAAGTGTGTGAATAGTGGATTTGTGTTATCAAGTCATGGCTGTTCTAAGCCTGTAAGCATGGCCACTGTGATTGAGATGATGCCGCGACCAAGTCCAAGTAACTGGTTGGTACGCCTTCTATCCATCCGGGGCCTGGATCGTTGATCCAGGATATATTGGCGTTTTGGAAAAAATTTCGATTGAACAGGATTCCGGGAGTAGTGCGCCAGCTCTGGCTAGCTCGCCGGCTCTGCAGTTTCCCGGAATGTCAGAGCGTCTGGGAACCCAGACAAGTGTGACACTGAAGTGCCCAGAAAGAAGGTTGAAGCAACGGCGACATTCCCTGACGATCCTGGAATTATTCGTAATATTCGGCAGAGACTTTATGGCAGCCTGGCTATCCGAAAAGATCGAGATGCGGGTGAAATTAACACCGTATGTGCGGCCCGGTAGATGGCAATTACTTCCGCCTGGAACACTCTGCAATAGTCCGGCAGCCGGAGTGAAATGATCAAATCCAATTTCCCGGAGTAGACTCCGCTACCCACCCCGCCATCGAGTTTGGAGCCGTCGGTATATACATCCAGGAGATCCGGCGGGACGGTCGTGTTTGGGGTCCAATCACTTCTGCTCTGGATCAAGAAGTTGAAAGCCCTGTTAAAACATTATTCTACAGGAAGATAATCGATTTCCATTGGGGCCACCGGGTCGATCTCCAGAATAGAGGAGTGACAAGAGGGAACGACGCGCCAACGAGACTTGGGCATTGAGTCTTGTCGCAGTGAACTTAGCCACCTGCCTGGCGAGGAGCTCAGTAGGAAGCCAGTTAAGCATTGCGAACAAGGCCTTTGTATGGGTGGTGCGCAAAGCACCAGTGATACGAATAGCTGCGGACGTTCTGACTCCGTCCAGGAGTCTGACATTGTACCGCTTGTCCAGAGCAGTCCACCAGAATACCGTATACACCGTATAGGAGATTGGTTTCGATGACCGCAGAGTAGATCCAACGCATGACCCTTGGTCTGAGACCCCATCTAGATCCGACTGGCCTAACGCAGCAGTAAGCGGCACATGCCGCTTTCGCGAACTGGCAGCCAGAATAGCCCTCCAGTTGAGTTTGGGGTCGAGGATCAGGCCCAGATACTTAACCTCGGGACTTAGCGTGAGCCAGGTCCCGTTAATACTAGGAAGGATGAGGGTCGAGACCTGGATAGCAGTCCAGTACAATTGACAGTGCCAAGTTCAACCTATCGGACAGCGTCTGTGGACATATTCCCGACGCAGCATGGCAATATCGTCAGCGTAAGCTATGGCGTTATTACCAGAGGATTCAAGTCTCCTCAGGAGTGAGTTGACTGCGAGGTTTCAGAGGAGTGGTGATAGAACACCGCCTTGTGGTGTACCTCTACAAACAATTCTGTGATACTGTGAAGCCCCCACTGTGGAGGTTATTATTCTCGATTTGAGGAGGAGCTCAACAAACCTGACCAGACCCGCCCTTAGTATACTACATTGAGATTTTTTCAAGTTAAGGAAAATGTATCCTTCGATACATTACAATTTTTCAATACCTCTCTACGAAAATGGTTAAGCTCGTGTTACAAACTGCTTACTACTCACGATCTTGAAAGAAATCAACAATTGTCATTGCTCTCAAGTAAGGAAAAAAAGTGGCATTTAAAACCAATTTTATTGAAAGTTTTTTAGAGAATGCGTGTAATACCATTGGGAACTAAGAACTTGTTTATTTCAAGATTTTCCCAGGCATTTTTGATCGGTGAAGGCTTTAAATTTATGATTTCGTTAATAACATGGCATTGTAGTCATATTTCTTGTCAATGGCAGATATCAACTCTGACATTTTAGGACCTGCTACAGTAGATCATTTATCTCCGAAAATTAGTATAAAAGATTTGAAACATGCTCCAGCTTTTTAAATAAATCTCTTAATTGTTCATATACTCTTGATTTAAGATTCAATTCAAGTTGCACATCGAAATTATTCTATCATGTTTGTGGCCTAAATATATTTTTAAAATCCTTTAAACCAATACGTTCTTCTCCCACCTTATGACCATATACTAGTAGTACACGGGGTAATTTATTTGTTAACGAAATGCCATTTATTGATTTAAATGTTCCTCTCTCTCTGTTTTTTTTTATATTTGTTTTGATTTTTAGGCCAAAATCTGCATAAATGTTGGAAGAGTGAACAAAAAACCAAAAAAAAAATTCAATTGTTATGAATATTTGTTTCATTTCACTTCAATTGCCAGGTTATTTTTAGTTTCTGTTTTACTTTTCGGGGTTTTTATGGTTTTTGAAATAAACGTGTAGCCAAACACCACCACCACCACCACCAATACCAATTGAAATGCACGTTTACAACAAATATTTACACATCTCCAGTCAAATGCTGCAAAACGATCAACAAATATTACGTTAGAGCCGAGCAGCCTACTACAACTCTCTACTACTGCAAATACAAGTACAACTACAAGTACAGTTAGTGTTTTATTATTGTTATGAAATGTGTATGTGTATTGGTTGTCCATGAAATGACTCACTTCCACTTGTTATTTTAATTTTTTTTTTGGCCGCAGGAGATGGGGGCATAGATGCATTTGCGCTGATATCTATGAGTCGTAGAATTGTATAATCAAGTCAGAGATCTAAGTTTTATTCGAGAACACTCCTTATTTTACTACCAAATGACTTTCGGAATATAGATTTACAATGTAAATTAATCATTTGCATTATAAACTAATGAATATCGCATTTGAATGCAAAACTGTGAGCCATACGAACAATACCTCTTTGTAATCCGTGTATTTAACGGCATGATGAACGGAAAGTTTTTACTATTGATCGGAACTATAACATAACAATTTGGCTCAAACGAGATGACATGGCATAGAGTTTGAGTATGTTCAATGTTCAAATACTGCTGAAAACAAGATTTATCGAAAACTGTTTAAGTCCTGTGCTCTTTAAATGAACTGAAGGCATAATATTTCCAATTACGTGAAGATTATACATATATTTCAAGAGTTTGTTTTGAATTTGAGGGGCTACTTACAATAAGTTTCCTTTTGTTTTTACGTTTCATAAACTTACATATATAATGACCAAAAAATTTAACAAGATCGGTTCAAAAACTTGCATGTAAATGATACAGGCTCTTTCAATAGGAAAGGGAGACAGAGATATCAAAATAAATGTCTCTGGTTCTGCCCCAAGTCTTCTACAACTGTTCAAAAAGTTGACATAGTAAAGATATTCGTGATAGGAAAACGAATATTCTCCTGCATATTCTCCTTGGCATAGTTGTGTTGTCAGATCAGCTGGCTTCGGTCAAAAAATTTTTCGAAACTGCTTAATTTAGTGAAGCTAATTAGTACGTAAGCTTTTCAAATATCATTATAATATTTCCAACATAATTATCTTTAAATAAAACGCCTTCCAATTATTTTCTTATTTCGTCCAAAAACTAAGATTTCAGTCAGAATTTCGATCAAACTTCTCACACCACGTTTGTTTGTTAATTTTATACAGGACTGGCGATGCGAACGATAGGTTTTTTTGAGAAACTTTTCATGGAAATTTTATTCAATCTCAGAGTTTTTGTCAAAAATCTACTGAAAGGAACTCGCTTAAGAAATATTTTTCATATTTCGTTTTATTGGAGATGTCTTGACCTGTGGTTTGAACCAATTTCTCACGTCCTACGACTACACACTACCTACTATGACTACGTCGCCTTTAACGGCATAGCGCTCTCCATTGCTCTATTTTGTTTTTTTAAAGGTAATTGCGCGGATTCCGCGCTTTATTGGCTAACAAATCTACTTCAGTATAGGTACTGGTTTGACATCTGTTTTTACAATGCCATACATTCCTCCAAGTTGTCTCCCGAATGCGTTTGATGTCGATTTTTTGCTGAAAGTTTCTTATACGAAGTGCGATCATTCAATACTGGCACCGCTGAACCATGTGATATAATCTTTGTTGCTTACACAATCTGGCGCAATTTTAATCATCAAGCGCTTTCAATACATTGTCGAGAAAATTTTCAAAAGTTTTCGAAACATCGGCCAAAACTCTGTAAAACGCTTGTCTGCCATCGAAATTGGTGGTACAGATTGTCCCTTATTATTTTCAAGTAAGCCTTGTTAAAAAAGAATTTTTTTTAAGTTAAAGCTTTAATGGACACATGAAATTCATTGTTTCTATCTTCTCTTCAAATCAGGCGGAAATGAGCCAAAAATTACTGTCAAACACAAACTAAACCCGATAGTTTGTTCAAATTTCGAAAGATACTTGTTGACCAGTGTTGGATTTTCAATTAAATTGCGGGAAACTCAAACAATTGTAGACTTAGAGAACTATTCTCGCAAAGAAGCACTGTAAATACGAGTTTTACTTGTCAGATTATTACTACATACATAATTGGTCATTACAACCCTTCAGTCAGGATTACGTCCTAGCTTCTCACACCACTTATGTTGTGTGTGTTAATTTTATACATGATTGGAGGGACCTACAGTTTAAAGTCGACTCCGAACGACAGATTTTTGAGAAATTTTTTCATGGCAATTCTATTTATTCTCAGAGTTTTTGCCAGAAATCTGCGGAGAGGCAGTCGCCGAAGAAATACTTTTTGTATTTTGCTTTGATATTTGGCCTGGAGCTCGAACCCTGGCTTGACGTCTAATAAGCCAACACACTACCTACTACACTACGACGACTTCTGTCAGACTATTACACTAATAGGCCTCAAACCATTTCCCTATTATAACTCAAATAACGAATACAACGGATTTCATTTCTTTGGAAGATATAAAATTTAGGGGCAGTATTTCTAAAACAATTCCATACCGATTTTATCTACTTATGTTCTAATAGTTTTGATACCGCTTACATACCGATCTTATCTAATTATGTTCCAATAGCTTTGAATATAAAAAACATAACAACAGAAATTGCGACGAATAACTGAAATGTCTTCCATTGTCACTATTTTCATTCTTGTGATAGTGAAAGACGAAGTTATTTCATTTATTTTGAAAACTCGATCATGGTGTCACAATGTTTACGAAATTTTAGGCCCTCTATAGAAGGTCTTCTTTAAGCCCAACAAATACGACAGACAACAACTGTTCAGAGTTGATAGAATAGCATTCATGAATTGACATCAATTTTGATCAAATCTATAGGATATCAAAAAGTCGGGCTTAGCCGATTATATAATTTTTTTTATTTCTTTTTACTTTAAAAAATATTCCAATATTTGTGCAACAGTAGTCACTTGAAGTAGAAAAAAACCTCCCTCATGCTATCGAAATATTTGTGGCTGCAAGTAAAATACGCAAGTGTTGGAGTACACGATTAAAGTGTGGCACTGGCGGAGATATGTCATGGCATTATCATGAATTCATTTTTATACAGTGTTGTGTACAACAAGTTTTGTAATTTTTAGCTATTGTTGTTGGTTTGGTTAGTTGTTGTTGTTATTTTTTATAAGCGCTAAATTTAATTTTCCAATTAAGTTTGTTGTCAAAAAAAAAAACCAAAAGGAAAAGAGGAAAACATTTTTTGTTTTTACAAACACTCAAAAAAACGCTAAAGTGAGTGCTTCATACAGAATAATAAAGGAGGGGAGAATAGAAACAAAAGAGAGAAAAAGTGCAAAAAAAAATTAAAAATTTCAAAACTTTATTTTTGCAACAATTTGACATTGGAGCAAACTTGCCACAACAGTTTGTTGCATATTTTGTAACAGATTGAATGGAGCGTGTGTGTGTATGTATACAATACGGCCAGAATATATGATTAAAGAACAATTCATACACTTTACAGTGGCCTTTAATATTTAGTTTAAAAAAAATTAATTGTTCTTTAACGCTGCCAACACGATAATCATGATTTTACTGTAAGCCTACAACCAACTACACTTTGCTGGGAATCAGTCCGTTGTGCTTTAAGAGAAATTCCCATTTCGAAACTTCTTCAATTTAACTCAACTAAATTGTGAAAATACTACAATAAGCCATAAACATTTTACGCTGCATATTTGGTTGTTGCCCCCCCCCCCCATTTCTGTTATTTTTCTCTAAAACCAAATAAAAAAAAAAAAAACAGAAAAAATATCAAAACAAGAGGGAGAGAGAAAAAAGAATTCATTTTCAATTTAAAATTTGTCATGTTTAAATGACACTAAATTGTTTGTACAGCCAACTAACAACAGATTTTTTTGCTGTTGTTATTGTTGGTGGTAAAGATGCTGTTTCGCTGTTTTAAAATCCAGCTACCAATACCAAGAATTTTGAACAACAACAGCAACATGAAGAAAGAAATTACAAAAGATTTACGAAAATACTTGTGACTCTCAGGAATAACTTTAAAAGATAAACAAAAAAAATCCAATTTTGTTTAACCAAATTTCGAAAGGCATTAAATGTAAACGATTTCTGTTTTGTTTACAATTCTTTTTTTTACAACAACAAAATTTAATATTTCGTACATTTTTTTCAAGATTATTTCCTTAAAATATTTACTTTTGAAAGAATTTAAAAGAGAGGAAAACCATAAAATTTTTGTCAGACAAATGCAAATCGCTTGGTCCTTATGGAACAATTTCATTTTGAATTAATTTCCTAATAATCGTGGCTTTGGTAAGAGCATTAAGATATTTAGCTTGTTTTAGCTTATGAGAGTAAAAACCTTTAAGTATGTTTCAATAAAATTATTGTCAGTTTATTTATATGATTCATAGGCTGTAGATTAGTAGGTAGTGTGTTGGGATTCGAATCCCTGGTCAGACATCAAAACGAAATATGAAAAAAAAGTATTTCTTCTCAGCAGATTTCGGGCAAAAACTTTAAGAGTAAATAAACCTGCCATGAAAAAGTTTCTCAAAACTTTCGTTCGGAGTCGACGTTAAACTGTAGGTTCCGCAACTCACGTATAACCCTTCCTGACTGAAGGGTTATAATGGCCAATTATGTACATATCTATGTATGTACATATGTATGTATAAGTTTTCTACTGTAGATCTTAGCATTAGCGAAAGTATTAATTTCAATAGTTCTCTTAACAGAGTCAAGTTTTCATAGGACAGTTCCTATTCAATAACATTTCAAGCTGTATATGGTCACCTAATGGTGGAATTTAGATTTCATCATTTGAATACATAATTGGAAAGTGTTACTTTTGCTCAAACTTTTCTTAAAAATAGTTCTTTATGTTCTATATGGCGTAATGCCTGGATCCTGGAATAGATTCAATGGCAAAGATGTGTCGCACTTTGGTTGTCCAGTCCAAGCAAATGTACATGAAATGGCTGCCTACTCAAATAAGCGCGATGTAATAGAGCCACAGAAATTAAGAGAAAGGAATATTATTCATTGAGCTAGGTTAGGTAAGGATGATGTTCCACTTAGGTCAGCATTTAGGCCCACAACCGTATTTACTCGGATGTCAAACATACCCTATTAAAACTAACCCAAGTACAAAATAAATCTATTGCAGCAACTTTTGTGTCACCGTGGGCTAATAGGTAGTGTGTTGGCTTATTAGACATGAGGCCGAGATTCAAATCCCATATCACAGATCTCCACCAAAACGAATTATGAAAAATATTTCTTCGGCATCTTCCTCTTAGCAGATTTCTGACAAAAACTCTGAGAATAAATAAAATTGCCTTGAAAAATTTCTCAAAAAATCCGTCGTTCGATGTCGACTTGAAAGTGTAGGTTCCACCAAACATTTATATAATTAACACCCACACAACATAAGTGGTGTGAGAAGCTAGTTCGTAATTCTGATTGAAGGGATGTAATGACCAATTACATATGTATGTATGTATGTATACTGAGCGCCAAAAGTGAGTAAACTCCACTGAAATAATTAATTTTCTTAGGATAGCGAGAAAAGTAAATGAGAATAGTCGAATAAATTTCCAAAAATAAAAACGTTTATTACTTATAAAATGTTAAAACAAAACCAACAATTCATGATAAAGGAACTTTTTTTATACTTAAGAACAAAACTGTTTTATACTTAAGAACAAAAGTGTTGACTCACTTATGGCGCTCACTGTATGTACACATTGCAGCAATCTTTACATTCGGGAGATCGATTAAAGATATAAGAAAATGAGAGGTCTAATGCCCCCATCTATGACAAGAGCAAAGCACTGATACATGAGGTGATAGATAGTCTCCCAGACCCACACCTCCTACAGAAGTCATTTGCTCGAATGCCGGGTAATTCGGTAAGCCTACAAAAACACACAGCAGCCCGTAAGTGCGCAATTGTGCAGTGAATGGCCATACGGTTGAAGAGATAGAAGTAATTCTTTTCTTTTTTATCCAGACCTGTCCAGCAGAGTCTAGCAATAATGTGTTCATCTACTATTGCTGCAGAGGAGAATGAACTTCCTTATATAATGAATAATCTTAAAGTTAACTAAAGCAATCGCCTATAACCTATGACTTGTCTCTGTACCGGCTCTAGCCAACACATCGGCAATGCAATTTCCAACGAAATTCTCTTTGAGTTACTATGAACAAAACGCTGTGTCAAACCTTATTAAAATCGAATATGTTTTGGGCGAACATAAAATAATAATAATAACGAGATAATGTTAAATTTTTTATCAATTCCATATCAGCTTCTTTAAGCAGCCAAAGAGAGACCAAAATTGACAAAATGACACAGAGAGGGGTATTGTTCCGTTAATTACACATCAATTCCCTTTTTTAATTTTTTTTTAAAATAACAAATATGAAAACCTAAGTTCTCTGACAAAATGACACAGAGAGGGGTATTGTTCCGTTAATTACACACCAACTCTGTTTTGTAATTTTTTTAAATAACAAATATGAAACCCAAGTTCTCTATTATATTTTGATTTGTGATGCACAGCTTGATCTTGGCATGACGTCAAAGTCATGTAATCTATTTCGATAAAGAAATCAAAAAAATTGAGCATTGTTTTTATAATAAGAATGTAATTGTCATTACAATTCTAGCCACTAACAAGAGAGTAAATTTTTGTCGAAACGCAATCCAGTAAATGACTTCTTTTGAGTTTTTGTATTAAAAAGCTAAAGTTTTATAATTTTTTTGCTTGTCTCCACTGTGGTTTCTTTTTAATACACGTTTTTGTACAACTTTTTGTCTTTTAACAGTGTCTACTCAAATTCAAGTACGTTCTTTTAAAATATATTTAAAATTATAAAAAAGTATGTGGTGGATATGATCTCCTGTTGGTTGTTGTGTGTAAAATAGGTAGTGTGTTGGCTTATTAGACGTGAGGCTGAGGTTCAAATACCAGTTGAGGCATTTCCCAAATATGGAAAAATATTCCTTCGGTGATTGCCTCTCAGCAGATTTCTGGCAAAAACTTTGAGAGTAAATAAAATTGCCATCAAAAAGTTTCTCAAAAATCTGTCGTTCGGAATCGACTTTTAAACTATATGTCCCGCCACTCATGTATAAAATTAACACCCACACAACATAAGTGGTGTGAATAGCTAGGTCGTAATCCTGTCTAAAGGGTTGTAATGAGCAATTATGTGTCTAAAGTATTGTTCTTAGTCTCCCCAAAAACCTTCATTATGTTTTACCTCAAAAAAATTTCATAATGTAGTTTCATGTTCAAAGTTCAACCTATTTTGTTCTCCACTGTACTTTTTACTAAATGCGTATATTTCATTTTCTTTTTACATTGTCTTTTCTTTTATTTTTTTTTTTCATTTTTTTTTTTTTTTGTAAATATTTCTACTCATTTAATTTTAACACTTGTCAGGATTTTTTTTTTTGTTTTTTGTTGCTTCTTATTTTTCTTATGTTGGATGATGTTCTGTTTCTTTTTAATTTCTGTAAATACACATGAGTCTTATTTCCCAGGACTCCTTACAATATTAACTTTTTCTTTTCCTGCGAATTTAATACACACACTCAGAGCCATACGAAGAAAGAAATGTGCCAACACGTACAAACATTTATAAAATAAATGCCAATCGTAAGTGTTACATATTTTTCATTTAGTGAACGAAGGAAATTGGTAAAAAAAAGAAGAAAGAAGAAAGAAAAAAAAAAATACCAAAAGATAGAAGAAATTAATGATGCACAACGACTTTTGGAGTAACTTTAATATAAAAATTGTATTGTTTTTTTGGAAATTTGCATTTTAAATTAGTATACAATCCTTATACACAACAGTGCACTTTAAAATTATGGACACAATCTATAAAACATTTTAAATTTTATATCGAATATTTACGATTCTTGCTTGCAGTGAAAAATCAGACTCAGTACTAATCTACATTCCAGACAAATATTAAAAGCTGATATACGAAGTCGTCGTAGTCTAGTAGGTAGTGTGTTGGCTTATTAGACGCAAAAGCCTGGGTTCGAGCTCCAGGCCAGGCATCAAAGACAAAATACAAAAAGTATTTTTTCGGCGACTTCCTCTCCGTAGATTTCTGGCAAAAACTCTGAGAGTAAATAAAAATTGCCATGAAAAGTTTCTCAATAAATAAAAATCTGTCGTTCGGAGTCGACTTTAAACTGTAGGTCCCACCACTCATGTATAAAATTAACACACACAACATAAGTGGTTTGAGAAACTAGGACGTTGTACAATGGGTCAATTCGACCTCCGGGTACTGTACTTGTCTTAATTGACAAGTACACGTCCTCTAACCTAACCTAACCTAACCTAGGCTGCCTTCCAAAATGTTAGTTCCTTTGTGTTTGCCGCTGTACAAAATACATACAATGTATTCTATTTCAAAACGTCGCCAATGTGTATTTTTAACGCAGTCAAAAAGCAATCAAGCATCGGATTTACAGTTTATGCATTGTTTGGTTACTTTGGATATCTGCATAGTTTATATACAGTAGTAAAACTGCATACAAACTTTGTATTGATACATTTTGGAAGGCAGCCATAGTATCCTCGATACAATGTTTTTCAACTGAGTGCATTAATTTCTTCATCGTCAACTTTGTTATCGGCGAGATGGCAATTTTGCTATTTGAGGATTCAATGTTGTACGTATTGTGTGTTCAGTAATCCATTAATTGCTTGCCATCAGAATGAGCCATTTGCTATAATAGTCTTACTTTCTAAAGCAGTAAAAATGATGCTGGCTTTTCGAACAATAGAATTTGCCTTAAAAAGGTTCAAGACACTAGCTAGAAGGCAATTGGAACTTTTCGATCAATGTTTAGCAGACACTGATGAAAAATTAGTCCCAGACAACAATATAAACTAAAAGGCTTTTCTGGTAGATGAGCTTAACAGGCCTTGTGGTGTTTTAATCCACGGCTGTATTAAAGCATTGATATTTACAGGCCAATAGATTAATTTTATTTGAAAATTCTGGCTATTAAAATAGCCATCATTTGGTTGGTACTGAGCTTCAAAAGTGCTTTCTGCGATAACCTCTGCGAACACGATAGATTTTTACTTTTTCGGAAAAATATAGCAATTGTTAGGTATGCCTAGTGAATAGAATTGAGTTCGTGATTTAGTAAATCGAAAAGCTAGCAGCTCCTTCGTTAATCATCCTCTCGGCAGAAACAGTAGATTCACATGTTTTTTGGCAAATCCTTCTGAACGGGACTTAGTACCGAAAGTGAATGAAGTAAATTATAAGCGCCAGGCAGCGTTCTGTGATACGTGGATGGGTCAAAACCATATATAAAGTCAGATGCGGTATCCTTTGGTCCTAGAGTGAAGTATTCCAAGCGCATACAGAATTTGGCGAGTATCTACCAAGTAGGAGTTTATGATAGACGTGATAAGTTCAATTTGTACAGAAAGAGCAAATACTATCTGGCAGCCGGACCTTCATCCGAGCACTGGGCTCGTATGAGATTTACTCGAAAATAACATGGAAGGGTCTGGGGAAACTGAATCAGCTAAGCAGGGGAAATAAGATTATCCTGTGCTGGTTTACAGGTTATGAAGGAATTCGCGGTAATGAGCAGGCAAATGAACTTACGAGGAGAATCTTTCTATGGAATGAAAATAAATGTTTGGAAGAGTATACTCAGGTAAAAGGGGAAGACCAAATAGATTTTAAACAATCTAAACTTTTGTTGGAAAATAAAAGTTGGAGGATATCTTAGTTATGCATCAGACTAGGTTAATAAACGGCCTTTTTAAAGTGCACTGCAGACCAGTGTTGAAAAATCCAGTACTTTAGTACTTTTTTCAGTACTTTTCCATTTCAAAAATGCCACAGAACCCTCTGCGATGCTGTCAGTACTTTTTTATTACTACATATTTTATGCCTTGCGCTTTTCAACTTTTAATGCATTAGCAACATAATGCTAAAGGTAGAATTAGTCTTTAACCCCAACTTTGAATTCAAAATTCGAAGAACAAACAGCCACAAATCTCTACTGAGAAACGCATGTAAAAAAAAAAGGTTGTAAGTATTGAACGAGGTAAGCAAAGTTTTACTGTTGAGTTTATTCCGCGTAATACTCTTTAATTTGTTTAAACGTTTTTTATTTTCCATGTAAAGTCATTGACTACTGTTGGTAGCATGCAAAACATTTAATGTTTATCCTGCTTCTTGGAATTCTATTAAATATATCTTCTCTCTCTCAGCGAAATAACAAAAAAACAATAAACAACTCAAAACATAATGAAATGAATACGATACGATACGCGAGAGGAGAGAGTACGAGTCAGAGACTCAAATAAAACGGTGTTTTTTCTTGCGAATTGTTATTGTTTTTTAGGTTTTCAAACAACAAGAAATAATATTGCTGTGTGGTATTAGTGAGTTTAAGATTATAAGAATCAGGGATGGAAAAGTTGGTACAATTGTACTTTTTTAGCACTATTTAGAAGTCAAAAACACCATAGCACCTCAATGACTTATTTAGCACTATTTAAAATTTTTTCCTTCAAGTATTGTACCGTTTATATTCAAAATGTTTCCCACTGAAATTAAGAATATTGAATCAATAAATACATAAACCTCACGGAAGCATTCTGGGTCCACTTTTGTATGTTTTATACACTAGTGATATACCATAAGTTGCTGGAACGACTATGGCTACATTTGCCGATGACACGGCTATTTTGTCAGTTGCCAGAACTGAAAATGAGGCGAAACATAAGTTACAAAACGCACTTATCTCGGTCTTAGAATGGACTAGAAAATGGTGCATAAAATTAAACAGTTCTACACATGTTGACTTTATAAATAAATCAACTTTAGGTACCCCTATATTCATGGACGGTATACAAATACCGTATTTAAATACGGCAAAATATCTTGGTATGACACTGGATGCGAAGTTACGTTGGAATGAGCATGTTAAAATTAAAATTATGGAACTACAACTAAAATGGAAGAAGCTAAACTGGTTAATCGGGAGGAAATCCAAACTGTCTATTGAAAATAAATTGTTAATATATAATCAAACATTAAAACCTATATGGACTAATGGAGCACAATTGTGGGGATGCACAAGCGAGCAAAATATAACTATTATTCAACGTTTTCAGAACAAAGTACTCAGATGCATCGTAAACGCACCATGGTATATACGCACAAGTGATTTACATCGTGACCTTGGTGTAAATACTGTTAAAAAAGTGATTGAAAACATTGCAACAAAACAAAACATCCGACTCAGAGACCACGTCAATTCAGAAGCATCATCTTTTGCTGATCCCATTGGTTTGGAACGCAGACTTAAAAGAAGGAAGCCATCCGACCTAATTAGAAACTCTCTTTTGGCTTGATGACGTAATATCATCATAAATATATATTAAATTAAAGTTTATGTTTATTTAAATTTGTATTTAATAATAATTTAAATGTATTTAAATGTTGGAAGTAAATTACTTGTTAGTTATAATAACTAGTTGTAATAATTAATAAATGAGAATTTAAAGAGAAAAAAAAGATATAATCAATTTCGTGCGCTTCGGACATCGGAGTTATAAAAGGAATATTTTCCATTCCACATTGATCTGCAAATGTAAAAAAGATATTTTCGTACCAAAATTTAATAAAAACCAGAGGGAGAAATAGACTGTTTGCTTCGACTGTCTCCAATTTAATTCAAACAAGGGATTTATTGAAGTCATTTAATTTGTGTTGCTACAATTTTGAAATAACAAATAGTTTGCTAGCAAAAAAATATCATAAATAGTGATTTAAAATTTAGATCTCATAAACTTTTGTGTTCCTTTATATATTAAATATTAAAGTAAGTTGTTAAGTTTACCTATTACATATACTTAGTACAAAGAAACTGCAATGTACTTTTTTTAATTTTTATATTTTTTTTACGCATATATGTACATAAATATATGTAAAATGAATTCTCATTTACATATTTATTTAATTTTTAATAAAAAAGTTTAAACAAGAAAAAAAGTGAATTTAGTACAATCGGGCTGAAAAAAGTACAATTTAATGTGAAACTTAGTACAATTTGTTAAGATCAATTTCCCATCCCTGATAAGAATATAAGCATGCACACTTATTCACACACACACAAGCATTCACTGAAAGCTTACATATTTTTAATGGCTGCTTAGCTAACAGTGTGTGAGAGAGAGAGAGAGAGAACAAGCAAGACAGTGAAAGGAAGTTTTAAAGCAGAATTGAAAAACTGAAGAAGAAAATTAAAGAAATACAGACTTCAAGTCATAATATTGCAATGTGCGCAGTGTGTGGGTGTGTGTGTCTGTATAAGTTAAGAGTGTTTGTAGTCATTGCTTAGGTTTATAGCAGTGTTAGTCTACTTTTAGGTTCTTGTAAACTGCTGCTGTTCAAAGTAAATAATATTTTATCGTTATTTTCATTTTATTGATGATTTTTCTTTGACTTCTCATTTCTTTCTTCGTCTATGTTGTGTTGCTTCTTGCTTCTTTTTTCTCTTTTTTTTTGTTTTTGCTTTTGTTTTATTAGCAGTTAAATAAGTGCCTAGAAATAAAAAAAACAGAATGTAAATGAAAAGCATATAAATAATGGTTTGTGGATGGTATTGAGGTTAAAATTGATTAAAGAAAATGAATAGAATGAAAGTCTGGTTTTTCTTTGCTTTAACAAGGCGATAATTTATGGCAAAAGAAAAAAAAAGAAATAAACTTTTAGCCATCTTAGAAGGATATTTCTCACTAAGCGTGTTTGCATTCAATGTGAAAAAGAAAGTTCTTGGAATAGGTTTTTAATAAAAAAAGGGAATCGCTTTTAAATGAAGTACAAAGCAATTTATCTGGCTAAACAAGTCTGATGGAAAGATAACGAAGTTATAACAACGAATAATAATATTTTGATTTCTATAATAACCTGTATTAAATTAATAACTCTAATCAATCTTGGAATATTTGAATATTTTATTTTTAAAATGCGTTGAGAAATGTTTTCCTTGAATCTTCGCACCTGTTGCATGATTTGTAGAATGAGTTTTACGGTTAAAATTCTTTTGGAAAGATGGAAATTCGGTTATCATTTTACAAATTACATTTGTTTGTTATGGATTTGAAAGCAAATCAATTTTCTTTAGAATTTCACGGGAAACATAAGAAAATAGATTTCATTGCCATAAAAAGGAATCATTGTAAGGCAAGCGCCTAAAAAAAAGCCGAAACCTAAATATTTATTCCAAGTCCAAGTATCAATCCATTGATCTAATATTTTGAGTTTTTGGTTTGTCATTAACCAATTCAAAGTGCTATAACTCGTGAAGAACCATGGAAATGTATATGGATATACATATATGTATGTATATAGAGAAGATAGATTTAAATAAATCATTAAACGAAATAATATATGCGACCGTACCAGAAGTATATAGCTTTCAATTAAAAATCTATGGACATGCAATCTCAAATCAACTTCCAACAAGTTGAGAGAGGTAACAGATTTGTGGATTAAGTCTAACCACTAAATCACCCATAAAGTGCAATCCCAGTGTAGCAAGCCATCTCGTTCATGGTCCCAAACCCAACTGAATCAGATCCGATCTAGCCGAAAGGTTTTTATGGTGTCCAACCCAATAGCATTTCGGTCAGCCTAACTGTCATCGACAGTTACATAAGAATCTGTATTTACAGAACGAAGGAGAGCTATGACCTCAAGAGTCTTTAAAATAGCAAATATATCTATCTGATAGACGTTATAATCTTCATTCAATCTAAAATGAAGCTGCTGTTCTAGAGAGTATCGATACCTCGGCGATGCTAAACTGAAATTCCACTATTTCCACTATTGGGGATAAGACTTTCGGAATACCAGAGTCACCGTTCAGATGCTGTTGTCAGCATTCCTGGGGTATGACATTAACAAAATACAGACAGAGAATAGTGTGAAAAGCACCTTGTGTGGCAGTCAGTACCCTTTATTCCTGTGATACCTCAAGAGGCAATTCAATAGACGCTATTTAATTCTCCTTGCAAACTTTTATCGAATTCATTCCACCAAACACCACATCCATACATACGTAATAGCCGTTCTTATTATCATCGTGTAGTCCGAACGAATGAGCTTAGGCGGGAATCCCCAAATTTTATACGCAGAGACGCGATAATAAAGCAAAAGGTTTTGAATGGAAACTTTAGGAAAGAAATTAATCCGTGGCATAATATCCACTCGAATATACCTCAAATTGTGTTGTTTTGCACTTTTAGGTTAGGAAAAACCTACGGTGATAGTGCAATTCTAAGTTTGGATATGGAAATATCCAAATATTCAAGTAGACTTTGAATATCCGAGTAAGCTGATAAAGTTTCTAATAGCCTGTTTAACCTTATCTCTGATAACAATATCCATCATGACATTACAAACAGGAATAGTCGCTATAAAACAATACATTGAGCGTTATTTCTAAACAACGACAGCAGGCAGTTCTATTATGCTAGGTCCGGACTTGCAGATAAACCACTTATTAATCTGGGAAATCTAAATGTAACTGATACAATTCAAAGACAATTCAAAGACAATTCAAAGACATAATATTACAACGAATTATGACATAATTGGGTAATTCACACGACATTGTATCGTGTATGTTGTATTGAATACATTTGTTTGTTTGTGAACGCTCAATGCTATGCTGTATTGTGTATCTCGTGGCATTCAGACAATTTGATAGCCGGAAACCAACACTACTTTTTTAAAACATATGAAAACATATACACATTTTTGACATTCACACAATTTGATAGCACGAAACCAATACAACTTTAAAAAAAATGAGAGAAATGTGTATAAGTGTATCAGATTTTTATATTAAAAATATTAACAACAAGCATACACTGTTGTATAATCGTCCAACAATACAATGAATACAACGATACAAAGGCTTGTGTGAATTGACCAAATAATCTAATAAAAGTTAATGGAAAAACATTTCACTGCTACGATATCCATTCTTTGCAGCATATTGTATGCCTCTTAAATTTTATTTCGACTTTACTTAGGCAGCTGTAGGGACGTAAATACACATGATGATACATCTCAGATGATTGATTTAATAATACATAATTGGAACAAAAATATTTTGAATATTTAAAAATAGCATTAAATAATCACACGTGATCTCTATAAATACAACAAAATTAAATCAATAAAAATAATTATTGGAAAAGAACAAGAATTGAAAAACATTAACCCACTCATTTTTGTCAGATCGTTTAAAATAAATTCAACCACGCCATCAACGCCATCAAAACCATAAAACTATCAAAAAACTTTCCATTAATAATTATTTTGGCTTTTGGAAGGAAACTGTTTTTGTAAATAAATAAATGAATAAATAAATGAATAAATATTTCATATTTGAACAAAAATAATCATAATTTTATATTAAATATTTATTAAAAGAAAAACAAAAACAAAACAGAACCGAATCGAATCGAGCAGAGAATTATAAAAGAAAATATTTATGTTCGTTTCACTCATTTCCGTTAATAGTCAAACACATAAATAAATATGAAATTGAAAATTAAAATTAAAATTAAAATTAACAAAAAACAACAAACAAACGATTAAAAAAATTATTTCATATTTTAATTAAGAAACCGGAAATTTGCAATCAACAGGCTTTAATATGAAAATTAATTAAAAAAAGAGAAAAAGAACACAAAAATTTAATGAATTTTTGTAACAAATTACTCATGTACACAAACATACACAGGCACACATGCATACGAAAGAAGGGGAAACTTTGTAAACAAATTAACCAACACATGCTTAAATATTTAACATATACCATCACACATACTCATACAGACATACATACATATGTAAGCTTATGTGTACACAAAGAAATTGATTTTCTGTTATTTGCAAAAATTTAAAGCGTGGAAAAAAACCAACGCGTGTTATTAACAAAACATTGTTACTTTGCCATTTAAAACAAGTCAAATTGAGATAGAAGGAACAAAAAAAAACAAACAAATACTTCTCCTCCTAAATGTACATACATACAGGTTCCATTCAAGTTGGAGATTCTTTTTCTAATGCTAATGAAGTAAACATTTTAATTCTTTATACTTGACTTCGTAGTCTACTGCACAGTTGTAAAATGTTGCTCCACTCGACCTTTGCTCCATACAAATTTGGTGATGGTCCCTGTTACTGACTAAAGACGAAATCCTACGGGTTATTGATTGTCATGAGGGTAAGACGACTTTTCCAGATCCGTACTTAGATTCCATTTACAAGATAAATCAGTTGAATATTTATGAATATAACGTACATATCGACGCCTCCGTTCTATAACATTCTAAGTCGAAAAACTGTGTTTTGAGTTATGAGCTCTCAAAGTTTTCACGCGACATACGACCATATGTGTATTCTAAGGAGATTTTTCCCAATAACTTGGGAACGGATCGGCGCATCTTAACCAAATTTTGACAGTATTTAAGTTAGAGAACGTAGAATTTAAAAATGCAAGAACAGAATGGAAGCGTCGATATATCGTTTGCAGATGTATGCACTGGACATGCATGCATACATGCATACATAATTGTTCATAACATCGTTCAGTCAGGATTACGACCTAGTTTCTCACACCACTTATGTTGTGTGTGTTAATTTTACACAAGTGGCCGGACCTACTGTTTAAAGTCGACTCCGGACAACAGCTTTTTTGAGAAACTCTTTAATGGCCTCACATCTAATAAGCCAACACACAACCTACTAGACTACTGAAATATGTATACAGTGGTGGCCTTATAATTAGAAACGACTTAGCAACATGTATGTTTGTTAATTTGTTTTACAGTTGTCACCGTGTACCTGGGATCAAAGGCTTTGTTAGGAGGACGTCTTACATACGTTTTTCCATCAGATTGGGACAAATTAAACTTAGATTCGTCACTCCAGAGAACTCTGTTCCAAAAACATCGTTTCTAATTATAAGGCCACCACTGTATGTGCGGAGGCTTAATAAACATTCTAGACCTCATCAAATTCGTAGTGAGTTTCGATACTACAATCTACTCAAATCAAGTCTGAGTGAGACCCGTTAACATGAATCTTGTCTTAGATTCTGATACTTAGGTAAACAGTCAATACCATCAAGATTGAGTGCAGTGATCATTTTTCTATGAAGTGAAGCAAGGAAGCGTGTTTTAGTACTGTCAGATACCAAATCAGGATTCGTAGTTATACTTGTATACAAGAAGATTTAGTCATTTTCACTTCTGCAAGATTATGTCATATATAGGTCACGGTGAAAGTTCAATTCCCGTAAGAGACGTAACGCAAAATTATGGTTTTGAAACCTTAGAATTAAAAACACATGGGTAAGCACGATGAAGTATAACAATTTTTTCAGGGGCATATTATTTGTGCATGAAACCATACGCAAATCACATGGATGTACCCAAATCATATAAAACACAGGGTAGATTAGCATTAGCATACCATTTATCTACTTGACTTGATAGGTAAAATATTGGAGAGAATAATACACTATCAAAGTCGATCATGAAGCAGCGGGACCTCATGTCATATACAATACAGATTTCGAAAAAAGCAATGTGGACGCTGTATAGAATTTAGTGAACATCCAAAGAGCAGTAATAGAAGGCGAATGATGGTGGTTTGACTCCAAAGAATACTTCGCGATAGTCGCACATTAATTTTGCTGTCTGTCTGTCTGTCTGAAATGGTATGGAACATATTTAATCAGCTTATGGATGAAACTTTGCTGGAACTCCGAAAATTGAAGAGGCAGAAGCAAAATTTTACATGATCAAGCTAACTAAAGCTAAAGTACATCGACGTCAGTGATGATAAATCGTGTTTGCTTATGTTGGAAAGTAATCTTCTGCAGATTTTCACCTCCGCAATGCTATTGAAGCTCTATAAAATAAAAAAGACCTTTGGGAGATAACAATATGATACAAAAAATCGTGAAAATAGATCCGTATGCGGCAATTACCTCTTCATTTGAAAACGTATTAGATTTTCGGAGAGAGAGAGGGAGAGAGAGAGAGAGGGAGAGAGAACCTGCCTCAGTAGAATAATTACTTACTCTGCGGAATAAACTTTGTTAATGACATTAAAATGGGGATAATAGAGAGACTGCTTTACTCCATAAAGGATCGAAAACTAATTAAAAATGTCTAATGAAAAAGAAATTTATACTTGTATGACCCATTACGTGTAGAACCATAGTCATGCAAAACTTTTACTAAATCCTGCTTATTAACGCTTTTTTTCCACATGACTTTACATGAAAATATTCAACACTTTTTTGTTCAAGTTTTGTTATCATCCTTTACGATTTTTCTCTTTCATTCTCTTTCTTCTATTGGCAAACAAAATCCTTTCACAGCTGTTTGCCAAACAACAACAAATTCTCTAGAAATTAACAACAACAACAAAAGAAATAACGCAATAACAACATTAACGTTAATAACAATATGGCTACAAAACAAAAAAATAGAAAGAAAGAAAAAATTAAGAGATAGAAAGAGCGGAGAAGAAAAAAATGTTCCAGTCATTGCTTTAATTAAGCTCAACGCCGCCATTAAATTTTTGCTTTTTAACCCCATACCCGTACCCATTACAAGGCAAAAGAATTTTTGAACATGACCATACAAAACCAAAACACAAGAAAAAAACTGAAACTACTACGCCATTCAAATTAAACCCGTTTATTTTGTTACAACAACTCAAACCCTATAGCAGCTCAACATTTCACTGGCATTTCCGTTCCCTGTCACTGTTGTTGGTTGCCACTATTTACGCACAATAATAGCCAACGAAGCATTCATTCATCTGATGATGCTGATGCCGATGCCAATGCTAATGATGAAGAGATGTGGACCATGATGGTGTAGAATATTTCTTTTCTTTTTTAATTTAAATTTTACAAACATTAAATACAAACGCAGCCAATTTGTTTTAATTTGAATTATTTTCTAAACCATTTTTCTCATTTTCATTTTCAAATTTAATTTAAACATGCTCTTCCCACACATCTACTGAGCAAAATATTTCAATTTTAGCCAAAATTTCATTTCATTTTGAAGCATTAAATTAATGTGATGATGATTTATTGCTACGAAGTAGGAACGAAGCAAATTTCAAATTAATTTTAAAAGTAAGAAAAAAATAAGGAAATTAATTTTCTCTGTCACTGCTGATGATATGATCAGTGGAGGTCTTTTTTTAAGGTATTTAAACCACTCTTTTTCCGTTTACAAAATATTTTACAAAAACTCATAATTTCCTAAACTATACACGATATATGCCAACGCTCATCACTCACATCCACGGACTCTTATACGTGCTGAACCAAAATGTAACAAAATGTAGTCAACTCTGTAGAAAGCACCAATGGATTTAGAAATACAAGAGTGAAAAAATGGACATCGGATCATACATGAAAGATGTGTAAGAGAAGAAAGGGAACACTTCCTAATCGTAAGGCTGAAGATCTGAAAGATAACGCACGCAACATTAAATGCTTCTAGGCAGAAAATCTGACAAAAGGGTCTCAACTCACCTCGGAGTCATACAAAATTGTAAAACAGCTGGCTAAGCCAAAAACTGTACGAATTAAGGCGTGGGAAGAATATTGTAATGGAATATTAAGACTAGATATACATGAAGCGAGAGACGGGAATATTAAAAGCTTGATAAGGGCTTTGAAAGATAGGACTGATAACAACATTTTCTTAGAGGTCCTGAAAGCAAACTTACAAGTGAGTGCTCAATTGCTGCAGCACATTTATAACGACTTCTGGAAAATGAAACAACTAAATGAATAACCTAAAAAAGTTGTAATCATCCAATGCTGGGACAATTGTACACCTTATGAGTATAACGTATAGCTAATTCCAACATAATTGACAAATGGAAAGAGAGTTTGATACCAGTAATCAATCAGCAATTTGAAACGTCCTTCGATGCAAAGGGTTATGCGACAAAATTTAACGAAAACACTATGTGCCGAAGCAATCATTTAGTCAATAAAAACAAGATATGACTAAACTATCCCTAAGCCTAGAGGTAGCATATGATGTATCCAATTTGGCATCACATAGTCGACAAATTAAACTGCACCACATATCGATTGAAGACGTGCATTTCGCCTGTTAAATCGGCAGCATTATAGCAAACACAAGACTGAAAACAGCATTTTAAACAACTGTGTAAAATCTTTTGTCCTAGATGACACCGAAACTTGGAACGCCGTCTCTCTCTCTCTCCGATGAGATACAAATAAACCACACTCTCCATTATCAAGGCAATGGCATCATGTCATATGATGGACTGCCCCAGGGTAGCGGATAGAATGCTGACTCTATCACACATAGAGGCGACAGCTTGCTACCGTAGCAGCAAGATCGAAAACGGTGTTTGAACGGGATCTTTGAAACTCCGTGTCAAAGGAATTTGAAGGAATTTTGTAAGAATAGTTCGAAAATCTAGAGACTAGAGACAAAGAGACAAATATTTGCCAAATGTGATCGAACCTTAGTCAATTTGAAAAAATAATTCGCGTAACGAATACCAAATACATACATAGTTTTAATTTTGTTAGAAACTAAAATACATCACTCAGAACGAAAATTCGAAACGAATCCAAAATTCTTTCAATTGGATTTTTATTGGTAATTACAAGATATTAAACATTTGTTTAACCTGGTCTTTATGTCCTTTTACACACACACACTAATTATAGTGGCACCAATGTTAAGGCACTTTAACTACTACAGTAAAACAAAAAAATTCCATTTTAAACGCGTAATTCGTACATCCATTAAATGTTTTGTAACAGTTTGTTAAACCGCCGTTGTCTATTGTTTTTAAATTTAACCACATGCGGTGCCGCAACATTTCCTTGTAATTTCCACAATTTGAACAGTTAAAACCTTATTGCCACATGAACATTTAAATCCGCATATAAAAAAAATAAAAAAAGATCATTAAAACGTTGTTGATGATATTGCGTAAAGGCATTAAGCTATCACTCGCAATCACACATATACACCTACACTCTCTTTCTCTCTCTCTCTCGTACTCTCCCTTTTGTTGCATTAAATAACAATAACGGTAATATGAGAAATATTTAACAAAACACGTGACAATTAAGACATGTTACAACAGCAACACACATTGCATTATACACGTAATGCATGTAATATTCAAAAGGATTTTAACTGATCACATACGTACGTATATGGCCACTTACCACCCACAGTGTTTACACAATGGGTTGCTGAACCAATTAAAATTTTAACAAAATGAATAAACAATTGCAGAAACACAAACAGTTTAACAAATTTTAATAAATAAATAAAGCGGATGCAGAAAAAAGAACGAATACTTTTTTCCAGTTTCTCACTTGTAGCCGTTTTTCTTTTTATCCTTTTTGCAAGTTTCCCGTTTTTTCCATGTTTTCCTGTAAACCAATATTTAGTTTTGCACCTTTTCGGTAACCAGGACTTTTTTATCCTTTTTTACCGTTATTTTTTTCCCCCGTGCACAAACACAATATAAATTGTAAGAGAGAATAATGGTTATGAAAGACAATAAGAAAATGGAGATAAAAGGTTTCCACATGAAAAGTAAAATAAACAAATTGTGAAATTTTTAACAGCGGAAAACGATATCCTAGGATATAAAAAATGCTACGATTTATTACGGTTTTAGAAAACAGAAAAAAAGACGGGCAAAACAAAATGGGATCACAATCCTTGCTCACTATTGCACAGTGCTTGTTCAGTGCGGTAAGGGAAGTTACTTGCGAAATTTGCATGAAATAGAAATCGAATCATTAAGAGATTTCCTTACTCCGAAGTTCTGAATAAGGCGAAGGTACAAGGACCGGGCTATATTGATGGATGCGCCAAAAACTTGTTCTACAAGCTCTCCTAGTTTCTAATGAGTCAACAAAATGCTGTGTGTGGTCTGTCATTGTAATATTGATAAATTTTACTCGTCTTAATTAAATTACTTGGTTCAGTCTCAGTAAATGTTGACAGTAGGCATCATCATCATCATTCCCATTTTACTAAACACATAGTATATCCCTTATTGTCTCACTGCAAATTAATGTTGCACCCAAACATTAAGGTTCTTTGTTTATCCAGTTTTCTTTAGCATCATCTTTGTAAAGATCAGACATTTTTACTGATGCCTGCGATCTTCTCTAACCTTTTCTGGAATAGTTAATGTCCTGAATTTGCACTCATTTTTAAGCTCAGATAGGTTAGGTTATGTAATGTTAGGTTAGGTTAGAGGACATGTACTTGTCAATTAAGACAAGTACAGTGCCCGGAGGTCGAATTGACACATTGTACTACGTCCTAGTTTCTCACACCACTTATGTTATGTGTGTTAACTTTAATACATGAGTGGCGGGACCTACAGTTTAAAGTCGGCTCCGAACGACAGATTTTTATTTATTGAGAAACTTTTCATGGCAATTTTATTTACTCTCAGAGTTTTTGCCAGAAATCTGCTGAGAGGAAGTCGCCGAGGAAATACTTTTTGTATTTTGTTTTGATGTCTGGCCTGGACCTCGAACCCGGGCTTTTACGTCTAATAAGCCAACACACTACCTACTAGACTACGGCGACTTCTAAGCTCAGATAACTACTATAGAGAAATCACAATTCATTATCCTACAATGTCCTGTTCGGTTATGTTATGATTAATACTTCATAGCAGTTTTTTGTTACAAATTTATGCTGAATATTTAGAAATCAATTTATGCTGTCATGAGGTTGAGTAGTCGGCAGACATTCGGGCGCAGCCATTGAATGATTTTATTCAAAGCCAGAGAGAATTGCCACCAAATAAGATCTATTGCGAGAAGACTATTTCGTTAACCTTAAATTTTAATGAATGAATTTAAGTTTTGTTGTCCATAACATAAGTCTTGACAATGTCAACAAAGTGGAGAAACCTTTTGTTGCCAAGTACAAGAGAATCACAAAGAATGCGTTCTCACTTTTACAAAATCAACGGATGTTGGTTTAAGAGAAATCAGTTTTATTCAAGTGATAAATTAGATTGTCGTCTATACTCAGCTAAAACGTCTAAGCTGATATTCTCGCTATAGGGATTAAGAACTGGTTGGTTTGACACTGGCCGGTAAATATTTTATTAGTAAGCAACGAATTTCTTCCGCCCACAATTCCAAAATGTTTTTTTTGCCAAGTTCAGAATACAGCTAAATTGGCGCCCCATTTCGCCAAATAATCCTACTTCTGATCACCCTCTTATCCATAAATGGAAAGTAAAGACGTTAAAGATCCTTAATGTTTTGAGAACAGTTTTTTATGATCGTGATCGTTTGAAGAGCTTTGTGAGTCACTTGACCATCGAAAAGAATATTTGATTGGATAATTGTCAGTGAAGGAATAAAAAATACACTGACAGTCGTTCTTCCAAAATCAGTGCCTTTTGCTCCATTCGAAATTTATCAGGTCTTGGAATAAAAGTGAATAAGGCATCTCTCGTTCTGAATATGAAACATGTGCTCTATAACCAGACAGGTAATAAAAATATTTTACGATCTTCTTCCAATTCTACATTCTGCACGTACAACTGCTACTGAAATCACTGCACCAGTACATCTCTGAAAAGATGCTCTAGGGCTCATGTATATATAATATGAACAAATTAAGAAAAAAATTTTCCTACTTATTTCTAATCCACATGCCTGGGTTCACACACAACCTCTTAAGCACACTCCGAATAACATTCGTAACTATTCTTATTTTCAAATTACATATTTGAGATTATATTGCGGTAAAGAAATTCAGCATGGGCATCGCTCCCAAGCTGTTAATGGCAGTTCGAGATATGTTAACATTTTAAACACCTCTACACAGCTCTACCCATAGCTTTGACGTCAGAAAAACAACAACACAACACAATAAGGTGACAATTTCTATTGCAAGAGGTATATGGACATTGATTTGACTTGATTCAAACGAATTTCTAACCTCTATTGGACTTAAACCTTTGGGATTTTGGATCTTTGTTAAAAAGTTGTGGAGAGTCAAATTGAAATAGACAGTGTGTTTGAAATAATTTAAGTCAACAGTACATCGAAATTAAGGCAACATAATCCTGCGATATGCGATATTCTACCATAATCGTCTAAAATATTCTGTATTCCCTACCTATGCGTTCAGATTTTCTTTTCTTTTTATTCCATGAGAATATTTTAGATTTTAGTGTGTCATTTCAAAAAATGTAGATTTTTTTAGGGTCCATAGAAAAACTACAATAAGGTCCAAACAGCACCGGGCACAGGCAGCAACATAAATGAAAGCCTGTTTTAAATTCATGCAAACAAACAAACAAACAAACATTTCGCTTGCATGACGTGTATTTATGTTGGCTGAAGGAAAGGCAAACGAAATTCATACTGTTGCTGTTGCTGATGTTGTGAAAGTGCATAAAAAACAAGCTCTCTCTCTCTCTGGTACATATATTGTATATAAAAGACTACTGTGGGTACTCCTCTAAAGTGACTTTAAAGGATACAACGTTGACTCAATATTTAGAAATTTAAAAAAGAAGCATACAAACAGGCGTTACAAAAGCCTAGTAAATCCTGTTATTGCATAATAAAGAACATTTAAGGCAACATATGCATATCACCATCACTCCCTTTCAAGTGCGAATAACCGAAAAAAACCGGAGCATTTGTTTGTTTATGTGTAAACAGAGAAGCAAACAACAGCAGCAACAGTCCGAACATCAATATCACCAGAGAGAGAGAAGGGAACTGTTGTATGGATCCGCTGATGGTGTACTTTTTATGGCAGCAACAATGTGGCAAAATTTTGAGGTGTTTTATGTGCGGCATAATAAAAAAAGGGAAAAATTTGTGCAGAAAATGTGTGTAAAATACTGGACAGCAAATGAAATAAAAAAATGGACAAAAAGAAAATTTGTAATGAATTTCCATACTGGCTTAGTTTTACTTGTTTGTTGTATGTTTTTTTGTTTTTGTTTTTGTGTTAAATGCTTTACAACTGGAACAATATTGCAATATTTACTGTTAACGTTTACAGCATTAATTACATTTACTTGAGCATACGTTTCATATTAAATTTTAGGACGATTTAAAGAAAAATAAAGTGACCGCCAACTTCAACTGGAATAATCTCTTCTGGGTGGGAGAAAATTTTCCACACACTATTAAGATGAAATTATAACGATCACTACTCTCATGTATGATTAAAAATCAATTTTTATTGCTTTCTTTAACCTGCATAGGATGCCTTGTGACAATTCCCGAAAGTTCTAGGTCTCATAGTAAATGTTGTTGTTTTTTCTCATTTCAAAGCGATTCTTTGTGCACCATGAATATTCAACTTTGGTGGCAACGATGCCCTATACATAATTTTTTTTTTCGTTCTTAACTATTAAAATCGATACAAAAATTTCTTGTACTTTTTTCTGTAGCCTTGTGCAGCCCTTGCCAACTGCAGCCTCTCACCTAACCTTCAGTGGCCTTAAATCAGCATATAGAACATGGAAAATTTGCCTTATCACAGCTTGTTCTGTCTGTATATGTGCCATTTAATATTTTTAATTTGTGATAAATTCTTTTGTTTTTGCATAAAGTCCTTAAACGCTTCCCTCCTCCTTTGTCCTTCTCTTTAATAACCAATTATAAAACTAAGACTTTTAGAAAGTTACTGACATGCCGCTTCTTGAAGACTTCAGATTTTTGTTCGACTTGTGTCTTCAGATCGCTCCATGAATTGGATTGGAATCAGAGGTTTATGTTCACGAATATATAATGACTTTATCCAATCGTGCGTTGTACTATTATTATTATTATCATCATTATCTGGGATAACAATTCATTTTTACATACAAGTTTTCATGACCGAACGGAATCAAATGAATCTACACAGTATGTTCAGCAAAATGTTAGTCCATTACTCTTTATAATCAGACCCATATTATGCTATATGGAAGCTGTCTATTCCGTTATAGAACTTCTATGTTTTTAATTCACGGAACGATGAAATATTTCGTCATGCACGAGGTGCTACTGCAATGGAGTTGGCGACATTTTTCGACATGGAAATTTGGCGTAATTTTTTGAAGGCATGGATTTGTATGCAGTTCTTATCTATTGAGGCTCTAAATAACGTACATAACACATACATAATTGGTCTTTACAATGCCTTAGTCAGGATTACGACCTAGCTTCTCACTTCACTTATGCTGAGTGGCGCGATCTACAGTTTATGGTCGATTCCGAATGACAGTTTTTAGGAAACTTTTTCATGGCAATTTTTTACTCTCATAATCTGCTGAGTGGAAGTTGCCAAAGAAATATTTTGCATTTTTCGATTTGATCGAGATGCCTAATTTTGGGTTGGAACCAAGGCCTGGCGTCTAATAAGCCAACACACTACATAGGCTACAGAGCCTTCAATTCTCCAATTCACCAATTAACACATTAGAGTTTACATACATACATACATAATTGGCCATTACAACCCTTCAGCCAGGATTACGACCTATTTGCTCACACCACTTATGTTGTATGTGTTAATTTTATACATGAGTGGTGGGAACTAAAGTTTAAAGTCGAAGCCGAACGACAGATTTTTGAGAGACTTTTCATGGCAATTTTATTTACTCTCAGAGTTTTTGTCAGAAATCTGCTGAGATGAAGTCGCCGAAGAAATACTTTTTGTATTTGTTTTGATGTCTGGCCTGGGGCCCGAACCCTGGTTTTACGTCTAATAAACCAACACACTACCTACTAGACTACGGCGACTTCTCACATTAAAGTTTATTTTACTTAAATATTGCCCGTATCTCCTCGGTACTCGGTCCATACGTAAGCTCTAAGTTTGGCACCCTTTTTTCTCAGCAATGGCAGCATTGGTTGTGATTATGACTGTCATGCCCCGTACGTAGCGTAAGTTTAATTGCTTAACAAATTCGCTTCTGTACAGATCTATTGACAACGAAAGCCATATTCTTGTTGAAACCGCCAAAACAACCCCGTATAATTCTTTAATTTCGAACAAAAATTCTGTCTTCCATTGGCTATAACATTACGATTTTAACCTACATTTGTTCTCGCAAAAGGTAACATAAAGTGCAAATTTACAGAAGCATTGGTATCTCTTGAGCATTCTCGGACTGTTTTGATAAGTGAACAAACTGTAGGAAATAATCACTCACTCGTTATTACCAAATATTGCATAAATTTCTTTAAAGTTTTGCAAATAATTCAATTAATTTTACTGAATCAAAAGACATTTAAATTTAATTACTTACTCCACTCGTATGGATATATGATTTCATTTTTAAGCAAAAGAATTATTTTCAGATTAAATAACTAATTCCAGAAAGGACTCATACATATGTATATACGAACTTATGAATTTATATAGAAAGGGAATTTATTTCTTAATTAACATCAGCATTAATTGAATCAAATTAAAATTAATTCAATTTACCTTTAATAGTTTACAATTAAATACAACCATAAAATATTATTTAAATATAGAAGAACAAAACGAAAAAAAAACAAATTAATTTGTTTATCATTTTGATTTAAATCATTTAATCAATACAGTTTTGAAAATGTACAAAAACGGAAAACTGTAGGTATTTTGTATTTAAATTTATATACATCCTGCTCATGAATTTATGTTTAAATAGAACAGAAATTGTACAATATTTATCGGTCATAGTCAGATAGTCGGCCGGCCAGCCAGCCAGCCAGTCATATAGTTGGCCAGCATTGGATACTAGTTTGTGTTGTTCTACTTATGGTTCTGATTCTGGTCTCTATGTTACCATTCGATACCAATTAATTATTTGTTTATATCAGGTAATAATACCTGTAAATTATACCATAAATATTTTTGTATTTTATTTTATGGTAAAATAGTTTTTAATAAAAATACTCACACACATACGCACTTCGAACAACATACAATACACAAACATATGTGTACGATGTACATTTGCATATCGTATAATAGATATAATGGTTGCATTATCCTGTATCCTTATTAGGTCTTCATATATGCTATGTACATATGCATACAATCATTTACAATTTACCATATAAAATACAATATAAAATACATACAAAATACATACAAAATAATATTATAATACAATATTATTTTATTTGATGGATATTGAAAACTCTGTGCATGAAATAAATATTTTGGGCAAGATTCTCTAGCAAACAAAAACAAAATTTTTACAAATTTTCTGTTTTATTTTCTTAATTTGAAGTGAAATTTATCAAAAAAAAAAAATTTAAATGTAGTCGATTAAAATATCAGTTCAACGTGCTTTTACTTTGAACTGCTCTTACAAGAATCACAATACAACATGGCTATAACTGTCAGTAAAGAAAGCAACAAAGCATATTCACAACCAATTTAAGTTCTCAGAAACTAATAAAGTTCGTCTAAACCTTAAATAGTTAACTTTGCGGCCGATTTCTCTAATTCGTATACGAGTTTCAAGCCCCGACTTATCTAACAGATACTTCACACGGCAGGCTTCCGATATGAAATTATTTAAGTCTTATAGCCGTAATTATAACACAAAATGACATTTAAAATATCGTGCTATGTTCTATGAATATCAGCCAAATGAATTGATCACTTCTATTCTATAAAACTCTACAGAACTGTTTTTACATGTATATGTACATTGGGGTGCACAAATGAGTACATGTTTGTACTCAGAGCAATTTTAATTGCATAAAAATAAAATTGATAAAGCAATTCAAAATTTTTTTTTTTGTTTTTAATTTAGTATTTAGTATGTACTTAACAAAATAACATAAATTTCAAAACTAAAATGAACAAATTCTAAGAAAAAAAAAGAACAATCAAGAGGAAATAACTCCGATGTACTCAATTTTGCACCATTCTAAAATTTTAGAGAATACGAGTATTTTTAATATATAGTCCAAAGACCCTTGTTATGTAAAACCTCATTTACGCGACTTGGCATGCTCTCCACCAAATTCTCTATAATTTCTTTCGGAATATTTGTCCATTCCTGATGAATCCCTTGTCAAAGCTCATCTAAATTGGTTGGGGCTAATCAACCCATCCATCTCTTCGCGATTGACCACAAATTCTCAATCGGATTGAGGTCGGGACTTTGTGCTGGCCACTGCACTAATTAAAAACTTTGCTCACTAAGCCATTCTTTAAAGATTTTGGAGATGTGTTTTAGGGTCACCATCCAGCTGGAAAAGTACTTCTTGCGCAGAATAGGCGCTCTTGTCAACAAAATCGGGAAGATGGGTCTGAAAAATTGTCAAATAATTTTCTTTTTTCATAATGTTATTGATTCTTTGCAGTGGTCCGAGATGCCAATGACATTTCCTTCACCGTGTTTCACCGTTTTCTTAACATGGTGTCTTTCAATTCTTTCTCCATGGCGGTGCCAGCAATATTGCTTACCATTGGACTGAAAGCGGTTGAATTTTGATTCGTCTGACCATATCACATGTTTCCAGTCATCCGCTGTCAAATTTCTGTGTTCTCTGGCAGACTTTAAACGTGCCTTTACATTTTTAGCCAAAAGAGCAGCTTTTTTCCTTTTGACTGCTGAGGTATAGCCAATATCTTTAAAAAAGCTCCTTTTGGTGTTAAAAATTTGTACCTTTTCATTTTTGTTAGCATTAGACGAGCATCTGCATTAGTTAGTAGTTTTTTAAGACCTCTGTCTTGAGGCTTAGGAACAACAGTTCGTTTTTGGACTCTGGTGACAACTGATTGACTAACTACAAGTTCTTTACAAATTTCCCTGGTAGAATAGCCACTTCCAATCAAAGCTACAATACTATCGTCAGTTGATTTCAAGAGTTTCCTCATTTTTTAATAGAAATTGATTTTTGTTCGATAAGTTGCAAAAAATATTCGCTGAACGCGATTAAGTAATTAATATTAAACTAATATTTTCTTAAAACGTTCAAGTAGTGCAAAAACATGAAAAAATAACGATAGTTTTGATTTCGTTTTTGCAAACATATCATAAAATGGAGAGGTGCAAAATTGAGTACATGCGAGTTGATTTTGCTTTGTTTTTTTTTTTTTTTCTTAGGGCTTGATGATTTCTTTTTTAAATTTTATATTATTCTGTTAGTCACTAAATGCTAAATAAATGACAAAAAACTTTTTAAGTTTTTTTTATTACTTTTAGTTTTATTCAATAAAAAACGTCCAAAGTACAAACATGTACTCAATTGTGGACCTCACTGTATACAGCATTATAAACCCTGCTACCATATTAAACTTAGCCATCAGTTGGATATACTTTTCACTCCCCAATTGCCTTTGGATAAACCCTCCTTCGTTAGTAGGCCTATGATAAACAATGAAAACTTGTGCAGCCACACCTCTGGACAGTATGAATGCAAAATAATATCGACTCTACTAATGTGCAGTCTGAGAATACACAAATTCTGCTTAGTAATATTTACTCTGCAGCCATGATTTTGTGTCAGAGTAAAGTGTACGGATCCATCTATCCACATATTCACCGTTATGTGATAGCAGACCATTTTCTTTGCCAAATTTCTACAGTTTTGAAATGAGTTTCTGTGTTCGCAATTTCATTATGCGTAAACGCTTTAACCCCGATATGACCTCAAGTCATCAAGTCGCCGTGGTCTAGTAGGTGGTGTGTTGGCTTATTACACGTGAGGCCTCGGCTCAAACCCCAGGTCAGGCATTTCCAACTGAACGAAGTATGAAAAAATATTTCTTCGGCGACTTCCACTCAGCAGATTTCTGACAAAAACTCCGACAGGAAATAAAAATGCCGCCACTCATGCATAAAAATTAGCGCACACAACATAAGTGGTATGAGGTCGTAATTCTGACTAAAGAGTTGTAATGACCTATTATGTATGTATGTATGTATGACATCAATACAATATGACTGCGAAGTGAGTGCATAAACCAGATGGTCATGGGACCTACGGATTTTCCTCCAGATTTGCACATTATATTATCCCAACAGATCTGGTCTAATATTGGAATATTTTTCTATCTCACTTAGTATGCTCCAGCAATACTTGATCGCTATGGAAGTAGTTATCATCAAAGGCCTTAAAAGTTGAGTCTAACTTTGTGTTTGGATTTATACATATTCTGCAAGGTCTTGTGAAATTTCCTTTAGACATGTCATCCTTTTACAAAGTTTTGAGTTGTATTTAATACAGTACAGTCCTATGTGTGTAGACCAGTGGTGCTCAAATACATACTATCATAGTTTTGGTTGGTTGGTGTTGTGCGCAGAACAAAATTCAACTTAATTTTTGATAATCGAACACTGGGAAAATAAAAAAAATGAAAAAAAAATTGGGTTATTGTGTTGCGTGGATGTTATTACATAATGAACTTATGTATGTATGTATATATGTATTGATGAATATATTAATGTATGTATGTATGCATGTATGTATTGATGAATATATTGATGTATATATGTATGTAGGTATTGATTAATATATTGATGTATGTGTGTATGTATTTATGTATTGATGAATATATTGATGTATGTATGTATGTATGTATTGACTAATATATTGATGTATGTGTGTATGTATGTATGTATTGATGAATATATTGATGTATGTATATATGTATGTATTGATTAATATATTGATGTATGTGTGTATGTATGTATGTATTGATGAATATATTGATGTACATATGTATGTATGTATGTAAAAAAAAAGAATTACGACATAAAGTGCGATAACACACAATGCATTGTGCATTACCATCCATATTCTCTATAAAAAAGAAATCATATTCAGAATTTTCATCAAACATTTTGCTGCGTGTATTTGCAAAAAAACAAAAAATCATCAAAAGTTGCGTAGCGAGGTCTTGCTTCGTCAAGTGCTAAACATCAACTGAATTGATTTTGTTGTCTGAATTCAACACAAAACGACAAACACAGCAACAAACATACGATCATTATAAGAAACCACACAAGTAAGCTTATAGTGTAGGCCGCAGAATTTTCTTTGCCTATCACATGTGATAGCAAATTTAGATTTTGAGCGTCACTGGTGTAGACATATCTAAAGAGCTTGAATATACTCTGGTAGAAGTTTGAACTCCACATCAGTTTTTAGTTGCAAATTAGTTCCAAATACATAAATAAACTACAGTTTCCATCGATCACACAAACCACATGGTAACGGTGATCTCATGAATAATTAAAGAAGGATACGATACTTTCATTTGTGAAAACTTTTCCTCATAAAAGTTCGAGGTAACGATCCACATATGTGTGAGATTGGATTGAGTGACGTATTTTTTTTTTCAAGTTACTTCACTTGTGCATCTGTTCCAATATTTTCAAAATATGTGAATTCAATGAACATCTAGTGGAATACAGCGACCGACATAATATTTTGCTAAACATTCTCCCAATGATATCAACATTTTACACGAGAAATCAAAGTTCCCTGTTGGCATTCATACAAAAGTTATTAAGTCCAGGTGAAAGCCAAAATTAAAGTATTGAACCGACTTAACAGCTAAAATCCAATCTAGTAGTTGATCTAAAACAACTTTAATTCATTTATTATTTTGTAAATAAATTTTATTTCAAATCTTTCAATACAAATTGCCATTTTAGCCATTATTTTCTATGTTCATAAACGTTCTTTACTCTCACATACATTCTCAATATCTGCATCCATGTACATCGTTCATAACAACCAGGAAATGTAAACCATGTTGAATATTTATTTCCATAAAATATTCTTCTGATACTTACATCTTAACATGTTTGGATTATTTTTGGGGAAAAATTCCTTATGCACCATAAAAGAATTTCATGCCTAAATAGTTGAATAACAAAATATTTTGAATTTCATTCATTAAGATGGACCGAGAGAGAGAGCCATACACACACAATAAACACATGCAACAAACACACGCAACAAAAACTGTAAATAACGAAGTGATTTCAATGAAATTTAAAGGATAAAAACACACACACACGCACACAATTTAAATATTCTGTACTGTACTGTACTGTTTTGGTTTGGCAGGATCTTTTCTGTTCTGGTTTTTAGGATTAATAATAAAAAATTTTCCACACACCATTACCATACTATTATCATACTTGTGTGGAAAATTTATACGTAGTACTTATGAAGTAAATAAGTACGATATTAATTTTCTTTCACACATGACCCCTCTTTTTTTTGTCATGGTTTTATTTGGAAATATTTTCCAATAATAACACTCCTCTCGTAGCTGCACGTAAACTTGAAATTATTTTCCAAGACTTTCTTCTTCTTCTTCTCATCATCAACATCAACAGCCAACAATAGCAACAAGCACAAGAACAAGCACAAGCACATGTGTAACTGTTTACCTATACATTTATAGACTTTTATATTCGTGTTTTACATACACATTTTTAATAATGTACGTATGTGTGTATGCCTGTGTATGTATTATGTATTGTATACCATGTTTTTGTGGCCTTTTTAATGAGTTCAAAACAGTTATTGCTGTTGCTATTGCTGTTGCTGTTGCTGTTGTTATTAAGGAATGTTTATAAGAACGCTCATATTGTTTTGGAATAGAAAAACCGACTGTAATAAAGGAATATTTTCTGTTTTTGGCATTATAAACAGAATTGTCTGTAAAATAGCATACGAAGAGAGAGATAGACAAAGAGAGTGTGACAGTGTTATATTTTTAATGCTAAAGACTTTATTAATATTACTTATTCGTACATGTTCTGTTCATATATGTATGTATACACACATACAATTTCTAGTCTTTTTCTGCTTGTTTTGTTTGTTTTTCTTTTTCTTTGCTATTCAGTTTTCATACTTAAAGTATGTTTATGTGTTAATAGTCTGTAATACTAATTATAATTTTAGTTATGCCCGCAAACCAAGATGGTATTAATAATGTTGTGGCATTGCTTGATGATAAGTCTGTAATTGAATATGGGTGAATAAATATATACACACAGAAGAAGAAGAAATATATAATGATGGTCTTATGCATTAGGAAAATTGTTACAGTTATAATAATATAAATAATTCCTATTCAATTCTCTAAGGCTGCTACTGATCAAAGGCTTTTATTTGACTTAATTTATAAATTAATTTTGCACTTATTTTATTCAAATTTAAACATAAAAAGCAATTAAGCTTCTAATATTCACATGATCGCTTCATAACCCATCGAAATTTTGCATCAATCTGATATGAATTCCCGGTTAAAGCGGCATGACGGGTAATTGTGTAGCTGATGGAATTGCTATAACAGTCATACCCCTACCGAACACCAAGGCATTATTGAAAGTAAGCCTAGTAGGTAGTGTGTTGGTTTAGTGTTAGTCATATATCTCCAACAAAACGAAATATGAATATTTCTTCGGTGACATCCTCTCAGCAGATTTCTGGCAAAAAAACTCTGAGAGTAAATAACCATACAATGAAAAAGTTTCTCAAAAATCTGTTGTTCGGAATCATCTTTAAACTGTAGGTTCCATCACTCATGTATGAAATTCACACACACACACACAGAACATAAGTGGTGTGAGAAGCTAGGTCGTAATCCTGACTGAAGGGTTGTAATGACCAATTACGTACATATGTATGTCTCTTATTACTGTTACACTCTCTATTAAGCAGAGATATCTATTTGTGGCTGCCAAATTCTGGAATAAGACAGGATCTAACTTCGTTTCAAGATTCATGAGGCTTAAATTTAATGAAATCTTACCAATCAAATACTTAAATGGTGAGGACATCTCCATCTCTGCATTTGCGTTCTAATGGATCATTGCGTAATGTATAGACCGAGAAAACTCGTTTTAACATGTGCAGACGTTGATCTTCATCGAAACGTGGAATCATTATATAATTTTCGAGGTCCGATTTTCGTTATCTGACGACTGCAAGTCGTGTTATTCAAGCGTTAATAACGTGATGCGTTTAACTCTCTATTATAAGAATGAGTGATTGAACACGATTATAGCAAAATTACTTATATACACCTATTTAGTAAAAAGCATCGTCAGCATGTAAATGTAGTCTCTTCAAAACATATTGTCAATGAACATATTGTCATACACATACAAAAAAGCTTTAATATTGTGCTCGCTCTCTTGCTTCAATGCTCTTTCATCTTTTCGTTCATAAGCTTTATGGTTGTCACGTTTTCTTAGTTAATCATTCCTATAACATTCTTTCACTTTGCCACTCTTTTGCTTTAACACTATCCTGCTTTATCATTCACCCGTTCTATTGCTTCTTTGTTTTCCCAACTATTCGATCTTCTGCTTAGAATATATGTCTCCTTTTAGCCTCGCTTTCTCGCTCTCTTAATGCATTTCTAGAACTTTTTCAAGTTCTCTCGTTTTATCGTACTTTCACCCCATAGTTTTTTTTAGCTGTATCGCTCACTATTTTAATTGCCTTATCATTGCGAGCTTTTTCTGTCCACTGCCGTTTTCTATCTCTCTCTTTCTCTTTCTCTCTTCGCTGCTTTTGAATTATTTTTCAAACACTTCTTTGAAATTATGTTGGAAATCGGATTGTAAAGGGTCCGCCAAATAACTTTTTTAAATGCTTAAAAAAAAAACTACTGCATATTTTCTCAAATTTCTTTTCTTATTTAAAGAAACGATCCTTCAGGTTAATAATGGAAAATAATTTCATTCAAATGGCTGCCTTCGCTGGCCATGCAGTAGCCTACACGATCGGTACAATTTTTAAGCACATTATCGATTGTGTGCAGCTGTATTTCACCAATGGCTTCACGAATATTGTCCTTTAAGGCGTCAATTGTCTCTGGCTTGTCGGCGTCACACTTATCTTTGACGGCACCCCACAAATAATAGTCCAACGGTGTCAAATCGCAGCTACGAGGTGGCCACACGACATCAGCTCTGCGGCTGATAACGCGATCTTCAAAAACAGGGCGCAAAACATCGGGTGTAGCTTCGGCTGTGTGGCACGTAGCGCCGTCCTGTTGAAACCAAATGTTGCCAATACTCTCCTCTTCAATTTTTGTGAACAAAAATTCGTTCAATATGGCCCGATAACGATCGCCATTGACTGTAATGGCCACTCCTTACTCATTTTCGAAGAAAAATGGCCCAAGTATGCCTCTGGACCAAAATCCAAAATCCAAACAGTGACTCTCTTTGAGTGCGTTGGCTTTTCAATGCAGGTTTTCTGTGCCCCAAATGCGCCAAGATCAAAATGAGCTTGATCTGAAAAGAACCGGAAGGATTGTACTTTCAAATAAAAAAAGAAATATGAGAAAATATTCAGAATTTTTTTTAAAGCATTTTCAAAAAAAGGTATTTGGCGGACCCTTTAGTTAAACTGTAGCTGTTTTAATATTTCTCATTTTTTTTATTTTGTGTTGTTAGCCCAATTCTCCATTTTTCCAATCTGCATGCAGAAAATCAAAAATCCAAACTCGATATTTTTAAATTGTTTGTGGAATGACCCATATATTCATAGGCATATGCATTAGTAAGCAAGCATAAATGCTTACTTCTTCTGTTTTATACGCATTGTCAGGTGTGTTATTGTTTTCATGTTTCTTTATTTCCTTTCCTTTTTCCTTTTCCTTAGATCCCTTAAATCTTTTTGATAACTCACACACACTTATCACATACATTTATGCAGATGTTTATAAATATTTTATTATTATTCTTTTACACACATACTTATGTACATACATATGTGTTCCTTAATTGCATTTGTTGTTATTTGTTGTTGACTATATCAATACAGTTGTTGTGTCTTAATATTGGCCAACAACATTAATAACAATAAAATTTCAAGGAAAATTATTTGTTATATTGTGTTAATTACAGGTGACATTTTATTAGAATTTCCGGTCATTAGAAAATAACAACAACTTGTATTAATTAGAAGTAACTAAAGTACTACACAAAATAAAAGGAAAAGAAAACAGAAGAAGAAAGCTAAAGTTATTTAATGTTTACGAGCAGAGAAATACATAAATTGTACACAGATGTACATAAACATGCATACACAAATACAAATACAAAGACAGTAAAAATGTTTTTTTTTTTTGTAAATATTCTCATACGATATGAAAAGACTTAATTAATAAACAGTTTTTGAAACATGGAGAGAGATACAGTGAGAGAGAGAGAGAGAAAGATGAAGTGAAGTGTGTTTGTTTGTTTGTAAGCAAACTAAAGTTTATTAAAACTTTAAATTTATTTAAACAATATTTCACAAAAGTTCTTGTAAATTATCATTAAATATGCACACACACTTATATACACATATATGTATATACGTAAACATACTATTCTCTCTCTGTCACACACATAATACGGCATATGAAATGAAATTAACACTTCCGGGTTTACATGTGCTTTTTTCCTGCTTGTTTTGAGTATGTATGAGAAAACTAAATTTGTTTGCCCCCTAAAAATATACTCCATTTCTTAAAAATGAGAAGAAAAAAAACAGTAAACTTGCATCACTTTTGCAATTCAGTTCAGTTGTGAAGAGTTGTGTGAGCATCATATCGTTTTTTCTTTCGCAGTTTATTGCAGTTTTACTTAAATTTGTACCATCCTTCTCCCTCCCTCCAGCCTAAACGTTATCAAAAGAACTTAATTTAGTTACATGCAATTCTTAACTTGTAAAACTTTTTAAATAAATTGCTTCATTCAGTTTATTTCTCAATTTTGTTTTTTTTTCAAACCTACTTAAACAGGGTGTAGTACTTGAGCCCTTAACATAAGCATTTGAACTTTCAGTTACAAGATATCGTGTGTTATCCATTAATTCATTTCAAGACTGCCAGTTTGGCAGTTGTTTAACATTTTTTTTTCATCTGAAATGTCATTTATGTCTTGATCATCCGAACATGGAAACATTTTTTATCCCACAATGCAAGGCAATTGCCAATATATAGTAAAGGAATTTGAAGAGACCGCAAACGTTACAGTTGTGTTAAGGCCTATGCATCTTAACAATGCTGAAAATATATTTTCTTTAGAGAAAGAACTTTGGAAAATTTGTATATTCCGCGGCTACCTTAAGGCTTGCATGCGTGTCTTGCATATGAATTTGTATTTCGTTCATCAGTTTGATGCCATTAGACCTTTTTGTGGGGCTAAGTCAAATATGTAGCATGTCTACATGGATACTGTCTGAAATACGCGAAATATTGTTCAAAGATTACCTCAAGAGTATAGGCTGCTGCCACATTCTGGCAATTAGGTTTTAAATTAAGTGCTGCAGCTATTTATGAACACTTGAATAAGGTGTTTGATCGGGTTTGTGAGTAGCCATGGTTCGTTAGAATTGCAGATCAGTTTAAGACTCACTCACTCAAGGCAAAGTTACTGCTTGTCTGTCGCAACTGACGGGGTTTTGTTTGGTGTGTAGCTATAGGTTAACGACTGTCTAAGAGCAAATGACTCTACTAATTCGCTAAATTCATTTATTGACAGCAAATCTGAATGTATTAATCTTGTTACTTGTTAAGTTACTAATTTCTACAGTGGCCTGTCAAAAGATCGGTTATCAACTTCTGGTTATTTCTTAATAAGTCGGCTGCTTAACCTAGATCATCTCCACTCATTGTTTCCCAACAAAAGTTTTAATTTCCTTGAACCTATTTCATCCTCACTGCACAGAAGGATTCTGGCATATTGCCGAGTATGACCTGTGATCCAGTAGGTGGTAACCTAATTCTATTATTCTATCTTCGATTTAACCTCATAAGAGCCGAGTGCTTGTATGTCTGTTTGACTGTCAGATAGTATTGCAATGTTCTGTCTGTTGTATCTTCTATATAAATTAAGTTCAGTACATCTTTCGATAGCATAGCGTTTCGCTAAAAAGATATCCTCAAGTTTCTCCATGACCTCGGAATATTTCTTTCTGCGTACTATACCATATCATGACTATTTTGTCATTTCACTCAGATGATTTTTCGAACAATGTTTGTATCGAAATTTGAAAAAAAAATAATTTTCTTGAAGACATTTCAGTCACAGTTTTCAGTTTTTTAAGTCGCCGTAGTCTAGTAGGTAGTATGTTGGCTTATTAGACACGAAGTCTGGGTTCAAACCTCAGCCTAGACATCTCGACCAAAACAAAGCATAAAGAAAATATTTCTTCGGCAGCTTCCTTTCAGCAGATTTCTGGCAAAAACTCGGAGAGTAAATGAAATTGCCATGAAAAAGTTTCTCAAAAATCTGTCGCTCGGAGTCGACTTTAAACTGTAGGTCCCACCACTTATGTACAAAATTAATACACACAACATAAGTGGTGTGAGAAACTAGGACGTTCCAGAATGGGTTAATTCGACCTCCGGGTGTTGTACTTGACTTAATTGACAATCCTCTAACCTAACCTAACCTTCAGTCACTAGTTAAAATGAAGAAGACATTTTAGAAGTTTACAAAAATTACTGTTAAGAAAACTGCTTACTTCGAAAAGAAATATTATGTGTAATCATTCTTTAAAGAAGGGCAATGACTTTTAAACAAAATACCTACACGAGAAAATGAGTGTGAAGAAGAAAATGTTACAAGTATTGAGATGAACATTTTTGAATGTTACATGCGCTCAGTGCAATAAGCAAATTTTCCTTACTCAAGAGTTCGCTGTAATTACAATCGAGTTAAAACTGTACTTACGTATTAAACAAATAACACTTCTCTTATCAACAATTATCTTCTTTCTAGCTCTACACCCTGTTCTTGCTATTTAGCCTTTTAGCTGTTTTTTTGATGGATTTCCTTAAGAAATATGATCAAATATGAGCAAATGTTAAAAAAAAACATTCGTTTAAAGAGTTAAAACTTTCGATTATTTGCAGTTAAAAAGTTAGTTTTTCCTTTTTCTGATTTTTTTTCTCATTCTCTTGTGTTGGTCGTCGTTTCGTTAAGCAAGCAAAACATAAAAATTTTCCAACAAAATATGTTTGAAGTTCCAAGAGTCATTTATTATTTTTATTCCTTTTTTTTTGTACATTTCTTGAGTTTATAATTTGTTTTTTTTTTATTTTTTTTTAGTGTAAATAATTCGTTATTTGTGTAGTCAGTCTATTAAATAAACTCATTTAAAAAGTTTTGTCCTTTCATTTCATTTTATGAAGTCTTTTATATTTAGATTTTCATTTTGTACACGCTTATTTACAAAAGTTAATAAATAATACATTTAAATTGTATGATTTCGTTAACTTTTGCTGTTGTCTTGATAAAGAAAAAAGAAAACTGTTGCACAATTTAATTTAATTCGTTATTGTTTAACAAATTTAGTCAGTTTTTAACTTACAATTCTAAGGGCCTAATAATAAGTTCATAATTTTCCATAAATTTGATGAAAGTTTTCAATATTTTTTCAATGTGAAAAGACGATAGCAAACTATTTGAATTTATGATCAACTCTGATATAATAAAACTGTTATACGATGACTGTGAATTAACCTAAAAGAAGAACAACAGATTAAATCGGCAGTTAAACCCATCATAGATCGCTTGGTCGTTGCGAATAGGAAAATTCATAACTATACATAGACATCTATTATCGACAGTACTGGTTCAGTTCAGATTAATCATACATGAGTGATTGGAAGAGTGTTATTCGCTATTGAATAACAGGAGTATAAGAGGAACTATTATCGATAATGTCCCACAGAAGAAGAAAATGCCTTATCATATAACAACTTCAAAGGAAGGTAACTAAGAACACGTTTATAGTTGCAATTCGAGAACAGATACTGCCAAATCAATACCTTTATCAGGGACATATTTTGTGGTTTGACGACAAAAGAAGCCCTAAAAACATGCGCCTACAAAGGACATCTTGAATATCAGACGATACGGGTTATTAAAAATGGAAACAACGTTCCAACAAATAATGGTTAAAGAAGTAAATAAATTACAAGGAAAGATAAAAAGAAGTTCTTGGAATGCTTAGCAATAACAGGAGAAACAAGAACTACAGATTGCCCCCGTAATCGGTGTTACATCCCACTGGCGAAGATGGAAAATGTATTGTTACGAAACTGAAAAGTCTAGATACTGATGTTTTGCTTTTATATCACTTTAGAATGGTAAACAAGTGAGCAAAAATACAACAACAAACACCAGCATTAAAAATGGTAAACAAACAAAAATACAACAACAAACACCAGCATGAAGAAATGGTAAACAAGTAAACAAAAATACAAGAATAAACACAACAAGAATAAATGTAAATAAAATACACAAACAACAATAATTAAACAACGATGTTAACATTTATAGAGATTCCGAGAAGGTGAAGCCACGAACATTCGCCTTCAAGAATATTCGTCAGTCTGTTTACTCTGCCATATAAAAGGCAAGGCAAGGCAGGCGAGTGAGTTAGTAAAGTTTAGTCGGTCTTGTGTGAAAACCCGGTGCGTTTGAAAAGTGCAATCGTGGTTTGAAGACGTCCGTTACAAAGATCTGTCGTATAATTGCTTAGTGATTATTATTGGTGGGTGTAAACAGAGGAATAACAAAGAAGAACAATTGTTGTTATTTACATCAAATTCTCATCTAATAAGCCAACATACTACCTACTAGACAACTGCGACGGGATCCCTTTCTGCTTACAAACAGTGACTCGGAAATGCAAAGATGATGCGAACATTTTGAAGACAATTTTATAGCTATCGTAGGGAAGGCTACTGACAACAACAAAATGAACACCATCAACTAAAAATAGCACAAAAATCCAATGCAACTCAAAGTTTAAAAGATGGTATACCGATTAAAACTTTATGCTTTGACATCGAAAGGAGAGCTCAACTTCTACAGCCACAGATCTCAAACAGATGTAATGTTACCATCTTAATGCCAGGGAGACTTTAAGGTAAAATACAGAACATTCTGCGAGATGAATAGGGGTAGGTTTACACACATACATACATAATTGCTCATTACAACCCTTCAGTCAAGATTATGCCTATGCCTAAAGTCGGTTCCGAACGACAGATTTTTGAAAAACTTTCACAACCCCAGATCCAATCAGACTGAGAAGAAGAAAATCATTCTCCAACTGAGAAAAAAGCGTCACTGTAAAGTTACTATCAAACTGTGGAGGAATTACTCTACCTAACGCCATATACCAGATACTAGCAATGCCAGGGAGTCTTTAAAGTAAAATACTGAACACTCTGCGAGATGAACAGCTATGGGATAGGTTTGCCAGGTCATTGCCCTACAACCTAAAAAATTAATTCCCGACTTAGTTAACATTCAAGTTGTTCAGTTCTTAACTTTTTTCTACTCTGAACACAAACTCTTCTAACATCATCGATAAGAAATGGCCCAGAATTTAATGGTTTTTCGTTGATTATGTTCTCATTACCATTTTAAAAACAACATTACTTGGTTTTATAGTTCTTAAGCCTATTTTATTACAGTTAATGGCCATTAGCTTTACCGAAAATATTTTGTTGTTTTTATTTTTTTTTACCAATTTTCCTATACATATGTCCGACTGTTGTTTTCCAAAGTTTTAGCATTACGGCCTAAAATGTTAAATGCTTGAAAACTTAACCGTTAAAGGATTAAAAACAACAACCAAATACAAGCAATTCAAATACAAAATTTACGCAAATGCTTATGGCCAATTCCATTAAATATTAACAAAGTGATATCCGTTTGTAAACGAAGAGGGTATTTGTTTTATTATCGTTTGACATTGTTTAACAAGAAAAGGATTAAAAACAGTTTTAGCCACAAGGCCTATTTAGTTACATAATGCCACTTGAAACTTTTATTGAATTACCATTTTGAGAAGCATTATGTAGTAAACGTTTAAGGCAAATAGCTTATGAATCATAATGGTGGGTATTGTTGTTAGGTATCGTTTTTAATTAATTACAGCTAATGTGTACAAAATGAAATTAATTGTAAGTGGATGAAATAGCATTATCGATGGGGTATTCTTAAGTCAAAGACTTGTAAACACGTTTAATTTTGTGTCTGCATTTCGTTAAGTATTTTATTGGGATTAAATAGACAATATGTAGTCAAACTCCTTTATATCCGTTGGAAACTAAGAAAGGAATATCGTTTATGGGCATTAGATTTAAACGTATTTAAATTTTATGTTGACATGTAATAAAAGGTGTTTTTTATAGAGGTATAGAACTTTAAGTTGGCATTACTTTTCAAGATGGCGACCGATTTAACAGCTGTCAAGTGATTTATTCTCAGTTTGGTTTGGCAATTCATCATGAATAGACTCACGCCTGAACAACGCTTGCAAATAGTGCAATTTTATTTCGAAAATAATGGTTCTGTGCGGAAAACGTATCGCGCACTACGTCCATTTTATCGTCGACAAAATCGTCCATCAGAGCAGTTAATTCGATTAACCATGGAACGTTTTCGCACCACGTTTACTCTTATTGATAACTCGTATCCCCAGAGACGCTGTACGGTGCGTACAGAAGAAGCTATTGCTGCTGTAGAGCGTAGCATTGAGGAAGACCCGAATGAGTCCATCCGCCATCGAGCACAGGAATTGGATCTGTGTCCATCCACTTTATGGAAGATTTTGCGGAAGGATCTTGGTTTGCGTGCTTACAAAATCCAACTCGTGCAAGAATTGAAGCCAAACGATCATCAAGTAAGGCGTAGATTCTTCGAATGGGCCCAAAACGAGATTACCGTTGTTCCCGATTTTCATAAGCGAATTTTGTTTAGCGATGAAGCGCACTTCTGGTTGAATGGCTACGTCAACAAACAAAACTGCCGCATTTGGAGTGAAGGTAATCCTCAAGTGTATGTGGAAACACCGTTACATCCAGAAAAACTGACTGTTTGGTGCGCTTTATGGGCTGGTGAAATCATTGGTCCGTACTTTTTCAAAAACGATGGTGGCCAGAACGTTACAGTCAATGGTGATCGGTATAGAGCAATGATTACTAACTTTTTCATTCCTGAATTGAATAACCATGATGTCCAGGAGATGTGGTTTCCACAATAGATTTGAAAGACACGTTTGGTGACCGCCTAATTTCACGTTTTGGACCTGTGAATTGACCTCCAAGATCTTGTGATTTAACCCCGCTAGACTACTTTCTGTGGGGCTATATAAAGTTATTGGTCTATGCGGTAAAGCCACAAACGCTTGACCATTTGGAAGACAACATTCGCCGTATTATTGCCGATATACGGCCACAAATGTTGGAAAAAGTCATCGAAAATTGGACGTCCAGATTGGACTACATCCGCGCCAGCCGTGGCGGTCATATGCCAGAAATCATATTTAAAATGTAGTGCCACAAGATTATCTTTCGGATAAATAAAATTCATGTCAATCGAATAATCCATCGTTGTTTTATTGCAACTTAAAGTTCTATACCTCTATAAAAAACACCTTTTACTTCTGCAGACACAGTGTTCTACTGCGTATCGTGCGACTAAAGATCGAACTTACTGTGTGTTATATTGCCAGTCGACTATAAACAGATGTTCTTTAAGAGATAGGCTAGTACTTCGCAAAAATAATCGTATTTCGAATAGGTCCCTACATTTCATTAGAATATCGATAAAGCAGTGAAACACAAGCGCTATCACACTTCACTTCCTCTCCTATATACAATCAAAAAGTCTCCAAGTAGATTTCAAGAGTTCGTTCCAACATAGACTTCCGAACTTTGACAGTTAACAGCGGCTATCTTGTTGAAATCGCCGTAGTTTAGTAGGTAGTGTGTTGGCTTATTAGACGTAAGGCCACGGTTCAAACCCCAGGTCAGACATCTCTATCCAAACGAAATATGAAAAAATATTTCATCGGTGACTCCCTCTCAGCAGATTTCTGGTAACAACTCCGAGAGTAAGTAAAATTGCCATGAAAAGTTTCTCAAAAATCTGTCATTCGGAGTAGACTTTAAACTATAGGTCCCGCCACTCATGTATAAAATTTACACAAACAACATAAGTAGTGTGAGAATCTAGGTCGTAATCCTAACTAAAGGGTTGTAATGACCAGTTATGCATGTATGTAATGTATCTTATTGAAGGTCCATCCATCAAATTAATTGGCATTTATTCAGATTGTTTTATCAAATTACTCTGAACGACCGTAGACAATGACATCTGTTCGCTGAAGGAGCTCTGAACTACAATCACCAGCATCAATAAGACTCATTTCTGGCTGAATGGGTATGTGAACAAACAAAGTTGTCGAATTGGTGTCGATACAAATACATGAGATCCAAGCCAGTGTTTGACGTGGACTTTGAGAACGACGTGGGCTAAGTCATCACTGTCAACAGCGAGCACTGTAGCGATGATTATCAACTCCTTTCAGAATGAATTGAATGATTTGAACAATAGAACGGCGCTAAGGGCCGCGCAGCTGACGTCACATCGTATATTCTCTACAGGCCATTTGACTGCTCGATTATCACACGTGCAGGTGGCCACTGAGGTCGTGAGATTTGCCTCCAATTGACTTTTTCTTGTGATCGACCTGCAGTCTAGCGGTTTCCCATACGAAATGAGCAAGAGTCAATCCCATCCACTTTCCATTTTCTATCGCATTCTAAACTGGTTTGATTAACTTTGCAAAACAGAACCAATCATCGAACAAAAGATATGTGGGAAAATGCTTAATTACTCCATTCCACTCTACAAGCCAAAGGTGATAAATTTATGTTTACTGAATACAGGAGTGAAGTCGTCGTAGCCTAGTAGGTAGTGTGTTGGCTTATTAGACGTGAGGCCACGATAGAAATCCCAGGTTAGACCAACAGATATCCAACAAAACGAAATATCAAAAAATATTTCTTCGGTGACTTCTTCCTCTCAGCAGATATCTGGCATAAACTCTGAGAGTAAATAATATTGTCATGAAAAGTTTCTCAAAAAAATCGGTCGCTTTTAAACTGTAGATCCTGCCACTCATTTATGAAAATGAACACACGCAACATATCTGATGTGAGAAAGTAGATGGTAATCCTGACTGAAGGGTTGTATTTATTTATTTATTTTATTAATTACAATACAATTACAAATTATATGCTAATTATATATGAGCGAAGTAACTTGACTATTTGCTCGGTGTAGTGTCACAGACCAGAGTCTCTGGTGGGAATCGAACCCACGACTCTCACGCTAATAGTCTAGCACACTTCCCACTAGACACTCTGAAGGGTTGTAATGATCGAACATGTATGTATGAATAGAGTGTTAAATGTGAACTTTAGAACTGCCCCCAAAAATATTGGCTCTTTGTGAATTAAGTTTCATCAAATTGCTCCTATTATTGACTAGCAAGAGGAGCATGATATTTCCCTTAATATGGAAGACAATGTCTGATAAAATTTAAGTGTGGGTGCCCTGGTAGTCTAGTGGGTAATATGCTAGACTGTTAGCATGAGGGTCGGTTCCCACCAGAGACTCTGGTCTGTGACACTACACTGAGGATATGATCAAATTACTCCGCTCGTATATATGTAATTAGAATATAATTTGTAATTGTATTGTAATTAATAAATAAATAAATTTAAGTGTACTAAAGATCCAAATGTTATATTAACTTCGTATAAATATCCCCAATAAAACAAATCTACTTTAACAAAGCCCTCCAAAATATATTTTTTTTACTTTACACCTGATCTGCTGATCCTTATATGTCAACTTCTCGGTAAATAGGCTTTGAATTGAAAACAATATCGATTTCATTGATTTAATTTAAATGGTAATCTTTCTATTCGTTTACTTTTAACTGATGTTTTAACAAGATACTATTTTTTAAAGCTTTCAATGTATCACCCTCGTGTCTAAACCTGCATGATAAACAGATTTGATTTGTTTTTTTCGTTTTTTTTTGTTAAAAAAATAAAATCGAAAAAAAACACATTTTGAATCAATTTCTTGTGTTAGAATTTTCCAACAAATTCTTTAAATTTTCAATAAATTGAAATTCTATTACAAAACATGCCACAAAATAACAGCCTGCAACTCTTTTTCCCACACAATAACAATACGAAAAACAAATTCTGCTTTTTGCATGTCTGACTAGTATTCATGCCTCTCACTTCCATTATTCAATAAATAACAAATGCAACACACTAACACATAGACACACATAGTGCATACAACAGCACTGGGGTTATAAAATTGTATGAAATTAAAGTAAACAAATAGAATAGAGGAACAAAAAAAGAAAAACTGAAAAAAATATCGTTAGAGATCCCGTGGAGGAGGAGTGCAAAGGGGGAGAGAGAGAAAGAGAGGGTGAAAATAAATCTGATAGAATTCAATTGAAAATTCTATTGAATTTGTTGGTTTTGTTTTTCTTGTTTTTCTCTTTTTTTGGCATTTTTGTGGGTGTTTCAGCAACACTCTCCAACGCACACACATACATAGATAGCCCCACACAAAGCAACATGAATAGATGAGTGTAGAACAAAAACTAAAAAAAGAGAAAAAAATGGAGGAGAGAATATTAAAAACACAAAAAATACAACGGGGCATAAAAGCTTTGTTTGTGGCTACAACTTTGTGGTGCACTGTACTACTATCATGTAAATGTACGTATGTATGTGCGAGTATATTTACAATCAATGCACTTCCACAGACAATTGCAATTTTTTTTATTTTTTTATTTTTATTGTTATTGTTGTAAAGCATAGGAAATCTGTGTAAAAAAAACAGAAAACAAAGACACATTAAAGCAGCAACAAATGTTTCCAAATGTAATTCCATTTTTATTTGTGCTGTTTTTTGTGATTTTTTTAATTCAATTTCTTATCGAGATTTGCAAAAATAAAAATAAAAAATAAAGTGGAAATGTTTAGCAAAAAAAAAAATAACGTTGTATAGCGATTACTACATTTTGTTTTGTTTTTTTTTGTTTTTTAATTTGGATTTTCAATTCTTATTGTCAATTTTTATTTTTATTATGCTTTTAACAATGTTGTTATTGTTATAATATAATAAATTAGAAATGCGTATTACCGATACTAGGATAATAAACAGGGTTTAACGAAACGAGTGCCTTGCTCTGCTTAAAAGCATTTAGCATATGGAAGAGCGTAGTCGATTATAACATTTTGTAGAACATTTGCAGTTATTTGGAGTAAAAAATCGATTCAAAGTCTATCATAAAATGTGTACCATTTAGGAATATGATTCGCTTAACCCTTTCATGCCCGAATTTTTTGAGTCAGAGCTAAAATTTTTTTAAGGACATGTGTTTGTTAGTCATTGACCTAAATATGAAGTGATATTAAATTCAGAGTCGTACGTATTCTGGTTTTACACGTTTTTAACCAAGCTTGTTTGCAAAAAAAAATCTTTTAAAAAAATTAAAAATTACGGAATTTATGAACAAAAATGTACAATGTTGCCTATAGGCAACATCGGGCATGAAAGGGTTAACAACTGAAGAACGCTTAAAAGCGTTTAAAATTTACTACAAATGTTATGATTCAAACGTGACCACTTTTCGAGCATTACATGGTCGTCTTAAACGATGTGCTATTGCACAAGAAATTGTTGAGATTATACTGGAAGCGTTACAGATGTGATAATACCGGCGCATCATCAGAATGTACATACGTATTGACGAAAGTATCGTTTTTGTTAGAAGAAGTGTGGTAGACAATCTACATACGCTGATTATTCGTAGTTCTCAGTAAGAGAGTCTATTTAATGACACTTTATTGCTAATTTTTCATATGGATTTGCTGCTCTATACATACAAACTCCAACTCATGCAACAATTAACCAAATGTACTCATTTACAACGCCATAGTCATGCTGTTTAGGTGGTAAAGCAACTGGCATTCAATGATCATTTTTCAAAATGTTCTTTAGCGATGAATTGCATTTTTGATTTGGTGATTATTTCTGAAAGAGAAATTGTCACATCTAAGGATTGAAGAACTTTGAAATGTCTTTGTAAAAACCCTTAAATCCGAAAAAAAATTTTTGGTACGAATTACGGTCTGGAGGTGACACTGAGCCGTATTTTTTTCAAGTATTCACATACATAAATGGTCATTACAACACTTAAGCTAGGATTACGACATAGCTTCTCACACCACTTATGTTGTGTGTGTTAATTTTCTATACATGATTGGCGGGACCTACAGTTTAAAGTCGTCTCTGAACGATAGATTTTTTGAGAAACTTTTCATAGCAATTTTATTTAATCTCAGAGTTTTTGCCAGAAATCTGCTGAGAGGAAGTCGTCGAAGAAATATTTTTTCATATTTTCGTTTTGATGTCTGACCTGTGGCTTGAACCGAGGCCTCACGTCTAACTACTAGACTACGGCAACTTCAAGTATTACATTGGAAAAACTGTTGTCAGAAATTTAGAGTACTATGATCCTATTATAGCAGACTGTTTTGGGTCGAATTTTTTACACTACTTTGCCACGAGCCACACATTATTATGGCACGAAAATTTTCACATTTTTGCAACGTCATATACGCGTATAGACTGCGAACGTTAAAGCATTTGATCATCGAATTTCGTCAACTTATTGTTCGAAATTTGCGAAAATGTGATCGGAAACTTCCTCAAAAGTATCGACTGCTGAAAACTATCTACAGAAGGACATTTGAATGACATTGTCTTTCGTTCCCAAATATTATAATGAAACAAAAGTTCCATCGAGATCATAACTTTAAATGTGTTTTATGTAACTTTATTTTTGAAACAAAAACTGCTTATAAGATATGCGAGAGCCTTATCAATAAAACTGTGACTTTTAAAATTTCCCGGCTTTTAACTAAAAACGTTTCTCAGTTGACACCTTCTATAATATGAACAAGCCAGCCGCGTTATTTAGATTGTTTTTAGTAGATTTTAATAGCAGACTGCAGCGATCAAGGTCACATTTATCCAAGATATTACGTGCTAGTGGACTTGTATGGATCAACATGTTCCTCAAATATTTCTGAGAATTTTTTTATATTTCTCTCTTAACCCATGTTATGTTGAGATATTTATTTAAATCTGGACTTTTGATATACCGCGAAGCTTTAATCATAGGTGAAATCTTATTATTGTGCTTTAAAATTGTTTATATTTGTAAAAGAAAGGAAGATCCCTGTAACTGAATAGAATAATATCATTTTGGTTTCAGGGATGAATAAGGGTTTATAATTCAGTCTCAGTTTCAATAATTTTTCGTTCGTTTATGAAGTGTGCGTGCTTCATTATTCACTTCGCAGATCCCCTTGTAATGTTAATCGTATATGAATGCATTTCTCCATAGTTTTAACACTTTAAGGCCGGCGCTTAATACTTTTCGCTCTATCGTGATGTGAATCTCAGGTATTTTTTTCGGCAGTCGGCATGTTAAGAATCTAAATATTTGGTATTACGTATCGCCTAATAGCATGATCAATTTCGTACCACCGGTGGTACACGCCGCCCGATGAGACAGCTTAGTGCGGGCCACTGGTAACACGTGTCGCCCGATAAGGCAGTCTAGTGCGGACCAGCGGTGGTACGCGCCGGCGTGAACGTGTTAAACGCTTCTCTAGGTGGAAAATGTGTTTCTGTAACTATCGAGACGTTTCGTAGGGCTTGTCATGTATGCATGGTCATCTGTAAAAATGAAAATGAGACTATGAATGCTTAGTTATATGTATGAAATGTATATTAACACGTTAACTGCCGCTGCAATTTTCAGAAAACTGGCCAAAAATGGCAATTTGAATTTTTCACATTATATTACTAAAAACTCAATTTTTAGATCATAGGTATCATCAAAAAGCAAAAGTGATGTTCTTTATGGGAGAAATTGGTTTAGTGAATACGAGATAACTCGTAGTTGGCTTCCTAGAAGGGAACGCAGTCTACGAGTTATCTCGTAGTCGGCAGTCAACGTGTTAAATAGTAAAGAAATCATAATAAAACGTTTCAGGCTTTGGGTAAATAATCACAACCTCTCAATACCGCTTTTGTAGTACCAAGGCGAGACTTAGAAATTATTTTAACTAGTACAACAGTGAAGAGACCCACATGGGTATATATTGGCATACTTTGACAGGTAAGTCTGGTATTGATTAAAAAAAAAATAACTGCAGGCATTGTAATAAATATTATTCGGAATAAGTTCGATGAGTAAAAAGCTTTGGTCTCTTTATAAAGCAAATTTAGATTACATAGGAAGCACATGGTAATTTTTAAAATATTAAAAATTGCTGCTATATTTTAAAAAAACCCCACGTTTTGATTTCAGCCACCTGTTACAGCAATTACTTTACGTTGCAAGAAAATTATTATAAAAAAATATTGAAAATATCTTATGGTTGAATAAAATAGTTGAACACCCTGTAGATATTTTTCTTTAGGGCATTTTAACCAAAAGCAATTGACCAAAGTAACACTGGCGTTAAGATTTTAAAACCGTTGTTTTGTTTTGTTTTTTTTCTTGTTTTCAGTGTTTCCAATGGTTTTTTCATGGTCATTTCATTTATTTGCTTTGCTTGTTCATGTATTCATTTGTGTGTTTGTTTTTGAGCTTGTTTTACTATTTTTATGGGATTTCGTTTTTTGCATGTATACTGCGTAATGTTGTTGTTGTTGTTGTTCTTGTTCATTCTAACCCATTTGATTTTTATGGGCACAATAAAATTTTATTACTTTTCGATTTTTCCCAACATTGTGATAATTTCCACATACAAACAACGGCAACATAAAAATCGTTTTCCTCCTGATTTTTCTTTTTTTTCGCTTTTTTCTTTGCGCTTTTTTTTTTTGATGTGTATGTTTGTGTATAAGTTGGAGGTTTTTTTAACGATTTTGCAATTGTTTGTTAAAATGGCCATAGCACGTTGAGTAGAGATTTTTTAATCTTCATTTTCATTTGTTTCTTTATTTCCCACTTTTTTTGCTCAATAACTGTATCTATTTGTTGTTAGCTGATGTTGCCGAGATCAAATGTAACAAGTTATTCAATGGCTTAGATGGTGTGATTAGATTTTCTTTTTTCTTGTTTTTCTCTGTTAGAAATTGAAATTTTACTTGATAATAAAAACCGTAAACCTCCTTCAAAAAAAGGAAAGACACTGCAATTACCACACTTTACAGATTATTTTCTAACACACGCGTTTTCTTTCGAACTAAATTGTAACCCAAGAAAGGTGGGGGGTACGCATAAAAATTTTAAGTGTTTCAACTACAACGTTGAATTTCTTTTCTCGCTTTTATTTATTTAAACAAATGGAGAAACAAACAAAAAATAAAACGAAGAACCTTTTTGTTTGAAATTGCTTACTTAGTAATTGTAATTGCTGTTCTTCTTGTTGCTGTTATAGTTATAGTTGTTGTTGTTTGTTTATGGGTTTGGTCGGTTGAGTTTAATACTATTATTAGCTGAAGTACCCGGTTAAAGTTGTTATTATTTCACAAGTACTTTTCGAAATGTTTACATTATTGTTATTACTGTTGTTATTGTTGTTGGTTTTCTGTTTCAAAATCCACTAATAAACTAAACACTCTCTCTCACTCACTCTCTTTCTCTCTCTGGGTGTGTGCTTTTCTTTCACTTGCACTTTGTTTATAAGTTGTGTACTCTTGGGACAGTAGAAAAAAATGGTAATAATTGGCGCGTGTAATAGGAATGTAAACAAAGTTGTTGCATTTCTCTCTCTCTTCTTTTCTTTTATAGGTAACAGTGTGTGTGTGTTTGTGCCATGCATACCACATACAAATTGTAAAAGAGTTTGTGTATTATGCACTCAAAGTCCCTTGTTTCTTAAGGCTCTTTTGCTCTCTCTCTCTCTCGCTCTCTGTCTCAATTCATTCTTTGTTATTCTACAAGTATTAAGTAATTATTGAGTACTTGTTACAAATTGCCTGTGTGTGTGCATGTTAGTCTCTTATGTTGCCCTTTTTCTAGACTCCTTTTTATTACAACAGGTTGTCTTGCAATTGTTATTCACGTTATTGTTGCTGTTGTTGTTATTGTTGGAAAACTTTGTTTTTCACACTTATTGGAGAGCACTTAACATCAGCAGCACAGCGTAGCACTCTTTTCTCTCTCTGTTATTGACTTAACACCACTGGCATATGAAATAATTAGTAAAAGTAATTAGTTTATGTTTACATAACATTAAACAATAGTTCGAGTTAAAACAAAACCAAGAGAGAAGAGAGTACAAAGAGTGTAAACCAATAAAGTTAATCGAGTAAATATTCACTTTCTTAACGGAAACACAAAAGAAAGACAGTCGTTGTTAGGGTTAATGATGGTTGTAAAGAAAAAGAGGCCAAGTTTTATGAGAGATTGTAAACCTAAGCAGGGTATTTAATAAGGTATTCATAAATTTAAGGTATTTAAATTAATATTTTCACATTGAATCGTGCTAATTATGATACACACACAATTAGCTCGGAGTAGATAAATCCTTTTATAAGAAAAAGCTTCAATTTGCCCCGCTACCAGTGGCTTGAATGGAATATGAGAATAGCTGAGAAATTCTGATATAATGATAGTACAACAGATAAGATTATAGTGGATATCAATTTGAACTAATGCTGGAATATTATTTTACAATTCAAAACTAAAATAAGCATATTCACAAAGCCTATGTGCAATTTGTTCTCTTTAACATATCCGAGAGCTGGATACTCGATACAAAGATCATAAGAAATCAAATACAAATACTGCAAACGTGCTTACATCAATAATAGGTCATTAAAATCCTTCCGTCAGGAGTACGAACAAGCTTCTCACATCACTTATGTTGTGCGTATTAATTTCATACATGAGTGGAGGGATGGGTCGAAGTTAGGTGGAGGTACAGATCCCAGCCGGACTATTGCGTGCTATGTTGTGATGAGGAGGAGTTGGAGACTATCGAACACCTTCTCTGTAACTATCCAGTCCTGAGTAGGTTGAGGTTGAAGACCTCTGGCAGGGGCTTCTTTTTGAGGGTTTGAATTCTATGTCGAGAGCCGGCATCAAGGCTCTCAATAGATTCATTATTATGTTGAGCTGGTTGAGAAGTGCTAGGGCTTCATTAGTGTAGTCACGCTCTATCTTGCGTGTTTGTTAGTCTGTGTAATTCCTCTGCTTCCTTACTCTCTCTCCCCTTCCCTACTTCCTCTCCTTTTTCCCTATCTCCTCTATTATCCTCTCCTCTTAAGGACGTTTGCAAAATGGGTTAATTTGACCTCCGGGTTATGTTAGGTCGGAGTGGTAGCTCTGAAATCAAAAAGCTCACTTGAGCGCGCATAGCGGCCCGTTGTGATGCCACGAGGTGAACGCAGTGCCTGTACTGACCAAGTTCCAACAAAAATCAGGGAAGAGGAAGAATTTGGTCAGCGCAAGGGCTGCACATCAAAAGCACGACTACCATACACTGGAAAACCAGCCAGAAAGTTTTATTAACGAAGCTATATGCCTGACATCAATAGATGATAGCTCCGTCAAGCTGACAAGAAATAGAGAGCCAAATAACCGACACTGAGCGCCAAAAGTGAGTAAACACCACTGAAATAATTCGTTTTCTTAGGATAGCGAGAAAAGTAAGTGGGAATAGGTTAGGTTAGGTTAGAGGACGTGCACTTGTCAATAAAGGCAAGTACAGTACCCGGAGGTCGAATTGGCCCATTGTACAACGTCCTTATAGAGGGAAGGATAATAGAGGGATAAAAAGGAAATGATGTAGGAAAGGGGAGAATGGTAAGTGGAGGAATTACACAGATAAGACACAACAAAAAGGGTGAGGGCGCAACTACACTGATGAAGCCCTAGCGCCTCTCAGCCAGCCTAAGCCAAAGTGAGAATAGTCGAATAAATTTCCAAAAATAAAAACGTTTATTTATTACTTATAAAATGTTAAAACAAAAACAACAATTCATGATAAAGGAACTTTTTTTATACTTAAGAACAAAACTGTTTTATACTTAAGAACAAAAGTGATGACTCACTTATGGCGCTCACTGTATATCTACACCTCGCAAGAGATGGGCACTGCCAAAAACCTTCGGGTACTGTGCTTGTCTCAATTGACAAGTAAACGTCCTCTAACTTAAACCTAAACCTGAGTGAAGGGACCTACGAGTTCTTTTCAAAAATCTCCTGAGAGCAAATAGCTGAAGTAATACTTTTTGCATTTCGTTGTGTTGGAGTTGTCTGACCTGGGATTTGAACCCAGACCTCTCGTCTAATAAGCCAACACACTACCTTCTAGACTAAGGCGACTTGGCACCTTTTATCTTCATAACGCCTGCTTGAAATGTATTGTCCTTTACACATCTAAGGCCTTTTTACTCGCGGCAGAGATCATACAGAATAAAATACAAACATGCACCAAATTTTTTTATGAATTATTATTCAGTCTACCTTTGTTATCCTTTAAAGTTACAAATTGTGTTCTAATCCTCACATTAAAGACTTAAAATATTTGAAAATATATTGTGAGTTGTTTAAAATCCAAGGTTTACTCAACCAACATTTAGGCATTGAATAAAATTAAATTTTTAGAAACGAATTATCCTTTTTTCAAAATGGAAAATTTCTATAAAACTTAACTTGAATAGATTTTGGATTTATTCGTTTAATTTTGTATTCATTCTGTTGGTTTTTATTACAGAATTATGCTGAAAGGAAAAACTATTCAATCAAAAGGACATTAACAAAATGGACATCATCTTTCTGAATGTTTAACATTAACTTCCAAAAAAAAAAGGATAAAAACAGCAAATCTTAAGTCTAACGAGGTAAGTTTAAAAAGGCTTTACAAAGCAAGTTTTATTTATTTTTTTTTTGCTTTTATTTAAGTCCCTTGACGAAAAAGAAATCGAAGAAAATATATTTTTGCATATAATTTTTTGGGGGGCAACCTTTAAACATATTCTTTTTTATTACAACAAATCCAATACAATTTATAATCTAATATATAATAAATTTTTAAAAATCTCTTTTTGATTATTTTTTAAAATGTATCCACACACACACACACGACAACGACACTTTAATTTAAGAACCCCGAAAAAAATAAAAGAAAAGAATGAAAATAAATGTTAACAACACATGGCTCTGGGACAAAATCGACAAGATTTCAAAAGAAAACAATTTTTTAAAAAAACCTCAAAAGTAAAGTAAACCAAAAAAACAAAAAAAAAAAAAACAAACGAAAATAAATGAAATGAAATAAAAATATAAAGAAAATACTGACAGACAGTTATGACAGACAATTTCGCGATTTCCCTAAAGGCCATAAAAATCTTTTCTTTTTTCTCGTTCTTTAGACTTTTTTCTTCTTCCTGCCAATCTTTTGCAGGCGTGTGAAATGTACACACTCGCTGTGTGTTACCTTTTTAAATTTCTTTGAAAAAGTGTTTAAAAAGTGTGTGAGTGTGTGTGTATGAAATCACCCACCCATAGATTTTAGAGAAAGTTTACATATGCAGAACCTGGGACTTATTTCATTACCTTTATAATAACACAATACATTGTATCACATGTAAGTGGAATAATTTTTTTCTCTTCTTTTTTCTTTTTTTCTCAACATAAAGTCATAAAATTTTATGTACAATACATACATACATATGCGGTACTAAGCGCGGAATGTATTGAGTGTAGGGAGGAAGTGTGAGTGTAAATGTATGTTTATTTCCCCATAATCTAGATATTTTCATTGCCTAAATAACAAATACAATATTTATAGTCTTAAGGCCCAGCAAACATTTTATGTTCGCTTCTAAATTTCTTTCAATTTGAGTGGAAACAAAATTTCAAGCTTATTTAAGACATCTACCACCGAGTCTTAGTCTATACGCGAACCAATTAGAACCAAAATTTCTTTGCCGATTTGATTATTAATTACCCAAACGCCGCACTATGTGGCATTTTCCCTGAAAAGCTGGTCAAAAAGGCAAAAATGAATTTAAAGAAATTTAAGAAACTGAGTATGCAGTTCGATCGACAACAAAATTCTGCATTATATAGTGAATTTTCACGACTTTAAGTTGAGATTTGTAGATTTGAGACGATGTCAAAGTCAGGAAAGTGAAGAAAATTAAATGCGTTTTTGGTGTTTTTTTTGAAATTTTAATAGGTTTATATGATATTTTTTGTGGCTAAACGAATAGAGGTTTTATATTGATTTTTTTTTTATTTGAAAGGTATGAGCAACTGGTACTTTTAGTTTTTTTTTTATATATATATCTCATATATTAATGTTAAATTTATTCGTTAAAAATTTAAAAATAATAAAAATTTCACATTTTTTTACCCTACCCAAAAAAAGATAAGGATTTTAAAGGTGAAAGTAGTTTTCAGTAGTTTAATGTTATATACCACAAGAAAATATGAACTCTCTACATTCAGGAACAAAAAAAAGAGTTTGCGCATATTTGCGCAATTTTTTTGGCGATTTTTTTAAAATGTTCTTTTTTTATTGAAAAATTAAAAAAATTAGGCGCAGTGTAATAAAGTCATAGGCAATAAAGCCATATGGCGTACGAATTATGCGAGGAAATTCAGTAGAAGCGATACCAATTGAGATGTCCTGAATAGGTTACTTTTAAGCAGTGACCCTTTTATAAGCTGTAGTACACAAAAATTGCGAAGGAATAGGAAAGCATTTTCATCAGATACTCTTAAATTACTCCTTCCTGACATTGATGATGAAAATGATAACGATTTTAACGATTGTAGTTAGTTTCACTTTTTAAGTATTTTTAAGTTAAGTATTAAATAATGTAAAATAAATATTATGAATAAATATTAATTATCATAGAAGTCTAAAAACTTAATTACATATGTATATCGACTATTATAACAATATGAGATGTATGTTTGATTTTCTTAATGGACCGTATGTGGTACCTAGGGGCACTTATGATCCGATCATAATAAAATGTGATCATAAATGATTCACATTCATATTAAACATGTTCATGTCGAATTTCATCGAGGTAAACAATTTTTAAGCCAATTATAATTGCCAAACATATTTTCTTAAGGGGCCCTATTTTGGACCAAGGGGCAATTATGGACCGACCATAACAAAATTTGGTAATATAATTTAGATTTACAAAATACACGTTCATACCGAATTTCATCACTATACCGATGTTTTTAAGCCATTTATAAGCGCAAACGTGAATTTCTAAAGGGGACTTTATATGGGGACTAGGGTCAAATGTGATCCGATTTTCACCAAACTTTGCACTCTTTGATTTCTTATTACACAAAACTAATCCATGCTAAATTTTATCATAATTGTTGCATAATTACCATAATTATGTGTAAATAAGTGCAATTTCGAGGGGAATTTGTATGAGAGCTAGGCGAAATCACGGACCGATTTGAACCAAAATCAGTTGGGTTCATCCTTGGGCCTAATTATCACTAACACTATCAAAAAATTCCAGCCATTAACTCATAAAATACTTCCATTAATTTGGCCAGGTTTTCAGGCAAAATGCCACATAGTGCGCCGCACACGTCCAATTCGATCATCTTTTGTGTCAATCCTCGAAAAGGTGATAAGTATTCATTATGGTTTTTGATGGGCTTTAATCTGCCTGAGCCCTCCTAGAAAGTCAACACACAACAAAATATAACGGCTCAGCTGAGTCATTGGAGGTAGTGATGGACTTCAAAAGAAAACATTGACGTTTTCTTTCAAAGAAGCTTTGATGTTACATTGAATTTTTCTGTGCATCGATTAATTTTTGTAATCAAATTGAAGTAAAAAAATAAAAAATACTCATTACTGCCAAAAGTATGTAGAGTAACGCGAACAGACTATATGTTGTTCTACCCTTAACCCACATGTCTACCGCATAGTCTTTAGAATTCTGAACAGTGGCCGCAGAAATTTTAAGTATGAGCACGGAGATTCATTCTTCCTATCATAGAGACCGCATATGGTGCTTGAATCGTTTTCTATCCTTTAAAGAAGTCGTCTGTGAGCCTCTTAGGCCCGGTAAAATGTCGGTTACAGATATTAGGCTACTTTTCGATTGTCTAATGCATAACACTAATTGCTTCGCATTTTATTCACCCAACAATAGTTTAGGTTGTCGAGTTGAGAAAGAGTTTCCGTCTGTCATCACCCTTACTGTCGCGCAGCATACTCTTCTAAATTCCTCTTTCTAATGCACACAAAGGTTCTGGCCTCATCATGGAAGCATGGAAGCTACCCTTTCCTCAAGCTCATCTGCCTGCTCATCACCGAAGATCCAATTCAGCCCAGTTGAATCAACTTTTCAATCTAATCTTGACTTAGCCTCGAAGAAGCAGCATGCAAGAAAGGCGGACTGAATGCCAGATAGTGTTGTTATCTTCTGTTCCCTGTACTTCTTGCCCAAGTTTTGAGCGCAGATTTCGTTGGTGTAATCTTTCGCTTGAAAGAAAGACCCCAAGTGCTCTGAATATTCTACACTGAAACTGTCCCACTATATATCCGTGAATCATCAGTACACCGCATTTTGGTATTTCCCTTTAAAGAGTATGTAGCAGCCAAATTATTTCTTTCACTCCTATGATTCTAAGTAATCTCGTTACGAAATATTTCCCGAAATCATAGAGTTTACTTGTAATATCTACGGGACAGTTAAGGATGGTACTGTCAGCCATTCCGTTTGTCAGGTCACGATGAGCCATGGCTCCATGGCTCTCGTCCTTACTACCTATGCAATATACATAATTCAGCAAACACACATCATTGAAGGACAGCCTCTCATTGTCATGGTCTCTATAACTTAACTAAGTCTATCAGAGTTGTTTTCGATGCATCGAATAGAAAGCAGTGATGCTTTCAAGATATTGATCAATAAAAATACCATCGAATTGTTTCGATGTATCGATAGGTTACATGGAGTGATTGATGTAAGGAAAGATTATATAAAACGGCATACAAGTAACGTCGATGTTGTAACCCGTTTAAGAAACCTTTTGGCTTATGCAAGCATTTCTAAAAAGTGTCAGCGAGGCTTCAAATACAACAAAGAAATTTTCTTAAGTATGAAAGGCACGCATGGTATTAAAACATGGGAACAAGAGTTGTGGCACCACCAATTTCAAAAATTGTTTAATTTTATTCGTAAGCCCACACCTCTGTTTGCTGGGTTATCACTTAAAGTGCCATATACTTTAATAAACGCCAATAAGAAGTTTTTTTTTCAACTCCATTTCGGCGAAAAAAGAGGACTGAAAACAAAATAATGACTTTTTAAATGGAAGTAACGCCCGTAAAACACACGCTACTCCTCTACCTACCTACCACCGCTTGAAACGTAACGGCAAGTACTTTAATCAAAAAAATATATGTATTTAAGGTGTTCTGTTCTCTCCACCTGTGGGAATAGCGGTAGAAAAAGCGTTGCGGCTGTCATATTGGACTCGTTAATTTAACATTGAAAAGCGAAAAGCGAAAAAACAAACAAACACTGAAGAAAAACAGAACAAAATAAATGGAATTTACGATTAAAAAGAAAGTTACAAAAAAAAAAAACAAAAAAAAAGAAAGTAATTTACGGTATTTTAAATGAACATTTCTAAGTACACGACTACGACTACGACTACGACTACGATTACCATTACTTGATATGGATTTAATGAAGAGACATTTAAAGGAGTGAAATCATTAAACACTTGACATATGTGAGAAATTATGAAGAGAGTAGAGCGAATGTATGAGCAGTGATTGAAGTAACTCTCAAGAGAGCGAAATTTCGGTCAAATATTATATCCAGTTTCCAATAAATGACTACTCGAGATCACAATATTATAAAAGATCTCTGTTCTTATGAGACCAACTCGATGATAGTTAGGGACTATCTGGATTACAGATCATGTGGAATTTCCCAGCAATGAACAGCTAGATGAACAGCCAGGAGATGAGCTTCCTTCCATGCCGCCGGACTTCTGTGTGTAGTTGGGACAGATATTTAATCATAATGACGTCGTCGTGGTCTAGTAGGTAGTGTGTTGGCTTATTAGACGAAAAGCCAGGGTTCGAGCCCCAGGCGAAACAACAAAATAAAATACAAAAAATATTTCTTCGGCGTCTTCCTCTCAGCAGATTTTTGGCAAAAACTCTGAGAGTAAATAAAATTGCCATGAAAAGTTTCTCAAAAAATCTGTCGTTCGGAGTCGACTTTAAACTGTAGTTCCCACCACTCATGTATAAAATTAACACTCACAACATAAGTGGTGTGAGAAAGTAGGTCGTAATCCTGACTGAAGGGTTGTAATGACAAATTATGTATGTTATGTATGTAATCATAACGAAAGAGAAGATAAAGAGAGTCAAAAACTCCTCGCGTACCAAATGGATTTGAGGCAATCAAAACTTTTATTGGAATCAATTAGGAATAGCCTGAGACTAGGTTACGCTAAACTGGCAACCACTTCAATTGGTACAGTTTATTTGGATCCTAAACATTTTTATGTGCATTTTTCTCATATTGCCTTTGGCTAGACATATTTTGCCACTAAATTCTGGAAGTCCAAGAATTCTTCTTCTCAGGTTCCATAAGCGACGGACATTTACAGAGAAGGTGTTCTGTGATCTCCTGTTCTTCCTCGTTTTTGCAGCTTCTGCGGAAATCTTTATGCGGTATTCCCAGTCTCCTGCCGTGAACACCCAAAGGATAATGTCCGTTTTCAGTGCTATGAAGTTTCTTAGACGGATGTTGTTAGATTGTTGGATCTGTCTTATGTCTCTGCAAGTGTGTTCTTTATCCCTTCTTAGTTTTGCCAATGAATGGAGTTTTTGTGAGACCATTTGTTTGCCTCTCTGCAGAGGAACGCCAATCTCATGTAGGAATTAATTTGAACTTTTCGTGGGTGCAAGGTTTAGCAAGTTCGTCGTATCCAAAAGGTAAACGTATAATGTTTCACTATCGCGTTTAGTTATGATGTACACATTCTCTAAAAATGTGACAGAGGCTTTACCATCGGTAGACATGTGTATGTATGAATATCGCCATACGATGTACTCTGATACCCAATTCGCAAGACGGCAATTTTAAGGCCATTATTTTTGATCGATTAGAGGTCGCCGTGTTAGCTTATTAGACTAAAAGCCAGGGTTCGAACCCCAGGCGAAACAACAAAATAAAATACAAAAAATATTTCTTCGGCGACTTACTCTCAGCAGATTTCTGGCAAAAACTCTGAGAGTAAATAAAATTGCCATGAGAAGTTTCTCAAAAATCTGTCGTTCGGAGTCGGCTTTAAACTGTAGGTCCCGCCACTCATGTATAAAATTAACACACACAACATAAGTGGTGTGATAAACTAGGTCGTAATCCTGACTGAAGGGTAGTAATGACCAATTATGTATGTATGTATTTTTGATCGAAAAGTGCTACAAAAATGTAGTGGTACTGCAAAAGGGACGATCTAATATTCAGTTGTTCTAAAAATATTTCACATTCGACATTTTCTGAGGCTAGTAACCGGCCAAAGCATTTGTGAATCAAAGAACACTTCGTCGAAATAGAGATCGTCTCGAGCCAGATCAGAATGAATCATCAGAACACATTCTTTAAAGCTGCGCGGCATCAATCCATGCCGGGGAATTGTTCTGTTTGATACCAAGCATTGCCCTGAAATTTGTCAGTAGATTGCTTTGGTAGCAGTAGTATGACACCTTTTCGCGACAATAATAATAATATGGCTTAAATTTTCAAATTCATTGTAAAGTATGAGTGAATTAAGCTTTGGATTTCAAATCATTTTTCGCCATGCTGATGTTATAGTTCGATACTATCTTCCGACTTGCTATGTATCCATTAACACATGCCTTTATAGCTCTGCTGTAATCGTAAGCGATTACAAATGCAAATGTACCGCACAATAATTCTCAACGAGTGAAGGTAATTCGACAACAACAACAACAACGAAAAGAAATCTTATTACACTAATAAAAAAACTCTTTAAATTTAGATATACGGAGTGGAGTATGTACCCACGTTATTTAGTAATACAAGCACAGAAAAAAAATTCATACAAACATAGATTTTTAAAGCATATGTACCACCGTGCACGGTATGTTCAAGTGTTTGCACCTCAATCAGCATCATGGGAGAGATGGCAAAAACCTAAAGTATCCTTAGAAATTTGCATGAATCAACCAACATTTGGCAGGCAGGATGAGTGAGAGGCATGAAAAAAATCAACATTTTTTTTTTTGCTTCACACAATCAAATATTCGCTGTAAGTTTTTCGCTACAGCGATTCAACCAAAGGATAGAAGAAGGCCTTCAATGTGTGAAGAATTTTTTTCTTTTGCCATTTTGCCAGAGCAGAAGGCGTGTGTGAATTCTTCCATTGGAGAAAACATGCAGAAGAAGACTGGATGTATGTATAGCTGAGTGATGTAAAAACTGTTCATACGATTTTTGTTTCCCTGTGTAAACTTCCGCTAAAAACGTCCGTTATTTTTCTCGACACATGATGGTTTTTTTCTTCTATGGCTGCCGTGTTCTATTCGTAAATATTCGTGGGGAAATGTAAATTTCATTGAGTATTACTGTTAATATTTTTGTTTGTTAGCTTTTGTTTGGATTTCTTTTTAATACTCGTACGTTAGACAAGCAAACCTGGCAAATAGCAAGGCAGACAGACAGACAGACAGATGCTGTAAAACGTAAATAGGCAAATAGACATAAGGATGGATGGGCCTCTACACAAATACCTACACAAACACACAGACTGACAGACAGTTAGACAATTTAGTTTACATATGTGGAAAGGTAAATAGTATTCTTATAGATTTAACATGTTTACATAGAATTTATAGAATCAAAAAAAAGGTGGCACGAATGTAGTAGATCGTAGCTCTGATATGTGTATGTTTTCCTTCGAAGAAAGCATCCCGTAGGCGCTAATGCAAATTCGTTCATTCATTTAAGGCTCAGTTTATACTCATATTTGACTTGAACATGTGTTCTGTTTTGGCTTCTTCCTTTTTTGTTTTTGTTGTTAATTTAAAATTAATCAGGAAACGCTTTTCTATTCTGCTGGTTTTGATTTTTTTTTTCTTCTTTCAAACATTTTAAAGTCCATCAATCCTGTAAATAGACACATGCCACAGGGTAACCACTTGTAAATTTTTGATTTCTGGTTTGAGACTTTAATTTTAAGCACATTGTGGAATAATTATATTCGGACAGGTCCAACAATTAAGATTGGTTTTGTACATACAAAATATTTTGTGATTCTACTGATTCCTTAATACATCGAATTGGATTGTCTCCAGCTTGGGAAGCCAAAGCATAGTTGTTAAGTTTATAAAGAAATTACTCTGCTTTAAACCATATACAACATACTGGCTGTCATAATACAGGAACGAATACAAAATAAAATAGAAAATCATTTGCAACATGAACTGGCAGGTTTTTGGTCAATTAGAAACAACGTAGACCAGACCAGCTCCCTATACAGTGTAAAAGGACAGCTGATAGAATGTTTATTCCTGAATCTATCATAATTTACTGTTTAAAGAAGGCCTTCGGCACCGACAAAACAGCATATTCATTTGATTTTTCGAGGCTCAGTTTTTTAAAGGTTCGACTAGAGAAAAATAATATTCTCTCTCATGTCAATTGTTGACTAACCTGCTGGATAATATCCTAAACGAAATCGCCAGAAGGGGAACTTCATAAAGAATCTCACACCAACTAGGAGATTAGAAATTTGTCTTCGCTCGCACAATCTTCACAACATTAGCTCGGAGAGGATAGCGCTAGACCATACAGTTGGAATGGACCTTCGACTCAATTTGTTTATGTTAAGTTGCCGGCTGCCTCCCTAGAAGCATAGTTTGCTTAGGTTCTATAAGGTTCAATTGTAATACCGAAAGTACATACTCCGTCATAAAACTATATTATACTGTCGCGAAGAGTTGATCTATTGTATGCAGTATCCTTGTAATGTCTACTCTAAATCTGTTGCCCTTAAAAACTTCACAATGCTTCTCGGTGTCAAGAAGGTCAATTTTGATATGCATCCAGATATTATTTCCTGTTCAAATAATTCATTGACATTACCACAGGACCTACATTCTGCATTCGAAACCATCCGCATTCGGAACAGAATCAGTTTATTAGCCTTCGGTTGTGGTATGATGCATGACTCACATCTCCTTTTTAATTTTCCAATTTCTCAACCATCCCGATATGAATGTGTCTTTGGCTAGATATGTTCTGTCAATAAATTCCGGGTGTCCACAAATACTTTGTCTTACGTTCCCAAGTATCGTACATTGACAGAAAATATGTTCTGCGAATACTTCCCTTTCTTCCTCATCATTAGTGCTCCAGCAGAAGTCATTGTAAGGTATTCGCAGCCTACGGATGTGTGTACGAATAGGTTAGTGTTTCGTTTTATCTGCTGCAGATCTGTTTGGTCTCTAAACAAATCGCTTAATTATGCTACCTTTTTTGTGTGAGTGCATTTATTTGCCCCTCTACAGAGGAATTTTTGTTGTACCAGCTTTGCTCGAACGAGCTTTACATTCCGCATCATTATTTAGCTCTCGTAGAAGAGGGACATCCCGTATTCCTTTGTTTACTACGGGACATCTTGTTAAAAATAGAGTCGCCGTAGTCTAATAGGTAGTGTGTTGGCTTATTAGACGTAAGGCCAAATATGAAAAAAATATGAAGGGCGAAATATGAAAAAATATTTATTCGGCGACATCCTCTCAGCAGATTTCTGGCAAAAACTCTGAGAGTGAAATAAAATTGTCATGAAAAGTTTCGCAAAAATCTGTCGTTCGGAGTCGACTTTAAACTGTAGGTCCCGCCACTCATGTATAAAATTAAAACACACAACATGAGTGGTGTGGAAAGCTAGGCTGTAATCCTGACTAAAGAGTTGTAATGGCCAATTATGTATGTATGTATGTATGCATGTATCGTGTTAAAATTTCTATCAAATCTGCGAAACTTTTGCAAAGGATTTGAACATCATTTTTATAAATTTATAAATTGTTAAATTGTTGTGTTTAGAAGATCGATTCCCAAATTATACGTTCTCTGAATTAGTGTTTTTGAACTATATTTTGCTCCTTTAAGGTACAAGCACAAGTCGGAAGCACATCCAAATCTGTGTGTGTCGTTGATTCTCAATACTTCAGTACTTCAAGATTTTATACTCCATGTCTGTGTTTTCGGTAGAGCAAACTTATGAATACGCTTTACTATCCAAGCATATGCTCTATGTAGACTATAATCAAGCAGTCTGAGACCGCGAACGCCTGTATACATAATAAATGTTTTACTGATGGGGCCATTATTGCTCTCACACCAATGTATGCAGTTACGATGTTCAGTTTATATTTTCACTCTTCAGTTTGAATATGTTTTTCAGGAGTACTTGATTACAATAAATATATAAAATGGCAACCAATTTGTAGACCAGCAACTACTGCCACTTCACATGGAAACACCATTGCTAGGAAAGATAAGAAACTACGGATATCCTTTAATATTTTAAACCTTGTAAAGTGTAGTGTAGTGTTTTGATTAAACTAAGTAAAGTTTTTCTGATAAACGATTTATTTATAACACATCTTCATATCTTCCTACGCAAGGCAATAACTTGAATCCAAAAAAAAAACTCTTGAAAATCTTTCGTTATCAATTTGTAGAAGCTTAACTTACAGTGCCTGTTAAAAGTACGATTTAATTTATGAATTTATGGCTTATTTTATGAAAAGATTAATTTATGGATTATTAAAATTATTGTTCATATTAAATTTTATTACTTTTGCCAATTTGTGTTTCCTTTTTTTATTTCCTGCCTGTAATATTGTAATAAATTCATGCTCAATTGTTTTATGATAGAACGTTTACAGAGACTTTATTATGGTGTGGGTGTAAGTGTGTATGTGAGTGAGTGCCTGGGTTAAGTGTTCTTCACTTAAACGCTTTTCCAAATTTACAAGTTTATGTATTTCAACATATTCCCCAGATAATTGCTTACCTAACGCCTCTTTTTATCTCATATGCTTGTACAACAAAAACGGCGGAAGGAAGTGTGAAAATCTAAACAAAAAAAGGAGAATTTTCTTTCATGATTATAGGGATTACTTTTAATGCTCCCTCCCTCCCTGAGAACATGTTCATACACACAGAGACACGTACGTGCGTTTCACTCGTACAAGTTGGAATGTGTAGAATGTTAAAATATGCGTGTGTGTTTAGCAAATTAGTACAACACTTTGTATTTTCATCGATAACATGTAAGAGGGTGAATATGTGTATGTGTGACAAAGGGAGAAAGAGAGAGAGGGACGTGTACGTGTGTATCTATAGATTAATGTATTTCATTATCCTTAACATGTATTTATGAGTTCTTTCTCTTTTTTCTTTTGAGCTGGTGTGAGTATGTTTAAAAGTTTGCTCGGTTGTGTAGATGTTCGTGTAAACTTCTAAAGAAAATATCAAAAACCTGAGTTTACCGGCATCTCTATTTACTTTATTGGTTAACGCCATTAATGCTGCTGTTGCTACACCACAATTATCTGCCCAAATAACACTTCAAATAAATATTTTTCGTTCATAGTCCTTCCTCATACCATACATATACTAGTGCATGAATGTTCATGACCACACTCGCACACATTCTCACTTAATTCTAACCGTAAGTAACATTGGAAAAAAAATGTAGCATACATTTAGGTGTTGTTAGGTATTTTGTTGTGGTCATTTTAAGGATTTGATAGAAAGATAAACAGACAATAAAGATTACGACGAAAAACATTAAAAAAAAGTATTTTTCGGACATCGTTAGAATATTTTGTGACCTTGTTCGACTATTTACCACACACTTGAATACTTCAAATTAATTACAAGGCAGTTAGGGAAGGTAAATATGATTTCAAGTGTTGTAGTTGTGGGACAGTATTTTAAAGGCATTAAGTGATAACAAACAAAGTTTGAAGTGTAGTTAGAAACTGGCTTGTCTGTAGGTAAGGAAATCACAATTACAATCCCTTGCTAAAGAGAAGTCTGAGGTAAAGGGTACATTATGTTCAATAAAATGAACAGAAACCAAGGTTTACAAAAATAATGAGATGTTGGACTATCTCTGCATAAAATTCTATGGAAAGCACATTACCTATCTCCAATAGGACAACATAATCCAAGGCGTATTATACAAACCTATTGTTTAGTGTAGGCTAGATTATATGGCGATCCATCAGCTTAGGATCTCTCATGTACCGGGCAATGATATTCAGGAATGTTAAGGTTCCACTGTACTTCCAGCTGTTTATGAGAATACTGGGTAGTGATTAATAAAGTGACTGCACTAACCATGCGAAAATGTGCCTAGACGGCGGACATACCTCCTAACTATTAAGCAATGTTGTTGAGTACTGACATCGGATAATAAATGTTAGGTTAGGTTAGGTCGGAGTGGTAGCTCTGTTATCACAAAGCTCACTTGAGCACGCAACCAAGTTCCACCAAAATCAGGGAAAAGGAAGAAGTTGGTCAGCGCAAGGGCTGCAGTTCAGTTGAGAAAGAAAAATAAGCAGTTTCATGCTCCCTGTGTTAAGATTTGAGCACCTCAACCATGCTCACCTTCTATCCAGGAAGTGTTAGCGAAAGAGTGGAATTATCTCTTAATAGTAGTATAGTAAACATAGGCGCCTAATTTCCAAGTACGCCTATGCCTTGCGATCCCAATAATTTAGGTCTTTGAACAATACGCCATTTTTCAGAAAATTACTCAACACTCATGGACACACTGTTGATATGATATTCGAAAGGGAGTTGATGGCATCCTGACCTACTACTAAGCAACCATTTAATCTCTATTAGAATGGCAACGATTTCAGCTTGGAAGACGTGAATCTGTATGAGTTCTCGGAACCTGCAGTTCTGCAACCTGATATTACCACCACACCCTGTTCTTCCACATATCTCTGGATCCTCGGTTTATATTATATTTCAGTAGCTTTTATTTAAACTGAACATCACTAAATTTTATTTCTTTGAAGTCATCGTAGTCTAGTAGGTAGTGAGTTGGCTTATTAGAGGTGAGGCCACGGTTCAAAACCTCAAGTCAGACATCTCCAACAAAATGAAATATAAAGAAATAGTTTTTCGGCGACTTCCTTTCAGCAGATTTTTGGCAAAAACTCTGAGCGTTAATAAAATTGCCATGAAAAAGTTCCTCCAAAATTTGTCGTTTGCAGTCGACTTTAAACTGTAGGTCCCGGCATTCATATATAAAATTAACACAACCAACATAGGTGGTGTGAAAAGCTAGGTTGTAATCCTAACTGAAGGGTTGCAGTGACCAATTGTGTATTAATGTATGTATGAAGATGTCTCAGCTTTCGTGTATATTGTCGTAGAGGAATTTCTTTACCGAATGAAGCCATATGACTTTACCGTGATTATTCTGCTTCAGAAGAAAACTTAAGGTATAAACACATAGACGACAGACGACAGATAACAGAAAGCTGTCAAGTTTATAATACACACGTTTATATGAAAACAATTATATTGAAGGCAGAACAGAAAAAGCCAAGACAACAACCTAAGCAGTTTCTGTCCAAATTAAACTGCTAAAAGCAAATTAGTGATGCCAATACAACTTAAAATCATAATAAAAAAACAGCTAAAAATGCTTATATTATTGAAGAGAAAGAACAATTCTTAAATTAAGAAATAATCCATGTATTCATAATAAATAAAATAGAATTATAGATTCAATTTTGAATCTGAATTCATTTGAAAAAAGTTTTGTGTTTGAGGTTTTTTCATAATTAAGTTTATTTTTGCGTACAAAAAACCTGATAGTGACAACACTGAAAAATATATTAAAATTCAAATTTGAAAATGATTGTCAGTCCTTTTTTCTGCTCCGCTTTTAAAAAATTTAATCAGTCGGCATACGGCAGAAAAAACAGTTGGCAGAATTTTCCGTCGAACTGCCGAACTGTTGTCTGTCGGCTATGTGTTTATACCTTTATACGAAAAAAAGGCGCATTTGACTAAAAGGCAGTTCTCCTCAGGACATTTCAAGAATGCGCACCCTATTTTCTAGATTGAGTTCCGAGTGATAAGTAGCTTGCTTCCAAACCTGAAGAAATGGCGCGATTTTACTTTAATTATGAAGTTTTGTCAACAAAAAACTATCCAATGTCCTCAAGAAATCTTATTGATTGAAAGTGGACAAAGAGTGTAGAGTTTTTAGGAGACTAAACTGATATATTTTTTTTATCGAATCATACATTTACTGTGAACAATGGTTAGGGTTTATGAACCGTTGTTATTAAAAAAAATCAGTGTACTCCGGAATCACGTATGTAAGAAATTTGTATTTAATAAATTAGGAATTCCGTGTCCTAAGTAGCAAATGCCCTGTGAAATAAAAGCACATTTTTTTCTTTGTTTAAATTTTGGTTTATTTTATTTGAAAATTTTATGATTTTATTGAGTTTTTAGCTTCGATTTCTTTTTTTTTTTGTTAAGAAAATATTAAAAAAAACTATATTTTATAAAATATTTGTATTTTTGTAATTGAGTTTATTTTGAATGCGTTATTGATTAACATTAACATGGTTGGTTGGGGGGCGGGGTCTATTAATTTATATTAAGAAAACATAATATAAACAATAAATACAACGAGAATTCTTAATATTTCTTTAATGTTTTATAAACTAAATTAAAAAATAAAATAAAATATTTATTTACACATAATATAAGCAAAAGGGGAAGGGTACATATATTTTTATTAATTTAATAAAAATTTAAAAAAAAAAAATTCAAATGGTAAAAAACAAAAAATATTTTAAAGAGAAAGTATTAAATAAAAGCGATATAAGGAAAGAGTATAAAATGTTCTTAAAAAGATTTTAAAATTCGTTTACAGTAATAATAATAATATGCAGAGCTCTGGGGCAAGTTGTATTGTTTTTTTTTAAAGAGACAGGTATTACAAAATAGTTTATATAGGGAGATTCGTTTATGGAAAGACTTAATTTATAAATAAAATAATTAAAAAAAAAAAAACATTTTGTACATTAAATATTGAATTGATTTTTCTTATAAAAAAATAAAGGTACTTAAACAGATTCGAATTAAACACTATAACATAAATATGATTTAAATATGATATTTTATACACACTACAATTAAAAAAGGGGGAAGAGAGAATTAATTTATTTACTATAGATCTACTACACGCTTTACTTTACATTATTGTTTATGGTATATAGTATATTAGAGACACAATTAATTAATTATTGTTTTAAATAGAAGCTTGCTTAAATAACTTTATACATTTAGAATTAAATATTATTGTTTTTAATTCGTTACAATATACATATATATCGCATATAAATACTTAATTAATAATTTTTGGGATTAAAATTTTGTAAATATTTTATTTTGTTTTGTTTATGGGCTTTCTTTCCTTCTATAATTTATTAAATCACAAATTAATATTGCTACTGGTTACATATGATTACTACGCTTATGCTTATGCTTACGCTTACATTTTACACTCCCTCTTTCCTTCTTACTTACTTAACGACTCAACTGCACAGTGTTACGTATGTTACAGTATACGTTTTAATTCTTGGCGTTTTATTATTTTTTTTCTTTCTTAAATGCTTATTATAGACTATATATAGAGGGGGGAAAAAATTAAAAATTAATTATTTACACATACAAACAACAACAACTTAAGATTATTGTAAAAATAAAAATAAAAAATAATTAAAATAATAACAAACACTCACATAAAAAAAATTATAAAAGAATACATAGTTGATTTTTTTTTTCTTAATTTTCCAATGAAATTTCTGACAGTTACTCTTGTTTTTTTTTTAATATTTTGGAAAAGAAAAAAATATTTCAATAAAAAATCACTTAAGTAAACTTAGTATTTAGGCGTTTAAAAATGATGATGGGATCGTAAGGCATAAAGCTTTGCCAGATTAAAGCGGTTTTACATTTTTCTTTTAAATATTGTATTTTTATAGAGCTTTCAAACGTTTTGAAACTGTTTTAGAAGAAAGTTTTGTAACCCACAAATATTTAACAAACAATAATGGAAACTTTTACTATAAGTTTAACTGTAAATGATAAATTTAATTTCCTTAAATATCTATTTAAAAAGATTAAGCCTTAAGAAAACTTATTTAATTTTAATGAAGTTTTGTACAGATTTTATTCTTCTATATTATTCTTCAAGTTAATGGCGCCATGTAACTCTTGTCTAATCCAGAATCGAATTAAAGTTAGAATGTGACTTCCACATACAGTGGTGGCATTATAATTAGAAACGATGTTTCTGGAACAGAGATCTCTGGAGAGACGAATCTAAGTTGAATTTGTCCCAATCTGATGGAAAAACGTATGTAAGACGTCCTCCAAACAAATCCTTTGATCCCAGGTACACAGTGAAAACTGTAAAACAAATTAACAAATATACATGTTGCTAAGTCGTTTCTAATTATAAGGCCACCACTGTATATATCCGAAACATGAAACTAATTTAAAGCTTTTCAAAGAAAAAAAGAAACTTTGAAATAATTTACAAAATTTTATAAGACTAAAGAATAGTTTCAAGCCTAGAGCGTTGTCGACAATTTTTTAAAAAAATTAAATTAACGTATGAAGCTAGAAGCTTACAATAGAGTGTAGTCCTAATGAAATTTATAGGCTTTATAAAGCTTTTCATATTCACAATGATATTTAACTAACTCAAACAATATGGCTTTTAATATACTTTTTTGATTAAAGAAATATTGTGATTAATAAAACAAATTATTAAGTTTCTAATAAAAATTTAATTTAAAATATGTTTTGAATTTATAATTTGAACTTAAACTTTATCAAAAAAAAAAAAAAACCAGCAAACTATTGGTATTAAAATGGATTAAATATTTTTAAGCTTTCACAATAAAACCTGTACAAAATTTAATAAAGCCCGAAATATTGCAGCAAAAAAACTTCTGTATGAACTTAAAATTTTTTATTAATTAAATTAAATTAAGCTTTTTTGTATCCACATTCCACAGAGCTTTAATAAATTTACTATTAAAAAGTAAGCTTTTTATATCATTGGTCAGAATAGTTAAGAGCTTGTAAAAATATTTCAGCTTTTCTAAGAAAGAAATTCTAAAATATCTCTAAAGAAGAAAATTTTTAAAGAGCTTACAGTACTAGCTTCAATCGGTGGTGGTATATTAATTTTATTGTTAATGTGTTTTCGAACAAAAAAGAAGAAAATTCTTAACACATTCATGCCGACGCGTTGCACTGTACGCATCGTATTCTATTTTCTGTCCGATAATGCAAAAAATGGCTAAAGGCAACCGCTAACTCGCGTCTGGACATAAAATGCTAGATCGACGTGAACCTATTAAGCTTGCTTAGCTCTCTTCAACGTTAATGCTCTTTTTCCACATCGTCCATGTGTTGTATTTATAAATTTAATACATGAGTGGAATCAGCTACAGTGTTAAGAAGAAGAGAAGATCTTTTCAAGACAATTAATCAGGTCTTATATGAAAAGAGAGGAAATTCTTGATTTTTATTGCTTTTTCGGAAGATGTCACAAAGCTATGAAATTGGAGCTTCCATCCAGTAAACGAACGCCGTAGACACTTTATTACATCTACCACAAGCAAATTTTCTCGTAAACATATCCATGTCTTTACTCTGGAAATAAAGCTTTTTAATTGAAACTTCATCAAAATGGAGATTTTTATTAATTGATTTCGTATTTGGGTTACTGTTTTATTTAAAAGCTTTCTAAGCGTTATATAGCTTTTGAAAACTAAAGCTTCTTACTCTGCCTTATAGTAATAACATCTAATATGTGCTGCTCCTTTTTAAAGATCTTAAAAAGCTTTTTGATAAATTTAAGGCTTAACCATATTGTACCTCAAAGCTTTAAGCAAACTCAAGGGCATTTTGAATATAATTTAAAAATTTACTTTTCTACTCAGAAATTCAAAAGTTATTCCGAAAACTCTTCAAAAGCTCTGCTACAAAAACTTTCATAGCTTTTTTCATAGGACAAAAAATAAAAACTATACAAAAAGTTTTATATGATAATGTAAAATATTGAAAAAGATGTATAAAAAATCTTCTGTTGGATATTTTTCGAGATTAACTCCAAGTTTTTTAAAAATTTTTCAAGTTTTACAAGATTTGTGAAATTCAACACTAACCAGCTTTTGTTTTCTTCAGTTACAACTTCTACCTGAAACGTTAACCTGATAATATTAACGTTTAATAGAATTGTATTCCTCAAACTTAGATCTCGGCCTAAAAGCTTTATGGCCTTTTTCCTAATCCCATCATTGACTAAATAAAACTTTAAAGTTTTTATTTTAATACTTTTAAGGCGTTTTGGCGGTTAATTTCCTACAAACATTTAAACTAATACAGCAAAAACAAATACAAATAAAAATAAATCCAACTAAAAAAGCTTAACTTGATTTGGAAGCATGATAGGTCGACCAAAATCGTAACAGTAAAGACGGTTCTTCACTTTTTACCTCTTGCGTTTGATCTTGTTCTTGCTCCTGCTCTTCTTCCTGCTGTTCATTGGGTCTTTCACTGCTAACTGAGTCGTTGGGTTTATCAAAACGCCAAGCCACCGGTAGCCACCAATACGGTTCATAGGTGTCATTGAGCGTAGCAGTTTCTGTACTGCTACCGCTGCTGGTAGCGGTAATTAATTCTGAAGAAGAATGAGGTTCCGTTGTTGTCTCAGAAGCTATAGCATCTGATGTATGTATGCGTGTGATTTTACTGTTTCTATTACTGCGTATTGAGCTACTACTGAGGAGTAAGGCACTCTCAGAGGATGTAGCTTTTATTGCTGTTGCTTGTATATCATTGGATATGTTCTCTGTATACTCTGTTGAACTATCTATTGAGCCTTCCTCACGTATACTCATTGTTTTAGTAGATTTTGGTGTAGTAGTTGTAGTCGTTGTTGTTGTCGTTGTTGTGGACGTTAGCAGGGGCATTATTTTTGACCAAATTTGTTGGCTGTTTGGTACAGTTTTTGGTGGCAAAGAAGAACTTTCACTCTGGGAAGCAGAAGATAAACTTGTTGGAATTTTTATTTTTAATGTTGTTTTTGGTTTTTCTGTTGTTGTTGTCGTTGTTGTTGTTGTTGTTGTTTGTGCAGTTGGCATTGGTGTTATGCCCTTCACCAGTTCGTTAATTAAACGCAATTCTTCAGTACGATCAATTTCACTTGTTGTTAATGGCATCGCCTCAATTTCTGATAATTTTGCTCTTAACGTTGTTGTTTCAGACGTTAATGGTGGTTGTTGTGCTTCTTTAATATCTTGTTTGGCAAAGTGTTGATAGTAAAACCGGTCATTGCTGTTGCTGTTGTCGTTTTCATTATCGAACGTAAGTAACGGTGTCACTGTTTCGACTGCTGCTGCCTCCTCTGGATCGGCTGTTGGCAAGTCGCTGGCTGTTGTTGTGGTTGTGGCCAACACCTCAACCGGTTCGACTTTCGATTTCTTTAGCACAGCATGTTGATCTGTTTGGCCTTTGCTACGCATGCGCTGTAATTCTTCAAAATCCTTAAGTGCCTGTTCTTGCTGCATAAGCAGATCTTGTAAATTGTATTGTTGTTCTTGTTGTTGTTGCTGTTGCTGTAACGTTGCTGGCGTTGAAGACAAAGACGAAAATGTTTCAATTACAGTCGTTTCATCCAATTGTATGGGTGTTGTGGTTTCTGCATTGGGTTCATCAATCATTTCGGTTTCCAAGGTTGTTGAATCGTTAACCCGATCATTATCATCATCATTAGCAAGGCCTTCCTCCGCTATTAAAGGATTCATGGTAACACTGCGTGTAAATTCTTGTTTACTTTTCTGTGGAGGCTCTGGTTCCATAGCGCTGGGTAAGGTGGTCATTTCTTCTTCAATATTAAGATTTAAGACTTCTGGTGTATTCTCCATTTGTTCATTTGTTGGCAATGAAATGGTGGTTAAGATGCCAGCAATAGAGGAAGAATTATTTGCCTGTACCCCCTGCTGGCTTTGTAAAATGGTAGTGGCGGTGGCATTAGCTTGTTGCTGTAACGGCAAAAACGACTCAGTCTGCAACAATGTTTGTATGTCGTTCTCCTGTGGCTTTTCATCACCTACTGAAGTGGTGGCGGCTTCAGAGTCCATTATTGTTGTTACCAATTGCATGCCATCTGTATCTTTTTGAAAAATTGCCAATTTTTGTGGTTGGTTTTGTGCATCCAATAATCCACCAACTGGCAATGAAATGGCATCGATTTTAAAATCTTCATCATCCACCAAACTAGTTGTTGTTGAGGTGCTGCTAATTTCTTTAGCATCAGCAGATGAAGTTTTCTCTGAGGGCTTTGCAAATGCAAAATTATTTTCCGAAATATTTGACGATTCGCTGGCTAAATCACTTAAAATTTTTGCTGCATCTGTAGCATTTAGTGTTTGCTGCTGCTGCTCCTGCTGCTGTTGGGGAATATCACTTGCCGTAACATTTTTACCTTCCTTTTCACCACCACCGCCTTCATTCGATAATGCTGAATAGTCTTCCAGTGGCTCTTCATGAAATATATTGAATTTACTCTCGAATATATTAAATTTTAAAGGCTCATCCTTGGAGGGTGGTCTCAATTCGACCGTTAAACCTTCCATGGATTTTTCTACATCCCCCATTTGCATATCAGAGCCAAAGTGTGGCCGTGGATTGGCCAATTTCCCCTGCTCCTCTTCGCCGATGTCATCGTAATCGTAGAGTTCATCGGAGGGTGTATTGCCCACCACCAAACCGAGTGCATTTAAATCGATTAGTACAGCATTGGAGCCGATAACAAGGGGTATACATTTGGTGTCCACCTGTTTATGGCCCTCCGGGCATTCGACGCGTAACGGTAAAGTAAATATTGATTTTGGTGTTACTTTACGCGATTTTACTTGTTGTTTCTCTTCCGGTGGCAATTCAATCCACGCTTGCCATGCCAAATTTTCCACCGTGCTTTCGATGGGCTTCGATGTAATTGGCAGTGCCATCGTTGTGGTGCTCAAGGGCATCATATTGAGTGTCATTAACACTTGCACAACCACCAATAGCTGTGCCACAAATATTGTGGGTGTAAAAGGCATTTTGATTTCAACTTCTGTGCTGTCTTTCCTCTATTTTAGCAAGTTTTTCTTTCACTTTATTCGCTGTGCTTTCGGTAGTTTTTGTGTTAAGTTTGTGGATTTTTTTTGTTGTTTTGATTTCCCTATTGTACGATATTCGATTCGATTCGATTTATTCGTTTATAAATCGTCTGTTGCTGCTGATGTTTATTTATGTTTCAGGGGTTTTTATCTGTTTTTCTTGGCAAAACTTGATTCGATTTATGATGTTTTGTTGTAGACATTGAAATGTCTGCGTGTTAATAACGCGTTTTGCTCTCGTGCTCCTCCTGTATTTTCGGTTGTATATTTTGATTTCTTCTTTAATTTCCGCTTTTTAAACTGAAATGGAAATCAAAATGAAAAAAAAGAGAGGAAAATGTTAAAATTGAATATCATGGAATATTGTATTGAAATGTCTATTAAATAGAAGGAAAAATAAATAAAGAAAGCAAGAACGAAATCAATTACAATTCAATCAAATAATTATTGCTGATTCAGAAAGAAAGTTCAGCGACTTTCGAAAATCCGGGATGTCTACCCGCAATGTTTATGAGCATTAAAAAGAAAACGTGGATGTGGGAGGAAAGATTTGCTGACCGCAGGAGAGCAAGTAAAATTGCTAATATCTGTGGCATTAAAGTGACCCAAAAAGTTAAACGCCAGAAAAGTCAATAAGAAATTGATCTTAAGGCATTTGTAATTCAAAAAAGTTGAGGTTAAAATAAATTCATTAACACCGATGTCCGTGTTAATAAAAGTGGTCATTACAACCCTTTTAGTTAGGATTACAACCTAGCTTCTCATATCACCCATGTTGTGTGTGTTAATTTTATACATGAGTTTCGGGGCCTACAGTTTAAGGTCGACTTCAAACCACAGATTTTTAAAAACCCTTTCATTGCAACTTTATTTTACTCTCGGAGTAATTGCTTGAAGACTGTCGCTGAAAGAAATATTTTTTTATATTTCGTCTTGCTCGAGTTGTCTGAGCAATGGGATGAACCATGTGCTCTTGTCGAATAAGACAACACGACCCATTTACCATTTTTAAATAAATCATAAAGTTTCCTGATTTATCTAGTGAGATATGGTCACTCTAGACTGCAACTAATTGATACTGACTGAATAATGCCATTTAATTAAGCCGGCAATCCAATTCACTACAAAATGCAACGGAACCGCGAAGTGAAGGTAAATGTCCATAGAAAACGACTTGTGTTCCCTGAATAGAATCTGAAGCAGTTGGCAACTCTGGCCCTAATTTTCAAGGAAAAATCAACGATGAGACCCATTTTTGCATGAATGCCTACGTGAACAACAAAATTGTCGAATTTGGGACGATACCAATAAATTCAATGCTTAAAAAGGATTTTGGATTGTTGACATATTTCTTTGAGAACGACGTTGGCCAATCCATAACTGTAAACGGAGAACATTGGTAGACGAGTGCTCATGGTTCAGCCCTTGGCTCCGACAGCGCAAACAAACTGAAAAATGAAAAAATATTCCTTTTGGCGACTTTCACTCAACAGTCTTCTCGAAAAAGCTCAGAGTTTTACCTGCGTGGCATGAAAAAACCTATCCGTCGGAGTCGACCTTAAATTGTAGATCACGCCACTCATGGATAAAATGTAATAAGAACACAAATAACATGAATGGTATGAGAAGCTAGGTTGTAATGCTGACAAAAGAGCTGTAATGACAAATTAAATAAGTATTATACAGTCACAGAAAAAAGTCTACATACAGCGGGGTGTATGCTAATTTTTTGTAGTTTTCTAATAGTTTCTAGGTGATATTTTTTTATATTCGTTTTTGTCTTTAAACATTCTTTATTTTAACTTTAAAATTTTATAAAAATCACCGAGAAGAAAGTCTACATACTGTAGTATATACTGTGGTGTATGTAGACTTTTCTTGACTGTAAGAGATAAGGAAAATTGTTTTAGTTCCACCTGGAATCTGAAAACTGAGGCTAGGGCTTGTATTCAAGGACATTAACCAGTACAGCAAGTCATCAATAGATGAATAAACTTTCGTATATGAATTATTAAAGTTGGTTCGACAACAATTGAATTCTTTGTTTGAAATGATTAAGACCTTAAAGCGCCGTTAGAAATCGCCGTAGTCTAGTAGGAAGTGTGTTGGCTTATTAGACGCAAAGCCAGGTTTCGAGTCCCAGGTCAGACATCAAAGACAAAATATTATTTTTTCGGCGACTTCCTCTCAGCAGATTTCTGGCAAAAACTCTGAGAGTAAATGAAATTGCCAAGAAAATGTTTCTCAAAAATCTGTCGTTCGGAGTCGACTTTAAACTGTAGGTCCCGCCACTCATGTATAAAATTAACACACACAACATAAGTGGTGTGAGAAACTAGGACGTTGTATAATGGGTCAATTCGACCTCCGTACTGTACTTGTCTTATTTGACAAGTAAACGTCCTCTAACCTAACCTAACCTAAAGCACTGTTTCTTATAAATGGAATCTGGACCAAATCCTTCCTCAATTGCCTTTTTAATTACAATTTTCTCTACTAAAAAATTTTAAATAAACCTTGAGAGTAAACCCTACTGTGTATTACATTCCCCAATAACAACAAATTTGATATGGCGTAGGGTATAGAGATAAAAATACATTTCAAAACAATTTTTTTCTCCAAATCTACCTGTTGTTTCTGGCTCTTAAAGCATCAAGAGATTGAAAATGAATTTTTTTTAAAAAGAATTTTATGATGAGAAGCACTTAACTTGACTTGTGTTTTATTTTCGTTTCGCTTTATTGTATGCACAGGTTGTTCAACACAGTTAACATATTTACAGTTATGCCATTAAAGTTAGTATATCTTGAATAAAGATAACAAAATAAATATTCTCAAATAAAAACTGAAATAAATAAAAAACGAAGGCAAAAGAAGATAAATACATACATAAGTACATACATACATATATATGTATATAGATGATATATAAGTAAGTATGATGATATAAATGACAATGTAGATTTATTGTTTAAATAAACATTTAAAACATTTTTGTTAAAGAGAACTACTATGAGGCAAGAATAAAAATATTTATGAAAAAGTGAATGCAAGTGTTACAACATTACAAACAACATTCTTAGAATGTAAAGGAAAAAAATAAAAATTTTTTGTTGTCAGAAAAAAAAAACCAGTAGGCAGTCAGATACATAGTTAACCTAGACATAATTCAGAAACCTGAACGGTTACAAACAAATAACACCCATACACACACATTAAATCATAAATAAATTGTATTTGTAAAGATGGAAAACAAAAAAAACAAGAATTATCACATCATGAAGAGATAAAAAATACAACAGGGCCGTCGGGTCTTGTGGTCTCTTTCTCCCTCGTTTTTATAAATACAATCTTAATTGTTGGTAGGTTCATGAGTTGTAAAGAAAAAAAAAAAAAGAAATTATTTTAACAGACTTTAAGTACTACAACAGCAACAGCAACAGCAACCTTCTTCAACCTTAGCCGATATCTTCTCATTGACAGGCTTAAAAGCCACACACAGTAGTTGCTGGTTGTTGTCAATGATGATGATGATGATGATGCTGATGATCAGTAGGATGATATTGCACGTTTTTATATCGCGTTACCCTACATAGTTACAATTTTAAATCATAATAATGATGACATTGTTCTGTTATTTTTTATTTTTATTTTTTGTTAATTTTAATTGTTGTTGTTGTTTTTAGTTCCATTGTTATATGGAAATATGGTATGGTATGTATGTTACGTTGTAACTGTATGGTATGTTACGTTATAACAGCAGCATATGTATTTATTTTTAAAATTCTTTTACATTTTTTATTGTTGTTGTTGTACAACAAAATGTATTTATTTACGGTCTTAAACCAAAAATAAAATAATTTGAAGTGGAGTAAAAAAATGTTTTAAAAAATATTTAAAAAAAACCATGTTAAATACAGTCCCATGGGAAGTATGTATGTATGTATGGTATGTAAATAAAATCATACTCAACTCGTTGTAATATTTTACACGCCATCTAAACAGTGCAGTAGAATTGTTCACAAATTAAACAATTTTTTTTAATTACTTGCCAACACTACACTGAGCTCTTATTGTTATAAATTTAGAGAATAATTTTTAAAAGAATATTTTCCCATAACTTTTAGAATCTACCTAGCTTCGAAGTGAACTTATTAAAGTTATGTTATGTGGCGCAAAATATGTGTAATAATCGTATTGGAAAAGAAAATGTGAATGAAATGAATGACTGACTGTTATGACCTGTGTAAAGTTCTATAAACTATGAACAGTTTTTAGTTTTTGAGGCAATGAATTAACAGAGCTGTCTGTTGCATATCGAAAAAGTTATGTAATAAAGAATGTTATTGAATGGAAAAGTAAACTTTTTAAAAAAATTTGCTACTTATGGCCCTTTAGCTCATTTATAAGTTGAAAATTCGAATTGAGCAGCAGAGCGTAATTATAAAGAGGTCTTTTCGCTGGATCTCAGTACCTCTGCTTAACTAGACAGTGATACAGATCGAATATTAGTAACACGGTAATACTAACGAATTGATTGCATGATAACACACTCTGACTTCTCAGGGAAATTTAGGACAAATATTTCTAATGATGCACCTTGTCAATGACTCCGTACATGTCTTTATGGATAATTTGTAAAGATAGAGTAGTAGATAGAGTATTTGCTTGGAGTGGAGTACAGCTAAGGTTACCAAAACATTATATTGATTTCCACACAGAATTATTTGGAGAATACCTCTGGTAGAGATATTGTAGAACCTTATGATAGCCTGGTGGTTGACCACGCAGATGGTTGACGATTATCGTGTGGCATATTTGTACCGAGATACAGCAGTATTTCGGGCAAATGCAGGATGGATGAATTGAACTTTCCATATTGTACACCTGCTAGAAATGACATTGTGCCACATTGGCAGCTTCAGATAAAGGCAAAATATTACACCTAAGTTTTATACGGTCGAATATACAAACAAAAACACACTTAGAATGCCTAGATGTCATTACTGAATATGGCATTGTGGACAGTCATGTGTGTTAATTACAGGGCAATGAGTTCGGCACGGGCTACAGCACCGAAGAAGAAGTGGAAACAGTTATTATGTTGTAGTTATGTGTATTACACTGAGCGCCAAAAGTGAGTAAACACCAGTGAAATAATTCATTTTCTTAGCATAGCGAGAAAAGTAAATGAGAATAGTCGAATAAATTTCCAAAAATAAAATTATTACTTATAAAATGTTAAAACAAAAACAACAATTCATGATAAAGAAACTTTTTTTATACTTAAGAACAAAATTGTTTTATACTTAAGAACAAAAGTGTTGACTCACTTATGGCGCTCAGTGTATGTTGTTGGAAAAGTTAATCTCTTTGGGGGGTCATTATGCATTTCGATTCGTAAGAAAATGCATTTGAATCTTATGTTGTAAAGCATGAAGCTCCGGATTATTCGAGGATTAGGGAAAGAGAATCGTTTTTTGCGTCTCCAATACCACGTAATAAATGTTGACTCATTAAGGGTGTACCTTTTAAATTTAGTGTCGAGCGCTGTCAGCCGTTCGAAGAGTGCTTAAAGAATTTAAAAAAACTGAGTCAATTATGTACAGTAAGAGTCCTGTTTTTCGACTAACCGATTGATGTTTTGAAAACATTGCCGCAGTAAGCCGTAGTGTCGCTGAAAATCCCAAAACATCAATTTGGGATGATTCTCACTCAACAAGTTTCAAATTTCAAAGGACTACGCAACAAATTTTAATAAAAGACCTCCACTCGGAAAAAGTCATCTTCTCTAATGAAGCGGATTACCACATGAATGTCTTTATTAATACAAAAATTGTCAAGAGCTACCTTTTACAACAAATTTTTAAAAATAAATTTCTAACTGATCTCATCACTAAATATTCGAACGTCCGTCCCCCTTCTTTAGACTTCTATATGGTAGATCTCTTTACAATGCCAAATTCTGTCCTTGGCAAAAACCTAACAATGCCATTTTATTGATCCATTTATTGTATTTCAAATACATCACTTGTTTACATTGTGTGCGCCGAATAGTCTGACCATAATTAATCGCTAAGACATTGACTGCAACGCGCAACTATTTCCACTATATTGTCGTAACAATTCTGTTTATTACCAATTAATTTATCGATCAAATTTGTTAAAATAATTTTAAAAAGAAAAAAAATTAATTTCCTTTGTTTTGATTTTACTTTTCTAAACAGTAAACTTTTGTTATGTTTTTTGTCTGTTTGTTTTATTTTTGTGTAACGTTTTGTTATTGTTGTCTTTATTTGTTTAAACAAAATCAAATAAAAAATTGCGTTTATCCAGTGTTTGTTTTATATCTTCTCCTCGCTCTTATTGACCTTGTAAATATTTTTGTTATTGTATTAATTTTTATTTTGTTATTGTTGTTGTTGTTGTTGGTATAAAATTTTATTAAATATTTCGATTCAATTTTTTTTTCGAATCGAATTTAAAAACTCATAAATTTCACAATGATTTTCAATGGAGGATAGTTAACGTATCACTGTTGGTTTTTAATTATTAAAACAATTGCGCTGCTGAGAATATTTCAATTTGTTTACTTATTTCAATTTAATGAAGATATTAATTGCTGGTGTTTTTTTCTTATTTCCTTTTTTGTTTAATAAAATTAAACAAATTTTGGGAATATTAATCCGTTTTGGAAATATTTTTAAAAATTTTTTTTGGCAAAAATTTTCCACACGCTCTGTAAATATTTACTTGGAATTTAATTGTGATTCGCACCAAGAGATTTTTCATAAATTTTTAAAACGTAATTTCATTACATTCTATAAATATTTTATATTTTACGAAACAATCAAAAAAAAAAAAAAAATATTGAGAATAAATAAATAAATTTAACGAGAGGTGTCTTGAGTTTATTCAGCTTGAGATTCCTTTTGCTGTAGTATTTAGAAATTTAATGCAGTCAAACAACAATATTTTTAAGGAACAGAAATTTAAAATTTTAATTGTTATGGTAATACAATTTTGTCCACAATTCATAAAAATAGTCCACCAATTTGTTTCATATGATGCAAATATATTGCCAGCAATTGGTTAGGTTAGGTTAGAGGACGTGTACTTGTCAATTAAGACACGTACAGTACCCGGAGGTCGAATTGACTCATTGTACAACGTCCTAATTTCTCACACAACTTATGTAGTGTGTGTTAATTTTAACACATGAGTGGCGGGACCTACGGGAACGACAGATTTTTGAGAAATTTTTAATTAAATTAAATTAAATGTACATTACACCTCACCATTGAAATCTGCATAATTCAGACGGCTTCTAAAGAAGAAACGAAAATTGTCAATACACTTGCCTTTAAATGTAAAGAGGTAGAGGATTTAAGAATCTGCTATGTTTTTGAAAACTTAGAGAACAATTTTCAGTCGCCCATCTGCTATTAACATTATCTTATCGATCTGCACATACCAGACATTACAAATACAGGATTCAAAGGATTCAAGATCGAGTTAATAAACACTATATTTTCTCCTTTTTTCCCTTCTGTTGCCAGATTTTAATAGGTGGTCAACAATAGTGAGTCATCCACCCATAAACCTATTAAAAATTTAAAAATTTTATACTCAACTCCAGCTAGCATAAGTGATTTTAGAATTAGATCATTACAACCCTTCAGTCAGGATTTCGACCTAGCATCCCACAGCACTTATGTTGTGTATGTTAATTTTCTATACATGATTGGCGGGACCTACAGTTTAAAGTCGACTCGGAACGACAGATTTTTGAGAAATTTTTTCATGGCAATTTTATTTACTCTCAGAGTTTTCGCCAGAAATCTGCTGATAGAAAGTCGCCGAAGAAATACTTTTTGTATTTTGTTTTGATGTCTGGCCTGGGGCTCGAACCCTGGCTTTACGTCTAATAAGCCAACACACTACCTACTAGACTACGGCGACTTCAAACTTATTCTCCTACCTGCAATTTGAAATTTTGTAGATAGGTGCAGAAACGATAAGAGAAACGGATGTCAGAATAATCTGGAAGGACTATGCTCTGGCCTACTCTGATGATGAGAAGAAATAGCGCTCTCTTAGCTCATACAGTGAGTCTCTTTTCGATTGTAATCACTGTAATCGCATGTCTACGCGCAGTTAGCATGAATCGGCTAGGTAGGGAAAATAATCGACGATGATACGAATAGGTTAGCTTCCACACGGTTGATGGGGCCAAAACTCTTCTATGGAGTGGGAGCAGATGTTTGGAAATAATGGATATATATATAGGTTAATACTCTTCTCAAAGCAAGTGAGTTTAGTCACTAAAAGCTTTTGTTGAGAAATCACAATAAGAGGAGATTTGAGCTATTCACCAGGATATGCAGCAATAATCTAAGGTTTGCGGCCCATCTTTGCCATCTTTTGTATATTCAGGGTAGATTTAGGTAGCATAGGGGTTGCCTCGAGTCCAACGTATAGATTCCGTTACGATGAGAATGAATCATCGGCCAACATTTTTGTAGTCTGTGTGACATCAATACATCCAAGGAACAGAGTTCCAAGCAGCAGTTGACAACGAGCAACATCCTGAGAGCAATTTTCTATTTTCAGACCAATAGGCTGAAAGGAAGCATTACAGCCTATATACATACATATAAAGTTTGGTCGTATTGTCGTAGTACTCTTCATGAAACAAATAAAAATAGCTTTGAAGCGCATGGTCTGTTTATATTATATTTGAATGATAAAAAACAAGAATTGCTACAACAGTGTCTGTGTTAATGTGCGATTACATGGGAAACTAAGCAAGCGCAGTTTCAAGAATTACATCCATATCTCACAGTCGAAACTGATAGCATTTATTAGCTGTGTTGATTGAAGTCGACATAGTCTTTGTAGGTGGTGTGTTCGCTTATTAAACATGTTGAGGCCTCGGTTCAAATCCCAAGTAAGACATGTCCAACACAACAAAAAATGAAAAAAATGATTTCTACGCGACTTCCTCTCTCATCAGATTTCTGGCAAAAATTGTGAAGAGTAAATAAAAAAATGGCATGAAAAAGTTTTTGAAAAATGTGTGACGGTCTTTTGCATTGGTTAAAAAATTTCTGAAATTGGCATGTGCAGGGCCACAAAAGTACACATACGATTAACAAATTTCACAAATTTCTGAACCAATGCAAAAGACCGTCTTAAAATCGAGGAAAGTTGTCAGACAATTATAAAAATTTTCAACGAAAACGGATTGGTTCAGAAATTTCTGAAATTTGTTAACCGTATATATACTTTTGTGGCTGAGTGTAAGTTGTGTGAGAAGCTAGATCGTAATTTTGACTGAAGGCTTGTAATGATCAATTATGTATGTATGTATGTATTTGGTAAAGGATTCTGTTACTTTAATAGTTTGTGATTTTGTTGCACCCATCCTTTAGCGGAAAGTCTTTTGTATTGGTTTAAAAAAATTACAGAAAAAATTTTAATTTTTAATAGCAATTTTAAAAACATTTTTTGTACTGACTTTAGTATTTGAAATGAGGCTCATTAATAATGTTCATGATATAAGATAATTAAATTTTTATTTTTATCAAATTGAAATCGCCTAAAAACCTATTAAAAAAATGTATGTTGCTGTTGTTGCTATTCTCAGAATGAACACAATAATTTATTTGTTGTAATGTAATGTTTTGAACTTAATTACAGTATTTGAAAATTTCCATAATTTGTCCATTAAAATGGCATAAATTTTCTAAACAAAGAAATGTATTTACAATTTAAATTACAAAAACACATTCAAAAAAAAGAAAAAAAGATACATTAACATAAAAAAAGACGATGTAAAGCTTTATGCAAAAAAATTAAAATAAAAACGATAATTCACTGTAATTAACAGAGATTTTGTATTATTAAATGGAAATTCAATAGAAAACAGAAAAAGTAAACGAAACAAAATTAATATTATTTTTTATAAATAAAAAACCATTGAATTCAATGATACAAAATGTAACAAACTAAGGCCTAAGTGCTGTGAGGGTTTTGAAACAATTCTAGGTCAATGGACTTTATTGAACAAAACAGAAAAAAAAATAAATGAAGTCCATGGAATTATTGTACGCACTTGGGCACCAGGTAATAATTTTAATTTTCAATACAAAAAAATGAAAAAAAAAACGAAAATTTTTTAGTTCATTTTGTTTACAACTGCTGTATCAACAGGTGTTTTTTTATTGTTCTCTGTTTTCTTCTCTCCATGTTTTTCGAGGTAAATTAGTTATCAAATCCATAAATGTCCACTCATACAAATTAACCGCTTTTTGACAAAAAAAAAAAAAAATATATAAAGAGCACTTTATGTTTTATGAAGAAAAAATAACCAAAATTGTTTAATATTTTCAATCCATACGCATACAATATACTCGTACATGTTAGGGTGTTCAATATTTACAACAAACAACACACTGCTACGGATAAACATGTATACGAACATTTAAAATTTTAGTATTTTAGAGGAGACAAACAGACAGAGAACAGCAGACCACAATTATTATGATAATTTGTGGTATTTATTTATCGGTCACTGAACGCGTCAATTCAGCCAAAAGTCAACATCAGCAGCAGCAGCAGCAGCAGCAGCAGCAGCAGCAGCAAGAGCAAGTATTTAAACATTTATTGTTAGCAACACTAGTAAATATAGCATGTGTGCTATTATTGTTATGTTATAAACAGTGATGGTAATTGAAATTGCTGTAGTTGCAGTCATAGATTTCATTTTAAATGTTTATTTATCCGCTATGGTTACCTTTAGTATGCTATAATATATCCACTTTGATAAAGTTGAACAATTTTTTTTTTAAATGTAATAAACACCACTAGAAATAGCAGAAATAGCATTAAAAGTAGGTGTGTGTATTTTAAATAATGAATTCATTTTAATTCACATTGACATTTACCATAGACAGACAGACAGAAAGACAGACAGAAAGACAGAAATAGAAGGTGACCATGGAAATAAAAGAATTTTAATTGTTCTCTATTATCTTTAGTTTAAGTAAACTTAAGTCTTTTTTTTTCTAAAATTTGTTTGAAAAATAAGCTCAAGAATGTACTTGAGTTGATACATTTACATTTATATAAATACTAGAATGATTTGAAAGTTTTCTTTTGATAATTTGATTCCCTTTAACAAACTTCTTAACAGATTGTAATCTCTTAGAAGATATATAAGACGATAAAAATTACCATTTTTTAGATGGAAGTCTTTCAAAGGTTTTGTTTGTGGAGGCAAACATGCTATTACTCTGACGTCAAGTGAAAAAGCTAAGTACGTGCACCGTACACAAAAGTCACCGTAATCTAATAGGTAGTGTGTTGGCTTATAAGACAAGAGCTAATGGTTCAGCCCATGGCTCAGACAACTCAAACGAAATGACTCCCTTTCAGCAGCAAATTCGTGCAGTAAATAAATAAAAATGTCAGGAAAAAGTTTCTTAACCTTTTCACGCCCTTGGCCACATATGTGGACGTTTAATTTTTTTAATTATAATTATAATAATAATAAAAAGAACAAAAAAAGAAAAAATAACAAGAGAAGTAAAGATTTTACCGTTTATCTGCACTGAAGATATTATTTCCAATGCATAGTTAGATACAAAAAAAAACGTGAAATATTTCTTCTGCAATCTGTTTATTGGATTATATCCAGAAATCGTTAATATTTGAAAAAAATAATATCAGTTATATTTAATATAATAAGTTTTACAATCACTACCTAAAAAATCTAAAAGCTGGACTAAAGTTAATCTTGGAATTAGACTGGACGGTATAGGTCATTATTCTAAATACAAGGAACTGAAAAATCCCCCCAGATGTCACGACAAAAATTGTGTAAGACGAACTCGCTACATTTGTGCGAAATGTGAAGGATATATATGCCTGATATGCCCGGAATGTATGAAATCATTTCACACATATATTACCATTAACGCTCAGTGGACGTTATTCCTTTTTGTGAATTTCCATTGTTTTTTGTTTTCTGAATTCCTATTTAAATAAAATTAAATAATTTAAAAAGAAAACACCATTTTGTCACCATAAAAAAATCATCCTTGAAGAGATTAAATCTGTTGTACGGCATTTGTTGGCATTAAACAGTAGGTCCCACCATTCATGAATTAAATTAACACACAACTACATAAGAGGTGTGAGAAACTAGAGTATAATCCTGACTAAATGTGAATGCAGTTTATACGAAAATACTTCTAATTTCAAATCGACTGACAATTTTGTAAAATGAAAAACTATGTTTTTCCAACCTCTCCTTACAAAATAATTTATGCAACCTTTTGGGGTTTTTCTTTAATAACAGAGGAATAATATAAAACTTCTGTAGAGGCGGCATAAGGTAGCGATAATACCGTTCGCCTAAAAATTCACGTATACCTGATTCAAAACGCAAATAAGGCGAAGAATTTACATCATGGTTTTCGAATTTAAAAACTGACTAGGCTTTCATCCATTTCAAATAATTCATCTAGGAATTCCCTGACCACGAAAATCATTTAATAATTAGCCAGCAGTACGACCCAATCGGCCGTAAGTTCTTTAGAATTATACCCAATAAACCTTCATAGAGTGTGTTATATCGAGGCATATGGATCTACTTTCATTCTTGCTGCAAAATCATAATTAATAGAACTAAGAAATGGAAAGAAAGCAATAAGAATATCAGGGGGCATGGCAACGAAGGGAAATAAATAAAAAATTGGAATTTATCATCCGTAGTCTAGTAGGGAGTTTGTTGGCTTTTAGACGAGAGCACGTGATGTAAACTCCTGCTTAGACATCTCAAACAAAACAATATATGTAAGAAATATTTCTTTCGTCAACTTTCTGTCAGCAGTCTTCCACAAAAGCCATGAAAAGTTTCTCAAAAATCTGTTCTTCAAAGGTGATGTTAAGCTGTAGATTACGCCACTGTTGGATAAATTAGTACACATAACAAGGTTGGTGTAAGAAGCTCGGTTAGAATCCTGACTAAAGGTTAAAACAACCAATTAAGGGAGAACGTTTTTTAAGAGGATATTTTCTTCTTAAAAAATCATAAGGCAAATGAATAACAGAAGAGGAATTTACAATTCCATTGCCATTTTCGAGCATTTAAAAGTGTAAATTTTAATATTGCAGTAGAGCATCAGTATGCGAATGGTATGGTGTGTATACGGTTGGCGTCTGTCGGTGCTCTGAAACACCAACCTCTTTGAAAAGATATTGATTTATTGCCCAGGATATAGCAAAATCCTCATTCCATTCCTCTTCTTCCCTGGAGATAATTTCATAATCAATTGAAGATAAAAAAGTTTTAATAGAATTTAAAGAAAAAAAATCAATTTACAGGTAAAATAAATCAAAAAATTTCTAATTGATGTCCTTTTCATGCATGATTTTGTTAAAAAAGAAAAAAAAGAACAAAAAAAATTTATTTTAAATCATCCTGGTCATCATGAGTTTGCGACAGATGATGAGGATGAGGAGGACTATGCTGTTAATAAAAATAAAAATAACAATCATCATGTGATGTTTGTTCATTTAATAAAATTTATTTTAAAAACAAAAAGGAATAAACAAATTCCCCAATGTTGGTGTTACGTTTAGAATTTTAATAATTACTTTTTTGTTGTTGTTGTTGTTTTTGTTTTTGTAATCGTTATACAATATTTTATAATTGATTGTTAGAATTTTGTTTTCACAAAATATTAAAACATGAATATCATTTCGTTTTTATTTTATTCGTGAAATTGCAATATTTTTTTCTTTTTTTCTTTCAAAAACATAAAAATTTTATTGAAAGAATTTTATTTTTAATCCATATTTACAAATAAAAACACACCCATCGTGAGTGTACAAATTTATGCGATATATTGTTTTGTGAGCCATACGGAACTAGCTATGCTGTTAGGTTTTTGAATGGCCTTAGACGAGCGAAAAAACAATTTTTTTTGTAACAATAAAAGCTTGTTGCAATTTAACACCTTCTCATACTGGAAATGAAAAAAGAAAGAAAAAAAAACACAGCAAAAACTAAACTAAAAAAAAAATTACATTCAAATTACAACAATTGGTAGAAGGGAAAAATATTCAGGCACGCTTCATGCGAAATATAATCCAAAATACCGTACTCTATGGAAAAAAATATGAACTAAACAATAAAGAAAAAACATAAAATGTAGTAGGAAAGGTTAGCAAACATTTTGAAGAGTAAATCATAGCACTAGTAACAGAAAATGTTTATAAAATCATATAAGATTTAAAAAGTTAAGAGGCTTCATTCCTCCCAGGTTTAACTTCAATCATACGCTGCATATACTCAAACAAGATATTACAAGGAATGCTACAGAGAAATGCACTGGCGAAACAATTAATTGGAAGATCAACCCTACTAGGAGCAGAGATAGGAAGAGAAAGAGCTTCTGTCCAGTTCAACTGGAGTGGAATAAGAATGTTGACTTTAGTTGTGCGTAATTGGAGACCAATTGTTATAGCACTACGATCCCTGGAGGATTGCAACGGACCACTCGTCCCTAGGTATACAAAATACCAAAGAATACGATAGAAAGATCAGGCAGTTGTCGCAGACTAAATGTCTGTTTTTCCAAATCACCATGGACGGATATAACAATCAACAACACGTGCAAATAATAAAATTCTCTTATCACAATGGGTGCTCTCTCTGCTCTGTCTGATCATAATTTTTAACCTTAAAGATAATATTCAGTGATGAGAGTGAATAGGTACATGTGGAAACAAAATTGAAGCCAGTGTTTGAACTTCACTTCGATATTTCTAGAGAACGATGCTAGCCTGGACATTACAGCCAAAGGTGAGCACAATAGGTGGATGATTACCAACTTAATTTGGACTGAATTGGATGGTGTGGATACTACCGATATGGGATTTGAACAGGACAGCGTTATATGCCACACAGCTCATGCCACATTGTATATTCTGCACAAGGAGGTGCAGCCTCCTCCTCACGAGGAGGTAATGTGAACTGGCAACCAAGATCATGCGATTTGTCCCAGTTAGATTTTCTTAAGTCATAAACCAACCCACAGCTTTCTTTTGATAATATCTCACGCACACTTTGTTTTATTTAAATTTTAATATACATACATACATACATAATTGGCCATTACAACCCTTCAGTCAGGATTACGGCCTAGCTTCTCACAGCACTCATGTTGTGTGCGTTAATTTTATACATGAGTGGCGGGACCTACAGTTTAAAGTCGATTCCGAACGACAAATTTCTGAGAAACTTTTTTGAACATATGAAGCGCTTAATGAACGACATTATGCATTGCAATTCCTTTTACTTTATTGAAGAGCATAAGGTGACAGCAAGTATATTCCAATGTGTTGCAGATCAGAAAATTTCCATCGTTGTCGATCGTTCCCATATTTCTTTTGACTTTCTTGTCTTGTGGTTTATGTGGTTTTTTGCCGTGTTTTCCGATTTCTAATTCTATAAAATTTTGCATCAAATATTTGAAAAAAAGTTTGCTGGGTTATGTTTTTACTATATGTTACGTTATATACGTTGTTATACATAAACAAACAAAACGTGTGAATATAACTAATGAAAATCATAAAAATTTCAACTAGAAAAAGAATAACTACAACAACAGCAGCAGCACCAACAACAACAAAGCCATATACAATTGTATTTTGGCTAAAATAAAAGCAGCAACAAAGAAAAAAAATATTCACTTCTCCGAAAAAAGCATCAACAAACATGTGCGAGTGTAGTGTATATATTGTAACTCCACGTATATATTTGTTTATGAACTGCATTAAAATGTTACAATTAAAAATTCAAATTTCAAATAAATATGGAAATAAAAAATAAAAAACGAAATGAAAAAAAAAAATAAAGTACAGAGCCATTGAATTGCATTGCATTGAATGAAAAATAAAACCAATTTTGTTTGTTTGTGTGTTCACAAATACATAAAATGTGCACTTTTTCTTGTTTCTCGTTGCTCGTTTCTCGATGCTATAAAAATAATTCTATTCACAATTGCAACATTATGCTGCATCCCAGCATTCACCACCGTATACAAAAAGCGGGAACATCTTGCTGCTGGTGCTGCTGCTGATGCTGCTGCTTTTAATCCATAAACTACATGCCATAATACAGAGAATTCCGAAAATATGCGGAGTGCAAATAACATGTTCCGATAATATCGCCATACGAACCGAACAGAATGGGAAACTAGGGGAATTTTTATGCAATACCCTTTCCCCTTTCTTTTTTTAGTTTCATCTGTCTGAAGAAAACATACACACACACACTCTACATCAACATTCATTTATCAGATTCTATAATAATATTTAGATTTTCTTCTTTCTTATTTTTTTTCTCTTTTTCTGTGTATATTTTAAAATAACAAAAAAAAAAGTATAAAAAATAACAATAACAACAACTACGATGATGATCATAAAAAAGCGAATGAATGTATGAATGAATGAATGAAAGAATTGTTGCATGAATATATGTATGTAAGTAAGTAAGACAAACGCGTGCCGAATTAATAAACAATGAATCGAATTGAATTGAACACACAGTGAAACATAAACACGATAATACATTCAAAATGTTTTTTAAGCGTACACTTAGAAAAAAGAAGTACTTTTTAACGTTAAAGTCTCACAGGTTAGGTTAGGTTAGGTTAGAGGACGTTTACTTGTCAATTAAGACAAGTACAGTAGCCGGAGGTCGAATTGACCCATTGTACAACGTCCTAGTTTCTCGTACCACTTATGTTGTGTGTGTTAATTTTACACATGAGTGATGGGACCTACAGTTTAAAGTCGACTCCGAACGACAGATTTTTGAGAAACTTTTTTTTATGGCAATTTTTATTTGCTCTTGAGTTTTTGCCAGAAATCTGCTGAGAGGAAGTCGCCGACGAAATACTTTTTGTATTTTATCTTGATGTCTGGCCTGGGGCTCGAACCCTGGCTTTACATCTAATAAGCCAACACACTACCTACTAGACTACGGCCACTTCAAATCTCACAGGTTTGAAGTATTTCAGTGTCTTACTCTTCTGGTTGAAGTTATAAAGTGACAAGAAAAGCGAGGATTCCAGATTCAAATTCAAGACAAGAAAATAAATTTGTCGGCATTGTTTTCGAAGGCAAAAAATTATTAGGATTTATTCCCTCTCTAAATTATCAAATCAGAAAGCTCCCTGGTTCCCTAGGAGTTGATAATATCAACAACGAATGTCATAAACATCAGGTAGCATCAGCTGTTGAGATATAATAGGATTCAAAGTTCCTATCCCCTAAATACAATGAAACACAGATCACTCTAGGAAATGAAAGATGGCAACTCTACCATCCTAGGACCTGCTACTGTAGACCCAGAATCTGACAAGCTGAAATAACTTAAATAATACGCTTGAAATGAGAATAAAATTGCTGTGATAACATGGGTTATTGAAGACTAAAACCGCATGAGTTTCTCTAATAGTATATGCAATAGCATTGTAAACCAAGAAAAGGCTGGTTATACTATGGACTAGGGACTACGATATTCCAATCTAAAAAGGTGTAGATGTTATTAGGCGTATTAAAATAAATTTGAAAACGTGGCAACACAAGCTAAATGCATCCAGTTTCACCATCAGTTACTCACTTATGCGGCCATTACTCACACCACTCATGTCGTGAGTGTGTTAATTTCATGCCATGAGTAGCGGCAGATATGTTTTAAAGTTGATTCCACACGACAGATTTTTGAGAATCTTTTTACTCTCAGAGTTTTTGCCAGAAGACTGCTTGAAGTCGTAAAGCAAAAAATTTTTCGAATTTCGTTTTGTCAGAAATGCCTGAGCTGGTGTTTGAAGGACTGGCACGTGAGTAATACGTAAAAACACTACCTACTAGACAACAGTGCCTTTAATTTGAAATCACCACATCAAAATTGCTTAAGTCCTTGATTTTGTTTACTCAAAGTTTGTGACAGGCACTGCAGTATGGGTTTTCTAGGGCGACTATTCGAGATATAAAGAGGAATGGGCAAAGGATATATCAGAACTGAACAGAAGGATAGAACAGAACATGGTAGAACATGAACTGAATGGAGCTGTGGATATCTTTTTTTGTGAGGAATCTTTTCACGGTCAGCATTCACAGCTTACTCTATAAGCGAGTTGTTGAGGTGATTATTGGAAATATCAAATCCTCGTCGAAAGCTGTTAAACTACTTTCAGACAGCCAAGGTGCTTTAAGAGCACTAAGTTCTCACAATGATCTCGAATACAGTTTTAAACTGTCACAGATCTCTTAACGAAATGGCTGAGCGGTATTATATTCACAACAAATGAGTAACGAGCACCAATTACATTCAGGGAATCTTTAGAGAAGTTCCATTTCTCGGATATGGCACAATAACCGAACTCAGGAGTATATTTTCTACATTAAGTATTCCATTAGTAATCTTCCAAGTTTAGGGTTGATAATGTGCCCAAAGGATTCGGTTAAGATTGAGCAGCAAATTTGGCCTAAACTAGTAATTGGGGCAGGAAAAGTCAAATTCAAAGTAAGCATTATCACATTACTGGACATTGTTTACTTGTGACTTATGCGAGGCTATATTAGACTCATCTACTCAGTGATTTCTGCCACAAGTTTCAGAGACAATAATAAGAAGAGAAAACAATTCTTCACTTAGTAGGTAGTGTGTTGGCTTATTAAACGTAAGGCCACGGTTCAAACCCCAGGTCAGACATCAAAATGAAATGTGAAAATATTTCTTCGACGACTTCCTCTCAGCAGATTTCTGAAAAATCTGTCGTTCGGAGTCTACCTTAAACTGTAGGTCACGCCACTCATTTATAAACGTAACGCACACGACATAAGTGATGTGAGAAGCTAGGTAGTAATCTTGACTGAAGGGTTGTAGTGGCCAATTATATATGTAATTCTCCATTTATTGGGTACATGTCCACCGATATGGCAAAAACAAAAGTTCCTGGTATTTAATCATGCAGTTGAAATCACTGATCGGTCGCTTACATGCCCAGCGTTATCTCGCTGAAGAAAGGAGAACCTAGGCATTTATTATGCTCTCAGCTGTTAATTTAGTTGCTTTGTTATGAGATTGCTATGGTTCCAGAATGAGTCTGGAAATTTCACTATGATATCACAATGGGCACACTGGCCTACATATGTCTAAAATTTTTGTTTGGGGTATCTATTTATACCTTTCTTCCTGGGCTATATTATTTTATTCTATAAAGTAAAAGAATCCGATTCCATTATAAGATAATCAATAATTAAAAAAATAACAGTTTTTATATATAAAAATGACGAACAAAACCAGGTTTGAGTGTATGGGAGCTAAAGATTTCGTTCGTATATTTGTTTATTAAATTTTGTGGATTCTAGTTTTGCTTTAAAATTTTTGTTTTGTTGTAATTTCCTTCTTGTAGTCTTGTCTGTATATCGGTTTACTTTTTTATATTTTTTTAAACTCATTTTTTATAATTTTTGTTAAAACAATTGGAGTTTTACACTGAGAAAAAAATAAATAAATTGATCGTGTGGTAATATAAATGGAGTGATTGATCATTTGAAATTTATATTAAAAAGATATTATCAGGATAAAAAAGAAACGAGAATTTTGAAAAATTACCAAATTTTTTCCCCTCCCCCCCTAATTTTTCTCAGTGTTTTGTTGCGGTTGTCTTAAATAACAAATAAATATAAACACCAAAAATAAAAAATGAATATTTTTGTATAATTTCAATATGAGAGAAACAAAATTTATAAATTCTGTGCAAAAAAACAAAAAAAAAATAAACTTCGAACTCGAACAAGCAATTCTTATGCCGGGCAATGCTGCAAGAATATACTCCGCGAACATTTTGATGTTGATGGTATTATTTACAAATTAAAGAAATTTTCAAAAAACAAAAAATAATTTCAAATACTTTTAATTTAAACAAAAAAATATTCTTTTCTTTCTTTCGTTATTTTTTGTTAGTAGACGGTCGGGCAGGGTCTCTACTTCATTGTCATGTAGACAGGCACTCGCTGTAAGAATTCAAATTCGGCTGTTTAGTTTCATCTTTTTTTTAATACCCAAAATCAAGAAAAAATAAAAAAAACAGAACAAAACTGTTCAAATGGACTTGCACAATAAAAAACGTGTTAGAAAATGAAATGTTTTCATTTGAAAGAAGAAACAGAAGTGCAACAACAACAGTAACAACAACAGCAAACATTTAGAAAATAATGCCAAGAAAATAATACGAAAAAAGAAGAATATTTTTTTGTTTTTAGGAGATTTTTGATTTGTAATTGACAGAATTATTATGTTTTTGTTTTCTATCTTCTGCTGGTTAATTCGATCAGATAAACACCCGGGAAAGAGAATGGATTGGGCAATATTTTTAATGGCTATTGGGCATGAAAAAAATTCATTGCAGTACCTGAGTGTACAACACTTGAATTAATTGATTTTCTATAACCCATCAAATTAATTAATACTTCATTTGGGGTGGAACAATTAAATTAAAAGTATTTGATTTGATGGTTATTCAAATTTTTTTGTAAAATTTTATTTTTCATCTGAGAGGTACAAAACTACCACACAACCATACAAAAAGTATTCTATTTTAGTTTTTTTAATCAAATGAAATTCCGTTTTTTGTTAAATTAAGGATTGAAATGGTAGAAAAGGACATACATTTTCATCCACTACAATTTAGTCAGTATGGTGATCTAGCTTTTCACATCACCCATTTTAGTGTATCAATTTATCAATGAATAGAGGAATCTATAACGTCGAAACCGAACAAGCGATTTGAAAGTATTATAAGACGGAAAAATGCTGATAGTAACTTAGGCTTGAACTCTAGCTAGCTCTCGTCTAGTAAGCTAACACACTATTCGCTAGACTAAGACAACCACCACATAATAAAAGATATATAGAAAGATAAAAACAAATACTAGACCATAAAACTAGGCGCAGACAATTAAATATACAGTGGTCAGCAAAAGTCTAGGTATCCCAATATATTTGCAATTGCTTAAAATTCATGAAATTGCTAAAATATATGGGGGTACTTAGACTTTTGTGGTCCACTGTACGTAGAGAAATCGAATATTAAAAAAAACAATTTTCGAAAACCTGTAGCAAAATTATGACAGATGCTAATATGTACGTAGTTACGAAGGCTAAAGGGAGAAAACAATCATTCAAACAGATTGTCTCAGGTAATCGCGTTGGCTTGTTGTGTGCTTACCAAATATTCGATACTAAACCATGTATGTAAATTCATAGGAAATCCGCATTTTTCCTTTTCTTTCAAATCACTCTCTTAGTTCATCTAAGGCCTACTAAATTACTTAATTGGTTATTACAATACTTTTAGACACTTTTAGTCAAGATTACAACCTAACTTCTCACGCCACAGTTCAAAGTCAACTCCGAACCATAGATTTTTGAGAAACTTTTTTATGACAATTTTATTTGCTCTCAGAGTTTTTACTAAGAGCCTGTTGAGGAAAAGAAATATTTTTTTATATTTCGTTTTGTTCGAGATATCTGAACTAAACGTTGAAACACGGCCTCGACGCAAGGCACACTGCCTACTAGAGTACGGCGGCACTTCACTTGTCTTTAAAAACATAACGTATAATGCTGTTATCGTTGTTACCCAGTGAATTCTATTACGTGGAAATTATTCATATCAGAACATGTACATAAGAGTTCTCCCGTAGCTCTTACAATGGCTTCAATAAAAATTTGTGAACATATCTCCAATATGTGTAAAAGACTTTAGTAATAAACAACTTTTCCCACTGCTACTTATTTCGACGCCAACAGGTATTCTTTGCCTCTCTATGAGTTAGGCGACCCCTTCTTCTGTTCTCTTACGGGTTCTAGTCCGTGATAATTCTAGTAATAGACATATTCAACGTAACTTTCATTTCTTATTTCAATAAACAGAATCTGTTGGCCTATTCTTTTCCAGAACGTATTAGGTGTGATTCTCGATTAGTAGGATGAAATCAGAATAATTTTCCCAATAGATTGTTTTCCCAATAGATTTCTTAGAGTAAATTAAAATATTAAAATTGGAGTAAAACTAGCCATCTTCTAGGCAATCACTTTGTAGACTTTTTTTCTATCAATTTCTTAAAGTTTAAAAAAAAAACTTGTTCGAAATATGAATCCCTGTAAACGTAATCAACAGATTCCGTGTAGAAAACAATGAATTCTTAAGCGTACTTGGAATTTGTGACACGTTAATATACCTCAAAAGGAGTATAAGATACTAGCCATTAAACAGCTTCCCGAAGTTTGGGCAACATGATTGGGAGAGAGATTACAGGGAAACCCTATATATATTGAAAGAATTACTGCAGAAGCATATGGCTGCAGAAGTCTACCACATAAAATTCCTTAGCATATGATGACTGTGTAATGTGGCAGGTCCTTTTGGCTACAATGGTCTCTTAAGAAAATTCACACAAACTGTTACCTTAAAAATAATTGTTAAAATTAACGCACACAACATAAGTGGTGTCAGAAAGTAGGTGGTAATCCTAACTGAAGGGTTGTAATGACCAATTATGTTATGTAAGACGATTTCACATGACTATATTCAATATGAAAAAGATTTACAAGTATTTTATGCTACATTGCTACACCAAATATTGAACTTGCCGGTTCAAACCTTAGGTCAAATATCTTTAACAAAACGAAATATGAAGAAAATATTTCTTCGACGACTTCCTCTAGCAGATTTCTGGCAATTTGAGAGTAAATAATAAATTGCTACGAAAAGTTTCTCAAACAACTGTTGAGTAAACTGTAGGTCCCAAATTTAAACGGTAGCATAAGTGGTGTATGAAGCTAGGTCCGTAATCCTGACTTAACGATTGTAATGATCAATTATGTATGTAAAGCTTTTACCTCAACATTGAAATTATTTTAAATAAACTAAAGATCCTGTATGTCTTATTTATTTTTAATTAAAATGAAAAAGAAAACGTAGTTCCTTTGTCAACACGTATAATTTACGCATTAATCAATAGCACAACAACAACATCAGTAACGAATAAAAAAATATTTTTCATTGATACGATTACAATTCCATTGTAAAAAATGTGCGTTTCAATTAAATATTGTTTTTCTAAATGGAAACAAAATATCAATAGAATATGAAAAATACAATTACACATGTTTTTTCTGTTATTTTCGAAAAAAAAAGAAAGAAATCGACAAAATTTTGTTTTTAAAAAAAAACCTTGAATTCTTATCACCGCCACACTCAACATTTTAACACAGCAAATGAACTGAATTAATAGTCAAAAATAAAGTATAAAATTGGATAAAATGAAAAATAAAAACAAAACTAGAATCATGTCAACAAAAACAATAATTTATCAAGAAAATTTCAACACAATTCCAAAAATTCTAGATATTTAAACAAAAAAAAAAATAAATATATAAAAGCAAGACTTACTTACTGGTTAAAAACGAAAACAGCAACAAAAAAATGTTTTCAATTAAAAAAAATCACAGCAAAAAAAAAAACACAAAAAATAACAAATTATGGCACTTAAAGTAATTGCAAACAAATATTCACTTTCTTTCAAGATAATTCTTTTTTTTGCTTCTTTAAGTGTCAAAAATCACTTGAGATTTAACAATTGTTTTGGAATTTTTTTTTCAATTTATTTTTTTATTTTATAATTTTTTTTTCTGTTTTTTTTATACACAATAAAACTTTTGTTTTAATTTTTTTTTAGATTCTTTTATAGTGTGAGAGTATTTTCTTTATGGCTTGTATTTGAAAATATTACGACAATGTGGATGGCACTCTTAATAAACTTTTTAAGAACATAAATCTTTTATTTAAAATAAAAATATTTGCTCATTTCAATTTTTCATATGTTTTCATAATATTTCATAAAGTTTTTCTCATCATTTAATTTCATTTAAATTTTTTTAGGAAAAATCAACACTTGTTTTCTTTAAAAGGAAAATTTTGTTTTTGTTCTATTTTTCCTGTATTTGGCGTGTTAAATCTGTGGAATCTGAATACAAACTGAGCACAAGTATTTCATTTTTCTTGAAACACTTACAATTTGGAAGAAAAAATTAAGAAAAAAAAGAAGAAATCAACAACGAAAAAAAGAAAAACAAAATAAATATCAAAATACTACCGAAAAAAAAACATACAAAACCAAAAACAAAAACAAAGCAATAATGAGTAAAAAACAAAAACAACATTCAAATATACTCTTCTACTCACACATACACACGCACACACACGCAAATGAAAACGAAATTTTAATCTATTCCCAGTAGAATTTAACAGTCGACCCAAACCAAAAAGCCATACAAACAAATCGATCGACGACACCATTTGCCGTGGCCTGTATTTACGACAAAGAAACGGAAGAGAATCAATTTAAAAATATTTTCAAAATTGTTGCAGTGGTATTGGTAACATTGTAAGGAAATTAGAATCTTTTAAAAATCTCACAAAATACACTCTCATCAATGTTTACAAACACACCTACACACCGAACATGAACAATACTTGGTAGTAAAAAATATGAATTTTACTCATATTTCTACCCATGTATGGTACACACTCACTTTTGTTTCCACAATTCTATTAACATGGGAGAGAGTGAGAGCTTGAGAGTTCGAGAGAAAGTAAGAATAGGTGAGTATTGTAGTTAAAAGTGAGTGTAAATTTTGTGCGTGTGTAAATGTAGATACATTTTATCGTATGTACCGAAGGATATTATAGCTGTATGGTAGCAAGATCACAGTATAAGCCAACATTTGGCACGCAATAAAAGAAAAGCAAACATATTTCCTACTAATGTTAAGAGAAATAGCTTAACCCTTATTACACTTTTGGAACAGTTGTTTTTAAGGCTTGTAAATTTTTTACGTAATTTTAAATTTTAATTTTATTTATGAATTGATCAGAAGGAACACGTAATTATTGTAAAGGGTCCGCAAAATAACTTTTTTTTTTGAAAATGCCTTAAAAAAAACTACTGAATATTTTCTCAAATTTCTTTTTTTATTTGAAAGTACAATCCTTCCGGTTAATAATGGAAACTAATTTCATTCAAATGGCTTCCTCGGCTGGCCATGCAGTAGCCTACATGATCGGTCCAATTTTTAAGCACATTATCGATTGTGTGCAGCTGTATTTCACCAATGGCTTCACTAATATTGTCCTTTAAAGCGTCACTTGTCTCTGGCTTGTCGGCGTAACACTTATCTCTGACGGCACCCCACAAATAATAGTCCAACGGTGTCAAATCGCAGCTCCGAGGTGGCCAAACGACATCAGCTCTGCGGCTTAGAATGCGATTTTCAAAAGCAGGGCGCAAAACATCGAGTGTAGCTTCGGCTGTGTGTCCTGTCCTGTTGAAACCAAATGTTGTGAACAACAATTCGTTCAACATGGCCCGATAACGATCGCCATTGACTGTAACGGCCACTCCTTGCTTATTTTCGAAGCAAAATGGCCCAATTATGCCTCTGGACCAAAATCCGCACCAAACAGTGACTCGTTTTGGGTGCGTCGGCTTTTCAATGTATGCGTGCGGGTTTTTTGTGCCCCAAATGAGACAACTTTGCTTGTTTACATACCCGCCAAGATCAAAATGAGCTTCATCTGAAAAGATGATTTTTTTGCCAAAATCGGCATCTTCTGTAAGTCGATCGCAGGCCCACATAGCGAAGCGAAAACGCATTGGATGGTCAATATTCGTTCAGCGGAAAGATAAAACTCATTATCTGTCAAATCAGACATGAGCTAAGTGTTACCATTCACGAAATAAGCACTAGTCGAAAAAAAAAAAACGTTAGATGGTGGACCCGATAAATAAATTTGACAATTTGTCAACAATTTGTAAAGTTCAAGTACTTTACCACAAACATTGTTTTGAACTAAGATGTATCTCTGACCCTCTCGCTGAGCTGACTTATAGCATTTGACCCTGCCCCAATTAATATTTGCCAATTAAAGCCTTTATAACAGCGAAATTCTCTTACTAACGTGTATTAGTAATCTCCTAATCTATTTTAGTCTTCTTATTCTAAATTCCAGCATACAAAGAATGTAAGTAGTTAAAATCACAATAAATGTTCTTTAATTACAATTTTACCTGAACCATTTTGACCCTTGACCTTTTCAATTTAAATTATGAAACTGAAATAGGCAATCAAATAATAAAAACAAAATGTTGAAATGCTTTGCAAGACTATTACTAGAAAAGGACAATATCGGATTAAATTGCTCTTGTAAAAGTTATTGTGCCAACAAAAAGGATCAGAAAAGGATCACAAATAATATATCTATTTATGAGCCTAAAATATGTCAACATTTATTAGATGAAAATTGAAAAAATTCCATGAAATATGTATGCACGTGTGTTTCGTAAAAATTTTCTTATGACTATGAATGTATGTGAACCATATGGTGAATCATCTGAATACGTAAACTGCCCATAACATTTGTATTTTTCTATTATATACAGTGAACATAAAACTGGCATAGAGTTTCCCAATAATAATGACATTCTCATCAAAACAGAAAATCTGCCAAAGGCGTACCCAACTCAAGATGCACCAGCACATCTGAAATTGATGAAAACATTGACAAACGTAATGAAGTACTTGTATGAAGTATCTGTATGAAGTCGCCGAAGTCTAGTAGGTAGTGTGTTGGCTTATTAGACGTAAGGCCGCGGTTCAAACCCCAGGTCAGACATCAAAACGAAATTATGAAAAAAATATATATTTCTTCGGCGACTTCCTCTCAGCGGATTTCTGGCGAAAACTCTAAGAGCAAATAAAATTGCCATGAAAAGTTTCTCAATAAACTGTCGTTTGGAGTCGACTATAAACTGTAGGTCCAGCCACTCATGTATAAAATTGACACACACAACTTAAGTGGTGTGAGAAGCTAGGTCGTTTGTGAGAAGGGTTGTAAAGACCAATTATGTATGTATGTATGAAGTATTTGTTAATATTTAGATTTCGAATAGCTAATGCTACTTGATATTTTCCGATGTTCTTTGTGAAAGCGATAGAAATTGTTTCAAAACTACTTAACAAGGACTAGATGAAGTCGCAGTAATCTAGTTGGTAGTGTATTGGCTTATTAGCTGAGAGCCCGAGGTTCAGACCCCAGCTTAGGTGTCCCGAACAAAACGAAAATTGAAAAAAAAAATTATTTCTTTCGTCGACTTCTCAGCAGTCTTCTGGCGAAAAGTCTGAAAGTAAAATAAAATTGCCCTGAAAAGTTTCACTCAACTGTAGCTCGGTGTCGACATTAAATTGTAGGTTCCACCACCCATGTAGTATATTAATACACACAATGTAGATGGAGTGAAAAGCTAAGTTTGAATCCTGACTAAAACGTAGTAAAAAGTAAGTAAGTTTCTATGGCTAAATTATAATAATTCTACCATAATTTGATTAAAAATTCGCAAAGTATCAATGAATCTTGGAGCAGAAGAGTCAATACACAAAAATTGTGTTTTTTTTACTATCCAAAGCTGGTAGGAAGATTTGAGGAGTTATATAGCCATAGTGACACATGTTTTTGAACTCTTTGTGATCGTCCTAGAAAGGCGAAGAAATGAAGTAAAAGAAAATGGATAAAGAGATAGTAAAAGAAAACAAAGCAGGGGGATAAGTTACTCAAGTAGGAATACACACACTTCAGCCAGCACAAAGTCATTATAAATTTTGGGAGAGATTGAATTCTGACAGATAATTTAAAGCCTCAAATAAATCCTATGCGGATAGCTACGACAAAATTTCATAGTAAGTGTCTGGCTTAATAGCAGTGGCTGCTTTGAATACCCTCACATAAATTAGTAATTAAGTGTTTCTGGAAATCTATCAATAATTATATGTGTAAAGTTAAATTTGAAAATCCAATACGCAATCCATAAATTTTAGCAGCGCCACATTTGGCGTTAATAGAACACTGTTAGCTATTTAACAGTATCCATCTGAACAAGCTCACAAGCTTAGGAGCTAATTTTGGAAAATACTCTAGGTCTATGAGTACGATACAATAAGCAAAGGAAGGTTCCAAGGTCTCTTAATACAATCAGCAACATAGTCACATATAAAGTGATATGGTATTGCGAAAATTGGCTTTGAAAATATAAATTTTTGCTTGAAAATTTTCCAGTAAATAACTTTCCAGTAAATAACTTTTTCCAGCCAATAACATTTTTTTTTGAAAATGCTTTAAAAAAAATCTACTGAATATTTTCTCAAATTCCTTTTTTTATTTGAAAGTACAATCCAGTTAATAATGGATAATAATTTCATTCAAATGGCTGCCTCGGCTGGCTATGCAGTAGCCTACACCAGAAGATGCCGATTTTGGCCAAAAAAATCATCTTTTCAGATGAAGCTCATTTTGATCTTGGCGGGTATATAAACAAGCGTATGTTTGGTAAAGAGGCATAATTGGGCCATTTTTCTTCGAAAATCAGCAAGGAGTGTCCTTTACAGTCAGCGGCGATCGTTATCGGGCCATGTTGAACGAATTTTTGTTCACAAAAATTGAAGAGGAGGATATTGGCAACATTTGGCTTCAACAGGACCACACAGCCGAAGCTACACTCGCTGTTTTGCGCCCTGTTTTTGAAGATCGCATTATCAGCCGCAGAGCTGATGTCGTTTGGCCACCTCGGAGCTGCGATTTGACACTGTTGTACTATTATTTGTGGGGTGCCGTCAAAGATAAGTGTTACGCCAACAAGCCAGAGACCATTGACGCTTTAAAGGACAATATTCGTGAAGCCATTGGTGAAATACAGCTGCAGACAATCGATAATGTGTTTAAAAATTGGACCTATCATGTAGGCTACTGCATAGCCAGCCGAGGCAACCATTTGAATAAAATTAGTTTCCATTATTAACCGGAAGGATTGTACTTTCAAATAAAAAAAGGAATTTGAGCAAATATTTAGTATTTTTTTAAAGCATTTTCAAAAAAAAGGTTATTTGGCGGACCCTTTATAAGAAATAATACGCCATACATACTATATGCAAATGGTAGTTCAGAGGGTCCTCTTTCGAACCGTGGTAGTGGGATAACTGGAATAATTTTGAGAGTTGACAAAATCCATCCCATTTACATTTCAACCCTTATGTTCACAAATAATAATGATCATAGTATAAGAATTATATTTTATGTCAATAGTCTGAAATAATTGCAAAGTAGAATAATAATCGACTATTGCCACTGTTAAACAGTTAACAGTGTTCTGTTAATAGCAAAGTTTACCCTGTTAGAGTCAAGAAGTGGCGCTGCTAAAAGTGTGGGTTTGCGTCTTTGTTTTTTAAATTAGAATTTATCTTCACACACATCCAATAATTTCGTTCAGTAAAGAATTTCAAAGTAATAAATGTAACATGTAAAGATTAGGAATATAGGTAAATGCAAAAAATCTCACTCAATTAATTAAATTTCAGGCAATATTTTGAGCATTTTCTTCCTTTCTGTGGAGAAAACAACTCAAAGGATAATTGGTTGCTCTTTGAGAAACTCGTTACCAAAAACAGGTAACAAAAGCAGTTGCAACAATCTAAAGAAAATTATCTCATCTGAAACAAGAGTGTAATAACAACAGCAGACAAAAGAATATTCAAAAAGAACAGAGAAACAAGATAGATAGGAACAGGTAGATAGGTCAGTAACAAAATAAAATCATGAGTTGTCACTTGAAATTAATAGACAGCCGAAGATATTGTATGCAAGTAAAAACACAATGACGGACAGTGACCAGGTCACAGCATTAAATTTTCCTTTCTTTTAATTTTTGTTTGGAATTTAATTGGCTTAAAAGGAAAAACAAATTTCAAATGATTCAAACATTAAATATTGGAAATGATTTTCATGTTTACTATGGTTTTCAGAAGATTAACACTGAAGGGTATGGTACACAAAGAGACAAGAAAACGTTGACATAAATAGGTTTTATTTCTCTGCAGGTATCTGGTTCATTCTATTGTTTAATAAGACTTAAAGAGTGTATCTCTAGAATACAATAGAAGAGGAATTGTTTTCATGCAATATTTTCTAGCACTCAACCCGTCATTTATTATGATCACAACTGTTGTAGTTTGTTTTTTCTACTCTTAACGCGTACTTAAGACGCGTGCTTAGGTAGCCAGCCAGCCAGCCATAATGCATTTCAAGAAATTCGATCAATTCTACGAATATTAAACGAATGAAATATTTTTTTATATTCACCTTGTATTTACAACATTAACGAGAGAATTTTATTACAAAAACGCTTACGAGTTTTTAACTTGTTTTAGGACAAACTCAACTAAGCAGCTGTTAGCCATTTAGCCGTGTACGTGTATAATGGTATTAATTTTTACATTTTCCTTGTATGTGTTGATTTTATTACACTTTCAAATGTTTTTCTCTGCACCTTCTTTGTTTTTCTTGCATTTGAAAATTAATTGTATGCATGCGTTTGCATTGAATTTGTAATGAATGCATTGCGGTAAGTTGGTTGGATTTTTTATGTTTTACAAATCATATCAGCTTTCGTTTAATAACAATAAAATAGAATTGAAACTAAAAAAAAATAGTTGAATGCTCTGAGTATAATAACTACGATATTAAAAATAGAAAAGTAGAGTATTCAAAAAAAACCTAAAAATTGATTGTGGGTTGAAAAAAGAAAGGAAAAAAACCGTTTAAACGGTTTTCATAAAATGAAAGCAAATGCAACATTAAACAACCCACTGCATGCGTGAAAAATAGACAGTGGCATCGGCTTGTGTAGGTGCCCACCGAAACGCTGACTTCGATTGTATTAAAATAAATGTTTGCAACATTATATTACAAAAGGATAAAAATAAACCTTAAATTTAAATTTAATTTGAAAATAAAACGTGAAATCTAAAAAAAAGAAGGCAAAAACCAAAAAAATTTTAACAGGGCAATGTTAACCATTTAACAGAAGACACAAAAAATGGTCATGTAACAAAACACCCAAATTTACGATATCGGAAAATGGAATATTTATTCCATTCCTTCGAAATTATACCCCACACGTTCCTGAGTGCAACAGCTTCTCTGGTAATTTGCAAATTGTTTTGAAAATTAAAAAACTTAAAATAATTTTTTTTTTAACAATGCCTGGGAATGAATGGACGATATTGTGGAAAAATCTGACTTGCTGCAGTTATCCCACTATATACAAATTAAAGCCAAATAAATATGGAATTTGCGAAATCAGGCTAGAAACATTCACTATGTTAACATCGCATCAAGGATTCTAAAACAGGTGACTTTACGGTCGGGCGTTACTTGGGACAGGAGACATACAGTGTCAAAATTATTGTTTTCTTCAAATAAGCAAAAAAGTGCTCTGTATAAATGGAGTTTAATTCGTATAAAAAAATAGACTTGTGGGGAAAATGGACCTAGTGGACTGGATAGCCATGGTATCAAGGATTCCAGAAGAGATTTTCTTAAGTTCGGTCGTTAGTTGGGACCAGAGATATAGGCGGCGAAGCTAATTGTTTTCTTCAAATGAGCACCAAAAAAGTTTCTGTATAAATCGTAGAAAAATTATCGCATAGCAGTTATAATTGAATGATCATTGAATGGAGATATCATCAGAGAAATTCTCACTATTCATGGGGAAGGACGGACGTTGAAACTACGTTTGTTAGGGACGTAATAGCAGCATAGCTATCCAAGTAAATCAAGAGATTTTCAAGAAAAACCCCGGCACTCAACGCAAAATTGGCATGACCTCTGTTTGGAAAACACTGCTGTGGTCAGGCAGCCTATAATAATGTTTAATATGAGAACCCCAGATTATCGATACTTGGGACTACATCGACGTAGCATTTATTGAATTCTCAGACGTATTACATATTGTTTTAAAGAAATCGTTCCTTAATACGAAGCCACTTTGCTGATATTAGACGCCAGTTGAACAGGTTTCGACAGTTAGGTCTAGGTCATGGCTTCGTGTGGCATTACAAAGAGCCACAATGTATACTCAACACTGCCACTACAAACCCATCCAATTCGAACACAAATATGGTGCAAGTAATTACACATTTTATGATATTCTCCGACAAATTGCAATTGAGAAACCCTTTTATTTATTATGTATCAAGGGCCTATAAACACTTTTACCCGGTTTACTTATTTAAATAAAATTTTTTTTATTTCTATCGACTAAAAATACAACTAAATATACAAATAGAAAAAACAACAACAACAATAACAGATTCATTGTTATGATAATACATAGAAAAACTAACGGTTTTAGCAAATTAAATAAAGAGAAAAAAAAGCAAACAACAAAGCTGCTGAAACTCAAGAAAATAAAAATGTTTTTCTAACTGTCATTCAAATGTTACAACAAATGTGAAATGTAATGCATGCAACTTATAAATGTAATTTATGTACAATGTAGTTACTTTGTTGTTGGTGTTGTAAATATAAGTTTCACAACAACAACAACACAAATATACGGTAAAAAAATTTCACCGTTTGGTTTACATTTTTTACGGGTTTTTTTTTTGTTTTTATTTTTCAAAACCACAAACAGAATAATTATTTAATTGAACGTGTACTCTCTGACAACTCTCATCGATAGATTGATTTCATTGAAACTCTATTTGTCCTATATAGCCCTCCTCCTGTCCCTTGTAATTGTGTTCTTCTGCGCTACAAACTATCAAACAAACGTTTTACAACCTTCAATAAATAAAAAGGCAGATAATTTTACATTTCGTATGCATGGAAAGAAACTTTTCAAATGAAAATTAATGCATCAGATTACGATCATTAGCCTCTATATAAACATACACACATATACACAATTAAAAAGACTGATAGACAGTCAGCTAGCCAAATGGACGCATGAAGACGATTTGTAGCACTTGAAGACGTATTTTTACTTTTTCTTACCACTTTTTTTAGAATTCTGATGAGAAACAGTCAAAAATATTTAAATAGTCGGACGGATGGACGGACGAACACTCACAGATAAGCCGCAGCAATTTGTCTGAATTTTAAAAAATTTATTTCATGGTTTTCTTTACTTTTTTTTTATTAATTTTCCCCACAGAAATTGCAGAGATTAAGACAGGAGACGGGATATACAACACAGGGTGTATGGGGGGGTAAGAGACATTATTCATCTTATTGTTATTGAGCAGAAGGGCCTGAAGCATTGAAAATATGCATTTATTGGTTTGCTGGCTGGCTGGCTGGCTGGCTGGATGCATGAATGGTTTGCTAGTTGACTGACTGACTGACTGTCTGGCTGGCTGGTTGCTTGGTTGAATGGTTCATTGGCTATAATAATAATAATAAACTGCTTGCAACCAAATGCGGTTTGATTGATGTGTCGCCATTAAGTAGCCGTTAATGTCGATTTAATGAGTTTTTCTGTTTCTTTTATTCCTATTTTTCCTTTCCTTTGCATATATTGGATTTCATATGTTCGTCTTCTTCTTTCCTATTCAAGATTCCCAAGATTCTCTTCAGTATTTGATTTCAAATGTTTTAATCGACAATAAAAAAAAAAGAATCGGATTTATGATTCTGTTAAAACAGTCTCTCGCCTTCTGCTTTATAATAAAGTTTTTGTGGTTTTTCAATTCGATTAGTTGCTTAACCCTTGTGGGAGCGGGGAAATAAATTTCAATACCAATGGTAGAATATTTCTATAGCAGCTCATATCCATCTAATGTAGTTCAGCAAAAAGCATATTCGCACTTTTTTGTAAATTTTTTCTTTCACTTTATTTCATTAATTAAGATTTTCCATCTTCTGAAGTTAGTTCTGGAATGATAGGGTTGCCATCTGCCTAAGGACAAAGCACTGTGTGAAACTGTTTCGGCATGTTGTAGTAGGTTGTTAAAGTTCTTGTCTCCTTAATTTCCTGGACCAGTATTTTTTGCACATATCCAGTGCATTTGCTTACAACCCTTTAGTCAGGAATACAACCTAGCTTCGCACGCCAACCATATTGTCTGTGTGGTAATTTTATCCATGGGGGGCTTGACGATCTTAGTTGAGGTTAGACGGAGAAAACCTAGGGTATCCCGTTTTACACACAGACACCTAAAAGATAAATTAAGGAGTACCCGAAATGAACTTCTCCCTATATAAGCGGTACTACAGTTACTGCACTTGAGACTGAAGGGTAAATCCATTTACACAGCATAGTACTGTTTGACAAATGACCCTCGTATAACGCCAAGCGTTTAGAAATAAGCTATCGTTGCCATATAAAGACTAGGGGATACTTGAAATAATACAGGAGTTGCTAGAACTCCGCTTATTCTGCACCATCTTACGGAAAAATCCGCAGATTTTTCCCTTTGCGAGAGTCACAGGGCAGCAAATGTCTGAGTAGGAGGGATAGCCAGTTTATTAGCTACAGTTTAAGGATATGATACCTAAATTTCTGACGAGCTTTATTCCGTCCTTACATACATGCATAATTGGTCATTACAGCCCTTTAGACAGGGTAAAAACCTAGCTTCTCACACCACTTATGTTGTGTGGGTGTTAATTTTATCCACAAGTTTAAAGTCGATACCGAACGACAGACTTTTTAAGGAATTTTTAATGGCAATTTTATTTACTCCCACGGTTTTTGTCAGTAATCTGCTGAGAGGAAGCCGCAGAAGAAATATTTTTTTTTCATATTTTCGTTCTGATGTCTGACCTGGTGTTTGAACCGCGGCCTTTACATCTTAACACTAGACTACGGCGACTTCGTCCTTCAGAGAAATAAAGTCTAGTAACTCGACTAGACCACACACCAGAGCTGTTATATTAGCTGGCTATCAGAGGAAATTAAAAGTCTGTCATCAGAAAATTTTTAAAATATCCGGTTGAAAACTACTGGAAATATCTTCTAATCTGAATAAAGAAGACGTCTTGATATTTTTTAAATTTATTTTGTAAAGGTCGCTGCTATACTAACTGGCTTAAGGCCTAGTTTCTCACACCATTTATCTTGTGTGTGTTAATTTTATTCAAGAATGATGGGAGCTACAGTTTATCGTTGACTCCAAACAACAAATTTGTGAATTTCATGGCAATTATTTACTGTCAGAGATTTTGCCAGAAGACTGCTGAGAAGAGCCCGCGAAAGAAATATTTTTTGAAGATATGAGCTCTGATCTAGTAAGCCAACACACTATGTACTAGACTACAGCGAACTGCCGTACCATCAAGATATTGTAATAAGAAATTATATGATATGCCACGCCCACTCGGAGTAATATTTCAAGCTACATTGTAATAACCTACAAAATATTTAAGTCTATATATATTAAAATTAGTGTGATTGCCATTAGTATACCGTTAGTTTCATTATATTAACGAAACTATTTGACTTTGCAAGAGTATACAATTGAGTTACGCATTTATGGGTTAATTATGACAGTCAAGTCAGTGGAAGTGGTATAAACCATGGAAATGCCAAATCAATTAATAGAACTTAATGGCTTCGATATTTAATAAGGAAGTAAATTCTACACATCTTTTTAAATGGCCTACAAATACATACAACAATAAATTCCAATCAATTTATTTTAATTTCCTTTTCTCAAAAAAAAAACAAAAAACTCAAACCATTTTCCATGATTCATTCATTCATGAAAATTTTAGCATGAAAATGTTTATTTTCACAATTTTTGTTAAAATGCCATAAATTAAGTAAAAAAAAATTTTTTAATTGCTGCCATTAACACCTTTGACACTAACAATTAAACTACAATAATAGTCTTTAATTTAATATCAATAAAAATAAAAATAAAATCAAAAGAAACACTTTAAATACCATGCGATACCATATCATACTTCCACCACCACAAGACAATGGAATATTGTGAGAGAATATTGTGAAATGCGGAAAAATAAATTAAAAAATAAAAACAAAAACAAAAACAAACCCCAGTGGGAATTGTGTGTTAAATGGATCGATTACTTCACATGAAAACCTTGAGGTGAACTTAATTAAATTTTTTTGGTCAATTTGTTTAGTAGTATGCCTTAGAAAAGTAATACGAAGATGTTTAAATTTAATAAAAAAAAATACTAAAAACAAAATTAAATAAAATTTAATTGTATAAGAATACATTGTCATAATTTATTTATTTACGTAATTAAAAATGAATATCAATCAGATGTAGCAAAGAGAATAGCAAAGTCGTAAAAGCTTAATTGAGTCAAATACCAACTAAATTGAACAAATTTTACTAAGTTTCAGTTAAAATCTCACACGGCAGCTGAAGCCAATTGTCAGAAATTACAGTCAAAACTTACTTCATTTAGTTGATGATTACAACCCTTTATTCAAGATTACAACCTAGCTTTTCACACCACCCATGTAATGTGTGTTAATTTTATCTAAAAGTGGTGATTTTTTAAGAATCTTTTTGATGACATTTTAATTTATTGTCAGAGTTTTTGCCAGAAATCTACTGAGAGAAAGTAGCCGAAGAAATATTTTTTTTCAAATTTCATTTTAGGCATCTCGAGCCTAAGCTAAGATTTGACAAAACCAGCACACTAACTACTAGACTACGGTGACTGAGTGTTTCTACTGCTTAAGAATATTAATTCTACGAATTGTAGAGGCAATTTTTATGTCCATTAATGTAAATCCGGCTTTGAAAGAAAGGATAAATAATGGAAAATCAAACTGTGGTGTTGATAAGTGTACTCAACACCAAAGCAATATTTTTGGTGTTTCAATTCAGTTACCAGACATGTGCCAACTCCTTTGAACTTGCACGTTTCATTAGAAAAAAATTTGTTTGAACGTATTTTTCTTTGTAATGTTAAAAACATTTCCATCACCACCAATAGGTTTCAGACCATTTGGAATGCAAAATGAAATCGTTGTTATCTTCCTAAAACAACTTTCTGCACAAACAATTTTTTTTTTAAATCGGGAGAATGAGAATGTTTCCTCCCTATTCATGCAATGGTCGTACTATATTTGTTGTATTACATCGCCGTAGTCTAGTAGATAGAGTGCTGGCTTATTAGACGTAAGGCATCGGTTCAAACCGCAGTTATCTCCGACTAAAGGAAATACGAAAAATTTTTCTTGGTCGACTTCCTCTTAGCAGATTTCTGGAAAAAGCTCTGAGAATGAATAAATTTGTCATGAAAAGTTTCTCAAATAAATCTGTCGTTCGGAGCGACTTTAACTGTAGGTCCCGCAGAACATAAGTGGTGTGAGAAACTAGGTCATAATCCTGACTAAAGGGTTGTAATGACCAATTATGTATGTATGTATGTATTACACTACAATTCTTGATCTGAATTGAAACTTAAACAATCGCAGATTTTTTCCTTTTTTTTGAAAATGAGGTTAAGCTATCTATGACCAGTAAGGCCAGAAGTCACCGTAGTCTAGTGTGTAGTGTGTTGGCTTATTAGACATATGAAGAAAACGTCTTCTGGCAAAAATTTTGAGAGTAAATAAAATTGCCATGAAAAATTTTCTCAAAAATCTATCATTCGGACTCAACAATAAACTGTAGGTGTAGCCACTCATAAATAAAATTAACATACACAACATAAGTGGTGCAAGAAACGAGGTTGTGATACCGACTAAAGTGTGGTACAAAGATCAGCAATGAATCTTTTTTCGCTACTCATAAGCGCTCAAGGAATTTGGAAAAGAAGTGAGTCAACTATATTGAAATTTAACTATGTACTCTAATTCATTCGTACTGACTATAACGTTGATTTATAAGTACAGGTTGCAATGAGTATGCGTACAACGTTGACATCAAACTCATATCATTCGAAACATGTTTGATTCAGTTTCGTAACTTTAGAAAAATACTTATAATACTTATAAATTATTCGAGTGACTCGAATAATTCATCAAAATTTACAGTCTTAGTTGTTGTTGCATTTCCAAAAAAGACACATAAGGAAAAAAGACAGAGCAGCAGGCGGAGGAAACACACAACCTTCTAGTGAGCATTTTAGTGTTCGTACGCGATTCATATTTATTTTGTCCTTCGTGTATGTGTTGAGTTATGGAGAGTCGAAATCAATAACAACATATGTATTGTTAAGTATGAATATGATGAGTACTTCAAACTTTGAATATGACTAGAGGTTCCATGTTATTAAAATAAATATGAATGGCTTATCAGCACAGCTGTTTAAAACTGGAGGTAACTAGTCGTTATTAAGGAAAACACTTTCAATTGTTAGCATCATTTGGCTGGAAGAATCCTAGCCCAATAACGTAACATGTTTATGTCCCGTATATGAGAAAGATTACAAAACCGTCTTCCCACCGAACATACAATTTTTTCGAGTCGTAGTCTAGTAGGTAGTGTGTTGGCTTATTATTATTTCTTCGGCGATTTCCTTTCAGCAGAAAACTCTGAGACTAAATAAACCTGCCATGAAAAAGTTTCTCAAAAATCTGTCGTTCGGAGTCGACGTTAAACTGTTGGTCCCTCCAATCACGTATAAAATTAACGCACACAACATGAGTGGTGTGAGAAACTAGGTCGTAATTCTGACAGAAGGGTTGTAATGGCCAATTATGTATGAATGCGTATAAGTATCAGAAATTATGAGTATAATTCGATTCTACTCATCTTTTTGAATACTCATTGCTGATCTCTGGTATGATAATGATCAATTATGTAACCAGGACTAGTAACTTGTATTTGTCTTTAACAAAATTTATTTAAATTTGGTGAACGAATTGGTCCTGCGTAGTTAAATTTTGGATTTTTAAAAACTAATAAACTTGCAAAAAAAATTTTTTTTTTAAATATGCACGTAGAATAAATAAAACACTTGAATGAACAAAACAAAAAAAACTTGAAATATTTAATGAAAAATTCATGAGACAAACACAATTCGTATGTAGAACACACAGAAAAAATATTCATTTATTAATAAATAAAAAAAAAATATGCAAAGGCATACACTTATATGTGCATATATAATAATATACCAAAACAATGTTCAATACAATAATAAATAACGCAAGTTAAACTATTTAATAAATTATTGAACATTTCAAAGTAAAAAAAAAACAACAAAACAAATAAAACAATACGCAAAAATTTATTTAAAAAAAAAATTGGAAAAAAAATACAAACGAAACACAAGTGAACTGTAATGAACTTTTATAAAAAAATAAATAAAAAAAATGGCAATAAAAACAATGAAAACAAGAATAAAAAACACAAAAAATAAACAAATTTTAATAAATTGCAAAAGAGCTGTGGAAATAGAATCAAGAGGGTGCATGGCGGAGATAGCAAGTGAAATATACCCCCCCATACACATGCATTTCATTGGAGAGCACACAAGGCGTAAATATTTTATTTCGATGGGAAATGTTGAAAGTTTTCATTTTCAATTATTTATTATGTTGTTGTATTTTTATAAAAGAATATAAACAAAATTTTACAATATCAGGATATTACTTATTTTATTATTCCGTTATTTTTTCTAATTTTATTGTTTTTAATTTTTTTATTAAATTTTTTTTTTTCATTAAAAATTACCCAAAAAAATTTTACAAAAATTTTAATTTTTTTAAAAATTATTTGCAACATCTATTTAAGGTCATGAAACAAAAACAAATCAAAAGACAAAACAAAAAAAAACTAATATTTTAACACAAAAAAGGTGTTTAAATGCTATTAACCAAATGTGTTATTATTTAAGCCACACATACATGTGGTTTTGGTTTATTTGCTGACTGCTAATTAAATGCCTAACAAAACAGCAACAAAAAACAAATGTTGTTACCAGACAATGTTTTTTCTTTCAAATTCCCCAATGCTATGCAAAACCAACAACAAAAAATTAAATTTTATTTTAAAATTATTTTAAAATTTATTTTTTATGCGTATTATTGTGCAATCCCCACCAAATAATATTTCAAAAGCGCAAGCACCCCACAAACCCCAATTTTGTTGTTTTCTTTTAATGATTCACAATAAAACCAACTACAATACTTTGGGATTCATTCAACTCAATTACTTGATGAAATAGTAAAACTACGTAGTTAAAGTCCTTGAAATCTATCCGCTTTTGAAATGAAAATAAAAACATGAATTCATTTGTTTGTATCGTATTTGAATTTGTAATTGAAATTTTGTTGTTCATTACATTACGTTTGTAGTTTGGCTGATGTAAATAGTAAATATTAAATGATTTTTAACCCATTTTAATAATATCGTTCAAGGTAAACCTGTTGCTTGAAAGCATAGTCTTCGTCAAGATTTCATAATAAAACCCAAAACAAAATTTTTTCGTTTCATAAATACTAAATAACTACCGGTTAGTTTGAAGGTTGTTATGAAAGTTCATACAGAATCGATGTAGAAGCAATTGATGTAAAATGGCCAAAGGTAAAATTGTATTTGAAAACTTTTATAGCAATTGGTTGAAGCTGACATATCCTAGAATTTTAAGAACTTATTTTTTAGAGTCAGAGCAAGTAGTAGAGCCCTACTATCTCTAGTAAAGTTTACAATGTTAAAAAACTTCATTAATACATCAAAAATCTAGTAACAGATGCTACAAGGTATTGAGATTATGCACACAAGATTTTTTCAAGTTATTAGAAAGACAATGGAAATGAGGGGAATACATTTGAGGCGGTCATTGAAGGCAATGATAAATTTTCACTTTCCTTCTAAGATGAGATCAGTATAGCAATTTTCTGATTGAAGATTAATACAGAGGCATATACTTCTCACCGTGGTCTAGTAGGTAGGGTATTGGCTTATTAGATCTGAGGCCTCGGGTCAAACGCCATGTTGAGCATCTCCAACCAAACGACAATGACAAAATATTTCTTCAGCGACTTTATCTCAGCAGATTTCTGTCAAAAACTCTGAGAGTAAAATAAAATTACCATGAAAAGTTTCTCAAAAATCTGTCGTTAGGAGTCGACTTTAAAATGCGTGGGATCTGCATTCAGTCATGTGTAAAATGAACACAGACAACATAGGTTGGAATTCTGACTGAAGGGTTGTACTGACCAATAACGTATGTATACCTTCTCATCATAGCTATTTAAAGACACGCGGAAAGAATGAGGCTCCCTTTCAACGACTTCTGCCGTGGCTGCAGGTCCACTGAGGAAGAGGAGACTGTTGTTCACTTTATTTGCCAGTGCCCGTCTATTGCTATGTGTAGATATAGGTTATTTGGCTCCCCATTTCTAGCTAGCTTAACGGAGCTATCATCTATTGACATCAAGGATATAGCTTCGTTCATCAAACTTACTGGCTGGTTTTCCAGTGCGGGGTAGTCGTGCTTTTGTTGTGCAGACCTTGCGCTGACCAACTTCTTCCTTTTCCCTGGTTTTTGTGGAACTTGGTTAGTACAGGGACTGCGTTCACCCGTGGCATCACAACGGGCCGCTATGCGTGCTCAAGTGAGCTTTGTGATAACAGAGCTACCACTCCGACCTAGCCTAACCTATTTAAAGAAGATGGTAGCTATTAAGTAACAAGTTTCTATCATTTAGATGGAAGAAGGCAAGCCTAATAACTAGTATCGTAGTATGCTTATGTTCTGCATATAAGAAAGGTTACATAACCATATGTCCCAACTAACGGAACAATAGCCCTTCTTCCCACCGGACGTACAATTTTGTTGAGAGTATTATGTGAAAGCGAAGTCGCCGTAGGCTAGCAGGTAGTGTGCTGGTTTATTAGATGAAAGGCCACGGTTGAAATCCTAGGCCAGATAAATCGAACGAAACGAAATATGAAGAAATATTTCTTTGGCAACTTCCTCTCAGCATATTTCTGGCAAAAACTCTGAGAGAAAACAAAATTGTATGAAAAGTTTTTAGAAAATCTGTAAAGCAGAGACGACTTTAAACTATAGGCCTTGCCACTCACGTATAAAACAACACACACAACATCAGTGGTATGAGAAACTAGGTCGTAATCCTGACTGAAGGGTTCTAATGACCAAATGTGTGTATGTATGTATGTGACTCTTAAAAACCTTCAGATTGTCAAGTGGATATTAAAGATCACTTCTCGACTGCTTGAGGAAACCTCAAAACTATTCCATTGGGTTAGGTTGCAGTATATGAGGACTATGATAGTAGAATGTAATGGCAGATTATTTCCACTTGTTAGGCTTCAACCATTATGTGGACACCTATAAACGAAATGTTTAGGAATACTAGCATTATTGCATCCGCCAGTGTCGAAATAAACGATTCTTAGTTCCTAAAAAGGAAATAAACTGAGAACAGATTTAAGCCTTTTAACGAGATATTTTACCTCCAGTTGCAGCCTAAATTGCCATCTGAGCACAATTATTGTAAGTGAAATAAATGTATGCGGTTTTGCAAAATTAAAGCTAAGGTCTTAGGACACAATCTGACCATGATATTCTAGCACTCGGCAAACAGAGACTTCACCATTCTAATTAAATTTTCCTGCCTCCACTTAAGCTGTGGGACCTTAACTCCATCTCCCCCTGATAGAGTTTAAATTCCTTAAAAGCTTTAAAAGGGATACGGTTGTGTATAATGTAAGAGACGTTGCACAATAGAAGTGCTTTGCTCTTTTCAGAAATTGTAATGTTTTCAAGCAAAACAAATGTAACGGGTGTGACACCAATTGTATTTGTATCAAGATGAGTACATACTAGATTTTGTTAAAAAAATGCAGAATTTCGCTAATAACTATAAAATAATGTAAGTTTGTTGTAACTTTAGTTTCTTTAGGGCCATTATTACAACTTGCCATTAACTAAAGGGAGTATTTTAACGGGCAGATAAATTGTTTTTCGTTATTATGAGTACCCAATAAGATAGAAGTAACCGTTAAGCTAAAGGGAGGATCATCCTACCTTTAACATTTAAAGGTCACTATGTTCGAATTTGCCATATTATATATTATTTTCATTATGCAACTTCAAATTTAAACAAAATGAGCATATACAACAAAAAAAAAGAAGCCCGCGGTTGCCACTGCGTTAAAAAAAACTTGTATAATTGAGCAGTTTTATCGACATTGCTCCGGCACTGCCATATTTTTAAAAAAATTGTATCTGTAAGTTGTAATAACGAAAATAAGTTAAAGGTAACTTTACAGTTCCCTTTAGCTAAAGGTACCTTTAATTAAACCCAAGTTTAATTAGTTTGTAACGGGTGTGACATCGTTTTACTTTTGAGGTGAAAAATTTGATTTTTTAAGGTATAATTCACAGCTAGAATAGCAACAAAAATAACGTTATATTTTTTTTCAAAACTCTTCCAAACAAGATTAAAAGAAATTGTTGAATTATGAGTAAAAAAAGGATTGCTAATGAAATTGCTTACTTGATACGCTCGTGTCAAATATTCATTAAAAATATTTTGAACATAAAATACACAACATTTGCACTCATATTTTTGGAATGGTAATACCGATCTGTTTTAAATGTTCAAATATGCTAAGGAATTAAGAGTACATAAGTAGTTACAACGTTAGTTAAAATCGAAGTCCAACGAAGATTCACTGCATATAACATTATTCATCGCAGTAGAGTTAGCTATTCTATGGTGCACTAACAGTTGCTAAAAATAAATTTTCGCATCTGTTTTACTTCTTAACTTCTTACAACAGCTACTTTTAGTATTTTTTTAAACAAAATTAATTCAAGAAATTAAGCTTTCAATCATCATTTTCTTCTTTTTCTTTCTCTCTCTTTTTAGACGTTCAATCAAAATTCAACAACCAACAGCAGAACAAAGAAGTCTTTTAAAGGTAAATTTGAAATTGGTGTTTTAAAGAATCTTCTTTTTTTAGTGAAAATTTTATCAAAACCTATCTTTTATTTTCATTAAGTATGTTACAAAAACAAAACAAAACAAAAAAACACGAAAAGAATTAAAGAACTTAATGACGTTCACTTTAAATTGGGTCATCAGAAAATTTCTTTATTTTTATGGTCAACGTTGGTGATGGTTCTTCTGCCTTTAACACCAAAAAAGACACACTGACACACAAATCAAATAAAAAAGCCAAGAAATAAATATTTATGGTTGTCTGTTAAACATTCTTGATTTGTTTTTTTTTTCTTATTTATTTGTATGTAAAATAAAACCAAACTTTCTCAGACAAATCCAAACAGAGCGTAATCAGTTTAAATTGCTATGCGTTTTCGACTGACGTTTAATTCTTAATGATCACGTTCAGTAGTTTTTGTTTTTGTTTTTCTTTTTTACTTTCTGATCTTCCTTAATATTAGCTAACCTTTGCAATGTTATCTATCGGATCTTTGTACGCACAATTCCTTTTTGGCAATTGAGCAGACACCCAAGTTGCGAGACGATTACTTGCGTTCATAAGACAAAGCAAAACAAAAGAAACTCGGTTTCTTTTACGTTAGAACCGATCTTGAGGGTTAATATTGTATTTGTTTGTTAAATATATACACGAAAATACATTTTTGCTGATATTGGCGGATACATTAAGGCACATATCTGTTTAGGTAAACCTATCAGTTTTCCTTAAATATTTAGATGCGATAAAAGGCGAAGTGCGATAAGAAAAAACGTTTAACTTCGAAAACAAAAAGGCAGAATTTAGGTTCTTTATTGATTTTTTTAAATGGCACTGAAACACTAAAGCACTTAATTCATTCGGTACTTTTCACGATTCTTCACTCATCACTAACTTAAGTTTAAAGTGCTCAACTGCCTGAACACCGCGCTGCAGATTAAAATCTCAGCACATTTTAACATTCTGATACCATCATTAATGATCTCGAGAGGGTTTATTTTTTAATGTAATTCAGCCTTTACCACACAAATAAATTGAAAATCTATACATAGTAAGTCATCAAGACTCTTTCAAAAGTTATTAAAAATGTCGTTTATTTTTCCAATTTCTTCTATTCGGTGAACATAGATCATAGGCTCGATGTAATGTAATATACCAGAGTCTCTGATAGAAATGGTGTTCACGACCTTTACAGGAAAAGACTACCAATGGACTCACACTACCACTAGACTACCACGGCACTCTTTCTATCGTGTCTTCCACCAAACGCTTCGTATATTTATATTTAATTTCTGTCAAGAACTCTGACAGTGAATCACTCATGTATAAAATTAACATACACAACATAAGTGTGTGAGAAGCTAGTTCAAGGTTACGATCTAGTGAAGGGTTGTAATGACCAATTATGTTTGAGAGAAATCAAGGAAGTTCCTTATATATTCGAAGGACATAACAGCGTTAAAATGTCTGAGGGAATAGCATTTGAAATATAGAATATTCAATGGTGGCATCTGGGGCATCAACCAGGCTAGCTAGTAGGGCTTAAATTAGCTTTCAGGACTGCTACGTTTTGTGGTTAACGCTTGCAACATACGAAAACCTCCAATGAAAAATTCTAACGGAGACAAATCGCACGATCTCGGTGGCCAGTTTACATCACCGCCATGTGGGATGACAATGTCGCCAAATTGCTTGTGCAGAATATTGAATGTGGCATGAGCTGTGTATTAGCACCATTCTGTTGAATGCACATATCGTTACTGTTCAGGTAATGTAATCAAGGCCAAAACAAGTTGCTATCATCGACCTAGATTACTTGCCGTAGACAGTGATGGTCTAGCCGAACAACGTTGTTTTCAAAGGAATATGAGCCGATTATACCGCCAGCCCAAAATCCGCACTTAACAGTGAGTTTTTTAAGATGCATTGAACGCTTTTGAATCTCATGTGGTGTACGATCGTTCGATATTAGACAATTCTTGCTTTGGATCTTATCGCTGCAGATATTTCGAGGAAATTAAATTAATTTTTGTTTTTTTTTTTTCTTTGTTTTAGTGTGTCCATGGTTTTTGTTATAAATCTCTCCATCATGGTGATTGGATTCGATTGGAATAGATTGGCTAAATGAAAACAAATTGAACGCAAGGTGACCCTTATCTTTTGTTATCGGAAGTCTATGTTGAGAAAACACGACATTTTAATTAATTATTTAAAATTTTTGTATCCAAAAAGTCATGCGTAAAATTTCAATTTTAAAAGCAAAATCATAATCCCATCATCTTTATGTTGGCAAGTAAAATGGCCCTGAAAGTTTTACTTTCAATTGATGTTTGAAAAAAAATTAAAGAAAACAATTTTTTAAAAGAAAAGTACAAAATAAATAAATAAAAAAAACAAGCTGAGTGTATATTAAAGAGGATTATCGACTACTTTTTAGACGGCGTGACAAAAAACACGTGACTTTTTTAAATAATTAAAATTATAAAAACAAAAACAAAAAAAATATATAATTTATTATAACGTTATATTATCATTTATTTAATTTTATATGTATTTAATTTAATTTTTTTTTATTTTTCTACAGTCATATTTTAAAATATTAAAAAATTTCTGAACATTTTTAATTGTAGTATTATTTATTAACCATTTTTTGTGTCTCCGGTATGCAGTAATTTTTTTAAGCTATTTATTTACTTTCATAACAAGTTTTATTTAAAAAAAAATATTTTATGTACGTTGGTAGTAACTGTGGCCATGTTTTTAAATGACTATAATTTTTTTATTTTTATTTTAATATTATTTTTTATTTTTTGCTTAATGTTCATAAAATAATTCATTTAAAGTGCCATAAAACAACATATAAAAAATGTTTATTTATTTTTTTTGTTTGTATAAAAATATGTTATTAATAATGGTTTTTTAAATACACCTTTTTATCGTTTTGCTTGAGTAGAAATTTTATTTTATTAATAATTTTATTTTTTACTTCTTTTAAAACTATAAAAGAATTATTATTGCACATGGCAACAAAGTATTTAAAAGCCAAAAAGTTGAATTGAAAAGTATTTTTTTCTAAGATCAGGTAAATTATTAAGGAATTATTTGTAAAAGTAGTTGAAGTTTTTGACATAAAAAACAACAAAATTGTTAAAAAAAAAGATATACGACTTGGCTGTTTATTTCAAATCAATAAATAAAATCATATCAGTCGTTTGAATGTTTCATTATTACACAGATGTTGTCAATAACTATGGATCGTGAATATTAGTGATTGTAGACTCATATTAAGTCATAAGAATTTTAACAAAATCTTGTAAAATACTTTATATATGAACACATGAGTTAGTTTTCTTTAAAACAATCGTTACCAGTTAAATTATTTGGAATTGAAACAAAATTCTATAAACTTTAGTCAGATATTATGACTGTTCGAACACAACAAAATATAAAAAATATTTTCTTCGGCGACTGCCTCTCACAGCAGATTTCTGGCAAAAACTCTGAGAGTAAATAAAATTGCCATGAAAAGTTTCTTAAAAATCTGTCGTTAGGATTCGGCATTCACTGGATAAAATTAACACACACAACATTAGTGATGTGAGATACCAGCTCGCAGTCCTAACTGAAGTGTTGTACTGACCAATTGTGTATGAATTCAAGAGCATGTTTTCAACACCATAACCTTTTTAGCATACATTCAGTGAGTATTACGATTCAAGGATATTTGTCTTTCCTTTTTGAGTTACAAGTAATAGTCGCCGTAGTCTAGTAGATAGTGTGTTGGATTATTGGACGTGTGGGCACGGTTCAAGCCCCAGGTCAGACATCAACGAAATATGAAAATATATTTCTTTATCGACTTCCTCTTAGCAGATCAATAAAAAATATTGGCATGAGCCTATTGGCTGACTTATTACTAATAGACATTAAACGCTTACAACATTAAAACGGTAGTAAATTTGAATGCCTCGAGAGGATGCTATGCTCGGATAGAAGCTATGGTTATGCTAAAATCATAATTGGAATGATACCACATCATTCAAATATTCACTAATGAATCCAGCATACGACAAATGTAATGTGAAAACTTTACTTAATTATTGTAAGATTATGCAGATGGAAATAATAGTTAGAAAGACAGCCGTAGAACACATTATATTCTGCATAAACGCTAATTTACTAAAAGCAAATCAGCCATTAGATCCCTAGAGAATGTGTACACCACATCTATAATTGTCAAGGAATACCTGATGCTTCAAGACGGTGAAATCCAATTGAACTGCTAATTCGATCGTATTCAGACGCCTTTCTGGCATATCTCTGTCAATGGGCACATTTCACTCACTCAGATTCCGATACATTTTTAAATTTTATAGCTTATTGTTATTTCGGCACTGGTTATTTCGATTTTTGCGGGTGTTGTACTGAAAACGACGAAAACGAAATAATTGATCATATTATTGTGCGATTGTCCAACATTTATGGACCGGGTATAAAAGATTTTTAGGCACTCATGGCTAATAGGTATACAAAGGTACGATGTACTCTTCAACGAATTCTGCATAGATTGTAATGACGATGACGAAAAGGAAACCTTTGCTTATCTACTTTGTGCAATACAAAGAGATATGATGAGACCTGAAAGGTCCCACCAGAACCAAATTCTTGGAATAAAAAGCAAAAAGTAATTCAATTTAAAGACTATGTATAGATATTGCAGTGGAGTCTGTAGAAACTTAAAACAACAGTTTGATGAACCATTGATTTAAGACACAATTTATTGAAGGACTGACATTTGAAAAAAAAAATTATTACTTGGGCGTTTTATATGAATACAAACTGTATTTCTGAATTTTTTGAATTTATAAACCTTAGAATCCATTCGCGAATAAATTCTAAATATCTAACAAAAATAAAATTTCGTTATTAATCCAATGAAATTTCATTGTTAAAATTTTTTTTGTTGTTTTATTTTACTTTTATGATTTTTTTATACCGAAATTTAATTTATAGAAATGCAAACCATAATGTTATGAGCTCTCTTAATGTCTTTTGATAAAACAAGTACAAATAAACTGAAAATTTATGGTTACCATTACATCCATCGTCTCTCTTTTTGCTATATGCTCTCAAATACACTCACAATATGAAAATTAAATTACGCACTTTGATGAAATTAAATATTAATTACGATTGTTATTTACACGACGTAACAAAACCCAAACCTATAAATTTATTAAATTTAAACACACAAACAAATGAAAAATAAACGAACACACACATAGATACACGGATACACACACCATTACATAGTGGAGAAGAGAACGTACTTCCCATCAATTTAATATTTATATAGGTAAACTACACTCATACTCACACCAATGTTGTATTACATATACAGGATGGCGTAAAATTTATATGGACGCTAATTAAATACTTTGACTCATTAACAAATTATAATTATTATTTAAATAACCATATAAATTGCAAATTGTACAACGGAAAAAACCAACAATAATATTATGCATACACTTGTGTAGTGTGTATGTAATGTAGTCAATCACATACACCCCCAGAGCAATTATTCGCTCATCCATACATGTGCCCTGTCTGTTACGTACACATGTACCATATGACCCACCAAAAACACTCTCTCGTGCATTAAATATGAGCATAAATATTTAAATAAATGAAATGATGATACTCATGTATAATTTATATTTGGCATATGAGTGTGTGTGTGAGAGAGAGAGAGAGAGAGAGAAAACTTTAAACATACAAAAAAAGTTTAGTGATAGTGTCAAAACCTGTCAACTTTTAAAGAGTTTATGTGATGGAAAATAAAAATAAAAAAACACAGAGAGGGAGATTGAAAAAATGTAGCAAAATACGAGCATAAAATTGTTAAACAAATTAACAAAAAAAGAGCAAAAAAAACATTAATTTTGTTAAAAAAAAAAAAAATAAAGGAAATACAAAACTGATAAGAAATTCAGACAAAAAAAACTCGTGTTTTTGTTTTGATTACTCATACGCTTTGTACGAAATTTCATTTGATTTTGGAAATCAACACCACTAAAGGTGATGGGAGGCATGGTGTATTTATTCTGGGGTACTTCTAAGCTCATCTTTATTTATAACAATGAACTCAAGCTCTATCTGAACAGGCCAATATCAATACGTCAGCTCATTAAAAAGTGAATAGAAGCCTCTGTGTTCGAATAATATTGAATGCCGATATAGGAAGGAATGGGTAAATTAAGTTCTCTGAGTACTATTCGTGAGCATTACTTGGAGTGTCAATGTATAGCTTTCGTACGCTCGAGATTTCAATATATTGGCGATGATACTACACCAGGTCTCAGAGGATTGGACTGGAAGAAATTGGTTATAGAAAGTAAGTTGATGTTAAAGGTGATCGCACAACAAGTCGGCGTGGTCTAGTAGGTAGTGTGTTGGCTTATAAGACGAAAAGCAAGGGTTCGAGCCCCAGGGCAGACATCAAAATAAAATACAAAAAGTATTTCTTCGGTGACTTCCTCTCAGCAGATTTCTGTATGTATGTATGTACAACAATCCTACATGATAACGACTTAGTTGTATTGTATGTCGATAGACATGAGACCCTTAGTTGGTCTCGTCACTTTTAGCTTATTTAGGGACGAGTTGTCTTTATTCACAACTCTTCCTCAGTTAATATTATTTGTAGCCAGACTACCACAATTCCTTACTACCATGACTCTCATGTCATCCATATGTATTTGTACTTGAGTCTTTCAGACACGAATTTATTTAATTCTTTAACCCATGTATGGTAGTAATTTTAAACATTAGTGAGGTTAATTCGACTTCGAATGGCACAGTTTGGAGCTCTTTCATGGGAATTATTTATTCACAGAAATTTGCGCAAAAAAAACTAGGAGAAGGTAGCTTTTAGGTCAAATCTAGTGGGTCAACACTCCACCTACTACACTCCTACCACACTAAGGTAAGCCTTCCCACAAAAGTCAAAACAAAAATCTCATTTCAAAACACATTTCTCTTTGTTTCTTTCGTTATTCTTCTGCGAAAGTTAGGGATGTCACGAAGCATCACCAAACCCATGGTTTATTCCATAATAAAGTTGTTTAGGCAAACAGGTAATTGGTCCACTTCAGCAATATATTCTGACTGTGTGGTACGGAACTTTGCTAATTGAGTCCTACTCGTTTTCCCTCACTTGACCCTGCTAAAATGTATTCTTTTTTATTTCTGGCTTTGAAGCTAGGTTGCTGAAGTTTACAGACAAGCAATTTAAGCACTACACCAGGCCATTTCTTTCATTATAATACTCTAGGACGCACAAAACTAGTTCTGGATTGTATAGGTTTGAAGTGTAGATTGTTAAGAATCGCTGTAAAAAGGTTTGGAACTGTGATATTGAGCAACATGGCCCTATTTAAGATCAAAGTATAACAAGAAAAGATTGTTTTAACGTTGGTTATTGTTATTTGTGCCAATTAACTACGGGAGATAGACATCATCCGCTTAGAACACTTTCAAATTCGAATAAACACTTAAAAGCCTACTGGCGTCAATGGACGTTATTCAATTGGCCTGTTTGTGGAGAAAGTTATTGTGTAGAATATTCTGCATTATTTAACACTGCAGGAGACCAATACAAATTATGGGCTTATCCTCTTACATGGCAAAATTAGTATGTCTTGTGTAAACAGCTTTAAGACAATAACAAAAGTAGTCACTCCAACAAACCTGTGTTTGCCGACTTTGTAAACTACAGCACAGATCATACTGAAGTATAATCTGCTGTGTTATAACAAACAAATTTTTCGAAAACAATCCCTGATGATCTTTAGTAAAAGTAAAAATTAAATCAGATAAAAATTTAAGTAAATAAATCTTGCTTAACCCACAAATCTATTCTCCAATGACCTTTGCAATAAAGCGAAATTTAAGTGAAAATACCTTAGTAGCCAAATGCCAATGGCATTTAATGTAAACAATTTTTAATACAATTAACTTTTGAATAATATTAACAGCTTTTGCTACCGGTGCATCTGCACTGTAAGTAAATTCTAGACTTTCACCACAGCCATTAGCTATTTTACAAGAATTTATTTGTTTTCTGAAATACCACATTGAAGTGTGTTGTGTGGTGTCTTTAAGTCTGGTATGTTTTGTATAAATTATTATAAAAAAAAAAACAAAGAAAGTAAAAGCGAGATGAAGAAAGAGAGAAAAACAAACAAAAAATAATAAGAGAGATTTCGTACTCACCCCATTAACGTGGTTTTAGTGGCGAACGTGTAGAATTATATGTAATCAGAATACATTTTTTGAATCTCCCAACAGAGCACGCTGTTTTCATTTCTCGGTCTTTGTTGCGATAAGGTTTTCAGTGTTGACCACATTTAATAATGGATGCTGAAAGAAAAAGAGTGAAGAAAATAAAAAATTAAATAATTTGATTAGGAATTGTACAAGCTTTTAATGGAATTAAAGAATTTTCTTACAAATTTTAAAATGTGGAATTTATAACATACATAATATATAACAAACATAATATTTACAAGGATGGGGGAGGTTTGTATAAAAGTTGTATAAAAGTTGCCAAGGCTATCGGCTGATTTGAATATATTTGGTAGAAAATTTACAATTATACACTACTTCAAAGCGTCGAAATGACCAATTTTAACCTGAAGTGCTGACAACTAGTCTGTTTTCTATAAACAATCACGTAGAAGGGATTACAAGACCCTTAAAAAATTATTTGCATTCTACTACGAAGATACATGCAGCCACGGTATAGTCTGTAACTTATATTGTCTGTTCTGCACTTGTTAAGATGTCTGCAGGGCTCTCTTGATATCCAAAAATTTATTCAGTGGTTGAAAAAACCTTCCGCAAAATTATTTACTAACTTAATTTAATTGATCATTACAATCCTTCAGTTAGGATTACAACCTACCTTCTCGCCACTTATGCCGAGGCCTTCAGTTTAAAGTCGACCCCAAACGACAGTTTTCTGAGAAACATTTTCATGGCACTTTTATTTACTCTCAGGCTTTTTGCCAGAAATCTGCTGAGAAAAAGTCAACGAAAAATTTTTTCTTTATATTTCTTTTTGTTCGAGATTTCTGTCCGCAAAATTAATCTGCAGATACAAGCATCCCAATGACCTTAAAACCAAAACACAAATAATTTTAAGAAACATCATCTCAACAATTTCTTTCTTTATGAAGGCAAGGCAAGCTAAACTCTTGTTAAAAAGTAAAACTAATTGAGCAAAGTTTCTCACCCCTATACCAACTACAACAACCCAATACATTTGTACGTTATTATTAGACAATTATGGGTCAACTGGTAGTCTAATTGGTAGTGAGCTAGACTATTAGCGTGAGGGTCATGGGTTCGATTCCCACCAGAGACTGGTCTGTGGCACTACACCGAGCATATGGTCAAAGTTACTCAGCTAGTATATAATTAGAATTTAATTTGTAATTGTATTGTAATTAATAAATAAATATTAGACAATTACATATGGCAACCCTATTATTCCAGTAGAAACTATAAAAAACAACTCATCTGTTTACATTCGAAAACATGATCGAGAAACTTTTCTGCTTCCCCAAATACGAACCTGAATTACCATCTGCCGATTCATTTTTTAACAAATTTTTTTTTATTAAAAATTCAATTTTCCTAAACATTTAAAAATAAAATTAAAGAAAATAATGCCTTATCCTTGATACTTTAATCAAAAAATAAATAAAAAGAGAAGAAAACAGAAAATAAGCTACACCATAAACAAATTCTTGACCCAATAATATGGTACATAAAGAGTGTATTTGTGTAAATAATGAATGACTAGAGTGTCAATAATACTTTTCATTATTTACACTCGCACACACTCACATACAGCTTCACTAACGCACGTTCATAAACATTTACAACGTCAAGCATAATACGACTGACAACAAACCAAACGCCTGTTATCAGACTCTGAGTTGTGTGGGTGTGCCTGTATGGCAAAAATCTGTTAAAATAAATGTCAGTTTTGTGTGTAAGTGTGAGTGCGAGTGTGTGTATTTGCTCTTCTTTATTAAATGAGTTATCAGTCAGTCATCAATCATCAGCATCAGAATACAAATACGAATTGAGAGAATAAAGCAAAAATAATAATTATGCCGGAATACATAGTAGAGGCTGAGTATTAATAAGTAAGCCTGTATAGTTGTTTGCACGAATGTATGTATGCAAGTGTATGTGTGTGTGTTTATTTAACTTAAGCTAAACTTGGAAATATTGTAAACAATTTTATAAAGTTTTTGTAGTTGAAAAAAGCAACAACAAGCAACAACAGCAATCACATAAAATTTTCAATGACATTCATGGATGGAGCACAATATGATGAAAGAGTAAAAACTGAACATTAAACCTCTTTGGATAGATTGCCATGCTGCAGAATAAACGAGTAGAGTAGAGAGAGAGAGAGCATTAGGCAAATAAAAGTACCAACCAAAACAGAGATTATTTGCAAACGAATACAAATACAAATACAAACATTAATACAAAATGAATAGAAAATTATTCATAAACATCCTATTATTATGACTACTACAGTGAGTGTAAAAAACAGCTCCTACTGTTCTGTTAATACAGTGAGTGACTGGTAAAAATTTCTATTTTAGAATAATATCAATTTTAAAGCAGCACCCTGTTCCTGTTCCAAATTGAGTCTACACATGTATAAATTAAACAAAAAAAATATAAAAATATTTGTTGTAAGGTCTTGAAAATAGCAAATACCAGGCTGATAGCTACTAGCTATCAGCAAAAATTATCAATACATACGTATGTATGTATGAATGTAAAATAAAAATACAAAATAAAATTGTAAATATTGAAATAAATGACCATTAATTATGAATAAAGAAAAGAAACCAACATATACACGTACAGAGAGAACATCTCCCAATGAATACTGTAGTAAATATTTGTAGTGCCGATACTAGTCCCTAGCTAGCATGCCTCCGGTCAGATGAAATAGATTAAATGCCAGAATGACAGCGTTTTATAATTCTATTAAAGACAAATTCTTTTTAATCAATAAATTAATGAAATTTCTAGGGAATATTAAATAATCACCCTACTTATGGAAAATGTTTATGCAAAAAAAAACTGGGTTATCATTAGCAGGCAGCAGTAATGAGAGCGTAGAAATTAGGAATGATGTGTACAAATTATTATTTTTTAGTGCGGGTCATGGATTCAATACCGATTTTAGATTACTCGTCTTATAAAAATTAGAATATAATTCTCAATTTTTGGTTTGTTACAGAAGACGTACATTTCATTAACATTCCATTATCCAATATCGTACTTTTGGGTGATTTTTTCCCAGGCCATGTTAAACACTTAACTTTGCTCTGTTACCTTTAACATTGGCTCTGTTAAAATTCTTGGTTTTTGTCTTTGCTAGTTTAATAATAATAATAATAATTGCATGAAATTGATGTGAGTTAAAATTTATTAATAAATATTTTTATAATTTAACAACCTATAATCCGCTGTTAAAAGAATTTCAATTTAAATATTTCTTTTACAGGTATCCCTGTATATTATCTTGTATATGTATGTACGAGTACATATCTGTTACCAATCAATTGTAATATTTTGCCTTGTTCACAACAAAAACTTTAAGCACTTGAATACGCATAAAACTTGTAAAAGGGAAAAAAAAGAAGAAACGAAAGGAATAAAATAATTTGTAAACAAGTGGCTATTCAAGGCAACTAGCATATAAAATTATTTAGTGGGGGTATTCACTTCTAACTAAATATACATATAAAGAAGGAATTTTTTATTTTTTTTTTATATTTTTAACATTTACTGTTTAAATGTTTTTTTTTTGTTTTCTTCTTTTAAATGAAAATTTGATTGCATTTTTAAGAGGCTCAAGTCCTCCTTTTGATTTAAGTGAACTTCCCTTATATGACATTCATACTTCTGACAAAAAATATGCACAATTTTTTGTATGGGAACCAGAAATTGAATTTTATTTTTGCAACTAAATGTACAATTTTAATTTTATTTCTCTTCCTTTTGTTCTTTTGCTTTAAAGAACCATTTTTAAATTGCATTTTTAAATTGTTTCTTATAAACAAAAAAAAAAAAAACAACAAAAAATAAGTTGAAACGAAATAAGCCCAGCCAGACGTCGCCAAAATGCATAAAAATTATTTTATTTTTTAGTTTTAGTTTTTACTCAAGCAAACAACAACGATTGATTATGGTAAAGAAGTCCGAGCCGGTATTAAAACAAACCCTTGAAGGAAACGTAAATGATGTGAGTTTGTATGTAAATTATAAAATAAATTATGAAATAAAAACAATACGAAGTATAGTAAAATAATATACATAGTAATGATAGTAGGCCTAGGTAGACTGTGCGTTGCTTAGTACAAGTGCCGCGTTAATATCATTAGTTGATCTAAGAAAACTGAAGCTCTTGAGAATGTGGACTTAACATATTTAAATCGTTTGGTTGCAGCACTTTTATACCTATCAACGACCATACAAATTTGCAGTTTTTTGCATGTTTAACTCAGTTATATTTCAATTTTCTTTGAAAATGCCTTGGGGACTAATAATGTTGTAAGAGTACTAATCGAGGTATAAGTAGCTGGAAAAAATACTCACTTATTGTCATTAATTTCTATTTAAAGTGTCTTTTCCGTCTATTCTCATTCTAAGATTACGAGATACTCCTAACAGAAAGCCATCAATGTGACAGTACAGTATTGTAGAACCCTCCGTTGTAACTGAAGTTGCTTTCGTGATATTACGATTATAGGATCTTTTTATTCTTTTTTATTAGGACCTTTATATGTGGAATATAATGTTGTTCAATTGTCCGCGACGGCTTTTTTATGCATCCATCCAAATTTTCAGAACTTTTAAGGGCTGCAGAACGCAATTGAATGTGTTTTTCTTTAAAAAAAACCCAGAAGTTCTACACTGATATGGAGTAATGGCTTAACAATATAAAATGTTATTGATTAAGACGAATTGATTCAATAAATAAAGTATAATTTGCTCTTTGTGTGGAAATTTTACTTGTCACCTAAGATGTAAACAAAGTCATACATAATGTCCCAAAGCTCTATGGTACTCCCTACTTCCTCTCTATCATAATTATAAATTTTATAATTCCAACATGTGTGTGTGTTAGTCGCATATAAAATATAAACCTTAGATTACATGCTACAATCTTAGTTTTCTAATAAGTGCCCATCCATTTACAAATTTTTTTTCATCGAGTGTAAGAATCTTATAATAATTAATGGGTTTGGATTAATTAAAAAATTAAATTGTTTAAACAACATTCTAATAAAAATAACCACTTCATTAATGCTTGAATTTAAAATTTTTTTTAAATTTTTTTGTTTTTGTTTTAAAGAAAAGAACAAAAGACGAAAGGAGGAGAATAATGATTTGAAATCATACTTTGACATTTACAGTAAATGGTGCTAAAACGAAAGGAAAACAACAACAACATTGTACCACCACACACACACACACACTAGTCACACACAAATTAAAATTAATTGATTTATGGTGATTAAAGTTAATGGTTTTCAATGTTTTTCGCCAGACTGGCACTTGCAAGCAGCAGTGGCACTAGTTTGGTTACTTTTAATAACAAAAAACCAGGCATGCTTAAGCGAAATTTGAGGAAAAAAAGAAACCAGAAATTATAAAAAAAAAATTCACAAGAATTTTTATTTAAATTAAAATATTGCTTGACCCAATTAATTACTTTCTTTTGAGAGAGAAATAAAATTTAAATTTTTAATTTATTTTAAATATTTTATGGTGTATTTATAATTTGATTTAAAAAATTTAATTTGTTTTGCTTACTTTGTGAAATAATCGTTTCAGGCGTTTTTATTTCCAGGGTTCCATATGTTTTTTTTTTCAATGAAATTAATATGATTATGCAAGATACGATATTATTAATAATATTAACAGTCGTTTTTTTAATTATTTATATTGACTTTTAAGCATCAATGGAATCACCGTTAAAATTATTGAATAGTTTAAAAAAAATTAAAAAAAAAAATTTTTTTTATTTTTTTCTCTCGTTTTATTTTTAAATAAAAACAATACATTATAAATATAAATAACAACAACAGAAAAAATACAAATATATTGATAATTTATTGATTGCATAAAACACAAAAACCATTTACAATACAAAAACTACAAAAAAATATTTAAATTTTTTATTTTTTAGTGACTCCACAAACAAAACCAATGGATTTTTTTAATTTGTTTTAATTTTTAAACAGCACGAGCACATTACGAGACAAATCATAGTGACCGGTGCTTATAATCATCGAATGTTAATGACTTACAGAGGCTGGTGTTTTAGAAATTTCAAATGAAATAAATGACGTTTAATTAACTGATGATGAGACTTACAAGGAAAATATTTTAATTCCAAACTAAAATCTCCATAATATATTACGAATACCCTATAGTACATGATACCATCCAGTATGATTGAATGCATTTAAGGTGACAGTATTCACATCACACTACCAAGTTTTTTTTATAGAAAAGTTGAATTTTGTATTGTCCCCTGCACTACTCGATAACTGTAGTACTATTAAGACTGAAGTAATGGGTATAAAGACTGTCGTTGCACGTATCCATCATAAGTGTTTATGTCGTATGGAGATATACGAATACTTACTTACTTAATTGATAGTGTGCAGCTCCCGCGCTGACCAATTTTCTCCATGACTTCGCTGGGATTTGGTCACTACGGGGATTGCATCACAATGGTATCAAATCTGCCATTTTAACCTACCTACCAACCTACTTAATTGATCATTGGTCAACCCTTTAGTCAGAATTACAACCTAGCTTCTGGCACCAACCATCCATTTCATCCATGAGCGGCGGAACCTACAGTTTAAAGTCGATTCCGTACGACAGATTTTTGAGAGAGATAATGGCAAAATATTTACTCTCAGATTTTTTGCCACCAATCTGCTGAGAGGCAGTCGCCGTAGGAATATTTTTTTCATATTTCGTTTTCTTCAAGATGTATGGGCTGAGATTTGAAATTCGGGCTACGTCTAGTAAGCCAACACAATATAGCACGACAACGAACATACGAATGTTTATTGAGAGTGACCATTAGTTCCTTAGAGAGAGTGGCCTAGTTCCTAGAGTGAGCACATCTAAAACTGATTAACAATGCCGAGTGTATCTATACATTTGACGGTTGATCTGGCATGGATTCCTAAATACGGGGACATTGAAGGCAAAAACAAAGTCAGTGCCTCTACAGTAGCTGGCACAATTGAATTCATACATGCAACCATTTATCAGGAGTAGACAAAAACGTTCTCATATGAACTTCATTCGTTTGCATCTATTTGTAGAGACACCAGAAAGATTTGGCCCGTTATAGGTATTTGCAAAATAAAATTTGCATTAAACCTGATTGGATTCCATCTTCGGAACCTCTTGGTAGTTATAATGGGACAGTGGCCTTTAGATCCACTTGTCCGGAGACTGGGAATGCCTCATAATAAATTTTGCAAAAGATGTGATGACGATATACTCTCTGTCACTGCTCGGCACTTGGGAACCTGAAATGAAGAATTTTTCGGGTGCTCAAAATTTATTGACAAAATGTGTCTTCATAAAACTACCGATAGATGCCAGTTAGGGACTGTATTTTTATAACGAAATAGCTTATATGGGAGTTACAACCCGACCTTATACATCCCAAGTTGAGATCTGCCAATTAAACTAAACCCAAACTAACGTTATAGGGCATCCTTGTTTTAGTACAGTCTTGGTATAAAATAGTTGTCTAATGTTTAATTTGTGAAGGACTTATAGGTCTGCTTCCTTGTACGTAGGTCTGGCATATTCTTAATTTTTTTATTTTGTATTATTATTTCATTTACTTTTTTGAGTCAAGTTTTTGAAAATAAACAGGGGAATGGTCTACGGCAGCATGCTTCACGATGACAGCAAGTCCAGCTGTTGTTGCTAGGAAACAACATACTCTATAGGCATGTATAGTATTGGGCGTATTGCTGAGGAACTAACTAACCTTTCGATATTGAAGTCAACGTATCTGTCTGGGTACGAAATCAATGTTTTCGTTGGCGAATTTGAAGGTTTTTATTTGTTGCAGATTTATATACAGTTCTTCCATTTGTTGAAATCGCCGTAGTCTAGTGGGTTAGGTTAGAGGACGTGTACTTGTCAATTAAGACCCATTGTACTAGTCTAGTAGGTAGTGTATTGGCTTATTAGACGTGAGGCCTCGATTCAAATTTCAGACATCAAAACGAAAATATAAAAAATTATATTTCTTCGGCGACTTCCCCTCAGCAGATTTCTGGCAAAAACTCTAAGAGTAAATAAAATTGCCATGAAACGTTTCTAAAAAAATATATAATCTGTCGTTCGGAATCGACTTTAAACTGTAGGTTCCATCACTCATGTATAAAATTCACACACACACACAGCATCAGTGGTGTGAGAAGCTAGGCCGTAATTCTGACTAAGGGTCATTGTTACAACTTGTCGTTAAACTTGAGTTTAGTTAAAGGTACCTTTAGCTAAAGGGAACTGTAAAGTTACCTTTAACTTCTTTTCTTTATTACAACTTACAGATAAAATAAAGTTAACTGTTTTCGAAAATATGGCAGTGCCGGAGCAATGTCGATAAAACTGCTCAATTAAACAAGTTATTTTTTTAACGCAGTGGCAACGACGAGCTTCAATTTTTTTTTCTTTTTGTTGTATATGCTCATTTTGTTTATAGTTGTTTAAAGTTGCCATATTGAAAATAATATATAATATGTATGGCAAGTTCAAATTTAAACTTAACTTTAAAAGTCACCGCCAGGATAATTCTCCCTTTAGCTTAACCTTCACTTCTATCTTATTGGGTACTCATAATAATGAAAAACAATTTATCAGCCTGTTAAAATCCTTCCTTTAGTTAACGACAAGTTTTAATAATGGACCTAAATGTTGTAATGAGCAATTATGTGTATGAGTTTTAAAGACTCTTAGGTTAGAGGACGTGTACTTATCAATTAAGACAAGTACAGTAGCCGGAGGTCATGGTTGTCATGAATTCAAGAACTTTTTTTGGATTTTTTTTTATTATTTTTCCATACCATCCAATCAAGGTAATTCGAAGTATTTGGATGGAAAGCAGTTACTAAACGTTGATTTTAATTGAATAGTGGTTTACTAAACAAATCTTTTGCCTTTTTCATTTCATGTTTTTACAAAATATTATACAAAACTGCATACAATTCCTACATACCTTAAAGCGATACTAAATCGAAGGCAAACTGCCTACTTATGCATACGTACATAAGTATACGTGCTATTATAATCAATTATTTTATTACTACAATGTATAGTATAATGTAATAAATGTTAATGTTAAATTTATATTTAAATAATGAAAGAAAAAAAGTTTAATAATAGAACCTGTGGTTAATATTTACATGAACTTCAATAGTTAACGTCCTTCTATTGAAGATTTTTTGAATTAAAAAAAATATTTTTTTTATTACTTTTAATAGCTTTCAGAACTTTGCTTATTATCGTATTATTATTAGAATAAAGAGGTAATTTTAGGGGTTCCCTTTAATAATGACGCTACTGTAAAATGAAATATTAAATTTTGTAAAATAAAATTAAAAAAAGGAAACGTGTCTAAAGTTGTCTGTTTTAAAAATATTTTATTAATTAAAATATTATAATAAAAAACCAAAAGCAATAACTTATTTAAAATACAAAAAAATAAAAAATAAAATACAAATAAAATTATATAAATATCACGTTTTAACAATAAATATTTTATAAAAACAATAAAAATAAAAATAATAAAAAAAACAACATCAAACTACAGCTTTAATTATAGACATTTCTTAATGGCTAATGATTTTGATTATGTATGAAATGACAATTAATAATTATAATATTTATTTCATTTTGTTGTTGTTGTTGTTTTTTATTTTTGTGTAATTCATCATTATAAAAATAATGATTTTAATAAAGCAGAGGAAACAAAATTTTTTTTCATTCTTTTTTTCCATATTTTATGCGCGTTAAAAAAAATGCAGAAGCAAAGTTCATTAACCGTATATTTAAAACAAAAAGACAGACGAAATACAATTTCAAATCATAAATATCATATAAAAATGGAAATATGTTTTGTTTTTAAACAATTAAAATCGTTTTGGTTCGATAACCAAAAATCAAACACCCTAGCTACCATATGCAAGCAAGAGAGCGCTTCTCTTAAGACTGTCTTATCGGTTTTTATATTTTGTATCGTATAAGGAAATTAATATTGATTTTAAAAAATCATTTCTTCATTCATGCTTCATTTATAACTTTTTTAGATAATTTGCTTTTGAATACATTCTTAAGGAATTTTCTAACCGCCGGCTATCTCCAAAAAAAAAAAAAAATTATGCTCGTATAAAGGGTCCGCCAAAAAACTTTTCTTTTTGAAAATGCTTTAAAAAAACTACTAAATATTTTCTCAAATTTCTCTTTTTATTTGAAAGTACAATCCTTCCGGTTAATAATGGAAAAAATTTCATTCAAATGGCTGCCTCGGCTGGCCATCCAGTAGCCTACACCAGAAGATGCCGATTTTGGCAAAAAAAATCATCTTTTCAGATGAAGCTCAGTTTGTTCTTGGCGGGTATGTAAACAAGCAAAATTGTCGCATTTGGGGCACAGAAAACCCGCACGCATACATTGAAAAGCCGACGCATCCAAAACGAGTCACTGTTTGGTGCGGATTTTGGTCCGGAGGCATAATTGGGCCATTTTTCTTCGAAAATGAGCAAGGAGTGGCCGTTACAGTCAATGGCGATCGTTATCGGGCCATGTTGCATTAATTTTTGTTCACAAAAATTGAAGAGGAGGATATTGGCAACATTTGGTTTCAACAGGACGGCGCTACGTGCCACACAGCCGAAGCTACACTCAATGTTGTGCGCCCTGTTATTGAAGATCGCATTATCAGCCGCAGAGCTGATGTCATTTGGCTACCTCGGAGCTGCGATTTGACACCGTTTGACTACTATTTGTGGGGTGCCGTTAAATATAAGTGTTACGCCAACAAGCCAGAGCAATATTCGTGAAGCCATTGGTGAAATACAGCTGCACACAATCGATAATGTGCTTAAAAATTGGACCGATCATGTAGGCTACTGCATGTATAGCCGAGGCAGCCATTTGAATGAAAATAGTTTCCATTATTAACCGGAAGGATTGAACTTTCAAATAAAAAAAGAAATTTGAGAAAATATTCAGTAGTTTTTTTTTTAAAGCATTTTCAAAAAAAAAAGTTATTTAGCGGACCCTTTAGTTGAAAATATAAGCTTTAACGTGACCTTTATACCCATATCCAAATGGAAATGTTATGACTAAGAAAACCAAAGAAATAATGGGAAAAATTATACTTTAATTTCTATCCCGCCCAAGGGCATATCCCATCGGGACCAAATATAATCTTTTTTTAATTTTCATTTTATGGAAAAAAAATTTTTTAATATTTTTTATTCTTCCACTTTTTTTAATTTTAGAATACTTCTTCTTATTTATTTATTTATTTTTTTTATAAATTTTAATAGACTTTGTTTCTTCAACTGATAAATTGCTTTTTTGGACATCTCATTTTCAGTGTTAAAGTCAATGTATTGTAATATTGAATATTAAAAGAAAGGAAAAAAACTGATAAGAATTCAATATGTTTTTGAACAAATAAATTAAAATTTGGGATTTTTTTAATCAAACCATATGCTCAAGAACTCAAATTAAATTGAACAATTAAAAACATTTATTTTCACTCGTAACTGTCATAAAGCCCGTCGTCCACCATTTTCATATTTTTTACATGTTTTGTTTTATTTTCATCAACCAAGCTTTTCAAGCTAGTCAGGTGATTAATCTACTGTAGCAAGTCTTAAGGCCATTATTACAACTTGCCGTTAAATTTGGGTTTGGTTGAAGGTGCCTTTAGCTAAAGGGAACTGTAAAGTTACCTTTAACTTATTTTCGTTATTACAACTTACAGATAAAATTTTTCAATAATATGGCAGTGCCGGAGCAATGTCGATAAAACTGCTTAATTATACAAGTTTTTTTTTTAACGCAGTGGCAACCACGGGCTTCGTTTTTTGTTGTATATGCTCATTTTGGTTAAATTTGAAGTTGCCATAGTGATGAAAACTAATATATAATATGGCAAGTTCAAACATAAAGTGTCCTTTAAATGTTAAAGGTAGAATGATCCTCCTTTTAGCTTAACGATCACTTCTATCTTATTGGGTACTCATAATAACGAAAAATAATTTATCTGCCCATTAAAATCCTTCCTTTAGTTAACGGCAAGTTGTAATAATGGCCCTTAGGATGATAACATTGTCATTTACAGTGTTCCCGGTCACTGCTCTCATTGTTGTTATTATACTTATATAAGTATACTGGTAAGAAATTTTGCTCAATCAGTTCATTTCTTTATCAACCTCCCTATAATATTCGTTCTTGATATTATTCTTTCTAATATTTCAGGCTATAGATGATATACAGGAAAATTGAAAATTCTTAAAAATTTGCTTGTATTGTCTAAGGCATCATGTTATCTCTAAAGAGATTTAAAATTTTCTAAATTACGAATTAAGAAAACTGAGCAGTTAGTTTGAGATAGGTGGCCTGGATAATGGTGTGAACAAACGATGCTCTGATTCCACAACTGCCGATCAACGTTAGCACTTTATATATTGTTTGCATATATTATTTAATTTATTTAAATGGTCGGGTTGTGAGCAGTACAGATTAGAAATGATCGATTCAGTAGTCATATTACATAATTTGCTTTTGATACCGACTAAAACTAATCCTGTATTCTTTATTCAATTTAAAAGTCTGTTTCTTTCTAAACTCTCAAGCTTAATACAGTTAAGTTGTTAAGACCGATCAATAGGACCAAGACCTTGCACACGGTTGTGATATCAAAATTGTGCATACAATCTCAATAGGCAAATATGTTTAAAGCTTACGATGCTCGTCTGATTCTGAAGCTCGTAATGCTCTTTTCTTTCGTGCTTGAGGTGTAGGTCGACCAATTGCTTGTCATCCATTTTAAATAATTTTCAGTGACGCCATCCATCGGAAATTAATCGTACCAACCTCCGTCGACTCATGCGCAACAACTTTGTTAAAGAATGCACAGTTTAGGATTTAATTCTTTTTGAGTAATATTCGGTGGCACCTCCTGTCGGAAATTGGTCATACCAACTTAGAATCTTTGGGGTTCAAGTCTTGGACTGGCCACCTCAATCGCCAGACTTGTATCCCATAGAGGACCTCTTCGGCATTTCAAAACGGAGACTTGGAACTCGACGCTTTAAGAATAAACAGGAGTTGATGAACTGTCTAAAATCAGAGTGGGAAGCTATACCAACATCTATTCTATCAAATCTTATTGAATCTATGCCCAAAAGATGCGCTGAGGTAGTAAGAAACAAAGGATATCATACCAAATATTAAAAGTTGCTTAGGTTTTGAACAGCGAATTTTTAAGTTAACTTTGTTTTTATTTTATTATAACTTCCAAAGAAATGGAATTTAATTTGTGTTGTTATTTTTAGGTTATAGGCACATTGTGTAATAGTAAATAAAATAAATATTTTCTATAAATTTATTTAGAGAAAAGATATGAGTCTATTATTACTTAGTGGGAAAAAGTTGCTTAGGTTTCGAACAATACTGTATGTCTGACAAGGCTCATGTGGAACTTCTTAGCGTCAGACACATATGACTGACATGGCGATGAACGTGTTAAGAACGTAAGTCATATATTTTAAACTGTGGAATGGATGTGATGTCCTCTGTCTATAGACAGAGGGTAACTGCTACTTAAAGGGCTGTAAGAATGTTAACACATTACCCAGTATACTATACATGGATACTTAGATTCCTACGGAAAATTGATCCTATACAACATCCCTTCCCTCCGTGCCAAGAACATTATTGTAAATTGAGCCAAGTGAAATATAAACATTCGGAGTAAAGTAGTGATTATTAGAGTTCCATTTTCCAACCTTAAGGTAGAGGTAGACTGAGCGCTTAGATGGTACTTAAGCTGTTAGGAATTTGCCAAAGAAAAGTTAAAAATTCTCTATTTCGGTAATGTAGCATATCCTGTTTGCTAAAGGATGACCACGAATGATGTGCGCCATGAAGACAATAAAGTTTATACGTTAGAAACAGCAGGTTCTCGAACCCTCTATGGCGCCAATAAAAAAGTTTTACTTTCCTATGTCTGGACTTGGAATCATTGCAGACCATTTCTTGTTATTCACCATTTACTGTCCGTCTTATTTGTATTCAATATCTTACAAGCTGTCGTATATTCACTTTAACATACATTTAATGGTTATTGGCAACATGTTGCAAACGATCACAATTTGTATCGAAGCTTTTGTTAGCAACATGTTGCTATAGAAATACAAATATTTGTGTAAAAAATTTCAATTTTATTCCATTAGGCCGTAGCTTCATTGCAAAATAATTTCATTGAAACGTTGTATACAAAAACAAATAAAAATTCCTTTCATTTGTAACTTCAGCAAACAACAGCATCATTTATTTACGTTCAATGAATTTTATCTATAATTTTAATATGTTTTCATATGTATTTTTTTAATTTTTTTTAATATTTTTTTATAGAAAAACCAAAGATATAAACAAGAAAAAATAAACTGTTTTGTATTTGAACTTTTGCACATTATCACCATAAAGTAGAAGAAAAAAATAAAAATAAATAAAAATGATGACGAAGAGAATATGAAAAAAACGAAGAAACATAAAACGGAAAAGACGGCTTTGGCGCCAAATGCAACATTTACAATGAAAAATTCGTGCCGATTTATTTCAACTGATTAAGTAGTAGAGTATTAGAAGAGGCACAACACAACACAACGCAAACTGCAAAATATACTCGGTGGTATTTGCACAAACCAAATATCCGAAACAGAGATAAGGGCAAACGAGTGATAGAGGTGGCAGTGGGTGCAAGTGGTTGGAGGAGTAGAGGAGTAGAAAAAATCTAATTAAAATTTTTAACCACAAATAATACACACCACCACACACACAGTAGTACTTGGGTAATGCTGATGAAAATAATGTCGAAGTGGTATTAAAGTATGCAGATGGATGGATGTATGGAAGTGTTCATTTCAATGATCATTATTAACTTTTAATGAGCATTATGCACGATTTATTTGGTTCTCATCGAATTTTTCTCTTTTTTTCTTTTTTCTTCTATTTTTATTTAAAAAAAAAATTTTTATTTAAAAAAAAAAAAAAAAAAAAAAAAAACATTCTATTGTTGTAAATGCTGGTGCGCTATTTAATGCATTGAGGCAATAGAAACAGAGATTTTTTTCTTGGGAATTTACACCCAAAAATTGGAGTGTGTGAAGAAACAACACAAAGATTTACACAAATCTGTAGCATATACATCGAATTGAGTGCTTATCTAAAGGGTTAAAGGTCATAAATGATTTAAAAGAGATAATTGGAAGAATGCTTACAGATATATTAGACCAGACTCCTCGAATTGTAAACTTATAATTCAGAGTTGGGAATTTTATTTTACATCAGAAAAATCTCATGATCTTATAAGATTTAGTCCGAGGAAAGGACACAATTTTTTTCAAACAGAGTTGCATGCTATTTACAGACATCTAAACTGGGTAACATATTACCGAGTGTGCAATATGTAGATATTTATATTTTTATTGATAAAAAGAATCAGTTTCCATGACTTTAGAGAGTCTATACGACATCCCATCTGATCTAGAATGTTAGAGATTATACGTTATTGCACATTAAGCTACAACCACAGGAAAACGCTATCATTGAGGATTATCTAGTAATGATCTGGGATAGTTTTCCATAGTAATCGTAATAATAATTAATTTTTTATAGTAATTCATATAACTTAAGGTAGATGCAGAAGATTCGATTGTAATGACCAAGTTAAGGGGGACAATTAAGTAGCACAGGAGGTATAGAGTTATCTAACAGTGATTACCGAACTTTAATTGTTAATAAGGGCCTTCTTGTTGAAGCTACATCTGTTATATTCGTAGCCCAATCGCAATGGGCTACTATAGAAAACGATGTGTGTTCACTGAATGGGCTCTGACTACAATTTTGCATCGAAAAATCATCTTCAACGATGAGATCCACTTTTGGATGAGTAAGTACGTGAATAAACAAAATTGTCTTACGCCATATGCTTTCCGAAAAAGGCATTGTTTTGATGTGGATTCTGGATTGGCAGCGTAATCGGTTCATATATGTTTTAGATGGACGTTGAGTTATTAACGGCGACCACTATAGGTTGATGACTATCAAATTCATTTGACTTGAATGTTGTAATCTGAACACCAATTACATATGGCTTCAACAGGATTTCGCTACGTGTCGCACAGCTCATACTACATCGCATACTCAGAATAAGCGATTTTTTGGCATAGCCATGGAGGTGCTGCACACTAGCCACCGAGATAATGCGATTTGATCCCTTCAGACTTTATCTTGTGGGGATATTTTTAAGCCGCATGTATATGCAAATAAGCCAGTATTAGTTAATTCGCCAGAATTCCGGAAAATTGGAAAATTCAGATGCGCTCCACCCATATAGTGGGGCTGTCATTGAACACATCTATTAATATACGAGGTTTAGATACAATATAGAAAAATTTCTAGTAGAGCTCAATGAGTAAAGCTTCTTATTACTACACCCAAAATATGTTCACAGAAGATATGCACTCAGCCACAAAAGTATACATACGGTAAACAAATTTCAGAAATTTACAGTATACATACAATTAACAAATTTTACAAATTTCTGAACCAATGCAAATGACCGTCTTAAAATCGAGGAAAGTTGTCAGACAATTATAAAGATTTTCAATGAAAACGGATTAATTAAAAAATGTCTAAAATTTGTTAACCGTATGTCTACTTTTGTGGCCCTGTGTATTTTCTAGACAAAGACAAATGATTTGTGAATAATTTTTAATGAATGAAATAGATATTCTATTTTCCGATATCGTATATTTGGGTGATTTCAGCCAAGACCATTTTTTGTATATTCTGTTAAATTCTTAACATTGGCTCTGTTATAATTTTTGGGTTTTGTCTTTGCTAGTTAAATTCGAATTTATTTTTAAATTAGTTTCTCTATATATCCTGCATTTATTTTCTCACATAATCAACAATGCGGTCTATCAGACATCTACACTGAGCGCCATAAGTGAGTCAACACTTTTGTTCTTAAGTATAAAACAGTTTTGTTCTTAAGTATAAAAAAAGTTGCTTTATCATGAATTGTTGTTTTTGTTTTAACATTTTATAAGTAATAAATAAACGTTTTTATTTTTGGAAATTTATTCGACTATTTTCATTTACTTTTCTCGTTATCCTAAGAAAATGAATTATTTCAGTGGTCTTTACTCAGTTTTAGCACTCAGTGTATGTCTTCCTAAGCTATCCTAGATATTCTGTCCACTGTGTCATTAGACCATAGCGTTTTATATCACTGAGGTTTTGTATTTTGGAATTTTTTCTCCCGTGATTCTCCAGATACCAAAATACAATTTAAAATTGACCAAGACTTTTTAAGCTACTGCTCTAATTTCAGTAAAAATACTACTTCCCTGCACGACATCTTAAAACATCACATACAAAAATGCGAGTATTCTGCAGCAAATGTTTCGCAATTTGAAAGTTACCAACATTTGACCACTCAGTGTAAACGAAACCGTCAATAGTTTTTGAACCTTCAACAATTTTCTGGAAATTTATAACTTCTGTTGTCTTAAGAAAAAAACCAACCAGCCAACAACAATAATAACAGATATAAAATAGAAGACAGAGAACTTAAATAAATAGCGCTTGCGTAAATTCCCAGGATAGCCAAAGAAGTAGCTGCAGTGAGAGCAAGCAGCTGGTGCACAATATTGCCTGCCTGTGAATGCAATAGACAATGATGATGCTATTGGCGATGGGGATGGGAATGGGAATGGGGAGAGTAATACTATCATACACAATATTAGCGGATTAAATATTAGACAAATACACAGAACAGAAGATACCCAAAGATAGATAGACAACCATCCATCCATCCATTCAACCATCCATCCATCAATATAATATTAAATGCAGCAATAAGAACATTAAACAAGAAAATAAGGGAGAACCAGCCAGGCCAGCACCGCGCTATGGTACAGAAATCACTTGTTAACTTTATTGCATTGCTGCTGCTGTTGCTAAGACTTACGTTTCTTGTTGCTGTTGCAGTGACTGAAAAATAAATAAAATTTAGCTGAGAAAACGTAAAAAAGTTTGATTTGGTTTTTTCAGCATAGTTTAGCAGACTTAAAGTCACAGCCGAGGCAAACAGGCAGCCACACGAATTACCAATAAAAACAATGAGGCAACACAAGGAGATGAATGATGTTGCTGCTGCGGCTGCTGTCGTTTTCAGTTGTATTTTCTGTGTGTAAGAGTGTGTGTGTTTTACTTGTGATTCTCAAGAAATTGAAAATAAAAACTAAAAGTACAGCAGAGTCAGTCGTACCACCACCATCAGCAGTCGTCGTCATACAATAAACATTAAAGATCTGTTGTGAGAAATTTTTTCTCACAGGCTTAAAAACAGTCTTAGAAAATATTATTATTATTGCAATTGTTATTATTATTAGTATTGTTGCTACTTGGCAAAGACACACATACACACACGTACACGTACACTTATATAGGATAGTCGCGTCTTATTGACTGGTGGTGGTGTGCTGCTGTGGCTCTTCATAAGTTTTACCAACAAGAACATGAACAACTCGTTGCACAATTCAATAATAAACATTGTCTTTGCAGTCAGGGATTCAGTTTTTTTTTATTGCTTTTTAGTTGATTTTAGATTCTGTTTTTATTACTGAAAGTAGCAAAATAATATTGTGCCAGCCAGAACAGAACAGAGCAGTCTTAAAAACTATTAAAAGAAAAAAGAAGAAAAAAAATCGAAATCGAAACTTAAAAACAACAGCGTCACATGGCTGGGAAATGTGTAGCAGCCACATAAGTCGTCATTTCTTTAAAAACGTTGGCGTTGTAGTTGTTCAATGGCTGTTGCAGTTGCTGTTGTTGTCGGTGTTTTATTTTACCCATTAATCGCCCACTTATTAAATTGTATGTCTGTGCTGAATTGTTATTATTGTTGTTTGTTTGTTTGTTTTGCTGCAACTCTAGATGGATTTCTTTACAAGCAAGTAGTACAACAATCTTGTAAGAAAAGAAATTCCCCCATTAAGACAAGTGTTTTAAATGAAGGCAATTTTAACATTTTATTCTTTCTTCCTTTTGTTTTCTTTGTCTTTAAATGTTTATAATTTCCAAAGTTTATAATTTTCACACTCTATGGAAACAACAAAATTTATTAAAGTTTACGAGAAAAAGCGCTTGGAACAGTACGAACAGAAAGAAGAAATTAAAATAAAACGTTTTATTTTAAAGCTTTTAATTCTGGATAAAAAGGTTCAATTTAAATAGAATTCCCAAAAACAATTTAAAAAATCCCATAGGAGTATCCTCATTAGTTATTAAATTGCTTTTGGTTTTAAAAAATTTGTATTAGCAGCTTCTTTGAATATAAAAAGACCGAATAAGTTTTACAAACAGACCAAATAAATTTTCTCATAAGGTTCGATTTGAAGGTAACTTTAGATGGGCACCCTAGCCTTCTAGAACCTGCTAATGTAAACTAATCAACTGTATCATAAAATACATACATAATTGGTAATTACAACCCCTCAGTTAGGATTGTGGACCTAGTTCCTCTCACCACTTATGTTATGTGTATTACTTTTATACATGAGTGGCGGGACCTGTAGTTTAAAGTCGAATCCGATTTATGAAAAACTTTTTCATTACAATTTTATTTACTCTCAGAGTTTTTGCGAGAAATCTGCTGAGAGGAAGTTACCGAAGAAATATTTTTTCATATTTTCGTTTTGGGGTTTGAACAGTGACCTTACGTATAATAAGCCAACACACTACCTACTAGACCACGGCGACTTCTACATATGCATTAAATATTCCAAGCTAGATTCGTCTGCATATATCTAACCGTTAACAGATTGTTATCATCCTAATGCCACCATCATTTTGATGGACTTGCTTTTGTCCTCGTATGCAATAGTATAGACTATGAGACTTAATTTCCTTTTTTAAATTTCCAATAAAAAAAAAATATTTTAATTGTGAAAGGCATTTTCATGGCACTTTTAATTGGTCTCAGAATTTTTGCCAAAGGAAGTCACCGAAGAAATATTTTCATATTTTCGTTTTGATTAAGACCTGGGGTTTGAATCATGAACTTACGTGTAACCAGCCAACACATTACCTACCTAGATTACGGCGACTTTGTATCATAAAGTAATTAAAGAAACTAAAGCAGATAGCGTCGCTAGTGTGAAACTCTTATTATAATATATACTCTACCTACTAGACTACGGCGATTGTTGAAAGTAACGTGTTCAAATTTTACATCTGTTGTGTTACTAGTTAGTGAGAAAAGGCATTTTGAATAAAACAATTCCTGTTAGTTTGACGAGGCTGGAAGGATGGATAAATGAAAAAATACTACTGAAGCAAAAATTTTTTCTTGATAAACATCATTCGTACTTTACACTAAGAAAATCAACCTTTGAGAAGTGTTGTATTATGTTTAAAAGAAAAGTAATGACTAGCAATGATGAGCATAGTGAGCGCCGTAGGGACATTAACGACGAAAATATCAAAAAACTTCACAAAATAATTTTACGATGACAGAAAATTGAAGTTGATCGAGATAGCTGAGGTTCGAAAGATAACAAAGGAATGTGTTGAAGGTATTATGCATAAATATTTGCGTATACGGAAAGAACTATTCAAGGAGGGTACTGTACAAGCTCATAATCGACCACAAAAATAAAAACATCCTTCTGATGATTCTTAGCAGTGATTCATGCTGTTGCACCATACAGATGCCAAATTTATGCATTGAAATGATACACAATAGATGAAATATTGCCCCTTCATTACGCAATAGAATCAAAACGACCGTCTGTTGAGTAGATTGCACGTGGTGACCCGACTCCACAACGTAAAAATACGCAACATTCGTTTGACAAGGTTTGTTAGTTCGGGATGCACATGACATAATATTTTTCACTATCCCATAGGGTTATTGGAACCTTTTTTATGTTTACCTACGAAATCAGGCCAATGAATACGACTTAAACGTAGCAACGAGTTAATAGAGCTTTGTAACAGCCCTATGTTCATTAGGGTGGTGTCCAATGCTGCTAAAAATGGTATGATCTGCATAGACCTTGCATTGCTTTCCTTTATTAAGGTTATTCACCTCCTTTTTGTATTCTTTACATTACATCTCATGGTAGTTTTCTATAAGACAAGTGCTTTTCAATACCAATTCCACTAGCAAGGATTAAAACCAATCACTTTAATGGAGATAATGGCCTAAAAGACTAACAGAACACTATTATGGATTAATGATCATTCTGTATACGTTCTTCTAAATGTTTTTGGATAGTTAGACTTAGTCTAGAAAAGATGTGAATGTTAATTCAACATCTGACTTGCTTGCTCAACAATTTGACCTCAGCAAGGAGAATTATAAACAAAGTAAATTTATAGGATCCGGAACGTATACATATTTCTTCAATTCCTATTCATCTACTCCACTTAGATGTGTAATATCTGGTAAAGTTACATCTATGAAATGTTGGGATCGAAGGCGTCCGAGAATTTAGCATCCCCTCCTGAAACTTATTTTTTTTATAATTGTTCCATCGTTTTATCGTTTTGCATTTGCTGCATTTACATGTTCAAACTCATATGCAAAATAGAGTTCATTTGGACTTATAAGGCTCTCGTTAAAGTTTAACTCCTTATCTAGGCCGTCCCTGAGGCCCAAGTATTTATGATGTGTGTGAAGATAAATTCGAATTTGAAAATCCAAGACGCAATCCATAAATTGTAGGAGGGCCACATTTGGCGTTAACACAGCAAAATTTCCTCTTAACAGAACAAAATTTGCCCTTAACAGAGCACTGTTAGCTATTTAACGGAATCCCACTGAACAAGCCCAGAAGCTAATTTTGGAAAATACTCTAGGTCTATGAGTACGATACTATCGGGTCCGCCATCTAACGTTTTTTTTTTCAACTAGTGCTTATTTCGTGAATGGTAACACTTAGCTCATGTCTGATTCGACAGGTAATTAGTTTTATCCTTCCGCTGAACGAATATGGTTGTGTATACGCTTGAATAACGCTGGGCAATATTGCGACATTACTTTGAAAATCATGGTAATGTTGCAGAATGTGTGCGAAAATTGCGTACGGATTTTGGAAGAAGAGAATCACCGTCAGCTCCGTATGTTCGTTATCTTGTGAAAAAAGTGAAAGAAACTGGCATCCTCATCGATAAACCACAGCGTGAAAAGCCAAAAACAGTGCGTACATCCGAGAATATTGCTGCTGTGGCAGAAAGTGTGCGTGAAGCGCCATCAACATCAATTCACCGTCGTTCTCAACAATTGTACATTTCGGAGACCTTGGTATGACGCCATACAAAGTCCAATTGGTTCAGGAGTTGAAGCCAATTGACCATCCAATGCGTTTTCGCTTCGCTAAGTGGGCCTGCGATGGACTTATAGAAGATGCCAATTTTGGCAAAAAAAATCATCTTTTCAGATGAAGCTCATTTTGATCTTGGCGGGTATGTAAACAAGCAAAATTGTCGCATTTGGGGCACAGAAAACCCGCACGCATACATTGAAAAGCCTACGCACCCAAAACGAGTTACTGTCTGCGGATTTTGGTCCAGAGGCATAATTGGGCCATTTTTCTTCGAAAATGAGCAAGGAGTGGCCGCTACAGTCAATGGCGATCGTTATTGGGCCATGTTGAACGAATTTTTGTTCACAAAAATTAAAGAGGAGGATAGTGTCAATATTTGGTTTCAACAGGAGGCGCTACGGGCCACACTGCTGAAGCTACACTCGATGTTTTGCGCCCTGTTTTTGAAGATCGCATTATCAGCCGCAGAGCTGATGTCGTTTGGCCACCTCGGAGCTGCGATTTGACACCGTTGGACTATTATTTGTGGGGTGCCATCAAAGATAAGTGTTACGCCGACAAGCCAGAGACAATTGACGCTTGAAAGGACAATATTCGTGAAGCCATTGGTGAAATACAGCTCCACACAATCGACAATGTGCTTAAAAATTGGACCGATCATGTAGGCTACTGCATGGCCAGCCGAGGCAGCCATTTGAATGAAATTAGTTTCCATTATTAACCGGAAGGATTGTACTTTCAAATAAAAAAAGAAATTTGAGAAAATATTCAGTAGTTTTTTTTAAAGTATTTTCAAAAAAACAAAAGTTATTTGGCGGACCCTTTATAAGCAAAGGAAGGTTCCAAGGCCTCTCAAAACAATCAGCAACATAGTCACATATAAAGTGATATGGTATTGAGAAAATTGGCTTTGAAAATATCAGTTTTTTGCTAAAAAATTCTCTTAAAGATCAGTTGCCATTTTGAAACATATAAGAAATAGTACACCATACAGACTATATGCAAATGGTAGTCCTGAGGGTTCTCTTTCCAACCGTGGTAGTGGGATACCATCCTTTACATTTCAGCACTTTTGTTGACAAATAATAATGGCTATAATAAGAATTATATTTTATGTCAATAGTGTGCAATAATTGCAAAGTAGAAGAATAATCTACTTATTGCCATTGCTGTTAAACAGTTAACAGTGCTCTGTTAATAGAAAAGTTTACGCTGTTAGAGGCTAGAAGTGGCGCTGCTAAAAATGTGGGTTTGCGTCTTTCGTGTATTTATGTCTACCTATCGTTTTACATGCAACATGTTTGCCCACACCTGTTACTTGAATTTCTGTGATCAGTGGCAAGTGATTATCCAGCTATGTTAGCTACGTTCATTCCCCTTTTCTCATTTTCGATCGACCACTACCTGATAAACTAGGTATACATATGTCAGTATCCAAATGTCATGCTAAATTGTAATAACTTGAAGCGAAACCCAAAAGATTAAAAATCAAATAAAAATGATTGTTTTCCATTAAAACCACCAAAATCTTGATTTGCTCGCTTCCAAGACAGCTTATATTGCCAGCGTTTGGTTTAAATGGTCTTCAGGCATTAGAATCTTTTTGGTTCGACTTAAGCCGTAGAGAATTTTAGAAATGAATACAAATTATCAAGAAGTATCGTTTACTTACAAAAAATAAAAACAAAAAACAAAATAAGGAGCTGTGGTAATGGCTAAAGTTAATCAGCTTAAACCAATATAAGAGAGAAGAAAATGAAAACGTCAAAATTACAAAAACAAAATTACAATTCAAAGAGAAATGAAAATAAAAAAAAATAAATTTTTTGTTGTGTTTTGTTCTCTTTCTACCACCACCATACAAAAAAAGGAAAAAAAAAATAAAAAAAGAACACCAGCTCAGACAATAAAAGCTCAGGCAGGCAATTGTCTATGGATTGATATACAACAACAACAACACCAACAAAAAGAAAAAAATTAAATAAAAACCAAAGAATGATTAAAAGAAACATTGTCTGCTACAACAAAGAGAAAAGGGAGAGAGAAAGGGAAAGAGAAAGAAAAAAAGGAATTAAAATTAGTAACGCTTATTACATCAACACAGCCATACATACATACATACAACATACATGAATGCAACAAAACAACCTGTTGCATGAACACATTTCTTCTTCACATTTTTTTTTTAGTTTTCTATTTTCATTTAAACAAACAGGGGAGAAGGGGCAAAATACAGACTAAGAACAACAACAACAAATTATAACGACGTTAAGCCATAATAACTAAAAGAAAAAAAGTAAAAAATTAAAACAACAACAACAGCAATACAAATAAAAAAAAGAAAAAGAACAACACTATACAGGTGAAACTCAATAAATAATGTTTGTTTCCTGCCAACCATAATGCTTAATGTAATGTATGTCTGTCTGCCTGTGTGACTTGTATTGCTGAATGTGTTTGTGCCAGTTGTCTGTCAAAATAATCATTATGATCATAATCATCATAATGATCATCATCATTATCAGAAAAGAAAAACGTCGGGTATTGGTAAGTGTTGCACCTTAAGCAGTGAGACGACTTTCAAAGAGAAAATAAAAGGAAAAGGAGTCTTTGAAAAGAAAATTCAGTTTTTTTTTTCTTTTTTTAATTTCATTTGGAGGGAAATAAAACACTGAAGAACAAATGTTGGTAATAAATGGTTACAACAAAATTCAGTTACCGTGACTGTAGATGTAAACTTATAATTTCAAAAAACTTGAATAGTTTCCCTAGAAGCTTTGTGGGTGGTTTGAATCGATATTTCTTAAAAATCGAAACGAATATATGGTTTCTAAATCATATTAAAATGATTACCAAGTTATAATATAGAATATAAAATCCTTTAGTTCCTCTGAAAAGCATCTATCTTTTACAAAGCATTTCCATTTGATTTCGCTTCAGTTTCATTAATCCAATTGCCTAGGAAAAACATACTCAATGACAACCTGCTTTAAATACTACACCGGCGTCAGAACATCGTTAAATCGTGCAGAAAAACTCTGGGAGTAAATAAAATTGCTATGAAATGTTTCTTAAAAATCTGCCATTTGAATCGCAGACACAACATTGGCAGTGTAAGAAGCTAGGTTTTAATCATGTCTAAAGCGATGTAAGGGCCAATAAGTAATTCTAGAGTTTAGAGGACAAAAGTAAACAAATCGTGGGATTAGAGTAAATGTGAATCAGGGAGTAGTGTTATCGCCTATAATTTCTGAAAATATTAGGTGCTTTTGTCGACAGCTTATGCAATTTCTTTGATCAAGTCTCACTCACATCAATAGAAGGATTATAATGACTACACACAAGGCAATAGTACACTCGGTTCTAAATTACATAGTCCAGACATTGACTCCTTTTATAAGTGACACCAAATGAAAGGATCCCTAAATCATTTAGAACATTGCTCTCAAGATTGCCACTGGCTGTGTGAAAATTGCTAGTATTGATCATCATTACAATGAAATCAAAATGCTTCTGATTAGACAGCATAACGTGCTACTGACGAAGAAAAATTTGACTGCTCAATCCTATCAATTAGGAAGTGATAACTGAACACACATCAGCCATAACAGACGGCGGTATATCAATGGCTTCAAAGATATAATATTGGAACATTATCATGTTGATACATCATCCTAAGAACATCCATCTGACATTACAAAGAGTGACAGGCTCTTACACAAACGAAATCTTACGAAATCTACCCTGGATTCTCGTCATCCCCAATTCTTAAGGTGAGAGAATAATATCCGGAATTCTAAACTATTCCACAACCTTTCAACAAAACCCATACAACAAGAATCACATTTTTTGTTGTCCTAATAGGCCTTGCGCCCGATAGATGTGTGGTTAAGGCCTCTAGGAAAAAAGTTTTTTTATTGTAAATTTTTAATTTTAAGATTTTCCACGATATCTAATATAAAATTATTAAATATAGAATTAACAAACGTAATTACTTTCAAATAATTTAATGAGAATTTTGCTCTTTGATTTTTAACAATTCTACACTAACTTTTTTAAAATTTTTACCATATTTTGCTCTCAATTTTTCCAATATTGAGCACAATTTTAAAGAATTTTTTCAATTTAAATTTTATTTAGGAAGGAAACAATCGAACCACCTGTACCATGTAAACTATAAAGGGGAAACACTGTCTCAATTTCACAATTACAGTGGCATTGTTTCTATTTCAAAAAGGGGTTAATACAGTTGGTGGTAAAAGGAAAGAACAGAACAGTAGTTTGTTTAAACAACAAAAAAAAAGGGGATTTATGTGCGTGTGTGTGGTTTAATTTATTTAATGCAACGAAGCGTCAAAGTGTTGATGAACGTGTTGTTTTAACCATCTTCATTACCAAATATAACTCCAATGCATGCCATACATACATATAGTAAATGAACGATTTGAAAATGTATTTGGTAGTTACCAAAAATGGGTTGTTGTTGTTATTACTGGTGTACATAATACGTAGAATAATACAACAAGTTTAAGTGTAAAAACGTCATTTTATTGACCGCTACACACAACAACCGGAAGTTTTAAAAACGAAAAATGGAAAAAAAAGAACAAGAACTGCATTAAAAATGGTTGGTGTTACTCAGAGACCAAGAAACTCAACTGCAAATAAAACGAGCGATGTCTGTTAGAAGTTATGACCACACCATACCACACAATACCATTTTATATGTGGAACTATAAGAGGGGGGGAGAAAAAACACTTGTTGGTACGCATGTATTCATGCATGCATTCAGTCTCATTCATTCAGTCACTCATTCATACACTTATTAACGTGTCTTTTACTATGGTTGGTTAAATTTTACTACGAAATATAAAAAAAAAATTTTTTTTGTTGTTACTTTCCATATATGGCTGTGTAAAGTGCGTATAAAATAATTCATCAAAAAATCAAACACACACACACACACACAGGGACCCATCACACATGTATGTTTGAAAAAACACTTTCCAATAATTTTTTTTGTTTATTGTAGACCAAGTCAAATAAATGTTTGTTTTACGAGCTGTGAAATCTTCTCTCTCTCTCTCTACTAAAATTTAAGAATTTCATACGCATGTTGGTTTCCCATCACACGATTACAATATAACGCAACGCAACGCTTCGCAACACAACACATACTTACAGCTTTCAAAACGTTGCGATTTTTGTGTCACTTTTTGAAAATTTTCTTGTTTTTTTTTTGTGTGTCGTTCTCCCCATTTAAATTTCAAGTGATTTGGTGTGATTTGATTTCATTTCTCATTAGAGTTGAGTTCTTTTTGAAGTTGACTACGACTGTTCTAATGTGTTTAAATACAATTAAACAAACGAATGACTGAACACACAGAGAGACAGTCCGACAGACAGACAGACAGACGTTAAGAGAAGCGTAAAATGTTTAGATGAGCAAAAGGGGTGCTGGTACTACCAAATGTTGCGTGTTTAATTAATTCTTAATTGCATTCATGGCTAAAAAAAAAAAATCGCTTCTATATGCTCTGACACATTTCGTCAACAAACATATGAAGGGGGAAAAATACACTCGAAAAAATATTCCATAAAAAAAAATTTTAAATTAAATTTTCTTAAGTTCAACTTTAGTACGAAGCAAATCTAAATTCATTGCATTGCATTGCACGAGACATACAATTTTTTTTCCGCTTTTCATCACATTATTTCTTCAAGTGTAAAGTCACCTGAATGTAGTTCAATGGGCGTGAATTACACAAACATTTTTCTTTGGGCACTTTTTTTAAGTTTTTCTACTTTTTAGATCTTATTTTAGTTTTTTTCTTCTCTTTTTTTTTTGCTATTTGCTGCATTAGTTGTCATTTTAATGGCTTTGTTAGGAATTACCACAATGAATAATATTGTTGCCTTCCTTTCTATTTTTTTTTTTGTTTGTTTTTGTTGTCTTTAAATTAAAATTAATTTGCTGTTCTATTTTGTTAAAAAGTACTTTAAAGTGATTTAAAAGAGTCCCTAATGAAATTAAAAACAGCCATGAGAATAGGGTGTTTTACACAGGCCGTGAATTATTTTTAATGAATAATAATTACAGTTCCGGTTACGAGTTACCAGGAAGGAATATCTAATAATTCAAACTTTATGAGTGTAAAAGGTTTATTAATTTATCTTTCTTTACACACTGACAGGAATTTATTAAAATGTATAATTGTGAACAGCCGTAGTATTTCTTTTATAAATAAATAAATAAGATTTGTGAGATAAAATGCTTTAGGATGTACAGCACTTTACTATTCAATTACTTTATTATCCGTTGATTTATGGGTTTTATGAACACTTAATTAGTTTGATTAATTTTAATTCCTAATTAAATGCTACGCAAGTGGTAATTTTTAGAAACTTAACCACTGAGATCAACACTCAGTGAATTTGTCCTATCTACTCATGAAGAGCGTTATGTTGAAATATGGAAACATAAGTTAAGAAGAAGGAGGGGAAAAAATAGTGTGTATATCTGTTTTCATCAACATGTTTGCTTAAAAAATGTAACAGATTAGAATCGATCCCTCAACTCTCACGCCCGCACATAGGAACGCTACTCGTTACGCTTTATTTCCAAATAAATTCAGAGAAATATGTTAAGAATACCTTCTAAAATCTAGGTCTTGAATAACGGCCATTAATTAATAAATAGCGTTAAGCTACTGCTACACATGCATACATAATTAGACATTACAACCTTCAGTCAAAATTACGACCTACGTTCTGACACCACTTATGTTATATTTCTACATGAGTGTCGAGAACTACAGTTTAAAGTCGATCTCGAACAACAGATTTTTAAGAAACTTTTCATGGCAATTTTATTCATACATAATTGGTCATTACAATCCTTTAGTCAGGATTACGACCTAATAAGCCAACACACTACTTTCTAGACCACGGCGACTTATAAATTTTATTTATTCTCAGGATTTTTCCCAGAAATCTGCTGAGAGGAAGTTGTCGAAGAAATATTTTTTCATATTTTAGTTTTGTTGGACGATGTCTGACCGGTGTTTGAACCGAGGCCTCACGTCTCACGTCTTATAAGCGAAAACACTACCTAATAAATTACGGCAACCACAAATTTATTTTTTCATCAACCTATTGGAATCGAATCCTCAACTCTCACACCCGCACATCAGAAGGCAACTCGTTTCGCTTTCTTTCTAAAAAAAAATTCAGGATTGCGTTGGGAATTCTTTATAAAATCTAGATCGTGAATAACGGCTACTAATTAATAAATACCGCTACTGCTCCTGTCAAATCGAGTTAACATGCTTTAATAAAGCTGCACAGCCTCTTGACTATACATACTGCCGCTGATTTTTCAGGTACGACTACCGCAGAAAATAAAAAAATTTACTTTGTTCGACTCTGATTAAAAAAATTAAGAACTTCATTTTCCTCCATTACAATCGAGAAGTCACGCTCACTTATAGTTGTACCAATAAAAAACCATGTTAGAAAATAAACACCAACAACTACAACAGAAACTTTGAGTAAAATTCTATGCGATGTCGGGCCATTCATACAAAAGTCAATCTGCATCGATGAATCACACACTTCAAGCACGAATTTCACAATCGTTTTAAGGCTTGCGCAAAAATAAAAATAAATGATAGAAAATTTACCGAATACGGCCTAGATAAATCGGGTAAATTTCAATAAAATTTAATAAAGTGGGATTTTCGGCAGCTATTGGATCAAGAAGACCAAAACAATTTTCATTACGGTTGGGTAACCTTAGGGATCTTAGGGAGATACATCCGCCAAAGCTAAAAGTTTTATTCAAATGACCAAAAAATATGGTCTTTATAAATAGGAGAAAAATTGCACTTGTGGGGGTAATAGACCTAGTGGGCTGTACAGCCATGGTATCAAGGATTCAAAAGCAAATTTCCTTACATTCGGGCGTTACTACCAAGTTTTCCCTAAATGAGCGGATAAAAGTGTTCTACACTTTTGTAAATGCAAGTCATCGACATAAAAAATGCACGTCATCGATTAAAAAATACAAGTTCGCGACCAGAAAATGCAAGTCATCGACCAAAATACGCAAGCCATCGACTAAAAATATGCAAATCATCGGCCAGGAAAATGCATTTTATCAACCACAAAAAGTACAACTCATCGACCAGAAAAATTTAAGTCATTGACAAAAAGAAAAACGAATGGCGAATAGTTTGTCCTATTTACATAGAAAACTTTTTGTAGCTCATTAAAAAAAAAATAGTTAGCTTAGTCGCTTATATCTCTCCGGTCGATCGTAAGGAAAACTGTTTTGGAATCTTTGATACTATGGTTATCATTTTTCTTTTCGTTTTTATCCTCTTTTGGTCGTAAAGTGAGGTTTTTTGTATTTTTTTCTATTATCTGTAGTAAATAAAAGAGACTAAAATTTTAGTTGTTATAATGTAAAGCTAGAAAAAAAATCATTTCAAAATTAAGTAATTGAAGGCTGACGTACCAAAGACAAAAACCATAATACACAAAAAAAAAAAAACCTTTTTCCCTTAAATATCATGACATTGATGTGATTTAAATGCAATTAAATAAATTGCGTCACACATTTTGGGCAATAAATTACTCAATAAAACAAATGTTGACAATTTACTGTCACCCTTTTTATGGTACATTTTAAATTTCAATCCAAATATTTTTGCACTTTAAATTGAAAACTACTCTGTCAATTGCATTAAATCTCTCTCACATATGATTATTGAATTAATTTTGAAAATGTAATCCATGTGATTTTAAAGAAGAAGAAAAAAAGTAAAAAATAAATTATTTTAAAATTGTAAACAATATGGGAAAAATTTAACCGGTAAGCAGGCAGCAATATTACTAGTCATCATCGTGAGCAGAGCAACATTATGACAATAATCACAGTGAAAATTTTTTTTAATTTTTTTTTCAATTTTTTTCTGTGAATATTTATTTTTTTTTAAAACATCAGCATGTGAACCACGAAGCAGATACTCAAGCAGACAGACAAATAAAATCTTTGTAGTGGTATGGTAAATAAAATAGGCTGACAGATTCATTATTATTTTAGCAGCCCTCGTATAAAAACATCAATTTACATTGTAGGGTATGATATGGAAGACAAAAAAGGAAAGAAAATGTGTTAAATCAAACAGGAAATGCGGAAATATTATATGATATGTATGTACCTACATACATACATCCAATATTAATGTTTATAACAATAATAATAATAATAACATAACATAATTATGTTACATACATGCGTAGTCAGTTAGTCACATGTATGTCAGACTTTATACAGAGTCGAGTAAAAAAATTCATCTCCCACTGAATAAATGGTTTCGAATAGTTTCCGACTGGAACAACAAGAGGAGATATCAGCAGAGTAAAGAAAACATACATTCTATAGAACATAAATGCATTCTATTGTATTCGTATTATTCATTTGTTTTTGTCATTTATTTATTGTTGTTGTAATTTGTTATTGTTTTTTGTAAATGCCGGCATCATCATCAGTTTTATAATAATAGATTAAATGAAGATGATTTTGCGAAACAATAAAAACATACAAATAAATTGTTTAAAAACAAAAACATATTTATCCACAATAAGGGTAATCACTTCATACAGACAAATTGTATAAATTCGCATAAAAGATAAAAAAATTGTGTTGCAAATAATGTTCACAAATAAAAATTGATTTGATTTACAATGACAAATAAAACATTTGAATGAAAATGACGGATTGATTGACAGCTTGCGGAAATTTACCACAATCTTACAGAGAAATTTGTTGGAAAAACAAAATGGTTTAAAAAAGGTTCACATCCAAGTGTACATATTTCCTTTTGCAAAGGAATTCAAGGCCTTAGATTTCAAATGTATACGATAAAAGTAACACACCATATGAAATTAGGTAAGGATTGTATTACTATTCACTAAAAATAAAGGAAATGCACAAAGCTAATGTCAAAATTTTCCCATTTTAAACGACGTACATACATATGTTCGCCACTAACACGTCAAAATGTCATAAAAGGAGCACAAATAATCATTGACATGGTAGACACATGCTGAGACGCCAGTTTATCAATTTGGAGATAACAATTGAACATTTTCAATACATACATACATAATTGGTCTTTACAACCCTTCAGTCAGGATTACGACCTAGCTTCTCACACCATCTATGTTGTGTACGTTAATTTTATACATGAGTGGCGACACAGTACAGTTCAAAGTCAACTCCGATCGACAGATTTTTAAAAAAATTTTCATGGCAATTTTATTTACTCTCAGAAAAAAATTTGATTTTGCCAAAAAACTACTGAGAGGAATTCGCCGACGAAATATTTTCTCAAATTTCATTTTGCTGGCGATGACTGACTTGGGGTTCGAACTGTGGCCTCACGTCTAATAAGCCAACACACTACATACTGGACTACCACGACTTCATCTTTGACATTGCTATTATGATCACAGCTTACCTAGATCTCTTAAATCAAACTTAATTCTTAAAATCTTTGCTTGATGGTAGAGCTTTGTTAACTGTGAGCATCTACAACCTGATCAAACAATTGCTTCGGATCTCTGCTGTCAACAATTAACACAATTCAAGCAATCAATTCAATTTAAACGGCTAGAATTGATCAGGAACAGTAAAGGTGTTGTGTTCCATTATGACAACACCAGAATACATGCATCTTTGATGATCCGATAGAAAGCAAGATATCTTGATTAAAGTGTTGTAACCTATCCATCGATATTATTAGGTTCGAGCACTGCAGAACCCTCTTACTGATGTATATTTAAATTACGTAGAAGTCTGCAAAACACAACTGTTTTTTTTTTACTCTAAAAATATTTACTTTAAGACTACAGTAGATTAAAGGATCAGAGCTCACTAAAATATCGAGGCTTTCATTAAGAGCTTCCTATCCTTAACTTCAATTAAAACAAAATGTGTATAAGGTACACGATTGCAAAACCTATTGATGCAATTATGGCTGACTTCCAAAATGTTAGTTGCTTTGTGTTTGAACAAAGTATAGTGTTTCATAAAGCCGCTGTACAAAATGTTTACAATGTATACTATTTTAAAACGTCGTCAATGTGTATTTTTAACTCAGTCAAAAAGTAATCAGGCATCAGATTTATAGTTGATGCGTTGTTTGGTAAATATACCGTAGTAGAACTGTATACAAACTTTGTTTTGATACATTTTGGAAGTCAGCCTAAGTGTGGAATATAGTAACATCCTTCTAATGAACTCTACATCTTTTCTGGTCTGAAACTGACTTTGGGTTATATTTGGTTATATTGGCTTTGAACATCATAGTAGGATAGGTTAGGTTAGGTTGGAGTGGTAGCTTTGTTAGCAAAAGCTCACTTGAGCACGCATAGCGGCCCCTTATGATGCCACGGGAAAGCACAGTCCTCGTACTGAGCAAATTCCACCGAATTTATAGAATAATTTGGTCAGCACGGAAGATGCACACTAAAAGCACGACTCGCATAAGCTGGAAACCAGCCTGAAAGTTCTTTGGATGCTAGTTTTAACGAAGCTATACCCTTGAAATCAATGGATGATAGCTCCGTTACGCTGATAAGAAATGGAGAGTAAATAACATAAATCTGCACCTCGCGAGGGATGAGTAACAGTTTCCTCCTCTTCAGCAGAGCCACAACGTCGCCAGTAGTCGTTCGAAGGGAGCTGCAGCCTTCCCATAACGCAGTGACGTGTGAGCATGGCCACTGTGATTGAGATGACCGTATGATCGAGTCAGAGCGGTTTGTAAATTCTTCCTATAACTCGGCAACTAAAGAAAACTCCACAAGAAAAAGTCTAACGTTGTCAAATCGCACGGTCAAATATCATCACCACTGTGGTATGTAGCGGCGCTCTGTTAAAAAAAACCACATTGCGTTTTAAACCAATTCAGACTAAAAAAAACTTGGTAACCACATGGATTAATATCGTTCCCTATGCAGTAATTGTATTTGTTTCATCACATACATACATATATACACAATTGGTCATTACGATTCTTCAGTCAAGATTACGACATATCTTCTCACACCACTTATGTTGTGTATGTTAATTTTTTATATATGAAGGACGGGACCAACAGTTTAAATTCGACTCCGAATGGCAGATTTTTGAGAAACTTTCCATGGCAATTTTATTGACTTTCAGAGTTTTTGCCAGAACTCTACTGAGAGGAAGTTGCCCAAGAAATATTTTTTCTTTCACGTCTAATAAGCCAACACACTATCTACAAGACCACGGCGACCACTTATGTTGTGTGTGTTAATTTTTTATACACGAGCGGCAGGACCTACAGTTAAAAATTTGAGCAACTTTTCCATGGCAATTTTTATTTTTAAACTCAACCACATTTTTCTTTTTTCTCAAATATTTCTCATGTACAATTTTTATAAAAAATTTTTATGAAAACCAATTTATTAACGGCATATTTCATAAAGATTTATTAATAAATTAATACCAAAGCAGCACTAAATGCAATTAATCTTATTTCTTTCTAAAAATTCTTGAAATATTTTCCACACGAAAAACGAAAAAAAACAATCAAAAAATTTGTGTCAACTCTTTAACCTCCAGTTCTAGTAGTGCATACTCCTACGAAACTGATAACAAATGGGACAGACAGACAGACAGTTTCAACAATAAATTAAAATTTATCAAATAAAACGAACAGATCTCTCTCGGGGTATATGAAAACAAATAAATACAAGATTATGACACAACAACATGATCAATTGAGTTTTAAATTTTAAAGAAAAAATTTTAAAAAAATTTTAAAATTTAAAAATTAAAGAAATCGGTGAGAAAATATTGAAACATTTCAAGATCTTGACCTTACAGATAATATTTTATAAAACAACTTTAAATGATTTTATTTTAATAAAAAGAAGTGTTAAAATTAAATAAAAATAAAAAAAATTTTTGGCTTCTTTCGTGTGTTAAAATTAATAACAAGGGCTTGTCATTACAAAAAAAGAAAAAAAAAACAAATTTGTGTGATTGAGCAATAAATTTCTCAACACTTTCAATTTTCATGCTTTAAAAATACAAAAAAAAAACGAAAATAAGAAAATACGTGTAGCCATCGAAATAATAAGTACACCCTACTATATTATATCTATTGCGTTTTTGTGTAGATCCATGTTTCTATACAAGTTTGCGGATTATCCTTAATGTCCTTTAGTATTAGATCATAATATCAGCCACCATCATCTGAACTTACATACATACATACACACATATGTACATAATTGGTCATTACAATCCTTCAGTCAGGATCACGACCTAGCTTCTCACACCACTTATGTTGTGTGCGTCATACATGAGTGGCGGGACCTACAGTTTAAAGTCAAGATTTTTTGAGAAACTTTTCGTGGAAATTTTTTATTTACTCTCAGACTATTTGGCAGAAATCTGCTGAGGGGAAGTCTCCGTGGGAATATATTTTCATATGTATGTCGTTGTGTTGAAGATGTCTGACCTGAGGTTTGAACCGTGGCCTCAAGTCTAATAAGCCGGCACACTACCTATTAGACTGCGGCGGATTCATCATCTGCACTTATACACAAAAAAACCGCAAGTCTCCTACACATACATGTGTACATATCGACACCACCGTTCTATAACATTCTAAGTCGAAAGAGTTTGTTTTGAGTTATGAGCTCTCAAAGTTTTCACGTGACATACGACTATATGCGTATTCTAAGAAGAATTTTCCCTATAACTTCGGAACGGATCGGCGTATCTTAACCAAATTTTGACAGTATTTAAGTTAGAGATCGTAGAATTTAAAAATGCAAGAACATTAAAAACGTTCTAAGTACACTTAGAACGTTATAGAATGGTGGCGTCGATATGTACTGTAGGGCATCGTATATAGTCAATCATGCTCGTGTATAACTTTCTTCATTCTTTCATGATTTTTGTGTTTTGCTGTGTTAGTTGTTGTAGTATTTTTCCTACACGTTCAACTCTAAAAATGTTGTTCTCATTATCATATTTTTTTTTTATTTATTTAAATGTGAACATGTATAGGAAATTCAAATCCCAAAATGAATTGGAATCGGAATCTGAATGTGAATGTGAATGTGAATATTACAATGCCCCACTTCATGCCAAAACAAAAATGCCACTAAATTATAAGAAAGAAAGAAAAGCCAACCATTCTATGTGGGTGACCCCTAAAAAACAAATTGTATTTAATATTTTTTATTTCTTTATTATTATTATTGTTGTTATTGTTATTATTGTTATTGTTTTTGGTTTCTGCTTCATTTCATAAATATACACAAACAAAATATATTTAAACAAATAACCACATTCTCCTACATACATATAATATTTACATATGTTTTGTTGTGTTTTCGTATAGGATGTCCCCTCATAAGGCACTTTATATGCGATCGCTTTATATCAGTTGTAAACCCTAATACACACAGAGAGGCCTGTTGCCGCCAACAATGTTTGCAAACCTCCGGAGTTTTATTGCCGAATTTCATTATTTTCTGCTGCCAACGTTAATGCGTGACAGTTCTTCCAGATCGTCTACATAGTAGGCACCGAGAAACCATTTTTCTCCTACAACATGGTGCCGGGCAGCTACCCATGAGGGCAGGACAGTCTCCTCTCCTTCCTCATCTCTGCAGCTTCTACAGAAATTATTGGCAACGTGTCCAACACCAATGCACCTCGCATGCATGCCCATAATGCAATGCCACGTAAAGATCCCGAAAGCCATGCTTTTCTGAAGTTTAAGCAGACTTGCAGTGCGCCCTCTTGTTTTGGCCAGATTTTCCGTGCCATTCTGCTCGTGTTCGAAGTCGAGCATTTATTGTTAATAAAATCGCCGATCGCATTGTCAATTATAAGCTAGCGGGGGATTCCGAAAATCGAGAATTCATCGGAGAGTTCGAAGGTTATGCCACGCTTGACGAGTTCATCCTTCTGCATGTATCTGGAATGTCACTGTGTCCTGTATCACATGGGATATGGATATCACATGGTTTTGCTATTTCATTCAGATATCTTCGAAAGGAGTTCGTCAGGTTGGAATTCAGAGTTTTGATAGCCGATTGTTATAAGTCACCGTAGTCTAGTACGTAGTTTGTTGGCTTATTAGACGTGAGACCACGGTGCAAACCCCAGTTCAGACATCTCCAACAAAACAAAATGTGAAAAAATAATTCTTCGGCGACTTCCTCTCAGCAGATTTCTGGAAAAAACTCCGATAATAAAAAAAATTTCCACGAATTTTGCCTTAAAAATCGATTGTTTGGACTTTAAACTGTAGTTTCAGCCACTCATGTATAAAATTAACACACACAACACAGGTGGTATGATAAATAAGATCCTAATTTTGGCTGTAGGGTTGTAATTACCGATTATGTATGTATGTATGTAATAGCCGCCTGACTATCGGAAAGTATGGTAATGTCCCTGTTGTGGATATTTGTGCCCCTAATAATTTTCGCTGCAGCCTATATTCCCTATACATCCGCCTGAAATGCGCTACAGTGATCTGGCAGCCTTATAGACTAGGCTGTTAAGATTGATTCCAAAAAATTCTCCTTGGAATATGAAGCCATCGGTGTAGTTTGCAATGAGATTCGCCTCATCTTTTTCCCAGACCTCAATGTCCGGAATTGATGTCCGCAATCACATTGAGAAGCGGAATCGCGGTATAATTCAGGGTCCATGCGTGACCAGCATTTGATTCATGCCACTGTCCAGTCATTCAGAGCCGCTTACTAATATTAGCCGCCAAAACCTTACAACTAATAATCCAGTATGCAATCTGATACCGTAAATGAAACTGATAATGAAAGTCAAAAGCCATCCAACGGAATCTACAGGGTAGACCAGTAATTAAAATGTGCAAACTATGAAAAAAATAGAGTTCATCAGATCAAGCAGATTGAAATATCATTGTTGTGATCCTGTGCTTCTTAGAGGCATGAAGAAATTAAAAAGGAATTTTCAAGCGTTTTCATCGATCTTATTCTCAAAGGGACACCCTAAACTTTTCTCATTTAAACTACTTTGGCTTCCTATGATTTATTTTTATATTGTACAATGCAAACATATTGTTTTTTCGGGTTACTAGAGTTTTTAATGAAATTATTTAAATACGAGAGAAAAACAACAAAAAAAAAAGAAATTTAATTTATTTGATGAGGCTTTAACTACAATAGCCACGAAAAACAAATCAATTAAATGTGGGATATTCTACAATATTGGAGCGTGTTTTATTAAAAAAAAAATACGAAAATAACAAAACAATTGGAATTTTTTTTTTTTTTTTTTTTTGGTAATAAACCTTTAACACCTACTTTGAGAGCGTGAGAAATAATAAAAAAAAGAAAATAATTTTTTGTTTTTTTTTGTTTCTGTTTCTGGTATACAGATATTCAAAATGAAAATAAAAATAAAAATTAAAATAATTTTTTTTGTACAGAAACCTCCAATTTGTTTATGTGTGATTAGTTTTTTTATTGTATTTTTATTTAATTTTATTTATTTTTATTGTGTGTTATGTTTGATTGTATATATTTGTGTATGTTTTCTTTTTATTTGATCTTCAAAACGTTACGTTTTCCAAATTGTGGTAAAATTTGTAACACTTTCGCAATATTTTTCCGTTTTCCCTTCGTTTCATTTTTCTTTTCTTTTTCAAAAATTGGAATTGTGTGGAATTGTTTTTAGTTTTTTATGTGGTTTTTGTTGTTGTTGTTATTGTTTCTGTTTATATTTGTAATTATAATATTTAATATTTAAATATTTAAACAGGTGTTTTCTATTTCATTTTCGGTTATTAAAAACGCCCTCATTTAATTTTTGATTTCGATTTTTTTGAGCATTTCAATAACAATTTTTCATTTTCAATTTTCCACTTGATTTTTGATCAGCTTTTTTTTAATGATCAACCCACTACTATAAGTTTTCGAATTAATTTATGAATTTGTTAGAAAATGTTTAACAAATTTTATATGATTTTTTATTTGTAATCACATGAGCACTCATAAAAATATGAAAAAAAAAATTTAAAAATAAAATTTGATTTACAGTTAAATCAGCTTTAAATTAAAGTGAGTGGGTAATTCCTGCGAAAACGTTTTATGAATGAAATTAAACGTAACTATACTAAGCCCACTTAAAATATATAAAAACAAGAATACAGTGGCCATTCTAAGGGGGAGAGAAATTCCCCTTCGAACGGAGGTACTAAGGCAGTAAAAACTTCACTCGCTTATTTAAATTAAATAAATAAAATATTAATTTAAAAAAATTTAATTAATAAAAATAAAAAAAATTTAAATAAAAAAATATACAAAACAAACCTGGTGCAGTTTACCAAGAGGTTTGTTTCTAGGCTAAGTAAGATGGCAACCCTGTCAGCCTAGAAAATGTTACAGAATCCCAAGTAAAACTTTATTGATGAATTTAAACCAAAGTAAATATATAATAAAAAGAAATGATGGAAATGAGTTGTGACAGACCTATTTTAACAAAAAGGCACCAACAAATTAAATTTAATTTCAAATCCTTTTCAGGATTTACTACACTCAAGTAGTTTCTTTTATTACTTACTTGCTTAATTGGTCAGTACAAACCTTTAGTCAGACTTACAACCTAGCTTCTCATACAACCCATTTTGTCTCTGTGTAATTTTATCCAGTAGAGGCGTTACCTACAGTATAAAGTCGACTCCTAACCAGAGATTTGAAACATGGCAATTTATTTACTTTTAGAGAGAAAGTTGCCGAAAGGAATATTATTTTCAAAGAATGGATTTTAGTCTAATAAGCCAATGCCATGTCCACCCAGACTATGGTGACTTTCATTTAATTATTGAAACTCCAAACAATGGCTCTGAAAATTGTTCACAGTGTGATTTTATAATTATTCCTTCTGATGCCTTTAATTAATGTAGAACAGCTGAGAATCATGCCTTCAAACTCTTATCATTTCTTTGGTTTATTTCAATTTCATTGATAGAGTTTCTCAGCTAAGCTGGGCTGATTGATATATTGTAGAAATTCCTAGCAATTCCACCCATCGTTGCTTAGAGACAACACCCTCTACAACATACAGTGGCAAGAAACTTTTCCCATGCCCGACATTCTTATGATGTTCGTTGCGAATGTCAACCTCTCTGGGCGTAGAAGGAATCAATAGGTTCCCTAGATGGATTATTTGAAGAGAAATTTAAGATTCTCTACACGTTGTGTGCAGGACACATACTAGTAATATTTCTAACGATTGATACTTGATTGTCGGACACTTACGGGATAGTGTAACGGCATGGTTTCCGCTGTTAGAGAAAGATGTAGTAGGCTGGTAAACACATTTTAAGCCCTTCCTTGTACAAAATAAATTAAAACAGAGCATGTCAAAACTTCTTAGTGTTCTTATACAAAATCATAGCAGGCAATCCGTAGCTACTTGATGTATAACGTATGAACCCCAGCGCTCGGCACTGAGCCAAATATACTCGCACACAATGTGTTAATTTTATAAATTGGAATCATAAGGGAAATTAATTACACTTCTCCGGGCCTTAAACCAGAGTAAATGTATTTTGTAATCAAGCACTTTAACCATACGATTAATACTTCGCATCATATTTCAAAGTCAAGATAGTGAACAGACAATCCGCTGTTGCTGATGCCAAATAACATAATGCGCTCCTACAAGGCAAACATTAGCAGGATAGTACACTTAGTTTCCTATGGCGGTAGTATTACCAGAAGTACCATCTCTAAAATTTATGTCTCTTGTATGAGAATCAGTGCAGGCGCTCTCAGTGTAGATCATATCGACGTCTCCATTCTATAACGTTCTAAGTGTACTAAGTACGTTTTTAATGTTCTTGCATTTTTAAATTCTATACGTTCTCTAACTTAAATACTGTCAAAATTTGGTTAAGATGGGCCGATCCGTTCCGAAGTTATAGGGAAATATCTACTTAGAATACACATATAGTCATATATCGAGTGAAAACTTTGAGAGCCCATAACTCAAAACACACTTTTTCGACTTAGAATGTTATAGAACGGAGGCGTCGATATTTGATGCAAGTGTAAGTTTTCATCCGATTTCACTTGAATATGGGAAAAATTTAATTTTTCGTATCGGAGATTTACTCAAGTTCATTTGAAGATGCGAACAAGTTGATGTTAAAATATGTGGCTTTCGGTCTAATTCTATATATATGGGCCCGTTGTATGACATGGTACCGGTAAACAATAATTGTTCATGATTTTCAGTACATAGCAGTCTTCTGTGCAATGATCCCGGACTAAATGATTGCCATGTCGTTCTGTTCTTTGGAGTTAACTTTAAACTATTAGGCCTGCCATTCATTGGTAAATTTAAAAGATGCAAGAACACATGAGTAACTCCCTGTGAGATGACTTTTACAGCATCAAAAACGTTTTCGTAATATTATACAACATATACAGATGGTGTGTATTATGCAGTGGAAAAACAAGTCAGATGGAAAATACATAACGGTTAAGAATAATTTAATATTTACAAATTTATTAAAATATTCTCACTGTGCTCTATTGCATTTTCAAAAATATATTGTATTCAAATTTAATTAATTCATAAAGATTTGAAAAACTAACAAAAAAAAAAAATAAATTAGCAACGATTGCAACTGACATTTGAAAATATTTTTACAAGGTCGATTTATTAAAATTGCTCACGTACACATGTATTATTTCACAGAATTACTCTGAGATGGGAATAAATGGCATTAAAACTAAAAAAATTAAAAAAAAAAAAATCTTAAAAAAATTTTTGTTTTCTGCCAAAACAAGTTGATTATCTTAAAAAAATACATATACTTGTGGTATTTGAAAGGAACGCCAATAAAATTTAAAAAAAAGTTGTTTGACTCCAAAAAAAAAGAGTTGGATTTTGATAATGAACAAATTATTAAGAATTTATAAAAAAAAAAACGATATAGTTTGCGATATGATAGGGATTTAATTATTTTGTAATATAAAATACCTTATCGTTCCGCTCACAAAAAAAAAAACAAATTTAACAAATTCCCGACCTCAAATGTAAACTTTACTTTCAAAATCTATTTTGGAACAACTGATTTTTAGGGGTGCAATAAAAAGACCCTTGTCAAGTAGCAAAATAATCACATTTTAATGGCCATAAACTAACATAAAACCATGAGCAGTGTTTTAGCTTTCAAGCCGTAAGATTACTTAATTCATTTTCATTAAGATGTCAGAGATGCTCAAGAGTTTTCTGTTTCTCTTACCCATTTCACCACTATGGGTTAATGGTTTACAAGCGTCACAGCATACATATATAAAAATAAATTTGTTTGATTTTAATGACATTTAATCTCGACCATCTTTAAAAGAGAGAGCCAAATAACAAGTCGATACGTAAAAAATTCAAGTTTTAAATTTACAAAAAAAAAAAATTTTAAAAAATTTTTATAAAATTTTTATTTTTAAATAAAAAACAAAAACGGTTATATTGTATATTTAATATAAACCCCTTAAAGTTGTTGCTAATTTAGGGTTATTTTTGTTTTATTACTTTATTTACCTTTCGATCCAAGTAAACATCTTATAAAACCACAAAAAAATTAGCATAAAAACATGTTTTATTGCTTTAATTTTTATTTTCTTTTTTCTTGTTTTAAAACCTTTAATTAAGATTTGTTAGACAAAAAAAACCAAATACAATAGGAACACCATGCAACACAAAAAACCCAATAAAAAATGTTTAAACTTTAAGAATTTCCGGTAAAATATTGGAAAGGGGATTTCTACTCGTATGGGCTATTATTATCACTGTTAATTTTATTACCATGTTAAAACGAATAAAATAAGTAAAGTTTTCGATCGATAACCGATTTCTGAAATTCTGAAATTGTTTTTGGGAGCGGTAATTAGTGTATTTCATATACATACTTTTTTGTTCATGTAAAAATATTGGCTTTTGGGGAAAGCGTAAATCATTTAATTTTCTTTAATTTTTATATTTAGAAAAACAATTATTTCGTGCTCAAAAATCGTAAAAACTAAGCTGTTGCTATTGAATATTTACAATTCTTATAACATTTTTGAAGAAATTCCTACAGAAGACACCCACCTTCTACTCCTGATCTCCCAGAAAGGATAACATCAAGAACAAACATCTTAATGTTATGCAGCAGCACCTCTTAGAGTAAAACTAAATAAGCAAAGTTCCACACCATTACAAGCTATGCAACAAACCTATACATGATCGTATATAGGCAACAACACATGACAAAGCCAATATTCTATAGCCTGTAACAATGGCGTATAAATCCCTATCTTTATTAGACGAACAAAATAAAAGGCCTGAATCAAATTCAAAAAAATGTATAACGAAGTCTAAAAGCTAGTGTGTTGGCTTATTAGACATGAGGGCGTGGTTCAAACACCAGCCCAGGCATCCCCATCAAAACGAAATATGAAATATTTCTTCGGAAGTCTTCTGACAGAATAAAAATACAATGAAAGTTTCTCAAAACCCTGTCGTTCGGACAGAGTTTAAACTGTAGGTCCCACCTTCCATTAATAAAACACACATACACAACATGGGTACTGTGAGAAACTAGGTTGTAGTCCTGACTGCAGAGTTACGACTTTATGTTTTGACGAATTAAGTAAGGAAGTAATATAACGAAGATAAAAGAACAGCTCCTATATTACCGATAAGAACGAAAGTGGATTAAAAAAAATTAAGGATCACAATGGATTATAGGGTGAAAACTTTGTACCGATTACACTGAGTTCCACTGAGATCCACTGAGTTTTCATGAAAACAAATCATACTAAAGTATTTTATACCATTACGCAAGTTATATGTTATGGACACAACAAGGACTCTTGGCAGGCATTTAATATTGATCTAAGGACTGTCATTTATATAGGACCTACACGCAGGAAATCGCGCCTGCAATGCGTCGGGTTGAAACAAGAAAAATAAGTTGTATGAATAATAATTTAATCTATTTAGATTGTAAAAGATAGAACAAGCTTCTGCAGGAAGAGCGTTCTGCATGCAAACGTATGGCATAGTATGACTAAAGAACGCATTGCCTGTGTAATGCATTCTACGAATCAATGCGTCTTTCTATGAGAAAGACGAACAAGTTCCAGAAAATTGGAGTACAATCTGTTGTAGTAGCATTACGACAATTGAATACCACCCATATTAATGAATACCAGTTCTATAATTTATGTTGTAATGAATCAAAACATTTATGAGTACTTTTCTCCTCCCTGTAAGCAAATAAAAAAACCTCAGTTTGCATAGATTTCAAAACACTGGCCCATATATGAAAGTAATACCTGATTATTGCTTACGAATTCGTAAGTAAAAGTAGTCGAATCTTTGGATTGTTGGCTTTTAACCTCTCCGCGTAGATACGGTCTTTAAGGTAGCCCACAAACAAGTCTAACGGTTACAAACTGCATGATCTTGGTGATCACGTGAACGTGAAATTACCATTTCTGGAGCAACATCGTACATGTTTGGTAGCGCTGGACACATCTCGTTAAAACCACATACTATCCAGTTCATAATCTTTACCTGTAGGCCAAAAAAATCGATTTAAATACGGCTATTTTTGAAAACCTACTATAACCTACTGACACCTTCAACCAATAATGCATATCAAACACTCACTTTCTCCGAATCGAATATCTTTTGTGATAGGTTTTCTGGACGTAAACACCAATTGAGAAATGAGCACCAGGCTGAATGAAATTTTGGTCAAAAATTCAGAACTAAAAACCTGTTGCTCTCAGGACTAAAGCAGCATACCTACGATATTGTGCATGTTCAGCTGATTGTTGCTTAAGTTGAAATTTATATGACTGGAGCTGCAAATATAGAATCAAAATGTTTACATTATAATGACTCACAGGACTTACTGCCTCGGACGTACTTCCACTTTCTCTAACTTTCTTTCTAACCGTGGGAATTTCTAGCCCACTTACATACATACATACATAATTGGTCATTATAACCCTTTAGTCAGGATTACGACATAGTTTCTCACACCACTTATGTTGTGGGCGTTAAATTTTATACATGAGCGACGGGACCTACAGTTTAAAGTCGACTCCGAACGACAGATTTATGTTCAACTTTTCATGAAAATTTTATTTACTCTCAGAGTTTTTGTCAGAAATCTGCTGAGAGGAAGTCGCCGAAAAAATATTTTTTCATATTTTCGTTCAGTTGGAGATGTCTGACCTGGGGTTTGAACCGAGGCCTCACGTCTAATAAGCCAACACACTACCCACTAGACCACTCCGACTTCTAGCCCACTTGGTCGATTATAATGACCATAATCGCCGCGTAATGCATGGGTAATTGACACATGTGAACAAAAATAAATAACAAAGCTTTCATTAAATAAATGAGGGGTTTTGAAAACTATTCAGATATATGGATAACCCGATAATAAGAAAATTGGATGAAATATGAGTATTTTTTGCATTATCTTAAGAAACCAAAGCAAAGGAAGAGGTCAAATCTTACCATGTTTCCAGCGATTATAACATAAAATATACAGGCCCAGAAATCGAAGGTTTTCTGGCTCCCCAATAGCAATTTCACCCATGCTTATAGCAGATATGTTATGAAAGCAAGTCAGTAAATAATAAAACTGGGGCTTTACCAGTGAAACAAAATACAGGTTAATTTATGACCGGTTTTTTTGGTACTTTATTGGATGTTATAAAAAGTTTTTTCCCAAGTAATATTGGAATTTCTGTTATACTGTGTGTTGTTAAATACAAGCAAAAAAAAACACCTTTTTGGAGTAAAACCGCAAGACTTTAATTTCACAAAATAAAAAAATAAACAAAATGAACTCACCTTTAAATGTTATTAATCCACAATTTACAGGTTTATGTTGTTGTATTTTAATTTTTTTATTTTATTTTATTTTAGAAATTATTTTTAATAATAATTTAATTTAAATTTATTATACAAATTTAAAATAAAATCAACAACTCTAATTAAAGCGTGTGATAATTTAGGGAGAGAACGTGTTAAAAAAAGAGAGAGCACGTTATGTGAGAACAAAACTTAAGGAAGCTCTTAAAATTTTTTTTATATAATTTTGCTTTATTTTTAATATTTAATTTTTTTTTAATTTAATTTTTTAATATTTTCGAAATGAAAAATAATTTCCTTTTTGCTTTTGTTGTTAAAAATAATTATTTTAATTTTTTTTCATTTTTTTTAAATGGTCATAATAACACAAGATTTTTTTTTATTTGGAAAAAAATTACCAGGCTATTGTGCAGAGCTTTTTGTGTTTCCTTCTTTACTTTTTTTTTTTTGATTTATCTTTGGATTATTACACTCTTTATTTTGATTATTTATTTCTTAACTGTGAATATTTAATGTAAGTGCTGTATAACAATAACATGAGAAAAACAACACTGATAATATAATCGGCATCACTTATGTACATTAATCACCAACAACAAAAATCATTAAATAAAATGCAAAAAATATGAAATAAAACAACAAAGAAGGAAGAAATTTTCGATTGTTTTACCACGAAAAACGAAAAATTGAGGGAAAACTCGTTGTATTTTTCAATATTTCGTTGACATATAACACTGAATTTTTTCGGATTTGTTTTAATCGATTTGCAATTTACAATCACTTGATATTATTATTCGTTATTTTCAATATGAGCAAATGATCACAAAAATATATTTAAATATTATATTTTATACACACACATATACATATATGTAAACACTGATAACAACAACACAGTGTAATAATTATTTATATAAAATATTATTTATTTTATTTTCTTTTTTTTAAATTTTTAATTTAAAATTTTACAGCCTTTACAGAGGCTTTACTTTATTTTATTTGCTGTTACGTTTTCGTTTAATTGTATAATTCACTTGACATTTACGGTACAATATGTAGGTACGACACACAAAAAAACACGTCTTTTTTTGAAGAGGTTTTTTTCTCCTCTTCTTCCACAATTTTTATGTAAATTGTTTGCTTAATTTTTCTTTTGTTATTATTATTGCAATATTTTTTTTTATTTATATACTATTCCCCGCTTTCTGGTTTTTTTTATTTAAAATATTTTTCGTATTCTTGAGCTTATAATTTTTTCAATTTCTTTCAATCTTTTTCTGTTTTCTGTCGTATTATAAGTCCGTTCAAAACGGTATCTCGTTATTGACTGAAATACGACAAAACAAATGAAACACATTTTTCCCATATGTTGTGTTGATTTTGAGACTTTAATTCTCTTAAGGCGGGTTCACCCACAAGTTTCTGAAACATTTTTGGTTCGCACAAAATTTTTTTTATATGGAGTTTGACGTTTCTCTCAGAGAGCGAGAGAAATTATTTTGTGCGAACAACTCTCAGTGTGAATTAAATTAATTTTAAATTTGGTCCGAACCATTTTAGAAAAGGTTGCCACACCATATGAAATTTATACAATACACCAATATTTCCAGAAGTTCATCGAAAGTCCCAGGGTCCATGCGATGAAAATTTATAAATGAATCTACGTCATTTAAACACATTTCGGAAACTAGTGAGTGAAAATACCCTTTGGCTTCTCTTTGTTTCAAAAGTGGTCTTACAGTCGTCCTCTTGTTTATCTTTGATTTTCGTTTTTCATAAATATATTTTGCAAGTAATTTCACTTTGGTCACTTCAATGGCGAACAAGAGTAGCAAATGATTTATATCCATCGCAGAACAAGATGTTTTTATTCTTATCAAATAATTCACCACAAATACTGTTTATTTTTTGTTATAAATATTAATTTTTTATTTCCTTATTTTGACACAAATATAATTAACTTTCTTAAGTTTCAATTAAATATGGCAGCAGTTCAATTAAATATGGTAGCACTGTTTTTACGAACAAAGTTTCTGAAATGGGTGAATCATGCTGCAGAAAACTCTCAGTAAACAAGAAATTTCTCCAAACCAAAAATGTTTCAGAAACTTATGGGTGAACCCGGCCTTATTTTTTTCTTCTTTTAGTTGGGTTTTGTTTTTGTTTAATATTCTGTTGCTGTCTGACTAAGTTAGCTGTGTTGGCTGGCTGGCTGGCTGTCTCTGTCAACATTGACGTAGACGTTGTCAATGATCATTATTATCATGATCGTCTCTCTATGATTATGAAGCCAAAGTGTTTTATTTTTATTTTAAACCAGAGTTTAAATTTAAAGTAAAAACAATCATAATAATGACATATAAAGTCAAAGTAACAACAAATACAACAGCATTATTATGATCATTTTGAGAAAGCAGAGCTTAAGAGAATGCAGTTGTGTTTGCTTGTTACACTGTGAGTATTTTCTGAACTAAAAAAGGGGAAAAGGTTGGTTTATGCCCTTTCGAATTGCTTTTTCAATGATATTTTATATTGTATGTTGGTTTATTGATTTATTATTTTTTGTCCAGGTAACAAGTAGAAAAGATTAAAAAAATCCACTAACAACTAGATTACTACCGTAAGACCTATGGCTAATACCGAGTGGATACGTGAGTCAAACTCGTGTAATTGTGTTAAATTTTTTTGTATTTTTTGTAATACTTTTCATTACTTTAAAGAGCACACAGAATCTCCTCTAATCTTTAATTTTTATATTTTCTTCTGCTTTGTTTCAATATTATTAATCATGTTCTGCCTTACTGTAGTACATTCTAAAATTATAGGCTTGCCATCTTTCGTTGACCAGAAAATTTACTTCGTATAACTAGCTTTCGTTTTGCCATTTTGTATTGGGTGTTCTGGTGAAAAACTGTCTTTATTGAGTTCGTTATACTCTCTCTAAAGGAACGACGCTGCCTGCCTTTATACTATTCGTTGTTAATGTAATGTCATCTGGAAGATCAGAGGGCATCATAGATGGATTATTGACTTTTAAATTTAAAAACCGCGACAAAATATTTTTGAGTTATCTTCTGGATTCAACGCCAGATTGTTTGGATTTTTAGTAAAGCAACTAAAAGCATTTCTTTTTTTCAAAATCAATTGTCTCTATAAACGGAATGAAAAACCTGTGAAAATTACGACGACTAAACTATTCGAAATATAAGGGCGTATTTAGCAGCATATTAAAAATATCCTGAATTAAACGATTGATTATCATCGAAATAATTAGAATAATCGGTAAAAATTTCAAAAGTATAAAACAAATGAGAAATACTTATTTACGTCATATACAGTAACAGAAAAAAGTCTACATACACCGGTGTATGTATTTTTCTAATCATTTCTAGGTTATATTTTTATATTCGTTTTTGTCTTTAAACATGCCCAATTGCAACTGACTTAAACAACGCTAAAACACTTTTTGAACTTGCGAAAAATCGGCGAGAAAAAGTCCACATGCACCGGTGTATGTAGACTTTTTTCCTTGACTGTAAGTAAACATATGTATACTTCAAAAGATAATGGAAAGAACGTAGCGAAGGCAGAAAAAAAGCATCATGGCTACTTAATATACGATAATGAATGGCCACAAGAAAAATGTGATATTTAATAGCATCAGATAAAGGCAGAAAATGCCCTCAGATTACAACCCCTTAGTTAGGATTACGGTCTTGGTATTTTACACCACAAATGTTCTGTGTATTAATTTTATACATGAATTGCAAGACCTACATTATAACACTGACTTCGAAATACAGCTTTGCAAAGCTTTTCATGCGAATTTTATTAACGTCGTCAGAAGATAGCTGACGGGAGAAAATACTATTTAAGTTTTTTTTTTCGATATGTCAGAGCTGATGTTTGAACTCCCAAGCTCTCGTCTAGTAAGCCTATGGCGTCCACAATGTATAAGATATACAATACGATTAATATTACATACATACATACGTATTTTACGTAATTTAAGTCTTAATTTAATTAAATAAATTTTATGGTCGTTTACATTCAATATCGAATTGAAAGATCAAGTAAAATCCAACTGTTTGCCTAATTTAGGCAGTTTGCGTGTTTACCCAGAAATGAGGTCATTTCCATAATGTATGTAAAGATTTGAGCCAATGTTGTCAGGAACTTCTCCCTAGTTCATAGCACGAAGTTCTATTTTCCATACATTCATGGCAAAGCCAGTGTCTCTTTAAAATATCGGCATATTCTTAATTTTTACACAAACTTTGATGCAAAATTTTAATTCTTTCTATCACAGGATATGATTAATAAGGTCAGACGCTAAGCAATAAATAATGTCCTATAATTGTAAATGTCTGTAAGGGGTAGTAGTAGATTAATATGAAATAAAAGCTTTTCGTGATGATCATATAAATGTCACCAATCCTCTAATAAATCCGCAATTCCATGAGAAAATTAACGAAAATAATGTCCATTTTAATAATAAATTTAAGTTTTCACTCCTTTACATCACTGTACTGTAAAGTAATAACATTAAAAACAGAGAAATAATAACAACAACAACGACAACAACACACAAATATCATTATTATCACGATCGTTTCCCACTTCTTAAAACATAAACAGAAACAACGACAACAACTAAAACAAGAAACTGCTATGGGATGCATTTCAGTTCCCAAACACAGAAACACATACAAAACGAACAACAACTGTTAGTACTATTGAGTAATGAAAGTCGTCGTCGTCGCCGTAGTTCGCCTTTTTTTATTGTTTTGTTTCTATGTTTTTATTTTGTTTACTTTTTTTTATTATTTTCTTTAACCCCCTGTTTGTTTTTATTACAAAAGCAAAACATATTGTATTTGTTGTTGTTGAAGTTTTTTCTCGTGTGTTTTTTGTATCTGGTTTTTGTTTTTTTTGCGTGGCTAATATGTTGACTTGTTTTGAGTTGGTGTTTTAACCATATGATCACTGCTGTTGGTGTTGTTGTAGCTGTTTTAAGTAGAATTTTATAATCAAAACAGAAAGTAAGAGAACATGTTCGATTTGACGGTATTAGCAATGCCAACGTAAACATGTTGCGGTGTTTAGGGAACATATGTTCCCATATTAATATCGTAAAATGTTGATAAACAAAAAACCACATCTAAAGATCATGTTTATATACATTTGAGTGTTGCTGTTAGTTTTGTGTTAATTATTTGGGTTTGGAACCGGAATTAGAGAAGCACATGAAAAAAAAAAAATAAAGAAAATATTTTAAGAAATCTCTTTAATTAAGACTACTGACTATAAATTTATTGAACCCAACAGAGTTTTGGACACACCTTTAATACATATGTCAGCAGGTCCTTTAACTATCCCCTTATTTCTATTATTTCTTTCAGTTTCATTTACCTAGTTTGTAATGCTAAGCTGTTATTTGGTCTAGTGCCTCGAATGGCAGGCTTCCCATCTATCTTTGCTTAGAAGCTATGTTCTCTGCGAAAATATATACGGTTGTTGTACTTTTTTTAATTGAGTTCGTTGTTGATACCATTTCTTCTTGGGAGCCAGCGTGAGTTTTGATTAATTATTTGAAGAAGGAATGAAGATTCTCAAATTTTTGTTTCAAATTCAAAACAATCAAAATCTAAAAACTGGGCCCGAATCAAGATTGCTTGTGCTTGAAGTACGGAATTTCAAAAACTGCAACAACGCCACAATTTTTTTTTCCGATTTTTAATGATTTTTGAGGGGAATTTTGTTTAAGAAATATATAAATATATAAATACCTTCAGTCTTTTTTACGAACGACTAGTACGCGGCACTCGTTCACATCAGCGGGTAAAGAAACAGGTGGAAGAGTAAGCCCGCACTCATTCGGACTCGTGAGAACGCTATCCGGCGCAGGTAGCGTCACAAGGGTCGATTAAAAGATACATTTATTCTCTCCTATTACTTAGAAAATGCAAATGCAGGTTATTGCAGTATGTACGATCCTAAGGCAAAGAGCAAAAAGTCCATCTCTCTAGGCTCTTGCCCACAGATTGGCTTACGGATTTTACTACAGTTTTATGACAACTTCCGTAGCCGGGATAATGTGGGGAAGAGAAGATCAATTTCTTCATTTTGGTCGCTACAACCCTTCAGTCAGGATTACAACGTAAGTTCTCACACCACTTATGTTAAGTGTGTTAATTTTATCCATGCGGGACAAGACTTACAGTTTAAAGTCGCCACCGAACGATAGATTTTTGAAGAACTTTTCATGGCAATTTTATTAACTTTTATAGGTTTTGCCAGAAATTTGCTGAGAGGAAGTCGCCGAAGACATATTTTTTTATATTTAGTTTCGTTGCAGATGTCTGACCTGGGGTTTAAAACCTAGGCCTCATGCCTAATAAGCCACTACACTACCTACTAGGCTACGGCGACAACAAACAATCGACAATTATTCCGGAAACCTCGATATTTTATCGCTTTTAACATATTTGATGATTCTAAATCTACATTTCTTTCAATTGTTTAATCAGTTTTCGTTCTATGGACAACTGAAATAAGTTTCGAAACTTGTCCTTTAAGAGAAACAGAACAAAAAGGGATGTTAAAAATATTTTCAAAAATTAATTTCTTTTTCAAAGTTAAACAATTGCACATACACACACCACATTCTTTTAACCAAATCATGCTTGATGAAGCCATCAAATTGCTTAAAATAAATGTTATTGATTTTTGATAAATTAAAAGAGTTTTGTTTTCTGTTGGCGGTAGTTTTTGTTTTCGTTGTTGTTGTTGTTGTTGTTGGAAATCATCGCCTCTTTTTCATTGTTTTGCTTTTAAAAGTGTTGTTGACACTATAAATGCATTTGCCATGCATTACGAGTAAATAAAAGCAAACAAATGATGCAGGAAATGGGAATTTTAAAATTCCAAATTTTCAACACTTTGGGTGTCCCATGAAAATTTTCTTATAGTTTTTAAATTTCAACCAAAAGTTATTTATTGGTTTACTGGAAACGGATTTGAAAATACATCAGAAAAAAGATTTTTAAAATTTTAAATACAAGGGTTACCCTTGTGCTCCTCTTCTGTGGCAATAATATGCAGATGAAGTTTTTAATTTAACCAAATGATGATGGATGTCAAAAAACCTAAAGAGACAATACACAATAGTAACAACAACAACAACACAAACAACAATAGCAGAAATAAAAATAATATTCTTTTGGTTCAATAAACGAAATCAACTAAAAACGTTTTTAACAACAAAACCCACTACGAACTATAGTGACAATCATCGTCATTATCATACAGGGCTTCGAATTACATACAAAGAAAAAAAAAAAGAGAAAAAAATACGAAATAAAAATTCAAACTAAAATTTTAAATACCCAGCGAACGTATTAAATATTTCAAAAGTGTTTGAAACGAATTTAAAAAGTGCTACCATAGATTCAGGGTTAAACTGTAAAGATATCAACCGAATAAAAAGATTTATTCGAAGTCTGGTTACGCTTTTAAAGACTTTACCTGGTAAAAAGTTGAACATGGCATCTAAGTATTCAAACTATGCCTCGTGAAAACAGACATGACGGTATGCATAAGACTAACGTCGAATTTCAGATCACATTAAATAAGTTGCTGTATGAGGTAATTGATGTGGATCTCCAAGACCCCTCAATAGCATTTCAATCGAAAAAAATAGATTTCTAAAGCTATACACCTGTGCATTTTTGCATCTTGATAACGCATCCATACGAGACCCAAACATGTAATAATCCCTGAAAGAAATATTTGAATAAGTTGCTGATGATAAAAAAAATCTGTTTTCTGTCTCTCTAAGCCCCCATATAAACTTTTTTGAAATTCCTATCTTTCTTTATATTTCACTTATATGCATGACTTATTGGTCGTTGCTTCGAAGGATAACTGATTTCTGAGAATATATTGAAACACAGAAGAATGTCATACAACAGTATACTGTACTGACACAGTTTTCTAGAACAGTTTTCTAGAACTTCTTCCAGTTTTATTTCCCATATTTCCTTGATGTTTGAATCGCCATGTTATTGTTATTACGCCAGCGGATGCGCTGCGTTGTGGTTAACGTGCTTGGCTATAAACAACAGTAACTCAAGCTTTTGAATTTTAAAGGGATTTAAAAAAGGGCCAAATAAATTCTTCGGGATGTTGCTTGATCCCCTCGAGAGTGTATAATGTCAACAACTATCGCCATAGGAAAGTCCGGCATAGTCATGTCTTCAGGAAAGGCAGAATCCAATGAAATAACTTCCTCACCATTACATCTAATACATTTTCTTAAAACGCATTATTTTTAAGCAACATCAGATGGTAACCCTAGCATACTAGAATCTGCAGAATTTTGATTTATGAAACTGACACCAACCACATAAATAAAAAGATGGTAGGGAAGTTACTTTTTGATACATTTATATACATTAAGGAACGAAATGGAATACTTTCCCTTCGTTAAACTATTTGACGGTGTTAGGATTCGAAAAAGGCCACATATGTAAATCTTCTAATACTTTTAAAGGCCCATCTTATCCTCCAAGAAAAAGTATTTCAACTAGAAAAATAGCAAGAGTAACACTATGTACAAATTAATATTCACAATACATTTCCACTGTCATTGTCTGGCAGTTGAGAACCTAAGAACAAGAATTGTTGAACGTAAATGAAATCCACAACTTCACAAAACTTCCAGGATGGCTGAGTAATGCCGACTAGGAGTTATATTATCGTGAAGGAATGTGAGTTCTGAAAGAAAATAAAATTGCCATGAAAAGCTTCTCAGCATTCTGTTGTTCGGAGTCGACTTTAAATTGTAGGTCCCAGCACTCTTTGATAAAATTACAACACATAACATGGGTGATGTCAGAAGATAGGTTGTAATCCTGACAAAATAATTGTAATGAGCAATTAAGTAAGTAAGAGACAATAGTGTCCAAGTCAACTATGCTCAGAGGTACCAATTACCAATAGGAGGGTATTGAAAATTATTTCTGCAACGTTCATGAGAGCAATGCTATGACTGCAATGCTCAGATTTTTGCAATGTTATCTGTCAATCCAATTAATCTTTGCAGGAACAAATAATGGCTCCCTCAATAGATTTCTCTATTGCCAAGCTTTTAATTTAAACCGGACTCATACGTACATACATAATTGGTCATTACAATCCTTCAGTCAGGATTACGACTTAGCTTCTCACACCACTTTTCATGACAATTTTATTTACTCTCAGAGTTTTTACCAGAAATCTGCTGAGAGGAAGTCGCCGAAGATAAACTTTTCACATTTTGTTTTGATGTCTGGCCTGGGGCTCGAACCCTGGCTTTACGTCTAATAAGCCAACACACTACCTACTAGACTACGGCGACTAAACCAGACTCAGAATTCTAAAATCTCATCATCTCTCAACAGTTTGCTATCATGTGGTCTAAAAAGTTTATAATTTCGGCACAACTGCATCGCTTGTAACTCTTCTATCCCCAATTCAATAGCTGTAGGGTACAAAAACAAGAACAACAACAAAAAATAATCAGGCATCTAGTGTTTTTTGGCGGTAATGATTATGATTTTTGTCATTGTCATTGCTTGCTGTCACTGTTTGATGTTGAGATTCGATTCTAGTGGTTGGTTGCTGATAATAATTATGATAATGATGGTGGTGGTAGCAGTGCTACTAATAGAAATGTGATGGCGGCGTTGGTGTCAGCATCAGAACGGCTTTTAAAATAGTGAAAAAAAAACTGAAAAAAAGAACCGAACTGGTTCCCATGATAATGATGATGATGATGGATTGATTCATTTTCATATTGTTCGTCATCAATAGACAACGAAATGCAAACAAATGCATCACACGGTACCATCCATAAACATGCACTATCGTTTTATTGTCAATATAAACTGAATTAAAAAACAAAAACAAAAAAAATTATACAAGAACAGCAGCAACACTTGAAAACTAAACAATGAAAATAAATCAACAACAACAATACTTTTAAAATAATCAAGAAAAAAAAACATTGAAAAACTAAAGAAATCAAGTGAAGAATAAAATTCTTTTACTACAGATTTATAGTATTTACCATACAATGCTAAGGAAAAGTGTACATACACTTGAAATTTTAGTTCAAAATTGGTACGTAAAACAGAAATTAACAAAAATTTTAAATCCTGCCATAGGCTTCATGCTAGTAATTGTGAACATCAGCTTGAAGTCACGGTAGTCTAGAAGGTAGTGTGACCAGGGTGCGCCTGTACGCTTACGTCTACAAATTAAGAAAACCCCACCAGAAAAAGCAGGATTCGATGTCCAATTCATATCACTTCCACGTGAGATAACCATGCCCTCAGATAGCTTATACAGATTATTTAATATGGCGTGAGCTGTGTGACACATAGCGCCTTCCTCTTGCAACGACATGTCGTAGGTGCCCAAATCATATAATTCAGGACAAAATCATTTAGTAATTAGTAATCTATAGTGCTTGCGTTGACATGCGTTCTCAAGGAAATGTCGATCAAATACGCCGGCAGCCCTAAATCCAAACGAAACAGTAACTTTTTTGGATTGCATTGCATGCTCTTGGATGTCAAATGAATTGGTAAAACTTCACATGCGACAATTTTGTTTCTTCACGTATCCATTCAATCAGAAATGGGTCTCATCGATGAAAACGATTTTTCGATGAATATTTGCATAAGTGCCCACTGGACGAGAGCCCATTCCACGATCATACCTCGTTGTCTATGGTCATCCATGGGTGTTTGGCAAAACAAACTAATTTGACAGATCGTAGTCGCCGTAGTCTAGTAGATAGTGTGTTGGGAGGCCTCGGTTCAAACCCCAGCTCAGACATCAACCAAACGTAAATGAAAAAGTATTTCTTCGGCAAATTCTTCTCAGCAAATTTCTGGCAAAAACTTTCTCAAACATCTGTCGTTCAAAGTCGACTTTAAACTGTAGGTCCCGCCACTCATTTATAAAATTAACACACACAACATAAGTGGTGAAGGTCGTAATCCTGACTAATGGATTGTAAAGACCAATCATGCATGAATGTATATATTGCATGCTTTTGGATCTCATATGAATTGGTAAAACCTCTCATTCGACAATTTTCTTTGTTCACGTACCTATTTACCATGAAGATGGCTTCTCGATGAATTTTAGTGTCAGTTGAAAAGTGGTCCTGAGCCGATTCAGCAAACGTACATCCGTTGTCCAGGATCATATATTTTTTTTTGCGGGAAGGAGGGAAAATGCTTTATGCATTCATGATGGTTTCACCAGACCGGACTCTCCCACTGGGTATACCGACTAAAAACCTGCCTTGTCTCCTCACCGGAGAATCATTCCACCTCGGAACCACGGTTGTATTACTTCGAGGGGAACCCCTTTTTCTGGCATATGTTTCAGTTCCATCGTCGTCAGCCTGCGTCCAGGCTCCGCTCTATTCTCAGTCTGCTGCGTCTAGGTCAACTTTCTTCCCAAGCAGGACGTGCTGTACAAAGTGTTTTACTGCGTTTCAGCTCTCTCTACTGTTTATCATTTTCAGCACGACGTTTGTAGGGCTAATGACGCCGATTTCAGCTTCGAGTCGCTGACGACTTTTGGCCCATCGACAACAGCTGAAGAAGTGTGTTCGGAATTATCTAACGTTTCTTTCTCTTCATAGATACAGTATGGCAAGCGGCATTTCCCCATGTGATGCAGGTACTCTCTGAAATATCCGTGACCGGTCAGCATCTGGGTTATGTAGTAGTCTACTTCGCCGTTTTTCCACATTTGCAACTCGGGAATCAGTTTATGTGTCCACCTTCCATGCTGTTTATTTTCCCAGCGAAAGTGCCATTTTAGGAAAACTTCGTGCTTTATCGCTTCTATGCTCTGTGGTAGAGTCGTACTTTGCCTGGCGTTGAAGATCATCCGGCGCTCATATGCTTGTAGGTCTATTGGAACCATTCCGGTTATAACTAGGACAGCTTGTGTCAATACCGTGCGATACGAGGATGTCACTCGTAGAGCAGCTATTCTCTGCGCAGACAGTAGTTTTCTAGCCCTGATCCAGGTTTCCAAAGTATAAGCCCAGATTTCAGACCCATAAAGGAGTATGCTATTTCCAGCCTCCATGAGTAGCTTCCTCTTACTTGAGAGGGGTCCACCAATGTTTGCCATCAGTCTACTTAATTGAGTTGTTATTCTAGCTGCTCTCGCTGTTGCATACTCTATCTGCTCTGAGTAGGTCAGTTTCGATTCCAGTCAAAGCCCAAGTTATTTAATCGATTTCTTCGTGGGAATAACCAAGTCGCCTATGTTGATTTCGATCTCGATCGGAATGTGTCGTCTGGTTAGTAGAAGCAGCTCGGTTTTATGCATGGCCAGCTTTAGGTCGTGAGATTCTAACCAGTGCTTATTCCGCATCATGACTTGTCGTAATCTGCGTTGGACTTCGTCTGTGTTTCTGCCCCTAATGACTGCTGCGATGTCGTCTGATAAATCCGACTAGGAAAGTATCCTCCGGTATCTCTATCCTTACGATTTCATCGTATTTGGGTATTTGACGAAACAGACTGAATAAATGACAACTAATTTGACAGATCTTGAGTCAACAAGATGGCCGTTATCAACTGTCAAAGTTCTGAATCAAAAATACTGACGATTTCAAGTGATTAAAATGTTATGATTTCCTAGAAAAAAATTCGTTTAATGTCTTACTTTTGCCTTCAACTGTAACAAAAAACATTTCCAATGTTAATAAAACTATGCAAGGAGTGTTGAAAATGTATGTTAAAACAATATTAATGAAATGGAAGAAAGGAAAGATAAATAAATATTTTTTATTAAAAATTAAATAATCACGCTTAAATGCATTTCAAGACATACAAACAAAAATTTCAACAATCACAGGGTGCAGGCAGTGCAGCATCATCTTCATTATTAGCGTCTGTTCACTTGAAATAAAAATTCCATTAGAGGGGCAGCCAAAACAGAATCAAAAAAAAAACTTAAGAAAAAACAACAAAAAAAATCTCACATTAAAACAAAATAATCAACAGTGCAATGGTATGTGACGTTTATGCTGCTGACGATAATGTATTGTTGTTCCCAAATGTTGTTATTGTTGTTATTGTTTATTTTATTTAATGGCCCAACCGTCCAAGATAACTCACACTCATACCCGAATTCATTCTCTAATTCATTAATTAAAAAAAAGTGAAAAAAAAGTAAAAGAAAAGTGACAGAAAGTCAAAAACACCATCATTCGATACCCTACAATGCAAGGAATGCAGCTTGGGTTGATGTGCTGCATATGCGCGAACACGTGGGCCTTGTGAAACATAATTTAAAATATATTGGCGGGACTTCTTGCTCAAAATTAAGTTGCTTTATGGAATAGATTTCAACAGACTATACACTTTACGACCGCCTGTAGGGTATAAATGTGAATAAATTAAATAAACAAACAAAAAATCGACAAAAATAAAAATAATTTTTTTTTCAAGACAATAAACGAAAGTGTCAGTTGTAAAGAATTCCTGGCATTTTGTTAAAATAACATCAACTGTAACATCACTGTAACAACGATGTTGTTGCTGCAACAACATCAGCACCAACACCACACCAGCTATAGGCCACAGCATCTTCATTCACATCGTGATGATTATAATTATCGGCATCATTGTCATGATTATTTATTTTTATTTTTGTTGTTGTTGTTGGTTGTACTTTCTTTCTGTGGTCTATGTGGGGTCCATGCGTTTTTCTCTTTTTCTAATAAATACTTCTCTCATTAATTTCTTTCAGCGTGTAACTTGTCACTGGGTTTCTTTCATAAGCATTTTTTCTTTTCTGGTCTTTAATTTCTGAAAACTTCTTTGTCTCTACAAAGAAGGAAAGCTGTTGGGATCGGTCATTGGGAAAAGACATTTAAATTTAACATATTATTGCCCAACAGATAAATCTTAATAATGTTACATTATTATCTTTAAAATGTACATACTTACACTTGTATACACTCTCTAATGCAACATGTATCACATAATATTCACATACACATTAAGAAATTACTTTACATACCGCAATGACACAGTGAAACAGTGGTTAGAGGGTACGAAAATGTACAAAAAGATTAAAATTTTATTTTTTACAGGAAAATATTCCTGTAGTCCTTAAGATAACGTCCTGCATATTTCATACATATATACATAATTGGTCATTTAAACCCTTCAGTCAGGATTACGACATAGTTTCTCACACCATTTATGTTGTGTGTGTTAATTTTATACATGAGTGTCGGGACCTACAGTTTAAAGTCGACTCCAAACGACAGATTTTTGAGAAACTTTTCATGGCAATTTTAATTTACTCTCAGAGTTTTTGCCAGAAATCTGCTGAGAGGAAGTCGCCGAAGAAAAACTTTTTACATTTTGTTTTGATGTCTGGCCCAGGGCTCGAACCCTGGCTTTACGTCTAATAAGCCAACACACTACCTACTAGACTACGGCGACTTCTGCATATTTCAATTGATATAAAACTCATGAGGGTGCCCTGGTAGTCTAGTTGATAGTGTGCTAGACTATTAGCGTGAGGGTCGTGGGTTCGATTCCCACCAGAGACCCTGGTCTGTGACACTACACCGAGCACATAGTCAAGTTACTCCGCTCGTATATAATTAGGATATAATTTGTAATTGTATTGTAATTAATAAATAAATAAATAAATAAAACTCGTGATCACAGACATAAGCTCGTTTGCACTGTGATCTCTAACAACTCAAACCAATAGTGTTATATCTCGTATATTCTAAATTAGTAGGTTCTATTAAGGCCCAATGTAGGACCAAAAGACTTCAGATTATTTCCTTTTTATAACACATACATACTTACATAATTGGTTTCTGAGTCCTTTAGTTAGGATTACGACCTAGCTTATCATTACACTTACGCCGTGCTTGTTAATTTTATACCTGAGTGACGAGACATACAGTTTAAAGTTGACTCAGATCAACAGATTTTTAAGCAACTTTTCATTGAAACTTTATTTATCCTCAGAGTTTCTGCCAGAAACCTGCTGTGAGGAAGTCGCTCAAGGAATATTTTTTTCATATTTCGTTTAGTTGTAGATGTCTAGCCTGGGGTTTGAACCGAGCCGTCTTGGTTTTTAAACAGCTGTTTTTTAACAGCTTCTATTCAAAATTGTTTCGAAGACAAAAATTGTGGAGAGTGGAAACTGACAACATTAAATTAGGGAAGGTTACGCAGAGCACGCTCACTGGGTTAGTAGGTTCACTCTAAAACTATTTAGCCTGCAGCAATAGCATTTGAAATCTTAACTTTTCTTCTCACAACTTATGTTCGAATTTTCTAGCGTTTCTGAATGTTTGACCCAAAATTTCAGTGATTATGGCCTCTACTAGACCCCTTAGGTGATGACGACAGTATGCTGAAATACTTCTGCCATACTGTCTATGCAACAGAAAATAGCCTTACATTCTAACAGAAATAATTTTATCTACAACAAGCTGTTTGTATAATGGCGATTAAACCGAAATTTCAGTGATTATGGCCTCAACTGGACGTCTCAAGTGGTGATGACAGTATGCTGAAATACTTCTGTCATACTGTGCATGCAACAATCAATTTATTTGGGCCAAAATTTTACTCCGTAAGGGCTGGGTGCCATTATTTTGAAATCTTTGATCAATTCGAGTTCAAGAACTCCGGTATGAGACAGTAATGCTTGCCTAATGAAATAAGAGTGACCATTTATAATATATTTTACTCGGTTGTTAATGGCATTACTGCGACTTGTGCACTGTTATTCAGATGCTTTGAATTTAACGAGGAACAAGAGGTTGAGTAATGTTTCTACTCATACTTACTTAAATGGTCATTAGAATCTTTAGTCAAGATTACAAACCAGCTGCTCACACCACCCAGGTTGTGTGTGTGTTAATTTTATCCATTTATGGCGAGACTTACATTTCAAACTCGACTCTGAACGACGGTTTAAATTTTATTTACTCTCAGAGTTCTTGCCAGAAGTTAAGTGAGAGGAAGTTGCCGAAAGAAATAATTTCTTTCATATTTCTAAGCTGGGATTCGAACCATACACTCCGATGCAATGAGCCAACATACTACTTACTACACCATAGTCTCTGTAGTGTACATTTCCGCTTAAGCCAATTTGTTAGACCAATTGTGCTACAACTTTTCGTGACAAACGGCTCTGATTCGTATTATTTTTGGAGGTTCGTCATTACCTTATACAGCAGAGAGTGTCCGTTAATCTTCTTTCAGAAGGTTCCATGAGCGATGTTACCATTAATGTTCCTAGTGTTGCCGTTCGTTGGGCTGGGACCTATTATATGCATGACAGTCTATTTCCACTCCTTTAACTCGCAACTCTCAGCCGATGTGCATGCTTCTCTAGTAGACATTGTCCCTTAAAAATATGGACCCACTTAGTTAATGGCAATATAGAATAAAGAAAATGTAGAATAACGTCTTGTACTTTACAAGTGTTTTACATGCGATTCAGAAAATTACAAGAGAGAGTTCAGAAAAGTTAGAGGTGTTCTATTCCCTTGCTAGTGAAAGGTATTAAAACCAACTAATCCAACACCACTGTCATTACTACTAAACATTAGAAAAAAAACAATCTAAAGAAAGAATTTATCACTCTGTTAAATAGAAACACACACATACACGCACACGTTCATCATTCATGAATGTTTAATACGGTCGGCGGTTTCTTTACATTTTACAAACATTTCATTACAACGCATCCCATTCCATCCCATTTCATCATGTATGTATGCTTACAACACTATTCAATACACCGATGTACCATACCCCAACGATACACACACTCTCAACAAGTATACGAGTAGAAGTAGAACAACACACATCACATCACAGACAGCATAGAAGACAACCACACATGGAAGAGGAGAAAACCACATCGTGTAACATACTTTGCATGATTGATGACAAATTGTGTTTAATGTGGTACTAAAAAACATATACAATAACAACAAAAACAACAATAAAATAAAATAAAATGAAAAAAAGATTCACAACAATTGAAAACAGAAAATGAAAAATAAACAGAAAAAATTTTTGTAAATGTATCTGGTGTGAGAAGGAGCAGAAGAAGCATGTATTCATTCAGTCGGCAATTTCTAATCGAAGAAAAGTGCCAAAGAAATGAAAAGAAATGCAATGAAATGAACTGAACCATTCCTGTCTCTGTCTCTATCCCAGTCCCTGTCCCTGAATGTTACGAATATTAAAAGCTATTAATTGAAATGTTTTTATACAAACAAGCAAACAAACGAATATACAAACGAACAAACACCATTCTTTTCTTTTCTTTTCTTAAAATTCAATTCAATTGAGGGCTCCCCATCCTCTCTCTAAGTAACGTAATCGTTTGCTAAGTGGCTGACAGCCCGGGCTGTGGACTTTTGTTCAACAAACACAGACTCGAACAATGTCATGGTGTTTTATTGAAATGAAATACATTTTCTTGACTTCCCTCTCTCTCTCTCTCTCTCTCTCTGTCTCTCTTACAATCCAAGCCATTGTGTATTGGGTCAGGTCGTGGGGGGAATATTTTTGTAGCAATTTTCATCAAGTACTTGTGATTGTAAAAAATTCTATTGGTTTTGGAATTTCCAATTGTATGACTCATACTCATATTCATACTCTCAGACTTGCATTTGCATACACAGCTTTTTGTTTTTAATAAAAATTTTGTATTTTTCAAAAGAATTTTGAGTTTAACTTTGATGTTTAAATTTAATAAAATGAGATTGTATACACAATATTTATTTTTAGAAGTGTACATAGACTTAAAATTATAAATTAAATTTTATTACTTAAGTAACCACCCTCCTCAGTTTAATGAAAATATCAGCAAAATTCTACCACACTTGGCATATACGTACTGACGCAAAATAAGACTCTTTCCATTAGAATGTCTGACAATAATTCAAACCTTATTAGACCCTTAAGTTTATTATTCTTCAGATCTGCTAGCTCATCAACACGTTGACTACCTAGCTATTACCGCCTACGCATCTGCGGGCAAATACAAAGACATAAAATATGATTCACCTTTTATTTCGTCTCTTAACATAACCTACGGAAATCAGAGACATCCAGGGCTTTCTGTTCCTGCGTCTAATTCCATAATAAATCCAGTTTCGTACCTAAGCTATTGAAATTTGGCCATAAGCCTCTTGTTGCTTTATAGTCCACCAATTCCCATTGGTGATTGAATTCCAACTTTTCTTTGATCACTCTAAAGAAGAAGTTTCTCGGTAATTTCACCAACTTCTATCCTGTGTTTACCTTCAGAACTGATCCTACTCTTGCCTGTTCAGCTGCATTTTTAGTAACAACATAATGACCAGTTCTCCAGGATAATATAATTCAATAATCCTACATAAGGGTAGGTAGGTAGGTTGAAGTGGTAGCTGTGATACCAAAAGCTCACTTTAGCGCTCGTTTAACATAAGGAAGCTTATCAACTTTTTATTTTCTTAGACCAAATGTGATTCAAAAACGTATATCCCCTCAAAGCCTTTAATGCTTCTTCACTATAGACATACATTTTTAGTTTTGAGCTCTTCGAAATACAGACGAGTACATATGTTTTCTGACTAGTCCCGTGACCTTAACAAATCCTAATATTTACTCCTAAAAAAGATCATATTTCTACGGAAGAATATACGATTCCATGGCATTGGTTCCATAAATAAAGACACCTACTGCCACGCCGGCGTGCTTTTTGGATCCGGCCATGGAAAAAGTGTTTACCAGAATCAATCAGGTATTATCACAGACGATGTATCACAGAAGACCATATAATCCGTAATTCTGGCAGTCCGTACGACTGCCAGTTTAGTACCTTTAGCAGTATCTCATGGCCTATTCTATATTCTAACTAAATCTAGTTCATTCACTATAAAGAGGGTTCAAGCTGCTACGTTCTGTACATATTTCTCAATAGGCAGAACGTAAAGGATAACATCCATAGTTGGTCATTACAACCCTTCAGTCAGGATTACGACCTATTTTCTCACACCACTTATGTTGTGTGTGTTAATTTTATGCATGAGTGGTGGGACCAACAGTTTAAAGGCGACTCCGAACGACAGATTTTTGAGAAACTTTTCATGACAATTTTTTATCGCCGAAGAAATACTTTTTGCATTTTGTTTTGATGTCTGGCCTGGGTCTCGAACCCTGGCTTTACGTCTGATAAGCCAACACACTACCTACTAGACTACGGCGACTTATTCATGTGCTCCTTGTTTTTAATACATTACACCATATCGAGTATCCTTATGAAAGAAATGGTCTAACGACCGATAAGTGCAAATTCAGTTTTTCGTACTCGACCTGAGACCCTAGTTTTTATCCATTGAATTCCTTAACAGGTAGTATACATTGAAACTCTGACTAATTATCTCCGGAATACTCATTCTCTATGAAAGTTTGGAGCCAGCATAACTCCCACGCATTTGACATTATCCGCGAATTTGAATGACAAATCATAAACGAATGACTGTGCCCATTACAACCCTAGTTCGTTTTGTCTGAGTTACCCTGAACAATATTAGGAGCAGATGAGGAAACATAAAAGTCACCGTAGTCTAGTAGGTAGTGTGTTGGTCAATTAGACGCGAGTCCACGGTTCAAACCACAAATCAGATATATCGATCAAAACGAAGTCTGAAAAAAAATATTTCACGGCGACTTCTTCTCAGTAGATTAAATAAAAATTACATTGAAAAATTTCTCAAAAATCTGTCGGTCGGAGTCTACTTTTAACTGAGGGTCCCGCCTCTTATGGATAGAATTAACACGCACAACATATGTAGTGTGAGAAGCTAGGTCGTAATCCTAACTGAAGGGTTGTTATGGCCAATTATGTATCTATGTATGAGGAGATATCACTTAAAGACGACTGCATGACCTCACTAATCATGGACAAAGACTGTCTCTAGGAGTCGAGGATTAATTGTCGATTTTGTCAGACATGGATGAAAACAAGCAACATGTCAAAAACAAGTGAGTAGCTAGGCCGTAATCCTAACTACAAGGTGATCAATAATATATGCTTGTTACAAGCTATCGCCGAAGTCTATTAGGTAGTTTGTTGACTTAGTAGACTCAAGGCCACTGTTCAAACCTCAGGTCAGACATCAAAACGAAAATATGAAAATATTTCTTCGGCGACTTTCTCTCAGCAGATTTCTTTGCCATGAAAAGTTTCTCAAAAATCTGTCGTTCGGAATCGACTTTAAACCCTCATGTATAAAATTAACGCACACAACATAAGTGGTGTGAGAAGCTAGATCGTTATTCTAACTGAAGGGTTGTAGTGATTATGCGACTGCAAGATCTCACTAATCATGGGCAAAGATTGCCTCTAGGATTAGGATTTGCTTTTTAATCTGGAAAATGGTTAGTTTAAAATAAATCTTAGCGAGCAGGCTTATATTATCGTACTAGTTTATTAGGTAACCTAGGCTTTAGCACCTGGTATCTGAATATAGAATAGAATAAAACTTTTCACATTCCCTCTCTGAGGTTTTCAGAATAAAGCTTTGATTCACAAATGTGTGGTTCGGAGTCGAAGTTTAACTATAGATTTCATCAGACAAGAATTAAATTAAAGCACGCAGCATGGTTGTGTGAGAAGCTAGGCAGTAATCCTAACTACAAGGTGGTCAATAATGTTACAAACTTTGTTTGCTGTACACAATTTGCTGCATAACATTATATAACGGAACCTAGCTGCCTGGGCTGTTATTAAAATGTTTACATAGAACTTTATGAAGCTAATTTTTCCTGCGAATAGGTTATCAATCAGTCTTGAGAAAAATAAGTCAGTTTATAGGATTGTAAAGAAAACTTTAATGTTTCTTAAGTATTTTGTAATGTAGGGTGCCATATAGTCGATCTTGATAAACCTTAATTAAGTTATTTATTTTGTTGGTGTTTTGAATTAGTTAATAATACTGTTCAATAGTGAGAGGCATTACTAATTTGAATAGAAAATTTTAAACAACAAATAAAATTAAAAATTTTGTAGCAGAATTTAATATCAAGAGTGAAAATAAGTGTTAATTTCCGATTTAAAGCATGGCTTCAGGGCAATTTAATTTCCTTTGAATTTTTCTAACATCAAAGGAAATATGGTTGGTTGTTCATTAATTTATGATTTCAATACCAATAATTAAAATTCAATTACAGCTTTAAGCACAGTTTGTTTTATAATTTATGATAACATAAAATTAAAGCAGAATTTATTTGAAATTTAAAATTTAACTTTTTAAATAAACATAAACAATAATAAAAAAAATTGTATTATTGTTTGGTAATATTGTTGTAATTAAAAATGTAAATAATAAATAATTTATTTAAATATTTATTAAAAATGAATTAAATTTGTTACCTTAAAGCAATATGGCCAAAACATATCATATGTAATCAGTCTACCACAAATCATAAATAATCAGAAAAATAAAATTTTAATTTTTATTCTTTAAATAATTCATTTTCATTTTGATTTTATTAATGAAAATATATTTTCTTTTTGTATTTATTGGTCAATAAAATTCTTCATTTTCTTTTTTAGTTTTTTTTTTAATATTTTTTTTGATCTTCCATATTTTCTGATATTTATTTTTGGCGCACTTTAGATTTTAATTAAAATTTTTTCATTTCATTTGTTATTGTTATTGTATTACGAAAAATGAAAATTAAATACAAATCAAAGCAATATTTCATTGAATTTCAAGTGTAAAGACGTTTGTTTTTCTTTTTTTCTCTTTGAGATTCTTCAAAAAAAAAAAATTTTTTTTAATAAGATTTAAGTGGCCCACTCATCTCCATTATTGATTTGTAAAATAAATAAAAATACACTACAGTTGGCGCAAAAAGTTGTTGACCTTGCAGTCGAAGACACCCAAACAAGTCATATTGTGCTGAATACAAACAATTGTTTTTAATGGTTAACCTTTAATCTTCTTATTTTTAATTACCTATAAAAACTTTTTCCCATACTTTTTTTATGTACTGTAACTATTTAAACATTAATATTTTGTGATTGATTTGTGGCATTTAAATTATTATTATTTTTCTTGTTACTAGGTGGCGCAAAAGTTGTGTCATTATGAGAATTTGCCTTAATTTGAGCAAATTCTACTAAATGTCTTGTGCTTGTACTCTTTTACACAAGAAGTGTTAGCTACGGCATGCAATTTCAAGTTGTATTGCCAAGACTAAGTGGACTCCTATAGGCGGATCACTTAGAGGCTGGTTTATAACAATGAAGGTGGTTCAACTGATTCTATTAAAATACTAGAATTTGTTACCTTAAAAAAGGCGCCCATCATTAAAGAATATTCGACTGTTAGGAGTAACCCGTAAGCCTATTAAGTTCGAGGTTTGCTTAGCTTGCTTCCATAAGAAAATATTTTTTATACAGAAAGGAACCTAGAGTTCTATGTCTCCTGTTTTTTTATTTTTTCATTTGTCTTGTTACTGACAACAAAAATAGTGTGTTCTAGGATAATAGGATTGCCATATGCCGTCTAGAAATAAAACCCCCGGTGGATATGTGTTTTATTAATCTATTGGGTATAAAAATGATGAAGAAGAAGTTGTCGTAATTTAGGAGGTGTTATGTTGATTTATGAGACTCGATCCAATGGTTTAAATCTTAGCTCAGATGTCTCGAACAAAACAAAAAATTAAAAAAATATTTTTTCCGTGGCTTTGTTTAGCAGACTGCTGGCAAAAACCTCTGAGAGTAAATAAAATTGCCATGTAATCAATCATTAGAAGCCACTACTCTTCAATAAAAATTAACCCGTCATGGGTGGTGTAAGTAGCTAGGTTGTAATCCGGACTAAAGGGTTGTAATAACCAATTAAGTACGTAGTACTGGTGAGAAAAGTTTTACACCTTAAAACACAAATTACTTTTGAATCACCTCGTATGTAAGTTGCGTTCTTTATTTCTTATTTCTGCTTTAATTTGATTCCTTTTACAATTAAAATATTTTTTTGTTGGAAATTTAAAAAAGAAATTAAGTCTCATAGTCTGTACTATAGTTTATACTATTGCATACGAGGATTGTCGTAAAAGGCTTAGAAACTGGCACGAGTATGATAACAGTCTATAAGTTAAAACTTAAAAATATGCAGACGAATTCAGCTTTTAGAATATTTTACGTATATGTGTAATGTACTCTCTTATACAAAAGTAAAACCTGGCCAATTTCCTACACAGTTACATTAAACTACAGATTTTCTTCATTAAGTTGCTGTGAATCACGTACAGTATTTTCTAATCCAACACTCTGAAGAGCAAGCATATCTGGAACATAATCAAAGAGGAATATACTATACTATACTATTCTACTGGCTATACTGTCAAAAGCAAGCCTGATAGGATAACACCGCCTTAGAATTGAATTCTCAATGATTCACAAGACAAGGTTGAAGAAAAAGTGCCTGGATAAATAATATGACAGCGCGATCTTACACAGGCAGACTCAAAAATAATAACAGCAGTAAATTATGTAAGCTGGAGATTCTTTGTGGTAGCCATAGATCTGTACATATGCGTTCATGTCCGATCACAGTCAAAGGGTGGGCCAACAATTATAGGTTATTCACCTATTCGATACGACGCTAATTTCAGTTCTAATGTATGTCTTTTCATGAGATAATGCACGTATGTTCAAGTTATTTTCTGAGTTGTAATGGAGCAGAATACCGTGAAAAGTAATTCAAAATCTTTGCTAAAACCAGAATCAATAACAAACTTTTGGCTCTTTTGTAAACCTTTCAGGTGACACAATCTGTTGTTGGTCAACGAGTTTATTACGAGCATGTTTTCTCTATGATCAGGCAACCTTTTAGAGTAAATTATTCCTTAAGGGAATAAAACGATTTCGAGTCAAAGAGAATGCATTTTTTGAGGGGCATTAATTATGACTTGGTTTACTAAATGTACACACTTTATGCATGTGAAATAGTAGTTCTCATGCTCCTAACTTGATTATATACAAATTACGTGTAGATAAGACATATCGAACCTTGTTTTGGCATACAAATTAATTTCCAATCTTAAAAAAACATAGAATTCCACAAAACTTATCAGCTCCGGAGAGACATTTTCACTAATCCACGTACCAAATATTATTAAACATTAAAAAATATGTATACTTTTTTCTTTCTTATATGGATTTGAGTATTTAGTCCATATAACATTAAGAAGCTGTGATAGTTTTAAAACTAAGAATATCCACAGTTACCTTCCCGCAAACAGAACTGATACTTTAAAAACTGATTTTAAATTTTATTCTAATTCTCGAATCCTTGAACTGTATTCATACAGGTAACTTGAGTTGCTACCGGGACAAATGTCATACATACATAATTGGTCATTACCACCATTTAGTCAGGATTACAACTTAGTTCATTATACCATTTATGTTGTGCGTGTTAATTTTATACCTGAGTGGTGAAACCCATAATTTAAAGTCGACTCCGAACAACAGATTTTTTGAGAAACGTTTTCACGAATATTTTATTTACTCTCGGAGTTTTTGCCAGAAATCTGCTGAGAGCAAGTCGTCGAAGAAATATTTTTTTTATGTTTTGTTGGAGATGTCCGACCTGGGGTTTGAATGTGGCCTTACCTAGACTACAGCGACTTCAGTGCAAATGACGCATAAAAGTATTCTGCGATTTCCCATGTGAATAATCTTCCAGAGAATATGAAATTGTTTTTGGTACAGAATACTTTAAAATATAGTCACGATATGCGCACTTTTCTTTCGTCCACAAAAAAAAAAATATTCCACGCCTATCTATAACGACTTTCCCAACCCTGACCCGGGTTTTTTTTTTATTTTGTTGTTGTTGTTTTTGTTTTTGTTTACCAAATAATAATCATTTTTCATGATTTTATAAAAGCGCAAAATTTTTCCATTAACAAAAATACTCAATAGAAAGAAAAAAGAAGGAAGAAAGAAAATCTATATTCGGATACACAATACAATACACACTGTGAGGTTTTGTTTAATAATTTTTCAATGATTCTTGGAAATTTAAATAAATATTATCAATGTCGAGCCACACACACACATACCAATCGATATGAAAAACGAATTTATAATGCCATGGCAAACATATAAATTTGAGGCTTTTAAATGAAGGGGTTGGCTCTTTGCTATTGTTGCCAAAGATATTTTGGAAAAAATAAAAAAAAATAAAATAAAGTATATGAGGTTATAATAAGTACAGCTTCTTAAATAAAATATTTAATGAAAAGCAAAGTTTACAAAAATTTATTTCTTTAAAAATGTACACGAATTTTATTTGATTTTTAAATTAAATTTTGAAAAGCGTTAATCCCTGTCGAATATCTGGTTATGTTTTGTTTTAAAATTTACATGCAGGATGTTTGTTTTCATGTCAAGGATAATAAAATTTTTTTTTATGTATTGTTTTTATGTTGATTTTTACAACAGTTTCTGAAAACTATTTCAGTATCTAAGCCAGACACATTCAACAAGATGTCTTCTAATGCTGTAACAAGATTTTATTCGTTGATTTTTCTCTCATCCTTTTTGGTTGTAAAATGTAGGTTTTTTTTTTGAATATTTTCCTTCTGGCATCTGTAGTTATCGTTATGTTACGTTTTTTGTGTGTGTATGTTTTTTTTTCGAATGTTAAAAAATTCGATGAATTTGATACATGGGTTCAGGATTTGAAATGTCAGTAGGAACTGGCATGAACGGATGAGCAAAAAAAAAGAAAAAACCTCAAATTTCGAAATCGAAAAAAAAGAGAGGAATTCAGAACGAAAACAAGAGTAGAAACAGACATGAATGATTGTTCGTTTGGTCAATATTTCATGTTATCGTTTCGTACACCATCAAACCCGGCAAAATTGAAAAACTCTTTAAAAAATAAGGATCGTAAAAAAATAACACAAAACAAGTTTCACCAAAAAAATGGCCAAAAAAACACACTACATACACATTCGCCTATAAGTCCCCATATACAGATACTCGTATCGACAACATCATATTTCTTTTGGCATTAACGTGTCAATTACGATTACTGAAGTTTAGAGATGGTTTCTATACATACAACAGCACAGACATGGGGTGGATATCATGCATGTATGCATGGTTGTACTCATACTCATATTGCCGACTTAATATATCAAAAAAAAAAAAATAAAAAATGGGTAACAGATAAATAAAATATATATCGTGGTTAGGCCTGACAATGACAATAAAATTAAAAATCACATCAAACCACCAAAAAAAAATAAAATAAACAAAAAAATTTAAGGCATGAACTTTAGTTATAGTCCGCCCAGGCTCAGGCGTTATTTGAATTTTATGAAGTAAATGTTGAATTTTCGTTGAAATATTGGAAATAAATTGGTTCACATCAAAAGTGATAAATTTCACGCAATTTTTCCATATTTTTTTCAGATATATTGACAGGGGTTTAACGCACAAAGCTATTTTCATAAAGCTTTTTAAATTTTGTTGAACTATAAAATTTTTTTTACACCACATAAAAAACTAAATAATACAAAGCCTAGTACATTAAAGCCTGTGAAGATGTGGCAGCAGACCAAATATTACGTACGGGGTTTACACAACTGTGGTTGAACCTATCTTGACCAAACGATTTTTAGTATGATGGGAGCTTAAATTAAATTGGCGCTGCAGGCAGTGTTATATCTCTTTTCGAAGGACACTGCTTGTTGGGGATACTAGTCAGCAACTCTTGGTAATTGATTATAACAGAAATCCAATATTAATCTTCCGCAGATCCTCACGAAATTGTAAACTTTCGGAAGTATTACCTACATGACATCATACCATGACTTTCCCAGGAAGATTCATTCTGGATTGGCAAGAAACTAAAAATGTTGTGACTTATACTGTGAATTCCATTTTTGGACAGAGAGAATAAACCTGAAGAGAGTTCAATTGGAGTTGGGCAAAATACTGAAACTATCATAGTCAATTAAAACCTTTTTTAAAGCAAGCTGGAAGCTCTATTGGATTTAAGTCCGCTGAATATGGTAGTGAAGACCAAAGCTTTGCAGACGATTAGGATAGTGGGAGAAAAGTCTAACATATAATTTATTTCTCTCTTTCTCTTTCATTTCTTCTTCTCATGTGAAAAATCGTAGAAAATGAGCTTGCGAAGAAGGGGGCTCCAATGCCGATAATAGGGACAGAATCGTTATGTGATGTCGGAAAATGAGTCTCGAACACAACTTCTAGATTCTGTGATAATGAGTATGATTTATCACACCTGTAAGACATTAATCTATCCTATAAGGAAACATACGCAGCTGCGCAGCATCCTGAAGTTTGTCAGAATAATAGGCTTTGAGGAGACTATAGAAATACGCTATTGAGGGAAGTACAATGAATCGTTTGGTCTTTCTAGCAATTATGATAATAACACCGTGAATGGCTAAGTACAGATTTTCTCGCTTGGTTTGAGAATAAATGGAGATGTAGGCGTAGAAATTTTTTCGAATTTATAGCTTTCTCGATGTGCAAGATATTGTGGCCAAAGCTGGCCAAAACCAGACTGAGGGCGTACATTAAGTGTGCTCAATTTCAAACGCACTTATTGAAGTTGTTTATATCACTGCTGGAGGAGAAGGACACTGTTATTCACCCACTGAGCACGCGCCCAACATTATGCCGTGAGATAAGAAAACGTTTAATCTCTTATAATGCACTAATGGTCCCACTGATCTCTTGACAAGACATTGTGAGACCAAACGAATTCATAAGTAGTCAGTTAGACTCCAACTAGGGATTCTGTTATGTAGTGCAGACTTAAATCGGTTAACGAGATACTTTTGTGTCTATTTCTGGAACAAAATTGGTCTTTCTGAGGTGAACATCTGTTTTTTTGTATGAAAGTGAATAGTGGATGACACTAACAGGCCTCCACTTAAGTTATTCAACATCTAATCTATAATAGTGCAGGAATTCCATAAGGGCCTTGTATTCAGAGGTTAATGTAATAGCCCTTGCACAACAGATCTACTATGGTCGCAGGGTTTTTCGCTTCTCTAAAAATAATTAGAGACACCCAGCTAATGGAATTGTTTAAAAATATCCAACAAACGACTTGCTGTGTACATAAAAAAAAAATTTTAATTGGAGATCAATTCTCTGTTCATTGCTTCTTTTGAAGAATAAAATTGTGAAGCACTTTACTTTGTAGAATAATTAAAATTGCTTTGAAATATGGTATCTTTAAACCATTACATCAACGTCTCTTTGGATATTTTTAGCACTTAAAATACCTTTATAGTGGAATCTTACTAAAGAATGTAATTAACAAGTCTTTGTACCATATTTATTGCTTTTTCTCATTTACAATAGAACAATAAAATTTGGAAAACAAAAAACAAAAGAAAACAAAAGAAAACAAAACAAATAATAAACCAAAGACATCATTAATAAAGAATGCTACTAAAAAGCATACATAAAAATGAAAAGAAAAACCCTCAAAAAAAAATATTTCATAATAATATGGTAGACGTAGTACATACGTACTCATATTTCATATGATTTATGATTAATGGAGTTAGGTTTTGTTTTTGATAGTGTTTTTTATTTTTAGCCAGTATTTAAAAAAGCCATTAAACAATACGTATAACCTGGTTAACTGTTTTGTTAGCAGATCATAACGGCCGTAGTATTTGGGTCAAGGTTTCATTGGGTAAAGACTGTAAAGAACAAAAGATTTGGCGCACATATAACGCTGGTAATGTGTTAATTTTTTACTTTAAATTGTTAAACAATACAAGGAGAAAATTATTGTAAAACTTTTTAAATAAAAAAAAGGAGTCTCTTTCACCATTGTCTTGCCTTGTTATAGTAAATTTCATATAAAACTTGTCAATTATGGCCTTTAATGGCTTTTGCTGTTAATCTTAAGCGTTTAAGTCTTTAGTTTATGATGTGTGCTGCAAGAACAAAGGCAAAGACAAGACTTCCGTGTCATAATAAATATTTAAAAAAAATATTTATTTATTTTGTTTTAATTTTTATTGCCTTTTATTTTATAATTCTTTTAATTATTACGCATCCTTTTTCTCTTCGTATTTTTTATTTATTAAAACTTTAAGAAATATTTCATTTCATTTCATCGTTAAGATTGTCATGCATGTTGCACCACATCAACTCGATTCAAAAATGAGTATTTTTTTCAGGAAAAACTCTGACTCTTTAAAAATTTATGACCCTTTGGCATAGTGTTGGCGACTTCCTTGACTTGAGCATATGATTGATGGTTATTTAATAAAAGATGAGAACCTTGTTTGAATGGGTAGATAGGGTAGGATGGGCTGAGAGGTACATTTTCTTTAGAAGTTGTAAATAAATTTTGTATTGTGATCATGATCTTGATGCTGTAAAATAATTTGTCTCGCTTTTATTTCACATCAATCTTGGAAATGTTTTTAAAACAAAGAAAGGTTCTTTGAATCACACAGCAATAATTGAAACTATTTATGAAAGAAATTCAAACGTTTGCCAGTACAATTTAAAAATTCAGGAGTGACAAAAGCTGGCCTTCTTGTGCATCAAATTGTTAGCGAAATTTAGTGCGAAAAATTATGGAATATAAAAACAAACAAATTGATGGTATTTCTTCATGAAGATTCTTATAAAATTCAATAAAAACTCAAAGAGCTATTTCCAGCTTCTGAAGCAGAAATTTCGAAAAGTTTATAAGCATACATACATACATCATTGGTCATTACAACCCTTCAGTCAGGATTACGACCTAGCTTCTCACACCACTGAGGTTGTGCGTGTTAATTTTATAAATGAGTGGCTGGACCTACAGTTTAAAGTCGACTCAGAACGAAGGATTTTTGACAAACTTTTCATGGCAATTTTATTTTACTCTGACAGTTTTTGCCAGATATCTGCTGAGAGGAAGTCGCCGAAGAAATATTTTGTCATATTTAGTTTTGATGTTTGACCTGGGGTTTGAAACGCGGCCTTACGTTTAATAAGCCAACACACTGCCTACTAGACTACGGCGTCAGAAAACTGCATACTAAATTGAAAATAAAGAAAGATTTTATGTACCCAAACTGCTTTTTGAATGCTTAAAAAGAAGATATTTTTGCAGCGTATTTTTACTGATGATTATCCATTACGATAACGGGTGATACAAGAACTTGTTTGAGATCGAGAGACAGAAGATGCAATAAATGTCAAGCCAAAAACAGTTTAAAATTATTTACTAAAGGAAGGGTGTGGAAAAAAGCTCGATCGTTGGCTGCCACTTAAATAAACACGAAAGTGCTTTAATGACTGATTAACGAAATTAAATCATTTATGCAGATGTCAATGACAACGTGGTTAAATAAAGGAAAAAAATTATAATCAAAGGCTGTTGATAATCTATAAACAACTTCTGCGACTTTATTAATGGCTAACTAGGTAGTAGTAGTAGTAGTCATGTATAAAATTAAGACCAATAACATATGTGGTGTGAGAAGCTAGGTCCGTAATCCAATCTGAGTTGTAATCCTATCTGAGTTTATGTAGTTATGACAACCGAGAAGGCAGAATTCTGACAGAAGTATTAATCTTGAGTACCGAATTAAAATAGGGAAACGACCTAACAGCTCTGACGCCATAAAAAGAATATGCAAAATCACAATGGACGGATAAAGCATTCACCAAACTATGAAAACAACAAAACAGTTTTATCAAAATGGGTGTTTTGTTCGTATAACTTTCCGGCCGTTTTTTTTTATCGAAAAATCATCTTTAGCGATGAGATACAGTTCTATATGAATGGGTATATGAACAACCAAAATTATTAAATTTGTGACCAACCCTTATGAGCTCCAATAACGTCCAGTGCATCCCGAAGAATTTTGGTGTGAATTTTGAGAACGAAATTAACCAGGCAATAACTATATACAGCGAACACAGTAGGTCGAGGGTTATCAAATTTTTTTGACTTGGGTTGGATGGATTTGAAACCAGTGGCTTGTAGTTTCAACAGGATGCCATATTGAATATTCTGCAAGAGTGATTTGAGAGCATGGTTGTCTCACGTGGAGGTAATATGAACTGGTCACCGAGATAGTTCGATTTGATTACTTTTCACCTTCGCTTGTGGGGGCTTCTTAAGTTGCAGATGTATGCGAATAAGCTACAAACCACAGTGTTCTTCATAGTCAACGTAACTCATTTCAAAGATCAAATTCAGCATTATTTATGTAGCAGAGTCACAAAAAATTTCATATTTTAGATGCGCCTATCTTAAAGAATCCGTGGCGAACATTTGAACAATTTTATATTCCACACATAATAGCATCTCTCAAATATCGATCAACTTCGGAATAATTTTTTATTTCATTCATAATGGTAACCGCCGTAGTCGCCGCAGTCTAGTAGGTAGTGTTTTGGCTTATTAGACGTGAGGCCTCGTTTCAAACCCCTGGTCAGACATCTCCAACAAAACGAAATATGAAAATATTTCTTCGGCGACTTCCTCTCAGTAGATTTCTGGCAAAAACCTCTGAGAGTAAATAAAATTGCCATGAAAAGTTTCTCAAAAATCTGTCGTTGGGAGTCGATTTTAAATTGTGGGTCCCGCCACTCATATATAAAATTAACACACACAATATATAAGTGATGTGAGATACTAGGTCATAATTCTGACTAAAGGGTTGCAATGATTAATTATGTATGTATGTCATAATGACCACAATAGGTCTTTCAAATTTCGATGATAACTCACACAAACACTGTGATATATTTAAGTTTCACGACAGGAAGCACTTAATGAAAAACCCGATATATGTATATTTTTTATATATAAACCCTCTCGACTCCAGGCTCTTGAACACCTTGTTTTCAAATAATGTGTCGAAAGAGTAGAAAAAGTGTTAAAAAATCTTAAAACTGTCAACTGCAAGGCTCACAAAAAACTTTGAAAAGAAAAACCCAATTAAACCCTGATAAGAATTTTTCTACTTCACAAGAATATTTCAAGATGAAAATTTAATTTTAATTTTTTTTAATTGAATACAAAATGAATTTAATATTCAATAAGCTGTTGTGATTATGGAAAAAGAAAACACATGGCATTGTATTGGCAGTAATTAGGCAGCTGTTTAACATGATAAAATTTTATTTAAAAAAAAAATTCCGAATTTTTAAAAAACACTTCCTAGTTATAGTGGAAGATCTTGATTTATTTGAAATGAAAATTTTTATCTTTTTTATTATACAAGATGCTTAACAAAAAACACAAAAAAAACCGAAAACGAAATTAAGAAAAACAAATTAAATCTCAACCAAACCATGGAAACGCCACTTGACCAGCCACACGTCTACAATAATTATTTCTGTTGTTGTTTTTTTGGTTTTTTCTCTACTTTTTGACTCTTATGGAACTGGCGATAGGAGGAAAAGAAGGCCAACAAATTTTGCCTTAACATTGATGTGGCGTGGCATGTAGCGCAACAACTTATAGCCACCCATTTTGCCTGTTGTGTCTGTCTGTTTTGTGGTAGAATACAATACACAATAATAAGACATGTGGCTTTGACCAAGAGCAAGCATTTTTAAGAGCCACATTGAAATGCTACATACAATTAAAAAAATAAAAAAAAAACAAAAAAAAAATATTGAAAGAATTTCTGAAGGCCTAAAGTGGTTTGAATTACTATACCCATGCCAACGAAACGCAGACAATTATTGTCAGAATAAAGTGTGTTTGCCATGAAAATTTTTAAGGGAAAAACGTTGCGTAAGAAAACTGAAAGAAAGAGAGAAAGAGAAAAAAAACTTTGACAAGTGCTTTTTATCTGCATTAATATTCTCCCCCCTTCTATTTTGTTATATTTGTGGGTGTAAATTTGAGGCCAAAAACAAATACATCTTTGTAATGAAGACATTGCAAAGGATTCAATCGTTCGTATATCTTGTTGTGGTTGAATGTTGGGTGTTGATGGAGTTTGATTGTAATCTTAAGCAACACAGTAGTAGGTCAAGAAAACAAATTAAAACGCAACACCTTCTCAAAAGCAGGAAGACAAGGAGTAACGACCACATGTTTATCGCTGGGAAAAAAAAGTTATCAAACCAGCACAGCACTACACAGCATGAATCAGACAAAGTTTTTGAATCACGAAAGAAAAGGACAAGCGCTACAGGATTAAATTGATTTTGCTTTGCAAGTGGTACACACCCTTATTTCGTTAACTGAGAGAAAAATTTTAAAGAGCACAATCAGCAACAAGCTGTTTGATACAAAAGCTTTATGAAAAATGTTTACTTACTTACTTTATGATCTTTAATTTAATTTAATTTCTTCTTCTTAAAAATACTGCAGTGTTGTTTTTCATTCAAAGGCCCCAAAAGACCAGTATCTCCCACTTATGCTACACCACTTATGTTTCCTTACACTTCCAGATTAGAATTATTCCAAGCCCTTTCCCTTTGCTGTTGTTTCGCTAGATAGTAGATAGGGACAGTAGGAATCTCGTTAATCCATTAAACGTTTTACATTTAATTTCTATTTAAATTCAAACCAAATCATTTTAGAACTAACGCCGGCATTTTATTTTTTATTACAGATTTAATCAAACTAAACTCGTTGGAATCTTTAATCAAAAATTGTAAGTACAAAATCTCATAAAATTTAATTGATTTTTAAATAAATTTTAATTTAAAATATAAAAAAAACTGTCGTAGCTGCTACCACTACTAAACTGGTCAATACAACCCTTTAGTCAGTATTACAACCTAGCTTCTCACACTACTCCACTTTATGTTGTGTGTCTTTATCCATGTGTGATGGGACCTACTCTCCTCTACACTCTGAACGACAGATTTCAGAAACTTTTCAAGGCAATTTTATTTTATTCTTAGAGTTTCTGCAAGAAGACTGCTAAGAGAGGAAGTTGCCGAAGAAAGTCTTTTTATCATATGGTTTGACCCCTAGCCTCCCACCTACTAGACAACGACGACTTCCCATCATTAGATTTAAATAAAACCAAGTGTGTGTTAGATATCATTGACATTTTCTATTCGATTGAAAGACCTATTGATGTCTTTATCTAAGGACTACTAGCTTTTCACATCACTTATGTTGTGTGTGTTAATCTTGTACGTGAGTTGCCGGACCTACAGTTTTTAAGTCGACTCCGAATGACAGATTTTTGAGAAGCTTTTCATGGCAATTTTATTTACTCTCCGACTTTTTGCCAAAAATCTGCTAAAAGGTAATCACCGAAGGAATATTGTTTTATTATTCCTTTTTTTGGAAATGTCTGACCTGATGTTTGAACTGTGGCCTCACGTATAATAAGCCAACACACTACGTACTAGACTACAGCAACTTCCTATCTTTAACTCTTAATAAAACAAAGTGTACATAAGATATCATCAAAATTTATTCGTTTCAAAGACCTATTGTTGTCACTATCTGTGGAATATAACATTGTTCAAATATATACCACAGTTTCTCTGGTTGGAGGGTAGCCGAGATTTCCAATTTTCAATGACTCTTCGGCTTAAATCAGACTGAATTTAAACAAATAGGAGAAAGACCTATTGATGCCATTATAAATGAAATATAAAATCTCTCTGATGCATAAATCAGACTGAATTTGATCAATGTTTGAGAGACCCTTATTAATGGCGTTTTGTTCAAATATTCGACACGACGTCTCTGGATGAAGCGTAGCCTAAATTTCCAATTTTCAAAGACTCTGGCATATAAATCAGACTGAATGTAATCTAATGCATGGGTTATATTGTCTTTGAGAATCGCTATGGTTTTTGACTTTTTCGCATACACCTGCAACTTAACACAACGCCGCTTGAAAAAATCTAACTAAGTCACATCGCATGATCAGGGAGGCCAGCCAGTTCACATTACATCCACGTAATGTTATCATGCTTTCAAATCGGTCGTAAAGGACTTCCAATGTGGCATGATCGGTGTATTGCATTGAAACCACATGTCGTTTGTGCCCAGATTTTCTAATTCAGGCCAAGAGAATTTGGCAATCATCGACCTATAGCATTCACTGTTTACGGTGATAGTCCAGCCAAAGAAATATGAACACAGTCAACTTCAAAATCTGCACCAAACAGTGCTTTTTCGGGATGCATTGGATGCTCTTGGAACTCATGTGGATTAGTAGAGCCCCAAATTCAACAATTTTGTTGCTTGGTAATCCATTAATCCAGAAACGGGCGTCATCGTTGAAAGTGATTTTTCGGTAAAAATGAGATTCAGTCGTCAACTGCTCCCAAGGCCCTTCAGTGAACACGTGTTGTTGTCTATGGTCGCCCATGGTAAATTTACAAAAGAGATTGAATAAATGACAACTAATTTAACAGGTGGAACTTCAACAAAATGGCCACTATGAAATTTCGAAGATACCTGTTGAAATACCCTATATTAATAAATAGCCAGTAAAATAGATTTTCGGTTTACAACTGCGGGCTGACTTTTTGATTAAAAATTGATCTCTTTTTCGCTGGCTGTTAAGAAATCTTCATATTGAAACTTTACATGTGTTTACTTGGACAGTGATTCACAAAAGTAAAGTAACGACAATAATTTTTTCAATCATAAAAGATATAAGCAAGCCTACAAGTAGGACAAAATAATTTCCAGAACAATATGACAATAAAGCATGAAGGACCTTTGGCGTCACACGGGCCACAATGTATGATAAGTGATACTATGATACTGGCTTGTAATTGGCCCTTGTAAGGGCCATTATTACAACTTGGCGTTAACTAAAGGGAGGATTTTAACAAGCAGATAAATTGTTTTTCATTATTATAAGTGGACAATAAGGTAGAAGTAAGCTTTAAAGTAAAGGGAGGATCATCCTACATCTAACTTTTAAAGTTAAGTTTATGTTTGAACTTGCCTTATTACATATTATTTTCAACACGGCAACTACAAATATAAACAAAATGAGCAAATACAACATAAAAAGAAGCCCGCAGTTGCCACTGGGTTTATAAAGAACTTGTTTAATTCAGCAGTGTTATCGACATTGCTCCGGCATTGCCGTATTTTTGAAAAAGTTAACTTTATTTTATCATTAACAAAAATAAGTTAAAGGTGACTTTAAAGTTCACTTTAACTAAATCCAACTTTAACGGCAAGTTGTAATAATGGCCCAAACACTGGTAGTGATTTTATAACGGTTTCACTTTACAGAAATTAGCAGGAAAATTTTGTTTTCGAACATAGGATAAGCTTGTAGATCTTATTACAGACTTATTATCATATACATTAATTTTAGTTAAAGAGAATTCTATTGTTAGGCAAGAGCGTTAATGATACATGCTCCTCTTTAAAAATCAATAAAACCTTAAAATTTGTTTTTAAAACTCCAGGCTAATTTATTGAAAATAAATTTAATTTCTTTGAAACTTCTCCTAAATGTTTGTAAATATTTTATTAACAACAGCTGGAAGCTCTTTCACTCTGATGTCTCTTTAAATTTATCATAAAAGTTTTTAAAACGTCTTTGAAAAGAAAAAAAATAAATTTTAATGGTGGTGGTTCTCAGCCAGCTAATGTAATTGTTTTTCTAATAGAAAAATAAAATATTTATTAATAAATTAAAACAAAATGAATTGAAAAAGAAGAAGAAGAAACTCATCAACAACAATGGCATGCGACGACTGACATTGATTGATTCAATGCATTTCATCACAAAGTAACCATAAAAACCCACATAAAGATATTCCACGAATGCATTGTTGAAGCGAAGAAGAATGAAAAAAAGTTTGAGAAAAAAAGAGAAATTCTTTATCTATCAACACATTTAAGAGAAAGGAAACAAACAATGAAAATATCCATAAAATCCTTAAGTATCCTCATAAAAAAACAAAAAACCAGACTCTGAAGCATAAAAACAATACATAACCATCACTTACCATTTTATTTTAAAAAGACAACAGCATACTTGACTTGTGTGGTTTGTTGGGATGTGGTGTGCTGTGGTGGTGGTGTTAATTTGAGTAACACTGTAAAGAAAAGTAATAAAAAATTCAAATAGAAATTGTAAAATAGAATATAATTGTCATTATATTTGTTTAAAACAATAACAACAACAAATTAAACCAATTTAAAATCAATAAAATTGTATGTTGAAAAATGTCAATAAAAAGTATTTCAAGTGCTTGGTACGGTGACTCCCTATTTAATGTTATAAAGTCAAGTACTTTCTTACACACCATGAGAGTAACAATTTGTCCGTCATCCATTACTTGTATGTTTGGCTTGCCTTACAAACAAATAATTTCGTATACCAGTTTAGATGCCCCTCCACATCCATCCATCCATTCTCACTCACAATGTTTAACAGTGACTTGGTTTTCGTTTCTTTATTTTGTTTTTTTTTTCTTCCAGGCTGCGAAGGATGTTGTATGAGGGAAATTTAATGGGTTAGTAAACATGTCAATTTGACAGCCAAGTTGTCAATATTTTATTTTTCGTTTCTTTATTTTTTTCTTCTTTGCGGTTCTATAAAATATGAAAGTAAAGTATGGAATGTAATGGAAATTTTCCTTTTTTGCTTTTGTCAGAGCATGGGTATCCTTTTAATAAAAACTCTTGTTAGAGTGGTAATGTTTTGAAAATTTTATATTTTTAAAAAGGGTTTACTTTTTAAAGCCATAGAAAATGTAATAAAATACCGTTTTCATTTACATCTCACCCCTTAAAGCGGCACTGATTTAACCATCATAGTATCACTTAAAAAATTATTTTTGGTTCATGTGGGCTTTATTGAATCCTCATGGATTATGAACAGGAAGAGTTTGAAGTTTTAATTTAATTTTGTGCCTTAGGTCAAGATCACAAGGCTATCAGTTAAACAGAAAAGAGTCTCTACAAAATATTTAATACCAGACGATATTTCTGATGGTTCAGTTCAAATTAAGTATTTTATTGCTCGGCGTAGTAGTAGTACACCAAAGGCCATTTGCTATTCGCGCATGTTAACGTCATTGACATTATTGGTAGAACATTGCAAGAAGTAGCTCCTGCCTTTGCTAATATTGAAAGAAAACGGCAAATGAAGGCAAAAACAAATTCTCTACTTCAATGCACAAAGAATTCATAAGATTTGCTTATCATGTGAAGGTTGATAACCGCAATTTTAAGAAAACGGAGGAATCTAACAACCTTAGATTACGACATAGCTTCTCATATCACTTATATTGTGTGGGTTAATTTTGCCCATGAGTGGCGGGACCTACAATTGAAAGTCGACTAAGAACGACAAATTTTAAAGACAGTTTTCATGACAATTTTGTTTTCTCTCAGAGTTTTTGCCAGAAATCTGTTGAGAGGAAGTCGCTGCAGAAATATTTTTTCATATTTCGTTTATTTGGAGATGTCTGGCCTAGGATTTGAACTAACGAGCGTACTAGACTATCACGACTTCAGGAAAGATCTTCTCCAAATCATTCAATTACCAGATAAGAATTCTGATGGGCGATCCTCCACTATCAATATTTTATTGAAAAAATATTGCCAAACCACATGTCTTATTCAAGAATGTCGACGATATTGATATTATTGGTTGAACAGTGAGAGAGAAAACTGATGCCTGGGTCTGATAAAGTAAACAAAGGCAAAACCAAATTTTTCGTTTCAATGCACACAGAGAGCACAAGATTGGCACATCGTATGAAGATTGATAACCACGATTTTAACAAAGGCAGACGAATTTAACAACAATAGTACAGTCATAAATAATACAGATGACATAAGTTTAGAGATAAAACACATTAAAGCGGTCTTTCCAAGCAGTTTAAGAACAAAAATTTCTTCATATTCGAACTAAAATCCCACCGTTGTATGGCATAAACGCATGGATAATAGCGCAGGTAAATGAAGCTATGCTTGGAGTCTTCAAATGATAAATTCTTCGTAAAATATATGCTCTTGTTTGGTTTGGTAGCGAGAGTAGACATTAAATGAAACCTGAACTGCGCAAGCATTATGCTGAATCGAAGTTATTTCATGCATCAAAATACATGTCATGCGTATGATTGACGATGCTCTGGTGAAAAGACTGAATTCAAGATTGAATCAAAGAGAAGACACTGAAAAGGGCAGCCGAGACCCCAGTGAAGAGATCAGAATGCAGACGATCTGAAAAAACTTTGTGTGAGAAATTGAAGAAAGACGACATAATATCGAGGCATCTAGAATTCAATTGTAATTCAAACTGTAGTCTATATGGTTGTAGTATAGATACTAAAGAAAGAAAGATTTAACATCCAAGCAGATTGATCACATTGTGACTGATGGAAGGCAAGTTTCCAATGTACAAAATGTGCACACTCCTTGGTTTCGAGTGCCCACCACAACAAAATCAGTGGTCCGATGAGGAGTGTTATAAGGCAGCTTTAACGAAAAATGTCGTATCCAAAAAAACTTTGCAATCTGCCATCTCATGAGCCATTTACGAGAACTACAGAGAGAGAAGAGAAGAAGGCTTTTCAAATGCGATGAGAGGGAGCAGGAAAGGCGAAAGCGTGAGGAAATCGAGTTGTACAGATGTAGGAATGATGCTCAAAATTTCTTTCAAAGGGTTAAATATCTGCCTGCAAGAAAAAAAAAACGAAAACTAGGTTACACCTCAACAAAAGCAATGGTGCGATGAGGAATACGAAAAACGTCACATAAAAGAAAACTTTGCGACTCATTTTCGAGAACTACAGAGAGAGTAGAAGAATACTTTTCAGTTGCAATGCGAAGGAGCAGAAAAGGTGAGCTCGCGAGGAAATCGAGTTGTAGAGATGTAGAAATTGTGTTCCAAAATTTTATCAAAGGTTTAAGCATCTTCCTCTACGGATAAAAACGTAAACTTGGTTACTTGGTTATCCATAAGTGATGCTGAGGTCATGCAGGCAATGCCTCTTTACTCTACTCCGAGGGGAAGGCTGCACAACTTTCGATTATAGAGATGATCTCATATCGAATTCAATCGATGATGAAGACATGGATATTGCGTCGCTTACCCATGAAGTTGTCAAAGTCGTGATTATACGACTTACGAATAAGAAAGCTGCAGGTCCTAATGACCTGTCTGCGAAGTTATTTAAGACTTGTGAATGGGCCATCTACAGTATAGTCGTAAGTAAAAAGTAGAGCACAGGCATTCATTTACCATCCCCAAATAAATAGTTCATTCCTTTTTGCATTCATTTTTATTTTCAATTACATTCCATAATGCATGTCATCAACACTTTAAAGAAAACACCCTTTTAACTGTCATGTATTATCGCATAAAAAGACCCACACATTGGATATTTGAACCCAAAATTTTGATGGAAAATACATGGAAATATTTGTACGATGTACGACGTTTCTGCATGTTTTCCTGTTTCTCTGTATATGTTCAAGTGTCAATTTTTATTTGACATATCCTTTATTAATGTAAACAGGGTTATGAATAACATTTTCCTTTATTTCGTTTTTTTGGTTTGTTTGTTTTTCATTTTAAACAATTTGGGTCTTAATGTTCTATAAAAAGAAAAAGGAGCAAAAAAAAAGCTGGTGAAACAAAAATCTTAAAAAACTCATACAAAATTCTAAGAAGGTCAGACAGAGATTGTTTTCTTTTTTCCCCATTTTTAAGATTTTTTTCTCCCCTTTTCTTTTCTGTGTTCTTTTTTTAAAGAACTTGTCATTATTAGTGTGTCATTTATTTAATAATCTTGATGAGGCTTATGTGTACAGCTTTTTTTTCTTTATAGGCCGTTTTGATGATGTAGATGATGCCGATGATTCATACCTCATTCATCTTGATTTTCATTTTGTAAATGATTTTTGACACACACACAAACACACACACACAGTTCAAACCCTGCCGTCAAATGAGTAGCTAACTACAAAAAAAACTAACTTTAAGTTTGCTTGTATAGACTAACTTAAAGCTAACTACTACGCAATGCAAAATTTACATTAACCAAAGTGTATACAAACACTGCAATTCTTAACGCCGTTGGATATAGATAACTAACGTCTTAGACATTTGATTAGTAAACAAAACCGCGTGTCATCTTTTCGCTTTATTTTTTTGGTTACAAATTTTTGTTTGCGTAAAATAATTAAAAAAATACACTAAATTAAAAAATACATAAAAAAAGGTTTGAAGTGTTTTTATTTGAAGTGAAGTGAAACAATATTAAAGGGCAGCTTGCCAAAAAAGCTTACGGAAATTATGTCACCAAATTTGTGCATGGACATAAACTTGGATGGTGTTCATGGCAAGAAGCGTTTAAAAGATTTTAATGCTGTTTATGACGCCTTAACAGGTAAGTGCTAATTTGAAAATATAAGTTTTAACCAAGTCTTAAAACATGTAAAAATTTATATACATATTTTTTAAACAGATGCCTGTCGATCACTCGGCTCTCAGGATGTGGAAACTGAGCTGCGTAACGCCTTAAAAATAATAAAAAAAACACGTTGTATAAGAACGCAAATCAAAAAAATTAATATATTTGAAAATGTTATATTTAGAAACTCTTTTTATCTTTTTTTTACCAACAAATGTGCAAAATATTTTTGTAAATCGTGAATTTATTAATTTTTTTTCATATGTATAAATTAGTTTAGAAAAAATCTTTACACAATCAACAAATGTATAAAATATTGCTTGTGATGTATTGAACTGAATTTATTTTATTTAAACTGAACTGAATTTATTTTAATTTAATTAATTTTTTTATTTATTTATTTTATTTATTTTGTTTTTACATGAATAAACTTTTGTTTTCTATTAAAATATAAATTTTAAAAAACTGTTTCATTACGAATAATTAATATTATAGCTTATTATAAAAATTTAAAGCCAACGTGTAAAGAACTGACTTTTCATTCACTGAAATTTAGCTAACTTATAGTCAATTAAAAGTAGTAAGTTTATAGTTAGCTACAAATAGGTTTACTTTAAGTTAACTGCTAAGTAACTAACTTTAAATTAATTTAAAAGTAATGCAGAGTCGGACAATTGACTACTTCCTAGGACATCGCAATGTTAAAATAGTTAGTCATTTCCATATAAAAGTAATCCAAGTGTCAACCACCACTGCTTGAGAAATAGTTGGTTTTAAGTTAATTTAAAGTTAACTGAGGGTACGACAGGGAAAGTTAAGGAATTCAATGTATTTTACACACACACAGATAATGTCGATAAAAGCAAAAACGTAGCTGGGAAAACCTTTTCATTTCTTACACAATGATTCCAAACACATGTTAATGACGTTCACTTAATAATTGCTAATGATGTTGACATTTTCTATTGAAATTTCTTTTTCAACTCAGAGAGAAACATTTCTTATTCACACACTGGTAAACATTAAGGTGTGTAGTCTTAAGATTTATTTCTGGAAAATAATTTAAATTTTCATTCTTCGTTTTTTTTTTTTTTTTTGAAATTTCTTAATGAGTCTGATTACTTTAAGCCGACCTTAAGACTTTTGTAAACATAATTTTAGGAACATTTTCATTCATTTTAAAAATGTAAAGATATTAAAACACAATAATTTTAAGTCAGTCATGAGGTCCTTGGTAACGTTTAAACAATATATCAAGAGATTAAGGAGTGTGCAGTAAAAATTTTGGGATGTATTTCTAAATATGTGTTGTACTGTACTTTAAAGGACTTTTTGTCTTTAAAATGGATATCAAACAGAAATCATGTACCAGATTATTGGAAATTCTCATTAAAAATGTGATTCATTTACAAAAAGCATTGGCCTTAAACCTATCACTGGCTATAAAAACCGTAAAGAACTTTTGAATATCAAAAGAAAACGTAAAAATGAAAAATAAAATATATTTTGTCAAAACATCCTAAGATTTATGAAAGAAAAAAAAACAGATCTTAAGACATTTTAAATTCAAAAAGTGCCTGAAAGAAATGGAGAAAAGATTTCAGGCTAAAAAGAGTAAGAAATTCGAATTCCAGTGTGCCCTAGAAAATGTTTAAAATGGCATACAATTTGTCCATGTGGTTAAAGAAGAAGTTCTTCCATTACTAATGCCTCTATAAACAGCTCTGTAAGCCACCACTACCAAGTATTAGCCGGTTGTATTCTTCTTCAGCTTTCTTGAAGATTCCAACTAATGGCAATGTGCTAGGATGCTACCAAAGTATTTTTATTGCCTCTGAATATTTTATTATCAATCGAATTTTGGTAGGTTTGTGCACAATTGTTTACAATAATTAGAGTGAGATTAACATCTTTGGGGGATGCATTCCCAGTTGCGGAGCATAGATAGTATATTTGGCGAAAGAATTAAAAAAGGATTTACGAAAGTTTTGCAACAGTGTTTACTTACTCAAATGTTTGCTTTGGCGTCATGTTGCATTCTGACACATCTATGAAGTATACTTTAATCGTAATTATGAAGCTACCCGAGCAAAATAAATGGGTCATAACTTGAAGTCCCATGTGATATGTAACGACCTACCATTCTTCCCATTTATGCTCAAAATTTCGGTCTTGCTAATATTTATATTAAGTCTTGACCTTATCATTTAGAGGATTTTATGCGTGGATCACCAACCTTGTTAAGATCACTTAGTTTGCTGCCTAGTCTCCATATAATGCATTAATTATTGGTTATTGAATTCCACCTTACGAAATCCAGTACAACGTTGAAAAAATGGTGTTGAAATACGGCCCTGGCGCTTGCATACATACATACACGCATCGACTTTTGAATGAGTGAACGGCAGTTTACAATTGGAAAGAGCTCTTTTATAAATATTTTGTCTGGGTACACCTTGCCATTTAAGAACTTTCCAAATCGGGGAATGGAATGGTGTCTGAAGTGAATTTTTCGAAATTCTTAAAGACCATGTATAAGGTGTTTATTAGATTGGTACAGAGATTCTGTTCAAACAGCCTTCTCGTTCTTTAGATTACAGTTTGTGGTGGCAACTATTATTTCATTAATCATCCTTAGGAATGTAAATTTTTCCAGTGTTTCTACCCTTCTTATACCATTCTTGAAGGACGTAGGTAGTGCGTTGGTATATTAGACGTGAGGCCACAGACATGTCAGACATTTCCAACAAAACGAAACATGAAGAAAATATTTCTTCGGTGACTTCCTCTCAGCAGATTTCTGGTAAAAACTCTGAGAGAAAATAAACTTGCCGTGAATGCTCCACAAAAATCTGTCGTAGACTTTTAACTGTAGGTCCTGACACTCATGTATATAATTAAAACACATAAGAGGCGTGAAGGGCTAGGTCGTAATCCTGATGAAGGATTGTAAAGACCAATTCTGTATGTATGTATGTATATTTACACCACTCTTCGGAGTAGTGATGTAAACTTCATTTCTAATGTCTGCATTAATTCCTGTATTCTTTCTGCAAGAGGATAATATTTATTTGGGGGTTTGTCTTCAAGAGTATGCTTGAGATTGCTTTCATTATTTCTGCTATTGTGGACAATGTTTTGGATACATCCATTCGGTTTGGTGGGGTCAGTGCATTGCAATATTGTCTATGTTGGATACACGTTTGCAGGCAGCAGGTTGGAGTAGCACTGCAGCTAGATCAAGTTATTTATGGGTAGAGGTTGTAAGGCTATCGCTATGGTTTTATTTTGAAAAGTCCAAGAAGATTATTATAAACAGAAATTGTAGTGATTTAACCTTAAAATGGGTATTGTTTGCAATTTGTGAAATTTTGAAAAGACAAACTTAGAATCAAAGTGTCAGCTGGAGACAAGTTATCAATCAGCCTTGGGGATAAGTAATCAGATAAGATTTGAGATGGATTTTCAAAATCTAGAGACTGGGGCTAGACATTGTTTAACCCATAGCAGCCCAAGGCATTATGATAAGGATCAAAAATAGATCGAAGGTATGGCAACCAATTCGATGCCTAAAACTTAAAAAGTAACAAAAAAGGAAAAAATCCTTGACTAAACAATTCCTTACAAATTATGACATTTACAGCCATTTAATCTTATTCGCCTTGTAACCTTGTATTTTTCATTGTCGTTCAAAAGTAAACCCACTGAATTATTAATGAAATGAATGAAACTTTTTCCAAAACAACCTTAAGGTGTTATTTTTCGTTTCAAAAGAAATATGACAGCAGCAACAACAATAAAAAAAAAAGAAAATTGACTTTAAAAAGCAATTTAAAGTGAATATTTCATGAACAATTAATAGCCTCGGTCTGGGGTCATCATTTGAATGATTTTTTTTAGCTTAAAAACAGAAATAAAAACAAGAACAAGAACAAGCAAAAAAGTTTAACAAGTAACGATGATGTTTCATTCATAAGAAACAATTGTGGCCCAATTGTATAGACAACAACATCAGCAACTACGACAACAGCCAGAGCAATATCAACAAAAAAAAACTGAAAAAGACTGAAAATGACCTACAGAAGAAGAAGAAGAAGAAGATGATGATGAAAAAAGACGCCTGCCTGATGATGCTAAATTGTATGTATGAATTGGCTATGAGCAGTTAAAGGGTCGTGTTGTTTATTTTTTTTGCTGTTTGTTGCTGTTGCCGATATTGTGCCATGTCAATATGTGGTAAATCTGTTTGCCAAGTTATGGCATTTTTGCATATGAATATTAAAACTCATCTCTCTCTCTCTCTCTCTCGTTTTTCACTCTCCGTTTTTTTTATTACCATCAACAACAGCCTACCAAATATGAGGAGAAGTAAGAGAAACCAACCCCTGTCATACATTGTGAAATGGGTCAGGCCACCATCACAATGATTGCCAAAAAGTTTTAAACTGAGATTTTGATTTTTGCCTGGGCTGTTGTTATTATTATTAATGTCATCACTACTGGGGAATACGAGTATGCTTGCTGTTCTTATTTTCTAAATAATTTTAAAATATTTACGAAATAACATTATGATGACATGGGGTAACATTTGTCAGCATAGTTTAAAGAAAATTGAAAATTTGGAAAATTCTTTGTTTTCCCATGAAAATAATTTCATTTAATTTTTATAATTGAAGAAGTTAAATGGATAGAAGATGACTAGTCATTTTTGATTAAGGAAAGTTTAAAAGGAAGAAACTATGTTTGGATAGCAACAGTAACACCACAATTATTGGGTCTCTCATTTGGGATTGGTAAGTGGAGTATACAGGTTGTGAGCGGCCAAAAATTTGCTTAAAATTCCGCATTTTTCAGATGCGTAATTAAAAGCAAGACTGAATTCTTGTCCAGAATTCTTGGCTGATTCATCTGTTCTAGGTTTCCACATTAATTTGTATTCCAATATTTCTGTTATCTTCGAAAATTCTAATGTTTCCTTTACATTGGATCCTTTATTAAGCGCTTCATATCTTTAACACGTTGACTACCACATCACCCCTATTCGGGTGACAGTAAAGTTTCTGATCGGGCCGTGTCACCCGTATTTGACTACTTGTATACAGTGTTACGCGTGGCCTTAAGGAGATTTTACTGTAAACGCGCATGGCAGTCAACGTGTTAAATTTAAATTAAGATGAGATATCATCGAAATTTTTACTCAGTTGAATGAGATATTGATGCCATTATCTGTAGAACAGAACACCATTCAAATATCCGTCACAGCTTCTCTGGGTGGGTCGCATTCCAAATCTCCACCTTTTCATGACACTGGCGCATAAATCACGCTAAATTTGTTCGATGGCATGAGTTCGCGACTCACAACTGCGACCCAAAACCCCAAAAGAATTGTCTAGCGGGTGGCCAGTTCTTATAACCTCCTCGTAAGACGACTAAGCCTTCAAACGCTTGTGCAAAATTTAAAATGTGCTTGAGTTCTAAGACACGCAGCGCTGTATAGTAGTTCTGTTAAAGCCCCATATCGTTGGTATCCAAATCATCCAATTAAAACCAAAAGAAGTTGGTAATCATTGACCTACTCTGTTCACCGTAAACCGATAATGTTGCCAGACCAAAATCCATACCGAACCGTGACTTTTCAGGTATGCATTGGACGCTCTTGGATCTCATGTGGATTGGTATCGTTTCAAATTCTAAAGTTTTTGTGTCCATGTTTCCAGTCATATAAAATTGTGCTTAAGCGCTGAAGATGATTTTTCCATGAAAATTAGTGTCAGTTGCCAACTGTTCTAGTGCTCATTTAGCGAACACACATTGTTGTTCCCGGGTCAGTTGAATATTGTACGGGTACAGGTCAAAATCACTACATAAAATTGGCCAAGTTATGGACTGCATAGTTCTTGAAATCTACGTGTAATTGACTACCTCGAATTCTCCTGCTCACTCTGACGGACAGAGGAAATTTTTTTGCAGCAGATCTCGGTTTTAGTCGACCTAGGAGTGTAAGCCAATTGTTTACTGAACCGGTGTATTCGAATGTATTCACTATATTGCGAATAGTTCGCTAGATAGGATCGTAAAATGAAAGAAACGCGCTGTACATTGCTCGAACAAATACGCACTTAAAGAGAATAATTTTATAAGTTGCACGTATTGTTGAATGCCGCCCAGGGTACTTTGACAATACAGACTGAATAAAATGACAACTAATTTGGCAGATATATCCCCAACAAAATGGCCTTTGCCAACTATCAGAGTTCGGTAGTCCTTATTAGCAGTCTCATTAACTCAGAACTACATGCATACATATCGGGTCGGCCATCTAACGTTTTTTTTTCAACTAGTGCTTATTTCGTGAATGGTAACACTTAGCTCATGTCTGATTTGACAGATAATTAGTTTTATCCTTCCGCTGAACGAATATGGTTGTGTATACGCTTGAACAACGCTGGGAAATATTGCGACATTGCTTTGAAAATCATGGTAATGTTGCAGAATATGTGCGAAAATTGCATACGGATGTTGGAAGAAGAGAAGGGCCGTCAGCTCCGTGTGTTCGTTATCTTGTGAAAAAAGTGAAAGAAACTAGCATCCTCATCGATAAACCAAAGCGTGAAAAACCAAAAATAGTGCGTATACCCGAGAATATTGCTGCTGTGACAGAAAGTGTGCGTGAAGCGCCATCAACATCAATTCACCGTCGTTCTCAACAATTAAACATTTCGGAGACATCATTGAGACGAATTTTGCATAAAGATCTTGGTATGACGCCATACAAAGTCCAGTTGGTTCAGGAGTTGAAGCCAATTGACCATCCAATGCGTTTTCGCTTCGCTAAGTGGGCCTGCGATCGACTTACAGAAGATGTCGATTTTGGCAAAAAAAAAATAATCTTTTCAGATGAAGCTCATTTTGATCTTGGCGGGTATGTAAACAAGCAAAATTGTCGCATTTGGGGCACAGAAAACCCGCACGCATACATTGAAAAGCCGACGCACCCAAACCAAGTCACTGTTTGGTGCGGATTTTGGTCCGGAGGCATAATTGGGCCATTTTTCTTCGAAGATGAGCAAGGAGTGGCCGTTACAGTCAATGGCGATCGTTATCGGGCCATGTTGAACGAATTTATGTTCACAAAAATTGAAGAGGAGGATATTGGCAACATTTGGTTTCAACAGGACGGCGCTACGTGCCACACAGCCGAAGCTACACTCAATGTTTTGCGCCCTGTTTTTGAAGATCGTATTATCAGCCGCAGAGCTGATGTCGTTTGGCCGCCTCGGAGCTGCGATTTGACACCGTTCGACTATTATTTGTGGGGTGCCGTCAAAGATAAGTGTTACGCCGACAAGCCAGAGACAATTGACGCTTTAAAGGACAATATTCGTGAAGCCATTGGTGAAATACAGCTGTACACAATCGATAATGTGCTTAAAAATTAGACCGGTCGTGTAGGCTACTGCATGTACAGCCGAGGCAGCCGTTTGAATGAAATTATTTTCCATTATTAACCGGAAGGATTGTACTTTCAAATAAAAAAATAAATTTGAGAAAATATTCAGTAGTTTTTTTTAAAGCATTTTCAAAAAAAAAAAATTATTTGGCGGACCCTTTACATAATTGGTTACATTACAACCCTTCAGTCAGGATTACGACCTAGCTTTTCACACCACTTATGTTGTGGGTGTTAATTTTATTCGTGAGTTAAAGTCCCTTTCCAAAAACAAATTTTTAAGAAACTTTTTCATGGCAATTTTATTCTACTCCCAGAGTTTTTGCCAGAAATCTGCTGAGAGGTAGTCGACTCAAAATATTATAATATTATATAATATTGTTTCAGATATCTGACATGTGGTTTGAACCGTGGCCAACATACTACCTACGGTGACTACTACTCAGAACTATTGCCAATCATTTCATTTAGGTAGACTTAAGCAATTATAATTTGTTGTCTAATCCATCATATTATATATTTATATGTATGTATGTATTTAAAGAACACAATAAACATTAATTGGAACAATTCAATTGAAATTTAATTGACTCGTCCATTAATATGTAGTATTTCTGCAACATATTAATCTGTTATTAAGACTTCAATACGAATACTTATGTTCTGTTCTGTTTTTTTTCTCTCTCAATGGGATTTTAATGTTCTGTGTTGTTTTTTTTGTTTTTGTTTTCTTGTTTTTGTGCCATAATTAACAATAAATAATAATAGAAAGAAAAAATCAACTTTTATCTTTTAATCTGTTTTGATATTATCTAAGGCATCGAAATAATGAAATAATTAATGATGTTTACCATTTGTGGGATACGTTTCAATTGTGAAAGAAAAACAAGAAAAACAAGATGAACTAAAATTATACAATTCATTAAAATGCATTGGAAATAATCATACTTAATGCTGTCTAAAGTCATAATAAATACAAATACGAATACAAATACAATGGAATTAATATTATAAATTATAATGAGCATACATACGTACATATATACATACATACATACATACATACGAATATAGATTATAATTAAATAAATTAGAATGTAAACCTAAAGGCTTATATCACTCATATACATATTAGAGATACAAAATAATTGTATACTTTTCAAATTCAAAACGTATAATAAAATACAATAGAATAGAATAATAGAATATAATAGAGAAAAAAGAACAAGAAAAATAAATAAAAGATAAGGACTTTAAGGGATTTTCAATTATTATTTAATATTTTTAATATTTTTGCAGTTCCATCCGAGAGTTGCACTCATAGCCAGACATTGTAGACGTAGCCATAATACACAGTATACACGGTATAACAGAAGACAGTCGAACAGACAGACAGGCAGATACAAACTTAATCAGCTTTTCCCTTAGTAGGTAGAGTGTTCAGAAATTAAATATTTTAAGCAACTTAAAGTTTGAACCCTTGAAACTTTTTTAGCTACAGCCGCCACTTTTTACGGATTTTATGGATTGCGTAGCATTTAATTAAAAAAAATAAATTTAAAGTTTTAAAACCAATTAATAACTGCACCCTCAAGCATTTATTCCACAGAAGTCAATGAATTCCAATTTTTCTTTATAAACGCAGCAATATTTATCTCTTTGATGAGAATCTATCCAACCAAAACCGTTTTTAGCCATTTGCAGGCTGTGTTTGAAACCATATTGTGAATTTAGCACTACGCCAAGGTACTACAAATTAAGAAAACTCAACAAATTTGGAGAAAGTGTCTTTGAAGTTGCCATAGTCATAGTCGGTAGTGCGTTGGTTTATTAGACGAGGGCTCGCGTTTCAACTCCCGGCTCCGACATCTCCAACAAAGCCAAAGGAAAAACAAAATATTTCTTTTGCCGACTTCTTCTCAGCAGTTTTCTGGCAAAAATTATGAGAATAAATAAAATTTCTAGGAAAAGTATTTGAAATATGTCATTCGAAGTCGACATTAAGCTGTAAGTCCCACCATTCATGGACAAAATTAACGCACACTACATGTGTGGTGCGTGAAGCTAGGTTGCAAACATGACTAATGTGCTGTACCAAATAATACAAGTATTAAGGCTGAAGTCGTAGTGGTCTATTAAGTAGTGTGCTGGCTTAATAGACGTGAGCCTACGCTTTAAACTACAGGGTAGACATCTCCAACAAAACGAAACAAGAAAAATATTTCTTCGACATCTTTCTCAATAGATTTCTGGTCAAAAATCAGAGTGTAAATAAAAAATTGGCACGAAAAGTTTCTCAAAAAAATCTGTCGTATCTAGTTGACTTTAAGCTGTAGGTCTCGCCACTCATGTATAAAAATAACACACGCAACATGGGTACTGTGAGAAGCTAGATCGTAATCCTGACTAAAAGGCTGTAATGATCAAATAATACAAATATTAAGGCACTGCGTGTTGGCTTATTAGACGTGAGGATGTTTTTCAGACATTTCCAACAAAACGAAATAAGAAAACTATTTCTAATGCGACTTCCTCTCAATAGATTTCTGGCAAAATCTCTGAGAGGGAATAAAATTGTTGCCTTGAGGATTTTCTCAAAAATATGTCCTTCTCTTTAAGCTGTAGGCCACTCCATTTATGTATAAAAATAATACAGGCAACATAAGTGGTGTGAGAACCTAAGTTGTAATCCTGACTAAAGAATTTATTCCGCGTTCTAAAGAGAACGTCCAGGTGGAGTAAATTTGTTAACCTGTGTTTTTTTTATAATTAATATGTCCCTTTTCCTTACAATAGCAGGTTCAACTGTCATCTGTCATTGTTTAGAAACAACGCTCCTTGTGAAAATGTATTTCGTGTATTGCTGAGGAAATTTTCGAGTACTGCTCTCTCAAAAGAGAGGATGTTGTTTGACTCTTCTGTTATGTGTTAGGGTTACTTGGCATCTTAGATGGCTTGGGGTCGGGGTAGCAATTTATTTAGATTAGTTTTGAAGGTGATTAAATCCTCTTAGTTTTGAATTAAAAAAAAATCGATGAACAATTTTTCGTCATCTTTGAAATTTCATCCTTAATTGTTTGGAGTTGTAATCCACTACACGCTTCTCCACGCTTCCTCCTACTCTGGAGTAATATGATGTTAGGATACCTACATATCTAGTTGGTCATTACAACTCTTCAGTCAGGATTACGACTTAGTTGCTCACACCACTTATGTTGTGTAAGTTAATTTTATACATGAGTGGCAGGAACTTCAGTTTACATTTGATTTTACATTTTATTTTCTCTCCGAGTTTTTACCAGAAATCGCCTGAGAGGAAGTCACCGAAGAAATATTTTTCCATATTTCGATTTGATTGAGATCTGTGACCTCGTGTTTGAACCGTGGTCTCACGTCTAATTAGTAAACACACTACCTACTAGACTACGGCGACTTTACATCAATGATGTTAGAATATAATACCGAAGTTCAGTTTCTGTTTGCTAAGTATTTCGGATATAATAACATTTGCGTTCACCATTTGAACATTATTAATGCAACAACGTTGAACCTGATTGAATCGATTAGGCATCAAAAGCCGTGCTACAAAGGTGTATTCAAAATAAAGTCAATTCTTTGTCAACAAGCTTTCTTAAAATATATTTTCTGAATACCCTACTCAACAGCTACTGCTTGGTATATAAACCAACAATCAAATGAATCGCAAGAAGGACTTCAGGTAAATAGACAGACAGGAGAGCCAGACTGCTTATTAAGAATAATTTAATTTACTTTGAAAAAAAAAAATCGCTTTAAAATAATTTTCTTTTAGATTAAATAATAAAGAGGTAACATTTATTTATCTTTGCAAATGTCATTAGCATTGGCGAAAGCAGTATCCGTTTAATTAAATATAAAATCATCTAACACTTGTCCATCTCTCGCTCCCTGTCACGATGATGGGCACTTGCTTGATGCCTTTTAAACTTTAAAAGCCTTTTTTAGTTCTTCTTAAGTTCTTCTTTTTTTCCTTCTAATAATAATTATGAGTTTAGTTTCGATTCTTCATGTACGTTTCTATCTTTGGCAACATCAGTTTTAATGTCTAATTTTAGTAATTTCCTTAAGAAAGTTTTCCATTTGCTGGAAACGTTATTGTTTTTCTTCTTCTTCTTTTTTTGTGATTTCTTTTCATGTGTTTTCTCTTCATCTGTTCTTATGTATGTTTTTAACCATAAAGGAGTGATATAGTAAGCAGTGGCAGCACCAGCAGCTATAACATCAATAAGTGAACAGAAAAAGAACTCAGAGAGTTTCTTTGGAAAACCATAAAAGGGTCTTTTATAAACGCCATAAAATTAGTAATGCTTGTATCAACGTAACATTCGCCCATGCGAGTATACTTGGCGGAGAAAATATTTTTACAAACGTAGAGTACAGTACAGGAAAAAAAAGAACATCAACACGAACATGAACACAACCTTTAAACAACATTATGTTGTTATGTATGTATGTACGTTTTTGCAACACCGTTAAAGGAACAAGGAAGTACTCAACTTTTACTATAATAGTAAGTACCTGCTACTGCTGCTGCTGCTGTTGCTGCCAATGCTGGCACTACTGTATACACCGCTTACACTCTTGTACACACATACTTATTCGAGTCGATGGTACTAAAAGAAAATATGCTTTAACCATACGTAGAGAAAAACTGTGGCTGATTTGGAAATCAACTGATAAAACAGAATATTAGTTGGGGGTATAAGTATAATGAGTATTCGTAAATGTCCACCATGTCTTCATATTAAAAACCAGTAATAATATGAGCTATCGGAGTCGGATTTAAAGGTGATCAGTTTAAAATTGCCATAGAAGCCGCTGTATTCTACTAGGCAGTAGAAGATCAGATATCTTGAACAAAACGAAACATGAAAAAAATATTTCCTCTGCGACTTCCTCTCAGCAGAATTCTGACAAAAACTCTGAGAGTAAATGGTTTAGGTTAGTTTAGCGTGCCTTCACTCGTGTGAGGTAAGTCTCCTTGTCATGATCTGTTAGTGGGGGGTTTGAACCACCCTGAACTCCGGATAAAACTGGCCAGTTCCCTTAGTGGCACGTTCGTCACCATGCCCAGATCTTCAAACGTTCTGTCACCTTAAAGCCGATGACGTCTATTCTGAAGTGTGGATACTCGCAGAAAAGATTCCGATTCCGTTTTCTATGAGAGTAAATAAAATTGCCATAAAAAATGTCTCTCAAAAATCTGTCGTTGGAGGAAACTGTAGGTTCCTCCACTAACGGATAAAATTAACACACACAACATACGAGGTGCGAGAAGCTCGGTTGTAATCCTGACTAACCAAACTAAAAGTAATCTGTACATCAATTGACTATAGTCATTGTAGCCATCAGTTTACGAGGTGGTGAAATGATTGAACACTTGACTGCAAAGTTATACAGATTATTATACAGAGTCCCGAAAAAAGCGAATTTTATCTTGGCTTTCGAATTTTAAAAACTAAGACGGAGTAGGTCAGGAATAAGAACCATCAGCAACGATTTTCATAGGAAGAACTCTCCTTAAAAAGAGATCAATTCAAAAGCAAGGTTAGGTTAGGGGGCGGACCCCCTGGAAGGAAAAAGTCCCACTTAGACCAGCCTTTGGCCCATTGTGATACCACAATTAATTCTACATGGAGGTCAACCATTATCTAAAGAAAACCATCCCGAGTCCCCGAGTGAATCTTGTTATTGCGGCAATCTTTTTATTAGACAGCTCGGTCAACGATGTCAGAAACTCCGTCTCTTCATGACACTTTCTCCTCCTCAGACATATAGCCGAGGCTTTCGGCGTGCCTACCAAAAGAACAATGACCCTTAAAGATCGACATTGTGCGAGGGATAGCCATACGATTGAAGACCAGAAGTGACTCAGTCCTCTTCTTGTCCATATGTGTCCAGCAGACTCTGGCAATATTGCATATACATTCCTGCTGCCAACGAGATTGAGCCTCCCCATAAAACAAGTGCATAATATCCATATTAATCAAATACCTATGCGCTGTAACATGTCGCAATGCAATTTCCCAGGATATCCCTGTATCCCAGAAGCCATATTTACCTTTGAATGATCAGCAATTTTCTCAAGAAATCCTCAAGGACGGACGTTGATGGCCAAAGTTACTCATTACTATTCCTAGAGGGCATTGTTTCTAGGCAACGATCAATGGCAACCTCACCTAGAATCTTCTACAGAAAATAGTCATCTGTTTAGCTGGGAAAATGTGATTTAATGAATCACGTACAAGTGTACGAAAAGGTTGGAAGTTATATTCCCTACTTTTTAACTGGGTTCTAGACACAGGGATGAATGAGGCGATTATCAGTAAAAGAGTGTCATCGATTGAAATTAGTAAGATGAAGAGAATGCGGATAAATTTGAATGTCGAAGTTGTGTCTAGTAGGCAGTATGTTAGCTTATTAAACTTGAGCTCGTGGTTCCAAGCCCCGCTCAGACATCTCGAACGAAACAAAATATCGAAAACATGTTTTATCGGCGTCTTCGTCTCCGTCTCCGTCGTTTTTAGTCGACTTTAAATGTCGACTTTGTTTAACAGTCGACCAGTCATGGATAAAATTAAGACTCTCTATCATGGTAGCTTGTTTCAGCCTGCTTCATTACTTATAATTCGGGAAAAAATTTTATTTAATTTTAATCCCTTTAAAGAAGAATAAACTAAAAACCCATCTAATGCTTTTGCTCTACATAAATAGGCGATATGGCAACAAAAAAAAAAATAAAAATTGGAAATGTTGTTGCATTGTTGCTGTGACTGTGGCTGTAGTTTCACTTCATGTTTAACATGTCATTTGAGAACACGTACCATTTAAACAACGATTAGAATTGATTGTAATTACTGGTAAACATGCTATAATAGCACATACACACACACACACTGACAAAAGCAACAATACCCAGTGAACAATATTACTGCAATATAATAACCCAACAACAACTCTAACAACAACAACAATAAGCCAAACAATAGGAATAATAATGAAGGCAACCGTGCAACTTTAAAGCCACTTATTTAGACACTTATGTCAGTGGAGTACGACTCTCTGGATGACTGCCTGCCTGTATGCGCACATACGTATGTACATACCACAGTTACGATGTGTTGCTACAATTGTTCTTGAAGTTCTTATGCGTGCATCTCTCGACGATGATGTTGATGTTGATGAGTATGAGTATAATAATTACGTAACCTTCCCACTATACGTGCGTATATATAAGGTGTACGCGTAAAGAGAAAGAAGAAGACCAGCAAGCAAGCAGCCAAGCAACTATCATCACCATCTCAACCAGGACCATATTAGCCATGTTACGTTATGAGCATTAATGACCATGGTGTTGACCATGATAAGTAGAAACATGTTAGAACGACCAACAACCATTGGGAATAAGGCGTGCGTGCATGTGATTTTCTTTTCTTTCTTGTTTGCTTCTTAAAGATTCTATTCTTGTGTAATATTTGCAAGAGTTTCATTCTTTTCTTTATCTCGTATATGACGAGGTCCATATCGCTTGATTTTTATTAAAAAATAAAGTTATTTTTACTTAAGCTGACAACATTAATAAGAAGAGAAAAAATTATTTTTATAACACAAGTACTTATTGCCGTAATAAAATTAAATTGAAAAGGAAAGGAAAGTTGAGGTAAAATTAAAAACCACTCGTAAAAAGCAAAGACAGGAAAATTAGAACTGGTAACACAACAACAACGTCAGTTACTGCTTGCTTGTATTGGTATTTGGTGTTTGGTGACCACTTGTAATGGTTGTCTGTTGGTAAATTAAGGAAGGAAATGAGTTTTAAGTTTTAAGAGAAACACATTCTTTTTTCTGTCCCATTTAAATGTTTAGTATGGCGTTAAAAATTTGATGGTTGCCAAGTTAATATTAATTAATTATAAATAATTGAGTGACTGAAAACGTTTTTTTTTTAATATTATTAGAAACAATTTTAAACTTTCTTCTTTCTAAAGATGGTGATTTGGCAGTTGAAGGGCCATTATTACAAAAATTTTAACGGGCAGATAAATTGTTTTTCATTTTTTATAAGTGGACAATAAGGTAGAAGGGAAGATCATCATACTTGTAACTTTTTAAGTTAAGTTTATGTCTGAACTTGCCTTATTATATATTATTTTCAATATGGCAACTTCAAATATAAACAAAATGAGCAAATAAAAAAGCCCCTTGTTGCCACTGCATTTAAAAGAAACTTGTTTAATTTAATATCGTTAAAATTGCACCGGCACTGCCATATTTTTGGAAACGTTAACTTTATTTTATCATAAGGTTGTAATAACGAGAATAAGTTAAAGGTGACTTTAAAGTTCACTTTAGCTAAAGTTACCTTTAACAAAACCCAACTTTAACTACAAGCCGTAATAATGGCCCTGTGCTCAATTCGATTACATTCGATATCCTTAAAGAACGATAAGGTCGAAGGGTTCCAAATACATACATACATACATAATCGGCCATTACAATCCTTCAGTCAGGATTACGACCTAGTTTCTCAAACCGCTTATGTTGTGCGTGTTAATTTTATAAGTGAGTTGTGGGGCCTACAGTTTAAAGTCGACTACGAACGACAGATTTTTGAGAAACTTTTCATGGCAATTTTATTTCCTCTCAGAGTTTTTGCCAGAAATCTGCTGAGTGGAAGCCGCCGAAGAAATACTTTTTGTATTTTGTTTTGATGTCTAGCCTGGGGCTGGAACCCTGGCTTTATGTCTAATAAGCCAACACTCTACCTACTAGACTATGGCGACTTCTGCCATATTATATATTATTTTTAATATGACAACATTTTCGAAGTAATTCAGGTTCTAGCATCGTTCATGAGCTTAAAATATGCCGTAAGTAGCAAAGACAAGGTCGCGAACAAAAGGTCAAGTGGAAATAATATTTTGTACATGAAATAGTCTGCGTATAAGTTAGAGCATCCGCCGCATCACGTTAGTCGGATGTGAGTAACAGTACAAGTAGTGAGTATAGTGTGTTGGCTTATTAGATGAGCGAACGTGGTTCAACCCCAGACATTTCATGCGTAACGAAATATAAAAAAAAATATTTTATTTTCGATGATTTTCTCTCAGCAATCTTCTGGCAAAAACTCTGAAATCTGAATAGAATAATCTGAAATCAATTTTAATGTGAAATTCTTAATGGCAGGTCAACTGAATGTCTGATATAGTTTAGTTAACAAACTGTAATCATTACCACAAACTAGTTCTTACTATTTGGCATTATTTCACTTTTATGAATGATGTCAGGTCTTCCTGTTTGGTCTACTGCAGAAAGCCAGAACAACATGGGGTTAGCATTTATTTTTCTTTTACTTTTTAATTTACGACCAACTCTCAGGGGTTGACCCCTACTCAAGCAGTACATTGTTTTGGAACTATTAAAATAGGTTATGAATAGGAGACAAGAGGGAATATTAAATTTGAATCTTTCTAGACAGGAAAGGCCTCTACAGGAAGGGAATTTCATATATGTGTAGTTCAGCAAAAGAACAAATTCTGTTTGTAATTTACTGTGCTAATTACGGGTCAGTTAACAATGAACGGATGTATTGAACTCAACGGACGTATATTATATAAAAATATGCAGTTTTTGGGAACAAGATCTTTTATTTCCTTTGAGCAGATTTCGTTGCTAAACTCTAGCCAAATTGTGATAGTGAATCAAACAAAAATAATAAATCAATAGAAATGGATATGCTACTGCCATTAATAAAAACTTTCGCTCTGAACTGTAAACATTTGAGAAAAACATATCTTTTCAGCTCTTTCAGGAGTGTTGGTTGGTGTCGAATGGGTTATGGTCCATATTTGTAGGAAATACAGTAGGTGAGGATAATTGTCATTAGAGTATTATAAGTGGTCTTCAAATTTCTGTCTTATGGTTAGCCATACTAACCTAATCTTGGTGAATTTAATTTAAAAGTAAATATGGTTTAATTAAGAGTGATTTAAACATTCACAACATTTTCTTATTAATGAAAGATTTGTCTGCTTAATCGTAATTAAAGTAGAATTTCAATAAATTTAAGTCATCACCTGCTCAATGATAATAGAGCTACCTAAGGGTACCAAAAATTTCCCCTTTGTGGTGGTCTGGTAATATAAAGGTTTGCTGACTTGTTTATAATTTGTAGGTCTAAGAATATTTAAAAGCTAGTTTTGTTAAAACAGATTATAAAAAGGGGATTAGGGGCATTCTATTTGGTTGTCTCAAAGAATTAAATAATTTCAAAATTGCTTACAAAGCTTATTTCTTTCAAAATACCGAACTAAACCAACAACCTTATTAAAGAATTTTAAGTTGCAAATAAAATCTAGAATTTGTTCATTAGTTTACAGTTATTCAATAATTGCACAATTATTAATAAAGATTTATTAAAAAACCAAAAGGTTTAAAAGACAAACAACTTTATTAAAAAAAATAGCATTATTGAGTCATAACTTCTGCAAGAACTTGTTGCAACTGGTTTGCATCAGCCGCAGCTAACACTTGCCTGTCTGAATTACGTCCATAAATAATAAATTTTAGATGAGAGTTATTATAAGCCAAACAACTTAAGCTTAAGCTTCGAAAAAAAAAACTGGTTGGAATTTAAGAATTAAGAACAAAAAAAATCTATTCAATATAACCTTGACCAAAAACAAGTGACAATTTTTCATTTAAACACTGTTGTTGCAATGATGACGATATCGCAATAGAGGTGATGACACAAATTTCATATAAAATTCTAACAGAAACAAAAAGAAAAAAATAGAAGAGGAAACCTAAAAATTTTGCACAGTTTGTTGCAATTTTCAATTTTAGCACACAATTATTATGCCGTCTGGGGTAACGTAATGGTATGACAACTTTGTTGCAATAACAATTTCAACAAAAATAGAAAAAAATATAAAATGTAATAAAGCAGCAGCAGTATGTCGTTCTGTTTTTTTTTCGTATATTTGAGTTTATTTTATAAAAAAAAAAACAGAAAGAAAACGAAAATCTTTTATTAAATCTTCAAATAATAAAAATACTTTAGTTAAGTCAGCATAAAATTATACTGCAGTGTAACAATTGTTACCCCCGAAAAAAGCAAAGAACAAACAACAAAACGAAAATCTAAAATGAAAATGTATGTTCCAGATTATATGGGAAATATGGGAAATAACTATCAAATCTCGAGTGTTTGGCAAGTGGAAATATTTTGAGAATCGATCAATACTCATAGATATTTTCCATCAGATTAAATAACTTACATTTTGGTTCAACTGTTCTATTTATAAAATTGGGACTATCAGCGAACTATATGTATATGCCGTAGTAGGTAGTGTGTGTGGGGTTAAAACCACAGGTCTCGAACAAGATGAAAAATGAAAAATTATTTCTTCGGCGACTTCGAGATTTCTGGCAAAAACTCTGAGTGAAAATAAAATTACCATGTAAAGTTCCTCAAAAACTTGTCGTTCGGAGTCGACTTTAAACTGTAGGTGTGAGAAGCTAGTTCGTAGTCCAGACTAAAGGGTTGTAATAACCAGTTATGTATGTATATATATATATGCGTTGCGGTGAATATGTAATAAAGTAGGACTATAAGGTAAAGTTAATTCCCAATACCAGTTCAAACCCCAGAGAAGGTTCGATAGTTTGGGACAATTTACTTCCTTAATGCCAATCACTTTATAAGTGCATGCCTTTGACTGGAAAATTTGGGAAATTTTTTTGTAAATATTACAACACCTGAAAGGCAAGCTCGATAATTGATACAGAAAGATGCGATTGAAGGCAAATGTAGTGGCTGAGCATTTCTTTTCATTACAATATTGCACATACAGGGTCTTCGAAAAGGGATTTCCGGACGTTGAGAGTTCAAAATAACTATTTTGTTAGAGGTATATCTGTCTGCAAACGTCGTAGTCTAATAGGTAGTGTATTCGCTTAGTAGACGTGACGCCATGGTTCAAACTCCAGGTCAAACATCTCGAACAAAATGAAATATGAAAAAATATTTCTTCGACGACTTCCTCTGAGCAAATTTCTGGCAAAAACTCGGAGTGTGAAGTTGCTCAGAAATCTGTCTTTCGGAGTCGACATTAAACTAGGTAGGTCCCGCCACTCATGTAGTATGATGACCAATTATGTATGTGTATGTATGTATACCTGTCAAATTAGCTGCCCTTTATCCAGCCTACCACAGACAACGATGTGTGCGCTCTGAATAGGCTCTGAAGACGTTGCCGATTGGCCCTAATTTTCATTGAAAAGTCATCTTTAGCAATGAAGTCGATTTCTGAACGAATGGATACGTAAGCAAACCAAATAGTTGAATTTGGACGACACCGATCCATATGAGATGACCATCTAATGCATTTACTGACCATCTAATGGTCACTGTTTGCTGTTGTCTATTGACATTTCTGTGAGAACGACGTTAACGAGGCCATCACTACGAACGGTTATTGATTTTCAACTTCTTTTAGCCAGAATTGTATGTTATAGAGACCAGCGATATGTTGTTTTCAACAGAAGAACGTTACTGGCCACACAGTTTATGCCACAATGGCTATACTGCACGAGCGATTTAAGGGCATGGCCATCTCACGTAGAGTTGATGTGATCTGGCCACCGAGATCGTGCGATTTCATCCCATTAGACTTTTTCTTGAGGGATTTTCTGAAGTCACAGGTATATGCCCACAAACACAGGGTATATGTCACAAACCTCATGGCTCCTCAAGGCCTATCTTACCTAAACCATCGGCCAAATTCAGCTTGATTTATACGCTAGAGTCATAGAAAATTGGAATTTAAAATACGTTCCATACAAAGAAGCCTTTGCGAACACTTGAACAATGTTGTATTCCACACATCACCGGCCTTTCAAACAAATATAATTCGATGATATCTCATACACACTTTGTTTTATTAAATTTAGGGACGAAAAATATTTAACGAAAGACCCGATATATGTATACTTCTACAGCTGAACATCAACAAAACTAGAAAAAACTTATAGGCAGCCTATATCCTGTAGTAGCCTAAATCAATTTCATAAGGAATTTCGCAAGCTACTACCATATTTTGGAATATTAAAGGACTTCCTTAACAACTCTTATTTAAAATTATAAACAATTTGAAGCGAAGCAATTATTTTCTGTAATTTAAGATTTCAAGTGTAATAATTGATATTCTACTGTAAACAAATAAATATTTCATATAAAATCTCACATATTATGCACAGATACACATATAAATGCATCATTCTGAAAAATGTTGCATACTGTAACGGTTTATTTTTCATTCCCAGTTTTCTATTTATTTTATTACAAATAAAATTCATATTTTTCCCTTTCATTCTCATTCTCATATATTCTGCCCGAAACAAAAATTCTTTGCATTTTGTGCGGAAAATAAAAAAATTTTTTTTTCTCTAGATAAACACTACTGCACTCTGTTTGCAAGGATATATCCAAAACAAAGGATATTTCGTAAACATTTTAAAATTTTTTGGGGTGACAATACCAAAGGAAATTCATGTATAGGAGAGTATGTGTATGTTTTTGACTCGATGCATGAATGATATCCTGTTTTTATTGTGTCTTGCTTGAAAATATTTCCGCTTTTTTCTTTCTATTTTTATTCAAAAGTATTGAAGTTCGTATTTACACTCTTATATTTGTTCTTATAAGATTATATACACATGCATACATACACTAGTGGACAGAAGTCAATCTCTTTTCAGAATATTTTCACATAAAAAAGGGATTTGGCACATTGCAAGGATAGAATGACGAAATATTTCAAGTGAGTATACACAACACCCATGTTGCGTGTGTTAATTTCATACATGAGCGGTAGGACCTACAGTTAAAAGTTGACTCGGAATGACAAATTTTTGTGAAACTTTTCATGGCAATTTGTTTTACTTTCATAGTTTTTGCCAGAAGACTGTTGAAAGAAAGTCATCGAAGGAATATTTTTGCGTTTTGTTCGAGATATCTGAGCTGTGATTTGAACTACGATAACTTCATTATTTGTGGCTTTTTTGATTGAACTGTGTGTTCAAATCGCAAGAATTGTTGACAGCAGAGATCATAATCAATTGTTTGCCCAGGTTTCCCAGATAAGTTCATGCTGTTTAAGTAAACGAAGCTATAACCTTGATATCAATGGATATTAACTCCGTTAAGCTGACAAGGAACGCAGTGCCAAATAACCTAAATCTATACCTCGCAAGAGATGAGCATTGACAAAGAAAGTAGGCAACAGTTTCATCCTCTTCAGCAGACTCCTACCATCATCAGAAATAGATTGATGGGATTAGGAACCTTTTCACATGTCTTTCCATAACGAAATGACCTGTAAGCATAGGAACTGTGATCGAGAACACATAGCGAACACGTTTGATTAGTTGTTTGATGCGACTTCTTTCCATAGTGAGCCAAGTGAGTTTGGCAGTGCAGCAAGATTATTCATTGACCCAGAATAGGTTGGCGTTCTGGAAGAATTTTCCTCTCATAATGTTTGTGACGGTAATGTTCTGAACTTTGATTCGTTTTGAAACCCATCTTACCCACAACATACATTCATACATAATTGGTCATTACAACCCTTTAGCCAGGTTTACGACCTATTTTCCCACACCACTTATATTGTATGCGATAATTTTTATACATGAGTGACTGGGCCTACAGTTTAAAATCGACTCCGAACGACAGGTTTTTGAGAAACTTTTTCATGGCAATTTTATTTACACTTAGAGTTTTTGCCAGAAATCTGCTGAAAGGAAATCGCCGAAGAAATATTTTTTCATATTTCGTTTGAACCGAGGCCTCACGTCTAATAAGCTAACACACTGCCAACTGGACCACGGCTAGTTCATAGCTTCTTACTCCCAACATCATACAGAATTGTGTGATTTTTACAATATCTCCTACAAAGTGAAGTTTTAATTATTACCTTTAAAAGATATTAAATTTAAGATTCGTCTACCAACTGAATCAATATTAAACAAATAATTTCTGAAAACACTTTTATTAGTTTTCACTTTATAATACTTTTAAGCGAAAATATTCTGAGCAAGTACTCACTTTTGCTCCCCAGTGTTTACTTGTAAGCTTCTGGTTTTTTATGCTTTTAGTTTTGATGCTAAAAACTATATGTGGTGATGAATATATGTATGCACACATATTCACTTTTGATATATTCATAGATTTAAAAAATAAAAATAAAATACATTGTTTGTGATCCAAAATTCAAGTATGATTACTGTGTGTGTAAAAAGAATAAATAGAATATAGAATAGAATAAGAATATAAAATGTTTAGAAAACACTTGTTTCAATATTTTACGTAGCTTAAGTAGGTTATAATGTCTTTTATATTGTCGAAAATATAGTTGGGGTATTCACGTAATAAAATGAATTTAAAGAGAATAGGTTACTGATGTTTAAAAATATATATGACCGGTATAACAGACATGTTAGGGTATATGCTCCGATGTGAAATTTTGTTGAATCACTTAAATCTTGCATTATACCTTAAACTTTCTTAAATACGGTAGTATAATTTAAATTGGAACATTTGCTACAATTTCAATGTATATTTATTAGAACAGATTTGGTAGTAGCAAATCGATCACTAGATTCCCAGAGATTGTATACAAATCATAGAAAATTTTAGTAGAATGTCGGGGCTCTTTGGACGAGATAGCAAGACGTCCAATGCTTAGTCGCATATGGTTTCTAAAACACTCATATATTGAAGCTAACAAAATAGTTTTCGTCGGGCGGCTCCATCTCAGCAGTCTTCTAGCATAAACTTTAAAAGTAAATACAATTCGCATGTAAAGTATCTCAAATCTATCGTTCGGAGTCGATGTTAAAATGTAGGTCGAGCTACTCTGAAATAAAATTAACACACACAACATGGTTCATGTATGTAAGAAGCTAGTTTATTATTCTTACTAAAGGGTTGTAATAACCAATTAAATAAGTACACATAACAACATAGCTTTATTGGCAACCGATTTAGCAGCTTGGTTAGACATTTCATTATGGATAGACTTACGCCACAGCAATGCTCTAAAAAATAATTTCAAAATAATAGTTCTGTTCTTCAAATATATCGTGCTCTTCGTCCTTTTTGTGGTGAACATAATCGTCATTCATAGCAAGTAATACATACATATACATGTAATTTTGGTCATTACAACTCTTCAGCTAGGATTACGACCTAGCGTCTCATATCACTTACATATATTGTGTGTTTTAATTTTATATATGAGTAGTTTAAAGTCGGTTCCGAACTACAGGTTTTTGAGAACCTTTTTCATGGCAATTTTATTTACTTTCAGAGTTTTTGCCAGAAGACTACGGAAAGGCAGATCTTTGTGAAGATAAATTAGAATTTGAAAATCCAAGACGCAATCCATAAATTTTAGCAGTGCCACATTTGGCGATAACACAGCAAAATTTCCTCTTAACAGAACAAAATTTGCCCTTAACAGAGCACTGTAAGCTATTTAACAGTATCCCTCTGAACATGCCCACTTATTTAGGAGCTAATTTTGGGAAATGCTCTAGGTCTATGAGTACCACACTATATGCAAAGGAAGGTTTCAAGGCCTCTTAACATAATCAGCAACATAGTCCCATATAAAGTGGAAGTTGAAAATATCAATTTTTTGCTTGAAAATTGTCTAAAAGATCAGTGATCATTTTAGGACATATAAGAAATATTGCACCATACAGACTATATGCAAATGGTAGTCCATAGGGCCCTCTTTCGAACCGTGGTAGTGGGATAGCTTGAATAGTTTTGAAAGTTGAGAAAATTTCCGTCCTCCACCCCCACCAACCATCTTTAACATTTCAACATTTTTGTTCACAACTAGTAATGATCATAATGAGAATTATATTTTATGTTAATAGTCTGCAATAATTGCAAAGTAGAAAAATAATCTACTATTGCCACTGTTAAACAGTTAACAGTGCTCTGCAAAGTTTACCCTGTTAGAGGCAAGATGTCGCTAAAAGTGTGGGTTTACGTCTTTGGTTTTTAAATGCGAATTTATATTCACACGCATGAAAGGCAGTTCGGAAGAAATATTTTTTTATTTTTCATTTTCTTCAAGATGATGTCTGACCTGTGGTTTGAACCGTGACCTCGGGTCTAATAAACCAACAAACGGCCTACTAGACTACGGTGACTACGAATAACAATGGATGGTTTTCTAATATGTTTACTCTTGATAAAGAGACAATGCGCTGTGTGCAATAAATAAGTTGTTGCACAAAGCAAAGGGGAAGACCCAAATCAATTAGTTTACAGCTTACCAAAGGATCTTGGCTGAAAAGAGTTCAATATTCAACATGAACGGAAATAGGTGATCCTGGCTCATGATTGTAATGATCAATTGACAAATACTAGACTGGTAAAGCAGGGTCAGTGACTTTTAGATTACTATGATACATTATTTTTTAAAAACTTTTAAAATTTGAGCTTGATGTAAACAACAACAATTGCTTTTCGTTGTTATTCTCTTTGCATAAACAATAACAATTACTAGACAATTATTCGACAAATCTTTGTGACGGACATCCTCAAACGCACCGTGTCTTCACATACGTCTGACTGAATTTGAATTTTCTTTAACTTTTCAAATTAAAATATTCGAAATACCTTGCTTAGACGAAATATTTCCAAACTTTAAATGACACAAATTTTAAACTAATTTTCAAGAATTTCTCTTTTGTTTTTTTTTCTCAATTGCAGTTACCTTTAAGAGATCATTTCGTTTCGTTTCAATTGAGTAAGTTTTCAATGACTAGAAAGTTTTCTTTATGAAAAGCCACTTATTTGTCTAACCACTACTTAATATTCCACTCCATACAATTACAAATAGGAGCACAAGGTGCTGGTAATGATGACGCTGAAAACGACAAATATTATCCAATACCACTAGCACCACCACAGTGATGGTCATGATGATGATGATGATGATGATGATGATTCTTTATAATAGGAGTCTATGAATGCCAGAATGAATGAAAAGATATCACAGCTTAAGAGATAAGCGAAACACTGAATTTTATTTGCTTCGGTTGGGGGGTGTGTGTGTATGAATGAAGTAGATTAAATTGGATTGAATTCTCTGTTTTCTCTGTCTGTTTGCCAGTGTGTCGTATTTACTATCGCAAGCATCCACAGGTGCTTTCTTATGCTTCATGAAACACTTTAACAGACGACGTCCTTATAGAATGCAAGTAAGATACTCACAATTTCTGGTATTTAAATAGAGAAGTAAAGAAACCAAAAACAAAAACAGAAAAAAAGAAGGCAGCACAGGGAAAAAGCATTTTCAAGTACCAGTCAAGTAGATAAATCAAATAAAAGCATCTCTCCTATCCAAACAAAGAAAATGAAGGACAAAAAGTGTAAAGAAATGAAAATGAAACAGGAAATATGGCTTTAGCTTTAGTAGTCTCTTATGAATTTTGCTTATCAAAATTCATAACACTCTTACACGCAATAAGGAATTTCTCTACAAATTTTCCAGGAATATCTACGAAATAAATCAAATGCTTGAAATTCATTATTATTACGCCGCACACATAATTTTTAATGCTTTTATTAACATTCAAAAAAGAAGGTTGTGAGAGGGGATTGGGGGTGGCAATCAAAAGTCCAATGTTAATGAATTCATAGCCATAGTTGATGGATTGAAATTGTATTTGATTTTATTTGCCTGTAATAAACCTGTAAAGGTCAAATCAAATAGAAAAACAAAAACAAACAAAATATTGTTCAAAAAACTAATTTTCTTTCCATTCTTTTCTCATGATTTGTTTTTGTAAAAATTTAAATTAAAATCATATTGACGTTATTATTGTAATTTTGGTGTACCCACCAAAAAAACAAAAAATAAACAAAATTTTCATTATGAACAGAGTGGCCATTAAGTGCTATGACTGGCCACCAGTCCCAATATCAATATCATTGTCATCATCATTATCATCGGCTGTGTGTTGTGTTGTGTCACGTCACATATCACCGCCAGCAGTTCTCATTGTTCATGTAAATAAATTAGACTCGTTTTTATAGTCCAACTACCTACCGGTTGTTTGTAACGTGGCGTAAAGAATTATTCTTCTGTTTTGGTTAGAAAAAAAATTATTTTCAAATTTTATTTTTGTTTTCCAGAACCTATGCTGATATAGTAGAGAATAAAAAGCATTGATAATGAAAAGTGCAGCGAGGTATAACGAAAATTACATATTCGGATAATTTTTTTATTTTACATTTCTTTTCATATGAATCATCATCAAATTTACACAAACAGAAAATATGTAAATTTGAATTGAAGGATATGTTTGTCTAATAATGGCTTTCACCATCCACGGGTAGAACCATTGCATGCTAAGTAAAGAGTCCGCCAAATAACTTTTTTTTTGAAAATGCTTTAAAAAACAAAAAAAGTATCAAATATTTTCTCAAATTTCTTTTTTTATTTGAAAGTACAATCCTTCCGGTTAATAATGGAGAATAATTTCATTCAAATGGCTGCCTCGGCTAGCCATGCAGTAGCCTACACCAGAAGATGCTGATTTTGGCAAAAAGAAAAATCATCTTTTCAGATGAAGCTCATTTTGATCTTGGCGGGTATGTAAACAAGCAAAATTGTCGCGTTTGGGGCACAGAAAACCCGCACGCATACATTGAAAAGCCGACGCACCCAAAACGATTAACTGTTTGGTGCGGATTTTGCTTCAGAGGCATAATTAGGCCATTTTTCTTCGAAAATGAGCAAGGAGTGGCCGTTACAGTCAATGGCGATCGTTATCGGGCCATGTTGAACGAATTTTTGCTCACAAAAATTGAAGACAGGGATATTGGCAATATTTGGTTTCAACAGGACGGCGCTACGTGCCACACAGCCGAAGCTACACTCGGAGGTTTGCGCCCTGTTTTTGAAGATCGCATTATCAGCCGCAGAGCTGATGTTTGGCCAACTCGGAGCTGCGATTTGGAAGGATTGTGCTTTCAAATAAAAAAAGAAATTTGAGAAAATATTCAGTAGTTTTTTTTAAAGCATTTTCAAAAAAAAAAGTTATTTGGCTGACCCTTTATTATTGAATGTGTCGACTGACTTTTATCGGCGCAACATGTGCAAAACAAGAAATATCTCGTCTTAGTCGTAATGTCTTTAAGAAAAATAACTGCCAATTAAAGTCATCGTAGCCTAGTAGGTAATGTGTTGGCTTATTAGACGTGAAGTCACAGTTCAAACCCCACGTCAGACATCTCCAACAATATGAAGTTTATGTGTGTGAAGATAAATTCGATTTTGAAAACCCAATATGCAATCCATAAATTTTAGCAGCGCCACATTTTGCGTTAACAGAACAAAATGTCCTCTTAACAGGACAAAATTTGCTCTTAACAGAGCACTGTTAGCTATTTAACAGTATCCATCTGAATAAGCTCACTTGTTTAGGAGCTAACTTTGGAAAAAACTCTATGAGTACCATACTACATGCAAAGGAAGGTTACAAGGCCTCTTAATATAATCAGCAACATAGTTACATAAAAAGTGATATGGTGTTGAGAAAATTGGCTTTGAAAATATTAGTTTTGTGCTTAAAAATTCTCTTAAAGATCAGTTGCCATTTTGAAACATATAAGAAATAGTACACCATACAGACTATATGCAATTGGTAGTCCAGAGTGTCCTCTTTCGAACCGTGGTAGTGGAATAGCTGGAATAATTTTGAGAGTTGAGAAAATTTCCGTCCTCTACCCCCCAACCAACCATCTATTACTTTTCAACCCTTTTGTTCACAAACTATAATGATCATAATAAAAATTATACTTTATGTTAATAGCCTGCAATAATTGCAAAGTAGAAGAATAATCTGCTATTGCCACTGTTAACAGTGCTCTGTTAATAGCAAAGTTTACCCTGTTAGAGGCAAGAAGCGGCGCTGCTAAAAGTATGGGTTTGCGTCTTCGGCTTTTAAAATTCAAATTTATCTTCACACACATACGAAGTTGGACTTCCTCTCAGCAGATTTCTCGACTTCCTCTCAGCAGATTTCTGGTGTAAATAAATTTGCCATGAAAAGTTTTTCAAAAATCTGTTGTACATAATCGCCAATAAACTGTAGGTTCGTCCACTCATGTATAAATATAACACCCGCAACATAAGTGGTGTGAGAAGCTAGGTCGTTATCCGGACTAATGATCATAACTATGGATGTATGGACTGCCATCTGACTGTCTACATAAACACAGATGCGACTTCGGGCACCGTAAGATCTTCGTAATGGCATAGACCTAAAGTTAAGGCTGCAGGGGTGACTTTTACTCTCGATGGAGAACACACGAGTGGTGTTAAATCACATCATCTTGAATCCATCACATCGATTCTGTATGCAGTTAGAAGGGATTCTTAACTTACTTACTTACTTAATTGGTCAGTACAGCCGTTTAGTCAGGATTACACTACCCATGTTGTGTGTGTAAATTTTACCCATAAGTCGTAGGACCTACAGTTTAAATCTATTCCAAACGACACGTTTTTGAGAAAGTTTTCATTGCAATTTTACTTTACTCTCAGAGTTTTTGCCCAAAGACTGCTGAGAGGAAGCCACGCAAGAATTTTATTCCTTATTTCGTTATTAGAGATTGGGGTTTGAACCATGGTCTTACGTCTATCACTTCAGGTATTGATTATCATAATATAATTGAGATATTCAGTAGTTGATGGGAACACAGAAAATTGCGAACACGGCTATATGTTACAACCTTCCATACTGATGAAGATAACATTCTTAGTGCGCTAAAAACCACTGTAGCAAGAACAAACATTTCGATTGGTAGCAAATACAGCTTCGTACTTATATAAGCGGAACTAAAGTTTTTCTTTAAAAAAGTTTGTAAAACAAAATTTATTGCCTCCTAAAGAGTCTATAAAAATTCATCAAAATGTCTTTACGTCTTTAAACGTTGAAAATAACGTTCTGCATGCAATTTTTCTCACAGTGCACCACCACCACCTGCAGCAACTAAAACGTCAACTGTTGTTTCGTTCAGTCAGTCATTTATTCGTTTATTTGTGTACGATGACTGTATCTGCTCCACTTGTTGTACTTTGTTTCTCGGTTGCTCTTTTCGATGATATTGTTTTTCTATCTGTTTTTTATTTGTTGTTTTTCTTTTCTGTGATAATTATTTTTCCACCCGCTTTTTTTTCGAAGACGTTTTTTCCTCTTTGCATTTTTGTATAATTTATGCATGTTTTTATTCCATTTTTTTACTCTTTTTCCCACCAATGAATGTTGTTTGTAGAGCAAACAAAATAACATACTTGGGTAAGAAACCGGTTTTCGAAAATGTCGAATAACTTTGAAACGTCGGTTAACCACAGCTCAACTATATATTGAAAGCGAACATTTTTTTTTTCTCAACATTTTATTTACAATCTATCCCTTTGGGATAATAAGCAAATTTGATACAATATTAATTTGACATATTTGTTGAACTCCATTGAGACCAACAACATACATACTTATGCAAATTTTATCTATAAATTAATAGTAGTTAGGTATATACATATTTACATATTTATAATCAGAAAAATAGATACATATATAATTAATTTCGAAATGGCAAATCCAGTATGTGATGCCTCTTCAGTCGATTTATTTCATTGGTGTGATCAAGAAGAGCAATAGCTAATGGATTGTCGTGGTGAGTTAGCCTGTCTAAATAGTTTTCACTGAACCTTCTTATTTCGTCTATTACCTTTGGAATGGAAAGATCATTGTGGATTGAAAAATTCGATACAAACCATGGAGCGTTGACAATGAGCCTCAGAGTTTTTGACTGGTAACGTTGAAGTATTTCAATATTCGAATTGCTGGCCGTTCCCCAAAGTTGAATTCCATATGTCCAAACTGGTTTCAGGATAGTTTTGTAAATCAGTACTTTATTTCTTAAACTCAAACGAGATTTTGGGCCTAATAGCCAGAATAGACGTTTTGTTTTTATATTTAACTGCTGCTTTTTCAGTTTGATATGAGTCTTCCATGTTAACCTTCTGTCAATATGCATTCCTAAATATTTCACGCAGTCACTTTGAGGGATAGGATTATTGTTTAGACATATCTCAGGGCAGTTACCTCGTCGTAATGAAAATGTGACATGTGTTGATTTTTCGCTGTTGACTTTGATGTTCCATTTGTTTAGCCAAGCTGCAATTGCATTCAGTTCATTTTGAAGTTGAACTGATGCGGTGTTTGGACAAACATCGGCCGTTAAAATAGCAGTATCATCTGCATATGTTTCAATTAAAGCGCATTCGCTGATTGGAATGTGAAAGCGAACATGAAATGCAGTTTTCATTTCGTCAAATACTTTTAAGAATATTCAGTTCTATTTATTAATACAATCAGAGGCATAATGCGGCATAGATCTTACTGTCCTATTGTTACGTATTTCATTGTGTTCCTTTAAAGGCCATCGAGCAGACAGAAAACATCTTGCTTTGCTTTATTTCTCATCAGTAAAACTATTTACAGTGAAGAGGTACCTTGTGGCAGGCTCTAGAACTATAAAGTTCTAGTTGTGTTGTATTGGTTTTATGATGATGAAGAATTTTGATCATTAAGTACTAATCTGGTCAAGAGGTGGCGCTTTCTGTGCTTCCTGTAATGTTCGTTATTGACGTAATGAGTCCGAAGGCTTCTTAATTAAGTTATTTGAAAATGGGTTCATACCAGACAGATATTTTAACCACTAATCTTAAACACTTTGTAAACAAATAGAACCATGTCCACCCGATAGGTTCAATTGGAAAAGTGAGTAACTTTTAACATGTATTTCTACATCTTTTGTGAGGATCTCTAGATGATGCTTGGATGACAACTGCAATATTTTTCACGCGCAAATTTTTTTTAGTTAAGTAGGTCCTTGAGGCAGTCCCGAAATCGCTCAATCTAACAAAGGTTATTAAATAATTTTCGTTGACAAACAAGCAGATCTACGGACGACTGGTTTGGTGTGGTGCCACTCTGCGGAGTCCTGCAGATCGAATCAATTTTTGTTTAATTTTAGAATGCGCCGTTTTCTTACAAACGAGACAGCTGATGCCCTTATTAAATCAGGATTTCATTTCAAGCATAGGGTGATTGCTAGCCTTAGTCATCCAGTCTGTCACCTCTATGGATTCAACATCACGAACAGTGGGTTCGGGCGAAGAAACAGATTTCTTGTTATGACCAACGTTGCCAGTAATTTTTTTTAAAAAACTTTTCATTCCTGGGAATAAAAACTTTTTTTTACAAAAAAAAATTGTGTTCTACAAAAGTTCTAAAATTTTTAAAGGAAACACCGTAGCCCGGTGCCTTCTGTTTGTGTTTATTTGCTACTTTTGCCCGGCACTAATAAAATACAGAATATTTTATTTAGAAATGTAAAATTATTATTAAATTAGGGGAAAAATTTTCAAATTTAATTAAAACTTTTTGCCCTCTCAAAAGACTTCGAAAAAAAGGGAAAACTTGGCAAATGGCACCGCTGGTTATGACCATCTATTATCTGGTTCACTGTAGGGACCCAATGAAGCCGACTTAAGTTTTCTAATTTGGATTGTGGTGTCAAGTCATTGCCAGGGATCTGTAATAGATCACAACCGAATTTTTGCAGGGTATCAGGCGAAGTCAAAGATGATAAAGCATCTCTCATGGTTATACAGCTTTTGTTAAAAGAAGATTAAATACCATTGAATACTGTAGAAAAAGGCTTGAAAACACTATACTGAGTTGTCTTGTGAGGTTACATTGACCTAATGATGAACACCCATCCTCGACTAGCTGGACAAATTCTACGACTATTTTCAACCTTTTCCTCTAGGCGTCACCTCTTCACTTTATTTCTTTTTTTGATTTCTTTCGAGTCTGGTGTTCTTATATTCGAGAACGTGGGTAGGTTCGATGTTATTGTTTGTCAAGTAGAGCTTATGTGTTTACGATGGACTGGCTAGGGAAATGCTTAATTTCGTTATTCTATCGAGAAGATTTTTTGTTGAATAATCTTTTGACAAGCATTAGTATATATAAATAGAACAAAGTACTGTATGGGTACAGATCAGAGATCAGCAATGAATCGTTTTTTCGCTACTCATAAGCATTCATGAAATTTTGACTATAAGTGAGTAAACAATATTGAAATTTAACTATGCACTCTGATTCATTCGTACTGACTACAATGTTGATTTATAAGTACAAGTTGCAATGAGTGTGCCTACAACGTTGACATCAAACTCATACTATTCGATATATGTTTGATTCATAAGCCTATTCATTCAGATTCATAACTTCAGAAAAATACTTACATACAAAATAGGTCATAACAACCCTTCAGCCAGGATTACGACCTAGTTTCTCACACCACTTATGTTGTGTGTGTTAATTTTATACATGAGTGGTAGGACCTACAGTTTAAAGTCGACTCCGAACGACAGATTTTTGAGAAACTTTTCTTGCCAATTTTATTTACTCGCAGAGTGTTTGCCAGAAATCTGCTGAGAAGAAGTTGCCGAAGAAATGCTTTTTGTATTTTGTTTAGATGTCTGATCTGCCGCTTAAACCCTGTCTTCACGTGTAATAAGCATAACACACTACCTACTAGACTACGGCGACTTCAAAATAAAAAAGAAAAATACTTATAAATGATTCGAGTGATTCGAATTCATCAAAAATTTACAGTTTTAGTTGTTGTTGCATTTTCAAAAAAAGAAAAGAGCCACATAAGCAAAAAACACAGAGCAGCAGGCAGAGGAAACACATAACGTTCTAGTGAGTATTTTAGTATTCTCGATTCATACTTATTTTGACCTTCGTGTATGTGTTGAGTTATGGAGAGTCGAAATTAATAACAGCATACGTATTGTTAAGTATGAGTACGATGAGTGCTTCAAACCTTGAATATGAGTAGTATGAGTGTGATATTAAAATAAGTATGAATGCGTATAAGTATCAGAAATTATGAGTATGATTCGATTCTACTCATCTTTTTCAATACTCATTGCTGATCTCTGGTACAGATCATCTATTAACTAGTGATCAATCGAAAAAAAACTAGAGATATAATGAATTTAACTATTAAACTGCAAAACAAAAAAACCGATTAACCGGTTTGGAGTTTGAGTATCTGGGCACTCTAATTGTTTGTTTGTAAAACTGTTCCCCTGTGTGTTTTGGTTCGATGTCGATATGATGTTGCATAAATTCAGTTGCGCTTTGATGCCTTTCAACCGAAAAACAACGACTTTGTTGTTGCTATTGTTAAGAATGATAATGATGACAACAACACCAGCAACGACAACAACTACAACAATGATCATAATGACATTGGGGAAAATGCAGTTCTTCCCTTTTTTTTGACTCATCGAAATATTCACAACAACAAACAAAAGTTCTTATAATTATTGTAAGAAGTATAATTGTTTTTATATTCATTTCGCTCTCTCTCTTTGTGACTCTTTTTCCGTATTTTTTATCATTTCATTTTTTAAGTTTTTCTTTGAAATTTTCATCTCCTTTGCTATTGTTTTTGTTTTTTTTACCTACAAACACATAATTATGCATAAAAACAACATTTATAGACATTGAATACAATACAATACCAACAAACAATGAAATTTAATTGTGATGTCATTTCATTTTACAATAATGATACCAACAACAACAATAAAAAAGGAGAATAAGCACACATACATTGTTTGCATTTATTTTTGTTTTAATCAGATGCACCAGCAGAACAAAAGCAGGAATTTATTCGTGTTTCGAAACAATGAATGGAACGAAGAGAAAAGAATTTAAAAAAAAATTTAAATTGTTTGAAGCCACACTCTCATATAAATTTTCATTTTTTTTATTTGTTGTTGTTGTTGTATAATGCTCTAAATATTTTAAAAGTGGTATTAAAAAACCAAAAAAAAAACAGAAGAATAACCCTTAAACACCTGGTTTTGAAAATAGAACAATAATGCACGTACAGGTGTTGTCTACTTCCCGGTGGTTTGTTCGCAGGGCAAAGAAATGAATATTTAATGGTGAATACAAAACAGAACTCAATTCTTTAAAGTTAAAGAACTGTCTGCATAGAGTTGCAAGGAGAATAATTTTAAACTTAAAACAAGTGGCGTTAAATTAACACTGCGATGAGTCATGGATCAAAACCAAAGTAAATTCGTACAAATGAAAGAATAACAGACCGAAAACACCACATCAACATCGATCATAAGTGGTATTTTCGACATTATACGATCGTCATAATCATCCTACCAAGGAAACTATTTACAATGTAGTCCGCTGGTTTAGCAAATGATCTCACAACACCCGTACGTCGACGAAAGGCTAGATCTACTACTGCTATCCTTGAGAGTGTGCAGGAGAATGTAAGGCAGTCGACTTCTCATCATTCACAAGAACTCATGTTTTCACAGACCTCAACTAGGCGAATTTTGTGTTGTGACTTGAGCCTGCCCCCGTACTCATTCAAACAGATACTCGAATTTAAGTCAAACAATCATACACAACTACGTGTGGTGTTGAATGAACATTGGACCAGTTGGCTCATACATAATTGGTCATTACAACTCTTCAGTCAGGGTTACGACATAGCTGCTCACACCACTTATGTTGTGTGTGTTAATTTTATACATGATTGGAGGGACCTACAGTTTAAAGTCGACTCCGAACGACAGATTTTTGAGCAACTTTTTCATGGCAATTTTTATTTACTCTCAGAGTTTTTGCCAGAAATCTGCTGAGAGGAAGTCGCCTAAGAAATATTTTTTCATATTTCGTTTTGTTAGAGATGTCTGATCTGGGGTTTGACCCGTGGCCTCACGTCTAATAAGCCAACACAATACCTACTAGACTACGGCGACTTCAACGTGGTGAATTTTGTGTTATGACTTCAGCCTGCACCGTACAAAACAATCACACACAACGAGTTCTACTCGCTGAATGAGGTCTGGAGCAATGGGCAACTGACCCTAATTTTTATCGGAAAATCATCTTCAGCGATGAGGTCCATTTCCGGATAAATGGATACGTGAGCAAATAGAATTGGCGAACTAGGGACGATACTCTTCCACATGAGACCCAAGAGCGTCCAATGCATTCCGAAAGTGTCACAGATTGGCAAAAAATTTTGTGTTGACGACATCAGCAGTTAATATTTCTTTGACAATCCGAAATTGGATGGAGGAGTTTTACGTGACATACAGTTCATGGCATGTTGGACATTCTGTAAGCAATTTGAGGGCATACTTGGCTATCTGACGTAGAAGTGATGGGCAATCGTCACCGAAATCGTGATTTGACTGGTCTTTCAAACGAATATAAAATTTCGATGACATCGAATATAAAAAAACATTGTATGGGAAACCCAACGAAAAGCTTTCTAACTAACCATGGTCTTGTGAATAGTTCGTTGACTTGTTCAGTACGCTTATCAGGAAAAAAATTCTTAAGTCTGTCGTTCTCACAGCTACCACCAATCACGGATTAAATGAACGCACACAGCATGGGTGGTATGAAGGTCATAGAGTGATAGGCCGTAATACTGACTAGAGGGTTATTATGGTCACGACACGTGTTCGAGTGCTGACGCAAAATTAGCTCATCTAACGTATATAGGAGAAGTCGACATTAGGTTGTTACTTCAGTAGTGGAATTGTCTGTTAAGTTTCAATTGTAGTAAGGAGATAAATTTCTCGGAAATGAGTCCCTAGAACCTGTAACCTTCGCACAGCACCTCATTACTAATGGAAATTCTAAGTTAAATACAATCAATCTTAATGAAGAGAAATTAGAATAAAAAATGCTTGCAATTTGCCAGCATGGCAATACAATTCCCTGGATTTTTTCTTTCATTTGTTTAAGGAATACTTATGTACACTAAATACATCGTATATTATTTTTAAATAAAAACGTATTTCAATAAAATATTTGATTTCAATTTAAAAACTGATTGCCATTCATTTTAACGATTCAAATATTTGTAATCCTCTATTTGGACATCCTTTTATATCAACTAAATGGCTTAATTTGAAACCACATGTCGAGAAAGGTTAAATTCTCTAAACGATGCCATTAAAAATAGTCATCGTCATCGTCATCACCATCGTCATCATCATCATCATCGTAATCAGCCTTAAGAGTCTCTTGCACCAGCAGTTTAGTTGAGTGAAATTTTAAACTTTAAATGTTGGTTGCCTTTTAAGTAAAAGAGAAGTCAATTCCATTAATGGCCATTGCACGTGTTCGGTCGTTAAATGCCACCCTTAAAATTCAAAACGAGTGTAAAACCATTAAAATGTAAAGGTGGAAAGTCGAAAGTTAGGATATGATGGAGAAAAGAGTTGCCAAGTTAAAAGAATTTATACATACAATAGCAAAAAAGTAATTGGATTAAAGAGGGCCATTTTTTTTAATTTTGATTTTCTCCGTAATCAAGTAAAGTGCTTAAGAAAATAGTTGCGTCATATCTTGAGAAAAAGAGGGACGCAAGAAGTAACGTTTCACACCATGGCAAGCAATGTCATAAGTATTTTCGCAGAAGGACGGTTAGCAATCCTATCATCCTAGAAATTGCCATAGTAGACCAATTACATATGTGCTTAACTGGAAAAAATAATTATTGTTTGTGAGATTTCCGACATTTAAATCAATAGTCCATGCTTTTCTGGGTTTGTCTCATCTTATATAAGGTCTCTTTGGTATGAGTGCGACTTCGCTTTCATGCCATGTTATTATGCATACCTATGATCTGGATTCTTTAGATCAAATGATGGATATTTCCGACATAATTCCGCAGATTTTTTTCTTGTAAGAGCCTTCAGGCATGACGAAATTCTTAATAACTTCTCCTGTGATGAAGTGATGATTTCTCAAAAGTTTTCCTACATTCTCAACGTTTTCAATGACCCTATGATCAAGTAAAAAACGTCATTTACTGTATATGTGTTATGTTCAATGAACAACCAATATAGCAAAATTCTGAAAAGTATTTTTCATGATTTCAAAAATTGGGCCTAGCAATGCTATCAGCTGTTAAATATCTTTCACCTCAAGTGTCATTTATTTAGTGAAGGGCCTACCATTTACAAATCTTAATCGTTTTTAAAACCTCGTAAACGTGTCTACTTATCGAGCATTACGAAATGATTTTAGTTCTTATAGTGGAATTACTGCTCAAGAAATAAACCCAGTGGACTATTAGCAACACCTCAGATATGATGCTGGACAGTGGTGTTGTGCTAATTTTTTTTACCGGCACGCGTTCCGGACTCTGGTTCACGGTTCGGAAAAACAAGCCGGTTCGTTCCGGTTTTTGTTCCGGTTCGGGTTCGGTTCAAACCCTTGTTTATAAAAATACATATAAAAATTAGTAAAAAAAATCAGCAATTCTTTTTAATTTTTTTTTTTTTCGAAACGTCACCCAATTCTCGTTATCAGAAATCATCTTCAGTTCCGGAACGCGTTCCTGTCCAAAACGGAAGCGTTCGGGTTAGACAACACCACTGATGCTGGAGCTACAGGCTTTCAATTTTTATTTCTTAAACAAAATATTATTTAGTGATGAGTCTCATTTGTCTTTCAAGTCTTACTAACTTAATTGGTCATTACAAACCTTCAGTCGGGAAATCGGCCTAAGTTCTCACACACTTAATTTTATCCATCTGTGGCGGGGAGGGACCTACAGATTAAAGTCGCCTCGGAACGACAGATTTTTGAGAAACTTTTCATTGTAAATTTTATTTATTCTTAGAGTTGTTGCTAGTAATCTGCTTAGACGAAGTGGTGGAATAAATATTTTTTCATATTTCGTTTTGCTGGAGACGTCTGACCCGGTATTTGAACCGTGGCCTCAAGCCTAATAAGCCAACCTACTACTTACTAAACTGCGGCAACATTTTCTAGCCAATAAATAAAATTGTCGCATGTGGCTCTGATGGTAAAAAGGTCATTGCTTCTGGAAAAAGTGACTATTACGTGCGTATTATGGTTCTGGATGAGTGTAAGACTCGATACATTTTCAAATTTTAACAGAATTGTTACTGTCAATTCAAAATACTATGGCTGTTGGAGAACCGATTATTTTTCTCTGCAGTTGAAGGTTATGAACTGAGCGGTACGTGGTTTCAAAAAAACTGAACACAAAGAACACAATCAATTTTTGGCGTTATTCTTACTAGAAGCTTCCAGAAATAGTAATTTCACGTTCAGGCGACGGCAATTGGCCATTACTGTAGTAAAGTCTGTTGTGAAGACAATTACAAAATCACCTCGCGGTCACTTGAGCTAATGTGTTCGCCTTAAAGGTAGAAAAGAAAAGCATTACGAAAAAAATAGAAGTGATTTGATTATGCGCCGTTTGTTTATTTTTGTGGGGCTACGAATTTCCTAATGCTCCCACATTTGAAAACCGAATAGGCAAGTTATCGTTTAAATTTGGACCTCTCGAAATGTGTTAAAAAATAGCCAAAACTACTTCAATAGGGTTGATTGATGCAACCAATTGTATTACGGACATAATGCCCGTGTCATGGTCTACACATTATAATGAAATCAAAGTTTCGCGGAAGTCATAGATGTTTGTCTATTTTATTAAAATGTACGTTACTTTTAACACCGAAAAATGGTTTCCCCTTTGTATATACAGTGGTGGCCCTATAATAAGAAACGATGTTTCTGGAACAGAGTTCTCTGGAGTGATGAATCTAAGTTTAATTTGTGCCAATCTGATGGAAAGACGTATGTAAGACGTCCTCCACACAAAGCCTTTGATCCCAGCTACACAGTGAAAACTGTAAAACAAATTAACAAACATACATGTTGTTAAGTTGTTTCTAATTATAAGGCCACCACTGTGTAAATAAAAATACTTTCTGTCCCTAAAGTATCAACATAAATTACTTAAAAGTACTTAAAACATGCTAACGAGACATGGCAACACTAGTCGTAAGTAAACAAATGAAAAACAAACTAATGCCGTGTTTTTTTTTTTGCTTAACCGGCATATGCAGTTCTCTTACTTCTTAAAAAATGGTTTTTAGTTGCATGGAAAAATCAATATTTACATTTATTTATTATTATTGAATAATAAATTAATTAAATGATAAAGAATTTCATTTAATACTTACCAAAAACATTAATTTGTTGTTGATTATTTGCCTGGCAAAAGAACGCCACTTCCAAACACATCACTTTACAAAGTCTGCTTCATATACCGACGAAAGCATTTAAACGACACTATTTTTTAAATTTTTACAATAAATCCTGTATTCCCGTTTACGAATTCACGAATTTTATTTATTTTTTAATCATAATTTCCATTTTTTAATAATAAATTTGCTTTTCATTTTTGCTAAACACTCTTCAACACAAAAACACTTGTCGGCTTATTTTCGTAAACTAAAGTAAACACACACAGCCCCAAACACATGTTTGTTTATTTTGTCTGAAAGTACCGCAATTATCTGTCAATTTCTTTTGGTGGCAGATGCTTTGACACTGTTGGCGCATGTGCAGTGGCATTTGTTTGCATTTTCTAACAACAATTTTCTAATGGGAGTTGGGTTGTTATGCTCCTTCAGATGCATTTAAATGTTATTATTGACACTGGATTTACTTTGAGGCTGGTCAATTATTAGCGGCCTACAAGTATGCTTTAGGTTTTTGCTTGAAATCCGAGTGAATCTTTACAGCGGTTGTTTATAATAGTGTTGTTAAGCGATAAAGTTATGAAATTAATTTGAATGAGTTTTTTATACATGAATTTATAAATTTAAATTTGTTAATTTAATAAAACATTTACTGCAATAAATTCATTATCGTTATTGCTGGAGATAGTTTAGGACCTTTTGATTAGGAAAGGGATGGAAAAGAAAATTTTTACCAGCATACTTTTACTAAACCTTGTGAGACATAATCCTTTGCCACTAATTTTGTAATTCGAGGGAATTTAATATTTTTTTAAATTTTTATTTATCGTTATATATGTGAGTATAATAAAGTCTGGATTTTAATTTAAAGTCTGAATAAAAATTTTCCATTATCTGTATACAGGTTAGGTTAGGCTGCAATTGCTATCCATTTTATTTTGACACTTCGATAATTCCTCGTGCCTATCTTGTTCTGCGTACATTATCTAAGAAATCCATGAGTATCAATTTATGCTGCTAACATAACCTATTAGATTCGACAATAACAGATGCTTGGTCGGTAGTAGGCAGTATGTTTGATTATTAGACGTGAGGCCACTGTTCCAACGCAAGGTCACACATCTCTACAAAACGAAATATGAAAAATATTTAATCGGCGTCTTCCCCTCAGCAGACTTCTGGCAATAGCTCTGAGAGTAAATAAAATTGCCATGAAAAGTTTCTCAAAAATCTGTCGTTCGCTGTTGACTTCAAACTGTAGGTCCCGCTACTAATGTATAAAAGTAACACAGACAACATTAGTGCTGTCAGATAATAATCCTGACTGAAGGGTTGTAAGGACCAATTATGTATGTATGTACAGTGAGCGTCAAAAGAAACTGTACATAAAAATATACGTTAATAAATTACCGTTATTTGAAAATTATTATTATTATTTTTTTTTATTTGAAAATTGTTTCATTGCCAGTTTTTAAAATTGAAAAAAAATACAAAAAATTTCGAAACATAGTAAAATTTATTCGGGCACTCTCCTTAACTGGTAAAAGTTGAGTTTGGTGGTTGCTAGAATATTATCCTTAGTATACAGTTTCTTTTGACGATCACTGTAGATCCTTTAGTCTGTTGTCCTACAGAATACTGTACCTATTCTACTTTCTCTTCATTCAAACGACGACTGCTATACTCATAATATGGATAGTCCATTAGGTTGGACATACATTCACTTCGACAGTGTCTAGTAGCTACACGTATAATTAACTTCCTGCTAAGAGCCAAAACAGCTCAGCTTTACTTTTCCAGATCACCATGAATATTCTATAAGTGGGGATATCAAATCAGTTGTGTTCTCAGGCCTAAAATTCTTAACTGGAAAATGACACTTTCTTGAGACACTCGAGGCTATGGGAAAGGAATTCATTCAGGATATAAATATGAGGGCAATCATATGAGGTTACTCATTGCCTTTGGTGCGCAATAACTTGGGACTTTGTCGTCCAAATTTGGTCAGTGAGCGAAATCAGTTGAGGAGATATTGAGCTATACAGTGCTATTCACGTAGATATCGGTTGTCATAGTCTCGAGATTTACATGCACTCACAGTCTTGCCAATGGGCAATCACACACGAGAACAATGGCACAAAATGGCAGCTTGTAGGCAAGAGAGCTGAGGAGAGTGGTTTTTTTTTCAACCAACTTCTACCCCGCACAAACCAATACAGAAACAACATAAAACCAATATACATATATTTATAAAACAGCAGGTGCAGAGTACATGTCTACAATTTTATGCGAGATGAAATAGTCTCGTGTGTTACTGAAAGAACAAAAATTGTGCGGTTTAAAAAATAGTCTCGTGTGTGATAGTACAATGGTATTAAACACCACCTAGAAAAAAGTGCCGTTAATCTGAGAGCGAAAGAAAGCTGACATTCTTAGGGATAAAAACGAAGTTATGTGTTACCGTTTAATCCATCAGTAACTATTCAAATCTCGCCGTCCTAAAGTTTAGATCAAGGAGTCAAAAGTTTTCCTGAAAGGTAGTCTAATCTATGGGTCCTATCGAATGAAGGACAGAATAGTTATTACGTAATCAGCTAAAAGTTGTCACGCTGTTGCTGTGACCAAATCAAGACTTTGCACAGACGTATTTAATAGACACGTTCATAGGAATCCGGCTTGTTCCGTCTTCCACCAGAAAAGGGCGAAATAGGTGGTAACATTCTCACGACTGCAGTGTATAACCACTGTATGGCTCTGAGACCAAAAGTCTTTCCTAAAGTCCTCTTACTAATGTAGAAGGCACATCTCTCGGCGCTCAGCATTATATCCCCACGAGAGCTTATTGTAAAGAATCACTTCCAAGTATTTGGTCTCCTTTGAAATTGCTAAAGTGGTATTATCAATTTCTTTAATAATCAATTTTGTTTTATATGTTCCTTTTCTACTCTTCCTTTGGAAACACAATATTTAAAAGAAATAAATTCTCTCTAATTTATGTAAATTTTCTTTATTAAGCATAAAACTTATAATTAGACTGAATAAATCATGTAAACAATATGTCCCCTTTCTAATTAAAATAAATTATTACTCTATTCAGTTTCAATGACTATTAAAAAATATTAATTTATATTAAAGAGGGGGAGGGGCGGTGTTGAAATATACGTCATAATTTATACATGAATGCTTATCAAATATTTATAATTAAAGGGAAATGAGTAAAGAATCCTAGGAATAAGAAAATGCTGCTTAAAACAAAACACCTAAAAGTCTACTACACTATGCTTGATAAACTCTACCCTAAAACTATATGACACCAAAGACACTGCTAAAGTGTTACAGTTTCGGTGTGTGAGAGCAGTAGAGAGAGCGAATATTGTGCATGATTCTCTTTGTATTTCATTAAAGTCTAATTATCATTAAAAGCCAACAAAATAAAGCGAAAAATTAAAGAGAAAATGTGACATGCCATGAAATTTATTAGAAACCATATACCGTAAGAAGACAATCACAAACTATTTTTACCCGCTTTGTCTCTGCCTTTTTTTTGTTGGCAAAATGTCTCTTCAAAGAAGAGTCAACAATTTAAAATGTTGTTACGGTTTTATGATGCCAGCAACAATATTTTACTGCTTTATACCGCAAGTGATTCTGTTTATATTTTTCGGTGAATTATTACCAACGTACACCAGCATCTTCATCATGATTATCCTTACATTGTGCCGTAACATAAATCTCTAAACAAGTAACAACCAAGCCAAGCCACCAGCAACCAGCAACCACATCAACTGAACCCATGGCATTTAACCATGAGATGCAACCCAAACACAATATGCAGGAACACGTATATCAAGAGAGAGCGAGAGAGAAAGAGAGCAAATGACAACTCATGTCTAAACATGAATTTAAACATTGAGTGACAGGAAACAGGATTCTTGTCTTTGATAGTTTACAAAAGCAGAAAATAATTAAGGCGCTAATAATTTAAGATAATCATCGTCGTCATCACAGTGCCATCATCATCATCATTATCATCATTAACTTGGAGTATTTGGTGTAAAACTAAAATTTGTAACCGCCGTACTTGCACGGCTTTGTAAGCTCTTCGTTGGATGGATGTCTTCTTGTGATGTGGAATATTTTGCCTCCAGCAAATTCCTAGTGGATGTTCGTAATTAAGTGTTAGTCACATGATAAACAGAAAAAAGGAGTGAGGAAAAGGGGAGCAAAGTTATGGTTTAAAAATTTTAAATCCTTTGGAAGAGTCATAAATTGAATAAAAAAAACAATTATGCAACAATAGATTTTTAAAACTGTATCCCTATTGCACTCTCTCACTTTAATCTTTAAACATTATACAGTCACTTTAATTAAAACCAGAAATGATACGAATTTATAAAAAAAATGAGTTAAACTGGAAAACAAAACATTTAATGAAAAAAAACTTTTTTCAAAAAAAATTTAAAAAAATTTTTTTTGAGTGTATTTGCCTTGGAAAAAAAGTGAACAACTGGAGACTAAGATTACTTTGATGTTTAAAGTTTGAATATTATTAATCCACAGGTATTTAAATAAGACTGAAATACAAATATTGCCGAAGAAAAAATATTTATTAAACAAGGGAGACAATTTCTTCTTAACAATCCAAATACGTATGTATGTTTGAAAGAATAAATAAAGAACATGAGGCATTTAGTCTATTGAAAAAACCGTAATTAAATTCTATTTTATATGCTAAAATACCATAATTGTTTCGAAAATAAATCTTAATTTTATTCTTCTTCTTAAAAATATTTAACAATTTTATGTCGAATTCCATATGTTCCGCAGAAAGGCCTTTTTTGTGTATCCAACAGAAATAAGCAATGAATCGTTTTTCGCTACTCATAAGCATTCATGAAATTTTGAATATAAATAAGTCAACAATACTTAAATATAACTATGCACTCTGATTCATTCATTATCACTACAACATTGATTTGTAATATATAAGTGCAGGTTGCAATGAGTATGAGTACAACGTTAACATCAAACTCATACCATTCGAAATATGTTTGATACATAAGCCTGCCTACTCATTTAGATTCATAACTTTAGAAAAATACTTATAATACTTATAAATGGTTCGAGTTACTTGAAATTTACAGTCTAAGTTATTGATGCATTTACAAAAAAAAAGAAAAAAGACACATAAACAAAAAAGATAGAGTAGCAAGCAGAGCAAACGCACAACCTTCTAGTAAGTATTGTAGAGTTCGTATGCTAATCATACTAATTTTGTAATTCTTGTAAATATTGAGTTATGGAGAGTCGAAATCAACAACATCATACGTGTTGTTAAGTATTCAGTGAAGAAGTTTACATATCGAGCCATATTCGCCAAAAAGATGTAACCCTCAAAGTTAGAATTTTACAGGAGAAGGTTTATAAATAAATTCAGTTTTAATAAAGCTATTCCTTTGAAATTTAGAATTCAAGCTTTGTTTTGTGTGATATATTTAATTTTAATAATTTTGATTCGATATTTGCAATGTAACGGTTGTTATTGCGGGTTAAATTTTTTTTCGCAGTTCTGCCGGCAACCTACCAGTAAAAAAGTGTGGGTTAACACAAAAATTTATTTTAAGGAAGTGGCTTTCTGTTCTTGTTTTATTGAATTTGCTTAACTTTTTCGTTCAAATTAAATTAAATTTCACTTTTTAAATAAAAATATATAGGTACATTTTGGAATATACATATAACGTAAAACAAAAATAAACATATTAAAAATTCGTAAATAGCGTTCGATACAAATATTTATATGTTTATTAGGAATGAAGTATCTACCAATTCTAAATATTGTCTTTCTGATCGATCTCAGGCAGCGATCGATCGATTTATCCCATTTTAAATTTCAAAAAATTTAATTAAAATTTATTCAAATCCTTGTATTTAGCGGAAAAAATCTTTAACCCTTTCCCAGTCCACATACAAAAACCCCCATATGAAACCAACTTGCTGCGCATCATATGTGATGCAGAGGACAGGGAAAGGGTTAAGATGTCATCGTCCCTTAGAAATGATTTCAGAGTTTCGTCTGGATCGTGGAATTTAATTTAGATCATAACTTATGGTTTCAGATTCATCAAAGTACCCGTATTGAGGAGTTATATTTGAAGTATATTTTCTGAATATTGCAGAACGCAATTTTGTTAATTGAATTTTCATTGAATTGGGAAACAATAACTTACGCTGTTAGTTAACTCAACACAATTATACTTTTTTTGGGTTAGTTCTTGCGTTTGAGATTATAGTGTACCACTCACTTGGCACCCAAACGGTTCTACTCCGAATAAAGGATTCAATTGTATTAGATTTTGTAATAAAATCACGAAGATACCTTTGACATATTGATTAAAATCTTCCAAAACACAAATTTTTAATATATTTCTCAAATAATTGTGTTTTTTTTTTGCTTACTGTTTCACTTTGTTTCATTTATTTTAAAAAATAATTTAAAAGTAACCCACACACGCGCTCACCAAAAATGTAAACAAACTCACCATATGCGGTTACATTAAAATTGTTTTTGTTATAAAATCATAACGTTTGAATCTACAGCCATGAAATTTTTGCATATCTATCGATTTCGATAAAAAAAAACGAAAATTGATTATGGTGAGGGTTACATCAATTTGGCGAATATGGCTCGATATATGTATGTTCAACGAATGATTTGTTTTCTTTTCCTTCAGGTAACGACAAAAAATTGCAAATCCTTGAATTTTATCATCAAAATTCGTGTTATAGAAGAAATATGTTTCTATTGAAAAATTATCTTCAGTTGCGAATTTCATTTTTGGTTTAACGAATACGTAACAAACAGAATTTCATATGAGGCCATTCTAAATCTGCCAATGGACTTTGCAATGTTCACTGTGCGATGAATTTGTAGACTAGACTGTGCTTCTTCAAGAACAATGAAAATCGCCATGTTACCGTCAATGTATCAAGCTTATGTGCAATGATAACAGTGTTTATTTTTTTAACCAAAACGAAAGCATTCATTTCAAACAGTCGGCACTATATGCCATAGACAGCACAACATTTGAAGCTTTTAAATTTACTTTTTGAGCAGTGCATTTGCCGCCATAATCCTGCGATTTAATCGCAGTCGTCTACTTTTTGTGCGAACATTCGAAGTCTCCTCTCATGTATAGAGAGAAGCCAGCCACAGTTGCAGCTTTCGGCGACAACATTGGAGCTCTTTCCCTCCACATCGCATTACTCTGAGTGTAGGTGATTGAAGTGACACGCTGGTGATGTGGTTATGACTGTGCTCATATTGGAATTCAGGAGAAGACAAATAATTTTCTAACTTATTTTCGTTAACATTTTGGATCAGTCAGGATTACGATCAAGCTGCTTACACCACTTATATTGTGTGTGTTAATTTTATGCATATGTGGCGGTATTTACAATTCAAAGTCGGCTCCGAACGACAGATATTTTGAGAAACTTTTTCATGGGAATTTTACTTACTATCAGACTTTGTGACAGAAAAGAAGTCGCCGTAGTCTAGTAGGTAGTGTGTTGGCTTATTAGACGCAAAAGCCTGGGTTCGAGCCCCAGGCCAGGCATCAAAGACAAAATACAAAAAGTATTTTTTCGGCGACTTCCTCTCAGTAGATTTCTGGCAAAAACTCTGAGAGTAAATAAAAATTGCCATGAAAAGTTTCTCAATAAATAAAAATCTGTCGTTCGGAGTCGACTTTAAACTGTAGGTCCCACCACTCATGTATAAAATTAACACACACAACATAAGTGGTGTGAGAAACTAGGACGTTGGACAATGGGTCAATTCGACCTCCGGGTACTGTACTTGTCTTAATTGACAAGTACACGTTCTCTAACCTAACCTAACCTTGTGACAGAAATCTCCTGAGATTAAGTCGCCGAAGAAGTATTTTTTCATATTTCGTTCAGTTGGAGATGCCTGACCTGGTGTTTGAACCGTTACCCACAACACGCTACCTACTCTTAATCAAACTCTCAAAACAAACCATTCGGAAAACCGCCTTATTACCAGGAAAGATAAGATTAACAAATAACATTATAGGAAGGTTGGACATGCAATGACCTTTGATTAAATTTATGCAACAAAATTTTGTCAGATGTTTCGTGACAATGCCCTGTTCCTTTAAGTTTAAGAGGAATTGGGGTAAAAACCCCCAAAGAAGATCACATTTATTAAGATTTTTCAATAAAATTCATAATTAAAGCTAACATAGTTCTCTGACAAAGCTATCTGCCTGCCTATCTCCTTCAGACTGTACCATTTTTAACAGTCTAGTTCGGAATTCGAAATTAGCGATTGTGATCCATAATGATTCCATCAGAGTCGTTTTCATTTGAAGTTGTAGTATGCGACATACTTTTCATCATCGTATACTATCATGAGGTTTCCACAAAGAAATTAAGCCTTTCTGAAGATATTCAGGGTTATTCTGAAATACGTGCTTCACTTCATTGCCGTCGAATGTTCACTTTCGACGGTTCGACGGCGATAAATTCTAAAATACACGCGAGGATATATCGATAAAATAATCGAGTTTTTGTGATCACTTGCAAATGAATTACAAAATAAATTATTACAAATTAAAACAAGCAAATGGATTCAATCCCTTATTTTTTAAATGAAAGTTATGAAAATAGCCTTCGACGCGTTTTAAAGACAGGTACAACAGCCTGGATGTAGTTGAGATGGATGATAAAATGTAAGTAATAAAATTAAGTATTCACACATCATGTATGTAACAATGTTTCATCCATATAGATTTGAAAAAAACTTCAGAATAAATAAGGACGCTTTTAAATATATTCTGAATGAAATAGAAGGCAAAATGCGCCCGCATCGCCTGGGAAACTTGTGACTTGGCAGCTTGCCTCAGGTTCTTCGCAGGAGGCAATTACCAACATGGTGTAGGAAAAGATTGGCATCTCAACGTATCTCAATCAACATTTTCATTATCTTCTGAGTTTTTGTTGACAGTTGAACTGACTGTGATTGATTCTTCTTCTTATTAATATGCGTTCGATACTTTCGTTGGCTATAATATGCGTAGGATTATCCACATTCACGTAGTAAAATTTAATGAATAGAATTGAATATTTAACGATATTTTTGGTGGAGACAAGATTCATGTTGAATGTCCAAAATATCCGCATTGGATTGACTATCCAGGCATATATTAACACAGATTTGAAAGGCTATCGAAAAACTGTGACTATAAAACGATTTTAAAGGAAATGTAATAAAGTATGTTTTCCTTCCAAATAGACAAGGCTTTCCTGGTTACGTTGTCAGTGAAAAAAATCCTTTTCTCTCTTCCTACAGCGAAAAAAGATGATTAAATTTTAAATGTTAACACAAAACCCGACCTCATTTCCTACTATTATTTGCTTATTTAAACCAATTCTTTCCAAACAGTGACACACTTTCTCACATTATTCTCTAATATTTGCTCAAATGTTTTTTATTCTAAAAGAAATCGTGCTCAAGGTTGTCACCGTTATTTGACAACATGACTGACTATTTAGAAAAAAAAATTATTTCGCAATTTCGCAATTCATACTGTGGCTATAAAAACCACACAATTTGGCAAATACAGCATCATTAAGTTTTCAAACTTGCAGCAAAGCAAAGTTGCTACCATCACCACCAGAAAAAGAGAGGAAAAAAAGAAGGAAGATAAAATGAAATTCACTTTAGCATTGTGTCTCGTTGTCCTGTTGGTGGTATTCGAACCCATTTACGGTGTCAGAGTATGCACCCCTAATGTGGGAAATTGTAACGAAAATGTGCCTGTTTGTGGACGCTTTGGACGTTCGAATTTGTGCAAGAAATTCAAAACTGAATGTGATTTGGATTTTGAAAGTTGTATAAGTACGGCTGGTGAGTAATAAAATTCCATTTGAAGTGTTTTCAAATTGAAATAAGAAATGTTTTATTTTGTTAATATACCCCCTCCCCCAGTATATACTCCTGTTAATGCTGACATGTGTACTGGTATAGCATTGAATACACGCCGCTCTTGTTTTGGTTTGAATAATAATAATGGCGGTGGTATTGGTTATCCGGGTTATAAACCAGGATTCAAACCTGGCTATAACCCAGGTGGCAAGTGGTCCCATTGGTTTGGCTATGGAAATGGAAATGGTGTTCTACCACAGCCCGCTGTCAAACCAATTGTCATCAATGCTGGTGGCAAATAAGTTCGAGTGCAAATAAATTCATGCATAAGATTTAACTGGAAAGTGCATATATAGAACATTTAGGTTTAAAAACGATATTAAAAAAAATAAAATAAAATAAAATAAAATACAAAAAGCAAATAATTTCATGTTATTTGGGCGTCTGGGGCCTGGTACATTGTTTAGAGACACAAGTGGAAGATCAATAAAATATTTGGTGAGTAAATAGACGGAAAGACATTTCACTTCTAACAGAGGCTTCAGTACTTTGATAGTTGATAACGGCCATTTTCTTGAAGCAAGATTTGTCGTGAAGGACCTTAGACATCGACATGTGTTTGCTGAAAGAGCTCTAAAGCAGTTGGTCATGACCATAATCTTCCTCGAAAAATCACCTTCAGCTATGAGGCCCATTTCTGAACAAGTGCATACGTAGATAAACAAAATCGTCGAATTTGGGACGATGCCAATCCACATGAAATCCAAAAGCGTCCAATGCAGGGCCATAAGTCACTTTTTGTTGTGGATTCTGTGCTCGCAGCGTTATCGTAACTACTTTGAAAAAGACGTTACTTAGGCCATCACAGCGAGTGCTATAGTCCATATAGTTTCAACAGGATGGCGTTATATCCCACCCAGCTCATGACACAGTAGATATTTGAGAGCGATTTGAGCGCATAGACAGCTCATGTGGAGATGATGTGAACTGTGCGATTTGACTCCTGACCTCGTTAGAGCACTTCTTAAAGGGCTTTCTTACGTCCCAGTCGTACTCAAATAAGACGGAAACCACAGCAGTCTTCAAAGCTAATATAACCCATGTCATCATTAAAATTCAAATTGATTTATGCTTCAGAGTCATGGACAATTGGACATTTCGAATGTGTTGAACCCAAAGATGCCACGGCAGATATTTGAACGATATTATGTTCCACACAAACTGCCATCAACAGGTCTGCAAATTTGAAAAAAGAGGGAAAATTGGAAACATCTCTTGGTCAAACGTGCAGAGAAAAAATTTTAACCGTGTTTTAAAAACTTAACCAGCACAATAATAGGATGTATGAAAGTCGCCGTAGTGTAGTAGGTAGTGTTATGGCTTACTAGACATGAGGCCTCGGTTCAAATCCCAGGAAATATGAAAAATATTTCTTCCGCGACTTCTTCTCAGCAGATTTCTGGCAAAAACTCTGAGAGTAAATAAAATTGTCATGAAAAAGGTTTTAAGAAATCGTTTGTTAGCAAACGACTATAAACTGTAGGTCCAGCCATTCATGTATAAAATTAACACACACACAACATAAGTATGTAACCTTGTCGTAAACTTGGCTAAAGGTTTGTAATGACCAATTATGTATACATGTATATATGTACGGTCGTCAAGCAATGCAACTGGACTAATTCCTCAGGTCGATAATTGTCATCACCCACTTTCAGTCAAGGTATGATGGTATCGCTGACCTGTATTTCTGCAAAACAAAATGAAAAAACGTTAGCCAAAGTCCACAAAGAAACTGTTTTGAAAGCTGTCGTACGTTTCAAAACCAGTTGTGGTCTTTCAAGTGAGATTCTCCGCTTGCTCATAAGCCTAATATGCTGCAATATTAGCGCCAGTAGTCGCCGTAGTCTAGTAGGTAGTGTGTTGGCTTATTAGACGTAAGGCCACGATTCAAACCCCAGGTTAGACATCAAAACGAAATATGAAAAAATATTTCTTCGGCGACTCACTCTCAGCAGATTTCTGGCAAGAACTCTGAGTGAAAAAATAAAATTGCCATGAAAAGTTTCTCAAAAATCTATCGTTCGGAGACGACTTTAAACTGTAGGTCCAACCATTCATGTATAAAATTATCAAACACAACATGAGGAATGTGAGAAGCTAGACCGTAATCCTGACTGAAGGGTTTTAATGGCCAATTATGTGTGTATTAGCACCAACAAAATTTACCACCATCCATCTCTTCTGAAAAATGGCCACCTGGCAGTTCTTATTTGAAGCATATGGACTAAAAATTGTATAAAATTATAGAAGATATATTTTGCAGTGAAGGGTGTCTCCGCCTTGATTTGGGCTGTAGCCAATTTTCTAATTAACAGAGTGCCTAAGTCTGTTGATAATTGTTCAGTCCTACTGAAGACGTGCGCGAGAGCTAAAGGAGGACATTTCGTATAAATATTTGCTGTTCGCATACAACATGTACAGTGAGCGTCAAAAGAAACTGTACATTACCAAAAAATTTACATTAATAAATTACCGTTATTTTGATTTTAAAATTGTTTCATTGCCAGTTTTTAAAATTGAAACAAAAACAAGCAAAAAACAATTCAAAAAATTCCAAAATATAAAAAAATTTTTCAGAAACTCTCCTTAAGTGATAAAAGTTGAGTTTGATGATTGTTAGAATTTTATCCATAGTGTACCATTTCTTTTGACGCTTACAGTATGTAAAACTAAATATAAAAATTATTTTTTTTTTAGCATAATATGTGTGGAACAGTATATATGCCCCTACTAAGTCCAATACAAGCTCTTCTCTGTGAGGAAATTTATTTTTTTTTTGAGATCTTTAAAACTCCTAATTTATCAGGAGTTCTCGTATGAAGTTTCTTTAGCTACTCCCTACTCTAAAAGCAATTCATTTAAATTTAAATTTCATTAATCAAATTTTCTTTTCATTTGCAGATACACATTCACAAAAGGAATACATTTTAGAACGGCAACAAAGGCTAATAACACTGAAAAAAAATTCTACCAGACACTCAGCAAAATAGATCTGTTGAAGTAGCAGTAGCAGTTGCTGTAGCAGTAGCAGGTGTCAATCAAATATTTGGATTGTGCATCATTAGGAATGAAGTTATAAAGGACTGTACTGCTCTCTGGTGAAAGCTTTAATTATACGCACAAGCTAAAGCTCAATTATTAGTTTCGAAGAAAACTAAAGAAAGCTTTTTCCTACACTTAGGCAGCATCCTTAAGTTCGTTCTTAAAGGATCTTTTATACTCGATTTTCTTTATTCAAACAAAGAACGTCAAGATAAATTAGAAAATCATAAAAGAAATGTTCATGCCACAAAGCAAATACTATTTGCTACGAATCATCATTGCTACAACTACAACTAGCTTCCATTGAATTTGAAAACGTGATTCATTTTATTTATTCCACTTGTGTATTGTACATACAAGCGTTTAATTATGCAAATTGAATTAAATCCAACAAAAACAAGCATTAGTTAGTCAAATTAAATTCAAATTCAACACAATAAAGAACTGAATAGCAGCTCAGTGGCTCAATGAATGACTGACAGACTGCCTGAGTATATGACGACCTTAGTAAAGGAGTTAAAGAAAATACAAAAGGCTGGCAGTATAGCTTGTAAAATTATAAACTTTTTCTTTTTAGTTTCTTGAGTATTCTTATACAAAAATGTTAGAAAATGCCAGCAATATGATACATATGGCAGCAGCAACCATTCAAGAGCATGAAACATCAAACGCAAAAGAAAAAACGAAGATATTGACATCAAAACAAACAGCACAACTTGCAACAACATCAAAATTTTTAGCACTGCCACCTATACTACCAGCTTTAAAACCAATGCCCGCACCCGTAACCGTATCCTCCCTACAACACCCTACAATAGCGCCATTAACGCCATCACCAGCACCACTACCAGCTCTAATGGAGATGGCGGCAACAAGAAGTGCTTTTGAATCCTTAATAACCAAGGAAACCACTTTAACATCAACATCAACATTAACATCATCGTCATACTCAACTACGAGATCATCGTCATCATCTTTATTACGACCAGCAGCAGCATATACGTCATTTGCAGCAGCAACAGCAACAGCAACAGCAGCAGCATCAAAAGTATCTTTTAAAGTTAAAGAAATTTTACAAACTTTAGCCGTAACTCTAGCAACAACGAATGTCAAATACACACATAGCTGCAATAGCAACAACAACAACATCAACAATAGCAACCATTGCAGCAGAAGCTGTAAGGATAGCATTAGAAACCATAGAAGCAAAAATATCAAAAGTTTTACAAACGAAAACGTCAGTCATCACATGATTCAGGAGAACGATGATAAAACTGCATTTCACCACCACCACATGCTTTCATTAAATCACCAAAATTGCACAAATGTTTTACAACACAAAGTGAAACGATACAGGCCTCAACAACAACAACAACAACAACAACAACAACAACAACAACAACAACAACAACAACAACAATGTCGTTGCAACATAAAACAATTCTTGTTATTGCTAACATGTTTTGTGGCAATCATCACAATATTCTCTTTGCCTCAAACAGTAACAGCAACAAACCTAGTGATAGCAACAGTTCCAACAACAACAACAGTTGCCCCTGAACGGGGCCCAACACCCTCTCTAACAATGGCAATTAATGAAACATATGAACATCAACTTAAGCACACACAACAACAACAAAAACAGCAACAGCAAGAGTTCTTGCTGCCTGTAACATCCTACTCAGTATTACGCTCATCATCATCATCATCGAGTGACAACAATAGTAAAGACAATGGCAACAGCAACAACAACAATATTAAATCTGCTGACAACAATGATAACAATGATAACATTGATGATGATATATCAACCCCTCACACTCCCTTACTCACTGCAATTGCAACAGCAATTGAAAATTCACTTGTAAACGATAAAAAAAACATTCGAAACATCACTAGCAACACATCGAATGGCAGCAGCAACAGCAACGGCTTCCAAAGCTTTTATTATCCTTTTGAAAATCATATTATTTCTCGTTTAATACGTTCATTAGATGTTAGTGGGTCCGTTACAGGTGTTGGCAGCAGCAGCAGTGGCATCTCATCCATCTTTAGTCCATCGCCTGGCGGTGGTGGTGGCGCTGGCTCCTCGCCCGGTTTGACAAATATTTTCAATCAAAATCTAGACACTGGCCTTAGCAACAACATTGAATGTCCCAGCTTTGATGAGAGTTCCGCCTGTCCATGCTATAAATTTGAAGATGGTAAGTTGGGAGAACATTTAATGTCTTATTTATGAAAATTTGCTTTGAAAAAAATTGGCACAGTGTTACGCCATAATCCTTTTTATTCAAACATTTATCGCAACATGTTGTATATCGATGAGAATGTAGGAAAGTGATTCATATTCTCTCTCTACTAAGGTCCTATCAAAGCAGAGAGAGGAAAGACAAACGAAGCTATTTAAGTCAGTTTTTTCTTACTGCATTGCAACATTACCACCAATAACGTCTTCTCCCATTCAAATGTGGCTCAAATCTGCCGCGATACTGTATAGTTTAGAAGAATTCGAAACAGTTTCTGCTATACGGCTAAAAATCTGTGGGTCATGCAATTCTAGATAGAGCAGGGAAGCTTATATGACTCTTTTTACCTGTAAACAAGCCATTGCCTTAGAGACAAAATCCTTTGCCACATACTGCCTAGTGAAGGCAATAATAGAACCTGTACTGCCTTACTAAGTACACGTTTGGTAGAAAACAATTTTAAAGTAACAGAACTGCAGGCTCCTAGATGTAGGTGGAGAGAAATCTTCAATTTCAATTGCTAGAGCCCTGCACCAGTATTGTGCGCCAAAGCACTTTATGCCATTTCGAATATACTTTATCATGTGCTTCTCATGGAGCAGGCTGCAAATTTTGCAGCGATCTGGCAAAGCTGTTACTATATCAGCATGACTATTAAATCGTTCTTCGTAGCAGAATATATGCCAAACTTCTCGAACAGTCAGGTCCTCTCTGAAAATTATATTAACGTCCAAGCTTGTCCTTGAAAGTCATTTATTTTTTGGGGCATTGGAAGATGCTTTAAAGGCTTCTATCGCATAGAGCTCTACGGGAAAAATATGTTGCCTACGTATTAGCCAGAACAGGTATAATTAGGCTAGAAGTTGGGAATGAATTACACTTCATAATTAAAACTGTCCGGGTGTTCATGCAGTCATGAATACATAATTGGTTATTACAACACTTCAGTCAGGATTACGACCTAGCTTCACTTATGTTTTGTATATCAATTTTATACATGAGTAGCGGAATCAATAGTTAAAAGTCGACTCCAAACAACAGATTTTTTGAGAAACTTTTCATGGCAATTTTATTTACTCCCAGAGTTTTTGCCAGCAGTCTGCTGAGAGGCAGCCGCCGAAGAAATATATATTTTATATATCGTTTTGTTGCAGATTTCTGACCTGGGATTTGAACCGTGGCCTCACTACCTACTAGACTACGGTGATTTCTGGGTGTTCATTTAATGTGTAAAGCCGGCCGAGACATAATACAATACAACCATTATACAAGGAGGAGAGAATACATTTTTCTCACTCGTCTGGAGATTATCTATATGTTCTCTATTCTTGAGGATCATACCATCATATTCCCTAGGAGCGTCTCTTGTAAAATTGTTGTCGGCTAATCAACCGCTCACACAATTCTTTCAGAAAGCGATAGTCGAAGTAGGACAAGCGGACTGTTTTTCGTTACGTTTACTACTGCCCAGCACTTGCGAAATAAAGTCTGAAAATATTGAAAATTCTAAGGAACCCTAACGGAACATTCAGAAAAGATTTGAAAGACATTGCCGAGGTCCAAAAGTGGATTGAAATGTTTCTATCCAAATAACCCTTCCTACATATTTGCTTACAACGCTGTAGCCAATACTACAACCTAGCTTCTCACACCAACCAGTTATGTGTGTTAATTACTTACAGGTGTGACGGGACTTACTCTTTAATGCCACTTACGTAATAACGTCTGAGAATACTGAAAATTCTAAGGATCCCGAATGGAATAGTTGGAAATGATTTTGGAGGGCATTGCCTTGATCAGAAGTGGATTGAAATGTCTCCATCCTAACGACCCTTCCTGCTTAATTGGTCATTACAACCCTGTAGTAAGGATAACAACCTAGCTTCTCACACCAACCAGTTGTGTGTACTAATTTTATACATGAGCGGCTGGGCTTACCGTTTAATAAGGCTTCGAAAGATAGATTTCTTAAAGACGCTTCATTGCAATTTTATTTTACTCTCAGAGTTTTTATCAGAATACCGCTGACAGAAAGTCGCCGAAGGATATATTTTATAAAATTTCGCTTTTTGTTCAAAATTGTCGTATTCTTATTATATTATAATTAATATTATATATTATAACGTTTGAGAATGCTGGGAATTTCAAAAATTCTTAACAGAGCTAATAAATACCGATATACCGGACATTGTCCAGTATATAAGATATCTTTCTAAGACCATATTTCATATTTCAGCACATTCTTCCATTAAATGAGGTTAATGAACCGAATTAAGTGGGAACTTCCTTTGACATTTTGTAAACACGCCAATCAATCTAACCTTGTGTATATGTATGCATTACTAATGCTATAATAAAAAGTTGATGGAAAAGTCGATGTATGCTACGTACTGTATTGGCTTATTAGACGAAAGGTCACGGTTCAAACACCAGATCAGACATCAAAACGAAGATGTGAAATAATATTTCTTTGGCGACTTCCTCTCAGAGAGTAAATCAAATTGCCATGAAAAGCTGATCAAAAATCTGTTGTTCGGAGGCTTTAAACTGTAGGTCCCACCGCTCATGTATAAAATTAACACACACAACATGAATCGTTTGAGAAGCTAGGCCGTAATCCTGACTGAAGGGTTGTAATGGCCAATTATGTTATGTACGTATAGAAAATCGATTCAAACTCGCTAGGTGACTGAGATTACTTGCGCCACCTTAATGAGCATGCCGAATGACTATTAGATTGAACTGTAACTAGTTAATACTGCATCTGTCTTTATTTACGATGATATTTCCTGTAAAGAGATGTGCTGTAGAAGTAATTTTCTTTTTCTGTTGAAAGTTGAAAAATAAAACAAACAAAAAAAATGTTGTTTTTAATAAAATGCCATGATGGCATATCATTTGAATACTTGTGCAGTTATTACGTGACCACAACTGTTCATATGATAATTTATGAAATTAAATTTATTTACGTACGTTATCTTAAAATTCGATTACATGATGATGATTATAAATTGATTTCTACTTAATGTGAATTCGTTTCTTTTTTCTTCTGTTGTTTCTTCTTCTCTTTTTGTTTCCTCTTACAGGTTTATTTCTTGAATGCCCGGGTACAACAGCAACATCTTTGCGCACCACATTGGAACGCATTTCATCGCCGATACATTCATTATCCATTTATGATTTTGATCGTTCGGTCACGTCCCTATCACAGGATGTCTTTCAACCGGGTGTCAATATAAGACATTTACAATTTTCCCATTCACATTTGGAAACATTAAAAGAAAATAGTCTTAAAAATGTACGTGCATCATTGGAATCGTTGAGCATCGTTAATGGTAAATTAACACAGGTATGTATCGCTACATATGTATATATGTACGTATATATTTATATGTATAAGCAGTAGTAAATGGCAGTATTTGTAGTAGTAGTGTTAAAAGTATTTTCATTGAACAATTTTCCCTTTCCATCGATACCACACACGCGCACACACACACAGCTGTATATGTATGTGTGAAATATGGCATCTGGGGTTGGAGGTGTTGATAGGAAATAAATGAATATTTACTGTATTACAACAACAGAAACAACAAAAGAAAGAATAAAAAACCAATGGCAGGTTAATTTTTCCGTGCTGTTCTCTCTCTTTTTTTGTTCGCTTCATTACATACCAGCCGCCATTTGTGAATATTACTGCTGCTATGGCTGGTATCACTCTGGAGGCGAGGAATGCAGAAGAAAAAAATGTAAAATCACGTCGGTATGCGTGAATTTTAACGGAAACGGATGTGTTACACGCAAAACATGAATGTTGCTCGTTGTAACTACAGCTTAACACAATAAAAAATAAGAAATTTTTAATAAAATGTTAAAAATATCTGACGAAATTTTTAGTTAAAGACAGTTAAAGTAAGACAGGAAAAACCGAAACAAATTATTTCTCTTCACACAGATTTTAAGTAAATTTAATATGACATGTTTTCCTTCAGATGTTTCTGATCTAATTTTGATTTAATTTCTGACAGTTTTTGTTGTTGTGAAAATTCTCTGGTAAGTATTAAAACAAAATTGTCATATAACTTGACAAGATTTTCTAGTTAAAGGCAAAGACAACCAGCCGCCTTTGGAAACCAGAAACCATGTTTACTTGGTTTGTTGAAAATGCTTAATGAAATCAAACGACACATGAAATTAACAAAAATTGTTGAAAATATATTTTATGCTTCTGCAACACTTTGTTAGACATACTCTATCCAATACACTCGAAGAAATAAGTCAGTAAAAATGAAAAATTTCAAAAAATGTTTTTAGAAATATTCAAAATTGAAACATCGTTCTACAGATAAAAGTGTTTCTTATTTTGAAACTAAAAAAAGAAGTGAAAGACCACTATGTATGGAATAAACAGTCGTTCAAATGTCCGCCATACATTTTCTGAGTGAAGCTCTTCCGTAATGTAGAATTGCAAAAATTCTGAGAATAAATAAAAATTGCCATGGAAAGTTTCTCAAAAGAAATTTGCCATTCGGAGCCGACTTTAAACTGTAGGTCCCGCCACTCATGTATAAAATTAACACACAAAACATAAGTGGTGTGAGAAGCTAGGTCGTAATACTGACTGAAGAGTTGTTTTTTTTTTATTTTATTTTATTTATTTTAAATGCCTATGGAAATATTCCTTACAGGCAATTTAGTAAAGTTACAATTTTAAATTTAAATTTATATCAATTTTAAAAAACTATGAATTTAAATATATAACTACATTATTTTTTATAACATTATTTGATGACGAAAAATCTATTAGCATATACAATTTATTAAATTCTTTACACATTCTCCTTATTGGATCAACACCAGCGTAGTTGGATCTAAAAATTGTATTGATAATGGGGAAAAATGACGTGACGGACGTTGAGGAACATTAAACGTGATGTTGTGGATTAAAAAACTAGAGCCTATATCACCAGTACTTACATTGAATCTGAATGAGATATTTAACATAGTTCTGCGGCTTTTAAGTGTCGGAAGTTTAATTAAAGCTAGTCTGGCAGAATAAGAAGGTAAACTTGTAGGATTAAAATTCAGTCCTCGGAGACAAAACATCAGAAATTGCTTTTGTACAGATTCGATGACGTCGGAATATTTTTTATATAGAGGATCCCATATTATGGAACCATACTCGAGTATAGGCCTTACAAGAGATGTGTAGAGCGATTTAGTAACATAAGGATCGTTAAATTCTTTTGCCCACCGTTTTATAAAACCAAGAACGCTTCTAGCTTTATTTACTGTCATAGTTATGTGCGGGATAAAATTTAGTTTGGGATCAAGTAGAACTCCTAGATCCAGGAAGTTATCTACAAGCTCAAACTCGTATCCATCAAAAGCATAGTTTGCAGGAATCGGATTCTTTCTTACAAATCTCATGTATTTACATTTTTTGATATTAAGCTGCATTAGATTTAAATTACACCATAAATGAAACGAATTTAGGTCATTTTGAAGAAGTTTCTGATCGGAACTTTGGCGATAACTTAAGAAAATTTTTACGTCATCAGCGTACATTAGGATATTGGAATAGTGAATCGTATCAGGTAAGTCGTTAATAAACAATGAAAACAGAAGCGGTCCAAGATGGCTACCCTGAGGTACCCCAGAAAGGACATCAATACTTCTGGAGCAGCAGTTTTTAAAAAGTACGGTTTGTTTTCTGTTAATTAAATACGAGTAAATCCATTTTAGACTAAGATCGGAAAATCCCAATAAATAAAGTTTCTTCCTCATAAGTACATGATTGACTTTATCGAAGGCCTTGCTGAAATCCGTATAGATAACGTCTGTTTGTTGCTGATGAAAAAATCCTCGATACACAACTGTTGAGAGATGAAGCAGGTTTGTTGTAGTAGAACAGTTTTTTCTAAAACCGTGCTGATAAGGAGATATCAAGTTAGAAACTTGATAACATAAATCATCTGTAACCATTTTTTCAAACAGTTTTGGAATTATGCTCAGTTTTGCAATACCACGATAATTTGTAACATCGGATCTATTTTCTGATTTGAACAAAGGAATAATGAATGAATCCTTCCAAACATTAGGAAAATAACCACATATAATCGATTTATTAAATAAGTATGATAGTGGAACAGCTATAGAGTCGGCACAATTAATTAAGATGCTACTAGGAATGTTATCAGGTCCAAAGTTATAGCAGAATTTTAGTTTTCTCAATTCCATAGAAATAGTAGGAACGTTGATTAAATTTATTGATACTGTGGAATTTGTATTTATTTTAATGTGATAATCAGTGGAATCATTATAAGTTGCATCCGAATAAGTTGTGGAAAAGAAGCTGGCAAATAAATTGCTTATAATGCTGTCATCACTAGATTCAATCTGCTGAAATCTCATAGAAGATGGAAAACCAGTTACTTTTTTCTTTGAATTAACAAATTTAAAAACGATTTTGGATTACGCTTAAAGTTGTATTTCATTGTATTTACATATTTATCGTAACATGATTTATTAAGTATTGTGTATTCCGCCCGGGTAACAGAATATCTTATATAATCCATATAACAACCAGATTGTTTAAACTTTTTATAGTATTTATTCTTCTTATTTTTTACACGAGCCAGTTGTTTATTATTCCATGGAGGACCGGATAATTGTCTAGATATTTGCTTTGGAACACATAAATTCAAAAAGGTATTAACCTTAGAGTAAAAGGCTTTAGACATATCATCAACATTAGTATAGCATGAAAAAAAGGAGTGCCAATCCGTATTGATTAGGCATTCATTTAACATATTATAGTTGGTGTGCTTAAATGAAAAAACATTCTCATTTTTGCTACACGAAGGCATCGATAAATTAAGTGGAATTGATATTTTTAATACGAGCGTTGGATGATAACAATCTTCTGGACTGGTAATAGGGAACGAGCGTTTAATAAAGCTATTAGTCACCTCATTTACGAATATTAAATCCAATATTTTGAAATTAATGTTTGGAATGCCATTAATTTGGAACAGACCCAAATCATACAAAATATTAAAAAATTCGTCGAAATTTGAATTCTGCTTCATTTGAATGAAATAACCATCGTCTGGTAAGTATTTCCATTGAATTGAAGGTAGATTAAAATCACCGAGGACAAAAATAAAATCACCGTCTTTTGAAGAATGAGCAACAGTACTTATAGCTTCTGCATGTTTTATGTATACAGCTTGTGGAGAAGATGGCGGAATATATGAACAGGTAAAAAAATACGATGACCATTCATTTTTATTGAAACAGCTATAAATTCAATATCGTGAGGTGTATCAGTTACTAAAAGCTCAGATGGTAAATTACATGAAATAGCAATAAGGACACCTCCTCCTGTAGTTTCATTGCCACGATCACGACGAAAGATATTAAATTTGTTACAAAGTATTTCAGTATTCAAAAAATTATCATTTAACCACGTCTCCGTAAATACTAATATTTGCTGATCGTATCGATTGTAATGAAGGCATGGGTTATGTTTGTGTGTTATTCAAATACTCCTGTGACTTAATAAAACCCCACGAGAAAAAGTCTGACGGGGTTAAATCGCACGATATTGGTGGCCAGTTCACATCACCTTATCGTGAGATGACCATGGCCTCAATTCGCTTGTGCGGAATATCCAAAGTGGAGCACTTCGTCCTCATTGAATTATGAATCGATGACGCCATCAGACCACCTTCCACACCAAACAGTAACAGTGTCACAATTTGGATTGGTACCTTCCCATATGCAATCCAGAAACCTCGTCGCTTTCTAAATACTGCAGAGCCCTATCTACATATGGTTTCATCCTTGAACAACATAAAGTTCAAGTGGTTAACAGCACAGCAGTAATGAGGCTCACAGTCGAGGGTTCCTAGTTCTATTACTTTTTGCTTTACAAATCTGTCGTTTGTTGTTTTTTATCCGACGCTCATGGATAAATTTGACACACTCTACATGGTGATGTGCGAAGCTACGTCGTAATTTGGACTAAGGGTTGTAATGGCCAATTAAGTTAACTGAGTTAAGTAAGTTTGTATGCGACAACTTAGTCCTCTACCTAGAGCTTCGAGGCAGTTAACAAAATTCCCAAGAAAGTCTTTGCATTGTAGTGCGGTTGACTAAAGTTTTTCCGAAAGTATATCGGAGAGTAACAGGTTAATTGCGCTGCAATCACTCTTAGACTGTTTACATGTTATGTGCATGTTTTTCGTGATTCTTTTAGTCTCAACTCTGGTGATATCTGGTGTCCGATGGTCGGTTTGATCCAGTATTAATCCATTAAATCCTTTATACTTAGCAGCTTAACATTGGTATCCTTCTTGGCCTTATCTGGTTGATGCCCATCAGTCAGTAATATATACTATACTTTGTGTTGTAATGGAAAAACAAATTAAGTGCCATTTTAATTCAACGCTGTTGACCTCTCGAAGACGCCTATTTCTTGAGTAACAAATAGTTCTTCCACAAAACTTCTCTGAGTGTATGATGTTAGAATTTGTAGGGGATACCATCATATATTTTTATCGTGACAATTTATGTGTCATTCATGGAGTAAATGAATTTCTGAATATGCATGCATGACGAGTATACGAATGCCGGCAAGGATTAATTTATCAGAGGGCGGAATATGTTTTTCCTGTTTTTCTTGTTTTTCGCATGAAAAATTTGTTTATTTTCCTTAATTTTTCTTTCAGTTTTTTTCATTCTGGTTAAATAATACATTCATTTGTAAGTGTCTGCGTGTATAAGGATGCGAGAGAGCGAGAGAGTCTGTGTATGTGTTAACGAAATGAATTACAAACAATTTTGTCACATTTCAGCAATGTTTGCCCACATTTGTACATTTTAGTTCATTTCAGTCCTTCTTTATTTCTACTTTTTTTTACCCCGCATATCTGTAACTCTCTCTGGTATTTGCCAACATCAACGTCGTCGTTATTCTACAGAGAAAAAAAAAATACAAACACAAATACATATGTACAGCGGATGCGTATCTTAGTGCGAATAAAAATTAAAAATTTGTTTTTGTAACTCATATCTGTATCCGAACAAACGAATGCATATGGCGTTTCAATGCCCTCCACATTTCTCTTTCTAATATATGGGGGTGTACATTAGCAACAGAACAAATTTTTTTCATGTGTTTTCTTCGCAATCCTGCCATGGGTAAGTGAAAAATTTAGGTTTGTACAGCAGTAGAGTTATGATAACTGAATATGTAAAATCAGCAGTTAATAGGATACGTAGACAGGCATTGATGGAAAATAAAATATTTTTTTGGAGAAAAAATCTTCTCACGACTTTTGTAAATTGTTTTTCGATATACTGGTTTGCCTAACAAAAGTACAGTGGGGCGTAAAGTTCACTATTGTGGGATGGATGGCCATGTGATTTAAGGAGAGAACTGAATCTTTGCTATTCTTAACCGTGCGTGTAAAGCAGAGTCTAGCAATATCGCACGTAACCTTTTGGTACCAACGAAATTAAGCTTTCCTATAATAAATATGGATAGCACCCAAGTTAATTAAGCAATCGGAAAACTTATGTTCTGTAACATGTCTGAGATTGCGAAATCTATATCGGCTTTGGCCAACTCATCTTCAATGCTTTTTCCAACGATATCACTATGTCCCATAACCCAAATAACAGTTACCTTTGACTAATCCAAAATTTTCCTGAAAAATCCTTGGCATTCATGGACAAGTACTGACGTTGAAAGTACCTCTGTTAGGGGTTTAATCGCTTTCTGGCTGCCCAAGTAACTCAAAAGATTTTTACGGAAAAGCATTACTTTTCTTTCAAAATCGCTTTGATTTCTGCTTGGAAAACACTACAGTGGTCAGGCTGCTTATAAGAAAGTTGAATATCAGAACACGTAATAAATATATAACCAGCAGTGTAAACCTCAAGGGTCCCATTGGGAATCTTCGGATCTTCAGGTCAGAAGTCTCCAGTTGGAATAAGAAACCACAAGAGGACCCCACAAATAGATCCGAATATATTCATGTCTCCCATTAAAATCCGCATGTCCATAGCCCATGTAGGGCTAGGATTTAACTAAATTCCACCTTAAACAGCCACAATAGAAGATATCTTTATTGAGCACAGAAGTCCATAGTTGTAATGCTAAAATCAAATGTCGAAAGTTATAAGGAACCATAAATCGATTTCTATGTGTCTCTCTCCTCCCAGAATACCATCATATTCATAGTCCAGGTTGGCCCAGGATTTAACTGCATCTAGCCTTACAAAGCTACAGTAAAAGGAATGTATACTAAGTACTCTGTCTATTAGTCGGCAATGGCATTAGTGTTTGCACTCCGTCCACCAAACATGTATAACATAAAGCAAGTTTGATTCTATAACTGACCCGATAGAGCCAGTATGTGATGGTTTGTTTGAGATTCCAAATTTTGTTTGTGATCTGTGGTACTTTTGCGGTAGGTATTCAACTCTAAACAGACGTAGTAATTAAATAAAAATCGACATCTGTTTCATGCTACAGTATGACATGCTTAAACGTGAATCATTACACGATTTGCATTACCATATGCGTTGTACGTAAGTGGCTACCACATGAGAAAAAATTTCTACAGTGTGCAGCCAAAGAAAAAAGTCTACAGACACCGGTGTATGTAGACTTTTTCCCGCTGCTTTTTATAAAATTAAAAAAGATTTTTAAGGCATTTACAATCAAGAATATAACGTAGAAATTATTAGAAAGAAAAATAAAATTTAACATACAACAGAGTATGTAGACTTTTTTCTTTGACTGTACGTGAACATTTTTGAATGATACAAGAACTAAATGGGCAAAGAGAAAAGTTTGCAATATGAGTTAAATATTCGAAATAAATCTCTAGCAAAACAAAATATAAAAAAATATTTCTTCGGTGACTTCCACTCAGCAGATTCCTGGCAAAAACACGGACAAAATAAAATTACCATGAATTGTCGTAACCCTGTCCGAAGAGTGGTTACACTATGTGACAAAATAAAAAAAACTAAATACACCCAGCTAATGACATAGTGTAAGTTGCGAGTTTTGTTGCGTAGAACTTAAAAATATTTTTTTTATATTTCTTGAACAAGCCAAACTTGTTTTATTTGACAAAAAACAGTTTTTTTTGACTTTACGCACACATTTATTGATTACACAAACAATTCTGAACCGATGTCCAAAATTTAAACCTTGTTAGAACGGAGAGGGATGGGCCTTTAAAATGGTATACATATATACAATATCTGAGTTAATATGAAATGAGGTTTGATGAGGTAAACTTGAAAAATGTGAATTTTTTCATAATTTTTCAAGTTTGTCCGTTCATAGTAGCAAACTTTAATTAAAAAATATGAAATAAGTGACGGTATCTACAGTAATTTTTGTCCGATTTGATCAAATAAAGTGTCAATCTCTTCACAAAATCATACAATTTCAAAATGTCATCACTTATTTTATAATTTTTAAGTAAATTTTGCAATTAATAATGACCAAACTTGAAAAAATGAGAAAAAATCATATATACCAAGTTTACGAGATGAAAACTCATAACATGTAAGTTTGAAACATATGTTTTTTTTTATATACCATTTTAAAGGCACATCTCATACCATTTTCAAAAGACTTTAGATTTTGAAAATAGGTTAAAAATATTTGTGTAATCAATAACTTTATTGGAAAAGATCAAAAATACCGTAAAACAAGTTTGGAGGGTTCAAGAAAAATAAGAAAATTATTTTTAAGTTCTACTCAACAAAGCTCAAACCTACACTATGTCATTAGCTCGAATTATTTTGACTTTCGCACCGTGTTATGTATGCATGTATCGGGTCCGCCATCTAACGTTTTTTTATAACAAGTGCTTATTTCGTGAATGGTAACACTTAGCTCATGTCTGATTTGACAGATAATTAGTTTTATCCTTCCACTGAACGAATATGGACTATCCAATGCGTTTTCGACTTACAGAAGATGCCGATTTTGGCAAAAAAAAAATCTTATCAGATGAAAGATATTTTGATATTGGGGCACAGAAAACCCGCACGCATACATTGAAAAGCCGACGCACCCAAAACGAGAAATGTTTGGTGCGGATTTTGGTCCAGAGGCATAATTGGGCCATTTTGCTTCGAAAATGAGCAAGGAGTGGGTTATCGGGCCACGTTGAACGAATTTTTGTTCACAAAAATTTAAGAGGAGGATATTGGCAACATTTGGTTTTAACAGGACGGCGCTACGTGCCACACAGCCGAAGCTACACTCGTAGTTTTGCGCCCTGTTTTTGAAGATCGCATTATCAGCCGCAGAGCTGATGTCGTTTGGCCATCTCGGAGCTGCGATTTGACACCCTTGGACTATTATTTGTGGGGTGCCGTCAAAGATAAGTGTTGCGCCGACAAGCCAGAGACAATTGACGCTTTAAAGGACAATATTCTTGAAGCCATTGGTGAAATACAGCTGCACACAATCGATAATGTACTTAAAAATTGGACCGATCGTGTAGGGTACTGCATGGCCAACCCAGGCAGCCATTTGAATGAAATTATTTTCCATTATTAACCGGAAGGATTGTACTTTCAAATAAAAAAAGAAATTTTAGTAAATATTCAGTAGTTTTTTTTAAAGCATATTCAAAAAAAAAAGTTATTTGGCGGACTCTTTATATGGGAAATAAATGGCATAAAATATTAAATTTTTCGATATCTTAACAAAATGTATGAATTTTTCATTAAATCTAGGGTATCTTAACAATGAAATGAAAAATGAAAAATTTTTTGTATGTTTCCTAATTAAATTCAAAATAAAAGATTCTCTTTTTCAACCGCAACATATTTTTGTTCTATACACACAGTCTACACAATATAGCAGTCAAATATAGAATCTGTTGTTAATAAAATACCAACAAATTGCTTTCTAAACCATTAAGTACCATAAAATGGAAAATATCTACTAAAAATCGGCCATAAAATAAGTAACAACACCCCACCAAATATGCTTTTATTATTATCAGTACATAAAAATATTAACAAAAATAAAAACAAAAACAAAACCAACAACATAACAAAAAAAAAAAAAAACGTAAATGAATGAAACATTTGCACAAAACCAATAACGAAAATTTTATACCAAAAAATATTCGCTCGCTGGCTGGCATATTGTCGATTTTGTTCGTTTTGGAAACCAACTCCCCATATAAATATATTTGGTTGGTTTATTTAACAACAAAAATAACAACAGCCACAGCAAACAGCAATACTAGCAACCAACATTTATGAACATTATCAATATATACTCAAACAAAATTACCACACGCATACAAACAAATAAAAATTACACACAATATATACGAATATGTGTGTATGTATTCGATTACCACAAAATAAAGGAAGTGTTGGTAGAAACATTTGGCATAAAAATAAAATAATTTATACGTTTAGTGGCTGGGCGCACTCTGTGGCTATTACTGTAGCTGCCCAGCTGACCTGTGCTGGGCTAAAATTATGCTCAAATTATGGAAATCTTGAAATTTCGATAAAAGCGTTAAAGGATGTGCAAGCATTTAAATAAAAACTCATATTAAATTCGAAATTGGCTTACAGGAGATTGACCTCAGAGGACATTATTTTTTATTCGGGTACTGATCTGGTGGTTTCATCCTGGCTCAAGCTGTATGCTGTACATGCTGCATAACTAGAAAGCCATAGGACATGCATTCAACTCGGCTACTTGGTCCCCTATAATTTTCTCAACAGAAGGATTTGATTTAAGCACTCCAATTCTTCTGGTCTGTAGATCAGAAGGTTCCCAGTAGTATCCTTGAGGTTTTCACTGCTGGTTCAAAGATGAGTGTGAGAGCGGGCTGTGGTATATACCGATGGGTGTAAAATACTGCAGCGTGATATATATTAAGGGTTCCGATATCAGATTTTCTTGTAATCTGCCTAATCACTGTAATGATTTCCAGGCTTAAGTCATGAAACCACGGCAATGTTTGTTGGGAGATGAAATTTTCTCCTTGAAATCCCTTAATTTACTCGGATACACAGGTTGCACTCGAGTTCCTAACATATATCACCTCATGGTTTGTTCGCATTCACATATGCCAGGGATTTCTGTGGGAAATCTTTGATCATTTAAAGGCGAATATCATCGCGATGTCTGTTTTCATTCACGTGCGCCACAGATTTCTCTGAGAAATGTTCGATCATTTAATGGTAACTCTTATATGGTATCCTGAACTTAAAAATTTCGTCGAAAATAACTTTCCTGAAGGCACACAGCTTATAATATCCGCCAAGTTACACACATGGCATGCGTATTAAACAAGATATTTAAACAAGATATTCTCCGGTTGTTAATAGTCGCCGTAGTCTAGTAGGCAGTGTGTCTTGGCTTATTAGACTTGAGGCCACGGTGGAAATCTCAAATCAGACATTTCCCATAAAACGAAATATATAAAAATATTTCTTCGGCGACTTCCTCTCAGCAGATTTCTGGTAAAAACTCTGAGAATAAATAAAAGTGCCGTGGAAAAGTTTCTCAAAAATCTGTTGTACGGAGAAGACTTTAAACTGTAGGCCCCGCCATTCATGTATAAAATTAACACACTCAACTTAAGTGGTGTTAAGAAGCTAGATCGTAATCCTGACTGAAGGGTTGTAATCGCCAATTATGTTATATGTTCTCCAGCAATTTTATAAGAAGGTTAAACCTCATTGGCAGCGGAAGAACAATATTGCTAGACACAGTTGAACTAATATCGATCAGAAGAGGAATTTCCTTAATCACATGGCGATCCATCACACCATTGTGGTTCCCAAAGGCCACTGCTTTATTGGAAAACATGCCAATAGACTTCACATTCCTTCAAACGACATCCACAGAAGCTGTGGGTTTGAGAAAGAGTATGATACTATATTCCACCCCATGGATCACTGCCGGCTCTTGTTATGATAAGGCAGGGGAGTTCACCTCTGACAGAACTCTTCAAAATAAGGATTAATGCAATAGTATGATTTGTTTTGAGTTTAAAATTGCTTTGAAAAATTTTCCACTTAAAGATTTACTCTCCCAAGTTCAGGTTACGGCATACAAATAAGTAATGTGAAGACCAGTCTTATCACTTTAGACGTCAGGACCACCAGGATTGTTTCCTATAGGAAATGTGTTATTGATTTTTGGATGGAACTAACGTCCTTCCTAGGTGGGAAATTACTATTCAATAAGGGTGCCCGCCGCCCTATATATACGAATTTTATTGAGAGGTTGGGCGGCCTGTGTATTTGGCCAAAATCGAGAGATATCGGTGCATTAACGTAATAATGGTGTATTAATTAACGTGCTTGACTATAAAGCCGGGCTGTTTATGTAAAAAGAAAAAAAGTGTTCATTGTTTTAGAATTTTAAAAATTAAGAGACTTCAGTCATTACTACAAATAAAGTGTACAGGAAACCATCTGACTCCCGAACTTCAGATATGATTTCATTGACAAGAAGATCAAATAGCTTCAAGATAGAGCAGCTTCTTATGGCTATGCTCAATTTATTGTTCTCTTCCACTGATAGAAGATAACCTTAAATGCTTGAAATATCATTCCTCGATGAATACTCATCTAATTCACAAACCTGCATAGTGTAGGATATTCGATGGGAACAATGAAATATTTGGCCGCCACAAAATTGTGGCACTAAATCAACGTCGCCAATTATGCGTATTTCCAGTTCATTTCCTTTTTTTGTTGTCTCAATTGCTTTGGTTTGACTTTGTTTTCATTACTCTTGACTTGTTTAAGGTTCTGCAGCCAAACAACAGTCTACAGTTTAAAGTCATAAAAAATATAAGAAAGGGGGAATAAAAATTCTACATTCGTGATGTCATAATTTTGTTGTTTTTATGCCCCAAAAATTTATAAGAAAATAATTTAAAGAGTTTATCGATGAATGGAAAAAGTCGTACACATAAATTAATTAATTTTAAAACTAAAAAATAAGTGAATGAATGCATTTAGAAATATTAAATTAAACTTTCAATTGGAAATAGTTGCTTAGTGAAACGCTGGAGGAGTTTAAGCCTCAGATATGATATCTTGAAAAAGGAAAAAGAATATAAAAAATACACGAAAAAAGCTCCTTAAAACAGTGATTGAAATTAACGTAGATAATACGGAAGGTGTGTTGTCGCCGGAGGTTAGTAAGTAGTGTGCTGGCTTATTAGACGTAAGGCCACGGTTTAAACACCAGCTCACACATCTCCCACAATACGCAAATATGTAAGAATATTTCTTCGGCGACATCCTCTCAGCATATTTCTGGCAAAATCTCTTGGAATAAATAAAATTGCCATGAAAAGTTTATCAGAAATCGGTCATTCGGAGTCGACTTTTAACTGTAGGTTGCGCCATTCATGTACAGTAAGACCCCGCTTAACGCGGGAGATACGTTCCAATAAGTTCCAGCGCTAAACGAAACAGCGTTCGTACTGTGATTGCGACTTCGGAAAATACGGTTGGAATCTTTATTCTGGACAGATTAACAAAAGAGCGTTGAAAAAGATACATAGTATACACCGTCGCTATATAGTGCACCGCTTTTGGTTGGTGAATGGCCGTTTCATTTGCATACATATACAACAAGTATCAATACAGTGTGCGATTTAGGGGAATCCCAATACTACCGCGTTATACTTAAGCAGTGTTAAGCGGAGCAGCGTTAAGCGGGGTCTTACTGTATAAAATTAATAGACAAACTGCATAAGTGTTGTGGGAAGCTAGGTTGTACTCCTGACTAAAGGGTTGTAATAACCAATTATTATGAGATGAGTACGGAAGGTATGTATGAGTAACCAATTCGTAAACTCGAGTAAAATGTTGTAATGGCAAACAAAGTAATGTAACCTCAATTTCTTGCAACTTTAATAGGCTACAGATTCAATCACATCAAGCACTATAATACTTCCAGATCTAGTGCTGTTTGAATTTGCAGATATCCTGAGGGAGCAGATAAACGTAAATGATTCCTTGTATTTCCTTTTCGCTTTGAACAGATTTCGCTCGTGATATCATTTGGCTAGTAGAAGAGGGGATGGAGTACATATTTTGTTTAATCCAGCCCTGGTAAGATCATACTGGTCGGTAAAAGTTTATACATCAACATTTCGGAGCTGCAGAATGAGCTCTAATTTCGCTAAGAAATGAACTTTGTGGATTTTAGACGACAGTTCTTAGAATTTACGATAAATATCTGGAAACACAAACGTTCCTTTTGGAGGTTGCGGCTTCAGAGAATCCACTTGGCCAAAGAAAATTTTGTCTGAAGCTACAACTTCTGCGGGCACTATCATAAACTTCTAAGGGATTTTGGCAGTTAGACAAAGCTAATGTACTTGTCAAAGCACACTTTCCATATAACGTCGAATATGAATACCACCAAATCACTATACACTTGAAAACCCCGTCGTATTGAAGACAGTCTAACCTGAGCACATAAACTCCTTCGGTTGTGAAGGCATAATACCTTTTGACTTACAGAACGCAACGAGTGACAACTGATATGTGACATTTATTGAGTGTATCTGGGACTAGTTTAGATACCCAGCGATGGCAATCAAAATGCTTCCTTCTACTTAAAACACTGAAACGTGTGTAAGAAAAATTGACAAATTTGCCGTAAGGTTTGTTGAAGACCTTCTCAAACTTTTATGCTTGAACGCCAACTGTTACAGATCCTTTTTAAGTAAAAAAATCCAAATTCGTACTGCTTTAATCATTTACTGTTATTTAATCATTTTAAATATATGTTCCAATCATTATTTTTTTTGTTTGTCAACCTAACTGTTTATCCCCTTTTGGGTGCAGGACGACATTTTTGTAATTTACGTCCAGAACAGCGGCGTATATCAACCCATTCTATACGATTACGGGGATTTAAGCAATTATGACGTTCTACTTGGCAAGGTGTTAAGAGTTGGCAGCCATCTTGTCTATTGCGATAACAATTCAACTTTTTGTTGCCATCGGGACATTTAATATGACTGCATCTTGATTTGGGTCTGGTTGAACGGGGCCAACGTTTGACGGCACAACGTCCCGAACCAAGGGGGCCTTTAATGTTGCGACACAAAGACCAGCTGGTGGATGTAAGGCCTTAAAGAAACATGGTTTTTTAAGAGTAAACGAAATAGTTTTCTTATAGTTAAACTTACGTGGACGTTTATCTAAACGTCTGCGGCAATTTTCTTCATCAATCGAACACTGTCTGATTTTGCGGCAATGCGAACCTTCTCTTACACATCGTATGGGACTTTTTTCACCTTTGCGACACAAAGGACGACAACGATTTGCCTCGGCATAAGCGAAAGCGGCAATTAGAATAGCTAGTGAAGAAAAAATTTCAATTAAAAATTTTAATTAAGTTCAGAGAGAACAGAACTTACCGAATATTAGGATGGCCTTGTTCATGTTGATGAAACTTTATGATTGTAAATGAAATTTCAATGTCCTTATATAGTAAAATTAAGGAGGCGGAACAATTAAATTTTAATCTGTGCTCATTTTGCCAGCTAAACAAACAAAGGGAAAGCTTATGAAATAATACAATGGAAAGAAATTGAATTGAAATTATTTCTTTGTCAATACAATCCAAAATGCAATTCAAAACGGCTGCTGGTAGACAGACAGACAGCTGGACAATCAATTGAATTCGGCAACAGTTGCTGTTCTATTATGTCATGCCAGGTGTATTGTTTCATAACTGAACGATTAAAGATAATATATGTATGTACAGACATTGTAAACACAATAATATTTTGATAATATTTATTGAATAATTAACAAAAGACATCGTATTGTATAATAACAAAACAAATATCCTTAAACAACAAGCCAAGGAACACACACATTTCGTATATAAAGCTTATCAACACGGGGATTATATTATCAGTTTTGCCATCAACAGCTAAAACGTGAAGAATTTCGTAAAGAAACAAAATGAATAAAGCCATTATCGTTTTCGGTAAGTTTTGAAATCCTAATTCAATCTCATATGATTTAATAAAAATTTTTAAATTTTATTTAAACAACAAATCAGCTTTCCTTGTCGTCATTTTGGCCTTTGTCCATGCCCAGCGTCCTCAACGCCCCGATTGTCTCAAGTTGAGATGTGAAGACAACAGCCCGAAACTGTTGTGTGTACGCAGCAACAGGAACAATTGCCGCCTGTTGACCATTTGCAATGTGAGCCGTCAAAATTGTCAACGTGGTCCTTTGAATGCCTTATTCCGAGTGGAACCCGAACGCTGTCGTGGCATTAGACCTGGTCAAGTACAAAGATGTCGTGATTTACCCAGGAGGAAGCCTTCACCCAGAGCTTGAATCGTTGAGACATGATATTATGATGCCAGAGTAAATTGTTGTACTTCTTAATAAAAAGCCAAAATTAAATTTAAAAAAAAACAAAATTGTTCCAAGAAAATAAAATGCTGTTCCAATATATCTATGTTGTTAAGTCAATTCGAGGCCTATGCCAATAATTATGCATTAAAATCAGTAGGCAGCAGTTTCAGTTTGAAATTAGAAAGACCAAAATACAAGGACAACTCCTACAGGAGTCCTAAATAAGGTGAATAAGGTGCTGTCACTCAAATAGACAAAATTTAAAGACGGATGAAATTAGCAACAGAGATAAACATTTTTTGAAGTCTAATTCTCGCTAAACTCAAGTGAGATTGTTTTGCGAAATCCAGCAATTCTAGGTGATTCAGTAACTCAGCAACTGGTATTGTAATGTTCAAGAAGTAAAAGAAATTATGGCGACGAGTTATAGATTGAAATTCATAAGACAGAAAACACAGACTCTAACCTACGAGTCACCGGAGTGTAGCAAGCAGCGTGTTGGCTTATTAGATGTGAGGCCTCAGTTCAAACTCCAGGTCAGTTATCTCCAACAAAACGAAAAACGAAAAATATTTCTTTGGCGGCTTCCGCTCCGAAGATTTCTGAGAGTAAAATTAAATTGCCGTTAAAAAGTTTATCACGCATCTGTCGTTCGGTATCGATATTAAACTGTAGGCCCCAACACTCATGCATAAAAATTAAGACACACAGCATAAGTGGTATGAGAACCTAGGTCATAATCCTGACTTAAGGGTTGTAATGACCAATTATGAATGTATGTATGTATGTATGTATGTATGTACAACCTCCATACAGATGCAGATTTGTTGTTGTGGTTTTATTAGATCCAAGTTTTCTTTTGTAATTACGACACGATGCAAAAGTTCATCCGTATTACTGTCGAACAATGCCTGACCCAAGTATCATTTGCTTTCTTGAACCGGGTTTATGCAGACATAAGACGGCATTCAAAATTGAAATCACTGTGCCATATGAAATTCTTATGACTTCAACAATCTCTCAGACTTTCAATTTGTGATCGTCTACCGCCATCTCATCAATTTTTTCAATTGCTTCAGGTGGAGTAATTTCAACTGAGAGTTCAAATTGTTCGGCATCTTTGTGGCATGTATGGCCTGAACGAAATTCTTATTGAAATTGATTTTGTAGAGTTCCTATACTATTTTCAAGCTGAACCTTCGTTTGGCTGATGATAATTATTTTTTTTTTTTAATTTTGTTTGATGGGCACACGTAGTTCAATTTTTCTCATTTAATCCACAAATCACGATTCAGTCTGCTATCAATGGCTGACAGAAGCTAAATAACACACAGTGTTCAAATTCTGGTAGGAATCAACTGACGGGCGCCTTTGGCGAGTATAAGTGTTACGTTTTTAATTAAACCTCGAAGAATTTGAAAAGAAACGAAAGAACAACCAGAACTCAAAGCATAATGCGAACGCTGATTTTGGATGCATATAATCGTTGCTTTTCATTGCCTTTTTAGCCAACAGATAATGGGTTATAAAGAAATTTGAAGATGTTGGAAGTCATCAAAATGTATACACTGCCGAATATATACCTTGTGAAAAAATCATTGTAACCTGTAAAGGCGACCGTTTGGTGTGCATTATTATTGAAAGGTATCAATCGGCTCCTTTTTTTTTTCAAAATGATCCTGAGAGAACTGTTACCCTCTATTCAGAGCACTATAGCCTCATGATAACCTTCAATTTGGTCTTCTATTGAAGATTATGAACCGCACACATGATCGATTTTCGCTTTATTGCTTGAGAAGTTTTCAGAAAATGGAACTTTACATTTTATACATGTATGTATGTAGATATACATATGTACTATGATCATGCCATTTGACGCCGTTAGACCTTTTTAAATGTCTACGTTAAAAACTATCCATGAAGGCATGGATGGAAACCACTACCAACCACTGCCAAGTGGTCAAAAATTAAATCAAAACGATCGAATACTACAACCTTTGATAAACATTTCATTCAAATTCAGCAACTTTATATTAGAAAATATTAAAAAAAAAATTTTAAAATTGTAATGATCTTTGTGATAGTTAGACCATTTTAATTCTCACCGTCCTTTCTTATAAATAATATTGAACTAAGACTTCTCGATTATTGGTTTTTTTTTTAATTTTTATTAGAAACTTAAATACTAGAAAATTTAAGAAATATTTTTATTTTTTATTCCGAGTCATTAAGAATGATGACTATGACGTTCTGTAGGACGACATTTTTGCAATGCTTGACCAGCCCTCATGCCAGCACAAGCACGGTAACTAGTCCGTTCCAAATGATTTCCACGACCGCGGCGACAATTAACACGAGCCAACTGGCAAGAAGTCAAAAGTTGACAATTATTTGCACTGCTGCGATAACAGTTTAATTGTCCTCTAGGTATAGTGCAACGTATTCTATCGCAATTACGTATTGGAGCACAAATACCCGGACCCAAAGGCGTTTTAAGATTACGACAAGCATCGCTACTGGTGACAGTTAGGACTATGAAAATAACATTAAAGTTATAAGAGCATAAAAATAAAATGTAGCTTCAAACAGACTTACGTTCACGTGGTGCTACTATTCGGCGTAAGCAATTTTCTTCCAAAAGATTGCAAAAACGAATTCTACGGCAAAGTTGCCCCTCTCTGGCACAAACGATTCTGCTGGGCACATCTTTGCGGCATATAGAACGACAACGGCTTAATGAAGTGTCTTCGGCATATGTCAACGCAAACATGATGCAGCCTAATTTTTTTCATTAAAAAGAGAAAAGTTTTAGGAATATTTCTTTATTTTGAAAGAAGTGTACTCACCGAAAATAATTATTGATTTATACATGTTATAGAGGAAGAGGTAGTTAAGAAAACTGATAACTTTATACATAAAGTGATGGGGTTTATATATGATTTTTCGAAAGTCCTCACAACTTTTAATGTGTTCAGAACAATATCATTTTAATATATTGGTATTAAACAAACAAATACAGTGTGAAAACATTTTATATTTTAAAAATTCTGCATATATGTATGTATGATTTATTAATTTTAATATTTTATTATTTAAAATTTTTATTTTTATTTTATAATACCGAAAGAAAAACCATATATTTTTTAGAATGAATATATTCTGGAATATTCAACCTGGTGAAATTTGTTTCAAGCAAAATACGACATTTTAAAAGGTTAAGCACAAAACAATAGGCTTTAAACTTACATTTTTTTGTTTAATATTACCTTTAAATACTTTCAAGATTTGTGGTTTGTAGTAGTTAAAGATAGATTTCCAAAATCAACAAAAATTAAAAATCATTTGACCCTACAATTGGCGAAAAGTGTAAAAGAGAGGCTCGTTTGCTTAGAAATGATAATGTTCGAGGCTTCAAATGTAAAAAAAAACCATTTAATACCTGCATACAATTCTGATACCAAAGATAATAGCTAACAAACTTTTCACTATCAATGCTAAATTAAAGACTCATTTTGATGAGAATTGAGAGTTCACTTTGCATTAACTTGAGTTCATTGTTCTTGACAAACATAACAACACAACGAAGTCCATCTTTGTGTATTAGGATTATCACACCAAGTTTAATCCAAGGCGGTTATAAATAAATTTCGTTTAACGTCTAGCAAACAGAAATTAATTCACGATTTGCACTTAAACATACCGATGTCTTTGCCAAAGCAGACTATTGTTGCCTAAACGCGTTCATCTTTTCTTAATCGCTTCTTAAAATGTCTCTTACCTTCAGTATTAAAGATCTCGATATGGTACGAACAGCTAATATTAGTGAATCCGTTGCTTGTTTTCAACGATCGATGAAGACAAGATGAAGAGAGAAAAAGATTTGCAAAGACTTCGGAAATTATAAGTACAAATCATTGATAAATTTCTGTTTGCTGGATATCAGCCAAAGTTTATTTATACCCATACATACATATACATAATTGATCATTATAACCAATTAGACAGGATTATGACCTAGCTTCTCACACCGCTGATGTTATATGTGTTAAATTTACACATGAGTGATGGAACCTACAGTTTTAAGTCGATTCCGAACGACAGATTTTTTGAGAAACTTATTTCACTCTCACAGTTTTTGACAGAAATCTGCTGAGAGCAAGTCACCGAAGAAATATTTTTTCATATTTTCGTTTTAATGTCTGACCTGGGCTTTAAACGGAGGCCTCATGTTACACTACCTACTAGACTACGGCGACTATTTATAACCACGTTTGATTAAATTTCTTGTGATAATCGTAATATATGATGAAGCCCATTTCCACTTAAGTTGCTCTATTTCTCAGGAACAAAGAATTCACTTTAATTCAAAATCAACTCCTGATTCTCGTCAAACTAACACGATAATTGAGCGTTGATAAGGTATAATTTATAAGCCCTTATCTTTGGTATCAGAATTGAATGCAGACATTAAATAGCTTTTATCACATGTTAAGTCTCCGGCAAGATCATTTCTAAACAAATGAGTCCCTCTTTTACACCCAAATTTTCGGGTCAAACGATTTTTAGTTTTGGGGTTTTTGGTTTTTGGTTTTTGGAAACCTATCTTTAACTACGACAAATCACAAAAATTGAAAGTTCTCAAAAGCTAATATGGGAAAATGAAATGAAAATATCAACGTTCTGATGTTTGCTGCTGAACCAGGTTGAATATTCCAGAGCATAGTCATTCTAAAAATGTATGTTTTTTAAATGCTATTGTAATCGAGAATATTCTTCCGGTATTATAAAATGTTTTGTTATTTCTTTTAAATAATAAAATATTTAAATTAAGAAAATATAATAAAATTATTACCAGACAAAATTTGTTTAATAACAATGTTTTAAAAAGTTATTATTGTCAATATTGTGAGGACTTTCGAAAAATCATATATAAACCCCATCACTTTATCTGTAAAGTTATCAGTTTTCTTAACTACCTCCTCCTCTATAACATGTATAAATCAATAATTATTTTCTGTGAGTACACTTCCTTCATAATAAAGAACTGTTATTAAAACTTGGGTCTTTTTAATGAAAAAAAAATTAGGCTGCTTCATGTTGGCGTTGACATATGCCCAAGACGCTTCAATAAGCCGTTGTCGTCCTATATGCCGCAAAGATGTGCCCAGCAGTATCGTTTGTGCCAGAGATGGGCAACTTTGTCGCAGACTTCGTTTATGCACTCTTTTGGAAGAAAATTGCTTTCGGCGCAGAATAGTGCCACGTCAATGTGAGTCTGTTTAAAGATACATTTCATTTTTATGTTCTTATAACTTTAATCTTATTTTCATAGTCCTAATTGTCACCAGTAGTGAAGCTTGTCGCAATATTGAAACACCTTTCGGGTCGGGTACTTGTGCTCCAATACGTAATTGCGATAGAATACGTTGCACTATACCCAGCGGACAATTAAACTGTTATCGCAGCAGGCTAAATAATTGTCAACTTTTAACTTCTTGCCAGTTGGCTCGTGTTAATTGTCGCCGCGGTCCTGGTAATCGTTTGCAACGTACAAATTACCGTGCTTGTGCTGGCATGAGGGCTGGTCAAGCATTGCAAAGATGTCGTCCTCTACTAAAAGATGATGATTTGGAACAAAAATAGGAAAATATTTTAAATTACTAGTATTTAAGTTTTTAATAAAAATTATAGAAAAAATATAGTTTTTTAATAATTTATAAAAAACGGCGGCGAGCGTTAAAATGGTCTAACTATACAAACGGCAATAAAAATTACAAAATTTTTTTGTTTAATATTTTCTAATATTAAGTTGTTGATATGGAATGAAATACAGATCAAAGGGTTGCAGTGGTCTATAGTTTTGATGTAATTTTCGACCACTTGGCAGATGGTGGTTTCCATCCATGCCTGCATGGGTAGTTTTTAAAGTAGACCTTCAAAATTGTCAAATGGCGTCAAATGGCAGGATCATGGTATATCCCATTGAATAATGAATTTCGTTTTTTTGAAAACTTATCATCCAATAAAGCTAAAATCGGTCATATTGTTAAAGCCATGTACTGTCAAGTTCGTAATCTTCAATTGAACGCCAAAACGAAGTTGATTATAATGAGGCCATAGCGCTGTGAATAGAGGATAACAATTCTTTGAGGGTGCTTTCGAAAGAACACAGCCCAATGACACCTTTCAATAAAAATGCGCACCAAATGGACATTTTTAATAGTTGCATTGGCATTTCCACAAGCGATATATTCATACATTTCGACGACTTTCAACCTCTTCGAATTTCTTTATAAATTTGAAAATTCTTAGCACAGTACGTCGATTATGAACAGCGTAAACTCTTGGCTAAAGTTTCAATGAAAAGCAACAATTACAGAGGTTGTTGGTTATTTGTATTCAAAATCAGCATTTCCATAAGTAGAGGTTATGCTCTGAGTGCTGATTTATTACTTATCACTGACAGGTTAATAAGTTTGTTTCTTTTCGAATTCTCCGCCTTTTTAATAAAAGCGTAACACTCTCAACAGACGCCCATCGGTTGAGTTCTGTCAAAATTTGAACATGCTGCGTTATTTAGCTTATGTCAGCCATTGATAGCGGACTGAAGCGTGATTTGAGGATTAAATGGGAAAAATTGAATTACGTGGGCTTATTAAACCTGATTTTTGAAAAAAGAATTAATATCACCAAAATGAAAGCTAGGCTTGAAAATAGTATAACTCTGCGAAATCAAGTATAATTACGTTGAGGCCGTACGAGGTAGGAAAATGCCGAACTTTTTGGACGCTCAGTAGAGATTTCTTCACCTCAAACAATTGAAAACATTGGTGATATGGCGTTAGCCGATCAGAAATTGAAAGTCTAAGCGATTATTGAAGTCATAAACACTATATAATTTACAGTGGTTTCGATTTTGAATGACGATTTATGTGCTCAAGAGAGGCCACACATTTTTCCACCTCTGATCGTAACTGACAGGGGTGTTTTGTGCTGTTCAACATTAAAATTGTCGAACTTTTGCATCATGTCGTAACCATGAACGAAATTTGGTTTTAATACAACACCAGCAACCCTCCATTTGTATAGACGTTATCTTCTGTGTTTTCTGCTATTCTTACCGTAATCTGTTCAACCGAGATCTTCGGTACTGCAGGCATGAAACATTTTAAGAATCGACAAGGAGAAGATACACACGTTTAGGCAATAATAATCTTCTTCGGAAAGTTTAAGTACAAATCGTGAATTTATTTCTATTAGCTGGTTATCAGACGAAGTTTATTTGTATTGAAGTTGGGTTAAACTTTGCATGATAACTGTAATATACGACAAAGTCCATTACCACCCGAGTTGCTATGTTTGTCAGGAACAAAGAATCCACGTTAATGGAAAATCAACTCCTGATTGTCGCCAAACTGAGACGTTAATTGAGCATTGATAGTTGAAAATTTAGAAGTCCTTTATTTTGGGATCAGAATTGTACGCAGGCATTAAATTGCTTTTTTCTCATGTTAAGCTTCGAGCATGATCATTTCTAAGCAAATGAGGCCCTCTTTTATAATTTTCGATGACGCCAATTTCCGGTTTAAATGATTTTCAGTTTTGGGGATTTTGGAAATCTGTGTTTAACTACTACAAACCACAAATCTTGCAAGCCTTCAAAAGCTAATATTAAACATCAAAATGTTAGTTTAAAGCCTAATGTTTTGTGCTTAACCATTCAGAATTTCGTAGAGCAAGCATTTACTTGAGAAAAATTCCACCAGGTTGAAAAATCCAGAATATATTCTTTCTAAAAGTGTATGCCTTTTAAAAGTTATTATAGTCGGGAATGATCTTCCGGTGTTATAAATCGGTTTGTTAGTACTTCTAAATAATAAAATATGAAAATTAATAAACTATAAATATTTGTATATATGTACATATACATACACAGAATGTTTTAAATATAAAAAATGTTTTCAGACAATCTTTGTTTGTTTAATACCAATATATTAAGAAGTTATTGTTTTGAAAACATTAAAAACTGCGGGGACTTTCGAAAAATCATATATAAACCCCATCACTTCATGTGTAAATTTATCAGTTTTCTTAACTTGTTCTATAACATGGATAAATCAGTAATTATTTTCGGTGAGTATATGTACTTCCTTGAAAATTACTTAAGTTTTATTTTGACTTTTTTTATAAAAAAAAATTAGGCTGCATCATGTTTGCGTTGACATATGCCCAAGACACTTCACTAAGTGGTTGTCGTTCTATATGCCGCAAAGATGTGCCCAGCAGAATCGTTTGTGCTAGAGATGGGGAATTTTGCCGTAGACTCCGTTTATGCACTCTTTTGGAAGTAAATTGCTTTCGTCGAAGATGGGTGCCACGTGACTGTGAGTCTGTTTAAAACTACATTTCATTTTTATGTTCTCATAACTTTAATCGTATCTTTAATAGTCCTAATTGTCACTAGTAGTGAAGCTTGTAGCAATATTGAAACACCTTTGGGTACGGGTACTTGTGCTCCTATACGTAATTGCGATAGTATACCTTCTTGTACTATACCCAGAGGAGAGGTAAACTGTTATCGCAGCAGGCTAAATAATTGTCAAATTTTGACTACTTGCCAGTTAGAACATGTTAATTGTCGACGCGGACGTGGTAATCATTTGGAACTCACAAATTACCGTGCTTGTGCTGGCATGAGCGTTGGTCAAGCATTGCAAAGATGTCGCCCTCTACGATGTTGGTGAAGACTTGGAATAAAAAATTTTCTAATTAACTAGTATTTAAGATTCTAATAAAATTTACAAAAAACCAATAAATAAAATCGAATTTTCTTAGTTTAATATAATTTGTAACAAATGTCAAATGGCATGATAGTGGTTTATCTCATTGAGGTGTATACATACATACATAATTGTCATGTCCTTCAGTCAGGATTACGGACTAGTTCCTCACAACAGTTATGTTGTGTGTGTTAATTTTATACATGGGTGGTGGGACCTACAGTTTAAAGTCGACTCTGAACGACAGATTTTTGAGAAACTTTTCATGGCAATTTTATTTACACTCAGAGTTTTTGCCAGAAATCTGCTGAGAGGAAGTCGCCGAAGAAATACTTCTTGTATTTAATTTTGAAGTCTGACCTGGGCCTTGAACCCTGGCTTTTCGTCTAATAAGCCAACACACTACTTACTAGACCACGGCGACTTGTGAATTTCAATTTTCTGAGAACTTCTCATGCAATAAAGCGAAAATCGGCCGAGTTGTGCAGTATCATGTGACTATAAAGCTATAGAGGTCATTAAAAAAAAAACAGCCCAAAGACACATTTGAGCAATAATGAGCACCAAACGGTCATTTTTACCGTTTGAATTGGCTTTTTCACAAGTGATATATTCGGCAGTATATACATTTCGATGACTTTCGACCTCTAGAATCTTTATAAATTTGAAATATCTTAGCACAGCATACCGATTATGACCACCATAATTTCTTGACTAAAAGGTCAATGAAAAGCAACGATTACAGAGATTGTGCATTATATTTATTCAAAATCGGCATTCGCATCAGTAGAGGTTATGCTTAGAGTTCTGGTTTATTACTTATCACTGATGGGTTAATAACAGAGATCAGCAATGAGTATTCAAAAAGATGAGTAGAATCGAATCATACTCAATAGTATAGTATAGTATTATAAGTATTTTTCTAAAGTTATGAATCTAAATGAGTAGGCGAATGAATCAAACATATTTCGAATGTTATGAGTTTCATGGCAACGTTGTACTCATACTCATTGTGCTCATACTTATTAATCAACGTTGTAGTGTGTACGAATGAATCAGAGTGCATGGTTAAATTTCAATATTGTTGACTCATTTATATTCAAAATTTCATGAGTGCTTATGAGTAGCGAAAAAACGATTTATTGCTGATCTCTGGTTAATAAGTTAATTTCTTTTTGAATTCTTCGCCTTTTAAATAAAAGCGTAACACTTCTACTCCCAACAGGCTCCCATCGGTTGATTTCTGTCAAAATTTGAACATGATGCGTTATTAAGCCTGTGCCAGCCATTGATAGCAGACTGAAACGTGATTTAAGGATTAAATGGAAACATTGAATTACGTGGGCTTATTAAACCTGATTTTTGACAAAAGAATTAATATCACCAAAATGAAAGCTAGGCTTGAAAATGGTATAACTCTGTGAAATCAAGTATAATTACGTTGAGGCCATACCAGCTAGGAAGATGCCGAATATTTTGGATACTGAGTAGATATTTCTCCCCCTCAAACAATAGAAAACATTGGTGATATGATGCTAGCCGATCAGAAATTGAAAATCTGGGAGATTGTTGAAGTCATAAGTACTTTATATGGCATAGAATTTTCAATTTTAAATGACTACTTATGTCTAAAACAGCGTTTCTCAAGAGACGCCTCGGATTTCCTCTGTTGTTCAACAGCACAATAGACGAACTTTTGCACCATGTCGTAACCATAAACGAAACTTGGATCTAATAAAATATCAGCTACCCTCCATTTGTATGGACGTTATTTTCTGTGTTTACTGCTGTTCTTACCGTAATCTGTTCAACTAAGACCTTCGGTACTGCAGGCATGAAACATTTTAAGAATCGATTAGAAGAAGATACACACGTTTAGGCAATAATAATCTGTTTTGACAAAGACTTCGGGAAGATTAAGTACAAATCGTAGATTTATTTCTATTTGCTGGATATCAAACGAAGTTTATTTGTATTCAAGTTGGGTTGAACTTGGTGTGATAATCATGATACATAACGAAGTCCATTTCCATTTAAGTTGTTATGTTTGTCAGCAACAAGGAACTCACATTAGTGCAAAATTAACTACTGATTCTCGCCAAAATGAGTCTCTAATTGAGTATTTATAGTTGAAAATTTGTTTGCCTTCTTTTTGGTATTAGCATTGTATGTAAGCAAATGGGAACCTCTTTTGTACTTTTCGGAAACGCCAATTTTCGGGTCAAATGATTTTTTGTTTTGGGGATTTTGGAAATCTGTGTTTAACTACTACAGTATACATATCTTTCAAGTCCAAAAGATAATATTAACAAAACAAAACAAAACAAATTGTAAATTTCGAGCCTATTGTTTTGTGCTTAACCATTCAAACCTCTGTATAGTAAGCACCAATGTGCTTTACTTGAGGAAAATTCCATCGGGTTGAATATTCCAGAACATTGTCATTCTAAAAATGCATGCTTTTTAAAAGCTATTGTATTCGGGAATATTCTTCCGCTATTTTAAAGCCTTTTGTTATAACCTTAAAATAATAAAATATGAAAATTAATAAAAAAAACAATATAAACGGAGATTTTTAATATAATAAAATTATTATCAGACCACATTTGTTTGTTTAATACCAATATTTTATAAAGTTATTGTTTTGAACACATTAAATATTGTGAGGACTTTCGAAATGATATATAAACCCTTCCACTTTATGTGTAAAGTTATCAGTTTTCTTAACTACCTCTTCCTCTATAACATGTATAAATCAATAATTATTTTCGGTGAGTACACTTCTTTCAAAATAAAGAAATATTCCTAAAACTTTTCTCTTTTTAATGAAAAAAATTAGGCTGCATCATGTTTGCGTTGACATATGCCGAAGACACTTCATTAAGCCGTTGTCGTTCTATATGCCGCAAAGATGTGCCCAGCAGAATCGTTTGTGCCAGAGAGGGGCAACTTTGCCGTAGAATTCGTTTTTGCAATCTTTTGGAAGAAAATTGCTTACGCCGAATAGTAGCACCACGTGAACGTAAGTCTGTTTGAAGCTACATTTTATTTTTATGCTCTTATAACTTTAATGTTATTTTCATAGTCCTAACTGTCACCAGTAGCGATGCTTGTCGTAATCTTAAAACACCTTTGGGTCCGGGTATTTGTGCTCCAATACGTAATTGCGATAGAATACGTTGCACTATACCTAGAGGACAATTAAACTGTTATCGCAGCAGGGCAAATAATTGTCAACTTTTGACTTCTTGCCAGTTGGCTCGTGTTAATTGTCGCCGCGGTCCTGGTAATCGCTTGGAACGGACTAGTTACCGTGCTTGTGCTGGAATGAGGGCTGGTCAAGCATTGCAAAGATGTCGTCCTACACAACGTCATAGTCATCATTCTCATGACTCGGAAAAAAAATAAAAATATTTCTAAATTTTTCTAGTATTTAAGCTTCCAATAAAAATTACAAAAAATCCGTAAAAAATTTAAGATTTCTTTGTTCAATATAATTTGTAAGAAACGGCGGTGAGCGTTAAAGTGGTATAACTTTCAGTATATACAGACACCAATACAAATTCAATTTTTTTTTTTAACATTTTCTGATATGAAATTTGTGATTTGGAATAAAATGCTTATCCAAGGGTTGTAGTAGTCGATCGTTTTGATGTACTTTTTAACCACTTGACAGATGTTGGTTTTCAACCACGTCTTCATGAATAGCCTTTAAAGAAGACGTTCGAAAAGATCTAACGACGTTAAATGGGATGATCATGGTATATCGCATTGTATGTAATTATGAAAAATGTGAATTTTCATATTCTGAAAACTTCTCATGTATACATACGTAATTGGTCATTTAAACTTTTTAGTCAGTATTACGACCTAGTTTCCCACACCACTTGTGTTGTGTGCGTTTATACATGAGTGGCGAGACCTACAATTTAAAGTTGATTTCTAACGACAAATTTTTGAGAATTTTATTCAATTTTATTTCACTCTCAGAGTTTTTGACAGAAATCTTCTGAGCGGAAGTCACCAAAGAAATATTTTTTCGTTTTTCTTTTTGTTGGAAATGTCTGGCCTGGGGTTTGAACTGAGGCCTCACATCTAATAAGACAACGCGCTACTTACTAGACTCCGGTGACTTGGAAGTTATAGTCTGTGTTTTCTGTCTTATGAGTTTTAATTTATAATTCCTAACCATAATTTATTTTCTTTCTTGAACCAGTACCAGTTGCTGAACTACTGAATCGCCTAGAATTACTGAATCTCGCAAATTCTTAGCGAGAATTTTTGAGAAATTTTTCATGACAATTTTATTTTTACACTCAGAGTTTTTGCCAGAAATCTGCTGAGAGGAAGTCGCCGAAGGAATATTTTTTCATATTTCGTTTAGTTGGGGATGCGTGACCTAGGGCATAAACCGAGGCCTCATGTCTAATAAGCCAACACACTACATACTAGACCACGGCGACTTCTCATGCAGTAAAACTAAAATCAGCGTTATGTGTGGATCACGATACTGTCTTGTTGAAATTATGTACCAGTTCATAATCTCCAATTGAAAGTAAAAAAAAAGTTGGTTATTATGTGGCGCCATAGCGCTCTGAATAGAGGATAAAAGTTGTTTCGTGGACATTAAAAAAAATACATCCCAATGACACCTTTAAATAAACGGTCCCTTTGACTAGTTGCATTGGCTTTTCCACAAGCGATATATTCGGCAGTGTATACATTTAGATGACTTGGTACCTCTCGAATTTCTTTATATATTTAAAATATCTTAGCACAGCATACCGATTATGATCACCGTAATCTCTTGGCTAAAATCTCAATAAAAAGCAACGATTACAGAAATTTTGCATTATTTGTATTCAAAATCGGCATTCGTATAAGTAGAGGTTATGCTTAGAGTTCTGGTTCACAACTTATCACTGATTGGTGAATAAGTTCATTTCTTTTCGAATTCTTCACGTAACACTTCGCTCGTCAGTTGATTCCTGCCATAATTTGAACATGCTGCGTCATTTAGCCTGTGCCATCCATTGATAGCAGACTGAAGCGTGATTTGAGTATTAAATCGGAAACATTGAATTACGTGGGCTCTTTAAACCTGATTTTTGAAAATATAATTAACGTCACCCAAACTTGGCTTGAAAATAATATAAGAACTCTGCGAAATCAATTTCAATTTTAATTACGTTGAGCCCGTACGAGCTAGGAAGATGCCGAACATATTGGGCACTCAGTAGAGATTTCTCCACCTCAAACAATTGAAAACATTGGTGATATAGCGGTAGCCGAATAGAAATAGAAAGTCTGAGATATTATTGAAGTCGTAAGCATTTCATATGACACAGTGTTTTCAATTTTCAATGGCAACATCTGTTTGAAAAAGCTTTCCTCAAGAGAGGCTACGCATTTTTCCACGGCCGACGGTAAATGGTTGGGATGTTTGGTGTTGTTCAACAGCAAAATAGAAAAACCTTTGCACCATGTTGTAATCATAAACGTAACTTGAATATTATAAAACACCAGCAACCCTCCATTTGTATGGACGTTATTTTCTGTGTTTTATTTTGTTCTTACCCTAATCTGTTCAACCGAGATCTTTGATACTGCAGGCATGAAACATTTCAAGAATCGATGAGAAGAAGATACACACGCTTATGCAATAATAATCTGTTTTGACAAAGACTTCGGAAAGTTTAAGTACAAATCGTTGAAAAATTTTTATTGTCTGAATATCAAGTGAAGTTTATTTGCATTCATGTTGGGTAAAACTTGGTGTGATAATCATAATACGCAACGAACTCCGTTACCACCCGAGTTGTTATGTTTGCCAGGAACAAAGAACTCATGTTAATGCAAAATCAACACCTGATTTTCGTCGAAATGAGTCTCTAATTGAGCATTGATAGTTGAAAATTTGTTTGCCCTTCTCTTTGGTATTAGCATTATATGCAAGCATTCAATAGCTTTTGAATAGCTTTTCATGCATGATCATTTCTAAGCTCCTCTTTTCTACTTTTCGGAGACGCCAATTTTCGGGTCAAATAATTTTTAATTTTGAGGTTTTTGGAAATCTATCTTTATTTACTACAGAATACAAATAATTCAAGACCAAAAGATAATATTGGCAAAACAAAACAAAATGCAAATTTCGAGCCTAATGTTTTGTGCTTAACCTCCGTATAGTAAGCACCAATTTGCTTTACTTGATGAAAATTCCATCAGGTTGGATATTCCAGAACATAGTCATTCTAAAATTGTATGCTTTTTAAAAGCTATTGTAATCGGGAATATTCTTCCGGTATTTTTAAAGTGTTTTGTCATTACTTTTAAATACTAAAATATGAAAATTAATTTAATGTCAATATTTGCATACATACTATGCATACATACTATGTATATGTACAATTCTGTATGTATAATTCTGTACATATACATAGTATATGTGTCTATACAGAATTTTTTAAATATAATAAAATTATTACCAGACAATATTTGTTTAACACCTATATTTTATAAAGTTATTGTTTTGAACATATTGTGGCGTCTTTCGACAAATCATATATAAACTCCATGACTTTATGTATAAAGTTATCAGTTTTCTTAACTACTTCTTGTTCAATAACATGGATAAATCGATAATTATTTTCGGTGAGTATACTTCCCTCAAAAGAAAAGAGTTCTTGAAACTTATTTGGCCTTCTTAATAAAAAAAACCTGAAAAATTAGGCTGCATGTTGCTGGTGCTGACATATGTTGCATCCTCTTCACAAAGCCGTTGTCTTCCTATATGCCGCAAAGATGTAGCCAGCAAAGTCGTTTGTGCCAGAGATGGCAAACTTTGTCGCAGAATTCGTTTATGCAGTCTTTTGGAAGAAAATTGTAGACGCCGAGGATCACTACGTGAACGTGAGTCGTCTTAAGGCAATATTTTACATTTTGTGCCCTTATAACGTTTATCATATTTCCATAGCTTTGATTACCACCAGTATTGCAGCCTGTCGCAATATTAAAACACCATTAGGTTCGGGTGCTTGTGCTCCAGTACGCAAGCCCCGTCAGGAACCACGTCGCTGCGATAGAATACGTTGTACTAACCCCAGAGAAGAGTTACACTGTTATCGCAGCAGGGAAAATAGATGTCAACGTTTGACTTCTTGCGAGTTAGAACGTGTTAACTGTCGTCGTGGTCGTGGTAATCGTTTGGAACGTACAAGAACTAGTGCTTGTGCTGGCATGAGGCGTGGTGAAGAATTACGAAGATGTCGACCTCGTGAAGAAGAATCGGAATAAAAAATAAAAAATTTCTTAATGACTCGTATCCAAGTTTTTAATAAAAATTACAGAAAATCCAATAAAAAAAATCGAATTTTCTTAATTCAATATAATTTGCAATAAACGGCGATGAGCGTTAATATGGTATAACTTTTCGTATATACAAACACAAATACAAATACAAATTTCAAATTGTTTTTCTAATATTTTCTAATATTAAGTTGTTGATTTGGAATGAAATACATATCAAAGGGTTGCAGTGGTCTATAGTTTTGATGTAATTTTTGACCACTTGACAGATGTTGCTTTTCAAACATGCCTTAATGGTTAGTTTTTAACATGGACGTTCAAAAAGGTCTAATGGTGTCAAATGGCAAGTTCGTGGTATATCCCATTAAAGTATGAATTTTTCTTTTTTGAAAACTAATCATCCAATAAAGCTAAAAGCGGCCGCCTTGTTAAAGCCATATACTGTCCAGTTCGTAATATTCAATTGAACGCCAAAAAAAAATTGCTTATCACTAGGCCATAGCGCTGTGAATAACAATTCTTCGAGGGTGATTCCGAAAATATACAGCCCAATAACACCTTCCTTTATAAGTTCGATTCTTTTCCAATTCTTCCAGGTTTAAATAAAAGCGTAACACTTCTACTCTATATAGGCGCTAGTCTGTTCTATCCTTCCAAAATTTAAACACGCTGTGTCATTTAGCTTGCAAGTCATTGATAGCAAACTGAAGCGTTATTGGAGGCCTAAATTGAACCACGTGAGCTCTTTAATCCTTATTTGTAAAAATAACATCACCCAGATGAATGCTAAGCTTGAACATAGTATAGGAACTCTATAAAATCAATTTCAATAATGATTTCATCGAGGCCCAACATCCCAGGAAGATGCTGAACATTTTGAACTCACAGTTGAAATTTCTCCACCTGAAGCAACTGAAAACATTGATGACATGGCGGTAGTCGATCACAAATTGAAAGTCTGAGAGATTGTTGAAGTCATAAGAATTTCATACGGCACAGTGATTTCAATTTTGAATGCCGTCTTATGTCTGCTGCATAAACCCTGTTCAAGAAAGCAAATGATACGTCGAATGTCAGGCATTGTTCGACAGTAATACGAATGAACTTTTGCATCGTGTCGTAATTATAAAAGAAAACTTGGATCTAATAAAACCACAACAACAAACCTGCATTTGTACGGAGGTTGTACATACATACATACATACATTCATAATTGGTCATTACAAACCTTGAGTCAGGATTACGACCTAGCTTCTCATACCACTTATGCTGTGTGTCTTAATTTGTATGCATGAGTGTTGGGGCCTACAGTTTAAAATCGATCCCGAACAACTGATTTTTGGAAAACTTTTTAACGGTAATTTAATTTTACTCTCAGAGTTTTTGCCAGCAATCTGCTGAGAGTAAATTACCGAATAAATATTTTTTCGTTTTGTTGGAGATAACTGACCTGGAGTTTGAACTGAGGCCTCACATCTAATAAGCCAAAACGCTGCTTGCTAGACTCCGGTGACTCGGAGGTTATAGTCTATGTTTTCTGTCTTATGAATTTCAATCTATAACTCTTCGCCATAATTTCTTTTCCTTCTTGAACATTACAATACCAGTTGCTGAGTTACTGAATCACCTAGAATTGCTGGATCTCGCAAAACAATCTCACTTGAGTTTAGCGAGAATTAGACTTCAAAAAATGTTTATCTCTATTGCTAATTTCATCCGTCTTTAAATTTTGTTTATTTGAGTGACAGCACTTTATTTAGAACCGTAGGAGTTGTCCTTGTATTTTTGTCTTTCTAATATCAAACTGAAATTGCTACCTACTGATTTTAGTGCATAATTATTGGCATAGGCCTTGAATTTACTTAACGTCATAAATATGTACGTTCAAACAGCATTTTATTTTCTTGAAGCAATTTTTTTTTAAATTTTATTTTGCCTTTTTCTTAATATAACAATTTACTCTGGCATCATATTACAATGATTGATTACTTAACGATTCCATGTCTGTGTAAAATCTTCTTCTTGGGTAAATCACGACATCTTTGTACCTGACCAGGTCTAATGCCACGACAGCGTTCAGGTTCCACTCGGAATAAGGCATTCAAAGGACCACGCTGACAATTTTGACGGCTCACATTGCAAATGGTCAACAGGCGGCAATTGTTCCTCTTGCTGCGTACACACAACAGTTTCGGGCTGTTGTCTTCACATCTCAACCTGAGACAGTCAGGGCGTTGAGGACGCTGGGCATGGGCAAAGGCCAAAATGACCACAAGGAAAGCTAGTTTTTAAATAAAATGTAAAATTTTGTTATACCATATGAGATTGAAATATGATTTCAAAACTTACCGAAAGCAATGATTGCTTTATTCATGTCTTTTCTTTCTTTTTATTCTTTTGAAAGTCTTGTACTATATCTGCTGTCAACGGCAAAACTGATAATTTAATCTTGTTACTCAAGGGGTTTTATATACGAAATAATTTCCTTTGATTTAAAATAAGTAGCGCAATTGGTTTTTATTGTATTGTTTCTAGTCTTTCATGGTTTTTTTGTTAATTATTAAATAAAAGTTTTAATTCTATTGTTTATGGCAGCAGTATTATCTTTGTATGGTTTTGTGTTAAAGAATGCACCTGCATTGTTTCAGGGGCTAGACGTTTTGAAATCAATTGTTCGGATGTCTGGCCAGATGTTAATATATTCTGCTTGACCTGATAATTATTTAATCTAGTTCTTAATAATATTAGCACACGTTTTGTTGTGACACAAATATCACACATTATAGTGAGCATTCATATACACTTTGTTAATAAAATATCGATTGCACTTATGGTGGAGCTTATCTTACGTATTTTTGATCATATTTGGATTAAAATTTTTTGTTAGAAAGTTTGTAATTTTCAATCAAAATCAAAGTGCGTTTGTAGCGGTTCTTAAATGTAGAAAATTAAGCTGTATTTCCAAGTGAGGTCCTTAGACTGAATTTCTATATTCCTGCAGTAGGGATTGTTTCGCTTCGTATACTCTGCTACAGTTTTCTTGAGTTGGTGGCCAAGTTTGTCGGGTTATTGAAAAAAAAACTTTCATTTACTTTCAAGACAATGTGCCATTATCTTTTGCTGAAATAACGTATTGGAAAACGAGGGAACTACTTGAGTTCGACAAGAAAACGGTCGCATTTTAACAGGAATTCTAATGGGACACTGCGCTCTTGGCAATTTCAGTGACAAGCTCGGTCTGCCCCATCAGAATTACTGCAGAAACTGCCATGATATGGAGGTAATAGAATGGGACAGACGTCATCGGTATTTTGATGACAAAACGTTTGAAGATCTGGGTCATGGTGCTCGGGGTGATTCAAAACCACTACTAACTGATCATGACAAGACATGTTAACTCCCACTGAGTAACACAATGGGCATTATGACCACCGTTCCGTTTATGAGGACTTTCCGCTAACCCAGCCTAACCTACATAGACCTGCATGTCTCTGGTGGTATAGAACAGTCTACTAATGAGTAAGTTTTTCAGCTTTATCGACACTAAAGCTAACTTCTTAGACTAATTCTGACTTCCCAACAAGCTTCGAGGATAATCTCACTGTTATTAATGCATATATCGTCACTTTCGTATCGGCAAATATAATTATATTGCCACCTTGCCTGTTTGTTTCATCTTCCGAAGCCCTTTCCACTGCGAAGACCTTCGCATGAAAAAACAATTGTAACCTGGAAGCTTATATTATTCTACAATCTTCAATAAAACGACAGAATAGAGGTCTCCATTCTGATGTCATCCGGATAGAAGCTGATGAAACATTATTACTGTTCAATTGCCGTCTCCTCCAGCATCTAAATTTATGATTTAAAATTGTAAAGTTCTAATCAGTAATTTTCATCAAATCATAGATGCTCACATCTATTTTACTGGTCTTGGTTAGTTTCCCTCAAGCGTACAGCATTTGAGCAGGAAGTGTAGAAAAAAAGTCTTCAGCCAGCAAGGAAACAAATGTATTCAAAGTTACTCGTATTGGCAGTTCCTTAGTGCTCCCTTTGCTTCTGTATAGTTAAACGGCGTAAAGATGACTATCCAAACTGTATTATAAAAACCCCTTGAACAAGAGCTCTAGCCCCTAGTCTAATGACATCGACAATTTCTGTTATTATCAGTAAGAATGAGATGAGAGTAAAATGTCATCTTTCTTTCCAAGGCCAAGATACAAACCTCACGGGATTATTCATAACCAGTACACGTAGACTTCAGAAAAGTCATGTATTTGTTTCATAAGATTGTATTCACACCAGTTAGAAAAACTCCAATAAGTCCTGCTTTAAAAGGATTTCATACATAATTGGCCATTAAAACCTTTAAGTCGGGATTGAAACCTAGCTTCTCACACCATTTATGTTGTGAGTGTTAATTTTTATACATGAGTGTAACTGTAGGTCCCAGTTTAGAGTCGTCTCCGAACGACTGATTATTGAGCACAATTTCATGGCAATTTCATTTACTCTCAGGGTTTTTGCCAGCAATCTACTGAGAGGAAGTCGCCGAATATGTTCCCATGTTTCAGTTTATTGGAGATGTCTGACCTGGTGTTTGAATCGTGTTCTCACGTCTAATAAGCCAACTCACTATCTACTAGACTCCGAAGACTTTAGAGTTACTAGAATAAAGGATAACACTGCGTAACAATAATCATATGTTGGAACTTATTTGAACTTTTCTTTGTTCTATGTACTGAAATGTATCCTCAAGTCTTTTTGATATTTTACCACCGCTAACGCAACGGTCTGTTTTTTGTATGAAAAGGAATTTTTAAACACTTCAAGTGGAAGCTGTATTACCTTTTTAATATGGCTGGAAATAAAACCTTTTATCCTTGCAAAAAGAATTTTGATAAAATCGAGGTTTCGAACGTATAAATATGCAGGTGAGAACTTCGTATTACGCTGAAATAATCTGCGAGCAGTACATTTGTGATTAAGATTTTCATTTTTTTTTAAGCCCCGATTAGTCAAACGTCCGTTGAACGTAACGGAACGTTAGTTCGTTTTTAGTATATGAAGTTGCTCTTCATATACATAGTAAATGCTTACTGATATTACCTCATTTGGTCTCATTGCTTTTCGTATTCTAAAAATGAACGTACATTCCGTGGACGTTTGGCTAACTGACGCTGCAGAGTCATTACTTTTGATCCTTCATCTGTCGGGTTGGAAAGAAGATGAGTTATTTTACTTATGGCAAAGCAAAGAATGACTCCATGTACTCGAAATGGTATCGATAACTACATAGGGTGGGCCGAATGCTACTCGTATTTGCATCCGCACTGGTACTGATGCGTTTGACTTTGTCAATGTTCTATTACCTAACGACATGAAGATATTTATCCATTTTGCTGGAAGATTGCGAATGTAGCAACAATCTTACCAAAATTGGTGTAAGATCAAGCACAGAGAGTTTTACTACTTTAGCAGAGATGGAACACTGTTTCTTTTTATTTTTAGCTGAGATATTTATTTATATTTTTTATTTTCTATTTTTTATTTTTATTTAGCAATGAACATATTAGGAGGACAAAAACAATTCAAAATCATTTTCCTCTACTTCTTTCTAATATCACGGCATTGTTGTTTTCTGCCAGGCTTAATGCCACGACAACGGCGAGAATCAACTGCTACCAAAGAATTCAAGGGGCCACGTTTACAATTGATGCGACTTATTTGACAAGCGGTCAATAGGCGGCAATTATTCTTCTTGCTGCGTGCACACAAAAGTTTCGGGCTGTTATCGGCACATTTTATTAATCTACATTTGGGATTGGGTGATTGTGTCTGAGCTTGAACATATGCGAAAATACATACAAGTAGAGCTGATTGTAAATGAATAGAAATTCAAAATTAATTAATTTTTCATACATATTTTTTTTAATTGCAACACTTACCGCAAATAATGATGGCTTTATTCATTTTGAAAATATTCTTCTGTTTGCTTTGCTTGATTGTGACAAAACTGACTGATGTTTAACCTCTAGTTTTAGCAGCTTTATATACGAATTAATTTCCTATTTTAGCTTGGAATTTAGCCATCAGTGTGTTATTATGTAAACCATCTTTTGTTAATTATTAAATAAATATTTTGGATTGTATTGTTATTGTTTTTAATGGTATCTTTTAATCGCTTTGTGTTAAACAATGCAACTGTACGAGCGATAACAGTGCAAAAATAACGGAAACAGTTGTCGAGTTTAATTAGTTGCCACATGTCGTTTGTCTTTTTTGAATGTCTCAGGTGGCATAGGAGAGTTCATTTATTTGCGAGTGTATCGGCATTATAATTTGCATTCAAATTACAGTGTCGATACAGGATAAAGATAGCGTTTGATTCTAAACGTATCAGTTTTCCTTGCATCGCGTGACTAGCTTCGATAATAACCTCTTCATCGACAAATCCCACCTCTAGTTATCGATTTACCTTTGTTGTTTCCTCTGAGCCGTTTTCTATGTAGAATGCCACCGCTTAAAAAAAGCTGACATAATCTGGAAGCTTGCATAAGCAAAGCTTCTGTAAAGTTTAGTCTTTCGTAGAAAATCCGGGCACTATTCTTACCATCTATTCTGACGTTAGCTGTACAGAGGCTGATGAAATATTATTTTCAATGGAATGAGAGAACAAAACAGTTTCAAACTAAGTTCAAAGTTGTTGTCTTATTATCAACAATTATTGGCAAATCATTTGCTGTGACCATATGCTTTTTACTGCCATTGGCGTCTTTTACTGAATCTAACAGCATTTAATTATAGAAAGTGAAAAAACACGGAAGTATTTGGACATTGGATAAAGTAACATACTTAAGTTTGCTGCTGTGGGCCAGTGTTCCCACACTCCATAAAGTATTGTTTTGAGGAAATTCCTTTCGGTATCCCAACAGCAAATAATATACCCGTATATTAAAGTGGCTGCCATTATGTTTTTCTCGCACGATCCTCCATATTTTAAATTCAAAAGTTCCTTAAATAATTGAACTCCTACTGTTAAAATTTTCAACTATCCAATAGGAATTTATAGCTTTATGGGACATCTGAAGACGGGATTTTTCGATTTCTGATGCCTAATTTAAAAGTAAAGCTTTCCAACTGCGGTATAAAAACGATGCGTTGAAATTTCTCATTCCTTATTGTCGTATTTTCGGATCGCGTGGCGCTATAATGAGAATTAATACAATCACTGATGTAAGATCAACTATCTAAGCTATTCCGCCGTATTCACATATAGTACTTACGAAAGTTCTTATTGTATAAGAACTTTAGCTCCTGGCCGACAATATTGTTACGTTTTCACCTTTTAAAAACGTTTAAACTTTGAACTCGTAGATTGCAAATAAAATAAAAATAAATTTGTGTTTAGGTTTAATTAAAATTCTTTATTATTCGCACAATTTTGTGTGCCACTGTGTACAACTTGATGTAAAGAACAGCAATTGCTTTTCTTTGTTATTCCTCTGTTTCTAGCCTTTGCATAAACAATAACAATTACTGGACAATTATTCGACACATCTTTGTAACGGAGATCTTCAAACCACAATTACTATCTTCAAACGCACCGCGTCTTCACACAAGACTGCCTGCATTTTTACTAACTCAGCTGCTTGCTTGCCTTTTATATGGCAACGTAAACAGTTTGATGAATGTTCGTGGCTTCGCCTTCTCAAGATCTCTATAAATGTAAACATCGTTGTTTAATTATAGTTGTTTGTGTATTTTGTTTACATTTATTCTTGTAGTGTTTGTTGTTGTATTTTTGTTTACTTGTTTATCATTCTTTATGCTGGTGTTTGTTGGTATATTTTTTGTTTACTTGTTTATCTTTTTTTATGCTGGCGCGATAATTTGTAAACAAGTTTATTGTTTTTGTTTTTCTAGCTTTTGTTTATAATTTTAATGTTAAACGATGTAAAAGCAAAACACCAGTATTCTAGATTTTTCCATTTTCGTAACAATATTTATCTTTTATAATACCAGTAACATTAACATCAGAGGTAGACCTACAGTTCCAAGTCGACTCCGAACGACAGATTTTTGAGAAAATTTTTCATGGCAATTTTATTTACTCTCAGAGTTTTTGCCAGAAATCTGCTGAGAGAAAGTCGCTGAAGAAATACTTTTTGTATTTTGTTTTGATATGTAGCCAGGGGCTCGAACCCTGGCTTTACGTCTAATAAGCCAACACACTACCTACTAGACTACGGCGACTTCATATTGACTTCATAACTACTAAAATTAGATTTTTCGAAAGTCATTCATTTATTTCATAAGATTGTATTCATACCGCTAGAAAAAACCCAGGAAGGCCTTCTATAAGAGAGAGAGATTATTCTAAAAGATTACAGTGGGTAATAAATTATTGATCATAGTCGTTTGCTGAAGAGCGCAACTGTTACTTTCTCCGTAGTACTAAATCATACGAAAGTTGAATACGATCAGCAGGAAAGTAAATGCTTTTGGTCGTTCATTAAAAAGATGAGGGACAACAACGCATGCAAAAGACCCGTTAAAAAGGTTAACATTCTTACTTACCCGAAATCAATCGTCCACTGCACGACACCAAAAGAATATTAATAACCGTTCCATATACATATGTCTTCGAGTTAGGCTTGCCAGACGTACTGTTTTTGTACTTTTAACTGCATAACCCCTAATGAAGTACGCAAATGTACTTTTTTTAGTTAGTATCTGTACTTCTTTTTGTACTTTTTTTCTACTTTTTTTGTACTTTCACCATAATTTTATAGAGGTAAACATGTCCATACAAAAAAAAAAAAAACATAAATTAAGACTTATTTTTTGTCGCAAGATTGGTGTTCCCCTATTTTGCGCCAATTTTTCGAAAATTAAATTTCTGAAGCATACCTCGGTTTTGTCCATAATATAGGAAATACAATAATATCTGCTATTAAAGAGTTAGAAGAAAATAATAGGCTTGAAAATAGGATGAAAAATACTATGGGTTTTTAGCCGAACGTATATGTAGCAGTTGCAATAATCAGCAAGAGATTTGTCTTTTTAAAAAACGCGCAGCAGAGTTTTTATCGAATATAAGTACTTACATATATAAAAGGTCGTTTCAATTTAGAAAATAATAAGTTTGGAAAACTTTAAATTTTCCATCTTAATTCAAACATTTCTTTTCATGAATTTGTGGAAATAATTATATTATTTTCAATCAAAAATATTGATTTAGATAAACTTTTTAACGAATTTATATCATTAAAAACATTTGCTGAAAACATTGAAAAAGAAAAATCTGCAGAAGAAAAATGGAAAGAATTCTTAAATAGTGGACATTTCCTAATTTTGAAAAGATTTGTTGCTTCGTCTTTTCAATTCCCCATTCTAATGCAGCCAGTGAACGAATTTTTCGTTTAATGTTTAATTTTTGGAGGAAGGAACGATAAACTTTTAATAGAAAATTTAGAAAGCGAGTTAATAATAACAACAAACTTTGAATACAGTTGTACTGAGTGTTTCAATTTTTTAAAAACCGAAAAATGTAAAAAAGAAATTGTAAATCAAATACAAAAGAGTGATAAATATTTATAATTTGTTTAAATTTAAAAGTTTTGAATTTTAAAGTCAATAATTTTCAAAAATTAAAAATGTCTATACATATGTACTTATATCAAAGTATACCATTAAAATGATATTTTTTAAATTAATTTTGAAGTATTAAACAATGAAAATGTGTTTTTGAGTTTTTATTCAGATAAATTAAAAATCCAATAATATGTACTATCATAATACATACATTGATTTTAGTCTAGTCTGAAATATATATATAAATTCTATAGATTTAAAATCACAAAAACTGATTTAAATTAAATTTTAAGTTCATTTTTTATATTAAATACCAATAGTTATGATCTCTTTTTTATGTTCTTCATTGTTACTGTTGTGAACCATTTTTTGTTAGTTTTTTTTATTGAATTAAATTAATTTTGAAAATAAACAATTGTACTTCTTTTTACTCACTTGTACTGCTTTTTTAACTTCGATCTACGTTTTTTGACGATTTCAAATCTCGCACAAATTACAAAATTTTTTGCGGAGCTCAATGTGCCTCTCTACGTTAGGTCTTCCAATAGTTTGCTAGAGAATCACTAATGTAATGTAAGTCTTCAAAGAAAATTATGCTATAAACACAATAAATGCAACAATTTGCTTGTTGTCGCGTTGCCTTTACATAACTGGTCATTACAACCCTTCAGTTAGGATTACAACCTACACCACTTATGTTGTTTGTGTCAAATTGATACATAAATGGAGGGACCTATAGTTTAAAGTCGATTCCGAATAGAGTTTGGGATCCGGGAATTCCTGTCCAGGAATTCCCGGTATTTCCCTGGAAATTTTTGTCGGGAATTCCCGATTAAGGGAAATTTTAAATTAACGTATTCTTGTACATACATAAGGAAAATAATCAAAATGTTCAAAAAAAAGTCCTTTAAAAAATGCTACTCTTCAAAAATATGTAAAGGAAGAATTCAATAAAGGGAATCATCTAAGCCTACATGTACGAACTAGGTGGAACAGCATGGTTGGAATGATACAATCATTTCTAGAAATTAAAAATGCAATAAAAAAGGCTGTAATAGATTTACATTTATCATCATTGTTTGTTGAAGATTATGTCCCACACTTGGAAACATTGGTAAACGTTTTGAACCCCATAAAAGATGCAGTGGAAGCATTAGGCAGGCGTGAAACCAATTTGATAATAGGTGATGCTATTACGAATACACTTTATGAACAGTTATTACCTGTTGATTCTATACTTTCGGAAAAAATGGTTCACACAACTAAAAGTAAAGTAAATGAAAGATATAAATTAGTAAATTATCTAAACACTTCACAACACAATGATATTAACATAACAAAGACAATGTTAAAATCCTATGCAGAGCAAATGTACAAACACCTATTCTAAGGTACTGAAATAACATCGGCTGAAGATGTGATGAAGACATTTCCGTTGCACAAGTATATCAATGTTTTAAAGAAGAGTTGGAAAACGCCATTAATGGGGCTAAAGAAAAAACAATAAATCTGAAATTAAAAACAGACAACTTATTTAAAAGAGAACTAGATTTATTTGAAGCTCGTACAAACAGAACTAAAAATTTAGAGATACTTTTTAATGCATTGTTAATGCTAAAGCCCACTTCTGTAGAAAGCGAACTTGTTTTTTTTCGGTAGCTGGTAAATTTTCAACAAATTTACGAAATAGAATGTCCGATGAGTTATTTAATGCACTAATAATTTTAAAAACTGATTTTTTGAAAACTTAGTTCCTCGAAAATTTATTATATTTTTATTTTTAAAGAATATTTTTAATTAATTCTTATTGATAACTGATTCTCGGGAATCCCGGGAAATAGAATTTTTCATTCCCGTTTCCCGGCAAATGAAAAAGTCCGGGAATTCCCAAACTCAAATTCCGAACGACATATTTTTGAGAAACATGTCATGGCAATTTTATTTACTCTCAGATATTTTGCCAGAAATCTGTTGGCATTTCATATTTCGTTTAGTTGGAGATGCCTGACCTGGAGCTCGAACCCTGGCTTTACGTCTAATAAGCCAACACACTATCTACTAGACTACGGCGACTTCATGTCGCGTTGCCTTTAAAGTAATTATTTTCATATACAGCCATGTATTCTATTTTTGAGAGATTGCTATGTTTGTTGCATTGCGTTTTCATGATTGCGTAATTAACATCAGATTATAATAGACGTGCTTATGTATATAGAAATGACCAGATCAGTTAGTACAGTTTCCATAATACCCATTTTAGCGGCGGCCAATTGCCCTTTACCTCTGAAAGTTCCATCACAGACAAGAATTTAAAAGAAAATTGTTTACTCAAGAAATTGTTTGGAAATCATTTTCCACATCATAGTCTTATTATTGCATCCTTATCTTCCATATTTATAAGGCAATTCAAATTCAATTTTAAATCATATCATAACTATACTAATACTCGTACGGTACCAAGCCTTTGTAAAAGGAACGAAAGCGATCGTAGCTAAAAGGCTTAGAAAGAATGGTTTGACTACCTTAGCAGAGATGGAACAAGTTTAAGTTTTATTTTTTATTAGCTGATATATTTATTAATAATTTTTATTTTTTTTTTTATTTTTAATTTTTATTTAGCAGTGAACACATTAGGAGAATAATAACAATTCAAAATCATTTTCCTCTACTTCTTTCTAATATCACGGCATTGTTGTTTTCTGCCAGGCTTAATGCCACGACAACGGCGGGAATCAACTGCTACCAAAGAATTTAAGGGGCCACGTTTACAGTTGATGCGACTTATTTGACAAGCGGTCAATAGGCGGCAATTATTCTTCTTGCTGCGTGCACACAAAAGTCTCGGGCTGTTATCGGCACATTTTATTAATCTACATTTGGGATTGGGTGATTGTGTCTGAGCTTGAACATATGCGAAAATGCATACAACTAGAGCTGGTATTAAGAGGAAAGAAAAATTCAAAATTAATTAATTTTTCATACATATTTTTTTTTAATTGCAACACTTACCGCAAATAATGATGGCTTTATTCATTTTGAAAATGTTGTAGAAAATGTTGTTGTAGTACTAAATCAGGCGAAAGTTGAATACGATCAGCAGGAAAGTAAATGCTTTTGGTCGTTCATTAAAAAGATGAGGGACAACAACGCATGCAAAAGACCCGTTAAAAAGGTTAACATTCTTACTTACCCGATATCAATCGTCCACTGCACGACACCAAAAGAATATTAATAACCGTTCCATATACATATGTCTTCGAGTTAGGCTTGCCAGACGTACTGTTTTTGTACTTTTAACCGCATAACCCCTAAAGAAGTACGCAAATGTACTTCTTTTTAGTATCTGTACTTCTTTTTGTACTTTTTTTCTACCTTTTTTGTACTTTCACCATAATTTTATAGAGGTAAACATGTCCATACAAAAAAACAAAACATAAATTAAGACTTATTTTTTGTCGCAAGATTGGTGTTCCCCTATTTTGCGCCAATTTTTCGAAAATTAAATTTCTGAAGCATACCTCGGTTTTGTCCATAATATAGGAAATACAATAATATCTGCTATTAAAAAGTTAGGAGAAAATAATAGGCTTGTAATAATTGATATGTTTCAAATAATAAAACAGTTAAACGACAATTAAAATGATGTTTTTTAAATTAATTAATTTAATTTATTAATTTAATTTTGAAGTATTAAACAATGAAAATGTGTTTTTGAGTTTTTATTCAGATAAATTAAAAATCCAATAATATGTACTATCATAATACATACATTGATTTTAGTCTAGTCTGAAATATATACATATATAAATTCTATAGATTTAAAATCACAAAAACTGATTTAAATTAAATTTTAAGTTCATTTTTTATATTAAATACCAATAGTTATGATCTCTTTTTTATGTTCTTCATTGTTACTGTTGTGAACCATTTTTTGTTAGTTTTTTTTTTTATTGAATTAAATTAATTTTGAAAGTAAACAATTGCACTTCTTTTTACTCACTTGTACTGCTTTTTTAACTTCGATGTACGTTTTTTGACGATTTCAAATCTGGCACAAATTACAAAATTTTTTGCGGATCTCAATGTCAACAATTTTTGTATATGGTATTCCAGTGCACCTCTACGTTAGGTCTTCCAATAGTTTGCTAGAGAATCACTAATGTAATGTAAGTCTTCAAAGAAAATTATGCTATAAACACAATAAATGGAACAATTTGCTTGTTGTCGCGTTGCCTTTACATAACTGGTCATTACAACCCTTCAGTCAGGATTACAACCTAGTTTCTCACACCACTTATGTTGTGTACAGTTTAAAGTCGATTCCGAATAGAGTTTGGGATCCGGGAATTCCTGTCCAGGAATTCCCGGTATTTCCCTGGAAATTTTTGTCGGGAATTCCCGATTAAGGGAAATTTTAAATTAACGTATTCTTGTACATACATAAGGAAAATAATCAAAATGTTCAAAAAAAAGTCCTTTAAAAAATGCTACTCTTCAAAAATATGTAAAGGAAGAATTCAATAAAGAGTATCATCTAAGCCTAGATGTACGAACTAGGTGGAACAGCATGGTTGGAATGATACAATCATTTCTAGAAATTAAAAATGCAATAAAAAAGGCTGTAATAGATTTACATTTATCATCATTGTTTGTTGAAGATTATGTCCCACACTTGGAAACATTGGTAAACGTTTTGAACCCCATAAAAGATGCAGTGGAAGCATTAGGCAGGCGTGAAACCAATTTGATAATAGGTGATGCTATTACGAATACACTTTATGAACAGTTATTACCTGTTGATTCTATACTTTCGGAAAAAATGGTTCACACAACTAAAAGTAAAGTAAATGAAAGATATAAATTAGTAAATTATCTAAACACTTCACAACACAATGATATTAACATAACAAAGACAATGTTAAAATCCTATGCAGAGCAAATGTACAAACGCCTATTCTAAGGTACTGAAATAACATCGGCTGAAGATGTGATGAAGACATTTCCGTTGCACAAGTATATCAATGTTTTAAAGAAGAGTTGGAAAACGCCATTAATGGGGCTAAAGAAAAAACAATAAATCTGAAATTAAAAACAGACAACTTATTTAAAAGAGAACTAAATTTATTTGAAGCTCGTACAAACAGAACTAAAAATTTAGAGATACTTTTTAATGCATTGTTAATGCTAAAGCCCACTTCTGTAGAAAGCGAACGTGTTTTTTTTCGGTAGCTGGTAAATTTTCAACAAATTTACGAAATAGAATGTCCGATGAGTTATTTAATGCACTAATAATTTTAAAAACTGATTTTTTGAAAACTTAGTTCCTCGAAAATTTTTTATATTTTTATTTTTAAAGAATATTTTTAATTAATTCTTATTGATAACTGATTCTCGGGAATCCCGGGAAATAGAATTTTTCATTCCCGTTTCCCGGCAAATGAAAAAGTCCGGGAATTCCCAAACTCTAATTCCGAACGACATATTTTTGAGAAACATGTCATGGCAATTTTATTTACTCTCAGATATTTTGCCAGAAATCTGTTGGCATTTCATATTTCGTTTAGTTGGAGATGCCTGACCTGGGGCTCGAACCCTGGCTTTACGTCTAATAAGCCAACACACTATCTACTAGACTACGGCGACTTCATGTCGCGTTGCCTTTAAAGTAATTATTTTCATATACAGCCATGTATTCTATTTTTGAGAGATTGCTATGTTTGTTGCATAGCGTTTTCATGATTGCGTAATTAACATCAGCTTATAATAGACGTGCTTATGTATATAGAAATGACCAGATCAGTTAGTACAGTTTCCATAATACCCATTTTAGCGGCGGCCAATTGCCCTTTACCTCTGAAAGTTCCATCACAGACAAGAATTTAAAAGAAAATTGTTTACTCAAGAAATTGTTTGGAAATCATTTTCCACATCATAGTCTTATTATTGCATCCTTATCTTCCATATTTATAAGGCAATTCAAATTCAATTTTAAATCATATCATAACTATACTAATACTCGTACGGTACCAAGCCTTTGTAAAAGGAACGAAAGCGATCGTAGCTAAAAGGCTTAGAAAGAATGGTTTGACTACCTTAGCAGAGATGGAACAAGTTTACGTTTTATTTTTTAATAGCTGATATATTTATTAATAATTTTTATTTTTTTTTTATTTTTAATTTTTATTTAGCAATGAACACATTAGGAGAATAATAACAATTCAAAATCATTTTCCTCTACTTCTTTCTAATATCACGGCATTGTTGTTTTCTGCCAGGCTTAATGCCACGACAACGGCGGGAATCAACTGCTACCAAAGAATTTAAGGGGCCACGTTTACAGTTGATGCGACTTATTTGACAAGCGGTCAATAGGCGGCAATTATTCTTCTTGCTGCGTGCACACAAAAGTCTCGGGCTGTTATCGGCACATTTTATTAATCTACATTTGGGATTGGGTGATTGTGTCTGAGCTTGAACATATGCGAAAATGCATACAAGTAGAGCTGATTTTAAAAGAAAAGAAATTCAAAATTAATTAATTTTTCATACATATTTTTTTTTAATTGCAACACTTACCGCAAATAATGATGGCTTTATTCATTTTGAAAATGTTCTTCTGTTTGCTTTGCTTGATTGTGACAAAACTGACTGATGGTTAACCTCTAGTTTTAGCAGCTTTATATACGAATTAATTTTCTATTTTAGCTTGGAATTTAGCCATCACTGTAAACCGTTATTATGTAAACCATCTTTTGTTAATTATTAAATAAATATTTTGGATTGTATTGTTATTGCTTTCAATGTTATTTTTTATCGCTTTGTGTTAAACAATGCAACTGCACGAGCGATAAGAGTGCAAAAATAACGGAAACAGTTGTCGAGGTTAATTAGTTGCCACATGTCGCTTGTCTTTTTGAATGTCTCAGGTGGCATAAGAGAGTTCATTTATTTGCGAGTTTATCGGCATTATCATTTGCATTCAAATTGCAGTGCCTGCAACTCGATATAGAATAAAGAAAGCATTTGGTTCTAAACGTATCACTTTTTCTTGCATCTCGTGACTAGCTTCGATAATAATTAATTATGGGAAGAAAAAAAACATGTAAATATTTGGACTTAAGTCTGCTGCTGTGGGCCAGTCTTCCTTTATATGCAATTGTCTATACTCCATAAAGTCTTGTTTTGAGGAAATTCCTTTCGGTATCCCAACAGCAAATAATATACCAGTATATTAAAGTCGGTGCCATTATGTTTTTTTCGCACGATCCTCCACATTTTAAATTCAAAAGTTCCTTAAATAATTGAACTCCTACGATTGGAAGACATTTCTTCGGTTAAAATTTTCAACCATCCAATAGGAATTTATAGCTTTATGGGACATCTGAAGACAAGAATTTGCGATTTCTGATAACTAATTTAAAAGTAAAGCTTTCCAACTGCGGTATAAAAACGATGCGTTGAAATTTCTCATTCCGTATTGTCGTATTTTCGGATCGCGTGGTGCTATAATGAGAATTAATACAATCACTAACGTAAGATCAACTATCTAAGCTATTCCGCTGTATTTACATGTTGTACTTACGAAAGTTCTCATTGGATAAGAACTTTAGCTCCTGGACAAGAATATTGTTACGTTTTTAACTTTTGGAAACGTTTAAAATATGAGCTCGTAGATTGCAAATAATTTAAAAATTTTTTTGTGTTTAGTTTTAATTAAAATTCTTTATTATTCGCACAATTCTGTGTGCCACTGTTTACAACTTGATGTAACGAACAACAATTGATTTTCTTTGTTATTCTTCTGTTTACAAACTTTGCATAAACAATAACAATTATTAGACAATTGTTCGTCAGATCTTTGTAACGGAGATCTTCAAACCACAATTACTCTTTTCAAACGCACCGCGTCTTCCCACGAGACTGACTGCATTTTTACTAACTCAGTTGCTTGCTTGCCTTTTATATGGCAACGTAAACAGTTTGATGAATGTTCTTGGCTCCGCCTTCTCGAGATCTCTATAAATGTAAACATCGTTGTTTCATTATTGTTGTTTGTGTATTTTTGTGTACATTTATTCTTGTAGTGTTTGTTGTTGTATTCTTGTCTACTTGTTTACCATTTTTTATGCTGGTGTTTGTTGGTATATTTTTTGTTTACATGTTTATCATTTTTTTATGCTGGTGCGATAATTTGTAAACAAGTTTATTGTTTTTATTTTTCTAGCTTTTGTTTAGAATTTTAATGTTAAACGATGTAAAACTAAAACACTAGTATCTATATTTTCCATTTTCGTAACAATATTTATCTTTTATAACTCCAGCTAAATTTCACCTTTTTATACAATGACAAGATAAAAATGTTACTGCCATTTTCCTAACTAGTAAAATTAGACTTTTCGAAAGTCATTCATTTATTTCATAAGATTGTATTCGTACCGGTAGTAAAAACTCAGGAAGGCGTTCTATAAAAAGAGAGAGATTACTCTAAAAGATTACAGTGGATTATTGATCATAGTCGTTTGCTGAAGAGCGCAACTGTTACTTTCTCCGTAGTACTAAATCACGTGAAAGTTGAATACGATCAGCAGGAAAGTAAATGCATTTGGTTTTGGTTATTAACCCTTTGCACTCGATTAATTTTCAAGCTCGTTATCTGTCTTGTATTTAATTTTAACTGAATGGTACTTTAGAGTTAATTTTCTGTCTTGCATTCTATTGGCTCAAAGTCTTTGTCTTGAAATTGAAGCCCAACATTCTTGTCTCCAGCACTAAATGTAATTTCTGCTGGCACCTCATCCTCTTCTTCACTCACATTAATCCAACTTGATTCTGATATAGTGCCATTCAGGCTCTGGTACAGTATCACTTTCACTATCAGATGAATCGTTTGAACTCGTGTATATGTGTTAGACAAAGAGAACAAATTCCGTGCACGACTAACACTCGAATGACAAAACTTGACAAATTATTACAGTGTAAGATCTCGAATGCCACAATGTGGTTTACAGTTATTTAGTTTCATCGTCTACAGACTAATACGCGAGTTGCAGAGTAAATTAATGTTGTCACCTCCAGTATGACGTACGCGTTGTAGAGTAAGTTAGTATTGTCACCGCCAGTGTGACATACGAGTGCAAAGGGTTAAAAAGATGAGGGATAACAACGCATTCAAAAGACCCGCTTAAAAGGTTAACATTCTTACTTACCGGAAATCAGTCGTCCACTGCAAGACACCAAAAGAATATTAATAACCGTTCCATATGTACATATGTCTTCGAGTTCGCACAAATTACAAAAATTTTTTTCGGATTTCAAGGTCAACAATTTTTCTATATAGTATTCCAGTGCCTCTCTACGTTAGGTCTTCCAATAGTTTGCTAGAAAATCACTAATGTAATGTCAGTCTTCAAAGGAAATTATGCTGTAAACACAATAAATGCAACAATTTGCTTGTTGTCGCGTTGCCTTTACATAACTGGTCATTACAACCCTTCAGTTAGGATTACAACCTAGTTTCTCACACCACTTATGTTGTGTGTGTTAATTTTATGCATAAGTGATGGGACCTAAAGTCGAATCCGAACGACAGATATTTGGGAAACTTTTCATTGCAATTTTATTTACTATCAGAGTTTTTGCCAGAAGTCTGCTGAGAGGAAGTCGCCGAAGAAATACTTTTTGTATTTTGTTTTGACGTCTGGCCTGTGGCTCGAATCTTGGCTTTACGTCGAATAAGCCAACACACTATCTACTAGACTACGGCGACTTCATGTCGCGTTGCCTTTAAAGTAATTATTTTCATATACAGCCATGTATTCTATTTTTGAGAGATTGCTATGTTTGTTGCATTGCGTTTTCATGATTGCGAAATTAACATCAACTTATAATAGACGTGCTTATGTATATAGAAATGACCAGATCAGTTAGTACAGTTTCCATTATTCCCCTTTCTAGCGGCGGCCAATTGCCCTTTCCATCACTGACAAGAATTTAAAAGAAAATTTTTTACTCAAGAAATTGTTTGGAAATCATTTTCCACATCATAGTCTTATTATTGCATCCTTATCTTCCATATTTATAAGGCAATTCAAATTCAATTTTAAATCATATCATAACTATACTAATACTCGTACGGTACCAAGCCTTTGTAAAAGGAACGAAAGCGATCGTAGCTAAAAGGCTTAGAAAGAATGGTTTGACTACCTTAGCAGAGATGGAACAAGTTTAAGTTTTATTTTTTAATAGCTGATATATTTATTAATAATTTTTATTTTTTTTTTTATTTTTAATTTTTATTTAGCAATGAACACATTAGGAGAATAATAACAATTCAAAATCATTTTCCTCTACTTCTTTCTAATATCACGGCATTGTTGTTTTCTGCCAGGCTTAATGCCACGACAACGGCGGGAATCAACTGCTACCAAAGAATTTAAGGGGCCACGTTTACAGTTGATGCGACTTATTTGACAAGCGGTCAATAGGCGGCAATTATTCTTCTTGCTGCGTGCACACAAAAGTTTCGGGCTGTTATCGGCACATTTTATTAATCTACATTTGGGATTGGGTGATTGTGTCTGAGCTTGAACATATGCGAAAATGCATACAAGTAGAGCTGATTTTAAAAGAATAGAAATTCAAAATTAATTAATTTTTCATACATATTTTTTTTAATTGCAACACTTACCGCAAATAATGATGGCTTTATTCATTTTGAAAATGTTCTTCTGTTTGCTTTGCTTGATTGTGACAAAACTGACTGATGGTTAACCTCTAGTTTTAGCAGCTTTATATACGAATTAATTTTCTATTTTAGCTTGGAATTTAGCCATCAATGTAAACCGTTATTATGTAAACCATCTTTTGTTAATTATTAAATAAATATTTTGGATTGTATTGTTATTGCTTTCAATGTTATTTTTTATCGCTTTGTGTTAAACAATGCAACTGCACGAGCGATAACCGTGAAACAATGATGGCAACTGTTGCCAAATTGAAATTGATTGTCGTACTATACGTTTCTCTGTTTGATTTGTATTTTCCCTGATAAGGAATTAATTTGTTTCGTTTATTAACATGTGTACAAGTGAAATTTTTAAAATTAATCTTGTTTACATATTTAAAACATTTCTAGCCTTAATGATCGAATTCTTTATGCGATATGGGATTAAGAAATTCACAAATAAGTTCCGACTTTATTGTTTAAAGAAGTATGAATAGAGGAGTGGGGTAGTATAAGCTGCCAATTTATTTTAATATTCCATTTCTAATATGTAATTTTCAACCTATAATCGAAAGGGCTTGCGTTTATTTTTTGTTTAAATTTTTCCCAAGAAATTTTAAAATGAAATAAAAAAAATTCAAAACTCAAAAGACCCGTAAACTTAGAAATCAATTGCACTTGTTCTTGTTCTTTCTGTTCCAAGGCTTATAAACAAGAAAGGCACAGTTTATATCAGCTATATGGGTCTGAGGAAATAAAAGGCTTTCTAGGTGCGTGCAATATTGCCAGACTCTGCTGGACACGTATGAACATGTAAAGGACTGACTCACTTTTGTGTTCGAATCGTATGGGCATTCATCACACAATAGCGACTCTTACGGGCCACTGTCCGTTTGGTACGTATGTCGAAAGACTTGGCGTTCTAACTAATGACTTCTGCAGGAGCTGTAGGTCTAAGGAGAAGGAGTTATGTAACAGTGTCCTGCTCTTGTCATGTCTGACATCGTTGACCGAGCTTTCTAATAAAAAGATTTCTACAATAGCAAGATTTATTTTTGACTCGGGGTGGTATTCTCTATGGAATCACAATAGACCTAAGTACTGGCCTAAGTGGGACGTCTTCCTTCGAAGGTGTCCGCCACCTAACCTAACCTAACTAACTTCCATCAGTCCTACAGTCAATTTACGCATAGACTCTTGCTAATAGGGTTGATGTAAGTGCGCATAAGATCCAATATTGTATACTCACAAGCGCGACAACAATATGATATCATCTGCAAATGTGTTGTTCGTATTGGGAAGTTAAAAAGCTCTTGGTGTTCTGGGCATAAAAATTCAATGTGATGTCCACTGACACCTCGTTTTTTTAAACGGTTCAAGATAATGTTTTCGCTATTTACACCACTTATGTCCCACCAGTGATGGAATACAAGCCTCATTGATGGGACAGTGATTCGAAGTATATTTTGAGACTTCTCGGTTGCGCACAGGAAAGGGCGAAAGTGCTCATTAATGACTGTAGAGTATCCAGCTCTATTGATTCATTTTAGTACCGCCATTATGTTTGCATTTCATTTTTGCTCTAGCAAAATAAAGGGACATGTTACCGAAATTTCGATATTTTTACGTAGTGTTCGTTTTTTCGTAGATCATAGCCGTTTCTGGTCGATTGATTAGTAGAACGCACTATGCACTTACGTAGAAAATTCGTTCTTTAATCTCATTCTCCGTATGTGAAAATTCATTTCTAATGATCTTAAATTCCATTTCCTCTCTCCTACAAAATTTTCTCCTAGATCCTGCAATTCATAAGTAGGGCTCATCCGTTTAGTGTTATATATTTATTTCTGTTGTTCTAGTGTGGAAAAAAGTCGTTATTGTGAAACCAACACTCAACAAATGCAATAAAAACGTTTAATTTTTTTTAGAATTTTTGGTCAACGGAGTGGGATATAAACTTCAATACGCTTTCTTAAATTTTTTTTTAAATCTTTCATAGGCATCTGTCTGGTAACTTCTATTAAAATGTTATCAAACTGTGCCAGTTAGTTTAAGAAGAGAATTTCGTGTATGTATTAAATATTATTTTTCTCGGAAAAAAGTTATCACTCAAACCAAGACTAAGCAGTATCGAAAAACTTCACCATCAATTTCGATAAGAAAAACGTGGTTTAGTGAACTGCCATGTAGTCGTAGTGTCATCGAAGCTATCGGTCGTTCTGAACTCTGGTCTTCATCGTTCATAAATGCATGACAACTTTACAGGCTACTACTTTGACGTTATTCAGACTCAATATGAAATAGATTCACTTACATGCCAATCTTTTTTTTATAAAATTGGAGAAAAGAGAGAATTTTTCATTCAAAAAGTTATGATCTTGAAGTCGTCGTAGTCTAGTAAGTTGTGTGTTGGCTAATTAGACATGAGGCCACGGTTCAAACCCCATGTCAGACATCTCCAGCTAAATCAGTAGATTGCTGGCAAAAGCCCTGATAGTAAATGAAATTGCCATGAAAGGTTTCTCAAAAATCTGTCGTTCCGAAAATATGAAAAAATATTTCTTCGGCGAATTCCTCTCAGCAGATTTCTGATTAAAGCTCTGAAAGTAATAAAAAAATTTGTCATTTGGAGTCGGCTTTTAACTGTAAGTCCAGACCCTTATGTATAAAAGTTAACACACAAAACATACATGGTGTGAGAAGCTAGGTCGTAATCCCTATTGAAAGGTTGTCATGATCAGGGAATATTTTTATTACTGGGCTTTTAAGGAGCATACGAATATCAAATGCTATCGTATTTTTTTATTTCCTTCTGTTGCCTTGAATTATTTTTTCTTGTTAGGCCGGTGATTGATGTATTGGTGTATAAGGTCTAGACACAAGACCCTTTGCACGATACTGGGTTTTTCTATTGGGAGTCCTACGTTTTGTTAAATATACATAACTCTCCTTTTCTATGATAACCGCTGTTGAAGTTAAACTTTATGGAGGCCTAGTTGTATCAGTTTTTGAAAATCAATAATTATTTTAAGAGCTCTAGAAAGCTCATTCATTTAAATTGCCTAAAATGGCCAATAATAGTGATTGTTATTCTTAAAGTTCTTATTATTTTATGGGTCATATTCCGAAGCATGTGCTTGACATTATTTTCATTACAACCATGTGTCAAGGTGTTCCCATTACAACGTATGAATTCTGTAATTACTTAAGTGTTCTTAGATTTCCATAAATAAATGAAATTTTTTTCTTTCTACTTGTAATGTTTTTAACATAAAAATGGGTCGATAAATAATACAAATCTAGACGAACATGTGTTTTTAATCATTCTTTTGCTTTTAATTTGCAAATGAGAATTCCACAAAGAAAACCCAGACACCATTGTCTTGAAGTCTTTTCACGCATCGCCATTATTCCAGTTTGTTGCACAATTAAATCAGTCGTCATCGTTTAACCAGAAGCCTCGAACACGCTCTATCACTATCACTATTTGCCAGATTTAAGGCAAAAAAGAAATTTAATTAAAGACCCTCAAGCTAAATGGGCAGAAATTGTCTGCGGCAGAATCCAACAGAAGCTGAAGCTGACACCGAAACGAAACGAACAGAACAGAAGCAGTTTTAACACGCGCCATAAATACAAACGACGACGAGTACAGACTGTGATAGTGTTTGCTAGTAGTGGTAGTACATACGCGTACATATAACAGACATAAAGTATGAATAAAATAATTCTAGTATTTGGTAAGCATTTCCCTACCATGTCTCTATTAAATGATAAAATGGTTGAAATTAATAAAAATATGGTTGCTGTGCTCTTTCCCTGCAAACAAATGTACGAAACATGAAATAAACGCTTCAAGTATTTCCCGCGATTGTAATACTGAATAAGGCTTTAGTGCTGGAGGCTTTGGGGAAGCCATGTCGCCGACAATGCAGCTCACGGATACCAAGTCAAATTGTATGTGCCCAGGATAAGGATGGCCGCAATTGTCGTAAGTTAAAAGAATGCAGACTACGTGAGCTAAATTGTCGTTTAAGAAGTCGCAAACAATCAAGTGAGTTCGGGATTTTTTTTTTATTTTTTTTTTGTTAAAAATAAAACGAAAACTTTGTTGTTTTTTGTTGTTTTTTTTGTATTAAAATTGTCAGTGATTTTATGACTGACAAGAGTAAAAACAACAAAAAAAAAAGAGAAGAAAAATTCTTATACTGGAGCTTATGTTAAAAGTTTTGTACGTTTTGTTTCACGTTGCAGTGCTGTTGCAAACGTATATGCAACGTTGCCGTTTTATAAAGGGTATGACAGGCGAAAATAAATGTGCGCCACCACTACCAACAACGGAGGTAATAATGAGAGATGGTCGTGCACATAGAACATGGCTGCCTGCCGATAAACGTTTGCGTTTACCTTGTTCCGTTGCTAATGGTAAACGTGCATGTTATCGGTGTCCTGGCAAAGGTGACATCTGCCAATTGCTAACTGCGTGCCAGGCAAAACGTGCAAATTGTCAGCATCGTTACTAAAATCGTAAGTTTTACCAGGAATTTTTTTTATACCATTGTCTGTCTGCGTGTATGTCCTTTAAGTGTTCGCTTACCTTTCATTTCATTACATTTCGTTTCGTTTATATCATGACATAAAATTTCTTTAACTTTCTTCATTTATTTGATTCGATTGGATTCGATTTGGTTTGATTTGATTTGATTTCTTTGCATTTTTCATTTTCCTCTTATTGGTGGCACTTTTGTTGTTTTGCCAGTTTAAGTCTACTGAGATATCTGGAGTACGTATGTATGTTTCATGGTTTAACATAATTATTGTAATTTTTATTATTTGGTTTCACCATGATTTCTTCTTCTTTATGTTTTTATTACAGTCTTCCCTTTATAGAGCTCATTCGTTTTGATGATAATGAAAGTGCACATCTTAAACCAGGTCATGTGTGTAAACGTAAATAAAAAAAGAAAGAAAAAAATTCAATTAGTTTAGTGGCTTACATTAAATGATTTTGAAATTTCAAATAAAAGTCGCAATAAAAATTGTTCCCCTCATGGAAAATAAAATCAAATTATGCGTATATTTTTTCCTCTTTTTATTATTAAAATGGATTTATTAAGTGGTAATGGATTTTACGTTTTTGAAATTGAATGTGTTACATTAGAAATAGTAAAGTTAATTAGGGTGGCTTAATACTTGAGGCTTACTTTAATTAACAGTTCTTTTTTATTGGTACATACATAGAACAATCTGAGTATCATTTAAAATTGGATATTAATAGTGTAAACACATGATTCTGTAAGAAAAATTTCATTTAAAATATGTGAAACGAAAAATTTAAAACCGGACTATAATCGTGTCCTTATGACAAAAAAATGAATTTTTTTTTGATTTATTATACGTATTAAATTTGCTGAAAATAATCGCCAAATATTTATGCAAACACACGCGAAGTCTAGTAGGCAGTGCGTTGGTTTATTAGACGTGAGGCCTCGGTTCAAATCACCGGTAAGACATCTCGAACATAACGAAATATGAAAAAATATTTATTCGGCGCCTTCCTCTCAGCAGATTTCTAGCAAAAAGCTCTCACACTAAAATAAAATTGCCATGAAAAGTTTCTCAAAGAACTGTCGTTCGGAATCGACTTTAAACTGAAGGTCCCGCCACTCACGTATAAAAATTAAAGCACACAACGTAAGTGATGTGAGAAACTATGTCTTAATTATGAGTAAAGGGTTTTAATGACAAATTATGTATATATTAAACTTGCCGACAATAATTGCCAAATATATATGCAAATACACGCGTAGGATTAGTAAACATGAAGTCGCCGTAGTCTAGTAGATAGTGTATTGGTTTATTAGACGTGAGGCCGCGGTTCGAACCCCCCGGTCAGATATTTCCAATAAATTGAAATACGAAAAAATATTTCTTCTACGACTACCTCTCAGCAGATTTCTGTCAAATAAACTCTGAGAGTAAAATAAAATTGCCATGGAAAAGTTATTCAAAAATCTGTCGTTCGGAATCGACTTTAAACCCGCCACTCATGTATAAAATTATCCCACACACAACATAAGTGGTATTAGAAGCTAGGTTGTAATCCTTACTGAAGGGTTGTAATGACCAATTATGTATGTATATATCCTTAAAACTGAACTGAAATAAAATATTTCTACAGCCGCGAAGCACTTCAGTGAAGCAATTCTGTTGCAAGTGAAATATATAACCCTATATAGACCAGTAACCCTAAACAGACCTAACCCCTATACTGAATATATTACTTTGCGACTCTGGGGTAGCTTAGAAAATTCTTGGGAGATCAAATACTTATTAGACTATCATTTTGCCTCAGAAGAACAGATTGTTTCTACGCTGAATTATTAGTTGAATTTTTTACGTGGTCACTAATCAAGTCAAGTCGCCGTAGGTAGTGTTAGGCGACAGCCCTTGGTTCAAACCTCTGCTCATACATCTCAAACACAACAAAATATGAAGAAATATTTCTGGTATTTTTGGTATATTTGGCATAAACTCTGAGAGAAAACAAATTGCCATGAAAGGTTTCTCAAAAATTTGTCATTCGGAGCCAACTTTAAACTGTAGGTCCCGCCACTTATGGATAAAATTAACACACACAACATGGCTGGCGTAAAAATCTAGGTTGAAGTCCTAACTAAAGGGTTGAAGTGACCAATTACAAAAATACTAATAGTATGAAACTCGCGAAACTAGCGAGACACTGTTGTGGTAAATAGCACATCTCTTGTAATTTTTTGCCAGGGTTTGACCTTCATATCTAGTACGTCAGGTTATGTATAGAAAATATCATCCACATCGATGTACGCTTACTCCCCTGAATGAAATAGCTGACGCAGTTTGAATTTATGGAGAGCTGGGCAACTTCACAAGAAGTACTCAAGACCTCCTCTTCCGTATCACCACGGTAGGAACAATTTCCATCCAACAGTCATGGTCACCAATAAACCTGTATACGCTAGTAACCTGGATAAATCCTTTGTACTGCGGCTTTTAAGCAACTTATTACGTCCGTTGTCATATTGGGGCCATGTTTGCTTTGAGATCTTACAGATATATTGCCCTGGAATTTTCATTTCACACAGTAGAAGTGGAGGACTATGGCAACTACAATTTCTATCTAACGGTGATGGACACTCTAAATGCCAGTAATCTAGATAAATCCTTTGTACTGCAGCTTAGAGCAATATATTACGTCCGTTGTTGTTTTAGGGCGATATCTGTCTTTAGATCTTATGGATCTATTGCCCTCCAAATGGAATTTGCATTTTCAAAGTAAATGTGGAGGATCCAATAAAGTTTATTTAATTCAGATCGATAACAGTATAGATCCCTGCCTAAAAGGAGGTACAGTTAGAAGGAAGGTAATAGAGGGAGAGACAACTGAGAAAACTACTTTGATCCATGAGCACAGTTTATCCTCATCTATATTTTAATATCGAATCAATGTCAGCTTCAATTGCTTTCTGAAATTGACTATCAAAGTAGACTTTTCGGGTGCTGTTCTCTCAGAAGAACATGATAATTTTGATATCGATAACTATGAAAAATTTTTCGATCGCAATGAATAAAGCACTATTGATAACAATGATAGTTGATATCGATAACTATTCGAAATATTTTCATATTAAAAGAGTGTTTTTAGTTCCCTTAAATCATTTCCACTTCTTTTTAACATATTTTTCTCTCTTTGCTTGTCTTTGCAGTTACCGTCTGGCGCCTTAAATTCAATGCATAAATTAAGTGCTTTAGATTTCGATTACAATGAAATCGCCAACATTAAAGATTATAGTTTCTATGGCCTGCGCCTATCCAAATTGAATATGAAAGGCAATCGTTTACAGGGTATACCGGAACATGCTTTCGTCGGCTTGGAGGAGTCAATACAGGAAATCGATTTTTCGGAAAATAGTTTAAGAACCTTTCCACTGTTGGCCTTAAGGAAACTCGATTATTTGCGGATATTGCGTTTATCGAATAACAAGATCTCAACATTTTATGGTGACATACAACTGGCAACAAATAATGCCAGTGCAGCGGCGGCTTTACGATTGCCGTCTTTGACATTTTTGGATTTGAGTTCAAATCAATTTACCGAGATTGGGGATGATTGTTTTCGAACATTCCCGCAACTGAAGACGTTATCGATGTATGCCAATCAAATCGAAGTGGTTAAGCCGGAGGCATTTAAGAGTTTAAAGGAATTAATGTCGTTGGATATGTCCCATAATAGGATTATTACGTTGGATGCGAAAATCTTTGAAAAGAATAAAAAATTGCAGACAGTTGACTTGTCCCATAATCATATACACTCGATATATGGTGTGTTTTCGAATTTACCCCATTTGAGGGAAATATTTTTATCGGAAAATAATATTTTGGAATTGCCAGCAGATGCCTTTACCAATTCCTCGAATGTGGAGGTTATTTACCTAGAGTCCAATGCCATTGCACATGTAGATCCCAATGTCTTTTCGACGCTGGTCAATCTGGATCATCTGTATTTAAGAGCCAACTTTATACCCCTGATACCGGTAACATTGCTGGATCGTTGCCATAAGCTGTCCTCATTGTCGTTGGATAACAATGAAATACAAGATCTGGAGATTGGCATGTTTCGTAAATTGGAATTTCTCCGGGAAGTCCGATTGCATAACAATCGCATACGACGCATACGTAAGGGTGTTTTTGAACCTTTGCCTGCCTTACAGGAGTTGCATGTTCAAAAGAATAATATTGAAGACATAGAACCGGGAGCTTTTCAAACCTTAAGTAATTTGCAGCATATTAATCTGCAGGACAATCAATTGACCGTATTGGAGGATATATTTCCCAAGGAAAAGGAAAATTCTTCGTTGCTAACCATACAACTGGAGGCCAACTATTTGAATAAAATACATACCAAAACCTTTAAGAATCAGAATAAAATACAAATCATGTGGCTGAGTTACAATGAATTGTCACGCATCGAGAAGTATATGTTTGAGGATCAAGAGGATTTGGCCCGTTTGTATTTGAGTCATAATTTTATACGTGATGTGGATCGTGAGACATTTTCGAAATTGAAAAATTTGAAATTTCTGGACTTGAGCTTTAATCGTATAAAACAATTAAGGAGAGACTATTTCGCGGCCTTAGGAAGTCTGGAGGAGTTGTCTTTGTCACAAAATTTCATTGAAGCCATTGAAGGTTATGCCTTTAATAAACTGAAAAGCTTGAAAATCTTGGATCTTTCGCACAATCCTCTGTACCAGATCACAAATGATGTCTTTCTGGAGGACTTGCCTTTAATGCATTTGAATTTGAAAAACTCTTCCTTAAGGAAAATTGAAGTGAACACCTTCAAGAGTTTACAAAATCTGAACGATTTGAATTTGGAATGGAACCTCTTAAGTCCAGTGGATATACAAAAACTGGAAATACCGGGCCTAAGGACCTTGTATTTGTCCCATAATAATTTTACCCATGTAGGCGGCAAAATCATAACGAATATGTTTGATAAGCTAAGGTCGCTACAGCACTTGACCATGGCCAATTGCAGTTTATCCTTTCTGCCCGAGGATATGTTCATTAAGAATACTAATCTCGTGAAATTGGATTTATGTGACAATGTTTTAACCTCCATGGATCGTAATTTGTTTTACGGGCTCAATGTCTTTAAGGAGTTGAAAGTGTGCCGCAATAGCTTAAATGAATTTCCCCACATAGCTTTGTATAATCTAAGTACCTTGGAACATTTGGATTTATCTCGTAATCAGTTCTCCACCATAGATTTTTATAAACTCAGTGGCACCATTAACCTAAGACACTTGAATTTGAAGGATAATAAAATCACTTCCTTGACAGGCTTCAATGCAGTGAACTTGACTCAATTGGATACCGTGGATTTAAGTGGCAATTTGTTATTATCTTTGCCTGCCAATTTCCTAAGGCATTCCATTAATTTACAGAAAGTGGATCTATCCAGCAATCGTTTCTTGCAAATACCTTCATCGGCCTTGTCGGATATTTCCATACCGCGTCTGTCATGGCTTAATTTAACCGCCAATCCTATAAATAAAATCTATACGGTGAAGGAGGAAAGATACCCGTACCTAAAGGAGCTGTATATCTGTCAAACGAATTTATCGATACTTACCTCCAAAGATTTTGAGGCCTTTCAGGCCTTACAGCATCTGCATTTGGTTAATAATCGTATTACGCGTATATCGCCAGGCGCTTTCAAGGGCCTTACAAATCTTTTGACCCTGGACATCAGTGTCAATGAGTTGGAATTGCTGCCTAAAGAACGTCTGCTGGGCTTGAAGCTGTTGAGGGTGTTGAATATATCGAATAATGTTTTAAAAGATTTGGAAGAATACAGTCCGGATCTGGCCCAACTGCAGGTTTTCGATTTGTCGTTCAATCAATTGGATCGCATTTCGAGGAAAACCTTTCGTAATCTGCATAGCCTGGTGGAGTTGTATTTGATGGGTAATCGCATGACAGTCTTGTCAAATGATGCTTTTCGCTATTTGCGCAAACTGCATGTGCTGGATTTGAGGAAAAACTATTTTGAACTAATACCCATAGAGGCCTTGCAGCCATTGGAAACGAATATTAAAACCTTGAGACTGGAAGGTAAGTATTGCATGCGTAACTGTACATCAACAGCAGCCATTATGGCGGAAATTAATTTGAAAATTTTGTTTCCTCTTCTTGTTTTTCTTTTTTTCTTGCCACACATTCCATTATAATCCCGTACAACTGTGGCAACATGAAAACTTCTTTATTGGAATTATATATGCGGCACTTGCACTCATTCATTCATTCATTAAATGGCTCAACAATAATTAAACGGCTGGAAAAAATAAAAACAAAAAAAACAACTTAATCCTGTGCAGAAAATCCACTGCATTGCAGTTGTGATGCACAAAAACTCTGGGAATGGTTGCGTGATCATCGCAAATGGTCCTCCTTGACGGCCAGGTTAACTTCATCCTCTGCCTCGACTTCAATTGTAACATCGAGTTTAATGTCATCGAACTTGCTGTCGTCATCATCGGGCGGTGCATTATCATCGTCATCGGTAATGATGTCATCGCTCGATAACATAAATTATCTGAGGTGCGAACATCCGGCCGAGTTGCGTGGCAAGATATTTGCCAAAATGGAGCCGCAACAATTCTGTGATGCACCATTAATACCGAAAATTGCCATACAGGATATACAACCGTATTCGGTTATTGTTTCGTGGCAAAGTCGTGAGCATTTAGGATTAAATGGCTACGAAATTATTTACCATGCCATCAGTGATGGCCATACAACGGGCACAAGTGGAGGCGGTGGAGGCAGTAGCAGTAGCAGTGTTGGTGGCACGACAACGGGTGGAGGAGGGGGAGGCAGTGGTGTTAGCAGTGGTGGTGGTGGTGGTATTCCAGCCGATATAGATGAGGTAAGTTTACTATATTCACACACACACACACGTACACACCATATTTGCTTACAAACTCTCACGTTTGTAGCCGTTGCACACACCATTTCCTGTTGCTGTTGTTATTGTTGTTGCTATACGTTACGCAGCAACAAAATTACAGCAATAAAATTAACAATAATTATACATCAGGGGCATCAGCAGCACAGAAGAAAAGAAAAAAAAAGTCATGTTGAAATGTTGGTCTATATTTGCGTGTGTGACACAGTTTTCCCTTGTCTGTTTGCATGTTGTTCGACAAGAAATGTGATGGTGGCAGTTGAAATTCCAATGTGTGCCAAATATTAGCGAAAAAGCTTTAAAACATGCACGAATTCCTATTGATTGGTTGAATGAAATTTAAAATTTTGTGCAAAAAGTTTTCTTTTCAAATTGAAATTAAATTGGTTGAATGAAAATTGGATTATTTATTAGCATAAAATATGAAAAAAACACCAAAAATGATAATGATGGGATGAGAGATTTAAACCATTACATAAGCTTGTTGAGAGCTCACCACCGAGGGAAACCAAACATACTTTGCTTAGCTTCTACCAGTTCACTCTAAGACAAGTTATGTCTGGCAAAACAAAACATTTGAATATCGAGCTTTGAATGTTGATCATTGGAATCGACATCTCTACCACATACCCTGCATTCATCAATTTTCCACAAAGCCAATACCGCTTCGGTATATAAGTTAGGCGGAGTGTCCCATGAGTACTTTCAAATGTAATGTACTCGAGTCGCTCCTATACAGTTCTAATAAACTCATAGTTTCCCCCCTTACAGTATTTTTGTAATGCTTCCAACTGAGTCCCGGTTCTATAATAGTCGATTCCACTCACTTCTTCAGCTTGATCTTTAATGCACTGAATGACATTGTCTTAGGCATGCTTATTGTCTCTTCTTTATCAGTCCGGGTCTGTCAGTTGTAATATTACACCATTACATACAAACCTGGAGTAACAGTTGATCACCTTTTAATATTCCAGGTCACTCCTTGATGCCATATCCACATTTCCACGCTATTACTCGAATTGTCATTAGACTACCTGTAAAGATATTTAAATCTTTGTCCTTATTTTACCAAATTACCACTGGCCTAGATTATATATTCCCCGATTGAGCATACCGGCTGCTTATCAAAAAATTTTATTGTTTAACAGATGATTTATTCATAACCACTGGAAGTTCGGAGTATTGGGCATATGTAGGAGCAATTAAAAGCCTAATTGAATGGACTTTTGTTATGGAAGTTACTTGTGCGTACATTTATCCGCACTATTCTGAAGGTAAAAGGTTTCTACTTGGCTAAGTGCAGTTGTCTTTTTGTGCCCTCTAAATTGCTATAATATTTTGCCTTTCGGAAAGAAGGCAATGCTACGTAAGCAATAAATGGTCTTCATAACCATGTTCACTGATAAAATCGTTTGCCACCGATATACATACATACTTGGTCATTACAACTCTCTCTCTTAGCTCTCACTTAGCTTCTCACACTACTTATATTGTGTGTGGAAATTTTATACATGAGTGGCGGGACCACAGTTTAAAGTTGAATCCGAATGTCAGATTTTGAAGAAACTTTTCATGGCAATTTTTATTTACTGCCAAAGGTTTTGCCTGAAATCTGTCGAGAGAAATTCCCCGAAAGAAATATTTTTTCCTATTTCATTTTGTTCGATTTGTCTGGCCCATGGTTTGCGCCGTGGCCTTACGTCTAATAAGCCAACACACTACCTACTTCGGAAAGAAGGCAATGATACTTATGCAATAAATCGTCGTCATGAAGTCGCCGTGGTCTAGATGCGAGGCCAGGGTTCAAACCCCAGAACACGACGAAATATGAAAAAATAGTTCTTCGGTGACTTAGTCTCAGCAGATTTCTGGCAAAAGTTCTAAGAGTAAATGAAATTGGCATGAAAGTTTTGTCAAGAATCTGTTATTCGGAGTCCACTTTAAAAATGTAGGTCCCGCCACTCATATATAAAACATTAGTGGTGTTAGAAACTAGGTTGTAATCAAGACTGAAGGGTTGTAATGACCAATTATGTAGGTATGTAGGTATGACTTATATTTTAATTTAAGTGGTATTAATCCCCACGAAATCAAAAACTACTGCGAAACTGCTACTCGATTCCATGCGGTATTTGTCTTGCAAAAAACGTTCTCATATCCTAGTGGCCATTCAAAATCTATACCATCGAGGCATGTTAATACAGACCATCGTGGGTTTATAACGTTCATCAACTTCCATGTTTGTATTGTTTCCTCGAAGGACATTAAAAGCTGAGCTTCGATTTTAAACTTCAGCTGTGACATCTTGAAAAAATTATGAAGAAAATCTTTCTATCGAAGATAGCACGTATGCTGAGCAGTCTTCTGGCAAAAGATTTCCGAGTAGCAATCCTGCATGCCATGAGAAGAGCTTCTCACATCTATGGGGCGTGATGGAGTCTAAATTAAAGACACTACATAGTACAGTCGCTGTGGTCTAGTAGATAGTGTGTTGGCTTATTAGACGTAAGTCTCCGGTACAAACGCCTGGTCAGGCATGTCTTACTATACGAAATATGAAAAAATATATCTTCGGCGCCCTGGGTGCCCTGGTAGTCTAGTGTGCTAGACTACTGCTGTGATGGTCGATTCCCACCAGAGACTCTGGTCTGTGACACTACACCGAGCATATGGTCAAGCTACTCCGCTCGTATATAATTAGAATATAATTTGTAATTTTATTGAAATTAATAAATAAATAAATATCTTCGGCGACTTCCTCTCAGCTGATTTCTGGTAAAAACTCAGAAAGTAAATAAAAAATGCCATGAAAAGTTTCTCAAAAATCGGAGTCGACTTTAAACTGTAGGTCCCGTCATGTATGAAAATTAACGCTCACAACATAAGTGATGTGAGAAGCTAACGGGTTGTAATGACCAATTATGTATGTACTTTGTACAGGAGCACGTAATCAGACGACTAAATTTCTTGCTCCGGCCTTTAGTATTTTTCAAGCTTAGCCTTGGTTTGAATGATGGACCATTTCTTACCTTACATAACACATTATCCCTGTTATAACTCGGAAATCATTCATATCTCAGAAAAATTATTTAAAATCTATATGAGGTTCCTATCGCAAGGTTGTAATTGTAATTTGTTACTATTGATCCTGCTCTTCGTAAGTATTAAAGTAGAGTGCTTAAACTTTGTTTGGACTGAATTATTTGTATCTCTTCTCTTCTAGTTAAACAAAAATACAATACAATACAAAAATTATTTTGCATTTAAATTTCTTGCTGAAAGTTAAATAGAAATGTAAGCAAACATTTTCCCTCTGGCCTAGAACAACATGAACAAAAGTACTTGAATTTGAAAAAAGAAAAGAAAAGAAAATGCGATAAACAAAACACATTTTGTGTCCTTTTCTACTCAAACTTCAAACACTATTTTTATACTTAGCATTTCGCCTAAATCTTACAAAAACAACAATTAATTTCTCTTTGTTTTTTTCTTCTCATTTCTTTGTTTTATTCTCGCACCACACCGAAACAAAACAACGAAACAGATACGCGGCAAACGTTTAAATGGTTCTGCCAATTCGGCAAAATTAACAAAACTTAGCCCAAATACACGTTATCACATTTGTGTTATCGGTACCGGTAATTGGCTATCAGAGCCTGTAGCCATTGCTTTACAAAGGATACACTTTAATGACACCTTCCTGATGCCAAGAGACGAACCATCATCATCATCAGCATCCTCATCTTTTGCTATAAATGATAATACGATTGTATCCTCGTCGACGCCTTATCATTTATCCTATACGGGAAGTTTTTACAATACAAATGGCATTATGACCTTTGGCGAACATTCATCGTTGGCCCAGCCACAACAACAACAGGCATTAATAGAAAACACAATTGTAACGGAGAATGCTTTACAGGAAGTGTTGAAAAATTCACGTTTTTCCACATGCACCGACGTACAAACACTGGACTCTACACCGAGTGTCATTACCGATGAGAATGGTCTGGCCACGAATGGCTTCATACATTCGATATTGACACGGCGGCTGGGTCTCATTGTGGGCTGTTGTCTGGGCATTATTGTTTTTATTGTCATGATATCGGTGCTTAGCTATGTAAAATTGAAGAAACAACGCATTGAGAATGCCAAAAGACAGGCAAATATGCCACCCGATTATATGTCTTATCGCCATTTCTCCATACCGAATGAAGAGTTGCTACGGATGGGTGTCACTACAAGCAGCACCATTATGTCGAGTGTGCCGAGTGGCATTAGTGCGCATATAAGTGGCACCAGCTTAAGCACTAGTGCTACGACAACAGCAACGGCCACTACACCGATTGGTATTTTAAAAATAACAGAAAATACAAATGCTGGCGGCGGCATTGGTGGGGCGGCAAATGCAAATGTAACGAGTGGTGGTGATACAACTACAACAACAAAAGCAAATACAACGTCTGCCGTTAATGCGGTTATGGCCGGTGGCAATGGTACTTTAAATGTAACCACATCGACCACAATTGCTACGTCGTCATCACCCATGGCAGCAGGCTTAGCTACAGCAACAGCGACAACTTCTTCGGCAAATGAAGTTGTAACGGCAACAACCGGGCTGGGAAATAACCACAGTAATCATCATCAACATCAGCATCATCATACACAGACACATCACAACAACCATCATTTGCACCATCAGCATCAACAGCAACAGCAACACCAACAGCATCCACATCCACATCAACAGCACCAACACCAACAGCATCAGCTTTATCAAGGAAATGGTAACGTTGTTGGCGGTTATATGGCAGCGGGAGTAGTTTTAGGAGCAAATCATTTAAATAACGTCGCTTGTTAGTAGTGGTAGAAAGAAAAAAAAATAAATTCAAATAACAAAACAACAACAACAACAACAACAAAAACAACATAACGACTAAGTTGAGGTTTAATTCGCATACAACTTCAAAATGAAATAAAAACGAAAACGTAAACAAAGAAACTAAAAAGAAAACCAAAAAAAAAAATAGAAAATAAAGAGTATTTATGTACGTAAGTAGTTTTATAAGTGTATGAATGGTTTATATATGAATGTATGAGTGTGTATCATATAGTAACAGAGTATTTGTAAGATTAAATTTTCGTTTCTTTTCTTTTTTTGGTTCATTTTCATTTAAGCCATTTGAAAGCTTTGGCGTTTTGCTTTTTGGCTTAAAAACAACAACAGCAACAAAAACAACAACATTATTTTCAAGTTGTTTGTCTGTAAGGTTTAATTTTTTTTTTTTGTTTTTCGGAAAATTAATTTAGTTTTCGCGGTTTTGTTTGTCTATTCACTTGCCAACGTTCTCCATTTCAATTTGTGCTTTACCTTTTCACGTTGGCCTCTTATCTGTCTTAATTTCATTTTTTGTCTGTGCTTTGCCTTTAATAAGATTTAAATTTTAGAATTTCTCTTCATTTTATTTTGCTTTTTTGTTTTGCCTTCAATTGTGTTGCTTTCAAAGGACCCCAGAACTACGAAAAACAATCAACTTGTTTGAGGCCATTTTGAAGCAGCTTAAATCGCTGAAAAGTAAAGTCAAGTAATAGGCATTTTATTTTCCTTTCTGTTCTGCATGAAATTAGATTAAAATGGAGGAGGATTTACGTTCAAATTGAGAATTATTGTGGTTGATTGTGACGCAGGATTTCTGACAACCTTTTGTAAGCAAAAATATTTCAAGTGGATTATTATTTAGCCGGTTAAGGTGATTTAGTGGGGGGAGGGGGGGTTTTGGTAAATTTTAAGAAAAAAAAAATACAAAGTTTTTAAAGAACGTTATATTTATGCATTAAATTGTATTCTATATTTTGAAAATAATTATGAAAATTAGTTCTGCAGGTCAGGTGCCCTAGTGGGTAGTGTGCTAGACTATTAGCGTGAGGGTCGTGGGTTCGATTCCCACCAGAGACTCTGGTCTGTGACACTACAACGAGCATACGGTCATGTTACTCCGCTCGTATATAATTAGAATATAATTTGTAATTGTATTATAATTAATCTATAAATAAATAAATAGTCCTGCAGGTCTTTACTCTAAAATTATTTCATCTTATGTATGACTATTCCAAAAAATAGGTCCTACTCGTCATGATATCGCATTTTGTTCATATACGTCCACAATATTAAAACGTAATAATACTTTCAATACAATTTATACTACAATAATATAAGGTTTTAAACTTTTTATAATACTCGTATAAAATGTTTACTCTTTAGCTTCTAAATTTATAGCAAAGCAAACGAATAAAATATGAGCCTAGCCTAGCCTACTATTTAAGATGCATTTTTTAAAATTCTTGATTTAATTGCACCTTCAAAATGGACCACCTACAGAAAAAATCTCCGTCTTTAAAAACATTGCCAATAATTAAAGAAAAATTAAATCATTTTTGTGGCAGTACAGTAAGTAACACAAGTAAATTAATTTCAATTCAATCCTGTACTTTGAAGACTCGTTTTGTGTAAAAGCTTAAGTATTTAAGCAAAGGTATCAAAAATCACAAAAATCATGATGATCGTCAAACTATAAATATTGAAAGAAATATTTCTGTGCATAATTATTTTTATTCCATTACCCATCTCCACCTACTATTGTTGTCACTACAAGAGGTAACGCAAAAGCAGATACTTCGATGTAAAATATTACTTTGGTCACGTATGATTACTTTGGCACTTGCAAAAATGAATACTGATTAGACTACAATCGTTTATCCGTATAATTTCATGTCAACAGTTATGTTGATGTAGCAGCTGCTCCGTTCTCCTAATAAGCATAGTAAACATCTGAGTAAACATCACTGTAAACATCTGAAGGTCGCCGTGGTCTAGTAGGTAGTGTGTTGGCTTATTAGACGAAAAGCCAGGGTTCGAGCCCCAGGCCAGATATCAAAACGAAAATAAAAAGAAAATATTTCTTCTGCAACTTCCTCTCAGCAGATTTCTGGCAAAACCTCTGAGAGTAAATAAAATTGCCATGAAAAAGTTTCTCAAAAATCTGTCGTTCGGAGTCGACCTTAAACTGTAGGTCCCGCCACTTATGTATAAAAATTAACACACACAACATAAGTGGTGTGAGAAACTAGGTCGTAATCCTGACTGAAGGGTTGTAATGACCAATTATGTATGTAAACATCTGATATGATAGGTGTATATCGACGCCTCCGTTCTATAACATTTTAAGTCGAAAAAGTGTGTTTTGAGTTATCAGCTCTCAAAGTTTTCACGCGATATGTGTATTCTAAGTAGATTTTTCCATATAACTTCGCAACGGATCGGAGCATCTTAACCAAATTTTGACACTATTTAAGTTAGAGAACGGAGAATTTAAAGAACAAGAACATTAAAAACGTTCTTAGTACACTTAGAACGTTCTAGAATGGAGGCGTCGATATATGATTTCCTTTCGATCCAACACCCTGTGGTTTCATCAGCCTGCATTCTGTTTCAATGCAACCAATTGAAGTGATATCTTAAGCAGTTGTGTCACAAAGCCCATATACTCGTACATTAGAGAAAAGCCTTACTAATCCTAAGACAGCGTTCAAAATCCTAGAAAGTGTTCATATTGCTCCAACCCCGCCTTGATTAAATACCACAATAAAGATCTGTATAAATAAAGTCTACTGTGGATCTATCTCTCGTCATTTTGATACTCACTGTAGATTTGCACTGGTGTATTCAGAAATTATAAGAACCCAAGTTGGAAAAATCTTTGGACATTTACTCTTAGGTACAGATATCCTTGCATGAGATCCACATTTATTTTCACCTTCACTCTTTTCCCAACTTCAGAGCCTTGGCCTAAAATCGATTCCCCGATATCACGGAACATAACCTCGTACGGAATACCTATTTAGACTTAATGTGGTCAATGATTGATCACAAGAGCATAAAATTCGAAATACTTCCTATAACCATGTCAGGCCATACTATTTCGTGCCGTATCGTGCATCTACAAATGTACGTAAGTCAGCAGCGGTTCCATCAGCCTCTAATATACCACTGATACCCACTGAAGGTTTACACTGGTGTAATCTGATTTTAGAAGACCTCAGTTGGAAAAATCAATGGCCTTTCTTGTATGAGATCCACCTTTATTTCCACCTTCACTCTTTTCGTACCTTCAGGAGAAAATCAGAGAACATAACATCGTACGAAAAGCCTATTTAGTCTTAATGTGGTTAATGATCGATCATAAGCGCATACTTCCTAAAACCATGTGAAACTGTACTATTTCTTAGAGTATCGTGTGTCCGCAAATGTGCGTTGGTCTATCGCGGTTCATTCCGCCTCGAACATGCCACTGTAGCAGTATCCCAAATAAATTTGTTTCCCTCTTACGTAAGTTATTCGGTAAAGTTCGAGTCGTCGATGATTTCCACACCCAATTCAACAGTGATCTGTATGATCTCCTCAAGGACATGGATGCTGTGCAGCGTATGCAAATCCAGAGACTGCGCTGGCTCGACCATATCATACGGATAGAACAGGTTGTTCTGGTGAGACAAGTATTTGATACGAGTATCAGGTTATCCGTAGTATAAAAATAAAATCAAGGCAACTCTGTCATCGATTGGTGCCATCGATTGGACGCCTTTAAGGAAATGCTAAGGCAGTTTGAAATTCGATGAACGGATTGTTAAGGCCAATTAGCAAGATAAATAAATATAATTTACTTCAGTAAGTAATAGATTAAGACCGATTCTAGAATTTCCGTACAGGGTATGGTTGATGTCTATGCTAATTTAATATGTGTTGTTTTATTTCGTAACCGACCCTATAATTTGGGTTTGAAGAGAGTAATGATGTTCATTACAGTTTTATTGGCTTCTAAGGCCTTACGAAGGATGACATATCTCATGCATATACTCATCTCATGCATATACTCATATCATGCATATACCCAAAACATTTAATACATACATATGTTTTGTGAAACTTACTGTATATGCCGCTGTATTGAATTTATTTTTTGAATAAAAGTCTTCCACAAAGAAAGAAAGAAAAAACGAATTTAATTTCAAACATTTTTCTGATGCAAATAAAAAAAATAAATTCAAGAATTTCACTTTCAAATCCATCCTACCCATTAAAGGGACCAATTTATTACAAAATAATGATTTCTACTTCTCTTAATCGATGATGGTTGCATACTTCCATAAAACCAATTCTGGATTTCTTTCTTCAAATTCAAGTCCCGTGGCATACATTAACAATCAAATAAGCTTGGCAAAGAATTTAAAATTTTACAAGCAAAGTTATGCTTTATTTACTCTATGAATTATAAAATATTTTTTTTTAAATTTCTTTAAAATAAATTAATAAACAATTAAACATAAGTTATAATATATTATAAAGAAACTAAACTAAACTTAGGAAAAATAATACATAAGAATTATAAATAAAATAAAAAAAATCCATTTTCAGTTTGGCTTTGTTGACTCTTTAAGAGATGCATTAAAAATATTTAAAATGAGAAAAAAAATTAATAAAAAATAAAATTAGGTAAATATACGATAATTAAATACAAATTAGAAAGAAAAAAATCAAATCAAATAAAAAAAAATTTATTATAAAGGAAACTAATGTATAAGGCACAAACTAGGTTAGTGATTGTTATTTGGAATAAAAAAAACGTGAATATTGGAAATTAATTTCAAAACTTTAGAATATAATTTATTTATAATACAAGAAAACATATTAAAACTACATAATTTTGTATATAAATTTAATGGAAATAAATCATTAATAGTTTAGTTGTTATATTAATGAATTATTTAATTAATATTACACAACCAAAAACATGCATAGAACACATGACAGTCTTAGACAAACTAACAAAGGAAGGAAAGAAAATGAAAAACGGATAAAAAGCGCGGTAAAAGCAAAACTCTTTATAAAATTAAAGTTTTAGCTGAGTTAAGGAAAAATGTTATTAAATAATTAATTAATTTAATTAAAAATTTAACTAAATAAGCAAACAATTAAAATAAAAAACCATACAAAATGAAGAAAAAACTGCTTGAAACTAATATTTCTACTAAAAATAAAAACAAAATAAAAATAAAATTAAATACTAAAAAATTAATTAAAAAATTAATTAAAAATTTAATTAAAATATTAATTAATAAATTAATTATTTGCTAAGATAAAACAGAAAGGTAGCAATTGTTTTCTTTTTAGTTAATCATCATTAAAAAAAAAGAAATTGTAAAACTAAATAAAAAAATATTCCCAAAACTCAAAGAGTTTCATTTGTAAAACGAAGAAAATAATTTAAAAATATTAAAAATAATAATAAAAATAACACGAAATTTAAATAAAATAATTAATTTTTTTATGTAAAACATAATATTTATTAAAAACTATACATTTAATACAAAAAATAAATAAGATCAAAACAAAAGGAAAATAAAATTATCAAAATTAAACCCCAAAAAGGAAATGAATTGAAGGTATTAAATTAATATTAATTTTAAATATTTATTATAAAATAAATAAAAACAAAAACAAATAACAATAATAATAACAATGATGACAGCAATTATTACAACCAAAAAATATTTTAATAAACCATACAAAAAATAAATCAAAAAAAAAAATCAAATAAATGCTCAAGAAATTCATATTTCATTATAATAAAAATCAAAACTAAAAAAAATGATTGGAAAGTATTTTTTGTGTTTTTCTTGCAAATAAGAAAAGTAAGTACAGTTTCTATAAAAGCAATCCATGTTTAAACCTAGACAACAACAAACAATTTTTAATTATGATTTAACCGTCACACTATGTGGCATTTACACAGAAAAGCTGGCCAAAAAGGCAAAAAATAATTTAAAAAAATTTAAGAAACTGAGTGTGCAATTCGATAGACAACACAATTCTGCATTATTAAGTTGAGATTTGTAGATTTGAGACGATGTCAAAGTCAGGAAAGTGAAGAAAATTATATGCGTTTTTGGTGTTTTTTTGAAATTTTAATAGGTTTATATGATATTTTTTGTGGCTAAACGAATAGAGGTTTTATATTGATTTTTTTTATTTGAAAGGTATGAGCAACTGCTACTTTCCGTTTTTTTTTTATATATATATTTCATATATTAATGTTAAAATTATTAGTTCAAAATTTAAAAATAAAAAAATTCAACATTTTTTACCCAACACAAAAAAAGATAAGGAATTTAAAGGTGAAAGTAGATTTTAGTAGTTTAATGTTATATACCACAAGAAAATATGAACTCTCTACATTCAGGACCAAAAAAAAAAAGTTTGCGCAAATTTGCGCCATTATTTTTGGCGATTTTTTGAAAATTTTACTTTTTTGAAAAATTAAAAAAATTAGACACAGTGTAATGAAGCCATAGGCAATAAAGCCATATGGCCTTATTTCTCAAATGAAATGAATGAAGGAAATTCAGTAGAAGCGATACCAATCAATATGTCCTGAATAGGTCACTTTTTAACAGTGGCCCTTTTATAAGCTGCAGTACACAAAAATTGCGAAGGAATAGAAAAGCATTTTCATCAGATACTATTAAATTACTCCTTCCTGACAGCGATTCCTCATAATCCTGATAACGATTTTAACGATTGTAGTTAGTTTCACTTTTTAAGTATTTTTAAGTTAAGTATTAAATAATGTAAAATAAGTATTATGAATAAATATTAATTATCATAGAAGTTTAAAAACTTAATTACATATGTATGTATATCGACTATTATAACAATATGAGATGTATGTTTGATTTTCTTAATGGACCGTATGTGATACCTAGGGGCACTTATGATCCGATCATAATAAAATGTGACTATAAATGATTCACATTCATATTAAACATGTTCATGTCGAATTTCATAGAAGTAATAAAATTTTTAAGCCAATTATTATTGCTAAACATATTTTCTTAAGGGGCCCCATTTTGGACCAAGGGGCAATTATGGACCGACCATAACAAAATTTGGTAATACGATTTAGATTTACAAAATACACGTTCATACCGAATTTCATCACGATTCCGATTTATAAGCCATTTATGCCATTTATAAGCGCAAACGTGAATTTCTAAAGGGGACTTTATATGGGGAACAGGGTCAAATGTAATCCGATTTCCACCAAACTTTACACCATTATTTCTTAGTACACAAAACTGATCCATGCTAAATTTTATCATGATTCTTGCATAATTACCATGATTATGTGTAAATAAGTGGAATTTCAGGGGAATTTGTATGGGGGCTAGGTGAAATCACGGACCGATTTGAAACAAAATCAGTTGGGTTCATCCTTGGGCCTAATTATCACTAACACTAGCAAAAAATTCCAGCCATTAACTCATAAAACACTTCTATTAGTTTTGGCCAGGTTTTCAGGCAAAATGCCACTTAGTGCGTCACCTAGACAGTACCAGTAACCTCTATGAAATTGGGAAATATTTCGCAACGAGACTGGGTAGGAAGTAACAGGAATAATTGGGTCTACTACATGGTCTTTAAAAAGAAAGACCATTCTGTGTTATAACGACGGGTCTGAGACATATAGTGGGACAGTCTCAGAGCGAAATATTTAAAGCACTTTGGATAACATTCGATTTGCTTCCAAGTAAAAGTTTACAGCATCGAAAGAAAAACTCAAATCAACTAGGACAGTAGATAGTTCTGATAGTCAAGCCGATCTCCTCGTACTCAGGTGCTATAAGGCTAACTTGAGATTAGAATAGGAAGCTAAATCAGCTAGACCGTACTGAATCTCCAGTCACGCAAGAGTTTGCAACAATGTAGGGTGGCTAGCTTCCACGCCAGATCCGCTCTATGCGGTTGGAAGAGAGGTTTGGAAGAGTATGCAGCAGACAAACGAGAATTAGGACTGTGGATGGTAACCAGTATGTCGCAGGGCATAGTAGTGTCAGAGAACACCTGTTTAAGTGAAGGGATCGATTCGTAAACAATATTTTGACCCTCTTATGAGAAGTACGAATCGCCGAGCACATACTTAGAACCTATGCGACTTAAATGCATCCTGCAATGAGAAATCTGGGCGGTTGTCAAGTAATAGGTAGGAACGTACAGAATCCTAAAGAAGATGTAGGAAACATGTTGAGTGGCCCCGCTGGCCCTGTTTGGTGCCGAGAACGTGGGTTCGATTTTGAGCAGACCAGTGTCTCTTGTCTGATATTATATGCAATTATTCAGAACAGAAAAAAGAAAGTGAGAATTATTACCAAAAAGCATTTGTCCGAAAAAAGTGGCAAAGGTCAGTGGTCATTAAAAAAAATGTTTTACACTACCTCATCCTTCCTATCTATGTATACCCCCTCGTTCCTATCTACCTATAAACTATTTTTCCTGTATCCCAACACAATGCACTGCATGAATAGGGGCCGTCTGCATGAATAGCGGCCATCTCCAGTGTTGTCTAAAAAAAAAAAAGACTCGGATGTTCGTGGTACTTCTCTAGCTCTGCGCAATAATGACTACTTTCTGTTTTTTACTTTTGTTCCAAAAATTAATCGATGCATAGAAAACATCGAAGTATTTTGCAGAAAATCGATATAACAACTATGCTTCTTTGCAATGCATTTCATCAAAAATTTTCCAATGTCAATACCGAATTTAGCAAATCATGAGCGATGCTTCAGCGACAGTTTCGCTGTTCGAAATTGAAGGATTTCCAGTCACTTTTCTTTGACATATCAAGACAGAATTAATGGCAATCATAAGGAACTAAAAGATCTTTCTTTCACTACTCCTAGTATCAATGGAGTAGCTCTCCAACTACAACACATTATAAAGCACACTCCAGAACAACTAATACGGCTAATGAAACCAGCCCTATTCTATTAGATCACGGTTAGATGATTGACTTTGGAGACAAGAAATCGTTAAAGTGTGAAATCATTAAATCACTAAGTTGTGTGTTTCGAGAATGGTAGTGTTACCCTAGTGATTAACGTTAAAGATGGATTATCTTCTACGGGAAATATAAGTTCTAAAACGCATTACATATGTATGTGCCAGTTTGGGAAATGAGGGAGATTTCCCCTTCTATAGTGATGATAAAATATTGGATGCCTAAAATGCTTGCAAGAGGCATACCTATTATAATCTCTTGCTTCATGTCAAAGAGAAGGCACACTTAATTCACATTTTTCTTACTGAACTTTTCGACTGACACTAAGGAACGCTGAAAATAAACACCTGAATTGAAAAGCTGTTTATTCCATTGCAGAGCAAAAGTATGGTAGATTGAATTTATTGTTGGAGAATATTTATTTATGAAATGGTTTTGTAAACATGTACGTATTCCCCAAATAGTTCATACATTGTATTCGATAATAAGCATTCAAGCTGTATTTAATTATTAATTAATCAAACAATTGATTTTTTGATTATTTAAATAATAAATACAAATACAACTGTTTACATATTAATATTTGAGTTTTTAAACTTAAAATAAATTGTATAAATTTATTTTGTTATGAAAATATTTATTTACTAGGGCATTCACTTCAACTTCCATACATTGTTTACGACGACTTGGGCTTTTAGAATCAATGAAATTGTATAGAAACATTTTCATTCTCATTTAAACAAAAATTATAAGAAAATATTTTGTTTTGACATTAAACTTCCGGTATTTACATACATACATAATTGGCCATTACAACCCTTCAGTCAGGATTACGGCCTAGCTTCTCACACCACTCATGTTGTGTGTGTTAATTTAATACATGAGTGTCGGGACCTACAGTTTAAAGTCGACTCCGAACGACAGATTTTTGAGAAACTTTTCATGGCAATTTTATTTACTCTCAGAGTTTTTGCCAGAAATCTGCTGAGAGGAAGTCTCCGAAGAAATACTTTTTGTATTTTGTTTTGATGTCTGGTCTGAGGCTCGAACCCTGGGTCTAATAATAAGCCAACACACTACCTACTAGACTACGGCGACTTCATACCGGTATTTACAAGTTTAAATTGTATTATTATTGCAATTTCCAGACTGATAGGGTTGCCATACTTCATTGTATAGGAAAAATTTATCTCTAAGGAAATATGTTGGGTTGTTGTATTGTTTTGAGTAGTGAAGAAACATGCTTTTGGAGACTTACTCTTGCTAAAGATGAGGCTCTGCCTGAACTACATATTTTGAGCGTTGTTGAGGTACAGAGGTCTTGGGAAAGGAATCTTTGACAGCTACCATGAGGAAAATTTTTTCATTTTCATTTATATTCCACGCCGTCTTTAATTGTTTTCCATAACTTCACCAAGAGCTTTAAAGTTTTAAATATTTTCTATCACTACCCGGGTAAATAACTAATGATTGTGAAACTTTCGTTTCATTCTTCATGCCATAATTTAAGAGCAACGTTAATTGGAAATAATTTAAAATCAAAATGCATAATTTATTCATGACATAGCGAAACGAGACAAATCTAATAACGTGAAACATAATAACGGCAATAAGAAATCCAATAAATAATCAAAACATAAGACTCGCACCACCACAACAACTTTCAACTTCACCCAAAGTCTCTACACCATCTTAGAAAAGGAGTGACACATTAATTTTCTTTTACAAAAAAGAGAAAAAAAAACAGTTATTTCTGGTCATAAGCCGAAAGTTTTTCATGAAATTAAAATAAATAATTCTCCACAAGCATTTTATGATAATTACAATGAAAATTGTGCTGCTTTTAACCAAGAGCAAGGAGCACAACACAATTTCCTCCGCACCACAACACCATGCCATGAAGACAACAGCAGAAAAGTCAACAACGTTATTAACAATGACTTTTCATTACAAAAACACACCCACACACATACACAGATTATGTTCTCTACTACCACCAGCGCCCTGACAACCCTACTACTCCAGAATGAAATCCCCAAATAAAGGCAGCCAAGCAGATGTTAAATTTCAATAAAACTAAGGACCTAAGCAATGCCAAAAGAAAATGGTGTGTTCGGTGATTTGGAAGAAGGGAAAAGGAGGTCTCAAAGTGCTTAAAAGTTAAATTTTGAAAAGGTAAGAAAGAAAGTAATGTAAATAAAATAAAGCAAAAATTATTGTTGAAAAATCTCAGCCACAAAAAAGATTCTAAATTTTTAAAACCGGGTTAAAATAAGGACACGAATTATATCTGACGTGCAAGAAATAAAATGAAAAATGCTTGCCAGTGAAAGCAAAAATTCAAATTTAATGCTTCCAGGAAAAAGAATTATATGGCGTGTTCTTAGAAATTTAACGCCATTAAATTGCCTACAAATTGAAAACTAGTCAGTCATCCTATTTAAAAGCCAATTATGCTCTAATAAGCCTACGCACAGGATTAATTGCAAATTAAAATTAACGCTGACTGTTGTTTGTTTTAATTGTAGATGATCTTGTTGAAATCGAAAGTCATTCTATGGAGAGTAAGGAAATCGGATAAATAAAGACAATGACAAGAAGGCCTTTCAGAGTCCTATGGCGATATAATCGATAAATTGGAAATACTTTGAAAATCTGTTTGCATTTGTAATTATTCTTTTAATACCAATTGGAGCGTAGAGCTATCAGTTTAATAATAAAGTTTTACAAAAGCAGCCAAATAACTTTTTTTTTTGAAAACGCTTTAAAAAAAACTATTGAACATTTTCTTAAATTTCTTTTTTATTTGAAAGTACAATCCCTCCGGTTAATAATGGAAAATAATTTCATTCAAATGGCTGCCTCAGCTAGCCATGCAGTAGTCTACACGATCGGTCCAATTTTTAAGCACATTATCGATTGTGTGCAGCTGTATTTCACCAATGGCTTCACGAATATTGTCCTTTAAAGCGTCAATTGTCTCCGGCTTGTCGACGTAACACTTATCTATGACGGCACCCCACAAATTATAGTCCAACGGTGTCAAATCGCAGCTCCGGGATGGCCAAACAACATCAGCTCTGCGGCTGATAATGCGATCTTCAAAAACAGGGCGCAAAACATCGAGTGTAGCTTCGGCTGTGTGGCACGTAGCGCCGTCCTGTTGAAACCAAATGTTGCAAATATCCTCCTCTTCAATTTTTGTGAACAAATATTCGTTCAACATAGCCCGATAACGATCGCCACTGACTGTAACGGCCACTCATTGCTCATTTTCGAAGAAAAATGGCCCAATTATGCCTCTGGACCAAAATCCACACCAAACAGAGACTCGTTTTGGGTGCGTCGGATTTTCAATACATGCGTGCGGGTTTTCTGTGTCCCAAATCCGACAATTTTGCTTGTTTACGTACCCGCCAAGATCAAAATGAGCTTCATCTGAAAAGATGATTTTTTTTTTGCCAAAATCGGCATCTTCTGGTGTAGGCTACTGCATGGCCAGCCGAGGCAGCCATTTGAATGAAATTATTTTCCATTATTAACCGGAAGGATTGTACTTTAAAATAAAAAAAGAAATTTGAGAAAATATTCAGTAGTTTTTTGTTTTAAGCATTTTCAAAAAAAAAGTTATTTGGCGGACCCTTTACATAGAATGATAGCACGGCAGTGAAACGAAGGCCTTTGAGAAAATAAAAATGTTAGCAACGCGATGTTGTGGTTAAAGCGTTTGAATTCAAATCCAGTTAGGATTACGACATAACTCTCACGACTCTCTTATATTATGTGCGTTAATTTTATCTATAAGTAGCGGAACCTACAGGTTAAAGACAACTCCGAATGACACATTATTTTGAGAAACTTTTCATGGCAAGTTTTATTTAGTTTTAGAGTTTTTAGCAGAAATCTGCCGAGAGGAAAAAGAAGGCCTCACGTCTAATAAGCCAACACACTCCCTACTACAGTACATCGACTACTTTGTGAATATTTCAATGGATATTTTACAACCTGATGAGAAAATGTGCGAAAATCATTCGCCTCATATTACGTATGTACATACATACATAATTGGTCATTACAATCCTTCAGTCGACCTATCTTCTCACTTCATTTATGCTGTGTGCGTTAATTTGATGCACGAGTGGCGGGACCTACAGTTTAAAGTCGACTCCAAATGACAGATTTTTGAGAAACTCTTCTTGGCAATTCTATTTACTCTCAGACAATGGCGTTATGGCTAATAAGCCGACATACTACCTACTAGAATACGGCGACTTGCTCGCTTCATATTTCTACACTCAATTGATCATTATAACCCTTTAGTTAGGACTATAACCAAGCTTCCCACATCATCCATATTGTGTGTGTTAATTGTATCCATTGGTGGCGAGGCGTTGCCTCTGAGCGACAGATTTTTGAGAAAATTTTCATGGCAATCTCATTTACCTCAACCACAAGACTGCTGAGAGGAAGTCGCCAAAAGAAAAGCTTTTGAAGTAAGAGCGATAAAGTCCAAGTTGATCAGCTGAATGCTCTACTTTTGTAGTTGCATAGAGAATCATGTGTTTAATTCGCAGTACTGCACGCAGGGAGAATCTCTGAATTATTCAACACGATACTTGGTGTATTGAAGGGCTGTCTCTAAGCAACTTTGCTACTTCTTATAGTTTTTTATGTGGTTTTCAGAAGGTGTGTTATCCAATAAGACATGTCTCGAATAGCTGAACTACAAACGCAAACACACACACAGAAAGGTGTGGACGAGAAAGGTTATACTAGACGTAAATGCTTCAATGTAAGATGCGATGAGCACTTCAAACAATTTCAGAATATAGTTGAGCCTCAATATTAGAGGAGTAAGACCATGTATGAATATAAAACTCTCAAAGGCGTAGAAAATTCACAAAAGCATTTACACAGTTAAGTAAGATCTGCAATCAAATAGACATCGCCGTTAAACGAAGATATGTACTCGTACCTTATTTTACGTATGCATGTCGAAAGTGATTCGTAACAAACTCGGCATCTCTACTAAACTGTGCTTAACCCATTAGGCAACTTAAGTTGCCAGCAGAGGTTGCCTTAGTTTTTATGCTCTGAGAGGAAATTAAGTGTAAAAAACAAAACGGTAACCGTTAGAAAAAAAGTAATTCGTGCATTAATGGGTTAATACGAATTCTTAAAATTTTGTGGTTAAGGGCTATACGGCACTGGATACATATTGTTGCTAACGCACATCATGTTACAAGAATTTCTTTTATGTTAACGCTTAAGCGTACATCAACAATGTGGGTAAATGAGATATCTTGTCTTAAGTCAACAGAAGCGGAGAGAAATGGGAGAAACATATTACCAGCATAGCGTAAAGAACGATGCTCAGTAATAATAATGCAGGATTTTTTTTTGGTTTGTCTGTTCATGGCTTATCAGTCACTGTAGTGTAGTAGGAAATATGTTGGCTTATTGGGCGCTAGCTCGTGGTTCAAACCCCAGCTCAGACATCTGGAACAGAACGATATATGAAAAATTATTTCTTCGACGACTTTTTCTCGGAAGTATTCTGGAAAAAACTATGAAAGTAAATAATATTATCATGAAAAGCTACTCAAAAAAATGTATCGTCCGGAATCGACTGTTTAGCCTGTCACAGATGAAAAAATTAACACACACAACATTGGTGGTGGGAGAAGATAGATCGTAATACTGAGTTACAACTATTTATCTAACCAATTAAGTCAGTACCTATTCATGGCTTGGTTATGGTGCAACAATTCGGAATATTTTTTCTTTAATAATAAAATATTGTTACGTTTTTTCATTTTAAAAACGTTTAAAATATGAGCTCGTAGATTGCAAATAAAATAAAAAGAAATTTGTGTTTAGTTTTAATTAAAATTCTTTATTATTCGTAAAATTCTGTGTGCCACTGTGCACAATTTGATGAAAACAATAACAGTTACTTTTCTTTGTTATTCTTCTTTACACTCTTTTGCTTAAACAATAACAATTACTAGTCAATTGTTCGACAGATCTTTGTAACGGAGATCTTCAAAGACATAGCGTCTTCACATAAAACTGACTGAACTTTTACTAACTCAGTTGTCTTCTTTGCCTTGCCTTTTAAATTGGCAACGTAAGCAGCCTGAGGAATGTTCTTGAAGGCGAATGTTCGTGGCTTCGCCTTCTCGAGATCCCTATAAATGTAAACATCGTTGTTTCATTATTGTTGTTTGTGTATTTAGTTTACATTTATCCTTGTAGCGTTTGTTGGTGTGTTTTTGTTTACTTGTTTATAATATTTTTATGCTGGTGTTTTGTTTTTGTAGTTTTTGTTTATAATTTTAATGATAAGCGACATAAAATATAAAACAAAATTCCAGTATCTAAATTTTTCCTTTTCGTAAAAATATTCTCAGGAAACATTGGGAAACTCTGTTTATCAGATTTCACTTGTTTTCATTTGAAAAAAGTATAAAAGTGGCTGCATAAGGACATATGCTGTAATAGAAAATATAAAGAAAATAAAATCTTCAGTATAGTCAGGAGAGTTGTAAATCGTTTTACGCCTCATAATCAAAAACAACAACAACAACAACAACAAAAAATGAAAGTATAAACACAAAAAACATGATAAACGAAACGAAAATTGTTCAAGAAATTTAGATGGACTTCACCAAAACAAACCCGAAACAAAATGAAAGAAAGCAAACAACAACAATCCTTTGGGCAACTAGGGAATCATGAGGAGTTTAAACGAAAGAGCAGGGGGTAGCAGCTCAAAGGTATCATTAGCATTTGAGGAGGTAATAGAATAGAACGCAATGCACACACACACATAACAGAATAATACTCGTTTATTGTGGTGGAATTAAAATGGAATAAAATTTTCAAATCGTCATTATTGTGAAACCAACACCAACACCAACACCACCACCATTACCATTGAGCCAGCCAGCAGCACAACAGGAACAAAATTATGCTGAGCATAGTCCTAAGTCATAAATATTACGCTGCTCTCTGTTATTTTCAAATTCACTTCGTTGCCATTTTGATTATTTCAATTCACACAAACAGAACGAAGGACAGACGATCTGAATGGGAACGAACTGGTGTTAAATAACCCATTCGTTTATGCATTCACTCAAATGCTTAAGCACAGGCCGAGCAAGGAATGCGAAATATACAGCAGGACCCAATGAATATTTGTGAGAGAAGCTGTACTAGAGGGAGAATGTGCAGAAAATGTAGAGGAGTGAGGGAGGTTAAGGGTTGTGCTCGTAAGTGATTAAGTTGGCAAATGTTTAAAGGGATTTTACAAAGAACAACAAATACAACAACAGCAGTAGCATTATATGAAAAGAAAAAAATAAAGGAAAAGCTGAAAAATGTAATAACTTTTCAACAGGGTGAGTGAGCGAAAGAGCTAGAGCATTACGCTTAACACAATAATACATCAAAAAATAAGGAGAAGTGAAATTGCGAAAATCATTAGACAGGTAGATTTATGTTCATCTTCATTTCTTTGCGTTTGTTTTATTTTATTTTTATTGTTATTTTTCATTTCGTTCTTCGTCTTCTTTATGCTGTTTAATGTTGGAATTTTGATTTTTTTCTTGTAATTTTTTTAAGGCATTGCCGCAAGCCATTTTACAGTTGATTGTTGTTGTTATTGTTATTCTTGCTGGAACATTTTAATTAGTTTCATATAAAACGCTGTAAAATTTAAGGCCTCATTAAAGCCAAGAGCCTAATAAAGTGAAGATTGTCGGAAGACATTTCAAAATTTGTGCAATTAAAAATATTCCTTCCTCTTGAAATGTTTAATTGGAATAATAAAAATTGAAAATAAAAAAAAAAATAAACACAATACTCGTATAATTAATTGAGCGAAAAGCTTCACTTGAAGTCAGTACTTTAAATTTTAATAACAACTCTAGGTAAACGTAATGCAAGATGTAACATGAATCGATGTAAACCAAAATTTGAAAAATTCTTTCAATCCTCTAAAAAAGTATGTTTATTACGGTCTTTAACGAAATTTAGTTTCTTATTATCTTGCCACGTAATGTTAAAGATGCAGCAAGACTAATGCATTTAATTACAAAAAGTTTCGAAGTTTTTCTTATTTTGTGCTTGGTGAGGTATCGTGTTTGAAATGAGTTCTACAACCAGGCTGCATTCCAAAATGTTAGTTGCTTTGTGTTTAAACAAAGTATCGTGTTTAATAATGCCGCTGTACAAAATATATACAATGTATTCTATTTCAAAACGTCGTCAATGTGTATTTTTAACGCAGTCAAAAAGCAATCAGGCATCGGATTTATAGTTGATGTCTTGTTTGGTTACTTTGCATATCCACATAGTTTATATACAGTAGTAGAACTGCATACAAACTTTGTATTGATACATTTTGGACGGCAGCCCCACTATGAGCATAAGACCGTGCCTATCTTTGAAACCACTTTAGCACAAATCTTGTTTTTTGACCGTAGGTATATTTTGTTTCTGTCCTTCCCCGTTTTTCTTCACCTAGTGGTATAATTTGATCGCCACGGCTATATGGTAGGTATTATACTAAACGCGTCGAAGTGCGTCTAAATTTTTCTAGCGTTGGAAAATGGTGTTTAATTTTTCATATATTCTTAGCCTTTTGCATAAAAGTATGGGTGTATTCTGTGCCTTATCACAAGCATTGAAAATGACTGTGGTAAAATAAGATATACAAACTGTTCTCTTATTATAGACCCATCATCGTCCTTCTTACCTGCAGGCTTTTCTATTACAAGGACATTCGGTTGTAAAACACTAGAATCTTCTGTGATGCCGCAATGTTCAGTCTCTCGCAAAAAAAAAACTTGAACAATATGCGCAGAAACTGATGAATCATTAAAATTATCGTCTTCACCATCTTTTGTTCTCGAATGTTCAATATTCTACAAGTTGCTTCTTCATTTAATCTAAACATTTTTGTGACTTCATTGTTTCTGATGTTATTGACCGATGAAGTCGCCGTAGTCTAGTAGGTAATGTCTTGGCTTATTAGACTTAAAGCCCCAGGCCGGACATCGAGACAAAATACAAAAAGTATTTCTTCGCGACTTCCTCTCAGCAGATTGCTGGCAAAAACTCTGAGAGTAAATAAAATTGCCATGAAAAAGTTTCTCAAAAATCTGTCGTTCGGAGCCGACTTGAAACTGTAGGTCCCACCACTCATGTTTAAAATTAACACACACAACATAAATGATGTGTGAAACTAGGACGTTGTACAATGGGTCAATTCGACCTCCGGGTACTCTACTTGCCTTAATTGACATCCTCTAACCTAACCTAATCTATTGACCGATTTCTTTCAAGCGTCTAAAATTTGAGCACATATTATAGACTAGAAGGGAAATAACATGTTACTCATGTACATACTTTTATTCTTTTAAACTCTAACGATGTAATTCTCTTTGAAGTTCTTCTTTGAAACTGTATAGTACATGAATAACTATGGAAGTATATGCACATGCAGTAAGTACCGCTCGTAGTGTCCATGTTTTGACCAACCAACAACAACAACCAAAAACAACTATATAGAAACGTACCATACTTGACATCGGTAAAATCTTCAAAATCTTCAACTGACAGCTACAACTTATAACGGGTGATTTTTTAGCTATTATCTTTTTGGCAACACTGGTTTAAACAGCTCACGCACGTTTCGTGTTTTGTTTCATTGTCAAACATCTTCAGTTTCGTCTATAATTTAACCATGAATCGTCTTACAAACGAACAACGCTTGCAAATCATTGAATTTTATTATCAAAATGCGTGCTCTGTTAAGAAAGTTCATCGAGCGCTTCTTCCATTTATTTAATTGTGACCAAATTCACGCCAAATTTACATTGTTGGACATTAAACCACCAACACGCTTACGTAGAGTGCGAAGTGAAGAAAATATCGCAGCTGTATCGGCCAGTGTTAATTATGACCACCAATTATCGATTCGTCGCCGTTCGCAGCAATTGGGCCTATGTTACTCAACAACGTGGAAAATTTTGCGGAAGGATTTAGGTGTGAAAATACAGCTGGTGCAAGAATTGAAGCCGAACGACCTACCGCAACGCAGAATTTTTGGTGAATGAGCTCTTGGAAAGTTGGCCGAAGATTCACTTCTTTATCGAAAAATTGTGTTAAGCGACCAAGCTTAGTTTTGGCTCAATGGATACGTAAATAAGCAGAATTGTCGATTTTGGAGTGAAGATCAGCCAGAACCATTGCAAAAGCTACTAATGCATCCTGAAAAAGTCACAGTTTGGTGCGGTTCATGGGCTGGTGGCATCATTGGACCGTACTTCTTCAAAGATGCTGCGAATCGTAACGTAACTGTGAATGGTGAGCGCTACCGTGAGATGATATCCAACTTTTTTTTTTTACCAAAAATGCAAGAGCTTGACTTGCATGACATGTGGTTTCAACAAGACGGTGTCACATGCTACACAGCGCGCGTAACAATGGACTTATTGAGTGGCGAGTTCGGTGAACATTTTATTTCACGTTCGGGACCGGTCAATTGGCCGCCTAGATCGTGCGATTTAAGCCTTTAGACTATTTTTTGTGGGGCTATGTTAAATTGACGCATTGGAAGACAGCATTACAGCATTTATTCGTGAGATACCGGCCGAAATGTTGGAAAGAGTATGCCAAAATTGGACTAAGCGGATGGACCATTTGAGGCGCAGTCGCGGTCAACATTTGCATGAAATAATCTTCAAACATTAGATTATATGAACCGTACTATCGATTCAAATAAAGATTTCATGCATTTTTCTGCATATTATGTGCTTTTTTTTTGAAAAATTTTCCTATAGCTCTTAAAAAATCACCCATTATATCCAGTATATACCTTGTATGACCTTGTATGCAAGTTTTATGAGCGTTGATTGCAACTAATCTGGATAATACAGGTCTATATTATAAACATGATTAAATAGTCTTAATATTTGGAGATTTTCATCGTCAATGAGTTTGAGATGGTATTTTTTAGAGATCCAAGTCATTATTGAATTTCATACCACTGATTGTATTTCCAATTTCATACATACAGAATTGGTCAATTCTGACACTGCTTCTCCAATCACTTATGTTGTATGTGCTAACATTATATATGGGTAGCGGGACCTACATTTTAAAGCAAATTTCGAACGGCAGGTTTTTTGAGAAAGTCTACACGGCCATTTTATTTACTGTAAGAGTTTTGGCCAGATATTTGTTTAAAGAAGAAGTCGCGTACTTTTTATAACAATTTTATTAATTAGCAGAGTTTTTGGCAGAAATCTTCTGAGAGAATGTCGTCGGAGAAATATTTTTTCATATATCGTTTAGTTGGAGATGTCTAAAATCAGCTTTGAACCGTTGCCTCATGGCAAATAAGCCAACATACTACTTACTGGGATACGGCGACTACAATTTTACTTTTAATTATTCCAAGACCATCAATTCTGATGAAGATGCAACACTGTAGATGTATGTAAATGAATCCTCATTGCAAATACATATTTAAATAGATTTTATATTTAATATCTCAAAGGGCCATTATTACTACTTGCCGTTAAGCTTGGGTTCAGTTGAAGGTACCTTTAGCTAAAGAGAACTGTAAAGTTACCTTTAACTTATTTTCGTTATTACAACTTACAGATAAAATTTTTCAATAATATGACAGTGCAGGAGCAATGTCGGTAACGCTGCTCAAATGAAACAAGTTTTATTTAAACGCAGTGGCAACGACGGGCTTCTTTTTTTGTATATGCTCATTTTGTTTATATTTAAACTTGTCATATTAAAAATAATAAATAATACGGCAAGTTCAGACATAAACTTAACTTTAAAAGTTACCGGTAGAATGATCCTCCATTTACCTTAACGCTCACTTCTACCATATTGTCCGCTTATAATAATGAAAAACTATTTATCTGCCCCTTAAAATCCTCCCTTTAGTTAACGGCAAGTTGTAATAATGGCCCTTAATCTCTATAAATAAGTTTATTTTAAGCTGTTGCTATGACAAATTCTTTGTTTGTGTTCACAAGGTTAGATTTGTTGCAACTGTTTTGTATGCCAGCAGCTATACTAGCAAGTATACCTTCTGCATGTTTACATAAACCCCCTTTACTTAATATTTTAAAACTTATTACAAAAAAAAATGAAAAGTTAGCATAGCAAGGAATTGGGTTGTAATTTTTGATTTTACTGTCAATGGATTAAATAAAATGTTTATAATAGATTAACTTTATTTCATACATCGTTTGTTTTTCGATTTAGTTTTTTTAATTTTCTTTTTTTTTTGCAATCAATTATTAAAATTTCGTTAGTAGATCATAAATCCAAACATATTTTTCAATTACATTACATTCTAAAGAGATTATTTGTGATTTTTGGTAAATTTTGTTTCTATTTTTTATTATTAAAATAAATTAAATTAAAAGCTATTTTTATGTGTCTGTTTCTCACCCCCTAACGTTATTTTTCTTTCAACAAATAACGAACAATTTTTTATAAAGCCCCCATTCATAAAAATATTCATGTTTTTCATTGTTTTAAACAATTTTTAAAAAATTATTTTTTATTTTAAAAAGAAGGTAAAAAAAGAAATGTGGAGAAGAGAACGTGAATATAAAAATAGAATTTTTTTTTAATAATTTAGAACAGGATACGCTATAGTTTACACATGTCAGAGTATGTGTGGCATTGTGTCTGTGCATGTGTGGTGTTGTTGTAGTGTTTTTTGAACCATGACAAATTAAAAACAAATAAAATAAAAATTATTTTTGCTAAAAAAATGGAAAAAACTAACTTTTCTCATGGACATATTCAATTGCTTTTTTAGGAGAACAAAAAAAGAAAGGAGCAGGAAAAAAAATATTTTCATAAAAATGTTTTTGTTATATTTCCGGATCCTTTTTTCTAAAAAAAAGTTTTTTTTTTATTTTTTCAAAAAAAGATTAAAAAGACTAAATTTTTTTTAATGAAACGAAACGATGAAAGTTAGTAAAACAGAAACATAAACGAAAACAAGAATATTAATATAAATTTAAAATGAGTACAATAGGAAGTTCAAACTAACACATACACACGCATATGCAACACATACATACATATATGGTAGATATGACAACGTCTTTGTATTTCATATTTTTGCAAATGTCCAGTTAAAACAATCTCGTTTTTTTTTGTGTTTCATATTGTTTAAAGAGACAGAGAGAGCGAGAGAGAGAGAGGAATTCATTTATCCATAAATATACAAATATTTGCTTATGTGTGTGTGCATATAAGTAAGATAGTATATGTGTGAGCGTATGGGTGTGCGGGAGTAAAAACACTTCCCCTATACACATGTAAACACCATATGTATTGTATTTTATTGTTCAATTGTACAAAATGACATGGCGTATAAAATACTGTTGCTGAGTTTATTTATTTTACTCCTGCCATTGTAGAGTTCGTTTAAAGCGAATCACTTCGCAATTCAAAAGATGGCAATGACAATAGGAATGCATACATAACATAACTGGTCATTACAACCCTTCAGTTAGGAATACGCCCTAGATTCTCACATCACCTATATTGTGTATGTTAAGTTTATACATGAGCGGCGGGATATAAAGTTTAAAGCCGACTTTGAATGACAGATTCTTGAGAAACTTTTTCATGGCAATTTTATTTTTTCTCACAGTTTTTGCCAGAAATCTGCTGAGAAGAAGTCGCTGAAGAAATATATTTTAATTTTTCGTTTTTTCGATTACAGTAGGTTAAGGAATATCTGATGTATTCAAAAATTATTCTCAAACTACCAATAAGACTGCTCGAAAAACAAGTTTGAATCATTCATTCCACATAAAGTATGTCCTATTGAAACTCACGAGAACTAACCGAAAACCATGATATCCTAAGGAATACAATGGCATGGGTAATGCCAGCTTTAAATAACGCTGTGGTTTGTGGCTTATTCGCTCACACCTGCGACTTAAAAAAAACCCACAAGAAAAAGTCCATTGGGATCAAATCGCACGATCTCGGTTCACATCACTTCGCATGAGATGACCATGCCCTCAGGTATTTAATATCCATCACACATATTTAATGTGACACAAGCAGTGTGGTATGTTGCGCCGTCCTATTGAAACCACATGTCGTTAATATCCACATCATTCAATTGAGGCTTAAAAAGTTAATACTCATCGGCCTACAATCCATGCCGTTGATATTGATTTCTTTCTCAAAGAAATATATACCATTAGAAATATATACCATGTGGTTTGGTGTGGTCTCAAACTTGACAATTTTGTTTGTTCACTTACCTATTCATACAGAAATGAAATGGGCTTTTTCGGTGAAAATAAGTTTTCCACAAAAAAAAAACGAACCAGTTGCCCAACTGTTCCAGGACCCATTCCACAAAAACAAGCCATTGCTTATACACGTTTATCTCCAGTTCCTGGCTCCAGTTTCTAATATCCATAATGTTCATAATAGCCATATTCAGCTGTTAGAACAAACTGTGATTAATAAAACTTATACGTATGGGTAAACAATCTGTTTTTTATTTGAAATAATTTTTTTAAAAATTGAAAACAGTGGTTGTGGAAACAAATTCCGTTATTAAAACTTATTTAAATTCAGACTAATTTGAATACATGACTTTGGGTATTAAAAAAAAGTAATTTTGCCTTATTAACCAAGAGAACTTTGCGCTTGAAATTATAAGTTTTGTATACATTTGATTAATGTTAGTTACCTTTCTTTAGATTCGGCTCTTCTGCACCTGTAAATTAAAAGTTTGATTTGGATCAGGTTCAATGTCATTTGCTTCTGGATTTTGCTAACATTTCACGGTGTCCCTAGAGAATAAGGAATCTTAATTCCGACTCAAATTTCAATATTTTATTGGAGTAAGGTTGCTGAAAAAAGAAGCCAGCCAGTATTGTATGTTATTATACGTCCATACATTGTTAGTCATTACGATCCTTTAGTCAGGATTACAAACTAGTTTCTTACATCACTTATGTTGTGTGTGTTCATTTTATACATGAGTTGTGCAGCCTACTTTTTAATGTCGATTGCGAACGACAAACTTGAGAACCTTTTTTATGGCTTACTCTCAGAATTTTTGGCAGTAGTCTGCTTATCAGAAATTGCCGAAAGAAATATTTTTTCATATTTCGTTTTATTTGAGACGTCTAAGCCTGGGATTGGCTCTAGTTTAACAAATTAATACACCACCTAGTAGACTACAGCGACTATACGTTATCACCTCAATTATTAAACGTCGTAGTCGCCGTAGTCTACTTGGTAGTGTGTTGGCGTATTAAACGTAAGACCAAGGTTCAAACTTCGGGTCAAATATCTCTAAGGAAACGGAATATGAAAAACATTTCTTCGGCGACTGCCTCTTAGCAAATTTCTGGCAAAAACTCTGTGAGTAAGTAAAATTGCCATGAAAAGGTTTCTCAAAAATCTGTCGCTGGGAGTCGACTTTAAACTGTAGGCCCCGCCACTCAGGTATGAAAAATTAACACAAACCACATAGCTAGGTTGTAACACTGTCTGAAAGGTTATAATGTGTTGTGTATGTATGTAATTAACGCCAGTCTAATAGAGGGGGTCTCTATTCCTGTTGATAATATCTGGATAATCTCTAATCTGGTTTGTAAGACATATTATACATAAGACAATGAGAACAAGTACAGAGAACAACCAATAACAATCCAACCACATACTTTATCCGAACGTTCTTTTGTAGAAGAATAGATTTTTATTTACCACGGCTCTGTTATTTTCAATTCTTTACATAAATAATGCAATTAAAAAGGCATGTATAACCCTAAGTCTCTAGCAAAACGTATATCCGAATATGTAATAGAGGTGTGCAGTCCAAAATTTTGTTCCTTTGTCCCACTGTTTAGTGTTAAAAAAACAAAAAAAGGAAAACAAAAAATTATTCAAAATTTATTACTTCAAAAATAGTTATACGCTCTACTCCGTGTTCTTCTTTTTTTTGTTATTGTTGTTTTAATTTATTTTTTATTTTATTTTGAAACTCTGACTGACTGTATATTTTTTTTCCATGCCTTGGCTTTGTTAACGTATTTATATTTGTTGGCATAACACCAAATATTTTTCACATTTTGTTGGCCATTCCTTATTTTTTATTTCATTCGACAACAAAAACAATAACAATTGAAAAAACAAAAACGATAAAAAAATGGAAAAAAATCAAAAACAAGAATAAGTTTTAAGGCCGCAAACATAAGGTCCAAATAATTTTAATTTTTTTTCTTGTTTTTTTTTTTCTAAAACATTTGCAGGTTCTATGAGAAATGGAAGGACAAAATTGATTAAATTGGAAATGGAAACGGTACGTTACGGTACTATTTAGTTTTCGTCTCTTTTCTTTTGTTTTTTTTTTTTTTTGGTGCCTATTTTGATGGTGTAAAATTTATTTTGTTAGTTTTACGCCTAAAGTGATTAATATTTTTTTTCTTCTTCTTTTATTTTTAACATACGAAATAAAATAAAACTACAATAGAAACTATTGGAGAAAAAACAGTTTGAACTGTATATTCTGTTGTGTGATATCGTCACGTACCATAGGTTTTGTTTGCTGGCATAAGAGGATTTTAATTGATAAGGTTGGCCTGAGGCTGCTGTGGAAATGAATGTCGTTTTTTGTTTTTGTTTTTTTTTCTACTTTTTATATGGAAAATATTTTATTTTCTGTTTTTTTTTTGTATAATAAATTGTATTCGACAAAACTATGCTAGAGTCAGTCACACATGTTTTTATCAACTTAGTTTAGGTGCTTTTTTTTCTTCTTTCTTTTATTAAAAAAAGGTTTTTTAGAAAATTGGTACCCAATATAACAAAACGCTTGAGGGATTTAAAAGCGTCAGAAAACCACCAATTATTTAACGTTGTTGCTTGCTGGGCAATAAAGTAATCGGGTTAAAAAACAAAAAAAAAATTTGTTGTACGTTGGGCCTTAAGGACGTAAAGTTTAAATATTTAAAATTTATTAAAAAAAAGAACAATTAAAAAGCGAATACATACGCATGTTTTAATTTTAAATAAAAAAAATCAAACTAGGCTTTAATTTTTTTTTACAAAACGAACAATTTTTAAGGTATTCTGCAATATAATCAATTGAAGTTATTAATGCTCTTAACACGTTCACGCCGGTGCGTGCCACCGGTGGCCCGCACTAGACTGTCTTATCAGGCGGCGTGCACCACCGTTAGCCCGCACTAGAATGTTTCATCGGCGTGTATCATCGGTGGTACGCAATCGATCATTCTATTAGACGATAGGTAATACCAAATATTTAGATATTTAACAGTTCGACTGCCGAAAAACAAAATACCAGAGTCACGTTCTCTTAAAAGCATTTATTTTTAATAACAATTATAATTAATAATGTCTTATAATAATAATAGCCGCCAGTAGGAGAAAAGCATGAATTAAAGCGCCGGCGTTAAAGTGTTACCACTTTCACGATTTCAAGATTTTATATAAAAAAGTTTGATAACAAGGTCAGTACTGGTTAATATGCCCTCACATTTTATGCAGCGGTTCCAACGGAATATAATTCTTTTGTACAAATGCTCTTAAATTCAAAATATGAACGAATTTTTCCCTTTCAACACAGAAGAATATTAACAAGTATGACAATCTTTTAAAAACTAGCTATGCACACAACAATTCTGCCTATAAATCTCGTTCTAAACACAACTTTATAACAGTTATGCATGGAACTAGTCGTATAGTTCTTATCACAAGGTTATGTAGCAAGTAAGAAGTATTATTTTAAAATTTCGCACCATTTCCGGCAATTAAACCAAAGTTAAGGATCATAATTTACATGGTCTCAGCAACATATTGCGACAAAACCGTTGAAAAATAATGTGCCGAATGCAAAATATTAACAATGGGGCTAAATGCTGGGCTAAGTTCCCACTTAGGAGGAGTTTCCCCTCCTCCTTTGAGTGGGTTCGGCAACTAACTTGACAAAATGAAACGAATAATAATGAGACCCTTATTCATGCGAATTGCATCAATCAAACGAGTTTGTTGTGTAACGATTTCCTTACCTTATAAAAACATACCCAAAGAGTCCCAATATTTTGTAAATGTAACGACTGACAAAAGCTAGAATAGCATCGATATGCTTTGGTGTGGAATTCTGTGTCTCACTTCCATACAGCGTCTTCCAACAGGAATATCGGCTATTTTGTTAACGCTACAGCTGTCAAAATAGTTATCATTCATTCAGTCTGTTTTACCAAATTTCCATTGATGACCATAGACAACGATGTGTATTCTGTGAATGACCATAAGAGCAGTTGGCAACTGATTGTAATTTTGATCGAAAATTTATCTTCAGCAATGAAGTCCATTTTTTGATGAATGGGTATGTAAACGAATAGAATTGTAGAATTTGGAGGGAAACCAATCCACATGAGATCCAACAAATGCCAACGTATCCTGAAAAAGTGACTAATTAGTGTGTATATTCGACTGATGTTGCATATTTCTTTAAAAACAAATCTGACCAGGTCAGCTCTATCAACGGAGAGCACAATAAATAGGCCGGAGTTGGATGATCTGGATGCCAACGATATTTGGTGTCAACAGGAAGGTAATAAGTATCACACAGCTAATGGGGCATTGGGTGTTATTCAAGAGCGTTTTGGGATAATGTAAACTGTTGTCCATTGGACTTTATCCTGTGGATTTGGTGTTCTCAGTATTTATTCTTATCTCACAATCAAACAATCTAGCATTCGTAGCTTTTCCATCATGTCGGTGAAATTGCAAGTTAGCAAACAGATATAATCGGCTTTATTCCGGTTTTCAAAATACTCTCCATTACTGCCTCTATTAAACAGCAGTGGACAGCAGGAGAACCAGTGAAATACTTAAGTTTAACAAGACAATGCTTCGAATTCTAACAGGAATTCTAACGGGACACTGGTAGTTTCGTTGACAAGCTCGGTCTGCCCCACCAGGATTACTGCAGAAGCTGGCATGATATGGAAAACAATGAAATCGATACAAGTGCAAAAAAGTTTATTGGTTTTTAAGTGACTGAACGTTTGACGATCTGGGCATGGTACCAGTGAGGGAACTGGTCCGTTTCATTTGGAGCTTAGGGTGGTGCAAACCCACAACTAACAGATCATGGTAAGGGAGCTTAACTCACACTGCGTGACACAATGCAATGATCCACCGAATGATCTGTGAACGGTACGCTATCCGCTAACCTAACCTATCCTTGCCTGTATTAGACTATCCTTTTCTCACCATTACGTTGCGCAGAACCACTGTGAATCATGAAAGTAATAACCTTGTTCGATGTTCATTTTTAAAGTAACCATATCCTAGAGGTGGTAGTCATGTAAGTCAAATCAATTAGTATCTGAGAAAAGATTCTTTACAAAATGTGTTCTTCCTCCAGCAGCACCAGAACAATAGAAAATACGTTATATTCTTAATGACTTAGGCAATTTGATCTGATCAATTGCAATACACGATGGCATATAACAACAAAAAGCGATTGCCTGGGTACTGAGTAAAGCTGGGTGTCCCTGTAATCAAATTTTTTTTGATATTGGTGAGGCTCGATCTACAATTAAACAGGATCCTAAGAGGATAAGCAAACTGTAAATTTGTTTATAAATTGTTTTTAATGCTCTGCTTGGTTTTATTCAGTTTACGACTTACAAACTTGGGCCTCCGATTGGGCTTACTAATGTCGGACTTCTTATCTGACCACATCCAGCTTCACATTCTATAGCTTTAAGGCAAAAGATTCGATGAACTAATGTTGAAAATAGAAAATGTGCTGACGCAGAAAAAAAACAATTGTTTTGACTCGATTGTCCACATCAAATCCTACTTAGAGTGTCTGAATTATAATCTCAATCTGTCCACTTTATTTGCCTATGCATATACCTGTCAAATCCATAATGAATTGGAAAAAACGTTTAAAAATTAAAAAAAGAAACAAAGTTATTATATGTCGTTCTTGTTCAATAATAATAGTTACAATATTTTATATTGAAAATAGAATTTAAATTGATTTCCTTCATAATGATGACTAAAAGAAATTTGATGTATTGTTCTTCAAACGTTTTTTGTGTCTTTCATCTGCACTACTACTAACATAAAGACAACTATTCTTTCTCTCTATACTATACTATACTATACTATACTATGCTATATTATACTATACTATACTAAAACTAAACTAAATCTTTCAATTTTTGTTTGAAATATTAAATAAATTTCCGGTATTTGATAAGGGATTCTGTTTTTTGGGGTGAGTGGCAAGGGGTATTAGAACAAAAGCCTGATAAACTTAATTTCCGTATAACAATGACTTCAAAAATATTTACAAGATATTCAATTTTGTTGCTCAACTACAAAAGAAGATTCCTGACAATCTAATGAAAAACAAAAGAAGCTAACACAACCAACATGTATTTAAAGTTTGCTATGAAGTAAATAAAGTTTCCCTCTCTCTCTCGCTCTCTGTCTCTCATATTTGATGGAAAATATATACTAAAAACATAAATTTATTTAAATAATATTCTAAACATGTAAATAAATTACTTCATATGTATCGTATGAAATAAAAAAAGAAGAGATTTTTTTTGTAATACTTTGCTTGTAAGCCATTAAGAATAAGAAGAAAAGAAAATTTTAATTCCTTAAATTATTTAAATTTTAAAGAAAAATACCTATACACACACAAACTGCATTACATTTAAACACACTCGTAAAATAAATTTTAATACTCATACAAACTCATTAAAGACTTTGAAGTGACTAATAATCATTCATCGATTTCTTGTAAAATAAGAATAAAAAAGATATGAAAAGAAATAGAATTCTGTATTCTGTGGTTGTAAAATTTTTGAAATATTAAATCAAATTGTGAAAATTGAGTAAAATACCAAACATTGACCAAAATAATGTCAGAGCTATTCAAAATATTTGTTGTATTCGTTTCAATTTAATCAATTTTCTAATATATTTTGTACTTCTAACAACGACTTAGTAATGTGAATTAAAAAAGAAAATAAAACAATATAAAGAGATTAAAATTTATTAAAATTTTAATTTCAAATACATTTTTTTTTTTCTTTTGTGAACTGAAATTAAATTATGAGAATTGAAAATTAAATTCCTATTTAAAAATAAAATCAAGCTTTAAAAGAAAATGTAAAAAAATGATACGGGTTTAAAAGCCAGGCTGGCTTAAATTCAGGCTTCAAAGCAAATTTTGGAGACCCTTAAATAACAAGAAAATATAGTCACTTCCATCTCCTTACACAGTTTCTGCAGAAGTTATTTAAGGAAATAATAGTAGTCTAGTAGGTAGTGTGTCGGCTTATTGGACCTAAATGAAAAAATTTTCTTCGGTGACTTCCTCGCAGCAAAAAACTCTGAAAAAAAAAAAAAAAAAAAAAAAATTGCCATGAAAAGTTTCTCAAAAATCTGTCCTTCGGATTCGACTTTAAACTGTAGGTCCCACCACTCATGTATAAAATAAAAAAGTGGTGTGAGAAGCTAAGTCGTAATCCTTAAAAAAGGGTTGTAATGACCAATTAAGTAAGAAGTCTTTCGTTATGCCTTAAGTCATCCTTCGGAGTGTTCTGACAACCTCAATAGTACGGCAGCACGATAGAAAGTCATTTCAGTTCGGCAAAGCATAGTTATATTGCACATACCCTCCTATAAAACAAACTAAGAATACGCTGTTTAACCAAGTCCATCGGCCCTTATGCCCTATAACAATGTAAAGATTGCTTATTCTATACGTCCCCAAGCGAGTTCTTCAGCAATGCAATTTTCGAAGTAAATCAAATCGTATAAGAGTTACCACTACTTAATTACATACATACATTAATAATTGGTAATAATAACCTTTCAGTCAGGATTGCGACCTAGTTTCTCACACCACTTATGTTGTGTGTGTTAATTTTATACATAAGTGGCGGGAGTTTAAAGTCTTCTCCGAACGACAGATTTTTGAGAAACTTTTCATTGCAAATTTTTTTTTTTTATTTCAGAGTTTTTGCCAGAAATCTGCTGAGAGGAAGTCGCCGAAGAAATACTTTTTGTATTTCATTTTGATGTCTGGCCTGGGGCTCGAACCCTGGCTTTTCGTCTAATAAGCCAACACACTACCTACTAGACCACGGCGATTTCAGTCTCACATACATACATAATTGGTCATTACAACCCTTCAGTCAGGATTACGACCTAGTTTCTCACACCACTTATGTTGTGTGTGTTAATTTTATACATGAGTGGCGGGACCTACAGTTTTAAAGTCGACTCCGAACGACATATTTTTGAGAAACTTTTCATGGCAATTTTATTTGCTCTCAGAGTTTTTGCCAGAAATCTGTTGAGAGGAAGTCGCCGAAGAAATACTTTTTGTATTTCATTTTGATGTCAGGCCTGGGGCTCGAACCCTGGCTTTTCGTCTAATAAGCCAACACACTACCTAATAGACCACGGCGATTTCTTGTTGTCAACGAATTTGATTCTTCCATTAAACCAAAGAGAGGAATACCCAGTTTATTAGAGTCCATCGGCACCCTTATGCCCTGTAACAATGCAGAGATTGCGACATGTATACCAGCCCGAACAAGTTAATAAGCAATGAAATTTTCGACGAGATGACTATGTCAAGGAAATCATGTAAGAGTTACCTCTACTTTCATCATTACAATCTTTCAGTCAGGATTACGACCTAGTTTCTCACACCACTTATGTTGTATGTGTTAATTTTATGCAAGAGTCGCGGCACCCATAAGTTTATTGTCGATGCCTAACGAGAGGTTTTTGAGACAATTTTCATTGCAATTTTATTTACTCTCAGAGTTTTTGGCAGAAAGCTGCTGAAAGGAAGTCGCTGAAGAAATATTTTTTCGTATTTCATTTTGTTGGCGATGTCTGACTTGGGGTTTTAGCCATGGCCTCACGTCCAGTAAGTCCACACACTATCTATTATTGGTCTTAAAAACCCACTTGTTGGATTTTGACCTACTAAATCACTTCCCGATTATTCCGCTTCGCGCGACCGTATCTAGTTAGTAATGTCAATATATGACAGGCTCCTTTATGTCGACGTCTGCTAATACTCGCATCAAATAGCCGTCCCACTGGAACATCCTCTGCCATCCGGTGCTGCATTTTACTGCGTTTAAACAACGTTTATATCTGTTTGTATGCGCAAATTATCCTCAATTGCACAGCATTAAGACACTTAAATAACGTTCATAACAGTTTGAAACAGGGAGAATGAACGAACTGTGGAGTATTGGTAGTTGCTGTTGGCAAGCAGGCGATTGCGGTCGATAACTATACTTTCGATGTTGTTACTGAAATGATTTATCTTTGTTCCGACGTTTTCTGCAAAAATCAGTTAAGCATGTTTCTGGCAAAAATTTTCATGAGAAAATATTGAATCTTCTATTGATGCAGGGCACTGAGCTGGTATCAGTAATGCTTAAGGCAGTTAAGTCCTGAACCGATTTGAACTGTGGACATACTGCAATACGGGGATCCTTATAGTTTCCTCTACAAGGGTTTTAATTTTATTATTCCAATAATAGGAAGCTACTCGGTGGGGCCTTTGAGATATATATCGATGACTCCAAGATGTTAAATTGAGTAGGCTGTAGCATACATATGTATGTATACATATAGTATTGCGAGGCCCTGCTGGATAAAAAGAGGCCTTATTATCTCCTCTTTCTGTATCGTAAGGGAATTCTTGTTACCATTTGTAATGCGAAACCGATGGACCTGACAGTTTACCGTATGACATTTGCAAGAGTTTGCAATCTGAGGAGGAAAATTAGACAGACAATCGCCTACCTGCAGTGTCAGTATCCAGCTTCGAACATCTGGCCTTATTTTTCAAAAGGGGTTCTCTACTTTACCTGGTTTTACGTATCGACTAAAAGCTACTTATCTATGGTTTAACACTTAATGTATGGATATGCACGATCTATTGATAGGGACAACTGAAGAAAGTAATCGACCACAAGCATTCAGCGATTAACAATGAGAGCAGCATTGTGTCAGTCGCTAAAAGGGCTATGCTTCTCCGCTGACATCGAGAGTAACACGTAGGCCTATCCACCTTATCAGCCTGGTGTGGCAGTGAATATTTCATTTTTTTTCTTTGTATTTTTGTGTTTTAAACGAGTTGCTTTAAAATTAACCCAAGTTATTAAGCGATAGTCGCCGTGGCCTAGTAAGTAGTGTGTTGGCTTACTAGACGTGAGGTCAGGATTGAAACCCCAGGTCGGACATCTCGAACAGAACGAAATATGAAAAAATATTTCTTCGGCGACTTCCTCTCAGCAGATTTCTGGCAAAAACTCTGAGAGTAAATAAAAATTGCCATTTCTCAAAAATCTATCGTTCGGAGTCGACTTTAAACTGTAGGCCACGCCACTCATGCATAAAATTAACATACACAACATAAGTGGTGTAAGAAGTGAGGACGTTATCCTGACTGAAGGGTTGTAATTGACTAATTTATATATATATGTATATAAATAGAGCATACCTATTGAACTTGTCTTTACTGCTCCCTGAATATAAGAATATAAGAGCTTGATTCTTCCATTAAACCAAAGAGAGGAATACCCAGTTTATTAGAGTCCATCGGCACCCTTATGCCCTGTAACAATGCAGAGATTGCGACATGTATACCAGCCCGAACAAGTTAATAAGCAATGAAATTTTCGACGAGATGACTATGTCAAGGAAATCATGTAAGAGTTACCTCTACTTTCATCATTACAATCTTTCAGTCAGGATTACGACCTAGTTTCTCACACCACTTATGTTGTATGTGTTAATTTTATGCAAGAGTCGCGGCACCCATAAGTTTATTGTCGATGCCTAACGAGAGGTTTTTGAGACAATTTTCATTGCAATTTTATTTACTCTCAGAGTTTTTGGCAGAAAGCTGCTGAAAGGAAGTCGCTGAAGAAATATTTTTTCGTATTTCATTTTGTTGGCGATGTCTGACTTGGGGTTTTAGCCATGGCCTCACGTCCAGTAAGTCCACACACTATCTATTATTGGTCTTAAAAACCCACTTGTTGGATTTTGACCTACTAAATCACTTCCCGATTATTCCGCTTCGCGCGACCGTATCTAGTTAGTAATGTCAATATATGACAGGCTCCTTTATGTCGACGTCTGCTAATACTCGCATCAAATAGCCGTCCCACTGGAACATCCTCTGCCATCCGGTGCTGCATTTTACTGCGTTTAAACAACGTTTATATCTGTTTGTATGCGCAAATTATCCTCAATTGCACAGCATTAAGACACTTAAATAACGTTCATAACAGTTTGAAACAGGGAGAATGAACGAACTGTGGAGTATTGGTAGTTGCTGTTGGCAAGCAGGCGATTGCGGTCGATAACTATACTTTCGATGTTGTTACTGAAATGATTTATCTTTGTTCCGACGTTTTCTGCAAAAATCAGTTAAGCATGTTTCTGGCAAAAATTTTCATGAGAAAATATTGAATCTTCTATTGATGCAGGGCACTGAGCTGGTATCAGTAATGCTTAAGGCAGTTAAGTCCTGAACCGATTTGAACTGTGGACATACTGCAATACGGGGATCCTTATAGTTTCCTCTACAAGGGTTTTAATTTTATTATTCCAATAATAGGAAGCTACTCGGTGGGGCCTTTGAGATATATATCGATGACTCCAAGATGTTAAATTGAGTAGGCTGTAGCATACATATGTATGTATACATATAGTATTGCGAGGCCCTGCTGGATAAAAAGAGGCCTTATTATCTCCTCTTTCTGTATCGTAAGGGAATTCTTGTTACCATTTGTAATGCGAAACCGATGGACCTGACAGTTTACCGTATGACATTTGCAAGAGTTTGCAATCTGAGGAGGAAAATTAGACAGACAATCGCCTACCTGCAGTGTCAGTATCCAGCTTCGAACATCTGGCCTTATTTTTCAAAAGGGGTTCTCTACTTTACCTGGTTTTACGTATCGACTAAAAGCTACTTATCTATGGTTTAACACTTAATGTATGGATATGCACGATCTATTGATAGGGACAACTGAAGAAAGTAATCGACCACAAGCATTCAGCGATTAACAATGAGAGCAGCATTGTGTCAGTCGCTAAAAGGGCTATGCTTCTCCGCTGACATCGAGAGTAACACGTAGGCCTATCCACCTTATCAGCCTGGTGTGGCAGTGAATATTTCATTTTTTTTCTTTGTATTTTTGTGTTTTAAACGAGTTGCTTTAAAATTAACCCAAGTTATTAAGCGATAGTCGCCGTGGCCTAGTAAGTAGTGTGTTGGCTTACTAGACGTGAGGTCAGGATTGAAACCCCAGGTCGGACATCTCGAACAGAACGAAATATGAAAAAATATTTCTTCGGCGACTTCCTCTCAGCAGATTTCTGGCAAAAACTCTGAGAGTAAATAAAAATTGCCATTTCTCAAAAATCTATCGTTCGGAGTCGACTTTAAACTGTAGGCCACGCCACTCATGCATAAAATTAACATACACAACATAAGTGGTGTAAGAAGTGAGGACGTTATCCTGACTGAAGGGTTGTAATTGACTAATTTATATATATATGTATATAAATAGAGCATACCTATTGAACTTGTCTTTACTGCTCCCTGAATATAAGAATATAAGAGCTGTGCTGTTGATTGACTGACTTAAGAAGAACAAAATATCTGATTCTTAACCTAAAATAGTTTATTTTGATTATTTTTAAAAATAGAATTTCATTGTAATCAGATTAAAAAAAAATACTTTTTTATTCAAGTTAACATGCTTACATATCAAATATTTCTTTTGTTCCTTGATTCCTACGAGTAATTCTTTTTATAATCTCTTGATTCATAACCTGACTGTTAACAATTTACATTTTTTCAAAAGGTTTTTTAAACAATTCAACGCATATGTACTTAAGTAGGTTCGTTTAATGTTTTTTAAGCAATTTTTTTTGTTTTTTTTTTCTTTTTAATTTCTTATTGAAACTTTTTAAGGTGATTTACATGCATAAGAGAATGTAAATGAAATATTTCCCACTGCTTACACATGTTCTAAGAATTTAAATTGAAATTCGTTGTACAATATAAAGAAAGATTTACCAATAAAAGGGAATTAAATAAAATAAATTAAATTCTTTTAATTTTTATAAAAAAAATCCTTATTTTTAATTTCATATTTTTTTCTCTGTAATTCTGTCTTATAAATAAAAGAATAAAAAAAAATTAATTTCGAAGAAAATCTCAATCAATGTGAATAAAATATTTTATCGGTTGATATGCATTTGTATTTGAGAGATTTCTTTAACTCTGTGTTTGTGTGTTGTTTTTTTGCCAAATAAATCTGTATTTAAGATTTAAAAATTTCATTTTAAATGTTTCTTTTTTTTTAAGAAAATAATAAAAATATTAAGAAATTGTGTCAAACAAAATATTGTTTAATGATTGGAAATTTATGACACATGAATCAACATTGGATTTAAAGTTCATAACAATAATTGTGGATTAAATTTTATTACTTTTTCTGTTTGTAATGGTAATACGAGGGCAGTGCTAAAAATAGCCGAATTCACAAAAAAAAAACAAGAACTTCTTCAAACCCTTTTCTTTGTTAAATTTGCATCTCATCTCACATTGTCTTTTTTTTCTTTTAAAGATGTCTGTAATCAATTAAAATTTTATCACGTGCATCCCAAAAAAGGTAATATCATGAGTATCTTCAATTTCTTTTTTGGACTCGATTCTGTGCGTTTATATTGCGAAGGGCCAAGTTCTATCTGGAATAACGAATTCGGTGAATAATCACGAAAAAATCTTCACAGCTCTGTTTTTTTCCACTAAGGCCAACATCATCTTTCCATATGACAATTTAAAAAAAAAAATATAAAAATTTCACATCAATTTTCGCGCTTTATTCATGCGTATTGTTAAGTATGAGTACCATGAGTATTTCATGAATAGTATGAGTATGACATTAAAATAATTATGAATGCGTATAAGTATCAGAAATTATAAGTATGATTGGGATCTACTCATCGTTTTGAATACTCATTGCTGACCTCTGATGCACACCAACGAGAGGGGGTTTTAATAGAACAGCACCGCGTCCCAGATAGCTCATGATACATTAAGTTTATTGCACGAGCGATTCTGAAGATAGTCAGATGAATTGAGATACATATATTTCATAGAAATGGGTAAACATTTCTTGGTTCAAAATCTGTTTATTTTGTTCTCATAACTAATGCTTGTGAGTTACAATTACCAGCATAAAAGTATCATATCATTGGGGAATAAATTTTATATCTTTCGAATTCATTCAGTCATTTAGTTTTAAGAGTTCATTTCATTTATTTTACAATTTTGAGAAAATCTTTCAGTGTTAAATCGGTCTTTTCCTTTTTCCAAATTGTATTCGTTAAAACAACGCCTTTTAGTCTTATGTATTGTATGCCCATTTCATAAAAATAAACACTTTAAAGGCGTTTATGGCAGACATCCGTTTCCTTTCTATTTTATTTTTTTTGTTTTCAAATCATAAAAAAAGTTCACAAATACATAAAAATGTAACAAAATATTTATGAATACAAAATATGAAGTCGAATAACACAAGGACAGGCTCGAAAGGACAGTAAAATTTCTTTTAAGAAAAATAAAACCGCGCTCTGGTATGTAATAAAATGTTAAGGAACACAACAATTTGCTTTAGAAATAATAGAAGGAGTCAAAACGCCTGTAAGGTGTAATATGTACATGAAATTGAAAAAAACAAGAGGCATCATTGAACCTGAGCAACAAAATATTTCAAATAAAATGATGAAATGACTGTGAGAGTTCAATAAAAAATTTATGCCAATAATTTGCATTTTTTTTTTTGATTTTTTTCTTTTTTTGCAAGAGAATATAAAACAGGATCAAATGGATTTCAGTTGTCGAACATTTTTATTGATGGCCGTTATAAGAGCATTAAGAAAAATGCATAAATTTTGCAAAATAATGAAACACCCACACAAACACAACAGAAAAAATAAATAAAAAAAAATTCAATTTAAAAGGGTTTAAACGCTTACGTGTTCTGTTCATGGGAGCGGTGAGATTTAGAAAAAGAAAGGATGTTGAATTAATTAAAATCGATTGGTAACAACTACTTAATGAGAAATATATTCTGCACTAAAGCTAATTAAAAATGCTTATTCGAATTAACGTTCATCTATTTCTACTTCTACCATGAACTGGTAGGCAATTTTATATATTCTCAGATTTTTTGCGGGAAGTCTGTTGAGAGGAAGTCGCCGAGGAAATATTTCTTTATAATTCGTTTTGTCTGGCCTAGAGTTTGAACCGCGGCCTCACATCTAGTAAGTAAACATACTACCTACTAGACTACGGCACCTTCAACTTATTGGTCTTAAAAACCCATTTGTTGGATTTCGACCTACAAAAGCACTCACTTCCCGATCCTATCTAGTTGGTAATATGAGAGGCTTCCTCAATTTGGTCCTTCCAACGCTCCTTTGTGCTGAGTACGTCTTTATGCACGCTTCAAATATCCGTCCCACTGGAACATCCTCTCCCATCCGATCGACACAATCCGATCCAACATAGGTGCTGCATTTTAATGCGTTTAAACAACGTTTATATCTGATGTATGCGGAAATTATCGTCAATTGCACAGCATTAATACACTTAAATAATAAATAACGTTCATATCAGTTTGAATGTGGACATTGTCGTCAGTTGCATAGCGTTTATGCTTCCGCATGTTAGAGAAGCACAGGGAGAATGAGCGAACTGTGGAGCATCGGTAGTTGCTGTCGGCAAGTAGGCACGTAAAGCGATTGCGGTCAACTATACTAACTAACTATACTTTCGATGTTGTTAATGAAATTATTTATCTTTGTTCCGACGTTTTCTGCAAAAATCAGTTAAGCATGTTTCTGGCAAAAATGTTCATGAGAAAATATTGAACCTTCTATTGATGCAGGGCACTGAGCTGGTATCAGTAATGCTTAAGTCAGTTAAGTCCTGAACCAACTTGGACTGTGGACATACTGCAATACGGGGATCCTTATAGTTTCCTCTACAAGGGTTTCAATTTTCCAATAATAGAGAAATACTCGGTGGGGCCTTTGAGATATACACACAGTTACTAAATTATACGTACGGTTAAAAAATTGCCGAAATTTTTTAACTAATCCGTTTTCGTTGAAAATCTTTATGGTTTCCTTGATGTTAAGACGGTCTTTTGCATTGTTTAAAAAATTTCTGAAATTGAACTGAATTGTGGCCCTGCACAGGCCCACAAGGGTATGCATCCGATTTACAAATTTCACAAATTTCTGAACCAAAGCAAAAGACCGCCTGAAAACCGAAGAAAGATGTCAGACAATTATAAATATTTTCAATAAAAACGGATTTGTTAAAAAATTTCTGAAATTTGTTATCCGTATGTATACTTTTGTGGCTATGTGTATGTATGTATATCGATAACAACAAAATGTTAAACAGAGTAGGCTGTAGCATATGTATGCATATATGTATATAGTATTGCTAGGCCCTACTGAATAAAAAGAGGCCTTATTAGCTTCTTTTCCTGTATCATATGGCAATTCTTGTTACCATTTCTGAGGCAAAACCGAAATGATCCGAAAAAGAATTAAAATTCCTACCACGTGATCGAAAAATGTCAATGAGAAGTTAAATGATGTTCTGTGGAAGGTGTAGGCCGTTTCCAAAAAGGACTTTTCTGGTATTTTTGTCGCAAACTAATATATTAGTCGGCTTCAGATATTGTGTGGCCATTAGGTACAAAAGAAAACATTAAAAAGAAAAATCGCTCCTTAAATAGCGACTACTTACCTGTAATATTTGCCATTTTAATGAATTAAGTTCTGTTGAGCAGATTCCTTTTAAATTTTAAATGATTTTTCCCCATTATCGAATATATCAGTATGTTTCTTTATATTTCTGTTTATTGCTAACATTATTTTCCGTCACCAAAAACTTCTTTTCATCAAACTTTAGTTCTCTAAAACAAATTGTAAAAATTACTTGGAAGACATGTTTTGTAACTTAAACTGATATAACTTATTATCTCGAAACCATAACTAGATACTTAGTATTCCATATTAAGTTTTTATTTTATATTCCATTCCAAATTACGTTAACCAGCTATATGAAGACACAGTCTGTCGGGTACAACTCTGAATCCTAGAAGAATATTTAAAAGATATTAAGGTCAGCATGGAAAATATTATGATTTTGTAGTACTTACTGGTACAATTTATATAATTATGGAGACTTAAATGACAAAGCGATTCAAATATCTGGAATGTAAGACCATCTTGACCACATATATTTTGTATCACTTCGGTTGCAGTCGCGTTGAATTATTCAAAGTAAACAGACGTATTCTGTGCACTTTTTCTGTGACTTCATTTATTCATTTATTCTTCATTTATTCAGTTATTTTTTTTTTTTTTTAACAAATAATATTCTCTAAAAGCAAAAAAAAAAAAAAAAAAAAAACAAAAAAAAAAAAACAATAATACAAAAATTAACGGTCAAGCTAAATAACAAATAGCTATGACTTCAGTAAGTGACGATGATAACTTAAGTGAAGAGAACTTGCTGAACTGGCAATGCGTTACAACAAAACGCAAAAAATATGTAAGAAAACAAATTACACAAAAAAACAAAAGAATGCTGATGACAAACCTAGCTGCTCAAACAATAACAAATTTGCTGATCTTGCTGATACTATTGAAGATGACAATGATACCGATGCTTGTAATATTGAAAAAGAAACTGCCACTAAGCCTCCACCAATATTTGTTAATAATGTTGTTAATATAAATAAAATGATAAAATGTGTAAGTAATGTAATTGCCAATTCTGAATTTAATTATAAAGCTTTGCATGACGGTCAAGTTAAGCTCAATATAAAATCTGTGGATGCTTATCGACGGTTGGTTAAGTGTTTTGACGCGAGCAATATTACTTACCATACTTATCAACTTAAAAATGAGCGTTCTTTTAGATTTGTTATCAAAGGCCTTCACCATTCCACTAAAATAGAAGACATAAAAGCTGATCTTTTATATAAAGGTCATTGTGTAAGAAACATAATTAATGTTAAAAGTAGATTTGATAAACGGCCTTTACCAATGTTTTATGTTGACGTCGATCCAAACCCTAACAATAAAAAAGTTTTTGATATACGCGAGATAAATCAGTGCATAGTGCAAATTGAAGTACCGAAAAGGACAAACGACATAGTGCAATGTCATCGCTGCCAAGAGTTTGGGCACACGAAAACATACTGCAGAAAACCATTCGTATGCGTAAAGTGCGGACTTGGTCATCCTTCGCCCAATTGTCCCAATGAGCCTGAAACTCCCCCTAAATGTGTCCATTGTTTAAAACAACATACGGCCAGTTACAGAGGATGTATAGTTTACCAGAACGTCTTAAAGAAGAGACAGTCAGATAGGGGACCCAGTACACAACAACAATTCTTTATGAACGAAAATGAATTTCCTTATATGAATCGTAATAGCCAAAATAATTTACATACAGGTTACAAAAGCATGCATTTAGGTGAATCTTACGCCAATGTTGCTAACCAAAACGTAAATAGTGATATAATGAAAAATATAGAAAACCTTCTAAATAAACAAATAGAGTTAACAAATACTCTTTTGAACATGATGTCTCTTTTAATCAATAAATTATGCAAGTAAATTTAAGAATTGCTGTTTGGAATGCGAATGGGATAACTAGCAAAATAAATGAAATTGATTACTACATGAGAGATAAATTTATTGATATATTTTTGATTTCTGAAACTCACCTAACTGCTAGATCTTATGTAAAAATAAAGGGTTATGATTTCATTTGTACAAATCATCCTGATGGAAAGGCTCATGCCGGAGCAGGACTGTTTATTAAATCCACTCTTCAATATGAAATTGCGAAAGATTTTCAAGAAAATTATATACAATCTGTAGGAGTTAAAGTCATCTGCAATAATATTCCAATTAACATTTATTCAATATATTCCCCTCCCAGACATTCTATAAAACTTGAAGAATATGAACACTTTTTTAAAAACTTAGGTGTTCGTTTTATTGTTGGTGGTGATTACAACGCAAAGCATCCTTGGTGGGGTTCAAGACTTGCTAATCCTAAAGGTAAGCAACTATATAAATGTTTATTGAAGAACAACTTTTGCTCTCTATCGGCAAATGAACCAACATACTGGCCTTCTGATCCAACGAAGATTCCCGATCTCCTTGATTTTATTGTTTATAATGGCATCTCCAGACACTCGCTGGACATTTTGAATGATGTAGGACTAAATTCAGATCATACTCCTTTTATTGTGAACTATAACACTAATGTTAAACTAGCCCCTGGAAGCGTTAAATTATTAAGAAGAAACTCCAATTTGAACTTTTTTAGCGAATACATTGAAAACAATCTAAACCTTAATACAAGAATTGATACTACAGACGATTTAGACGATACTGTTGAGTACTTCACTACTCTAATACATCAAGCTGCTTTATTATCAACTCCAAATAAAGTGAATTATAACAATGTAGGTCGAAAAGTTCAAGCTTCGGCTGCAGTTAGAAATATGATCAGAGAATCTAGACGACTGAGAAGAGTCTGGCATCGCACAAGAAATCCAAGAGATAAAACCATTTGGAATTTAGCAATAAAGTTATGCTCAGAGATGTTGGCAAATGAAAGAAATGATTCTATTAACTCCTATCTTAAAGCTTTGAAACCACAAAATAAAGACAAAGAATATGAGCTATATAAAGCTACTAAGTTTCTTAAAAGGCCATCAAAAAGGAATGTTCCTATTAAAAGCTCTGATGGTACATGGTGTAAAACAGATAAAGAAAAATCAACTGCTTTTGCCGCTCATTTGGAAGACACTTTTAAACCTCACTCAACTAATACTAATGATGGCGATATTCGAAATTTTCTAGATGTTGCTTGCCAAATGCATGTTCCAATCAAACATATCTCTTCTCTTGAAACAAAAAAGGAAATAAATCTCCTAAATAATAATAAATCCACTGGTTATGACAACATAGATGCTTTTACACTCAAACATTTACCACCTAAAGCAATTACATTTTTAACACTTATATTCAATTCTATTTTGCGGCTTCAACATTTTCCGTCTCAGTGGAAGTGTGCGGAAATTATTATGGTGTTAAAACCAAATAAATCCGAAAATTTGTTATCTTCCTACAGACCCATTAGCCTTTTGTCTATCGTGTCGAAATTATTTGAAAAACTATTTCTAAAACGTCTAACACCTTTCCTTAATGAAAACAATATTATTCCAGACCATCAGTTCGGCTTTAGAAGTAAGCATGGGACACCGGAACAATGTCACCGAGTTATACAAGTGATAACAAAGTCCTTTGAGGAAAAAAATTATTGTTCTGCTGTGTTTTTAGACATCCAACAGGCTTTTGATAAAGTTTGGCATGAGGGCTTGCTTTACAAGATAAAAACAACTTTTCCTGCTCCATTTTATATATTTTTCTTGTCTTATTTAAAAAACAGGTGTTTCTATGTAAAAGTTAACAATGACATCTCAAAAATTTGCCAAATTAATGCCGGAATACCGCAAGGTAGTGTTCTCGGCCCAGTGTTGTATACGCTATTTACATATGACATGCCAACACATGATGATATTACTACGGCAACATACGCAGATGACACAGCATTTTTGTCATCAAATTGCCTACCTTCCCAAGCTTCTTCAATTCTACAAGAGCAACTCGATAGTCTTCATCTCTGGCTTACAAAATGGAACATTGTAATTAACACTGAAAAATCAAAACACATTACTTTCGCATTGAGAAGAGAAACCTGCCCACCTGTGTATCTAAACAACAAAGAAATTCCTCGTAGTGAAATTGTTAAATATCTGGGTCTTCACCTGGACCGAAGACTTACATGGAGAGCACATATAACAGCTAAAAGAAAACAACTTGATATGAGATTTAAAAAAATGTATTGGCTACTTGGTCGTAAATCCCAACTTTCCTTAAATAATAAAGTATTACTTCTAAAAACTATACTTAAACCTATATGGACCTATGGTATAGAATTGTGGGGAACTGCCAGCGACTCTAATATAGAAATCCTACAAAGATTTCAATCTAAGGCTTTACGATCAATAACAAACGCTCCTTATTATATAACCAATAAATCCTTACATAATGACCTTAGCATGCCTTTTATTAAATCGGAAATAAAAAGATATAGCTCCAATTATTTAGCTAGGCTTAGTAACCATACAAACGTATTGGCAATTGCATTACTAGATGAGACTGATGAAATCAGAAGACTCAAAAGAAATCACATTTTAGATCTCCCTTTTATTTAATACGTTTATTATATATATATATAAATTATATAAATAATTAAATTAAATTAAATTTAATTAAATTTTGTTATTTTGTTTTGTTAATTTTTATTATAGTATCTTTAAGTTTAACTGTACATATATAATTTATTTTATTGCTTCCAAAGGGTTGCAATAGGACATGTTATTTTTTCAATTTATCACATTTGCTTATTATTGGAAAATAGATTGCAAATAAATAATAATAATAAAAAAAAAAAAAAAAAAAAAAAAAAAAAAAAAAAAACTTCGGTTGCGCTACAGGCGACTGGTAGATTGCATAGGCCGGCGCGTCCGCCACGTAAGCACTGACAGTAAGAACGATTCACCAATTGCCATTCTATATAAAGGAATTTCATTTAAAATTAAATTTATCGTATTGCTTCTTTTTTCGCAATAAAAGTACCTCTGTTAGTGGTAGAAATAGCACGATTAAAATCACATCTCGTTGTAAATAATTGACATTGATTGCCAGCAGTTCTACCACATACCGCTTGTTGCAAGTTTATGGTACAATGATTGATTTCATTTGTTCTGAATTGGCAACAATTTGTTAAGTCAGTGCGTTGCCAAACTGATTTAATGAAAAGGAAAAAACGTGTTTTAAAGTACAAATTAAGTTCATTAGTTAGTATGAAGGCACTTACTATCATCTCTGCAAACTGATTGCCGATAATCACAATCACTTCTAAAAAGTTTGCATTGATCATTCCTTCTACCACACACCCTTACATTGCGTATGCAGTTTAGCTGTCCCTGACACCTGCATGTACCAGAGCTGTCAAAAGCAATACCCTGACAACTTTGTGGTGGAGTAAGAACAAGTTCTAGAAAGAAATTTTTAAATCGTAATTTCTAGCTAAAATATGCTTTGATTTTACTTACTTTGCCCCTCACATTGGGACCATCTCATATCGCATTCGGATCTAAAACGATAACATTGATTTCCCGTTGTACGTCCACATACGCTTGTTGTATTCGAGCATTGTTCCAGAGCTGGGCAATAGCATGAACGTGTATGATGCAAAGGGAAATTTCTACATTGTGCTTGGTCCACTGTCTTCCATTCTATAATAATAAAGGAACTCTGTTAGTAACTCCGATTAGAATTCTTTGAAAATATTAACAGACCTTCTCCAATGCATCGTGAACGTTCCAACTCACAGCTATTACGGAAGAGTTTACAGCCATCAAGATTTTGTGCACACACTTGGCTAGATAAACTTGTAATGGAAGAGCTTTGTTGACATGTTTCCAATTTAGGACAAGTGCAGATTTTTGCAGCATCCCCCAATTGGAAATGTTGACATTGTAAATCATCAGTTATAGTCCAAACTGAAAAGGAATTTTAATCAAATAAAAATATTTCTGAACATGCCTCGTACAACAAAAAAACAAAAAATATTTCCTTTACCTTCCCCTCTGCACCTGGCCAATTGTAGATCACAATCACTTCTCATTAATTTACAACCTGCGGGACCTTTAACACAAAACGATTTCGTTCTATTGCAGCAATTTAGCAAACGAGGACAGGCACACCAGCGCCATTCACCTTCCCTATAATTTTCACACTGTAAACTAGCAGTTGGAGACCAGGCTAAATGGGAAGAGAAAAAATATATCACAGAACTTTGAAAAAAAAAAAAAAACGAATGAACATTCTCTTCCTACCCTGGCCATTGCATCTGGCTTTTTCCAAATCGCATTGATTTTTCATTACCCTACAGGCTCCTCTCCAATGAACACAAATATTTTGGCGATTATTTCGTGCACACGTTTGTAATCTGGGACAAGAGCATCGTTGCTGACGTCCCACAGGGAAATTTGCACATTCTTCAGCATTAGCAGTACACCAGGCTATTTGAAGAGAATGGAGGATTGAATTATGTTTCAAGTATAATCTAGGCATGGTTATAGAATTTACTTTCTCCTCTACACTTGGCCAATTCAAAGTCACAGTTATTGGCCATTAGCTTGCAGGTTCTTTGATTGCGTACACATGTCCGGGTAGAATTGGAGCGAGAACATGTTGTTAATTCGGGACAGGCGCAGTTTTTCAATTGTCCCATAAGGAAACCTTGACATTGTAACCTGGAGGTGATGTTGAAAACTGAAAAGATAGGAAAGCAGGGATGAGTATTTTGTCTCCCTTAAGGGAAAAGTCCCAAGTACGTACTTTTTAAAAAATAATTCAATTTAAAATTTTTATAAAAGGCAGAAATTTCAAAAATTTATAAGAATACAAATTTGGTACTTTTTATAAAAGTTCTAATTTTGTTTATTAAGAGAAAAGTACAAAGTACGTACTTTTAAAAATATATATATCAGTTTTGAATATGTATTAAAGGCAGCAATTTCAAAAATTTATAAGAATACAAATTTGGTACTTTTTATAAAAGTACTAATTTTGTTTATTAAGGGAAAAGTACCAAGTACTTTTTTTAAAAGAAAAACTGTATTAATTTTGAATCTGCATTAAAGGCAGCAATATCAAAAATTTATAAGAATAGAAATTTGGTACTTTTTATAAGAGTTTTAATTTTGACCTTTCCTTTAAAAAGGTACCAAAAGAGTACCTTTTTCATAAAATCAAAAATAAATTTAATAACTTTTATAAAATAAAGAATTGCATACTTTTAAAAATAATACGAAATTTAGCGTACTTTTTGTAAAAGTACCATTTTTGTACTCTTTACAAAAGTACAAATTTCGTACTTTTAATTAAGCAACAATTTGTAGAAAGTACCGAAATGTAAAACTATATTATATAAATTGTCTAATTCTACCAATTCATATAAGGTACCAATTTGGTACATTTTCTAATTTGGTACTTTTTATAATTACCCTCTCCTTGACATCTCATTTGCTCCAATTCACATTGATTTCTTAATAATTTACATCCTCTGCTTGTTTCTATACAAACTTGTGTGGAATTTTCGCGGCAAGTCAACAAATTTGGACAAGCACATGACCCTGAATTTCCTGGACGTAAAGCTTTGCATTGTATAGCTGGTAAGATTTTTAAATCTGGAAACAAAACATTTTAAATTTTTTTACTTAAATTTTTTTCTTAAAAATTTGTTTACTTTGGCCTTCACATTTCGCTCTTTCTAAATTACATTCGTTGCTCATCATCCTACAGCCTGTAGTGGTCTGCACACAAATATTGGTATTGTTAAGTGAACATGTTTGCAGATTGGGACAGGAACAATTACGAGTTTGACCGAAGGTAAAGCCTAGGCAGTGTAGATTAGAAACGGTTCTAGTAAAATTTCGTTGACATTTTTCCTGTTCCAATTCACATTGATTCCTTAGCAACTTACAGCCGGTAGTTAATCTGGCACATATGAAAGTGGATGTTCTCGAACAGTTAAATAAATTGCGACAGGAACATACAGTGGTGTTTTGATAAGTAAAATTGTGGCAGTGTATGCTGGGTACAATCGTTAAAGCTAAAAAAATAAATCGTTTTTCATAACATAAACATCTTTTTACCTGTGATAAATACCCACCTTGACCTCTACATCTTGTCTGTTCCAATTCACATTGGTTCCTTAACAAAGTGCAACTACTAGCGCGACCCCTTACACATAAATTGGTGGCGTTGCGGGAACAATTTTGTAGATTGGGACAAAGGCAAGACCTCTCTTCACGCTCGGAAAAGCCCTGGCAGTGTATCAAGTCCACCACGGACAAAGCTATTAAAAATAAAGTTTCAAAATAAAATTTTTTATTTTTTCATTAGCGATACCCTATAAAAACTTACTTTCCCTTCTACATTTGGCCTCTTCCAATTCACATTGCGTTGTAAACACTTTACAACCTCTGCGTGTTCTTGTACATATTCTCGTGGAATTTTGTGAACACGTCAATAAATTTGGACAGCTGCAGTTTCTCTCTTGGCCAATTAAAAAATTTAAACACTGTACACTATGAGTGTTCAAGAGATCTTGAAAATAATTTAAAATTATTTAAACAAGTGTTTTGAAAAAGACTTCCGCGTTTACGTTTAAAACAATTTAAACTTACTCTTGCCTTCACACCGCATATGTTCCAATTCACATTCGTTGCTTACTAAACGACATTGATGCGAAGCAGCAATAACGCATATACTGCTGGAGTTACGATTACACGTACTTAATTTGGGACAATAGCAGCTGTTTGTAGAGTTAATTGTGAAATTACGACAGTGTATTGTAGCAACTCTTTTAATATCTCGACCCTCGCATATACTGCGTTCCAAATCACATTCGTTACGTATTAAAGAGCAGGTATTGTTGTTATTATTTTCACGTACACAAATATTTGTGGAGCTTACTGAACAGTTCCTTAGACGTGGACAGAAGCAGTTTCGTGTAGTGTTGACAGGGATACCACGGCATTGTAGGGGTTCGATTATGCTTAATGCTGATGGAAAGAAAATTTACGATTTAATGAGGAAAAAGTGCAATCATAAGGCCATTTCATAGATTAAAATATATTGGTAGTAGCCTAATTCTCTGATACCAATTTCTTGAATAGCAGATGAGGAAAATTATACGTCCGTTTTCGTGAAATTTTTTACTCGATTAAATTGTTTTGAAACGACTTTTACCCAAAACTTTTATTGTATATCCAATGTCAAATATCCTATATAGGGGACATTCCCTATCTTATCTAGACAAAAGCTACAGACCTTGACTTTAACTACCATGTTAACTGGACGTATGTCTAATACATGCTCACTTTGCAAACATCAAACTCATTGACACTCCCTATAATGGGACTTCAACTCATCTGCTATCGCGGTCCTTAACAAAAAAGTTTGTAAAATTTACTTCCAATTCCTGTAATTAAAATTTTCCCAAATACCTCATTCTGTTTTCCAATGGCGTAGAGGATGCTGTATAAATTCTTTTTTATTTTCGCTTCAACATGAAGTCCGCAGAATTTGACATTTTGAACTCATGTCAGGCCTCCAAAATGACTGAAAAAATTATATATTTTTGCTGTCCTATAAAGCCTATAAGGATCTTAGAGAGAACACAAGTGTTACCGGTATTCTTCTACCACAAGGTCTCATCTTCCTCGAAAACCATAGCTCCATTACAAAAAGCTGGACTGCTTTTATATACACCCAATAGTCCTTTTCATTATTCCTATGAATTAAGACTTGACATTTGGGGAATTTAAATATCTTCACTGATAGTTATATGGCAATGGCATCCAGGGACAAGAGATTAAGGGCTGCCCTGGATTGTAAGAACACAATCTACACAGGCATCGCACAGTACGCATTTCGTGGAAATAATTTGTGGCGATGTTGATAACTGGAAAACCATGAGTACCACAGATGGGCGGCCTTATAAGACAGTCCGCCCTACACATACACCTGCCAGATATCGGGATAGTAAATGCAGTGTTTATAGTTCAGACATTGAAACGTTGGTATATTTTTTACGTCAGATCCAATATTTTACGAAAGACACTATACCAAACATAAGTACTTTCAGAGGAGTGGACTGGAAAAAGCTATGGGAGTTTGTATAAGATACAGACTTTCCATAGGTTAGTATTGCATAACGATTACTACATGACAAGCCGACTTGATGACATAAATGTATGCTGATAGGAATGAAAGCCTTAAACGCTGTGGTTGGTTTCCTCTGCTTTAGTCTGCCCATCTAAATACCCTACAAAATCAAAGCTTGGAAGATCATTCAGAAATACTGCTACTGTTTTCGATCGGTCCGCTAAATTAAAAACTCTTTCAAGCGCCCTTTAAAAACCAGTTCAGAAAAAAATGCTACCTTTTTAAATCCATTAACAATTCCTCTAAAAGTTTAGTCACTCTTGTGTAAAGACGCGGTGTGTTTGAAGAGAGTAATCGTGGTCTGAAGATCTCCGTTCCAAAGATCTGTCCAACAGTTGACTAGGAATTGTTATTGTTTATGCAACGATTGTAAACAGAGGAATACCAAACGAAGCAAAAAACAAAACTAAACACAAATTTATTTTTATTTTATTTGCAATCTACGAGTTCATATTTTAAACGTTTTTTAAAAGATAAAAACGTAACAATATTTCTTATCAAGCAATAAGATTTCCACTGGGCAGATTCTACTCAGCAAATATGGTAAATTTTAGTTGAAACAGCAGAGATCTAAAGATTTTCAAGATTTTCTCCTCTTTCTGAAGAGTTGCTGTCGATACCGTGCACTTTGATCTCATATGAGCTCCGGGTTTTAGTCTGCGGTCAACCTGATAATATTACTTTACTGAAGGTTTAGCTGAGGGTGGTCTATCCAAATTGGTTAACTTCATTCAGAACCACTATTCGTATCCTGACAAATTTTCAGTCAGAACGCACACAGGAACTTGTAAAGCAATTGTTTAGTAACATTTGTTGCTCCTATTTGTCAAATAAAAGTCTGAGAATTTTTACTAGGGTTTAGGATTGCAAGTATTGCAAATAGGATGAGCTGCATATTGCAAGCTATATAATCGTACGTTGGTTGCTACTTTTGCAAACGATGGTCAACAAGCAGAGTTACGAATATTGGAGCTAAATTATCAAAATTGAATCTTCTACTCCATTTGGTTCATACAAATTGCAAGTAAAGCTTGGTAAATCACATATACTATATATACATATATAGAGAGAGAGATTTAGTGTATTCGACAAATTGTCAGTTGCTTTAGATTCGTGCATTCTAGTGCCGATGTTTTGGTTATGAATAGTTACGTCGATAATTAATGCATAGAAATCGAACATTTTGGCAGCCTTCCTTCTACTACTGTAGTAGAACTGCATACATCTTGGAAGGCAGCCACTATGTAGATATGCAAAGTAACCAAACAATTCATCAACTATAAATCCGATGCCTGATTGCTTTTTGACTGCGTTAAAAATACACATTGACGACGTTTTGAAATATAATACATTGTATATATTTTGTACAGCGGCTTTATGAAACACGATACTTTGTTCAAACACAAAGCAACTAACATTTTCGAGGGCAGCCTTTTTGTGCTCAAATCAAAGATTTCTTATGTTTAACTTCCATCACAACACAATCATTACCTGTAGACTGACTCATACGATTTATATTAAAAGTATCAAGTAATACAAAGCACAAGATTACAATGACTTATTGTCTTTAACATTACAACCTTAGCCTTTCGATTTTAAAGTTCATGAAATCATAAAACTTACCTTCACCCATGCATCTAGCTTTTTCCAACTCACAGCTGTTGAACACAAGTCTACATTGATTCCTCAATGAAGCCACACAAATATTCGGAGAATTTGCACTACAAATGCCCATATTAGGGCATGAACAATTCCTCAGTTGTCCAGCAGAGAAATTGTTACACTGCACGCTATCCACAACAGTGAAATCTAAAAATGGCATTAAAAAATTATTTAAAAATGAAAATCAGAAAAGAAATTCAAATCGAACTTTTTCCTGCACAACGAGCTGCTTCCAAGTCACATTCATTTGTCATGAGCATACAACCTTCTGCTGAACGGACACAGATATCGGTATTGTTACGTCGACAGGTATCTAAGCGGGGACAAGCACAAGGTTTACCTTCACCAGGAGCAAAACCTCTGCATTGTAGACTTGAAACTAGAGTGGCAACTGTAAAATGTTTTAATTAGAAAGCATATCTAGTGCCTAGCATAAGTTGTATGATACCACACCTTCTCCCATACAGCGAGACTGTTCCAATTCACATTCGTTCCGTTTCAAACGACAACCAACTCTGGTGCGTATACAAATATTGGTGCGATTAACTGAACAGCTAGCCAAAGCTGGGCAAGCACAATTTCCACTTTCACCGGGCCTTAAAGAACGACACTGTACAGATTGGGTGCGGTTAAGCACTGAAAGACCCACCATGATTAATGAAAAGTTTTCTTAAATGTTCTTAAAAATTATACCTGATCCTTGGCATCTAGCACGTTCCAAGTCACATTCCGTTCGCATCAATTGACATGTGTTCGCTGCATTTATCATACAAATATTTGTAACATTTTGTTGACATGTTAGCAAACGGGGGCATGTGCAAGTCCCATTAACGCCCACACTAAATCGCTGGCAATGTAAATTGTCCACATCCAATAGTCCTTAAAGCCAAAAAGAAAGACAACATTAAAGGACATTTTATTGAATGTCAATTGAGCATAAACAATAATAAAATCCACTTACTTTGAACTCGACATCTATTGGCCTCCAGATCACATTCATTGCTATAGAGACGGCAATTATTTGCATCCAATTGAACACACAATTGCGTCTGATTTCGTGAACACATTTGACTCTTGGGACAAGTGCAGTTACCTGTTTGACCGAAGCTAAACTCTCTACATTGCATGATGTCAAGTGGTTGCCAAACTAAAAGTGAATTCAAATGTAAAGTAAAACAGTGTGTATGTATGTATGCCGTTGTGTTTGTAACTTTTTTTAAAAAATTCTTAAAGCTTCTTAATACTCACTGTCTCGAATACAACGAGCTCTAACCAAATCACATTCGCTTCGAAATAAACGACATATATGGCCGCCCTGATGTCCACAAATACCTGTAGCCGTTGTTCCAATTGTTGTTGCCGTTCGATTTGAGCATGTCCTTATTGCTGGGCAAGCACAGGGCCCTGTTGTATTGGCTCTCATATCTATGCATTGTACTGTATCAGTACGATTCCAAACTGGTGGCAGGGTAAAGTGGAGGTTTTTAAGTATTTGGAAAACATAAAACATATAAATCTTGTATTGTTGTTGTATTTAAAAGAAAAGAAAATATATTCTACACCATTTCCAATATGAAAAAAAAGATAATTTATTCTTCCTCCAGCTGCATTAACTTTTTGTAGCATATGGTCGAGTGTTGTACCAAATAAAAATGACACTCTTTAAGGAATACGAACAGCAGAACTACCATCATACGTCGGCGTAATGATATTTTTTTAACTTTACAGAGATATCCTTGATTTCTAGTGTCCTCCATGGAAAGCTTTCTTAACATCTATAAATTTTAGGCGTATTCAACGTAATTGACAAATCGTTCAAAGCTGTTGTATAACTAATATTGGAGAATAAAGCACTTTAGGATTTAAGAAAAGAGGTGCCTAAGTACTGAAACCATATGATCTATTGTACTCTCCTCCAAGTTTATAGCGTATCCCTATAATACCTCCCTCAAGCATAATGCCTGACAATTTTCGGGATGCTGCACGTTGTCCACAATGACCATACGCTGGCTAGCACTTGATATGTCCCTCGATATTTCCTGCCGGGAGCCATTAATGTCTCATAGGATCCAAGGAACATAGGATCCATAGAACCTACATGTTAGGCTCGAGACAACCCCCATCCTGAAAAGAGTACGTTGAGTCTACAGTACCCTGTCGAACGACCGCACTATGTGGCATTTACCCTGAAAAGCTGGCCAAAAAGGCAAAAATGAATTTAAAGAAATTTAAGAAACTGAGTATGCAGTTCGATAGACAACAAAATTCTGCATTATATAGTGAATTTTCACGACTTTAAGGTGAGATTTGTAGATTTCAGACGACGTCAAAGTCAAGAAAGTGAAGAAAATTAAATGCGTTTTTGGTGTTTTTTTTGAAATTTTAATAGGTTTATATGATATTTTTTTGTGGCTAAACGAATAGAGGTTTTATATTGATTTTTTTTTATTTGAAAGGTATGAGCAACTGCTACTTTCAGTTTTTTTTTTATATATATATCTCATATATTAATGTTAAAATTATTCGTTCAAAATTTAAAAATAATATAAATTTCACATTTTTTTACCCTACACAAAAAAAAGATAAGGTTTTTAAAGGTGAAAGTAGTTTTTAGTAGTTTAATGTTATATACCACAAGAAGTTACGAACTCTCTATATTCTGGAATAAAAAAAAAGTTTGCGCAATTATTTTTGGCTTTTTTTTGATAATTTTACTTTTTTTTGGAAAATTTAAAAAAATTAGACGGTATGTAATAAAGCCATAGGCAATAAAGCCATATGGCCTTATTTCTCAAATGAAATGAATGAAGGAAATTCAGTAGAAGCGATACCAATCGAGATGTCCTGAATAGGTCACTTTTTAACAGTGGCCCTTTTATAAGCTGCAGTACACAAATATCGCGAAGGAATAGAAAAGCATTTTCATCAGATACTCTTAAATTACTCCTTCCTGACATTGATGATGAAAATGATAACGATTTTAACGATTGTAGTTGGTTTCAATTTTTAAGTATTTTTAAGTTAAGTATTAAATAATGTAAAATAAATATTATGAATAAATATTAATTATCATAGAAGTTTAAAAACTTAATTACATATGTATATCGACTATTATAACAATATGAGATGTATGTTTGATTTTCTTAATGGACCGTATGTGATACCTAGGGGCACTTATGATCCGATCATAATAAAATGTGACCATAAATGATTCAGATTCATATCAAACATGTTCACGAAGAATTTCATCGAGGTAATACAATTTTTAAGCCAATTATAATTGCTAAACATATTTTCTTAGGGGGCCCTATTTTGGACCAAGGGGCAATTATGGACCGACCATAACCAAATTTTGTAATATAATTTGGATTTACAAAATACACATTACTATCGAATTTCATCACGATACGGATGTTTTTAAGCCATTTATAAACGCAAACGTGAATTTCTAAAGGGGACTTTATATGGGGACCATGGTCAAATGTGATCCGATTTTCACCAAACTTTACACCATGATTTCTTAGTAAACGGAACTGATCCGTGCTACATAATTACCATAATTATGTGTAAATAAGTGCAATTTCGAGGGGAATTTGTATGGGGGCTAGGCGAAATCACGGACCGATTTGAACCAAAATCAGTTGGGTTCATCCTTGGGTCTAATTATCACTAACACTATCAAAAAATTCTAGCCATTAACTCATAAAACACTTCTATTAATTTTGGCCAGGTTTTCAGGCAAAATGCCTCATAGTGGACCGGTTACCAAACTCAAGTTATTTCTGAATAGTCTGATGCATGACTCAGTTTTCCTTTTATTGTATTTTCCCAACAAAAGTTTCGATTGCATCAAACCAGCTTAGTTTGATAAGAAACTTTGACTCTCTTTTTTTGTTATCGTTGAGCTTAGCTTACCAAACATCCGCTCCCACACCACGGAAGGGCTCTGATCCCCTTTGACTCTCTCTACCTTCCTTTTCATTGAGCATAGCTTTCCTTTCAAAACATGCGCTCTCACTAAATGGATGGGTTAGCCCCCTTCTTGCAAGCATGGCTCATTGCCGCTAAATCCCACATCAATTGTATTGTATTTAAAAACGTTTGTATAAATAAACATAGAAAAGACTTTACATTTTCTATGTAGCTGATTCTGATAGCCCCACACTATTTTAAGAGCCAAGCGATTGAGTGGGGGACTGACTGCAAGATAGTATTGGTATGTCTTGTCTTTTGTACCTCCTATCCCAGCTGACTTCAGCACATCTTTCGATGGTATTAACTACCACTTGGAAGGTACTCGCAAGTTTATCCATGGGTTGGACATATTTCTTTTTGGGACCAAAAACTTTTACTTCTGTTTCAAGATCCGTTCTTGACCTCTCTATACATCACAAAATAGTTCCACTTATATATGTACATATATAATTGGTCATTACAATTCTTCAGTTAGGATTAAGACCTGGCTTCTCACACCACTTATGTATGTTGTGTGTATTAATTTTATCCATAAGCGGTGGGTCCTACAGTTTAAAGTCAACTCCAAACGACAGATTTTTGAGAAACTTTTCATGCCAATTTATATTTATTTTCAGAGTTTTAGTCAGAAATCTGCTGAGAGGAAGTCGCCTAAGAAATATTTTTTCATATTTCGTTTTTATTGGAGATGTTTTGAACCGAGGCCTCGCGTCTAACAAGCCAACACATTACCTACAGCGACTGCTAAATCTGTCAAATTCTAGTTGTCGTTTATTCAGTCTGTTTTGCGAAATTGCCATGGGCGACCATTGATAACGGTGTGTGATAGCTGAATGGGCTCTAAAGTAGTTGGCAACTGATCCTAATTTTCATTGAAAAGCCTTTTAAGGTATGAGGCCCATACGTAGAGAAACAGAATTGACGTATTTGAGATGACATTTATTCAAATGTGGTCCAAGAACGTCCAACGCATTCCTAAAAGAACTTAGGCTGGCGACGGCTTCGGTACGTATTTCTTTGAGGACAATGTTGGCCAGCCCATCACATATTTTGTCATATTTCGAGATGTCTCACCTTGAATTTGAACCGTGGCCATACGTCTAATAATACAACACACTACCCATACGATTACTAGATTACTCCCCCCTTCATTTCAAAAGGCTGCCATGATATTTACAGTGCCTGACGTAAAATTTCCAACGACTTACAGTGCATGACAAAACAATGGAAACTTGTTCAAAAATTTATTTATGTGTTACAATCGGACGAAAATTTAAAAATCTTTCTAAGAAATCGGCAAAATATTAATGCCTTTTATTAATTTGCACTGTTATTAACATTTCTGTATTTTAAAAAATATATAAAAAGACTATATAATTCAGTAATTAAAAAAAAAATAATTCTATTCACATATTTGATGTTGACAAAACAATGGAAACTTTGGAAACTTTTTTAATTTTTGAATTATATAATTCATTTTTATACATAATTTTAATAAACAGAAACGTTAATAACAGTGCATATTAATAAGCTCCACAAATGTGTTGCCGATTTTTAAAAAACATGTTAAATTTTCGTCCGATTAAATACATTTTCGAAAAAGTTTCCATTGTTTTGTCAAGCACTGTATATTTCACTATGAAAAAAATAATTTTATTTTTCAAAATTTTCTAGAGATCTCTGAGATCTCTGAACAAATATGCAATCTTATGGAAATGGTGTAAAAAAAATCAGACACATTTTTTCACTTACCTGTTGCCACAGTAGCATTACAATTTTCCCTTTGCCAGGCACATTCATTAGAAAAACGTCTACACTCGAGACCATTTGTGCCGCATATATTAGCACTCGTTCTATTGCAAGTATTTAAATTACAACCTGGTCTAACGGTTTGAGATAAAACACAAGGATATAGAATACACAGGATCAATACACAAGCAAATACTTGAGATATTTGCATGGTTATGGGAATAACGCACGAAATTTTAATTAAGAATTTCACTTAAAAAACAAGAAGAGAAAAAAACTTGCCCAACAAAACCTGTAGGAAACAGGCTTGAATGGTAAATAAAGTTGTATGAAATAATTTTTCTTTATTATGACCCGCCATATGGCTGGCTTTATGAGGCGCATAATTATGCAAACACTTGGTATTTTTTTTTTATTAAATGAAATGAAGAGTATGAATTCTGTTTTATAAATATTTTTATTTATTTTCAGAATATGTTTTTATTGTGAAATTTTTCTTTGTGCTTTTGCCAGTTTATTGTGCATTTTTCTTGCTGAACTTTTATTCTCGTTTTTTTATTGTTCTTCTGGAGTAAGCGTGTGTCGTTGATATTAACCAATACCTGCCAATTGTATAGGATTTCCAATATGTTACGTATTTATTTACTTACTCTACCTACATATCTGCCTTCATATATCACAGTGTAACGCACAATATTCTATATTTTGTTTCCTTTTTCTTTCGTTCTTTAGAATATATTTGTAACTAAAGCAACTGAAAGACATCAGCTACTGCTGCTGATAATAAAGAAAATAAAAATATTCCCATAAATATTTTCATTCTTTTTATGGAGTTCGTTCGTTTTGCGAAGAGCAGAAGAAGAAATGTCTTTTGATTTCCATATCAATACACCTGTTAAATATTTAAGTGTCAATAACAAAAAAAATCTTCCTGCACAGTTCACAGAACTGAACTGAGTTTAACTGAATTGAATTGAAAAACTGCAGGTGCATAACGACTTACTTTTACTCATCGTATGCATGCACAATTAAAGCTAATTCCCCAAAATCTTTCCTTAGAAACTATTAAATCATAAACAACCATTTGATCCTGCTCATAACACATTAACTTAGGTACTCCTTCCAGCATTTTCTTTCAAATTCTGGATCTCAAGCTGATTCAAATTGCATTACAAACCTTTTGATGAAACATATTTATCATGACGTGTAATGAAGTGTCTTAAAAATAAACTGAAATGACAAAGAAATATTGTGAAAATAAGCAATAAAATACGATATATTTTCGACTTCCTTGTAATATTGTATCCGCATCCGTATCCATTCAACCATCCATCCATCCATACATACACCACTGCAAGTCCATAATTCACAGAAAATAATACAAAAAAAAAACAACAAGACAAACTTTGACAATAAAAGTTTCATTAAGTTTTTCCAATTGTTTGTCTCCGTTTGCCTCAGTTTGTCTATGTTTGTGTGTGTGTCTGTCGATTTATTCAAACAAATTTTTAATTTATTTGCTCAGTGGTGGTGAGTTCAATGTCCAATTTATCGTTCCATCTAAGATACGATGAAATGGCATTTTTATGGCATCAAAACCAATTGTGTTGTCTTCAATAGCTAGCAACACACCAACAAAGCACATTTAATTGTTTTGAAATTGCAATTGCTGGAAAGTTTTAATTCTTGAATAAATTTACGGTGAAAGGTAAGCAATTAAATATTAAATTGTGTAGCAAGTTCAACATCTACGCTGGTCCAAATATCAAACTTCAGTTCCAACATTGGCTTCCGAACTTTAACAGCTGATAAGGGCCATTTAGTTGAAGCTACATCTGTTATTAGTTACCATTAATTCTACTGGTTTGCCCAATCAACATGAACAATAATATACAACGATGTGTGTTAGCTGAGTAGGCTCTAGAACAGTTGGCTACTTATGTAGGTCGGTAGGTAAAAGTGGTTGTCCCCTCGATGGAGTCAGAAGCGGACACGCTTATGCCGCACATAGGTCCCATTTTGATACCACAGTTTCACATTCTACCCTAGTCCAGGAACCACTCGGAGCTTTCGATGAAGCGACTCAGACTGCCAATATCCATGAATGACAGTTCATCCAGATCCTCCATGTAGTAGGCACCCAGGAGTCTCATCCTCCTCCTAATATCCACAGCTTCTGCAGAAATAATTTGCAAGTAGTCCAAGACCAATACGCTTCGCAAGCGTTCCTATAATACAATGCCTCGTAATAACCCTGATTACAGTGCTGAGCTCACTTCTTTGGAGTTAAAGCAGAGCCGCCATGCGGCCGCTATCCAGCCTTGGTCAGATTTTTTGCGCCGTTCTGTCCGTGTCCGAAGCTGCCAATCTACTGTTGACAAGGTCCAGGATTGTATTGTCAATTATAAGCTTGCTGGTACCCAAATTGATCCCCAATTCAGAGAATTAATCAGAGAGCTTGATGGTCGTGCCCTTTCTGACCAGTTCATCCGCTCTGCACTTACCGGGAATATCCTTATGTCCCGGTATCCATGTAATACAAACATCATATCGATTCGCCATCGATTCGTTAAGACATCTGTGACAGTCGTAAACCATCCTGGAGTTCAGTACATTTTTTTTTTGCGGGAAGGAGGGAAAATTCTTTATGCATTCATGAAGGTCGTCACCATACATGGTATGTCGGACTCTCCCACTGGGTATACCGACTAAAAACCCGCCTTATCTCCTCACCGGGGTATCATTCTACCTCGGAACTACGGTTGTATTACTTCGGGGTGGACCCCTTTTTGGCACCTGTGGCACTTCATCATTGTCAGCCTACGTACAGGCTCCGCCCTTTTCTTATTTTCTTATTCTACTGCGTCTAGGTCATATTTTTTCCTTCGCAGGATATAGTGCACAAATTGTTTTCCAATAATCTGATAGCCGCTTGGCTATTGGAAAGAACGGTAATTTTCCGGCTGTGAACATTTTTGTCCACAATAATTTTCACCGTAGCCTGAATTGCCAACACTTCCGCTTGAAAGACGCTGCAGTGAGTCGGTAGCCTAATAAACCGGGATATTCGGATTGATTCCAAATAAATTCCATCCAGTTTAGAGCCATCGGTGTAAACAACTGCTCCTTATTTTCATTGAAAAGGCCTTTAAGCGATGAGACCCATTTCTAGGCGAGACAAACATAATTGTCAAATTTGGGACGATACCAATTTACATGATATTCAAGAACGTCCAATACATCTCTCTGTTTTGAACTGGCGGTAGCATTGTTACATATTTCTTTGAGGACAACGTTGGTCAGCCCATCACAGTCAACAACCAACTTCTTTCGGCATGAATTGGATGATTTGGACACCAACGCTATGTGGTTTCAACAGAATGACTGTAAGTGCCACACAACTGCTGTCACATTGGATAATCTGCACGAGCTACATTTGAAAGTTGGGGTTATCTCACGTGGAGCTGAAGTGGCTTGGGCGCCGAGATCGAGCGATTTGTCTTCGAAAGACTTTTTCATGCGGTGTTTGCTTAAAACGTAAATGTATGCGTGTAACACCCCACTGTAGTATTCAAAGCTAATGTAACCCATGCCATCGGTTAAATTCAGCCTGATTTATGAGCCAGAGTCATGGAAAATTGAACAAAAGGTCGTGTTATTTCTCTAAAATATTACTTTTTCAATACCGGACAAAATCAATGATTATCGAACTATTAATTGAAAAAATTAAGAGCTATGGTCTATGGTTGATAATCATTTGAAAATAGCTTACTGCCACAAAACATTTTCTCCTTTTCATTTGGTGTCGGCTCTTATTTAGTCCGTTTTCTTACTTCAGTTTCATTAATCAAATTTTTTTTTCAGCTAAGCAGGTAAACGTTCCATTTTAAAGGTGATTTGGACTATCGCACAAGTCGTATGGCCTGTCAAGTAAAGGGTGTTTTTTTATAGAGGTATAGAACTTTAAGTTGCAATAAAACAACGATGGATTATTCGATTGACATGAATTTTATTTATCCGAAAGATAATCTTGTGGCATTACATTTTAAATATGATTTCTGGCATATGACCGCCACGGCTGGCGCGGATGTAGTCCAATCTGGACGTCCAATTTTCGATGACTTTTTCCAACATTTGTGGCCGTATATCGGCAATAATACGGCGAATGTTGTCTTCCAAATGGTCAAGCGTTTGTGGCTTTACCGCATAGACTAATTACCTTACATAGCCCCACAGAAAGTAGTCTAGCGGTGTTAAATCACAAGATCTTGGAGACCAATTCACAGGTCCAAAACGTGAAATTAGGCGGTCACCAAACGTGTCTTTCAATAAATCTATTGTGGCACGAGCTGTGTGACATGTTGCGCCGTCTTGTTGAAACCACATCTCCTTGACATCATGGTTATTCAATTCAGGAATGAAAAAGTTAGTAATCATGGCTCTATACCGATCACCATTGACTGTAACATTCTGGCCACCATCGTTTTTGAAAAAGTACGCACCAATGATCCCACCAGCCCATAAAGCGCACCAAACAGTCAGTTTTTCTGGATGTAACGGTGTTTCCACATACACTTGAGGATTACCTTCACTCCAAATACGGCAGTTTTGTTTGTTGACGTAGCCATTCAACCAGAAGTGCGCTTCATCGCTAAACAAAATTCGCTTATGAAAATCGGGAACAACGGTAATCTCGTTTTGGGCCCATTCGACGAATCTACGCCTTACTTGATGATCGTTTGGCTTCAATTCTTGCACGCAAACCAAGATCCTTCCGCAAAATCTTCCATAAAGTGGATGGACACATATCCAATTCCTGTGCTTGATGGCGGATGGACTCATTCGGGTCTTCCTCAATGCTACGCTCTACAGTAGCAATAGCTTCTTCTGTACGCACCGTACAGCGTCTCTGGGGATGCGAGTTATCAATAAGAGTAAACGTGGTGCGAAAACGTTCCATGGTTAATCGAATTAACTGCTCTGATGGACGATTTTGTCGACGATAAAATGGACGTAGTGCGCGATACGTTTTCCTCACAGAACCATTATTTTCGAAATAAAATTGCTCTATTTGCAAGCGTTGTTCAGGCGTGAGTCTATTCATGATGAATTGCCAAACCAAACTGAGAACAAATCACTTGACAGCTGTTAAATCGGTCGCCATCTTGAAAAGTAATGCCAACTTAAAGTTCTATACCTCTATAAAAAACACCCTCTTTTTTGTGCTGGTTTCAATAACACTAATATCGTGTAATGAAAACGTATGACATTCAGAGAAAATGCGAATGGAAATTTGGTAGACGTTTTCAGTTCTCTTTTTTTTTGGAAATTTTCAAATACCATCACCCTTCATTAGATCACGGGTGCATTCACTTTGTTTTTGTGATGTTATTTCATGGTAAACGCAAAACAATCTGCCGTGGTCTAGCAGGTGGTGTGTTGGACACGGTTCACACCCCAGATCAGACAACTTCAGCAAAACGAATATGAAAAAAATATTTCTTCGGCGACTGCTTACTAGCGAAAACTCTGAGAGTAAATAAAATTGCTATTAAAAGTTTTTCAAAAATCCGTTGTTCGGAGTCGATTTTAAATTGACCACCAGGACCTGTGAGAAGCTATGTCATAATCCAGACTGAAGGGTTGTTATGTTATGTTATGTTAAGGCTGATAAGACTGTTCTTTGTAAGCATCTATTGAGTTATTTTATTGGGTGTAGTGGTGAGCAACTTTAGCTCTGTGAGTCTCTCCTTTTTCTTAAGAAGTGTCCTGTTCTTTCCAATGATATTCGTTGTTGATGTCGTTCTGTCCGAGAGGGTTAATGAAAAGCAAATTTTCCTAGGATTATTATATAATTAATAAAGTTTTTATCAGATCAGCAACTACCATAGCAACTGATAGGATAATAGCACCGCCATCAGTTTTTTTCTAGTCACAACATCCTATTTGAACTTATAAAGGCTGTAGGGTTGAAGAACATTCTATTTGTTATCAAGAGATTTTGTTGTCCAACCTTCCTATGGTGTTCATTGTTGTGGACCATTCCGGTATGAGAGAAGAGATAAGGGATTAGGAGGCTTTCTATCTGAATTATTCTTCTAAACTATTGCCGTAGTCTAGTAGGTAGTGTGTTGGCTTATTAGACGTGAGGCCACGGTTCAAACGAAAATATAAAAACGAAAATATAAAAAAATATTTCTTCGGTGACTTCCTCTCAGCAGATATCTGGCAAAGATTCTGAGAATAAATAGAATTGCCATGACAACATGTCGTTCGGTGTTGACTTTAAACTGTAGGTCCCGCCACTCGTGTATAAAATTAACACACACAACATAAGTGGTATGTGAAGCTATGTTGTAATCCTGACTAAAGGGTTGTAATGACCAATTATGTATGAATATATGGAAACGCTTTCATTTTATAAATTTAAAAATCCTTCCAGGTTTGCCTCCTACTTGAGAATTAATTCTTAGGAAAAGATGCTCTGTTCTGTTACTATACCAGTAATGAAAATACCGTCTTCATTATTCAGTTACAATAACTCTGCCTAAATTCATTCCTAAAGTTTTGAAATTGTTGTTTTTAATCAATTACCCTGAAATAAATTTCGATTGACATGACAACATGTCATCAATGAAAACACCTTAATAAAGCCGTTTAAATCAATTTCATAAAGAAAATATTTCGTCAAGAAAATAAGTTTTTCCCTCATAAAAAAGAAAACCAAAAAAAAAGGAGAACACACATCCCTTATGCCTTAAAAGCGGTTACAATGTGTTCTAAACGGGGCATTCCATTGAAATGGGCACACAAGTTGAGATCATCGATGCCAATTTTCTTTCTTTAAATCCAGAAAATTTTAATGATGGAAACAAACACACTTTCAATTTGTGTACAACAACAATATGAACAAAGAAATAAAAATGAAAGGGGGGGGAATATAAAATATTGCAATATTTTTATGGCTTTTAACCCTTTTCGGCAGCATATTGTTGACAGTGATTTGACTGTTTTTTAGAATCTTTTTGTTTGCCATCAGCCATGTCAATAGGCCTTCTTTTCATCAGCATCATCATGGTGAAGTGCTTTATTTGAAGAGCGTAAAACATATCCCCTCCAAAAGTTATTGACATATTCAATATAAAAACAGGCATGAAGAACTCATAAAGAAAAATTCACAATAAAAAATGAAAAATAAAATTTCCTCCTCCTATGCATTCATTCCTTTATTGTGTGAATGGCAGTGTATAAGGATTCAAACAAGTATTCATCCTCCTTATATGCTTATATGCTCGTGTAGGTGACTTTGACTCTCAATGTGTGTGTGTGTTTTGGAGTGTGTAAATAAACAATTTTTGAATCTTTAGCAATATCCGTTTTAAGCCCTTCTGCAGAAAAAGGAAAGAAAATAACAGAAAAAACTGTAACGGCGTCACTAAGGATTTTCGTTTTTGTGTCCTATATCATTTCCATTGTATTTGTTGTTGTTGTTGTTGCTGTTGTTGTTTGTAGTGTAGTTGGCAAACTCAATCTATTTAATTTTCCTATCTTTGCAAATTTACTGGCGAACAAGTCAGGTTTGTTTTATTTGCTGCTTGACTTGCTGTTACTGACTGTATGTACGTATGGTATGGTCTGAATGACTGACTGAATGGATGGATGGCTGTTTTGGTATAAAAGGCAATAAAATGTGGAAAAAAATTTAAAAAACAAAATCGAATTGAATTGAATTGAATGTGTCAACAATTTTATAAACATTCTATGATGTCTACAATCGCGGCATTCAAAACATGCATGGAAATTCACAAAACAGCGTTGAAAATTTCAAAGGTAAGTTGAAATATTTAAGGTAGGGACTTTACATTTTTATTTAAGTTGGAGTTTTTTTGAATTGGAATATCTGTTAATGATTTAATTATTGTTTTGTTTAGAAAAAAGGACAGTTTATGCAAAAATTTTATCAAAAATAAGTTTTGGTCAGAGAAATTGTTAAAAGAAACGTGTCAGCATTACCCTAACAAGCTCAGTTAAGTTCGAGCACTAAAATACATACATACATACAGAATTTGTCATTACAATCCTTCAATCAGGATTACGAGCTAGTTTTTCATACCACTGGCGCTGTGTGTGTTAGTTTTTCACATGAACGGTGGAACCTACAGTTTAAAGTCGACTCCAAACAACAAATTTTTGTGAAACTTTTCGGGGCAATTTTATTTATTCTCAGAGTTTTTGCCAGAAATCTACTGAGAGGAAGTCGCCGAAGATCGTATATCATTTTGTCAGAGATATCTGACCTGGGGCTTGTATCGTGGCCTCACGTCTAGTAAGGCATCACACTACCTACAAAATTACGACTACTTTATCCTAACAAGCTCGGTTTAATGCAAGCAATACATATTTTTTTTAAAATCCTTCCTAACTTAGTGTGGTGTAGTGGTTAAAGATCTTGACTGCAAACTATAGCAGTCAATATTCAAACCCAGTCATTTATTACGGTTCTTGAATTAAAAAAAGAGGCTTCCCTGATCCCTCATAGAGGATAACATAAACAACAAACATCGGAGGAAGTTTAGGCAGCACAAACGCTTGAGAATGATTGTAATTCCGTTTGGAAATTTCCTCAACAATAAATTGAAATAAACAATAAAGTCAAGGGTGTCACAGTTTTTAAATTTAGTGTCATTTTTTGCATAAGTTGCAACTCTGGAATTTTTAAATAGTCTTAAGGATTTAAATCTTATTTAAATAATTGAACCTTGATTGTCACACCACCTAAGCTGTGTGCGTTAATTTGTATACATGAGTGGCGGGACCTTCAGTTTAATGTCGAATCCGCATGAAAAATTTTTGAGAAACTTTTCATGGCAAATTTATTTTATATTCGGAGTTTTGCCAGAAAACTTCGTATTTTTGCGAGAGGTCTGAGCCCGGTGTTGAAACACGAACGCTTGTCTCATAAGCCAACGCATTAGGAGCGTCCATGCGTTATAAATATGAAAACTTGTTTAAAAATTTGGAAAGTTATGCTGAAAATGCTCTCAAATTTCGAAAAGAGAATCCACCTAATGTGTCAACTATTTTAAGAAACTGGAAAAAACACTTAGGGCCATTATTATAACTTGCCGTTAACTAAAGGGAGGATTTTAACGGCCAGATAAATTGTTTTTCAATATTATAAATGGACAATAAGGTAGAAGTGAGCGTTAAGCTAAATGGAGGATCATCCTACCTTTAACTTTTAAAGTTAAGTTTATATTTAGACCTGCCATATTGTATATTATTTTCAATAAATATAAACAAATTGAGCAAATACAACAAAAAAAGAGGCCCTTCGTTGACACTGGGTTTAAAAACATTGTTTAACACTGCCATATTTTTGAAAAAGTTAACTTTATTTTAGCATTATGTTGTAATAACGAAAAGAAATTAAAGGCGACTTTAAAGTTCATTTTAGCTAAAGTTAACTTTAACTAAACCAAACTTTAACGTCAAGTTTTAATAACAGCCCTTAGACTGGTGGATTTCTTGAAAGTATTGCTGCTGCGAACAACTTTAAATTTCACGAACCTCTACGCAATGAATTTAGACAACAAACCATCGCCTTTGTCAAAGCACCGGTAGGATTCTTGAAAACAATGTTGATGAAATGAAAGTGTCGCCCAAAACTTGAGAACATCAATTTGGCATCATTTTCAATAACAACGGCTTACTTTTTTATTTATTTATTTATTTTTATTTATTTATTTATTTGTTATTAGTCATAGCACAACAAGATAATAATCTTATAAATGAAAGTGCTATGGGAGTACATCAAAGAAAGAAAATAATAACAAATCATTGATTATATATGTAATGAAATGTTTGAAATAATGTAGAAATAAAAATGAATAAGAACGTGTTAAAATCACGGGAAATAGCAATCGATACAAAAAAGGATAAAAAAATGAATATGTGTAAAAAATAAATTAGGAAAACTACAAAGAACAATATATACAAATATAAAGAAATATACACACAAAGTAAAAATATATTCATATACTAAGATACAATGAAATTTAAAGATATATTAAGTAAAAAAAATGAAAAATGAAAAACAATCATTAATAGAAATAGAGAGAAAAAAATTCACAAAAAAAAAATCAAGATATGCTAAAAACTACTTGAACAGATTGTATAACTCCTTTTTGAACTTAACTGCATTGCCTATATTCTGAATATAATTAGGTAAAGTATTCCAAAGACTGATGGTGTATATAAAAAACTGGCGTTGTGACAAAAGAGTCCTATGTCTGTGTTGGATAATCTTCATACCGCGGTTGGATCTAGCAAATGTAATCCTACTAAATAAGTATATTGGCTGTTTTAGAGTAATAATCTTATGGAGGAGAATAAGGCATTTTATATTCAATAGGTTATCAAAATTAACTCCGAATATCCGGTATGAAAATTGTGATATATGGTCTCGACGTCCCCTAATAAAAACATATCTGGCTATATTATTATAAGCCAGGTTGAGTTTCCGCTTATCATCAGTATCACAGTTCGCGAAAATTTCAGATCCGTATAAAAGGACAGGAATCAAATACGTTTTAGCCAGTTGCATACGTATGGCAAAGGGAGTCGAATCTATAACAGCCCACAAGTTCCTAAGCATACCATAAACTTTACCAACGATGACGTTAATGTGGTTAGACCACGTTAGCCGACCATTAAAGATAACACCCAGATTGGATGCTGATTCAACAAAGTCAATTTTATTCCCCCTGATAATAATATCCGGCACAACTAATGCTCTCTTAGTCCTGGAGAGCAATAAACATTTAGATTTAGAGGGATTTATACAAAGTCCATTTGCCCTAGCCCAGCTATCAATTTTTCGTAAATCACAGTTGATGGTGTCTATACATAGTTGGATATCCTCTATACGCGTGCTTCTATAGAGCTGAACGTCATCAGCGTACATATGTACGCTACAATTATCCAAAACATCAGGCAGGTCGTTAATGTATATACAGAACAAGAGAGGCCCTAAGATTGATCCCTGAGGAATACCTCTTCCAACGCTTAGCGAATTCGAGATCTTGCCGTTTAGATAAACTCGTTGTGATCTGTTCACAAGATAAGAACGTATGAGATTACAAGCTGAGTTAGAAAAATAAAAGAGGGTCTGTAGCTTCTTCAATAATATTTTGTGGTCAACCGTATCAAAAGCCTTGGTGTGATCCAAAAGAACTAAAAACGCTATGTAATTTTCATCTAGTTCCAACCTAAGATCATCAACTACATTGACTAAAGCAGTAGTGCAGCTCCTTGCTTTCATAAATCCCGACTGCTTATCAGATATGAAGTTATTACTCACGAGATAACTATTTATTTGTTTAGCCATGAGATTTTCCATTACTTTAGACAGGAATGGAAGAATGGCAATTGGCCTGAATTCGTTGTTGGATTTAGGAATGGGAATGGTTTTCGACTGTTTCCATTCATCAGGAAAGGACGACATAGTTAAAACTGTATTGAATAAATGAGTCAAATACGGCAAAAGTCTAGGTGACAAAGCTTTTAAAAACAGAGGATCTAAGTCATCAGAACCAACCGCATTCGATTTTACCGAAGATAAGCATTCCAAAACCTCGAACTGATTAACACAACGAAAACTAAAGGGATTTTCAAGCGGAACAAAACAAAGGTCATTATATATGTCACTATCAGGGGTCGGAACACTGATATTAGCAAATTTATCATTGAGAGCGTTTACATCGACATCAGCAGAAGTATTATGACACTTTTGTCCAACACCAATATCACGGATTACCTTCCATTTAGCCTTGTTATCCAATGCGGAAGCGAACTTCCCGACGTAAAACAATGTTTTCGCAATCTTAATGCGTTTGGTAACCTCACTACGAGCTGACCTATGGATGGCTTTCAGATCGTCCGTTCTGAACCTCTTCCATCGCCTGTAGGCAATGTCGCGTTCATAAATTAAAGCTTTAATTTCAGCATTAAACCACGGTTGGTGTTTGGCTCTAACAAGTTTAGTTCTGACAGGAACACAACTGTCGTATAGCAGACGAACATTTTCCTGAATTAGTGCCACCTGGTCATTTACATTATCCAGTGAGTAGATTTGGTTCCAACAGACATTATCCACACTACTATTCAAAACTGCAAAATCGATACTTTTAAAATCACGGTATGTGATATGCCTGTCCACAGGACTCATAGGCAGATTATAAGTTAAGAAAAGATCATGATTGGAAAAGCAAGAGGCAGAGATTTGATCATATAAAAGTACCTTAGTCATATCATTAACAAATACAAGATCAATTAGACTGCTGGAAGTAGAATGGAAGTGAGTTGGTAAGGACACATTCACAGGATTAAGATGGAGAGACAACATTGAAGCAGTTAACGTATTATCTTGTAAAAGATTATTATTAAAGTCACCTATAATAATAATGTCGTCATATTGAACGGAAATTTCCTCAAGAATAGAAATGAAAGGATCAAAATTTATATTGGAATTCGGTCTATAAACACAGCCTAATAAAACCTTCTTCTTATGTGTGGATGAAATTTCAAGAAATAAATATTCAATTTGACTACCAATTTCAGTCATTAATCTTACTTTACACGGAATACCGTTTCGAACATAAATTGCAACTCCGCCACCTTTTGCCCTCGTTGCCGTATTGTTAACAAAGATTTTCCTGTCTGACCGGAAAAGCTTAAAGCCCTGTAGACTGTAAACTGAATCCTGAACATCCAGAGGAAACCAAGTTTCGGAAACGCAAATAATGTCGATTTCTGCTGCTACGAATAAATGCTTAAATTCATCAATTTTATTGTTCAGACTCTGTGCATTTATATGAACAATGTTGAGACCAGTTCTTTGTTTGGCTAAAACTCTAATCATGTTGTACACACAGTCTCTGGAATAAGAACTGCTAGAGTTCATCAGATTGTACGTAAGTTGTGGCAATGCAATCAAAAGCTAAGTAAATTATGATAAATAAGCGCAAAATAAAAAAGGAGTTATACATACAAATAAAGAAGAAAATAAAAATTGAATTAAAGTTGAACAATAAATTGAAGTTGTACATCATCAGGTTCATCATTATCAGGAAACTAGTTGAGTAGTTAACTATCAAGCCCAGGAAATAACTGGTTCAGGTTACCAATGTCCTCCACCAGAATTGGGTCTTCGTTAACTTGTTTTCTAATATATACGCAACCCCGCATAGTAAATGCTGAAGACAAAAGTTTTTTCTTTTTTAAGCGAATTGCAGCACGCAGGATTCTAAAGTTGTTCTGAGTGAGGTTCTCGTTTACATAAAATTTTACATCCGAGTTGTAGCCGATGTTCCTGAGCCGGAAAGTAAAACCCTTATGCTGTTTCCTGTAGTTAGCCAACGATTTTAAAAAGATATTTTTATCGTATGCGGACCAAAGTTTTACTATTATTACGGCATCTTTCGAGGTCACGTTATGCTTGTTATTGTGGTTCCTCAAGCGGTATATCGATTTTAAGTCAGGTATGGGTGTGCCTATGGTGTTACAAATTTTATGGAAAATATCCGGCAGATTTTCCTCTTCAGTAAACGGAATTTCATTTATCCTGAGTTCGGTTGAAACAGGATAGTTCTCTTGTTGCCTCAGTTTTGTTTTTAGATCCCGTATTTCCACGCGCATACTTTCAATTTTACCCGATCTATTTTCGAGAATAGTTACCCTCTCACTTATTTCCTGCAGTTTATTATCGAGGACATTGTATTTTTCGCGCAGGTCTTTTACGAGGTCTTCTTTAAATTCTCTGAATTTTTGATCAATAGTATTCAGAATCTGTTCGGTGAATTTGTCAAACCTTTTATCCATACAATTTAGTAGTTTAAAAGGTGAGTCGAGTATTGATGGTCGTGAAGAACTTTGTTGTATGTCCGCAATACGTTTGTTGACAGGTGTGTTTGGCAATCCACCTGAGGTTGATGCGATAACTTCCGAATTTTCGACATTAGGCATGATTGTAGTGTTTTTGTAGGTTATTGTCTTTGATTTATGTTTGCGTGTGTTACTTTTATTTATTTTCTTATCCTTCCTTAGGTTATACATTGAATATAAGTGATATTAAAATTAAGATTTTTAAATTTAACTGCCGATACTTGTGATAAAACTTGCGATAACTTGGCAGCACTTATGACACTAGTGATTAATTGGTTATTCGTGATCTGTTTACTTTTGTTTATGTTTTGTTTTTGTTTTATTATATATTGTATAATGTTACTGTGGGGTCGTGAGAAAAACACCGACACTGTAAATTAAAGATACTGTGTTGTTTGTTGTGAAAGGATATATTGCAAAAAATGTATCAAAGATAATTTTGTTACTAAGTTGTCTATTTGTTGTTGTTCGTTTGTTGTTATTTTCAATTTTGTGTACATGAGTCACCCAAAAGTTAAGAATATGATATTTGTTATTGTAAATTTTAATTATTTCACATAGATTTGTGGACTGTTGCTATGCGTTTTTTTTTAATTTGATAACTACAGAATTGTTATTGTTCACTGTAGGATTATTTTATTTTATGTTTTTATTTGTTGTAGAAGGTTTAAAGTTAGAATTAGAATAGAATTAATTTTATGATTGTCTGTATTAGCAGATATTAAATTCAAAAACACATAGTTAATTGCACTTCACAAAAACTATTTACATTCCTTTATTTTATTTTGTTGGTAACGAAAAAAATTAAAGAAAAAATAAGGCATCAAGCACACTTTTGCTGGAGCTCAAACATAAACACGTCTGTTCACTTCAAGATCAGATTAATTAATTCTTGAAGATCGGTTAAGGACGATTATACTTTTGAACGTCAACGAATTGGTGAGTTTCTCGAAAATATTGCTGACGAACGAGAAAACACCATTTTCTCCTATGAAGCATATTTCCATAAGAAGGGCATAATAAAAAACTCCTATGCAATCCACGAAAAACAAATGATTCCACAACGAGAAACTGTCTATTGGTCAAGCAGGGCTTGCTTTTTTGAAGATGAAATTGAAATTACAGTGATTGAAAGAAATCTGCAATCTAAACCCCTTTAAGCACAGCATTTTTAGCATGAAAATGTCATCGTTGTTGTTTATCGCAAAAAATTCTGCAATTGATTTCGTCTTATTTTTGAATTTTCATTGACTGGATTTCTTCGAAATTCATAGGATAGGAAAGTAAATAACCCTTAACATTCATACAAGTCAACTCATATTTACGGCATATGATTCCTTAAATGTCAGTCTTTCTGTCTATGTCTGTACGTTTATACATGTTGACTATTTGTCAATGTTTATTTTGTGACAATATGTTGATGGAAAAACATTTTTCGTTGTCGTTGTCGTTGTCGTCTAAAACCTAAAAGTTTCACCTCTTCACACAAAATTGAATTTAAACGCCCTTTTCATAGTGATGTCTGTCTGGCTTGTTTTTTCTCTCATTCTTGTTTTTCTTTTGTAATTCGTTTGACTCTTTTTATTGTTATTTTTTTGCAAGAAGTATGGCATTTTGCTATTCTTTTACTCTTTGATTTTCAATATTCGTAAAACATTTCATGGATTTTTCATTGATTTTATGACATTTTTATGTTTTATGTCATCATAATGTTTAGGTTTTCGTTAAACAAAAAACAACATTTCAACGTTCAATAGATTTCAATAACAATACAATGGCAAAAAGGATATGAATATTTCGTGTTATTTTTTATAACATTTTATAGGTTTTGCATGCCAATAGCATAGGGAAGGAGAGAAGGAGGGAAGGGTTTTACATGTACAGAAATATTTAAACAATGTTTTTTGGATTTGTACAGATTTTCTACGCAATATTAAATATTAAATACATTTTTATTAAATTCCAATTGAATTATTGAAATTTTCTAAAGGACAAACAAAAAAAATTAGTATTATCCTTTCATGACATATACAGACAGCCTTTAGCAAATCTGCACATAATTATCTCAAAAATATCGAACAAAAATGTTGAAAATAAACAATTATTCGGTTAGTAAGTCCAGTACTATTGCTTACTCCCGTATAGATGGCATTTTACAAGGTATCGTACTAACAACATGGAGGAAAGGATATATCAACCAATAGATTGATGAAAACAGTGTCCCGTTCGCTACCAACTGGTATCAAATTGGCAACGAGTAAATAACTAAAAGAAAAATTAAAACAATAGTAGCATTTTCTTAACCGATTTAAATAAGCCCATGCTTTTGCCCAGAGATTTATTGTTAAGATTGGCTTTAGAATACTGTTTGCAGAAAAATGAAACTGCAAATGTGTGGAAACTTTTTGAAAGGTGCTACTAAGAATAAAGAACGTCAACTTTGATAAAATATTGTGACATGAAATTGGCAATATTTGGAGCCAAAAAAATCGAAAAAATTGAAAAATCGGAACACGAGGGTGGTATTCTATCAATATTGTCTAAATGACAAGAGCATTTTGATTTTCTTTCGCTGTTGATTTCAACCTCTTTGATGGGCATAGGTTAGGTTAGGTTAGAGGACGTGTACTTGTCAATTAAGACGAGTACAGTACCCGGAGGTCGAATTGACTCATTGTACAACGTCCTAGTTTCTCACACCACTTATGTTGTGTTCGTTAATTTTATACAATAGTGTTGGCACCTACAGTTTAAAGAAGACTCCGAACGACAGATTTTTGAGAAACTTTTTCATGGCAATTTTATTTACTCTCAGAGTTTTTGCCAGAAATCTGTTGAGAGGAAGTCGCCGAAGAAATACTTTTCATATTTCGTTTTGATGTCTGGCCTGGGGCTCGAACCCTGACTTTACGTCTATCTACTATCCTGGGCATAGTTGGATTAATTATTTGCAGGTGAATTAAAGTCTGAAGCACTTAAGCGCTACCATGGAGATTTCGGTCTATGCAACAAATTAAGCGATAAAAGACAGCCGAATACTGTCAATAAACTGATATCCACAGTGCGCCACACAGGCACAATTAAAGTCGAGAAGGTCTTGTGTGTACCACAAAAATACAAAACAGCATATACCTGTTGCTCAGTGCATTTGAACTTGCATTCGATGATGTATTCCAACTCTCAAGGAAGTACTCAGCAAGAACGTTGTACCGAATTTCTAATTCTAATTCAGGAAGTCTATACAGATGAAATAATGCAGAGTCTACTACGAAGGAGAAATTTACACAGACTTAAAACAGAATTATTTTCTTTATCACGCATTATGCTTAGAGCTTTTGGACAGGACAACTCCTACTCGGAGGAGTTTTAAAGTTATTGCAATCTAGTTGGTAATGTGTTAGACGAGAACCCATGGTTCAAACTCTAGCTCTCAAACAAAACGTAACGTATAAAAATATTTCTTTTGGTGTCTTCTTCACAGCAGTCTTCTGGCAAAATTCTGCAAGTAAATAAAATTGCCTTGAAAAGTTTCTCAAAAATCTGTCGTTGTAGTCGATGTTAAAATGTAGGTCCCATCACTTATAGATAAAATTAACATACATAACATGGGTGTTGTGAGAAGATAGGTTGTCATCCTGGTTAAAGGGTTGTAATGACCAACTATGTAGGTATGTAAGAAAAGAATTGCTGAAGCAATAATTTTCGCAGATAATCGAAAATGCATTTCTCGACAGTACCAACAGTAAAGTTGGTGATTATTATGCATATTTTAAGGACCGGATAATGTGAAAAATATATATGATTCGTAACAAAGAATATGGTTTGCACACCATATTAAGAATCTTTGTCTGCATAAAATCTATATACGGATATATTCGAAGAAAACTACAAATGCTTTAGGATGCTTAAAGAAAATTCTTCATATTTTCTTGTGGAATAAGTTCACAAATGATTTCTTACATTATACATACTGAACAGAAAACCGATTGTATAAAATATCAACAGGCGTAAATGGACATGGGGATGGCCCATATATTGGGGAAGGCCATATAGTCCCATTACGTCCTAGTTTCTCACATCACTTACTATATTGTGTGTGTTAATTTTATACGTGAGTGGCGGAAGCTGAAACTCGACTGCGAACGACAGATTTTGCAGAAACTTTTCATGGTAATTTTATTTATTCTCAGAGTATTTGACAGGAATCTGATGAGAGGAAGTCGCCCAAGAAATATTTTTGTTCGTATTTCATTTCGTTGGAGGTATTATACATGGGGTTTGAACCGTGGCCTCACGTCTAATAAGCCCGCACGCTACCTAACAGTCTAGACTAGTTCGGAAACTAAGTCAAAATACTAACTGAATGGTTGTCTAATTATGTATGTATGCATGTGGTCCCATTGCTAGATAAGCACACGATTGAAATTCCAAGAAGTTCTGGTAGGCCTCAAAATATACAGAATCGGCTAAGAACGAATGCTTATCTCGTGTATGACATGAAAGAATGGAGCAATGACCTTAGCCGGAGATGGTAAAGAGTTACAATTTATAATTAAAAAATGTTGCAAATAATTTTATATATACACTGAGCGCCAAAAGTGAGTAAACACCACTAAAAAAATTCATTTTCTTACGATAGCGAGAAAAGTAAATGAGAATAGTCGAATAAATTTCCAAAAATAAAAACGTTTATTTATTACTTATAAAATGTTAAAACAATAACAACAATTCATGATAAAGGAACTTTTTTTATACTTAAGAACAAAACTGTTTTATACTTAAAAACAAAAGTGTTGACTCACTTATGGTGCTCAGTGTATATATATATATACATATGTATGTATGTTCCTTTTACTCCTCTAGGGAGCATATTTAAGTAAATGAGGGCTTAAAACATATTAAAGATGACTTTTCATATGCAAACAAAAATTTAATTTCAACTTTAATTTCAATTTAAATATGATATACTAAGTACGTACATATGTACGTACATGCATGTATATCAAATTCAAATGACATATTTTTCCGATTATCTTATTAGAATTTTTTCTATTCAATTTCCCCCGTGATATTCCCTTCAAATATTGCCATTTGGAAGAAAATTTTTTATAAACCTTTTGCACATATGGCTGCAGACATTGATTGTAAACGTCGGATAAGGTACATCCATCTACCATAAAAGTATTTGTTGTTATATTTTTTCAATAAAAATATTTCTTTATTAGCATTTGTATACATGTTTGTGTATACATTATGCCATAATACAAACAATATGTACATACAAGAACCTGTACACGTATATGAATGTATTAGTTGGATATGAATGTATAAGATGAACTTAATGTAAGTGTTTGTATGGGATTTTAAAGGTTATTGAATATTACCGACATACACTAGACATATGGTGCGTACAAGACGTTAAGGGTCTGCTCAATACATCAGCTATTTCATGGAGATATGAAAAAAATCTTTCACAGGATTCCTCTTAAATAAAGCTCCTTCAAAGTCGTTATTGCCAGCTGCTGTCATATTGTCTCTCCTGTTGATACTGTTTATGATAAAAAAAAAAAGAAAATCGAAACAGGGAAAAGAGAAAAAATATTGTCATCAAGTACAGTAAACACGTAAATATGTCTTTTGTCATCACATTTAGCCCGTTACGAGTACCTGTACGAGTATGTCAATGAAAGAAAAAGGTAGGGAGAGAGAGTAAATATAATAAGAGAAGAAGCATAATAACAATGTGTTATTATTTTAATAAAAATGTCGTTAGTTGTTTGAAGGAGCATTTTTACCTTTTTTTTCCTCGAATGATAACATTATAAATATGTTCTGCTGATTGTCAAGTGCAAAAAAAAGAAACCAATTTTCGTAGGGCTTGGGGTGGCATTTTACTGAGAAATATCATAAAAGTGTGAATAACGTTATGATAACAATGTAATCAAAGTCAGTCAATGTTATTATAACATACTCATGTAAAAATTGATACGTATACTCGTATATTTATTTATTTTCAATTTAAGACAAGTTAATAGACACAACAAGCATGCGATAATAAAGAGGTTGAGAATGCTAATATTTATTGAATTTTGTACCTGATAAGATTCTAAGCTCTTGATGGAATTTCAAAAGTGCCAGATAGGTTTTCCACTCATTTAAGTTTTCAATATGGTAGTATGGTGTAAGGGTTAGAGTTTGTGATTTAGAACCCAAGCCAGATTTAAATTCGAAAGAAAAATTTTCAAAATTTTAAAAACTAAGAAGCTTAAATGGCTTTCTGGATAATCCATATAGTTAAAGCAGTAACTCCTGATTTCCAAATAGCATATGAAGAACCACAGCGCTGGAAATTGTGAAAGACAATGCTTAACAGTTTACATATAGTTTTCGGCAGAATATCAGTAAACTGCTTAGATGAACACAAAGCAAATATGATACAAATATTTCCGCAAATATTATCATTGCCACGGTGCTTATATTACCATAAAATAGTTCTTAAAAACTAAACTATAAACAACTCTTCTAGACCGTCTAGTATTCCAGAACTGGGTCTTAAAGCAGGTCTATGCCAGCTGTTCATATCGTGTCGGTATTTCCCCAATTTGCTGAAAGATTTATAATGTAACGCAAATCGCCAAAAAGGCGTAACAAAAGTGGTAATAATCCTGAAAATTACCACCAAAAATATTTTGATTCCTACTTTCCATGCTTTTCAAATGCACGATTAGCGATGTAAAGCATGTTGAAGCATGTAAACACATCAAACAATCTGATAAGCAATATTCAGTAAGGACCGTTCTACGGCTGGCTGGCCTATTGGCGTCATTCTGTGCAAACTGATTTAGTGTGTGTTATTATTTAGTGAGTGTTATGTTGTAGTTCCAGGCGTTTGCAAAGCTTTCGACAGAGGGTGGGACGCTGCACTTTTATTGGAAACGTAATGCATTTAGTATCGGTAGCTGCTCCTGTCAAATTGTATCGAGCTTTTGCTGGAATAAGACTATACATACGTAGCTATGAGACAATAATTTTTTATTTTTTCATTTACAACCAGAAGATGATGATGGGCCTTAGTCATGCAATGCATTTTGTTGAAATTAGGGAAATAGATTTTAGGGGGGAGGACAGTGATAGTAGCACACATAAGGGACAGGAAATCCTTATACAGAAATGGTGTTGTATATACGAATCGTGCAGCAGTTCTTTTATTTCCATTGAGGACATACCGTTGAGTAGCAAAAAAAAATAGCAATGGTACTCTATTGAATCTGTAGGCGAACACGTGGCCGAGAAGCACAAAATAAACTACGAGGTAACTGCACATACATGAGAGTTGTATTCTATTTTCGAACAGATATACTAAAGAGTAAGTAAACCAGATGGAATTAAGCCAAGCTACTTCATTTAGAAGTCTCCGTAGTCTAGCAGGTAGTCTGTTGGCTTATTAGATGTAAAGCCAGGGTTCGAGATCCAGTCAAGACATCAAAATAAAATACAAAAAGTATTTCTTCGCGACTTCCTCTCAGCAGATTTCTGGCAAAAACTCTGAGTTTAAATAAAATTGCCATGAGAAGTTTCTCAAAATTCTGTCATTCGGAGTCGACTTTAAATTGTATTCATGTATAAAATTAACACACACAACATAAGTGGTATGAGAAACTAGGTCGTAATCCTGACTGACCAATTATGTATGTATGTATGTACCTCTTTTAGAGACGTCTTAAAAATCCGCGCCACATGGAGAGTTCTTTCGACATTTGAATGTTGGATACAGCGTACAATTGTCACCCAAAGTGTAGAATATGTGTCCAAAAACTGTACGTACACTTTCTCACATATCTTTATTTGTAACTTAGAGCTAATTTCTGAAAATTCTTTAGGTTAAGGTAGATTGCCGTTCACAGGCCAGTTCACTCGATAGCCCACAAAGCCCATTGTGTTACCCAGTGTATATTTTAAACAAATCCTTTAACCAACTTCGTAGCTTAATTAACGTTCTATTTCTAATTATTGTGAATCTTCATTAGAATCGCAATCAATAGAATCGCAATCTTGCAGTTCACCACCTGATAGTTTTTCTTCCGAATCGGCTCATAAATGAAAAACATGGTGAATGGAAACGTAGCAAACAAGTTTGTCAAATTAGCAACAAAATCTGTTGAGCATGAAACTTTTCATAGCGCATTCATAATTTGATCATTAACAGTTTCCATCTGCAGTTAAAATTAATTTTCATACCAAAACCGAATCGAAGCAAACAATTTTTCTCAAAACTTGTTTTCCAAACTGTCTTTAATCATTAACTATTAAAAGTTTCATAAAAATAAAGAAAACAGAAAAGAAACAGAAAGGAAAAACAGAAAAATGTAGCGAGAAAATGAGAGAAACTTTCGAATAACACCGCAAAACATTGTTAGGAATGTTGTTATGTTGTTGTGTTGTTATGTTGTTATGTTGGTTGCGTTATCTGAAAACCGAAAAACTTGCCACAATTTTGCGTGATTTTTATACACAATTTTTTACTTCCAGTCTTTCTCTGCTGCACTCTCATCTCATTAAAGAGTTTTCGATAATAAGAGTAGCAATAGCCAAAGCCAACAACATGTTTCTAAGTTCGAAAGGAGTTTTGCATACAACAGATGATGAATTCAAAATTAAAAATCAAAAGAAGAGAGAGAGGGAAAGGTTATCGTTTTTTTTACTTCTTTTCAGCAACTTTTAACTTACTTTGCATTGTTTTTGGGAGGGGAGGGGAGTGTAGAGAATATAAATCGTATTACTCTTTACTGTAGTCATGTTAATAATGTTGCATCATGATTTTCATCTTGTGATGTCATTGTTGACTTTCCGTTTTCCTTTTTTTTTGTTTTCTCCATGTTCATTAAAATTATATCACTTTCAACATTTGCTAACATTATCGTTGTTGTTATCGTCTTGTTATTTTACAATATTTGTTAGTTAATCTGCGTATAAACGTATTTACATACAACGCAAGCAACTACAGTGAAATGTTGCAAGAATGGAAATACGGAAATTTAATGAATTAATGACTGCAAACAAAAAAGGATCAAAAATTAAAAACCCTTTCCTCTTGATATTCAAGAGGGATATATCAGTAAAAGGGTTGTAGTAATGAACTCTTCTACCACATCTCAATCCTCCACAATAGTCCAGCATCTTCTTTAGAGCCCTAGCAATTACTTTCAAAACCATTGTAATCCTATTAACAATCATCGAGCTATGTTGGAATTGTAGTTCAAGAGAACCCAAATGCAGTAATTCGAGAGAGTATGCCAGAAGCCTATTCTATAGTATTTTAATTAAAAAAAATTTTCTCATAAAAATAGGACGAAATGGAAACCAATTCGTAGATTAATTCATGGATTACTTGATGTATTTATAAGGAAATTACTTTTTTCACTTTTTCGTCTACTAATACCGGCTGTCAAAGAGAAACGAAAAGACTCACTTTGCTGACATTTTGACAGTCAACTGACAGATGCTTTTCCACAGCAGCAGTTTCGATTTAGAAGTCGCCGTAGTAGGCAGTATGTTGGCTTATTAGATGTAAGTTCTCGGTTCAAACCCCAGCTCAAAATTTTTGAACATAACGAAGTATGAAAGGAATATTTCTTCGGTGACTTGTTTCAGCAGTCTTTTGGCAAATACCCTAAGAGTAAATAAAATTGCCACGGAAAGTCCCTCAAAAACGATTCTTTCGGAGTCTACTTTAAACTGTAGGTAACGCCACTCATGGATTAAATTAGCTCACACAACAGGGGTGGTATGAAAGCTAGGTTGTAATCCGGACTGAAGGGTTGCAATGACCAATTATGTATGAATGTATGTATATATGGAAGGTTTTTTGAAAATGTATTGCTCAGAGTCGACTTTAAACTGTAGGTCCCACCACTTATGTATAAAAGTAACACACGCAATATGGGGGGTATGAGAAGTTACGTCATAACCTTAACTAAAGTGTTGTAATGACCAATTAGTAAGAAAGTAATTACAAGAAGTGGCAATTCGCGATGGACTAAATTTGAAAAATGCGAAATTGGTTCGTATGTATGTATAAGCGTGCGCTCACTAATATCCCTGTAAACTAGGCGATGATGTCGAAAAAATTGACTCCGTATATCCTAATGCATGTGAGTTATGAAACGCAAGTAATGACTCATGACTTAAATTCAAGATTAACTGACCACTTTCTAATAGCGTCTAATAACGTCTTGCATTTAACAATAATACACCAATGAATGCACCTCGATATCAAAAAGGAGTCGCCGTAGTCTATTAGTTACCTTGTTGGCTTATTAGACATGAGGCCACGCTACAAACCCCTGGTCAGACAGATCTCAAACAAAACGAAAAAGAAAAAATATTTCATCGATAACTGTCTCTCAGCAGATTTCTGGTAAAAACTCTGCGTGTAAATAAAAAATGCAATGAAAAAATGTTTCAAAAATCTGTCGTTTGGAGTCGACTTTAAACTGTAGGCTCCCCGTTCATGTATAAAATTAACACTCATTACATAAGTGGTGTTAGAAACTAGGTCGTAGTCCTTACTGAATTGTTGTAATGACTAATTATATATTTATGTATGTAAATTCCATAAATTTATGGAATTTATTCAGTTAAAGGAAAAAAATTTCCCAGGTACCCGTTGAAATCTTTATATGAGGGGTGAATGTCGAATGCCAGAGCTATTAAGTTTTACATTTAATTCAACCTTACGTTCTCTTGGTTACTTTACCAACACCAGGTTTGACTTAAACGAAGTATAGAAAGACTCTTTCTTGTTCGGATCTATTTTAGTAAGACTAGTCTCAAGTTCTTTGAAGCAAGTTCTTTGATAATCTTTTTCAAAAGACCTTCTATTTTCATAGAACATGTATAAAGCGCCGTGCAAGAGCAATTGAATTGCTAAACATTGACAGTGGCGATCCAACGCTCATAGGAATTCATTCTGATTACAGACATACCCACCATTTGGTCCACATATATTTCTTCTGTTACGCCCATTTCATATCTCATTTATTAGTGTCATCACTTTTGGCCTCTTGTTTGCACACAACAAACAATACTTTGAGTGAAGATTTGCAGTCACTGATCATAATTTTGCTTTTGAATTTTAATAAAAAATAGCGCAACCCATATACTCCATATATCACGACACACACGAACACATGTCACCTTTAGCAATGACATGTCAACAGTGTTCGTAAAGGTATTGTATGCCGTGTAAAAAAAATGCAAAACAAAATATGAACGAAAATGTTTAACCACTTTTATTCATAATGAGGATGTTGTAAAGGAAAGAAAAACTTAACAAGAAAAAGAAAAACCCGCATACAGTGTCACTTGCACCCTTCATTTCTTCAACGCTGTCATACCATTCCATTATTTACTATGCTATACGTTGTATACGTACGTTGTATATCGCGGTGTTAGAGTATGTGTCTCCTTTTTTTTAAATATGGAATGAAGGATGTAAAACATGTCAACGGATGTCAACTTACTGTTCTACACGAAAGATGATGAGATAATCAACAACGGCAACAACAATAACATTCAACTTGTTTGCTTGCTTGTCTCTGTTTGTTGCAAACATGTTACTTTTTCATTTGCCACCCTCCCTCCCCCTTTCAATTTTGTTCATTGTTGTTGCTGCCACTAACACTGTTTTAACAGCTATTGTTACCATTGCTATGGCAGTTGAGGTGGCAAATTCCTTTATTTTCCTTCCTTCGTTTTTTTTTCGTTTTTTCGCAATGTTTTGTGGAATGTTTGTGTTGGTGTTGGTGTTGGTTTTTCTTAGAAAAATTTGCTGCTGTTGCTGTTGCTGTCGGTGTTGTTCTTGCTGCTACATAAGCGAAATTTTTGTGTTTTGTTTGTTTGTTTCTTTTACAACAGGATGACAATAATAATCAAAATGACAATGTGTCACAGCTTGTATGTGTTTGTTTTCGTATTATACTCTTGCAGGGCAGGTTGGGGTCTATTATCTTCCGTTTTCTTGGCAACAACAAGTTCAAGAAAGTTGAGGGAATTTTTTTCTTTTTCGTTACATTCACATACCTTTTATCCGTTTCACTCATTCACTTTTTTTTTTGTTAATAAAACATGTTCCTAACGGGTGTTTATCTTTGCAATATTTCTTTTTTTTTTCTTGTTATTATTTTGATGATGATGTTGAAGTATTATTGTCATATTTTTCGTTATTGTTTCATATTCTCAGAATTGTTGTATTCTGTAAGACTTCCAACGAAGAAGTTGTTCTTACTACAGTTTTTTTTTTATTGAAATGACAAACGTTCTCAGAAGTACTAGAGCAATTCACTTGACAGCAGCTTGTTAAGAAAGTGGAAAAAATATGGTAATAACGTTAACCAAGAAAAACGTTTAATCTAACAACCTTTAGAGTTAAAAGTTAACGTTACTGTTAAGTAAACTGTAATCAAGAATAGTTTTAATAACGTTAAGCATTATAAGTGTTAAAAATGGAATTTGGTTGCATTTACATATATTGGGTGTATGGCAAAAAGTAATATGATTATATGAACTTTGAATTGGTTTTACACACATACAGCATTCGACATTACAACCCTTTAATCCGGATTACAACCTAGCTTCTCACATGTTGTGTGTGTTAATTTTATACATGAATGGCGAATTCCGAAAATTTTAGAGAAACTTTTCCCGGCAATTTTGTTAAGAAAGTGTCCGAAGAAATATTTTTTCGACTACGAAATATTTCCTTACTTTTGTTTAGGAGAGCTGCCACTAGGTTTCTTCAGTGATTGCCTTCAATTGCTAATTAATTTATTTAATTAATTGCTACTGTTTCGAATCATTCACATCCCTAATTCTTTTCCAATTTCACTTTTGTTCTTCTTTACTTGATATCTTTGTTGCTGGTAGTGTTGGACTAGTGTTGGAGCATAATAATTTCATGCAGTTATCGATGAATACCAGTGCATTTTGCACTACGTTTGTTTTGTTGCCACGCAGTCTGTTTTGAGGCGTATATGAGAGGGCATAAGTGGTTATAAAAGTCGCAATGTGCCTTATGTTAAAGAGTTTTATCGATACTAGAATAACATGTCGTGATGCTGCAATAGTATATCAATGAAAGCGGGAACATTTTCCCAAAAATTTTTCATTATTGCGTTGCAGTAGCCTTCTTCCGCAGGTGCACTCATTTGTATTACATCGATTAAACGTCTACTATGGCTTCCATGACCGTGGCGCATAGATCAGGCTGAATTCGATCGATGGCATGGACTGTTTTCACTTTAAGGACTGCTGTGGCTTGCGGCTAAAAAAGCTTTAAGCCTGCAATTTGTTCTTTTTAGATAATGGTCGCAAATACCTCTTTTGATCAACGTATACCAAAAATAATCGCTAACTCCTTGCTATGCGTCCTAGTTACTCAAAGCAACATGGCGAATATCACATCTAACTGCACGTCTGCGTGCTCTCTCATAGGACTTACAGTTAAAATTTGACAGCATAGAAGCATAGTAGTTTCAGAATATACATCCTGTAAACATCCTGTTCCTCAGAAAATTTCTGGCAAAAACTCTGAGTGTAAATAAAAATTGCCATGAAAAGTTTCTCAAATATCTGTCGTATGGAGTCGACTTTAACCTGTAGGTCCCGCCATTTATGTATAAAATTAACACACACAACATAAGTGGTGTGAGAAGCTAGGTCGCAACACTCACTAAAGGGTTGTAATGGCTTATTATGTAGGTATGTGAAGTTGGTCGTGATTTACTGCATTGTAAGTAATCAAACTAGAAACTGTTTAAGATCAAAGCTGTATGGATTTTTTAACCGCTGTCTCTGTTTTTTACTCAACATTTCAACGTCACCTCAACTGGTCGTTTTTGTAATGAATGCCGGCTAATTCTTGTAAAATCAAAAAACGAAAGTGGTTCTGTACTGGTAGAACAACTTTACCAGAAATATAAAAGGCTTTACTTCCCAATTCAGTCACACCAAAGAGCGAACGAATTACACCTATCGCAGACAACTAGGCATGAAAGCGCCAGGAGTTAATAAAATGATGATAATGAGAACTGAGATTATTTATAAAATTATAGTTATAATTTAGTAGCTAGCAAGTTGGCTTGTAGACGAGAGCTCATTCACAAGGCTTCTCAAAGATATGCCGTTCGAAGTGGAAGTTATACTGTGGGTCCCACCACTAACGGATCAAAATAACACACATAACATGGGTTTTGTAAGTAGCTAGGTTGTAGTCCTTATTAAAAATATATTTAAATATAAAAAATAATGTTTTTAAAACACCAAATTATATCTACTTCATAGTAAATCTATTTGAAATTAAATTAAATTATTTTAAGATTAAATTTTGACCAAGACTACTTCTTAAAAATTCCGGTTTATTTATATGTTTTTAATTTAAAGAATTTAGTTTTTATGATTTTTATTTGAATATTAAAAAAGAATAAACAAACGAACAAATAAAACACTTAAAATTCTTTCATTAAATTTGAATTATAACACTTAAACTCTAAGAAACTATTGTTTTTCTTGTGTTGTGTTTATAAAAACAAGATTGTTTTAGAAAAGAAAAGAAAAAAATGAGAAACTCCTTTACATACGAGTAAAAAGTGCCAAAGGATAAATGAACACAAAAACCATAAGTCCTTAAAATTGTTTATGTAAATATAATTAGAAAACACGGACACACACACATACACACAGACAGAAACAAATATAAACAGACTTAATGTATAAAACAAATCCGTACACATATACATACATTAAACCACCCACAAAAGCATGTTAATGTCACAAGTCAAGTCCTTCAGAGAAACCAGAACAGAAAGAAAACTAAAAATTAAAAACTACAAGAAATAAGAGAAAAAAAAGTAGAAAAAACAAGTAAAACTGACCTCAACCTAAAACAAAAATATTTGAAAAAACAAACCGGAAGACGTCTAACTTAATATAAACAAACACATACATACACAAACACATACCTACCATATATATGTGTGTGTACATATACCTAAACAAAATCATTATAAACTTAATGCTACACAGAGGCTATTTTGTGATTTCTATGGCATAAACACACACATACCCGCTTACCTACCTTATACTCATACATACACAGTGATATATTTTAAGCTACTTAATTTACACACACAGAGAGAGATAGAGGGAGAAAAAACTGAAATTAAAATAACAATAAGGAAAAAGAACGTAAAGTAAATGAAAGGAAAGAAAATTAAAGTTTTTGTTTGTTTTACGTAAAAACTTTTACATGTACCAAATGAAAAATAACAATAACAACAACAAAAAAAGAAGGATATAAAAGGACACAGAGAGACTATTTTGAAGGAAAAAAGAAAACAAAAAATTTCAGTAAAATCTGTAAAAACAGAAGAAAACGGAAAAAGAAAAACGGAATTTGCCATCAACCTCTGTGTTGATTTTTAGCCACTGAACGATTAGTAAAAGCCCCAAAATGAGCTAAAAAGGAGGAAGAAATGGCAAAATAAATTGTACAAGAGCTTTTGTAAATTGGTCAAGAGAAGTTCAAAATATCTTTATTACCGTATAAAGATGTTAATGACTTTGGTTGGTTTTTTGTTTTTTTCAGCCAATAACTTAATGTGTTGGTTTAAAGGCAACTAAATGGGGTTCGCTTTTAATATACTGAACCTTTCTATTTTCTTTCCCTCTTGTTTAGACTTTTTTGTTATATTTTTATACAAAAGTCAATACGATAAATAAGTAGGGGTTCTTATGCAGTTTACTAAAGTGCACTTGAAAAAAAATTGTTATAAGAGAACTCTACTATACTTCTTAATATGTTCACTCAGAATATGGTCCCTAATCATATACTACATTCAGTGTAATGGAACATACGTACATACATAACTGGTCATTACAACCCTTCAGTCAGTTCCTCACACCACTTATGTTGCGTGTTAATTTTATACATGAGTGGCGAAACCTACAGTTTAAACTCGACTTCGAACGACAGATTTTTGAGAAACTTTTTATGGCAATTTAACAATTGATTCAGTGCAAAATCAATCTGCTGACGACTTTCATTCCAGAAGTGATCCTGTTTACTGGCTCCGCTATTATGCAATTTAATTCCTTTGGGGCACCGTAAAGTGATTGATTTATGTCGACAGGTTAGTAATTGGTAGCCAATATTCAAACCACCATTCTGTATTACTCACTTCTATGCAATAGAATTCCAGTTCCTAATGTTAAATGAAGAAATTTTAAATAGTTTTTCCTTTTTCAGAATGAAATTTTTACATAAAAAACTTATCTTAATGGAACTTAATACCCTCTACTACCTATCCACATCACTTATTATTATTTGCCCATGCATACATAAGCATTAGGTTGACAAGTATTAACAGAAATTAGAAACGACATCTTTTAAAAAAAATTCTTTTTATATGCTGTGCCTAGAGCACTGTTGAAGTTTAAAAGTATAAGTTTTTAAAATGAATGCAAAAACTAAAATTCTTGAGAATATTAAAGTCAATTATAATTTATTTGACAGTAATGTTGGCCTACTCTAAGCGGTCAACTTCAAAATATTTACCATTAAATGGATTTCTGCGACAAAATGTGGCAACAGCACAAATCTCTACAGTGCAGCAAAAGCACAGCCAGCATTAATAATTTTAAGTGGTCTAGCATAGCAGTTAATCTGTATTTTAACCACAACAGCTTAAAATACGCCTTCAAATAAAGCTTATTAACAGGGCAAATACATAAGAAAACATTTATACGTCTTTAATTACTTGAGAAACTAAAGGTCTTTGCGATACAATCAAGTGTGAGTCTTAAAAGAATTTAAAAGATTTGGGCAAAGTTTTTTAAGGAACCATAAATTTAATGAAATATTTGTGGCCTATGGACTATGGGCTGTGGGTGTAGTAAATAAGCTTTTAATGGTATTTTCCGAATTGTTAATTTAAATACATCGTTGTTTCTATGTTATGTGTAAATTGCAACATGTTTTATAATTTTCAAGGTTTTATTCAAAATTCTAAAACTCAATGCAAATGTATTCCACGAGAATTGAAATATAAATTGAAATTGAATTTAAAAGAAATATTCTTTCGTACAACTTTCACGTTCACTTCAAAACACATACGTACATACCCGCACACACACATGAATCAAATAAATGCAATTAAAATATGGTTACAATTTAATATTCATCATACGTCATGTGGTGATGCAGTTGAGTTACTTGGCACACGTTCGCCTACACGTACAGAATTATAACTGCAATACTACAGTTATAATTGCAAACGTAAATTACGCGTAGAGAGTATATCAATGGTTCTTTTATAAAATAATTTTACTCTCTCTCACTCTCTCTTTCTATCTTTCCTTTATTGCTTCTGCTGGCACTTGCACTCGCACACAATTTCAGAAAAGCTTATGCGTTTGTATGAAAACAGCAGAAGTACATTCTTTATTATACAACAAAGCAAAGTACACAAGCATACATATACTATACATGCTTGCACTTTCACAAGCGCAGCTTGATAATTTGATATTTATAAAGTGTATACACGCGTACTCTACACGACATCTAAACTATTCAAAACTGTTATAATTCTGTGTCTGTATATGAAATGCTTTAAGATGCTGATCATTGGAGGAAATTGGAAAGTGGAGAAGTTAATGTGATAATAATTAGTTTGTCAGTCAACAGCGAACTGAAATAATGGATTGAATAGCTAAAGGGTTAAATGATATCGTAGAGGTCGTGCATATCAAATGATGAATAAAATTAATTGTGGACTGATTGTCAAGTTCGAGAACACTACGGCCATATGATAACTCACTTTTTTGAGGGTTTGATAGGAGATAATAAATTGAAATGAAAGTGGTTTTAACTAGAAGGTTCCACTAGCCACATAACACAATCGCTTTTGACTTTATTCCACAAGGATAATACACGTTTTGCAAACGTCAATTGGCCACCATCATGTAGATTTGCAGCAATGAAACGTTCGTTAAGTTTTCACCAAGATACCGCCCGACATGTCCGAAGAAGTGATGGAAAACAATCTCAAAAGGGTCAACTGTGGCAATCAATTTAAACACGGACATTTCATCGAAATCATAGCTTCATTTTTGTTTTGTTTTTAACTTTTTAAATGAAACCGGTAATGAATAACCCTATAAAATGCAGATTTTCGCATTTAAAAATGTTGCTTATTGCACTTGTGACTCTACTTTCGACTGCAATTTCATCCTCATTCCTTCATTCAAGCCAGTTCTCTTATTTATGCGATCATTTTCTAAGGCTTGTGGTAATTTGTTCTCCTGAGGCTAGGCCAAAGGAAATGCTTGTGATTGGAGTTAGTAAAACCCACGTATGTAGTTTGTGTAGGACTGGGTACTGGTTAAACGCGTTTAGTTTCTGCCACTAGAGTATGAAGTAAGTTGCTTACAAATCTTACTAATAACCAGACGATTACAAGCACTTGTGCAGAAGCCTTGGTTTTGGGAGAGCTATTCAAAAGTCTGGAAAATGGTAGTCACATGAATTAAATGACTGACAGATGGAAAACCGAAATTCCGCTTCTGAAATTTTGTTTCAGACACGATAGAAAATCAATGTTGCATCGCATTGATACTGGCAATGAAAAAATTGATTTAGTTTTAGAATACGAAATGGAAAAAATCATGGGTTAATCCGCGACAACCATCAACTTCGACAGCAAAATCATAACGATACGGCAGGAAGACAATGCTGTGTGTCTGGTGGGATCAGAAAGGTGTGTCGCACCACAATCGCCTAAAACCTGAAGAAACCGATAACACAGATCGTTACCGACAATAAAGGATCAATTTGAAGCATGGTTTGATTGAAAAAAAACCAGCCACAAGGCATGGCAATTTTGCAACATGACAATGCATCTGCACACAGAGTAAAACCGTCTCAGGATACAATCAAAGCATTAGGCTGGGAGCTGTTAATGCCGTATTTGGATCCTTTCCATCCGACTAGTATTTGTCTTCGTAGATGGAACACGAATTGGTCGAGCAGCACTTCGATTTCTCTGAAGACAGGGGTATAATGCTGTGTGTCTGGTGGGATCAGAAAGGTGGGAGAGTAATATGATCCAGGAATTGATTGAAAACCAACTATATTACGCCACAAGATATGGCATTAGGCTGAGAGTTGCTAACTTATCCGCCCTATTAGTCAGACTTGGAACCTCCGACTACTATTTGTTTTCACCGGTGGAACACGCATTGACCGAACAGAATTTCGATTCATGAGTCATGGTAGTGCATCAACGTTTTTTTTTTAATTTTTAATTTTTTTTTTTTTAATATTTAGTAGAACGTGCCGCATCTATAAAAAACAGATTTTGATCTGCTGTTTGTATATAAAATAGAATTTATTTAGATTCTGGACTTGTATACATATACACATGATTGGTCATTACAGTCAGGATTACGAACTAGCTTTTCACACATATTATGCTGTGTGTGTTCATTTTATACATCAGAGGCGGGACATACGTAACATAATTGGTCATTATAAACCTTCAATCAGAATTACGACGTAGGTTCTCACACAACTTATGTTGTGTGCGTGTTAATTTTATACATGAGTGGTCGGATCAATAGTTTAATGTCGGCTTCAAACGACCGATTTTTGAGAAAACTTTCATGGTAATTTTATTTACTCTCTGAGTTTTTGCCACAAATCTGCTGAGAGGAAATCGTTGTGTTGGAGACGTCTGATTTGGGGTTTTAACTGAGGCCTAATGTCTAAGAATACCTACTAGACTGTGGAGTTGTATACGAAATAGAATTCAATAAGGAAAACCACACTTTCCTCTTAAAAGAAATCCCTCCGGTTGTTATATTCATAGTCGTTGCAAGCCACTAAAAAATTGAGCCACTAAAAATTGCAACAATTATATTTTATTGTTGCACAAACAAAAAACACAACGGTTAACTCATTTCCTTCTTTAGCCTCAAAATACATATACAATTATGAATAGCAGAGACACACACACACTCGTATACATACGTTTTTACAATTTCATTTCAAACCATATTGTGTGTCATTTAAATGTATTTCACCAACAACACCAATACAAACGTTAGTTAACCACTACAATTGAAATGAGTGTAACAGTTATAATGCCAAAGCAATTTATATAATATTTCTGTGGTGTATTTATGAGTGTATGTAGCTGTTGTATATGTATAGGTTTGAAATATTATAAGTGTGGTTAGGCACATTTCCGTTTAAATTGTGATTACTTCCGCAACAATAAAAAATAGGGGAAACCTCAAATATAGGTTCATTGAAATAAAATTGCCTCAAAACTTTGGTTTTCTTTTTTTTCCTTCATCTTTTTCTTCTGCTACCACTGTTGCCTTCTTCGGTTGTCAGCTCTTTGCCCCTGCCTAATAATATTATTATTTTTAATACACATTTACTGCCAGAGAGACTCATTCATTCATGCATTCATTCATTCATTCATGCCTTTATTCCATTATATTGTTAGATGATGAGGTTTTTATGGCTCAGTTTGTTTGTTACAAAAAGAAGAAGAAACAAAAGAAAAAGGATATTAGAATACAAGAGAAAGCAAAAGGACGAGTGGAATGGAAAACATTGCACTTTGGATACACGCTGCAAACTGACAGTCAGGCTAAATGCTGCAATTATAATGATAAGTGGCATCTTTTGTTTAGAAGTGTACATACAATGCTTATGATGATGCTGACGTTGATGATCATGATTGTTGCAAGTAATTACATTACAATGTAACCCAATGTAGCCTGTGTAATAATAATTGTTTTCTTTGGTTGCTGAAATCAATTTTTTTTTTCTTGCATTTCTGATTTTCTTTTTTTGGTATCCTTAGTATTGCATCAAGAAAAATTATGAATGAAAATTCTTTTTTTTTGTGTTTAGTTTTTTTCTATTCATATTGATTTTAACAGAATTTCTTGTCTGAGGTTTGTGTCTTGTGTTATAAAATTAAATCAGGCTGCACTTGTGCTTAAGAAGTGTTTGTAGAAAAAAACTAATTGGGATTGATGCCTTTTACAGGCATTCATAATGAGCACAAGTAGTAGTATGTGTAGAAATTTTTAATTTTGATTTCTGGCCATTTAGAGAAATTTTAAAAATTTCCATAAAAAGAAGACAAAAAAAAGGAAAGAAAAAAATTCAAGATTTAATATGACTTATTGCTTACAAGCAAATTACAATTGCTTTTAGAGTTACATCAGAAATGAAAAATTTGGCATTAATTCAATTCGTATATTAGTCTGGAGACAAGACCAATAAGACATAAGAGGATATGTATTATTTAAATTAAATTTTCAAGCATGATTGATTTAATAAAAAGTTTAAACTTTTATTGAAGTCAATGTATTCTAGTATGTGGAGCCATTAGACGAGGGCCTCGGCTAAGGCATCTCGAACAAAACAAAATTTGAAAAATTTCTGCAATTTCGTCAGTATTCTGGCAAGAACTCTGACAGTAAAATAAGCTTGCCGTGAAAAGTTTCTTAAAAATCTGTCGTTTGAAGTCGACATTAAACTGTTGATCCCTCCATTCACGGATAAAATTAACATACACTACATGGGTGATGTAAGAAATTAGGTTGAGATCCTGACTAAGAGGTTGTAAGTATATTATTGGCCAGCAGAACTCAGTATTGCTACTCTGGGATAAGTAATATCGGCAGGACCCAAGTAACCTGTCCCCATTAAGACAGCCGCCACTTCAACCCAACCTTCTCCTAATACCCTCATTGAGTATGTTAATATTTTATACATGGAAGTAGAGTCTAGCAAAAATGCTGAGAGCAAATAAAATTGCCCTGAAAAGTTTTCCAAAAATCTGTCGTCGGAGTCGAATTTAAACTGTAGGTCCAGCCACACATGTTTAAAATTAACACACACAATGTAAGTGGTGTTGAGAATCTAGGTCGTTATAATAATAATGTATGTAGTAGAGCCTATATTTTGCTTTTAATTCTTCAACCAAATTTGTTTTTCTACAGCAATTATTTCATCACAGATTTTTTACCAAAAGATTGTTGAGAAAGCAACGTCAGGAATATTTTTCCGTCTTATTTTTATTTTTTTTCCCAACGAGACTTCGACGATTCTAATGGGCTACGAGTTGGCTGATAAGGGACCACATTGAAATCTAAAAGGAAGGGATTTGAGAAAATTAAAAGTCTTGGGTTTTTTTTATCGGATTTCGTATCCTTTAAGACAGTTGAGCAGAGTTTACTGAATTAAGTTGTGGATAAAGCCGGACTAACACTCAAATGAGTTAATTATAGATGTTAGATATCCTACTGAAACAAAATTCAGTTTTTTTGTAACCTTATTGACAACTTTAGGTTATGTAAGGTTAAATTGGAAATCATTCAGCTCTATCAAGACGGTTATAACACCAACATTACCTATTCCGTCCTGACTCTTTCCTCTTCCGTTAGTTTTGTGAAGGTATGGATTTTATTGAAGTCAACCTTGACTAGACATGTTCTGTCAACTATTTCTTGGTGTCCGAAAATCCTTACTTTTACGTTCCCAAGTGCCAAGCAATACGATAAAATATGGTACGTAGTCTTCGTTTCTTTCTCATTTCGACAGCTTCTGCAGAGGTCATTGAGTGTTATTCCGGACCCGGTCGTGTGCACCTAGCGGCTAGGGTCCCGTTTAATGCAAAACTTTGTTCTGCCTTTATCCATATTGGACTATAACTGCGTTTATTAACTCATCTACATACATACCAGAGATCAGCAATGAATCGTTTTTTCGCTACTCATAAGCTCTCAGGAAATTTTGAATATAAGTGAGTCAAAAATATTGAAATTTAACTATGTACTCTGATTCGTACTCACTACAACGTTGATTTATAAGTACAGGTTGCAATGAGTATGAGTACAACGTTGACATCAAACTCATACCATTCGAAATATGTTTGATTCATAAGCTTACTCATTCAGATTCATAATTGTAGAAAAAATTCTTATAATACTCGAATCATTCATCAAAATTTACAGTCTTATTTATTGTTGTTTTTGCATTTACAAAAAAGAAAGACAAAGACAGCAAGCAGAGAAAACACACAACCTTTTAGTGAGTATTATAGTGTTCGTATGCAATTCATACTTATTTTGTGCTTCGTGTATATGTTGAGTTATGGAGAGTCGAAATCAACAACATCGTGCGTATTGTTAAGTATGAATATGATGCGTACTTCAAACTTTGAATATGAGTAGTATGAGTATGATATTAAAATAAGTATGAATGCGTATAAGTATCAGAAATTATAAGTATGATTCGAATCTACTCATCGTTTTGAATACTCATTGCTGATCTCAGGAACGTATACAAAATATTTCGAAAATACTTAATAATGGCAGTTAAGCATAGAATTCTGTGGGTTCTTTAGAACATATTCGCAGTACATTTACAAAAAAAGAAAAAAGACAATTAAGTAAGAAAGAGAGAGCATCAAACAGAGAAAACACACAGCCTTTTAGTGAGTGTTTTAGTGTTCGTACGTGAATCATACTTATTTTGTGATTCTTGTAAATGTTGAGTTATGAGAGTCGAAATCAACGTGTTGTTAAGTATGAATATGATGAGTACTTCAAACTTTGAATATGAGTAGTATGAGTATGATATTAAAATAAGTATGAATGTGTATAAGTATCAGAAATAATGAGTATGACTCGATTCTACTCAGCTTTCTCAATACTCATTGTTGATCTCTGACAAATACATACAAACATAATTGGTTGTTACAACCCTTCAGTCAGGATTACGAACCTAGCTTCACACACCACTTATGTTGTGTGTTAATTCTATACATGAGGGGCAGGAACTAAGTCGATTACAAACAACAGATTTTTGAGAAACTTTTCATGGCAATCTTATTTAATCTCAGAGTTTTTACCAGAAATCCGCTGAGAGAAATGTTTTGTTTTGTTGGAGCTCTGTGACCTACTACTAGACCTACGTTGATTACTATTATCTCATCTTTCTTTTGCAAATGAGAGAAGTTTGAGTGAGACCCCCAACAAAGGAACGCCAATCTCACGTATGAATACAATTGAAGTTCCATTGTGCCAGTTTTGATAACTTTAATCTTTTCAGCTCCATTCTAATACATCAACAAAGTAATAAAGGTTTCACAAGCAATAAAAAAATTTGCAATACAAGCCTTGAAAAGAGGCGAGAAGTAGTGGTAAAAGTTCTCAGACTGAAAACCCAAGTTATCTTGATTTAATAAGACTTAAACAGAGCATTGGAAATAATAAAAAAATGGGGAGATGCTCTTGTGTCATCAGCCCTTTAAAGGAAGGAAAGGGAATAAATATTTACAGAAGGGTAATGACCGATTTAAAGCATAATCTCATCGCACATACCAAGCTATGGTATGGTTTGTTGCAAGTAATATTCACTTCTAAAATATAAAATAACTGCAGACTTTTAAATAAAATAATTGTCTTCATTTATATTTAAGTGTCAGTTATAACTTAACAGAAATTTTATTAACATTTTTCATTTAACAATGCAGTCCCAGTGACATGTGGCAAAAATGTTTGAAAACATTTAAAATTACAATTGAAAATCGAAACTGAAATGAAGGCAATGAATGCACACACAGACTATCATTTACACACTCGTAAGAGAAATAACTCGCATGTAATGACTCATGCTCCTCTATTGAATCGTTGCCCTACTCTTTCCCTATTACATCGTTACATATTACTTTTCCTCAGCATTAAAGAAGTTTTCTTGCAACAACTTTATACATTACGGCAGACGATGCAACAGGAGCAGTCATAGCAATAAAAATCTTTAAAAAAATCCACAAAAGAAATTGAAATGAATACGTATACGGAATGGGACAGGTTTTGTTGTTAATACTTTTGCAAAAATTCTAATTCAAATGGAAAATGTTGCAATAACTGTAAATGGATTCTCTCTTCTCTTTAAAAATTTTTTTTCTCATCTAGAATTTCATACTCACCTCCTAAGCTTTCTCAGCAATTGAATGTTTTATTTTTTCAAATGAATGTGAGTGCCATTAAGTGCGTGCCGATGTGTGGGTGCAGGACATGCATCTGTAGTGGACAGGATGCATAACAATTTGATCACAGACGTATTTTGAAACACAAACACTCGGGTAAGAGGGATGTAAGTGAGAGACACATCAATGTAAATGTAAATGTAAATGTAAATGTGTTTTCAGTCTTGTTATGTGCATGTGTGTAAAATGTAAATCAGTTACAAGCAAAGGAACAGACGATCACAGGAACAAAACAGGAGTAGAAAAAAAGGAGTAGGTAGGAAGGGAAACTAAATAAAAGATATGACAGCCGTTGTAGACATACCCTTAAAAAATTTGTTTGTAGTTTCCGTTTGAAATGAGATTGAGTGCAGAGTAGACAGTTGGAAAATATTGAAAAGACATACAAGTTCATCCTCAGACCAGTCCACCACTTCTAACAAGGCTGGCGTAAAACAAGGTTGCTTTTAACCTCAACTGTTCACAATCAAATTGGACAATATCGCGAGCTATATATGTTCACAGATAAAGGCGATTTACATGAAGTCTTTCACGCCAACTGGAGTATTTGAATTTTGCGTATATTATTCGTGTAAGCTCTGTAAAGTTAAGCTCATAACTTGAAATTAATTTGAAGAAAATCTAGGCTGCCAATCTCTTAATACGTAAATAGCTTCTGGTAACTAGGAATTGTAGTCACAGTGCCTGGCAGCACGTATTCGAAACTACAGTCGCCATAGTCTAGTTGGCAGTGTGTTGGTTAATTAGACATGAGGTCCTCGGTTGAAGCCTCAGGTCAGACATCTTTAACAAATTTCAATATGAAAAATATTTCTATCATTAAAATTATAAACAAAAGCTACAAAAACAAAAACAATGAACTCGTTTACGTGATAAACAAGTAAACAAAAATATACCAACAAAAACCAGTAGAAAAAAGATAAACAAAAATGCAACAACAACAACACTGCAATAATAAATGTAAACAAAAATACACAAAGAACAATATTGAAACAACAATGTTTACATTTATAGAGATTTCGACAAGGCGAAGCCACGAACATTCAACTTCAAGATCATTCATCAGACTGTTTTCGTTGGCATATAAAAGACAAGACAAAGCAGGCAACGGAGTAAAAATTTAGTCAGTCTTGTGTGAGGACGCTGTGTGATTGAAGAGAATAAACGTAGTTTGAAGATCTCCGTTACAAAGATCTGTCGAACAATTGTTAAGTGATTTGTTATTGGTTATGCAAAAGAGTGCAAAGAGGAATAACACACAAAGCAATTGTTGTTGTTTACATCAAGTTGTGAACACTGGCACACAGAATTAAAGAATTTTATTAAAACTAAACACAAATTAATTTTTATTTTGTTTGTGATCTACGAGCTCATATTTTATTTACCTTTTAAAAACTTAACAATACTATGGGAGATCTGTAGTGTAACAAGAATGCCTCAAGTTTACCCACAGCTATTTCAAGAACTGGACGACGTTACATAGGAAAATGAAAACCATGTAAGCTGTTCACACCTTTCGAAAACTACATTCTCCTAAGAATGTTAAAAATAAGGGAAAAAACACATTCTCTTTTACACAACATTCGGAAATTCATTTTTACACTGAATTTTTCCCCAAGTGTATAAATATTGTGTATTATGGCTACTATAATAACCACGGTAACAACTACTTACAGCCTGTACAAAAGTACATTATGAGTGAGTGAGTAAAAGCGTACTTGTGTGTTAGTGTGTAGGTGTGCCAGGCACATCAACATATATTAAAAAGAATTTGCATTTTAGATTGCAATGCGTAAAGCAAATGATATCCTTTCTAAAGTCTCCTTTACTAACAAATGCATTTCGAGAGCATACATATATTGTACAGCAATCGGCTATTTTACACACACACATACATATGCAGGCAATGTAAGTATGAATGTATATTTATGAGAACCTAAGCATGTGTATTTCAGAAGCAATATTGTGTGAATAATTGGCGCATAAAAGTTATTTTGCATGTATCCTTTAGCATATATGGACATATATACATACATGCAAACGGCTACATGCTAATAAAGACACGCACGCATACACACAGAATACCAGACCAACATATATGTACATGAACATACATACGTGCTGCATATTCAATACTAACATCAATTTTTATTTGAGAACAGATGTAAAGGACTTGTACGATTTTAATTTTACGTGTGTATACCAGGGTGCATGAACAAGCATTGCCTATGACTACCCATAAATGTGTTGTACGATATTCATACATACATTGTAGGTGTGCTCATATGTATATACATACATATGTGTATAAGTTCTAATACATACATCCTACATTAGTTGGTAATTTTTATTGTAAAAGTCTGTTACTTATGGATCTCACATAAAACGTTTTATCGTTTCCGATGTGTCATAATAATTTAACGATTTCTGCAAGATTTCAACTTTCTTACGCAACAATTTAACACACTATTCCTGTCAAGTTACACCATAACATGGTATACGTTAGTTTTTTGCAAGTAATAAATATTATCATTATAGCCATGAAAATAAAAAAGCTATTAAAAGCAATTTAAATAAGAAATAGTATGTGTGCGTGATAAAAACTGATTTTTATGTTTAGGATGTGTTCTTATTAAATCTGTCGAAATGAATGCAATTTTTATTAGAATTAGTGATTACATGTTTTTGTGTTTTTATTTTCTTACTTTTTTACGAATAAATTAATTTCAGCAACACAATTATTTATTATGTTCCTAAATATAAAGCTAAAGCAAAATTAAGACATCAATTTCAGCGAAATGGAGTTTTCTTTTCTTTTTTTTTTGTATTTTCTAAAGTTTTACTATAGCATCTAATGGTAGCACTAGTGTAAGCAATATTTACATGGATTTTATAGAAAGCCAAGGAACAACTGGGTGTTGTAATTACGACTTCTTGAAATTCATTTTCGACGACGAAAAGTAGGCCTCAAAACGCACAAAACGATGGCAATGCATTTCAATTAACCATATGTATACTAGATCATACATACACAATGGCCACTGCAACCTTTCAGTTAGGATTACGACCTAGTTTCTCACACAAGCTATCATGTGTATGTTAATTGTACACATGAGTTGCGAAACTTATAGTTTAAAGTTGACTCCGAACGAAAGATTTTTGACAACCTTTTTCATGGCAATTTTATTTTACTTTCAGAGGTTTTGCCAGAAATCTGCTGAGAGGCAGTCGCCAAAGAAATATTTATTTGCAACAAAATGAGTTGGAGATGTCTGATCTGGTGTTTGAACCGTGGCTTCACGTCTATTAAGCTAACTACGGTGATTACTAATATCACATCCTTCTTTTGCAAATGGCAAAAGTTTTTTGTGAGACCACTTGTTTGGCTTCCAACAAAAGGAACGTCAATGATAAAGATTTCAGATCAGTTGTAATAAATCAATAAGGTACCAAAAGTATAACAAGGAATCAAAAAAAAAATAGCAATACAAGCCTTGAAAGATAGCGACAAGTTGTAGTTTATGTGCTCGACTCGACTAGTTATCCTAATTTAATAAAACTTAAACAGTGCATTGAAAATAATAAAAAAAATGGGGAGACGCTCTTGTGACAGCCCTTTAAGGAAAAGTCGACCTACTGGAAAGGGAAAGTCTACATACTAGGCTACGACGACTACTTCTGATGGCGACTAGCTCCTGATGGCAATATAATAGAAGCAGTAGCAGATGACCGAACACAATCCTGTTCGGTTTTCCAGTCGCTCTTCGAAATCTGGAGAGCAAACAGAATTTCTAAAATCCTGAAATGAAACAGAATAAAAGAAAATATTTGATTTTTAATAGCAGCGTTGTAAATGCAGTAGCGTCGATAGTACCACTTGGAAACTAACTCAAAGCAGCTTTAGAAAACATCCAAGTTTTGCTAAACGCGAGCTATGTTCTCAGGCCCTCTTATCTTACGTGCGAAAATTTGCTTAATTTAGTAAAATGAAGCAAAGGATGGTCAGGACTAAAGCATAAATTGACGGTATACGAACGAAGTCGTAGTAAGCTTGCTTGATTCATCTAGCCCAGGTGCATGAAATCAATATTTTTCATGAACGTAGTTGAAATGAATCGGATTTGTTTGATGATTTTGAATGGCTCAACCTCTTCACTGTGCTGACAAAGAGGAAAATAACTTTGATAATCTAGATTTAAACAGTTTCTGTTAAGGTAAAGGGAGGAAGACATACTGGAATGTAGTAACTACTTGGCGTCAAGTTTAAATTGAGAGGTGAATGCAGTACTATGGGGCAGAGCAGCTGAATTAAGAGTTGAACCGTAAACCAAACATACCTATAGCATTTTGTTCAGTGATCCTCTTTTCACCACGTTTCAGAAATATTTCGCATTCCTTACTTTAGCCTGGATTACAACCAATCTTCTCACACCATTCATGTTTTGTGTGCTAAATTTTATTCATGAGTGAAGGGACCTATAGTTTAAAGTAGCTTTCGAAAGACGGATTTTTGTGTAACTTTTCATGGCAATTTTATTTACTCTCAGGGTTTTAGCCAAAGGGCTATTGAGAGGAAGCCGTCGAAGAAATATTTTTTTTCATATCTCATTTAGTTCAAGACATGTGATTTAAACCATCGCCTTACACTGGACTACTTCGACTGCAGGCTGTGGTTAGAAAGATTCCGGTATCTAATCGAATTTCCATCCGTATTCAGCTTAATTGGAGCAGTTTCAAGCGGTGTTTACATCTGTAATTTTCATTTATTTATTTGTATTCTTATCCATTGGCCGTTCATGGAGTTGTTCATCAAGTTACAGAAATTTAATCTGCCATACTCAAACGGAGTGTCACTGACTATTCCTCTAACAGGACTCCCTCACACGGTAATAATCTATTAAACAACCAATCGATGATATTAACAACTGCTTCCTTACCATTAATTTTCACCTTAACGAAAATGATAATGATTTTTTCGTTTGTGAAAATCTGTTTAAATAAGCTTCTAATTGCAAAATTTTCCATTAAGCTCTTGATAAGAGCTCTTTGTATTAGAAATTAAAAAAGAAAAACAGAGACACGAAAATTATTCCCAGGAATATCCATCGCATTAAAGAAGAAATTTGTCTTTCCATTACCAAAAATTCAAGCAGCAGTAGATTTTTAAGTGAAAAACTTAATTGCAAACATATTGTACATGTGAATGTCAAAAACACAAACACAAGCAACAGAGATACTCACATATAAGAATGGTAAAATTAAAGATTTTCCAATCACCACTAACGATAGGAGAAAGAAGAAAAAATTAAATTCCTGTGTAAGAGAGAGAGGAGTTAATAAAGACAAAAGAAATTGTTGTGCAGACTTAGTGATGAAGACAAGCAAAATGCAACATAACATCGAATGTTTATTTGCGAGTGAGAGAGACATATTGAGAGGAGAGTTAGTTAAATGGAAGAGGAAGAATGAGAACTAAGAAAAGAAAATTGCAAATGAAAGAAATACCTTTTCGATTATTGCAATCTAAGAATTTTTGTTAAATAAAAATGGAATCTCAATTTAATTTTTTTTTTGCAATTTTCAACATAAAAATTTCTTGTGATGTAGTTGGACACAAAGAGCCAGAGACAGAGACGGAGAGTATGTATGGAACATATCTAGAAGTAATGATAAGAGTGCCTATACTATGAGAGAGAGAGAGAGAGAAAGAGGGAGAGGTTATAGAGCAATGAAATAAAAAAATATTTTTAACGTCTGTTTTGAACATTTTGGAGACTTGTCTTCTTGGTAACCAATTTTTCTTCTTGCTGTTGTTGTTGTTTTTTATTTTTATTTTAAATTTTTAAATTTTTTTTCGTTCCACATTAAAAATAAAATTTCTGCTAGATTTCTTTTAGCTGATGTCAGCATTTGAACTACGATAGTTTTCTTTAACAACTTCGGATTGCTGTCTCCATTTTTTTTTGCTTTTTTTCTAGTGAATGTTGCTTTTGTTTTGCAAAGTAGTGAGAATTGTTCACACCATCACGTTGACAACGACAAGTGACTGTTAGTACAGCTTCAGCAAACGTTTGCAACTAGAACTGCTATTGTTACAAGTGCTTGAAGTCTAACAACAACTACAATTTCAACTTCCTTGTCAAGTGGAGCAATGTCAAGCCTTTGGTAGTCTTTTTTTGGGTCTCTCTCTTCCTCTCTCTCTCTCTTTCTCTCTATGTTCCTTTGTATTTTATTTGAACACTTAACAAGCTGTTACTAAAGGCAACCTACACACATACACACACACTCTTACCCTTTCAGTTGCCGAAAATAAAATGAAGTGAAAAGAAATACGTTGAGTAGTAAAGCCTTTAAACCTCAAAAACCTCCTCTACCTCAGTAAGAGAAAAATGAACGAAAAGATGAAAAATTTTGTAATTTGTAACAACGAAAACTAAAACTAGAGCCCAAGAAAAAAAGGAAAACTAAACCTCAAATAGTGGTGGTTTTTACAACAAAAACAACAAAAAAATTATCTTCATGTTTAAATAAATTAATCTCCAACAGCAATAACAACACGAACAGCAAATAAAAAATATTTTTAACCAAAAAATAAACGAAAAAGAAAACGATATCCTAAAAATGTTCCCCTTTAGTGACTTCACAGCATTAATTCTTCATGTTTTATTTCTTTTTTTCTTTAATTTTAATTTTAAACTCCCTCCACGAGTGAAGACGCAAAAGTGTTTTAAAATAAAATTCCTTTAAAAGCTGCTCCCCATTTTTTAACTTTGACTCTTTAGTTTGTATTCATTCCTTAGAGATGTGAAGAAAATTCTCTCTCTCTCTCTGTATATGGTACACGAATCCACCGTTATGTGTTGGCATGCGGGATGCTTGCACTTGTGTGCGTGTGTGTGGATCTATGTGTTATTGCAAACACCACTGTGACAAATTAATTAAACTGTCGGCTCCCCTGTGGATTTTTCCATACACACACACACACAAGCTGTATGGTGTATTAATTTCTTGTGTTCTAAGTTAGCTGGTGTCTTTATTTGTTTTTTTTTTTTTTTGTTTCTACACAACTTTAATATTTTTAATTTCAAATATTTACACCATTTCCATATGTTCAAACAATCTTGAGCACTTGTGTACAATCAATAATTTTTCTTATGTGGTATATCGATATGCATTAAGGCGTTAGTATATGCAGAAATCGCCGTAGTCTAGTAGGTAGTGTGTTGGCTTATTAGATGTGAGGCCACGGTTCAATTTCTAGGTCAGACATTTTCAACAGAATGAAATACGAAAAAATATTTGTGCATCGACTTCTGTTTAACAGATTTCTGGGAAAAACTCTGCGAATAAATAAAATTGCAATGAAAAAGTTTCTCTGAAAATCTGACGTTCGACTCAACTTTATATTGTAGGCCACGCCACTCATGTATAAAATTAACACACACAACATAAGTAAAGTGAGAGACTATGTTGTAGTTCTGATTGAAAGGTTGTAATGACCAGTTATGTATGTATTTATATATAGAATGGAAAAACAGAATATATCTGACGTTCAATGCTTAAATGCTGCGTACACGGTTAGTTCGCCTTTTATGGCGTATCGTATTGAAAAGCGTATCGTATTGAAAAATCTGCTGAGAGAAAGTCGCGGAAAAATACTTTTTGTATTTTGTTTGATGTCTGGCCTGGGGCTCGTACCCTGGCTTTACGTCTAATAAGCCAACACACTACCTACTAGACTACGGCGACTTGTACATTTACATTCATTGTTAACGAGATTTAATTTCTTTCTTATTTTTTGTCGTTGACTATGGCGTCTGTCAAACCTAGTCAGTAAACTTAAGGTGGAAAATTGTGTACCAGAAAATAATGATTTACGGCAATAATTTTTTTGTTTTTATTTAAAGAAATGTGCTGAAGAGTCGCCTCGAATGCTTATCGAGGCAAATGTTTGATCATCTGCTATCAGAAACAACATGCAGTTGATAGTTCCAAAGCTTCAGAGATAACGATTTTCATGTGAGAAATAAAGAACGTGGTAACCATCACAAAAGTTTAAAATGATGATGGCACTTTGAGACAGAAACAAATAACATAAATGTTCAATGCTACGCAACCAACAAATCCTGTCTGTTTAAAAGCTATAGGAAATGTGTGCCACACGAATTAAATGCCTGACAGATAAACAGTCGAAAAACCACTTCTTTCAAGCACACGATAGATGTCATTGTTGCATAGAATTATTACTGGCAATGGAAATTTTCAGATATCTAAACGGAAAAAATCATGAATTAATCCCGGCCAACTATCAACTTAGATCGATTCGTCAAAAAGACAATGCTGTGTGCCTGGTGGCACCAGAAACTGTGGTGTACCACGAGCGCCTAAAACCTGGTGAAACCTGTAACACAGATCACTAATGGCTGCAAATGATCTCCCTAATTTCAACTGTTTCGAGGAATTCGCGTAGAGAAATATTTTATTTTTTTTTATGTCGTTGCCTGAGCTGAGGTGTGAACCAATGTAGTATTCAGTTTTTGCGAGATATTGGATGATTTACCCCCTGTTTTTTGAAAAACAACTGATTTCAGGCGAGTATATATAAAAAACACTCAAGATATACAAATATTTTTAGGTTTTTTCAACACATTGCTTCATATACGTAAAGTTCGATTTTACGTTTTTGAGACCGTGGTTCACTTTTTTTACGTGAATTCCTCTAAACAGTCTTCTGGCAAAAACTCTGAGAGTAAACAAAATTGTCATGGAAACATCCTTAAAAATATTGTCGTTTGGAGTCTACTTCAAACAGTCTACATTAACGCACACAACATGGGTGATATGAAAATTTAGGTCGTAATTCTGACAATACAAATATACTTTCATCTGCAATCATTCATCTTACAGAAGCATTTTATAGTGCCCTTCCACAGGGGCTTACGAAATTTGGCAGTCATATTGTTGGAACTACTACACGTGTCAAATTTTCCCAGCAATAAAGTTCTGTAAATTTATCCTATTAGAGTATGCGATAATGTCAAAGGAAGTATTCTGATGTGTTGGTAGTATATTTAATATAAAGGTATAATAGAGTTCCAGAAATCGACCCCCACCGTCAAGCATATAGCCACGTAAAAATCTTTTCATTTCACATACTTTGTCTTGTTCATATTTCCCCACTAATTGTCTGATTGTTCAAACATTCATTTCCTAGTCATAGTTAAACTAAAAATTAATTCAGTAGATATACTCAAATTATTTTTTAAATTCCCCAAAATTTCCTTTTGAAACGGTGTAAAATATACAAATACTCCCATGTGTACTGAGTATGCTGCGACTGTATGTATGTATTTTATATCCTTTTGTCTTCTTATCATCATATTCATGTCCCTGCTCTTTTGCTCATGTTCATGTTCACTTGATGTCATACCATTTATTTGAATTTACTCTCTCTCTATAATATCATGTATGTTCGTATGTGTGCGGGTGTGTGTGTGTTTAAGTGCTTATATGTTGCCAGTTTGATAACTGTAAGCGGTATTCATTGCAAATCACTTGCAATTAGCAATGTAAGCTTAATGTGGTTTTTTCCTTTCCTTTAGTAAATTATTTGGTTTTATCAATTTTATACATGCGAGTGCATTTTCTAATTTTAATTGAAATTTGACTTTATCTCCTACAATACGACAGAAAGAGAGAGAATGTTTTTTATGTTGCATAATAAAGGAGGAACAAAGAGGAGGAGAAGAACAAAAAGAAAAAAATATTGTAGTTGCAGTAGTGCAACTAATTATTGCTAAAAGACGCAAAGTCTACAAGATGATAATACACGGGGGAGTATGATAAACATTTTTCGTAAATAAAATAATCAAATATAACGTATACGTTGTGGTGTACCAAACATTAGAAGCATTTTGTAAAATTAATGAATGAATGCCTCGTTACGTTAGTCGTCTTGATTAGAATGGTTTTTAATGGCGTAAATGAGAATAATTTTTTTAGAAATTAAATGAAGATAAATTAATTCAAACATGGAATATAAATAGAACAGGCAATGGCTTAGGAAATGATGAATTTTATTGCGAATGATATCTAGGGGCTTAAGATGTATTGTAAAACATAGTGAATTAGTTCATCAAAAAAATAAAATACTTTGAGGTCTATTTATCGGCTGTCGGAATTCAAAAAGAAACTGACTGAAGTGTGCTGAGTAGTGCATCATAAGAGTAGTTTATACTGACACTGATAGTATAGAGTTAAGTATTATAGGTTGTGTAACTCAATGATCAGTCTTTGGTGTACAAATAAAGAATCTTAGGTATGATACTTAATCCAATCGCAAACGGTTAATTTCCTATTGTAGATGACAGATTCTAGCAAACTTAGTAGCTGATATATTATAAATAGAAGCCTTCATAATACCAATGTACAAACCTTTCAATCTTGGCTCAATAAAATGAACAAAAGAAAAAAATTTGTATTAAAAGTCAACGGCGAGCACAATAGGTTTATGATTACCAACTTAATTTGGCTCAATTGCACGATTTGCATACCAGTGGATATGTGTCACATAGATCATGCCCCGTTGTATATAGAATTGGTGTGAACTGCCAATTGAGACTGTGCGATATCATCCCGATATTCTTTTTCTTGCGGGACTTTGTTAAGTAGCAGACAAAGATAATTGGGCATTTCAAATACACTCAACCCAAAGAAGCCGTGAGGGGCATTGAAACGATATTATTTTTCACATCTAAAGTCGCCGTAGTTTAGTAGGTAGTATGTCGGATTCTTAGACGTGAGGCGCCAGGCTAGACATCTCAAACAAAACGAAATATAAAAAATATTTCTTCGGCGACTTCCTCTTAGCAGATTTCTGGCAAAACTTTTGAGAGTAAATACAATTTTCATGAAAAGTTTCTCAAAAATCTGTCGTTAAGAGTTGACTTTAAAATGTGGGTCCCGCCACTCACGTATAAAATTAACACATAATACGTAAGTGACGTAGATCGTAATTCTAACTGAAGGGTTGTAATGGCCAATTATGTATGTATGTATGTATGTATATTCCATATATACTGGCATCAATAGGTCATTCAATCGAATAAAAACTTTCAATGATATTTCACGCACCTACTTTGGTCTTTCTAAATTTAAAGAAGGGAAACGGAAAATGAAACACTTTGTAAAACGTTTAATTAAAAAATTATTATAAAATGACATTCTTTTCAATTCTGACATGAGTTTTATGTCTCATTTTGATCGATAATATTGTGCCATTATCCATCTGTATATGTCTTTGAGGTTCCGGGATAAAAAATTAATTCAATAGCAAAAGGCCTCTACAAAACTTCACAGCATTAAGAGAGTACTACCTATACAATGATCCAAGCAAATGAAAGCCTTTAAAAACAAATCCCTACCAATCCCTTTACACAGGATATAGCTTCCTTTATTAAACTTTCAAGCTGGTTTCCAGCATAAAGTAGTCCTGCTTTTAATTTTGCAGCCCTTGCTCTGACGAATTTCATCGATGAGTTTGGTGAAATTCGGTCAGTACATAACATAATTGGTCATTACAAAACCTTTAGTCAGGATTACGACCTAACTTCTCACACCCCTTATGTTGTGTACGTTAATGTTATACATGAGTGGCGGGACCAACAGTTTAAAGTCGAACCACAGATTTTTGCGAAACTCTTCATGGCAATTTTATTTATTGTAAGAGTTTTTGCCAGAAATCTGCAGAGTGGCAGTCGCCGAAGAAATATTTTTTCCTATTCCGATTTGATCTAGATGTCGGACCTGGGTTTTCAACAGTGGACTCACGTCTAATAAGCCGACACACTACCTACTAGTCTACGGCGACTACTTCGGTCAGTACATGGATTGCATTTTCCTGTGTCCTCACAACGGGTAGCTATGAGTGCTCAAGTAAGCTTTGGTTCCCAAAACTAGCACTTCAACCTACTTCATTTCACTTCGTCTTGACTTCGTCCTTGACTTTCCAAACATTATTGTCGTAGGTGGTTCGCTTTTCATCGTACGTGCTCTTTCGCCTAAGAAATGTGACACGCAAATGGTACGTTCATTAAAGTATTCACTGTTTGTAGAATTGTTCAGCATTGTGCCGATACATTGTACATCCAGCATTCTTCTCCCACGACTTATATTGTGTGTGTTAATTTTATATATGAGTAAAGGGAACTACAGTTTAAAGCCGACTCCGAGCGGCAAATTTTTGAGAAACTGTTTCATGGCAATTTTATTTTATTCTCAGAGTTTTTGCCAGAAATCTGCTGAGCGAAGTCGCCGATGAAATATTTTTACATATTTCGGTTAGTTGGAGATGCCCAACCTGGGGCTTGAACAGAGGCCACCACACTACCTACTAGACTACGGCGACTACATGAACATGAACTAAAGATAGCCACAAATCAAACTGAATTATGAAGAGGAATTACAAAATTCAATGACAGATGACCTAACGTGGCCGTTGGAGAACGAAATCTTCAATTTATCAAGAGAAAAGAAACAACAACTGCATTAACAAGTGGCGATGAAGAGCATGATCGGGAATGAAATGACTATAACAGCTTACGATAGATTATTTATATTACACTGTCGAGAGGATCTGATGGTAATGACAGAGTATCGGATTGAAACTACAGATTATATACGCAAGAATATTAAGATTAAAATTCTAAGGCTTTAAGCGACTGCTATATAGAACAAAATTCTTCAAATATATTCTTTCAATACATATGTGGACGATTCATTCGTTAATAGTGCGGATTTTGTCATACATCCAATGAAACTTTTTCTGTTGGTAATCGACCTCACTACCCTCACACTCTAATAGTCTAGCACCCAGCATTACCTTTTTCATTAGAATATGAACATTCGTACTTCACTTAATCTATATGTTCTTTTTTTACACTACGACTGGCTAAAATTGCAAATTTCAGAAAATTTTTCTTGGCAATTTAATTTTATTCGCAGAGATTTTCACAGAAGTCTACTGAGGTGAACTCGCCGAAGAAATATTTTGTAATATATTCCTTTGTTCGAGGGGTTTGAACCGTGGACTCACGTCTAATAAGGCAAAATACTATCTATTATACTACGGTGATTCTTGATTATTATGATGAAAAATCTCATACCCTAAATTTAAAAGCAATTTAAAAGGAAAACCTTATATTACACTAAATTCGTTTTTATTTCACATATTTTTCCAAAAGCAAAATTCAAAAATTTTATTCACGATTTGATAATTTTTGAAAAATAGAAAATTAAGCTTGACTCAGATAAAGCAGACAAAGAAAGCAGACAATATTTTTAAATTAAAAGCCATCAAAATGGAAAATTGTTAAAGTAATTAAAAGAGAAACACAGATACACAACGCCATTAAATATAAAATAAAATAAAAACAAAATACCACAAAAAAAGTTAAATCTGCTGCAGTTACACATTAAGAATGAAAGAAAGAAAAAAAAAAATGAAAATTGTTCCGTAAAACTCCACTCATTTACGCTGCCGTACATGCTCTATGTGGCGAAACAAATGTCTGCACTTTGCCATTGCACCACGAATTAATTGCAATACTTGATTATCCTTCGAAAGAAATAAAAAAAAACGTTGAAATAAAGTGAATAAATGGAAGTGAAGTACAAAAACTTTGCCGTTTATCAAGAAGTTTTTCGTTTGTTATTCGTATTCATACTTTAAAAATTGCTCAATGGCTAGATGGATGCATGGTTTGGTTTCATTTGGTTTGGTTTGGTTTGGTATCGTTTGGTATAGTTTGAGTCTAATTTTTCGTTGATTCTCCAGTTAAAGTTACGAGTAACTTAGAATGTTTTGGCTACCGAATACTACGGCTACGACTGCCACTACTATCACTGGTTAAAATAAAACGTATTGTTTAAAACGTTTTGAACCACCACCTCCACCACTAGCATCTAACGTTTATTCACTCACACACACATACAAACATACATTATTTAGTACATGATGTATTTGCTGCTTTATAAGTTCTTTGCCACACTATCCTACAAGGTAGTGGTAACTGCAGTAGTTCTAGCTGGGCTCTATACGTTGTAAACAGTGACGTCCAAGTTTTGCGCGATAACTTAGTAAAGTGGGAAGAACAAGAATTACAACAACAACTATAACAATACGAAAATAATAACAACAACAAAGAGTTAACCAACATTTCTATTACATTGTACAGCAGTTTTATTGTTTAAAATAATAGTCATACACACTGTTTGTTTGCATGTAGCCAATGTCTTTATGCGAATGTTGATTAAACGAGGGTTGTGTGACAATGTTTCTTGTATAGTATTAAATCCATCATATTGTCTTTCGAACAAGTTCGGTTTCAACTTTGAGAAAAAATGAAAGACTTTTTGTCTTATATTTGAAACGAGCTTCAGGAAAACAAATGCACGCCGCTGTTGTACATAACTTTTTTTCCACAGTTTTGAAGTTTTAGCTTTTTTTTTTTAGCGCGACAAATGAATCTAATTATGTTTCATGTATTTAGTAGAATCTATATCATTAACAGTTCCACATATACGACCATCTAGTGGATTTAATGGCTCCACCTCAACCATAATCTCTTAGTATCTGCCAGGTTTTCAAAGACATGTGAGACCTTACATTGGCATGATATAAAATAATACCTTATCTGTCGACAGCAAAGATCAAAATCAGAATCACGTTTTAAAAGTTCATAAGGAGTTTACATATATACATAATTGGCCATCACAACCCTTCAGTTAGGATTACGGCCTAGCTTCTCACTCCACTCATGTTGTGTGCATTAATTTTATACATGAGCGGTGGGACCTACAGTTTAAAGTCGACTCCGAACAACAGATTTTAAAGAAACTTTTCATAGCAATTTTATTTACTCTCAGAGTTTTTGCCAGAAATCTGCTGAGATGAAGTCGCCGGAGAAATATTTTTTCATATTTCGTTTTGATGTCTGACCTGGGATTGGAACCGTGGCCTTACGTCTAATAAGCCAACGCACTACCTACTAGACTACGGTGACTTCATAAGGAGCTGCAAATTTAAATCCTTCCAGACAGACATGATAAGCTTCACCTTGCTTCGTCTGTTTAAAATTTTACTATCCTAGGCGATCAATTTTTTTTACTTACTTAGTTAGTCATTACAAGCCTTTAATCGAGATTACGGCATTGCTTCTCCTACAGCCATGAGGTGTATATTGATTCGCCACTCACTGATAAAACCTACCTACAGTCGAGTGCAAAGGACAGATTTTATTTATTCTCAGAGTTTTTGCCAAAACACTACTAGGAAGAAGTCATCGAATAAATAATTTTGGATATTTCATTCTGTTCGAGATGTCTGAACTAGGATTTGAACCAAGTGCTCGCATTTCGTAACATCTTTCATACATACTAAACAATGGTAACTATTACTGGTCATCTACTGTAGTGATTCGCTTCAGAAATGGTACAAATTTGTTGCGTTTTAGTATCACATAAATAGTATCACATTGATCTTCTTGATGTGTCTTCAATCGGTGGGTAAGCTCTTGGTGATGAATGTCTAGTTTTCTGGCAACATACATGCTGCTAATATGACGGTCGTTTTCAATATTTTTTTTAATAATTTCACAGTCGTTTTGATACTCTAAATATCAAATCAAAAATGTGCAAATTACTTCAAGTTACAGCAGTGTCTTCGAAAACTTGGGAAATGTTTTAAGCAACATTAAACGCCTTCTTGTCTTTCCATAAATTCTGTGAGTTCAATAATATATTCTAACAAACTGAAGCTTAACACGACATCATATCCGGAGATGTACCATTTTAACCGAACTTTTTCAAGAACCCATATTTCTCTTTTTGTTTTAAATTTATAAGCTCTTAGCACGACATTGAATTAATTGCTGGATGCAATTAATAAAGTATTCAATAATTTATTTTTAATACTAAATTCTAGACGTTTTTCCGGTGTGTGAATAGAATTCACATGAATTTGTTTGAATCTCACTTGGATATTTTTTTTTTGTCAATAAAAATAAGATAATTGTAAATTTTTATTAAACAATAAAAAATACAACGTCTTCTTCTTATTTCAAAACTTACACTTCTCACCCACTCCTCCCATAATGCAATCTCATATTAGACACAACAGAAAATTAAAAAAAAACAATTCTTTAATAAAAACAAAACAAAACACAAGAGAGGAGAAGACGAAAATTAAAAAGTCACAATACCCATTTGGATCATTAAAACTTGTTAAAAGAAAGTAAAACTTGAAATGCACTTTTGGCCTTTTCTTTCGATTACGTATTTGAAGTTTTACTTCTCTTTTTCCCTATTCTGTTTCGGTTTTATTACTCCAAAATATTGGGGTTTTTCTTCCATTTTTTTGTTTATTTGCAATTTTAGCCAGCCGTAGTTTAAAAAAAGACCCAAAAAACTCGTTTAAATGGAATACGAATGTTCATATTCTAACGAAAAAGGCTATAAAGGATTGGATGCACTGGTACTCTAAAGGGCTAGTTTGCTAGACTATTAGCGTATGAGGGTAGTGAGGTCGATTACCACCAGAGAAAGTTTCACTAGATATATGATGCGATTGATAGTGAATTATTGATTGTATCGTCCACATATTTTTTGGAAGAATTGTGTTCTATTCAGAGTAATTAAAACCAGACGTACATTGATTGTGATCCACTTAAAGTCTTAGAATTTTAATTTTGATATTCTTGCACATTTAATCGACAGCTCCAATCCGTCAGGTTGTGATTACCACAAGATCCTTTCAATAGTCTAATATAAATGATCTATTGTAAGCTGTTATTGCCATTTCCACTTGTTAATGCGGTTGTTTATTTCTCTAGTGGGTTGGCCGTCATTTTCTCCTGATAAATTGAAGATTTCGCTGTCCAATGACTGTCCATGTCAAATTAACTCCGACCGACAGATTATTTGGAAACTTTTCATAGCAAATTTTTATTAATTCTTTGAGCTTTTGCTAGAATTCTGCTGAGAGGAAGTCGGCAAAGGAATGTTTTTCGTATTTCATTTTGTTGGAGATGTCTGCCCTGGGGTTTGAACTATAGCATCACATCTAATAAGTCCAATACCTACTAGACTACGGCGACTTCTAGAGAGAGACCAAAGGATTACTGCACATATAGCAGAAGGTATCCGCACATAGACTCCAGGCTCTGTTTGACTGCTGTTGAATTCATGCGAAGGGATTTTGTCTTTGACAGGTTTATTTGTAATACTGTTCTTTCTATAATTACGGCTTAGCCGTAGCCTTTAAAATATGTACCTGAACGTATATAGCCCCAAACACGTGTCGTCTACTCATTAAAGAGAAATTCGTTTTGGTGGGGTGCCTTTGCATTCAAGTACCATCAAAATTGTAATATGAGAGCTTCTCAAATATTTTTTAAGTCGCCGTAGTGTAGTAGGTAGTGTGTTGGCTTATTAGACGTAAAGCCAGTGACCGAGCCCCAGGCCAGACATCAAGGCAAAATACAAAAAGTATTTTTTTGGCGACTTCCTCTCAGTAGATTTCTGGCAAAAACTCTGAGAGTAAATAAAATTGCCATGAAAAGTTTCTTAAAAATCTATCGTTCGGAGTCGCCTTTAAACTGTAGGTCCCACCACTCATGCATAAAATTAACACACACAACATAAGTGGTGTGAGAAACTAGGACGTTGTACAATGGGTCAATTCGACCTCAGGGCACTGTACTTGTCTTAATTGACAAGTACACGTCCTCTAACATAACCTAACCTAACCTTCTCAAATATTTTTTCAAAATCTGGAAATACAAGGCATAAGGGAGATCTCTTCTCCAAAAAGTATTCAGCAATAATAACTCTTGTGGTGTTCACTTAGTTGACACAGGTTTTCTTTTGCCTGAAACCAAGTTGTACAGAAGGAGATACTCCCTACAACACATAAATTACTGTCGCAATGACATGAGCTTCTGCCATATTTACCACACACGCACTGCCTAATATAACAACAAACACCAGCATAAAAAAATTGTAAACAAGTAAACAAAAATACAACCACAAACACGACAAGAATAAATATAAACAGAACTACATAAACAACAATAAGGCAACAACCATGTTTACATTTATAGAGATCTTGAGAAGGCAAAGGCACGAACATCACTGTTTACGTTGCCATATAAACGGCAACTAAGTTAGTGATGTTCTGTCAGTCTTGTGTGAAGACGCGGTTCGAGTTATCGTGGTTTGAAGATATCCGTTACAACGATCTGTCGAACAATTGTTTAGTGAATGTTATTGTTTATGCAGAGGGTGTAAACAGAGGAATAACAAAGAAAAGCAATTGTTGTTGTATACATTCAGTTGTGAACAGTTGCACACAGAATTGTGCGAATAATAAAGAATTTTAATTAAAACTAAACACGAATAGATTTTTACTTTATTTGCAATCTACGAGCTCATATTTTAAACTTTTCCAAAAGATAAAAACGTAAGAATATTTTGATTTAAACTAATTCGGTTTTTCTAGTGCCCAAATCAGACACTCTAACTGCAACCACCCTAATACTACATAGCTTTGTGTGTTTGTGTAAAAATCCTTTTATATTTTTATATGCAGACTAATCGCAGAGCTAAGAGTAGCAGTGGCAGGCACAACATTTATAGTTTTGTTCTACAAACGAATATAGTTTCAATGTTCGTCGACCGTAGTAGGAAAAAAAACCGAAAAATGTGAAATAATTTAGCATTTCACTTAACATTTGAGTCAAAACTAGAAAGAGAGCGAGAGCGTGCCCAAGGAATAATAATAATGTCTTACTTAACAGATTTCGGCTAAAAGCACCCAAAAGGAGCAAAAGAAAATAATCAAGAAAACTAGACTAGAAAATGTAAAGAGAGAAATAATAATGAAATGATGTTCGTCGTAATGCTCGTAATTATGTACATATTTATACAATTACTTTCACAACAGTGTAGTCGAGTGTTCATAATCACTGTAGACATTTTAACTAATTTTAAATGCACGACAAAAACAAAAAAAAGTACGGGACTAAACTGTATGTGACTAAATGGAGAAACTCAAGTAACCAAAACTATTGTTCAGTTAAAGTTAATTACGAAGAAAAGTAGTACAATTCAGCCTGGGTAAATTAAAGATAATTTAAAAAAAAAAAAAGTTTGTTAAGAGATATACAGATAAGGAGTGTATTAAAGCTTAAATTTGATTAAAAAGGATTATAAATATTTAAAGTATTTAAAAATTTATTAAATAAACAAAGAAATATTTTGAAAATTTAATTTATTTTATGGAAACGAAATGAATCCTACAGGAATTTTTCCTCTTTCATGCTTGGAAATGGCTATCATTTATTGAGCCTGTATCGCCACCTTGGACGACAATAGACAACGGTAGACATCTGATCGTAATTTTGATTTTATTTTCATTAAAATTCGATGAGTCTCATATCTGAACGAATATGTACGAATTGTCGAATTTGAAATGATACTAATCTATAGAAGATCCAAGAGCACTTATAGCAGCCCGGAAAAGTTACTGTTGAATGTGGATGTTTGGCTGGCAACAGCAATGGTTCATAGAACGTTGTACAGGACATCACTGCCATTTTGGCCCGTACAGAAACCATTTTGTCCCACAGATATCACATATAATTTTTATTCGTTTGAAAGACCTATTGATAGCATTATGTGTGGAATATGATATCATCCAAGTATTCATAACGACTTCTCTGGGTGTGGCGCATCCGAAATGTCTAATGTTCTATAACTCTGACTTTTAGAACAGGTTGAATTTAACAGATTAATGGGTTATGTTGGCTTTGAGCACTGCTGTTGTTTGTAGCTTTTTCGTATACACCTCTGACTTAAGAAACCCCCACAAGAAATAGTCTAACGTTGTTAAATCGCACCATCCCGATGATCAGTACACAACACCTGTACGTAAGAGGATCATGCTTTCATTGTGTGTTGGATTCATACATACTTAATTATTCATTACAACCCTTCAGTCAGGATTACGACCTAGCTTCTCACACCACTTATATTGTGTATATTAATTTTATACTTAAGTGGCGGGATCTACAGTTTAAAGTCCAATCCGAACGACAGATTTATGAGAAACTTTTCATGGCAATTTTATTTACTCTCAGAGTTTTTGCCAGAAATCTGCTGAGAGGAAGTCGCCGAAGAAATACTGTTTTATATTTTATTTTGATGTCTGCCCTGGGGCTCGAACCCTGGCTTTTCGTCTAATAAGCCAACATACTACCTACTAGTCCACGGCAACTTGGATTGTCTTGGATTGGTGCATTTAATTCGTTATCAACGTCGTTCTCAAAGAAATATTGACTGTTGTCATCCAAAGACCTAAACAACACCAAACTCTATCCAATTGAGGTCAAAAGACGGTTGTAATGATTTACCGCCAGCCAGAGCAACGTCATTCTACAAAAAATAAGGACCGATGAAGACACCATTCCAAAATCAACATGAAAATTTAACATTCGGGACGCATTGAACACATTTGGATTTCATGTGTATTACTATCACCCCAAACTTAACATATTGTTTATTCACATACGCATTCGTTCAGAAATGGGCCTCATCGCTGAAGATGATTTTTCGATAAAAATTTGCGTCAATTGTCACCTTCGCTAGAGCGTAAGCAGCGAGTGCACACAGTGCCGTACACATTTTTTTTGAATTTTCTACGATGTGTCCAATCCAGTGCCATTTCCAATTCCTATCTCCGGTGGAAAGGATATTTGTCTGCATCTTCTGTAAAGCTCTGTGTTGAACATCGAGTTACGAACACCATCATATTTTTATTTCTGTATTTGCACTGACACAAGCTGTACTCACATTCGCAACGTATGTCCATATTTTAGTTATCGATGATTACTGCGAGATTGTCATAATTTTTGACAATTTTGCTTTCGCAAGTTTAACTACGATATTTGTTTTCATATCACCATCTAAAGTGTTTTGAATGAGAAGATAAGTTAAAGTTTACAATTCTTCAATAATCTTACATACATAAATATATACATAATTGGTCATTACAACCCTTCAGTCAGGATTACTACTTGCACACAGTTACTAAAGCATACATACGGTTAAAAAATTTCAGTAATTTTTTAACCAATCCTTTTTCGTTGAAAATCTTTATAGTTTCCTTTATGTTAAGGCGGTCTTTTGCATTGGTTAAAAAATTTCTGAAATTGAACTGAATACCACAAAGGTATGCATCCGATTTACAAATTTCACAAATTTCTGAACCAATGCACAAAAGTGTACATCAGGTCCACAAAAGTTAACAAATTTCAGAAATTTTTTAACCACGACCGTCTTAAAATCGAGGAAAGTTGTTAGACAATTACAAAGATTTTCAACGAAAACGGTTTAGTTATAAAATTTCTGAAATTTGTTATCCGTATGTATACTTTTGTGGCTGAGTGTATGTGTTAATTGTGTGTGTTAATTTTATACATGAGTGACGGGACCTACAGTTTAAAGTCGACTCCGAACGACAGAGTTTGAAGAAACTTTTTCATGGCAATTTTATTTTACTCTCAGAGTTTTTGTTTCTTTGTATGGCTTTTATTTTATTCGCGAAAAATACTTATCGACGTACATCTATAATCTGTAAGCTTGCCTGACATTGGTTGCTGTAAATATTTTATTTTTTATTTATTTATTAATCGAAGAAATAAATATTTTCTCATATTTCGTTTAGTTGGAGATGTCCGACCTGGTGCTTGAAACTAATAACCCAACACTCTACCTACTAGACTACAGCGACTACATGAACATGAACTACCGATAGCCACAAATCAAACTTCATTATGAAGAGAAATTACAAAACGCAATGACAGATGACCTAACATGGACAGTAATTGGACAGCGAAATCTTCAATTTATTAGGAGAAAATCATGGCCAACGCACTAGAGGAATAAACAACTGTATTAACTAGTGGCGATGAACAGCATGATTGGGAATTAAATGACAATAACAGCTTACGATAGATCATGTATATTAGACTATAGAGAAGATCCGGCTGTACAGATTATATGCGCAAGAATATCAAGAGCAAAACTCTGAGGCTTTAAGCGAATCACAATCAATTTATGTGTGTGGTTTGAAGTGTGCAGTGTAGAATACAATTCTTCAAATATATTCTTAGAATATATATGATTCAATCGTTGATAGTGCGGATTCTGTCATACATCCAGTGAAACTTTCTCTGGTGGTAATCGACCTCACTCTAATAGTCTAGTACACTACCCACTGAACCACCAGGGCACCCTGGTTGTTGCATATCTATTTTGCACGTGTATGTAGTTCTTCTTTTAGAAATGCTGTGGCATTTATGTGGAAAGTTCAGCTTTGGAATGCATTTATCATCGTTTCTTTTTCAATGTTAAATTTCTGTTTAGTTGAGATTTATTTCAGTTCTATGGATTTTCAAGATAATATGTATTGGGATGGTAGAGGTTAAAGAAAATTTTGAAAATTTTTTTAGAAAATAAATTTATAAGAATTTTGGGTATATTCTGATATCAATAGCATGGTTTAATCAAATATTTCAGTTTGAATGATTATCTGTTTAACCTTCGAAAAATAAATGAATTGAATCTTCCATCAATCCTTTTACAATTACAAAATTTGAATACCATGTAAATAAAATTACAAATAATAAAATAACAATAATAGAAATAATAATAAAAAGAATTTAAACAAATACTTTGACTTTGGAAAATATTAAAAAAGTATACAAAACAACCACAAATTCATTTTTTAACAGACATTTTTAATACAAAAAAAAAAAGAAAAACGAGGAAAATGAAAGAATATTAGAGAATATGAACACAATTTCCATAATTTAAGTTCTATCTTTTTTTTAGCTTTTATATGAAACGACAAATTCAAATCCAAATAAAATGAATAAAATAAAGGAACAAATTATAATAAAAATTGGAAAAGAAAACCCGAAACCGAAAAGCCATAAAAAAAAAATTCACAAAAATCTACAATAAATACCCAACTACCATTACGAATTATACGATAAAAACCGGATGATAAAAAAGAGAAAAACACAGAATTTCTAGACACAAAATGAAATGAATAGAATAGGAGAAGAATATAAATTAAATGTATAGAAAAAAATGGAAACCAAATCTCTTTCATTTCCTTTGGAACAAGAGATGGCTCGCATGATGCAACAAATTTGAATATTTTTGTGTGCAACACATGCTTTTCATATAAAAATTGTTTCAGTCTTTACTGCACTAAGCAAATAACATTTCAACAATCCTTTCTTAGCTGCTCTATATTGTTGGCTAATGCTAACGATTTCGTTAGAGGTGAGCGTATGTACATATGCATTACTCGTTTGGAGTAGAATAAACACTTAAGCAAAGCGGCAACCATAAAACCAAACTCTACCACCTTTACCAGCATATGCTGGCAATGCAAATGGAACACAGGTTTACTAAATGATATTGTTCAACTATTGTCCGTAGTTGCCAACACAGTGAGTGTTAGCATTTCACCGCACACTACAAAACCAAAGTTGAAAATCGAAAAGTGTTTAAGTCGTTGCATTCAAATGGAATAGAGAAACAAAAAAAGAAAAATCGTATCATAATAGAAAATCTAGTTAAATATTTTGATGTGTACTGGGGATACTGCATGTGTTGCTGCTTAAATTGTGTTCGGTTTATTGCTGTACTTGTGCAAATACACTGGTGGCCAACCTAATAAGTAAAGCAAACGGTGAGGATTAAAAAAAAACACAATATGTTCGTCAAGAAATGTTGAAAAACAAAGATTGAGCAAAGAGCAGTTTAAAAAACTTCAACTACATAGTACACCAAGCATAGTCAGTACATCAGTATTGTTACGAAAATGAAAAATCAAGATACTGGTGTTTTGCTTTTACATCGCTTATAATTAAAATTATAAACAAAATCTACAAAAACAAAACAATGCAGTAAACCAACCTGTTTACAAATTATCGTACTGCTTGATATAACAACAAACGCCAGCATAAAAAATGGTCAACAAGTAAACAAAAACACACCAGCAACACTACAAGAATAAATGTGAACAACACTACAATAATAAGAGAAGGCGAAGCCATGAACAGTCGCCTTCAAGAATATTAGTCAGACTGTTTACTCTGTCAGAAGTCGTCGTGGCCTAGTAAGTTAGGTTAGGTCGGAGTGGTAGCTCTGATATCACAAAGCTCACTTGAGCATAGCGCCCCGTTGTGATGCCACGGGTGAACGCAGTCCCTGTACTAACCAAGTTCCACCAAAATCAGGGAAAAGGAAGAAGTTGGTCAGCGCAAGGGCTGCACTGGCCTAGTAGGTAGTATGTTGGCTAATTAGACGTGAGGCCTCGTTTCAAGCCCCAGATCAGGCATCTTCAACTGAACGAAATATAAAAAAATATTTATCCGGCGACTTCCTCTCAGCAGATTTCTGGCAAAAACTTTGAGAGTAAATAAAATATTGCCATGAAAAGTTTTTCAAAAATCTGTCTTTCGGAGTCGACTTTAAACTGTAGGACCCCTTACTCATGTATAAAAATTAACGCACACAACATAAGTGGTGTGAGAAACTAGGTCGTAATCCTGACTAAAAGGGTTGTAATGACCAATTATGTACATATGTATGTTTACTTTGCTATATAAAACGCAAGGTAAAGCAGGCAAGTGATTTGGTGAAGCTCAGTCAGTCTTGTGTGAAGACGCGGTGTGTTTGACGAGAGTAATCGTGGTTGAAAGATCTCCGTTACAAAGATCTGTCGTATAATTGGCTCGTAATTGTTATTGTTTATGCAAAGTGTGTAAACAGAGGAATAACAAACAAAGCAATTGTTGTTGTTACATTAAGTTGTGAACAGTGGCACATAGAATTGTGCGAATAATAAAGAATTTTAATTAAAACTAAAAAAAAACCTATTTTTATTTTATTTGCAATCTACGGGCTCATATTTTAAACGTTTTTAAAAGATAAAAACGTAACAGCATATTCGATAACTGAAGTTAATTTAATCGAATAGAAAATCCTGCTTTTTATTATTCTTGCAATAAATGTGCCAGGTCTCTTTTATATTTGCTTACATGTACTCTTTAAATTTCTTTTATTATTTTAAAAGAAATTATCATTGAATAGAAATCTCATTCCGTAACACAAATTCTCTAGAAACCGTCTAGAAAATTTGAATTTTTATATTCCTACGGAATGTCTTAAAAAACGCAGAAGCCTTTAACAATTGCAGTATAACAGTAACAATAACGATTCTCTCCTTAATACCAGCAAGTGCTTGTGTGAAATCATAAAACGCTTCTATAGAAACATTAAAACAACATGTGCCACATGCTAAGCAGTAAGCAGTAACAAGTAAAAGCAATCAAATGCATTTCCATGCGGTAATATTATTCCATTTAAGGAAGTCTATGAATCAGGATTATTAAGCAAAGCCAACACAATAAAATCTACAACAAAAGGAAATGTTTACTAAAAGGCTTCAAACAAACAAAACAATGACAACACTTTAGTTTCCTGTCAAATTGTTTCGTTCGTTCACATTTCAAAGTGAATTGGCTTAATGAGAAGACTTCAAAATGAATATCCTTATACGGAATTGAAATATGCTAGTAATTATAGGCTGATAAAATAAATTAAAATTAAATTAAGGTTCAATTTTTCTATTGAACTGAAGAGCTTAAAGTCATTGGCTATCGGGTTCAAACATAAACCGCTACTATACTAGCCATCATTAAAAGATAGCACTCCATTACCTTATGCACTTAACTTTCGTGTATATATAATTGGTCATTACAACACTTCAGTTGGCTTTACGCCACAGCTTCTCACACCACTTATGCTGAGTGTATTATTTTTATGCTTGAGTGACGGGATCTATAGTTTGAAGTCGACTCCGAACGACAGACTTTTTTGAGAAACTTTTCATGCCAATTTTATTTACTCTGAGAGTTTTTGCCAGAAATCTGCTGATAGTATGTCGTCGAAGAAAGATTTTTTTCATATTTCGTGTTGTTGGAGATGCTGGGCTGCAATTTGAACCGTGGCCTTACGTCCAATTAGTCAGCACTCACTACCTACTATTCTACTGCAATTTAATGGATTATTCTTGATAAAATTAAATTTAAAGGACTGGCCATCAAGAGAAAGATATTAACTCGGGTAATAGGATGAAAATAAAAGCTCTCTACCGTTAATTTACTTCCAATTTACAAGCAAATCCTGACACGAGTACAGTCCCACGGGGCAAATCTTGAGGATGGCACCAATCAATCATAACTTTTTTTTTGAAAATGCTTTAAAAAAAACTACCGAAAATTTTTTTTATTTAAAAGTACAATCCTTCCGGTTAATAATGGAAAATAATTTCATTCAAATGGCTGCCTCGGCTGGCAATGCAGTAGCCTACACCAGAAGAAGTTATTTGGCGGACCCTTTACATAACACAGCGTTTTAAAAACAAAGTCTTACAACAGAAAACTCGTCTAGGTAGTCGCTGTAGTCTTATAGGTAGTGCGTTGGCTTATTAGATGGGAGCTTGTGGTTCGAATCCCAGCTCAGAAATCTCGAACATAACAAAAAATTATTATCTCAACAGTCTTCTGGCAAAAACTCTGTGAGTAAATAAAATTCCCAAAAAATTTTAAATTTTTTTAAAATATGTTCCGCGGAATCGATTTTAAACTATAGTTCCCGCCACTCGCAGATATAATTAACACACAGCATGGGTGGTGTGAGAAGCTAAGTTGTAATCCTAACTTCATCTCAGCGGTATTATGTAAAAACTCTAAGATTAAATAAAATTGCCATGTAAAGTTTCTCAAAAATCGGAGTTGACTCTGAACTGTAGGCCTCACCACTCATGGAAAAACCTAACACGTAGAGCATGGATAGTGATGTTAGAAACTACACTGTAATCCTGACTAAACGGTTGTAATCAACTATGAAATGTGTGCCAATTAAAACCATTATTTGCTGAGACTGGGTCAGCAGACGACTTTTACATAAGAGCCACATAAGAAAGAATACCTCTTCAGACAATATCATGACCGAAGAGGCTGGATTAATACCCTAGTTGAGAATCAGTCAGGCTGGGATACCTAAATAATCCAGTCAACAACCTCTTCAAAACAGGCCTCTTGAAAAACCGGGCGAATGCAGGATTACAGAGGCTCTTACTTGACATACGGGTTGTGACCAACCACCCAGTACCAAATAGAAAATGAAAAAATACAACAGTTACAGAAAACAGAAATGAAATACCACTCTCAAGTTCTAAGTCAACGATAGATTGCAAAACTATGCTCCTAGAAATTGCTTCAGACGCGCAATCCCCAGCTCGAATAGAAGAATTTAGGTAAATAAATTGAAGCAAGGTAACGAAGTAATAAAAATATGCGGCAAATTTTGTGTGATATCTTCATGTTCCTTAAAGGAACGGAATGGTAAACAATTTGTTCCATTCACGTTGTCGTAATTTTAGTCCCAAGACTCAAAATTGATAAACTTCAACAGTAGAGCGTAGACAAATTTCACTTTTAGTCCAACCTTATGCAAGCGGAGTCCAGGAGGAATTTATTAACTCTTTAAGCTATAAAAATAGTGACATCAAAGCAATTGTATTGTACGCAAAAAAGTATCTAATTTAGTCCCAATATAATTCGACTAAAATTTTATCTTCACCCCTTTATAAAACTTTTTTAAAAATGTTTAAATAAAAAAAGAAATTATTCGAATACCACTTAAAAAATATTTAATAATTTCTCCCATAACCACTTTCAGTTTTTTCTTCTTTCACTTTTACTCTTAAAAACTACCAACTTTTTATTAGCCGGGCAACAGTTCATTAAGAAATTAAACGAATGAAAAAAGCGCTGAAGCTGAAGTTGAATTTTTCAACATCATTTGAAAAATACTTCAATCAATAATCATGAGTTTTAATTTTTATTTCTACTTGAAATCATTATCCGAACAAAACTTAAAAACAAAAAAGAAAAAAGAAAACGAGAATTACAGAACCTAAATTGAAAAGATGGAAACAAAAACCATCAAACAAACTCCCTTCAATATTAAATAGTTTTTCCCAACAACTATTAAATACAAAAACACTCACAGAAATCAAAAACGTTAAACGCGTATCGTCAAATTAATTGATTTATTTTCTATTGTTACACACAAAATTTTTGTGGTTGTAGGAGAACAAATCGTAAAAGAAGAAGAAGAAATAAATTAATGGCCGTTAAAATTTTAAAAATAATAAAAATAAAAAAACGAAAATTATATGGAAACATTTAAAATATAAAAATAAAATTGCGGAGAAAGGGTAAATGATTGTTAAATCAAATAGAGCTGCAACTCATGCCAAATTGTACGTAAACTTTGGGAAACTAGATGGAGCAGCGCGGGAGTAAGCAGAAAGAAGAGATGGAGAATGAATAAAACAAAACTGGCTTTAAAAAGTTTTTATCACTGAATAATTTCAACTGAAACTGTGGGGGATTTCACATTAATACGAAAGGAAAACTCATGTTCAGCAATTTATTGTAAAAAAGTTAACGCTTATCAGACCTGTAAAGGGCTGGACACATGCCTCTCCAGTTGCTTATCAGCTAAGAACTCCTTTCATTTAGAATAAAACCTTCTTTAAGCCAAGAGTTGAGTTGGTGGGAATGTCAGAAGTTTTCAATTTGAGCCAGCTTTACAGTCCATTTTCAAACATCTTTTAAGTAATATTATGACCGCCAAGTGCACTTCTGTTCATGGTAGGCCTTTGCCGTATCTAGCAGCTCAGTGAAACCAGGGCTCTATGTGCCGTTATTCTATCGCACTAACAGCAATAAAGTTTTATGTACCTATCAGTGATTTAAAGCATGTTGAGGTATTTCTAGTTACCTGTCCGTTAAGGTTTTCAGAAAGTGTACATTTTTCTACCACCAATATCTCGCGGACTGCCGATTGTCAAGTCAGCCCTTTGCCTTCCCAACTTCAGCAGTTCCAGCATAGCTTCACTCATATTCTGATTACAGTCATTGCATATAATTTCAGAATTCTACATCTCACCGACACTCATCCACACTATTTCGACTATTTTAGCATTTCATCATGTCCAACTCTGTGGAGGTATTCGTGATGCATCCACTGCCAGTCTAGAGGGCAAACACGCCCTATTTGTTTTCTTTTCAAGAGGTTTTATTAAAGATAAGTGGAAATGTCTATTTTCCCTACAAAGATCTGTTCTCCCATTGTGACTACCATTTGCCCGTTGCATCAGTTTGTCCTAAGTACTCAAAAAGGTAAAAGCACATCCGCCAATTTGACTATCGGCATTGTTGTTGATCAAGATCAGTACCGTTTTATCAGATATTGTCCTAAATTCTGATCTTCTCAGTTTAATCATGCTTAGACGACGCACATTTTCGTCTTTGCTATGTCTACTAGTCGCCGTAGTCTAGTAGGTAGTGTGTTGGCTTATTAGACGTGAGGTCACGGTTCAAACCCCAGCACCGACGTCTTCAACAAAATGAAATTTAAAGAAATATTTTTTTGGTGACATCCTCTCAGCAGATTTCTGGCAAATACTCTGAGAGTAAATAAAATTGGTCTGAGAAGTTTCTCAAAAATCTGTCGTTTGGAATCGACTTTAAACTGTACGTCCCGCCACTCATGTAAAAAAATAACACACACAACATAAGTGGTGTGAGAAGTTAGGTCGTCATCCTGACTGAAGGATTGTAATGATCAATTACGTACGTATGTATGTATGTATGTATGTTATGATCATCGATGTTATTCTCCTCTTGAGCGACCTTGGTCCTTAGACCTTGGACGGTTACTGCTCGTCGAATCGACGAAGCTCATTTATTCTTTATCATAATATGAGAATTATATTATAATTCTTTTATGTTTGACCAAATTTCGCTCTTTGTTTCAACTTCTCTAGTGCTCCCTAAGTTACTGATGCCTTTCTACGTATGAATGTGATCATAACATTGTAACATTGATATTTACATCCAAATAGTTGGTGGCCCTCTTCGATACTATCTTAGTAACACCAATAGTCACTTTCATGTTTTCATGGCTACTTATTAAGACAGCCACAGTCTTACATATATGTAAACAAGTGCCAATCTAGCCTTATCAAACCCTGCTCCAACTATGTCAACTGCTTGTGGTCGTCGTCTTCTCTGTTTTTCATACCTACAAATGCAGTAGTCTCTGCATTGTAGTCGCAATACTCTATCGTATATAATATTCCATAGTAGGGATCCATTATACATTGCTCCACTCCATCATCTGTTGAATACACTACTCTTTCACTTCGAAAATAATCGCTTAGAATTTCCTTTAGGAATGATTATTTAGCCATAATGAAGTGAGCTGTAAGACTCTATCCATAATACGCGGAATTTCAGGCATTTTTCTTAATCAAATGTAAGCACCTCGCTTTATTCTTTGGAGACAAACCAAACCAACTTTTGCCTTTTATTGCACCTCTTGTGATACCAGCAGCGAATTTTGCCGATAGAGCTCGTTGCTTATTTAAGAGAAGATATTCCTAACACTCTACAAGACGCTCATCCTATCCGTGCTTCTTTATGGCGCAGAGGCATGGACTTTATTAAGCACTGATGCAGCAGCCTTGAGAGTGTTAGAGAGAAAAGTACTACGTAAGATCTTCGGTCCAGTACGAGTAGGTGATGATTTCCGCATCCGATCTAACAGTGAGCTGTATGAGCTCCTCAACGACATAGATGTTATGCAGCGTATTAATATCCAGCGGCTGCGCTGGCTCGGCCATGTCGTTCGAATAGAGGAGGATGCTCTGGCAAGACGGGTGTTTGATGCGTGGATCTGCGGAAGTCGGCGAAGAGGACGACCTTGTATCCGTTGGAAGGACCAAATAGAGTATCTTGGCGTAGGCGCGCTCGAAGCAGAGGCGCCTGGAAGGATTTGTTGCGGCAGGCCGAAATCCGTTAATCGGGTTGTTATGCGCAATTAAGTAAGTGAGTAAATATTCCTGTTTGGCTTCATTATACAAACAAGTTAGAGTAATAATGCATTTAAGAGATAAAATTTTTCCTATTTTAAATCTCTCCCATCACGTTACATGACTAATAGGACCGAACAAATCAAGAATATGGACTTTGTTCATTACGGACTATTGGCAAGTAAAGTGCAGGAATCTTTCCTACAAAATATTCATGTTAAATCCTTAAGTGGAGAGTATTTTTTCAATCAACAGTTAGACAAAGGCAGATGTGGTTTTGTCTTGAAACCACCCATATGTGTTAGTGTTGGCATTGTTGGACTTTTGTAAAGAATATAAATTTTAAATGTGTATGAGTGAGTTGTAAACGAGTTGTGGCAGTGTTTAAGCATTTATTAATTAAACTTTTTTCTCCAAAATAAAACAAAACAAAAAAAGAAAGTAGAAAAAAACTTTATACAACTTTAACCATAAAAAGAAACAACAAACAAACACTCTCTCACATATACATACACACAACAGATACGCTTACACATACTCAAAGAAAATGCTGTTGCAGCAACTTATTATTACTTTCGAAAATAAAAAGAACAAAAAATAGTACAAAAACAAAAACAGTCAGTGAACAAAGTGATGAATTGGGTTTTTAAAATAATCAACATTGTTGCAAACACTATTTTACAGTTGTTGAGGGCATTTGAAAAAATAAAATTTAACGAGAGAGCACCAAAAGACATCAAAATAACGCCAACCAAACACCAACGCATACAAATGTAACTATTTTAACCTTTTGCACTATACTTACATATATATATACACCCATGCATAAATACATATACACTTGCATATATAATTTTTTAAATGTTGCTGGGTACGTGTGTGTGTGTTTGAATGTCGGTTTGAGTGATTACTTGAATCTCATGAAAGATCATGAGCAACATTACCAGTGTGTAACATTGTTGTTTAAAAACTAAAACAAAAACAATAAGAAAACATACAACACAATAACAACAATGAAAGTGTAACAAAAATGAAAGCAAAAAAAAAACAACAACAACTCAGTGAAACTCTGTGGTAACATAAAACGAAAAAATAACATTGTGGTGGTGATTTTCCAATTTTTGTTTGCGTCTTGTTTTATTACTGTGATGCTGTTTGTTGTTGTTATTGCTGCTGTTATAACTTTCAATGCATTGGATGTGCTTAATGAAGTTGATGTGTGAAACTGTTTATTTTTTTATGTGTGTGTGTGTGTGTGTGGATACTATGCCATTCAGACCTTCGTTTTAAGTTTTTTTTGGTTTTTTATTCTGTTGTTGTCTTTCTCTTTAATCCTGTTACAAATGTTTAAGTGTAAGTGTTTGTTACAAATATCTGCGGTTATACTGCAATCAACTGGAATAAATAATTTTTGTTTCGTTTGCATGTGTGAATGTATAAGTGTTTTGCGTGTTTTTTTGTTTTTTGTTTTTAAATGAGCCCTCAAGTGGCACCAATATCAAGAGTTTTTAACATTCACTAACATTATTTGGCTTTTACCACATTTAAACAAGCATCGTACATTGGTATATTCACACATACTTGCACACAATTAGTATCTGTACATACATGCAGATGTATGAATTTATGGGTCTGTCACTCTCACACATATTTTTTTGTTAAACATGGATTTTAACAGAAAAATTATCTTTTATATGCGTGTGTTATAAACAAATTATAAAAATGAATGTGTTATGTATACAGAGTCGTGTATTAACAAAAGTTCAAAAAGGTTAAAATCCTGTTTTTTGTAAGAAAAGAAGCGAAATAAATCAATATGATCCCCTTCATTTCCAGTTCTAAAATGGCATCTGATTATAAACATTCTCAACTGAGTTCTGTCGGCCGTGGAACTTTCATTTCCTTGCTTGGATCATGCATGTCTACTGTTATCGGATTTGAGATAAAGTCCAAAGAACCTAAATTTGCTAAAACCATTGTTGCTGCGGCATTGTTGTGATGCTTTTTTTCGACAAAAATCAATCAATCACTTGTTGTAGAACTGGTGTATTAAGATGAACAAAGGCTGTGAATTCTTCCATCTGAATTTTGACTGTTTTTTTAATCGTTTTCAAACCGGAAGGTTATTTCATATTTCAGATTATTTGGACTCTTTCTAAAATATATTGATAGAAGGTTTAATGTCTGAGTCACGTATAGCTTATCACGATCTGAGGGTTATTTTAAATTTTAAATCATTTGGTCTCTTCCTCTAAGAAAATTGTATTTTGGTTTCTATGTCATCATAATGTTTTTATTCTCTTCTTAGCATTCCAGAAACTTTATTGCCAAAGTATTATGCCCCAGACTTCAAACAAAAGAGGGTCTAACCTAAGCGCTGTGATTCTACAATTCCTAGTAACAACTTCCAGTAATCCAGTATAATCAAGATTGGATCATAAGTTACAATATATTGAATGTACACCTTACAAAGGCCAGAGTTTCATTACATAGATGCTTTTTAAGTGCTTCCTAGTTTTAAATTTTAATAAAACAAATTGAGTGTGAGTTGTAATTGAAACATTTTCGTTCGAAATTGCTATTGATGCCATTATGTGTAGAATACAACATCGTGTAAAAATCATACATGGTTTCTCTGGGTGGATGTCATCAAATATATCAAATTTTTCATGAACTTGGCGTATAAATTACGCTAAATTTGAACGATGGCACTGGTTATGTCTGCTTAGAGGATCGCTGTAGTTTGTGATCGCATACACTAGTGACCTTTGAAAACCCAAAAAAAAAAACTTCTAACCGGGTCAAATTGCACGATTTCGGTGGCCAGTTGATATCAACCCCATGTAAAACGACCATGCCCTCAAAACGATCGTGCAGTATAACTAATGTGGTATGAGCTATGTGACACGTAACACCATCCAGTTGAAACCACATATCTGGATACCATTCAGGATGAAGAAGTTGGTCGTCATTAACCTATAGAGACGTCAACAATGATGGCGCGACCACTGCTGTCCTCAATGAAATTTCGGCCGATGACGCCGCCAGTTCAAAACTCATACTAAAAAGTGTATTTTTCGGACGTCTTGTTCGATCTTGGATCTCATATGTATTTCGTTACAAAATTCGTCAATTTTTTTGGGCCTCAACGCTAAGGATTACATTTCGCTGAAAATTGGGATCATTTGCCAACTACTCCAGAACGCATTCAGCGAATGGGTCGCTTGCTTAAGTTCCTGGGTCAGTTGAAGTTTGTACGTGGGCAGACCAATTATTGGAGGTGTAAACTTCGCAGTGTAGAAGTCTGCAAAGTGACGCGTCTTTATAAACATCACAAAAACGATGGCATCGATTTTTTTGCAAACGCAAATGCTTTTGACAATGAACAGGTGTTGCTCGATAGCTTGCTGAATCAGTGGATTCAAATTTATCCACCAAATTAAACAGAGTCCTTTCGGCAGGACAATTATGGCGATCGTCAAATGGACGTGCGTTGTTGTTTGCCTGAACACCATTCTGATAAACAAATTTCAGTTATTTTACAGTGTAGTTGAATACAAATTCGTACATGGTTATTTGACAAAACAGACTGAATGAATGACAAATAATTTGGCAGATGTGGCTTCAACAAGAAGGCTGATGTCAGATGCCAAAAAACAAAATGGCCGTTATTAATTACCAAAGTTCTTGAGTTGTTGTTGAAATGTCCGATAGTATCCGAATTTTCTTTCAGAAACTTATCACAGATTTCCTCCTTACTATAATGTATTCTGATAGAACTGTTGCTTTATTTTGTCCATTTTGAGAATTTTCGTTTCTTTTTTGTTCAATCTGATTGTCTTTGTTGTTGCATTAAAATTGAAACTAACTGCTCGTTAAATGGTCTTTAATAACCATTTTGGAATTTACTCTGTAATAAATTCGGCTTTCCCCGGGGGCTATATCTTCTATGTGGATGAACAACCCAATTATTTCGCATTTTTAATGCAAAATGCTACTGCTCAAGGGAATCCTGTTGAATTTCATTAAATATCTATTCGAACATCATCCTTAGATATGAATTAGAAGTTGTGATCAGATTTATTTCTTATACGCCATTGGTGACGACATTGTACTTTTGCCGTATGTGAGTAAATAATTGAAATTTTTGGCACACATATGTATATATACGTATATACTTACGTACTTATAATAGCCACTAGAGATTGTTGCATAAACACACATACAAGTGAACACATATAATATGTTTATACAACATGACCTTAAACACATTTGCATATGAGCGTGTACGGGTCTCTGTAATAAAATATTTGCCAGTGTACAGTGTTTTAAGCATTAACAACAAACTGACATGTCGGTCAATGTGGTTAACTGCGGATGAGCGATACATTTTATATAATTTTTCTTCTTCTGTTTTTTTCTGCTGTTATTGTTGTTATTGTTTCGTTTTTTTACATATGGTTGCTTGTTATTCATGTAAAACCACATGTGAGCATTCATGATGTAAATCCCAAAACTTTTTACATCCCCCGTTTACTCGCTTTCCCAAAAAAATTTTTTTGTGAAATCCAAATTATTTCACCCAATTTTTTGGAGAATTGTTCACAGTTTTTTTGGCTTTTTGTTGCTTTTAGCGTTTTATTTTTAGATACAACAACAATGACAATAAAAAATGGCAGCAAAAAAATAAATCGTAACGAATAAATGAATTAATTTGCAAAAGTTTTAATGGGAAAAAGAGAAAATAAAACATTTGGCTTATGTATGTATGTTTAGTTTTAAAAAGTTGTTGTACGCGAAACAAAGAAACACGTCTTTACACATTAGTTGCTGAACACAAAGTGCCGCTTCTTTATTTAAAAATATGTTACACACATCTTCTACCAGCTAAGAGTATATTGTAAACAACAACAACAATAGCAAAGCAAAATCACTCAAGAGAGTGCTGTTTACAAGAAGAACATAAAACACATGTTGGTAAATGCATCGTATGATTTAACTGTTAATTTTTGTTTAAAGAAAATTTAAGAAACATTAGGGTGGCGCTTAGATTCAAAAGGTAAATAATAATGTACATAAAAATATGTATAAATTACATTTAGAATAAATAAATAAATTTGTAAGCAAAACATCGTCAACATTCCGCCAGCCTTGAACAGAATTTATGAAGTTCAATCATCCTTCGGCAAGGGGTACAATTTTGTCACAGGTCTTTGTAGTGTTGAGGTTGCTGTCTTTATAGTGGCCACTCTAACTCGACCATCAGAACCAGCGTGGGTTTCTATCACACGACCAAGTTTCCAGCAAGTGGGAGGTACATTTTCTTCTCGAAGGAGAACGATATCATCTATTTGTAGATTTGGTTTATCTTTTAGCCATTTCGCCTTAGATTGAAGGGACAGTAGATAATCATTTGACCAGCGCAACCAAAAGTATTGGGACAGTTGTTGAATAAGTCTCCACTTAGAAATAGCTGATGTTTTTAAATGAGTGACATCAACCTCGGGTAAAGCATTTAGGGGTCGACCAATTAAAAAGTGACCTGGACTAAGATATGGCAGGTCATCTGAGTCAGCTTGGACCAACGGTCTTGAATTCAGGATAGCTTCAATTCTTGTTAATAGCGTAGTTAGTTCTTCATAGTTAAGGGTAGCTTGACCAATGGTTCTCCGAAGATGATATTTTATACTCTTTACCGTGGACTCCCATGCACCGCCAAAATGTGGTGCCGCAGGTGGAATAAAGTGCCACTGAATGCCCTTTGTAGCTAGAATATTTGAGATATTGTTATTAAATTCAGAATTTTTTACCATTTTGTAGATTTCTCCTAGTTTCTTGGCAGCACCTTGGAAGTTAGTACCGTTGTCACTGTGTATGTGACCACAAAGTCCTCTTCGGGCTACGAATCTGTCTAAAGCAGCTAAAAATGCATCAGAACTTAAATCTGTAACAAGTTCTAGATGCACAGCTTTAGTGACTAAACAAATAAATACAGCGATGTATGATTTGACGATAGGAGACTTGCGTCCATTATGTTGTTTATACATTATGGGACCTGCATAGTCGCAGCCAACTTCATAAAAAGGGTATGCTGTATTGACTCTAAATTTAGGAAGATCGCCCATAAGTTGATAGTTAGCCTTTGCGTTATAGCGTTGACAGGCTGAACATTTGTCACATACTCGTTTAGCTAATTCACGTGCACCTACAATCCAATATCGTTGACGCAGTGTAGCTATTAGAAGGGTGATTCATGCATGCAAATTTTTCAGATGGCAATCATGAACAATTTTATACGTAATTGGATTGTCTTTGTGTAGTATAATTTGATGCTGGCTATCATATGGTAAACTAGCATGTTTGAGTCTGCCACCTACTCGTAAAATGCTATGGTCATCTAAAAAGGGTGACAACCGTTTTAGTTTTTTACTGGTAACAGGTGTCCCTTTTTTAATGGATGATATAACATCAGCAAATTCAGCTTCTTGACAATATTTGAAGATTTCATTTTCAGCATCTCTTAATTCATTTACCTGGAGTGGCACTCTAAATTTGGTTTTAAACCGAAAATTGTTGTATGCTCTATAGACGTAAGCAAGTGCTCTGACCATACGAGTGAAACGTGAAATTCGATTATTTAACTCATCAATAATGTCGGTAGAAAATGTGGTAATTAAAACAACTTGCTCTTCTAGACGTAATTCTTCATTAGTTTTTAATTCTTTAACAGGAGTTGGCCATTCAGTTGGGTCCTTAAGTAGGAAAGATGGCCCTTGAAACCACATTGGGTTATCAATTAGATAGCTGGATCTAACACCTCTACTAGCACAATCTGCTGGATTTAATTTAGTTGGCACATACCTCCATTTAACATCAGGAAGGGTATCAAGAATATACCCAGTTCGATGACCGACAAAAGTTTTCCATTTAGTAGGATGTGATGAGAGCCATGCTAATACAGTTTTACTGTCTGACCAGCATACAATCTTATTTTTGTCTATACGCAGCACAGGCGACAAATATTCAAAAAGTTGTGCCAATAGATAGGCAGCACACAGTTCCAGCCGGGGAATCGATACCAAAGTTAACGGAGCCACCTTTGTTTTAGCCATCACTATATTGGTAGATACTTCACCATCTGCTGACGTTTTACAACAATAGACTACGGCTGCATAGGCTGCACTGGACGCATCACAAAACCCATGATAAGTAACGTTGGTTTCTGTAGAGAAAATAATTCTAGGAATATTAATATTATTCAGTAAATTAAATTCAGAAAACAGTTGTTCAGCCATGGTTTTAATTTCACTAGGAAGCTGATCGTCCCAATCTAAACTAATTAACCATAGTTTTTGCATAATGATTTTAAGGGCTATAATGACAGGTGAAATCCATCCAAGAGGATCAAAGATTTTGGAAATTTCTGATAATAGTTTTCTTTTAGTATCAATGCAGTAATCTTTAGTTTTAACATTGTAAGAAAAACAATCAGCTGTAGGATTCCATATAACACCGAGAAGACAAACAGTAATGTCTGTAGGAATATTCACTATACTCTCAATCTTATCATTTTCAGGAATGTTAGTTAAAATTTTACTCTCATTAGTTGCCCATTTTCTTAACCGAAAGCCGCCAGCCGTAAGAAGTTGGTTTAAATCTTCGGCTAATTTTTGGGCTTCTGCTATAGTGTTGGAGCCAGCCATACAATCATCAACGTAAAAACAGGTTTTTAACATCTCACATGCTAGTGGAAAGCGGTCACTCTCATCTTCACTTAATTGTAAAAGTGTACGTATTGCCAGATATGGAGCAGAGGTGGTGCCGTAGGTGACAGTAGTGAGTCTATAGTGCCTTATCTCCTCACTAGGATTATCCCTCCACAAAATTCTTTGAAAATCACGATCGCACTCTTGTATGTCGATCATGCGAAACATTTGTTTAATATCAGCCGCAAAACAAAATTTCTTACACCTGTATCGTAGTAAGACTGCCATAAGATCTTGCTGTAATACTGGACCTCGAAGCAAATTATCATTTAGGGATTGTCCATTGGATGATTTACTAGAACCATCAAACACTACTCTAAGTTTTGTGGTGAGGCTGGTATCCTTTAGCACAGCGTGGTGTGGCAAATAATACACTGTAGCAGCGGGGCGTTTAATTTCATTTTGAGGCACAGGTTCCATATGGCCCAATGCAATATATTCATTCATAAATTCACGGTATGTATTTTTTAAGTTACTATTGGATTTAAACTTACGTTCCATAGAATTTAGTCTTCTTAAGGCTCCAGTAAAGGATTCTCCCAGCTCGGGGGTATGCTTAAAAGGTAATCTAACAGCATATCTTTCAGAACGGGTTGTAGTCGAAGAGTACAAATCTTCTGCCATTCGATCTTCCGCAGTTAAAGACGGTTGTTTTATATTAAGGCTCTCAACTTCCCAAAATAATCGTAAGGCTTTGTTAAGATCTTCTTCATCACTAATTTGACTCGTGATGTTACACACTGTGACCATTTTGTCCATTGTACAACCACTGCAAATAACCCAACCAAATGCAGTGTTTTGGGCCAACAAGTTGCCTTCCTTTAAAACCCTACCTTCTCTGATTAACAAAAAGAAATAGTCAAAGCCAATTATAATATCTATATCCTTAGGTGAATAAAATTTATTATCAGCCAGTGGGAGTGATTTAATCTCATCCCAGCAAGTGATTGTTAATTTTGTGCAGGGTAATTTTGAAGTTAAATTATAAAAAATATGGGCAAATATATAAATTATTTCATTTCCATGGGTAGATTTGATTTCTAATTGTACAGCTCCTCGTGTAGCTCCAGCTTTGTTGTTACCCAGTCCACTTACAAAAATTCTTATTGGCTTTCGTACTAGCATCAACCTCTGTGCACATTTTTCTGAAATGAGAGTGTTTTGACAACCCGAATCTAATAATATGTTACAAGTTTGATAACATCCCATGTTATCTTTTACTAATACTCTGGCAGTTGGCAACAACATGTTAAAATTATTTACCTGTGAAGCTTCAGCTAAATTCACCTGAGAGTCACTAGCAACAGTAAACGTTTCATTTAAATTGTTGGAATGATTCGAATTAGCAGCAGAATGAGAGTTTTTACCCGGTTCCTTTGTCATTGTAGGTGCTAACGGCTTTCGGTTAATGTGGATTAACGAATGATGCTTTCCTTGACACGATTCACATACATGTTTCGAAGGACAACTCTGTACAGTATGGTTAGGCTTTAAACAATTAAAGCACAGGCGTTTCTCCTTTATGAATTCAACTCGTTTAGTGACGTCAAATATGTTGAAAGTCGGACAATAAGACAGATGATGATTTTCTCCACAAGCAGCGCAGGCTTTTTTCATTGTACTGGTATAAGCACGAGCAGACTTCACAGTTCTTTGGGGGGGCTTGCTATGTTTTCCTTCAGGTGATGGCAACCGCTCCAAAGCGTCACAACGTTCATTTATAAAAACAAAAAAACTTTCCAGCGAAGGGAAGATTAGCTTACCACAGTGTTCAGCCCAAGATTGTAGGGTGTGTCGATCTAATTTTTGACACAGTAGATGGATCAGCCAAGGATCTCTCTTTTCCGCATCAGGGCCTTGAGCTCGAAGGCCTCGGATCACTTCATCAGCAACGTTGGAAAGCTTACGTAATTCCTTTGAATCATCTGCCTTCGGAATTTGAAGGAAAGTCTCAATTAAAGAGTCAACCACCAGCGAGGGTTTGTCGTACCGTTCCTGCAACTTTTTCAGCGCTTCTTCATAATTTTGGTCCGATACCTGCAAATGGCGTATAAGGTTGGCAGGATCGTCCTTTAAAAGACCTTTTAAGTACTGGAACTTTTGTGAAGCAGCCAAACAGTTGTTGTTGTGGATGGAACTCTTGAACAAATCAAAAAACGATTTAAATTCAGAGTATTTGCCATCGAATACTGGGACATTAATTTTTGGCAATCGGACATCAGTCCCGTTTGCTGAGGCATTCATTGTTTGAGAAAATGATGCAGCAGAGGTCCTGGGTTCCGTCATTTGAAGGCTCGACAGTTTTTCCAAAAGCGCAGTCTGCGTCTCAAAAAATTTTTGCATTGCATCATGCTGAATGGTTGTTGAATTCATAGGGTCAACATTAGTGGATCGCAGCTTGGCATCAATCAGCTCATTGTATTGTGTCTTCACACGATAATATTTTGCCTCGAATTCCTCGTATTCGGTTTCACGATCAGGAAATTGATCACTATGTGATGTCATTTCTATGTCCAAGGATTGGAATTGATCGTAAAGTGCTTCCAGTTTCTCCAAGCGAGCACGTAAGTCAAACAAAGAAGTTTGATCATTTACTTGACTTAGGAAGTTTTCAATCCTGGTAGCAGTACGCTTCAGATGCGATCTTTTATTCTTCAACGCCTCAATGATACTCATTGTAAATTACTTTTTTTTATTTATTTATTTTCAGATAAAATAACTTGAAATTATTATTCACACTTTTAACTATTTTTCACAAACTGTACTTTTTTTATTATTATCACGTCGGGGTCACCAAAAAATGTACGCGAAACAAAGAAACACGTCTTTACACATTAGTTGCTGAACACAAAGTGCCGCTTCTTTATTTAAAAATATGTTACACACATCTTCTACCAGCTAAGAGTATATTGTAAACAACAACAACAATAGCAAAGCAAAATCACTCAAGAGAGTGCTGTTTACAAGAAGAACATAAAACACATGTTGGTAAATGCATCGTATGATTTAACTGTTAATTTTTGTTTAAAGAAAATTTAAGAAACATTAGGGTGGCGCTTAGATTCAAAAGGTAAATAATAATGTACATAAAAATATGTATAAATTACATTTAGAATAAATAAATAAATTTGTAAGCAAAACATCGTCAACAGTTGTTGTTATAGATTAAAAAATAAAACACTGAATCTCATATAAATATGGGAGCCAACATATCCAGTCAACATTCTATAATGAAATCTAAAAATCTGTAAATCGATAACAACTTTTACTTTCAGATTAATCGAGTATTAAAACTTTCAACATATAATACAACGGTTTAGGACTGATGGTTCAACAAGAAAAAGAACGCACAAACAAACGCAATGAGCGGACATTACGCACCAAAGATAAAAGTGGACAACATAGACCACGTCGAGCTTCATGGAACAACAACGACAGAGAACCCTCATTATTCTCCTAGTAAAGACAAGACGAGCGAACTTCTCAAATCTTTGCTTAGTTCGATCCGTAGGCAAGGCCCTACTAAAGTCCGCCATATTCCCCTTCTCGATGATACCCATCGCTTCTAAATCCATAAGGTCTTCGTAAAGCGGACATGTAGTCAGTACATGCCGCCAGTCCTTAGGTCACAATCCACACCCACAGTCCTCTGTCTCACTGAGGCGCCTCTTATGGAAAAAAAGCATTTAGCAAACCATGTCCCATCAGTAAGAATCACAGACTTAAGCTAAAACCAAGGTCGGAGTGTTCCAGTACGAATGTCAAGTAAAGTTTGAATTTATATACCGCCCTGCCCTGCATCTACGTAACCAATCACTCAAGCATTCCATACTTGAATACAACTGAAAACAAAAAAATGTTCATAACCTTTCCAGAAAGACAGACATCTAATGCGCCACAGAGAATAACATAAAAAGAAGGTTAAGCAGAGCAATCTCTAGAAAAGGGAAATAGTTATACTCAATGAGAAAGTTTTCTCACATCTACGTTTCATATAACTCTGTACATCTACTTCTAAATAAAGTCATCAGATTAATCAGAAGCAGCTGCCCAAGCTTCATTATTGAAATTGAAACAGTATAATGTAAAACCTTTACTTACTTCAGTAGTCATCCGAATTCTCTAGTCACCATCCAGTTCAGGCCAAAAGAAATTTGTAATCATTGTATAATAGTGCTCACCGTTAACTGTGATTGCCTAGCCAATCCTCAAAGAAATATATACCCCTGATGCCATCAGCCCAAAAGCTACAACAAATAGTGAAGTCTTCGTGATTCAATGCCCACTCTTGGATTTCATTTGGACTTACATTCTGCATTACTCCAGAAATGGGACTCATCGCTGAAGTAACATTTCAATGAAAATTACGATTACTTGCATCCATTTCGATAAAACAATTTTAACTGTGTTGAATGTTGAATGTGATTTGCCAAAATAGACTGAATAAAGGTCAAATAATTTTACAGTCGTGTCAGACATCTCCATCAAAAACGAAATTTGAAAGAATATGTCTGCGGCGTCTTCCTCTCAGCAGATTTCTGGCAAAAGATATGAGACTAAATAAAATTGCCATGAAGAGTTTCTCAAAAATCTGTCGTTCGAAATCGACTTTAAACTGTAGGTCCCTCAACTCATGCAAAAAATTAACACACATAACATAAGAGGTGTAAAAAAATAGGTCGTAATCCGCATAAAAGGGTTGTAATGACCAATTATGTGTTGACAAATGGTAACTTCTACAAATTGGCCACTAATAAGTTACAAAGTTCGGAACAACCTGTTGATAGATAGGTTAAATACCACAATATTTCCATTAAGTCTAGGCCGCTAATAAATTACTGCCTTATGGCAAATTGCAAATTGTACACATGCAATTATGGAAGGTATGACCAGCAGACTTCTCTCAATTTGAAGTCAGAAATCTCACTGTGTGATTGATATGTTATAGACGGCATTTAATTAGTCAAGTTTTATATAAACTAATCAAGAGTTTGGGTCTTAATTTAAAATGTTTTTCTTGTATTTATAAGCTTTAGTTAATTGCTTTAGTTAATTGCTTTAGTTAATTTTGGTTTCATGAAACGGCATAAGAAATACTCCTAGTCGCAAAGTCCCATTTTATTATACTTCACCTATGCCTAGTAGGAAAGAGTATGGATATAAAGAATACGCAATATGTAGAAGTAAAATTTCATATGGCGGGTTGTAACATTACGAGATGGTAGGAAAATAAACACAAACAAAGAGCGTAACAATGTGTTGCTCTCAAATCTAAAAGTATTCACAAATATACAGAAGTACGAACGATGAGAGCCAAGCATTGTTACGCTCATTGTTTTTGCTTTTTTTCCTTCTATGCATAGCTGCCAGATTTGACGATTTATCGTCATTTTGACGATTTTGAGCTCCAAAAATATCATACTGACAATTAGACGATTTAAGCCCTTATTTTGACAATTTTTGGAAATTAAAAATTTACGTCATATTCCTTACTTTAGTACATTAAAAGCCACTTCAAGCTTTGCACTTACTTTGCAATTGTTACTAATCAAATTTTCCATCAACACATTCGCAGGTACTTGAATCCTTCTTTGTTTACGCTGTAATATTTCTGGAATTTGTAACGATTTAACGTCAAATATAAATATTTTAGTATGTATAATTCTTACTTTATCTCAGGGAGTGATAGTGGATTCGATTCATGTCGAATAGATCTTCGCTGCAACCTTTCCATGGATAGTTTCTCCTCTTCTAGCACCAAAAAAACGAAGATATATGCTACTCGTTTTTTTAATATTTGTATTTTTCTTCGAAAAATTGTTGAGAGGTAATTCACAATTAAAAATTTTTGTTTATACAGCTTTTAGAACTATTTCACAATAAAAACTTTTACTCGCAATATATTCGTAATACCGTTTTTTTTTTTTTTTTGTTATGAGAAAAAAGTTTACACCTAGAATTGCATAGAATTGATGCTTAATTCCAAATTTATGGGGTATACTTTCTTTTTAATTGTATTTGCACTATATTACTCATACGCATCGTATTACATGTACTGGAATAGTTACTCTGAGAAGTATGCAATAAAAAACTTCGATTTTGTCATGTATGAAACTAATTGAATTAAATATAACTCATACGTCACATATGTGAGTAAATATAATGGATTGGCGATCTAAAAGTTTATATTTAAAAATGTAATAAAACAAAAATACAGTCAAACTTCCATAACTCGAACTTCTCTAATTCGAATTTTCTGTAACTCGAACAAATTAGATTGGCAGTAGGCTTAATATAACAAATAACATACAACTACTTTTCCGTAACTCGAACTTCCATAACTCGAAGTTCTCCATAACTCGAACGAAACACATATAAATGAATTCTATAACTCGAATTATTTTGTTTATTTGGTTGGTTTGTTTTTTTGTTTGTTGGTTTTGCTTTCTTTTGCTGGTTAAACTGGTTTGAATATTTCACTGTCTTTTTTATGGGGAAATCCCTTTTTATGGTACCTTATTGTTCCTTTGTACTTGTGTAAATATCATTTCCATTCAATTCAATTTTCCACCAAATATGACCTCTAAATTACAACCTCTTGATCAAGGGGTTATTCAAAACTTCAAAGAGGTAAATGAAAAACAGGAGGTCACGCTTATGGATTGCATCAACCATGTAACAAAAGCTTGGGATATTGACGTCAGTGAGCAAACCATAGCAAATTGATTCAAAAAAGCTGGATTTGGTCAGTACTCTGAGTGGGAAGAATAAGATGACATTTCTTTAGTTTTTATGAGTAATGTTGATGAAAGTGAAAATGAAATTGAAGCCGATTACCGAGCTTGGTTAAAAGCGAAAAAACTAACTTGCAATACTACTTTTCAAGATTATATTGAAGTAGATAATGAGCTTTACACGACTGGATTTCCTACAGACGATGATGTTGTTGAGGAAATATGTATTGAACAAGAAGATCCAGTCTTAAGCGGAACCGACAGTGATGGCGAGGGTTCGTTGGAAGAAACTATTCATCAGCCCTCCAAAGCCGATGTAGAAAATTCTTTGCGAACATTGAATTTCTTTTTGCAAACTAATGACCGTACAACTGAGGACCACTATAAGGCTTTGAATAAATTAGAGATATTTTATACAGAAAATAACAAAAAAAAATTACATTTTCGGTCACTTATTTCAGAATATTTCAATTCATTTTAACTTGTTGATTACATTATATAGTATGCTAAGGTATGCAGTTTTCAGCTACTGCCTGTTCTAAATAAAAAATATCTTAAAGAAAAAAAAAATTCTGAAACTCGAAGTCTCCGTAAGTCGAAGTTTTTTTTTTTGGATAATTTTTAGTTTTTTTTAGTTTGAAATTTTGATAAATTTATTGTTTTGCTGTAAACTAAAACTGGTCCGGTTGGAAATGGATTTTTATTTCATTTATATAGCTGCCACGGATTTATGCCCTTATTTTGATGATTTTTAAAAATTAAAAATTTACATCATATTCTTTACTTTAGTACATTAAAAGCCACTTTAAGCTTTGTATTTACTTTGCAATTGTTACTATTGGAAATTTATGTTAGTAAAAACAAGGATTAAAGTATTATATTTTTAAGTTACTTTCGAATACCTGTGATGATTTTTCTGCATTATATTCCTTTTTAACCACTTAAAAGCTAAAAAATTACAACTCCTAAATAACCTCGCAGTTGAGAATAATATATCACTTGTCGTTGCAGACTATTTTAAAAATTCTAGTATAGCTTCTAATATTGCCATCGGAAGAACAAAGGCAAGCGCCGTTATTTTTTTTTCGTACGACCAACATTCAGGGGATGGATGGCATTGAGTTTGGAACTATGTTATGAGAAGAAGGAAAGAGAGAACAGTGTTTATGGACACTAGGCTTGTATATTTTCATACCATAAGTAACAGGATAGACCTCTGCAGGAATTGAGTTCCACATATCGATACAGTCCGACTAAAACACGTATTTTTATTGTAATGCAGTGTGTGATGGCCAATGGACCACATACGGATGTGTTGGCCGTAAAATACGAGCGTTATATAGGAATATATGATTTCCGGGAAAAAGTCCCCTTATTTCGTTCAAGCAAAACCATTTTATAGTAGCGACCAGCGTTGCCACAAAGAAAAATTTTTCCCTACCAATATTCTTTCCAAAACCTAGCAAAATTTTTCCAATCCTACCAAAATTTGCATTTAAATAATTATAGATTATTCAGTATGAACTTTTAATGACGTTTTATTGCTAAAATTAACAAAAGAATTTCATATATGTATCACATTTAATGTGTTTTAAAAAACAAAACAATTCATTTAAAAAATGTAAAAATAAAGCGACATAAACATAGTGTATAAAACTAAAGCTAAAAACATAACAAATTCATCTTTAACATAAAATTAACATAAATAATTTGTTTAAAAATGTTATACTATATTATATAACAAAAATTATATTTATAATATTCAGGTATCGTTGAGATCTTTTTTTGCACACCACACATAATGCGGTTCAGACTTGCATTTAACTTCTTTACATATTATTATGTTCTTTATTGTGCTTTTATCTAACTTGTTTCTTAGTTTTGTTTTTATTAAACTTAATTGTGAAAATTTTCGTTCTGTAGCTGCAAAACTATGTGGAAGAGAAAGCAAATTAAAAATAAATACATAAATCACCATAATAAAATTAAAAAATAAATCACCACAATAAAATTCATTTAAACCATTTTTAAATGTGATTACATTGTCCCAAAATTCATTTATGCTAAGTGTTATATCTAAGGATATATCACTTAGTTATATCTAAGGATGTATCACTAAGGATATATCACTTAGTCGAAGTAAGTTCTACTGCATTGCGATTTTATGTGGAGCACAAACCACTAAATTCTTAAATTTCAGTATCAAGGGCAATATATTTATTTTTTCTTTTGAAAGAACATTTCTGGGTGTTATTATTTGTAGTAATTTTACATCTTCTCTTCCAAAGTCAAATCTTATTTTAATTTGGTTTAAATATTCCATATAAAATTGCAGAATATTTGATTTTATTTCCACTATATCTTCCTGATCTAAATTATTTTCCAAAAATACTTCGGCTTTTCTACCTGCAAAAACTTCATTTATATATACATGGTTATTTTTGTCAAGAAATTTAACGTCAAGGGATTCGCTTTTATTTAAAAAATTACTCATAATTAATAGAAAATTTAATTTAATATTCGTATAAAGGTATGGAAGTCTAGAGCATTCTCATTGAAATTCTTTATTTGACGCGTTTATTATTGGTAAAATATATGATAAGAACAGGAAATAAGTTTTAATTTTGGTTCCCATTGAATTTGCTAATTCTGCTGATCGAATGCCATTAACTTCTAATGAACATGAAATAAAATAAAGTCATAGACTATCCCATTGTTCGATGAAATTACACTAGAAGTTACACCTTCTAATGAAAGCCATCTTGTTGAACAAATGCCTAAAATTTTATGGGGCTTTAAGGAACAATAATCTTGAAATTCATTGAATACAGTAATTCTTTTTAGGCTATGGGAAAAGAAACTATAAATACCTCTACAAAGTTGTTCTATATCATTCGGTAATTTTTTTTTGTAAGCATAACTGCTGCATAAATGCAGTGAATGGCAAGAGCATTATTTTTTAAAAAAATTTCTGTTTCAATTCAATTTAGCAATGTTTTTAAGGTACCAATATTGCCCGCCATAACGTTTGTGACGCCTGTTGCCAGCCCTATTAGATTCTTAATTAGAGTGTTCAATTAAAAAAAATTCATTATGACTTTGTAAATAGATATCGCATCAGTTTTAGATAGTTCCAACAATGCTAGAAATCTGTCATGAACAATTTTTGCACTGTCGACAAATCTAGCAACAAGAACCAAGCATTTTTTATTGAAACATCAGTTGTTTCGTCAACTATTAATGAAAATTTTTTGGCTCGAAGAGTAACAAATGTTTTTTTAGACCTAAAAATAAATAATATTCCCAACTTTAAATCTTACAGATATTAATTGTATTTTCGTACCAAAAAATAAATGAAATTTGAAAAAACCAACCAAAATACCAATAGTACCATTTTTAAATAAAAGCTACCAATTTTAGTCCAATTGGACCAAAACGGCAACGCTGATAGCGACAGAACAGTGAAACACAATCCACATTGCAACGATGCTCCAATGATTCAATGGAGTTGGATACACCACCGTCATTAACGTGATACTATGGCCTCTCCTGTACACAGCCGAGAAACTGCAAATTAGACGTTGGACACCAACCCATACATGAGAGTTGTATGCCATTCTCTGTCAGTTATAAACGGTGTAAATAGTAAGATCGGATGATAAGAACTTAAGAAGGAATTGAAAAATGTGTCAGCATTACACTGAATTTTCATGCTCAGAACACCAAAAGCTTCTGACACCCTAATATCTACACCGCCCATAGATATAGATGATGTAATATTATTGCTGCGCTTATGTGTTAATAAACAACGTTGGGATAGATTGTTTAAACCTTAAACAATTTATTCCTGAAAATGATGCCAATTTCTCCATTTTTTGAAAAAAAAATATTAAATGAAGATGAGGGACGTTAGCTTTTGATTTCCAATAAATTGTTTGTTAAATGTTTTATTTTTGAACTCTGGTATGTAGATACATTGACTTCATATGTTTTACTACAATAGAAATAATTTTGGTTTTTAAACAATTTTAATTTATTTATTTATATTTTCTGACGATTTTTTTACGATTTTAATACACGTCTTTGACGATTTTGACGATTTTTTCTCAAATATTTGACGATTTGGTGTCTCATTTATCTGGCAGCTATGCTTCTGTGTTCCCTCCCGCATTCAGAAATGTTCTTAAACAGACGTCGGCACAAAGAGAACATGATAAAAATGTGAGTGTATTTGTGAGAGGCATGTGTTAACCTAGAGAAAAATTGTTAGTAATAATTTCAAGTCTACTTATTAACCCAATGATATGCATATGTGAGCGGAAAATATAGAAAAATTGTACTGCGCTAAATTCCTAAAGACACCGTATTTAACTTGGCAAGTATTCTTCTAAAATTCGAAATCATTTCTCATTGATATTAGTGAATACTACTGTGATATTTCTTTGAGTGTATAATTGAAGTCTGAAAAAAAGCGACATGAACATTTTTCTTTAGAAGCTGACAAGCAATAAGCAACTGAATGCATTTTTACGCTCTTTTTAACGAACATTCTTGATGTTCGTGTCCTATGTGTGTAAAAAGTCGAAGATGTTCTTCCCCTGAGGGACATTGGTGCCGATGTCTGTTTTTAACACCAGAATAAGTGACTTCAGAAAAATAAATAAAAAAGTGGTCAAACAGCAAAAACGCACGATGACTAAAACGCATTGCTACACTCTTGGTTTCTGTATCCTTCCCTTCTATCTTTCCCCCCGCGTCATGAAATATATTTGAAAAATATTCCAAAATATGTTAAAACGTACATTTTTTTATACTTTATTTTCTTTGCTAGTAGTAAATGGATTACAATATACCTGTATGGGCCGATACTTTGTTTTCCAATTGTGACTTTAAATGCATTAACATCCAAAGTTCTTAGTTCTGTTGTATTATACCCCAATTTTTTAGTTTTATTGAATAATAATACGATAATAATTATTGTTTCTGCTTGAGTAGTTAAATTGATGAAACATATTAAGCATTTCATTAATGACGTCAATCCCTCTGTATTAATTTTATTTTTATTTTTTTGCTATTTAAACAATGATTTAATTTTATTTGCATACGGATATTTTTTCTCATTTTGCTAAATTTCTTTTTTCTTTCATTTTTTGTTTTTTTTTTTTGTTTTAAAAACCACATGAGAGCAAACATTTCAGCCACAACAACCACTAATAATATCAATGAATTTCTATTACTAATAATAATAAATAATTATTTAAATTGCATCTGTATATTGGTATATTGGCATTGGTATTGGTATTGGTATTGGTTTCCCATTGCTAAATACCATACAAGAGAAGAAAATAAAACTTAAATCAATTGATTTAAATTTAAATTGCCCATAAATTAAAAGGGCTAATTGAAATTGGACAAATAAAATAAAAACACAAAAACATAATAAAATTATTTATAAAATATTAAAAATAAATATAAAAATTCAGAAATTTTCTCTTGTTTATGTTAATTACGGTATTTAAAACTAAACTACAAATAGATATTAAAATAATAATAATAATTAAATACTGAATATTAAACAAGAAAAAATTATTATCTTTTTTCAAATATTTAATAGTTTGCTTAATATGAGGATTAAAAAGGGATTGAAGGAGGAGTAGAGAAAGAGGGAGTAGTATTTCGGGACATTAGTTTTAAATCTATTAAAATTAATACAAACAGAAAAAAGTTCTATAGGCAATGCTTACCGTATATGGATAGTGCGAATGAAAAATAAATTCTCTCTGTAATGTATGATGCAGTTCAGTGGCCTACCACAATAGCCAAATCTTCAAGCAATAAGTTTTAGGTTTAAACTCGTTAAAAACATGTACAAGAAATGTTTTATTTTGTTTCATAAAAGTTAATTTAAAATTCTCAGGCTAACTCATGTAAAAAATTAACGCACACAACATAAGTGGTGTGAGGAGCTAGGTCGTAAACCTGACTGTAGGGTGGTTTTTTTTTGTTTTTTGTCTTAGGCCGGAGTTGGGAATTTTCGAAAGACACTTTTGTTCCAACAAAAGAGTGCACGATTCACCATCACTGGTACCTACGTACTAAACCCACCCCCTACACACTTCAACCACTCTCCCTCTGCGGGACTGTCGTAATGTATTACTTCGCTGAGGGCTGGTTAGCTTTAAAGCTTGGTCACACTAACTTAAGTTTCACCTCCGCTCCTCCAGCGTTCCGAGTTCTATCATAACTTCAGCCATTCTCTGACTGTATTGGCTCCATAGAATCCTAGAATTCAACACCTCCTCCATAAGCCGAGTTGGTCCGAAACTCGTTTCCCCGGGCCATCTAAATCTGTGAGAGCATGTTAGAATATGCTCCGCATCTTCCTCCTCATCTACACAGTTTGGGCATAAAGGGTAAGTATCATGACCAAATCTGTTCAGGTATTTCCTGAAGCACCCATGACCAGTTAGGAACTGGCTCACGTAGTAGTTCAGCTCGCAGTGTTCGTTCTCCATCAAAAGGGTTACATTAGGGATAAGGTGAAATGTCTCCCCTTTAAACCGTCCTCCCATCGTGACTGCCATTTGTGCATGGAAGTCCTTCGTTCCTCCGCCTTTATAGCTGCAGTTCGTCCTGGAAACTCGAGATGGCGAAAGTATATCCGCCTCATTTCATCCGCCAGTATATTATCCGCTTCATCAGACACTGTCCTGAAGCCACTTACTTGTCTAATCGCGCTTAGACGATACACCGAGGACAGTATTCTCCTTGTCGTCCCCACGGAAAGTGCCTCCGACCATATTGGGCAAACATATAACATTATCGACGTGGACTTGAATGGACCTGGTCCTCCAATATTTGGCATCATCCTCGCCAGTGCTCCCTGTGTTACAAATGCCTTTTCGCCGATATATTTGACGTGCTCCTTGAAGTTTAACCTGTCTTCGATAATCGTTTTATCGCCCTCTTAGATTCGATTTTAGTACCTCCAACGGTCACTTCCATCTTTTCCACTATCTTCCGGCCGCTTATCAAGACGGCCTCCGTTTTATGTACAGCAAGTGTCAAACCTGCCTCATCCATCCATGCTCCAACATTTTGAATCGCTGTGTTTGTTTTTTCCTCTATTTCTCCTACCGTTTTTGCTACCGAGACTATGGCAATGTCATCCGCAAAGCCTACAATTGTAGTCCCGCTTGGCAATCGCAGTCGAAGTACTCCATCGTATATAATGCCCCATAGTAGTGGCCCAAGAACAGAGCCCTGCGGAACACCCGCCGTCACTAAGTATTCCTTTTCTCCTTCATCCGTTAGGTATATTACTTTCCTGTCCTGAAAGTAATTGCTCAGAATCTATGGCGGCGTAGCCATGTTAAAGAGAGCTCTCATAATCCGCCCCCAATTCGCTGAGATAACTGTAGGGTTGTAATTATGTATGTATGTAACCTAATGCTTACGCTGAATCAATGGACACATGCGTCATACGTATGTTTGTCCAGTTATGCAGTGACCGATAATAATTCTAAAAAATATTGCCATATCGTCCTTACCAAGTATTCGCTACTTCTTTGTCGACTTACGATATTATCTACGAGAAAAAACTTTGTTTAAGTCCCTTAAAGTCCGTCCTTAAACGTAAGTAAAACAGAATGTATGTCAGATTGTTATTTTTTATTCATTTGGAAAACTTATTTATGCCAATATGTGTCTAAGCTAACATCGCTCAAAAGTCTGATACGGCTTCTCTGGGCGGAATGAATCCTTTATGTCCAATGTTATACAACTCTGGCACATACATAAATTTTGCAGAGTTTTATTTATGGCATGAGTTATATTGGCTTTGAGGACTGCTGTGGTTTTTGGCTTTTTCGCATACACCTGCGACTTAAGAAATTGAAAAAACCCCACAAAAAGTCTAAATAATATGATCTCAGTGGCAAGTTCACATCACCTCCGCGTCAGATGACCATGCGCTCAAATCGGACGTTCAGAATATCTAATGTGGCACGGCCTGTCTGACACGTTACACCATCTTGTTGAAACCACATATTGTCGGTTTCAAATCATCTAATTTAGTCCAGAAGAAGTTTGTATTCATAGACCCATAGTGCTCGCTGTTGAAATTGGTGGCGTCTTGAAGAAAAATATGGACAGTGATTTTTTTCGGTAGACATTGGGCACACGTTATTGTCTATGGTGATTGTCACGGTGCAAATTTCATCAAGTTGTGGCCTGCAAAAGGCTGACGCATTGTGAGTTACTCAAAATCAACTTCCTCGAAATCTACAGCACACTTTCACGAACAGTGGCTACATTCTCGGCAGTTCTTGCGTTTCGTCGACGTACTGGTAATAGGCGATGTTTTACTGAACCAGCAGACCAGTAGAATAGAATGGAGTCTTAAGCCACCACATTCACAGATTAACATACTTTAAGTAATCTGCAAGCTTCATTATTGCATCACTTTAGTGGTGCACTAACCAAACATTCTGTCAAGCGATTGGATCATCAAGTTGCCAACTAGCTTTCAGTCAGAAGATGCAATGTTCGGCCTTTACGATGGTTGGATTAAGACTTCATAGCCTATTGCAGTGATGTCGTATTGTTATTATGAAACACGATAGCTTTCCTGTTCGCTAGTTCTGGTGTCTCTTTCTTGCTTGCTTTTTTAAAAACCAGATTTCTAGCAAAACTCTGAGAGTAATTATAAGTTTCTTAAAAATGTGTCGTTCGGAGTCGACTTAAAACTGTAGGTCCCACCACTCATGTATAAAATTAACTCACACAACATAAGTGGTGTGAGAAGCCAGGTCGTAATTCTGTCTGAAGGGTTGTATATTTATTAAAAATAAACGAGTTATGAAGAGTAGAGATGAGAACTACAAATTTCTCTGGGTTATAGTGTTCTTAATGAATAATTTCTTTTCAATTCCAATCAACATTCAATTTAATAATGTTGGCTGTCAAACCAGGCCTATGAATTCCTTTTTGAACTCAACTTTGACTACGAAAATTTTTCTTTGGACAGATTTTCATTTAATAAGATTACTTGCCTCAAATCTGGATTGAATTCCTAGGAACTTAGTAGAGTTTGACTGAGTATGCTTCAGACAACTAAATTTCTTTCGAATTATTGAAGTTTTTATTTAAATGTTGGTTATTTAAAATGTTCATTACCCTCTGACAGTTTACGTCGTAGCATGGCTATACAAGTTATAAAATTTTATGCAGATTTTTTGCTCGTTTTTTAATCAAAAATTAATCAGAAATTAATCAGAAATTTAAGCTAAAACGCCTGAAATACTTGTTGGCTTGATGCAAACGTGTAGCTTGATAAATGAGTGCCAACTTTAGTAAAAAAAAATAACAGCAGATATTTTTTATTCGATCCAATATTTAAACCAGAAAGTTTTTCTTTCTCAAACGATAAATTAAACTTATTAAAGAATTTTTTTTATCATAAAAAAAACCACGCTAAACATGTTTTCAAAAAAAAAATCCCCCATTAATTTATTAACCTTCAAATTATCATTAAAAATAAATAAATATTTACATGACTTAATAAAAATTAATCACTGCTTAATGCATGTTTTAATTTTAAGTTAATAAAGCCAATAACTTTACTTGTAACTCATTGTTGTTGCTCGGTATTAAAAACTAACCCGTAGGCAATGCTAATAATAATGGCAGAATGAAAAAAAAATTAAATGTGAAAATAATTACAATTACAATAAAAAAAACGCCGCCATTCAATAGAAGTAGAAAGTGAAACAAGAAAAATGAGAAAAATACACCACATTAAAGGGATTTATTACAATCGCAACCAATAATTATAAAAACGGCAATTGTTTTATCGGGGGACCTATGAAGGAAAAATTAAGCCGCCGGATAATTTTCAAATAATTTCATATTAAAAATTGTATTTTATTGCATGGCATTCATTCTCTCGCATTTGTTTGTTCTCTACAAACTGGCATAAATCAAAATTTATTAGTTATACATGCTAAGTATGTACCGTTATGTCGTTGTATAGCACATGTGTGCGTGAGAGAAACCGTATGCATGTACGAGTACATATGTGGGTGCTATGCTATATATGCATGTGTGTGTTCATGTTTTAAAGCAAATTTAAACTTAATTAAATGAGATAATGTACTCTCACTCATTCACATTCACAAACAAACAATTTTATTTTATATTCCGTTGTTTATTTCTCTCTCGCTCTTTCTCTTTCTATCTGTTATGGCGGTATTATTATAATTTCTGTTGTTTTTGTTGATAGTCTCTTTATAGAAAATTGTTTATTAAATAAAGTGTCTGTTGTTTTAATTTTTTTAAATATTTTTTCCTCATCGATAGAAAACAATTTTTTTTCTTTTATTATTTTATTAATTGTGTTATTAATTCTATACCATGCACAACACAGTCAGTTAATTATGTTTAAAACATATTTTATTGCAAACAATTAAAAGTAATTTGAACTAAATTTTATTATTAAAAATTCATGCTTTAGACAGACAGAGGGAGAGAGAGAGAGAGAGAAAAAAAGAAACATAACAAGAAGGGAAAGAGTAATTTATGCCAGCGTATGCAGTTGAGTATGTGTATTCTATAACTGAGTCTAAGTGGGTATTATGAATAAATTGAGTTTAGATTTAACAGAGATGTCAATTATAAAGCAGAGCATAATCAAATCAGAATATTTTAAGAGGTAGTCACCGTAGTATAGTAGGTGTCTTCTTCTCAGCAGAATTCTGGCATAAACTCTAGGAGTAAATAAAACTGCCTTGAATAAGTTTTTTCAAACTCTGTCGTTCACAGTCGACCTTAAAGGGGCAAAATCTCTGAGAGTAAATAAAATTGCCATTAAAATTCTCTCAAAAATCAACCGTTCGGAGTCAACTTTAAACTATAGGTCTCGCTACTCATGTATGAAATGAACACTTACAACATAAGTGGTGTGAGAAACTAGGTCGTAATCCAAACTGAAGGGCTGTAATGATCAATTATGTTTGTATATGTAGTTACATACATATGTAATAGAGAAAAATGTGCGTGATTTCTCAAATTTTCTTTTTGCTATCAACACTCAGGAGATAGACTGTAGTTATGCAGTTCATTGCATTGTAACTAAATTTATAGGTTATTAGAGCACGTAAAAAGGTTGTAGTGTTTATAGGTGTTACATTTGGCTCTGTTTATGTTATATGTGACAGAAAGAACGTCTGCTGGAAGGGATTTCCACATATGAATAGTGTGGCTCTATAATTCATTATGCTATCCCATGGCCAATCGACTACGAAAGGTGCTCTAATTAGTCTATAGAGTTTGCGACCCCAATCTCTTAAAGAAGCATCTTCACGAGAAGTGTTAAGTGGCACCATACATGTTCACTTTCGGATAAATAAATTGATGTAAAATGCAAGGCGATAAAAATTGCAGTAAAGTATTTAATGTCTTACGAAACCAAAGCACTTGAACGCTTCACAAGACAATTGAGAAATATAGTGGTTCCAGCGAATAATCCATTACATTCTTTTGAGATTGTAACTATTGTCCAACGGTGTCAAATCGCAGCTTCTTGGCGAACAATTGACATCACCATTTCGGCTAAAAATAAATCGATTATGACAAGAGATGGGAGGCAAGTTGTACCGTCCTGTTGAAACCCAACATCTTTTACATCAATATCATGAAGAGAACGCACAAAAAATTTGTTATTTTGAGGCAAGAGGCGTCTCCGTTGACCGTAATGGTTGCGTCGTCCTCTTTTTTCAAAGAAAAATCGGCCATATCCGCTATACAAGCTGTGCCAAACAGTCAAACCTAATGGCTGCATTGGCTTATGTAAGACCACGCGTGGGTTTTCTGAGCCCCAAATACGGCAATTTTGCTTAATAACGTATCCATGAAGATGAAAATGAGCTTCATTCGAAAGACTTGCAAAATCGACATTTTCGTTTAGTTTCTCGTTGGTCCAATAAATCCCAACGTTGCTCAAGAGTAAATAGATTGATTACGTTTAGTGGAGATAATATACTGAATTTTGTTACAGAATAGAATGACATAAGTATTGCCAGGTTCGAAGTAAACGATGGTTCAATATTAAACCGATGTATGGCGCACTCTATATATTGTCTTCTTTTTTTTATTCTATTCCACTATGCTATGATTATATATTTGTATCGAGTTTGATCTCCTAGCTTACGAATCTATTCAAAAACTTCTATTTATTGCAGTGCAACAGCCACTGACACTGATTGAAACTTCAATCTTGTTGAGTGTATCCTTCTAATCTTTAATATTGTTATATTGTTATATTGCTTAATATAAAAACAAACACCAGCATAAAAAATTGTAAACAATAAACCAAAATATACAAACAACAATAGAGGTTTCGATAAGCGAAGTCATGAACATTCGCCTTCAAGAACAATAATTACACTATTTACTCTGCTATATAAGTGAGTGAGTGAGTTAGTAAAAAGTTCAGTAAGTCTTGTTTGAAGATGCGGTGTGTTTGAAGAGAGTAATCATGGTTTTAAGATCTCCGTTACAAAGATCTGTCGAATAATTGTCTAGTAATTGTTATTGTTTATGCAAAGTGTGTAAACAGAGGAATAGCAAACAAAGTAAATTGTTGTTATTTACATCAAGTTGTGAACATTGGCAGGCAGAATTGTGCGAATATTAAAGAATTTTAATTAAAACTAAACGCAAATTTACTTTTATTTTATTTGCATTCCACGAGCTCATATTTTAAACGTTTTTAAAAGGTAAAAACGTAACAATATCTTTTTAATTATATCATGCATCTTCAGTCAATGAACATTAACAATCTTTTTCTAGATTTCACACGGACTTTATGACGTTGTCTGCTTGTTCACCAGCGTTTAAATTGTAAAACCATATGGTTTTTAGTCTGAAACTAAGGAATAGACTCCCCCAGAATAATATCTGACAGTACTAATACCACATCATATGGCATAAAGTGGATATAAAAATTTAAATCATCATCAATCAATTTAAATCATTTCCTGGATTATTCCCCAGCTCTGCATCAAATTAACATATGAAAACGATAGAAAAAAAAAGAAAAAAAATTTTAATATGAAATTGAAGTATAATTTATGTTGATTTAATTTATGATTTTATTAACATATACAGACAAACGTGTATACGTACATATATGAATGAGCATACCCATGTGAGCACAAAGTGCTGACAAAACTGATGGAAGGTTTTTGCATGAAAACCACAAAGTGGTTTTTTCAAATGGTTTTTAATACGCATAATAACTAAATACTCCTGGACTGGACTATATTTAGTTTATTTCTCAAAAATATCAATTCAAATCTGCACTCCCAGCACTTGTGTTAAAAATGATGATCATATTAATAATACGCACACACACACATATATGCACACGCCAACGCTTTCATTTAGAAAATGGAAAAAAAATGTATTTAAACACTAATAGTGTGGTCTACACACTCACCCAGAGGCGTACACACCCAATTAGTCTGGCATGTAATACACGATTTAGTTATTTTGGCATTTAAAATATAGTCAATTATACATATAATAACGCCACTATCATTAGCATGGATAATGGATATTTCACTGAGGCTAAGGTAACATTAGGGAGCAACATATTTTCCAATGTGTAAAAAGTTTAAGTAACAAAATTGGTCAGTTGTTGACGCCTTATCAGTTATAAAAAGTTCAAATTATACTTTTGGAAACAATTTGTCATACAAGGGTGTGTAAATAAGAATGCTTTATTTATTATTAATATTTATATAAAGTAAGGTAAGGTAATCAGGCGGACCCCTCTTAAAGTAAGAGATGATACTTAAGCCTGTTCTTAGGCTTATTGAGATAGCAGAATCAATAAGATCTGGCAGTCAAATATTCGCAAGGGAAAAACCAATCCAATTCCAAAATAAATCTTCCTTTTGGAGTAATCTTTATATGAGAGACCACGCTCAAAGATGTCAGCACATGAGAAGTCAAAAACCACCCTTTCTTTAAGACAAGACCAGTGCGCTGACACATGAGCAGTGCAGAGACAGTCTCTTCCTTCAGATCTTCCTCTCACAGCTCTTGCAAAAATCGTTTGCCGGAATGCCGAGTCTTTAGGCAAGCCTACCAAAGGGACAGTGGCCCACAAGAATCGCTATTGTCAGTTCTCTTCTTATCCACACATGTCCAGAAGAGTCTAACAATATTGCCTGTACCCTCTTGCTGCCAACAACATAAAACTTCCCTCTGATAACTGTGGACAATATTCAACTTAACTGAAGCAATCGGAATATCCATATCCATATGACAAATAAACGGCATTCATGGCCAAGAACAGATGCTGGAACTACGTTCGTTAGGGATTTAAACACAGCCTGTCGGACCAAGTAACTCAATACATTTTCAGGGAAAATCCCGCCACCCAAAAAGCATTGCTCAACCTTACCATTACCTCTGCTTGCCAAACATTGCAGTGGTAATGCATCCTATAGGAACGCTTAATACCAGAGCCGACTATAGGCCACCCTGTTCTCATCTTTAAATCATGAGTAGAAACCTAAAGGGGACCATTGAAAACCTGTGGATCTTCAAACCAAAAATCCAGTGGCATTGATGTTTGTACACCATCCATCAAACATGTACCCCACAGAGCAAGGTTAGCTCCATCAACTCCCGATAGAGCCAGTATCTGCTGATTGATCAGAGACCCCAGACCTTGTATACCCCAGATCTTGTATACCTTTTGCACCTTACATACATGCAGATTTTATTGGTCATTACAACCCTTTAGTCAGGATTACTACCTAGCTTCTCACATCACTTATATTGTGTGTGTGAGTGGCGGGACCTACAGCTTAAAGTCGCCTCCGAACAAGAGATTTTTTGAGAAACTTTTTCATGGCAATTTTATTTTACACTCAGAGTTTTTGCCAGAAATCTGCTGAAAGAAAGTCGCCGAAGGAATATTATCTTCATATATCATTTTGTTGGCGATCTGTCTGACCTGGGGTTTTAACCGTGGCCTCACGTCTAATAAACGCACACATTACCTACTAGACTACAGCGACTTCAGTACAGCTAATATATCCTACGATATTACAATGTGAATACACGATGCCTTGCTAGTCCTGTTCAGTTCATTTTAAAGCATATTAAAATGTTAAGTAAGGAAAACATTCAGAAACTGATTACCACCCTAATTAAAGCACGCACTCCACTCACGCTCAATACAATAGTAATACGTACTCACATTGAGAGAGATTTTATTGCTTTAAGTGATGATATGTAAATGTGATTATATTTGTATAAATAATCCCTATTAAGCATATTTGCTTACGATCTCATATGGCATAAGGTCGTGCGTAACATTCACTGTGACCCCAATCTCTACCCCTTACTGCCATACAAGACGGCACGAAAACATACAAAAGCTTTCATCTTTAAGATGTTCTCTGCTTGTTATCATTATTATCTTATGTAAGTGACGAAGTATGTATGTGTGTGTGTAGAAAGTCAATACGTATACGTTTACATAATAACAGCAAGAACAACAATTATGGTCGTACATAATAGCCGTGTAGACTGGAATAGAATAGAACAGCAAAACTATTCATTAACAACCAATAGGCCAAGTTGCGTCTCTATTTGTAAAGTGGTGTCTGTACCATACACTCACTATTAACGCCTGATTATATGCATTACACACATTCAAGAATTCTTCAATATATGCATGTATTAGTATTGAATATCTTAAGGTTTTTGACAAAATCACACACACACTTTACAATATACTCGTACATGCATTAGTATGGCTGACATGAATATTTGCAGCACGTGTATCCGATACTTCGATCGTGTTTGTGTTGATGTTTGTTGTTGGTTTTAGTCAGCTCTTATAAGTGCATGTGTGTGCCCTTTAAAGATTCATTACGTATGTTTGTGTTTATGTCTGTATACTTGACTTTACGTGTGTTTGCCTACATTGTATTTCTTAAACTTTCACTTCACTTCACTGTGCACTGGGTCACGTAACGCAGGAATTTACTTCGGGCATCAATTACACAACTTAACTTATTGTACAAATGAACGTAGATAAACGCATAAACAATAACAACGTAAGGTAGACTGATACATATATTTCGTATGAGTGAAAATAGAGTTTTTCTATTGGAAAACATTAATTTAAGAGAAGTTTCGATTAAAAATCAAATAATAATTGAAGTGTTTTTAATGCCAGCAGCCAAAAAAGCCAAATTCATGGTCAAATTCTCAAACTCAAATGAATAATACAATGAAAATTCCTTGTGGAAATTGAATATGCTTTATTCTCTACATAAATTGTTTCTCATATTTAATTAATAATGGAACAACGATATTCACATTTATAGAGATCTCGAGAAGGCGAAGCCACGAACATTCGCCTTCAAGAACATTCATCAGACTGTTTACGTTGCCATATAAAAGGAAAGCCAAAGCAGGCAACTGAGTTAGTAAAAGTTCACTCAGTCTTGGGTGAAGACGCGGTGCGTTTGAAGAGAGTAATTGTGGTTTGAATATCTCCGTTACAAAGATCTCTCGAACAATTGTCTAGTAATTGTTATTGTTTATGCAAAAGATTGGAAAGAGGAATAACAAACAAAGAAATTGTTGTTGTTACATCAAGTTGCGAATTGTGTTTCACACAGAATTGTGCGTATAATAAAGAATTTAATTAAAACTAAACACAAATTTATTTTTATTTTATTTGCAATCTAGGAACTTATATTTTAAACGTTTTTAAAAGGTAAAAACGTAACAATAGGTTTTCTAAATGGTACTATGGTTGTAGGGCTTGTAGGTTTAACACTAGATTTACCACGCCAGTCAAAATGACTGGTTTTGCCTTATTGGCCTTAAATATTGACTTTTTGTGAATATTTTTTTCCGAAACTTTTATATGACTTTTATAACGACAACTAAATACGATTAATTTGATAACTTATTTTGATCTAGTGTCTACAATAAAAAAAAATTTTTTTGTTTCTGGTACTTACACCGGTACCAGCCATTTTGACTGGTATGTTTTTCTATGGCAGAAGACAGTGTTCTTTTGCATAATATACAAAAACAAATGTGTATGGGGTTTCCTTCTAGTTCTGAAGAGGATAATGAAAGCGGGGAAGATACACAACTTGAGGTTTCTGCAAGTGGAACTATGTGGAAAAAAATAAAAGAAGGAAGTGTTGCTGGAATTTTACCAACTCATTGCATATTCAAAGATTTATCTAGGCCTACAGCATATGCTAGAAGAAATATTATGGAAGAGAAGCCAAGCAGTGCCTTTTTACTATTGATTGACCACCATATACATATTAGAGCATATCAAAACTTGCACCTAATTAGAAGCCTCTAGAGTTTTAGAGAAGAAATGGACACTTTCACAGTATAAATTGAAAGCTTTCATTGGAATACTGTTCGCACGACGTACATACAGTGGTGCATACAGTATTCAAAGGGTTGCAGATGTCGTATTTATGGAACTAAAAATGGGGTCCTGAATTTTTTCAAAAATTATGAGTAGGCATGACTACAGAAATTTTACGTTTCATTAGTTTCGATAAAAGAAATGAAAGGAGTCAACGCTTGCGAACTGATAAATTTGCGTCAGTGTCAACTGTTTGAAACAAATTTATTGCCAACGGCCAAAACTGTTTCAAACCAGGAGCAAATATTACATTAGATGAACAATTGTTTCCAAACAAATCAGACAAGTTTGGAATAAAATTCTGACTGGCTTCTGACGTTGGAACGAAGTACGTTGTAAATGGCTTTCCTTATCTAGGGAAAGATGAAACACGAAATTTGGCAACACTTCTTAGTGAATTTGTAGTAATGAGCCTACTGGAGCCTTATACCAAACCACTGTTTCTTTAGCTTCTAAATTATTAGCCAAAAATACTACGTTGGTTGGTACCGTACGTTCGAACAAACGTAACCTTCCAAAAATTTGCAAGGAAAAGAGGGATAGTATGGCTCGTTTTTCAACATTACTATATGCAACAAATGAATGTACACTTACAGTTTATAAGAGTAAGCTCAACAAAAAAGTTGTTTTATTGAGTACTATACACAAAGGCGTCCAAACTGATACTGACAGCAAGAAACTAATTGAAACTGTCTTTTTATAATAAACCCAAAATTGCTGTCGACGTCGTAGATCAAATGGCACGATATATACGCCATATGACATATAGTGTAAAATCAGGATCTAGGAGATGGCCACTTCAAGTATTTTTTAATATTTTAGATTTTGTCGGAATAAATTCATGGATTTTGTATAAAAACACAACCGGAAACAATATTTCAAGAAAGGATTTTTTGTTTCGTTTGGCTGAAGAACTCACTTTTTGATTACCAGTCATCAGGTCAAGAGATAGGAAGTGAAGCCAATACTGGTTATTAATTCTATAAAACATTATAGCACATACAAAATTTACACACTCAAAACGTTATTTTTGAACACCAGTCATTTTGACAGGTTTTGGTATAAATGGGTATAAAAATTTCTTGGTAAATCTAGTGTTAAAACCCTTTAGCCAGGACTACAACCTAGCTTCTCATATCACAAACCAGACAGTGTGTGTTAATTTTATTCGTGAGTGTTTCCGTATTGCCTTGTGATGGATCTAATCGCAATAGCAAGCGGTTTAAAAAATTTATAATGAATCATCTAAAAATATGTTAAGAAGAGAAATGCTTCATGACACTTGCTATTAGAGCACGGGGAAAGTATTGTAAACGTATGAAACGATATTCTCCAAAACAAAATTATATTAGAATACGTCTAGAAATATGAATGATGTTAAGCCGAATTCGAGTCAGATATTAGTGGGAAAACGATGTAGAATAAATGGAACTACTATCTCTTACTAGTCTTATCCATGCAAAAAGGAGTTTAGATAGTCTCCGATTCCTAATCAAGAGGGAAGTCATGTCCAAATATATGGTTTCGAATTGGTACTCACTTATGATGATGCAATCTATGGTAGTATTACAATGAGGCTGCATCAGTGTGCGTGGGGGCGTTGGTAGACGCATTGTTTCCACTCGTGCTGAGAGCACCGTGGTGTGTGCCATTATGGCGATACTCATATTAAGTCCTGGACTAATTAGTCTTACCCATGGAAGTAGGCATATAAATCCACTGGTCGTGAATTATTACGGAATAAGATTTGATTAGAAATCAAAATATGAGTACAATTTTCAATGACTGTTATTAAGGTGAGCAGAACTTTGACACAACTGGATAGTCTTTTGGTGAACATAGGCAAATAGGCATTAATAAACAAATTCAACAATTAATAGTAATCTTTTCTAGTCCAGGAAATTTAGACGGACAAAAGTAAGGTAAGGAAAGGGGCAAAAGCATTATAGTAATACGTAAGAGATTACGGAGCAGATAAAATTCTGCAAAGCAGCAAAAGAAGGTTTTTCTGACAGGAAACTCACCAACCGTCTTTCGCCAAAAAGCCTTAATATTGGACATCTTACATACCTACTCATTTGGTGATTACAACCCTTTAGTCAGACGCCATTTTCAAATAACATGGCCAGACTTATCAGGTTTACCGGGAAAGCTTTATTAATGAAACTGAAACACATGTTGTGTGTGTTCATTTTATCCATGAGTGGCGGCAGTTATAGTTTAACGTCGTTATCGACGACAACTTCAGAAACTTTTCATTGCAAACTGTAAAATTTTTTGACCGAAGGACTGAGAGGAAGTCCTTTTGTCCAGATGTCTGAGCAGGGATTTTAACCGCGATCTCCATTTAATCAGCCAACACACTATTACCAATCATGGTGTCTACCAAAACAAAAAAAAAATTCTATAAGGAATTTTAAAAATTAGAACGCACAACATAAGTGATGTAAGAAGCTAGGTTGTAATCCTGAATGAAGGGTTTTAATGATGTGAATGTAAGTTAAAAGGATCATTTTGAACTAATTAAAGAAGATTTCATTTTATTTATTAGGTATTAAATACATTAGAGCAATAGTTTATTACAGGTATTGTTTAATAAATTTTAAATCTTAACATTGCTTCTTCCAATCCTTTGGGATACCCTTGCAAAACATAGAATAGATAATGTGGTCAACCTGATACATGACACGAAAAAGAAACATGCAGAATTCCATACATTTTCTTAAGTACGTTGGAAATAAGAAATTGTAAGAGAGACAGAAAATAAATAAAAAATAAATTGAAAGAACATTTTCAAAAGTAGCATTATTGGTAAGATGACAACGACTTCAATAGAAAAAATAACTTAAAAACTCATGTAAGAAAAAGAGAATGATGGTGGGTTGGAAAATGGAATAAAAACAGGAATACAATTACAAACTACTTTTGCCAGGACTTAGTTTAACTAGTCCAGGTCAGAGTCTAACGAAGAATAAATGTTACTTTTCAGAAGTTCGAACATGATGCGACTGACTGGAATACAAGAGTTGTAAACGAAGAAAATATTGTAAAATTTCTTTCTTTTTCTTGTTTTTTCTCTACAACTTGTTGAAATGGAATAAAATGAAATGAAAAGAAAAGAGTAGAGAATGTATAGAAAATATTATATATTTCAAGGATATTACTTGAACTTATCCTTAATTGAATTTGACCACAAACAAACATTAGTTTTCAATGCATTGGAAATTGTATCAATGTATGGGACAATGAAAACAAAAACCAACATACAGGATATTTACTACAAGAGCCACAAACGTATTATAAGAGTGTCTGTATTAAAAAAATAATAAAAATAAAATGTTAGAAAAAATTAACAGTGAAGTTGAAAAATTTTAGAGATAATGATGACGATTTAATGCATGTATATACTTACATACATATACAGTTAGTAGCAGCCGCAGTCTAGTAGGTAGAGTGTTGGGTTATTAGGCGTAAGAGCTCGGCTCAAACGCAAGGTCAAAAATCTGTCGTTCGAAATCGATTTTAAGCTATGGGTCTGCCACTCATGTCTAAATTTTAATGCACACAACGTAAGTGGTGTGAGAAACTAGTTTGTTATCCTGTCTGAGGGACTGTTTCGACCAATTTTGTATGCATGTAAATATGCATATACAGTTATATTGCAGCCTACAAAGCAATATTGTTACGAAAATGGAAATGGTGTTTTGCTTTCACATCGTTTAAATTGTAAACAAAAGTTACAAAAACAAAAAAAAAACAATGGACATGTTTACATGATAAACAAGTACACAAAAATATACCAACAAAACACTGCAAGAATATATATATAAGAATATGTATATAGAAAATACACAAACAACAATAAGGAGACCACGATATTTGCATTTATAGAGATCTCGAGAAACATTCGACTTTAAATCATTCATCAGACTGTTTATGTCGGCATATAAAAGGCAAGACAAAGCAGGTAATGGAGTCAGTAAAAATTTAGCCAGTCTTGTATGAAGATGCGTTGCGTGTGAAGAGAATCATTGTGGTTTGAAGATCTCCATTTTAAAGATCTGTCGATCAATTGTTATTGTTTACGCAAAATAGTGTAAAGAAGAATAACAAACAAATAAATTGTTGTTGTTTACATTAAGTTGTGAACAGTGGCACACAGAATTGTGCAAACAATAAAGAATTTAATTAAAACTAAATCTACCAACTCATATTTTAAACGTTTTCATAATAATATTTTCTTACAATTTATATTTACTGCCATGCATACCATCGAAAATTCTCAAAATGGACAAAATAAAGCCACAGCTTTATAAGAATACGGAGTCGCCATAGTCTAGTAGATAGTGTGTTGGCTAATTAGACGTAAGGCAACGGTTCAAACCCCAGATCAGATATCAAAATGAAATTTGAAAAAATATTTCTTCGGCAAAAACTCGGAGAGTACATAAAATTACAATGAAAAGTTCCTCAAAAATTTGTCGTTCGAAAATGGCTTTAAACTGTAGGTCCCGTCACTCATGTATGAAATTAACGCACAAGGTTGTAACCACCAATTATGTGTGTATACCATGTAAGACAACATTTTGCTCTTTACTGTATGCTTGAATGTAACCAACTTTTATACAAAGTCAAAAATTGTTTGTTTTTCTACCACAACCCAGGTAAGATAAGAAAAATCTAATGAATACTGGAGACAAAATAAATACAAAAGATATTGTAAAAACAACAACAACAAAAAAACAACAAGAAAAATAAAAAGAAAAATAATAAAAAAATTATGATAAGAAATATAAAGTTATTGATTCTCTACAAGCATCTCTGTATCTATAAAATATTAAAGATTTATGCCTTGATATCCTTGATATACAAAAAATGTATACGGTTTTCAATAAATAAAATTTCTAAATAATACAACAGTCTCCGATTGTAATCAGTAAACACTCATATCATTTTTTAAAAACAAAAAATTCTAACTTACACATACAATCGTATGCACGTACATAAATTAAAATAAATTAAAAACTTTTTCCGTAAAACCACAAAAAGTAGAGACGATTTTTTTAAAATTTTTTTTCACTATAAAATCCTTTAAGGATTTTTATACCCATTTAAAATGATTCTTCTTTTTCTTTTCTTTCAAATTTTTTTTTAACTTTTTTAACCTTAAAAACCAGTATTTCAAGAAAAAGCCAGCTTGAAGCAGGTTGACTATGAGTTTAACATGAAAAAGTTTAAAGAAAACGGGGGGAATAAAACCAAAATGAAAGGCAACCAAACGAAACATTTAAAAGAAACAAGAGAGAAAGAAATTAAAGAAAAGAAATACTTTTTAGACAGTTTTAGTTGGCTTTTACTTAAGGCCTTTTTTGCATTCTCCTCTTTTTCTTTCAAATCTTCTAGAATCTCTTCCATTTTTTCTTTGTAACTAAAAGCAGAAACCTTTTTAGAGTTTAATTTTTTGCGAATTATTTGCGCAAAAAAATTTTTCTTTTCTTGTGGCAGATTTATGTTGAACTAAATCAGTTTTGCCTCTTTCTTTCCAACTTTAGTTGTAAATGTATGGAAATATTTGTGTGTTTTGGTGCTTTGTGCTGCCAAATCTGTGACTAGTTCCACCACAGTGCCGTTAAACACAGACTTCGCCTTAAGCCGTCAGCTATTTTTATGCGAAATAAATATAAATTAAAGAAGCAAATTACCAAACTTTCAAAAGAATTAAATCAACCAATAGCCAAACGTCTTCAATACCTTTTCCTTATTGTTTCAACCAGCTGAAACTAAAGAAGCGTGTGTAAGCTTAAAGACCGTGTTCTTAAACTTTAAAGTACGAATTGGGCATATAACTTGATTTTTCCCTCAGAAACAAGCAGTTAACCCATATCTCTTACTTGGAAACAACTATATTTGATATTATATAGCAGAATTGAATTGAAACAAGCTTGCGTCAACACGCGTCAAAATACGTCAACATGCGTCAGTAAGCTATAATTCATTTTTGGTATCGTTTTTACTACAATCTAGTAGATAATTACATGATATTTACATTTAAATTTGATTTCCAGCATACGTCTGTAGCACTTATTAATTGCATGATCCATTTAATCAGTCGAATTTTTGACAACTTTTGCAAAAAATCTGGCCGTGTAACGATGAATGACTGAATTAGCAAAAAATCGAGTCAAACGATAGTCGTTTGCTTTAATTATATTTATATATATAAAATATATATATTTTACGGGCACGTTAGTCAAGACAGAACGGAAACCAACAACTTAAAAACGGCTACGAATTGACATTTCGGCATTTTCTTAGAGATTTTTTAATGGTTTATCGAGAAAAGAAAATAAAGACGAAAACGATTGACAAATGCACACTTTTCTGGCATACTAAGCTGATTAGTGTCTGCGTCATTGATCAGGATTTCAAACAAACTACTCACCTCCGCCAAAAAAAAATCTTACTTATTCCATTGGCCATTAAAACTCCTTAGTCAGGATTATGACCTAGTTTGTCGCACCACTCATGTTGTGTGTCTTAACTTATTTCAAAAATGGAGGAACCAACAGTTTAATATCGACTCCGAACGACAGATTTGAGGAAGTTTTCATGGCAATTTTATTTTACTTTCAGAGTTTTTGGCAAAAGTGAGGCAGAAAGTCGCCGAAAGAAAGGTATATTTTTTCATATTTCGTTAAGTCCGTGATTTCTGTGAGAGGTGTTGAATTACTTACTAGGCCTAGTAATCAAGTTACATTCATAAAATTATAAATTTTAATGTGCGTCAACATGCGTCGTCATGCGTTATTTCAAAGAATGATAGCACTTGAGTTGTGTAAATGGAAATTTTCCTTCTACGTGATATACCATGAATTTTAAACATCTGTTGAAACAATTTCAAGTGTATTCAAGTGCACAAAAGATATGTATGGTTATCACTGACCTTAAAAGACTGCTGTAAACGGCGTAAAGCACAACATTTATCTTATAAAACGATCTCGGACTTATAAAATTCAAAGAACTATTTTAGCCAGAAAAAGATTTTCTTTTCAGTGCAAACTTTAACTGATTTACTGTCTCTGTTGTAAACTTACGACCACCTAATATCTATTTAAAGCAAAGGGTTTGTTCGGGGGCAAAATGAAAAGTTAAGTTTGTGCCGTTTCTTTTACGATTTTTTCTTTTAAAAGTTCTAGTCATTGGTGTTTCATACTGTTTTTCTTTTTCAAAAAAAAAAACCGAAATTTTTCCTTCATTCCTTTGAAAGCAAATTTTTATTTGTAAGTATGAGAGTGCGTGTTGCTGCTGCTAGAACTGCTGTAGCCTCTGTTATTATTTCACGTGTTCTGTTTTAACTCCGCAACTTATACGTCATCCTTAGTTCTTAAGGCTTTAGAAGCTCGGCAAAAAGGAAAAAAAAACTAAGAGCTGACTAACTGACTCTACTTAAACCAATTAAAAACACCAAGAACAACAGCAACAACAACAATAACCAGCAGAAAATATTTCAAACCAGAAAAAATTTACAACAGAACGGAATAAAAGAGAGTAAAAGAGGGTAAAAGAGGTAATAGGGTTAACAAAGAACACTTGGCTTTCGGTTTTAGTTGAAATGAAAACGGGAGCAAAACGTTTGAGTGGCGCATGTTTACTCGGTACAATCTTTTCCTCAAAAAGCCACATTAATAAGTAAAATATGGTGTAAAATGAAGTTTCTTTGTTAACTCTGTTAATATTGTGGTTTACATAGTGTTTTCTCTCCTATTCTTTCAATGTGGTGAGTATTAAAGGATGTGAAGCATTAGCATAAGGATGAATGCAAAGAGGATAACATTTTAACGAAGATGCTAAATAGTGTTGTCTTGAAGTTTAAATTTAAAAAATTTAAATTAATTAAATAAATTAAAATAAATTATGTATCTGAAAGCATAAATATTTTGGATTTCCTTGATATTAATATTTGACGGCAAGTATGTAAAGATTTCCAAGTTGACAACTTTAAAGCTGTATTATGTGGATATATTTGAAAATATCTACATAATAGTGTTACAAGCATTTTGCTCATGCTTAAAAGGAATGATCTACAGATACTTGACTTTTGTGTAACAGCAACCTTGCCTAATTCAAGTACATGCTCCTATATACCATTAAGTAGGTATGTCCCTAAGAAATTCGGATGGACGCATTTAGACCACATGGGGCCTATTGTAATACCACAGTTTTAATCAATTATCTCCTAGTCCTGGAACCACTTAGAGCTTCCAATGAAGCAACTCAAACTACCGAGATCAATGTTCGACAGATCCCCATGATCATCGATGTAGTTGACATCAAGAAGTCTCTTTTTCCTTTGACATAGTGCCGGGCATATTTAAAGTAGGCGAAGAATAGTCTCATCTTCCTTCTCATCTCTGTAGCTTCTACAGAAATCATTTGGAGGTGACCCATGCCTAGTGTGCGTATCCATAAATCAATGCTCCGTCAAGACTCCGAAAATTACACTAAGCATGCTTCTTTGGAGTTTGAGCAGCCTTGCAGTGCGCCTTCCATCCCGCCTTGGACAAATTATCTGCGCCTTTCTGCCGTATTCGAAGCCGCCCACCTGCGGTTGACGCAGTCTGGGACCGAATTGTCAATCATGAGCTTACACTTGCTCTGAGGATCCTAATAGTCGAGAAATCGTCAGAAATTTTAATGGTCGTGCTTTGCCTAGCCAGTTTATACGCCCTGAAGGTACCCGGATGATGTCATTATGGACATCATCTCCTTCCGCCACCCTGTTTAGGTATCTGCGATATCCATACACCGCTCAAGAATTCATCATGGTGGAGCCCAGTACTCTAATAGCCGCCAGGCTATCGGAGAGTATGCTAATGTTTCGATTGGAGACATCTGCATCCCAAATAATCGTAACCGCAGAATGTATTGCCAACACTTCCACCTGAAAAACGCTGCAGTAATCTGTCAGTCTTATAGTTTCGGTTATACCGATTGATTCCACTATCAACGGCTAATTTCTGCTTGGATCCATCCGTGAAGATTTTCACGGAGTCCTGTACGAATACAGTTATCACATCATTGTGAGTAGTTTATAAACCAATAGTACATCATGATCACATTCAAACCCGCAAAAATGTAGGCATTAGCAAGATTATACAAAAAATTTGAAGAGACTGTAAGCATTACAGTTGTTGCCAGGCCTGTACACAATTGCAAGGTACGTAGTACCGAAAATATCTGTTAGAGAAAGCATGAAGCCTAATGGGAATTTATTAATACCGTGGCGTTGTCCGCGATAAGTTATGTTTTGCGTCTCATTTTATCATGTTTAGTATTTGAATTTGCACTTACAGCCAACTTTATTTACCCCACTTGATCATTACAACCTATTAGTCAGGATTACGAACTAGTTTCCTACACCAACCGATTCTATTTGTGTTAATTATAGCCATGAATGGCGGTACCCTCAGTTTAATGTCGAGTCCGAACGACAGATTTTTGGGACAACCTTTTACGGCAATTGTATTGACTCTTGGAGTATCTGTCAGAAGATTGCTGAGAGAAAGTCGGCGCATAAGATATTTTTTTTTAATATTTCATTTTCTTCGAGACGTCTAAGCTGCGGTTTAAGCTACACGCTATTGTGTACTAAGCCAACACATTTCCTAGTACACTATGGCGACTTCGGCTTCCAACTCACACAACAACTATAGCCGGCTTATCATTCACAACGCAAATCGTATGCTATAGCTACAGCCTTTAAATGCTGATATGCACATACAAAATTTTAATTACAACCCTATAGTCAGGATCACAACCTAGCTTCTAACACCACTTATGTTGTGAGTGTTCATTTAATACATAAGTGTCGAGACTTACAGTTTAAAGTCAACTCCGAATGACAAATTTTTGAGCAACTTTTCATAACAATTTTTATTTACATTCAGAGTTTTTGCCAGAAACCTGCTGAGCGGACATATCTGACCTGGGAGAAAGCACTTTGGTGAAACCAAAAGTGATTTTGGAAAAATGACTCGATGATGACGATGATGGAATGCGATGTATTTTTTCGATCCAGAGACAACCATTACCGTCACTTCACAGCGCTACGGCTTATGATAATCGCTTGATTTTGCCTGTAATGGAAAGTTTTTTTGCGGTTTTAACAAAAAAGTACACGCAAGTTGACCGATTTTGGACTTAAGGCTTGAAAGAAAGACTAATTTTACGTTCTGACATTGTCAGTTAGTCACCACGGTAATGCGATTCAGGGTTGACATTGTCAGTCGGTCACCACGGTCATACCATTCGGTGTTTTTAGAGTTTTTGTGTGTATGCTAAAGCGCTTTTAATTAACGTGAGTATTTTGGGTTCAAGAAAAAAAAACTGTGCACGCAAAAAGGCTGTTCGTACTATACACATCGTTCGATAGAGTTTTAAGGCAACTATGTGAGCTATGTATAAGTTGAAGTCGCCGTAGTCTTGTAGGTAGTATTTTGGCTTATTAGACATGAGGCCACGGTTCACACCCTAGATCAGATAATCTCCATCAAAACGAAATATGAAAAAATATTTCCACGGCGACTTTGTCTCAGCAGATTTGTGGCAAAAACTATAAGAGTAAAATAAAATTATCATGAAAAAGTTTCTCAAAAATCTGTTGTTCTGAGTCGACTTTAAACTATAGGTCCTGCCGCTGATGTATAACATAAGTGATATGTGAAGCTGGGTGGTAATCCTGACTGAAGGGTTGTAATAATCAATTAAGTATGTAAGCAGGAGAGTTATAAAAAGCATTAATAATTTGAATTGGATGTTTAGATTACGAAAACCTACAGAGCCTGTTTACGTTTGCTTAGAAATATTAAAAGCCATGACCATGACGCATAATATATCCCCCTTTTTTCGGTTTAAAATCTGTTGAAATGTTGTCCAACCAAAAAATTAATTTTGGAGCAGGGACACAAATTTATTTTAAGACATTTCATTTCGAAATACATATCAAATTTCCTATTAGACATTTATGCCACATTATGAGTGTGAAATCATAACGCAATTCAATCATTCAATCATTATTCAGTCATACATTACATTGCTGAAAACATTACTCAATCAAAAGTAATATTTTATTTCGTTGTATTCTTATGCCTTCACAAAAAAAGGAAGCAAAAACAAAGCAAAATCTAATGAATTAATGTCTGATATTTATCACACATAACAAGGCCATACTTACATATATACGTACGTACATACATACGTAATAATAATTCTATGCTCCTCTTTTTTCTATTATAAATAATGTTTTCATTACGTAATTGATTCTTAAACGTAATTACATCTAAAGGACCTAGTACAACAGCAACAACAGATAAAGGCCATGCAAGAGAGGAAACATTGTAATTAAATTTTTTTTCTGTTGTTGTTTTTTTCCAACTTTTCCATTTCATAGACTCTTTTACTCGAATGCAAATATTATTTTTATTGAATACCACCGTACTCTCCCACACCCATTCCCTTTTCCTATTTGGCTTAAGAACAAACAGAAGAGACAAAAATATTAAATAAAACACAACAAAAGGACTAAAAGAGAAAGAAAAAAGAACGGAACGGAAATGAATGAAAAGATTTGCAATGGCACAGGAGAATTCTACGAAAGCAGAGGCTTGCTATTGCCTGACAAAGCTATGAGTGACAAACAGTGTTTCATACATACGAACATATAAAAAAGGACTTTCAAATTGCAAAACATAAGCTAAAATGAACAACCCAAACAGGACTGTTGTGTTAATACATTCACAACACAACACATACGAGTACAGGTTGTGCAGCGCTGGAATGGCAAGGGCAGAGTGGTCTTTTTGTAAAGCTGATGCTGGTTATGAAGTTAATTCTCTTAGGCGAGTATAAGTGAATATAAAATTCACTGAAAAAAATTAAAAAAAAAATTAAAACAAAGCAACACCATGAAATGAAATGAAAAAAAAAATAAGAAATAACAGAGAAGAATTCAAAAAAAAAGAAGAGAAGAAAAATTGGAAAAGAAAAATTCACATGAATGTTTTCCCTTACCAACACAAGAGATGACTTGAACCTGCCTTTCACTACACTCAAGTGTACATACGTAAGTATGTGTGAATATGTATATGTGCTAAAGGTTTCCTTAAAAACATTTACTTGAAATTGCAATACAAAATAACCGACTAACTGACTAAGTGACTGCCTCACTGACTGCCTGCCTGTATCTCTGTCTGCATAAGTAAGTAAACGTATGAATGACTGACTCACTGACTGAATGACTGGTATGTTTAAGCATTTGAATGATTCCATATGGCAAACAATACAATGATACTTTTTCTGTTATGAAACATTCAGGTTTAAATATGGCAACAAGTACATTATGAAACACACACTGAAAAATGCCCTCTAGAGCTTAACTTATAAAATATTGTATGAAAAAAAGGATGAGAAAAGAAGGAAATATTTTTACAAGATCCAACAACAAAATTAAAGTATTGTATGAATTGAAAATGTACAACAACATTTTCATTATGTCACATTAAACAATGTGAACATGAAATTTATTTTGAAGTTGTTGGCGTTTTTTATGTTTTCTTGGTCTATCAGTTGCAACCAGGCCTTTCTTCTTGAGTGAAGGCTTTAAATAATGAATTTTTTTTAAAGGGGTTCCATAATATATGTTTGACAAAATGTAATTCAGAATCAATCCACGTTTGCCTTCAACAATGCATTTTGAAGGTGACTAATCTCCCAGAGAGAACAACATCATGAATGAACATCTTAGGAAGGTCTGGCGGTGCCACCTGTTAGTCTCAACGTTTTCTCGTTTTCTCACTACTACGCCAATATACTATCACTGAGATCGATGTTACTGAGTAGCAAAAGATGGCAACACTTTCATATTACCATACGATCTCTGGACCTGTATGCAGTTTCTATAGGAATATATCTTACAAACTCCTTTCTGACCTCAGGATACTGTTGCCTTATCGATAACAACTGACTAATACGGGATAAGTGTTCAATTTCGATTAAGAAACTCTGTTGATACACACAAACTATACACGGAAAATCTGATGCGAAACCCAATTGTCTTACTATTATAGTTGCCAAGCAAAAGTTTAATTGCTTCATACCCATCTGGCTTTAATAAGTCTCCTAGCTTCTATAGATCTTCATTAATGCTACCTACCATGTTGAAGTGCTAACTTTTAATTACCGAAGCACACTTCAGCAAGCATAGCGGCCCGTTGTAATATCCAAACAGGCTTTTTTATATTTCACAGAAAGGTTTTGACTCCACGAGTGATGTTCGTTTGCATGTACAATCTGGGGTGTACTCCTACATAACGAAGTATCCAATAAAGTCTCAGACTTGTCAAATATTGTCAGCTCAGGCATCTCAAACAAAACGAATTAAGAAAAAGATATTTTCTTCTCTGAATTCCTCTCAACAATCTTGCGCAAAATTTGTGGGAGTAAATAAAACTTCCTCGAAGAGGTTCTTATTTCTTCTCTAGTTCGGAGATTATTAAACTCATGGACAAAATTAACACACATAACATGGTTGAAATGAGAAGCCTATCTAAAGTGTTGTAAGTAAGTCCCCATATGAATTCTGAATACTGTGACCCAACGACGTACAACAGAACTGTCCTGATCATAAAGGAGCACGCAGCCTTAGATTTGGAAAGTTATACAGTTTTCTGGTTTTGTCCAAGAAGCAGTCAAGAAGGAGGCTGTGAACCACATTATCTAACGGGTCACGATGCCATTTAATAACCTTGTTCTTAACAGGTTATCCTTCTCCTCCATTATCATACTCTTATTCTCTTTGGTGCTGAACCTCGCTAAAATCTTTAATAGACATTCGTATGGCCATGTCTGGGAGTGTCCAACCTTTCTTAAAGAAGCGATAAGGAATTTATAGTAGTAAAGTATATATTGCTTACGCCCCAAAACAATTTGCATTCGTGATCATGAAGTCGCTGTGGTCTAGTAAATAGTGTGTTGGCTTATTAGACGTGAGGCCTCGGTTCAAACCCCAGGTCAGGCATCTCCAACTAAACGAAATATGACAAAATAATTCTTGGGCGACTTCGTCTTCCCAGATTTTTGGCATAAACTTTGAGAGCAAATAAAATTGACATGAAAAGATTATCAAAAATCTGTCGCTCGGAGTCGACTTTAAACTGTAGGTCCCGCCACTCAAGTATACAAATTAACACACACAACATAGGTGGTGTGAGAAACTAGGTCGTAATCCTGACTGAAGGGTTGTAATGAGCAATGAGTCTGGTGCGGTTTATGGGCTGGTGGCATCATTGGACCGTACTTCTTCAAAGATGCTGCGAATCGTAACGTAACTGTGAATGGTGAGCGCTACCGTGAGATGATATCCAACTTTTTTTGCCCTAATTGCAAGAACTTGACTTGCATGACATGTGGTTTCAACAAGACGGTGCCACATGCCACACAGCACGGGTAACAATGGACTTATTGATAGGCGAGTTCGGTGAACATTTTGTTTCACGTTCGGGACCGGTCAATTGGCCGCCAAGATCGTGCGATTTAACGCCTTTAGACTATTTTTTGTGGGGCTATGTTAAAGCTCATGTCTACATAGACAAGCCCGCTTCAATTGACGCATTGGAAGACAACATTGAAGCATTTATTCGTGAGATACCGGCCGAAATGTTGGAAAGAGTATGCCAAAATTAGACTAAGCGGATGGACCATTTGAGGCGCAGTCGCCGTCAACATTTGCATGAAATAATCTTCAAACATTAAATTATATGGACCGTACTATCGATTCAAATTTTTCTTAATTTTATATGTTTTTTTTTAATTTCCCTATAGCTCTTAAAAAATCACCCATTAGTAGTTGTGCTCAGGAAAGAGAAGAGATATAGGTATCGATTGAGATACGTTGTCATGCAACGAGTTTGTAGTACATATCTGCTACAAAGTAATAGCCACCTATGGCTCTCTGCAGTAAACCACCTTTTTCAAAACCTTCTACTGGAAAGTAGAAGATCTACCAAAGTTAAAAGTATGCAATATCTTCCTTAGAATCCAGACATTAATATAACCTATACAGGGTAAACAAGTGTGAATAGTTAAATAGAAAAATATTAACGAATTTTTTCAGAAATAATTGGAAAATTACGACATCCAAAATTATAATCTCTAAAGAAATTTATTTCAGCAATAGCTTTACCTTTTCCGTATGGAAAATAGAAACGGAAACGGTAACGGAAATAAAATATACGAGAAATTTGTTTACAACTAAAAACTAATCCCTCTTTTTCCTTGTCTTTTTCTATCTTCCTCAATCGCACATTAATTCCCTAATAACAGGGATTTAAACGAAGGAAACAAAAAACAAATGAAATGAACAGCAGCAGACAGTTATACAAACAAACAGATTTAAAATATTTTATAAAGAAATAACCTTTTCAGTTCTATTTCATTTCATTCCATTCTATTCTATTCAGTTACCCTATGTATATATGTATGTATGTGTACTACTCTCGTAAGCTGTATGATGAGTTCGCTTAAACTTAAACAGAAAGACAAATAACTTTCGAGTATGTTTTCATGTGTGCTGTTACGTTAAATCATTAACATTCATGCAACATGATGACGAAATATGAAATACTTTTGACTGACTGACTGACAAGCAGGAAGTCTAAGATTGTAGCGTTAAATTTTAAATATTCTCAGTTCAGTCTCTGTCACTAGAGACGGATGAAGAGCAGAAATTTTCTTATAAATCAAGCGGATTTGAAAAGGAGATAAAATACAAACAAGGACTAGAAAGATGTTGCAATATGGTTAATAATACATGGTGGCATCGTAGGTATGACTACTTTTTACTATAGAATGTATAAGAGGTATTTAATTTGAAGTTTTTATCCTTAGTTTTTCAATGAAATTTATTTCAAGATATTTAAAACAAAGCATTTCTAAAAATATTAAATTTTAACAAGGATTTGTTTCTGATCTTTTGAAGTCAGAGTCCACTTATGGCATTTCCAATAAATACTTGCTTATTATAAAAAAAACCTATTGTTTAGAGTCTTCCAACACGTACTACCGAACTTTGCGGTTGATAACGGTCGTCTTGTTAAAGCTATATCTGTCAAATTACATACATTCATTCATAATTGGTCATTGCAACCCTTCACTCAGGATTATGGCCCTAGTTTCTCATATCACTTATGTTGTAAGTGTTAATTTTTTTATACATGAGTGGCGGGACCTACAGTTTAAAGTCGACTCTGAACGACAGATTTTTTGAGAAACTTTTCATTTCAATTTTATTTGTTGTCAAAGTTTTTGTCAGAAATCTGCGGCTTCCTCGTCAAAGAAATATATTTTCAAATTTCGTTTTGATGTCTGACCTGTGGTTTGAACTGGGGCCTTACATCTAATAAGGCAACACACTACCTACTAGACTACGGCGACTTCTTTTATTCAAACTGATTTGCCAAATTATCATAGACAACGACGTGTGGTTGCTGATTGGGCTCTAAAACAGTTCACAACTTTCATTAAAAAATCATCATCAACGATGAGGACCACTTCTGGATGAGTGGATGGGTGAACAAAACAAAATTGTCATATTTGGAAGGATACCAATCCACGATAACCAAGAACATCAAAAAAAGTTACTGTTTGGAGTGAATTTTATGCTGGAGGCTAATATTCCATTAAGAAACAAATTAGCACGGCCATCACTGTTAATAATCAGCAGTAGATGTCGATAATTACCAACATCTTTTGGCATGAATTGGATAATGTTTATTGCAACTACATGTGGTTTCAATAGGATGGCGCTAAGTGGCAGACAAGCTTATGCCGTATTGGATATTTTGCACGAGCGATTTGAAGGCATGGTGAGCTCATCTGGAGGTGAAGTGAACTGGTCTCCGAGATCATGCGCATGATCATCATTTAACCCCGTTAGCTATTTCCTTGCGGGGTTTTCTTAAGTTGCAGGTGTATATAAATAAGTCAGAAACCACAGCGGTACTCATGCCCAACATAATCCATGCCATCGATCAAATTCCGCCCGATTTATGCGCCAAAGTCATTGGACATTCTGAATGCGTTCTACCCAGAAAAGCCTAGGTGGACATGTGTACGGTCTTATATTCTACTGACAAAAAATCTGAGAGTAAAATAAAAATTGCCATGAAAAGCAGTCCAAATATCAATCGTTCAAAGTCGACTTTAAACTGTATGTTCCGCCACCGATGCATAAAATTAATACACGTAAGTGGTGTGTAAAGCTAGGTCGTAATTCTGACTCAAGGCTTGTAGTAGCCAATTATGTATGTATGTATGTAATCGCATTAATAGGTCTTGAAGTCGTAATGTAGTAGATTATGTGTTGGCTTATTAGACGTGAGACTACGGTTTAAACCCCAATACGAAATATGAGAAAATATACCTTCGGTGACTTCCTCTCAGCTGATTTCTGTAAAAAATCTGAGAATAAATAAATTTGAAATGAAAAGTTTCTCAAAAAATCTGTCATTCGGAATCAACTTTAAACTGTAGGTCCCGCTACTGATGTCTAAAATTAACACACACAAATGAGGGGTGTGAGAAGATAGGTTGTAATCCTGACTGAAGGGCTGTAATGGCCAATTATGTATGTATGTAGTCAGCAGTTTTAAACGATTGTAAATTTGCATTAAAAATCGTTTGTTTTTGTTTGTCTTACTGGAAAACTTATAACAAATTAGTCCCAAAAACTAAATCCAACATAACAGTAAAACTATTTAACAAATAATTCTTAAATAATAATCCAGAATTTGTTTAATTAATCTCTTGTCTATAGATCATCTAGATTTCTTTAATTTGATATATCATTTGTTTGTTTAGTTTTTTTTTCTGTGATTTAATCTTTTTAAACACTACGCACCCCCACCAATTAATCAAGAAATTTATTTTTGTCTTAATGAAACACACACTTGAGTCCTCCAATTAGATTTGTCTCTCTACTTCAACAAAAGACATTTTTATTGCGTTAAAGTATTTAGTCTGAGTCCTTTTCTTTTATATTTTGTAGAAACGTTTAACGTTTATAAGTGGATTGTAAACAATCATTTTCCACAATCTTTATTACACGAGCAAATTAACCATAGAAATACAAAGAAGAAAAAAAAACAAAGGAAAATAAGACACAGAAAGAAATCATTCCCGTATGGGTGTATGTACATACATACATACATACATACATGCATGTGGGAGGCATAAAATCTAATACGTTTAGATCGTAAATAATTTTAAATTGCTCGTAATTTTCAATAAAAAAATATGAAAAATTACAATAGAATAGAATGTAGCACTTAGAGTTGTGTGCCTAAACAAATGTATTCACTAATATGTTATTAAGTATTAGGTAGGGTATTAGGTATTTTCGTTTTATACGTCATTCAAATGAAAAATTCTAAAATAATAAACTATTCGAAGCTTAACATTTTGGAATGTAATATAAAAAAAGAAGAGCTTAATTTGGGGCTATCATAGATGGTAAGAGAACTTTTTCTTTTGTAGTGCTGTTTTATTATTGATTATTATTAATTATTATTATAATAAACTATACTATTACATTCTGTTTTTGATATCAGATACATGAACTAAGAATTTGACTGAAATGTAATGAAGAAGGTGTATGAAAGTTAGGTAGTAGATTTATATTTTAAACAATATGGCAGCCCTTTCTCCTTTGGCATTTTCAATCATATGTTGTGTCGACTATCATATGAGATGGTGTGGGTAGTGTAGTACTTTCCGTACCAATCAAATGGAATAATCCGGGTTCAACATGATTGTCGAATTTAAGATTTCGATTTCATCCAAATAATTCTGCCAGGAAGTATCCTACCTCCTGACTTCTTATATAGAATATCTAACAGCAACATGGTAAAATATGAACTTGGATTCAATAAGAAAAATTATGGTGTGAAGTACTTACTGCAACAAACTCAATACATTATTATTTAAGGTGTTGATTCTAGGCATTTATGGATTGCTGGCCTATTATCCTAGATCCAGCCACAGTAAACCCATTCATCTGCTTAGCCGGAAAAGCTTACAAAAATTAAGAAAGTGATATAAGAGATGTTTGGTGGTAGCAAAACAAGTTGATCAGTTAAAACCCATTCGAATTCAACTATATCTGCCATAGAAATATATATTTGACTCCATGATTTTCTCTCCTCCATTGGGAGATTCAGTTACTGGTAGGTTTGAACCACGAGCTTCAGATGAAACCGTCCAGTTCCCTTAGTGGCACGTTCGCCACCATGCCCACATGTTCAAACGTTCTATTATCAAAAAAGCGATGTCGTCTGCTTTGAAATGCGGGGCACTCGCCTAAAGTGTCGCATAAAATTCCGTTTCCTCTACATCATGGCAGCTTCTGATATAGTCCCGGTGCCCATAGCGCAATGTCCCGTTAGGATTCCTGTTAGAGTGTCGCTCTCTGTAGATTCATAAAAATTTGCGGCATAGTTTTGGTTCTACTCTTCGTCAAACGTCTTATATATGATGGTTTCTGGCAATAGAACTTCAATTCTTTTGGCTTTGCTTATTTTTCCATTGATTTCTCTGAATGTTCTGCATCGTTCGTGAATATATTATGGTGAAATAGAGTATGGCGAACTACAAATATTCACTCTCTATATAATATATACATACAAATTAACGTGTCCATGTTTTTTTATTTATCGGATACTATTTTAGCCGTTTAACTTCCTTTCCTATCGTTGTTCCACAGACTATGCTACCTTCGCTGGGTAGTTACCATTACCGTCCGTCTTAAATTCTGATTCTAGAGGATCACTAATCTCTTAACCAATTCTAGCCAAATATTTCTACTGCAACTTGCGTCAATTCTGAATCATTTTACTTCCTAATCTGCTAATGCGTAGCTTAATTACACGAACTGAGTTGCATCTGCCACCTAAGATCGCATTTATTTAAAAAAAGGTTCATTTAATAATAAATAGAAAAACATTTTTCTATTTCTCAACAACGAAACTACTTTCCCTCTTATCCAATTCACACAACGATAGACGTCGTATATCTAAGCATGTATTAACACGTTCATGAATAATAGCATCAAGTGTTACTATGTATGTGTATACAAGTTTTTGTATGATTATAAATGTTAATGTATGTGTAGATGTATGTAGTATGGCATGCATTAACAGTTGGTATGATTGTAAATGTACGAGTATGTGTGTGTGTATAAAACAGTATAAAATAAAATGGCTGTCATGTCTATTGTGTTAATTCTTTGCTCATTTTATTTCATTAAATGTAATCCTTTTGTATTATTTTTTCTCACTCCTCTCTCTGTGGTTCACTTTCGCTCACGCTCTCTCTATTCATTACATTCAGAGTCTCTCATTCCATTTTGCTTTTTTATAAACGATGATGCTGTATTATGTTACTGTGTTACATATACAGTTATAATCGTTGAGTACTGTTTTTTTCTTTTCTATGTGTATGTGTTGGAGACAGAGTATTTTTATGCATGTGTATGGGTGTTTTTTTTTTGTTAAGATTATTATACTTTATTACTCTTTATTGTTTTAGAAAATTATACTCATGTATGCCGCATTCTAATGAGATTTTTCTCATTCTTTTTTTTCTGTTTCTTGTTGCATTTGAAAAAAAAAACGGTTCAGGTTCTTTTTTCTTCTTCCATTATGTACATTTTTTTGTTTTTGTTGGCAATTTTGTATGAGTGAATAGGGCCTTTGGTTTCGTAAATTTTATTAATTCATGTGTACGTAAGTATGTGTGACTATACATAATGGAATGTGTGTGCGCGTGTTTTTTTTTTTTTTTTTGTTTAAAGAGCTTGGCTTGTTTACATTTCTTTTAATGATTTTACCATAGATATGGTTGATTTCATATTGATATGGAAAATTTCTGCAGAAATCCCCAGGAAACTCCTGCCACCTAGAACGAATACGATAAACATTGAACATCGCAAACAGTTCAATCGACCCAACCTTTTGAGAAATAATAGAGCTCAATGGACAAAGCTCTATAAGCCACATATAAGCCACTATAATCAATACAACAAACCAATACTTTCCATAAACCAATACTTTCTAGCTAAATACCGATGGCAACCCTAACATCCCAGAACTGCTACAAAAAGCATTGCATTCTAGCTAAATAGCGATGGCAACTCTATTATCCTAGAACTGCTACAAAAATCAGTGCAAAGCAGAGAAATAATAAAAAAAATATGGAGAAGACGCCTTGTGACGGCCATACATTACTTAAGGAAACGAAAACGAATTCAAAAATAAATAAAATGTAGCAAAAATGCTTTATTTTTCACTGTTAACTTGTTGGTTCTGTAAAAAGGATTCGAATATATCTCTTTCAAAACCATTCTAATCACAAATCATTCACTTCAAAGTAACTTTTCATCACACGTCATAACTAGTAGCGGGTGAGTTGCGTTCTCAATTATAAGGCTCGGGTGCTTTAAACGACTTATAATTGACCTGCAAGCTCTATTAACCGGTAAAGTCTATCAATCACCCGTCTTGTTAACTAAAGTTAGCAGCTAGTGGGTGCATTCCTAATTAAAGTGGTAAAATAGTTGACGGAATAAGTCCAAAAAAAATTCCACTGAAATCTAAACAAAACTGCGATTCGGCAATCATATTTTTTTATTGATTTTTTGAAAGTTGTCCCATAAACAGTCTCAAGGAGAAAAAATATGCCCACACTGATTATATAACGCTTCTGGCCTTATATCAAGGCTACTTTAGAAAGTATTTATACAGGATAAACAAATGTAATTCAACATTTTGAATTCATGAAAAAGAAGGACTTACATCTTATTTCTGTGTAACCGGTGGCAAAATAAGCGAGAAGGCATAGAAGTAAGAATTTGATTTCTAACGTCCATAAGCATCATGCAGAAGAATGGGTGGCCAAGAGAGAGTTTTGTGAGAAGCTACTGAAGAGGAAGAAAATTGACCATGCCAACGAAATAAGTCATATACATACAGCCTCAAAGTAATGCGAATGCAGCAGTCCTGAGGTGAACATATCTTCAGAAGAAACGAGAGTGGTTTTTAAGGGTTTTTGTTGAAATCATGTTGTCCGGAATATATTTTCTCATTGTGAACAGGACAAAAGCAGAAATATCTCTTTTTATCATTCCTTATACGCTTTTTTGTGAATTTTGAATCAGTGATCTTGAATCAGTGGTTTTGAAAAAAAAAATAGTTTTCATTTCGCAGAAATATTTGCAAGTTCAGGCAAAATAAAGGGCGCAGAATTAAGGAAATTAAATAAGAATATGTGGCATATTTTCTCTCTGACAAAAATTGTTGGGAAAAAATATATTTTATTTCTAAAGCCATTCAATTTCTAAATGATCCAAATAAACCAAATAAAACCGCTTGTTAGACGCAAAAGACTCTGTCGAGATCATTAAAAACTTCATAAGATTTAAAGGAAATTTAAAAAAAATAATAAAAAGAATTCAACTTAATCTTCAAACCCTTAGCAAACCTTATAGTTTTTTATATATAAGACTAACACCCAGGGGATGGCCCTTGTTTATGCAGTGCATTTTGTTGGAATTAGGAAAATAGAAAATAGTAGTTTATCATGCTTTTCATAACTTTGGAAAGAGCGGATCATATTTCTATTGGGCATTAGGTCTTAGGGTTATTACCGTTTATTATTACTTTTATTATTATTACCGTTTATTATTATCACCGTTTTTGGAGATTGGCTTACATTAGCAACCCTCCAGCAAGATGTAAAAATACCGGCATGATATGAGGCGGGAGTCTGCTAAGATGGGTTTGGCAGTAAATGAGGGCAAAACAAAGTATATATTATCGACAAGTAGAGACGTGCAGCGTATTGATTCTCAGATTACGGCCGATAACTATACTTTTGATACAGTCAAGGAATTTATTTATCTTGGCTCTGCCGTTACCACCAAAAATGATGTCAGTCTGGAGATCAGGCGCAGGATTACTCTTGCCAACAGGTGCTACTATGGTCTCAATAGGCAATTGAGTAGCAGAGACCTCTCTCGTACCGCAAAACTAATACTCTACAAGACGCTCATCCTACCCATGCTTCTTTATGGCGCAGAGGCATGGACCCTATTAAGCACTGATGCAGCAGCTTTGAGAGTATTCGAGAGAAAAGTACTCCATAAGAGCGATGATTTCCGCATCCGATCCAACAGTGAGCTGTATGAGCTCCTCAACGACATAGACGTTGTACAGCGTATAAATATCCAGCGGCTGCGCTGGGCACGGCCATGTCGTTCGAATGGAGGAGGATGCTCCGGCGAGGCGGGTATTTGATGAGGAAATCTGCGGAAGCCGGCGAAGAGCACGACCTCGTATCCGTTGGAAGGACCAAATCGAGGAAGCATGCGCGCAAGAAGCAGGCCGAAATCTGTTAATCGGGTTGTTATGGCCAATTAAGTAAGTAAGTAAGTAATGATATGAGGCGCTGAAAAGGTTAGCTAATGGACATTGATTTAGGACCAGTGCTTAAATTGAGATCCGTAAGCCTATATTGTACTCTTACACCAAAGCAGTCTTCGTCTGTCTTAAACAACACAAAATCTCCAAAAGAATATACATATTACGATCATATCGACGCCTCCATTCTATAACGTTGTAAGTGTACTTAGAACGTTTTTAATGTTCTTGCATTTTTAAATTCTACGTTCTCTGACTTAAATACTGTCAAAATTTGGTTAAGATCCGCCGATCCGTTCCGAAGTTATAGGGAAATATCTTCTTAGAATACACATATGGTCGTATGTCGCGGGAAAACTTTTAGAGCTCATAACTCAAAACACACTTTTTCGACTTAAAATGTTATAGAACGGAGGCGTCGATATAATTGTAATTGTAAGTTTTTTAATTGTAAGTTTTTTAATTGTAAGTTTCTTGTATATTTTTTCCCTCTGTTTTTTTAATTTTCAATTTCTGTCGTAATTAATATGATTTCATTAGACAAGAAACCTTTTGTTTAAACCTTATAAAAATACTCACAACATTTATCGCAATTAATAACAATAAAATCCACCTAATTTATCCATTTTTAATTAAATTATTTCTCTTTTTTTGCTTTTTTTTCTGTTACTCTTTAACAAACATGAAAAAAATTCCATTACAATGAAATTTAATATGCAGATGCATATGCGTGTCTGATTCAGTGTAAAAATTACTCCTATTTAACAGCATATTATGAATAGTATACACAAACACTATCAAACGCACACTAACACATGATATTTACACACATGCATACATATGTGTGGTATATGCATGCACACATAAAAACGAATGTAAGTAATGTGGCATGCATTTTGATGCTCCATATTTTATATGCTGCATAAACGTATGAAAAAGAAGAAGAGTAGAATTAGAAAAAATTATTCACAGTAAAAAAAGGAAAAATTTTGTTTAATTGCAACACAAGCGCAATTTGTACGCCACATGTAAAACATGCAAAAAAAAAAGAAAAAGGATTCCAACGAAAACATAATTTAACTGCAGTAAAATTCATGGCATTTGAGAAATGCATAAAAACGACGGCACAAAAAAATGAAAACGAAAAGGAAAAAGAAAAAGAAAAATAAAAAAAATTTATTTCAGTTTTATTTTGATTCATTTTAAGTTTTTCACGTACATATTTGCCAACAAATCGCGGCAACCTTAACATATGTTTTTACTTGCTCCTCTATTTTTGCACACACACACATACACGACTTTTGTTGAATCGTTTTTCTTTTTTTTCTCGCGGTTTAATAAACACCAACCTTTTACGCACCCTCAGAGCCAATGTAATGCGACACTTTTGGTTTTTAGTGTGTGTTTAACTGCTTCGTTTTTTTTCTGGCTGGTTTATTTTAATTTTTCTCCGTTTCTTTATGCTGCCACTTCTTTGTATGCGATTTTTTATATTTCTAGTCCGTGTTTGTTCTTTCGTCCTTTTTATTCCCTAAGGTTAATTAAAAAAAAGGGCGCCATGCAAACCAACTTAATGTTAAATATGAACAATTGTATTCAAAACTTTTGAGCTTGGGAGAGCCGAGGGAGATTTATTCTCTTTATTCTTCCTCTTTTTTGCCTGAACGTAATACTTTATTATAATGTTTTTCGAAAAACATTACAAAGTGTTTGGAAGAATTATTGTAAAAATATTTTAATATGGGACACTTTCTCCTGTTCGCATAACGTTTTCTATTTTTTTTTTGTTTGAAGCATATGTTACGAATTAAATTATAAAATTGGGTAGAGAATTAAAGACAATAAAATAGAATGTGACAAGAGAATTAATCTTAATGCAGGTAATTTTGAGTATTGAAAAGTAGTACGCAAACACCTTTTTTAAATTCATCTAGCTCATCATCTAGTTAGCGTAATTAAGATAAAATATTTCGTTTTATCGTTCGTTCATCTCACATTCAGTTGTACCAGATCATCACATAGTTTAGAATAACAACAGCACTTATTTTATTGGTAATATTTCATACATATACTCATAACTGGTCATTACATCGCCTCAGTCAGTCTTAGTCTCTCACACTACTTTTGTTGTGTGTGTTAATTTTATACATGAGTGGCCAAACCTACAGTTTAAAGTCGACCCGAAATATTGATTTTTGAGAAACTTTTTATCACAAGTTTACTTACTCTCAGGGTTTCTGCCAGAAATCTGCTGAGAGGAGCCGAAAGAAATATTTTCTCAATATCGCCATATGAAGGCTAATATATCCTCCTGTAAAAAGAAGTTCTACTCAAGCTGTGGATCATACAGTCGTTGTAAAGAACCAATGCAATCATAAAACTTAATTGGTCAGTACATCCCTTTAGTCAGATTTACGATCTAGTTTCGCACACCACCCATTTTGTGTTTGATAATTACATCCATCCAAAAGTCACCGTAGCCTAGTAGGTAATGTGTTGGCTTATTGGAAGTAAGGCCACGGTTCAAAACCGATATGACAAAAATATTTCTTCGGTGACTTCCTATCAGCAGGTTTGTGGTAAAAACTCTGAGGGTAAATACAAATTGCCATGAAAAGTTTCTCAAAAATTTGTCATTCGGAGTGGACTGTAAACTGTAGGTCCCGCCACTCATGTATAAAATTTAACACACACAACATAAGTGGTGTGAGAAACTAGGTCGTAATCATAACTGAAGGGTTGTAATGATCAATTATATATGTATGTATGAATTCAATGTAAAGCACTGTTGAGAGGAGCTTTCTGGCAAAAACTGTGATAAAAAAAATATTTTTTCGTTTTATTCGAGATGTCTGACGTGGGGCTTTTACCGTGGCTACACGTCTAATAAGTCAACACACTACCTATTAGACTACGGCGACTACAAATAATGCAAGATTTTTAAATAAAAAAACAAACACGTTGAGACATCGTTTTGTTTTTACTGGTAAAAGAACCACCTAAATTTGAGAATTAGTCTTAATCTCTTTTTATTAATTTTCATTTTATTAAGGATTATAAGGGCAGTAACAAAACAATTTCGCTATCCTCTTATTCATTATTTTCAGTTTCATTACTTTAGTTGTTCCAATTAACCAGATAACGGGCACTTAACAAGTTCTAAAATAATAGTGTTGCCATCTATCGTGGCATGGAAATAACTACTTGTGTAAAAATGTTTGACGTTCGTAGTTGATATTATTCTCTCTCAGTGATCTGGGTCTTTTTCGGTGCATTATTTGGGGAGAAGATAAAGCCTCTAAAATTTGATAGCAATTGCAGAAATGTGATAATTTTTTCTAGGGTTTCAGTCAAACACTTTAACCAGAAAACACATTACCTCCAGATATTTACTAAATCTCTTTTCAAACAGATACAATTGGATACAATTTTTACGTATGGACCGGTGCTCTGAAGTTTATTTTACGGCTTCTCGATGTTGTACAAGAAACATTAATTATAGTAGGTTGACTTATGTTTCATTGCTTTATCGCTACCAAAAAGGATAGCGCTCTAGAAAAATGAAGTTACAATATTTGATTTTCTGGCACAGTGCAGCAGTTGCTAGTTGCTTGGCAAGTGGGAAGCAAAATGCATTATCGAACGACTGATTTTTTTTAAGAAACTTTCCATAGCAGTTTTATTTACTCTCAGAGTTTTTGCCAGAAATCTGCTGAGAGTCAGTCGCCGAACAAATATTTTTTCATATTATCGTTTGAAACAAGGCCTCACGTCTAATAAGCCATCACACTACCTATTAGACTACAGCGACTGAATGAATGGGTATAATGAAATTTACAGCACCTCGCCATCTAGGCTGGGTAGGGCGTGTTGTGTTCATGAAAAATAGCAGGCCGCTGAAGGCGATATTGAACTATGTAATTCTAGATGAAGAGGGCAAACAAGAATCAGGTGAAAGGTTTGCCTCGAAGAAGACCAACGAATTATGATTACCCACAACAGGCAACAAGAAGGCAAAAACAGAAAAATTTCGATTGAGGGAGAATTGTGTCACAGAACAAAACCCTAAAGTCATGAATAAAAGTCGTATGTTTTGAAATCAGCTTTGCATTGTACATTTTAGTGGTTCGTTGCAATCCTTTAGTCAATATTACAACCTAGCTTATCACGCTACCCATGAAGTGTGTGTTAATTTTATCCATGTATGGCAGAACTTTTCATGTCAGTTTTATCTTACTCTCAGTGTTTTTACCACAAGACTGCTAAGAGGAACTCAGTTTTTTTAATATTTCTTTTTGTGTGATATGTCTGAAGCAGGAGTTGAACCACGGCCTCACATCTGGTAACCAAACACGCAATCTGCATTGTACTACACTCAACGGAATTCACTTGATAGGAATAAATTATACAGATCCTAATAATTTGCTACATTTTTTCTTTCTTGTTGTATTATTTGCCACTAAATAATCTACTTAATACATCCCCCTAGTTCCAGACCTTTCTAATTTTTCTAATTTGAAACTTTAATTACCCGTTTCACATCAGATGCATATGTATACGGTATGTAAATAACGTATGAAACCGGTGACTTAACAGCTAACGAATCAAGATAAAATTAATGAATTTAAAATAAAACGTGACGTTAGAATGTAATTTAAGAAAAAATTAAACAAAATTTCATTTGAAATTTCATTTCAGAATAAAAAAATCACAGTTTCTAGATGGAATAGCATGTAATGCATGTGGATTTGACTTGTATGTGGCATTTAAAATATACAAATTTGTGAATATAATAACGTTAAACTTAACGTAATGTAATGCGAGTTAAGACAAGGATACAGTAAAACAAGGATATGTGTTCGCTTTTTATTTACATACATGTTACATTACATTGCCTTAAAATCATGTGTCGACATTTAGGCGTGTGGATTTCGGTATTCCAAATAAATCACGATGCTACCGCACACACATGTAATTTGTCACAATAATGCCTTACCACAGATGCCAACATGGAGATAGAGAATGAGCTTCTTAAAGATCTAAAAACGGAAATGCTTACATTCACAAACACTAATTCAAATTAAAATGGCATTGAACGCAATTACACCATAAACACAGTTATGCAAACGAACCTGTGCGGTACATTTCACATTAAAAAAACTCGCAAAATGTAATTCAAAATGATTTTCAAGAATATGAGTTTAAGAACGTTTTCCTGGAAATTATAATCCACTGTAAGTAAAATGACTCCTCCTTTGCTCTTTACATATGGCAATACTGATAATGGGTGCGTGTGTACAAATACACATTATTTGGTACTTCCGGTGTGGTTGTAACATGGCTTTGTTTTCCTTCTTCCTCCTCTTCACATACAGTCGTGAATTTAAAGATGCTTAATAAACGTCTTGGTAAACACATTAACATCGGATTTCTTTTCGTATTTCTGTAATTGTCAGCATTTTAATGATAAAATAAACAAGGAATTTATTTAACATTCATTTAAAATTTTAATTTTAATTCATGATGAAATTATTGTGTTTTACATCTACGCCTACTGATATTAACAAAACAGTTTTAAGCCACATCTAAAGGTAATTCCAATGATAAGTTACACATGCTGATCAAATTCTGAATAAAATTATTAAGCAACATGGAAATAATTCAAGTTATTGTATTATGGACTGAAACGTAAAGCGAAAGGCAAAGATTTTACATTGCAAACGATGTGAAGATTTTAGCAAGAAAATAAATAAAATAATAAAATTTGAATACGAATAGATTTTTTTAAATTTGCGACGAACACTCAGGGTTTGGCCTATATTTGTGCATTTGAGTTGGAACTAGAAGAATATTTTATGGAAAGGAAGTAAGAAAGAGTAGTATTCGAGGATAATAGAATTTGTTTGTATAACAGCTGAAAGAAAAGACCTCAGCTAAAAAACGCATTCTGTGTATAATGCATTGTGCAATCCACTGGCCAATCGACAAGGACTGGATGTGCTCTACCTAACAGACGTGTCTTACATACATAACTGGTCATTACAACCCCTTCAGTCAGGCTTACGACCTAGCTTCTCACACCACTCAATTTGTGTGTGTTAATTTTATACGTGAGTGGCGGGACCTACAGTTTAACTTCGATTACGAACGACAGATTTTTGAGACACTTTTCATGGTAATTTGATTTACTCTGAGAATTTTTGCCAGAAATCTGTTGAGAGGTTGTCGCCGAAGAAATACTTTTTGTACTTTGTTTGATGTCTGGTCTGGTGTTTAAACCCTGGCTTTACGTTTAATAAGCCGACACACTACCTACTAGACTACGGCGACTTCTGTATCACATAACTGGTCATTACAACCCGTTAGTCAGGATTAGGACCTAGTTCCTAACATCACTTATGTTGTGTGTGTTAATTTTATCCATAAGCGTCGTGACATACAGTTTAAAGTCGACTCCGAACGACAGATTTTTGAGAATGTTTCCATGGCTCTCTGAGTTTTGCCAGAGGCAGTTGCCATAGAAACATTTTTTGATATTTCATGAGTGGCGGAACCGCAGTTTGAAGTCGACTCCTAACGAAAGATTTCTGTGAAAATTTTTACGTCAATTTTATTAATTTATTGCTAGAATTCTGCAAAAAGCAAGTTGCCGTAGAAATTGTTGGAGAAGTCTGCCTACGGTGACTGCAGCAGAGGTGTATTACGATTATTAAATTCGATTTTCCTAAACAATTCTCTTCATTTTCCTTGTGTACATGCCGTTGAAGTAGTGATAAAACAAATAAACACAAGCCACGTTACGACGGTACTTTAATGAATCAATAGAGTTGTACGCTCAGCTGTCTTTAATAAGCCTTAAAATTGACTTCTGCCCACCGCGTATATAGATGTAAGTTAAATTCCATTTTCGTACAGATATAATTGGTGTAAATAGTTATGAGATCAGATGGATCATACATACATAAAGAATTCTATCTGTATTGTCTTTTAGTATTTACTAAACAATTGGAAAACAGTTTCCCTCTAAGATTTTTTCCTCAGCTTTTAACTTACTTACTTATTTAATTGGCCATTAAAAACCCGATTAACGGATTTCGGCCTGCCTTAATACATCCTTCCAGGCGTCTTTGATTCTTGCGCGCCTACGCCAGTTGGTCCCACTAATAGATGACAGGGCTTACTCGATCGCGTCCTTCCAACGCAAACAAGGCTGTTCTCTTCTCTGATTTCCGCAGATCCTCGCATCAAATACCCGTATCGCCGGAGTATGCTCATCTATTCGAACGACATGGCCGAGCCAGCGTAGCCACCGGGTGTTAATGCGCTGCACAAAGTCCATGTCGTTAGATCGGATGCACTGGATCCGAAAATCTTACATAGGACTTTTGATTCGAATACTCTCAAGGCTGCTGCATTCAGTGCTTAATGGTGTCCATGACTGTGCGCAATAAAGAAGCACGGCGAGGATGAGCGTCTTGTAGAGTATTAGACAATTTGTAAAATTGTAATGAAATTCTTGTGGGAAGTTGAAGGCACATGGTTTATTTTGTCAGTCATTCAAGAGATATTTGATAAAATATTGTAAGTTTGTTACTCCCTAATATTTATACTGCCCATGGCTATGGATTCAAACTTGTGGTCATCAAACAATATAAAATCCTTTGAAGATCAGATGTGCAGATCAGATATGTGTATCTCCTACATATATTTAAGACAGCTTAGCAAAACCTTGTGGTATTCAAAGACGACACCTATAAAATATTAGTCTTATTGCATAGGTTTTTGATTACGAAATCGACCGTTATTAGAAGGTATCAAAAGGTATTTTAAATAGTACATTCAACTGAGTACTGTCGCACTAAAAGAACAAAGCCTGAAAATTTGTTTTCCTGATTCGACTACAAATTTGTTGGTTTCTTGTTCGAATCGAACCCATGGTCACGGCATTTGAAGTTTAGCACAGTACCTACTACACCATTCGTAGTTATTTTTAATGTTGAATGTAAATAAAAATTTTTTAGAAAATTAAACACGACATAATTATGTATATGCATGTGTGTGTGTATACAATTTTTAAATTTCAAAATGAATGGCTTACATTATATACTCTCACCTACTTCCTTCAGCAATTAGCCCACTGGGATTCAAAATTAAAGCCCATTTTAAGTAACACAACAGAAGAGAAAATTTTAAAATTAAGCATGTATGCGAGTGTTTCTTCAAGAGCCTGTATGTTTGTTTGTCTGTATTTTTCTTTTGATAGAATACGTGATAGTTCTTCTTCTGTCGTGCACAAATCCATAAGGAACATGCCTTCACAACAGGCAACAGCAACAAGAACCAAGCATAACCAAAGAGAAAAGAGGTGCAAAATAAAGCAGAAGCAAAAAAGACGTGACATCTACTCCACTACAAAACATCATAAAATATTATTTTTAAGAAGTTCTTCATTCTGTTCTTTTACAACACGACTCCATAGTCTTTATTACACGTCTCTATGTATGCGGACGTGTATGTTGTGTATTTCTTTTAGCATGTGAAGAGAGAAAATATCTGTAATCCGTTATGAAAGATTTTTTGTTGACGTTTTGCGTATGGGAGTGTATGTGCGTGTAAGTAAATAAAATAATTTTTATTTTGGTTTATGAGAGAGAGAGAGACAGAAAAATATTGAGAAATTGAGTACATGTGTGTTTAGAGATAAAATATGGTGCTTGTATAGGAGGAACATTTGTGTCAATAATATGGTGTTGGAGAGAGACTGCGGGAGCGGGTTTGTGTTTACAAAAAATGACATTTTATTGTGTAAATGAGATTGTGTGTCGGTATTTATTTATATTGTTTGCTTTTTTCTGTATTGTAATCATTTTTAAACATGTGTTAAATACACTCATACACAGCCGTACATACTGCTGTAGACTTAGACTTAATGCCAGCATATGTATGTATGTATGTGTATATGCTGGGTGAAATTTGTACAATAATTATATGATATTTTGTTGTTACATATTATAATAATATACATATGAACAGAGGCGTATGCAGCTTATATTTTTAAGGGGAGATGCTTAGATTTTCAATAAAACTAAACACTGGTTTTCATCTAGTTTTTCTCATCGTCCATGTTCTGTGTGTTCATTATATCCATGAGTGGCGGGGATTGCAATTTAATGTCGGCATCTGAAAACAGTCTTGAGAAATGGACAAACTGATATGTTTCTTTTTCCAGCTCAATAGAACAAGACTACAAGTACCAACAAGACAACTGAACACTGTTAATATTTATAATTTTATTAAAAAATAATAAAAATTTTAAAAATTTAGTAAAAGTTGACGTATTTCCAACGGCTTTATAAACCATTATTATAATTCTCGTATATACAAATGTCCACTCCGCAAGTTATTAACATGTGAGCTCCTATTTGCTTACGTACTTAATTGGGCTTTGGTCAGGACTACAGCCAAGCTTCTCACACCACCCATGTTGTGTGTGTTATTTTAATCCTCTAGTGCCAGAATTTACAATTTAACATCGATTTCGTATGTCAGATGTGAGAAATTTCCCACGTCAATATACTGTCAGAGTTTTTGTTAGATGAGGAAGCTGCCGAAAGAAATATGTCTTTCATATTTTGTTTTGTTTGGTTGTTGCTTGAGCTGGGTTTTGAAGCACTAGGTCTCGTCTAATAAACCATTACCTTACCTACTAGATTTTTATTCATAGTGTTTCCATTATTAAATGCTGTCTTCCAGTATTAAAATTGTTATCATTTTAGCCTGATACAGAATAGGTTTCATTTTAATTTCATAATCAATGACCACTGAAGCAATGGTATGCTTCCAAACATCACATTCATTGATTATCAAACACGCCTCTCAATAGGTTCTTGGTATCGTAAGCCCTGCGACATGTAACACACTCTTGTTGTAAGCATATGTCAACCAACATATTTTGAGAAAAGAAAAATCATCGGTTGGCCAATGCAGGCTATCATGCTCCACTGACTGTAACGTTGCTATATTCAACTTGCTTGAAGTAGTATAACCCAATAATACCGCAGGCCCACATATCGCACCAAACAGTTATTTCTTTCAGGGTGCACTGGCAACTCTTAAACTGTCTCTGGCTGCTCCTCATACAAAATTCAGCAATTTTGTTTCGACTTTAATAAATTCCCTACTTCACTGAAGAGAATTTCTCACTTACAATTTCCATTTTTATAAAACGGTTCAAGAATTTTCAAGTGGTACTCGTTTGTGGTCAGCATTGCGACATGTCGCGTATGTTTTCTTTATACTGAAAAAATTTACACTGAGGAACCAAATAGTAAGACAATCACCGGTTATAAGGGAAGGTGTAATAATTATTTGGCTACGATAAAAAGAAATTTTAAATGCTTCATCATGCAACAACGATCCAGTGCAGCACAGAGAAACCTAAGTGAATAAATATTTTGCCTGCTAAGGGCTGGTGCTTCTTGAAAAATAATCCCTAATAAATCTTATGAGGACTCGGGCTGCTTAAAAAAAAAACTTTAATTAAAAACAATAGTTGTTGCACTCGCCGTAGTCTAGGAGGTAGTGGGTTGGCATATTAGACGTGAACCCGCGCTTAAAACGCCCGGTCAGACATCACCAACAAAATGAAAAATTAAAAATTTCTTCGGCGATTTCCTCTCAGCAGATTTCTGGCAAAAATTCTGGGAGTAAAAATTGTCATAAAAAGATTCTCACAAAAAAGCTGTCGTTCGCAGTCGAAGGTAAACTGTAGGTCCCGCCACCTATGGATGAAATTAAAGCTAGGTCGTAATCCTGAATGAATGACCAATTATGTATGTGCATGTAGTTGTGGATATCCTTTAGCCGTACTTCTCCACTCGACCCGCTCCTGTTCTAAATATAACAGCTTGTATGTGTATGTATGTTTGATTTTCCTTTTTATTAAAATACAATTTGTACGTGTTTTTTGTTGTTTAATGTCCCTTTTTTCTTGTTTTTTCTTGTTTTTTTTTTCTGTTGTTGTTCTATTTATTCATTTCATATGGTAGAAATTGACATTTTTACCTGTCGATTTCGAAATTAGAAACATGTTTTATTTGTTATTTGTTTTGTAAATGAATAGAGAATGAAAGAGAATAGAAACGTATCGTATGCGAGCATAAGCATGAGAATAGAATTGAATAGTATTTTACAAAATTATGCAAAGTAATTATGTAAATGACATGTTAACAAATACAAAAGGCATTACCATATACTATACAACATACATACATATATCGTATATCGTATATGGTATGGTATGATACATTTCTAAAGATATATAGTATGTCAGTAGCTGTTAACCAATTATATACAAAATACTATTGAAAAAAAAGGATAATAAAGAATAATAATAAAGGAATTGGGTTAGATTATCTCAAGTAAGAATGGGAGTTAACAGAAATGGAAATTGTTTTTTAAATGAAAATCACAAAAAAGTTTCTTTAGTATAGAAATTGAAACAGATACAGACTATTTTCATTTAGTGAAGGAGGAGATATTCAAATATAAATTAGATATTTCGGAAGAGCCTCACCTCGTGAAGCCATGGCAGACGATTTGAACAATGTTATATTCCCCACAAATAATAGAATTAATAGATCTTTCAAACACATAAAAAAATTCGTTGATATCTCACGCATACATACATACATAATTGACCATTACAACATGCAGTCAGAATTACGATCTAGCTTCTCACACCACTCATGTTGTGTGTTATAATTTTAAAAATGAGTGGCGGAACCTACAGTTTAAAGTCAACTCCAACCGATAGATTTTTGAGAAACTTTTCATGGTAATTTTATTTACTCGCAGAATTTATGCCAGAAACCTGCTGAGTGGATGTAGTCGAAGAAATATTTGTTCATATTTCGTTTTTCTGGAGATGTCTGACTTAGGGTATCCCACACACACACACAATTAAATTTAAAGGCAGAAAAGCCATACAAAGAAAAAAAAACTAATTCTAACATTCATAGCGATGCTTGAGACCTCTACTGAAACATGATTAAATGCTGGAATAAAATAGATGACGCTCTTTTTCACCAAAATATTTCACTAATGCCCTGCATCCCAGAGAGCAGAGGAATTACAGGGAACCTCTATTCGAACAAAATAAGGATATCGGATATGCTTAGAATCAAATGAGGGACTTTAGATACATTTCAAGAAAATAAAAGTCATGACAACAAATATTATATTATAATAGATCGTGCTCTAAGGTCAACCATCTAGTGATAACACGTGATAACTCAAACATCCGGCTAAACGGAATAAAAGTGACATTCGAGCAATTGGGTTCAGTATGGAAAATGTAACAAATATTCAGATGAACCAGGTTTAGAGCAGCTAACGTGTGTAAGTCTACTCTGTCAGGACGAAAAGCAAAATCAGACTATTATCGTATAAAATCATTCATTGAACAGCAAATGTATCAATGGCATTTACAGGATAGTCTAATTGAAATTCATCAGCAAACACCTCTTTAGAACTTTACCAATATGGATTTGGATTGGTCATAATATCAGCATCGATGCTCTATAACTTGAGGTCGGTCAAGAAATATTTGAACACATACGATACTCAGAGGACTAAGGACTCAATGCTCAATAAATTGAAGTCAGGCGAAAATAACAGCCACAAACTAATTGAAAACAACATCATAAATACTGTGAAATGAAATTAGAGTTTGAGTAAATAATGGGCAAACCGAAAAACAGATTGTTGAGAGACTTTTCATGATAATTTTATTTTATTTTTGCCAGAAGACTGTTGATTGGAAGTCGCCAAAGAAATATTTGTACATATTTCGTCTTGGTCAAATCGACTGAGTTGGGTTTTGAACCATGCATCTTAATAAGGCTACACACTACCTATTAAACTATGAACACTTCAGCACTTTAATCTAGCAAATTGTGGTTTTCCTTGGCTTCAAGTCTTTATGCATCAATGCCTATGACGGATGCACGCAATACTGTAAGGTATTAGAATGTAATACGGTGTTCAGATATGCAGCTTTATTGCGTAAATCGCAATAAACGCCATTATTGAGCTCAATATTTCATATAAAGTTTCAATTAATAATAAATACGCAAATTGTTATAATATTGAGTAAAATTTAAAATGCCGCACTGTCATAAGTGTGATTACTGAGCATATTACAATTAACCGAACACTTTCTCTTGATATTTGACAACTTAAATGTCAACAACGACAAAAACAAAAAAAAACAAAATAAAAACAATGTTGTTGAAACAACCAGCTATTTTGTTTACCACCTGTCAAATGAATATTGAATTAGTATGCCTGAACACTTAAAATATTGTACTCAATTAACCGAATATTGACTCAATAAAAGTGCATATCTGAACGTGGTATAAATCTGACTGATTCATTGGGGAACACCATATCTTTTACTTCAGTTATTGTACGACAACACTTTTACTGTGGCAAATACAGGTCAGGTTTTTATAGCTTTCATAAACATGTAATCAAACATTTCTTCCCATTTTTAGGAATACAGCAGCATCTAATACCGACTCAATAGCCTTTTATTTTATATTTGTTTCAAACACCAACTAGGTGCAGCCAAGCGGTTAAGTTCAATATCATGACAATTTTAACACCATCATCCATAAGGTAAACATCAAAATTTCCCTCCATTAAAATTGTCTCCTTTTTCTAAGGAGGTTCTTAATAAAAAAAAACTGAAACAATTTTTATTATCAAAGTAAAAAAAGAAGAAGAGCCAACCCAATAATAATGACCTCGAATTTAATACTTATTTGGCATTTTGTCCTTTAATCTCACTTTTAATCGCCATTTTAATGTTTTCACTTTACTGGGTCAACAGCTTAATTTTCTACTCATTTTCACTTTTTATTTCTCGTTAACTTGGCCAAGATGATGAACACAATAACAGATACAACACTTGGAAGCACAAGACATCCATTTTTTTTATCATTTCCTTTACAACTGCTTAACACGAAAGACTTAATTTATAATTTTTTCTAATTCGTTTTTTCTATAATCAGCTCTCTAACCACAAAATTTGGTGAAAATCCATGGCCTTGACAAAAATTTTGCTGTTTGTTTGTTATTTCACCTGGTTTGTTGAAATGCCATGATTATCTGTGTGTTAAAATTTTTGAAAATTACTTTAACACCCCCTCAAGAGCCTTAACCGAGAGAAGGATGCCAATTTATGAGGAAAAAGAAATGTTGAGTGTGAGGTTTTTTCACACTTGGCTTTGCTTTTCTCATTTCTTTGCTGAGATATTTTTATAATTTTTATGTGCCTTACGTTGTTAGCCACCCATACTTGCAGCTCTAGGCACAGGTAATTTTTTGGTAACACAAAATAAATAAAAGTCATGACATTCTTTTCTTCTGGTTCTTGTTCTGGTTCAGAATCTTTTTCGTATATTTGATAGGAAGGCTTTTTTTTCTGCCTTTAATTTATGACAACCACCAGATTGTTAATGCTGTATACCATAGCTATGAATGTGTTTGTATGTGTATTTAAGCCTCGATAGGTATATAAAAGAGAATATTTTATTATTAATTCATGGTTGTTATGAGGGCGTGTGTGTGCCGGTGTGCCATAGCATTTTTTTAATAAATTTTTTTTTTCTGTCTGAGGTCATACCGGTGTAAAGAGAGAGAATGTCTATCGACCATAAAAACTGACCTCCTCGTACAAACTATAATTCAACATAAATTAAGTGAAGCAGAAATTTTGTAGATAACATTTTATTTTATTCATTAAAGTGTAAATTTTTCACTTGTCAATATTTTAAATTTATTATATGAACACACGCACACACACACAAATCTTTATACCAATTTGTAGATAGAGGTGTACATACCTTCCTTAGTATGGCATTAAATTGTATTCATAAATAAATATAACGATAGATAGAAAAGGGGTACAAATTAAATTTTAAATAATTAAATTTTAACTAAATTGTTATTTTTTCTAAAATTAATCGAAATATTCAATCAAGTTTATAAATGCTTCACTGGTTTACATCGATCACAATCGACGTAATCTATGAGATAGTTGATTGTCAAGATAAAAAGGTTCAACGAATGCGTGCCGATGATTCATTCTAATCACCGCAGAAGCAAAATACCGATTATGAGCCTCATTGATCTCCTTTTATTGAAATTTCCCAACAAAAGTTTTGGTTGTCTCAAACCCATTGGCCTGAGAGGAGTCTTATCCTCCTTTTATTTTCCCATTCGTTAAGCATGTCTTGCCGAATATCCAACCCCCCCTCCATAAAAGGATTCTGATCCCATTAATGGCTCATTGTAGAGTATTAACATATGACCTGGTACCCAGCAGGGTATATCTTTTGATTTCCCAATAATAGTCTAATCATTTCAAAACACTTGGTAATAAGCATTATCTCGCCAAGAAAGTTTCCAAGATCATTGTTTCTTTGCATTCACTTGTCAAAAAACAATGAAACTATGTAGCTATCTTTGCAATAATTATGAAGCGCTCGATCATTCAAAATTACTCAGGTTTTGGTTCAGTTATGTACGTAAAAAGTAAACTTACATTCCAAAATCAGAAGCTAACCATGAACGCAATAATCAGAATCCTGTACGGAGCAGGGTACTGATCACTAAACCGTAGATCAAGATAAACTATCGTGCAACTTTTAACGCTTGTAAGAAGTTATGCATTAAAAGCATAGCAATAGTGATCACACTACACCCGCAATGAATTTGAAACATTGACTTGAATTCTTATGTTCTTCAAAAGAACGAATTTGTTTTTTGTACCTTCTTAGTTCTTCCACTGCAATTATATGCATAGTGAAGTGTCCTCAGTATCTCAGCTTATCAAGAAATAATTTCATGTCATCTATACAAACCCTTAGACTAAGTAATGAAATGAACCAAAGAGATTATAACCTGGCGTTAGCAATTTTATTTGAAGCGACCAGTCATTCAATTTGTAGAATTTAACACACACACGACATGGCTGGTGTGATAAGCTAGGTTGTAATCCTGACTAAACGGTTGTAATGGCTAGTTAAATAAGTAAGTAAGTACATCGAAATGTACCTTAATAAGAGACTTTGATCCTTCTGGCTATTTGATGCGTCGCTACAACATAGAAGTGGTTGTGTCATCGATCAATGATCAATGACGCACTTTACTTCTCATCCAATATCTGAAGCATTAAAAATATTTCGATTGCCACAGGCTTGGGATCTTCCATTGTAGCATAAAATCGATACTAAAACACCGAAATATCTAAGAAAGCTTTCAGACCATCTGGCTACAAATGGGTCAAACAGACAAATGCAACAATAAGGGGAAATTAAATTAACAGAAGTCCTTTTGAGACGGAATTCCAGAGGAGATCTACAGACAAAATAACATCTGCAACAAGTCGTGGTACTATATCAAGTCTTTGATTATTATAATTGAAGAAAATTCACGAAGGGCATCGTTCTCGCTATGCTAGCAAGATTGATATATTGATATAGGCAGTAACAGTTTCAGAGAAGCCATTAAGCTATTAGACCAACAATATATACATATGTCTGTTTGATGTGCATCTCAAAGTAATCCCTTACCAATAATACATACATATATAATTGGTCCTTAAAACTCTTCAGTCAGGATTACGATCTAGCTTCTCACACCACCTATGTTGTGTGTGTTAATTTTATACATGAGTGGTGGGACCTACAGTTTAAAGTCAACATCGATCGACAGATTTTTGAGAAGCTTTTCATGGCAATTTTATTTACTCTAAGAGTTTTTGTCTGAAATCTGCTGAGAGGGAGTCTCCGCAGAAATATATTTTCATATTTCGTTACGTTGTCTGACCTGGGGTTTAAACCGACGCCTGACGGTAACAAGCCAACGTACTACCTACTAGACTACGGCGACTACCATAATACCAATGTATTAAACAAAATACAAAACGTTTAAATTCTTTCCTTTTTGTCAATTTATTTAAATTTGCGCATTTTCCAGTAATTTAATTGCTAAAATCAAGGATAATTTAATTTGTCAAAAATAAATTGGAATCCGAAACTTAAAACAAATTTAATAAATCCCCAACAAAAAAAAAGAAAAAATTAAAGCAAAAAGAAATCCAACATAATATTAAATCGCAAAAAAATAAAAGGATTTTTGTATAATTTATTGGCATTTAAATGGCTTTAGGCAATAAAAATATTTAAAAATTTTATTATTTAAATAAATAAAAATAAAAAAATTAACAAAACAAATAAAACAAAACAAAATAAAATTGTGGAATTTACGAAAGTGTTTAGCAAAATTTTTTCTACAAATATTTGAAAATTTAACGCCGAAAAAAAAGAAAAAAATTTTAACTGAAATGCCTAAAAAAATGAAGGAAATAATGAAGTTTGGCTTTTATTTTTCGTTTTGTTGCAACAAACAGTCAAATAAACATTAATTTGAAATTTTTTTAAATTAAACATAAAACAAAAATAAATTTCAATTTAGCAGGAGTATTACAAATGACTTGAAAATCATAATTTAAGTCAAATAAAGATGTGATACCGGAAGCCTACAGATGTCACCCTTTCATTGAAATGTAAATGAAGGAGTTTCTATGTCAAGAAAAGAACATTTCTGTAGAGATACGCCTTTGCTTAAGTAAAGGAACAGTGTTTTCAATTAGAAAATTATTTAAAACAAATTAATTAAGAAATCGGTTAACTAAAGCTGACTTGTCTAAAACAGATTAGTATTTATTTTTTTGTCTTTATTACTGGTATCAAAAGAACGGCTAACATATCATGTTAAACAGCAATTTGAATGTAATGCATTCCTTACACAGGAATAAAAAGATATGCTCTCTAGCAACAATAACATCCTTTTTACACAAACCCCAACAATTACAACAACAATTGGTCATTACATCTCTTCAGTCACACCACTAATGTTGTGTGTGTTGATTTTTATGCATAACTGGCCTGACCTACAGTTTTAAGTCGATTCCGAACGACAGACTTTTTAGAAATATTTTCATGGCAATTCATTTATTCTCAGAGAAATTTTAGAGTTTTTGCAATAAATCTGCTGAGAGGAAGTCCCCGATTTTGCACTGACGACTCATGTCTAGTAAGCCACTACCTACTTGACTACGGTGACTTCAATATATCTACCAGATGGAATAAATTTCAGAGCTAAGTTTAAATACAGAGTCAGATCTGATCAAATGACTTTATGGAGAATATAGCAATATTCTCGAGTTGCGAAGGTCAAGAAATTTCACAACTAAACTGGCAATAGCCAGTCAGTCACTACCAATAGGTAGGTAGGCTGAAGTGGTAACTTTGATACTAATGCTTACTTGAGCACGCATTGCGGTCCGTTATGATGACACAGGTAATCGCAGCCCCTACCTACTACCGGTAGGGTGGACGTGAAAACGTACTTACCTCACCCTATTTGTAATCAGAGTTATGGAGGCTAATTGAGATCAATTGTTTTGCTCTGTTTTTCTGCTCCTTTGGAGATTGTAATGTTTGCATTGACCCTGTAGGCTTGTCTGTCCGCAACCAAAAAATAATCAAAGTAAGTAGCTACTATAGAAGACGTTTTAGAACCCTGAGAATATGTATTTCCAGTACCCTTCTTTGGAATATATTCCATTCCTACCTTGTTTCCGTTTCTTTAATCTATTTTTTGTTATCGCAGCTAAGCAGGTGAATGGTCTCCTGTAGCAAGTCCGAGAATAATAATTCCATCTATCGTTACCTAGAAACAACGCCCTCCTAGTATTTGGTGAAGTGATGGGGAATCTTACTGATTGTTGATTCCTACTTCTGGCAATATGAATAACATTCAAAACTCTGTAAATCCCTGTTCACAAGAATGTCACTCTCAAAGTATTCAAAAAATAAAAAAATTTATGATTTAAGTAGACTGAACAACTTCAGTTTCAGGCGCCATTAATTTGGGTAACTCGGAATATAGTGAGACCAGCGTCAGACTTCCTTAATCATCAAGTTACCAGTGCGGCAAAATCAAACGCAATGATTCTGATTGGTTTATCTAAGCCAGATACTTCGGAGCCTAACTAAAATCCAACAGAACCCTGTCAAATCCCATTACTGAGGCATTGCCAAATGGTACACACTGTGACTGCTATCAAGCAAGGCTTCGATGTGTCAAAAGTTTTGCATGGCAATCAATTAAGAATGAATCGTAGATCTCCAGATGCCACTATAAAACAATAAAATCAATAGATTTGATTAAGTCATCGTATGCTAGTAGTTGGTGTGTTTGGCTTTATTTGATTCAAACCACAGTCAAAAACTCTTTAACAAAAGGGTATATGAAAAAATATTTCTTCGGCCATAGTAGCGATTAAAAGTTTCTCAAATCTGTTGTCCGGAGATGACGTTAAACTATATGTCCCGCCACTCATGGATAAAATTAGTACACATAACATAGGTGGTGTGAGAAAATAGGTTGTAATCCTGACTGGTTATAATGCCCAATTAAGGAAGTAGCTAAGTTAGATTTGATGGAAAAACACTTACGGAACAGGAAAATGCTCACGAAACATGAAACTCTCTTCTGCTGAAGCCCTCATATTAGGAAAGGTGTTACTTTTTGCATGGAGAGTGGTTAATGTCGCGCCAACGTTTGGATAATGTCCTTCCGAAAACAAAGTATTCCAGGGAAACAGTATCGTATAAAAATATGTTGAAAGACAATCTTATCTCGATGATCATTGATCAGAAGATTATGACCGATGTTCAGGCAGACTACTGGCTAAAACTGTGTAAAATAAATAAAATCTGTTGTTCGGAGAGGATTTTCAACAGTAGTTGCTGCCACTCATGCAAAAAATTAACATACACAACATGGGCGTTCTGAGCAGATTAGTTGTAATCCTGGCTAAAGAGTTGTAATGACTAATTCAGTAAGTAAGCTTGGACTATTGCATGAAGGTTTAGGCGACAGAGACCTGAATTCTTTCTAACCTACATGGTATCTTAAAAACGTTTCGTATCGTATATTTTTTAAGGCTTAATAAACTTTTTTTAATTTATTAAATGTACACAATATTGATACACAGTAAATATAAAAATGTCAAATAAAAAAAAAATTCATATTTGTAATGCGTAAAATGAAAAACGAAAAATGGCGAAATACTCGTATATCATTAAAACCCTCTTTAAATCATTTGTAGACATTAAGGATTCGTGTGACAACCACTGTACAAACATTATAAAATATTTAGGAAATAATAAACAAAAAATGCGAAAAATGTCACGTTTTGTGTAAATTTAATTACACCCCGGGTACAACTCATTCTTATATGCTTAGTTGTATGTACGTATTTACATATGTATGTGTGTACATATAAAAGAAATATTTTATTTGTTGTTTTTATTTTTATTTTTGTTGTTTTTACTTTTATGAATATTATTATTATTATTTATGTATGTATGTGTACGTTTAACATCTAAAACCTGACAGGGATTCTGATACTCACATTTATGCCATACATATGCAAGCAAGGAGACAACCATTAATATTAAAATCTTAAATATTACAATATAATAACCCAGTAAACATAATGATGCATTAAACAACCAAGGAGTAAAGGAACAATTTGCAACATAACTCATGTTAGTATGTCATTTATCTATTGTAAGTAAAAAACCTTTAAAGACGAATATAAATTTAAATGTTTGTTGGGTTATTTCATTTACATGCCATTTCAAGAAGAAAAATCTCTCTTCCTATTTGCTTTGGATAATTATTTTTCCATTTTTTTCTAATTCATTCTCTGCCACTTTTTTATGCATTTTTAATGATTTCGCCTGTAAAAACTTAAAGCATTAAAGAACGATTGCTCTGTCTGTGTGTCTGTCTGTCTGCCTTAGTGTTTATTGGTAGAACAAAATTTATTATAATTTATTGTTATTGTTATTGTTGCGATTATTTGATATATTTCTGTACACCTAATAATAACAATAATAATAATATGCGATTAGAAATAAAATGTGGGTATTAAGTAAAAACAATAAAGAAATTAAAATGAAACCATTCCCCGGGTCTTATTGGAAAAGTGAAAAGTGTACGAGGGTACGACAATAAAGCCAATCATGTTTTATTGTGTACATTTGTTTTTCTTTTTTGTAATTTTTTCAATAAAAAAATCCATTACTTGCGATAAAAGAAAGCAAAGAATGAGAAAAACTTTTTAAAGAACTGTTCCCTTCTTCTTTAAGAATCAAAAGAGATTTTTCTTGAAAATTGCTTCTATTGAGTAATTATATGCAAGTGAAACCAATAGTTGAACAAAATTAAAATTGCCAAAATCATAAGCCGAAAATAAAAGAAGAATACTTTGAATTCCCACAAATAAAGTATTTGTTCCCGTTTTTAAGGAAGCTTCGGTGAGATAAGGTAAGGTGGCGGTCCCCCTTTAAAGAAAGAACCTAAGCCAGCATTTAGGCCCATTCTTATAGCACAATCAATATTCAACACACATCCTTCAGCCAGGATTACGACCTAGTTTCTCACACCACTTACGTTGTCTGTGTTAATTTTATACATGAGTGGCGGGACCTACAGTTTAAAGTCGACTCCGAACGACAGATTTGTTTGGCAAACTTTTCATGTCAATTTTATTTACTCTCGGAGTACTTGCCAGAAATCTGCTGAGAAGAAGTCGCCGAAGAATTTTTTTTCGAATTTCGTTTTGATGTTTGACCTGGGGCTGGAACCGCGTCCTCATGTCTAATAAGCCGATACACTACCTACTAGACTACGGCGACTGCCAATATTCAATATTCCCTTGAGGAAATCAAAACGATTTCAAAATAAATCATATTCTTGCAGCAATTCTCAGAAACCGCCCTGTTATTGTATGATGGATGCATAGCAGTGAGTCGGTCTTCTTATCCATACAGGTCCAACAGAGTCTAGCAAAATTGTACGTACCCTCTTGCTGCCAATTATATTGAATCTGCCCGGGGAATCTATGCCATGTAACATGTCTATGATTGAAAACCTCGTACCGACTCTTGGCCAGCTTATCAGGAATGCAATTACCAACGATATCCCTACGTCCCTGAATTCACATAAGAGATACCTTGGAATTCAAGAACAAGAACGGATAATGAAACTATTTTCGTTAGGGCCTTAAACGCAAGCCTGGCTTTCGATGTCAATCAAGAGATTTTCCCACCACCCAACAAACGTTGCGTTGGCTTTTAAAATAGCCTTGACCTTTGTCTGAAAAATACTGCAGAGGTTAGGCAGCCTATAAGAAGGTTAAATATCGGAAAACTTTATAAATATACAACAGGCTGCTTTGTCACACTCTTTGAGCCATAGATGTAAACCACAAGGGTCTCATTTTGCTAGTAGCCTAGTAGGTAGTGTGTTGACCTATCGGACGTGCTCCCATGGTGCTTAGACATCTCGAAGAAAACCAAATATTAAACAAATATTTCTTCGACGAATTCCTCTCAAAAATTTTCTTGCAAAAACTCTGCGGGCAAATAAAATTGACGTGAGAAGTTTCTCAAAATTCAATCGTACGAAAGGACTTTAAACTGCAGATCCACTTATGCTGGCAGCATCATTGTGTGTTATTTCTCTAAAAACGTCTAATGGGCACAGGAAGTACTAAAAGGGTATGTTTGCGGATTTTCTTCTATCTTAAGTGAAAGAATTCTAATTCTGAAGGCTGAATTTCCAAATTACCTTGTCTGTTACTTATGTGAGTTCTTCTTAAAGGGTTTCTTGACGTCATGACACTATGTCATCAAGATTATTGAAGTTTTAAAAGAAAATATACATCATTGGAAGCTTGATTTAAATCAAGGCGTTATACCTATGATTTTGCCGTAGTATAGTAGGGAGTGAGTGTGTTGGCGCATTAGACGTTGGGCTTCGGTTCATACCACAGGTCAAAACGAAATATGAGCAAATACTTCTTCGGCGACTTAGTCTCAGCAAATTTGTGGCAAAAACTCTGAAAGTAAATAAAATTGTCATGAATAGTTACTTAAAAATCTGTCGTTCGGCGTCAACTTTAAATTTTAGGTGCCGCCACTCCTGTATAAAATTAACTCGCACATCATAGCTGATGTGAGAAGCTAGTTGGGAATCCTGACTGAAGGCTTGTAGTGACGAATTATGTATCTGTGTATGTATGTTAGTAGTGTGTTTATGTACCTTCTAGGTCACTTACTCCATACAAATTTTGGAGCATGCATATCTGTAAAAGAGTAAGAACATTGTAGAATTGTTAAATGAATTGTGTGCGATCGGTCTTTAGGTTTGTAACATGTATTATGAAAAGGTAATGCTTTTTAATGTGTATGTGTGTGTGTGTGTGTGTTAAAATTTGGGAGAATGCATATCTGGAAAAGAATTAAATCATTATAATTTTCAATTTTTCCCTACAAATTTGGGATCATACCTGCTTTTTGTTGGTCCTTTCATTTGTATTGCTTTGCAAACGAATGACTGGACGGACAGAATGAGTGCGTGCACGTTTCCTCATTTACATCCCAGAGTATAAGTAGACTGTGAAAATGTATATACGTATGTATGAATGTTTGGACGGACAGAATGAGTGTGTGCGTAACATGTAATGTGTATTATCGTTTTTTTAATAATAAATTCTTGGCACGTATTATCATACTCACTGTTGAAAAAATAGAAAAGGGATCTGCACCGATATAGTTGTTGTGTGTTTTTTATTTTTTTTGTATATTTAATTAGAAGGATCTTTAATTTTAAATGTGATAAGAAAGAGTAGGTTGGTTGTGCAGTTATTTTTTATTTTTTGTGTGATTTAATTTAAAGGATCTGTAATTTTAAGATGATAACAAATTCTTGGCACGTATTATCATACTCAATGCTGAAAAAATAGAAATATAAACTGATAAGAAAGGGTGGGTTGGTTGTGGAGTTGTTTTTTATTTTTTTTTTTGTATATTTAATTAGAAGGATCTTTAATTTTAAATGTGATAAGAAAGAGTAGGTTGGTTGTGTCTTTTTAGTTTTGTATGATTTAATTAGAAGGATCTGCAATTTTAAATTGATAAGAAATTCTTGTCACGTACTGCTCATGATAAAATGTAGAAGAAATTGTAAACGGATGTGCACCTGCATGATAGTTTTCTAGGAATAATAGATTCTTATCGCAGTTTAGTGTATACAGGATGAACACCTGCATCATCGTTTTCTATGAATAATAGATTCTTATCGCGGTTTAGTGTATACCTGCATAATAAATTCTTGTCACGTACTGCTCATGATCAAATGTAGAAAAAATAGAAATACAAACTGATAAGAAAGGGTAGTTTGGTTGTACATGTTCTTTTTTTGTAAACAGGATCACCTGCGTGCTAGTTTTTTTTATATACCTAAATAGAAACATGATTGTGCATGTTCAGTTTAATATTTTTTAACATTTCCTTTAGAACAGCACTTGTCTTTACAAGATCTTCTAACATTTTAGTATGGTAATTTCTAGACATTGTGATAATTTTTCCATATTAATTTTGATCTGCTTTGTATCTGTTCCCGATCTGCTTTATATCTGGACACGATCTGCTATGTATCTGATCACGATCTGCTTCGTATCTGCTCACGATCTACTTGGTATCTGGTCACGATCTGCTTCGTATCTGCTCACGATCTGCTTTATGTCTGGTCACGATCTGCTTTGTATCTACTCACGATCTGATTTATACCTGATCACGATCTGCTTGATGTCTTATGTCTATATCTTTTGAATTTGGGTACGCTATATCGTGCTTTCTACAAGCTGCATCCAATAAATTTATTCCTTTGCCTCCTCTTGCTAATCGTTTTTGAAGTTTTGTATCAGGTCCACAAAACTGATAACCAGGTGGATGTAATTCAACATATAATTTGTTTATTAAGTTGTCTACAAATCTTCTTCCAATCTTACACTGATTAGGTGTTTTTCTTTTGACTGTAGTTTATAACCATTTTTTTCATTACTTTCATACCTCTTCGCATGAAACACTACACCAGCTATACCTGCTATACCAGCTATACCAGCTATACCAGCTATACTAGCAAGCTGTACTAGCTATACTAGCAAGCTATACAATATGTACTAGCTATACTAGCAAGCTGTACTAGCTATACTAGCAAGCTATACAATCTGTACTAGCTATACTAGCAAGCTGTACAATCTGTACTAGCTATACTAGCAAGCTGTACTAGCTATACTAGCAAGCTGTACAATCTGTACTAGCTATACTAGCAAGCTGTACTAGCTATACTAGCAAGCTGTACAATCTGTACTAGCTATACTAGCAAGCTATACCAGTTATACCAGCTATACCTGCTATACCTGCTATACCAGCTATACCTGCTATACCTGCTATATCAGCTATACCAGCTATACCTGCTATACCTGGTATAGCTGATATAGCAGGTATAGCTGGTATAGCAGGTATAGCAGGTATAGCAGGTATAGCTGATATAGCTGATATAGCTACTACAGCTTGCTAGTATAGCTAGTACATATTGTATAGCTTGCTAGTATAGCTAGTACAGCTTGCTAGTATAGCTAGTACAGATTGTACAGCTTGCTAGTATAGCTAGTACAGCTTGCTAGTATAGCTAGTACAGATTGTACAGCTTGCTAGTATAGCTAGTACAGATTGTATAGCTTGCTAGTATAGCTAGTACAGCTTGCTAGTATAGCTAGTACATATTGTATAGCTTGCTAGTATAGCTAGTACAGCTTGCTAGTATAGCTGGTATAGCTGATATAGCTGGTATAGCAGGTATAGCTGGTGTAGTGTTTCATGCGAAGAGGTATGAAAGTAATGAAAAAAATGGTTATAAACTACAGTCAAAAGAAAAACACCTAATCAGTGTAAGATTGGAAGAAGATTTGTAGACAACTTAATAAACAAATTATATGTTGAATTACATCCACCTGGTTATCAGTTTTGTGGACCTGATACAAAACTTCAAAAACGATTAGCAAGAGGAGGCAAAGGAATAAATTTATTGGATGCAGCTTGTAGAAAGCACGATATAGCGTACCCAAATTCAAAAGATATAGACATAAGACATCAAGCAGATCGTGATCAGGTATAAATCAGATCGTGAGCAGATACAAAGCAGATCGTGACCAGACATAAAGCAGATCGTGAGCAGATACGAAGCAGATCGTGACCAGATACCAAGTAGATCGTGAGCAGATACGAAGCAGATCGTGATCAGATACATAGCAGATCGTGTCCAGATATAAAGCAGATCGGGAACAGATACAAAGCAGATCAAAATTAATATGAAAAAATTATCAAAATGGAAAATGTATAACTTTCATTACGATTATATGAAGACAAAATATCTTGATAATATTAATCTCTGTTATATGGATACCGATTCATTTATATATGATGTGAAAACAAATGATATGTATGATGATATTAGAAATGATATTCCAACACATTTCGATACATCTGCTTATTCAAGAGAAAATTCATATAATTTCCCCTTGATGAATAAAAAAGTATTGGGAATGATAATACGTGCCAAGAATTTGTTATCATCTTAAAATTACAGATCCTTCAAATTAAATCACACAAAAAATAAAAAACAACCGCACAACCAACCTACCCTTTCTTATCACATTTAAAATTAAACATCCTTCTAATTAAATATACAAAAAATAAAAAACAACCGCACAACCAACCTATCCTTTCTTATCACATTTAAAATTAAAGATCCTTCTAATTAAATCATACAAAAAATAAAAAAACACACAACAACTATACAGGTGTAGATCCCTTTTCTATTTTTTTCAACATTGAGTATGATAATACGTGCCAAGAATTTGTTATCATCTTAAAATTACAGATCCTTCAAATTAAATCACACAAAAAATAAAAAAATAACCGCACAACCAACCTACCCTTTCTTATCACATTTAAAATTAAAGATCCTTCTAATTAAATATACAAAAAAAAAAATAAAAAACACACAACAACTATATTGGTGCAGATCCCTTTTCTATTTTTTCAGCATTGAGTATGATAATACGTGCCAAGAATTTACTATTAAAAAACGATCATACACATTACATGTTACGCACACACTCATTCTGTCCGTCCAAACATTCGTACATACGTACATACATTTTCACATTACAGTCTGCTTGTACTCTGGGATGTAGATGAGGAAACGTGCACACACTCATTCTGTCCGTCCAACCATTCGTTTGAAAAGCAATACAAATAAAATGAACAAGAATAAGCAGGTATGATCCCAAATTTGTATGGAAAAATTTAAAATAAAAATGATTTAATTCTTTTCCAGATATGCATTCTCCCAAATTTTAACACACACAAACACACATACACATTAAAAAGCATTACCTTTTCATAATACATGTTACAAACCTAAAGACCGATCGCACACAATTCATTTAACAATGCTGCAATGTTCTTACTCTTTTACAGCTATGCATGAGCCAAATTTTGTATGGAGTAAGTGGTCGAGAAACCCCATAAACATACTACTTATGTTATACTCATAAATTCGGACGGTGATCACAGAATTAATAAAAACGAAATAAAAAAAATTTAAATAACTGATAAACACAGCTCAACGACAAAATTAAAGTTTTTCATTTATTAGAAAAATTGCAGTCAAAATAACATGGGGTTGGAACTTTTGCGTCACCATTTGCACTTATTTATTTATTTTTTTATTTATTAATTTTTGGTTGTTTTTTATTACTGTTATTAAATTTTTTTGTTTAATTTCATTAATTTAACGAACTTTGTTGTTTAAATAATTAAACAAAAAATTTATTTTTAAATTTAAATCAATTTTTTTATGTTACGTGCTTCGTGAAAAACAAATCAATTTTCAAACTATAATTTTTTTTCTTTTGTTGGTGTTGTTTTGTTTTGTATTTAATGTTTAAAAATAACAATTCTTTTCGCATACAAATAATACTCCGTCATTGAAAAACAAAAAACTTGGCAAAAAAAAACAATTCAAGGGTTATTGCGAATACGCTTAAACAAATATTTACACAAGAATAATATTTTTCACGAAATACTTAAAACATTTTTTTTTAAATACAATTATACACCATTTTATTATTGCAAGTATATAATGGGTGATTTTTTAAGAGCTATAAGACAATTTTTCAAAAAAAAACACATAAAATTCAGAAAAATGCATGAAATCTTCATTTGAATCGATACGGTACGGTACGGTCCATATAATTTAATGTTTGAAGATTATTTCATGCAAATGTTGACCGCGACTGCGCTTCAAATGGTCCATCCGCTTAGTCCAATTTTGGCATACTCTTTCCAACATTTCGGCCGGTATCTCATGAATAAATGCTTCAATGTTGTCCTCCAATGCGTCAATTGAAGTGGCTTGTCTGTATAGACATGAGCTTTAACCTAGCCCCACAAAAAATAGTCTAAAGGCGTTAAATCGCACAATCTAGGCGGCCAATTGACCGGTCCCGAACGTGAAATAAAATGTTCACCGAACTCGCCTCTCAATAAGTCCATTGTTACGCGTGCTGTGTGGCATGTGGCACCGTCTTGTTGAAACCATATGCCATGCAAGTCAAGCTCTTGAATTTTGGGCAAAAAAAGTTGGATATCATCTCATGCTAGCGCTCACCATTCACAGTTACGTTATGATTTGCAGCATCTTTGAAGAAGTACGGTCCAATGATGCCACCAGCCCATAAACCGTACCAAACTGTGACTTTTTCTGGATGCATTTGTAGCTTTTGCAAAGCTTCTGGCTGATCTTCACTCCAAAATGGACAATTCGGCTTATTTACGTATCCATTGAGCCAAAAATAAGCTTCATCGCTTAACACAATTTTTCGATGAAGAAATGGATCTTCGGTCAACTTCCCAAGAGCCCATTCACCAAAAATTCTGCGTTGCGGTAGGTCGTTCGGCTTTAATTCTTGTACCAGCTGTATTTTGAAAGGCTTCACACCTAAATCCTTCCGCAAAATTTTCCACGCTGTTGAATAACAGAGGCCCAATTGCTGCGAACGGCGACGAATCATTAACACTGGCCGATGCAGCTGCGATATTTTCTTCAGTTCGCACTCTACGTAAGCGTGTTGGTGGTTTAATGTCTAACAATGTAAATTTGGTGCGAAATTTAGTCACAATAACCCGAATAGCCGCTTCAGTAGGTCGACTAAACTGACCATAAAATGGAAGAAGCGCGCAATGAACTTTCTTAACAGAGCACGCATTTTGATAATAAAATTCAATGATTTGCAACCGTTGTTCGTTTGTAAGACGATTCATGGTTAAATTATAGACCAAACTGAAGATGTTTGACAGTGAAACAAAACACGAAACGTGCTTGAGCTGTTAAAACCAGTGTTGCCAAAAAGAAAATAGCTAAAAAATCACCCGTTATAATATAAATATTTATTGTTTATATTGGTTCAAGTTTTTTTTTGTATAAATTTTTTATTTATTTGTTTATTATTGGTTTTTATTGACATCTTTTTTTACAACAATATGAACTTTACTGAATTCAAGAACTTTAAAGAGCTGTTATTCAGCAAACCAATAACTGTTACCTTCACTCCTTACCACATAATTTCTTCCTAACAGTTTAAAAATATTCCTAGAAACCTTACTGTTACATGAAACCTTTAAACGATTTTTATTACTTACACTGCACTGGCGAGAATACTTAGAAAAAAAGATTTAAAATCTTGTGCCAGACATGGTTTTCATCTTTTTTAATTAAATATTCATGGAAATCCCTAATAAATATTAAACAAAAACAAAGAGAAATATTAATTTAGTCCGCTTGTTTTGAAGTGACTCAAACCGAGTCGTTGTGAATATTGTATCGTATTTTTATTTTTCCTCAGTCCTAAACAACATTGTCTGTTCATAATACTATGCCTGAAAAAGACAATTGGAACAGTATTTTGCTTATTTCTACCCACCTTCTCTAAATTTTGAAAACAAATTATAAAAATTTAGGAATTTGGCCACTTCACTTATGTGAAGGTTTTGTAATAAAAATATTTACCTCTGGTGACAATGCAAACATAATTTGAAAGAGATGAAATATGTGTATATACCAGGCCTCCGAAGAGGGACTTCCGAAATTTAATTGTGATTTATTCACTTCGTTTTGCAAACTCGCTTTGAAGGGAAATGACATTAAAAAGCGCGTGCAAGTAATGACATTGTTGTTTCAAAATTGGGTGTTTTGTTCAGGAATGAAGCCTGAATACCGATCCATATGAAGTACAATACAATACAATACATCTTGAAAAAATCATTTTGGGTACGGATTTTAACCTGGCGAAATCCATGGAGTCATCGTCGTCTAGTAGGTAGTGTGTTGGTTTATTAGACATGAGGCCTTGGCTCAGGTCAGATATCTAGAACGCAAATGAAATAAAAAAAATTTCTTTGGCGTCTTCCTCTCAGCAGATTTCTGGCAAGAACCCTGAGAGTAAAATAAAATGAAAAATTTTCTCAAAAATCTGTCGTTCGGAATCGGCTTTAAACTGTAAGGCCCGCCACTCATATATTAATTAACACACACAACAAAAGTGGTGTGAAAAGCTAGGTCGTAATCCTGCTTAAGGATTGTAATGACCAATTATGTCTGGATGTGAAGCCATTGGTTAACATTTTTTTGAGGGCAACATTGGCCATGAAAATTATCAACTTCTTTTGCCTAGATTTGGATGATCTGGATACGAACGAAGTGTAGTTTCAAAAGGATGGCAGTACGTGCATCACAGCTCATTTCACATTTATTTTTTGCACTAGCGATTTTCTCAGGTGGTGGTGATGTCAGCTGGCCACCCAGTTCGTCTTATTTGACTCCGTTAAACTATTACTTGTGGGGTTTCTTAAGGTTTCTTAATAAGCTAGCGATCCTAAAAGCCAACATAGTCCGTGCCATCGGTCATACTCAGCTTCATCTATGCATTAGAGTCATGGAAAATTGGTAATTTCGGTTGCGATCCACCCAAAGAAGCCATGACAGACATAAGAACGATATTAAATAATTTCGATATTTTATTGAAGTTTAGAGATTGAAAGCGCTTTATAAAAAAAACCCGATACAAATCAAGCTGTTATCAATCTAAAAACAACCGGCCATAACTTGCCACTGTCACTATAGCAGAGAAGCAATTGAGTGGTATCAGGTACCCACTCTACCAGTCTACCTTAATAATACGATCAAAGTGACAAAGACCATACGCACGGTGCAGTGTCACTGCTTGAATCAGAATTACACTAGAATACCATGGCACCCGATATAGAAAGTAATCGTGGCTTAAGCTTAAGAATTAGAGATTTTTCATGGATAATTCTCGCTGTAGTCTAGTATGCAGTGTGTTGGCTTATTAGAAGCGAGCTCGTGGTTCAAATGCCAGCTCAGACATCTTGAACAGAATGAAGTGTGAAAAAATATTTCTTCGACGACTTTATCTCAGCAGATTTCTAGCAAAAACTGTGAAGGTAAATAAAATCTGTCGTTCGGGGTCAGTTTTAAAAAGTAGGTCCTGCCACTCGTACAGAAATTGACCATTGAGCAGTACCATGTACCCGGGCCAATCTATTCAATTGCCTAGAACTCTATACTTTTTAGAGAAAGTGATCATTAGGAAGGAAAAAATATTTATAAGACATAAAAAAGCTTAGTCAGCAAAGAAAAAAGTTTTACGGGAAGCGGTATGCGGCCAAAAAAATGGTGACAGACTAGACCTAATGAAAGAAGTTCCACAAAAATAAAAATAAAATATTTTTAGAACCTTTTAAGGAGTTAAACCATGTTTTCGTTAGTTTAATATTTCTTTAGTCGCGAAGTCACCGCGGTCTAGTAGGTAGCGTGTTGGCTTATTAGACGAAAACCCAGGGTTCGAGCCCCAGGCCAGACATCAAAACGAAATACAAAAAGTATTTCTTCGGCGACTTCCTCTCAGCAGATTTCTGGCAAAAACTCTGAGAGTAAATAAAATTGCAATGAAAAGTTTCTCAAAAATTTGTCGTTCGGAGAGGACTTTAAACTGTAAGTCCCGCCACTCATGTATAAAATTAACACACACAACATAAGTGGTGTGAGAAGCTAGGTAGTAATCCTGACTGAAGGGTTGTAATAACCAATTATGTATGTATGTTATATTTCTTTAGTTTTTAATTTTACCATTTTACCTGTTTTTCTAAATTTATTATCACCCAAATTTATTCTAGCACACTCCGCAGGCTATTTTTGTTTTGAAAATTTAAATTAAAAATAATTATTTTTTAATGCTTAAATGCACGACATGGGGTAGTCTACAGTATTGGTATTCCTTTAGAATTAAATTTGATATTTAATCAAATTCTTTACCAGCAATTTGAAAACCAAATTAATACCAAAAGCCAAATACTCAAGGCTACATTCATATAATCCTGTTCAATTGTATCGAGCGCATAAGTTTAATTTTAATACAAATATTTTCCTTCAGCCTAAAGTTGAACATTTTTTTCTTTTTTTTTCCTTCTTCATTTCCAAACCTAACCAACACATGACTCTCGTTATTATGCGTAAGTTCAAGGTTGTAAATGTTTCAATAGCCAAATTATACAGCGGGTAACTTTAGCTGAAGGGCATCTGGCATTTGTACTCGTATGTATAGAATATTGAGTATGTTCTTTAACTAAAATCAGTTAACCATTAATGAATTGAAATGTGTGTTTGATTGATTTTTTACAAATTCACGAAATTATAATAAAAAAATTTATTTTCAAGCAAATATTAGAAATCTTTATACGTGTAAAGTATCAGTTGAATATTCCATAAGAAGAATAAATTCTTTCCAAAGCGAATGATCTGGATTTGTTGCTTAAAATAACACAGAAGTCTTGAAAGATATTGTAGCCCATTTTATATACGAATATTTTTAATTTTCTTTTGTTTTTATTCTTGTTTTAGACTTGCTTTCAATCCTTTGCAAACCTTTGGTTTATTTTCTAAATTTTAAATGAAGAAAATAAAAATAAAGAAATTAAATGTACGGCACTGTGATGTTGTGATTCGATGTCTACATTTGGATTGCCTTGAACTTAATGTCCTGAGTCAATGTTAAAATTAAAGGCAACGTATTTTGTAGAAGGAAACACGAACCCAAAAACGACTCGCCTAACACCAAAGGAAGCAGAAAGAGAGAACTAGAGAGAGTTTATAAAACCGGTAACAAAAAGAGTGTTTTTATCTCTAAAAGAGTGCAAGAATCTCTTAAATTTTGCTTATACAGCTGCTGAATCTGTTAAGGGTGTTGCTCTGCAACATGTTGCTTGAAAATAAAATAAAATGTTTCTCAACATTTTGACTTATTTAAAATGTATAAATTTTCATATGAATTAAAATACATTCATTGCAAAAGTGTTGATTGAATTCTCTGCCATTAAATCCTTTATGATAATGGACACCATAATATGATGTCAATGTAAAGTTATAGCCTTAATTATTTAGGCTAATATCAATACACATATGTACGTTTATAAGTGCATTTGTGCGGGTGTGTTAAAATTAAATCCCATTGATTTGTCACACATACATTGATTTATTGCTAATAAAAGCAGTTTAAATCCTCTTGCAATTAGTATAACAAGCTTTGTTTAGATTTTTGCTGCTTAATGTGCCACTAATATTGTTATTAACAAACACTCAATAAATCTTCAGTGCAGCAAATATTTAATATATGGCATGGCCTCTATTGAATGGCCTTCGAATATTGGTGTTCATTATTATTTTTAGGCAACAAAATATAACAACCTTGACCTTTCTGTAGAATATTGATGGCAAGTTATTGAGTGTGTTTACACTTTCGATATTTAAAGTCACTTTATAATTAAGTACTGTAATCATATTTATTTTTTAAAGCTCCAAAGAAAAAAAAAAGAAAGTAAAAAATACAAAATTTTAAATTTTGTAATTCAGGAAGTTTAAATAGGATTTAAATGGAACTCCCATAGCATTCTACTCATTATAACGTGCCATTATAGCAAGTGTTAAATGTAGTTTGATAGTCCAAATCGAAAGTAGTCAAGACATTTCCACATCATGTCGGAACTGACATTTACGAAATGACTTAGCTTTATTAAATATTAGCGTTAGCTTAAAAAACCCCAGGTAATGTTACCGAAGATTAGGGAAATTGACTCTTAAATTCTTCTCTTATGGTTTCAGGGCAAATATGGTCGTTGCAGTGTCCCTACTCGATTCAGAACTTATTAAATTATATAAAAAATTAAACTTATTAATTAGGTATTATTCTTGCATTTTTGTTGCCGTTGTTGCCTAGTAGGCAGTGTGTTGCCTTATTAGAAGCGAAACCGTGGGCTCAAGCATCTTGAACAAAACGAAGTATGAAAAAAAACACCTTTGGCGACTTTTGTTTGCAAGATTTACTTTACCTCCACTAAACTCTTGGGATAATATAGGACAGCAAAGTACTCTGGAATTTGAATATGCAATCCAGAATCACTAAAGCGGCAAGTGCTGTTCATTGTAAGAGAAAAACAGGACTAAACTGGGATATGAACCGTAAAAATGTTTACTGATTATACCAACTCTATCTCTTAGGGACCCATAGTTTGGAGATCGAAAAAAAATCATGGAACCAAGTTTGAAAATATTGTGAGGATGGTAGCGATTGTTTACTATATTTAATTGGCTAACTCTAGACATGCTGGTTAAAAATGTGGCTAAAAACACGTCAATGGGACTGAGGACTATAAAAAAGTGGAAAAACTGAAGATGCGGTCACTCTAGATATTCCCATTGACTACATGATAACAAAACCCTCTTTAGATAATAGGTTTACAACAAAACTATCGGATTGATCTCATTATGAGAATGGTTTATACCTTTCAAAGAACATCATCCAGGCATATACGCTGAAGAATCTATATCATGCGACAAAATTGGGTGTGGAAGCTTTTGCAAGGAAGAGATGAACTTTAAATAATTCCAAGGCCTCTAGGCGATTACTTAAAATTGCTCCAAAACTATCGATGAATGATTTCGGTACTAGAGAATGTTGAGTAGAGGAATACGTAGTCAATATGTTTATAGTAAAACTACAAATAAATTCCTAAATTTTGGGGCAACCAATCTAAAACTGATGCTCAAAACCAGCTTAACAAACAGTTTGTCTCCAAAACTCTGGTTATCACTAGCAGGTGCAGCGAACTTAAATCCAACGCAGCTTTCAGCGTTGCTGTTACTCAGGTTTATTGTAATAACCGCCAATCTCTGTAGCTTGTCTGACTCTATTTGTTTTCAGAGTTATTATGTCTGTCCAGACAATGGCTCCTTAGATCACTACCTGTTTGACCGTCATGGTATTCTTACTTAATGGGGATTAGAACTTTTAGTCAGGATTACGTCATAGTTCCTCCTTCCTAGTTGTGTGTGTTAATTTTATTTATGAGCGAAGTAAGTCCTATTGCTTAATGTCGACTCCGAATGAAAGATTTTTGAGAAGCTTTTCATGGCAATTTTGCCAGGAAACTGCTGAGAGGAGGAGGCCGAAAAACATATTTTTTCATACATTTCGTTTTGGAGTTTGAACCAATTCCTCGCTTCTATTCAGTCAGCACACTACCTAGTAGACTACGATAACTTCATCATCGTGGTATAAATATGATGCAAAATTACTGGCTTTTATGCTATGATTTTCCTGTAAGCCATCTCCATGTTATTATGGCATGTCGGGCCTTCCTGCTTTCTATACGAGCCCTCCATGCCAATTTATTATCCACTGTTATTTTCAGATATTTTACCTCCATTTGCAGTGATATTGTATCATGCTGGAATCGAATATTCTTCTATTTAGGAAGTTACTATTGTGGTCTTACCGGGGATTATAACCAAGCACACTCATATACATACATCGCCGTGAAGTCGCCGTAGTCTAGTAGGTAGTGTGTTGGCTTATTAGACGTAAAGGCAGGGTTCGATCCCCAGGCCAGACATCAAAACAAAGTACAAAAAGTATTTCTTCGGCGACTTTCTTCTGGAAAATCTCGTGGTATTTTGATACAGAGAATTCCTTTAAATTTTCCCTTAAACAATTAAGACTTTACATACATAATTGGTCATTACAACCCTTCAGTTATGATTACGACCTAGCTTTTCATACCACTTACGCTGTGTGTGTTAATTTTATACATGAGCGGCATAACCGACAGTTTAAAGTCGACTTCGAACGACAGATTTTAAGAATCTGTTCAAGGCAATTTCTCAGAGCTTTTGCCAAGAGAAATATCTTTTTCATATTTCGTTTTGCTGGAACTGTCAGATCTGGATTTTGAACCGTGGCCTCACGTCAAAAAACCCAAATCATTACCTACTAGGGTACGGGAACTACATATCCTAGGCAGTTGCTACCAACTACAGAAAGGTTTCCTTGGAATTCATCCACAACCAGGCCCCAATTTAGTAGTTTAAGGATTCCACGCTGTGTACATCCTTTGATCATCCTTATTATCTCGTTGCCTGCATATCCTTGGCAATCGACAACATCCTTAGATAGTTTTTTCAGGAATTCATTTACTGCCAGGTCCCACATTAGTAGTTAAGGATCCCACGCGGTGAACATCCTTTGATTGTGCTGAACCTTATTTTCTCGTTGAAAGCGTAAGTGTCCTTAGATCGCACTGGATTCATCTGGATATCACAGGCTCCATACACCTTTCATCTTTCTTCAGGACGCTACTCTTTTGCATTGAATACCCCACAATATCATTCAATATGACATGAAGTATTACAATAAAATAAATAAACTAACCTGTGCCTTTACAAGAACAGAAAAAAAGCCGTATAAATATGATATTTAAAATGCAATTACCACAGCCTATCAACCTATGCATGGTTGCCATACAAACTGTTTGTCAATTTCTAGCGAATATAAAAAGGATGTATGTATGTATGTATGCCAGTGAAACATTATTAATTATATTTAATCATAATGTAAAAAGCAACATGACGTATGGCTGACACTTAATTAGTCATATTAACTGTTATAAAATGAATAAAAATTAATTTTTACCACATACACAATGGGACTTATTAAAACTGTACATCACCTGACTGACCGGTGGCCGGTGACTGTAAATACGATGAATTTGTTAGTGGGGCAGCATCATATTAAACGATGCAACCAAGTTAATCAATTGTAAAGGCCATAATTGTAATTAAAATTAAAATGAAATTAATTAATTAGTTAGTGGAGGACTGTTTAAATTAATCGTACAGTTTGTTAATTTTCAATTTTAATCAAATGTTGCTGTTGTTGTTGTTGTTGTCCACAAATTGTTGCTGTTGCATGTTAAATGTGACACAGTTAACTCTTAATTTCCCTTTCGTTCTTTCATTCTTTCTTTCGCCTCTTTTATTACAAATGTAAGGGTAAAGGATATAAAGCTTATTGCCTTTTTTCTTTTATTTTTCAAGGATATTTATTTAGCATGTCTGTGAATGAAGTAATACTTCTGTCTCAGTATGGTGTTGTTTTTAATTTTTAATTTTCAACACTTTTTTTGTGTCGCCGTAAATTTAGTCAGTTTATACGGGGGAGGATATTTTTCGTTCCGTCTTTTTTATCTCTTAGTTAAGCTTACGTGCAGACAGCATAAAGTACCCACGTATTTGTCAAAGTCACACCAAAAAGCTATACAGTGTGACCCTAAAAAAAAAGGAAAAATAAAACGAAAAAAAAAATTTGAAAAAATTTTTAAGAAAAACGGTCTCAATTCATTCATTCTTTCAGTCATTGTAATGCAAATGAAGCGACGTGTTAGAATCTTTAAATACTTTATTAAAATACTATACCATACTGGGTATTTTTAGTTTAAAATCGAATATGTAACTCTTATTAGTCTTATCATTTTCCGTGAGCAATATAGTAGTTTTGCCATCCATGTCCCCCATTTCTCAAAATTACTCTGATCTTCCTCCGATATTGATATGAGTGCCGCATCCAGGCTTTATAGATTGGGTCCTAAAGTTCCCTATTTATTCAGTCGACGCAAATGTTGCACAGCTTGAGTTTGTGTTTGGCAGTCATTGATAGCAGACTATCGCATGTTTTGCAGAGAAAAAATTCAAGCAAAAATGTCAAAAATTAATCATTTAGGCTACGAATAGATTCTTCACTCATAGTAATCTAAGAACTTAACACCGACTGAGCATGTCTTGTCTCCAAGCTTGAAGAAATACCTCGAGGGAAAAGTTTGACTCCAGCGATGAAATCAACTCATAAAACAAATATGATGAGTGTCTCAGTAAGCGTGCACTTTAAAATGTTGACAGCCATCACATGAGTTTATTTTGATTGTTGAGTGCATTACGAAATAAACACGTTACGGTTTTAAAAACATGTTACATGAAATTGAAAAGTTATGTATACTGAGACCGCTTGCAAACAGAGCCGAATTTTCAGTTGAAAAATATGTCCGCAAGGCGAAGAGTGGTCAAAAAATTTGAAAAAACTGTTTCGGTTGTAGAGTGTAGGGCATATGTGTACCAATATACCAGTAGACCTGTTGAAAACATTGCTGCTGCAATAATGCGTGTGGCCGAAATCCCAAAACATCAATTCAGCATCGTTCCTAACAGCTTCAAATTGCATGATGCGCTCTGAAGTCACCTTTGACAAACGACCTTCACTTTAATGCGTGAAAAATTTAGCTTACCTAGAAGGTCAAACCCGCAGGCTACGGAAGGTGCGGGTCATTGCTCACTGAGCAAGAAAAGAAAGTGAAATTTTGTGAAAAAAGTCCTCTTCTCCCATGACCAGTATTTCCATCTGAATGGCTTACTAAATAAACGAGCTTGTCGAATTTATATCTCGGAGAAGTCACATGCAATCCATTAAAAACTAAAACAAACACCCACAACGTACAACTGTCTGGTGAGAATTTTTGGAAGATGAGGCTATGTGTGACTATGAGTGACTATGAACATTATTCGATACAGAAGCATGATAAAGGAGCCTTAACAGGACATCATGACTCTGAACGACATGTGATTTAATATTGGAGTAAATTGAATGCATTTCCAATTTTTCCGTAAAAAGCCATCTTCTCCGATTAAGCGCATTTTCATCTAAATGGCCTACTGAATAAACGAACTTGTCGAATTTGTGACTCAGAAAAGTCTCATGCAATCCATCAAAAACAAATGCACCTACAAAGAGCAACTGTTTGATCCGGATTTCGATTAGGGGGCGTGATAAAGCCTTACTTTTTGAAGATGAGGTCGAAATTACAGTTACTGTAATCGGCAATTATTAGAGGACTTTTTGTGACCTCAACTGGAAGGCACAGATTGTGTTAGAAATAACTTGGCTTCTAAAGTCACACCGCATGTGCCACAATCGATTTGGAGAACAAATCATACCAAGAATACTGCGATTTAAAGCCGTATAATTTTTGGATTTATGTGAGGAAGTCGCCGTAGACTATTAGGTAGTGTGTTGGCTTTGTAGACGTAAGGCCTTGGTTCAAACCCCATGTCAGATATCAAAACTAACACGTGAAAAAATATTTCTTCAGTGACTTCCTCTCAGCAGATTTCTGGCAAAAACTCTGAAAGAAAATAAAATTGTCATGAAAAGTTTCTCTAAAACCTGTCTTGCGGAGTCGCTTTTAAACTGCAGTTCCTGCTACTCATTCATAAAATTAACACACACAACATGAGTGGTGTGAGAAGCTAGTACGTAATCCTGACTGAAGAGTTGTAGTGACCAATGTAATGTAATATAAAAGAGTTCTTGTATCCTCCACTGGAAGACATGGATCTAAGGTTGCAATAACTTGGCGTCAATTGCGACATCGCATGTGCGACAATCGATTTCTGGAACAAATCATCTCAAGAAGCCTGCAATTTAATTCTTTTTCTTCTTGGTTTAGTGAAAACTTGGGTTTATACAAATAAACATGACACAATTCCTGAGACCCAAACCCGGGAACAACGTCTTATGGGAAAAATACAGTCACTTCTGTGTGAAAACCTTATGAAAGGAACAATGATCTGCCAAAAACACGTGATTTTGTTTTAAAATGAAAATATACATTCTTACTGAGACACCCTTTATTTTGATAAACGCAAGAATATGCAACCTGCATCTAAATTGTCGAAGAATATGGAGCTTAAAGGTCACTACGATGACAAATAGTTTTTATACAGAACCCTGCGTTTCATTCAAAACCTCGCAGACTGATTAACCCATCCTCCTAGCTCGACTATCTGTTGGTATCGCACAATATATCAAATAGCCTTACATTGTATATAAAACTATACCTTAACTAATGATTCTGGACTCTTCCTATTTAAGGCTTAAAACGATAACATTTCTTGATAATATTCAATACTGTACCGACTCCAGAAGTAGGCCATGCCTACTATAAACAATAATTTTTTCTTTAATTTTTATTCCCGTTTTTTCTTCGTTCTAGCCAAACCGAAAATAAAAAGAGAAATTATAATAAACACAGGAGGCTTATTAAGATACAAAAGAGCCATTACTAAATGGGTCAGAGGTCGCGCCACAAATACAGACACATACACTCACACACAAAAGGAATAAACGGTGGTAGAAAGTAGCAGCAGCAGTGGTGGTGGTCTAAGGCAAAAGAAAGGAAATTGTTTAAAAGAAAGAAAGGAAAACAGAAAGAAAAAAAGTAAGAAAAGCTGTTAAGGTCATTTAATTAATTAACCCATAAACGACAACAGTATACAATAAAAACAAGAATAGACACACAAACACACACTTACAAAACTCTATACAAACCATAAATAAAAATATTTGAAAATATCAGAGGAGAGAGAGAGAGAGGATTGACTGGCAAGGAATGAAAATATTTTGCGAACCAAAAATACTGCCCTTGTTGAACGTGAAATATTGGGCAAGAAATGAAAACGGAGAAGGAAATCGAAACGTGCGCATTCACTAAAAACCGCGTTAGAAAACCCAAAATTGTGGTAAATTGTAAAAATATTTTAATTTTTTTTTGTTTTGGTGCTTTTCATTCCTTTCATTCTTTCATTTTACGCTGCCCTAGAAAGCTTATAGAGTCTGTGATTTCCTTCTCTAAAGCTCAATAAACGAAGAGTCAATTGCCGCAGCCACTTGTTTTACTTTCAACGATTTTTTTTCACTTATTTTTTACTTTTTTCGTGATTAAAAAGGAATACATAAGTGGGTTTGAGAGTGTTGGTGAATGATTCTTGTTAATGTTTGAATTTATTGGGAGAGAGAGCGAGCAAAATTTTTTAGTTTTTCTTTCCATTCCATTTTCAACTAACTTCGTTGAAAGATACCTTTTCACTTGCCACCTAACAGGGGGTATTACGAATCAATGTTCTGTTAAATTGTGGCATTCAACATAAAATAGCAAATGAAATGGAAATGAATCGTATGAAACTGAAGTGAAAGTAAAAGGAAAATGGAATAATTTTTGTTTTTAACAACAATTTGCATCACAAAATAATAAAATGAATGGCAGTGGTGAACATCAGAACGGGAATATGATGTTCTTGGCTTTATTTTCCTTTTTATTTGCATGAGGGTGGTTATATGGCTTTTTAATTATTTTCATCTCGTTTCCTCTTTATTATTATTTAAATATTTTAAAAAATTTTCTTTTTAAATAAATATTCTGTTTTATTTCAATTTAATTTTCCCGTCTGTATTTAATTTTGCTTCATTGCAAAATATTCTTTTGAAAAATTTTTTTTGGTCAAAATTTATCTTAGATTTGTGAAATTATTTTAGGGATGTTTGGTTTATAAATTAATTTTCTAAACTACAATAGATATTCTGAATTTATGCTAATAAAATGGCTATTATTGCCTGAAGATACATTTAATTTGTATTTAATTAAAAAATTTCTTGTGAATGAAGTGAAAATTAAATTTAATTAAATTTAATTTAAAAAAAACCTGTGCTATTACAGTAACCCTTCGATTTACGTCGCCTCGATTAACGTTGTTTCGATTTACGTCGTCAAATTTTTTGTTCCCTCTAACTTCAATTTGCGTCGTCATTCGATTTACGTCGCCTTTTTTTGGAACCAACTGCTGCGACGTAAATCGAGGGATTATAGGCCTTACTAAACCTTATTTTCAGATTCATTGTTCTAAACTGCTACCATTATACAAGCAGTTACTATTTTAAAAATAATAAAATTTCTTGAAAAACCAAATCCAATAAAAATTTGAGAGCAGCAAAAACGATATGTTTTACAGCAACCAATCGAATTAAGGCATATGGTAAATGGCCAGATGCATTATTTGCTTTTTCGTTACTCTGTCTAGGGAGTTTTTTTTCAGGACTTAGTTATATGGCATCGCTAATAACTTATTTCAAGTCATACCAAACTTTCTATGAATGACATTACATTTTTTTCTTATAGAATGTATCCCATCAAATAAGTACACTCTATACACACAGTTACTAAAGTAAACATACGGTTAAAAAATTTCAGAAGTTTTTTAACTAATCCGTTTTCGTTGAAAGTCTTTATAGTTTCCTTGACGTTAAGACGGTCTTTTGCATTGGTTAAAAAATTTCTGAAATTGAACTGAATTGTGGCCCTGCACAGGCCAACAAAGGTATGCATCCGCTTTACAAATTTCACAAATTTCAGAACCAATGCAAAAGACCGTCTTAAAATCCAAGAAAGATGTCAGACAATTATAAATATTTTCAAGGAAAACGGATTAGTTAAAAAACTTCTGAAATTTTTTAACCGTATGTATACTTTTGGGGCTGAGCGTATGTCTAATTTTGCTTATGATTCTTTTCTTCCAAGAATTTTATCAACTTTTTTTTTGTAGATTACAGTAGCCAATATTTTTATTTTCGTTTGAGGCCAGATCGAGCATTTAGGGATTATGACGAAAAGGGGGGCTGTCCATGTTGTTGTACAAATGATATCGCTTATAATGCTCGCCATAACCAATTATGTAGGTCATTACAACCCTTCAGTCAGGATTACGACCTAGTTTCTCACATCATTTATGTTGTGTGTGGGACCTACAATTTAAAGTCGACTCCGAACGACCGATTTTTGAGAAACTTTTCACGGCAATTTTATTTACTCTCAGAGTTTTTGCCAGAAATCTGCTGAGTGGAAGTCGCCTAAGAAATACTTTTTGTATTTTGTCTTAATGTCTGGCCTGGGGCTCGAATTCTGGCTCTTTGTCTAATACGCCAACACACTACCTACTAGACTATGGCGACTTAACAGTTGCAATAAAATCACGCCATCTATAATCATATATATATATGATTATAAGTTCTAGATGCTCTGGGTGTGTTCACTGGAATCATCAAACTCTTTAAGTGTCAGAAGAAGTATTTCATTTCATTTCAGACAATGTCAGAAATACTTGGCTACGTGTGATCTCTATACTATTTATTTTTGCCTTCATGCAAATGAACTTGAGACTTAAGGAAGTTGCCGTAGTCTAGTAGGTAAGGCCACGGTTCAGACCCCAGGTCAGATATCAAAACGAAGATATGATTTCTGAGAAAATAAAATTGCCATGAAAAGTGTTTACTATTTACATTTGTCTACCACTGTGAACTTTTGCATCATTCCACAGACGAATGCGAGAGTGCTCATTAGCGCTAATAGAGCACACCTTTTATTGATCTATTACAACAGGATCGCATGTGTTTCACCATTGTATTCAATTGTTATAAGGGAACAACTTTCAGGCAATAACTCCTATACATGCAGTTTGTGCTCTAATGCAGGAAAAATAGTTATAGGAGAGAAGGAAGAGGGATAGTGTGCGAGAAATATAATTTTGAAACAGTCCTTTGGTTTTTTTAGAACCTTTTCTTTGTGCAATAATTCTCACTTTAATTTTTCTATTGTAGTTACTCAGATATAATGTCAAACAAATAATCACAAACACTCAAACTCTGGTGCCACGGCACTGGAAATTCTGTACACTACCAACTAGACCATCGGGGCACATAATTACGTACTACAAAGAAACTGGATCTATTGAAATAAAGAAATAGTTCTCAATAATCGGTAAATCACTCAATGTCCGCACTGTTTGTTGAATTATTTGCCTCCAGAAATCCTTAGCTTCACTTATAACGAAAACAAATTCCTGTATAATGTCAATAAATCCTATTTTATCACAATGCATATTGCTAGTAACAACACAAAGCAGTCTTTAACTGACAGCAAATGCAATTTATCCTCATCGAGACTGCCGCAACCATTTCTTAGAATTTAGGTAAAAAAAAATGAGATATCCTATGATCTTGACTTAGGTTAAATTATCCGAGCCTATTTGAATCCTAAAAGTTCCCGCTGTAACACCGACGTTACCTATTCCTTCATATAATTATACACAACGGCGGGAATCTCTCAGTGATTCCTATAATTTTAGGAAGTCTTTGACTAGACGCCTTCTGACAACAAACTCTAAGTGTAAAAAATGCTTAATGTGAGGTTCTTCAATGAGGTACAATGCCAGAGCATATATACTTAGGTCTTCCGTTCGTCGTTCTCATTCTAACGTATACAAAAGTGGTTCCGAGTATCAAATTCTATATGCTATGAACCTACTAAGTTGGATCCTTTATCCTCCATATATCGACTTTTGCCCAAGTCTGTTTGATATTTCTACAGATTTTTTATTTAAAACTTTATGAATAGTTATTACATTAAACTCACATTTTTTAAACCCGCGGTGCAAAGTTTCATATTTTGAAAGTTTCCTTACTGAATGTTACTTGAACTCCCTTTCAAGTATTCGTAAGTGTCTACACAACGAATTATTTTTAATGAAATTCAATTCAAAAACTCATAGCTAACTTCATTTTAACAACTACAAGTTACGAGTTTGCAATATTTTGCTCTTCCTATTCTAATAATAAGCCGTAATTTTCCTAAAGAAAAATTTCATTAATGTAAACTAGTACTACTACTACTGCTACTTTCATACTTATTAATTGTAGACTCCCATGACGTATACTTAATATTTAATTACGAATACTTTATAAAGCATACGCTCTCATACTCTTTGCATAATAAGTACAGAGAATCAATACTTTTCGATTTTTCTTTCAAGGGTTTATTATGTTTTTCATATGTTCCATTTCTCTCTCTCTCTCTCTGTTTCTCTCGCTTTGCTCTCTGCCAGTGTTTCCCTTTAATCAATGCATTAATTTTAAAACATGTTGAAATTTAAATATTTAATGTTTTTTCTTTTTTTCATTGTTTATGTAAGTTTCGTTCGCCGAAATGTTAAAAATTGTTAAATATACCCAACAGCACACACATACACACACCGGCAAAACCGAAATTACACACACATACACACTCACCAACTCCAAATGCAATGCAAACGAAGGGAATAAAAAAATAAAAACGAGACAAAAGCAAAAAGGCACAAGTGCATGTGGCATTATGCAAAATGGGTAAATGAGAGTGGGTATGTGTGTGTGCTGAGTAAGTAAATGTATATGTATGGGTGTATGTGTAAATATTATGTGTTTTATTCTTTATTTTCTTCAAGTACAAACTCGCTTGCTCTTATAAAACATACATACAACTCTAGAGACTGACTCTCTCACTCTCGTACAAACATATACATTCCTTTTGAAATACCATACACACATACATATATAGCAATACCACACATACCAACGCTTGCATTTAAATATCCAACAACTTGAAATATTTGTTTATTCTTTATCTTAATGCCGTTGTAGTCTGCTGCCGCAGAATTTTAAATTTTTCTTTGTTTTCATACTTCTTTATAAATACACTTACACACACATACATGTATGTTATGTGTATGCGTATTTTTTCTTTAATGACGGCAAGACAAGGTGCATTCAATTATAATAAATTCTTTTGTTTTTATAAACATTTTCAAAAAATTTGTTTCTCTCTCCTGAGCATCTTTTTTTTTTTTTTTGTTGTGTTGTGTTGGGCATTAAATTTTTATGTATTCTTTCCTTCGAGTTAATTTTTTATGTTAAACAGCTGTTGTTTAATATTTTTTTTATTCCGCATCAAGCCTGGTTGAAATATAAACAAAACGAAAATTTTTTTGAAAGTTTATAGACGCAAATTTTACACGCTGCACATAAAAAATAAAACATAACAACATGTTGAAATCAAATAATTTAATAAGAAACTTTAGACACAGACACAGAAATAGACACTAGCGAGTATTGATATAGTAAGAGCAATTAGAACCCAACCTACAGTGGCGTTGAAAGTTATTTGGATTTTACTCTGCGGAACATATTAGTGGGGATCACAGCTTCGGAGGTTATGAATAAAAGAAAAATCAAAAAAAATTCAGTAGCGATATTTGTGACCTAAGGAATCGATTGGGCGATAGTTCCCTCCTTAACTGTAGGCCGAATAGATCCACTCTATGATTTTGGGAAGTACTATGTAACGAGACTTAGTAACAAAAATTAAAAAAATATTTTGGAAGCTTCATACGTAATTGGTCATTACAACCCTTTAGTTAAGATTACGACCTAAATTCTCACAACACTTATGTTATGTGTGTTAATTTTACACATGAGTGGCGAGACTTACAGTTTATAGGCGACTCCGAAATACAGATTTTCGATAAACTTTTCATAACAATTTTATTTACTCTCAGAATTTTTAACAGAAATATATATTCATATTTCGTTTTGATGTCTGATCTGGGGTTTGAACCGTGGCCTCAAATCTAATAAGTCAACACAGTACCTACTGGATTGCGGCGACTTAAGCTGCATACCCTTGAAAAAGAGGAGTCAAGAACAAATCTTCAGACAGTAGGGAGAGTTTTTGGAACGCAGAAAAAAATAAACAGTGCCCATGGGGAAACTCGATTCTACCTTTAAAGTAGAAATCAATTCCATCGAAAGATGTGCTCAATGCAATTCGATAAAAATTACAAAAGACAGGACATAATAAGACTATCCGACAATCAGCCCGCCATTCGATCACTCGGCTCTTATGAGGTTAAATCACAGATAGTACGGGACTGTCTGGGAAAGCTGAATCAGATTTGCAGAACGAAGAAGGTTACACTTTGCCGGGTCCCAGATCATGTGAAAATTCTCGCCAATGTGCAGGCACATGAGCTTGCAACAAACGGAGTTTTCATGTCTCTAAGCGGGAAACAACCCTTCCGTGGTAGTTATTTGGAAAGGTATACTCGTCGAAAGGGAAGATAAAGAGAAGCAAAGGCTCTTCTTAAAGCAAATGGATTTGAGACAATCAAAACAAGAGAAAGAAATTTGAGTTATGCATCAAACTATCCAAGAATACCCCAGGTTAGTAACCGGAGTTTTCACAGTGCACTATAAATTCAGAGTATATTTGTTCAAAATGAGCTTCCAATCAAACTCGCCTTCTAGCTTCTATGATGATAAGAACAAACCATCAGAACACGTTCTTAGAATCTGTGAGGCACTAATGAACCTCAGAATGAAACACCTGGGAGCACATCAGGCGCCCTTGCTGAATGGGCAACAGGCTCTCATTTGGAATCGAGATTATAGAGACAATCTACAAATTTTTATGCGAGTTAAATAGATCGTATGATTGCATTAAAATGGTACTTTTGACAATTTTTCTTCAGAACATCCAGAAATGGGCCTCATATCTGAAGATGATTTTTCGATATTAAAAAGACCTATTAATGCTCTTATATGTGGGATACAAGAAAAACTTTAATATCTAACAGATGTAGCTTTAACAAAGCGACGCTTCTCAAGTAGCAAAGTACGGAAGTCCTTGTATTTTAATATTAAAAATTGAACGATAGAAACTTAAGCAATTTTGTTAAACGTTACAAACAAATCACAAGATTTATTAAATTCACCCTTAAATTGTAGCCACAAATGTAAATATGCACAGAAAAACTGCTGCTGCTGCTGCAAATGATGGCAAACAACCAACTAAAACTAAAATTGTGGTTTAATACAACAACAGCAACAATATCAAAAACCAACAAAAAAAAACTTTAAAAAAATTGCAGGCTTCAACACCCACACACATAAAGGATTGCATAAAGGTCTCTAACTCTCTCTATTGTCTTCAGTTTTAAAGTTAAACTGTAAATTTGTGTTGCTATTGTTGTAGGTTTTAACTTTATTCTTGCAAGATTCTGCAAAATTTTTCCTCCACCAATTTTTTTGTTGTTTTCTTTTGTAATAAAAAACCTCAAGGGTATAAACATTGTTATTGTCGTTCGAGCTGTTGTTGTTTGCTTTTCTATACACAGTTTAAACTGACGACGATGACGACTCTTTTTTAATTTTTTTTCCGTTTTCTGGCTTCTTTTGTTTGCTAAAGTGAATGAGGAATATCGGGTGCAGTTGCAGTGTGAGTGACTGAGTGAGAGTCATGGCATATTTAAAGTGTGGGGAAAAAGGTACTCATTTTCCCTTTTTTAAGTTCTTATATTGTATGCATATGTACACGTAGATGTATGTGTATGTGTAAGTGCATCAATGTTGCATATGCAAGAAAAAAAAAGAAAACGTTGTCATCGTAAGTGTTCGTTGTTTTGATGTCACACAAGACGTCGTCTGCTCATTTTCATAATTGGATACTTAAGGGAATTTTCTAATTTACAGAGTCGAGTATACCAGCACATACACACACATAAACACATAAATACATACGTACATAATCATATATAATGCGATGTGCTATTAAAATGCTTGTTAATGCTGTTATGTAGCATGTGTGTGTATGTTTGTTTGTTAAAGTTTCCATATGTATTTATATTTACATGCATATGTAGTGGCATTAATTCATTATGATTTTTTATTTTATTTTTTAACTTTTAATACACATGAAAAAAAAACAAAATAAATTGAAATCATATCAGTTTTGTTTGCATTTGTATGAGAGTGGCAGCCTACTCTACTTCTTCCTACTGGTTTTAAAATTCAACGAAAATTAATTTATTTCCTTCAAAACGAAATAATTTGAAAATATGTACGTACTTAAAGTGTTTAAATTAAAAAAAGAAATTAATCTGCAGAAAGTATGAAAAACGTTGGAATGGGGTCCAATTAACTGTTTTAATACGATATCCATGGAAAACTAATGTATTCGGCTCTAAAAACAAGTTCTGCTTAAACTGTGGATCTCTTCATCCGGCTGCATAATAAACATAAGCTGTAGAGAATTCCTGAAATCATAGCACTTAATTTGTTATTACAACCCTTTAGTCAGATTTACAACCCATTTTCTCACACCACCCATTTTGTGTTAATTATATTCATACTGGCGGAACATACTCATCAATGTCGACTATGAACCACAAATTTTTAGAGACTTTCAATGCAATTTTTTATTTACTTTCAGAGTTTTTGCCAGCAAAATCTTGAGAGTATGGCGCTGAAAGAAATATTTTTTGGTTTTGTTTATTTACCTTTGAAGTCGCCGTAGTCTAGTAGGTAGTGTGTTGGCTCATTGGACGTAAGGCCATGGTTCAAACCCCAGATCAGATACATATGTATGTATATCGAACAAAACGAAATATGAAAAAAATATTTCTTCAGTGACTTCCTCTCAGCAGATTTCTGTCAAAAACTCTGAAGAAAATAAAATTGCCATGAAATGTTTCTCAAAAATCTGTTGCTCGGAGTCAGCTTTAAACTGTAGGTCCCGCCATTCATGTATAAATTTTACACACACAACATAAGTGGTGTGTGAAGCAAGGTCGTAATTCAGACTGAATGGTTGAAATGACTAATTGTGTGTAATTATACCCGTGAATGGTGGAATCTACTGTTCAATGTTGTCTATAAACCACAGACTTTTAAAAAGTTTTCAATGCAATGCACTCATGAGAGGAATTTTCTGGCAAAAACTGTGTGAATAAGTCGATGAACTTCGGGCTCTCGTCTAATAATCCAATACACTACCGACTAGACTACGGCAACAACAGTAGGTATTATTGTGATGTTTATTTGCCTTAAATTATAAATCATAAGATAAATGAGAGTGAGGAGATACATTATATTGTATCATAAAAGCCATGACATGGGTGCCTTGTTTAGAGCAATTCTTCATACTGACTGTATGACGCTGTTGGTATTTAAATACAATCTCCAAATAATCCATTTTAAAAGCCTTCTGATCCAACAGAGAGAATGAGATCTTCAAAAATGTCAGGCGACAGAGTCACTTATTGTGTAAAGGTATGACTTATTGAGCAAAGACCCTCAGCAATATATTCAATATAACAACACAGTACAACTTCACTAGGATGAACAACAAATGTTAGCCCTGTCACCCTAACAACCAGCTGCTGTGGACTAACCTAGATTAAAGAAATGAAACAAAGCAAAAAAATACTAAGAAAAAAATTTTAAAAAGTTTTTAAGAATTTTTATTTTTAAATAAAATCAGCTGTGCTCCATGATTTGTTTCAGTGTAAGTAAGTCATTTAATTTATTTCCTTAACACTTTCCTTTCATTATTTTTTATAATTTTATAATTTAATGTTGTCATATTTATATTTACGAGGGTCGTATTAAAAGTCATACAAGGAAGCGTAATTTAGTTGAAGCGTTTGATTTCCAAATAAAATATTTTTTTTTATGTTTTCCATTTCTCTCGCTCTCTCTCTCTCTCTCTCTCTACCTCTCTCTCGTAATAAACATACATTCTCATTTATAAGCTTTAGAATAATACGACAGTCTTAAGTTTAACGATAAGGGACCACGCTCATTGAACTGAGTTCTACTGTTTTTAAAGCAAATGGCTTTACCTGACGTTTCTGTAATAATCATTGTGGAAGTCATTCTATCTGAAGAACCTGGCTTCTTCTGTATGAATTAATTGATCGAGAATGTATCCAACAACCATGCCGAAAAATTCTTTACCTTAAGCTTTGATGTCTGCATTTGTGGTCAAATCACAACACCACTCCATTTCAGAGACGACGCTATTTCTGGACAATGATTGCAACGCTTTGTAGGAGCCTTACAGTCCTTAAAGTAGATGTTCGAGAGGTCTATGTTGTGTTTTAACTCAACATACTACCTACTAGTCGCCTGTAGTCGCCGTGGTCTAGTAAGCAGTGTGTTGGCTAATTAGATGTGAGGTCTCGGTTTAAACCCCACCTCCAATGGATAGAAAAATGAAAAAATATTTCTTCGGCGACTTCCTCTCAGCTTATTCTTCTGGTAAAAACTCTGAAAGGTCGTAATCCTTACTAAAAGGGTTGTAATGACCAATTATGTATGTTTGGATGTACTACCTACTAGACTAAGAAGACTTTACTTTTAGCAAGTATTTAAGCTTTATAGCTGATCCTCGTACATTTCAAGAGAGTGTAGTTATTTTGGGCTACATAGCTATGTTTTTGTCTCCACTACAAGAGTTAAAATTGCTTACATCAGTTACCCTTAAACATGTATATATGTGCGTACACATACTCATGCACGAGCACATAACCTTGTCAATGTGATTTTTCATGCCACGCAAAATATCCGCATGCATATGCAACAAAAATTTCGAAGTAACCGCTTAGGGTAGATGTAAATGCAAAAAAAAGGAAATACAAGATGAAGGCAAAACTGAGTAGATTAAAACGGGAGAAACGTTTATGAAAAATTAACAACGAAGAACGTTAAAGAATGAAAGAAAACCACACAAGTTAATATAAATTTACAGCAACTTGTCGTACTTTAATGTTTTTATTATGTTGCAAAACACTATTGTTGCTGTTGCTGTTGCTGCTGCTGTTGTTGACTTTAACAGAACAGTGTTGTGTCAAAACCAATTTTCTTTTTTCTTTTCATAATTGTATAGACGTGTTACAAAAAAGTAAAGAAAAAAAACAGAAAAATTGTGATACAAGTACACATACTAACCCTTATGAGTTTACGAAATAAAAATAAAATAAAAAAATGGATGCCAACCAACACTGTTAATAATTGGAGCATGCAACATCATACACTTGGCATTATGACGTAATTTTAACCGGCAGCAAATTAATTTTTAGCACATACACACACATAAACAAATAAAGGTAAACTGCATTTATTTATGTGTATACAAGTGTACAACCTGCAACATTTCTGTTCTGCTGGTGATGATGATGATGTCACATTTGATGTGCCTCCTATCCTTTTCTATTTAACATACATATGTATTTACATATAATAAAGTATAGAAGCATATGTTGTGGTTGTTGTTTATACACAGATAGTGAGAGTGAGAGTGTTTTTTTCAACACTTAATAGTGGTGGTGGTGGTGTCAGTGAAGACAATTTTGAGTTAATTGTAGAGGAGACACCAATTGCAAACATTTCCAAATTGAAATCACATTTTACAGTGGCGTATAATTAAAATGACAACGTCACTGAAAAGGACACTGACAATCACATTCATACCAATACATACGTACTGTGTCAGCACATTTTAATTTCACACCTTTTTAACATTTTTAACGTATTCCCTACATCGGCTCTGACACAATTTAAAACGCAATTGAATTAAAGTCACGATGCAATTTAATGGAATAAAATATGAAAACAAATGCTAGGTTATGAGAAGGATTTTAATTTTATTTTTTAATTATAAAAACTAAAGTGAATCTCTGACAACACTTGTATAGTGTGATGCATATGCTCCAATAGGTTTTAGAGTTTAGCCTTGAATAAAGTTGTTGTTGCTTCTGCTTATCAAAATGAAAAGGTAAAATATCCCACAAATACTTGAAATTATTATCGATTTAAGAAGTACAAAAACAAACATTTTTTGTTGTACTTTACAAACAATCCAATTAGCATATGAAATGTTCTGTGGTTGTAATGGAAAATTAGCATTACAGTCTAACAGAAATTAAATTTAATCATTGATATGTTCGTTTTTTTTTGGGATGAAATTTTTGAATGGAATTTTTTCTCACTCGACAATAACTTGAAATACTTGAAGTCGCCGTAGTCTGGTAGATATACTTTTGGCTTATTAGACGTAAGTTCATGGTTCAAACCCCAAGTCAGACATCTCATACAAAACGAAATATGAAGAAAATATTTTTTCGGCGCTTTCCTCTCAGCAGATTTCTAGCAAAATCTCTGAAAGCGAATAAAATTGACATGATAAAGTTTCTCAAAAATCTATCTTTCGGAGACGACTTTAAGCTGTAACTCTCGCCACTCATGTATAAAATTTACACACACAACATAAGTGGTGTGAGAAACGTTGTACAATGGGTGAATTCGATCTCCGGGCACTGTACTTGTCATAATTGACAAGTACACGTCCTCTAACCTAAACTAACCTAAGGATCATACGGTTGTAATTAAGCCACTAAAGAAGAATCTCCGAATCTTACAAGTTTTGATAGCCAACATTGAAGTCGACAACAATTAATTCTACCGCAGATGGTAACCCCAAAGACGGCAGTTGGATCGCTTTAATTTTTTAAACTTTTCAGGAGGTTATCGGAGCGAAAGGTGCCTGTATTTGCGTCGATAACCAGGCGATTATTCTTGCACTTCGTAGATATATTATCAACTCTCAGTTGATTAGTGAGTACAAGGGTAAATTGAATAATTCAAACTCTTTTCTCGTATGATGCACAATAAGCTCTTCTTCGAAAGCTTACAGCGTTGTGGCGCCATTCATTGCTTTGTTTAAAAGAAAGTATTGAGAGTTGTAAATTGCCGGTTGAAGTCGCCGTAGTCTAGTAGGTAGTGTGTTGGCTTATTAGGCGTAAAGTCAGGGTTCGAGCCCCAGGCCAGACATCAAGACAAAATACGGAAAGTATTTCTTCGGCAATTTCCTCTCAGCAGATTTCTAGCAAAATCTCTGAAAGCGAATAAAATTGCAATGATAAAGTTTCTCAAAAATCTATCTTTCGGAGACGACTTTAAGCTGTAACTCTCGCCACTCGTGTATAAAATTTACACACACAACATAGGTGGTATTGAGAAGCTCGGTCGTAATCCTGACTGAATTCAATTATGTATGAAAAATCTGTTGTAATAGCAATAGAACAGTGAAACACAAGTCAAATTGCGACGGTACTGCAACGAATCTATATATATACCCTCCCGCCACTTAAGACCACCTTCGACCGCTCTTGTTCGTTGTCGTGAAGCCTCAAAATAGTCTTCGAATCACAGGCGTACGTATATATAAGAGTTGTAATCCATTTTCTTGGAAATGAATGTTTTTCCCGCGCATGAAAAATGTGCTGATTCCAGCAAAGATCACTCCGAACATTAAAAGCTTCAGACTTCCTAATATTTACAAAACCTATTGCTACATATGTATGATGCATATTTTGTTACTGGACTTGTCTGTCAATAACCCGCATTGGTTCTTTTGCGCATTAAAATTAATTCCACTCACAAGTCCTCATTGGAGATTGACATTAGATCGGATGTGATTGAGTCATTCATGTTATGCATTTTTGCATCTCTCTCCAGATCGGCCGGTTTGTCATTAAAAGTCATCGTTTTCTTCCCAAACTAAAATTTAGATTGCTTGAATTTGTAATCAAGCACTTCAATCACTACACAAATCCATTCTACTTGATTGCCTTGTGCCAGATGATTTGGATATGAGACATCTAAGTTGTTCTCAATATAAGCATCACTGCAAAAGTATGAATTTGAGAATTGTACTCGTTTGATCAATACGAACGTAACTACAATTAATTTATGATCATGATTTTAATATCAAAACTATAGTTGATTAATAACACCATAATTATGTTTCAAAGCTGGTACATACTGAACAATTCTAGCCCAGTGATCAATACTAGCCATAAATGGACTTTAGCTTCGTCCTCTTGTATTGAATCGCATTAACAAGTTGATCACAGAGGCTCATTTCAGAGAGGACGATTCTTAGCAAATCCCAATAAACGCAAGATAAATCCTTCCTCTGTTATACATATCTAGAGCCTATAAATCTGATCAACAACAGGTTTAACTTCCGTAAAGTCCCTTATGCGGATGGATTTATTTCGTCAATCTTCTAAAGCCCTAGCGGAAGATTTCTGAAGGTAGAGTTGTCGGTCTAGGCGTTTCTAAAGCATTTCGCAGTGTTCTCCGAATAAAGTTCTGCGAATAGAGCTGACTTTAATGCACAAATGACTACTTGACTCTCAAATGAGACATGAATTGAGTTATACGCTACCTTTAACTATGGGTGTTGCAAATATTTGAAGCCAAATGTTTCTAACTATCTGGACATGATATATCAATACAATCTTTGCTAGAAGCAGCATATTATACAATTGTTGAAAGAAGAATTCGTATGTCAATATTAGAATTATTCGACTACATCCAGAAGGTTATTCAAGCATATTGATTTATTAGACCACAATCACAATGTGGCCTTTGGTTGACTATTGAAGCGATATTGCAGCGGAATATGTTCAAGAAAAATTATCGTATAAATTTACTTACTATTCATCTGTTAGGTAGAGCACATTCAGAGGTTAATTAGCCAATGGATTCCACAATACATTGCAGAGAGACTTCGGCGACATAATACACTGCATAAGGCCATCACACAAGACCATCGCCAAAGTGTAGGTCGTATGTAAAATAAGATCTGACTTGGTTTATATTGATTATATCGTGATAACACCAGATATGAATTCGGTTCATGACTTTATATTTCTTTGATTCAAATCTAAACCATACATTTCAAGCCTCTTTGTCTATTCAAATCCATTAAACAATTGCTTGCCATTGATTCAATTTAATCAGAATGGAAATAAAACATGACTATGATAGATAAAAGCGAAACCTTTAGCACAGAATAGCTTTTGATTTTATTTGCGGCAAATTTATTTATAAAGAAATGAAGAGAGTAGAATGGAAATGCTTTATTTGATCTCATTTTATAACACCATTTTGTTTTTTTTTTCTATAAAACTTCAACTAATTTTCAAAGAACATCATCATCATTATAAGCCTACTTTTTCTATTTTCTTTTCATTTTCATATTTGATGCTGATAATAATGCGATGGCTGATGTTCTTGTAAAAAAACGAACTTTTTTCAGCACCTTGAACATTCAAATTATTTTCTAATGGAAAAAAATCAACAAACATAACAACCTGATACTAAAAAAAAATAAAAGATTATAACAGAAGAGTAAGGAGGTATGTATGTTTACCCTTCATATCATAAACTGTTGAGACTACTCGTATTTATAGTTGTTATAAAGTGGTGTGTGGTGGTATGCAACATACAATTTTCATAAATTTCTATATCATGTACATATCCACATACCATCATACCCACATACATCACAGGTAAAGTCGTTGCTATTACAGTCGACATCGTCTTTATTGTTGCCACGTATGTTGCCCTTTATGTGTTGTTTGCCGCTATTTTTCTATTGCTGCCGCTATATTAGCGTATGTTGCATGTTTGTACAAGTTGTGGCAGCTACTCGCTTGCATGCATACATATGTTTGTCAGTATTTGTTTGTATTGTTTGCTGGTTTACAATATTTGTATGCATGAAAACATTTTTGACGTTAACTTTTTAATAAAGTTGAAAATGTGTTATCGTTATAAAAATATTTATGCACAAAACTTTGTTACAAAAAACAACAACAACAACAATAACAAGAACAAAATATTAAAATAATATAAAAAATATATTAAAAAAAAACACAAAATTATAATAATAATCATTATCCGTTTTGGTAATACTGATGTTGTTGCCATCACTGATGTACTTGTATACGTATATAAAATTTAAAATTTGTAAAACAGCCAAGAGGAAAAAGTTAGCATGTATTCATGTTGTTTTAGCCTTTTCCAGCTTACTCAGCTGATGACACCATAAGACTCAATCTGATTTTTAACTTGAATTCATAACTACCATCGCACGTTTTCTATGCATTCATTAACAGGGACCGAAAATAACTGTTATTTTTGGATTTTTTTATAAAAAAAAGCAACCGCAAGGAAATGTCAGAGAACAAAACCAAGTATACCATTTTGATTGTCTTGGACCAAATTTTAATAAAATGTGATGCTTTTTAAAAACATGATTTTTATTTTTTAGAAAAAAAATAATAGTTATTTTTTTGATTTTTATTTTTTCGAGCAAAAATATCAGTTATTTTTGACTTTTATTTTTTCGAGTAGAAATAAAAGTTATTTTTTGACTTTTATTTTTAAGAGCAGAAATAAAAGTTATTTTTTGACTTTTATTTTTTCGAGCAGAAATTTGAGGAACTATTCATGGCAATTTTATTTTCTTTCAAAATTTTTGCCAGAAAACTTCTGAGACATATACCGTTTTATTCGATATACTTGAGCTAGGGTTTGAACCACGGGTTAGCGTCTAATAAGTTCACATACTACCTGCTAAATTGCGATGACTTCAAGTGCACACAAACTCTAGGTTTTAACAATAAATTCTACAGAAACAGAAAAACGTTGAAAAGGCTTTTCTCGGAAAGCTAAAATAAAAATAACCTGATTCTAACTAGAAGCCTCGTCTCCTATCAAAGACTGATAAAAATTTGTAAGTGAAATTACGATACATGAGATATAGGTACAATGACTGTGAAGAAAGACTTGCTATGTAGACAGATAATGTTCAAAGAGTGTTGGTCTAATTAACCACAGGCATGCTGGTTATTGTCGAAGTCTAGTAGGTAGTGTGTTGGCTTATTAGACATAAAGCCAGGGTTCGAGCCCCAGGCTAGACATCAAAACAAAATACAAAAAGTATTTCTTCGGCGGCTGCCTCTCAGCAGATTTCTGGCAAAAATTCTGAGAGTACAATAAAATTACCATGACAAGTTTCTCAAAAATCTGTCGTTCGGAGTCGACTTTAAACTGTAGGTCGCATCACTCATGTATAAAATTAACACACAGAACATTAGTTGTGTGAGAAACTAGGTCGTAATCCTGACTGAAGGGTTTTAATGACCAATTATGTATGTATGTAAGCTGGTTATTGTCATCCATCATTGGTTGGCATTCTGAGAACCCATTCTAAAAATATGTTTTGGTTGATTACTGTTGGTCATCTGTAAAGAAAAAGTAAAGGATTCTGTAAGGCCTGGCTTATATAGTGTTGCTTGGCAATAAATGACTTTATGGGGCGAAAGTGCAACGAAATGTCTTTTGTCATTTTGTCATTTCGGTAGGATTGTGTACTAAACATAAATTGAAAAATATAATCTTGCTTTTGAAAATCCTTAATAAAACTAATTACAAATAGTTATAAAATGGCTTTACAATAATATAATTCGTTTAATTTAATGTAATTACAAAAGCACTGCTACTTTTTACCCCACCTCTTTTATATTTTCGTTTAACTTATATTTTTTTTTTATTACAGCTGCTAATATTTAGTTTTTAAACATAAATTGTGAATTATATTTTGTAAAATGTAACTGATTTTTATGCTTTTTAAACTCAGTTTAAAAACAATTTCTTTGTTTTTGTATTCATTAAGCTCCAGATTAGAGAATTAGTGGTTGACCAAATATTTTGATATTTTTTTCATGTAAAATCATATGCCTACAGCTATAAGGAAAATTAATAAATAAAACATTAATTAAATATGTATTTAATAAAATTTAATTTCAACTGAATTTCTATTATACTTTAAATTTCGTTATAATTTTGTGGGCAGGAATATATAGAACCTTCCTATTGCTGCAGCCACGCTTCATATGTATGCAAATTATCCAATTCAGGTCTAAAAATGTTGGTAAATCAACGTTATCTTCTAATCAAAAATGAAATATATTTCTGAGAGATAATAAAATTATCATGAAATGTTTCTCAAAATATCTCAATCGGAATTGACTTTAAACTGTAAATCCCGCCATTCATGTATTTTTTTTCCGCTGAGGAGGAGTAAATGTACCTAACCATACCATAGGGGAAGTCGTCACTATCCCCCGTGTGTGATGCCCTCACCCACTAAATCTCTCCCTCCTTTTTTTGGACTCTTTGTGTCCACTCCGGAACTACTTCGAAGTGGAGTCCGTCTGGCCATGTGGCCCCTTCATATTCATATCCGCGTCCGGATTGCGCAATAAATTCTGAGAAGGTATTTAAACATCCATTCTAATTCTCTCATCCAAGTCAAATTTCTTAGATTTTAGCAAGGCCTCAGTGTAACTGGCCATGCTTTTCCAATTTTCCTCGCTGCTCAGAAGTACATCGCAGATGTTCTCGACAGTACAGACGCCGACTTTGGCTTCAAGATTCCATCTTTCTAAACTCCATCTCTCACAATGAAAGAAAGTGTGTTGCGCATCATCAATCGACGCATCATCATAAATACAATTTGGTAATGTCATCTTCCCCATTTTCACAAAATAACGGTTTCCGGATAACAGTTGTGTAAAATAATAATTAACCTCACCAAATTTCCTCTCAATCTAGCGGGTAATATCTGGGAGAAGTTTTGCCGTCCATCTACCACTTGTTCCAGTGTTCCATTCCTCTTGCCATTGTTGTATGGTTCGCTTTCTGGCGTCGTCGACATTTGCTGTCTCTTCCTGCAAGTTTTTAGTCTCCCACACTCTCTTCCGCTCACTTGCCTGTAGACCTACAGGTATTACACTACTGGTTACTAGCATTGCTGACTTAGATAGAGACCTATACGCCGATGCATCGTTGTACCGATGATAAAATTTTATCTCTACAGTCGACCTTCAATGCTTCTTTCCAGATCTCACTGCCGTAAAGCCGAATAGAGTCCGTTATTGCCATCATCAATCTGGACCACCAATATTGGCCATAATCCTAGTAAGGAGTCACCTTAGCAGCTTTGGTTGCAGCGTGTTGGATCTGAGCTTAGAACGTCAGTCTAGGGTCCAGTCGAATGCCAAGATAGTTGACTACTTTCTGCGTCGTCAAAGTGGTGCCGCTTATCATAATGTCAATTTCCGCCACTCATGTATGGAATTAACACACACAACATAGGTGGTGTGAGAAGCTAGGTCGTAATCCTGACTGAAGAGTTGTAATGACTAATTATGTATGTATTATATACTCGTATGTATAGAGGTCAAAGAGGTTTATGTTGAGAAATAAAATGGCTTCTACTACAAGCGTTTTTTGCACTGAATTTGAGTTGGAATTTTCTAATATTTTGTTTGCGAAAACGTTAACAAAAATATTTGTTGCTCTTAAATCAAAATAATTTTTCAATTCGAATTAATGCCCCAACAAATATTAGTATATTTTATTCATAAACAAAACAAATTGTTATTGCAACATAAACATGACAATCAAATAATTTTCAAATTTCTTAAAAACATCTCCAATTGTCTGTGAAAATGTATTGAAATACCCCATCAGTTTGTCGTTTAATATTTTCCAATTCATTTGCTATAAAAACTATAAAATTTTAGGACAAAAACCCTCTAAATACACACACACATGCATGCACACAATTTCATACAGGCCATACAGACAATAAGATGCTGTCGTCACATATCAATTATAAGCGTTGACTCCTTGAAAACCATAAATGCAGGAAATACTGGCTTACGTAGCCAAGACAATACATGCGAACACAATTATTATTAATAAAAAAAAAGAACACTGCAGTGGTCGTTATAATTTGTGTAATGATTATTACAGCGATGATGATGATGCTTGCTGGTGGCTACAACAGGCAACATCAAAAGTTGCATGCAACTAATGCCATAAAAAATGAATTTAAAACATTGAATCCATTTTCAATGGATTTGTAACGTAGCAAACATGTGCATGTATACGTTTTATTGTTGCAACAACAACAATAACAACAATAGCGTTAACAATGGTGGTAACAACAACAATAATAATAAAATTATTATAACGGCTATTGTGTATGGTAACTAGCATTTATGCAGCCATTACAGCTGTCAGGTGAAATCAATGCAACCGACTGACCGACCACCGTCTATTAAAGACACACGGCCACTCACTTTATATGTAAACATATATGTATGTAGACATATATGTATGTAGACATATATGTATGTACGTATGTTTGTTGACATGAGAATTTCATGGTGTGTAGAAAGTTAGCAGACAGTTAAACACACACATTCAAATTGTTTACATTACTTGTTTCAGTATGTGTGAGTGTTTGTGTGTTTCTAGACCATGAGACATTAATGGCCAAGTATAAATAAGACAATAGCGTTGCCTCTTTCAATAGCTTTATGAAAAACAACAACAATAATGGCACAATAAAATGTAGAAGCAGAAAAGAACACAGAATATGGGAAAAATTCTAGACTTCGTGAATATTAAATGGCACTGAACGGTGGGCCTATGTCAACAGAGACACACTAAAATTAACACTAAAATGGCGTAAAGATAGAATGGATTGGCGAAAGATTTTCAGAAGTCAACGTCCCAACAAACCCATCAATATCGTCTGTTTCTTCTTTAAATTGCAGATTTTTCAAAAGCCTCCCTTGCATGCATCCTTGGGCACATAAGCACGCTTAGAAACTGTGGTGGAAAAAAATTAGCCAGAACGGAAACCTGACTAAACAAGTTTGTCAGCCATGTTAGGTTAGGTTAGGTTAGAGGACGTGTACTTGTCAATTACGACAAGTACAATACCCGGAGGTCGAATTGACCCATTGTACAACGTCCTAGTTTCTCACACCACTTATGTTGTGTGTGTTAATTTTATACATGAGTGGTGGGACCTACAGTTTAAAGTCGACTCCGAACGATAGATTTTTATTTATTGAGAAACTTTTCATGGCAATTTTTATTTACTCTCAGAGTTTTTGGCAGCAATCTGCTGCGAGGAAGTCGCCGAAAAAATACTTTTTGTATTTTGTCTTTGATGCCTGGCCTGGGGCTCGAACCCAGGCTTTTGCGTCTAATAAGCCAACACACTAGCTACTAGACTACGGCGACTTCTTCGTAAGCCATTGTCTCTCTGGATCATTTTAGTCACAATAACGAAGGAAGTTATAAACAAGTTCCACGCCATGGCTGATACTTCACGCTTATAAGAGGGCAAATTAAGTTTCCGAATCATAAATTGAGAATCACGAAACAGCTTTCATTGACTTCAGTATTCAATTAATTGGCTTCTATCCTAATTAGTTTCTGTCTACTGAGGACGCATGGTCGTTAGCTCACTTTACAGGAATTTCGCAAAAGTTCTCGCATCAGAGGCTCTGTTTCATTTAATATGCCACTGGCTGTTGTTGCAGCATTAAGTACTTACATACATACGTACTTAATTGGCCATTTACTATGCTTCAGACAGGAGTAAACCTAGATTCTCACATCACTCCTTTCATGTGCGTTAATTTCATCCATGACTGATAGAACCTGCAGTTTAACGTCGACTTCGAAGGACATTATTTGAGAAACTTTTCATGGCAATTTCTTTACTAAAAGATTTTAAGCCAGAAGACTGTTGAGAGGATGTCGATCAAAGAAAATGTCGTTTTCTTTTTATTTCGTGTTGCTTCAGTTGCGTGAGCTGGAGTTTGAACCACGAACTCTGGTCTAATAAAGCAACAGTAGGTAGTGTGCTAGACTATCATTTCAATCACTGTGGCCATGCCTACAGATCACTGTGTTATGGGTAGTCACGCGGAAAGAATATGGCTCCCATTTAACGTCTTCTGCCGTGGGTGCAGATCCGTGGAGAAAGAGACGACTGTTGTCCATTTTCTTTGTCAATGCCCATCTCTTGCGAGATGCAGATATAGGTTATTTGGCTCTCCAACCCTTGTCAGCTTGACGGAGCTATCGCCCAATGATGTCAAGGATATAGCCTCGTTTATCAAGCCTTCGGGCTGGTTTTACAGCGTGGAGTAGTCGTGCTTTAAATATGCAGCCCTTTCGCTGACCAACTCCTCCTTCCTCCCTGGTTCGGAAAGACTTGGCCAGTACAGAGACTGCGTTCACCTGTGGCGTCACAATGGGCCGTTATGCGTGCTCAGGGGGCTTTTGGTATCAAAGCTACCAACCTAATCTAACCCAACCTACTAAAGTACGGCGATTTCAGTGTTGTAGTGAAGTAGTTTTAATTAGCATGCCTAAGTGAGAATTGAGTAGGTGCTATGACGTCATGTAACCTAGCTTAACGAAACACAGTTTCATTCATTTTTGATCACAAGTAGAGCTGTGCTTTGACTCATTATGATGTGACTTTTTTCATTTACTTCGTAAGCAATTAATTTAACACTTAGGGATGAGTAGTACACATGATGATTTGTCTTTCGAAGATTCTTAGTTTCAATAGAATGCGGCTTTGTTAAAATGTGAGTCTACTTCGATCAGTGTTCTTCAAAGCTTGCATTTCAAAAGTGTTTATCGACCATTTTCAATCAACTAAAACGAACACCGTAAAACGGTCACTGATGACCATTCATAAAAATGAATTTCAACTTAAGACATAAGAACTTCACTAAGAAATTTTTCCAATAAAAATTTTTGTTCAGCATACTTAACTGAATTAAAATTTCATATAAAATCGAAGGGTGAAAAAAAATTAATTTTATTAACTAAAAAGCTTAAAAACATTATTACATTAAACATTAGCATTCAAGCAAAACAATATCTCTCTCTGAATGTATTGAGTTTAAATGGCTCTCTGAGGACACTGGCCAAGTCAAAAGTTTTAAACTTCAACGAACGCTTACAGTTTGTGCCCGAATTGCTTTTAAAGCGAGAAACAAAACAAAACTATTGCTACACTAGTATCCATAAAAACTTGAACAACAACAATAAATGAATGCTTGGAACATTGTATGACTGCCTGGCACTTGTTTATGCTTTTGTTTTCCTATCCTATACCATACACAGACAGGAGAGGAGATTCAAAGCCTTGTAAACATTTGTTGTATTTTTTTTTCTAAACATATATGAACGAGTAAATATTTAAACTTAATGTGTATGTGTGAGTGTGTTTGTGTGTGCAATATGAAAATGGTCATTTGCTATAGAAAAAGTGAAACAAATGACAATAAAGGCAGCCACTAAATGTACTCCACATAAATGCAATAACAATACTCTTACATTGGCTGATACACATACAAACATATGAAGCCATAGAGATTTGGAAAAAAAGAGGAAAAAAATTAAGGCAGACATTGACTGTCTGGTCGTTACACACACATACACACACTTACACAGAATTTAAACTTCTTTCTTTCTTTTGTGCCGCACTCACTGATGGCATTGTAAACTGTTCACATTAAATTCCGATGCTTCTTCCACTTCCATTTGTATTTTCGTGCTTTTTACGCTTCTATTTTTATTCGCTTTTTTTATTCTATTTTTTTCTATGTTCTCGTGGCCATATTCTTTCCTTGATTTCTTGCTTAAATATTTCTTTTATTGGTCACGTATCCATTTATGTAATAAATATTGTACATTTTACAATAATCTTCTAATGGCCCGTACATGAAGACGCAGCCACGTTGTAATAAATAGTAAATGGTGGTGGTGGTAGTCTTCTATTCGTGGCATTCGCATGTTCGCCATGGGCAAAAACGCCAAAATGATATTTACTTTAAAAAGATTGTGTTTTTATTATTGTTTTCTTTAAAATGTGAAAATCTATTTTTGATGAGTTTTTCTCCGTACGCATGAGATATAGCGAGTAAATATTTTGATTTTTAAAAGATTTGTTAAACATCAACGAAAGAAAAAATGTTTTAAATTTTTAAAGATTCAAAACAATACAGAATTTAAGCATGATTTAATTTTTAAGCAATTTTTTTTATGGTATTTGGTTTTCAAGTATAAAAAAAGATTCGTGACATTTGATAACTCATCATAAATAGATTAAAAATAGATTAAAAATACTGCCTGTAAATGATTGAATTTTATTATCGAAATTAATTTTCTTTTATTATGAGAGATGGAGTTTAGAAAGAACGAATCTTGAGGCCAAAGTCGGCGTCTGTACTGTCGAAAACTTCTGCGATATACTTCTGAACAGCGAAGAAAATTGGAATAGCATAGTCACTTACACTGAAGCCTTGCTGAAATCTAAGAAACTTGAGTTGGATGAGAGGTTTAGTCAGGATTACGACCTAGTTTCTCATACCACTTATGTTGTGTGTGTTAATTATATACATGAGTGGTGGGACCTACAGTCTAAAGTCGACTCCGAACGACAGATTTTTGAGAAACTTTTCATGGCAATTTTATTTACTCTCAGATTTTTTGCCAGAAATCTGCTGAGAGAAAGTCGCCGAAGTAATACGTTTTGTATTTTGTTTTGATGTCTGGGCTGATGCTCGAACCCTGGCTTTACGTCTAATAAGGCAACACACTAACTACTAGACTACGGCGACTTCAAATGGATGTTTAAACACCTTCTCAGATTTTGTTGCGCAATCCGGACGCGCAATGGATATAAAGGTCCAAATGCCCAGAGGGACCCCACAACAGTAGTTCCGGAGTGGGCACAAAGAGTCCAAAAGAGGAGGGGGAGATTTAGTGGGTGACTGATAGTGACGACTTCCCCTATGGTGCGGTTTTTTTTTTACTCCTTCTCAGGGGAAAAAAATAAAAAATTATCGAAAATCAAATTGTGAGATATTTTTTTTATCTTTTTAGCAACAGAACTCATCAGCAAACAAAATTGTTAAATTTAATACAAAGAGGCAATTAAATAGCAGCCAATGCACGCTAAAAGATGCACAGTTTGGTGCGTAGTAGACAGTAGAGATTAGTCCTTCCTCCAGAACGATGTAAATCGCAAAATTTCGGGAAGGTATTGTGACATGATTTCAAATTTTTTTTCTTGTGTTGCGCAAAATGGAAGAATTTTTTCCAGGTATGGTTTAAGCAAGATAGTGGCACTTGCCCTACGGCAACCACGAATCCATTAACCCTGGAAGGTTACTGTTCGCTGGGTTAAATTGTTCGTCGATTCAACGAAGAGTAACCTTAATGTATAAAAATGAAGAGTAACCGTCTAGGGTTAAGGTTCGAGTATTGAAAGTAATTATCTTTACGTTTTAAGAGAGTCCATGCACCGCAAAAATTTGGCCGATTTAATTCCCCGCTTTATTTTATGTAGGAACAAGTGAAATTTCCCATATGCAAAACAATTGAGTGCTTCAACTGTGTTGAAAAAGCAATCCAAATACTAGAAAAAATATGTTCAAATTTGGTGTTCTTGGAGAGACCACTTTCGATATACCCGCAGGGGCTATATATGTGCATGTGAAAAGTAAATGGAAGGCAAATGCCTCCGAAACAAAGTATTTCATTAACTTTAGAAAAACTTTTCTATTTTTAACTATAAAATACACAAATTTCACCCTGTTATAATAGGGCCTTGATGGTTCAAGAAAATTTTGCACAGATTTGAAGTCATTCATATTTTGGGCCGATATAATCGAATCACCAAAATCAGCAGTTAGTAAATACTACTTTAATATATGAAGGCACAGATACGCTTATAAAGTGTGAGACATGACCTAACCACGAGCCTGACAAAACAATTGATGCAATGCTATACGACTATAATAAATAAAAATAAGAGAAGACATTTTTATCCAAATCTTTACTATCTTGACGAGTTCTATTAATAAATCCTGAATGCCAAAAATGTTTGGTCTTATCGCCTTTACAGCTCCGTATGAGATCATTTGAATAGCCTTTCAATAGAAGAATAGAAAACTGACATCTTAATTTGTTTCAACTAATTCTGGTATCAACTTTCTCCAAGGCGTCTACGTAACCGTGTTCAGGAACCCATATTAGCTTAACCGTTGAATGTTTCGCAGTGTTCTCTAGATATGTTTGGACTGCTTACATAATCTTCGATATCTGGCTCGTTCTCTAAAGAGATTGAGTAGTCGCTGTAATTTCAATAAAAATGGATGTATTTATTATCAAGCAAGCACTATTGTGAAAGAAGTTGATAAAGGATATCAGGATTACTGAAAACTCCTGTTTTAGAATCTAAGCTTCAATTGAGTTAAACAATCTCTTGTAAAAAGAATAAGAGAAGCAATTAATAAGCTTGCCTACTAAAAAATCAGATTCGACGAATTAGTTTAGTAGGTAGTGCGTTAGCTTATTAGACGCGAGGTCACGGTTCAAACTCCAGGTCATACATTTCTAACAAAACCAAATATGAAAAAAATTTTCTTCGACGACTTCCTCTCAGCAGATTTTTCGCAAAAACTCTGAGAGTAAATAAAATTGCAATGAAAAGTTTCTCAAAAATCTGTCGTTCGGAGTCGACTTTAAACTGTTGATCCCGCCACTCATATATAAAATTAACACACAAACTAGATCGTAATCCTTACTTAAATCTTGTAATGGCCAATTATGTATGTAACATAACAGGGCAGATTTATATGAGATCATTTATTGGCCTCTCAGTAGAAGAATAACAATCAAACGTCTTAATTTATTTAAACTAACTCTGGTACCAACCTTCTCTACTTTCTACGTGGCCAAGAACCCATATTATCTTAACCGTTAAATGACGTTCTAGATAGTTTCGTAGTCTAGAAACGTTCGTACTGCTTTCACAATCTTCGAAATGGTGCACAGTCTCTAAAGAGATCGATTGATATGTATGTATATCTCGTATTATCGTCGAAGTCTAGTAGGTAAGGTGTTGGGTTATAAGGCGTGAGGCCAATAGAAAGTTTCTCAAAAGTATCTCAGTTTCTCAAAAATCTGTCGTTCGGATTCGAGTTTAAACTGTAGGGACCTATATACAACACACACAACACAAGCGGCGTGAGAAACTAGATCGTAATCCTGGCTGAAGAATAATATCCCTACTCAATAGTGCTTATGAATTTCTTCCATGATTTTGGCCTTCATTTAACAACGATGGTGTATACACTGGTCAATAAAAACAAAGAAAATTGTCACACTCTACCTTGCCTCTTGCCTCTTACTCTCCTAAAAAAAACCATGTTTTCTGTATTCCGTCATAAAGCACTGCATGAATAGAGGTCATCTCTGACTGTTAGTCCCAAAAAAAAGTGTGTAAAGACTTGCCTGAAGCAATAATTTGGACCATACCTTATACTATGTTCAGACATGCACGTATATTGAGAAAATCGCAATAAACGGCATTATTGATATCAATATTTCATATAAAATGTCAATTAATTATTGCTGAATAAATACATAAATTGTTATAATATTGATTACAACTTCAAATACAGTACTGTCCTAAGTACGTTCAGTGAGCATATTACTATTTTCCGAACACTTCTATTGTTACTTGACAACAAACAAAAACAAAACAATGACAAACAAAAAATGGAAGGTCAGCAGAAAGGGATGAAAAAATATTTCCAACTGATGTCATATAAAAAATAATTTTAATAACATCACAGACTTAATGTCGTATTTAATTTTCAACCCTTTCGATCCCAATATTGTTTGGTGATAATTTCTAATTTATTTCGGGAAGTTATTTATAATACTCTGAACTGAGATATTACTGGGAATCCAGTTCCTGTTCTGAAGAAAGCAGCTTCTGTTTCTACCTGTCTTCTCCAAGTATGGCTGACCTTTTAGGTCTTGACTGATAATCTATAACAGTTCTCGCAATTTCATCCTCGGGTTTATGCAGAATATGTTAACTGATCGGTACATTTTGAAAATACGACGTATTCAGCAGTTAACAAATAAAGACCTTTGAGTTTCATTTTCCTCTAACAGTGCCATAAGCAAAAGCTTTCTTTTCTGCAAGCTATGCAGTATTATCTAATTTTACTTCTCATCCTTCTGAGAGAAGCCACTTTGGAGTCAGCAATATTCCCTACTAACCGCAACAGCTCGGCGTTTTGGTTAATCATTAGTAAGACCATTTCCAATGTTAAATTGTTTTCCATTTTTTTCTCAAATTTTTTTTGGCACTAATTTTCGCGATTAAATTAAAAGCAATGTTGTTGAAGCAATCAGCTGTTTGTTTACCAGCTATCAAATAAATTTTATGTCTGAACACTAAAAATATTGTTATCAATAAACCGAATATTAATTCAATAAAAGTACATGTACATACATGTACATACATGTACATACATGTACATACATGTACATACATGTACATACATGTACATACATGTACATACATGTCATACATAGTATTAGTCCATATGGTGGAAAGGTATCAAGCCATAGTTCCTTCAAATTTTATTAAAGAATATATCAAACATGCTTTAATATCATACAAATAAAATCTTCGAACATGGCCTTCAATACTTACTTCTGTAATGACTTCATGGTAGGCACGACTAAAATCGTATAGCCTGGCAAACACATTTTTTGTGCAGCAAACAAAAATTCACTTTGCAAAACGTTCAAGGATAATAATTTATTATTTAAGTTTTTAAGAAAACACCTAACGCTGCCTTTTCTTTTAAATAAAACAAACGATAGTTTTCTTTAATCCATTTATTAGCATTTAATATCGAATTAATTAAATCACATAAAAAAATAAAATAAAAACGCGAAGACTATTATGCTCTCTGCAAACATTTATTCAATATTCATGCAGACTTTAAAAGACTGCACTTATAATTAATTTTATACACCCCTTTATCGTTGCAGCTAAAGAAATACTCATCAACCAATAAACAAAAAAGAAAACCATAGTATATGAGGGAATAACCAATAAATAATAAAAAAAAGAAATTTCCTAATTAAAATGCATGAAATTCAATGCAATATACGTTGGACTGGAAATAATTTCCATAAAATATGTTTTATTATTGCATTGCATTAAACAACCACCGACCGGGTGGGTCAACCGATCAGACAGCCACTTTAAATTATTTTCTCTGCCTTTTTGTTTGTTTGGTGGTCTTGTTCTTTCGATATTTTCTTTTAATGTTTTTACTGTGTTTAATAAATTTAAAAGTTTTTTTTATTCATTATTTTGAACTTTTTTTTGTATAAACTAAGCAGGAGAGTGTTTTATAGAATCAAATAAGTGGATTTATAAGTGCCACTATAAGAGGCAAAAGCTAACCATTGGATGCTAAAGATAAAACACAATAATGTTTTCATAATTATTTTAGAAAATATTTATCTGTGTGCATTGCTTAATTAACATGAAATATTTTAAATTTACAAAAGGGTTCTTAACAAAATTTAAAATAAATTTTTTTCAAATTCGATAGAGACTTTCTTTTTTGTAACAACTCTTTCGTTGGCATACTTTTAAGCCTTTGGTTATTTGTTCTTACCAATGATATTGTTCATTAAAAGCGTTACGGTTTGTTTAAATACTGCAGCTAAACAGCATTAAATCGCTTTAAGTTCCGCACTTAATTGCATTACTCTTGAGCTGAAGTTTGCCCCATGTTGCATTCATGTATTTTTCATGAGATTCCCTATACAAAACACATTGGAGATATTTTCGTACAAAAATGTTAAGAAAGTTAATGAAAATATTAAAACAGCACTAAGTGTGTGACCAAACAAAGACCATAGAATTGCTTTCTAACCTTTGCCATCCAGTAGCAAAGTCTTACTGGATTTCAGTTGTGCTGAGGACCTATTTAGTATTGTTTATTTGGCAAAATCATAATAGTCAACTGAGACCTTTTAAAACTCCATAATTGTGTTTAAACGATCTTCTTATGGCTTAATAATTAGCTCAGTATTAAAAAGAAAAACAAATCCAATAATTCCAGCACTGAGAGAAGAAAAACGGAAATTTAATGAGAACCTGTTTCACTAATTTCGAGAAAACCTTCGACATGTTAAACCATATTGCCATTTAGAGAGTCTTTAAGAAAAAACACTCGAAAATGATAGGCTTTTGGCCTCTGCTATACTTATACTATGGATTTCAAAAAAAAAAAAAAAAAAAAAAAAAAAAAAAAAAAAAAAAATACATTTCCATTTTACAATTTTACACGGCTTCCCATGTAAGGTCGCACTGTCCCAGTTTATAGAGCGTTGTGCATATACTTCGGCCCACCAGAGATCTACATTTCTAATGCTACTTGCTTACTAACTTGATTTCTCATTACAACGCTTTAGTCAGGATTACGATCTAGCTCATCGCACCACCTATGCTGTGTGTGTTAATTTTATTAAAGAGTGGTCGGCCTACTATTAAATATCGACACTGAAATGCAGATTTGAGAAAATTTTCATGGCAATCTTATTGTAATCTCAGAGTTTTTGCCGAAGTTGTTAGAGAAATATTTTTCATATTTCGTTTTGTGCGAGATGTCTGTACCGAGGATTGATCCACAATCTCTTGTCTAATTGGATTTGTGAGGACGGCTAAAAGTCTCGGCGTAACTCTGAATGGAGAACTAAATTGGTCGGATCACGTAAAAATTAACTGTGGAAAAACTTTTGCGATGCTTCGAAATCTCTGGATGTCACAATATTTTACACCAGCTAATATTCGAATGCTATTAGCGAAGACATATTTACTACCGACTCTTATGTACGGTTGTGAGCTGTTTGCTAGCTGCGATGCAGTTAGCAGACGGAGACTTAACGTAGCTTACAATGCTATAGCACGATACATTTTTGGCATCAGGAGAAATAGTAGCATATCACATTTCGCCCGACTAATTTATAATGTCACATTTGACAATTTGTTGAATTGCCGGACTCTGCTATTTCTACACAAACTTATATATAGTCGACAGCCACCTTATTTGTATGAGAGATTAATATTTTCTAGGTCGAATAGAGGGAACAGGATAAACTCTATGAAATATAATAAGGCCATCTCTCAACAACATTTTTTTATTCACTCCATTCGTCTCTGGAACCAACTACCCCCTCAAATACAAATGATTAGCAATGCAAAGCATTTCAAAACTGCCATTTTCGAGCACTTTACTTAGTTAATGTTCTCTAATTTTTGTAAATTTGTTTCTCCTTAGTTTTATTATAATTTTGATATTAATTTTATTTTTTTCTAATACTGTTCTAATGTTGTGCTGTAATGTTTTTTTTCCCCTTTCTTTACTTAAATTTCCTTTTTTCTTAAATTTTAAGTATCTTTTATTTTTTTTAAATCGATTTTTTTGTTAAATTATGTTAATTAAGTTAAAATAAATGTTTCTGAATAAATGTTAGTAACAATTGCTAAGCAATACTGTAATATAAGATTTATTCTTGTTGTATTGTTTTGAACAAATAAATAAATAAATAAATAAATAAATAAAAATAAAATAAGCCAGCAAACTAACACTAGACTATGATTTCTATTTCTAATGCTAAAGGTCCAGAATATCCTACATGAAGCACTTCTGTGTGGATACCTACAGTTTTTTCGAAACCATATTTCACTCCCTCATACATTACAAACGACCGGTAAGTCTGGATTACGTCCTAGCTTTTCACACAACTCATGTCGTGTGTGTTAATTTGCATATATGAGTGGTTGGACCTACAGTTTAAAGTCAATACCGAATACACGATTTTTAAGAAACTTTTCCACGGCAATTTTATTTACTCTCAGAGTGTTTGCCAGAAAAATGATGAGAGAAAAGTCAGCGAAGATAAAATTTTTCATATTTCGTCTTGTTCGATATGTCTGACCTGGGGTTTGAATCGTGGCCAAACGACTAATAAGCCAACAAACTATCTACTAGACTACGGCGGCTTCACTCTCTTATAACAAAGATATGTAAAAATGCTTGAAATTTCTAACGTTCTACATTTTATCGGACGTACTATTCGTTGCTGATTTTTTTTCTTTTTTTTGTTTTGGTTTAATGGATGCTGCTAGAATTCTCGATCTACGAATTAATAATTAACGAGGTCCTTGGCTATTTGAAGTATAAAACATGGAATAACAGCTTCAATAAAAAAATTTACTAGAAGACATCGTATAACAAATTAAAAAAAAAGACAGAGTCTTCTCTCAAAAGGATTGATGGTGTTGCTTAAGTCAATGTTATTATTCTTCTTAGGCAAATCTTTTAAGGAACATATATCTGCTAGAAAATATCTCCTCCAGTTTCTTACTCCCTAGGGTTTTAATTTTTTTATTTTTTATACTGAAAACAAAGTTTTTTCAGTTCTTCTGCATCAGTTTCTAGGGCGACCGGATTTCTGCTGTAGGCTTGCATATTTGGATATGAAATCTAGGTTTTTATTTTTTTTTTAAATTCGAAACAACTCTGATGTTTGTCCTCAACTGTATTCACACTTTGGATGCATGAGTTTGTTGACACCACTACGCCACTTCAACGATGTGAAACGGCAATAAAAAAACCAATTGAGTCCCCTATTATTGAATCGAAAATCATAGATTCCAGAAAGATTTTTTCCATTTCTATTTAATTTTTATTCCTAAAATAATAAAAAATGCATACACTTCAATAAACGTGTCCTTTCATGTATTTTTTAATTTCATTTTTTATTGCCAATATATTTTGTATTGCAATAAATATTTCACAATCTATGCCAACAATTCATATTCGATTACATGAATTTCACCTTTGGCAAGCACATAAAACTACAAACACTTTCAATGTTTTAAACAATAAAATAAATACGAATTGAGCAAACAAATCCTTTTTATTTTTTGTGCAAATCAATTTTACATTCAATGCAACATGGCATATCCAAATGCCCCATCATAAATTTATAAAACATGCAACAAAAAGAAAAAGAACTAAAACTATAGGGATCGAGAGACAGAGGGGAAGAGAGAAAATAAAATACATAAAATCACTTTTACTTCATAAATAAAATCATTACAAAAAATTAACAACAACTGCTACAAAAGCATGTAGTCGGTCAAAACCTCTCACATGATATGCTACAACTGAAACATTTTTTTTTTTCATATAGAGCGACGAGCTTGAGAACTTAAAATGATAATACAATTCAGGAATATGGTTGGAATGAAATTGTTTATATTTTTAAGGTCTTCCATTAAGCGCTACCCGTCTTAAAAATCAATGTGTGTGCTAGAAGGCCTATGTGTGGAACATAACATCGTTTAAATGTCCACCACGGTATCTCTAGGCTCTCTACCTAAAATATCCAAGAATTTTCTATTATTCTGACGCATAAATATTGCTGAATATGGTCGATGGAATGGATTGTGTTGGGTTTGAGAATCGCTGTGACGTGTGCCTAATTCTTATACATCTGCGACTTAAGAAAATTCCACAAGAGAAAGTCTAATGAAATAAAAATACACAATCTCGGTTGCCACTTCTCAACACCCCAAATCGCCTGTGCAGAATATCTAATGTGATATGAGACCTGTACGTTACACGTAGCACAGTCTGGTTGAATCCACATATCTTTTGCATTCAGATAATCCGATTCAAGCCAAAAGATATTGGTAATCATTCTCGTTCTCAAAGGAACATGAAACAATGACGCCACTAGTCCAACATTTTCTTCAAATATTGGCTTTTTCGGAATGCATTGGACGCTCGTAGATCTCAAATGGATTGGTATCATGCCACAGTCGACAATTTAGTTTGTTTACGTACCCATTTATTCATAAACTGGCCTTATCGCTAAAGACAATTTTCCGATGGATATTAGGGTCAATTGCCAGATCCCATTCCGAGAGCACATGTCGTCTATGGTTGTCCACGGTGATTTGGTGGAACAGAGTGAATTAGTAATTACACAGCCCTAAAAATTTGAACTTTTTTGTGCAAATAAGATGGCTCCAGGTGTTTCCGAAGGCATTTTGCGTGCTGAACACGAATCTGGGTTAAAAATATTCCATCACGTTAGGTTTTCGAGAAAATAGCGTTTTTGGCCATTTTTGAAAAATTGTAGAGCTAAACACCGTCGCGCTAGAACCATCGCTATTGTCAGAAATTGACAATTGGTCTTTGCTCTTTAAAATGAGCACAAAGCCAAATTGTTTGCATGCACCCTTAAAGTAGGGGGTGGGTTTATGCCAAGGGGTGCAAGAGAAAAAGAAACACATTACGGAGGTCCTTAAAAATTAATCGGATTTACTTGAAAATTGTTACTCAGGGGTTTTTGGGGTCGCTGATTACAGATCTTCATTCAGATTTAAAAAAATTAAAAATGGCGGATCCAATATGGCGGTCGAGGTTTACAAAAATTAATCAGATTTACTTGACCGCCATAATTTTTAAGGACCTCCGTAATGTGTTTCTTTTTCTCTTGCACCCCTTGACATAAACCAACCCCCTACTCTAATAATTATTAATGTTGCAAATGTATCAACTATCAAAGTTTAGAAGTCCCTGTTGGAAGATCCTATATATTCTCTAATAGATCTTGTCCATGGTATTTAATTTTAAAGCATGATTTCCTACATATGTATGTATGTTCGCCGCGACTATGGGTTACATGATCCAATCAACAAAAAAGTGACGCGAACGATAATCTTTGACTTCTGTTCCTATACGAGCTGGATTTTATATGCATAGCCTTTTTTTGGGGTATTCGAAGAACAAAGCCCAACAAGTTAAGTAGAACCACGAACCGTTATTTCAGCGTCTTCTTCAAGCTTTGCGCTATGTCAGCAATATTCTCTTCGGGACCCGCCTTTTCTGCCTTGTTGATGATTTTCAAACGAGGAGACTTAAATTAATGCGAAATCGGTCAATAACCCCACAATTTCCTACTACAATTGCCTACTAGGCCTATGTTGACCGTAAATGGACCAAATGCTGTATGAACTTCGTAAAGACAACTTTTTTAATTTCACTCATTTTCATGTTATGGAATGAAACGATTTCTTTTGACTTGCCAAACCTTTCTCAACAGAAATGTCAATACAATTTCAGACTCCAGCAGCCTGATTATAGTTATCGAAATTGGTAGTTCTTGTGCAGCTAAAACCAAAAAACAAATTCAGCTAAAGATCCCCGGGCATTAGTGTACATACGATATAAGTTCTATAATCTTAAAGAAGTCGACCGATACTCTTAAAATTGTTTGCTGACTTTTCGGAATATATTCGAGATTGTGGTATTTAAGTACCAGTGCGACTCAGATTTTTATTCCAAGTCTACCATTATCAATAAAAGTGATTGTGTTCGATATGATAAATACCAACTAGTGTCGCTCTGAATATTAGTTAATGCCTGCTGTATAGGGTATTCGCAATGAATATAACGTATAAAAAATTAAATTTCAATCAAAATAAAACAAAACACGTCGCATCACTTACTTAAACTCTCTTTCACTCTGACTATAAACGTGAAGGCATTAATTTTGATCGAAAACGTACTATTTAGAATAACAACAACAATTATATACCATACCATACCATACATCCAGTAAGGATATGTTGCTCTCTATTATAGTCACACACACATACACATGTTTACATACATACATATATAAAAATATAAAATAAATCTGACATATAGCAGGAAAAAACGAGCCAACAAGCAGCAGCATCAATAAAAAATATAAAAAAATACACAACAAAACTTAGGGTTTTCAAGCGGCAATATGTGTAAGTGTTTGAGCATGTATTTGCAACAAATCCAAATGCAATCAAAACGAGGGGTTGAAACGTATAGCAGTAGTAACAACAACAAAAATGATATGAATTTAATGGATGTTTGAGGAATTTTAAACACATACAGAGAAGGCATTCAAAAGATTTCGACAGAAAAAAAAAAACAAACACACATATGCACACATCCAAAAAAAATAAGGAATTCAAAAGAAGAAGTGAGAAGAAAAGTAGCAGGTCTACTTAAGTCGTCTACAATAGAAATGGAAATAGACACTCACTTGGCTGTGTACATATACACAAACACTCTTGCCTCCTCTCACACTTGGAAATATTTACAAAGAAATGCATGCCACAAATTGTTTTGAGAAAGAGAGGATTAGGATTATATAGAGGTCTAGTTTGAGCGGATTTTTTTGTTTTAAATTCATTACACAGATAAACTTTAAATAGTATTCTGCAATTTCGTAATTTCATCCGTGCGCTATCGTAAGGGAAGTATATTTCATCTGTATTTCATTCATGAAAGTTTTATACGACGGATTACGTTCCACAATTCTATTGCGAGTCTCTTATTTCAAGACAGGTTAAGCATGCTATTTTCATATCCAACGAAAAGAAAGTCAATTTTGTTGTATGATTTCGAAACTTGAAACAAAAGAGCTGAATTCTTCAAATTATCTGCAGAAGAATTTCTAAGTCTAAGAAGAATTTCTAATTCGACTAACAAGGAGTTTTGGATAGCGGTAGGATAACGTAAGAAAACCTGACTTAAACATTCGTTGCTTAAACAACAAGATAATTACAGAACAGCTGCACTTAAGTGGAATCCAAAAATAAGCCGAATAAAGACAAAAACAGTACATGTCAGTTCATGAACAAAAGGCGAATGCATAAAAGTACCACATCAAGCTCTAGGAACTTCAGGTCATTACAACCATTCAGTAAGGATTGCGCCCTAGCTTCTCACACCACTAGGCGATTCCGAACGGCAGATTTTTGAGACATTTTTTATGGCAATTTTATTTACTCTCAGAGTTTTTGCCAGAAATATACTGAGAGGAAGTTACCGATGAAATGTTTTCATATTTTCGTTTTGATGTCTGACCTGGGGTTTGAATCGTGGCCTTACGTCTACCTACTAGACTATGGCAACTTCGCGCATAGAACGGCCTGAATTTGTAAAATAACTTAGTTTATGTTGGTGTATTGGACGCCTGCTGGCTTACTCGCATACACCTCCTACTTAAGAAAACCCTACAACGAGAAGTCTAATTCGTTCATAACGCACGTCCTCGGTGGTCAGTTTGTATCTCCTCTATGTGAGATGATTATGTTGAAACTACATGCCATTGATGTCCAGGTCATCCAGCCTAAGCCAAAAAAGAAATTGGTATTCATCGACGGCCTGGCCAACATGCTTCTCAAAAAATATGAATCATATTCGCTATTAGTCCGTCCATGGCGATTTGGGAAAACTGACTCAATAAAGAACAACTAATTTGACAGATGCTTGTTTGTTTCGGCTTATTTGACATGAAGCTTCGGTTCAAACCCAAGGTCAGCCAGCTTCAACAAAACGAAATATGAAAAAATATTTTCTTCAGTGACTTCCTCTCAGAAGATTTCTCTGAGAGTAGGTCCCCCCACTCATTTATAAAAATTAACACACACAGCGTAAGTTTTGTGAGAAGCTAGGTAGTAATCCTGACGGATGGGTTGTACTGATCAATATTGTACGTATGTGTAATTTGACAGATGTAGCTTCAACAATATGGTCGTTATCAGCTGTATAAAGTTTGGAAGTCTTAGTTGGAGGCCCCAATATAAACTTGACCTCCAATAAGGAAGTAAGAACAATAGCATTGACTCCCGAGAGACGATAACAACGAATATCTTAGTAAGGTTAGTTGCTTGAGAAAAAGTAGAACCCGATAAGTAAAATTCCTCACCACGAACTCAGCCAATACCTTTCTACAGAGGATGTTGTCCAGAACATGGCAATGTATCCTAAGACCGGCTACAGCTGACTAATTACTTGCTGAGATTAAAAAAAAAACAAATAATGAAAGAAAAAATAGAAGATAAGGTATACGCTTTTTAGTAGCTTCATATTCCTTCATACGGTTCACCCTATATACGTATGTATGTATATGCTGCTGCACACACAAATCAAGCAAATAAATTCAAACGTTAGCAAATCAAGCGCATAAAAAGTGAATAAAAATATTCAAATCACGCCTGTGAGACATCGACAGTATAACGGATACGTATGTCTCTGGGAATTCTATGACTCTTCCTTTTATTCTTCGTTATTGTTTTCGCAGTCAGTCTATGGAACTGGATCGTTGGTAGAACAGAGAAGTGTGTGCGTGCATGTGTTTGCGGTAGGATGCAATATTCTAAAGGAAATGAATATTTATCGCATTATAATAAGATGGATGAGCGTTTGAAAGTTGATTAAATATAAAAATAAAACAATAATAAGAATGACAATGATAGTGAAAACCCAAGTAATGGTCAATAAAGAGAATGTTTCTATGGAATGTGCAAAACTAGAATATTTTGTAAAATATTTAAAAACTTAAGAAAAGTGGAAAGTAATTGAAACACATAATGAAACACAATTGAATTTCTTTAACTGCGTTAAGATGAAAGCCTTGTAAAAGATTAATTCATTCGCCTTTTTTTTTAGGGATTTTCAAAGCAAAAACAGACAGTATTTAAAAAATTTATTTTTTTATGGCAACTTATTTCACTTATGGAACCACTTTCATGCATTTGAACCAAAACGCAATTGCTTTTTCTCTTCCTCCAGGTTTTTTTTTTAGCAATTCAGTCTATGTTGGCTTAAATATTCTTTCACTTCAATGCTCGCAAATTTCCGTATATATTCAAGGTATACGAGGTGCATTGTTCAAATAAAGTGGCGTAATAAAGTTATTACGGCTACAGTTTTACAAAAAGTTCAGAAGATAGAAGATCATGACGTTTGCACAAAGTTTTTAAATGAACCTTGACACCATTTACGAGATGATGACGCTCAAATACATGTGACCGAATTCAGCTGGCTTACTGTCAAATAGAAGCTGCATAGTTTGGACCAATTTATATAATTTCCTACATTCTAAATCCATTTTGTCGTCGATTATAAGACTGCGTCGATACAGCACCTACATGGAAAGTATTAAGTACGAAATGCGCAACCAAAATATTTCAGAAAATAATCCAAGGTGGATGCAAGAAAATAATTGGAGCATTATCTAGTCTTTGCCATCAAACGATATTGTAAAACAACATCAACTGTTCTAAAACGTTCTGGATGACGTCATAAGTCACAAATAAATATTCAGAGAAAGAAGGAATTGAATGGAGTCTATTATATCAACCCGCTTATTTCGTTTATCCAGATGATATTTGTCTAGAAGTCGCCGTGTTCTAGTAGGTAGTGTGTTGGCTTATTAGACGAAAAGCCAGGGTTCGAGCCCCAGGCCAGACATCAAAACTAAGATATAAAAATATATTTCTTCGGTGACTTCCTCTCCGTGGTCTAGTAGGTAGTGTGTTGGCTTGTTAGACGAAAAGCCAGGGTTCGAGCCTCAGGCCAGACATCAAAATAAAAAACATAAAAGTATTTCTTCGGCGACTTCCTCTCAGCAGATTTCTGGGACAAACTCTGAGAGTAAATAAAATTGCCATGAAAAGTTTCTCAAAAATCTGTCGTTTGGAGTCGACTTTAAACTATTGGTCCCGCCACTCATGTATAAAATTAACACTCACAACATAAGTGGTGTGAGAATCTAGGTCGTAATCCTGACTGAAGGGTTGTAATGACCAATTATGTACGTTATGTATGTTCTGGATGACGTCATAAGTCACAAATATTCAGAGAAAGAACGAATTGCTTATTTCGTTTATCCAGATGATATTTGTCCACAATCGCATATAATTTCCAATATACAACCAAAACTAGAAGATTAGAAAAGTTCGCCGCATACTTTGATAGATAATTTTAACACAGAGAAGATCATGGTCTAAATCCAACCAGTTGAATATGCAGATAACTATGGCTATCCCGACAGTATAGTGGTAATGTATGGAGACATGATAACAGCAACAAAAAATAGGCTCAACAAACTGCATGAAATATTTCAGACATTTTCCATAGAGTGAGTACCTAGCAAATAATGAAACGAAAAAAGTCTTGAATAATTAACGCATGTGTCTACTCTGAAGACGCCGTAATCTAATAAGTTCAAACCTTAGCTTACACATCAAAAAGAAATATAAAAGCGATATGTCCTTTGGCGACTTCCTCTTGGCAGTCTTCTGGCAAAAACTCTGAACGTAAATACATATGTTAAACTTTAGGTCCCGCTATTCATTAATAAAATTAAGACAAACACAATATGGGAACACAAACACAGTGTGGGAAATTGGTTGTAATTCTGACTAAGGAATTGACCAATTAAGCAAGTAAATAATGTCTACTCTATTATTAGTATGCAAATGCAATGACACAATAATATATACGGTATATTCTTGCCTAATACCATCATCCGCTGTTAGTTAGTTTCTGTTAGTTAGTAACCCACTAACACAATGAGGTACATGGTCACCGAGTGAACTTGCCTCTGAGCGGCAAGCTATCCGCTAACCTAACCTAACCTATCTTAACCTAGTAACCCATTCTGCAACGAATTAAAAAAATCCGTACCAGCTTTGGCATCACATCGATGAAATCAATGTTGAATAACAGTTTTATTAAAGTCTTATGACTCCAAGAGGTGTAATGGCAATATTATAAGCTCAACTCACTGTCAGTGATAAGTGATACGCTTCTCCAGGAAAGCTGGGTAAAGACCAAAGAAAAATATTACACTGTATGCATGTACATATCAATAATAAATGAAATCTTTTGAATAATTGAAGAAACTGGTCCAGTGAAACTACAGCATCACCATTATAAGATCTGTTTAAGTCTTCAGTCTCTGGTTTTGCAAACGCAAGAGAAACGAGAGTCCTTGCATGAGCATTGTATCGGATTTATGCTGACTTGAGGATAATTGTAAAACTGATCTAGGCAGAAAACTCAAAAGGAAAGCTGAATCACTATAAGTAAGTAAAGAAAAGCTTCAGTAAAAACAAAAACTATAAATATGATGAGATCTCAAGAGTTCCGTGAATCTCTTCTATAATTAGAATTGCTTAGCTTAGCCTAAAGTTTTAGGCCCAAGAGAATACATGGGCCATGCAAACTTATTGAGATGGGCCTTTGAGCCAAAATCATGTCAATTAATAAAGTTATGGGAATCTCCTGCTGACCTGTGGCGTCACAACGGGCCGCTTTGCATGCTCAAGTGAGCTTTTGGTATAAAAGCTCCAACCTATCTACCTGCTGTATATTCACTGCATTTATCGGCAAAGTATTCTGTCTATTGTGCTCATCTTAATACTGAAAAGAACTATAAAATGAGGAAGTTCTGAAACCACTACATTGCTAAAGGATCTCAATGTTAGAAATAAAAAACCGTTTAGCAGAGCGATCATTACCAAAAGTGCCTCAGTAGTACAACTTTATGTTACGAGTACAAAAATATTGTCAAATAAATAAAGATTTCCCGCTGAATAGAAAATTTACTGTAATTTTAGTACCAACCTGCGTATGTACATATGTACGTTGTATATATGTACGTGAACACGATAGTCTATCTATCGGATTACTTAAATGTTTGTTGTATATACGAGCATGTGTTGGTGATTCTCAAACCAATGGCATAAGAGTGTCTCTATGCAATCGATTTATCAACCAGCATCAGGTGGTTGAGTTCAATTTGAAAAATTCAATTCAGTACGTAGGGCAAAAACTTTGACACGACTAGGTCAGTCTATTTGATTGTCTCATGCGTTAAGTGCTGTGGAATTTATTCCATTTTTGAACACTAAAATAGCTGCAGTACACTATGATTGAAATTAGTAGGAAAACTCCCTTTTTTTGGGAGAAAAGATATGTATGTACCCGTACAGTATTCTGTTAGAAATTATTATAGCGTTCACAACAGTCTATTTCAGTTCCTCAATAGCTTTAGGAATTTTAAAATTTTATTTTTCTCTCCAATTTTTCTCACTTTCCCACTCATAAAGCACTTCCTTTTAAGGTTTTGTCAGTATTTTACTGGTTTGAGAAAAATTCCTTGACTAGATAACGTAAATTTTGTTCATCAATTCCTTATTTTGATGAAATTATTAAACGAGTCGTTAAATGCAGACGTTTTTATTGGTTTTCAAAAATTTTGAAATTATTTTGAATGATGATGTTATCGTTGGCGATGTTGTGGGTGAAGGTGATGCTGATGATACCGTCTGTCGTCTCTTACAAAGTCAGTGTGGCACATGATGCAAGAAATAACATTTTTTTTATTAAATAATAATGAACGATAAAAATGAAAATGATAAATTTTATGATTGCAAATTAATTTAACATCTCGCACTTTTTTTGTGGCATTTTTATACATTTTTTTCAGTATTATGTTGCACAAGACGATTAAATTTAAGAACTTTTCATAGCTTAATATACGACATGGTATAAAAAGGAGTCATCAGTTAGTAATAAATTAATATAACGAGAAGGTTCGTCTGATTTTTTAAAAAATTTAAAATTAAATATCGTATAGCAAATGGCATAAAAATAATCGTTTATTGAGATCAAACCATTAATGAAGATAGTAATCGAGTGAGGGCAATGACTTCGTGGCTTTCTGTGGTCCTGCCTCAAAATTCAGAAATTAGCACAACCCTTGCCAACAAGCAAAAATGTCATTTTTTGGAATACCTGTGATTTCTTATGTCCTTTTTTTTAACTTCCAAAATCTCCATATTAACGAAATAATTAACAATCTGGGCCTTAATTGTTTTATCGGCTTATGTTTTATTTGTTTAATAGTTACTGACATCTAGTAACATGGTTTTACAGCTGTGAATATCTATTGAGTCGTCGTGAACCGTTCAACGCAAACATTTCCAAATTGTGGAAATTTACTACGAAAAAATAAAATAAATCTGTACACAGGGTTCATAGAGAACTTCTTCAGTGTTACCGGCAGATAAATGAGCTATTGATGTAGTTTTTATCGTTTCTGCCTTGATTTCACTCTCCTTGATACTTTTGTGAATGCCACAGAACAGTCCTGCGTTGCGCGAAGTCATAAAGAGACGCAGATATTCGATTTGTTCGCAAGTTGATGGCCTTAGGCTTTTGGAAACGTTGAAAATTTTAAGAAATAATATTGAAAACGCCGTAGTTTAGCTTACGAGACATGCGGCTATGGTTCAAGCCCCTGGTTAGACATTTCGAACATAACGAAAAACGAGAAAAATAATTCTTCGTCGTCTGCCTTTCAGTAGATTTCTGGTAAAAACTCTGAGAGTAAATAAAATTGCCATGAAAAATTTCTCAAAAATCTGTGGTTGGGAGTCGACTTTAAACACTAAGTCCAGCCACTTATGAATGAAATTAACACACACAGCATGAGTGACGTGAGAGCGGGGTCGTAACCCTGCCTGAAGGGTTGTAATGACCAATTAAGTAACAAAGTAATCTTGCCTAAGGTGTCTGTAAAGTACTGTAAAACAAAAATTGAGGACCACGATCTTCGTTTTTTGCTGGCCGAAGATAACTTCAATTCTGATTAACTGACTGCATCAAAAAGCATAACTGTTGTATTTAGAGCGAAAACAATACTTAAGCCGCTAAAGAAATACGAAGAGCAAGAGAACTGTCTACTCTGCATACCAAACGCAATCGAGACGTGTTGACTTAATTTGAATTTTCAGAAATTATTACATTTGTTTGCAATAAGATGGAGCAACTTGCAACTCAACGCGCTTAATTGGAGACAAATTTCTTTACATAAGTGTTTGTGTTCACTGCCCTGCAGTCTAGATTACTGGATTTCTTTTTATTGTAATATGTACGCATCTCTTGAGGTATTGAACTCCAATCTTCATGTCGTCAATGGCGTCATACAGAATAATTTACTTGAAAATGTAGTCAAAAATTGAACGGATCGAATGAACCACATAGCATCTATCTGCGTTCACGTGCGGCTTTAAAGCCACTCGTTTTAAAGCAGGAGTACTCTACAGCGGTATTCTCGTTTTTAATTGTCAATTCTAGTCTCAGACGTACATATTATGTAATACATATTTCCAGAAGGAACTCATAAGCGTATGTAAGCACATATGTATATAGACAGAGTCGCTTTTTATAGTGTCATATATGATTGAAGATGGAACGGTCTTTACTCTAAGATTAAGACACATACATGTGTACAATGCATATTAAATCTATGCTTCTGTATGGCTCTGAAACATGATTGGTAAACTGCAAACATTCACACAGTGACGTCCTTAATACAGGATAACAATAAATGAAGGATAATAACAAATAAAAATCTACTACAAATTGCCGCTCAAGAAGATATTCGCATGCAAATGAAAAATGGTAAGACTCTCAGTAAATCATGCAGTGCTCTGATCGAATCCTTAAGGTAGGCAAGAAGACTGTACGCTACGTATTAATACTGCGATAAATAGGAAATCATGGACATTCTATGCGACATTTCTGCTTGGAAGTATAATGGCTAATGAAATATTTATCCATGTTGTATAGAAATTGTGTGGTAAGTAAGAGGTTATCGTTTATTATGACACAAAATATAGAAAAATATATCTACCGTGACTTCCTCTCAGTAGATTACTGGCAAAAAAATCTGAGAGTGAATAAAATTACCATGAAATGTTTCTCAAAAATCTTTAATTCGGAGTAGACTTTAAACTGTAGGTCCCACCATGGGTAAAAATGAACACACACTAAATGATGTGACAAGCTAGGTTGTAATCCTGACTGAAGGGTAATACTGACCAATTAATTAGGTAAGCAAATTTTATAAACAATCAAGAATACCTTATTAAAAGGACCACAACAAATTTTTGCTTTATTTCTGCGGCATTAAATGGAACTTAAATGGAATTTGTCCATCAAAAATGATATGTGGTTGAGTGATGGATTCGTTTTTGTCCTCAGCAGATTTTGGTAAAATTTTTAATTTAATTCGATTTAAATATTCTTCTAATTTAGTCAAGTTGAAGATCTTATAACATCATTACATTTCGTTACAAACACTCAATAATTAAAATGTTTCAATTATAAAAACCACCACAAAGAAATTTTTGCGAAAAATCCAGAAAATTCTATTTGCATTCCAACCACCTGATCGCAAAAGTAATTTATTTTGCACTGAATATTGTAAAAAAAAAAGTAAAAATTCCATTCAAACAAAATAATATCAATCAAACACTTGAATGAAGAATGAACAACAAAAAAACAAGAAAAAATTAAATCGTAAATTGATATTTATAATCGGGTTTTTAGTGCAACACCAGCCGCTTTTTAACTGTCTATTCGAATAGCAACACAAAAAAAAAGATTTTCAATAAGCTTTTCTTATTCTACAAGACAAAATCCTATCAAGCATTTGCCAGGAGAAAAAGGAAACATTTGGCACAGAGTGTAACAACAGCAACTTGTGCAAGTGTTGCAAATGTATTTGTAAAATATGCGTATGCTTATGCGTGTGTAAAACATTTATTTGTGCTGGGGGGTCGTGTTCGTTTAGAACATTTTGTAGCTGCTGACTGACTGACATGCTGTAAGTTTGTTGAAGTGTAAGAATTAATAAAAAAAAAAAGTGCAAAAAGGTTTTTCCATTCCATTCCTTACATTTCGTTTTTTTTTTCTTTCGTCTATTTTTTGTTCGTTTTATGTCGTTTTTTTATTATTTTTGTTTTTTAGACAAATTGAAGTTTTAATTAAAAATTCAACTGTACACTGTGCTAGAGCGTACAAAACCGCAGATGTTTTGTATTAAAATAACTACAAACTATTGAGGCAATGTACAGATACAACTTCTCTCTGTTCAACCCTTTTACGTTATTTTCCTTTTACGTTTTTTTTTACTTTTTAATGGGTTGTTCGAGTTTAGCGTACAAAAGCCAAATCAGGCTGTTTAAGATTCCATTATAAAAGTATGGAGGTGTAGGTGTAAAGGGTGTTGGCAACGGGTAACGAATCATCTTTGAATGCCTGTAAAGTAAAGTGTTAAGGAACATTTTCCAATAGTTTTAATGAAAAATGAAGACAACCGTGTAAAATGAGTTGAATTTTTGAAATAAAAAACAAAACAAAAAAATGGATTTGGATTTGAAAAATGAAAATTCCAAAACAAAATCATACAGGGGCGTGGAAGATTGTTCGCCGGTAGGAAAGTTTATATGAATACAGATTGAAGAATTATAATACAATGAAACTTTTATTCCGTATTATTCTTAAGCCAACCTGAATAAGGTAGCGCTGATGCTGTAGAACTGTAGTCGCTCCATTAATATATCGGCGCACTAAATGTCAAACTCTTTATGAGCTCATAACAATATTGAAGATAATCGCAAGCTCAAGCAACTTTGTAACTTTGTTTTACAAACAGTCACTGATTCAATGTGGGCCCAGTTTATTTCTTGATGAGACGTAGACGTAGTCAATATCCTAGGTATTGTGGAAGTTTCTTTTTGACTTTTTAGAATTAAAACTTCGGAGACAATTTGCGCTCAGAAACACCTAATGCTGGAGATGATCTTTCAAAGCCAAAGCGACACCCACCACCACACCGTTAACTACAGGCTGGTAGGTAGTGAGTTCACTTATCAGACGTGAGGTCGTGGTTCAAACTCATTCCTCTACTGGGTGAAACTCTGAGAGTAAAATAAAGTTGCCAAGGAAAGTTTCTCAAAAAGTTGCCGTTCGGAATCAATTTTAAACTTTAGGCCCCGTTTCTCGTGAACATGTATGGTGAGAGAAACTATGTCGTAACACTGACTACGAGTAAAGGGTTATAATGTAATTAAGTAAGTAAGTAAGGCAAGCTTATTATCTACGGTAAGTTAATACAATTTAACCGAATGATATTGAGCATCTTCTACAATTCCGTCAAGTTAGAAAAGAAACTCTTCGAACTGTGGGAAGGCTTGTACAAAACGATCTCCTTGCATGTGGCCGCTTTGACTTCGTCCTGATCTGTATTCTGTTAAAAGCAGTAGTTTATTGTAATGAACATCAAAAAGATCAATTTTCCTATGTTGCAGATGTTAACACCAAGTGAAATGTCGCTGCAGCCTACAGACCGACTGTCTGCTATTGATATTTAATATTGTCAAGGAATTTATTTACCTTATGTCTGTCTGGAGATCAAGAATCAATCACTCTTGCCAATGCGTTTTATTATAATCCTAAAAGCAAACGAAGTTACTCTCTCGTGTGTTGAAATTAATACTCCAAAGGCGGTCATCCACCAAATGGTTGTACAAGGTGCGGAAGCATGAATGCAGTTATGCATCAGTGCAGTTGTCTAACAAATTCTCAAAAGAGTAGTTCTGTTCAAGATTTTCGCTTTCGAACGAGCAATGAGTTCAAAGAGATAGACTCTGTGTGGTTGTTTGATTCACATGCTAGAATATATTCCGGAGGGATGCCTATTTGATCGAAGATTCGACGGTGCTATAGAAGATGACCTTGTGTGCGTTAAACGAACCAAGTTGAGGAAGCTCTGTCAATCAATTGACGAATAAACTAGCGAATGAGAGGTGCTTGAAGAGGTAGCCCAAAATCAGTTAAAATTATCAAGAGATCTCGGGGTTTTTAAATGCCCGTAGGAGAGTAAATCTATATTAGTATCTCTGTTCACTTTACAGTCAGGTTCGAAATTCTTTATGCTCTATTTTCTCTTTATGTTTTAAAAGTAATGGAGTCTAATGGAGACTACGCTATATTCAAACTATCAATTCATAATCTCAAATGCTCACTTTTGAACAATTTATGGTATAAGGAACCGTATAAATATTTCCCCTCAAAAATACGTCCTTCTTCGACAGCCTCTTTGTTAACCCAAAATCCCATCATTCGGAGGTTAATTAAAAAATGTTAATTTCTCAACTACCAGAAATTATTTGTTGTTCTTTAAAAACAACAACAACTAATTTACTAAAGATATTCGGCTAATTTTAACTTGTAAATCTGCTTCGTAAAAAAAATTAATTAAAAAAAATTCTCCAAACAATGAACAGCAGATGACAATCATAGTGCCAATCAACCGACGTTGTTTTACATGAAGGAAAACAAAGTGAAACCAATTGTTGGCATAACGAAATCCATGGGAACAAACTGTCAATAAAATGTGTTGCCTTCAACACCAAACAAATTGGCATCGCTAAACAATAACCGGCAAAGGCAAAATATGTTTTACAATTGCAAACAAAGGGTCAATGGTATTGTGGAACGTTGATATAAAAAAACTTGGAATATTGTTAGAAATTTTAGAAATTTTTAATTTGAAACTTTAAACTTAAATATATATTTAGGTGTACAGACAGATGGTTGTATATGATTTCATAAAATATATGATAGTAAATGGCATTGAATAATGTTAATAGATAATCACAAATAGCGCTTAAATGTGTAGTGAAGGAAAGAAAAATTTAAAGTTCTTAATTTGTAAGAAGTACGGGCTAAAGTGTCAGTCAAATAGCCGTCACGGCTTTGATAACAGTCCATTATTCTTTTCCATGAATTTTCCACAGAGAAATCTCATCGACTACGCGTTGGACCTCGGGATAAGTTCAGGGATTGTTTCATGTTTATTCGCATAAAACCAAAATTTTACATTATCTGCCAAAGAAAAAAGTCGCGTGTCATGATCTGATCTGACATCAGAAGTTCTAAAAAAAATATTCCTGAAATCCTTTTTGCAATAAACACACCATTCCACAAACATTGTGGCATTTGGCGTCATCTTGCTGTAATCACATGTCGTTGAAATCCTTGCCGTTCAGTTGTGGTCTAAAGGGCCATGTTGCAGTCAGGCATGCCATAGACAGTCACTGCAATCTTAGCTTCATCTACAAATAAGTACAGCACCAGGCAGTTGCTTGTTGTGGGAGCATTGCTAACATTCACTAAGCCATTCAAATGGAAATCCGCTTTATCGGCGCATACATACATAATTGATCATTACATTCCTTCCGTCAGGATTATGGACCTAGTTTCTCACTCCACTTATGTTGTGTGTGTTAATTTTATACATGAGTTGCGGGACCTACAGATTAAAGTCGACTCCGAAAGACAGATTTTTGAGAAACTTTTCATGCCAATTTTATTTGCTCTGAGTTTTTGCCAGAAATCTGCAGGTTTTTTCATATTTTCGTTTTGATGTCTGACCTGGGGTTTGAACCGTGGCCTTACATCTAATAAGCCAACACACTACCTAATAGAATACGGCGACTTCATTTTATCGGAGCAGATGGCTTTTTTCGAATGAATTCCTGTGCTTTCAATGCACTGCTGGTTTGAGCTATCGAGTAAGCTAATTTTTATACGCATTAAAGTTGAGAAGTTTTATCAAAATTCGACGCATAATGTTTCGTTAAATAAGAAGTTGTAGAGAACAATGCCAAACTGACATTTTCGAATTTTCGGCGAAACTATTGGTGTTCTTTTCGACAGCCTACAGCAGGCTTCATCCATTTTACGATCGCCATAATCGCGTTACCGAGAGTACAATTCGCATTGCGATGGATATTTTCGAGACTATTGGTTCAGTAAAAAATCGACTAACACTCGTACGCCACTGTCATGTAAGAATGCGCTAGAGAATCTAGGCCAGTCTCGTCACTCACAAGAACTCGGTCTTGCGAAAGCCACAATTTGGAGAACTTTGACTTGTAACTTGGTTCAGCGCCCTTACAAAATCAATTGCCTTGGGAACTGAAGATAAAAAACTAAAACAAATGACGTGTGTTCGCTGAGTGAAATCTTGAACATTTGGCAACCGACCTTAACTTTCATCAAAAAATCTTTTTAAGCAATGAAGACCGTTTCTGGATGAATGGCTACGTGTGCAAACAAAATTTTGGAATTTAGGGCGACACCAATCCATATGAAATTCAATATATACTGAAAAAACTACTGTTTGATGTGGATTTTGAACTGGAGGACACATCGATACCTATTCTCTTTGAGAACGACTTTGATCAAGCCAGCACAGTCTATGGTGAGCGTTATAGGTCTATGATTAGCAACTTCTTTTAACCTGATTTGGATCGTCTGAGCACCAACGACATATGGTTTCAACAGGACGGCGTTACGCGCCCCACAACTCGTGCCACATTGGGTATTTTCTACGAACGATTTGAGGTCATTGTCATCTCACCTAGATGTGATGTAAAGAACACAGTGCTGTATGGAAAATTGAACATTTGGAATATGTTCCACCCAGAGAAGGCGTGCCGGATATTTAAATGATGTTATATTGCACACACAATGACATTTTATGTATTTATTTATTTATTTCAGTCAGTGGATAAATTCCTTACTGACCAATAACACAAATCGAATAAAATTAAATAGGATTACAATCAGTTTCTTCAAAAATACAAGTAATAGTTACAAAAAGAATATGAAAAGTTACGAATTGAGAAAAACAAAAATGTTCCGTTTTATAACGCAAGAATTTAAAGAAAAATCAACAATGTCTGACAAATAATTAAATTGACGGCAAAATAAATAGTTAACGGATCAGCAACAGCATAATTAGTTCTGCAGAATTGAATATAAATAAGATTATTACAGCGGAAGTTACGACGAGGAACATTGAATTTACCAGATTTTAACATAAATTCACAGCAAATATTACCATTGATCAGGTTAACCATGAAGGATATATTTAACATTGTTCGACGACTTTTAAGGGTAGGCAGTTTTATTAAAGCCAGTCTGCTAGTATATGAAGGCATATCCAAGTAATTCCATCCAAGGCCAAGCAAGCAGAAAAGTAGAAATTTTTTCTGAACAGATTCGATATGTTCGCTGTAAACATTATAGTGAGGATCCCATACGATGGATCCATACTTCAAAATTGGTCTGACAAGCGATACGTATAACTGTTTAGTAATAAATGGATCAGTAAATTCCTTTGCCCAACGTTTTATGAAGCCAAGAGTGCTTCTTACCTTATTTACAGTCAAAGTGATATGATCATTAAAGTTTAATTTTGTGTCTAATAGGATCCCAAGATCAATAAAAGAGTCCACTATTTCCAGTTGATGACCTAAAACCAAGTAATTAACCGCAATAAAATTATTTCTTGAGAACCGCATACATTTGCGTTTTTTAATATTCAGCTACATCATATTGTACTCGCACCACAAAAATAAATTATTGAGATCATTTTGAAGATAAATATGCTCGATGAAATTATTAAAGGTCTATAGGTCTTTCAAAGGGAAACTTTGTTTTGTTTAAATTTAAAGATAGGAAATGCTTTGCAGGCGTTATTACTACAAAAGCAATAAGAATTTACAAAATCATCACGTCTTAAAGCAAAAAAAATAAAAAAGAATTAATTTTTAAAAAATATGCATGAATTTAAAATGACATTCAATTAAATCCGATCAACCAAATGTATTTCAAATTAAAAAGAATATAAAAAACAAGAATGAAAGAAAAAAACAATTCATTTTGTTTATCTTTAAGTGACATGTGTTTATATAAATGACTTGAAACTTGTTTTGAATTGTTTGCTTGAATTCTTAAAATTATAAAAAAAAAACAAAATCGAAAAACTATTAAATTGTCACAAATCATTTGCAAAATAGTTACACAATAACAACAACAACAAAAAACAGCAAACATACGAGGATTAAAATCAGAAAAAGTAAATAAATGAATGCCCATCAAAGGAAACATATGGATTTCCTGAAAGAACAAAAAAAATATTGATTTCTCCCATACATATTAGGCATTCTCCTTCCCGTTGTATTCGAGCATAATAAATGAAAAATTAGAACTTAAACTGGCTGTATATTGTACAACATATGTCTTATAAAAGGTGACAGATAATCTTTTATAAATTGTCATTCAATTTTAAGGCGTTACTTAAAATGAAGCAAACAAAGGGGCGAATGAAAATTTGATTCGTTAGCATGATTACAACAGGTGTAAACTATTTGGAGGATAGGAAATTATAATAAATAACGATTTTTTCTTTGAATACAAACTTATTTACCGTATTACGGATGTGTTACTTTAGTATGGATATCCATGACGTATGATTAATATTTAGTTTACCGTACATTACCCATACGCATCGGCATACTGTTGCCATGTTTACTGCAGGAATTTTTAAATAATTAATCACTTTGAAACTATGGAATATAAAAAAAGGTTGCTTGGCAATATGTAAGAATACCATTAGAAGCATTTAAGATCAGCCACACAACAATTTAACGTATAGAAGAATAGTTAGCACATAACGTAATGAAACTCATTTAAATTGGCCGAAACCCAAAGAAGTAGAGTGGCAGAAGAAAGCCAAGGGTCTTTATTGTAAATCTTCTTACGTTTGGAGTTTTATAAGGCACTGAATATCAAAGATTAACTTCCTGTTTCTGTAAGATTCAATTTGTATAGGGTGTGACATTTAAAAGTTTAAATTCTAAAATGCACTGAAAAAAATTCTCAAATTTATTCCTTTGTTGTGAAGTACAATTGTTTCGGTTAGAAATGAAATATTATTTTCACTCAATCGGACCAATTTTCTTGCACTTTTTCCAGTGTATGGGATCGTACCTCGGCAATGGCATTACGAAAATTGGCCTTCAAATCCTCAATTGTCTCTGTTATGTCTTCATAATACTTTTCTTAAACTTCACAATCAACACCTTCGTTCAGTTTCTCGTTCTACCAATAACTACCAACGTTGTTCAAACGTAAATTGATTCATTACTTTCAGTGAAGAAAATATACTGAATTTTGTGTTACGAATATGAAAAATTTAGATACTGGTTTTACATCACTTAACATTAAAATTGCAAACAAAAGCCACAAAAACAAAACAATGCAGTAAACAAACCTGCTTACAAATTAGCGTACCGCTTAATTTAACAACAATAAAAAATGATAAACAAGTAAACAAAAATCTACCAACAACACTACAATAATAAACGTAAACAACGATGTTTATATTTATAGAGATTTCGAGAAGGCGAAGTCATGAACGTTCGCCTTCAGGAACATTCATCAGACTGTTTACTTTGCCATATAAAAGGCAAGGCAAAGCAGGCGACTTCGTTAGTAAAAGTTCAGTCAGTCTTGTGTAAAGACGCAGTGTGTTTGTAGAGAGTAATCGTGGTTTGAAGATCACCGTTACAAAGATCTGTCGTATAATTGCTTAGTGATTGTTATTGTTTATGCAAAGGGGAGGACTAACAGAGGAATAACAAACAAAGAAATTTTTGTTGTTTACATAAAGTTGTGAACAGTGGCACACAAAATTGTGCGAAAAATTGAAAATTTTAATTAAAACTAAAAACAAATTTATTTTTATTTTATTTACAGTCTACGAGGTCATACTTTAAACGTTTCTAAAAGGAACAATATACTGAATTTTGAGACAGAATAGAATGACATAAGTATTACCAGATTCAAAATAACCAATCGTTCAAATTTAAAAAACTAGATGACCCACCCGATATAAAAATAACTCGAACATTTTCCAGCCTTTTAATGATTTTTCATACAAATTGATGTTCGTCTAAGATCGTCTGCCTAACAGAAAAAGAGGATAAGAATTTTCCACTTCCGAAGGCATTTTAGCATTTCAGCGTTTAAATATGCTATGCTGTCTGAACAAATGAGCGAAAATATTTTATGCTTCCAATGCAATTTATTCCTTCAGAAGAGCCATGTGGCGACCATCTCCTGAGAGCCATGTTATCGTAATGTTATCATGTCTGTTTATCAAGAACTTACATGAAGTGCTTCGAGTGTTGAAAAGTGTTGTGAATCCAGTGTTTTATATCTGCAAGAAATGCATTCAAGGAAGCCGAAATAGAAACTAAAGGATTTGGAAAGAACTATGCCCCCTTTTGGCCTATATTCTTACCTACCTTTTCCATTAAATCTTGAATAAGAAAATAAAAAATAAAAGAAGAATAACTTTACTAAATAAAAAATAACAACAAGTTTCAACTATTTTATCTTAACCAAATTAAAATTAACCATATTATCTCTACTCTGTAGAAAACGTAAGAAAATAAAACGTGCTAAAGCAACAATTCGAATCGGGAAGAGAAAAAAAATCTGAACATCAACTTAATTTCACAGCGAAGAGAGATAAAACATAAACCGCTTGATACAAAATAAAAATAATTATTTTCGCCAGCTTTAATTTTCACAAAAAAAGGAAAAAAAAATAAAAACGCAAAGACCACAAGTGAATTATTTTGCCAAGCAGAAAATTAAACGTAAAGCACGATTATAAAATTTTATTACGCCGGCTTTAGAGCCGCAGCGATAGTAGCCAGCAGCAGCAGGCTTCTTATTAATTTAGTTTTTTAATTATACACACACATTCAGTTATGTATATTATAACTCTATGCATACATATGCACATACCTTATAAATATTGCAGAATTTTTATTTGGGCATTAAGAATTATTTTCTATTTTTGGTTCCTTGTTCAAGTAATTTTATATTCATTTTAATTTACTTCTCCTCCTCCTCCCCCGTTGCCGTTCAGTGCTGCTGCAACTAATTACATACAAAGTTAGTCGGAAACATTTACAAAACATTTAGCGAAATATTCCCATTTTCCGAAAACGTGTTGAGTTTTATAAATAAGTCCGCTACTTATCCTTATACACATACATACGCGCTGAGCTTTCCTTCGTCTCTTTATTTTGTGCCAAGAAACTCTTCATTTTGCAACTTTTCTGTAATCGTACAGGAATAATTTTATTGTCAGTCTACAACACCAAAAAAAAAATGAAAATTAAAAGAAAATAAAATTCAAGTGAATCAGTTCGCTATTGAAATGCTTAAAAAATTGTGCATGCAAATGCTGAAAATTACATGCAAACTCCCCATCAAATTTTACTTCAAACATAAGAGTACTGAACTCATAAACGTTCAAAAACAGTAAAAGAAAAATTGAAATGTATCTCTCAGCATAAACAGTGATGATAATCACATGCTCGGTTAAGAGACGACTTCAGAATACCGTACATAACATACGTAAAAAAAATCAAAATGTCTTGGTTTTTTATAATGAAATCAGTAGTTCCAAGCGAAAAACACAGAAAGGCGAAGGACCTTGTTAGTCCAAATTGGGTAGGGACATTTCAAACTTTTGGTAGACAATTAGAGACAAATGGAAAAGACATAAGGGGTACTAGTAACTATACATAATTTGTCATTATAATCCTTTAGACAGGATAACAACCTAGCTGCTCACACCACCGATGTTATGTTTCATTAGCGGAGGCACCTACAGTTTAAAGTTTACTCGGAAGCACATATTTTTGAGAATCTTTTCTTGGCAATTTTATTTACACTCAGAAATAGAAATTACGTCGATAGAAATACTTATATCATATCTCGTTTTTGTTTGAGATGTATGAGCAAGGGATCCAACCTAGGACTCTCATTTAATGAGCCAACACACTACCTACTAAACTGCGGTGACTTCTAGAGATTTAAGGCTTGCATCAGGCTATTCACGAAGAGCTTGAGGGAAATATGGCAAGCATTCTGATCCGGTACTGTATACAAACAACAGGTACTGTACCTGGTACTGTATACACAAGTATAGTATGTAAAGGCTTATCAAGTACTCGACATGTAGTTATCCTTACTTGTTGATGTAACTGAAATCTTCTAAGACTAAAATGGAAGCCGCATACTCTTTTAAAACAGAAAAAACTTGCGGTATACGGACATGTCAAGATTCAATCTTGGGAGAAGAGTGAGAGTTTTCGGTTCCAGAACGAAATATTCGAGCCCATAGAGAAACTGGAGGTTATCTTCCTAACGAAAGTCTATGCATCAAAAGATGTGCTGCATTCACTTTGGATAGAAGGTACAAAGGACAGGTCGAAACAAAATGCGGTTAAATCGAAATAGTATGGGACTGTCTGGGGAAAATAATGTTACCTCCTGCTGCATCATGCACCGGACATATTTGAATTCGCGTATATGAGGTGGTAGATGAACTTGTAAGAACAGATTTTATAAGGGTAACGGAGGGAAGCTACAGAGAGTAAAAATCTGTTCTTAAACCAAATGGGTTTGAAGCAAGCAAAACTTTTGTTGGGGCATTAAAATAATAGGAAATCTGAATTATGCATTAGACTATCTAAGAATAATCTAAGGCGGGCACTGTAGACCTAAAGTACACTTTTTCACAATGGAAATGTTTTCGAACCCAACACTCAGAGTCTGTGGCAATTGGAATGAAACATCAAAACACATTTTAGCCACCTTTGAGGCATTAAAACATATCAAAAGGTAGATGGTATGTTAGTTTTTTAGACGACAGCCTGTGTTCAAACCTCCAAACATCTCGAACGAAATATAAAAAAAAATATTTCCTTCGAACACTTCTTCTCAGCAGTGTTCTGGCAAAAAACTCTGAAGGTATACAGAAAATAAACTCTACTGACAATAATGCAGTGAACACAGCAATCTCTCAAAAAAGCCAGGATACGTGGGTGTATATGGCAATGATTGTTATAAAGGCAACGTTGCGTTTGCTGCGTTGCGTTTATTGTGTTTATAGCATGAGATTAAATAAAATTATCATGAAAAAGGATCAACTACAGTTTATACTCTACAGTTTGGCTTTCTTAACGATTTGACCCACTTGTTGACACACCACACTTGACATTCTTGGTCACACTTCTATTTACAAACAAATTGAAATTTTTATTGCCAAATAATGTAAATATTTTCGATTTCAATGCGTAAAGTTTCCTAATAACACTTGCATATGCACCAGTGTGAGATGTAGTTTCATAAGTTAGTTCACAAATTAAAATGACATGTAGTCGCCGTAGGCTAGTAGATAATGTGTTGGTCTCGGTTCAAATCCCAGGTCAGACATCTCCAACTAAATGAAATACGAAAAAATATTTCTTCGGCGACTTCATCTCAGCAGATTTCTGGCAAACACTCTGAGATTAAATAAAATGACCATGAAAAGTTTCTTAAAAATCTGTCGTTCAGAGTCGATTTTAAACTGTAGGTTCCACCACTCATGTATAAAATTTACACACACAACATAAGTGGTGTAAGAAACTAGGGCGTAATCCTGACTGAAGGCTTGTAATGACCAATTACGTGTGTATGTATGTACAATGTCGTATTCCTTCTTCAAAAATATCTCTTTTTGTCTCTTTGTGCCAATGTTGTTTCCAAGCCTTACAATACGTAGTGTTTTTTACTTACATATATTGATTCTACAATGTAAGTTCCATTGTATTCCTGATTGATTTAGCAACCTTTTGCTATTGAGAAAAAAGTGAAAATAGAATACAAGCCAATTATTAAGGAAAGAAGTTTTTTAGAAGAATCTTTTAATTCTCACACTTTACCTAACTAGTTTCGTCAGCTAAAATCTTGTTCTCATATGATGCTTCAAGACTTGCCCAAACACTGTAGCTCAGCATATTAACATGCCACTTTTTATTCTTCTTTCTCTTCTCAGTTGAATGAACTTAGGAAAAGTGCAGATAATAAATGTCACTCTCACGTACGTGTCTACTATTTCTGGCACTCATAACGTTTTTCCCTAAATCTCTGTGAATCTAAAATAACGACGAATGTGAGTTCATATTAAACAAAAAAAATGTACACAATAACCACTAATATGAGGACACATTCATAAAAATTATAATGTCAACTACTTTTTGTTTTTTATTCTTTTTTGTTGTTATTTTTTGTTGCTGTATAAACATATTTAATATTAAAAAAGGAACTCGAATTGTTTTTTTCAATTTTTTTTTTGTAATTTTCCCTCAACTTTTCTAATTTTTATCATTTAAGGAACATGAGTAAAATAATTTTTCTTTGTGGTTCAGTTTTCTTTTTTTTCGGTTAAATTTACTTCCCAAAAAAAAAAACAACAGAAGAAGAAAATGGAAAAAATATATGAAGTGAAATTTGTTTCTAGTTAAACTAAAAAGTTCTGCTTTTTTTTTAGCATATTTTCCTTCTACTTTTTTTTGTTTTTTTCTGGCTTGAAAATGCAACGCATTTGTCATTTTATGACAGCAACTTTATTTTGATTGTAGTACTCACGTAGGCTTAAGTGAGATCTACGTGTTTCGAATAATATAATGGGTCAGCTAGCATGTATTTCTACACAGTATATGGTAATGTTACTGTGTTTGTGTAAGCTGCTTCACAAATGTACTTCTATGTGTGTGTGTAGGGCCGGAAACAAATTTAGTCGTTAAAGCTCTTTCATTTGTAGTATTTAGTGGAAATTATAACTTTTATATGATTTTGTTAAATTGACTCAATAATATCACATAATTTTTTATTATACAAACCAAAATTAATCTTTCGTTAGTCACTTTTTGGTGGTGGGCGTTAGTGTTCTAAACATATTCATTTATTATAAGGGCAAGCGGCTCTTAAAATGTGGAAGTCGTTTGAATATGAAAAACAAATTAAATTATTTTAATTGTTATATGCTGCAGATGGAAGGTATGGAAATTAAATATTGTTACGAAAATGAAAAATGGTGTTTTGCTTTTACATCGCATAATATTAAAATTATAAACAAAAGCTCCAAAAAAAACAATGCAGTAAACAAACATGTTTACAAATTATCATACTGCTTAATATAACAACAAACAGCAGTATAAAAATTTGTAAACAAGTTAACAAAAATATACCAACAACGCTACTATAATAAACATCAACAACGATGTTTACATTTATAGATATTCACGATTCAAAAGCATACATCACACTATTTACCCTGCCATATAAAAGGCAAGGCAAAGCAGGCGAGTGAGTTAGTGAAGTTCAGTCAGTCTTGTGTGAAAACGAAGTGCGTTTGAAGAGAGTAATCGTGGTTGGAAGACTGCCGTTACAAAGATCTGTCGAATAATTTTCTAGTAATTGTTATTGTTTATGCAAAGGGTATAAACAGAGGAATAACAAATAAAAGCAATTGTAGTTGTTTACATCCAGTTGTGAATAGTGGCTTACAGAATTGTGCGAATAATAAAGAATTTTAATTAAAATTAAACACAAATTAATTTTTATTTTATTTGCAATCTACGAGTTCATATTATAAACGTTTTTAAAAGGTAAAAACGTAACAATATGAAAGATCAAATTATTACCAGTACAAGTACTCTAAACTAGAGATCCAACAGTCATTAAAATATATTTTTTTAATCAATTTTTCATTATATAACACGCGGTGACATGTGGTTTTAATAGGACAGCGCTATAGCCACACAGCTTTGAACATTCTTCACAAGCGAATTGAAAGTATGGTCAACTTACAATTCTACATCGTTCGACTTTTTCTTGTAGAATTGTCTTAAGTCGCAGGTATTTGCGAATAAACCAACGGTCCTAAAGGCTAACATAACCCATACCAGCTGTCAAATTTGACTCAATTTTTGCGCTAGAAGCATGGAAAATTTGAGATTTCGCATGTGCTACACCCAGTAAAGCCATGGAGAAAATATACGCCACTTTAATAGGCCGATGATATCTCACAAGCAGTTCGTTTTATTTTAATTTACAGGTACAAAACTCTTAAAAAGTCCTTATAGTTGTGATAGGAATTTTTCCGTAGCATGTGTCGGAATATAACAAAACCTCAACAAACTGAACTAAAAAATTCGAATTTTTTGTAATAATTTCATTCCTACATTATTCCGAATCACATTAAAACGCGATTATTTACCTACTCACTCATGGATGCTAGGGATCTGATCGAGCAAAATAATTTTATTCACAGGTTTTGTAGCAGACAGTGTAACGATGTTGTATTCCAGACATAATGACCTCAATAGGTTTTTCGAATGAATAAAGAATTCCGATAATATCTCACACTCACTTTATTTTATTTAAATTTAAAGATAGCAAACGCTTAATGGAAGATCCAATAGAATGCTCATAAGGTAGAAAGTTTTCCTGTCACACATAATATTATTCAATTCCAGCCTCCAGAAGCACATTTTCCCACAGCATATTTTCCTATTTCCGACAGAATGTACTTCGCTACATGTGACTATTGCCTATAGGTTTGTTGTAAAAAAAAACGGTCAACCGATTCAATTATACACACTGATATCTGGAATTTCATTGCCTTATCAATGAAACATCATCTCCACTTTCAAACCAAACTGCATTCTTTACAAAGCTGTCCTGTTTTAAATTTGAAACCCCAGAGATGTAATCGTAAGAGGAATATCGAATTTTCGCTATGCGCCTCTTACCAACAACAGTACTATAATAGAAATGTAGTTCCATTCTCTCCTTTTAGTAATTGTAATACCTTGCATCCAAACGCTATATATATTTTCCGTATAAAACAACTGCGACTATTTACTTCGATAGGAGGTGTAAAAGACAGGACATAGCAATAGTTACAGACAGTTAAGTCGTCATTCGAGCACTAGTCTCTTATGAATTTAAATCGAAGACAGTATGGGACGTCATTGATGGGATCGAATGCTTGGAAATGTATGCTTAACGAAAGAGGAGCTAAAGAGAAGCAAAAACTTTCTGAAACCAAACTTATGTTTTGAAATTACAACAATCCGGGAGCTTAATATTGTATCAAATTATCATGAAATAACCTGATGTTAATATCCAGTATTGTGATAGGATACTGGTAGATCCTGTAGCGATGAGTATGGATTATAGGAACACTTTCTTGGAATTTGTGAGACATTAAATCTTACCAGAAGGAAATACGTATGTGCATATCAGGTACTGAGCAGGGAATTTTCATTGTTGACACCAAGCTGTGTTCTAAGGCTTTTCAAGCCCAAGCCTATGGAGAATACATTTTAGGAATACCTTATAAAGTATGAGGGGTAAGCACTAGATCGCATGGTCTCAGTACTAATCTACCTTTTCACTTCAATAATAACAATAACAATACCATTGAATAATAACAGACGCAAGTATGGCCACATCGTCCCTATTCATTCTCATTCGAGATATCATATGTGTACTAGCATGTTGCTGCCAGCCAACTTGCATTGTAACACACCAAAGTTGGCGTTTGCAAGAAGGCATAAGCATATTACAAAGCAGGTGGAACCCGGATAAGATCTCATATTTTCACGAGTGTTTTTGAGGCTGGAACCAAGTGATCGTAATATTAAACTGTTCAACCATCTGTATTCGGAAGAGCTTGTACTCAGGAACGAGGATTTCATGAATTTAACTGTGGAATGATTGTCAGTGTAGATATTCATCCGTTTTGGGGCTTTTATTGAATATTTTGTTTGATGCTTATTTTGTTACCTTAAGCCGTTTAAAGTGAAAGACCGCAGGCTTTATTCTATTAACAGCGAAGTAGTGCTTACAGAACCAACAATAACAGAACAATCAAAAAAAATCATGAATTTATCTATTTAGGTTCCATGTGACCTATTATAGGATCAAATAATATACCATAAATATTCATATTCATCTTGATTATGATTGCCTTGGTATTGAATGACCAGTGGCCGCATTTGTTACAGACGTAAACATCAAAACCAGATGTTCGCGTCATCGCATGACATCGAATATTGATTTTGAAGAAAGAGGGAAAAAAGTTATGGAGAATTTGAACCATGAGAGTTACATACATGCATAATTGATCATTACAACGCTTCAGCCAGGATTACAACCTAGTTTCTCCCACCATTTATGTTGCGGGTGTTAATCTTATACAGTCTAAAGTCCATTTTGAGCGACAGCTTTTTCAGAAGCTTTTAATGACGATTTTGTTTACACTCAGAGTTTTTGCTAGAAGTTTGCAAAAAATATTTTCTTCGTGGTTTGTTGTGTTGGAGATTTCTGAATTTTTTTTGAAGCGTGGCCTTACGCCTAATAACCCAATACACTACTTACTAGAATATGGTGGCTTCTGAAACTTACTCTTAGGTTGCAAGCATTAGGCATGTGTTAGAGAAACCAATTCAATTCGTTTTTATCTTTCTTTAAACGAATTAAAGTCTTTTAAACATATTATTGTATGTATGTATGTATGTATGTATGTATGTATGTGTAGTACTTAATTTGCTTAATTAAATTGAAGTAAATTTTAAAATTCTCAAAATATTATCGATTGTAGCCACTTGTATTAACCACTTTAATTCAATTTGAAAATTTGTCCCCCCAATTGAGTTTTCATTATAAATTTAAAATTTCTCTAGGTTTTGTTTTATATGCACATTTAATTAAACAATTATGGCTAATCTACATATTTTATTGACTATAGCATATAAAATAAAATAAAATGAAATAAAATTTATAAAATTTACAATTTTTGATAAAATTTATGTACTCGTATGCCATGTATTTCAAATCAAAATCGATTGTGCAAATAATTTCAAATTTGTATTCAAAATAAAATTTAAAAAAATAATTAAATTAATAAAACTGATATTGTTTAAATTGAAATATTTACACATTGTTAAGGCAATTATTGGTTTTCTATTGGCAGAAAAGAAAGAAAATTAATAAAAGCAAACAAGAATAGAAAAAAAACAGAAATAAAATGTTAATTTTTCATCCTTTTTTTGATTTACTCCATGCAGTCGCATTTAAAATCCACAAATGAAATCAACAAATGCTTAGCAAAAGCATTACTCTGGAAAAAGATTATTAAATCGTATTTAATTTATATTTTAAATATTTATTTAAGTAAAAAATGTTTATGCACATATGTATGTACATGCATACCATATATATAAAACCAAAAGCATATAAATTTAATTACTATATCAATATCAATATCACCATCACAATCATCATCGTCCTCATCCTCATCATGGTCATCATCCTCATCATCTTCAATGGTAATAATTATGTCGATTTGCCTTAACTTACTCTCACCCATTTATTACTCTCGTATTGGATTGGAAACATTTTATCAAATCTGTATTTGAAATTTATCTCTACAAATTGCCTTAATTGCCTGCATTTACAAGTAAAAACATTTACATTAACAAATAGAAGAAAAAAAGAAAAAGATTCTCTTTTGCAATCATAATTTTGTAATGCAACAATAATACACTCGAAGAAAATTATCATAAAAAAATTGTTAAAAATAATCATCAGGAGTATTCGGTGTCATACATATATAATCTATATATATATATTATATACACGAGTGGTGGAACCTACAGTTTAAAGTCAACTCCGAAGGACAGATTTTTCAGAAACTTTTTCATTCCAATTTTATTTTCTCTCAGAGTTCCTTCCAGAAATTTGCTGACAAGCAGTACGCAAAGAAATATTTTCTTCATATTTCGTTTTGTGGGAGATAGCTGACCTAGGGTTTGAACCGTGACTTCATATCTGATAATCCCCCACACTACCTGCTAGACTACTCTATATTAGGCTACGTTAACTTGCCGTACACAGGCAAGTTCACTCGATGGTCATATCGACGCCTCCGTTCTATAACATTTTAAGTCGAGAAAGTGTGTTTTGAGTTATGAGCTCTCAAAGTTTTCACGCGACATACGACCATATGTGTATTCTAAGAAGATATTTCCCTATAACTTCGGAACGGATCGGCGCATCTTAACCAAATTTTGACAGTATTTAAGTCAGAGAACGTAGAATGCAAGAACATTAAAAACGTTCTAAGTAACACTATAGAATTATAGAATGGAGGCGTCGATATGGCCCATTGTGTTACCTAGTGTGTGTGTAAGCCCCCTTGTCATGATCCATTAGTAGTGGGTTTCAACCAACCCAAGCTTCGGATGAAACCGGTTAGTTCCCTTAGTGGTACGTTAGCCACCATGACCAGATATTCAAACGTTCTGTCACCCAAAAAACTATGACGTCTGTTCTTAAGTGAAGGGCACTCGCGTAAAACGTGTTGCACCGATTCCGTTTCCTCTACATCAATGCAGCTTCTGCAGTAAGCCTGGTAGGGCAGACGGAGCTTGTCAGCGAAATTGCCATTAGTGCAGTGGCCTGTTAGAATTCCTGTTAGAGTGCAAATCGTTGAAGCCGCCGTAGTCCAGTAGATAGTGTGTTGGCTTATTAGACGTAAAGCCAGGGTTCGAGCCCCAGGCCAGACATCAAGACAAAATACAAAAAGTATTTCTTCGGGGACTTCCTCTCAGCAGATTTCTGGCAAAAACTCTGAGAGTAAATAAAATTGCCATGAAAAAGTTTCTAAAAAATCTGTCGTTCGGAGTCGACTTTAAACTGTAGGTCCCACCACTCATGTATAAAATTAACACACACAACATAGGTGGTGTGAGAAACTGGGTCGTCATCCTGACTGAAGGGTTGTAATGACCAATTAGGTTATGTTATGTGCAAATCGTTCTTATGTCGAACCCAAGTAGTTCCCTGGTCTTCCCTCTGTTCACTGCTAGACACAGCAGTTTCGAAATTTGGCAACCAGGTATGTTCGACCATACACGGTATATATCCCCTGTATCATTTCCTCTTCAGACGTTTCCGATCTCTTCCATTTCACTTCGTCTACCTTTTCATTCCCTTCTATAGTTTATATTAAGGGTTCGGAATATTATCTGGGGTTAGGATTGTCTGGCAATTGTCATAAAAATCTCCCCTTCTTCCTATCCGTATTCTCCATTTTCTTCCCCTTAGTCACATTGCGCGCAGGGTTGTATATGTTTCGGCTTAAAGGTGTGAAGGTAGCTATAAAAATATCCATGGCCTACTTTATGTTGCTTTCTGATTTTATAGCAACCAATGGTGCGTTTCGAATATAAATTGATACGCCTGTTGACCGGTTTTATCACCATTTCATCGCCTTTGCATTCGGTATGCAAAACGCATTGTTACAAAATAGCTTTGTTTTGCGTAGCTTAATTATTAGGTCAGTAGGCTTTAATACTGCTAGCCCTAGAGTTCCATCTGCGCGTACTGTACGCTGTTGTAATGACCAAATATATGTGTATGTACATACATACATACATACATACATACTTAACTACGTATGACATTACATCGCCACTCCTACCACTGAAATGGCTACGCGGCATCAAACAGAATTGTTAAACGATAATTGGGCCGTTCGCTGCGCATAAACTACCAGTAGCTCGAGCCCAGTGGAAACCGTATTGACTGTAACTGCACAAATTGTTTCACATGGAAAATGCAAAAAGTACGTGTACCATTTTAATCAATTCTAACCTAATTTACTTTGTTACTCTTGCCTCTTGACTTTTTCTCGAGCTTGCAATTTTTTTCTCGAGCTTGCAATTACTTCGAACCAATAAAGTTTAGGGTATTTTATCATCGTGACTGGTAAATACAAGTGGCAGCAAAAATATTCTATTTGTCATGCCATTTGCCAATCTAAATGGAGATGTTAAAAGACTAAACTGGACAGATAGAGAAAGAGCATGGAGAGAGCGTAAAGCACAAGACACTTCTATGCCATGGTTATCAATAATATTAAGTAAATAATATTTATACTATACTATACAGTACAATTGTGAAATTAGATTCCAAGAACTTTATCCAACCATTTAAATATTCAAACAGCTCAAGCACAAGCTAAAGCACAAGCTCTTCTACAGTCATGCACCGCAAATCCCAGTGAATAACTGGCAAAGAGTTGAAGGAGTGGGGGAAAAGAAAACTTTTCGAAAGCAAAACATGTTCATTGATTTTCACAAATAATTGTTACGAAAATTTTCCCAATGAATTTTGCATTAATTGTGCAGATGTTTATAAATATGGGCATGAAACGTGCAAGCAGTATACAACATGTAACATGGATGGATAAAGAGAAGAGTTCACAGTTTAAGAGACAACCAACCAGCCAACAAAACCCCGTTAACATTGGATTGATGATGACGTTGGCAAAGTTGAACACAAAGTAGCTGAGTGTGTGTGTGGCAATCATTACAGGATCTTAATGAAGGATGGCGTTGCCTGTAAAATAAAGCATTTGATTCAATGATTGAATGAATGAATGAATGAACCAGCAACTGTAGAAATGAATGAAGAGAAATAGAAATCTGAATAGACAGTGTTTGTATGCTTTTATGCATGCTTATGAATACAGCCGGTTGGTTGTTGTTGCAACATCATTAGATAATTGTTTGTTTCGCTTTCATTTATTCCATATTTTTGTTTCCATGTACAGCGAGCGAGTGTATGGATTTGTGTGCATGAAAATAGTATTGTTGGTTAATGTTTCGTTTTTTTGGCATTGCCAAACAGGCTAACAGGAATGCATAATTGATTCAGATCTGTTGTCTGTGCCAATTTAAAACAATTTTGAATTTGAAAAAATCAATAATTAGCCATAACGTTTCTAGAGTGTCGATATTAATCGCTGTTAATATCTAGTTAAGGAATTTTGCATGAGTGTTTTTGGTTTTGCCAAAAGAAGCTGTTCAAAATGGTTTTAAATTCAAGAAAAATATATATTTTTTAAAGGGAATATTTGAGATGAACAGCAATGGCACTTCACTATTAGGAGTAAGTAGAAAATGTTGGATTTAGGCTTTATATGCAATGTTTAATATACTAACTTACGTTCTTAATTAGTCAGTACAGCCCTTTAGACAGGATCACAACCTAAATTCTCACACCACTCATGCTATTTATGTGTTTAAGGAAAACCAAATTATATTACCTATATACATGGAACGAATTTATTTTGTAATCATTTTTTATTAACTTTACTTGAACACACTAACAAGCGGCGTATCTATTAAATTGGTTCTTTTTTATTGACGCTGGTTTTCGTCAACAGAATCATTAATAATCCAGCGAACACGTCTTTTATGTTTTTACGTTTATGATTTTCAACGAGTTTTTAATGTCAAACTTCAGACAACATTATAAATGCAGAAGTACTCGTACACCGTATTCTAGTGGGTAGTGTGTCGGCTTATTAGACGTGAGACCACGGTTAAAACCCCAGGTCAAACATCTCCAACAAAACAAAATATGAAAAAATATTTCTCTGGCGCCTTCCTCTCAGAGTCAATGTAAAATTCGGATGAAAAAATTTATCAAAAATCCGTCGTTGGCAGTCGACTTTAAAACGTAAGTACCGCCACTCATGTATAAAATTAACACACACACAATAAGTGGTGTGAGAAACTAGGTCGTAATCCTGATTGAAGGGTTGTAATGATCAATTATGTATGTATGTACCCGAATACTTTCACATATGGAACCATAGATTACACATCAAGAGTTTATTAGCTTAGATGTACACAATACAGATGACAGCACACATGTAAACAGTTTCATGATTGCACCAAAGATAGGAATTAGTTGTCGGAAAAAAGTTTACTACACACCCAAAAAATCCAGGTTTGAATCCAGAAAAAGACAATAAAAATAATCACCATGATTTCGAAGAGTTTATTACTTTTTCATCCGCTATGACGAGAATGATTAGTGTGTGATAGTGTGTTGGCTTATTAGAAGTGAGGCCGTGGTTCAAACCGCAAGTCTAGCATCTCTAACAAAACGATATATTAAAACATATTTCTCAGGCGATTTCTGACAAAAACTTTGAGAATAAATGAATATTGCCATGAAAATGTTTCTCAAAAATCTCTGGTTCGGAGTCGATTTAAAACTGTAGGTCCGCCACTCATCTAAACAATTAACACGCACAATATAAGTGGTGTGAGAAGCTAGGTTGTAACGCTGACTAAAGGGTTGTAACGATCAATTATGTATGTATGTATGTACTCCAACATTTTTACTTATAAATCGGCAGATTACGCATCATAATTGTACAGGCTTAGATCAACACAATACAGATCCCAGCACATTCAAATAGTTTCATAATTGCATACCAAAGATCGGAAAGAAGTTTACTACACACCCGAGCAATACAGGTTTGAATCCAGAAGAAGACAATAAAAATAATCATTATGATTTCGAATTGAAAATGGAGAAAAAATTGAGAGAACCCCCTGATCATTAACATTAACTCCGAATATTATGAGGAGGTAAGGCAACGCTAACACTTGATAAAGATTAGCTCTCAATTTAAAGAATTCAGTACCACTTCATTCACTACGACAACAATCTAATGGATATTCTCGGAAGGTATTGTTTCTATGCAATGACAGATGGCAACACAATCATTCTAAGACTTGCAATTGGAGACCAATTATCTGTTTTGCTGGCGAAAAGAGCGAAAATAATTATTTTTAATTGATTGTCGCTTATTAGGAATCAAGAAATCTAGTTTTAGTTGTAACCTTATGTTTTTGAATATAATTTTTTCAGAAGCTTTACCTAAGAGGCTCAACTAATCTATTCTGTTTCATCAGACTAGCGAAATAGAAGCTAAGCAATAGTATTGAAACTTCAGCCTTATTTAGAAACGATTTTTGGGTTTTTATACTATACACGGATAACCATAAATATGGGTTTTTAACAGCTTATAAGCCCTACCTCTAGTTCGGTATATGAATATAAAATTGTATCTTGGAAAGACTTTCTTCAAGCTATAAAACTAACAGCTTACATACGTGTTTAATATTTAAACGTCATGTGAAAATAAATATTTCCGGGCACTCCATTATTTTTTTGTAGCAAAACTTTTAGCTTCAGCAACCACACAGAATTAAAGCCAACTACAGTGAAAATAAAACACAAAAACAGAAAACAAAAATTAGGTAAAAACACACAAAAGAAATTAAAATTTCTTACGTATTTTTTTTATAGAAATTCCACTTTAGTTGATAATCGATATTCAATTTAACGCTTGCTTAATCAAGTTGATTGCAAATATATTTTCCTCGTTATTTCCCTAAGCTTGTTTATTATCATCATCATCACTCTTCCTGGAATAAACCAAGAAACCGAGTGCCAAAAACTTTTTACATCCTGTTGTTATTTTAGTCTCTTTTGTTTTTGAACTTACGTTACTGACGTTATAACGGCCATCGTTAGCATCAGTTTCATCAGCATCGGCATCAATACGGCCATAAAATATTAAGTCCTCCTCGTTTCCATACACCACGGCTTTCAATTACAAGAGACAAGAAAAACAAAAGCCAAACCAAAGCGAAATAACAGCGAATTTGTAAATATTTTTTCAATTTTATTGCATTGATAACAAACCATTTGGAATGACCTTCATCATGTATTAAAGGTATGTTGTTGAAGAACATGTGTTTGTTTACAAATTAAGGTTGTTGTTTGCCAATCCTTATCGATTTTTTATTATTTTCTTCAATAAATGCACACAACCCTCTTGTATTCATGCATTTCATCGAAATTCATTTCATTATCTATCAGAAATTGAAGGGAATTGTTGGAAGTGCTAATATCTGTAATAATTTGTCATATCGAAGACATTACATGTCATACACATGTATTGTTCCACTAATACCAGACGACATGGCATAGTTTTTTTTTTATTAACTTTCGCTCATGTAAAGAATACGAAGAAATAGTCATACCCTCTTAGTATTGCATTACTTTGTTACAATTTTATTAACCAAGCTTACTCAGTTAATCAGATGATGGTCTCCTGTAGCAGATCATCAGATGTTAGGATTACCATCTGCAATTGCCTAGTAATAAAATCCACTACTAAAGAGTATTGAACAGCTTTATTGCAACTTTTACTTTTAGAACCTAAAATAAGAAGGAATTCCAATTAGAAACCTCGCGGAAGGTACAACAAAATAAATCACGTTTTTCGAATTTTTAAAATGATTGCACTTTAATACCCCTCAAAAAAATCGATTCCGAAAACCTCATAAAGCCTCTCCTGATGTCTTAGAGGAGATAAAATCAACACAAACATCATCAAAGGCCAGACGGTACCATCACTTGAGAAAAATAGAAAGCTACCAAGGACCAATCCACTGTTCTTCTGGAAAAAATATGATTAATGCAGCTGAAATAAAACAAAATGTAATAACAAAATTTGGGAGATGTTTTGTTACAAAATTATTAAATTTGAGACGATAACAAGTCACATGAGATCCAAGAGGTTTCAATGCAGTCCGAAAAAGTCCGTTTTTGGTGTGAATTTTGAGCTGATGGCGTTAGCCCAGACCATCACTGTCAACAACCAGCGCTACAAGTCGATGATCACAAACTACTTTTGGCCTGAGTGATATGAACTGGACATCAATATGTGGCTGCAATGGAACGCCACTACAAGCTGTACTCATACTCCATTCGATGTTCTGCAAGAGCAATTTGTGATCCTGCCATTTGACCCCGTGAGACTTTTTCTAGTAGAGTTTCCGTAAACAGCAAGTGTACGCGAATAAACCACGCATCACAGCAGTCCTGAAAACTAACTTATGTCATCGTTCAAATTCAGCCCGATTTATGCCAGAGATGCTCCAATAGGTCTTTCAAAGAAATAAAGTATTACGATGATATCACAAGCACCCATACACATACAAACACACATAATTCGTCATTACAAACATTCAGTCAGGATTGCGATCTAGCTTTTCACATCACTTATGTTGTTTGTGTTAATTTTATACATGAATGGTGGGACCTACAGTTTAAAAACGATTACGAATGACAGATTTTTGAGAAACTTTTTCAGGGAAATTTTATTTACACTCAGAGTTTTTGCCAGAAATCGGCTGAGAAGAAGTCGCCGAAGAAATATTTTTTCATATTTCATTTTGTTAGAGATGTCTGATCTGGGTTTTGAACCGTTACGTTACGTTTAATAGGCCAATACTCTACCTAAGGCGACTTCAAATATCCCAAATACAGTGTGTTTTATTTAAATTTAAAGATAGGAAGCGCTTAATAAAAGACCCGATATTAATATTTCATTAATAATCCGTTATACTGGCAAAACTGTACACAGGTTTTAGGTTAGGTGACGCATTTTCCTCAAAGATCTCAGTTCTCCCATTAGACCAATGTTTCGGCCTATTCTGATTTCACAGTCAATATCAAATATTTCCTCCCCCTAGGAAAATCTGAAATAGTCAGGAATTCGAGTTGGAATCCTAAAAACAGATGTTCTATTCAAGAAGTTACAAAGAAGAAGAATCTTCAAATACTTTCCCCTTTTGGAATCCCATTGAGGATCGGCATGTTAAGGATGGGTAACTTTAAGCGTCTGGTTTAAAGCATTAATTTTGCTATGCGTTTATAGGCTTTAATATGGACAGAAAACTAGAGCCTTCATTAGAAGGCCTAATTAAATATTAAAATCTACAATTTACAGGGCCCATATCTATTTATACCATTTCCTGCTACAGCTCTGTTTTTAAAACCAATGTTTCGAAATGCATTCGAATACCTGTATCTTTTTAGTGAACTACTGAACAGCCGAATGAATATATTATTGTGTTAAAACTGACTCTCTCTGTTGCATTATGCATATGCTAGATGGGCAATACAGCCTCCAACATCATCAGCATCAGCCATAACACCCATCAAAATGATGCTTTCAGTATCCATTTGTTCGCATGCCTGAATGGTTTTCGCGTTCATATGCTTTTGAAGATTTTTTTTCTTTGGATGGGTGTGGGTGCATGAGCATTTATTAAATGGTTGTTGTATAGGATGAGTAATATTTTTTCCTGGAATCCGTTTTTTTCTCACACGAAACACTTGTACTTGCGTTTAACAACCGTAACGATTGTTTGTACTTCCAGAGCAATTCACATTGGATTTTCGTTGTTGTTATTCTTGTGTATAGGCGAGTACCTCTTACCTGTTATGGCCACCTCATAAAAATCAAATATTTTCTCTTTATTTTGAATGTTTTCTTTGATTGATTCTCATCAACCACAAATGTCTTAATGTGTACGAGAGAACTTTTAAATGATGCTTCAGTTGAAGAGTGTTTTTGTAATGGTCGGTAGCATTTGAAATGTTTCTTAAAAGCAATTGAAAAACAAAGCAAGTAAGACACAAAGGAAAATAACTCTTCCCAATTCAGCCAATAAATAAGCTAAGTTCATATGGTTACACTAAAACATTGGTACGAAAATGAAGAATCTAGTTACCGGTGTTTCGCTTTTACATCGCTTAACAATAAAATTATAAACAAAAATACAACAACAAACACCAGCCTAAAAAAATGGTAAACAAGTAAACAAGAATACAACAACAAACACCAGCATAAAAAATGGTAATCAAGTAAACAAACATACAACAACAAACACTAGATGAATAAATGTAAACAAAATACACAAACAACAATAATGCAACAACGACATTAACATTTATAGAGATTTCAAGAAGGCAAAGCCACGAACATTCGCCTTTAAGAACATCCATCAGACTTTTTACTCTGTCATATAAAAGACAAGGCTAAGCTAGCGAGTGAGTCAGTAAAGTTCAGTCAGTCTTATATGAAGACGCGGTGAGTTCGAACAGAGTAATCGTGGTTTGAAGAGCTCCGTTACAAAGATCTGTCGAACAATTGCCTAGTAATTGTTATTGTTTATGCAAAGGGTGTAAACAGAGGAGTAGTAAACGAATCAATTGTTGTTGTTTACATCAAGCTGTGAATAGTGGCTTACAGAATTGGGCGAATAATAAAGAATTTTAATTAAAACTAAAAACAAATTTATTTCCATTTTATTTGTAATCTACGATCACATATTTTAAACGTTTTTAAAAGGTAAAAACGTAACAATATCTTCACTTTCTATATTTTAAACCATCTTCACACAAATGTTGCTGTATTTAAATCTCAATTTTAGAAAATCGTGCTTAAAGAAATAACCCTTCCTGCTTCCTTAATCCTCAATCTCCTTGCTTTTAAGGCTCATTACCGAAATACGAACAGAAAACTTTTAAAGTTGGTTGTTGTGTATCAAACACTGACAGCAGACATAATTTCTAAACAGGAAAATAAGGAAACATTACTGCCAGACAAACTCGCTCTCCCTCTCTCTTTCTCTCTCAAAAAGGAAACAGAAAATAAAAGTGGAAAAAAGTTGTTGCCACAAACGTTATACAATGTGGCATATGCATATAAATGCATATATATTTGCATGCTTATTTGTAGACATCCTTGAATATCCTTTTTACAACGCCATGTCACAGTTTCCTCTTCTTTTTATATTTCATAGAATATTTTTACGCTCTTGCCGGTTAAGTTTTTTTGCTTTCTTTTGGTTACGGCTGTATTGCATTGAAAAGATAAACAACAAACTGCGTCGCGCGTATATTGCATTTTATGTCAAAAGCAATATTGACAGGCATCACATATTGCCACAAAACACAGAAATGAAGTCGATGTGGAGTTTTGTATAAGGCTGTGTATGTAGATGGCTTTTAAACCAGCAAAACTTTTTAAAATTTCTTTGTTATAAACAGAAATGAACGAGGAAGAAAATAAAATATTTTTCTCTAATTCGCATCGAATTTTCGTTCATACAGAACTACGCATACGGCATTGCCTGTTAAAAGTTTTGTTTTAGAAATGCTAGCTTTTGAAAAGAAATAAAAACCTTTTCTTATATGTATCGGACCTTTCATTAAACACTTCCTATCTTTAAATTAAAATAAAACAAACTGTGTACGAAATATTAACGAAATGTATATTTGTTTCCAGGACCCATTAATGTCTTTATGTGCGGAATATAACGTGGTACAAATGTTCGCCATTGCTTCTCTGATTGCAGCACTTCCAAAATTTCCCAGGATTCTGACGTATAAATCAGACTGATTTTGACCGATGGTATCGGTTGTGTTGGCTTTGAGAACGACTGTGACGTGTGGCTTATTCGCATACACCTGCTACTTAAAAAAACGCTACAATAAAAAGATTAACGGAGTCAAATCGCACGATCTTGCTGGCCAACTTCACATCACCTTTAAGTGAGCTGACCATACCTACAAAATCTCGTGTAAAATTTAGGTATGCTGTGGGGCACATTGCACTGTCCTGTTGAAACCTCATAACGTAGGTGTCTAGTCATTTAATTTATGCCAAAAAGTTGGTAATTACCGCCCTATAGTGACAGAATCAATGACAATATCGTAACAGTACAATAACAAATGAATAAATTCACAATACCCAGTGTGAGATAAGCCCTCTTGTCATGATCCGTTAGTGGTGGGTTTGTACCACACCGAGCTGCGGATGAAACCTGTCAGTTCCCTTAGTGGCATTTTCGACATCACGCCCAGATCTTCAAACGTTCTGTTACCTAAAAACCTGAAATGCAGGGCACTCGCATAAAAGGTGTTGTATCGATTACGTTTCCTCTACATCATGGCAGCTTCTGCAGTAATCCTGGTGTCGCAGACCGTGCTTGTCAGCGAAATACAATATCGCATTTGTTAATTTGGAAAATAAAAACCAATGGCATCTCACATGTTGGCTACTATTTTGGATAGCAGTAGTATGACATATGCAATCGACTGATAACTTTACAAGAGTGCTTGGTATTGCACGGCCTTGGTGCTTGGTCTTGGCGAACTTCTGCTCTACTATTTCATTACAATGTACGTGAAAAGTAAAAACCCGCTATGAAACCATAGGAGGAACAGTGTTCAGAGTAGTGCATTTCATGGTAAGGTTTTTGGCATGCACGTGATATAAAGGCGCCATAATCTAGTAGGTAGAGTATTGGCTTATTAAACGCGAGCCGGTGGTTCAAATCCCGGCTTTAACATCTCGAACAAAACGAAATATGTATGAAAAAAATATGTCCTAAGTCGGCTTCCTCACAGCAATCTTCTGAAAAGTAAATAAAATTGAAAATTGAAAAACTTCCCAAAAATCTATCGTTCAGCGTTGGCATTAAACAGTAGGTCCCACAAGTAATGTATAAAAGTTATACACACAATATGGGAGGTGTAAGAAGCTAGGTTGTGATCCTGACTAAAAAGTTATAATGTAATTGAAAAGTTTAACAATTTCAGAGAAAAAATTAATAATAAAATTCCGCCTAAACCAGAAGTCATCTCAGCTTTTGAGCACAAAAATTTTTAAGTTTGATTGATAAGTAAAAAATTTTATTGGGATATGCATTCTATATGCATGTGTGTGAGTGAGCCTACTTTAAATACATTTTCATTCAATATTTTTTTCAGTTTATTGGTATTATAGGTTTTTTTACATCGGATATGTCGTTGTTCATATAACTTGTAGTACTTGTTTTAAGGAAATTCCTGTCATTTGCCTGTATTGTTGTTGTTCTAACAACCTAACGCATAGAACAGTGATGCCACGTTTTTACACAATAACTTTTTATTCAAAAAGCTTAAATTTAATTCCCTTTTGATTTTGTTAGAAAATATTTAAGAAATAGAGTGTATGTTATGGCGTAAGAACTTTACAAATAAAATGGAAATGTTTGAACATTGAAACCTACATGGAAATCTACATTTTCAGGTGGCATCTTTGGCTTTTTTACTTTAAAATATTTTGAAAACTTTTACATCAATTTTATAAGCGTTCTTTCCTTTACTAATCTTAAGTTTGTGACTGATTTTATGTCTGCTGCATGCCGTTTTCGTAAGCGCATATGATTGCGTCTTGGGTTGTAAATATGGAAATACTTTGGGGCAATATGAAGTTTTGAAGGTTGTTGCAGGAACTAAATTTCTTTTGACTACAACAAAACAAATAATATTTGATTCGTAAGTTTTTAAAGCAAAGTTTACTTCAAAAAGTTACTCTCATTGCTAAACATACGGATCGTTTAATTTCCATAAAATTTTCATACTCCACGCCAAGAAAAAATATTAAATTATTCAACATTCCGTACTAATTCCAAGCATATTAAAGAATACCATTAAAATACTTGCTATTCAAATGCATTTGAGGTCTATAAAATACATTTTGAATGCCAATCAATCATAACTGTCATAATTCACACTCCTAGAAAATAAATTCTAAACATTTAAAAAATTCCATTAAAATTCTACTTAATCACTTTAATTGCCCATAATTTATAAAACAAATATTTTAATTACTCTCTTAAATAACATTCCATTCAAATCACTCAAAATATTTCACCCACTGGTTTAATTGTCAATTCATGCACCTGCACATGGGGCGGAGTTGACAAGCAATACATCACACCCGCTGAAATATCTTCCGCCTTAAGCATGACCATTTTCTTATAAGATTCCGGTACAATTTCGGTATCCACTAAGCCAGGACTGACACTCTAGAAATTAAACGCATATTCGTTAACAGTTGATTGTAAACATTTAAAAATTGTATGCATATCATTACCGTTATTTTAATTTTCGTTTTTAAATCACGAAATTCTTGTCGTAATATTTCCGTTAAACCGGTAACAGCATATTTGGTAGGCGGATACATATTAAAATTGCTCATGGCACCCGGCGGTGGATTAAATATCTGATGACCCACAACACTATTTATGAGTATAACATGACCATGATTTATATTTGACTTTTGCATCGACTCAAATGCCCGTTTCGTACAGTAAACAATGCCCATAACATTGGTTTGCACGGTTTGTTGCAAAGTCTCCATATTCATGGTTAATAACTGACCTGCCTGATAAGTGCCGGCATTATTTATTAAAATCTCGATGGCACCCAATTTACTTTCTATCCAATCGAATGCATTATTAACCGAATTTAGATCGGAAACATCACATTTAACCGGATGGAAACGAGTTTGTAGATTGGCTGGCAAAGAATTACGAATTTGTTCTACGCGTTCTTTGCGTCGTGCTAAAGCGGCAACAATGACTCCAGCCTGAACTAAATCTTTTACAATAGCAGCACCTATGCCCGAACTGGCGCCAGTAACAACAGCCACACGATTTTGCCAGCGTTCCATTTGAAAATATTTTATTTTAATTTTATTTTTTTTCGGTTTTTTTGTTTTTATTTTTAAAAGATAAGACCGCAAATGAATGCTCGAGATCTCAATCAGAACTAAAGAGACTTATACTGATGCGTGTCGTTTAAATAGCAAAAATAGTGAGGCAAACACGAAAGGAAGACGACGAAATGATCGTATTTTAGTACTACTAACGTAGTGTCATTAATTTTATTAACCCATTAAAATTGTTGTTTTACATATTGTTATGCCCTACACAAATCTATGACCAGCTGAGCAGTTAAAAAGCTTGATTACAGCCGAAGCAGTCCATGTTCAAATACGGGCGATGTCAAAAACTTTCAAAATTTTTGCAAATTTTAAAAATAAAGAATTTTTGATCCCCCTTGCGGTAAGACATCCCCAAAGCATCTGCACTAGGGTTGCCAGGCTGGCTGGACTTTGCTGGATTATCCAGCTTTTTTGATGCTTGTCCAGTTTCAAGCTAAAATTTTATTTGTCCAGCTAAATAGAAATTTTTTTAGTACACCGCAATAACTTGGGCAATAATTTTCATGTTATCTTTGTCAAATCATTAGCTTATTACAAACGTTTTTTTTTACCAAAGTACAAACTAGTATAAACAAGATCAAACTAGACTGAATTGTTATTTTTTATTGTTTTGTTTATTCTTCGATTTTTTGTTTGTTTTTAGTATTTAATTTTAATTCTTACTTACATATGTGTATGAAAATATTTATATGTCGGACTGAACCGAAAAAATTTAAGTTTAGTTAAAATTTTTATAAAGAATGCAATGAATTTATTTAATTGTAATATTATTAAATAATAATAAATACATATGTTGATAACAATGGATATTTTAATAAAAATTATTTACACAAAACCAGAATTAACATTTTCTCAGTATTTTGTATGTCCAGCTTTTTTTTGTTTTGTCCAGCTTTTTAAAACCCAATGTCCAGCTTTTTGCGAATCGGAATCTGGCAATCCTAATCTGCACCCATGTCTCCCATTGTATGAAAAAAAAATATGAGAAGCTAAGTACGAAACTTGCAAGCAAAATTTGTAGCATTTTAAGAGCTTACATGGTAATTAAGGCGTTAGTTTGAAGTTTAGTTCGGAGCTAGAATCTATGGCTGTTTTGTTTTAAATGAAAAGCTAAGCACCACCGAATAAATAGGCAACGCAAGCGTCAGTAGTTTGCAGTCGATGACTGTCAATATATTCATTGTGCCCGTTGCATTAAGTTGAATAAGTCCATATTAGTCAGGTTTTTAGTCGCATTATCTGTATGTGAAATGCTCTACGTGCAGTCGTTTTAGAAATCCATAAACTCTACTCCCACTGTCCATTCTCTTACAACCTATTTCCCTTCTTTTAACAGAATGCACTGAAGGAGTAGAAGCTGACAAATATTGAAAGAATTGCCATCATCTTACATACATACATACGTACATAATTCGTCATTACAACCCTTCAGTCAGAATTACAACCTAGTATCTTTCACCATTTATATCGCGGGTGTTAATTTTATACACGAGTGGCGGGACCTACAGTTTAAAGTTAACTCCGAACGACAGATTTTTGAGAAACTCGACAGAAAACTGCTAAGAGGCAATTTAGGAAGAAATATTTATTCATGTTTCCTTTTGTTGAGATTTCTGAGCTGGGGTTTGAACCATGGACTCACGGTTCAGTAGACTACTGCGACTCTGTAGTAGTCTTAGTAGTCGACTTAGGAGTCGACTAGCTGAAATTAAGCCATGCAAGATACAGAAACAGGTCTGAGGTCGATTACTGCAAAAGCTGCCAAGAGGAAAGGGAATCGGTACAACACCTTTTATGCGCGCGACATGCATTACAGAACAGACGTCAGCAGTTTTCGGTACAACACCATTTATGCGAGCGACATGCACTTCAGAACAGAGGTCAACAGATGTTTTAAGGCGAAACGTTTGTGGATCACGGCGTGATGGCCGACAATACACTAAGGGAACTGGCTGGTTTCATTCGGAACTAAAGGATAATGACAAGGCGGCTTATCTCACACTGAGTGACACAGCTTACCGAATGAACTTGCCTGTGAACGACAAGATACCCGCTAACCTACCTTAATCCAGACTTCAATCTGATTGAGAATTCATTAGAAAATATTCCACAGCTTCATTTAATCTAAATGAGCAATGGAAACAAAAAAAGCCTGGAGTGATATCAAAATTCTGAAGATATAACACAAAATTTTTTGTGGAAGGTCTAGCAATTTTTTTTATTTATTTTATATTAAAGGTTTTCAAAATTTTACATTAATTTCAACTTTTCGGGTGCAGAATGTAAATTAAATATTTAATTAATTCAAAATTTTCTTTTATTTTATTTTACTATGATATGTTTTACACATTTGGACTTTGCATTTCGCAGTTATGAATCTTGAATTTAATGGGTTAAACTGTAAAACCTCACGACACTTTACATTTACTTGCTATTTTTATTAGAATTTGAAATTTAAAGTCAATCACATACATACACTTAAAAAAAATAAAAAGTATTCAATAAATTAAACAATCACTACCACTTAAATATTGGAATTACAATTTAATTTTAATGGAAATATTTGGAAAATATGAAAAATTATTGAAAAATAGAAATCATTAGGTTTCTATGAAAAACTAATCTTTCATTAACATTTTTCCAGTGTATTTTCCATACATAATTTGTCTCACACTTAACTTTTCCATCTGCTGTCGGTGTGTATATTATACATTACATGACTTGCATGATCATATTACAATTTCGATACGCCCACTTAACGACGTTGCCGCCGATGGAACATGTTAATAAGTAATTGTCGACAATTTTAAAATACAAACAATTGTTTTTAATATTCATTCTAATTTAAACCGCACCGGCTACCCCCAAAAGTAGTGATAGAAAAAAAATGTAATAAAAATATTTTGTAATCCAAAAAAAGAAAAAACCTTACTTCATTACTATTCATATGCGTATCGACAATTGGAATTTTAAAAATAGTGTTACATCATCATCGCCTTGTACAAACTTAATAGGCATACAAAAATGTATATGAATGTGAAATTAAATTTACAATAAATTTGTAAATAAATAAAACAATTGTTTTATTTAAATTAATTTAAAATAGAAATTGAAAACAGTTGTTAACAATTCAATTGTAAATTGTTAGTTCGTGTCTGTTGTTTTTAAAAATAATTGTACCAGAGTTCAGCCGCTTAATAATTATAATAGAATTATAAGTTGAACTCTAAAATGACTTTCTCATGTATGGGGGGGGTTAATAAGAGACACAAACGTGACAGAGTTTAAAATTTTGTTGACTTGTATTAAAAATTTGCTTGATGTTTGCTTATAATACTGGAAATAGTATCAGTAACAAAGTTATAGAAAATTTACTACATTTAGTGCAAAAATATTTCAAGTAAAAAATCTTCCATTAGGATCTTCCCAAATTTTACAGTTGATAGAGGCTATTTTTTTTTTTTTTAAATATACACATATCCACAAAAATATACATACGGATAACAAATTTCAGAAATTTTTTAACTAATCCGTTTTTTTTGAAAATATTGATAATTGTCTGACATCTTTCTTCGATTTTAAGACGGTCTTTTGCTTTGGTTCAGAAATTTGTGAAATTTGTAAATCGCATGCATACCTTTGTGGGCCAGTGCAGGGCCACAATTGAGTTCAATTTCAGATATTTTTTAACCAATGCAAAAGACCGTCTTAATATCAAGCAAACTATAAAGATTTTCAACGAAAACGGATTAGTTAAAAAATTTCGGCAATTTTTTAACCGTACGTATAATTTAGTAACTGTGTGTATCTATTAAATCCTACATGCACTCACAATTGTTCATTACAACCCTTCAGTCAGAATTACGACCTTGCGTCTCACACCCCGTATGTCGTGTGTGTTAATTTTATACTTGAGTGGCGGGATCTGCAGTTTAAAGTCGACAACGAACGACAGATTTTTGAGAAACTTTTCATGGCAATTTTATTCACTCTCAGAGTTTTTGCCAGAAATCTGCTGAAAGGTAGTCGCCGAAGAGATATTTTTTCACATTTCGTTTCTGCACTGGGGTTTGAACCGTGGACTTACGTCTAATAAGCCAAAACACTAACTATTAGAAGATGGCGACTGTCATTTATTCTGTCTGTTTTGCCAAATCACCATTATCGATCATAGACAATCATTTGCGTTCGTCAAACGTGCTCTGGATCCGTTACAAACTGACTCTAATTTCAATCAAAATGATCTTCAGCGACGAGACCCATTTCTGGATGAATGCGTACGTGAACAAACAAAATTGTTCAAATTTGGAAAAATACCAAACCATGTGAGATTAGATCTCAATCTAGTAAGCCATTCTTATTCATCAAGAAATTTTTTAAAGTTAGAAATAGAAAATAAACTTCAACGCCCAACAGTGGGCGTGTAAATTGGTGTATTGTCTGAATGAAAAGCTGGTATTGTCTGATAATTGTTCTTCCCTTTTTAAAAATAATCAATAAAAAATAAATGTTTTTTACGGTGAACTGGCCTTCATAATTTTGAAACATGATTTCCTCAATCCCGTCGACTGTGACTTTGTTCAGGTTTAAGGGACTTAACCAAAATATCTCTAATATGGTGTAGAATCGACAAAAACTTTTCTTTTCTCTAGTGAAACATTACCAAACACTCTATTGAACAATTTTCAGGGTGCAGTTTTATTTCTATTGTCTGCACAATACACAATGCTGTTTAGCAGTTTTTAAAATGCCTCTAAAGTCAGCTACTTCACATCCTTTTAACTGATCATTCAAAACCATTTTTTGTATTTCCAAAATGGTTTCTGCTGTGGTACCTTCAGATACTCTTGTTAAGGTCGCGGGTAAATCCTTTCTATTTTAATTTTCGTTACCACTATTTAGTTAGGATTATATCCTAGCTTCTTACATCACTCATGCTGTGAGTGTTAATTTTATACGTGAGTGATGGAGCCTACAGTTAAGAGTCGATGCTTAACGACAGATGTGTGAAACTTTTCTTTGCAATTTTACTTACTCTCAGAGTTTTTCCAAGAAGATTGCTAATTTCGCTTTGTAGATAAAAAACTTTCCCAAACAGTGTTGCAAAATTTAAATTTTGAAATGGCACTGAACTATAACTGAAAGAGTTCTTTTTTGTATCAAATAGTACATTTGTAAATAAAATATTTATTTATATTTAATACACGTACGGGACGGAACAAAAAATTAACGACTTATCCATGTTTCTCATACATACAAAACAAAAACAGCTGATTCCGAACGTAACAAAACGTAAAAGCTCCGTTTAGTCAAACGATGAGCAAAGTAAATGCGTACCGAAATTACATTACGGTTCGGCAAGCACTATCATTGCTATACGTATTCTCAAACGAACGTACGTTCCGTGGACGTTTTGCTAACCGATGCTAAAGACTAATTCTACCTTCTCAGGTGGCATCTTTAGCATTTTTACTTTAAAATATTTTGAGAACTTTTACATTAATTTTATACGTGTTTTTTCCTTTACAAATCTTAAGTTTGGAAAATATTTTCAAACGAATTTGTGACTGATTTTTTGTGTGCTGCATGCCGTTTTCGTAAGCGCATATGATTGCGTCTTGGGTTGTAAATATGGAAATACCTTGGGGAATATGAAGTTTTGAAGGTTGTTGCAGGAACTAAATTTATTTTCACTACAACAAAACAAATAATATTTGATTCGTAAGTTTTTAAAGTAAAGTTTACTTCAAAAAGTTACTCTCATTGCTTAACATACGGATCAATTAATTTCCATAAAATTTTTAAAGTCTATACCCAGGAAAATTATTAAATTATTCAACTTTCCAAGCCTATTATAAAATACCATTAAAATACTTGCTATTCAAATGCATTCAGGCCTCTATAAAATGCAATTTTAATGCCAATCAATCAAAACTGCCACAATTCACAATTGTGACACAATTAAAAAATTCTATTAAAATTCTAATTAAATACTTTAATTGCTTGTTAATTATTATAATTTACAATTAAGTATTTTAATTACTCTCTTAAATAACATTCCATTCAAATCACTCAAAATATTTCACCCACTGGTTTAAGTGTCAATTCATGCACCTGCACATGGGGCGGTGTTGCAAGGCAATACATTACACCTGCTGAAATATCTTCCGCCTTAAGCATGACCATTTTCTTAAAGGATTCCGGTACAATTTCAGTATCCACTACACCAGGACTGACACTCTACAAATTAAACGAACGTATAACCATTAACAGTTGAATTTAAACTTAAAAGAAAAGAAAATGTATATCATTACCGTTATTTTGATTTTCGTTTTTAAATCACGAAATTCTTGTCGTAATATTTCCGTTAAACCGGTAACAGCATATTTGGTAGGTGGATAAATATTAAAGGAACTCATGGCGCCCGTTGGTGGATTAAATACCTGATGACCCACAACACTATTTATGAGTATAACATGACCATGATTTATATTTGACTTTTGCATCGACTCAAATGCCCGTTTCGTACAGTAAACAACACCCATAACATTGGTTTGCACCGTTTGTTGCAAAGTCTCCATATTCATGGTTAATAACTGGCCTGCCTGATAAGTGCCGGCATTGTTTATTAAAATCTCGATGGCACCCAATTTACTTTCTATCCAATCGAATGCATTATTAACCGAATTTAGATCGGAAACATCACATTTAACCGGATGCAAACGAGTTTGTAGATTGGCTGGCAAAGAATTACGAATTTGTTCTACGCGTTCTTTGCGTCGTGCTAAAGCGGCAACAATGACTCCAGCCTGAACTAAATCTTTAACAATAGCAGCGCCTATGCCTGAACTGGCGCCAGTAACAACAGCCACACGATTTTGCCAGCGTTCCATTATTTATTTTAATTTTATTTTTTTTCGGTTTTTTGGTTTTTATTTTTAAAAGATAAGACCGCAAATGACTGCTCGAGATCTCAATCAGAACTAAAGAAGTTTATATTGACGCGTGTCGTTTAAATAGCAAAAATAGTGTTAGGGACACTAATAGAAGACGACTATATTATCGTATTTTAGTAATACTAACGTAGTGTCATTAATTTTATTAACCCATTAAAATTGTTGTTTTACATACATTAGTTATACCCTACACAAATCTATGACTAGCTGAGCAGTTAAAAAGCTTGCTTACAGTTTCAACAATCCATATATTAATTCGGGTGATGTCAAAGAGCTTTTCCGACTTTCCAAATTTTAAAAATTAGAAATTGTTAATCCCACTTCAGATAAGACATTTAGAAAGCCCCTTCACCCATGTCTCCTATAGGATGGTGTTTCTCATTGAGAGGTATTTCAATACTACATTAAAAAAAATGTATAAGGTGCATAAGAATTGATATCACGGAATCACATTTAAAAGCGCTCCACTGTTTTAATTATCAATATCCCGAAAAACGCAACACAAGCATTAGTAGTTTGCAGTCAGAACCAACCTCAAAGTCGATGGGTGCCCCCATATATATTGTGCCTGTTGTATTCACAAGGTTATGAGTTAAGTTGAATAAGTTGAACAGCCAAACTAGTGATAGAAAAAAATGTAATAAAAATATTATTTTTTTTTTTGTAATCCAAAGAAGAAAAAAACTTTACTTCATTACTATTCCTACATATGTATGTGTATCAAATAATTGAAATTGTAAAAATCGTGTCCCTTATACAAACTTAATTGAAATGAAATTAAATTTACAATAAATTTGTAAATAAATAAAACAATTAATTTAAAAGATAAATTGTTAACAATTCAATTGTAAATTGTCAGTTCGTGTATGTAGATTTTAAAAATAATTGTGCCGGAGTTCAACCGCTTAATGATTATAACAAAATTATAAATTGAACTCTAAAATGACTTTCTCATGTGTCACAAACGTGACAGAGGTTAAAATGGACTGTTGACTTGTATTACAGACTTCTTTAATGGAAATTGTAGCCGTAATAATTGGCCACATATTTTACAACATTTAGAGCAAAAATATTTCAAATAAAGAGTCTTCCATTAGCGTCGTCCGAAATTTAACAGCTGATAGTGGCCATTTTGATAAAACTGTCAAATTACATACATACATAATTAATCGCTACAACAACCCTTCAGTCTGGATTACGACATAGTTTCTCGCCACTTATGTTGTGTGTGTTAATTTTATACATGAGTGGTGGGACCTACAATTTAATGTGGACTCTGAACGACAGATTTTTGAGAAACTTTTTCATGGCAATTTTATTTACTCTCAGAGTTTTTGCCGGAAATCTGCTGAGAGGAAGTCGCCAAAGAAATACTTTTTGTATTTTGTCTTGATGTCTGGCCTGGGGCTCGAACCCTGGCTTTACGTCTAATAAGCCAACACATTACCTACTAGACTACGGCGACTTCAATGAGATCTTGCTAAATCCGGCCAAAAAATTTTTTGCAAAATTTGGATGTGTAAATTGGTGCATTGTCTGGATGAACTACACTATCCGCAATATGGTTAAGAATCGACAAAAAAAAATTTGCTTTCCTCTGGCGAAGCATCACCAAACACTTTACTGAAAATTTTCCAGTACGCTGCTTTAGTTCTATTGTTAGCACAACACCTAATATTGTTTAGCAGTTCCTAAAATATCTATAAAGTCAGCTACCTCACTCGCACCCTTTTAACTGATTCATTCAAAATCATTTTCTCTAATTTCTTAATGGTTTCTACTGTGAACCTTCAAATAGTCTTGTTAAGGTCTGCTTTAAATCCCTTTTTATTTTAATGTTTAATACAACCCTTTAGTAAGGATTACAACCTAGCTTCTCACACCACTCATGTTCTGTGTGTGTTAATTTTATACGTGAGTAATGGGATCCTCAGATCGACAGATTTGTAAAACTATTTATGCAGAGTATTTCCTAGAAAACTTCTGAAATGAAGTCGCCGAATAAATATTCGTTTTGTTCCACATCGACTCTGAACGGTGGGTTTGAGAAACTTTCCAAAACACTTTTATTTTAATCTTAGAGTTTTTGTTCCGGATTTCGTTTTTTTTTCGAGATGTTTAAGCCGGGGGTTTAATCATTGTCTCTTCTCTAATAAGCCAACACACTACCCATTAGGCTACGGCAACTTCATAAAATTTGTGGTTTAACACACACAACATTAGTGGTGTGAGAAGCTAGGTCACAATCCTGACTGAAGGGTTGAAATGACTAATTATGCATGCGTGTATTTCAAGATGAGGGTATTGTGCAATTGTCTATCAGAAGCTAAAATTTGTATACGTCCTCTTATTTTTCAACACATGGCCTCCAACCAAAAACTAGCCAACTGTAAGACCTTCAACTTCACGCGTAATACAAAATCGGTTGTTGTTTATCAATGGTATCCCATACGTCCCGCACATACTCATTGTGAAGTTTGATAATTATTAGCAGTCTTGACTGTGCTTATATAAAATAATATTTACAGTGTAAATTTAATAAGTATGTACATACGTATGTACATCAATAAGCCTACTAAATAAATAATGATTTCAATTCTAAAAATAATAATTTAAACATACATTCAGCCACAAAAGTATACATACGGATAACAAATTTCAGAAATTTTTTAACTAATCCGTTTTCGTTGAAAATCTTTGTATTTATCTGACAACTTTACTCGATTTTAAGACGGCCTTGGTTAAAAAATGTTTGTAATTTGTTAACTTTTGTGGGCCTGATGTACACTTTTGTGGGTCTGCACAAGCCCACAAAAGTTAACAAATTTCAGAAATTTTTTAAACAATCCGTTTTCGTTGAAAATCTTTATAATTGTCTGACACCTTTCTTCGATTTTAAGACGGTCTTTTGCATTTGTTCAGAAATCTGTGAAATTTGTAAATACCTTTGTGGGCCTGTGTAGGGCCACCATTCAGTTCAATTTCAGAAATTTTTTAACCAATGCAAAATACCGTCTTAAAATCAAGGAAACTAAAAAGATTTTCAACGAAAACGGATTAGTTAAGAAATTTCTGAAATTTTTTAACCGTATTTATACTTTAGTAACTGTGTGTATATACTTATGTATGTACGTAAACATATGGACGTAAGTAAATAAACTTTTCAGCTTTGCAAATATCAAATATCTCAACTGATAATGCAATTGCATTACTAAACAAACAAAACGTTAACGATTGATTTCTTTCTTACAAACACTATAATTACACTTAATATCAACAACAACAACAACAGCAACAATAACAAGAAGAAGAAAGAAAAACAAATAAAAATAAAAATAAAATTTTTTTTTTATGCCCAATCAGTTAAATAAATAAATCGACAGATAAGTTCTCCATATGAAATCAATCAAATCGAAATGCGAGTTTCAATAAATAATTCGAAAATAAATTCAACGCATCATTGCGTAAAAACAACAAGACAAATAGAAATTATAAAACAATTTGCCAAAGAAACAATAACACATACTGCTGGCATACATACATACATACATATGTATAAAGTTTTTACACACCCACAAAAAAAAAGAAATTCGTAAAAATGTTACGTTTTATTGACAGAAAACAATCGGTTTGAAAATTTCGCCTGTCAAGGTATGCAAAAATAGATAGAAACTGGAAAACAGCAAACAGAACATAAGAAAAAAGTTCCTTTTTTCCCTTTCTTTTCTTTCCAATTTTTTCTTCCATAGATTTTTGATTTTATTTGCATAGCCAAACTCTTTAATAGAATAGAAGAACAAGAAGTAGGAGTTGAGAGGCATGTAACACATTTATTTTAACAATTTCGATAAATTGCCTTCTTTTTAAGCCTATTTCTTTATGTTGCCATTTAGATTTCAAAAAAAATGTTGTCTGTCTCTTCATTTCATGGGAAAAATTACTTGAAGCCGTTTTGTGTAACTCTTCCACGCCCCCATAACAACAACGTAAACAACTGAATATACGAGTGCTCTGCTCGTCTACATGTTATTTACACACGTTTTCTTATAAAATTAAGAAGATTTACAGAAAAAAACTGCAACAACAACAAGAACTATATTAACAACACACTTGTGTCGTATTATCATATCGAAACGAAAAGAAGAAAAAAGAATTCTTAAACTTTTTCTCAAAATATATTCACTGATTGCATATTTACTTACTTACTTTAGACAAATAAATTTTTTTCTTTCTATGTTTTGCTCAGAAATTTAAAGGAATGTAATCATATATTGGAAAATTTTTTTAACTGATGACAACAAGGGACACATTTTTATAATCGTTTTTGCGAAACCTTGAGCTATCTTCTCTAACAGTCGTTTAATGGGTTCTCCAATACAGGGATTAATTCGGCAAATATTCTGACTTAACTACAAAATTAATTACAAAATAGAAGCTGCCGTAGCTCAGTAGGCAGTGTGTTGGCTTATTAGACGTAAAGGCAACAGTTCAAACCCCAGGTCAGGCATCATAACTAAGATATAAAAATATATTTCTTCAGTGACTTCCTCTCAGTGGTCTAGTAGGTAGTGTGTTGGCTTATTAGACGAAAAGCCAGGGTTCGAGCATCAGGCCAGACATCAAAATAAAATACAAAAAGTATTTCTTCGGCGACTTCCTCTCAGCAGATTTCTGGCAAAAACTCTGAGAGTACATAAAATTGCCATGAAAAGTTTCTCAAAAATCTGTCGTTCGGAGTCGACTTCAAACTGTAGGTCCCGCCACTCATGTATAAAAATTAACACACACAACATAAGTGGTGTGAGAAACGAGGTCGTAATCCTGACTGAAGGGTTGTAATGACCAATTATGTATGTATGTAACATAAGTGGTGTGAGAAACTAGGTCCATAACTCTGACTGATGGGTTGTAATGACCAATTAAGTATGTATGTAATTATAAAATTACTCTACACAAGTCAATTACCTGCCTTCTGTTGATTTCTAACTCAGCTGCGCTTAATCTGTTTGATCTCCTTCTCCATTTGCCATCTGCATGTGTACACTGGTTTTTCAACACGTTCTTGACCTTAAGGATTACCATCCAGTGTAGTTCTTATAATTATTCACGAGGGTTTAAGTTATGCATTATCAAACGCCACTTATATATACGAATTTGGTCTTTAAAGCGATTTTATTTTGTAACAATACATAGCACTTCCTTGCCAAAGGTAGATAGGCAGGTGGCTTTGATTACCAAAAGCTCATTTGAGCACACATAGCGGCCCATTATACGGCCACAGTCCTTGTACTGAACGAATTCCATTAAATTTATAGAAAGAATTTGTCAGCGCAGGGGCTGCACTTGCTTGCCAAATATTATTTTAAGAACTTAAGAACGGACTTGCAATTGTTGTTGATGATGCGGATATTCATTCCGGCGTGGGAAACCATCCCATATGCAACCTTTGTTTTCTTATTTCTGTTGTTTTCGAAATAACAGAACCGATAGGACCTTCGGAAAATATAAATTGCGTTCCCCATATTTATTCTCATCGTTTAGTTTTAAAAGATTTATTTTTCATTTGAATTGAATTTGATATTTCATTTGAAATGAACTTGAGCATGCAACCTTATGGTAAGAACTTCGGCTTCATTAATCCAAAGCATTGTTGTTATTATTGTTGGAAAGGCAGCACAGTACGCTTTAGTACTTACTGAGACGTTTTAATCTGTTATGATCCGCTCATACTTTTTAGGGTACCACTGTTATGTCTCCTTTAAGCCTAATACCCAGACAAACTTCAGAATACTGCTCGGTATCTATAAGAACAATTTCCTTCTCAGCTTCTGGTACTCACCTTCTGAACAAATTAAGGCCCCACATGTTCCATAAGTGTGTTGTAATGATTCTTTCTCACAAAAATGTACACGTTCATCTCGACATAACCTCCTTTCTTAATAAGAGTACTCTTAGAACCCTTACAAAGAACCGGTTATCAACGTCAGAGTATTTCTTTATAATCTGGTACTCGGCTTATATCTCCTCTTTTGTAATTTCTTAAAAAGTTATCGTTGCCCCGAATCCACTTGTTTTGAGAAGAGCCTTTGCCTCTCTTTCTTTCATCATACCTTTCCACAGCATTCGAAGAAAATAGAGTATCAATTAAAGCCTTAATCCCTAAAAGAAAATTTCGATGTTATTCAAGGATTTTAAAGAATGACAAATATGTACTGATTTGGTCCGCAAACAAGCATAAGCTTGCCAAATATAACAATGAATCCCTTTAATTCTCTGCTCTGGATTAAGTTACTCCTTTTCTTTCACTTCCTTTTTCATGCCATCATCATCAAATAACTCCATTTGTATGATTACTCTCACACATACATTTTTATACATGTTTGTTGGTCTGAATATGCCGTTATATTGAATATACTCCACACATATAAACATACATATGTGTACGCTAGCATGTAATTTTAGTCAAATAGATTGTGAGAGAAGTAAACACTTTATTAGGCTTAAAAACGAAAAACATTTGAACAAATAAAATTGAAAAATACTCAAGATAAAGACGAAGATAACCAAAGGAAGGGAATACAAAAACAAAAACAAACAAACAACAAACGAAAATGGGGTAAAAATAAATGGCACACTCATAACACTGAAGAAAGGATTTTGAGGGCAAGTTAAATAGAAACAATTTTTACTCTCTCAACAAAATTAGTGAAAGAAACATTAAGTTTGTATTTCTTTGTTCGAAACCTAATCAGTAAAGAAAGAATAAAATAGAATAGAAATAGAAATCGGCTAAAGGTATTATTTAAATCCAATTTACGTTTTTTTTTATGGTTTTCCAAAAAGGGATTTTAAATAAATAAATTTCTTTGGTAATATAACTCGAATTAGTGCAACTCATGTAACATATTGCAATTCGAATAAAACATTTTAATGGTAATTGAAAATTAATTTCCATTTAAATTTTTAAATATGATTTCAACTCTCTGTAACGAGTTTCAATCACTATTGTGACACAATTCAATGAAGAAGGCGTCATATTTATAGCTTTTCTGCATATTGAGTAGGACCTTAGTATGCCAGGATTTCTAAGGACTTTAGTTTTAGAATCTAAACTACAATTGAGTTAGGCCATCCCTTGTAGAATGAATAAGAGAAGCAATAACTAAGCCCGGCTATTTAAAAAATCAAAGTCGCCATAGTCTAGTAGGTAGTATGTATGACAAAACGTAATATGAAAAAATATTTCTTCGTTGACTTCCTCTCAGCAGATTTTTGGCAAAAACTCTAACAGTAAATAAATTTCCCATGAAAAGTTCGTCAAATATCTGTCGTTCGGAATCAACTTTTAACTGTAGGTCCCGCCACTCATGTATAAAATCAACACACACATCATAAGTGGTGTGAGAACATAGGTCGTAATCATGACTGAAGGGTTGTAATGACCAATTTTGTATGTATCAATCTGGACAAATAAATAAATTCAATGCGTCTATCACTAATAAATTATCAAAAATTGTCGTCATATCTAGCCGGAGGGGCCTTGAAATCGCATTGGAATTGTGCCGCACGATAGACATGTTCTGTTCCAATTCATAGAATAGCTATAAATGGGTTTACCATCCTTTAGTACGTACCCCGCTTTGAAGAATCCATCTTTAGAAAACGTACTAGTACGTGACCTTCGAAATAAAAGCTGTAGACTCCTGTAGGTACTATAATCTTAATAAACGATAATCCTACTGGGAATAGTAAGTTTTATTGTACCTCCGTTGTGATTTTTTTTAATTACAATTTTCTTTTTCAACAATATATAAGAGACTAAAATCTCTGGTAGGAATTACGCTCACAACCCCCACACTTGTAGATTAGTATGATAATCACTAGGCTATCAAGGTTTCCAATACAATGTGCTTCCAGAACTACATACATATGAGGTTGCTGCATTCATCATATCGGGATTGATTGCAAAGACTGTCATACATAGAGATGTCACTGCAACACCAGTAGTAAGTCCTCCCGATACTTCTTTTTGTTCGTTCGGTCTGGATCTTCTTGTATTATTCGACTTTCATTCTTTTAAATACCATATGGCTGTCATACAACAACTCCTCCATTTCATTATTATTTCTTTGCTTTATTTCAGGTTTATTACTCAATTTTATTCCAGCTGATCAAGTAACTGGTCTACTGCTGCAGATTCTAGGATTATATTATATCCATCTATAGTTTCCTATAAACAATGCCCTCTATGAAAATGCATTGTTTGAAGTACCGACTGTTATAGTGAGAAACTTTTCAGGAGGGTGGCACCTGTCGATTGTTTCTGATTTTTTACTATCTGGAAAGGTTAGGAACTTTTAATTCTTAAACTTTTGAAACCGTGATGAAAATTTTTTCAGTCTCTGTTTTGAGGAAAAATATTCAGGACTAGCTTACATTCTAAGGGAGGAACTGGTCCCCTTCGTTGAAGTAAATTTGGCGTAAAAGGAAATGTACAATCGATTACAAGTGGTCGTAGTCATAGCTGCCAGATAAATAAACCATCAAATCGTCAAATATTAGATAAAAATCGTTATTTTTGAAGCATTAAATCGTCAAATCTGACAGCTATGGTCACAGTGCAAAAAACCAACGTAAGCATGATTCCATCTTCGTTAAACGCATTGTCTGCTCCAACACAACTCCCATGTGCTGGAAAAATACTCTATTAGTAGTGTATATATATACAAATTGTATAGTTTTCCTGTTCAAAATTTAATTTTTTGATAACCATAACCCCTTAAAAAAAGAGCTCCTATTTATAATCGCTTACAGGAATTTGTTAATTTTTGTATTAAAAACTTTAATACCCAGATACGGGTGTATGTTATGTCTGTTACTCTTTCATGTTTATAAACAACAATATGATGCAAAAATATTTGGTCAACAACATATGCAATGTTACGAGTATTACTTCAGCATTTGCATAAAAATATACAAGGGAATAATACATGCCATAAGGATGAGGGTGTACATCTCTAAATAACGAATGGTTTGAATAATTTGTAGTTAAACTGAAGGACTTCTATTTGAGCAACAAAGAATGGGAGAAAAAATGAAAATAGAGGAACAAATGTTGAACTGTAAAATTAGAAGAAAAACTGTATGTAAATTGGTTGATAATGATAATGGCTAAGCAGACATTAGGAGTCCAGTACATTAAATACAATTGTTTGTCAAATTTTTTATATGAAGCGCTACATCGTTATTAATGCCATATTTTTGAAGTAATTGGTCAATTCACACAAGCCGTTGTATCGTTGTCTTGAGTGTATTGTTGGACGAATATGCAACAGCGTATGCTTGTTGTTGTTTCATGTAAAAATCCGATACACTTATACACATTTTTTTCATACGTTTTTAAACGTTGTATTGGTTTCGTGCTATCAAACTTTGTGAATGCCAACGAAATACACAATATAGCATAGCATTAAGCGTTCACAAACAACCAAGTGTATTCAATACACCACACACGATACAAAGTCGTGTGAATTGGCCAAATTAGCTTTAGTTGCCAATTGTTAGTCAATTTTACAGGATAATTATTGTAGGTGGTCCATGATTGAATTCTGAAATCTCTACTTAACACTGGTTGTTCGAAACAATTTACTTTTAGGTTGTATAAATGCTTTGACCAAGGATAAATCGGTAGCTTAAGGCAGATCGTACATACCATGACATATTGGTCATTCCAACCCTTCAGTCAGATTGCGGCCTAGCTTCTCACACGGCTTATGTTGTGTGTATTAATTTTTTACGTGAGTGGCGGAACCTACAGTTTAAAGTCGACTCCGGGCAATTGCATATACTCCCAGACTTTTTGCCAGAAATCTGCTGAGAGAAAATTGCCGAAGAAACCTTTTTTGTATTTCATTTTAGGGGAGGTGTCTGACCTAGGGTTTGAACCGTGGCCTCACGTATAATAAGCCAACACACTACCTACTAGACTACGTCGACTTCTAGTCTATAAAAGAGGAGTCATGTAACAAATCTAATCAAAAGTCTTTCTGTACTCCACTGTACCCCCATTGTATAGGGTATTTATAATGAAGGGTCTTGTTGTTGTTGTTGTTGTTTGTTGATATATGGTTCTCGTTTAAGAAGCAAATGTATGTACATATTTTTATAATTCGTTCTGCATATAATTTTTAAGGATGAAAGAAGGAAAAACATCAAAAAAAAGCAAACGAAAGAACACACATTATACAGTCATACAAGCATTTATATCCTGTACTAAATTATGTAATTTTAGGGGTACAGCTGTTTCTTTATTTTCCATTTTATTTTCAAATGCTTTTGCTTCTTTTCTCTTTTTTTGGCCATAAGTCAAATTTGAAATTTCCTATGCAAATTTGTTGCAAATTTCCTGTAACACAATATATTTAAACAAAAAAAAAACAAAAATAGAAAAAAGTAGAGGAAAAGAAAATACTCGCTAACAACACTCTTTCAAAATGGTTGAGGAAATTGAAATCATATGTGCGAACATGAGGCTTTAAATGTACAGTGAAGGACAATTGTATCAAAGTGGCCAGTTAAAGAGCATGCTAGCATGACAGTTGAGTAGACAAATTTTAAAGGGATTTACAAAACAAAATATTGTTATCATTAACAATATGTTTAAAACTTAATTTTGAATCAAAAAGTATATGAAGAAAAAATATTAAAAAAATATTTAATCCTATTGCCAATCACTGTACTGAAAGTACAGCGTTTTGACAATAAATTTTGTAGAAATGATTTGTTGTAGCGGAAGAAATTTTTATTTAAAAGGTATTTAAAAATAGAAAAAAAACGAAATGAACTACAATAGTTTTTTAAGTTCTACACGTATTGCAAGTATCTTTAAAAAAAGTGTTGATTGAAATGCGTTTTCTCCAGAAGAAAAAAATCTGAAACAATCGGCATATCATTGGGAATAAGAGGATTGCAACACTGGGCGCTTGCATATCCTACATAGGCATAGTAGAAAAATCCGAATTGTAATAGAAATATATAACCCATATGGGCACCAGAGGTGGTGGATATTCTCCGAAAGAGTAGAGATAATATCATAGGGCATCATATAGAAAGACGAATGATTTGCATACATAACAAACTCTAGCTACTCTCAAACTATTTTTTACCAGATCAGCTAAGTTGTTCAGAGAGTGCCGACCGAGAAACCTGTTTACAGCTTTTGTAAGGCAAAGGCAGAGGCAGCAATTGTTATGTAATTCAGCTTCACATACCCACAGAATCTACAAATAAAACAATTTTGTCTCCCATGAGCACTCAAATGCCATGCGTGATTCTCATCTGTAAATACCAAGTAAAGTGTAAGTACCTCTCTAGCCTGGTCTAACCTTCATAGCGCTCAATTTATTCTAGAATTAAGTGAATGGAATCACTTAGCATATGATCAGTGATTAGCAGTTTTGTTCCTGATTTAACTAGCCTGTTAACTACTGCTGCTTGGCTATTCGTAAGGTTCCTAACTTCTCTTCAGGATATTCGGTAATATCATAGTCAGTTGATAACCCTGTAAACTGTGAAAACTCCAGCTTGGAGAATACTACATACAGTGTTGGAAAAAATAATAGAAACGCATCAAAAAACGTTGAAAACATCCCCATATCATTAGGGACCCGCAACCCTGTTTGACTGCCTTTTTGGTGCATTTTGGATCAAACTCTTTATTGGCAGGACGACGTACAAAACATTTTCTGTCTGATGGAGCACTTTGTTCCAATTTTTCCGTCTTTGGTGTTATCTGGCAAATTGTAACCTTTTTTGTATATTTTTGTTTTACTTAAAAGAGGTACTGACCTTGGACTTTGAGCCTCCTTCTTATAGTACTGCTTGTTACTGGACCATCTAGAATAATTTTAAGCCCATTAGATGACTCAAAAAAAATTTTTTGGAATGACGTACTAAAATTTGATCAAGACGCGTGGCCGTTTTCCTCTTTCTTCCTCTAGTTTCGATATTTTTTGTATAGTGAATCAATAAATACTTTATGGTTAGAACACTTCATTATGTGGGCTATTTTGCCAAGTGATAAGCCATCAGATTTTAACTTAAGGATAACATTTCTTTAAGCATCAGTGGTATGAACACCTCGACCCTTTTTTTGAAATATTTAAAACACACACTCAACCCAAAAATTTTACAAAGGGTAAAAAAAAAGATATTTCAACACAACTTTTAACACTTCTAAATATTTCATGTAAAATGTTTATTTATTTTAAATTTAAACACAGTTTTAGAAAAACGTTTCTAATAATTTTTCCAGCTAAATTTCGTATTTTCTTACTTTTTCCTGAAAACTATTATATTAAAAGAGAAGAAAGTAATAAAGTAAACAAATAATAAAATTCCGTTACATTAGCAAGAATTTGACAGTAATTTCCAACTATAAAAGTTCATAACGAAAAAGTATACAACATTTTAATGATGAACTTGTAATCGTTTCTATTAGTTTTTCCAACACTGTATATGCATCCTTTACCTTTGAGCAACTTTTCTTCTCCATTTCTCAAAAAAAAAAAAAAACAAATCCTTATTGACTCCCCATTTCGATTTCTATTTGATACAAGTCTTCCCTAAACACTTTGGAGAGGATCATTATAGATTACCACGGAGAAGTCATTCTTGTCTAAAATGGATGAAAGGTAGTTGTCAGAGTTATTGGGGTTTGCGCTACGGTCAGTTAAAATAGTAAAGTGACCATATGAACGACTATCTTATTGAAGCTACATCTATCGAATTCTATCATTCATTCACCGGGGACAGTCATGGCATCCAGCAACGTAATTAAATTATTCTATAAAAATGCCACCCTAATTTTTCGGTAATGAGAACCATTTCTCAACAAATAAAATTGTCAAGTTTTGAAGGATATCTATCCACATGAGATTCAAGAGCGTCCAAAGCATTCCATAAAAGTCACTGTATGATGTTGATTTTGGGCTGGCGGTTTTATTGGTCAGTATTTCTTTGAGAACGCCGTTAACCAGGCCATTACTGTCAACAGAGAACACTGCAGGCCGAATTCTTTTGGCCTAAATGGTATGATCTCTACACTAACAATATATGTTTTGAACACTACGATTCTATGTGACACACAGCTTATTTCTTTCGTCCTTACAGTACGGAAATCAGTACACAATTCCTGAGAACTTCGGCGGTATTTGTGTACATTTTTGTCACACATGCATCCTACTATCCCAGACTCTCTTTTTAGCCTTTCTTTCCTGCTTAATAGGCTATCATTTTTGTTCTCCATCCCTTTCCAACACTGGTTGTTCGAAACATTTTACTTTTAGGTTGTACAAATGCTTTGATCAAGAATAAATCGGTAGCATAAGGAAGATCGTACATACCATGACATATTGGTCATTACATTCTCACACGGCTTATGTTGTGTGTGTTAATTTTTTACGTGAGTGGCGGAACCTACAGTTTAAAGTCGACTCCGAGCGATAAATTTTTAAGAAACCTTTCATGGCAATTGCATATACTCTCTTTCCAAATGAAATGCATGTCTGGATTTTATATTTCTTCATGCTGAGAAAGGCTCTATCAGGTTAGTTTTTATTTTTGATGTGCTTTACTAATGTCATGTCATGAACTCTATACAACACTTTAATTAAGATTGATTAGCATACAATGTCGACAATAAAATTTCTTCTCAAATTAAGTTATAGTAATAACTTTAATTGACTATTATTTGCTAACTTTTCGCTCATTAATACGTTCTTTTTTTTTTGTTTGTTTTTATGAAAAATTTCTTTTTGTTTATTTGCAACTAATAATGTTCACATGCTTGGGGCAATTTCACAATGAAAATATTATTTTAAGTTAATTTGTTGTTATTATTATTAATAACTTCACATATGTATATATTTATTACAGTTCTGTTTACCTATCACACTTAATGTCATATATTTATTGCGATGCCACTTATTTTATTATTTAAAATGAATATTTACAACTGTTACTTGCATGCATTTAAAAACAAAATATCGTAGAGTTTCATTTTTATTTTATTTTTTCGAAAACTTTATAGCCCACAGGTTAACCGCAGCATACATGAACAATGTTCTCAATATAGCCATGAACATCAAATTGTTGTTTCGTTAAAAATACCATAACCATGTCAATATCTCTGTTACAATGAAAAAAAAAATATTATATCAGCAGCAGTGCAGCAATAGTAAATTACAATAAATGCATTTACTGTTCAGAATAATTTTTTTCAGTGTAATTTAGACGACCACCCTATTAATTGTGTAAAAATCATGTTTTAATTTCAATGCAAATGTTCGCAGTTAATAAAAAGAAGACCACAAAAGTAAATCATGACCTACTCTATGTACACATATGAGGAAATTTGTATCAAATACAACACAAATTATCGGATCTTTCATTAATCTCTTCCAATTTCCGAAATTTTAATAAAAACAATATGAATGTGAGATAGCATCGACGTGTTTTATTGGTTCGAAAGACCTAAGCGATAGCATTTTATGCGCAATATAATGGAATATAATACCACTCATCCGAAATATCCGAAAATTGGTTGTGTTGCCTTTGAGGACAACTGTCGCTTATGGCATATTCGCAAACATGCATGATTGGTTATTACAACCCTTCAGACAGGATTATGACATAGCTTCCCACACCATTTACATTGTGTACATGTATGACAGTTTTTTTGAGAAACTTTTCATGCAATCTTATTTGTTCTCAGAGTTTTTGTCAGAAATCTGCTGATAGGCAGTCGCCGAAAAAATATTTTCTATTTCATTTTGTTGGAGGTGTCTGACCTGGCTTTTGAACCTCGGCCTTACGTCTAATAAGCCTAGACACTAACTATTAGACTACGGCGACTTCATATTCGCATACACCCACGATTAAAAAAACCTCACAAGAAAACGTCTATCCTGGTCAAATCACACGATCTCGGTGGCCAGTTCACATCACCTCCACGTAATTTGGCCATGCCTTCTAATTAGTCGTACAGAATATACAATGTGACATGAGCTGTGTAACACGTAACGCCTTCCTATTTAAACCATATGTTGTTGGTATCCAGATCACCCAATTCAAACTAAAAGAAGTTGTTTATCATAGAACTAAAGTGCTTGCCATTGATGGCCCGGCGAACCTCGTTCTGAAAGAAATATGCACCGATGACGCCAGAAGCTCAAAATGCTCGCCAATTAGTGAATCTTTCGGGATACATTCGACGCTCTTAGTTCTTATATGGACTGATATCGCCTCAAATTCGATAATTTTGTTTTCTCACGTATCCATTTTCTGAAAGTAAGCCTCACTGCTGAAGACGATTTTTCTATGAAGGGTAGTGCACAAATAAGAATTTGTACCTAACTTATATTTCCCCTTAGTAATTAAAAGTAGCCAACTGCTCCAGAGCCAATTCAACAAACACTTCCTATATTAGTTGCAGGCCACAGTTACGCCAAGTTGTATGGGCCATCCTGACCACATTTATTATTTTAAAAGTTCAGACCAGAGGAATGCAAGATTTTATTATACAAAGCAGTGATCGAATAATTCTACGAACAAATGCGCACAAAAGCGTTCACTGCGCATCAAGTTAATGGTAGAGCTGTTGCTAGTACAATAGGGTAGCAAGCTTTCGTTGGTTAGAAACAATACATACATAACATAATTGGTCATCACAACCCTTCACGACTTATGTCGTGTGTATTAATTTTATAAACGGTCCGCCTTTTTTTTGAAAAGGCTTTAAAAAAAAATACTGAATATTTTCTCAAATTTCTTTTTTTATTTGAGAGTACAATCCTTCCGGTTAATAATGGAAAATAATTTCATTCAAATGGCTGCCTCGGCTGGCCATGCAGTAGCCTACACGATCGGTCCAATTTTTAAGGACATTATCGATTGTGTGCAGCTGTATTTCACCAATTGCTTCACGAATATTGTCCTTTAAAGCGGCAATTGTCTCTGGCTTGTCGGCGTAACACTTATCTTTGACGGCACCCCACAAATAATAGTCCAACGGTGTCAAATCGCAGCTCCGAGGTGGCCAAACGACATCAGCTCTGCGGCTGATAATGCGATCTTCAAAAACAGGGCGCAAAACATCGAGTGTAGCTTCGGCTGTGTGGCACGTAGCGCCGTCCTGTTGACACCAAATGTTGCCAATATCCTCCTCTTCAATTTTTGTGAACAAAAATTCGTTCAACATGGCCAGATAACGTTTCATGGCCCTTCATCTGAAAAGATGATTTTTTTGCCAAAATCGGCATCTTCTTAGCGAAGCGAAGACGCATTGAATGGTCAATTGGTTTCAACTCCTGAACCAATTGGACTTTGTATGGCGTCATACAAAGGTCTTTATGCAAAATTCGTCCCAATAATGTCTCCGAAATATTCAGTTGTTGAGAACGACGGTGAATTGATGTTGATGGCGCTTCATGCACACTTTCTGCCGGGTGTGCGCACTGCTTTTGGCTTTTCACGCTTTGGTTTATCGATGAGGACGACAGTTTCTTTCACTTGTTTCACAAGACAACGAACATACGGAGCTGACAATTATGCCTCTGGACCAAAATCCGCACCAAACAGTGGCACGTTTTGGGTGCGTCGGCTTTTCAATGTATGCGTGCGGGTTTTCTGTGCCCCAAATGCGACTATTTTCCTTGTTTACATACCCGCCAAGATCAAAATGAGCTTCATCTGAAAAGATGAATTTTTTTTGCCAAAATCAGCATCTTCTGTAAGTCGATCGCAGGCCCACTTAGCGAAGCGAAAACGCATTGGATGCACAATTGGCTTCAACTCCTGAACCAATTGGACTTTGTATGGCGGCATACCAAGGTCTTTATGCAAAATTCGTCTCAATGATGTCTCCGAAATGTTCAATTGTTGAGAATGACGGTGAATTGATTTTGATGGCGCTTCACGCAACCTTTTCTGCCACAGCAGCAATATTCTCGGGTGTACGCACTGTTTTTGGCTTTTCACGCTTTGGTTTATCGATGAGGATGCCAGTTTTTTTCACATTTTTCACAAGATAACGAACATACCGTCCGTGCTTCTCTTCTTCCAAAATCCGTACACAATTCTCGCACACATTCTGCAACATTACCATGATTTTCAATGTAATGTCGCAATATTTCCCAGCGTTGTTCAAGCGTATACACAAACATATTCGTTCAGCGGAAGGATAAAACTAGTTATCTGTCAAATCAGACATGAGCTAAGTGTTATCATTCACAAAATAAGCACTAGTTGAAAAAAAACCGTTAGATGGCGGGCCCCATTACATGGGTGGCGAGATCTACAGTTTAAAGTCGACTCCGAACGATACATTTTTGAGAAACTTTTCATGGTAATTTAATTACTCGCAGAGTTTTTGGCAGAAATCTACTGAGAGGAAGTCGACGAGGAAATGTTAAAATTTCAATTTGTTTGGAATGTTTTAACTGAGGTTTGAACCGTGGCTTCATGTCTAATAAGCCAACATACTACCAACTCGACTACGATGATTTCAGACAATGAAACAATGCAATGTTGTATGGCATATATTGATAAAGAACTTAGCTCATTGAGTTCTACTCTTTCCCAAGTCGTGTTCATTCCTGACCTTCTTATGATATACACTGTGGAAATTATCATTTTTGAGGGTTAAGAAGGCTGCTAGATAATTTATTTGGAGGAGAAATGAAGTTTGTTTTTTACTGTTTTAAATTCAAAACAATTATAATGGAATCTACTTAGTATTTTGCAATATTCGAACCCGGGATGCCAACTCAATTGTGTTTAGTTTAGTGTAACATTACTTAGTCTTAATTGCTGTTTTAATTGGAATACAGTAAGCGTTAGAAATCCGTAGTAGAACTGCTTTTTAACAAGTTTAGATGATTACCTTTATGGAACTACTGTGTAGGGTACTATGCAGCCAATATTAAACTACGACATGTCATAATAAAGAAAATAATTTTTTAATTTTATTAAGAATACCTTAATTTCATATTTTCAATGCTTCTATTGTTAATACATTCAGTTGTGGCAAAAACACATGCCACATATTTCAAACAATACGTACTTGCCACCACCGTTAACGGAAGCTTTTAATGCAAGTAATACGTAGAATACCTGCCTGATGCTAAATAACAAGTTATTCCTTGAATTATTTCCTCTCTAAGGAATAACATCAAGTATTTACAACAATAGCAACCAAAGTATTTGTTGTTGTTATTCATAAATGTTCCTTCAAAAGTGGTACAAGGAAATGCAAGGAATATGATGCAAAAGCATTTTGCATTCATGGCAAGTACAATCAATGACTCAAGTAGCTACGAGCGTAAGGGTTATTAAAGAAACTTTAATTGATGAAGATAATGTTTAATGAATTGGATTGGAATATAAATTTGCATGTCAGTAGGAGTAGCAATTATAAATTCAATTGACTGAATATTTGAAACAAAAACAAGGGAAAAGCAAAAAGAGAGAAAGACTTAAAAGGAAAACAGGAAGAAAAGTCAAACAATTAAAACTCAAATAAAACGTTTGCTATTGCGGAAATGTTTTTCTTTTTTTACACTTATAAACAGGAAAAGTTTTTTTCCAGAACTGCTCCAGTTATTCATACATAATGTGGTACACTGCTTGAGTATACTTAAGGGTGAGTTGCAATGTGTTCAAATATACTTTCCTAGACTTACTTACGTGTATTTACTACCTTATCTCGACAGCAACAGGAATTAATTAAATGCCAGTCTAAGTTAGCTTATTGTCCAAATATATGTACATTTTTATTTACGTTAATTATTGCCACTATTGTGGCCATATTCTCTATTCTCCTGAGTATATTTTAGTAAAGATAACATGATACTAAATAATTACCACCACTATTCTTGTTGTTGCTGTAGAGCATTATTTACAATAAATAATGTTTAAAGAAAAGACTTAATATTTGCTTATTATCAATTAATATTAAAACCATTTAAATGTTTTGCCAAATTGTCCTTAAAAACCTTAATGACATCCTAGTGGTCAACATAAATATTCAGATTATTTTGTACACCAAAAACTAGATGATAAACAATGAATAGAGTAGCATACTATAATCTATAAGATTAGTATGGTGAAACAGAAAAGAAGAGATATTTTAGTATGATAACATATCTTTTTGGAATTTAATTTCTGGGTTATACTAAGGGAGGCTTTGTAGTCGTCGTAGTCTAGTAAGTAATGCGGCCATGGTTCAAACCCCAGATCGTACATTTTACGTTTTAAAAACGTTTAAAATATGAGCTCGTAGATTGCAAATAAAATGAAAGTAAATTTGTGTTTAGTTTTAAAATTCTTTATTATTCGCACAATTCTATGTACCACTGTTTACAACTTGATGTAAACAACAACAATTGCTTTCCTTTGTTATTCCTCTGTTTATAGCCTTTGCATAAACAATAACAATTACTAGTCAATTTGTTCGACAGACCTTTATAACGGTGATCCTCAAACCACGATTACTTTCTTCAGTCACACCTGTTCTTCACATAATACTGACTAAACTTCACTCAGTCACTCAGCTTCTTGCCTTGCCTTTTATATGGCAGGGTAAACAGTCTGATGTATGCTCTTGAAGGCGAATGACTTTGCCTTCTTGAAATCTCTATAAATGTAAACATAGTTTTTTACGTTTATTATTGTAATGTTGTTGGTGTATTTTGTTTATTTGTTTACCATTTTTTATGCTGGTGTTTGTTGTTGTATTTTTGTTTACTTGTTTACCTTTTTTATGCTGCTGTTTGTTGTTATATTAAGGAGAACGATAATTTGTAAACAGGTTTACTTTAACAGCGATGTTAAAGCAAAACACCAGTATCTAGATTATTCATTTTCATGTACTTTTTAGGCGACCACCTTTCAGCAGAGTAATAAAAATTGCCATCAAAAAATCGGTCATTCGGAGTCGACTTTAAACTGCAGATCCCGCCACTCATATATAAAATTAATACACACAACATAAGAGTTCTGAGAAGCTAGGTCATGACTTAAGGGTTAGAATGACCAAATCTGTATTTATGTGTAAGGGAGGTAAACTTGAGATAAAATATGTTCGAATCGCACACGTTCTTCTACAGAATCTTCTTGTATACCTGATTCCATGGAAACACTGTTTAAACTACTCTTTATCCAACCGATTGGGACTCTGGTGCGATATAACGCTGAATGGTTTAACCAGAGTCTGAAATCTTAATTCCAATGAACCCGCTTAACGCGAAATTAACCGACATAAGGCTTAACATATCAATCGCAATCAATTGTATCCTCTGATACGAAATCAAATTTCACGATCAAACGGATCCATGGCGTAGATGGCTGTAGAGACTTGTTGCGACACGAATGTCTCCAAACATGAATATAGGACGGCACTGTAACTCTACGACAGAACAACCAGAAACCAAACTATGCCTTAGTATACCAGACTACAAAATCATTTTCCTAGTTAATCCGATCAGAGAGTGCAGTTTTGACAAACTCGACGTAAAGAGATGTACATTCACTGACATTCATATGACAATTAAGGCAATAGCATCTAGGCTTACGTATTCCAAGACTGTCTTGGACTTGGACGGAAGGGATTAACAACCTGGATAACTCAATGGTATTTAAGGGATTGAAAATTAGGCTACAAATGTGGGCGGACATGTCACAAAGACTATTGTGAAGCGAAGCAGTACGAAAAAGTACAAAGAAGCTCTAAAGCGATCCTAATGAGAAGAAAACCTTAAGAATATTAAGACTAAGTAAAGATGACCTGATTACACTGATGAGCGTTCTTAAGGGGCTCTTGCTGGAATTAGCCAAACATTCACGGAATATGAAATATGAAAAGCAATGAGAGCGGTTATCAAATCGTAATGTTATTAACGTAAGCATTTGTATTGCATTTCATATGCTAAAAATAAACGTACGTTCTGTGAATGTTTGGCTATTTCTACCAGCAGTCTTATATGTACATCGTACAGCGCTTAGAAAGGATATTATGACAAACATAACTCATCTCAGAAAATTGAACTTAAATAAGTTCAGAAAGTTTAAACAGAATACATATACCCTTATTGGTGATTGTCCAACAAGCCGACATAATGACTTGAGTATATGCCGTTAGGCATGATACATTGAACTCCTAGGGTGGGTCTCTCCTCTTCAATCTACCTACGTATCTACCATTTGAAATAGTTCCAAAAGAATGCGTTCAGCTCTACATGCAAAAACCTCAATATTTTGGTTAGCAAAGCCTACTAACCTTCTAAGACCGATAAAGTGTTCTATTAATGTTCATCTTCAAATTTTTTCCAACGAGCTAAGAAAACATATGCTCTGTTGCATCCTCGTTGTACAGACGGCATTCTTTGTCTGGTAATCACTTGAAAATGCAATTTGCCTGTTAATAAAATAGGTAAACGGTTTGAACAGTAGTTGGTTGTACTTAAGGTCAGGATACTGTCTTCAAAACAACGAGCAAAGTCCACGTCCCCGCTCACAAATTTTAATTATTTGAAAATGCAATGTGCCTGTTAATAAAACAGGTAAACAGTTTAAACAGCAGTTTCAGATCATGATACTGTCTCCAAGACAACGAACAGAGTTCATATTCCCAATCCATCAACCTGATTCTTCAATCCCTTCATATTGTTACTGCTGCGGTCGTAAAGAGGTATCACTATATTGCGACCATACAGCGTATTGTGTTACCCTTTATCTACATATGTTATCCCTATAATGTCTCTTCTAATTGTATTCTGCTGACAGAGTTGTGAACGATGTTCGTTGTCAGTACGGACCTGATTCAAATACAGATTCTACTGTATGGCATGCAGTAACGCCATGAAGTTTGGCATGCAGTAACGTCACACAGGTTACAAGTACGTGTTCTGATGATTAATTCCTAATCAGAATCAACATATTAGGAATAAAGAATCTCAAATATCGAATAAAATTCTTGTTAGTTATCCCAAGTTGCTCATGGATAGACGATGAATCGAATCTCCTGCTATTGTAAAGCATAGATTGCCTCAAACCCAGTTGGTTGGAGAAGAGTCTCAGGCTCTATCTGCCTTTTAATTTGCTGAGTATATCCTTCTGAATATCTTTCTCTATTCTAACATAGCTTCTCCTTGCTAATCTTATATTCCCCAATAATGTTTCTCAATGCCAGAGTGCGGATAACATTCATATACTGACTTCGATTTGGACGATCTGAGAATAAAAAACATACCCCTTCAGTAATGTTCCAAACAATTTATTCTTCTAAAAGAGTAACGATTAACATAAGGCATCAACGAATTTTTGCAATTTCTGTTCGGGTACCGCATATTACACGATATTTCTTAACCAGACTATCCCCTCAAAATCTAATCTAACAATTTTCTCTGAGTGTATAACCAATTTAACTATACTTTCGTACAATTCAGATGCAATCTGACCAGCGTATGAAAAGGATCTCATTAATGTAGGGCATAAAACTATGACCACTTTTTATGATAAAACTCGTACATTGTAGAAAAACCCCAGAATTACCCACAAATTTATACTTATTCCAACACATGCAGTTGTATTTATTAATGTCCCATATAAATAAATTAAGGAGCCTACATACATCCGTGCATACATAAACAAAATGCTTACAAGTACAACAACAATATTTTATTATTATTACATACAATATAACACCATCATACATACATATGTATGTACAAAAGGCAATAATAGCCAACTAAATTTCGTTAAAGTGCTGGAATAAAAACTAGAAATCTTAGGCTACCTTAACGACCCTAAGGATTCAGGCTGTAATGGCAATACCAAGAGCAGAGAGAAACTAAAATTTATGACTTTAAATATGTGACGTCATAATCTAATTATAACAACAATTAAAATTTATTTACCCCAACACCCAAAACAAACAACAACAAGCGACGACACTAGTCATTCCACGAACATTATGTTGCAATTCATATTATGCTGGCTGGCTGACTGGTCGGCTAGCTGGCTGAATTGGTGGCCAAAAGCAGTTACGGGTAATGTCATCAAATAGCAAACAAGACGAAAAATTTATGGAAAACGGAAATAAGAAGGGCAAATGGAAGCAAAACAAAAATTCAACTATGAAATGAAAATTACAAAAATGAAAAGACAGTTTTTGTACAACAGCAAGACAACAACGAAAACATCATCAAACATTTATAGTTTGCCAAAAACCAAAAAAAGAGACAGATATAGAAAGAGAGAGAGAGAGAGAGAGAAAAAGGAAAAGTATAAAAACACACATACATACATTCATACAAAGAAAGAATGAAAATTGATGGCGGAAATTAAAAATTTTTCCAGTCATTTTGTAATTAAAAGTGAAGAGAATGGGAAAATATGATACGAAGAAAACAATTATCGGTAAAGCAGTTGCATTTATCATAAAAATTGTTTGAATTCTAACAGAATTGGTATGAATGTGTAGAAATGTGTTTTTGATTTTCCAAAAAAAAAATGTATTATTTGGCACAATTTAAATGGATTTCGTTTTTTGTTTTCCTTTCGATGAAAATATCAACGTTGAAGGAGATTTATTGAAAAAGGGGTAAAGCAAATATGGTTTCATAAAACGAAAATGGAAAAATTAAATTCGTTGTAAACAATTTTTGTTTAAATTTAAGAATAGGAAAACCTATCAAAAATTCTATTCAAAACGATATATAAAAAAATATTTCTTCGGTGATTTCCTCTCAGTAGATTTCTGGCAAAAACTCCTCTGAGAGTAAATAAAATTGCCCTGAAAAGTTTCGCAAAAATGTGTCGTTCGAAAACGGCTTTTAACTGTAAGTCCCGCCACACGTGTAAAAAATTAACACACACAACATAAGTGGTGTGAGAAGCTAGGTCGTAATCCTGACTGAAGGGTTGTTGTAGCGATCAATTATGTATGCATTAGGGATGCCAATCGGGAAATCCCGAATTACAAAATCCCGGGATTTTCGGGATTCCCAAATCCCGAATACCGGGATTTTTTAAAACTTATCCCGGGAATTTTCGGGATTGTAAATTCATACATATACTCTTTATAAAGTAAGAAAAAATTGAGCCTACGGCATTGTTTTTTTATTTAATATTACATTAAATAACACTCATGTAGTTTTTGAAGTGTATCATGCAACAATGAAGTCAATATTCTATATCACTCGGCATCGAACTGAATAAGAACCCAACTTCCTTTGTTAAAAAGTTAAACGTTGCCCTTGAAGCCCAATAAAATCTGTTTATACAGCTGACGGTTTAGACAATCAACTTTCTAAAGAAATAGATGTGATTGAAGCACGAGGTGTTAGAGGTGAATAGTTTACTCTGCATATAGCAATCTTGAAACCATTTTGCCCACAAGTGTAGATTGCAAAAAATGTTTTTCAGCGAGAGGATGTTTTCGTTTGCATCAAAATAAAGGCTCTTCGATGAAATATTAGCGTCTTTGATCTTTTTAAAAAATTACTTAAAACAATGAATATAATTAATATACATATATATTTTGGACACTAAATAATGTTCTTAAAATGATAGGTATTTGTTTCTTCACTAATGTGTTTATACATATGTATAAGTATGTATGGAGACACAGGTGAATTATTTTTATTTTTGTTAATTTTTGGTTGTGTTTTTCTATTTTATAACATGTGTATTGTGATAAAGATCAAAAATTAATGAAATTTTAATAAAACAATTGTTTTTAGCTTTTTTATTAATAGAAAATCCCGAAATCCCGGGATATTTCGGGATTTTTCGATCCCGAATTGTCGCGAAAAATCCCGAATCCCGGGATTTTTAAAAATCGATCCCGTTTGGCATCCCTAGTATGCATGTATGTTAAGCAATTCCAAAAAAAAACCACAATGAATCTTAAGCGCACCTGTGTTCGCCCAAATACTCGAACTGGTAATGACTGGAATGAAATTAACGCTTCTCTAAAGATTTAGCACAGATCTTAAATCTCACAGCTTACCAAATCACAGCAAAATTAAAACAAAACTGTTGTAAACATCGCTCAGTTTCTTCATTCTTCAGTTTTAAATCAAGGAACCGTTTCGGAACATGAAACGACCGATTGCTTCAATTTAAAGTAATACGAGTCTAAATAAATGGTGTTTTTTATAGAGGTATAGAACTTTAAGTTGGCATTACTTTTCAAGATGGCGACCGATTTAACAGCTGTCAAGTGATTTATTCTCAGTTTGGTTTGGCAATTTATCATGAATAGACTCACGCCTGAACAACGCTTGAAAATAGTGCAATTTTATTTCGAAAATAATGGTTCTGTGCGGAAAACGTATCGCGCACTACGTCCATTTTATCGTCGACAAAATCGTCCATCAGAGCAGTTAATTCGATGTAGAGCGTAGCATTGAGGAAGACCCGAATGAGTCCATCCGCCATCGAGCACAGGAATTGGATCTGTGTCCAACCACTTTATGGAAGATTGTGCGGAAGGATCTTGGTTTGCGTGCTTACAAAATCCAACTCGTACAAGATTAGAATCCAAACGATCATCAAGTAAGGCGTAGATTCGTCGAATGGGCCCAAAACGAGATTACCGTTGTTCCCGATTTTCATAAGCGAATTTTGTTTAGCGATGAAGCGCACTTCTGGTTGAATGGCTACGTCAACAAACAAAACTGCCGCATTTGGAGTGAAGGTAATACTCAAGTGTATGTGGAAACACCGTTACATCCAGAAAAACTGACTGTTTGGTGCGCTTTATGGGCTGGTGGAATCATTGGTCCGTACTTTTTCAAAAACAATGGTGGCCAGAACGTTACAGTCAATGGTGATCGGTATAGAGGCATGATTACTAACTTTTTCATTCCTGAATTGAATAACCATGATGTCCAGGAGATGTGGTTTCAACAAGACGGCGCAACATGTCACACAGCTCGTGCCACAATAGATTTATTGAAAGACACGTTTGGTGACCGCCTAATTTCACGTTTTGGACCTGTGAATTGGCCTCCAAGATCTTGTGATTTAACACCGCTAGACTACTTTCTGTGGGGCTATGTAAAGTCATTGGTCTATGCGGTAAAGCCACAAACGCTTTACCATTTGGAAGACAACATTCGCCGTATTATTGCCGATATACGGCCACTAATGTTGGAAAAAGTCATCGAAAATTGAACGTCCAGATTGGACTACATCCGCGCCAGCCGTGGCGGTCATATGCCAGAAATCATATTTAAAATGTAATGCCACAAGATTATCTTTCGGATAAATAAAATTCATGTCAATCGAATAATCCATCGTTGTTTTATTGCAACTTAAAGTTATATACCTCAATAGGACAACACACTATCGACTAGACTATGGCAACTTCAATGTTAAATTAAAATCATCAATTAATCTCTTTAGCAACGAATTTCTTAAATTAGTTACTTACGTAAGTATTCCTAAGGATTTGGCATTTTTTTTTTTTTGTACAATAACTTTTGGTATTTTCTTTAAACTCTAAATCTATTTCGTATATTTTGAGAAATCTTTACTAAACAACATAAACTCGTACTTTAAATAAATAAAAATGTCATTTTAAGTATATTTAATAACTAACTTGTGCTATTTTCGTTAGACACGAAAAACTTACAATCATTTGCTGGAAATAAACAAGACTTTCTGCTGCTATAGGCACGTGATGAAAATATGCTGTCAGTATATCCTTTCGATAATATGCCTGCCATAAACACGAAAACGAAACATAGAGACAAGTAGAGTTTGAAAAACTTTCAACACGTGTTTAGCAAAATAAAAAAGAAACAAGAAAAAAGATTATAAAATCACCACGAAGCGAAATCATTAACGTCTGCATTATATTTATCGATTTTTTTATTTTGAACACTTTGGAAATACTTTTCACAAGTTTTTAACGTAGAATTTAAGAGAAATAATAATGAGTGAACGAATGAAATAGTTTGTGTGCTTTAGTTTTCTCAAGTCCCCAGAGTACTTATCCTTGAACTTGTACGTACAGAAAGTATTTTCTTTTTCTGTTTATTTTTGCATTCAAATATTTAAAAAAGTTTTGTTTTTTATTTCCTTTTCCTCTTTCATTTCAAAATTTCTAGTGTATGTATTGCATTCTAGAGATTGTTTCATACACCTTCCCTCCACCTTCCATTGTAGGGTATAGTGTGCATATGCTTGTTTGTAACGAGGGTTGTTAAAATATAAATAAAGAAAGAAGCAAACACATCTAAATATTCGTTTCATTCTCGGGTAGAATTCTTAGTTTTTAATATTTCCTTTAACACATTCTCATGTTTTGTTTGTTTGTTTGTTGAACTCTTCAAGAATGTTAAGGTCATTGTATATGGCAAGTTTTTGAAATTTATATGACGGCATCTGTTACAATTATGCACTTGGCAAATGTGCCTAAAGTTTCCTCAAGATGATGATGACCTTTTATGTAAGTTAACTTGTACGCTCGTACGCATTATAATAAAACGGTTAAGAGGCTTTAAAGTATTTGGGTTATATGCGGATATTTAATAATTTTTTAATATGCATAACGGCAAATTACTTTTTTACATCATAAATCGTATTTTTTAATTTGTAGAGTGTTTTAGAAACAGGAAATGTTTTGTTACTAGACTACATGCAACAGATCTTTTGGGATAAAAATAGGGGTTGAATGTCAGCGGTTTTAGGTTTAAAAACTATACTCCATAATAAATTAATTTGTATGTAATTACTTACATATTCGGACTTCTATTACTTGAAAATGAAGCAAAGATCCTGATGGTAATACAATCGTTTCATGTTCTGAAACGTTTCTATGACTGGAACCTGAAGAATGAAGGAACTGATGCCCCTATTGCGGTTGACAACTTTTGTAGTAGTTTGGTCGTCTTTCAGAAATCGGTATTGCCATTCTTAACTTAAACGCGGTTGACTTTTTGGTTGTGCGGTAAATTTATTAGTTGTGCTTTATGGTATTGCGGTTCACCACGTTGTATGAGTTTGGTTGACAAAAACGTTAAATATAGACAACTGCTTATTAGTAGTTGAGTCTCTCTCAGTTACAGAGTTCACTTATATATTTTACACATTTTCTTTTTAAAAATAATAGAAAAAAAGATTAAAATGGAAAAATCGTAAGTAAGTTTCTTTTTCTGCTTAAAATAAACCAAAAAAAATTTGAGGGACTTGTGAACCTAAAATATTGTAAATAGACATTTTATTAGAATTTTTACTCCGTATAAGTTTGGATTCACTACAAGGCAATTAAAAAAACTTGCTAATAATAAAAAACAATCAAGCAACAGGAGGTGGTCTTTCACAAGAAATTCCCCTTAACATAGTAGAGGATTGCGTATCCCAGCTGTTATTACTAAATGACCAAGTAGCTCCACCTGGGCACGCTTTCGACGTTGATAATATTTCTCCGAAAACCGGTCGTGCTTTTGCGTCTCCTAAAATTCCCGACGTGGAACAAGTCATTACAAATGCACCTGAGATATTAAATGTATCGTCTAAGAAAAAAAATCAATAGAACAAGAGCGCTTAGAGCTTTTGAGAAAGCAAATAACACAAGTTAAACTTTTAAAAAGCATTAAGAATTTAGAGAAAAATACTTATAAAAACTATGAAATAAACAACAGATTTTAAAAATTACACATGGGACATTTCTTACTTAGCACTGGGTAGTTCAAGAGGATTTGAATCATCGCGTTATTTTCTACGTATACGAAGAACATTTATATTAGCGTCATGATTTTCATCTTCGTAAAAAAAATCCGCACTTAAATCCATCTTTAATTTACTTTTATTTATACAATTTTTTTAACTTATTTTTGCATTTTCATTTCTTCTATATCCAAATAAGTTTCATGGTGTTACCAACATGAAATTGAAATTTCATATCGGCAACACCATAACAAATACAACTAAAAATCGTTGAGTTCCGCAATATCAAAAAATAATTTGGTTGAGTGAAAGTTGGGTTGACTGGCATACGATCAAACTGAGTTGAGTTGAGAACGGCAATAGGGGCATAATTATATTGCCAATTGCTTTGTTTTCTTTTTGCAGTAGGAATCCTTTAGAGAAGTGTTTATTTCGTCTCAGTCATTTTTAGGCGAACACAGGTACGCTTGAAAATATCCAATTGCAGATTTTGTTTGCAACTGCTTAAAATATATACATACACAAATACCTACACAAATACATACATACATAATTAGTCATTACAACAACCCATCAGACAGGATTACGACCAAGCTTCTCACTCCACTTATACTAAGTGTGTTAATTTTATACATGAATGGCGTATGGTACGATGTCGAGCATTAAGAATTTTTACTTCAAAGTGTAAGAATCAATAAGGAGCTCTTACTTCTAAATTGGTCATTACAACCCTTTAGTCAAGACTACAACCTATGTTACAGCTTAAACTCGACTTCGAACGACAGATTTTCGAGAAAATGTTCATAGTAACTTCAGTCTCTCTCAGATTTTTAACTAGAAGATTGCTAAGAAAAAGCTGTCGAAGAAATATTTTTTCATATTTCGTTTTGTTCGAGACGTTTAAGCTCTAAACCGTCAAAACCGCCTCGAGTCTGATAAGCCAACACTCAGCTTTCTAGACTACTATGACTTCATTATATTTTTCAACCAAAAGATTTACATCCATTGTCGGAAGTCTGTCACAATTTTAGTTTCATCGAAAACTTATGGGCAATCCTTAAAGTAAAAATTTACGTACGGAGTTATCAATAGTCTAGTAATCCAATTATGTACGTATGTATGTATGTATGGTTTTCATTTGAAATTTAAGGTTTCATTTAACTTGGTTACAATAGTTCTCTTCTGGTCATATACATATGTCTCATATCTTGATCTACTAAAGATGATTTCATTATGCCAAAATCATTTCTGATTAGCTCTACCACAGGCAGTGAGATAAGGATCCATGTTTAGCATGTCACTTTGGCTTTAAATGACGAATATATGTCGCCATCTATATGTCACAACTCAAATCATTTTGAGACAACTGTCTGATTTTTTGGTTAAAGTCTTGACTAACAAAATTCTTGGCTATACATATGCTACACTATAAAAAGCGGTGAGATTACATTGGCGAAATATTTTTGAAAGTTGCTAGTCTGAGAGGAATACTGACTCTAACGTGTGCTTGCAGCTTAAGCTGAGAGTAGAGTTTTTTGAATAGAGACTAGAGAGAGAGTAGGAGCTTTTAACGGTTTTATATTTTAAAAAAGCTGAGAATTGTTTAAAAAATAAGTCGAATTAGTTGTAGTTAGTCAAGTGGTACAGAAATGTTCACGGAAAATCATACGATTAACTGCATCAGCAACCTTAAGCCTTTGAATATTAAACTGTTACTGTAAATTGAGATAAAAATTTATTAACCATGTTAGTTATTTTACCAAATTTTACAGTGGAACAAGAGATTTATTATATAAAAACGTTTATGCATTCTAGGCAATTAAGGCTTATAATGAAACTCTTAAGAACTTATTCACAGAATTTATAATTTTAACTATGTCAGCCATTATGTATGAGACTATACTACAATTTTAAGCTATGATCTGTAGTAAATCCATTTCATATAATATCACCCATTGGCTTAATTATCAATTCATAAATATGCACATGAGGCGGTGAGGTTATTGCAAACATAACAGCTCGTGAAACATCCTCTGGCTGAAGTATTATGCCGCGACAAATCTTTTTTTGTTCATCGGTTATTAACTCCGTATCCACTAAACCGGGACTAATGCTCTAAAATTAGAAGAGAAAAATAACTCAAAATAAATTCCATTCTTAAAGTTTCAATTTCCATTTCCATAATTACCGTTACTTTTACTTTCGCGCCTAATTCTCTAAATTCCTGTCGATAGATTTCATTTATAGCCGTAACGGCATACTTTGTAGCCGGATAGATATTGAAGGAGGGTACATGACCCGGTATAACAGGCACCTGATGACCCAAAATGCTGTTGATTAAAACAACATGACCTGTTTTGTCACCATCACCATCACTGTTGCCATTCAGCATTGATTCGAATGCATAACGTGTACAATTCACAACACCACCAATATTGGTTTGTAAAATTTGTTGAATTTGTTCCATTGGCATGCGACACAATTGGCCCAAACGCATACAGCCGGCATTATTGACCAGCAAATAAATGGAACCATATTTATTGATGATTTCCTTGAAAACACTCTGCACCTCACGTTCGTTCGTAACATCGCACTGCATGGGATGCAGGCGTTTTTGTTCACCCAACGGAAATTGTTGCTGTAGTCCAGTAACACGTTCGATACGTCGAGCCAAACCGATAACAATCATTTCTGCTTTTAATAAATCTTTTACAATACACGCACCAATGCCCGAACTAGCACCAGTGACCACGGCTATTTTTGTTTTTAATTGTTCCATGTCCACCCCAAAACTGGTTGATTGTGTGGGTGGGAGAACGAGTGCGTATGACAAAGTGTGTCCTTTAACTACTTAGTTGGTTGGCTTTTCAATTTGTGTGTGGCAAATGAACAAAAGGCGACAAGAGTATGATGTTTCCGATGTGACTGTTTGTTGCTCACTGTGATCACAGCAGTAGATGCAAAAGCATTTTGTATTCAATACGGAACAGAAAGAAAAACAAAGCATTTCGAAAAATTTAAGAATTCATTTGATTCACTTTACAAGCGAACCAAACAACAAACAAACAACAATAACGGTTACAATTACCTGTTGAAAAAACACTGATGATGGCTGGCTGGGCTTGTTGAAAGTTGTAACCACATTCGTAAACCGCATCCATACAATATACAATCTTGTATCTATTTTCAATTTTCTTATACTATTTTACAGGTGAATGTTACAATAACAATACAAATATACACGTATCTCGTATGCAAACATTTACTCAAGCATTTAAAATTGTTTTTGTTGGTGTTGTTGTTCTTCTTTGTTGTATATTGTATAAAATATATTGATTTACAAAGAGAGAGAGATTGTAATTGTAATAAATATGATACACAATTATTAGTATAGTCTTTGCAGTGTTATGATGATATAAGGAAGCAGATAAGCAGAGTTTGTGATCGGTCAAGACCGACTGTAAAATGCCGCTTACATAAGCGTCTTCATACCATACTCGTATGGTTTGCGATGATAGATGAACTGAACTTTACAACTTGTTGGAGCCACTATGTTCGATCGTAACATATCCAGTTAACAATAGGCATAAAGTTAAAATTTTGTCCGAGAATCATACAGGGATAGGTTCATACAACCTGATTAACCCGATTCTTAAGTATACATATCGACTCACCTCAAACCAATTTAATAAAATGACGTACCAAGCCTGCTTTATTTTTCAACTGATATGGGTGGCTCGCCTAGACATTCTTTATTCCTGTTTGTTTCTGTGAGAGGCATGGGGGTGTCACGAAGGTTTGCTACAATGATATTTATCAAGGATTTTAGCATTAAGTAAGTGCAGTTGTCAAATCTAACAGAAGACACTGGATTAACAAGGCAGAAGCATTCCATTCAACGTCATCTGCCATTTAAGCAGCATTATAAAAGTACTGTTGACTTTAAAAATGAAGTCACCGTAGTCTAGTAGTTAGTGTGTTGGACAAGTATACAAAACCTACCTTCAACAAAACGAAACATGAAAAATATTTCTTCGGCTAGTTCCTTTCAGGAGATTTCTGTCAGCATTTTTACTGCCATGAAAAACTTTCTCAAAAATCTGTACTTCGGAGTCGACTTTAAACTGTAGGTTCCACCACTCATGTATAAAATTAACACATACAACATAAGTGACGTGAGAAGCTAGGTCGTAATACTGACTGAAGGGTTGTAATGACCAAATTATATATGTATGTATGTATGTACCAAGCATGCTTCATCTTTCAGCTGATATGGACGGCTTGACTAGATATTCTTTATGCCTGTTTGTTTCTTTACAGTGACATTTATTTAGGATTTTACCACCAAGTACGTGATTGATTGCAACTCAAACTGCAGCAGTTAGGCTAAAGTCTTCCGTGTCAAAAAGTGCTGATGAAGTCGCCGTGTTCTAGTAGGTAGTAGGTGTTGGCTTATTAGAATTCAGGCCACGATTGAAACCGCAGGTCAGATATCTCCAACCAAATGAAATATATCCTCGGCGACTACCTCTAAAAGTAAATAAAATTGCCATGAAAAGTTTTTCAAAAAATCTGTCGTTCAGAATCGAACTTAGGTTCCGCCACTCATGTATAAAATTGGCACACACAGCATAAGTGATGTGAGAAGCTAGGTTGTAATCCTGACCAAAGAGTTGTAATGATAAATTATATAAGTATATTGTTCTAAAGATAATTGGGTGCCGTTGTAGTCTAGTGGGTAGTGTGCTAGACTATTAGCGTGAAGGTCATGGGTTCGATTCCAACCAGAGACTCTAGTCTGTGACACTACACCGAGCATATGGTCAAAGTTACTCAGCTCGTATATAATTAAATATAATTTGTAATTGTAATTGTCATTTCATGGAGTTGAGATAAGTCTCTTTACGTTTGAAATCTACTTTGAGCCGGCGTAGGATATTCTATAATTATAGAAAATCAATCCTTTTCTACGGCTGCGAATGCATTCCGTATTATCCAAAATTTGCAAGTGTTTCAGTAAAAACTAACGAACGTTGAAATCGCAATACACCTCAACCGGCAGTAGGGCAAAAAAAAAGAAGAAAAACGAATACGAATTAAATTCAAATATAATTGAAAGACAAGTAACTTGAGTTGTAACATTTCCTTTTATTATTGTAAACCGCTAATTGGTTCAACCATTTCCAATATTTTTGAAGTTCATGGATGGCTTAAGCGAAATTGAAGTTCGTTGTCAGACGTTATTTAATTACGACATAATAAGTGTATGAACACTGCAATAAAATTAAAGATTTTATTATTACATACGTACATATGTATTGTTTTCATTGGTTAAAAAATAAAAGACAAATATTTGTCATCGTATACACATGGCATATACGAGTCATACGCAACAGTTTATTTAAAATCTCATTCAACAATTTGTAGGCTCTTGTATGTTGATATTGGCTTATGCAAAATATTTATTCCTTTACTTATAAGCCAGTATCAAACATTAATGAATTGTATCAAATTGGTGACAATTACTTCATTGAATGGGTAAGAAAATCCGGCATTTGAAGTGAATTTAACTTAAAAAGGCAATCTGCTTAATAATAGTGTTTGATAATCAAAATACTTCGCAAAATATTGAACAACATTTCCGGTTAATTCGAATTAAGTTGATATTTGCCAGATACTCAGAGTCTGAGTAAATTTTTTGGAAAATCAAGTGATTTAGAAAAGATTGTGCACAAATCACCTGTCAAAAATTGTAACAAATTTCTATTAAAACATTCTTGGTCTTTGTTATGGATTAAAAATATGAAACTCTGGAATTTATATTTTCTTGATTGCATATTCTTGGTTCCTGCGACGTTTATTCTGAGGCCAACTTTGCTGTATTCTTTATGGCGCTGGTCTATAAATGGCACGGTAAGATAAATGGCACTTGTTGTCTGCATAGTCAAGCAATTGAAGCCCACTACTATGTCGACGACGTTGTCTCATTTGTGTAAGGAGCTTGTTTTGGACTCTAATAACCTCAATAACTTTCATAAACGTACACAAATTAATGATACCACTCCAATTACAGCAATCAATTGCGTATCCTTCCTTAGGTAGTTTTACGTTAATATCTTTCAATCCTTTGGTTGCAAATAATCTCGTACATCATATTTACAGATACAATGCGTGAAGATGTGTTAGTAAATAGTTTGCCTCTGTCTTAAAACTTCGGTAGCAAAATGATCGGCAGTAGTAATGCCATTCTTTAGACCTGAAGTTATGGCATCTACTATTAGATGGTAATTCGAGTATAATAGGTAAAATAAGGGTGGGTTCACAACTCTGTAACTTTTTGAATTTCCCGGAAATACAGTAGGCATTTATCAGTTGACGAAAGTCTTTTTTTTATAGATTAGGTTACGTTTCCATGGATTAGGTTACGTATTGTTTCCCTTATAGCCACTTGGGGTTAAATCCGAAGAAAATTCAATTCAATTCCACATTTTATGAAAATTGTTCGTCAATTTTAGCGATACGATATAACGATAAATACAACATTCATACGGCGTGCCCAGTGTTGTGATTCCTGTATATAATTTCTCAGTATAAAAATATTTTTATTATCAGCTAAGTCACTAACAACAATAAGTATAACTACCTTCTTTCTATTAGGTCTTCCAACAAGGACATTGTATGGACAGTTGGTGACGGTGATTCTATTCGCAATATGGTGCATAAATTCGAGTTCACTGGTTTAATAAACCATCGACCAACAACCTGTACGTCGACGAAATACAAGATCTGCTAAAAACAATCACCGCTGTCCATGAGAGTATGCAGAAGAATCCGAGGCCGAGTCGATTTCACATCGCTTACAACAATTCGGATTTTTGTAAACCACAAATTGGCTAAATTTGCGTCGTGACTTGTGCTTGCACCCGAAACAAATTTAATTGATTGAAGAACTGAAGGTAAACACCAAAAAAAAAACCGAGTATTTGATGAATGATCGCCGTAGTAGGAAGTATGTTAGTTTATAAGACGTGAGGCTACGGTTCATACAACAGCAGATTTCTAGCATAAACTCTGAGAATAAATAAAATTGCTAAGAAAAGTTTCTGAAAAACTTGTCGCTCGGAATCGACTTTAAACTGTAGGTTCCGCCACTCCTGTATAAAATTAACACACACATGTGTACATAAGTGGTGTGACTGAAGGATTGTAATGACCAATTATGTATGTATACGTTTGATGAATGGGTTGTGGAGCAGCTGACAACTAATCCTCATCAAGAAAATCATTTTCAGCGGTGATACCCATTTCTGGATGATTGGAAACCTGAAAAAACGAATCGAAATTCGGACGATACTAATCCACATGAGATCTAAGAGCGTCCAATGCTTCCCAAAACGGTCAACCTACAACTTGTGATTTAAACAGGACAGTGCTACATACCACACAGCTCATGCCACATAGGATAGCCTGCCAGAGCGATTTGACTTATTATTGTGCGGTTTTCTTAAGTCCCATATGTATGCGAATATGTCACAAACAATAATGGTCCTCAAAGCCAACATAGATCATGCCTATTGATCAAATTCAGTCTTATTTATGCACCAGAATCAATCAAAATTTGAAGCCTTGACAATTGAGCAATGTTGTATTCCACACATAATGGCATCAACAAGTCTTATAAAAAACAGGCTGAATTTTTTCGCTTATACCTCATACCCACTTTGTTTTATTTAAATTTTAGGATAGGAAGAACTTAATGAAAGCCCTAACAGATAAGGTAATACTTGACGTTTCACAGTCGCTCAGCTAAGTGGGTTGCTTTACAAATATTTCTAAGTCTAGATTATGTACAGACAAGGACGTTATACTTGGCCATCTTCTGTAGGCTAAAATTCGTCTTGAGGACTTGTCCCCAAAAAAGAAATGAAGAAAAGTGAATATTTCTCAGTACTAATAAGAGCAAGAAAGGCCCCAGTATAAAATAAAATGATGTTGTTTCTACTCCTTTATTTTTTTTTTAATTTTTAAATCCCTTTTAAATTAAATTTTCGCAATAAATTTTACCTCTAAAATTGTTCAGGATTTTAATTTCCTTAATGTGATGGCAAAATAAATTTAAATCCGAAAAAAAAATAAAAAAATCTTAATCATTTATTTTCGATTCTAATGATACAGATGAAAGTAAAAGATACTGTTGTAAACAAATATCGCTTCATTATGTGTTGTAATTTGAATACATATTCTAAAACCTATCTTTTAAATGATTTGTTTTGTTTTTTTTTTTATTCGTATTTTATTTCAGATAAATGTTTGAAAAATTACGTAAATGTTCGTTTTATGCCTTTGTTTGCACGTGTTTGCATTGCATGTATGTATGTGTCATTTTACAAATTATAAACTTAATTTAATTAAATTTTTTCTCTCTCTCTCTTTCTCTCTCTAACCCTGCATATAATAAAAAAAACAAAACGAAATACAACCAAATGGATCAACATAAAAAAGAAATTACTGGTATAAACTTGGTTTCCTTTTCTTTGTGTTTTTTTTTTTTTATTTTAAAATTACATTCGTATTTAATAACAGCAACTGAAAAACCACTGGTATTTTGCTACCATTACCATTCATACACATACAAGTATGTATGTGTCTATGGTATGTAACCTACTCATATCCAAAATCCTACAACCAATCTTATTATAAATATTTATGTATGCATGTGCAAGAGTATAGTGAGCATAGACTTCAGGAGAAATCTCATTTATACAAATATACACACACACAAAGTACATATAATACATGTATTAGTGTATGTATATGTGCATAGCGTATGTATAATTTTAAAACACATACTATAACATGTACATTTATTTTAAAGTCGAAATACACAAATCCATTGGTAAATCTCTTCCTAAAGCCCTACTCTAAAAACACATAAAATCTCTTTCATGCATCTATGTTTGTGTATATATGCATGTTTGTAGCTAGTATAACTACACTCATATACATGCAATAGGACATTCATATAAACACACGCATGAAATTCCTCAAAACAGTTGAATTACGTTTATGTAATTTGAAAAACCAAAGAAAAATTAATACCACGCTCTAATTGGATAAGGTAAGGGGGTGAACAAATCTTCTTTTATTACTGAAGACTTGGATTAGAACGCCAGTTTTTACGAGAACAAATAAACGGAAGAATCACTAAAGACAGTTGAATTTTGTTGTTGTTACGATGCTGCAGGTATTAAGAAGACTTAAGAGAATTCATAGAAACGTAAGAGAAGTGGTGAACAGCTTTTGGAAAGAAAACTGAAATTGGTTACACATTAAATCGGTTGTTTAGGGCACTGTATAGCAAGATGTGCATTTTGTTAAAACCAAATGTTGACGATGTTAAGCTGATTAATTTTTGAAAACAAAAATTCACTCCACATTGATCGTTAACGCTCGCTCGCACCATAACTACAGATCCTTTCCATGTAAGCTAGAGGCCTTACTTAAAGTTTTTCGTATAGTCAAAGGTCAATTTGTGAACAACAAAAAATTTTTTTCAAGACTTACAGCAGCAATATTATTTTCAGTATGAACATTTCCTTCTTTTTTGTTGTTGTTTTGAATTAAGCTGAGTAAAATTGAAAAAAAAATAGTTACGTGTAGTTAGTATTATTTACTCAAAAGAGAATGAAACGATCAGTACCGATAGTTCTCATACAGCGAAAAAAAAAACCAAGACTCAGTACAAAAATCCCAACATTTTCGCATTCATTTTACCATTCATTCCTCACAACATACAAACCGTGTTATGGCATACAAATCATTCTAGTGTACACATGGATATGATCGACATGTGACACGATGGGAAAATCATTTAGGTTAGGTTAGAGAACGTGTACTTGTCAATTAACACAAGTACAGGACCCGGAGGTCGAATTGACCCATAGTACAACGTCCTAGTTTCTCACACCACTTATGTTGTGTATGTTAATTTTATACATGAGTGGACCTACAGTTTAAAGTCGACTCCGAACGACAGATTTTTGAGAAACTTTTTCATGGGAATTCTATTTACTCTCAGAATTTTTGCTAGAAATCTGCTGAGAGGAAGTCGCCGAAGAAATACTTTTTGTATTTTGTCTTGATGTCTGGCCTGGGGCTCGAACCCTGGCTTTACGTATAATAAGCCAACACACTGCCTACTAGACTACGGCGACTTCTAAAAATCATTTATGAGCGATTTATAATTGAAGCGATCAATAATAGGAATTGTACTTGGAATGTAGATACGTGGAATAGTTTATTACATACATATTATCGCACAAAATTAGTTTCAAACTCATTTGCGATTTCGAAAAGATTCCAATAAAACCCTTCTACAAAGTTTCAAATGTTAATTCCCAAGGGGCTATACAATAAATAACAAATCGAATCATAATTGAATATGGTGTTGGCATCAGGAATATACATACATACATACATACATACATAGATACATACATACATAATTGGTCATTACAATCCTAACTAAAGGGATTACGATCTAGCTTTTCACACCACTTATGCTGTGTGAGTTAATTTTATACATGAGTAGCAAGACCAACAGTTTAAAGTCGGCACCGAACGACAGGTTTTTGACAAATTTTTTCATGGCAGTTTTATTTATTCTTAGCTTTTTTGCTAGAAATCTGCTGAGAGGAAGTCGCCGAAGAAAAGTTTTTCGTTTTTCTTTTTGTTGGCTTATAAACCATGACCTCTAATAAGCCAATACACTATCTGCTAGACTTCGGTGGCTTGATCGGAAATATAAGTTTATAGTTTTACATCGATTCTATAAAGTATATGGGCCCTAATTTTTCCTGATAATAGGTTTTTCGAACTAGTATCTATCTAAATCATTGATTCTTTCGTTCTTTTAGCGAGTAACTATGTATTAAAAGCGGTGTGAAATTTTAAAATAATACGTACAGATCTAGGGACAAAAGTTTAGCACTTAGTTTTAATACGCCTTACCATTACGTTTCTTTATATAGAGATAAGAGCAAATATGTACGAACGACAAATTTGAGCAACTTTTCATTGCAGTTTTATTTTATCCTCAAAGTATTTGCCCGAACACTGCTGAGAGGACTTTTCGAGATGTCTTAGCTGGTGGTTGAACCATGGACTCTCGTCTAATAAGCCAAAACACCTACCTACTACTTGAACCATGGACTCTCGTCTAATAAGCCAAAACACCTACCTACTACACTATGGTCTAATGTATTATGCTTGCGTAAGTGGGACAGACACCAACTGGATCGTAGTTTGTTTTTAGATCTCTATTATCCTTTCAGAAACATGGAGCTGTTACAAAGCGTATCCTTCCATATTCTCATTATTTGCTTCATGTGTTACAGTTTCATTCATTTCAGTTCTACCAGCTAAACAGTTCATTCGGCTACTGTAGCAGGTTCTAGGATGCTAAATCCCTAAATCCTGATTCCTTGGCGTTCTTTATTCAATTGGCTCTGCGTGTCTCTTTCGTCTTGTAGCCGCCGTACAACTCGTATGTGTTTGTGTATAGAATTGGATTGTGTTTTATATTAAAAATGTTCATCTGTATGAGTAACCTTTTTACATTGAAATTTCATTTTTATGCGTGTTAGTTTAAATGTTTATATGTGTGTTCAGTGTGTGTTATTATTTAATTTCTTTTTTTTTTGTTTTTTAACTGAACATAAGACCAAAACAAACAACAACAATGTGGTTGCTTTTAAAGAAGACCAAAAACATTGTAGACCAACCACTCCACATACACGAAAAATAAATTTACTGATGTGGGCAGCAAACGAATGAAGAACATTCATGATGATGATGACTGTCGAGTGTCGGAGTGTATAAATGGATTTTGGTTGATGAAGATGTAGTCATTGTTGTCGTATTTTTTTCGCCTCGTATGAAATTGAAATAAAATCACGAATAAAACAATCAGTATTATTTTTAACACCAGACGAAGCTTATAATATTTCATTTGACTAAAAATAGAGACGCGTATTATACATATATGTGTTGTTTACAATTTTGCAACAAACAAAAAATATAAACAAACTCCCGCTTACTTCCGCAGACTTAAGTTAAGTTGAACTGAAATTTTTCATGCCAATGGTCACCGGTACAGGTAGCAGAGTTAAAGTTATTGTTGTTCCATTTAGATTTTACATCCTCTCTCCTATTTCCTGTTGGTAAGACAAATCTTTTTAAAGCTAAAACGCTTAAGTTTCTACAAATGCTTGTATGTGTATGGTGGCGTGTGAATATGTTCAGTTTCTATGTCTAACTTTAAACAATTTATCATGAAAGTTTAAACTTTAAAAATTTTTTTGGTAAATTTATTAAATTTTTATTTAGAAAGTTTTCAATTTTTTCTTGTTTAAGCGGTATTGTTGCAAAAGAAATTCTAAAACTTTTAAAATTGAAAAATGTTTACGTTTGTCAACTATTTTTCCAATTTCATTAAAACTCATAAAAAACATGAAATTATTTAACAGAGATGAGTGATATGATTTGAACAGAATTTGTATCGTATTGCTGCATGTCATCTGTAGTATTATTTTAGTTTTTTATCTTTGTTAGTAACATTGTTCGATTTTGTTTTTAAATACTCTGATTTTTTTGCAACGTAAATATTATCTAGTTTGGGTTAGGATAGCTTAGCGGGTAGCTTGTCGTTCACAAGCAAGTACACTCGCTTGCCCAAATAACCCATTATGTTACCAAGTGTGAGGTAAGCCTTGTCACGATCCTTTAGTGGTGGGGGTGAAATACATCGAGCTCTGTATAAAACCGGTCAGTTGCTTTAGTGGCTCGTTCGCCACCATACCCAAATCTTCGAAAGTTATATCATGTGTGCATGACGCTCATTTTCTAAGTCTCTAGCAATTTGATAGTACCACTTCTAAGATAAACACATACTCTCTAGTTCTAAAAAACTCAATATTCTGCCTTTTTTTCAATATTTACCAGAAAATCGCCGTAGCCTAGTAGGTAGTGTGTTGGCTTATTAAGCGTAAAGCCAGGGTTCGAGCCCCAGGCAAGACATCAAAACAAAATAAATACCGAAAGTATTTCTTCGGCGAATTCCTCTCAGTAGATTTCTGGCAAAAACTCTGAGAGCAATTAAAATTGCCATGAAAAGTTTCTCAAAACTCTGTCGTTCGGAGTCGACTTTAACATGTAGGTCCCACCACTCATGCATAAAACATAAGTGGTGTGAGAAACTAGGTCGTAATCCTGGCTGAAGGGTTGTAATGACCAATTATGTATGTATGTTATGTACCAGAAACTCTGGTCTCCATACTTACTTCCAATTAAAGCGTAAAATTACACAACGGATGGACACAATAATAAACATATATTTCATATGATATGACAAGGAGACTGTGGTCTTAACAAATTTATCTTATTGAAGTCGCAGTAGTTTAGTAGATAGTGTTATAAATTATTAGACGCGAGACCGTATTTCTAACCCCAGCTCGGACATCTAGAATAAACCAAAAAAATATTATTTCGGCGTCTTACGCTCAGCAGTCTTCTGGCAAGTAAAATAAAATTTCTTTGGAAAGTTTTTCAAATCTGTCGTTCGTTAATCTTTAGGCTCATTTCCCCATATCGCTATATCCAAGGTGGTCCCCATGGATTTATATACATACTATAGCCCCGGGACGTTGTATAAGAATCACCAGCCAAAGATTCCATGACTGTAGTTTTAAAGGCTGGACAATCTAAAGAAAGTGATTAACTATCATTTTAACTGCTATATCATGGTAGTTACTACATACCTCTTACCAATCCGTCGGAAATAAATTACAACTCGCCAATGCACTATAAGTACAGCCACCAGTCAGTATACATCTTTCCTACTGTAGGACATGAGCGATCTAGAACAACTGATATTTTCAAAGCACGAGGCATATTGTGTGATCCTGCGTAATCTAGAGCACTCCATTTGCATGTTTGTGTTAGATGAACTTTTTCGTATTTGGTAATCTTAGTGATATTATCTAGAAAAAAGGGTATCGCGAATCCATGGTTCTTTTCAACCACTTATTGAAATCCATAAAGTTAGTTCATTTTCAGAGTCTCCGGAGTGATTTACACGTGATAGTTGTAGTCAAGATGATACGTAAGATCTTATGAAGACAATGATGGTTCAGTAACCTTTATATTTGCTTTATATCCTACTCATATGACAGTCTGGATTTTATAATCGCATTGAAAAGTGCTATTTTCGTATATAAAAATAGAGCGAAACAATGCCAAATTGTGTCCTTGTTTTTATTTGTGCCAATTGCAAATTATTTCTACCTCCAAATGTCAGCCCTAAGTTTTGCAAGTTCCTTACAGCCATATCTTCCAATTTTACTGATCACTTAATTAATATGTTTAATTCGAAATGCAATTATTTTTAAAAACCCCTTTTTAACATTGCAATATGATATGTTCACCCAATTTTTCCATTTTAACAGGTTTCATGCGAACATATTACAAAAAAAAAACGAATCCAATAATTCATTTCCATTTATGGTTAAAAAGTACAACGGAAACCCATCATCATCAAACATCTCTGTTGTAATTATACAATGAGATTTAATTAATTTCCTTAAGTGCCTTTTGCGTTGTACATCACTGAGACTGAGAGACATTGAGTTTTACCATAAGCACACTCACACATGCAAACTGACTTCCTTGTTCTCATAAGGATTTCAATATTGTAGGGTAAAGCAATTGAAATGCATTTGTATGAAAGACAGTGGAGTGTAAAAATTCCCAAGAATGCTTCTTTTATTGTGACTGAGTAAGGCCGGGTTCACCCACAAGTTTCTGAAACATTTTTGGTTCGGAGAAATTTCTTGTTTACTGAGAGTTTTCTGCAGCATGATTCACCCATTTCAGAAACTTTGTTCGTAAAAACAGTGCCGCCATATTTAATTGAAATATGAAAGGTAAATATATATGTGCATGAACTTAAGAAAGTTAATTATATTTGTGTCAAAATAAAGAAATAAAAAAATTTATATTTATAACAAAAAATAAACAGTATTTGTGGTGAATTATTTGGTAAGAATAAAAACATCTTGTTCTGCGATGGATAAAATGGATATAAATCATTTGCAACTCTTGTTCGCCATTGAAGTGACCAAAGTAAAATTACTTGCAAAATATATTTATGAAAAACGAAAATCAAAGATAAAAAAGAGGACGGCTGTAAGACCACTTTTGAAACAAAGAGAAGCCAAAGGGTATTTTCACTCACTAGTTCCCGAAATGCGTTTAAATGACGTAGATTCATTTATAAATTTTCATTGCATGGACCCTGGGACTTTCGATGAACTTCTGGAAATATTTGTGTATTGTATAAATTTCATATTGTGTGGCAACCTTTTCTAAAATGGTTCGGACCAAATTTAAAATTAATTTAATTCACACTGAGAGTTGTTCGCACAAAATAATTTCTCTCGCTCTCTGAGAGAAACGTCAAACTCCATATAAAAAAAATTTTGTCCGAACCAAAAATGTTTCAGAAACCTGTGGGTGAACCCGCCTTAAGCAAATTCTTAATTTTTCTTATATAGGCCACCTCCTTTCACGAATTAATAGTGATATGGCGTAGTATAGTGGATGTTTTAAAATTGGAACAAACCCATATTGGCGAAGAATAGTTTTCAAATTTTTAAACTTAAGACCTAAAACTTCTTCAAATAAATCATACAGGAGTCTCTACAACCATTTCACATCTTCCTCTGAAACGTAGCTGCTAGAACTGCATTAAGGATTAAGTTCCAAGACATGTTTAGGCATGTACGGTCGGCCACGCTTCAATACTGCATGAAGTAGAATTGAATCACCCAGTTTTTAGATGTGACTACATTATACCGGGGACTGTTTTCAGTCGAACACACAAGACTCACACTCCCACACAGGAGGAATGAGTTGCTGAAGCTGTCATCGGTGATATAACGATCTTCACCGAAGGCTCAAAAATAGAATTCGGAACTCGATCTGGCGCCTACTGCAACAAACTGGCCCTGAACTGGTCACGCGTAGTACCTAAACAGGCCAGCGTATTTCAGGTGCAGATTTTTGCTATTGAATAAGTTGCACGCATGGTTGTCCTTCGAACTTGATCATTTGTATCAACAGTCAAGCAGCAATCAAAGCGTCAATCTCGTCAAATCAGAGGGCGTCAAGAGTTGCATGGATTCTCTAAGTCGTATATGCCGACGCAACATCCGCCTCTGCTGGGTATCTTCCGGGCCACTGAGGAGTAGACAGAAACGTAAATGAGAACGAACTAGTACGGATCTTAGATATCTGAGAAGGAGACGATAGAGGGGATATATGCGCCTCTAAAGGAATACTATTCCAAATTGGAAAAAGCAGCATGGAATTGAACATACCCTGGGTAGTCCGATGTACGTTGTTGCCGAAGTTCAAAACTTCGGGAGAACCAAGGAACTATTTGAGTTCGATAAAAAACGATTCGCATGCTAATGGGATTTCTAAAGGGCCACTGCGCTGCTGGCAGTTTCGCTGACAAGTTCGGTCTATCCCGCCAGTATTACTGCAGAAGCTGTCATAGTGTGGAGGAAGCAGGCTCGGTGGAACACCTTTTATGTAAGTGCCCTGCACTTCAGATCAGACGTCATCGCTTTTCTGATGACAGAACATTTGAAGTTCATTTAAAGTCATGGTGGCTACTGTGCTACTAAGAGAACTTGCCGGTTTCACCCGAAACTCAGGGTGTTTCAAATCTATCACTAAGAGAACATGACCAGGGGTCTTACGTCACACTGGGTAGCACAATGGCCATATGGCCACCGATTGACTTTGCCTGTGAACAGGAAGCTACCCGCTAATATATCCTAACCTAACCTAAGTCATCCAGGAAGAATAATCGTTACCCATCGTTCAAACATGGGGTTTGAAAAAACTAATGAACTCCGTGCTGATTATTGGTGCTGTCTGAACTACGTATAATATATGTATGCGTTGTTGATATTACTACGTATGAAACGAATGGTTCAGGAGTTTTCCTGGACGAACTGTTTCAAAATTTTTCGTAGTCTCCTCAACTTGAGTCAATCACTATGTCAGCTTTAATAAAACGATAGAGTTTTCAAATATGTATTGTTTTAAATTTTTATTTCTGAATGAATAGGTCTCAAAGCAAATTTTGATATGATGTATATGATGAAGTCATTTTCCATTTTAAATCGTTTGCTCTACGCTATTTTCCATATCACTGTACCTTTAAACAAACTTGAATTGCATACAAAAGACACACACATTCTTTATTTTTTTAAATCCTTTATGAAAAATTATGTTCTTGTTCTCAATCTTTTTGGCTTACTAGCTACTCCTCTTTTTCTTTTTTGTTTTGTGTTATTATTGTACTTTCTTTCTATTTCTTTCCTTTTTTTTTGTTCTCTTATTGTTCTTTTGATCATCTCAGTTATACTCTGTACAATTGTAATAAAACAACACTTTTGCTTAAAATACAATGAATGCGTTCCCTTTTTAATGTAATTTATCTGAATGTGTGTATGTGCTAGTATGCACGGACATGATACGTTTGCATATGTATATGTGCATGTGTATGCTGATAAGAGCAGGGATACTGTGTGAATAATATTTTACAAAAAGTTTTTATTTTTAACTGTTCAACTATTTTGTTTGTTTGTGGCCTTTTAACTTGTAGACTTCTTAATATTATTCTCATAAGCTAACGTACACATACACAAACACATGCCCCTATGCTCGATGTATGGGGTCAAAATATAAATGCTTTCTTTCCCTTTGGTTTGGTTTTTTTGAAACATGTCTCTTGTACGATTGTTTGTGTTTGTAAGGGACTTTGTATAGATATTGTAATACGTACAAAGTATCCTGTAAGAGGATTTTAAGTGTTTAACACAAAATACGCATGTAGACAACACATTCGAGTCCCGAGATATACATGTACACACATATATATAAACAAAACGATATTTTATTTAATTTTATTTTAAAATCATATTTATTTTAAGACATAAGAAGCAGAAAGGGAAATATGTATATCAGAAATATATAAAGAAAAACAATTAAGATTATAAATTGTCTCGAAAGAGAATGGGTAGGAGAATACAAACATAATGTTGCAATTTTAAAAACAAAGGATAACAATTTAAAACAATAATATTTTGCAACTACTTTTTAGTTCGAATGTAATTTCTTCCAATACTAATAAAACAGCCACAGTTCTGCTCTGGAAGACACGAGTTTACCTGTACATACAAAGAAAATTTGAAAATCGGTGCTTTTTAAATTTGTTCTTTGCATTTTAAAAATCTTAAATTTTTCTTTCAAAAAATCAATTCAGGAACCCCTTGACACCACAAAAAACGTCATAAGAAAAGAGCTACTGGAATTTTCACAGAAAGTGTCCTTTTCATACAAAGAAAGTGTGACAACTAAACTAAAACACAGTGAGGACATAAAAACGACAACCGACCAAAGAGATAAACTAGTTGCTCTGTTTCAGCGCTATGACAACCTTTAAGCGATCTAAGGGAGTATTGACGATAAAATAATATCCATACATACGTTTCTCGTTTGACTTGCAGTTACGTTAAAAGACGTCCAAGGGACTATGTTATATGGACTAGTAATCATTTGATAAACTGGATGTACAGGGAATCGAACATTTTTAAAGAAATAATGAGGGCAATAACATACAGGAATACATACATACTTACATACAACCATTACAACTCTTCATTACAATCCATCATTATAATAATCATTACAACCCTTACGACGATTACGACTTAGCTGTGTAAGTGTGTTAATTTTATACACGAGTGGAGTATAAGTTTAAAGTCGACTATTAACGACAGATTTTTTGAAAAACTTTTCTTAGAAATTTCTGTTTACTGTCAGAATTTTTGCAAGAAATATGCTGAGAGGAAGTCGTCAAAGAAATATTTTTTCATATTTTCGTATTGTTCGAAATGTCTGCCCAGGTCTAATAAGCCAACACATTGCCTGCTAAGCTACGGCGACTTTAACATCCAGGAATACGGGATCATAGCCTATTTCAGACTGTAAAAAGGCGATTAACAATTACTACAGCTATAAAACGGTGAACGTTATGTGGCTACCTAGACATCATGGAATGATTAGAAATGAAGACGTGAATATTCTGGCAAATAGAGCCAGAGTATTACTTACCATAAGCGTGGATAACTCAATGTCCCTCAATGCACTGAGAGAAGAGAAAAGAACCATGAGTATTATGAAAATTATTAATAAAATGACGTAGTGGAAAATTATGAATGCAGTGCATATGGCGTACAGCATTGAACAACAAGTGGAAGTAATAAAATTGTTTTATCAGAATGGGGTTTCCGTTCGGGCAATGTATCGCTCATTTTACGATCACCATAATCGTCCTATTATTCGCAATGTAGTGGATAAATTCCACTGGTTTAGTAAACGATCGAATTACCAACTTCTTTTGGCCAACATGTGGTTTCAACAGCGCGACGCTACGTATCAAATACCACATGTCACATTGAAGTCACAGTCAACTCGCGTGGAAGTGATGTGGACTGGCCACCGAGACTATGCAATTTGCCCCCTTAAATTTTTTCTTGTGGGGTTTTCTTAAGTCGCAGGCGTTTATGAACAAACCACAACGGTCCTCCTAGCCAACATAATGCCATCGCTCAAATTTAGATAGTCTTATGTGCCAGAGGCGTGGTAAATTGGGCATTTCCGATAAGCTCTAGCAGGAGAAGTTGTGGACATTTCAACATAATGTCATCAATAGGGCTTTCATACAAAAAATTTTAATGATAACTCATATACTTACTTATATAACTTACTTAATAGATTATTACAACCATTTAGTAAAGATTTCTACCAAGCTTTTCACACCACCTTTGTTGTGTGTGTGATAATTTTATCCATAAGTGGCGAGACTTACAGTTTAACTTCGACACGCGATGAGTGATTTAAGAAACTTTTCATGGCAATTTTATTTACTTCGCTGAGAGAAAGCAGCCGAAATAAAAAATTTTTTCACATTTAGCTTTTAGTTGTTGGATATGTCTTAGCTGTTGTTTGAACTACGGCCGGACTCCGTACTTCAAATGATAGGTTTTGAGAAAGAAATTTTTTTTAATATTTATACTGCCATAGTTTTTGCCTGAAGATTCCTGAAAGAAAATCACCACGGGCTCTCGTCTAATAAGCCAACGCACTGCCTTCTAGACTACGTTGACTTTCACTCACACACACTTGATTTTCTTGAAATTTAAATAGGAAAAGCTGACTGGTAGACCTGATACTATACTTTTGAGAAATTTTGTAGAGACTACGAGACCAGCTAGAATTGTATTTGGTGCGTACTCCTATTTACTTATTCATTTACAATTACAAGTTATATTTAATTGTATACGAGCTGAGTAACTTCGATCATATTTTCGGTATGGTCTGTGACACTAGACCGCAGTATATGCTGGTAACCCAAAACTCTAGCGCTAATAGTCTAACACACTATCCCCTAGCTTACCAGGACACCCTTACTCTTACTTAATCCTTTAGTTATGTTTGTAGCGCCAGAGATTCTAGATGTATAAATGAAGTAAGCAAGGCTATACAATGCTTTGCCCTGGTAAGCAGTTTTGTTTTTCGAAAAATTTAAAACAATTTAGTAAAACAGTATGTAGTAGTTATTCTGTTCATTAAATTTTTATTTCATCAATTAACTATTTAATTTGTTGTTGTTGTTGTTTTTTCTTTCTTTTGGTATTTATTTTTGGTTTATAATCATAATTTCAATCATAATTTATTTGTAGTAATTTTATTTAATGTATGTATCGTTTTTTATATAATACGTATGTATGTATATTATGTATGTATATCATTTTCATTTAGTATATATATGTGAGTTTTTTTTTAATTAATTTAATACTATTTATAACATATGCTTCGCTTTATATATATGTATGTATATACTATATAAGTAATTTAATATTATTCAATCATTTCATTTATTTTGTTTTTTGTTTTTTTTTTAATTCTTTTTGTCAATAAACTTAACACATGCTGAAATTAATACATTTTTATTCATGACTTTTTCTTTTTTCTTTCTTTTTTTTTCTAATTTGTTGTATTTATTTTTTCATTATTTTTTTATACAATAATTATATACGTATTTAAAGGAAAAAATTACAGTAAAAAGGAAAAAAGTAGAACAACGATTAAATGTCAGCTGTTGGATGAAAATGAGATGGTAGGAGATGGTTCTAGGAGCATTAAATATGGTCATTTGAATTTTTATTAAATTTTGTAAATAATACATAAAAAGTCTTCAATTATTATTAACGTTTTACTTAAATTCGTTTCATAATTAATAACATTTAAATAATAATATTTAAATTTAATTCTTTTTTTTTTGTATTTTTTATTTCCTTTTACGAATTATTTTAAATCATAACAAATAATTTATTTTTAATATAATTATTATAATTTTTCTTTTAACAAACATTTACATTGAAATTTAAGTTTTATTTTAATTATTAATTACATTGCATAGTCCAAGAGCTGAATTATTAGTAAATATTTTATGAAAATGATGATTTCAACATAGAGTATCGATAATTAAGGTTTGATTTTCTCAAAAATGCATATTTAATTTTTATTTATTTTTATTTTTTTAATAAACTAAGGTTCCTTTTAGTTAATATCATTGTTTAACATTCATATAATGTTTAATTCGTAATTTATTTATTTACCATATCATATTAATTATTCCAACTTTTATTTATTTTATTTGAATTACAAGGCTCGTCATAGTTTAACAGATGAAAGACTGCTTAAGACTATCACAATCACTATTTATCCTCGAGTTTAATGGAATCTTTCTTAACTTTTTAATTCCTTCAAAAGGGGAAACAAATTTGTGCTGGTCATATAATTAAATAATTCGTAGCTCCCACTATATGTGCTTCTTTATTATGATAATCGAAATTTCTTAAGCACATAATTTTGTTACCTCTAAGGAAAGGCAATTAAACAAATAACTTACAGCGACAACGAAAGGTTTAATAGTAATAACACCACTGTTTGTTTCCTATTTATGGAATAAATAATGGGGTCTTGCATTTTTTTCACGAACAATAAACAGAAATCGTTTCACAGAAATTATGCGATTTATTCGTTTTCAAAGAAGAAGCGAGCGGAGCCATCGCCTGCAGGCTGACAAATTTGCTCTCATCTCCAAGGTATGGAATGCATTTATAGAAAATAGTCAAAACTGCTTCAAACTAGTTGCAAATATAACTGTTGATGAACAGCTATTTGCTGCAAAATCAAGATGACGATTTACACAATATATGTCCAATAAACCCGATAAGTTCGGAATCAAGTTCTAGTTGGCATCGGACTTTGAAAGTAAATATATTGTGAATGGATTTCCGTATTTGGGAAAAGATGAGACGAGGCCATCAGCAATACATTTGAGGGAATTTGCTGTTCTCAAACTCACTGAACCATTTATAGGGTGCGGACCACCGATAATTTTTTAAGAGCACATCTTTTATCAAAAAGAACTACCTTAGTATGAGCTATTCGGGCCAATAAGAGGGAATTACCCAAAGCGGTCCTTAGACTGCCATCGGTAGAAATGGGTATATATAATATAACGGCAGGTTTAGTGTTAAAAGAAATTAGCCTATTATTTAGACCCGGTTGAGACATTTTTCTAAGCGACGCTGAATGGAAGGAATCTAAAACGTTCAGAACGATGTTCTCAGAATCACCACCGGCTGTCTTAAGAAGACAAGCATTGTTTATCTCAATAGCAAAACCAACACAAGCAATTACTGACAGCCTGCTACTTGCCTTATAATAACAATCACGAAGATGTAGTTACCCAACATATCAGGGAAGATAACCGTAGGTATCTTAACAATATCCGAAACTTAATTCCATGTAGGACGAGGTCCACCCTACCATAACTGAAATCCGGTTGGAGATACAACCACAACTCCTAAATCCAGAAGATAATTCTCAGATATCCATCTGCAAATAAAGTCCTCAGGATATCAAAATATCGTTGAATATCCCAGTAACACTGCAGACCTACGGCCTACATATCTCAGAAAGCAATTTGTTAAGTTCTTGCTCTCTTATATTTTTACCATTCAAGGACAGAACTCTCGACAGCAACAGCAATGCTGTTACAGCAAAGATTTAAGAATTTTGTTATCAAGGATATAATATTCGAAAAGATAGACAAAAGATGTAATATTGGAAGGAATTGTATTCACCAAACCTTTGGAAGCAGCTGGTACATTTCAAAATCGGCGAAGAAAAACCTCAGTTATACTTTATAGTAAAGGTAGTCTCAGAAATTCTGAGGAAACAAGACCAAGAGAAAGAAAATGCTTGATATGGGAAGAATCTTTCCACATAACTTGAAGAGAAAAAGAAAAAAAATATCATAAAATTAGCGAACGTTAATCAGCAAAAAGAACGAAAAATTGTAAGGTAGACGGAGAAAAGATTAAGATTAAGAAGTAAAGATATACCAGATGTTGTGTATAGATAAATGGAACATATAGAGAGACCAGCTAAGACCAGTAATCTAAACCAGATTCGATATTGCATCGTGTCGCTTAAATAAAAATCAAACTATACAGACTTGATCATAACATGATGCACATCGAATGGAAAAGGCATTCATGGTCGTTTAGATTCTGTTTGTGTAATGTAATGTAGCGGAACTAATGCTACTTTTCAAGAATGGGCGTGGTAAAGAAGTTCTTTGAATCAGTCACGAAATCATGTTTGCAGTAGCAGTAAAAACTATAATACCATGGCAGTATTACAACCTGTGTGAGGAAAAGTGACTACTGAAAAGACTGCTAGAAAGATGACCAAACTGAATAAAATCAGACAATTGCTCAGTAGCTTTGAATAGAAAAAAATATTATAAAAAACATGAAATGCAGTAAAGTGCTGCAAAATCAAAGGAGGATCAATAATTAAAAGTTAAAATTTATTTCGTTTCAGAATAAAAGCAATCGTCTGGCTCATTACAGGTAGACTATCTCTAAGAGGCGGTTAGAGAACAGGAATTATTTTTCAAAATTGAAAAATTTTACAACCACTATTTTTTTCCTTTTTTTTATTCGAGAAAGTAGAAAAAGTTGGAAAGGAATTGGCCATTTTATTTTTCTCTTCGTTCCCTTTTTTTCAATCTAAACTTTAAAGAATTCGTTTTTCAAAAACTTTATTTCGGTTTCTCGTGGTTGCAAGTTCTCCACAAACGGTTCTACTTCCTCTGGTACAACGTTTTTTTTATGGGGCAGTTGGGGAGTTAAAACTTTACCACGCCAAGTCCAATTCTTGAGTGTCACTTTGTATGTTTAATACTCCACTAGGTTCTTCCGATTTTCTCTCAGTTCACTTTCCAAAAGTTTAAGTTCGGCTCAAAGCGGTCAATTCGGTCTCGTATCGAAGTATCGAAGTAATGGCTGCCTTCCAAAATGTCAGTTGCTTTGTGTTTGAACAAAGTATCGTGTTTCATAATGCCGCTGTACAAAATATATACAATGTATTCTATTTCAAAACGTCGTCAATGTGTATTTTTAAAGCAGTCAGAAAGCAATCAGGCATCGGATTTATAGTTGATGCATTGTTTGGTAACTTTGCATATGTTCAAAATTTATATACGGTAGTAGAACTGTATACAAACTTTGTATTGATACATTTTGGAAGGCAGCCAATCTATAACAGTTTCGCTAGAATAATCTGTGCTAACTGTAAATCTCAAATAACAAATTTGCCTTGAGAATATATTATATCGTGCCCTGTAATTCTTTTAATATTTGAATTGTATTTTGTTTTTGGTTTCTTTTTGTCTTTTGGTACTTTAAAAATAGTTATTTTTTCTTATTTATGGAATATAATAACATTTATTTTAATTTTATTTTTAATTAATTTTTATATTGCATTTTATCAATTGCTTGTTTTTTTAAGATATCGTTATCGAATAGGGGATTTCTATTTTAAGTTATCGAGTTTAAATTTTTCTTATGTTTTTTTGCAACAGGATTGCATGCAGTATGTATTTTATGATTTTCATTTTTATTTTTAATTTTGATACGTTTTAATTTAATTTATTTTTGTTTTTCATGGAATCTATTTAATGTATGAACGTTTTTTATAAAAATGCAATAATTTTTCTTGGTTAGTTTAATTAATTCTAATGAGAATGACTAGATTGAACTCATTTTATTCTTTAAGGTAGATTTACAAGAGTATGGCAGAGAACTACTTTATAAATTGCTGCCTGCTATCGTTTACTAACGGTGATTATACATACATTAACTGTTACTTGTTTAGGTAATGTAATGATGTATTTATGTATGGGTATGCATTAATTATAATTCATTTCAAAGTTTTTCGACATAAATATGCATGTAAGTATGTATGTATAATGTTATTGTCAACTAATATATGTTTTTCATTTTGTTTTTTAATTTTCTTTTTTTAGATTTAACAACTCATTTAGTTTATCATGGTAATTTTAATTAAAGATAAAAACTTTTTAAAATATCATTATTTTTTTTCAAACAGAATTATGTTTAGGAAGTTTCTAAAATGTTTTATTTTATAGGTTTTTTTTAAATTTTTTGTTGCATTTTTTTTTTCATTACATTTTTCAGTATATAGTTAATGCATATCAATAGCTTAATGGGGAAGGGGGGTATATGGTTCTTTTTAAAACGAGGGTTAGGAAAATGTTTTAACATTTAACAATTACAATATTTATTTATTTATTTATTTATTTATATAATAATTATTTTTTAATTTAATTTTAAATATTTGTTGCTTTTATTCTGTATCTTTGGAACTTTAGTTTTAATAATTATATAATTAAGCTTAATTGTTAAATTATTTTTAGCCTTTTTATAAATTTTTTAAATCTGTTTTTATACCATAATGAACGAGTATAGTTTTTTATTTTATTTCCTTTTTTTTTTTCTTGGTATTATTTTTATAGTGTTTTTAAGCAACAAAATACTGTACGATTTTAAATTTATATTATGTAGGTATATATGTATATAGTATATATGTATTTTGTTTTGTGTATATTTTTATTTAATATTTTAAATTATTTATCTTAAAACTAAATTTTCTTAATTAGAGTCTGAATCTGAGTCACTAGGTGGCGGTACTGGTGAAGCTGTTTTTGCAGCGGGTTCTTCGCGTATAGGTCTAGTTGCTGCCAAATAAGCATTTGTGGATTCGCCATGTGTTGTTTCAATGCCAACTCTAAAAAGACGCATAAGAAACGTAATGTTTTAGCTAAAATAAATAAATATTTAATATTTAAAAAAAAAAAAAAAATTCCTAGACTATTAGCATAAGGGTTGTAGGTTCGATTCCCACCAGAGACTCTGGTCTGTTATTGTTAATTGGTAATTGTGTTGTAATTAATAAATAAATAAATAAAGCAAATAATGTAAAATTTAAAGTATAATTCTGGTTACATGAACGTTTGTTTAGATATGTAATCTACACAAAGTTATCGTTCTGATTGGATCATATCAAAAAATTTATAGAACAACATTAGAGTTGAGCATAAAAGTAGGCATAGATGGCGCTACTACTATTAGTTCCATATGATTTTTAGTTAAACCTAACCCCCAACAAACAAACGTTTACATATTTTGCCAGTTTTTGGGACATAGCATTTTGAATGAAACAAATGTGAAGCAAAAAGAGATAGAGAGCCCCCCAGTTCAGACATCTCAATTAAAAATGAAATATAAAAAATATTATTCTCTGCAATTTCTCTCAGAATAATGGAAAAAAAATCTATCGTTTGAATGCGATATTAAACTTATTGATGACGTGAGAAACTAGGTTTAATCCTGACTAAATCAGTAAGAAACGTAGTCAATAGCATCGAGACTGCTGAAGTTGACGAAACATATTTGAGATTCATGACTGAATATTTGGGTATTGAAAATTTCTGTTCAAACTGCCATATTTAGCCATGAGCTCGCAACGAGCCCAAAACAGCGGACTGATGATTCTAACCAGTATTTACAGCTGTGTCACTACTCAATGAATGAAACGAATGAAACATCTCTTAGTCGTTTGACACGATCGTCATCCGGATGGACTGAAATTTGTGAATCGACACCAAAGCGTGCAAAGATGCAACAGTGTCGACTGCAAGTTTATGGCATCTATATTGTGTATTGCGCATGGTATATAGTAATATTTATCGACTATGTTGAATAGATATGTTACCCAAGGGGCTTTTCAGCCCAAAACGTTAAACATATTTCCATGCCTACTTTTTTCTTTTCGCTAAGGAATCTTAACTTGAACAAACAAACAAAAGACTGGAGACAACACACTGCATCAAACTTTCTTTCTTTGAAATCAGCGCCAAGATCACTATTTAATTGGTGCTGGCGGACAGATACAGCGTAAGCTTGTTAGTTGATTCGATTCGCGTATCCCTAGCATCGACAGATTACCAGATTATTTATTAATTCGGAAGGCGCAAATTACCCTTTATTGTTGCAATTAAGCGATAGACCTCAGCCCTAGAGTAATTTGTAATCAAACCAATTTTTTTAAAGAGCCACGGATTTGGCTACTATTATGTTATCATGTGATTTTAGGATTCCATCATTAAAGGACACGGCAATGAGACTATAAGCTTTGATTATGCAAAATTCTAACATCTAGTTGATATCAATCTCCCGCTATTGATAAGCGATATCTGAATATTTCTTCGATACTGGTTTTATGACGAAAATATCGAATAGATTCTCTATAACGATAATCTGCACCATCCAGAGAACATAATCCAAGTACTCGCTGACGTATCCAGATCACACAACAAAGATAGTGGTATGTTAGACTACCCCTTGAATTACCCTTAACAAGTGTCTATGGAGTAGATATTGAAAGAAACAATATAACCGACGCTTCTTTGCGGAGGCTGGTACATGAATTCACACGTGAGATTGGCATTCCTCAACAGAGGAGCAAACTAATAATCTCACACAAACTTCTCTTATACAAAAAGGGATGAAAAACATGAATAATATTTACGTCGACTCTAACCTGCATCCATTTGACAGGTTGAAAATGACAAGGAAATATAGGAGACCACGGAAAACGGTACCAGCGCTACGTGAAATATTTAATAATGAAAAATCTGCACATTTGGCCCCGCTTTTCTATTTCTTATGGTATCCTGGTTAATTTCGTTCGACTTAAACAATCCTCCCATTATTCGTATATGAATCTTAGTTGTTAACATCGCAACCTTGCAACTTTTAAGCCTAGTTGCCTTTTCTTAGAAGAGGCCGAGATATTTGACTATCACTTTAACGAAACCGCATTTGTTTTATTACACGTTTGCTACTCCCACTCTACGTTTACCGGAAGTAAGTTCATTTACCTGTATTCGTGTCTCGCTAAATATCTCACATATTTTTCAGGTGGTTCATCGGAATCCGATTCCTGTACACTAACCGAACGTATTGTTGTATGCGAGACTTGTGTAGCCGGCATCGTAAATTCAACGAAAGCATAGGGCGCTAGTTCACTAGGAATTTGATCATAAGAGGTTAAAGCCATGCGACACACCAACTGATGGGTAGTATAGGCGCCTGAAAAATGTACAAGAAAGGAAATGACAATAAATTAAAACGGATGCCAAATGGAAGAGTCTACCTTGGCCTTCTTTTGGCAAACGTGGACATCGCCAAACAATGGCACGATGATGATGCTCGTATTTGGCTTGACCTGATGTCACTTCAATAAGTGATTCTTGCAAGGTATCTACAGCGCCCAATATACGTTCAATGCCCTTAATTTTACCCGTACGTCTGTGAGCTGATTTGACAGAACCATATCTGCAAATGAAGAGAGGGAAGTTTACATATTTTTAATGCGATATAAAATCCGCTGAGTGCTTTTGAATAATTAAGATTTACCTGAAATGTTTCTCCACCCGAAATAGATAAATCCAACATTCCGGTATTGGAAAACGCACCGAAACATCTTCACATGGTATTTGGCCCAGTTTGCGCGACGTAAAGCCGGGCACCAAAATATCCGCTCTTAATTCAACTTTATTGCCAGTTACAATCCATTGAGCCTTGAGTTGTAAAGGAAGTTCACGATTTTTAGGCGGTCGTATACGGAAGCGCAGTAATTCAATATAATTTGCATCAGGCGGTTGGAATCTAGAAATCAAGTAAATAATAGTTTTGAACCCACTTCTTACCGGAGAGGTGAATGCGATTAATGGATACTCACTTTATAATTCTAGTTTTCTCATATTCATCCTGATTGACAATCGTATGAAATTCCACAGCTTCTAAACGTATCCATTCTTCGGTAGCTACGGGTATAATATCATGACGTCCCACAACTTCCTTACCCTGGCGCCACATGTCATTCACTCCCAACTCGATATAAGGCATACCTGAAATCAGATTATTAAAAATATTCTTTAAATGTTGCCACCCTTCTTGGTTTATTGCTTTGGAAATAACCTGTTAGAAATGCCAAAAAGAATACCCGCACTCTAGCAATTTGTTTAAGTATTTTTCCTTCAATATCCTGTTCCACATAGATTTCATCCACGGCTGTTACTTGTACTTCTTCCATTTTGTATGTCAAGGCCCGTTCCCTTAAGGCCGGCAAACGGAATAGGGCCTCTTCGATGCAAACAGAAAATTGTTTCATGTCTTCGTAGTTCATGGAACCGATTTTGAAGAGCTGTGATGATTGTGGTGCATGTTCTACGGGTAGACCCAGCTTTTTAAGGTCACTGCCAAACTCTTTGACACCCTCGTAGTCGCCGGCTATGGCATATTGTGCAAATTTGGTGAGCTTGTTTGTAATGCGTTCGGCTTTAGTAACCTGGCCAGGTCTAACGCCTGGTCTCTCCTTATAGAAGATGTATTGCAATTTCATGGTAAAGATTTTACCGAATTGGTCATATTGCTGGGCGCCTATATCTGATACGGAATATGAAGGCTGTAGAGGAAGTTCCTGGAATGGTTGCTTATCGGAAGCCTGATTGAAGAGCTGCACAACTGGTACATCGTTTTGCATAACCAAACGCACAAATACCTTTTTCCAAAATCGTTGACCTGTAATCTTCTTTTTATTCGGCTGTCGCAATTGCATTTCCCATCCTGAACCCACATAATTGAGACGTGGGAATTCTTCCAGCGGTTGTGAAACATCATCATCGAACAGTGGTGTTTGCGGAGTATCTTGTGAATCTGTGCGTTTTAAAGCTGAGTCTTCCTGTTGAGCTGGCGCCGGAAAGCCGGTATCTTCAAATGGATTTACAGTGGCGCTATCATCGGCTGCATATTGGCCAGCTGGTGCAGCCCGTGTGGGTGGTGGTGGTGCCAATTGTGGAGCAATAGCAGTTGCTCCTTCGGTTTTTGGTCGTATAACAACATTAAAGTCTTTTTCAACGGATTCTACTGAATCTGAGCGTACAGGAGCCTGCATACTGTAAAAGTCATCGTCCTCATTTCCAAAGCCATCGGCTGAATCGCCAAATGCATCAGCACCTGAGTTGGGTGTTCCAAAAGCACTATCACCCCAAGCTAAAAACAGAACTCATTAGCAATTAAAATATTAAAACAAAATCAATTACGTACCATCTGCGGTCGTGGGTGTTACAGCCCCCGATCCCGGTCCACCAAATCCATCTAATATACTGATGTTATCCTTCTTAACAGACTCGAATTTGGCTGAGAACGCGTCAAATTCATCAGGTTCAGCAAAAATATTTGTGGCATACGCCTGAGCCTGTGGCGCTTCAGCAACGGGCTCTGGATCTGCAGCGAATATATTAATAACAGCCGCGGGAGCTGTTACAGTTTCTGTGGTTGTGGTGAAAATATTTGTCACTGTATCAGCTGTACTGCTGAAAATATTTTCTGTCACAGTATCAGCAGAACTTGTAAAAATATTCTCCAATACGGTGTCCGTTGTGCTCGTGAATATATTCTCGACCACCGTGTCGGCAGAACTCGTGAAAATATTTTCAGTCACAGTATCGGCCATGGTAGTGAAAATATTTTGTGGCACCTCTGCGGCTTCATTATCATCCGAAGCAAATATATTGGCAACAGCTTCGGGAGCTGGAAACGTTTCTTCTTCTTCATCGGGACTGGCGAAAGGATTGGCGGAACCAGCACCACTTGGTGGTGCAAAATCTAAACCGGTATCCATCTCTTCAACGGCTGGTTCTTGTACTTCTAGATCTGCATCACTTGCAGCATTATCGGTTAAGCCTTCCACTGGCGATTCCGGCAAAGCTTGTGTAGTTGCCGCCGACTCCGTAGGAGGACTTTGATCAGAATCAACAATAGAACTGGCCTGAGGCACAGTGGACACATCTGTTGTTTCATCATCTTCAGCTTGAGGATCCGGTTCAGTATCAATTACTACTGCTGGTACATCGTTCTTAGTTTCGGGCTGAGGCTCTGGTTCTTCCTCATCATCCGAACGTGGCAAGTCTTCAACTGTGGTAATTTCAATGTCTGGTGTTGGTGCTCGTTGTTTGTTAGTTGGTTCCTGAACAGTTATTCTATTATTTAGTTGTGAACTATTGTAAGTGGCTGATTGTGGTTCCGCAGTGATATTGTGAATGCTTTCATCGGGGCGGGTTAAGACGGAAGTGAAGATAACTGACTCCTCCTCGTTTTCTTCATTCTCTTTAGTTTCTGGCTCAGCAGCTGTAGGATCCAGCACAATGTCATCACTTAATAAATCAGGTTTGGCCACTGGTTGAGCAGGTTTGTCAAACAGACTTAAAATATCTTCTTTCGTCTTTGGTGGTGGAGGCTTTGGAGGTTTGGTAGTGCCAAACATATCGAAGAGATCTTCTGAATCTGCAACATTTTGTTGAGGTTCTTCTGCCTTCTGCTGAGCAGGTATTGGAGGTGGTGGCGGTGGCGGCATAGGTCTTGGTGGTGGCTGATTACCAGCCGGTGGCGATGGTCGTGGAGGTGCAGGTCTGGGTGGTGGAGGTCGAGGAGGTTGTTGTTTAGCTGGCGAGGGCATTGGTGTAGCACCTTGTATAGGCGGTATGCCAGTAGGAATACCAAATGGATTATCATTTGCCATTACGGCATTTGGACCACTACCCATTAGGTCAACATCAAAACCTTGCGTATTACCCGACGAACCACTATCGGAGACATCTAACAGATCAGCTAAACCACTATCAGGCGTTGGACTGGGTGAGTGTAAATCTCTCATTGATACTGGGCTTGGTGAGCGGGTAGCTGGTATACGGCCCAATAACTCTGAACTTGTTTCATCCAATTGGCTGGAAACCGTGTTTATAAGTTCTTGTGTCTTTGGCGGCAAAGGTCGTGGTGGAGGAGCTTTTGTCTTCTGATCCTCCTCCTCATCCTGAGATGACTTAATGCTTAAAGCATCATCTTCAGCTTCTATGGTAGTACCAAAGAAGCTCATTGCCGGATCAATATCATGTTCTTGATGTTCTGCATCATCCTCAGCATCATCACCAAATGCAAATGGATTAACATTTGCATCTGAAGCGGCAAACGGATTGTCATCTTTACTTGTATCTGATTGGATAAGGAATGGATTGACTGTAGGATCATCCACACCCTCCAATTCATCATCCATTAAGAAGGGATTGGCCATTTTAGTTCTTTTTTCTTTCCCTTTTTCTGATCTAAACTTTAATGTTCAATGAGTTCGTTTTCCAAAAGCTTTATTTCGGTTTCTCCTGGCTGCAAATTCTCTGCTATGGAAGTATCAAACGGATCTACTTCCTCTGGTACAATGATTTTTTTATGGGGCAGTTGTGGAGTTAAAACTTTATCTCCCAAACCCAACTCTTGAGCGTCACTTTGTATATCTAATACACCAGTGGGTTCTTCCGATTTTCTCTCAGGCAATAGTTCACTTTCCAAAAGTTTAAGTTCGGCTTGACCAGGCCTCAAATCAGCCGCTATCGAAGTATCGAACGGGTCTATTACAGTTTCAGCAGAATAATCAGGTAAATCTTTACTTTCTTGAGCTGGTGTTAGTACTTTTGTATTGATGTTCTCTTTGACTGCTAGTAAGTCTTCTGCGGGCTCTGGCGTAGGAGGAGCCCGGGGATCAAAGTCTGGATCCGATAAACTGTGTTTTAAGCTAGGCTTGGCTAATAAATCACTTTCCAAATGTTTGAGCTCGACGTCGGATGGTTTATTTTCGGGCACGTACGATGTATCAAAAGGATCTTCTGTTTCCCTTTCGGCTATTGAAGATCCCGAAGGAGCGTAATAAGGAGTTAAAGGTTTCTTATTGCTACCTCCTTCGGAAACTCCCAAAAGATCCTGATTGGGTACCAAAAATCCTACGGTTTTGTTTTGTAAACTTAAACTTAAAGAAGATTTGCGTCTGGCAGGATCAAAATCTTCCTCGATTTGTGGTGTTGCCACCGGCTTTACTTCAGGCTGTGTAACAATTGGAGCTTCAGTTTCAGTACTCTGTTCTTCGGCTCTGGGATCAAAGTCCGGATCACTTAATGAATGTTTGAGTGTTGTTTTTGACAATGTTATTACAGCGCCAGCTACTGTCGTATCGAAAGGATCAAAATCTTCCGAATCTAAATCAACGTTAAGGTGCTTGGCGATTATTTTAACTGTAGCAGGCGGTGGTGGCCGGGCTGGTGGTGCTGATTTTTCTTCAGCTCTGGGATCAAAATCGTCGTCTTCTTCGAGTACTGTGGTCTTTTTAATAACTTGTTCAGCGTATGAAGTATTGAATGGGTCGTCGTCTTCTGCTACTTCGTCGTCACTGACATAAATAGCACCTGGCACCAAATGAGGACCTGAACCAGGTCTTGGTGGAGGTTTCTTGGCTTTATCTGGAATAGAAAAACATAAACTTTAATACAGTGTTTTCGTAAATATGTTTAGTCAACAAACCTGCTTCCTGATCTTCTTCGGGTAGCTGCTCAAATTCTGCCCAATCAGCTGCAGAAAAGTCGGTTAAGACCTCAGCTTTTGGCAATGGGATCTCAGTGATTACTTTAACTTCTTCTTTTTTATTTAAGGATTCAGCAGCTAATTCAGCAAATTCGTCGTCTTCGGGACTCTTGAGTATGTCAAATTCAGAAAGATCGGGCAAATTAGATTCCCCTTGCTTTTCTGCGTCTACGTCTTCGTCGTCTGAAGCTGGTTTCTTGGGTTGAATAAAACTTAAATGCAATGATACACTTAAATCGATAGGAGCATCTGATTCTGGCACATCATCATCCAGTTCATCCAAAAGATTTCTCTGAGGCTCTGGAACTAGAAGATCCTCCTCATCTATGTCGCCCTGATCGATACTCTCACTGAGCAATAGATTTTTAATGCCCTTGCGTAGCTTACGCTTGGGCTTGGCAAGCTCGAGCGCCTTTTCGCGCTCTACGCGGCCCGAAAGAACCTCTACGGCAGCGCCTAAACTTACAAGCTTTTTGTTACTTTTGGCTTTGTCAGCACCGACAATAACTTTTTCGGCGTAAGCAGTATCAAAAGGATCAGGACCGTCGTCAAAGTCTAAAACAGGCGAATCGGGTATCACTAATTGTACTTCACCACTGGTAATGGCATCAACATATTCGGTAACAAAGATATCGTCTACCTCAGCTACGTCTTCACCTTCCGATTCGGAAAGTTCGACAACCGCTTCGGCTAGCTTATCACGCTGAGCCTCTAATTCAGCAGCTTTGCGTTTCTCCTCCTCTAAACGTTCGGCTTCACGCCGGGCTGCCTCCTCCTGCTCCTGTTTCTTTTTCTCCGCAGCCGAAGGTAAACGCTGATAAAAGGATTCCTTTTTAATACGATCTAATTCGTCTTGGGTCTTATGGAGTATAGTATCAACACCCGATGTAAGAGCTTTGAATTTAGCCCACTCGTCGTCTTCGGTAGATTTTTCCGAAGCGTTACCGTTTGCACCGTTGGCTGCACTAGTTCCTGTGCCTGTTGCTGTTTCGTTAGCTGAAGCCGCGCTGGCGGACGCTAACTCAGAGGTCGAAGCAGTATGGGATGTTGCAGCTGTTGATGCTAAACCTTCAACATCTGATGCCGCATCCGATTCACCAGCATCTGATTTAGCAGCAGCAGCTTCCTGCTTGGCCTTTAGTTGGCGTTTGTACTCTTCGAGCTCTTCTTCGGTGAAAAGTTCTTGATCTTTTTTCGACTTCTTCTTTTTCTTTTTAAGACCTTTTGGTAACTTAAGCATTCTCTAATAGACGAGACATCGAAAAACGGTCTGCAATAGAACAAATTATTGGCATATATTAGAATGCAAGGATACAAGAAAATATTTTTTAACGGAAATATAACGAACATAATAAGGATTTAAGGATACGAGATACGAATAATATGATACGATTGAACAAAGACAAAAGCCTTGAGTGGTATGATAAATGACGCATATATTGCAAAGTAAATCACGAAAATTAAATTAAACAACAGTGAGAAGCTACATGTACAGATAAAAGGATAACTCGGTAACAATACAACACAATAGGATACGTAGGGGGGGTATTATTTTTAGACAACTCACCAAATCAATTGATTACCCTTATAAATCATATTCAATCAACTTACAGGTACGGTAACTTGTTTCTTTTTTGTGTTTCTGTGATACGGCCAATTATCGATGATTACTTGTTCGAAAAGCAAAAACAAAAACAAAACACTTTTCGTATATCTTCAGGATAGGCTTTCAAATAACAAACAACAAAAAAACCATGTGTTTCCTTTTGGTAGGATATTATCACTTTGAAAACAACCACCGTTACTTACAATACCGCTTTTCTATTTAAACGGCTAGCTATTTACCGTTACTCAAAGCAATAGGGAAATTCGAAAAAATTATTTTTTTTCTGTTTTTTTTTTTTGGTTCGAAAAGCACTCTCTCTCTGCCTTGCACTCAATAAAAACAGAGAACGTTGCAGGGAGAGCAAGAGAAATGGGAAAAAAGACTTACTTTAACACATACATGGTACACTTAATTGTTCTCTCTCACTCTCTCTTATTTTCGTTTAACTAAAGCAGATACAGGAAAATCTATATTCACATCACATCCAAATGGGAAAAATCGATTTTTTGCACTTTTTTCACACTCAACAAAAAATTGGGAAAAAATTACTTGAAATTCTTTAACAAAATCTTCTAAAAATCAAAAATAAATCAATTCTATTAACAAAAACATTCAAAATTAATTAAAAACTTAAGAAAAATAACAGAAATAAACTTAAGATTAAAACAACAAAAGAATCATTTCATTCAAATCATTCTCTTGCATTGAATTTTCTTCTTTTTTTTCTTTCCATTAACACTTAAAATTATTACTTTTTTGTTACTTGGTTTTCTTTGCCAACAGAAATAATTTAAAAGTTAAAACTTACGTCTCTCTTTGCTTTTAAAATTGTTAAGGTTTTCTATTTTAATTGTTAAATAAAGGATTTAACTTTTTCTTTAGAATTTTATTTCACTTTTTTCTGTATAGTTTTTCTTTGTTAGACCTCCACTGGATTACGTAGCATGTATGAGTTATCGGAAAATTCTTTACTGAATGAAGAAAATTTTATGCTAAAACTTTCCTTTTTTCCAATTTGGGAGAACAGTAAACCAAGAGCTTTTTTTTGAATTTCGAAAAAGCTCCGCCATAATTATTCTTCCTGATGCATGGTTGACCTTAAGCATTGATGTGAGTATGTATCGTTGTATGTCGTATAAAATCAGATGACAGTTACAAGTTGTTGTTTATTTTAAGGTATTTGACATTTATCTCCCCGCATTATTAGCGGCTAGGTGGGTGGGAAAGTAAGTAAAAGAGAGAGCCAGTAATGAAAAGAGAATTTCTAACGTAAATAATCAAATCAAATGCTGATGACTTTTGACATTTGTGGTTGTATTAAATAGCGCATGCGTCATATTATGTCGTGATTTTTATTTCTTTTTGAAAGGATATTTCAAAACATGTCATATACTCAATCCGTTACTGACAGTAACAAATTATTTTTAAATTTATACGTTAAATTTAAAATCGTAAATCGTTTGTTTTTATAGTTTTTGAAAATTATTTGAATTCATTTGCAAGAAAATATTTACGTATTCATTAACCTAAAAAATTACAGGATTTCAGATGTAAAATAAATGTATCAAAGAATTTTTAGTCCTCAAAATCGTGCATCATGAACTCTTATAAAAATACTGCAAGATTTAATCATATTTTTTGTATCACACATAACATGCACATAATTGGTCATTACAACCCTTCAGTCAGGATTACGACCTAGTTTCTCACAACACTTATATTGTGCGTGTTAATTTTATACATGAGTGGCGGGACCTACAGTTTAAAGTCGACTCCGAACGACAGATTTTTGAGAAACTTTTCATGGCAATTTTTATTTATTTTTCTTTTTTTGTATCACGTCTCTCTTAATCATAGCGTGCCTTCCAGACAAGAGAAGTCGCCGCAATCTAGTAGATATTGTGTTAACTTATTAGACGCGAGTACGTGGTCCTAGCCCAGACATCTCGTAGAAAACGAAATATGAAGAAATATTTCTTCAGCGACATGCTCTCAGCAGTATTTTGGTAAAACCTTTGTGATTAAATAAAATTCCCATGATATCGTTCAGAATCACTCATGGATAAAATAAACACATATGTAGAGCATAGGTGCTATGAGAAACTAGGTTATAATCTAGACTAAAGGGTTGTAATGAACAATTAAGAAGGAAGACCTCCTTATTGATTCCTCAACTTTGTAGTAAAATCTCTTGATGCACGATATAATCTCAACGATATCATTATGCTGAACTCTTCTGCGATATTCCATAAATCATCACCAGCTGGGAAAAAAGATTAATCTTGAACTTATTTCTTTAGCCCTGTTTCAGCATCGTTCGTCTCATGACAATTCCTTTAATGTATTAAACATTTGCATAATCTGTTCGACCTTCTTGCATGAGTTTGTTTAAAGTCTACGCTGTTCGACCCACAGCCAACATATCCGTTATCATTTTACTTTTGAAACAAACCTTAATGCGATGACAGAAATTCCTCGCCTAACACAATAGTTTAATTGACTTTTTACTGCTCAACCATAACAGAATATTTTACTGAGAGGTTTTTACGTTAATATTACCTAAAGACACACTCATTCTGCTCTACTTTCTGGATCATTTAAAAACTAATTTTTTTTTAGCCAGCACAAACATCCCTTTATAAGATATTAGAGTTGTTAAGAGTTGGTTGTTCTTAAGACCGCAAATAAACATATCGATTCTTACTTGTAGGTCTTGTACTTACAGATCACATTTAGCAAATGCCCTTTGCATATTCTAAGCTCAAACCTAGTGATTCTTTATTTTCGTTTACCGCCATTCATGTGCAAATTTTTAGGACTCTCTTATCATTAACTACTTCACAGTCTGTTTGTATAATAACAGGATCGTACACAAAACAGGGTGGTCCTAATAATCTAGCATGCTTCTTTCAACCAATTTTTCACATCAATATCATAGGATATGGTCAAACACCATAATAGTTTGGAAAAGTGAATTTTCCCGATCCTTAGCATGTGCCAACCTTTATAGAAGGAAATTCATGTTCCAAAGACCTCCGTTTAATGTTTCACTCTTTGTTAAAATTTCCGTACTTCTGTTCGACTCTTGAGCATCTCCATGTGCTTATTTTTGCAAGCTTAATATCTTTACTTTTCTGCATCGGAAATTTTGCTTTCCTTCCCTCTTTATATGCTGATACCTAGTGCACGCTAGGTTGCTAATGACAGCAAATATTGCCATATGTGCAGCGTTTTTCTCTCCGTAGGCAATACGACATTTCTGATCATAGTAAGAGTTACTTGTGGAGCCAGAACTCCTGCAAAATTTTCTAGAGAGAAGGCAGTACGTTAGCCCTGTGAGTAGTTGATTGATCTACTACACGAGATTTTTTTCTGTAACATAACATAATTGGTCATTACAACCTTTCAATCAGGATTACAATTCTCACGCTATTTATGTTGTGTGTGTTAATTTTATACATAAGTGGCGGGACCTACAGCTTAAACTCGAGTCTGAATGACAGATTTTTTGGGAAACTTTTCATAGCAATTTTTTATTCAAATTCAGACTTTTTGGCAGAAATCAACTGAGAGGCAGTCGCTGGAGAAATATTTTCTTTATATTTTGTTTGAAGTCGCCGTAGTCTAGTAGGTAGTGTGTTGGCTTATTAGACGCAAAAGCCTGGGTTCGGGCCCCAGGCCAGGCATCAAAGACAAAATACAAAAAGTATTTTTTCGGCGACTTCTTCTCAGTAGATTTCTGGCAAAAACTCTGAGAGTAAAAAAAATTGCCATGAAAAGTTTCTCAATAAATAAAAATCTGTCGTTCGGAGTCGACTTTAAACTGCAGGTCCCACCACTCAGGTATAAAATTAACACACACAACATAAGTGGTGTGAGAAACTAGGACGTTGTACAATGGGTCAATTCGACCTCCGGGTACTGTACTTGTCTTAATTTGACAAGTACACGTCCTCTAACCTAACCTAACCTAGTTTTGGTAGAGATGTCTTACCTGGGTTTTGAAAAGTGGCCTGACGTCAAATAAGCCAACACAATAGCTACTACACTACCGTGATTTCAACATGAAGCCAGATAGCTTAGAGTAATCCTCTGTTTTTTTTGCTGTCACAGAAACTCATCGCTATTGCGGTTGAACACCGCTTCTCATTAAAGATTTCAAACTAGTGCTGTTGTAATTGGCTATGAGCAAATGCGGGACCCATTCTGCGAAGAGCTGTCTCATACCCCTGTAATGATGCACAATTTAAACCACGGAGCCATATAAAATTCCTATGGCTTTCACAATATTTCTACTTCACAATATAGTGAATTTTCATGATCAGTCAAATCATGAGAGAGGGTAGGATGCAGCTACCACTATAAACAGTACAATTTCTCAGAGCGCACTGATTCTAGTCAGCGATAGATGGACCTGCTAACGTTTTTAAATCTGCTACAGCAGATTATCACCTGCTGTCTGGAAAAACATGATTCAAAAAACTCAAGTGAGACAAAGAAATAATATGTCTGACAAACGTAGCTTTGTCCTTTGAGTTAAGATACGAGAAATTAAAAATTGTAAGGTTTAATTAGTCTACTCTCCTAGCCGATTTTATGGAAGCCGATATTATGGACATGATTTTAATTGGTTTCATACATTCACGTTCAGCCTACGACTATTGACCTTTCTGTAAAGATGAAAGTTTTTATAGAACCTTTTCCAAAGTGAGTTACAAGTATTGAAAATATACAAAATTTTAAATAAATAAATAAATTTAAATAAATTTTTCGTATAATTAACAGCTTACTCTAGAATATTCTTAGATAGTGACAATTACTTTTTTTTACAAGGCTTAGAGCCTCTTTTTGATTCTTTATTTTGTTCATTTCTTTTTTTTATTAATTTCTTTGATAATAAATATTAATTTTATTGTGTATTTTAGTGTAAATTTTAGAAATGTTTTTCTTATATAAAATATAATCTTATAAATCTAAAAATTCTACATTGTTTTTAATTTTAATTTAACATTTATTGCATCATTACATCTTTCATTACAATCTAAGGCTCTAATCTAAAAACTTAATACGTGAGCGAAAACGACAACTACCATCCAACCACCATTTTTCGATATTTTGATAGGTCTGGGTCTTCAAATAATAATTCGGTTGATGCAACCGTTTGCACAAATCGCAGAAAGGCGTATAAAATATTAAATCATAATATTGACGCCACCAAAAGTAACGCATATAAGCATCAGAATTTTCCGACAGATACTTCAGGTAATTGACCAAATCTTGTGGTGTATCATAGTCCTCAACGTTGATGTAGGAATGAGGCGGTAGAAAACGTTCATAATCTGCACCGCCATAGACGACGGGTATAATATTGCGTCGCATTATATTGTAGAGTTTCTCAGTTATATAATCGATACAGAGAGAGTTCTCAAATGCAAAATAAAATTTATAGGTTTCGTCGAGTAGTTTATCGCATTTTTTGGAGTCTCGTTGACAGCTGAAAAAGAAAAAAGAATTTTTTTTTTAATTTTTTATGTTTCCTTTTGGGCATTCGTTTACAATAAATCCACCCTTTGTAATTATTTGTTTGCAAATTCTTCTACAACTAGTGTGCCATAAAGTTGAGCTTTTCTTTTTTTACTCCATCCTCCACAATAGAACAATAATAACAATCGTAAATGCAAGTCATCGACAAGTTTACTTAAGAAAATGCAAGTCATCGATAAATTCATTCAAGAAAATTCCAATCATCGATAAACATCTATGACGGCATAAATCGAATAACAATGTACACAAATCGAAGTGAGAAAGAATAAAAAATTTGACGACGTACATCGAGGCAATCGAATGACAATGTACACAAATCGAAGTGATAAGGAATAGAAAATTTTATGACGTACATCGAGGCAGCGTACCTGCAACTCATCGATAAATTGACTTAAGACAATGCAAGTCATCGATAAATTTATTCAAGAAAATGAATGTCATCGACAAACATCTATGACGTCGTAAATCGAAACACAACGTACATAAATCGCAGTGATAAAGAACTAAAAATGTGTGGATGTAAATCAAAGGATGAATGCAGTCTAAAGAAAATGGAAAAAATGCCTTATGGTAGCCCTATCTTACTTAAAGGCGTGAAGAGGAATTAAAAGTCCTTAAAGTAATCGGAATTAAATATAAAGTCGTTAGAAGTGGCGTCAAATAGTTTAACCATTTTACTTTAAAAAAAGAAATCTATATTTTCCAGCTGTGTTGTTTTGATCTTATCGCCAGGCCCTTATAAAATTAACTTATCAGTTACAATATATTTTTATTATCAAAAAACAAAAATCAACAATAAATCAATCTAATTTACCTTTTCGAACCACATTTTCCATATATGTCAACCTCCATATACTTCTGTAATTCCTCCACTAGTTTCTCACGACGCGATAACGTTTCACAGTTTGATACAAACCAGGCGACCATTTTTGTTTTGTACGGCCACAATTCCCATAACAAAGTATCATTATATCTATTGATTACCGGACGCCATTGAGGATACTCTGCGGGCAACATGCGTTGACCAGTCTCTTTATCCACAAACCAATTGTAGGTCCATAAAATATCCGAATCCATGCGATAAGTCATGGTTAAATTATAGAAATTATTTTCATCACTTAAAATATGTTTCGTTTCACCGGGTGGCTCTACCAGAGCAAACACATACAATTGTTTCCACGATCTGCGTTTGGGTATGGGATTAATGAACGGAAATGGCTGGGCAGTATGAAACACAATTGCATCATACATATCCAGCTGTGGTAGTATATCTCTTTGATTTGTTAGCACACAATTGGAGACAGGACACTTGAGCTCTTTGCGAAAATATGATGGATCCAGTAGGTCATCTGGCAGAGACCAACGTTTATCACCGAAAAATGTATTCCATAATAAAATGAAACGAACTTTACTGGACGGGTCTTCATTATCAATGTTTGTTTTTGCATAAGTTTTCACTAAACGATATTGATTAAATTCCGGCACCATATGATCCACATATAGCCAGGCCACAACACTGATAGCACAAATCACACTCAAGATAATTAAAAGCCGTTTAATTTTACATTGTTTAAGATTCATGAGGCTATTTTTCGCATACATTTGATGCTCTGGCTGTAAAACTGAATCCACTGCATGTACGTTACCGGTATTATTACGGACTACTAATGGTTCCCGTTGCGTGCCTAACATTGCCGTAGATAATCGTCGACTGTGTTGAATTTCAATCGTTAGTTACTCTCTCTCTCTGTCTTTAGTAGTGAATTTCCCAATGAGTGTTATTATGCGCTGCTATTTTTGAGTTGATTTCTTATCAAAACTATCAACACTTTCGACGAACTGTTATTAGCTAGAAACCCCTTCCTGTCTGCAGACATATAAGTATGTTTAGCTAAAATTGTTGTTATTTTTTGTGGTTGCTTTCTTTGTTTTTTTTTTTTTTTTTTCTTAAGACCTCATTAACAAAACGGATTTTCTTGTTCACTCTTTACCATCACCTGTCTCCTTTCGATTGTCCGTAATGACGGTGTATAATTTGGTGAATAATTCGAAAGTTATTTTGTGTACCGTTTGACCGTTAATTTCATTTCATTTGCTGATTACTGCAGTAATTTTCTTTATAGTAGTTAGAGCTGGGGTGACGATTTCACTCTTCTGTATAAGTTGGTCTTCACATATTTTTTTTTTTTTTTGTTATTGCTTTTACAAGGCGATATTGTGCTCCTTATGGCGAGTGATTGGTGCGTGTGGCAGAAGTAACGTCTCTTCGAAACACTTGCTACCTGAAAATAAAAAAAAAATTTCATAACATGTGTTATCACAATTCTTTCATTAAAATCTTATCGATTAAAAATTTTTCATAACAATTAATAAATTGTTATTGCAAACGTGTTATGAATTTTGTGGAAGTAGTATGTGTGATAAGGTTTCGAAATTATAATATGAATGATTATGCATAAATAGTGTTGAAAATAATCGACCTTATTTGAAATGCACAACAAAGTTCTTTATCTTTCAGTGTCATATAGATAGCATAAACACATTCAACGCGTCGAGTGCTGCACAGCAATCTATAAAAACTATAATACAAGCGTGTAGTTATATAGCAATGATTATATTCTACTGTTCATAGCAATGAACGGGTTTTTACGGTCAATGTGATACGATGCATGAACTAGAGATTTATAAAAACATGAAAAACCATTTTTTTCGCACCGTTCATAAAGAAATAAACAACTATTTACTTATACTTTGATACTCCCAACTTTAAAATAATTAGTGAGCATATACATATAATAATAAAGTCGCCGCTGACGTGAGGCCAATATGTCAAACCTCAGGTTAGACATCTCCAGCAAAACGAAATATGCAAAAATATTTCTGCGGCGACTTCCTCTCAGTCTTCTGGCAAAAACTCAGCGAATAAATTAAAATGCCATATAAAGTTTCTCAAAAATCTTTCGTTCGGAGTCGATTTTAAACTGTTGGTGACATCACTCATGTACAAAACTAACACAACATAAATGGTGTGAGAAACTAGGTCGTAATCCTGTCTGAAGGGGATGTAGTGCCCAATTATGTATGTATATATGTAATGCGCATGCTATTTAGCTGAAGTGACAATTGCAAAATTGCTGCGCCGCATATTGAGCATCAAATGTGTTTATAGTCTTAGGTGTAGTATTGCAGTAAGCCCTAATAATGAATGAATTTGAAGTACTATTTTTATCAAACCCAAATTACCAGTTTAACGTATTCCATGTGATTTTAAATTTAATCTCTTAAAAAACATTATTTCCGTACCCAATAATAGAACAAGAAAAAAGTTGTCATTAACAATTTTTAAGCGATTGTGGTTCAATAAGTCTAATCAAATCATAAAAACAAAAAACATTTCGTAATACTTCGTAGTGCAATAAACCATTTATGATGGAACAAAATTTTATTCCATTAATTAAGAATTTTTAATCTTCATAAATTTTAAAATTTGAATTTTGATTTTAATGATGGCTAGGGTTACTCGTATGTACGTATAAGTGTATCATTATTGATCTTTATCAAGCAACTCAAAGCAATAAAAAATAACGAATAGGACACAAAAAAATATTTGATAAAATATTGCATTCTGTCGTTATCAAATTGATAATTCAGTTAATATTGCGACAATTTCGTATACAGAGCACCAAAACAAAAAAAATACTCAAATTAAAAATCCCCACTCTTTTCAAATGCTTTTAACGCCAGCGTAAAATGTTGAAAGTGATTATCATAATTATAGGTACTAAGAGTTGAAACTTTAATGGCTTAAAGTGCTTAACTACATTTCCGATAAATATAGTTTCGAATGCAGGAGGAAATGAAGAAGAATGTTATCAACAGGTTTTAAGTTAAGAGTTTTTAATCCCTCTCAAATAATTCATACGGTAAGTCTGTTGACCTTCGTCTACCCAGGACGAATAACTTCAATAACATTACATTCACTAACGGTTTTCTCTCTTTAATTCTAATTCTATTTACTCTTTTGCAGGTGACAGTAAAACTGGTCATTCATATTCTTTTGATCACAACTGAGCAATTTAGAGATTGACGCTTAAAGGCTTAATATGAATGACTAACGCACATCCAGCCTACAGTCAATATCGGAAGGGGTCGATTTTAATACCCGAAAAACCCAATGTCTCAAGCTCAACAGTAAAAGTATGTTATTGGTAGCTGTGAATTGTAAATAATCTGGAGTCCGAAAGTCTTGCTTTTCTGCACATAAGATACAATACACTGTTCGCTGAAAGCAGCATATTTTTGTTGTGTCGAAAGAAGAAATCAATCCAAGGTAATCTTAAGGCAGTGTAAGAAATACTCTTTACTAATTACAACACTTAGACCCCATCGAAAATGGAATACAACTCTAATGCAAGGGTGCGTGCCTCAAAACTCTCACGACCTCATACGTCAGAGGACGAAGAGAATTTTTAATAATAGTAGGTAGTATTCAACCAGTAGACGTCGCTGTAGTCTAGTAGATAGAGTGTTGGCTTATTAGACGTGAGGCCATGGTTCAAACCCCAGACATCAAACATCAGACATCTCCAACAAAACGAAATATGAAAAAATATTTCTTCTCAGCAGATTTCTGGCAAAAATTCCAAGAGTAAATAAAATTGCAATTACGAAGTTTCTCAAGAATCTGTCGTTCGGAGTCGACTTTAAACTGTAATTTCCGCCACTCATGTATAAAATTAACACACACAACATAAGTGACGTGAGAAGCTGGGTCTGAAGAGCTGTAATGACCAATTGTGTATCTATGTATGTGAGTTAAGTAAGTTTATCCAACTTTACTGCCTCTTTACAACACCTTCGATATGTGATTTGTGTTTCACTATTTTACCTCTTCTTCAATATAATATGCTCTAGGGAAATACAGAGTCCAAAAATCGCATATTTTTACGTAATATCAGCCACGTAGAGCTTCTCCTTTCGTTGTCGATTGGCCAGTGTATCGCACAATGCATTACAGACAGAAAACATTCTTTCGTTGAACTATTCTTATGTGAAATTCCCTTCTTACAGAGCCTTATCCTAACACTTATCATATTGGCTGTCAACCAATGGTTGATTGATGATGATGAAAATGGATTCAAGTCTATTAACACCAGTCTCTCTTTTCTTCTTCCCGTATATTATTATCCTAGTTATAACACAATGCACTGCATGAGTAGGGGGTATCGTCTGAGTATTGTTGTCGCAACTTAAAAAACTGACCAAAATGTTAAGAATCAATGAGCAAAGATCCTTGTCATTATACATATTGCAACAACGTTTTACACTTTCAAAGACCGTGCTGGGTCTAGGGAACAATAAATGACTTTTTGAATGAAGCATAGGTAGCCTCCTTCCAGTCTACCTAGGGAAAGTTTCTACAAATTTTTTTCCTACCAAAAGAATAAGAATAAGATGAGGTAACGTAATCATTAAATAAATTCAAGTACTTTTAGCTTTATTGCACTAAGTACACATGTTTATATTTTTTCCTCAAATCAGGCTGTAGTCTGCTATCACTGCATGTCAAATACAAGCTAAATATCCAAACTAAAACCAACTTTTGACAACAGACAACTGGCAGATGTTTGTTGACAAGACCAGTTTTGATTTTTCAATTAATAGAATAGAAATTTAAGAATGCCACAAACTTGCTAACCCACCATCGTGTTATAATGGTTAATCACTAAGGTTGTCATCAATTATTTTCCTAGTTTTGCTAGGTCTCCTCATCAGTCACAGGTTATTAATCACGCGTATAGTTTCTAAATGACTCCAGATTTGACTATGTGTACTTCTCAGCCCTTTTTTTAATTTTGCTACGTTATCAGTAAAACCAAGTTATCTTATCTAATTGGGATCCCTTTGAAGCGGGTAAAATATATTTTTTATGTATAAATAAATATTTATTCAAGATAAAAACAAATTAAACTATTGTTGAGTAAATATTGTGACTCACATCGAAAAATACAGAAACTAAAATGTTGTAATGATATCGAAAAATATTTGACTTTTTCTTTCAATCAAGGCACACCTGTAGAAGAGCGAAGTAATCCCAGGTAAAATTGTTTTCTATGCGATTTGTTGAAAGGAGTTGTTAAGGGCTACGTAGTTATAAGAGCTAACTACATAGTTTACGCGACATGACAACTTTCCAAGAGCTGTCTTAAGAAAACTGAACCGATAAACAAGTAAAATATAATATGGGTAGCGCGATACTATGGATATTGTCTAGTATATTGGACATCATAATTGGAATTTAAAGTTCCCCAAACTTGTCATACAGAGACGGCAGTAAACAGGACCTCCTGTGGATGAAATTAACACATACAACATGAGATGTGTATGGCCTGCTGGGGACAATAGGAGAACAGGTTGGCTGCTGGGCTTGGATAAGGCCAGCTTAAGGTTGGTTGTCGGTTTTATCACTGGGCACTGCGAGATTAGGTCGCTAACGCTGATCCGTTCCAGATCCCAGCCGGACTATTGCAGGACATGTTGCAATGAGGAGGAGTTGGAGACTATCGAACACATCCTCTGTAACTGCCCAGCCCTTGGTAGGTTGAGGTTGAGGACCCTTGGCAGGCCCTTCTTTGAGAGTTTGAATTCTGTGTTGAGGACCGACATCAAGGCTCTCCACAGATTCATTAGTGGCTTAGGCTGGTTGAGAGGCGCTAGATCTTCATCAGTGTATTCGCGCTGTCCCCCTTTTTGTTGCGTCTCATCTGTGTAATTCCTCCACCTCCCATTCTCCCCTTTCCTACATCCTCTCCTTTTTATCCCTCTATTATCCTTTCCTCTTTAAGGACGTTGTACAATGGGTCAATTCGATCTCCGGGTACTGTACTTGTCTTAATTGACAAGTACACGTTCTCTAACCTAACCTATGGTGGAGATGGCTAAGCTGGGGTTTGAACCGTGGTCTCACATCTAATAAGCCAACACACTACGGTGACTTGAATGGTGTGTGAAGCTAGTTTGTAAACCTGACTAAAAGGTTGTAAAAAACCAAGTAAGTAAGTAAGTTTGAAACGATGATCGTTTTGGATACACCCTTTGCCCTTGTATATTAGTATCAGGTATGGTATGGTATTTCCTCAAGCATATGTTTACAGTATGTATGGAATAAATTATGATAAATTATTTTCAAAATGTATGTAAACTTTAAAATATATGATAAAGCCTCAGATACTTCATTGAAGGTCAGGAGGAGCCGTTCAGCTATTTTCCTTTTTTTCATGTGAACATAAACTTTTAAAAAGTTACTGAAATTATCAACTGGTGCTCAGAAACTTTTCAAACACTACAGTTTAATTGTAATCAATGATTTGCTGCATGTGTTTGACAAGCAATCATGTGGCAAATAAAATCACTTAAAACGCCATAAAAACAACAATTTTCGGGTGTTTAGTGACATAGTCTTCCCTATACATTCATTTTATATCATCATGACAAGCCTAAATTGATGCTACCCGACGATAGACGCAAGAGGATTTTAATTAATTTAAATTAACTCAAACGATGAACACATACATACGTACACACGTCAAGTAAATTATATTTTCGAAATTATAAAAGCTTGCGAATATAATGGCAAAAGTTAAACAAAAAAAAACGCAAAAAAAACAAAAGCAAAAATCTGCCTTTCAGATGGCAGATTTCATTAAAAATATACGCATTTTATTATTTTAAAACAAAAAACCTCTTTCAAGGTCGAGTTAGACAGACTCTTAAATTTAAAAAATTAAAAAATCTTATGAATCTCAAATGGGGGGCCTCATAATATGTCTGATAAGAAAAATATTTTTTAAAAGCACTTTTTTTCGTATGTTTAAAACGTAAAAACGGAAATGCTTTGTAAGCAAATTGGTTTGGATATAAAAAAATACAGTCGATAAAAAACGCTCCCTAAGAAGTAAATTTTTAAAATATTTTTAAAGAGATTTGTCGTTTTACAACAGATGGCCTCAAAAGTGTTTTTTTTTCTAAATTTATACTCAGTTCACAAATTTTTGGTAGCAACGTAAAGACGGCGTGAATAAAGGCTCTTCTATTTTCTATTACTAACCACCAAATGAAAACAAAACTCAAGCTCAGCTCATGTGGTCATTCATTAAGTATGTGAGTCTAATTGTCTAAAACCAACTTAAGGAATATATTTGTCAGTTTGCGAGAGAAAAAATCTTCATACAGTATTCGTTAGAACGATGAATGGACAAAGTGGTCCGATCCAGATTATCTTTATCAACGACCAACTTTTGGAAAAAAAAATTCCAACTAAACTTTTACGATAAGCAGATCACTTGCATTTGAGCCCAACTTCATTGTTTCCTCAGACTTGTTTCTGTTTCCTCAGACTGTTTTTTGTGCTTCTGCCGCTGGTCAAATAACGAAAAGCTTTAAACATTTTTAATTAATTAACCATAAAGGTTTCGTTGCATGAACAATTTATTACCATTGACTTTGTGACTTAATCTAGAGAAGCTATGATGCAAAAAGTAAACGTCGTCGACATGGTCGATACTGTCCAGCCTATCATAAAGTTCCCACCAAGTGCCATACTGCACTTTGTCGAGTGAATCACCGTTACGTCAAGTGGTATACGAAAGAGTAATGAGGACAAGAAACAGCCTTGAAAAACTCCTTCGTTCACTTTAATGAGCGTGAGTGTGTTGCCCTCTTGAAGAATGAATCAGTATGCGGCGTAGAATAGTTCCATAAGAGAATATTATGGAAGAAAAGTAAGTAAACTGAAATATATTGATTCAAAATAGAGATGCTTGTAGAATGCTGACCTATCAAGTAAAACTCAATCGAAAATTCATCGACAAAAAGCCGAGTAAATTAAGTGAAGTGTAATGGAATGGAAGACGAACCACAGGGCTTATATGTTACGTTTTAGAACTAGAGCTTTTAAATATTATGAAATATTTGTCGTTATAGTCTTTGTAGTCTAGTTGGTAGTGGACGCGAGCTCACGGTTCAAACTTCAGGTCAGACATCTCCAACACAACGTAATATATGAAAAAAAATTTTAGGTGATTTACTCTCAGTAGATTTCTGGCAAAACTCTGAGAGTAAATAAAAATTGCTATGAAAAGTTTGTCAAAAATTTACCGTTCGGAGTCGACTTTAAACTGAAGGTCCTGCCACTCATGTACAAAATTAACACACGCAACATAAGTGGTGTGAGAAGATAGGTCGTAATCCTGACTGAAGGATTGTAATGAAAAAATTATGTATGAATGTAATGGAATGGAAAACGATCAATACGGTTTATATGTCAGGAGTTAGAACTAGAAGTTTTAAATATTCTGTTGTGTGTTGACGTAGTCTATTGGTTTACTGAAGGTTTAAACCTCAGCTTAAATATCTTGAAAATAAAAACATGGGAAACAATTATTTCTTTTGCTAACCTTCTTCCATCAGTGTTCTTACAAAAGCTCTGAAAGTCAATTAATTACCATTAAAAAATTTCTCAAATATATCAAGGGAATTCGATATGAAACTGTAGATTCCATCACTCAATAGTTATTACCTATATAACACACACGTCGTAGATGGTGTGAGAAACCACACCATAATCCTCACTAAAAGGTTTTAAAGGCCAATAATGTATTGCCATGAAAAGTTTCATAAATCTGTCATTAGGAGCCGCTATTAAATAGTAGTTCGTACAATCTATGGAAAAAATTAACACAAACAACGCGAAAGCCCAGTCGTAATTCTGACTCAAAGGTTGTAATGACCAGTTAAGTAAGTAGTAATGTAGTAACAATTATGCTAGTGTAACCAAGCAAACAAAAACATGGTAATCAATTTTTGAAGACCGAAAATTTTTATAAAAAAAAATATAAAAATTTCTTTAAAAAATTTTTGAAAAAATTGTCAATCGTACGACTACAAAAAATTTAAAATTTCATTAAAAATTTGCTTAAATTTAGTTTAAAATTTTTAATAAAAAAACCTGACTACATTCTTCTTATCAAACTAACCGGCAATATCTTTGTTTTTGTAGCTACAAATGTCAATAAAAAAAACTTGTTTTTTATTTTGAAATAAAATTATCTTACCTTTCATGCGTTTAATACTTTTCGAAAACATTTTTATCATTTTATTGTTATTTTTTCTTCTTTTATTTATATTTAATATTGTTTTATTTATAAAAAATATACAACAACAGCAAAGAGAATTAATTAAATATCTATAGAATGCACTTGATAAACAATTGTTTTGAATATTTTCGTCAATATTGTGAAAATTATAACAAAGCCATAAACCAGCAATGGCTTCAGCAATTCAAATATGAACATCATATTGATGCAGCAACACTCTCTTCTCTGGTCGAACAAAAAATATTTTTATTTTTGCAAAATTTAAATTTAGCAAACGATACACAGAAAAAAAAACAAAGACTGTTTCAAGTTTTTGGCCGTTGTTTGCATACAAACAGCAGCAATAACGGCAACGTAATAACAAAAAAAAAAGGAGAAACAGAATGTTCAATAAATTCTTATTTTATTTTAGTTTTTTAAATGAAGTCATTTGCTAATGAATCATTTCCATATAAATAATCGATTCAATTATTTTTGTATTTTTTTATTATTATTTCAGTATTTTTTTATTTTTATTTTAGTTTGTTTGTTTCTGTTTTGTTTTTTTTTTAATTTTTCTATAATTACAACAATTTGTTTATTTGTATTATAAAATGTCAAATGGCCGCCAAGTCATTAAAAACGTTTTTCTTTTTTTTTATTACTTGTTCCCCCTTTTGCTTCACTCTTAACCGATTTGCAATTCAATTTTCACTTTCATTACTTTGCAATGCCATGCCATGTGTTGTTTTTTTTTACGGCCCCTCTTTAGTGGACAAATAAAAGAGAGTCCGTGTGTGTAAAAAACTCAGCACAACACCTTGATATTAACGCGTTTAACAACAACAACAAGAACTATAAGGAAACAACGTAAGAAATAATAATAAAAAAAAAATTATAATATAATAACGGTAGTTAAACAAAAAACAAAAAATTATTGTAGAATTTAATTGTGCCGTTAACTCGTCAACGTTAAAATCGTTACTAATCGTTTGCCACGACTCTACTTATGAGGTCCAAAAACTCAACAAAAAAAAAATAAAAATTCACACACTCAATCACTCAGAGTCACACACAGTCTTGCAAACACATGCTGGAAAATGCACGCAAAACATCTAAAAGAAAGTGAATGAGTAAATGAATAAATGAATGGCTGGATGTGTGAATGAATGTGTGTCAAATTATAATAGCAACGTCTCTTCGGGTATAAGAACAAGAAAGTGAAACGGTCCAACTCGACTATATGTTACCCTATAACAGCTAACATTTCAGATGTGTATGAACTTATGGAGCCTCTCTCTCAAGATTTAGGCTTTTGTTCTAAAGGGTCCTCAATTTGAGAGTAAATTTTTCAAAACCATTTCAATGGCTGCCGATTTTTAACACAGTACGTGATAACAAAAAGCCAAAAAAACCATTTTATTGTTGTTTCGAATTTTAATAATTATGAGGCCTTATTTTCCCTTCAACTAATTCGACCAGAAGCACACTCGTGGTGGATAACAAGATCAACATACATTAAAGCAAGGTCTAACAGCGACATCCTTTTGAGAAAAGTAGAATTTATTGAGCCACTTCAAGCAATACAACAATCCAATACACTTTCACAAAAAATGTTGTTTGTATGTGAAAAAGTTGGCAACCCTATTAATCGAGAACCTCTTACATTAGGCTAATTACGTGATTAATTTTATTTACTCTCATTGTCTTTGCCTGAAATCTGTTGCCATCGAGAAAATATTTGTTCATATTTCGTTTTGTTGGAGAAGAACCTTGAACCTTGGCCTGCCTCACGTCTAATAAGCCAACAGACTATCAACTAAAGAACGGTGACTTCAAGAAGCTCTTTCAAGAAACTCCAATATTTCTTTTTCATAGAACTACGCACAGCATTTCCTTCATCTTCTTTTTAACTTTAGTTCCTTAAAACAAATTTTTCCTGGATCTGGATAGGTTCTAATACGACATGTTTGTTTTTGTCTAGAAACAAGGCCCTCTGTAAACATGTATTGAACGTATATTGATTGAGCTCAATTTTTTCTAAAAAGTTAGAACTGCTTGATCTGGCTGGAAAATAGCGGTCAATGGCTTTCATGATGAAAAGTTTTACACAACCTCCGAGGCTAGGATTGTTTGGTATTTAGGGAGTAACAAAAATTTTGTAATCGCGACTACAAATTTATCTTTCATATCTTAATTGTTTCTTGTTTGTCTGAATAACTCGTTCTTGGAATCTTTCTATCTTGTTTCAGAAGTTCGGAAATTTCCCAAAAATATCACGGTTAATAATCTAGCATTTTTAATTATATTTTGAAAGAAAAATTCTTTAATGCCACCATCATACCAAAATACGCACTTACCGGTAGCACAAGTGAATGTGGAGATTTCTCTACATATCGCTCTGGATCTTTCAAAGACTAAATAAGGAACTTTGTTGGCTTACAAACTCATGGAACTGAACGTTGAATGGTAATTCACGAGACTTACTGAAGCAAAACCACACCATGTTAAGTGCGTTAATTTTCTTCATGGGTAGCGGGACCTACAATTTAAAGTTAACTGCGACCGACAGATTTTTAAGAAACTTTTCATGGTAATTCCTATTCTTTACTCCAATAGTTTTTTTTGCTAGTACTCTATGCCGCTAAGTGTACGGCATACATACATATATGTATATATTCACCATCAAACATTCATCATCAATTGAGAACATTTCAAATTTTGTTTCAAATCCTAATAGTCTAGCGGGTAGTGTGCTAGACTATTAGCTTAAGGGCTACACCGAGCATAAGTTCGAAGTTACTCAGCGCGTAATTAATTAGTAAATAAATAAATATGATTAAATGTTACCAGCATTACCTCAAACCACAATGACCATTAATATCCATGTAGACTATAAATACTAATAGAATAAAACTTTGAAAACAAAAACCCCAACAACACTAAAACCAAAACAAAATAATTCTAAAACAACAACAAAATAATAACAAAAAAAACAAAACATATTTGTAGACATACACTCACAGTACTAGCAGTACACAAATACAATTGTAGTCATTATACGTACATATATTTCCATACTTTTCTGTAGAACAGAAAAAGTGAAAAAATAGAGTAGAGTACACACAGCGTAATATAATTATCAGTTTTAGAATATACCTCCTCATATCATATGAAATCAAATATTTACCATACAGACAGCAGTGTGCTACATTTACGACAACGATTTTTTAACGATCGACTGTAAGAGTTGTGTGGATTATAGAGTGAGCATTTTGTGCAAAGCAAAACTGAAAAAATGTTTCACGTTGCAAATCATCTCATAACCGGATTTGCAGCATTGATCACCATCTCAACTGTTTGCTTGAAAGCTGGATACACAAAGAGGCACGATGTCTTGGTGCCACATTTATCATTACATTTAATGGAACGAATTTCCATTTGTGAAATCGAAACACTTATGTGAAGTGAATGATTACAGGCAATGAAAAGTGAATCGTATGACAGTAATGTGCGAAAAAGATCATGGACGACAAAGTGAGTATAGACAGGTAATGCAGTGAGTCTGGTTGGATTGGAAAAATATTGTTTATTATGAGCAATTGATTTCGATCTCTATTGCGATTTACTAGAGCAAATTAATTACAACGTTTGAAATTATTCAAGAACAAAGTTATTGTAGTTTCGCATTGTCCTGGTCAGGAAACTCACTCGTATTGATGACGCGACAGAATCTGAGAGAGTTTGCCTGGGAAGTTTTAATCTTGGGCCTTCAGATTGTTCTTTGAACTCACTTGTGGCTTTGCAAAACTCAATTTTATCAGTTTTCCGCTTAGAAAATTCAGAAGTTTTTAAACTGATGGAGTAATGGCTACGAATCCTACGAAAGGAAAAAAAATTATCTATCAAAACGAAGCATATTTCGTTTTATAAAGCTCGTTTCAAATATTGAATTGTATTAGAGATTCACGAATGTTTTATTTGCAAACCGATTTAACAGCTGGAAATATGTATGTTTGGTATGCCATGGATTTACACCAGTGAAATGAAATTTTTCATCAAAATAATGATTCTTTCCATCAAACTCATCATACACCTCGTTTATTTTAAGACGTACATAATCATGCTTCAGAGCCAAGTTGTACCCGCTGTACAGGATTTCATTGAAGTGGCTAAAAGTTACTTAATTCATTCATCCCCATTCTTTGCAACTGGGATTATGTTCTTCCACTTTATGAAAGAATTTTGGATTAAAAACCTTCAACCTTCAACTTGTGCGACCATCGTATCTACCGCGAATTCGGCTAATGGGGTGAAGCACAAGTCGTTATGGATATTGTATTTTCATTCAAAATTTTGTTCTTCGAGGACCTCATTTATTTATTTTTTTTTTGTTGAATAGGTACATAAATTAGCAAAATTGTCGCATCTGGGGTAAGGATAATCGCCATAGTCTAGTAGTTAGTGTGTTGACGTGGTCTCACGTCTAATAAGTGAGTCCACGAGATCTCTAAATAGGGAACAAAATTAAATACAAAAAAATATTTCTTAGGCGACCTCCTCTCAACAGATTTATGGTAAAAATTCTGAGAGTAAAAAAAATTGCCATTAAAAACTTTCTCGAAAACCTCTCTTTATAGTGTAGATCCCGCCACTCATGTATAAAATTAACATACACAACAAAAGTGTTGTAAGAAGCTAGGTTGTAATCCTAACTGAAGACGTAATCCTAGATAAAGATGTTGTAATGTGTGCAAAATTCACCATTGCATCGGTAAAAAATTACTGTTGCTCGTCAACAGCATGCTACTGTCAATGGTGAAGGGATATTTTTTCGTACCTCAATCAACTGGCATTAATCTTATTGCCACGCCCACTGCCATTGATTTACTCAAAGAAACTTTTGAAAAAGAGTAATTTTGCGTAACTTTATGGCCGACAAGTAGTGCAATTTAGTCTCATTTGATTATTTTCTTTAGAATTAGGCAAAGTCGTAAGTCTACTTCGATAAACGGAAGACAATCAAAAATTGGAGTTCCAGATTTTACGTGGCAGTCGTGGCAACAACGTGGCCGATATCAGGTTTAAACATTATTGTCATCAAATTTTTTATCCAACAAAGCCCTTTACATTGACATTGAAAAAATATTTCTTTTTTATTATGATTTAAGCTTGGGTAACTGTAAAAAAGCCGCCCGATATAAGAAAGAGAATGTATTAATTCGTGTTCAATTAATTTTGTCCAACACTGTACACAAGAGTAAGAAATATCATTTGTTGTAAACCTGCTTTCGTATGTATAAGAAAATATTTTTGTTTTTACTTGCAACCGAAACTATTTTGAATTGATAATCAAAGTTTTGTTTTATTATTCCCCGTGCCAAAGGTTGGCTGAATTTTAAAAAATTCATTATCTTCGATTTAACCGACTGTATCAAGCCATAGTATTGTGTTGCCTTAAGTTTGCGGCGTTTACGGTTTGTAGGTTTTTTTCTCTCCTCTTCTTTTTCTATATTCTACTATACGAGTACAGCAGTGCAACCATATAGACCTTTGGTTGAGGTACCTGTGCCCGAGGTGGTCATATGCAGGGCAAAAAAACAAAATAAAATCAAAAGAAAAAAACGTGTTAATAAAAATAAAAATTAAAAAATGGGGGAAAAAACAAAACTAAGGTTATTTTACATTGTTTTGGTTTTATTTACAGTCAAGAATTTAAAAAACAACACGATTACGGAAAGGTTTCATTCAATTGATGGTTGTCTGTGTTTGTGCAAAGCAAACAAAAATTGCAGTCAAGGAATTTTTTGTAAGAAACTTGCCAAAGCAATTGAATGTGTACAGAAAGGGCCTCTTATTTAGTTGTTTGTGGTACCCAAGTAAGGTTAAAGTGAAAGCCTTCAATTGGCAATGATGTACTCCAGTACTTGTACGGCCACAATGAATTTCAGTAAATCACTTTTTTTAGTATTGACACTGATGATACGGAGTTAAAACAATATTTATCATCACTTTCTTCTCAAATTACAAACTAAATGACATGTTTCTTGAGGTGTTGGCTGTTGACGACTGACAGATGTTTTTTAATAGGATCAATGTTATGTCTATTGAAGTAGTTTAAACCATATTTTCCACTGCATATATGTAGATAAGAGCCGCCATAGTCTAGCATGTAGTATGTTGAGATACGCGAGTCCAAACCTAACAATTCTAAAGGAAGCATAAAAATATGAAAACTTTTTTCTTTCGGCAACCATCTCTTAACAATCTTCTGACAAAAGATCTGAGAGTAAATAAACTGGCATTAAAAAATTACCAAACTGAAGGCCTCGCCACTTCTGCATGAAGTTAACACCCTCAACATGGGTGGTGGTAAAACTAGGCTGTAATTTTGACTTATGGATTGTAATTGGCTCAATAGAGCAGATAGTAGAACATGGTTTTTTTACACATTTCAATACACCTCTTCCAAAAGGAGAATTTGTATTCTTATTTGGTAGGCCGGTAGGCGACACAAAACAATAAATCATCTTTTAGCCTAAGCAACCACATGAGACCAATGTTTTTTTTCAAAAATCTCTATCATAGCCTGTCCTTTACTTTGAACCGCTTCGGACTGGATGGTGATTTTATTTGTATGAAAAATACGTTTTCGTGAAGTTATCACACAAACTGGAATTCCAACAGGGCACTGCATTATTCGCAGTATAGTTGACATGCTCGCTCTGCCCCACCAGGCTGCTACTGCATAAGCTGTTATGATGTGGAAGAAACGGAATCTGAGCAATCAGAATGCAAGTGCCCTAATTACAGAACAGATCACATCCGTTTTTGGATGACAGAAGGTTTGAAGATCTGGGTGTGGTGGTGAACATGCTACTAACGGAACTGATCGGCTTCATCCATAGCTCGGGGTAATTCAAACTAACCAGTAACGGATCATGACAAGGTCGCTTACCTCACGCTGGGTAAGACAATGGGCCATATGGGCCACCGAGTGAATTTGCCTATGAACGACATGCTATCTGCTAACCTAAACCTATCTATCTAATGTAACACACTGTTTGTCGTTATAAAGGAGAAAGTTTCACAGGCTCAAAAGAAGTGATAACTATGCACAGAATAATAGCAGACATTGATTACTTGTCTATGCTGGCTACAAAAGCTAAATATCTCATAAGTTTTCATCTACAACTATTGTTCTCGGTCTTTTCTGATAGTCAGGCCGCGATAAGATCTCTGTCGGCTTTCGTGAATAACTCTAGGATCATTAGGGAATGCCATGGGTAGACACGCGGAAAGAGTGAGGCTTCCATTTAACGACATCTGCCGCGGATGCAGATCCGCTGAGGAAGAGGAGACTGTTATCCACTTTCTTTGTCAGTGTCAGTCTATTGCTAGGTGTAGATATAGGATATTTGGCTCCCCATTTCTTGTCAGCTTGACGGAGCTATCATCTATTGATATCAAGGATATATGTAGCTTCGTTCATCAAACTTCCTGGCAGGTTTTCTAGTGTAGGGTTTTTGATGTACAGCCCTTGCGCTGACCAACTTCTTCCTCTTCCCTGATTTTGGTAGAACTTGGTCAGTACAGGGACTGCGTTCACCGGTGGTATCGCAACGGGCCGCTATGCGCGCTAAAGTGAGCTTTGTGATATCAGAGCTACCACTCCGACCTGAAAATGAACCTGGTTCAGAAATCAAAATAACCCCCACAGTCAAGTAGTCGCCGAAGTCTAGTAGTTTATGTGTTAGCTTACTAGACGTGAGTCCACGGCCGACTGCCTCTCAGCAGATTTCTGGCAAAAACTTTGAGAGTAAATAAAATTGCCATGAAAAAGCTTCTCAGAAATCTGTCGTTCGGAGTCGACTTTAAACTGTATGTTCCGCCACTCATCTCTCAAATTAACATGCAAAACACGAGCGGTGTGAGAATTTAGGTCGTAATTCTGACTGAAGGGTTATAATAACCAATTATGTATGTAAGTGTGTGTATGTAATATAAAGTAAAAATTTTTTACATCAATGGCCAGTTGATGATTTAAAACCACACAAAGAAATCAAATAAAAATCAATTCCTATTCAAAAACTGCCCTTAGAAACGTAAATTTAAACAGCCTAACCTGTTATTACCTGTTATTATTTTTACCCAAAGATAAAACAATTTTAATCAATTAGAGGCCGTTTTTGGTTTTATTGTTCTTCAATGTTTTAATAACAATTTCGATAAAATTCTTTTTTTTTTATTAATAAAACATATTAACTACGTTATACGAATTTCAGATAGTTTAACCCTTTTAACAAACTAGGCCCTTAGTTACCCTTATAAATGACCTGCTAAAAAAAATTACGAAAAAAATCTTTTGAAAGGCACGAAATACTAGAAGGTCATAGTCATTGTTATTTTAAACCAATTTTATATCACGTTCCAATAAGAAAGAAAACATGATTATTGGTAAAACATTTAATACAACGTCTTTCAGGTCTGTCCTTTTGACCGAAAGAAAAACAAGTAAAAAGAAATTAAAAAAAACCATTCTTGCCAAGCAAACGTAATAACACTTACAAATACAATACATATGTACGAGTGAATAAGAAAGAATGAAAGAAAATTGTTTTCAAACTCATATTTTTTATAACATTAACAATAACAAAAAGAAAAAGGGAAAGAAAAATGAAAAGAAAAACCTTGTTTTTCTAACACACATTGCTACTGCTATTGGCATTTTCTTTAAGCAATTTTCATTAACCACGTCATTATTTTCAATTATTCATTCATTATTGAATAAATGTCTGACAGTGGAATAATGGTAAAAATTGCTTGTGCACTATGCCACCTTGTACATACAGTGCGTGTCAAAAGAAACTGTACACTAAAACACGGTACACCATGGCTAAAATTTAAACAATCACTAAACTCAACTTTTACCACTTAAAGAGAGTGCCCGAAAAAATTTGACAATATTTCGAAATTTTTTGTAAATTTGTTTTTAGAATTTTGTATGGCAATGAAACAATTTCAAAATAAATATAACGGTAAGTTATTAATGTACATACATACATATACATAATTGGTCATTACAACCATTCAGTCAGGATTATGAACCAGTTTCCCACAGCACTTTTGTTGTGTGCGTTAATTTTATACACGAATGGCGGGACCTACACTTTAAAGTCTACTCCGAACGACAGATTTTTGAGAAACTTTTCATGGCAATTTTATTCACTCGCAGAGTTTTTGCCAGAATTATGCTGAGAGCAAGTCACCGAAGAAATACTTTTTTTAATTTTTCGTTTTGATATCTGTCCCGGGGATTAAACCTAAGGCCGCGGTTTAAAAAGCTAACACACTACCCACTAGACTACGGCGACTAAAACACTGTACACTGGCTAAAATTCTAGCAATCACCAAACGCAACTTTTAGCACTTAAGGAGAGTGCCCGAAAAAATTTGACAATATTTCGAAATTTATTGTAATTTTTATTTTTGTTTCAATTTTAAAAACTGACAATGTAACAATTTTGAAATAAAAATAACGGTTATTTATTAATATATATATTTTTTTAATGTACAGTTTCTTTTGACGCTCACTGTACATAGTAGAATACCATATATGGGTCACTAGTACGAGTATCTATCATTAGAGTATCTCTTGGTATGGAAACAAATTTCTATTAACAAAATCTAATTCATTACAAGACACATGCCAATACATATTTACATATGTACCTATGTATGTACATATGTGCTGGATACATATGTATGTATGTACATAAGTATGTATGTACATATGTATGTATGTACATATGTATGTATGTACATATGTATGTATGTACATATGTATGTATGAACACTTTAACATGTTGTATTACTCTTAATTACAATGTTTGTTTTACATCTTCAAATCGATTAGGAATCTGATAACAAAAAAAATTGATTTCTGGCAGCTATTGCTGTTGTACTGTTTATGTCATTAAGTGGTGTCTCAATGATGATAAATTACAAACACTACCAACAATATTTAATTGTCATCCTTACTAACTACCACATTAACGTAATTATTATTGTGTAGGTGGTGTGAACAGGTATGAGATAATGTCATAACAATCAACAGTTTACAATAAATGTTTAATAGCTGGATTCACATATGAAAGCATATTGTTATGTGTGTACTACACTCGCAAGCAAAAGTGTTCGAACGTGGAAGAAATTGTTACATACATATATAATATACGCCATGTTTTGTAAAGCATATATAAAATATAGAAGAAGGTATTGTTATGCCATGTTTTGTTAAACATTTGCAAACTAGACAGTTTACCATTGGAAACACGCTGTTTGATCGAATCAAACAATTTCTGCCAGAAAAGGAAGAATATTACTGGATTTGACCACATTAAAATCGTCAGTAGCATTATGTGCCCTGGTGGCCTATAGTTGGTTGGGTGCAGAAAATCAAATGCCAAGGCCGTGGTTTCGATTTGCATCAGAGCGCTTGGGTGTTTGTTTATGATTGTCTGTTTGTTTATATAACATTATATATGATTAACCACAATACAAAAAAGGAAGTGGAAATTATTACAAAGTAATTCAAGAGAAAAAAAGTTACGTAGGTTTACACTGGTAATAAAAAAAAGAAAAAGGCAATGTTTCCATAAAATAAATGTCACACACTACCCCTTTCCTTTCTCCTATTAACTAACTTTTCTGTATTACATCACAATGCTGGGTGCCCTGGTAGTCTAGTGGGTAGTGTGCTACACTATTAGCGTGAGGGTCGTGTGTTCGATTCCCACCAGAGACTCTGGTCTGTGACACTACACCGAGCACATAGTCAAGTTACTTCGCTCGTATATAATTAGGATATAATTTGTAATTGTATTGTAATTAATAAATAAAAACGTGAACCCTAAAACATGGAAAAGAACTAAAATACCGAAATTTTTATACGTTAAACATATATCTATCTGTTGTATCTATCATTTAAGTGCTGGCAGTGTCAACACCCACACAATTTTGCACGCCAGTGTACGTATGCATAGGTTTATATAATCTTATAGACTATTATGATGTATTTAAATTTAATTAGAGTATGGACCGTTAATAGCGTTTTTTTTTTTTTTTTTTTTTTTTTTTTTTTTTTAGGATGAGCACTTGGGGGATGGCCTCTGCTCATGCAGTGTATTGTCTCCTTATGTAGGTGTACATAGGTCATGCGATACCTGAAATAAATCTTTTTTTATTGTAAGTGACGGTAAAAATTTTTACAGCATGTGCATTCCACATACGGATAATCATCTATACTGACTCAGTTCACTAAATTTTCTTGTAAGTGATTCACACTTCATTATTACCCACTTCGGATAGTTTTTTTGAGTTTAAAAAAAAAGTCCATCGCATCAATTCATTCTCTCAGAAAAATCCATCCACGACATCCCTCTTTGGTGACCAGTATAAGAACACCACAACTGATTTGACTGCTCTACTTTTTAACGACTAATAAAAACCCTATCTACTATATTAGCCATCTACTATATACATAATCTACTTAGCTGGAATAACTTGATGAATGAAATTAAAAATGAAATGAAAATAAAAAGAAAAAAATTTTCTCCCCTACTGTACCTCTAGAAGGGTCTAAGGGTGAAAATTCCTTAACAGAAATATTTCGACTAGACCGCTGTGACTTCAATAGCATGGTATTTATATAATTTAATTTTCATATATGAAGTCGCCGTAGTCTAGTAGGTATAGAGCTGGCTTATTAGACGTAAGGCCACGGTTCAAACTCCAGGTCAGACATCAGAAAGAAATATGAAAAAACATTTCTTCGGCGAATTCCTCTCAGCAGATTTCTGGCAAAAACTCTGAGAGTAAAGAAAATTGCCATGAAAAGTTTCTCAACAAAATCTGTCGTTCGGTCTCGCCACTCATGTATTAAATTAACGCACACAACATTAGTGGTGTTAGAAGCTAGGTCGTAATCCTGAATGAAGGGTTGTAATGACCAATTATGTATGTATAACTATGTAAGCCTACAAATGTTCTATTGGGCTTACTTAGAAATTATATGATTAGAGGCGCCGAGTGCTTAGGAATGCCCGTGTTTCGGGCATTGAGCTCCTAACACTTACATATCCAACTCCGGTTTTAATATATTCGGTAGTAAGGGTTGAAAATCCATGTTGGGCAAGGTGGAAGAAGGCATAAACAAACATATTTATTTTTGTTCACCGTATAATAGTAATCACAATGACAAAGCCTCAGCTTTTCTAGTGTTAATATGAAGAAGTAATTATTTTAACGCATTTATAACTTTTGTATCCGTGTATAGATTTTGAATACAAATTTTAATTTAAAAAAGTTTACACATTTAAAAAAACACAATTTAACTTACTTTTTCTTACAAAAATTATTCCACTTTTATTTATATTTCACTGAGAAAAATGATTTCATTTTGAAAAACTTTCCATTCAAATTTTTATTTTCAAAATATTATAAAAAAAATATTTCAAAAAATACTTGTAGTTGTTGTTTTTGTTAGAAGATAACAATCTGAACTGTAGAATAAACTAAATTAGATAGATTGTCTTAAAAAGTGTTTAACTTGACTATGAGAAAATTTTATTTCGAAAAAAATATCACAAAACAAAATATTCAATGGAATGACGACTGCTGAACTAAGTTGCAAAATGAAACTATAAAAATTCAGTACAGCAGCTGGACTGCCACTTCTGCCACTAGCACTACACACCCTTCTTCCTAACCTAATGCATATATTGGCGAGAACAACGACTATAAGATAATGCCATAAAATACTGTTTTGACATACAAAATAAATTAATTCACAAACTGTTAATATTTTAAATGCATTTTAGTTTTTGTTTCAATATTTTTTATTGTTTTTATTGTTTTTTTTTTGCTTATAATATAAAAAAATTGTGAATAAATTATTAATCATGCATTCGTCATTTGCATCTGCATAATGATTGCATTATTATTGTACAACAAAATATCGATTAAAATATTTAATTGATTAGAAACATTTGCAAGTGAGGTAGACGAGTAATAAATTAAAAATTAATCTTCATCAACTAAAATAATTAAAAAATTGTATTTATTTTAAATGATTGAGGTTAAATAAAATGGATTAAATTTAAGAAAAAACACCGTTATCAATTATGCTAGCTTAAGTTGGCAACCTTGTCTGGCATTTTCTTAATTATCCCGTTAGTTTTATAAGGGCATAGTTTTTATCCAAGCCACTTTTGGCTACACACGCTCTGTCAATGCATTCTGCGTGCCCAAGAATCCTTCGTCTTAGTTCTCAAGTGCTGAACAGTAACAGAGACCATGTTCTGTGGTTTCGTCTTCTTTCTCTCCCTTAAAGCTTTTGTAGTATTTGATGTAAGATACTCCCAGTCTCTGGAAAAACATATGTTTGAAGTCATTAACCTGTACCGCAGATGATTTTATGCCTCTTTCTGATCGACTTTCACTATAACGACTTAGCATCTAAGAATAGTAGTAGGCGCGTATAAGCGACTGAACAGTGGCTTGAATCGAACCCTGGTTACACTAAGATGTCGGGTGAATTCGGATTTATATGAATTATGGATTATACGACAACACAATATGATTTCCTAAAGAAATTGTAAACATCCATTCCGAATAGAGAGGTTTGAAAGAGTTTTGCACATCGTTAAAGACTTGGTTGAGATTTTCACTTTTAATGTATCCACATTATTAGAGCTGTGGTGAGTGGACTTTTTTCGGAATTGGTGGACACAGCTCAATCCGTAAGACTACCGGATCAATGCAGCGTCTATCAGGTGGCGAAAAGAATTATTAAAGATGGTAATGTGTCCGGAAAACGTATTGCCATAGGTTTTCAAAGCTAATGGGCTTTCAAAGCACTGTGTGTTTATTTGTTTGTGGGTTTATTTGTTTGCTTGAAGTCTATAGACGGCTAAATGGCTGGACTGATTTTCTTGAAATTTTAACAGTACCTTCCTGAATATCTGGAACGGACTATAGGCTACTTTTTATTTTAAAATTTCAAGTAGGCGAGGTGCCACGCCCACATACCCAATAAACATTTAATGTTTCATATCTCATAAACTGCAACAGCTAGAGTCCTCAAATTTTTTATCACCCCCCCCCCCCCCATAGTCCATATATATAAAAATTAATGTTTGTTTGTATGTAAGGTACATAGAATCGTAAACTATGATCTTTAGAAAAGTTGTTGCGCATGAGCCGACGAAGGTTTCTAAGTTAGTATGACCAATTTCCGACAGGGGGTGCCGCTGAAAATTACTTACAATTAATTAAATCGTAAACTGTGCATTCTTTAACAAAGTTGTTGCGCATGAGTCGACGGAGGTTGGTGCGATTAATTTCTGATGGATGGCGTCACTGAAAATTATTCAAAATGAATGACAAGCAATTGGTCGACCTACACCTCAAGCACGGAAGAAAAGAGCATTACGTGCCTCAGAATCAGACGAGCATTGAGACTCGAAAATCTTCGAGTATATGCCGCTTAGACCCGTTCGCTTGAACCACTTGAACAACGACAAGTGAGATTAGAAACTGTTCGAATGCGTACTACTCAGGCCCGTTCATCTGAATCATCAGGACAAAGAGAAACAAAATCAATAAAATGATTCAAAATTAATTGCACATTTGTGTAATGTCTTTCCTTCAAATTTATTTTAATTGGTGGTGCAACAACACGCGCAGGGTACAGCTAGTGTTCATATAAAATGGATATCGAGCTACAACGATATTTCAGGTAACTGTAGAGGGGAAGAACTGGCCAGGCATTGCGCAACCATTAAACCCCTTTAAATATCTGCAGGCTTATGATTGGCACCGCAGTTATTGATTACGTCAAGGCTAGTTGGGTGGCTTTGGAACCGGGCAGAACGGCGCAGAAAATGTAGTCAATCTGGATAGAGGGCTTGAGCTCCAAAAGAGAACGCTTAGTGTTGCTGTTGGAGTCATTCCTGGGCATTGTGAACACAAATGGGAAATGCAAAGGACTTCTGCAGGAGGTGTAGTGATGTGGAGAAGGAGTTAACTGTTCTTCTTTAAAACTATGTCGGAAGAGGAACGACACATTGGTGTCTACTACATACATAATTGGCCATTACAACCTAGCTACTCACACTACTTATGTTGTGTGTGTTAATTTTATACATGTGCAATGGGATCTACAGTCTAATCTGTGGTTTGAATGCCGGCCTCACGTGTACTAGACTTCGACGACTACAACTACTACATACGTCATTTAAATAAACTGTCTCTTATAGTCTAAGTCGCTTTATCAGAAGTGACGAACATTTCAGAGATTAGGTGAAAATGTAAAACTGTGATATCACATTGTGGCCTAAGCGTGTCTGCCCAAGCTCTTTGGGTGGATTTCCACCTCTATCTTCATATCTACTTAACGCTTCCAGCTTGGATTGTCCATTTATTTTTTTCTGTTAAGGTAAAATCATTTGCCAACAGAGAAACTACGAGAACAATACGTACTAATAGAAACTAGCCCATTAAGATCGATTATTTAATGCCCTGTTCAACCCATTCTAATATATTCAAGTCAATTCATACATTCCTTCACCAAATTTCCTGAATTCATATTAGCAATTGAGATCAGCTCTTTGATTACAAAGTTTAAACGAAAACACATGTGTAGAGGGGTAAGAACAAATCCACACCCCTGAAACAATAAAAAGAAACGAAAAACGCACTTTACTTTCAAATATTAACGGCTGCTCTAATCCACAAAGTAATCTGGCATCACTCAATATTTCTTATTAGGCGACTGGTAGCACTCTATTATTAACGGCTCATTTACAATTATCACATACAGATGTCACTCAGTGTGTGCAAATAACCTGTCAAGTTGTTTTTGTAATTTTGCAAAATATAATCATTTGTTGTTGACAAATTTTCTCACTCTCCTGCATTTAATTAAATTTTCCACAAATCGCAGAATAACAATCGAAAAATAACAAAGAAAACGCAATAAATTATTTACAAATATTAACCAGAAAATAGTGTCAAATAAAAGTGCAAATAAAATACAATTTCGGACCATAAATGTTTTAAACAGAAAAAAATAAAATAAAAGAGAAAAAATGTCTCCAACACAACAACACCAACAACCAACGCAATACAATTTTAAAGTGGTTCTGCTTGGGGAGGGGTGTGTGGGCAAAACATCGATTGTTTTACGATATGTAGAGGACAAATTCAATCCCCAACACATTAGCACCTTGCAGGCCTCCTTTCTCTCCAAAAAGGTCACACTGGACAATGGCACAAAGGTGCAGTTGAATATTTGGGACACAGCTGGCCAAGAGCGTTTTCATGCGCTGGGGCCCATTTACTATAGAGGCTCGCATGGTGCCATTTTAGTGTATGATATCACCGACCAAGACTCGTTTCAAAAGGTGAAAAATTGGGTAAAAGAATTGAAACGTATGCTGGGCTCAGAGATCGTCCTAACCATTGCGGGGAATAAAATAGACTTGGAGGATCAACGAACGGTAATGGAAGACGATGCGGTATCGTATGCCGAGAGTGTAGGTGCTCATTATTTTGAAACTTCTGCCAAAACGAATGAGAATGTAGAGGAGGTATTTACGGAATTGACAAGACTTATGGTGCAACACGCCCAACAGAACAATCAAAAGCAGCGAAAACTAATGCAGCAACAATTTGGCCAAAGACGTTTAATTGTAGAAGATTCCACAGAGGGCAACGATGATAATCAACACACCCAAGTGCCTGAAGGTTCTCGTTCCTGTTGTGGTTAAAACACACACACACATATTCAATGTACTTGCATGGATAGGGGCTAAAGAGTCCACCATAGCCACCACCTCATCGATTCACCACCATCATTAACCAACCAACCACCAGTGGAAAGTTTCTGTATGTTTCCTACAATAAATGTTAAAATGGCATAAGGCATGAGGCATAAATGAATGTGTTAAATTAAATTTATAGTTTAATTATTAAAAATCAATTTAATGTGATAAAATATTAAAGATTTACAAAAACAAAAACCGATAGAACGAACGTATGTATGTATGTATATTAATTACATGTATTTAAACTTATAATGTTAATAATTTGTTCATTTTTATAATTTAATTTTTCTCTCGCGTCTTAATTAGATAAATAGTATAGACATTACGTATGTATTTTCTTCTATATTCTTTATAAATAAATAAATAAATAATAATTATAATAATAATAATGATAATAAGAAATTAGCTTAAGCTTTTATGTACCAAGTCCCTGTGAATATACGTACTAAATTATATTAAAAGAAAAAAGTATTTCGCTTATCTGAATCGTTCATTCATTATCTTTCAATTATCCATAGAAAAAGAAAAACACTCATATTATAGCTGATGGTAAGTATGGTATACATTGGCATAAACCATTTATATGATGACTCATATTCATATTTTGTAGATAACACCGAAAGTCTTTTATTACATACCCAAACACAAATGTGTATACGTGATGAACAAGACTGCGAATTACACGATGGCTAAAAGGTAAGCAATTTTAAATGGTTTTAAACTCTATGGAATACATTTATAGTTTTGCATATATATAAGTGCTAAGGACAGTTTAAAAGGAAGGATAGATATTAAGGTTTTCCTGGAAATAAGTTCTAATTTAATTTAATTGTTTATTACGAGTGTTAATGGGCAATATTTTATTTAAATATGTCACTAATATATTGTATACGTAAAGTAAATATGTATTTGAAATGCTTTTAATATTTACGCACATCTGAAGCCGCACGCATCTCGCCACAACATGAATTGACATCTATAGAATCATTGCCGGGGTATATTTCACGGCAAACCATGTCCTCTAATGTAGTCCACAATTTGTATTTAAACGGGTTCAAGCCAGGACTGCCAAAGAGTCATTCTTCAAACGAGTTAAATTCTGATCATATTCTTCCGAAATTGGTTGAAGGGTCTTTCATTAAGCGCTTCCTACCTTTAACTTTGTTGTTTTTCAACCAATTTTTTTTATTTATTTATTGAGAATATATTGTATACAAAAAATATACAATTATTTATTCAAAATCTACCCATTTAGCCCTCATATAGACCTTAAATCGGATTGGCCAATCATCAGTTGCCGCACCTCGTCGATTGGTCACAGCACAAATCAAGGCAAAACATGTTCTCTAAAACTTTATAATTTGTAGCATTGTGGGCTTAAGCCGGGACTGCCGAAATGCTAGCCTTTAAAGGCACCAAGTGTTGTTTCGGTAACAGGTTTGGTTCGTTTTAGTTTTATGAGCTGATGCAGAATTTTGATGGAATGTCCATAGTTCCTTCTAGAACATATCGCGTATTTCATTCTTTAAATTTGTAAAGCACAGTGTGCGCGAGATATCACCGAAGCACATCCAAAATGTTCAATTTTCTCTGACGCCTATATATCAGAAAAATTTAACCAAAGACAGTGATTATGCCGCATACACCTTCCATTTTAGAAAATCTCCATGGAAAGACAAACGGGGTTAAATCGCGTGATCTCAGCGGCTAGTTCACATAATCTCCACGTGATTTGATCGTTCTTACATCGAAAAAAAAAAAAAAAAAAAATATAATGCCTCGAAGAAAGTAGTATACTGACTTATTTTTGGCTAGGTTTGCTACACATTCAAAAGGCATGTGATGAGACCAAAGTTAAACAAGAAAAATTCAGTTTTTCGTAACACATTGATATGTAACCTTTTTCCGTGCACCTAACTTTAAAACTTTGTAACTAAGGAGTTACAAACCAAAAAGTTTTGAAATCTGGTTCCTATAGGAAAACAGAAAATTGGTTTGAATATTCGAAATATATTATTTTTGTTTGATCATATTCGAGGTATATTTAACCCATAATGATCTTTTATTTGTTTCGAAAAGTATATATTTACCATTCAATTTTTTTTTCGATATTTTGAAGGAAATGCTTTCAGTTGAAATCCATGTTTGCAAAATTTTTTTTTCAAGTACTCGAAGCATTATTTATAATAAACCTACTTGGGTGCTTTCAACTAAGACCTTAAATTATGTACTTTTCTTTATTATTCATATATTTTTTTATTTTTTCTATATTACTAGTCATTTATTTCCTGGTCGTCTCAAAATAAGTGTGTTAAAGTCTAACGTAATGTAGATCTTAGATCTGTAAATCAGTTGCTAAACATTATTACCAACGATTAGCTCACATTAACTTGCGCATGTCACATTAAATGACTCCCCTCTTGACATACAGTGAACGTCAAAAATGTACACTAAGGATAAAATCCTAACAATCACCAAACTCAATTTTACCACTTAAGGAGAGTGCCCGAAAAAATTTTACGATATTTCGAATTTTTTTGTATTTTTTTTTAATTTGAAAAACTGGCAATGAAACAATTTTAAAATAAAAATAACGGTAATTAATGTATTTTTTAATGAACAATTTCTTTTGGCGCTCCCTGTAAATATTATAGGACAAAAGTCTTTGAAAAATTCTTCCGCAATGGCGTCAAAGAAACAAGTACGCTACAACCATTAAAACACAAATAGGATAATGAAAGTGGTCAGATCTCCCTATGCGAAAATCGGCCAGCCTATATATGAACGGCAAGGGCAAGGTTAAATGAAAATGTGAAATATAATAACAAACTTGAATGAAGTTAGCAAAATAACAATACATATGATAACCTGTTATAGAAATCTGAAGTATCGTATGTGCACCATAAATGATTATTCCATGACAATTAAAAACTTTCTAGTTTACCGTGTTAAATTTGTTTCCTAAAGATGTTGGCTATTATTTGTAACTTTCTAATCATATTTTCATGCTTTTAACATTTCATATCATCTGAATAAAATACTTTCTTCGTTTGTTTATTGTACTTTATTGTTATATAAAGTGATGTAATAAATTTGCATTTATCAAAAAATATAATTCACATTGTATGTATGTATGTATATATAAATGCTTTTATTAAAATTATTATTCATGAATTTTCTTTTTTAATTTATTTTATATAATACAAAACTATCTTTCCTTTTTCTTTTATAATTTTAATTTTAATAAGACTCTTAAATTCGACACAAAAACATTATTTTAAATATAAAACAAAACGAACATTATTTTGTTATTTTTTATTATAAAAAAAGACGAACTAAAACATTTTTTATGTTTTTTTTTCTTTCTTTAACTTAAAAACTAATTATTGAAGAATAATAATTGTCTTCTTCTGCTTCTTGTTTTGCTTTTTATTATTATTATTATTATTATTATAATAATAATAATTATTATTATTATTATAATAATATATTAGACGAGTTGTGATCATTTTCTTATAAAAGATTATACATTATATAGTAGAGTTCTAGATTAGAATTAGAGAGCTAGAAGGGAGTATAAAATTGTTTTGTTTTGCTTGAATATGATAATTAACTTAATCACAGAACTACTATTGATGCAAATAATAAAAAAAATTAAATTAAAAATTACATGTTATTTGAAATTATTTTAGCAGCTGTCATCGTTGTTTACATTGTCAGAGAAATATTATATATAAACAAATCACTTGTTACGATTATATCTCGAAGGATCAATTTCTTTAGAGAATTCTGTCATAACTTCTTTGTAAATGACTGGATCTAGATTGCGTCCCAACATATAGATAAGCCACCAATCGCCAATATCTAGTTTCTGTGATAAAATGCGACAAGTTTCCAAACTGATCATACGATTGCGAGCATGCAATAGGCGAGGGCGGAACTTGGGCATAAACAACATCATACAACTGTAATAGAAATTGTGGAAATTGTTAAAAATTACTGAAGTAAACTGTTATGTAAATAACACAACTTACCGGAATATTAGTAAACCAATGAGGAGGGCCAACAGAATCATATACCAAAACCATATGAATACATAGGTTTTCTCATTTACAATATTCAACGGTAGTATACACAGTGAATCGTGTTTCTGCAATGAACCGGAAGCACCAAATTTATGGAATATACATTTCGTGACACGTGGGAATATATAAACCATTGGATCGACTCTTTGCTCTTGTGGCACATCCGATAATTGCATTATTCTGGTGCCGTACGACATAAATTCACCATCAAAGAAACGATTCATCAAATACATTTGCACAATGATGTTGACAAAACACAAAGCCTCACACAGCCAATACCTGATGGCATACATCTTATGACGTTTGATATGTTTGGTCAAATAGTCAAGTAGAGCATCACGTTTAGCCTCTTTCTCTTCTCGTGTACAGATGGTGATATTCAGGCCCATAACAATCATACGCATTAAGCCACCTTCAAATTTCTCCCATAAAAATTTGGGTGTATAACATGCAATTGCCTACAGAAAAAAGGAAAAAAGAAAATTTGTTATTGTTATTGTTTTTGTTATTTTTTATTTTGATTTTTAATTTGATTTTGGTTTGTTGTTGGCCATTGATCTTTTAACATTTTATTTTTAATTTCTTTATTAGCGTTTCAAGCATGATGCGTGATTTTAAAAACTTTTTAATTTTTACTCTTTTTTTCTTGTTTTCTTTTTCATTGAATATTTCTTTTATTTTCATACCAAATCATCAGAAATTAAAGTCACGTCTAAAAGTCAGCGTTTCATTATGGTCAAGAAAACAAAAAAAAAAAATAAAAACCATGTACACTTGAAATGACTTGTAGAATTGTTGTTTAAAGAAAAATAAACAATTGCATATAATTTAATGGGAAATTAATAATACCAAATTAAGTTCTTCACATTAAAGATGAACTTTTAGTCTAAATTATTCAGAAGTAAACAAGCTTTTTTAGGTCGAAATTTATTATTCAAAATATTATGGAGTTTAGAGATACCAAAGCAAAAATCGAACTCACATCGGAATTTGAAGTTGAAAGTGTTAAGAGGTCATCATGGTCAGGGACAGTCCTACGTGCTACTTGAAGGAATCAATATTGCCATTGTCGCTTTACACGTGATTATGTCTGCATAATGATATGCAGTAAAGGATATAATATTAAAGCCTGCATGTGCTACTATTGGCTCGAATGATATTCGCAAACCTACTCAATATCAGCACAACATAACCTGAACGTTGAAATCTCACTCTCGAAATAAAGTCGCAACTACAGTCAGACTCCCATTTCATACATAAAATGGTTCAACGTTCTATATGAGAGCATTAAACGTATGCTTACATATAGCGAAACTAGCAGTTGCAGCTGAAAATGCTGCTTAGATAGGTGATGTTCGAACTTCTTAGCTTATCTGTGCACCATCCGAATTAGAGATAAACCTGGATATCTACTATCGGGTGCTTATTTTGAAATTCATAACATGAAGTTGACAACACTGTTTTACTTGATAACCAATTTGAAAGCTGATATTCGATTTTTGTTTAGTTTCATTATGGATAAACTTATACCAGAGCAAAGCTTGGAAATTATTGAATTTTTTTAATCAAAATAATGGTTTTGTTGGTCAGACTTATCGAACTCTTTGTCCATTGTATGGCGTACATACATACATATTTAATCACAAGTCAGAGCGGCTAATACGAAAAACAATTAATAGTTTTCGGACAATGCTTACGTTTGCTGATCATGTGCATCCAATAAGATACCGAACAGTACATATGCGCGGAAGAAGCTGTAACTGCTCTTTAGGGAGACATTGTAAAAGATTGAAATCAGTCAATTCGTCACTGTTCTCCACAATTAAGAGTATGTCCATCTACTCTATGACTTTATGAAAGATTTTACGAAAAAAATTTGACTTAAAAACTATCAAGATTAAACCTCCTTTAGCTGGCATTAATCTTGCTGATATGATGGAGCCACATTCCATGCAGCGCGCGCTACAATTGATTTTTCCAAAGAAATTTTTGTTGAAAGAATAATTGCACTTAATAGTTCAATTAAGTCGACACCAAGATCGTATGATTTAACCCGATTTGGTTGTTATCATTGATTTTAGCTTAAGGGCAAAGAATCTAAAGGCTGACTTCCAAAATGTTAGTTGCTTTGTGTTTGAACAAAGTATATTGTTTCATAAAGCCGCTATACGAAATGTTTATAATGCATACTATTTCAAAATGTCGTCAATGTGTATTTTTAATGCAGTCAAAAAGCAATCAGGCATCGGATTTATAGTTGATGCATTGTTTGGTTACTTTGCATATCTACATAATTTATATACAGTAGTAAAACTGCATACAAACTTTGTTTTAATACATTTTGAAAGTCAACCAAACTGTAAACATTCAAAGAAAAGTTTTTAAATTTGGAGTTCCAGATTGCTGCTAAGAAACGTCAATCGTAGCGACCATATTTTAACTTCACTGTCATACAATTTTCTATCCAACAAAGCACGCTTCATTCATATTAAGAATATATTTCTTTTAAGTTTTATTGTGAATTAGACTTGTGTAGTGATAAATAACAGTAATCACGCTGGCCGCATCACTTCTTGTATTATCGATTTTAACAATATTCTAGCTCCAACACGTTAATATCAGATTCTCTTCTCTAAAAACCAGGCAAATGCATGAATTCGTACAACATTAAGAAACCGTATGGTTTCCATTAAGCCACTAGCAAAAGCAAATGCAATCGAAATTGATGATAAGCCTGCCTCTAGATCCAAAATTCCTTTATCTGTGATATTCGATGACTAAGTGTAGGAGACTTCTCTAGGTATCATTATTAAAACTGCAAAGAGAATCTGAAAATTATGACAACAAGATCAACGAAAAGATAGGCTGCTACACTTACACATTTGATGTCTGAATGCCGGTGATATTTCCAACTGAATTGAGAGATAGTATTGTTGTTAAAATTGGAAAGAGGTTGACCTAAAAATCTGCTTTTTGCTATGCAAAAATTCTACTGAATTGAAGTCACCATAGTCTTGTAGGTAGTGTGTTAAGCGGGACGTGGTTCAAATATGGAAAAAATATTTCTTTCTGCGACTTCCTCTCAGCTATCTTTTGTCAAAAACTCTGAGAGTAAAAACAAATGAAAAGTTTCTCAAATATCTATCGTTCGGAGTCGATGTTAAACTGTAGGTTCCGCCATTTATGGATAAAATAAACGCGTATAGCATAGGTGGTATGAGAAGCTAGGTTGTAATCTTGACTAAAGAGTTGTAACTAAGTATGTCCGACTGTCATCTACTGACAAATCTATTTCATACATACATAATTGGTTATTACAACCCTTCAGTCTGGATTGCGACCTAGTTTCTTACTTGAATTCGCCGCAGTCTAATAGGTAGTGTGTTGGCTTATTAGACATAAGGCCTCGATTCAAATCCCAGGTCAGACATCAAAACGAATATATGAAAAAAATATTTCTTCGGCGACTTCCTATCAGCAGATTTCTGGCAAAAACTCTGGAAGATAAGGACTCAAGAATAAGACTATGAAGTGGAAAATGATTTCCAAGCAATGTCTTGAGTAAACAATTTTCTTTTTAATTTTTGTCTGTGATGGAACTTTTAGAGGTAAAGGGACATTGGTTGCCGCTAGAATGTGTACTGGGAAACTGTACTAACTGATCTGGTCGTTTGATTGTATATACATAAGCACGTCTATTATAAGTTGATGTTAATTACGCAAACGTGAAAACGCAATACAGCAAACAGCAATCTCTCAAAAATAAAATACATGGGTGTATATGAAAATAATTACTTTAAAGGCAACGCGACATGAAGTCGCCGTAGTCTAGTAGATAGTGTGTTGGCTTATTCGACGTAAAGACAAGTTTCGAGCCAGAGGCCAGACGTCAAAACAAAATACAAAAAGTATTTCTTCGGCGACTTCCTCTCAGCAGACTCCTGGCAAAAACTCTGAGAGTAAATAAAATTGCCATGAAACGTTTCTCAAACATCTGTTGTCGGAGTCGACTTTAAACTGTAGGTCACACCACTCATGTATAAAATTAACACACACAAATGAGTGGTGTGAGAAAGTAGGACAACTCTGTTTCAGTATATTTTATTTGTCATTTGGATAGTCAGTTATCCTATACTTAAACGAAGTGTCGAAGTGTAGATTTAATTTTTAAGTCGATTGTTTAATATACATTCATTAAACCTATTTTTACATACGGCTGATGTAATTCTAAACTTGTTGCTCCTGCTATACAATCTAAATAATATTTATGAGGCGCTTAGATTTGACAATTTTTTTGAAGTAAATCTGTAAGATTCGCTTTTTTATATTTTCTGGAGTTCTTTTTTTAAACGTATTGGGTAGATTTCTTTTAACTACACCTTGTATTTATTTCTCTTTAATTAAAAGCTTTACTTACAATTTAGTTCCACTGTAGATTTGTGTAAAGTAATCATGGTTTATATTGGATGGAACTATAAAATAAACGATTATATGTATGTACAAACCACATGAAAACCTTAATTAAAGTCAATTGAAGTGGAATTGAAAGAATATCCATACCATGTACAAATATGCTTGTATACTATATACATATGTATGTATCTTCTGTATATACAACAATAAAATCAACCATTTATGTATAGAAGCATAGTTAAAGTATTTTTTTTTTCTCTTTAAAAACAACATAAATTTGCTTAAAGAATACGAAACTCGTAACATGAAAATTGTCTTGAGCTCAAGACGTTCTTGATGATGTTGATGATTTTTTGGAAATTTAAGTACATGAACAATGAAACAAGATCACTTTAGAAAAAGAAATAAACAAAAAAACAGACTCTTGTGGTGTTTTCAACCAGTAAATGTATGTTAAAGCTTGTCTCTGAAGCCAAAAAAAAAAACCAAAGGAAAACCAAACCAATTTAAGTTTAAGTTTCGAAATACAAAAAAGAAAGAAGAAATTTAAGATTTTCGAAAAAAGAAACCAAAACTTGATCATTACAATAAAACGTGATCAATCAACTGAAATGCTTCAAAGATCAGTAAGTCAATTTAACTTGGTTTTTTTGAGATCGAACTTAAATTTTTAAAACAAAAATACAGAAATAACTTGCAAACACCAAATAAAAGTTTATTTTTATTTTTTGTTATCAATTGTACATACTATACATATCCATGCATACAGTGAGCGTTAAAAGAAACTGTACACTAAGGATAAAATTCCAGCAATCATGCCCAAAAAATTTTTACAATATTTCGAAATTTTTTGAACATTTTTTTTTAGTTTAAAAAACTGGCAATGAAACAATTTTAAAATAAAAATAACGGTAATTTATTAATGTATATTTTTTTAAATGTACCGATTATTTTGACGCTCACTGTACATATGTGTATATGTTTTATGAATTCTTGTGTTTATTTTTAATGGAAATTTGATTAAAAATATTGTTTAAATAATTGAACACTAAAAAAGCATGTGAACAGAAATACAAAAAAAACAACACAAATCAAATAAAATACATGCAGCATATGCCATAAACAGAAATCACGCATTTGAAAGAAAACATATTCAAACATGATTGTATAAACTAAACCATATTGAATTGAATTGAGCGCTTTTTTCAAAGCCTTGTTTTGTTTAAAAAAAAAACATTCCCAATTATATTGTATGAACAATTCATAAATATCAGTTTTTTTCGTTTTGACCATAATGATATTGCCACTGGTAGCCTACGTGGTATTAAGCTGCTATTTAATAAAAAAATATTTTCTTTAATAATAAATGAAAACACTCACCTGAAAGAAGAGCACAAAACAAACCCACTGGTAATAGGTGTAATATTTTTTAGCATCTTCATCATCGAAATCATTGGCAATACCAGGATGTGCCACTTCACGGCCAACCTGAAAACAAAAACAAAAGAAGAAATTTTAATATTTATTGGAAAATAAAAAGAAATTTTTATTAACCGTTTTAGTAAGAGAAAAAAATGACCCGACTATGGATAGCAACTGAATTTCAACTACATTGCTAGTTTCCAATCTTGGTTTTACAGATGGCAGCGAACAATTAACATTTAAAAGTTTTACCTGCAAGATACCTTCTTCACGAACTGTAAACGTTTTGGTTTCCATATGACAACGCTATTAAAGTTCAATTGCTGTTCATAACTTGCGCATAAAAAAAATCTAGGGTCCTGAACCGAACTCATTTTAAACGACTACGATGTTTCCAGTTGTCATCTGACTACGAACTGTCATTATACTGGTCAAAGGATATTTGCAAGATGTCTCCATCTTTGTCATCACGTGAGTATATTTTGGACTCCTTCGACGAAGCTCCTTTCTCTTTTTCATTGAGGGTTATATTCGTATGTATTAGGTCATGATAGCAAAACAACTAAGAGCGTGAGCTTCTGAGACAGCGATTAAAAACACTCTTGTGGTGCTTGTAACAAAACGAGTCTCACACCCATACAGAAGCATGGAATAAATGAAGGACTTGATAATATAAGTACATATAGCTTGTTCCCAGGGCATTTGAGTGAATGTAGCAATTATCCGTTTTAATTCTACTCTCAACAGTCTTTGCAGTTCCACCGCCTTCTACAATAATGCTACCCAGGTATTGAAATTCTTCCATACGGTGCACATGAATTTAAATTTGTCCTTAGCCTTAATAACATTTATCTTGAGGCTAACTTTATTCAATTCTAGAGACTCAACGAAAAATAATTTCTTATGTTTATATCAAAACATTATCTTTTGAAGCTCCGTTATCTTTTGTGCTCAGTTTTCCAAATACCATTGCACAACCTCGGTATACAGTAGAAGCCATTTATGAACCGCTGGACCTTGCAGCATTACGTCCTTTACACAAACGTTGTTTATCTTCATGACTTTGGTTTACCTATCTTATATGTATCTAGGCTCTAATCTTTCCAGACTGTTAATTTTGTGTCTGTGTTGAAAATCTTGTGCGAGAGTAGGATTGATAGATCCTGGAGTACACGTCAGAGATTGCACGTAATTTTTACTTTCTTTGAACAGATTTCGCTCATAATATCATCTAGCGTTCTGAACAGTTGGGCTGAGAGAACCATTCTTTAACACAAGAGCTAGTATGTAATTATTCTTCTGTTGTAAAGAATTGCCAATTCCGCATCCTCAGGCGTAGTTCATATGATTCAAATTATTTTCTGCGGTACATGTTTTCTACTTTAAAAAACTAAATTGTTTGCGAAGTTTAGATGTACATTCATTGAGTATACGTTTTATACGCTGATGGCACGGTCCGTAATTCTTTTAAAATGCGCAAGGATGAAATGCCATTACAGTAAAAGCCGCTGACTGAATTTTTGTGAACATTTGGTTCCAACAAGATGACGCAAAATAAACATACTCGTGGTTAACCTACGATTTAATGCAAAATCAATTTCATCAAAATCGTGCCAGAAATGGCCCTCTTTGGATAAATAAAAATAAAATAAAACATCGATTTTATTATTAAAAGAACATAAAGCTATCCATCTTTGGCTTAAAAATTAGGCCATGTTTTTTAGATAAATAAAAATAAAAAGAATAAACCATTTTTTTTATTAAAAGAAAAAAAAAACGAGCATTCCAAAGCATTGAAAAATAAAATGGGACAAAATAAAAAATAAAATACGCCCAGCTAGACATAGAACATTTTTAACACAAAATATTCTTCGAGTGTTATTCTGAAATAAAATGATAATGCATCCGCAGCACATGTATTCTTGTCGCAGTCTGATCGACAACTAAATCAAAAAACACAAGAATACATACACATGTACATACGTACGATGAGAGCAACACATTGTTGCGCTCTTTGTTTGTGTTCATTTTCCTTCTGTCTTCCTCCCTCTCATCAAGAAATGATTTTTAAAAAATTTTGGTGAGAGCGGGTCGTAATGTTACGACGCGCCATAAGAAATTTTACTTCTACATGATCAGTATTCTTTATATCCATATTCTTTGATAAAAGTCAAAAAGTGTACCAATCAATTATTTATCTTGTAGCCCCGTAGGACATATAAGCGAAATACAATTCGAGAAATTGATGACAATACCATGTTACAAAAAAAAATTCTTTCTAACAATATTTCTGTGTGGTATGATTATAGATTCTCAAGATCTTAAAACACCAGACATATGCTGTTAATAATGGGGCCCAAATAACATATAATTAATGACATACTCAAAGAATTCATTCTTAAAAGGCTTTAGAGAGATATTTAGCTTTTTAGATGCACTATTCGATCATTTTCGAATAGTTTTTAATCATTATTCATAGAAATTTCTATCTGTTTGTGAGTAAACATAAGTAATTCAAAGGTCGACAAGGATTGTTCTTTCTATACTTAGTTACACAGTTCTACCAATAAGCACTGCATGAATAGACGCCGATAATATATAAAGAAAATCAAAATAATTTTACAGTTGTTTTAACCCTTTGTTTTTTTTTTTAATCTGAGAATGTTCATACTTTAAATTTTTCAATCACCATTCCCTTTTTATTAAAAAGAATAATTTCACATATGCGTTCTACAATTGATAAATGCAAATAAAAATAATGAATAAAATCATTTCATAAAACAAGAACTTAAAATAATTAAAAGAAAGAAAAAATAAATAAATAAACAATAAAGCCCGTATAGGCAATTCAATTGAAAAAAAGCTTCCTTAAGTTTCCAGCTAAAGGGGCAGCATATTGACACGAGATTATGTGAACATTTCATAGCGTAGCGTGTAAATAACCCATCAGATGCACATTTTCTGAATTATTAAAAATTATGGAAATAAAAAAACAGCATAAAAACAAAAAAGTTTCAAGCAGACAAGGGACATGGATTTTATAAACCTTCTGCTAAAGAATTTCAGATTTTAATTTATGCGCAGACAACTAAATGACGCCCCATGTTTTCCTGTAGGTTTTCCGCTCAAAAAAAGCATTTTTTTTCTTCTCCTCTTAAGATATGTACGTTACTTAAATGAAGGCGTTATCTGATTTTAATTATACTTTAAATGATATACGAGTGCAAAACTATACATACTACAGTTTGGGAATCTCTACACATGTAAGAGGCATTTTATTTATAGGGATTCCTTTTGCTCTACAATTTTTTTTTCGGGATTTTATGTTTTGCACATACGAAGAAGATCATTTCCTTTTAAATGCAAAAAAAAAATCAGCGATTCTTAGTATGCTAAGACTGATATTAAGATAGCCTTTCAAAGAAATGGTAATTGGATAGCGTACCATCGTTTATTTAATTTTTTTTATTCTTTTTTTTTATTATTTTATAGGCATCAGTACTTCTTTAACTGACATTCATTGTTGATTTTGAAAAGAAAAAGGAAACGAACAATTGAAATTGAAGTGGGGGTTATTGCGAAAACACACTTTTGTTTTACAAACAGATTTCATGCAAAGAAAAAACGAAGAAGCTCTTATGATGCTTTAGAATCTGTGAAAGGAATACATTTGATAAAAAGCTTCCTTCAATACCACTGAGTTTCAAACAAATTAATTTTTTTCAGATCGACGAAAACTGAACTGAAATCCTTGAAGAAATGCTAGGCATATAAGTAGGTTAAAGGCGACGAGACCAATCAAAGGACCAATGCATGCTTTTCGGCATACACCTAAGCCATCAAGTAGTCTAATTGTGCTACTACAGTTAAAGGCTACGAACCATACTTATTATAGGAAGTCTATCTTAAGTTCTTTCAGTCCGCTCCTTTGAGGCGAGTTATGCCTGGTAAAATATTATGTCGAAAATATTAGAATCTAGAGCTTACAAATGCCGGGCAATGTCATAAAAAGTGTTCCATTATTTTGAATACTTTACCACATAGCTTGCATTCATCACTTTTGACCATGACAATACGATTCATATAAGGCGGAGTGCCCCTTGAGTACGATCATTAGTGTCCTACAATATGTCATATTAATGTCCTACAATACTCATGGTTTTCCTCCATCGTGAGCCACAGGGTATTTTTGTAATTCGTCGTACATATATGTGTAATTGTTCCACAATAGTCGATGCGACGTCACTGTCTACTTTCCCACTTTCTCTACATACATACATACGCAATTGGTCATTACAACCCTTTAGTCAGGATTACGACCTAGTTTCTCACACCACTTATGTTGTGTGCGTTAATTTTTATACATGAGTGGCGGGACCTAGAGTTTAAAGTCGACTCGGAACGACAGATTTTTGAGAAACTTTTCATGGCTATTTTATTTCCTCTTAGAGTTTTTGCCAGAAATCTGCTGAGAAGAAGTCGCCAAAGAAATATTTTTTCATATTTCGTTTAGTTGGAGATGCCTGACCTGGGATTTGAACCAGGCCTCACGTCTAATAAGCCAACACATTAACTATTAGACCACGACGGCTTCACTTTCTAAATTTTTTATCAATAAAATCAAAGGCATTCGGTTATCCAAGCGTATGGTATGTAATATCCTGGCTTTGTTCGCCAGAATATTCGCGTACTCGTGCCTGGGTACCCATACAATACGTACCATTCCATACCTGGTGTAATTGTTAATCGCAATTTTATCCTTTAGGACAGTCCCTGATAGGATGTTTTTGTCATGAACATATTTCAATGTCCGTTCACCTAGTTATCATTGACACAGATCATGCATTCCCTACTACTAGCGCGCATCTCGCTTGAAAAACCGTGGTCGCAGATAAAGTTTGGTTTCTGGTTTTACTATATACAGTCCCAGTCTCGTCCTGTCTTCGTGTTTAGCGCCATTCTTATAGTAACAAGTCTCTACGGGCATCTGTGTCATGAATACGTTTGACTAAGAAGCTCGATCTAGATGTAGAGTGATGCAATTGGTTGCTATCATTATGTTAAGCATTCTGTCAAATAACTGCACATCAAGAGACTTCGTCCAGAGGTCGTTCTATCCACCTATTGCCTGAAAACGATACGTCATAAAAGCCGCCTCATATCTCTGTCGGTTGGATGAAGAGTATTGTTTCCAATGATATTTGAAGTGATGTTCTCATGGCACCACCAAACAACATATCCTATGAACCTTTTCAATTATTTTAATATTGCACTTCCTGTCCATCGATGCATGAGTAATGAAGCATGAGTATGTCAGAATAGGTCTTACTACTCTCCTGTAAAGCCAGCTTCTCATTGTGATGGAGAGGCCTTATTTAGAACCTAAGGCCTCTCTTATAAAGGGACCATAGGACAGTGTTCTGATTCCAAACATACTTCCTTCACTTCTTCCTGATGTGTAATTATCCACAGATCCTCATTAAATACAATTTTGGACCATCTTATCGAGCGAATGTTTCATCTGAAAAAAAAAAAATACTTCTCATACTTCTAGAGAAGCATAGACATCGCGCATGGGAAATTAGACACTTAGTTGCAGTGCTGAATATTTGCAATTATTTGCTAGCCACTGTACGCCAGTTTTGTAGGAGTCTAGAATGTCATGTTAGAAATCGCTGTGGTCTATTTGGTAGTTCAATGGCTTATTAGAGTTGAGGATACTGTCCAAACTCCAGATAAAACGAAATATGAAAACATTTCTTAAGCAACTTTCTCTCAGCAGTCGTCAGGCAAAAACTCTGAGAGTAAATACAATTGCCATGAAAAAGTTTCTCAAAAATCTGTCGCTCGGAGTAGACATTAAACTGTAGGTCCCGCCACTCATGTAGGAAATAAACACACAAAACATAAGTGGTGTGAGAAACTAGGTCGTAATCTTGACTAAAGGGTTGTAATGACCAATTCTGTATAATGTATGTTAGAATGTTAGGGTCACTAACCATATATACATATGAAGTTGAAGACATTGGTTATATCGTCAAATAATCTCCCGGTTGTTGGTAGTGCTGACAGAAATTTCACGATCCATCACAGTGTTTATGAGCAAAGGTAAAAAAAATTTTAGACTTAGCTTGGAAGAAAAACTGACGAGAACTGAAGCAGTGACTAAAACTTGTTCATATTGTTGTTGTATACCTAGATTACTTTGTATCTTAAGGCTTCCGATTTAAAGCATATCTTCAAAAACAAAAGAAGAGGTAGAATTATATACAGAGGTGGCCTTATAATTAGAAACGACTTAGCAACATGTACATATGTTTGTTAATTTGTTTTACAGTTTTCACTGGGTACCTGGGATCAAATGCTTTATTTGAGGACGTCTTACATATGTTTTTCCAGCAGATTGGGACAAATTAAACTTAGATTCGTCACTCCAGAGAACTCCGTTCCAGAAACATCGTTTCTAATTATGAGGCCACCACTGTAAGTGGAGTTGTCGAAACATATTCAAAGAATATTTAGAACAGGAAACCAATTGACAAATATTGGACGTGTTGTTAAGTAGGGATAATTTCTTAAGTAGACTTTGGACAAGTATACTTAATTTTAATAGAATAGAATTTAGAATTTTCTAAAATCTATGGAAGTTTCATTTTTAATACACTTACCTGTCTTCGAAAAGCATCCGGCATAGTGAACGTACTATGAATCCAACAAAATGTATTCACCACATGAGTGGGTATACCCGTTACAATGCAACTAATCGGTTGGCCAACATATTGTGTGGCTGTGATAATTAAACTGCAAGCCAACAGCAGGACTGTAGTAAAGGAGTTATGCAAACGAAATATTGTATTATCCGTCTGTATATCCTGCCATTTTAAGTAGCCTTTTAAACCGGCCAGTAACTTATACATGGTGGTGGCAGAAGTATACTAATAGAAGGCAGTGTGGAATTTTTTTTATTTTTTTGTTTTTCACAAATTAAACTAATACACGTAGTACGGGAAAGCATAAGAAATTATAAATGAAAGAAATTACTTGTAGTTTTTGAAAATTCCTAAGAATGTTGTTAATTGTAGTGGAAGATTCATATCAGCTGAAATGAAAATGGAAGAAAAAAAATAGTAATGAATAGTTAAAAAATGTGTTAACAAGTCTATTAAAAAATAACAAAAACAAATTAAAAATATTTTTAGAATATGCATGGCTTGTACAAACATTTTTGCTTATGAATGTAAAGTTTTTGTCATCATGACAGAGATCTTTTAAGTGCTAATTATAGAAAAATGTATTTGTTAAATACTATTTGTTAATACGTACATACAATTCAATTTGATTAATTTACACTTTTTAAAGGAAAAAAGAAACTGACATATGGTGGGCAATGAAAATTTCAAAAATAAATTTTTTTTTCTTGAAAATCGAGACGTCTGTCTCTGTGTTTCAAGTTCAAGATAAAATTTTATTTTTAAATTTACCACCAACTTTACCAGCCAAACTCCACATAAACTGTATACTTCAGTTCCTTCCTCCCCTCTTATAAATTGTCAGCTGTATGTTATATTTTTTAAAAAATTTCTTCTTTTTTTCTGAGTATTTTTAAGAAGAAGTAAGGAAAACTATATTTTAGTTTAAAAGTTTATTGTCCCCAATATTTTATTTATTTTTTTTCACTTCTTTATTGTTGATTCTATTACAGTATTCTGTAGTTATTTATACGTTTGTCCAGTCTTTTTATGAGTTTTTATTTTGTTATTCTTTAATTTTAATTGAATAAAAATTTTTCAGATTTTTTTCTCCTCCATTTTTCGCATTCTAAAGTCTTCAATTATTTTCTGTTATTTTTTCTCAATTTCAAAAATTTCAGAAGATACACTTAAAGAAGAATAATTTATGGAAAAAAATCCATCTTTATTGGCATTAATTGAGTTCATATGTACCATACATACAATATGTATGTATCATGTGGTGTTTACCATCATAGAGATGGATGGCTTTAATTTTTGAAATGATTTTCATTTATCATTTCATTGTTATTTGCATATGAAAATTATTTAAATTTAAACTAATTTTATTATTATTAACAACAAATTAAATTTAATTGTAGTCAAAGTCACAGACTCCAGACTTTGAAAGAATTTTTAAAATAAATTTTTCTACATTAAAAAATTGTAAGTTACCATCTCGTTTCCAAACGATATTATTACATATTAAAAATGTTTTTAAAAATTTAAACAGAATTCTTAATTTCCATTAATTTCAGTTGATTTCCACAAAAATCATTTTTTTGCAGCAAATCAAAAAGATTTGAATTTCTTAAAGAATTTATTCTCATATACAACACAAGATTTATTGTCATATTTTAAATTAAAAAAAAGTTAATAAATTTAATTAAATTATTTCTACTTAAAAACCATCATGCAATTGTATTGAATCAAAACCATTAAATGGCAAACTAATTGATTGATAAAAATCATGAAATAGTTTATTAACTTGTCTTGTAAACCATATTGGAAGTGTGCGATCAAATAATGTATGATCTGAGTCAGTGATAATTTGCGTAAATAGAATACATAGAGCTCTTAATGTGTTCTGTGATAAAAGTCAAATGACAATTAAGGCAATACCACACAGGGAATCGGAATCAAGGGCTGTTCTGAACTGTAAGACGATCATTATCAATTACTCCATACATGGTACCCATGTAATGTTTACCGAGTTACAGCAGGAAAATCGGCAGATATACTATGAAGCTATACCGATGAGTGTAAAAGCAGCCTTCGTAAACTCCAGAAGCAAATATTTTAAGGACGATACTATTTTAGATACAATGTGCATTTATTGCTCACGAGTGAATTAATTGCTATTTAGTCCTTAAGTGTAAATTTTTTTAGTGTAAAAAGGATTCCTCACATGTGACAGTGCCAAAAATGCTTAGAAAGGTTTGCTCTGAGTCGACGAATAGAATTGTCAGAAGCAGTTTAACTGCTGGCAATACACACTGGTGGAGTATGCAGGACGTTGGCATTACAACGTTACAGTTAAAGAAAAGGGATATTGTGCGATGATTATTGAGTTTTTTTACACCTAAATAGAAAAATTGGACTTGGTTCACATTGGACGCTTCAACAAGATGGTACCACATGTCACACGACGCCTGGATACAATGATTTCTCCACAATCACTTTTAGGTTCTCCTAAGCGACAATTTCACTTGTTTATGTATTCACCCATAGGAAAACAAGCTTTATCACTAAAAAAACTTTTGTTAGATATATCAGCTTTCAATTCACATGTCATCCAAAACAAAACAAAAACTTACTGTTTAATATGGATATAGAGCTGGCGGCCTTCATCAGTCCATATTTCTTTGAGAACGACGTTTTCAAGGGTACTAACTAGGGATGCCAAACGGGATTGATTTTTAAAAATCCCGGGATTCGGGATTTCGGGATCGGGATTACGAAATCCCGAATCCCGGGATTTTTCGGGACAATTCGGGATCGAAAAATACCGAAACATCCCGGGATTTCCCGAAATATCCCGGGATTTCGGAATTTTCTCTTAATAAAAAAATCTAAAAAAAAGTTGGAAGTTGGGTTCTTATTCAGTTCGATGTCCAGTGATATCGAATGTTGCATGATACACTTGAAAAACTACATGAGTGTTATTTAATGTTATATTAAATAAAAAATAATGCCGTAGACTCAATTTTTTTCTTACTTTATAAGGTGTATATGTATGAATTTACAATCTCGAAAATTCCCGGGACAAGTTTTAAAAAATCCCGGGAAACGGGATTTGGGAATCCCGAAAATCCCGGGATTTTCTGTTTCGGGATTTCCCGATTGGCATCCCTAGTACTAACCTCTTTTTGCCTGAATTGGATGATCTGAATACTAACGACATATTGTTTTAACAGAACACCGCTACGTGCGACACGGCTCATTGCGCATTGGATATACTGCAAAAGCGATTTGAGGACAGGGTTATGTGGAAGTAATGTGGACTGGCCATCGAGGTCGTGCGATTTGAACCTGTTAAAATTTATCTTAAGGGGTTTCCTTATAAGCTACAAACCACAGCGGTCCTTCAAGCTAGCAGAATTCATACCATCGGTCACATTCAGCCTGTGTAGGCTGACAGTGTGTTGGCTTATTAGACGTAAGGCCACGGTTCAAACCCCAGATCAGATATCAAATCTTCGGCGACTTCCTCTCAGCAGATTCCTGATAAGAACTCTGAGAGTAAAACAAAATTGCCATGAGAAGTTTCTCAAAAATCTGTCGTTCGTAACGGACATTAAACTGTAGGTTCCGCCACTCATGTATAAAATTAACATACACAACATAAGTGGTGTGAGAAAATGGGTCGTAATCATGAGACATGGAATATTAAATACTTCCGATGCTCTCTACCCTAAGAAGACATGACGAACATTTGAACGATGCTGTATTCCACACATAATGACATTAGTAGTTTTTCAAACGAATAGAAAATATCGATAATAACTCACAGACATACATATATAATAGGTCATTACACTGCTAAGTCTCTCACACCACTTTTGTTGTGTGCGTTAGTTTTTATACATGAGTGACGGGGCTTACAGTTTAAAGTCGACCCTGAACGACAGATTTTTGAGAAACTTTTCATGGCAATTTTATTAACTTTCAGAGTTTTTGCCAGAAATCTGCCGAAGAAATATTTTTTTATAATTCGTTTTGTTGGAACTGGGATCAGATACATACTTGGTTTCATTGAAATTTCGAAATAGAAAGCGTTTAAAAAGACCCTATAGATAGATAAAGGCCATCTTCTCATAATTACTGTTATCTGTATTATAGGGACTGATCCAGATAAAAATATTTTCCTTGTTGGAGCCAGTTTTCTATATAAATTTTTCTTTTAATATTCGCGAATACTTATTTTTTTTATTATTTTCTTGTAATATTGACTTTTACATTATAGATCTTAGCTTTAAGGTTATCTGTAATACACAATATATCGTTGGTCAAATGTAGAAAGGCCCTAATTCATACTTTTTTCGAAATTGATTTTTTCTGTGATTCCAATGTGTATTTGTGTTAAATGCATTAGAGTCACAAAAAAATCAATTTCGAAAAAAGTGTGAGTTAGGGCCTTTCTACATGAGACCAACGATATACTCTAATATTTTTTTTTTAATTTTTACAGTTATTGGTTTTTTTTATTGCAAATAAAATATAATTTTTTTTCTCATTTTTATGATTATTTAAAGATTTTTTACTGTACAGGTTTACTGTGAAAAATTCCTCTATGTAAACTTATCAGCTATTGTATGTACAACTGTTTGCAAAACGACGACCCCTTTTTCATATATAGATGGAAAATATAGAAAATATAATGTATTCAAGTGATTGTCAATTTGTAATTGTTATGACAATTAAACTTTTGAACTTTTCCATTACAGTTATGAAATAATTTATGCAGTAAAGCGGTGTGTCTTAATAAAATGAGCAGTAAATACCGGTCAAATGAAATCAAAAGTTTTATGATCAGAAGAATGGAAATAAATTGAAAATCAATTGTTTAATTTAAATGATAAATGTTGGCCAGCGAGGGAAATCAAGATTATAACAAATGTAGGTCATTTCAAAAACAAATGAAACAAAAAAAAAAATAAACATTTCATTGTTAATATATGACCGTGTTCGAATATTCGAAAATTTGTTTTGAAACACAACCTGCACACAGATTTCACCTTGACATTCAAAAACGAGCCTTTTTTCCCTTTCTTTCTTTCTGTTACAAATTCTCCTCGTTTTTTTATTTCCGTAAACGTAGTGAGTTTTTTTACGCTTGTTTTCAGAATATAATTTTCAACGCCTAATTTGCATAACAACCCAAGTTATTTTACTGATTTAAATATGTGTACCTGTTGCTTCTGTGCCATATAAAAAACAATAAAAAAAATATTTTGTATACCAAAACATACATACAAACTATAAAATGATTGTTTATTTGCACGTATACGTTGCAAACATTAAATTGACTTAAAAACAAGCCACCACCGGGCAGATAAATTTACCCCGTGATTATATAAAATAATTTGAAAAATTGCATAAATCCAGTGATATAAATGTATTAAATCATCTAAAATAATACCATATAAGCAGATCTCTAAAACTATATTATGCTGAGCACAGATTTCTCAATCATGCTATCCAATCTGTTGGGGTTATTATCATATTAAGAATCCCACACCTTCATTTTTCAAATTTGTTCATTTAGGGGCTGTGTGTTTGTGTGTGTGATTGACTGTCTGACTGACATTAATCTAACACAAGGTTTTTCATCACGTTTGTTTTTTTGTTTATAATTTCATAGACAGCGCAAAAAAGTGTCATTAGAAAATTGCTTTTTGTTATCATTCGAATTGTAGTAAATTAATGGACAAATTGAATTAACCCATTAGGTATGTTGGAGGCAGATGTTTAAACTTTAAAGCTGGCATATTATAATATTTATTTATTTATTAATTACAATACAATTACAAATTATATTCTAATTATATACAAGCAGAGTAACTTTGACCATATGCTCGGTGTAGTGTCACAGACCAGAATCTCTGGTGGGAATCGAACCCACAACCCTCACGCTAACAGTCTAGCATACTATCCACTAGACTACCCCCTATTATAATAATTTTTAATAATTATTTTAAAAATACTATTCCTTGGGGAATATGACGCAAATTGAAAATCGTAAATGAAGCCCATGTTACAACTTATACCAAAAATTCATGAAAAATCGTTAATTAATCTACGATTATCATTGAATATCGAAAATATTATTTTCGTTTGTTCTTTAAAAACAATATTGAATACCAATATGATGGTATTCAAAATTTTTATTTTAAATTCCGTGACATCCATTGAAAATTTTTGTATTTGATGTCCAAATGATCAAATGCACTGTTCAGTAGATTTAGCATAAGGGAACCCATTTTAGGCTTGCAATGGGTGATATTTAACCGTTTTTATGTTGAGAATTCGAAAAACAATGCTTCAAAATAAAATCTGTTGCACACTACGCCGCTTTCCTATCTCCTATAACTATATTGCCGTTATTCCAACACAATGTACTGTCATTTATACAACATTTCCGGCAGATATTTGTGGAACTTTGGCCAGCTTCTTCCTGTACTCTTGAGACTTCGCAATATATTGTCAAGTGGGATTAATTGTTTACGAAATTCTCAATGGATTCGTGCTGTCTATCGACATACGGTCGGTGGCAAACAATAGTCAATAATCATCACATGTTCCCTTGCGTATAACGTTCCAATTTCCGTCGTTTTAGAAGAAGTATGAAACAATACTGCCACTCAAACTCAAGTCGATGCAAATACTGCACAATTTAAAGATGCTTTTGAATTGCTTCTGGCTTTTCTCCACACCAAATCCGCCCTACTGCTTGTAAACGTTTGTTCCGTAGATCGATTATGATTGCCGTATATTCAACTCACCGTAGCCTAGTACGTTGTGTGTTGGCTTATTAGACGTGAGGCTACGGATCAAACCCCAGGTCAGACATCTCCAATAAAACGAAATATGAACAAATATCTCTTCGGTAACTTACTCTCGGCATATTTCTAACAAAAACTCTGACAGTAAAATACAATTGTGATGAAAAATTTCTCAATAATTTGTCGTTTGGTGTCGACTTAAAACTAAAGGTCCTGCCACTCATAGATATAATTAACACACACAAAATAAGTGGTCGTAATCCTGACTGAAGAGTTGTAATGGGCAATTATGTATGTTATTCAGCCTTTCCAGCATAATTGTGCAATTGTGACTGGCTTCCGCCTGTACACCGGAGACTTTGCGTATTCCCAGAAAATATAGTCTAGTAAAGGCTAGTGAATTAGGCTCCAAAAGTAAGATTCCCAGAAAATATAGTCTAGTAGAGGCTAGTGAATTAGGCTCCAAAAGTAAGATTGCCTTTTTACAATGCTCCCAATAGGTTTGCGGTATATGGCACCATCTTGCTGAAACCACATTGGAATGGATTCAACTATTTTATTATGAGCAAAAAATAATCCATAATCATTACATGTTATTCTGTCCTTTGACTATCATGTACCCATTTCAATGGTTCTAGAAGAAGTATGGTGCAATTATGTCAATCCCCTCAAATGGAACCAGACAGTGCTTATTTCCAGGTGCTTTTGAATTGCTTCTAGCTTTTCTTCACACAAAATTCGGCAGTACTGTTTGTTAACATTCGTTCCGTAGATCGATTATGATGACCGTATAAAATACGTAATAGCGGGAAGAGCTCGATTAATGCTCACAATATTATCTGAACTAGAAAAATTGAGTTTTTTCATAATATGATCGGTACTAGAAGCAAATGTATCAATTAAAAGACTTGAAATTTATAATATCCCAAGAATTATTTTGTAAAACGTGTATTGCACGAACAAACTTTGCCTGCAAACACTGCCTGATGGCTACTATCAATCTCTTAAGTTGATAAATATCAAAAATTTTTGATATTTTACTGGTTAGTAATAACACTCTCACACATAACATACATACATAATTGGTCAGGATTACGAACTAGTTTCTCACACCACTTATGTTGTGTGTGTTAATTTTATACATGAGTGGTGGGACCTACAGTTTAAAGTCGACTGCGAACGACAGATTTTTGAGAAACTTTTTCGCGGCAATTTTATTTACTCTGAGAGTTTTTGCCAGAAATCTGCTGAGAGGAAGTCGCCGAAGAAATACTTTTTGTATTTTGTCTTGATGTCTGGCCTGGGGCTCGAACCCTGGGTTTACGTCTAATAAGCAAACACACTACCTACTAGACTACGGCGGCTTCAAATTTGTAACGTTCTAAAAATTATTCTTTTAATCGCCTATTTAACCGAACTCCGCCTGCAAATATTACCTGATGGCTACCATTAATCTTGTAATAATGTAAACTTGTTCTGATGAATACCAAAAAATTTCGATAATTGGCTGGATAATGTAATAGCATAACACTCTCTCTCCTATCAAGTAGTGTTTGCAAGCGAAGTTCGATCGTGTAATTGGCGCTTAACGATAATGACATTTTAATACCATCAGGCCACATATACGCAACGTGTCAACTACATAGACTTGAAGCTACTTATTTTGTTTATAAATAAAAATAAAAGACAAATTGACTAAATTAGGGAAACCAATTAAGCGTTGAACCCTACATATTATACGATTTAAATTTTTTGAAAATATCTGTTTTTCTTGGTTATTTCCTGTGTTTAAATAACTGTTGTATTGTCTTGTTGAATAAATATTTACCCGAAATTGTTTTAAAAAATTGTTAAAAAAATATTGAAAAATAAAAATAAAAACACTTGTTGAATAAGAAAAAATAATTTTTAAAATTCATCAAAATTTAACAATCTTTTGAAGATTTCAGAAATAATCTTAAAAATCAATAAGTAGTATTCCCTTTAGTTAAACAACTTTTTATAGAGAGAGAGATACAAATTAAACTATGTCAAGTGTTATCAACATTTATTGAAATATTTGACATTGAAATCAATTACAACAATATTATAAAAAATAATGATGTTTTCTTAATGTAACGTTGTGTACATTATCTAAAAACTATTATGCAAATATAATTTTCATGCGACAATACATACCGCAAAAGGTATTTGTTTAGCAGATGGGGTTACAATGTCGTTCTTAATTAAAATAGATACTGAGTTTGGGTTTTAAACAATATTTTTTTTTGCAAAAATATTGCATTACATTAAATAAACATACAGTCAAAGAAAAAAGGCTACATACACTGGTGTACATATGCTGGTATATGTAGATTTTTAAACGCAAACATTCTTGATTGTAAATGCCTTAAACAACTCTATAACATCTTTTTAAGTTTGATAAAAATCAGCGGGAAAAAAGTATACATACACCGGTATATATAGACTTTTTTCTTTGACTGTAAATAAATTATTTACAAACGATTGCTGGAAGAAAAATATTTTGTAGATGTTTAAAAACTTGTTTAAGATTTGAAATCATCTCCGGTGTATATAGACTTTTTTCTGTGACTGTAAATAAATTATTTACAAACGATTGTTGGAAGAAAAAATTTGTAGACGTTTAAGAACTTGTTTAAGATTTAAAATCATCTTTTTAAATTATTTCTTTTAATTTCATTTCATTTAGAATTATTTTAAGAACCACCTGGCCTTTGCATTGCATTTGTATTCAATGCAACGTAACACGCATTCACTGTGAAACGCTTCGGCAATAGAACGGAAGTATGTTGCACGTAAAGCTAGCCATTGTTTTTGTATTGAAGAACAAAAGCCGCCAGCAGACCACATAATTTTAAACAGATGGTTATGGTTAAAAGAGAGACAAAGAATTCAGAAAAAAAGTAATCAAAAATAAATTAAATTTCTATCATTCCCCCACTCAACCACATACATACATATAATACATAAACCCCTCAAATAGTTAGTAATTGTTCGGGAAAATATTGTAACAATAAAAGAGAATTTGTTAGATAATAAAGTAATTTAATAACAATAAATAATAAAACTAAATTATGTTAACAAAGTACGAATAATTATTATGAATTAAATCAAACTGGTTTGGGAAAGTATCCCAGTAAACCAGTTTTATTTTTTATATTTGTAGTTAAGGTACGATGTCAGTCAAGTTCATGTAGTGTTCAAATAGCAAGAGATTTTGTTTAAATTATATTGTTAATAACTTAAATAAATGACACAGAGAATTAAATATTAATTTATTATTAAATCGTAAATTAAATTTTATATTTTTTAATTGTTTAATTAATATAAATTAATTGTGCCAATCAAGGTTTGCCTGTTTTTTTAATAACATAATTATTATTTAAATGAATTATAAAAAAGGGTTTAGGAAGTATTTTATTAATAAATACGAGAGTAAATTGAAAAGTTCTTATAAAAAAGTATTTTATGTGGTTCAAAAAAAAAATTTTTTTTTTCTCAAAGCCTGCTAATACCATATCTCTTTTTCGCCTTTACCGGTATTTATACCAGTACTATCTGTACCCTGCGCATGTTGCTGCGCCACCAACTAAAATAAATTTGAAGGAAAGACATTACACAAATGTCCAATTAATTTTGAATCATTTTATTGATTTTGTTTCCCGTTGTCCTGATAATTCAGATTAACGGGCCTGAGTAGTACGCATTCGATCAGTTTCTCTCTCACTTCTCGTTGTTCAAGTGGTTCTTTTCTTCCGTGCTTGAGGTGTAGGTCGACCAATTGCTTGTCATTCATTTTGAATAATTTTCAGTGACGCCATCCATCGGAAATTAATCGCATCAACCTCCGTCGACTCAAGCGCAACAACTTTGTTAAAGAATGCATGGTTTACGGTTTAATTCATTTTGAGTAATTTTCAGTGGCACCACCTGTCGGAAATTGGTTATACCAACTTAGAAACCTTTGTCGGCTCATGCGCAACAACTTTGCTAAAGATCATATCATGATCAAATGCACAGTTTACGATTTAATTACATAATTTTGACTAATTTTCACTGGCGCCACCTGTCGGAAATTGGTCATACCAACTTAGAAACTTTCGTCGGCTCATACGCAACAACTTTGCTAAATATCATAACATGATCAAATACACAGTTTACGATTACTCCGATTTTTGTTTAAGCACTTTAACGACTATGCAACGGCTGTTTATAATTCTGTGTAAATAAATATCTTTTATAGTAGTTAAGGCATTACGTATTAACGCCTAGGCAAACAAATGTTTTCCTATGCTTAAAAAATTTATCGATAAGTACCATAAGAATGACAACCCATACAACACCAATCAACATAAATGCCTACAATAAGGGCCAAAGAGTTCAAATATCTCTAGTTTTTCAACGTTGAAAATAAATTAAAGGGTTAAGAGTACAAATATGCACATTGTTGTAGCGGTTTTTGAGATAATAACGACAATTATATTTGATTTTAATACACATGTTTACAATTTAATTAAGTTAATTATATTAATTAAATTTGAATAATAAAAATGTTCCATTCAATTAATTTAGAGAATTGCAAAAAAGGGAATTATTACTTTAAAATTCTGCCATACAAACACAAAGTATTAGTATTTAGAAAAAAATTAAGCGTTGAAAATAATAACGAGTATATCCATGTCCTATAAGATATAAGATAAGATTCAGAATTTAACGTGCTGGTTGACTAAAAAACCACACCACCTCAGTGGCTAGTTCACATCACCCCAACGTGGGATGACAATGCTCTCAAATCACTTGGGTAGAATATCCAATAAAGGATGTGATGTGTTGCAAGTACTGCCGTCCTGTTGAAACCATATATCGCTTGGTGTTCAAATAATGCAATTCCGGTCAAAAGAAGTTGGTAATCATCGACCACCTATAGTAGTTTTTACACTGACGTCCTGGCCACCTTCGTCGTCAAAGAAATGTAAAATCATGCCATACAGTAACTTTTCTAGATTGAATTGAACGCTCGTAGACCTCTTGCGAACTGGTATCGTTCATATGGGTAGTTTGCGTATCCATACATCGAGAAATAGGCCTCATCACTAAAGATGATTATTCGATGAAAATTAGTGTCAGTTGCCAACTGCTTCAGAGCCCATTCTACGAGCACACTTCGTTGTCTGTGGTCGATTCTTGGTGATTTGGGAAAACAGACTGACTAAATGACAACTGATGTAACAGATGTACTACCTTCAGCAAGACGGTCGTTGTCAATCGTTCGCAAGCCTCTGTTGTTTTACCGGCATATCGTGCTTTTCTGAAACTAGAAAAACTGCAGCGAAATGCTTTGCTCTTTTTCGCTTTGATAATTCAATGTTAAAATTGCACCTCATTTGTTGAAGTCATGGGAAAAGTTAAGAAAAATTGTCACATAAGCAACGTGGATCTAGCTAGGGAACAAGGTATTCATCATCAAACAATCTTCAACTATTTGAAGTAAGCTGGATGACAGTGATTATATTTGCGTTCCACTGCTAAAACGGAACAAAGTCGAACCACTTCTGAAGGAGTGGTTAAAAGTAGATTACGTAAAACAATAATGTGCAAAAAAGATGTTGTAAGAAGCAATGTGATGCTCTACAGATAGCGGCATAGCCAGGATTGACATTAAGAGAAGAGAGAGGGGAAGGGAATTGTTTATTATGTTCTATGAACTCCTACAATCTGGTCAAGCAATTGATTATTATTTGTTTTGATCTCTACAGAACGCATTGAGGGTGTAATGGCTTTACCACGACAATGGCAAAATGTTGCCAACCAAATTGGTGCGAGAAAACATGTTTAATTTTTGGGCAAATTTATAACAGAACTTTTTCGTACATCAAATTTTTGTTAAATGATTTGTTGTTACATACATATGTATGTACAGAATTGGTCATTACAACCCTTAAGTCAGGATTACGACCTGGCTTCTCACAACACTTATTTGGCGTGTGTTTATTTCATAAATGAGTGGCGAGATCTACAGTTTAAAGTCGATTTTGAATGACAGATTTTTAAAAAAACCTTTTCATGGCAATTTTATTCACTCTCAGAGTTTTTGTCAGAAATCTCCTGAGAGGAAGTCGTCGAAGAAATATTTTTTTATATTTCGTTTTGTTGAAAATGTGTGACATGGGGTTTGAACCGTGGCTCCTGTCTAATAATCCAACACACTACCTACTAGACTATGGCGACTTCAAATACTTGACATTATTGTGTCTTGCAAAATTATATGGAATGCGCGATATTCATTTATATTTTGCAACGAAAGATAAATTGTTAGAAAATGCAAATATTTTGCAGAACTTGTATAACTATACAGTTTAATGACTATGCAAATAAAGGCGAAGTGATATGTTTAGCAATAATATTCAAAAAATATTAATTTTATTTTATATTTTTACTAAAAGGGTTTCATTAAAACATGCAATATAGTTGAAATATAGTGGGATCAGGGGTGAGATCTTAAGATAAGAGTTATGTACAAACATGCTAAGTTAGGGTAGAAGGTTTTAAACAGATAAGACAGAACAGATGATGAAATGATTGTCAAGCTTTTGAAGTTGTTTAACATGTTCATTTTAATAACAGTTGAGTGTATTACTTCGCAATGATCATTAATGGAAACTATGTTAAACGGTAATGAATACTTTCCGGTAATTTTATGAATGGAATAATAAAAAACACAGAAATGTTGTAGAGAGAAAAAATGTTGAAATAAAAAAAAAAAATTACAATAAATTAATGACTAATAAATAAATAATATCTAAGAATTTTCAATGTGATCTGTGTTTATAAGGCAACTGAATACAATATTAGTTTGAAAAATTAAATAAAAAAAAATCAAATCATAATAAAATAAAATTTAATTGTTTAAATGTTATTAAAATGCTTTTATAAATAATTGTGATATTTTTATTGAAAATAATTGCGAAGGAAATAAAAAAAACTTTTTAAAATACTTACAAAATCATTTGTTATGAAGTTTTGTTTGTTTATGTTCTATGTGTACAAAATAGCAGCAGCATACAAACAATAACAACAACAATGAAAAATATTTTCAACTTTAAAAAAAGATGTTGAATATCTAACCAACATACAACACGTTGCCTGTTGTTATTAAGATAAGATTAATAATTGTCGGATGGTGGTATCTTAAGATGCTACCCTACTTAGTAGGTTACAATGTTAAAAAAACAAAAACAAATCACACTTTTTTGGCTCAAAAATATTTGAAAATCAACGTGGGTGTTTTTTTATCGCCTTTGATATCGTATTTAAACCCGGTAAACTTCTAATACTTTTGTTATAATGTTTTCGTATTTATTTTTTTTTTTCGTTTACGTTCTATTTTTTCGATTTAATTGTTACAACAAACGAGTTTCTACAGGCCAATTGTAATGAAAATTAGTTTGTTTTCTGTCGAATTTATGATAATTTTCTAGCACGACGATTTTGATTTCGAGAATATTTTACGAAAATTTAAACGACATTTACTTTCCTAAAATCAATTTTATTTAAAAACAAATTTATTTGTATGAAAAATATAAAAGAAAATAAAACTCTACACGCGTCGTCAGATATTTTAAGCTGAGTACTGCGAACACACAAATACTACACTAATATGCTCGTACAGTGGCTGATGTTTAAGAAGCTCGAAAAAAACATTTCGAACACGAACAAACGAATAAACCGAACGTATACAGCAGACAGGCAAAAACAGAAATACAGAAAGAAAACAACTCTAATAAAACGACAAGAACAACAACAACAACAACAATGGCCAGAGCAAAAATGAGGGATAGAAGCAGCACAACAGCAACAGCAGCTATTAAATGTTAAACAGTAAATACACAAAGTAACTGAAACTCGTGTATAAAACGTACTTACAGATACAACCAACAATAGCAACAACAACAACAAAAGAAACAACAATAGTAATAGCAACATTTACTATACACAAGCATAGTATTCACAAATTCACAACGAGCTGCTGTAGATGTGGATGATGATGATGACAACGGTGATGATGACGATGGCGATGAGGGTATTCGAAATATTCGAATGTGAGAGAAATAAACACACAAAAAAAAACACTTCGGTATTGAAAATTTTACACCAACATACTCTCTTATTTACTTACACATAAACTGTTAAAACAACTCCTCTATAGAGACTCTATTCTCTCTCTTTCTGTCTGTCATTTTACACCACTACATAGCAAACATTATGCCTTAAGTTGTATAAACAAATGAAAAATAAAAGAGAGCAAGAGCTAAAGCAAAAGAGAGTAGAGCGACTAAGGGATCTTAAATGTAAAAGTTTGTTTTCAAATATTATTCAGAAATTGTGTTTGAATATACACGCACACACACACACACTAACACTTAAACTATGACTTGAATAAATCCAGTGTTTAAACTCTCTGGTGGCAGCTGCAGAACTTAATTATGTATGTTGCAAGCATTAGTTGCATACACACACACACACGCGCAATAAAATCATCATTAAACACTTGTCATAAATCACAAAATCACTATAAAATTAAACATTCAATGGAACTAACTATTCACCTCTCTTCCTAACTCTCTTGTACGTTGAAACTCTTTGAACTAAGCATTCCTTACACGTATTGTAAAACGAACTGTTGTGGACAAAAAGCCGGTTTTGATTTTAACATCAAAATTTTTAAACTTTCAATAGAAATTTTTTTTATTTTTTTTTTACCACAAAACTAACCTCAAAACTACAACAACTGCTGGTATTACAATAGACCTCTACATGTCATTCTTTCGTGGTATAATGCCTTTAAGGTACACCTCAAAAGCAAATGCAAAAACAAAAACAAAGTATTAAATTACCTTCACTTCAAGCTAAAAAACAAAATAAATGAAAATAAAAAAGAACCTGAAGTAAAAAGTGTTTTTAAAATTTTATGTTTTTTTTTTTACTGAAACTCACTTCAATTACAATTGTTGTTGTTATTTTCTGGAAGATTTCACCTTTGCCTTTCACTTTGTGTAGGTGCCACGTACATATGTAGGTACAATATGTATGTATATAATACTCTGCAGATATGTCTGTATACATTCATACGGATATATTGCTTACCTTTTACGTGTGCACCAATATCTTAAGTAATAAAACCAGGCTGCGCACGCCTGTTTTGACGCACGTACTCTCCTTTAATGCAGCCTGTCAATTTGAACTGGTCCGTTTGTATCTTGAAGTTTATCGTTAACATATGGTTTGTAAAATTTAGTTATGGATTTTAAAATTAACCCATTTCCTTCGATGTGGTCATAAATTACGTAATGAAGGAAGTCGTAAAGTCAGTAAGAGTAAGAAAATCCCAGACAAAATCGTGGTATAAATCTCCTTACAATTACATATAAAATTTTGTCAAGCCTTTTGTCTGAAGGGATAAAGAGGTAAAAGAAAGTAATGAAATTAGGACTTGTGGTTTTATAGTATAGTTCGGCTTACTAGACAAGACCTCCCAGTCCATACCTAGGTTGCACGGAAAGTAACAAATTGTTAATTTTCGTTCGAAGTAGACTTTAAGTTATGGTCCTCGCCTCTTGAGGATAAATTTAAACAACATCGGTGGAATGAGAAGCTCAGCCGTAAATCAGGAGAAAAGGTTGTACTTTCCTAAACAAAAATGTCACGAAGAACTATATTCGTTCGTGAATTATATTTTGTCTTTGGCATTCCCATATGAATAAAGGTGTTGAAGGCAAGACGTGAGTTTTTTTGTATGATCAGCTTGACCAACATTTTTTAAACATTCATTACCAAACAGCCTTCTAAGCGGAATAATAGTTTATCGCGTGATCTTTTCAACATTTTAGTGGAAAAGGACTCGCGAGATGCAGCATGTATTCACTGAAATATTATCAGTTGTATTTGCGTACTTCGATGATGTGGATATAATGGGAATAACATTACGAATTGTAACTAAGGCCATAGGTATATAGACCAAGGCCACAGGAGACTCATTATCGTTGACAGTAAGAGGGCAACGCAATATTGATAGACTCTGCTCCATATGTATGATAAGTAGAGAACCTATTCATTTCCGTAGCGATTCTCACGGCCCACTATCATTTTGGTAGGCATTAGAAAAGACTTGGCTTGACTTGGTGAGGAGGAGTGAGAGACTGTCTTTCGCTTCAGGTATCAGTGACCTGCTTTTCTACTAAAAAGAAGAAACTTATTGCTGTCATAGCAATCTTTATTTATTTATTTTGGATTCGGGTTGGTCTCCTCTAGAGAATGTTTGATCCCCAGGCTGGATAGTGATTGTGGTATCATAATGGGCTTAAATGCTGGCCTAAGTGCGACCGTCAAGGAAAGCCCGCCAACTTACCTAATCTAACTGAGGTCTTTGCAAATGTCGAAAAGAAATCGAAGAAGCGAATTTGGCGTGTAAATGACAACAAATTGACGAAACTGTTCAAAGAATTGGTCTATCTTGGTACCACAAATAAATAAAAATAATAACAGAAGTTTGGATAGGAAATAAAGGATAATGCTTGCTAGCAAAGGCTATTTCTTTCCAAAACATTGGAAATTATACAATACAAGATGCTAATGCTACTTATGCTTATGTTATATGGCGTACACGAATATATATTTGCCCAAGCTAATGTACATAGTTGAAGCCGCCGTAGTCTAGAAAGTAGAGTGTTGGCTAATTAGACGTGAGGGCACGGTTTAAACCCCAAGTAAGACATCTCCAACAAAACGAAATATGAAAAAAATATTGCTTCGGCGATTTCTGGCAAATAATAATAATCAGAATTAATTAAAAATTGCCATGAAAAGTTTCTCAAAAAACTGTCGTTCGGAGTCGACTTTGTAGGTATCGACGCATCATGTATAAAATTGACATACACAAAATATATGGTGTGAGAAGCTAGGTCGTAATCCTCCGTGAAGGGTTATAATGTATGTAATGTGCATAGTTCTTCTTGGTATTTTCAAGGGAAAGATGCTTTGTAGAGTGCGTGGAGTTATTTGCATTAACGGAGAGTACAGGCAATGGATGAATCACGAATTGAATAAGATTTAACGGCGATATTAACGTAGATTTAATTATAGCAAATAAAAGGGTTTCGTCTTGTCGAGCATTTAAATAATAGTGGTGAGATGACCTGTCAATATCTGAGGAGGAATTGGTACAATCAAAGCACTTAATATTCGACTCTAATAAGACGCAAACATTAGTTGAATTTAAATTTCGTTTGAATTTATTTAATCATATGGTATTTAAACTATGCTAGTGCTACTATGCCAAGGGCATTTAAACGCAGTACTACACATACTTACGGAGAGAATTTTGGTTGAATTAATTATAGGGTCTAAGTTAAATTAAACAGCATGACTTAATAATTCGAATTATGAACGAAAAATATTCCTAAGTCGATCGCAAAATTCAATAATATGCTAGGATTACTTTATATTTTATTAGCGAACTCAAAATGTTTTTTAAAACACCAGATACTAGGATTAAAGATTATACTTAAATAATATATTTGAATAACACATAATATAATATAATTATTAAATAAAATAATAATAATAATAATTAAGAATATATTAAATTAGAATATTATTAACATATTTTTATACAGATTACATCAGCTTCAAAAAAGGAAAAAGCGAATTATTATAATAATTTTAAATATTTTATTGCCTTTTCTGGTTTTTCTTCTTTGTGGCCTTTATCGTGACAGTTTTATTTTTAAAGATCATTGATCTTGAGTTTGATTTGTAAATTTATTTTGAAGTTACGAAATTTAGTTGATGTTTTCAACCACTTTGCCGTCAGAGTGACTCAACACATTATAAAGACAACAAATCACTTATATTTGTTTGCGTTGCGTTAAATATATGAAGTTTTATAATAAATAAATCTTAATTTGTTTATAATAATTGTAAGACTTAAAATGTATACATTAAAGTAAAACAAGAAGATAATCCAGGATCAGTCAACTCCGACTGTATGTGATACTCTATGCAAAAGTATAATCTTTAGAATAATTTCGATAACTTTTTCCTTGACAACACTCATGCGCATGCATTGTAGACAGAAAATGGGGGAAGAGTTTAAGAACATTAGATTCGATTCTCATATATTATAAGAGACAGGCAAAACTTCTGTAGAAAATGTATTCCATATGCGGATACATGACGAAAGAACGGAATTTTTTCTTTTAGTGCTGTAGTAGCTAATCATTTGATCAGCAGTATCAAAGCCTCCTAAGATAAAGGAAATTATTTTTACAGAAACAATAAATAATGATAAAATATAACAAACCTTTAGTAGAGTTATAATAAGAAACGATTGCAGATTTCTTCTTATGATTACTGAAAACGATTTTATATATTTTGTGCATGGTGCTCATCAATATAGTTCCTTTATTTTTATGGCCGGTATACGTGGATGTAGGTTAGAGGACGTGTACTTGTCAATTAAGACAAGTACAGTACCCGGAAGTCGAATTGACCCATTGTACAACGTCCTAGTTTCTCACACCACTTATGCTGTGTGTGTTAATTTTATACATGAGGGGTGGGACCTACAGTTTAAAGTCGTCACCGAACGATAGATTTTTGAGAAACATTTCACGGCAAATTTATTTTTATTTTTTTTTCAGGGTTTTTTGCCAGAAATATGCTGAGAGAAAGTTGCCAGAGAAATATTTTTCTTATTTCGTTTTATTGGAGATGTCTGACCTAGGGTTTGAACCGTGGCCACATGTCTAATAAGCCAACACACTACCTACTGGAATACGACGACTTAATAATAGCAAAAGATCAGTTTAAAGCATACTACAGTTGCCATTGACGTTATTCATGCATATGACGGCATTATGGGCCATTGATTACCAACTTCTTTGGGTCTGAATTGGATGATCTGGATACCAAAGACAGGTGGTCTCAGCAAAATGGCATAAAGTGCCACACAACTCATGCTACACTAGATATCTTGCACAAAGGGTTTGAGGGCATGGTCATCTTAGAAGGGAGTGATGTGAACCGGTCACAGAGATCGTGCAGTTTGACCCCGTTAGATTTTTTCTTGTGGGGTGGGGTATTCACAAGTCGCCGGCATATTCGAATAAGCCTTAAATTACAACAGTGCTCACAATCGAATGTTTGAGCGCCAATAATCGATACAAACCATAAAATTTAAGCGCTAAACGTTGTCAAAATTGTTAATTCAAACACAATAGAGTTCATGCATGTATATGCCTTAACAACCCATTCTGTAATGACGATGGCGTCAATTTATTAATGAAAAATTCCAATGAACTCTTGGATTAAAAATGAATTCCAAGCAGTGAATTTCATATGATGCAAACGTTTGTACACAAAAAAGAAAAACTCTACAATATAATTCAATTAAAGATTTTAATGAGAACATTGACCAGAGAGGTCAAAACTTCAAGTGGAGCAATCAAGCAAACTTCGCTGTTTGCCTGAAACTCTTGTTTACAATTGACCTAAAAGCCCAGCTATGTACATCAAAAATAATTTTCAACTCAACGTATAGGAACACTAAAACAAAAAAACGAATAGAAATGTAAATAAAAGTTTCACTCAAAACGGAAAAATATTGTAAATGATGCGTAAAATTTCGTCATCATCTGCTGTAGCAACAGAAGCGACAACAGCAACATTATCATCGTCATCAAAATACAATATGCGTCTTAACGCATCATATGAAAGTATGTATGTATGTATGTATGTACGTCTATGCGACATTTGTATGCCATGCTACAGCCTATAATTTATTTTCGGCCTTTGCTCCGCAGCAAGAAGGGGAAAAGCTGTGACAGGCTAGATGGCTGGCTGGCTGGCATTTTGTTTATTGTTTTGTCTCTTGTTCGTCGGTTTTTTTTTGTTTTTTTTTGGGAGTGAATGTAGACATACAGTACAGTACAGTACAGCAGCACAAAGAGCATAAAAAAATTGTATGACCCTGCTGCGTATGTTTTTTAAAATATACAGGAAATAATTCCAACAACAAAAACAACCAGCAACAGTAATAATAATAATAAAAATCATAATTTTAATGAATACGTACATATATGCGTATGCTTATAAACACAACATCAACTGATGTAATGTTGCAGACACTTTTTGTAAATAAAAATAAAAACAAAAAATTAAAACTAAAAAACGTTGAAAATTGTTGTTAAAGATGAATGAATTTAGGTTTTGTGTACAAGTACGCGTCATGCAACTGTGCTGTACGCAACATATGCGCCATCACACATAGGCTTGCACATGAGTGTCTGCTTGCCTTCTGTTAAAATTCTCGCCTCATATGCAAACACCACCACCAATATGCAAAAGTCTTTGGGGTGCTTTTCATTCATTCTCTCACTTGGCGAAAAAAAAGTACTCATGCAACACTCAAAACACATTATAAAGGAATGTTTTGCACACAAATATTTTACAACACATTGCAGCAGGGGAGGAAAATTACGTTTGTTTGTTTGTTAAAGGCAATCGAAATTCGAAATGTTTAAAGCTGTTGGTGTATTGATGAATAAATATTGCTTAAACAAGACTATCGTTAAACGTTTATAATGGCTTTGATTTTGCCAATTTTCAACAAAACTGGTTAAACAGGGTTTTCATTAGATTTTGTTTTGTTCAGTTGCTTTGCTTAATTCGTGTCTGGCACAATTGCAGTTGAACCCACTGCTTAAGCAGTGAAGCAAATAACCATTGTCATCTAAGCTAAGCAAAAATGCTTATACAGAAGTTTATAAAATCAGGTATGGCACCCACAAAGGCACCCGTGACTACATATTTTGGACACAGAGTCAGGGAATTCATGGAGAAAGAAAACGGGGATGTAATAGGGTAGATATTACTTAATTTTCGTTTTATAAGGGAGCATATGAATGTTACTTCCTCTAAGCACATAATTGAGTTCTACTACAGTAGGTACTAGAATGATAGACTTGCCATCTTTTGTTCGATTGTTATGGTGAACAACTTTGTTCAGATGAAACTGTTTAACCTACTTAGTTATTCTCTCTAGGTAATCAAGAGTCAGAAGCTTTTTGCATGGATTCTACGGAGGAAGATTAAAGTCTTTTAATAAAATAAAAAGGAAAATTTTTATTGTTTTTTTCTGTCGCATTTAAATTCACTTCACGACTCTCACATTCCTTTAGACAAACATTTTCAAACAAACCAAAAACAAATCGAATCTGTTATTACTTAGATACTTCCCTAATTGGTCATTTTAACCACTCATTCAGGATAACAATATAGTTTCTTACAGCACATATGTAGTGTGTGTTAGTTTTATCCAAGAGTATCGAAACCCACAGTTTAACGAACGACAGATTTGAAAAACTTTTTTTGGCAACTTGATTTACTCCCAGCACAATGCTGAGTTACCAAAAGAAATTTTTTTTTCATATTTCGTTTTATTCGAGATCTCTTAGCAAGGTTTTGAACCACGTGCTCTAACCAAAGACACTATCTAATAGACTACGAAGACTTGTTATTGGTAGTTCTTACTTTTAACTTGAGAGTGAGACAATTTACGCCGATTACTCAAAATTGCTCATTACAACCTGACTGAAGGAGGACTACGTCCTAGTTTCTTTCACCACTTATGATGTGCGTGTTAATTTTATACATAAGTGGCAGAACCTACAGTTTAAAATCAACCCCGAACGAAAGTTTTTTGAGATACTTTTCACGATAATTTTATTTACTCTCAGAGTTTTTGCCAGAAATGGAATTTTAACTGTGGCCTCACGTCTAATAAGCCAACACATTACCTACTAGACTACGGCGACTTCAACACCGATTAACTGAATAACTGTGACTCCTTATTGTCCATGCAAAGATTACATTAAGCCAGCATTCTCTTTCCATTTTTAGTCGACATCCACTGCTGCTTGAACTATCTATTCTTGCTGAGGAGGGCAGTAAGAACAAAAATTATATCCAAAATTATGTGATAACTTATGGGAAAGCAAAAATAATTCAATCTGGTACTCCCCAAATGCATTACTCCATCTGTGAAAACCAACTGAAGTATGACCCAAAGGTTTTGAATTAACTGAAAAGTCCTTTCCCGTAGTCTAGTGGGAAGTGTGGGGACTACCAAACGAGAGCCCGTGGTTTAAATATCTCGAACAAAACAAAATATGGATAAAATATTTCTTTCGGCGACTTCCTCTCTGTAGGCTTCTGTCAAAAACTCTGAGAGTAAGCCATTAAAAACTGTCTTTGTTGCAGGCCTATTTAAAAATATTCACAACACCAAACGGTTAATGATTTTTAGAAAAAAGTTTAAACGTTTAAAATAGTTTTGCAAACAATTGGCCCCTGCAAACATTAAAAGCTTAACCTACTCTGCTAATTTAACAACGGCGACACACGAAGAACACATAAAAAATGTTTTTCTAGTTGAATGCCCTCAAACTCCTAACACAGAATGGATAGACCGCGTTTATTTAATGAAGCTGAAGCTCTTAGCTGACTTGACTACAGAATACAACAGACTCACAATGAGTCTCTCTTGTTGTAGTCTAAACAAAATCGAAGTATGAATATAAAGAAGATCTTCTTCACAAATAAAAAACAACACGATCCATGATGCTGATGATGATGATGATGTTGAAAATTGTCAACATGTTAAATATGTTTATGTGTAGACAAATTGATGAGTATTTATTTAACACAGAAAAAGAAAAAATAAAATTAAAAATTAAACCATTTCCAAAGACAAACTTCAGCTAAGAAAATAAAAAAAATCGATAAATCGATTTAATGATTCCATATGGCATTCATTCCCCATTGGCAATTAATCATTTATTTTCGTAGTGTGGCTGTTGTCAATTGGTCAAACAATAGATCGATCGATCGATCTTTTTTGATTTGAAGCTATTTCTGTTGGAGCAGAAATTCTCTTCTAAACATTCTTTGCTGTTTCGTATTCTTTTTAAGTGCTGATGTTTTTTTTTTTGTTTTTTTGATTTTCTTACACAAACTTGAACAGGAAAATCATGTTCAACAGTTGGTATTTTGTTCAATAAAAAAAGACACGAAATAAAAATCAAAAACAAACAAAAAAAAACGTATTCTATTATATGGTTTGGTTTTGTACCTGTGGAATGTACTGTGGACTGTCATATCCTCACATAGCGAGAACCTTCATATCTAAGCAATGAATTTAAAAATTTTAAATTTTATTAGGTTTCTCTAGTCAGTAGATCCTTTCTTTACGTGTTCCTGTTTTAAGTCGTCGTAGTCTAGTAGGTAGTGTGTTGGCTTATTAGAAGTGAGGTTAGGGCTTAAGCCCCTGGTGAGATATCCCCAACAAACAAAATATGAAAAAATATTTCTTCGGCGACATCCTCTCAGCAGATTTCTGGCAAAAACTTTGGGAGAAAATAAAATTCTCATGAAAAAGTTCCTTCAAAAATCTGTCGTTCGAAGGCGACTTTAAACTATAGGTCCCGCCACTCGTGTATAAAATTTACACACACAACATAAGTGTAATGGAAGCTAAGTCGTAATCTTGACTGAAGGGTTGTAGTGACCAATTATGTTTGTATGTTTCAGTTTTAAAGAAAAATATATCAAGGCTAAGTTTATTTCTATTCAGCAATTTCAAGTGCGGTTCTAAAGATTTCTTATTTAAAAATTTCCATGAGGGATCTGATTTTGCAAAACGAATTACAACTTGAGTTGTATGATTGTGATATCAAGCTTAATCATTGCAAGGGTCAATACCGCCAAGAACAAATTAGATAGGCCCCTGCCAACCTAATTCAGTTTTCGGTCACGCCTCATACCCAGTACTCGAATGGCAACCTGATTGTCAGATAGTATTGCTATTTCCCATCCTATTTCCAAGCTGTTTCTCTATGGGTTCAGAATATTTAATTCTGGTACCAAGAACTGCTGGATTTAAAACTGTTATTTTCTCCTTTCAAGCCCACTGTATTTATTTACTATATCCTCACCATGTTTGTAATAAAATGTCATTACAGTCACGTAAGTTCTTAAAAAAAAAAACAAAAAACAATTAACCGATGGGTTCATATGTTTATGCACGTAAAAAAACCAGTATATAAAAGCAAAGAACAACAACAATAAAGAGGTTTACAGAAACAAGAAAAAATCGAAAAAAAATAATAAAAATTATTTAATTTATCGATAGTTGTGGCATGTTGTATTCATTAAGCACATATCGAATCATCCATGTGTATGGATGACCGACCAACTACCAGTATCTCACATCGTACAACAATAATGGAATGATGTTTCGTATTCAGTTCAGGAAAGCAACAAGTTGCTTACATGTTAAACTATAAATACAACAACAATTGCAACAAACATTTAACACAAAATGTTTTAATAAAAAGAGAATAGTTTTTATTTTTTATTTTTTTGTTATTTTTTTTTTTAAGAAAGACGCACCCATATAAGAGTGTATCGTCTCAGTAAGACAATTATAAAGTCTAAAGGGGCCATACATATATGCTGGAAGAAAATAAAAACACATTCCGAACGTGATTTTAATTCAAATTGTAGAAAAAGTGATGTGGTGGCCGTGATGAATGTTCACGTTAAGAGTTCAAAATGATTTGTACGAGAGAATTTTTATGGAGTGATTATTGAGTTGGTGGTTTTAAAAGTAACGGTCTTTAATAATTAGATTTTGATGTGGATTTAAAAAGAAACGGCGTAAATAAAAAAATATTTATCGGTAGAAGTTATTGAATATTTTAGCAGTATAGTTCGGGTGTAAAGAATCCTTGAAAAAGCGCAGGATTGTATATGTAAATTTATGCACACAGAGAGATGGTAACCCTGTCATTCTAAAACTAGTAAATCAATCACCTGTTTAGCTGGAATGTTTTTCTTTTTAAGCAAATCAAATTCCTTTTCTTTTAGGAATTTATAAATTGGTAAAGATTATCGATAAAGTTATCTTTTCGATAAAACTTTTATTTCATTATAATGCTTTGACTGCGCCATTATGTACAATATATACACATGCCACTAAAATGCAGGCTTTTGAATTGCTTGCAAATGTTTATCCTGTGGACGTTGTTTCCGATTATTTTTATTTCGACGATAACTTATCGAATGTTGGTTTTCAAATACCTCAACGTTATAACATTATCCGCCTTGAAGCGGTGTTTGAAGTGGCCTTATTAAAAAGTCTTACGTCGTCTTGGTGACCAACTGACATCTGCTTTAAAACGCATATTGTCCAGTTCATAGTCTTCAATTGCAGCTAATTTCGAACACAACAAGCATTTTAAAAGAAAAACTCTTTCTGAAAAAAAGAAAACCACGCTACATAAAATGTTAATACTACATTACCCATTCTGTTACATGGCGTAGAAACATAGGTTCATTCGCAGGCAGATATATCTGATCTTAGTGTTTCCGACAAAAAGTTACTTCGTAAAATATGTTTTCACAAACAGTCCGCTGAATTGTGAACTGTATAAGCCAAAGGGCAACATTATGGTAGTGAAATTCCTTGATCGACAATAGGTAATTGAGTAAAGTTCTTTGTCCTATACAGAAGCTTCATAGAAGCGGATGCACCATGCTGAATTTATGGGAAAGACATGGTATCCAACTGTGTATATGTTTTATAGCATCCATATAATACGAGATACCATTGACTCTTTTTATAAATCTAGTAAAAGATGTACAGGTAGCCGAAAATATAAACACCTCTTTCAATTACTTAAACATCAAGCAGTAGATGAAAGAAAGATAACTCTAATGTATGAACTGCTGATTTCGAATCATATATCACATTAATATTCATACCAAACCTTATCTATGTATGGTATATCATTCACTTCTCTCTTAGTCTATAAGCAGTATTTAAAACCCTAGCAATTCTTAGCGTCATAGGCCTTGGTCTACCATTAAAGGTATACGAACGGCAAGTATTAATGTCATCTGAAAATGAGCAGATACAGTTGGAAGTTAATAGATTCGAAGATACAACATAAATTTCGGGGTCGTTGAGTTTAGCTTAAACCTCTACCAGAAAACAACTGAGAGGAAGGTGCAGAAAAGATATTTTTTCATATTTCGTTTTGTTCATGATGACTGGCTTGGGTTTTGAACAACGCTCTCACATCTAATAAGCCAACACACTACTTACAACACCACTTAGACTTGTTTCTTCTAATATTTGCATTAATTCCATACCTTGGGTTTAAACGATTGGCCATTTTATATATTAAACCCCGATTTAAACACTTCCCTTTACTCCTTCTCCGTATAACCAACAATTCAAAATGCTGCCAACGAATAAAATAATGTTTGCTGGGATAGCGATCGACCATTGCTGACCTCTAATTTAGTTGTATATTGAAAAGCTGCTCTACATACATTCTATACTGATGAATCTCTGATTTTCCAAGAAAACAAATTTAGACAAGGAAACGATAAAAAAATATCGTGACTGATATGATTCATCGATTACGACAAAAAATGGTATATGAATGACGCCACAATAATTCAAAATACCAGCATCCATTCTACCAAAATGCGTTTTATTTTGTTCATACGAAAGGGCTAAAACACCTTCGAACAAAACAAACAAACGCAATGAATTAAGGAAACAACCACCATTATTATGATACCAACATGCCATACCAATATGTGGCATGGAATATAAAAAGTGGTAACTACGCAACCGAAAAAGAAAAACTGATGACGTTGCTTTGACTAAGTGGAAGCCAAAATTCCAAAAGGCAAAGTCGTCATTTACTACCTAAACAAAGCAACAAAACAGCGAGTTAGTTATTTAGGCCTAAACGAAGCCAACCATATAGTCCAACCGACTTAAATAGCAACACAAAGCCAGGCAGTAGACACGAGAAAGAGAACAAAATTCAAGTAACGATTTTATAAGAGAAAAACACTCAATTCATATTGAATTGACAGCTAGAGAGATAGAGAGAGAGAGAGCAAGTTGCATACAATGAAATGTTTTTTAGAAACGAAACGAGAGAGGAAAAGAGTTTTGCAAAACCGGCCATAACTGACGCCATTAAAATAACACAACAACTACGAAACGTCAGTACAGGCTTGACATTTGAGTGTTTTGCTTTGGTTTTCAGACCACAAGTCAAGTATAAACAGAAAACCCTAAAGACAGAACCAAAAAATTGAAACAAAACAAAACAAAACGAAAAAAGTAGTTTAACTTTCGTGTTGAATAAATTTTGGGTGAAAAACGATAAACAAAAACAAAAAAAAAGTTCAAATTACACTACAAACAAGCAACAACAATAACTATGTGGCAACAATTGTTATTACAATGTCTTCTATTGAGTGCAGCCTTAAGCACCGTCACGGCTATTAATTGTTACGTGTGCGATGCTTCCGACACCAACAGCCCTTTTCAATGCGGCGAATGGTTCGAACGTTTCGATGAACCCGACTTAGAGCCGCAAGACTGTTCGAATGTACACGATGCGAAATTCTGCATAAAACATGTGGGACGTTTTGAAGGTGGCATCGGAGCCAAACGTTTTTGTTCTTCGAAAGATTTGGGCAACTATTGCGATTATGTACGCAATAAAGGTGATCGTATGGATTATCGTTCCTGTATTTATACCTGCAGTTCGGATGGTTGTAATGCTGCTTCCAGTCTTCAAAAGACACAACAATTTGCACTGATAAGCGTAGGTTTGGTAGTGTTGGTAAGCGCTATGAGGTTGAAGAACTTGTGGTGTTGAGTATAGACAAATAAAGGCAGTGCAGTAAAAGAGTGTGTTCGTTTTGTGGAAAAAATTTTAGATTAATTTCGAATTATATAAAAATTAAGTGACTATATTTGCAGTGAATAGAAATTTTTATTAATTTTAGCCGTGTGATGTGTTACTTACTTTATGGTACTGAAAACTAAATTTTAAAATTAAAAAAAAAAAATATTTCGAACAGTTAAAGGGTTTTTGGTATATAATCCAAGTGTTATCGATAGCTGGCAAAAAGCTAAAATATTCTCAAATGTTTTCTAAAAATAAAATTCATTTTAAATTAATTTCGCAATAGAAAGATCACAAGTCCAAACATCTTAGACCAGCACATAAAACAATTTAAAGGGGAATAAATAAATAAAATGCAAAGCTTGATATTTAGCTTGAATCCAGAGTTAAAAATAATATTCTATTCTTAGATTTGAAATTTTAAAAATATATTCTGTATTTTTTTTAAATGTTTGATATGCGAAATAAAGAAATCGTAAACCTAGCTTTCAGTATAGTTTACTCAAGCAGTTTGTTTTTGGGCATTACATTGCTATGTTCTGGCCATGGCACTCTGTTATTGAACGCATATTTAGAATCCCAAGTTGTCCCAATTAACTCTTCTTTTTCTACAGAGCGTGCTTATGGTAGTCTTTAGCACAGCATCTAGCACAACGTTAAACGTATTTGGTGACATTTGAGCACAACACCTATACCAACGTTAAATCGATTTGGTGACATAACAACACAACAAGTTTACATGTGGCTCCTCTGGATAGTGGTTGATTGACAGAATTGATTTGTTTGCATTCCTTTTACAGACTGTTCCCCTATTATCCTTAGTCAGTTAACCTATTCAAAATCCAATCGTCTTCAACTGAAAGAATACACTCTTTTAATATGCAGTTATATTGTTGCGTCATACGTCCGTATATACTCGTAGTAGGTATAGACACAAATAATTTTCTCTACTTTAAGTTTGACTTCGTTTTGATTTGAGACACGAATAGTCGTGAACAATTGAAATAAATGAATGAATGAATGAACGAATGAATTACTGATTGTTTTCGACTATTTTAGTACTGGCTTAAGAAACGAAATAAAAAAAAAACAAATACAAAAATATCAACAAATAGCTTTACTTAATTAGTTTAATAAGTGCCTTAACTATAATGTTATAATAATACTTAATAAATACTACCTTAGAAACAAATAATTGTAATATTTTTCTTTGAATACTGTTTTCTTTTCTGTATGTTAAATAATAAAAAATATTTTTAAAACCAATTGTTGAAATGTGTTTCTTTCTACTCTCTCTCTTTAAAAAACTTGGTTTGCTGATCAATATTTTTCTTTGTTTAATCTTCCTCTCTTTCTCAAAGTATGTATAGATACTCTATGTTCGATCTATCGAAAGAGAGTGCAAGATTATTTGAAAATTGAAACTCTCTTTCAAAACTTATGTACTTTGCAAGTACAGTGATGAGCAAGCTTGCATCGAAAACTAATCAGCAGGCATTTCGAAATTCCTTAGCTGTGGTTTAAAAGAGTCTCATTCTTTATTTGTAATCTCAAAATAGTTTCTTTGATTAATGATGACCCGCATTTATTTGTTTTGTTAATTATGCAACAGTTTTCAATATTTATTTAAACAATTGCTGGCCATAAGCGTCTTGTCTCGTCTCGTCTTGTATGTAATCAGTGTTTACATTTTAAAAGCCTGAAGTAGAGATTACAGTATTTGTGTTTCCGAAAATTGCTCTTTCATGAAGGTTACATTCTGTGCTATCTCTTAAGTACGTGGTAGAGGTTAAAGACCTATGTAAACACTTAAGTAAACTGGTATACATTTGTGGATTTGGGTTTGTTATCAAGCAAATAGAAAAATGTATGGGAACAAAGTAGAAAAGATAGAGAAGTTTAAAATGTTCAAAGCCATTATGTTTCAATAGGGATCTGTTTACTAAGTTTTATGGTTTACAGTTTATTTCGTGTGCCTAATTGTCTACATTAAATAAGAAATTGTAAAGGGTCCGCCAAATAACTTTTTTTTTGAAAATGCTTTAAAAAAAACTACTGAATATTTTCTCAAATTTCTTTTTTTATTTGAAAGTACATTCCTTCCGCTTAATAATGGAAAATGATTTCATTCAAATGGCTGCCTCGGCTGGCCAGGCAGTAGCCTACATGATCGGTCCAATTTTTAAGTACATTATCGATTGTGTGCAGCTGTATTTCACCAATGACTTCACGAATATTGTCCTTTAAAGCGTCAATTGTCTCTGGCTTGTCGGCGTAACACTTATCTTTGACGGCAACCCACAAATTATAGTCCAACGGTGTCAAATCGCAGCTCCGAGGTGGCCAAACGACATCAGCTCTGCGGCTGATAATGCGATCTTCAAAAACAGGGCGCAAAAATTCGAGTGTAGCTGTGTGGCACGTAGCGCCGTCCTGTTGAAACCAAATGTTGCCAATATTCTCCTCTTCAATTTTTGTGAACAAAAATTCGTTCAACATGGCCCGATAACGATCGCCATTGACTGTAACGGCCACTCCTTGCTCATTTTCGAGCAAAATCCGCATCAAACAGTGATTCGTTTTGGGTGCGTCGGCTTTTCAATGTATGCGTGCAGGTTTTCTGTGCCCCAAATGCGACAATTTTGCTTGTTTTCATACCCGCCAAGATCAAAATGAACTTCATCTGAAAAGATGATTTTTTTTGCCAAAATCGGCATCTTCTGCTGTAGGCTACTGCATGGCCAGCCGAGGCAGCCATTTGAATGAAATTATTTTCCATTATTAACCGGAAGGATTGTACTTTCAAATAAAAAAAAAATTTGAGAAGATTTACAATTACTCCCGGCATGGAACGGTGTGCATTACATGGGCACCTCGTTATCAAACAATAAACGAATAAGAGGAAATGAATAACCAAGCTAAAAGCACTAGGAATTAAAGCATAAAAACTAGTTTAACTCAACGGCTTCTAGTTCGTTAAAGATCTAGTTACGAAAGTGAGCAGAAACATCTTATTTGCTATTGTGGAGTTATGATATGGGAGGAAAAATTCCTAATAATGATTACATTAAGACAAAGTATACACAAAGAAGTCCCGTAGTTTAGTAGGTAGTGTGTTGGCTTAAAATTGTAGGTCCCGCCATTTATGGATAAAATTAACACACACAATATAAGTGGTGTGAGAAGCTAAGTCGTAATCCTGACTGAAGGGTTGTAAGGCAAAGAAGTCACCGTGCTATTGTAGGCAGTGTGTTGGCTTATTAGACGAGTGTCCTAGGTTCAAGCCCTAGCTCAGACATTCTAAAAAAAAACGAAGTATGAACAAATATTTCTTTCGGCGACTTCCTGACGGGCGAAAACTTTAAGAAGTGAAATGATAAGCCTCTCAAAAATTTGTAGTTCGGAGTCGACTTTAAGCTGCAGGTTCCGCCACTCACGGGTAAAATTAACACACAACATAAGTGGTGTGAGAAGCTAGGTTGTATTGACCAATTAAGTAAGTATGTAAAGACAGTTTAAGTGCACAAATGAGCATCCATACGGGACATCCCGCCTTAAATGTAGGTTTGAACCTAATAGGAGTGATAGATAATAATGAATGCTGGACATGTGGTCAGGAGATTGTCTTTATGCTTTTATACCATTGCCGAAGTCTAGTAAGCTCGAGAACCCAATATTTCAGGAAAGGCACTGTACCAGACATAATTCATTTCAGAGTAGTATACAAGAAAAAGCTAGGAAATATGGTTGGTATCTCTTAATGGTACTATCGAGATTGAAGTCGCCGTAGTCTAGTAGGTAGTATGTTGGCTTATTAGACGTAAAGCCAGGGTTCGAGCTTCAGGCCAGACGTGAAAACAAAATACAAAAAAGTATTTTTTCGGCGACTTCCTCTCAGCAGATTTCTGGCAAAACCTCTGAGATTAAATAAAATTGCCATGAAAAATTTCTCAAAAATCTGTCGTTCGGAGTCTACTTTAAACTGTAGGTCCCACCACTCATGTATAAAATTAACACACACAACATAAGTGGTGTGAGAAAGTAGGTCGTAATCCTGACTGAAGTGTTGTAATGACCAATTATGTATGTATCTCTTAATGGTAAACGCCCAACAAGCTGACTTGATGGATGATTTTATGGTTGGTCTCCTCCACTTTAACCTGCCTCCATCACAGAAATACATAAAGAACCAGATTTGGTATATAAAAAGAAAAAAGAAGTCGTTTTAATCCAGAAGCGTAAACTTTCAAGTTCGTTCGGGAAAGAGAGACATTTAAGTACATAACGATAAAATTGAAGTATAGGCCTATGAAACACGAGCGATTCGATATGTTCACCTTACGCGAAGTTAATATAAATGGCCAACGAGATCATGCGATTTGATCCCATATACTTTTTGCTTGTAGGATTTTTCTTAAGTTCGCGATGTATCCGAATAAGTCACAAGCCACCGCGATGTTCAAATCGAACATAACTCATGTCATTGATCGAATTGAGCTTGATTAATGAGCCAGAATCATGAAAATTGAGCATTTCGGATGCGCTTCACATCTACATAACATAATTGGTCATTACAACCATTTAGTGAGGATTACGACCTAGCTTCTAACACCACTTATGTTGTGTGTGTTAATTTTATACATGAGTGGCGGGACCTACAGTCGACTCCGAACGACAGACTTTTATAAAACTTTTCATGGCAATTTTATTTGTTCTCAGAATTTTTGTCAGAAATCTGCTGAGAGGAAGTCGCCGCAGATATATTTTCATATTTTCGTTTTGATGTCAGACCTGGGGTTTGAACCGTGGCCTTACGTCTAATAAGCCAACACACTACCTACTAGACTATGGCGACTTCTTCCATATATTCCACAACTAAAAGCATCAATACGTCCTTCAAACGAATAAAAAATTTCGATATTATCTCACAAAATGTCTGATTAAAATTTAAAGACAGGTAGCGCTTAATGAAATATCCGATATTACACCAATAATATGTTTACCAAATGAAATACAATAATAATACAATAATCAAATGAGCTGTAAAGTAATGCTGGTGATCTTTTTTGTCAAAAGTAATAGCACAGTAATGTCTAAGTCCTGTACTTTAGAGAATTTGTTTCTTTTTCTTTTTAAAGCAGAAAAAACCTAAAATCTTAATTTAAGTTCAAGTTGATATGCAAAGAACTTTTTTGTTCAAACTCTAACGTGTTATCTTACTTACTTTACTTAATTGGCCATTAACAACCCGATTAACGGATTTCGGCCTGCCTTAACACATCCTTCCAGGCGCCTCTGCTTGTTGCGTGCCTACGCCAGTTGGTCAGACCAATCGATGACAGGGTTTTCTTTATTTGGTCCTTCCAATGCAAGCAAGGGTATCCTCCCATTTATGGAGTTAAAAATGGTTGCCCAAAATCTACGGATGCAAAAAGATTTTCCCTCAGCAATACTAAATATATGTTGATCGGTTTCACTTTGCAATTTCCGCTTTAACTAACAATGTACACTTGTTTGTGTATGTATGTTTTTCAAAGATAGTTTAACATTTTGACACGCAAGTTTTGCCATATTTTATATTGGAATACCAATAAATCGATTTAATGAATCAATTAATTTAATTTTCTTAATGAAAACAAATAAATTGTGTTCCTTTTTACAATTTTTCCAATTTTTCCCTTTGCAGTTCGATAGCAAATTTTTCTATAAAAGTTCAATTGTTGTTGTTGTTGTTTTATTACTATGGTAGATAGCCTCGTAGCCCCGTAACGTAACGTGTGTAGTAAGCGTTGCAATTGCTTCAGTTTTTCTAAAGCTTCCCACAATCGATCGTTTACTTGTTGTCAGTTCGTATGGCTGTTATTTGTCGAATTGAATTGAAACGAAATGAATGTGTGTCAATTCGAATAAAAAAAAAACAACAATTTAAACAAAGAAAAAATCGATCATGTAAAATGATCTTCTCTCTCCACCACTTCTCATTATTGACATCTTTTGCCACTTAAAATATTGACAGCAGTTGCCGTTCAATGTATGTATACTGACTGACTGGATGGGATGGAGGCTACCTATGTATATAACGCATGTGTTGTTGTAACTGATGTTTTATAAAAATTCTTAATTTTTATTGCCATTTCAACTCATACTCCAATTCCTATTTGGAGTACACGGTTGTGGAACTGTAGGCGATCTTACAAGTTCAGATGTGAGTTTCGTTGGCTTTGAGTTTCGCTCTTAATTTTCATTTAAGATTTATACGATGATATCGTATAGGTACGTATAGTTAGGTATGTTGTATAAATCGCTTTTATATCGTATTTGTATTTGTATTTGTCATTGTAATTATTGTTTTATTTCTTTAATTTTTGTACGTGTTTGAGTGGAGTGGAGATACAAATTGAAATTGAATGTTTTGCTTCATTAGAATGTAAGTGACACACTTAATTTCTGTTTTTATTTCTTTTTTTTTTCTTTTTGTAGTTTTAATCGTTTGTTTCTTTTTTTTTTTGAGATCTTTTGTTTGATTCAATTGTAAATTTTTTTGAAAGTTGTTTCTTTTTTGTAAATTTTTTTTTATTTTTGTTTGATTCTTTCATTTAGTCTGTCTAGATTTTGCTGGCAATTATCGTGAATGTTGTCTGTTCCATTTGATTTGTATGGGCAATTTGTGTAACGATATCAGGCTAATGAATTAAGCAGACATTATAATTGAAAATTATATAAGTTTTGTTTTTTTGCCAACACTGAATAGGGTTTGGTTTTTATAATTCAAAAAAAGAACACAAAAGAATAGGCTTTTCAGAGCATACTTGCTTTATATTAGAGACCTAAATACATACATACAAAGCAATACTCAATAAACCTGTTAAAATATAGATTTCTAGACAAGGCCTATTTAAAATAAAATGTTTGCTTTTTTCCTAATTATGTAGCCCTGCCTACATTAATCAAAGAATAGGTGGGATAAGTAGTCGTGGATTAATAGGTAATCTGTTTTCTTATTAGGCATGAAGCCACGGTTCAAACCCCAGGTCAGAAATCGCCAACAAAACGAAATGTATGAAAAGCTATTTCTTCGGCGACCTCCTCGCAGCGGAGTTCTGGTAAAAACTCTGAGAGTAAATAAAAAATTACCATGAAAAGATTCTCAAAAACCTCTCGGAATTTTCGGAATTGTCTTTATACTGTAGATTCCGCGAATGAAGTATAAAAATAACATACACAACAAAGGGTTATAATGACCAATTATGTATGTATGTATGTATGTACGTACAGAGAGCGTCAAAAGAAACTACATTAAAAAGTATACATTAGTAAATTACAGTTATTTTTATTTTAAAATTGTTTCATTGCTTTTAAAATTAAAACAAAAAAAATTACAAAAAATTTCGAAATATTGTCAAATTTTGTCGGGCACTCTCCTTAAGTGGTAAAAGTTCAGTCTGGTGATTGTTAGAATTTTATCCTTAGTGTATAGTTTCTTTTGACGCTCACTGTATGTATGTATGTATGTATGTATGTATGTATGTAGGTAATAGCCATCCTAATTTAGTTCGATAGACCTATTGATGTCATTACGTGTTGAAATTAACATCGTTCAAATGCCCGTTATGCCTTCTCTGTGTGGAGCGTATTCGAAATGTTCAATTTCCATGATTCTACCGCATAAATCAAGTTAAATTTAACCACTCGCATAGATTTTGTAGGCTTTTAGGGCCGCTAAGCTTTGCAGATTATTTACATACACCTGCAACTTAAGAAAACCCCCCAACGGAAAGTTATCAGGGTCTTATCTCACGATTTCGGTGGTCAGTTCGTATCACCTCTACGTGAGATGACTATGCACTCAAATCGCTCGTAAAGAATATCCAATGGTTTTATTAGTTGTGTGGTACGTAGCGCCGCCCTATTGAAATGTCGTTGCCGAATGTCTTCGGGGTCTTTATAATTCAATTTAGGACAAAAGGAGTTGGTAATCATTAACCTATAATGCTCATGGCTGACAGTGATGTTCTGGACAACGTCGTTCTCAAAGAAGTAGGGATCGATGATGGCACTAGCCCAAAGTCCACACAACACAGTGACTTTTTAGGGATGCATTGCACGCTCTTGGATATCATGTGGATTGGTATCATTCTAAATTCAACAAATCTTGTTTATTCACGTAGCCTTTCATCCAGATGGCTTTTCAATGAACACCCATTTTGGTAACACAATTTTATTATTTGCATATATTGGCATTGAAGTTGCCGTAGTCTGGTAGGTAGTGTGTTGGCTGATTAGACGTAAAGCCAGGGTTCGAGCCCCAGGCCAGACATCAAAATAAAAAGTATTTATTCGGCGACTTCCTCTCAGCAGATTTCTGAGAGTAAATAAAATTGCCATGAAAGGTTTCTCAAAAAACTGTCGTTCGGAGACGACTTTAAACTGTAGGTCCCACCAGTCATGTATAAAATTAACACACACAATATGAGTGGTGTGAGAGACTAGGTCGTAGTTCTAACTGAAGGGTTGTAATGACCAATTATGTATGTATATTTGGATATTTGGCAAAAAAGACTGAATAAACGGCAATTAATTTGACAGTTGTAGCGTCAACAATATGGCTATTATCAACTGTCAAAGTTCGGAAGTCCCTGTTGGATTGTTACACATTTCATAATCTTCTCTATATGATCTCAAACGAGGCTTAATCAGATTCCCGTGTACTCTTCTTTAAGTTTTATCAGCAACAAGAAGAGAAGAAAGACAAAGAGAAGAACCTGGGAAAACTTTGACTAAAAACCATATCGTGTGTTAAAAATATCTTATTTGTATGTGAATATAAATTGATTAGATCCTGTAGGCCATTTTCTCCAGACCTGGTTAGGTAAAAGATTTCTTTAATAACACTGCATACCATAACATAAGTCGGATTACACGGAATGGTAAATTATCCACATGTATCCTGCCAGATTTTCAGTTACACATCCGGATATGTATGTCAAACAATTTGTATTCCTAGAAGGACTCTGTCACACAATATTGCGCAGGGTTTTCATTCGCATTATTACCCTAAGCATGTTTTAAAGCACTTCAATGGGCTAATTTTGACTCATTTTGATCGACGATAACTTTTATCCTCATTTTATATGCTTGTATTGCGTACATGCAATAAATCGACAATAGACAGTCGGCACCATCTAACTTTTATTCACAGATAAGAAATATTGTCCACTCAGGTAAAAATGTCTACATTTCCTAAATATGTTTTCCATTGACTGTTACGAAAACCTTTTTAGTACTTTTAAGTCGGCAGCAATAATACACAATTTATTACTCGATTGTTGTGTGTAATTTTATGAGGACTTTGTGCCGACATCGAAATTTAATTGGACTCCGCATTTTATCTGGATTTTCTTATTACGTTTCTAAAAAAAATATTTTATTTCTTGTGTTCGTTTTTCTATTTGAAAGTACGAGCATAATATAACTTTCAATTGACTTTGAACTAATGCTCGTAAAAAAATGCGTGCAGTTTAAACTAAATTTGTCCATTTTTTCTTCTTTCTTTCTTTCAGTTGATATCAGTTGATTCTGTTAAAGTCATTTGAAATACTCGCTGAACAATTCCAGCCAAACGAACTTAAAGAACACGCGTAATTGAAGGCAGATCAGAAAAATAGAAAAACACATAGTGAAACTATACTAAAGATCACTTGTAAAGATTATAAGATCATGGAGATACAACAACAACAACGACAACAGCAAAAAATGAACATGAAATTTAAATAAAATATTCAACAACAATTTAAAAAGGTAGAAAACAAATATAAAGAAATATACACATACGCACACAGACAAAAGATCTACCTATACAAACACAGAGTAGACTCGTCTCTTAAGATCGAGATAATCAGTTTCAATTGACAATTTTGAAAAATAAAAATACAATCCATGAATACGAGTGTATGGGTATTAGGCACAGTAGAACGACAACTAACAGAATACGAAACGTTGCACAAAATTATTTTTGTTTTTGGAACAGAGATGTTGCACAAAACTAGGGGCTTAACTGTTCATGAAAGGTTTAAAATTTTTAAAATTTAGAGTAGGTAGTCTTAGGAGTTAAAGAGAGAATGTTATTAAAATAGTACGGAAATAACAGCCAGTTTCTGTAAAGCGAATGGTTTCAGACGACCGTCTATTTATATGGAAAACGCAAATGAAATTGTGTGTTTTCTCATGCAAACAGACGTTCGTCTGAAACATTCGCCTTACCTAAACGAACGAATGTTGTTTACGTGGAAAACACAAACGAAATTGAGTATTTTCTCATGCAAACAGACGTTCGTCTGAAACCATTCGTCCTTCAGAAGCAGAGTATAAGTTGAAGATTGAACAGAGACTAGTGGTACCCACATTCTTCAGCTCAATTCGTGTGATGGAATTAAATTTATAGCAACCCATATAGCTAGATCGCGGAGAAAGATTATTATGAATCGAGAAAAGGGATTTCTACTCCAACACTCTAAACTTGATAATGCGAGTTGGAAGCGGTGTCTACTCTGGGAAACTGGACCTAAATATTTCTCTCCGTCTGCCGGACTACTGCAGTGTGTTTCAGGCGGATATGATGGCAATTTACCGGGCCGCTCAATGGATCCTCGTCAACGATGGTCCTTTCACTCGCGTCTCGATTTTTCTGATAGTCAGGCCGCGATAAGATCTCTATCGGGTTTCGTGATTAACTCTAGGATCATTAGGGAATGTCGCCGCTATCTCGACCTTCTCTCGGGGCGCTTCACCAGTGTCTCTCTGGTGTGGGTCCCCGGGCACAGTGAAATTCCGGGAAACTGTAGGGCCGACGAGCTGTCCAGAGCTGGTGCGCTCCTTCCGGAATCCTCTTCTGTTGAATTGGGTATGCCACTTGCCTCGGTCAAGTTGACCATTGCGCGGTAGTTCTTTCGGGATGCCAACCTATCCTGGGTCAATGAGGAGTCCTGCTCCACCGCTAGACTCACCTGGCCCAGGATGGATAGAAGGCGTACCAACCGATTACTTGGTCTTGGTCGTGATGTCATCTCGACTACAGTGGCCGTGCTTACAGGTCATTGCGTCATGGGTAGACACGCGGAAAGAATGAGGCTCCCTTTCAACGACTTCTACCGTGGATACAGGTCCACTGAGGAAGAGGAGACTGTTGTTCACTTTCTTTGCCAGTGCCCGTCTCTTGCTAGGTGTAGATATAGGTTATTTGGCTTCCCATTCCCTGTTAGGATATAGCTTCGTTCATCAAACATTCTGGCTGGTTCTCCAGTGCGGGGTAGTCGTGCTTTTGTTGCGCAGCCCTTGCGCTGACCAACTTCGTTCCTTTTCCCTGATTTTGGTGGAACTTGGTTAGTACAGGGACTGCGTCCACCCGTGGCATCACAACGGGCTGCTATGCGTGCTCAAGTGAGCTTTGTGATATCAGAGCTACCACTCCGAACTAACCTAACCTAACACTGTGCAACACGCTATCAAATGCTTTGGAAATGGTCACCAGATCAATAGACAAACTGTCTGTACAAGATAGTAGTTTTCAGCGTTATAAGCCACAAACGTTATTAAGACAATGGATCGATAAGTTCATAACTTTGTGAAACACACGATTCTTTATCGAAAAAACAATACTGTTTCTGTTAATAGGCATCATTCAATCGAGATTTGAACATATTAAGTCATGTTTTTGGCCTAAATCGGTAGAAGACTACAGCGTCATTAACTCTTATTTTTTTCGGAAGAAAACATCACTTAAATCACAGCCGAGCTTCATAAAGACATTATGGACTCTGGACCATCACTTTATATGATTGTGATTCTATAAGTGGCTCAATAAGTTTCATTATGTTGAAGTTGTTGAACATACATTTTGGTTGCCCAGTTGAGGTCTCTTCAACCGAAAAATTTAAAAAAATTTATGTTGTTGTATAAGCCAATCAGAGATGGTAAGTGGGATAGATTATGGAAGCCATTTCATATAGCTCAGTATTTTCAATACTTAAGTGTCACGAGATATAAAGTTTTCCGCACGATGAGTATCGCGATTGTTCAACAAACATATTAGTGTGACAAGTTCAGAGGCGAGTTTGGCAATGTTGAACCCCAATATGGATGAGTTATCGAGCGGTATCGTAAACTACACGTAAACAATTCGCCAAACAGCGGTAAAATAGTGGGAAGCTTGCAATGTATCGACGCCAAAGAAGGCGACATAGTATTCGCCAGTCGATTGTTTTTTGTATTAGTATGCCAACTTCGTAGGAGTTTAGCGATGTTGAACCCAATATGGATGAGTTATGGAGGGTTTTCGTAAACGTGAACCCACTACCACAATGCAGCCAAACAGTGGCAAAATATTGCGTAGCTTGGTGTGAATCGCCGCCAAAGAAAGCGTTAATTACGAATATTACCCCAACGTATCGGGAATTTGACCAACAGAAACTTTCTTAATCAATAGACAATCCCTTAATGAAGTGCTCATCATCAGCTCTATTCTGCGGATTCAGTCCCAAATGCACATACATACATACATAATTGGTCATTACAATCTTTTAGTCAGGATTACGACCTAGCATGAGTGAAACTCAATTTTTTCATGGCAATTGTTATTTACTATCAGAGTTTTTGCCATAAATCTGCTGAGAGACAGTCGCCGAAAAAATATTTAATCATATTTTGTTTTTTTGGGGATGTCTGATCTGGGGTTTGAACCGTGGGCTCACGTCTACTAATCCAACATACTACCTACTAGACTACGGTGACTACAGTCCCAAATGCTATTTCTTATTTTCAAATCTGACGAAATGTTGTTGCAAAACGAGATTTAACTATGAACACATCTCACCAAAAAAACAAGCCCCTTTTCGTTCTACGACCCTGGAAAAATGTCTTTGTAAATTTTTTGAGTATGTCCACAGAAGTGATCTGTTGTTGTATAGAATTTTAGTGTTTGATTTGACTGGCCAAACTGACTGTAAGTTTGAAACGTATTTACGGTTGATGATAAAAGCAATATAATGTTTTTAAATTTAATTAAATAATTTGAACACGTTTATACATACATTTATGACAAGTAATACTTACATTCATTACATTACACTGCAACATACACCGCTCACATGTGGTGGTCATTTGCAATCATGGATGGTAAGCAAAAAATGTTGCTTTTCACTAAGAGTTGTTCGTTTGTGTTTGCATCAATGTTTACAATGATCGTGTTTGTACATGTTCTATGCTGTTGCAATACAACGCCAACATTAATATTGCAACACATAATCATTCACTCAGTCTCCTAAAAAATAAAAAAAATTAAGAACATGACATCAGAGGTCAAGCATTCTAAACGAAGTTGTAACTCAATTTTTGCTAAAATTATTATTCGTATAGAAAATACGAATCCTTTTTTAAAATTTTTACGATTTCTAAAATCCATTTTTTGTTTTGTATTTCAATTTCTGTTTATAATCTGGTAAAAGCATATGAAATAGAGCTCACGTTCAAGGTCATTATCACATAAACACAGCACGTCTGCTTTACAAACGAAAAAGAAAATTCCATGCGAGGAGATTGAGAGAAAAAAACAAAAAGAAACAGCCCCGGTTTTTATTTCATTCAACATGAAGCAGACATTGTGCATACGAATGAAGAATTTATTTTTCCCTGTTTTCTATTTGTACGGCTACGATATGTTTTTCAAAATAAGTCTGTTTCTGAAAATCTGTTTAACCACCATTACACGAATGCACTCAAATCGTCTGCATGGAAAAGAAATACAAAAAAACTGTTCTTCACGTTTTTCTTTTTCTACACTTTTCAAAAAGCATATGAAATCGCAGGGAAAATCTGTATTAGGCAGGGGTAATAGAGGATTTCCTATTCAATAATGAGTCGAGATATTATAGTTACACACGAATGAGACACATTACATCATAGCTTAGTGGAGAGTTGGCCCATGCAATCTGTCATAAAATTTACAACACTTATATTCAACTAAAAGTGGATCATGTGGGCTAGTAACAGCAGAGATCGAAGTGTACCTATTAATGGCTGTAGGCCATCCAACACTTTCGATATTTTGAACCATCGTCTATCATCGTCTCCTATCTTGTATTCATTTAATTATTGATTTAAGTGATGTAAAATCGAAATAAATCTCGTGTAAAGGTTTAGAAGTAAAAGAAAAAATAAAAATATAACAGAGGCGAAAAGGGTAAAATTAGAGCAGGTAGAAGATTAGTTTATGTCAGATACAACAATTGATACAGCTCACCACCAGTTCCTTTGTAATATTTTATATATACATACATAATTGGTCATTAATTACAACCCTTCAGTAAGGATTGCGGCCTAGTTTCTCACACCAATTATGTTGTGTGTATTAATTTTTATACATGAGTGGTGGGACCTACAGTTTAAAGTCGACTCCGAACGACAGATTTTTGAGAAACTTTTCATAGCAATTTTATTTACTCCCAGAGTTTTTGCCAGAAATCTCCTGAGAGGAAGTCGCCGAAGAAATACTTTTTGTATTTTGTCTTGATGTCTGGCCTTGGGCTCGCACCCTGGCTTTACGTCAAATAAGCCAACGCACTCCCTACTAGACTACGGCGACCTCATTACCGTACAGCTAACATGTGCTTTTAGTGACGCTCAAAGTACATTTTAGTTTTATATATAAGGCATCAGATAAATTCTTAGAAGAAGTTTAATGCTCCGGTTAGCCAAACGTCCACGGAACGTAGCTTTGTTTTCAGCTTGTGAAGAGCAATGTAGATGCCTACCGAAATTACATTACGGTACGGTAATCGCTCTCATTGCTTTTCGTAATCTAAAAGCGAACATACGTTACGCGGACGTTTGGTTAACCGGGGCTTAGATCATTTTCGTTATACGTTTTCCAGCAAGAGCAGAGGTGTTCTCATACTCATTGCTTTTAAACTGTCAAGATGAAATTCTAACTGCCTCATAAAGAGATATCCCAGAATGAAGACTACATTTTCAGAAACAAGTATTTTAAGGCTTCACGGTAACGAAACCTTATTGTAGTCTCCTTGATCTAGAAAACGGGGCAATGACCTGGTATTCTTAGTTTAATATGCTAATATCCACAATATCATGAAATTTCGATTCAATTGCATGCAATACCGTTTCCACACGCCGCTCTGGTTGGAGACAGTGTTTTAAAATGCAATCATGTAAGCCAACTGCGTTGGTGTATCCACTTTTCATTATTGTAGGCTTAGTTTTGAAATTTTCGTCGGCTCTCCATTGTAAAGCATTTTTCAACCGAATTTCAGGCCACTTCCTTGATTATTATATCCAAATGTGTTGGTAGGATGAACATTATTTTAAGAACGTCAGTTGGTGTAGTGTGTACATCAACGGAATTACATAAATATCGAAGCTTTTCGTACGCATAACTCAATATCGCTAGGTATGCCTTTTCTGCAAGGCAGTACACCATAATAGCCGGGAATAAGCCCTATTGAAGTAATTGCTCTCTTCATCGGCTCTATAACCTTATTTTAGAAACACAACTTGCTGTGTAAGATGATCTCGAGGTTTAATATTGGTATTCTTTAAGTCAGATATCGTATACTTCCATGATAGGAGTATCATTTCCGTTCTATTGGGATTTGTAGCGAATTATCTTTTCCTTGATCGCTTGGCAGGATATTTCAGGCCATACGTGTACAATGGGGATACATTCCGTGTATTTAACAACTTTTCATCAGTCTAAACATTACTGGGTTCAGAACTAGATATCTTAAAATTTTTGTTGTTCTTTTTTGTTTCTTTTAATTATTAAGAACCATAGCGTTGGTATAAAGCATCTTTTAAATTTTCTCTTCTCTTTAATTCTTTGCTTTGCTTCTCTTTCGTTAATTAAGTTGTGTTAATACAAAGCAGGTTCTAGAATAATAGGACCGAATGATCATCTACCGTTTCCTAGAAACAATGGTGTCGTTGAAAAAATATTGGGTTGTTGTATTGGGTGTAGTAGTAAACCAAATTCGATAATTATGTCCTCGTCGTTTTCGATAGGAGGAACTACCTGATGTTATTCTCTCGGTGGTCAGGGGACTTACTGATTATACTATTTCGATGATGAATTTCTTCTAATTTTCGTTTTCCAAACTGGAAATTACATCACTCTTTTCCTTTTCGAAATAAATTAATTTCCAATAAGTTTTTAACCGAAATTACTTTTTCTCTTAGCCAATACTGAATTTAAAACAAATGCAAACCATCACAGCACTCTATTTTCTTAGAGTTGTATTTTGTTTTCGTTCCTCCTGATTTTCCAATGAAATCGGGAGAAAAGTAAATAAAAAATTTTACATTTTACAAGTTGATACGACAGAATCCATAAAAACCATTAAAAACAAGGCAACTGTTTCCCTTCATTTCTGGATTTTCCTAAAACTAATGACTTTATATTACTTCTACGGAAAATAAAACATTAAATAAAAATAACAACAACTACAACAAAAACAAAAGCAATGTAACATTGAAATGAAATGCATTTAATACAATCATCCTTCCATCCATCCATCCATCTATTTCTATTTATAAAAAAATCCATTTTAACTAAATAAACACACGTTATTCTGGAGTTTTGTTCACGGCCTTATGAGGCTGCATGGCTCTGAAAATGGTACTTTGATGGCAAGAGAGGAAAAAGTGTGAATAAGACTGTTTGTATGCATGTATGTATGTTACATGTGGTATAAGGGATTTTTCTTAATTGTCAAATTCATGGCATTCAATGTTACAACAACAATAAGAACAACAACAACAATGAAATGTTTTACACATTTTTAAAGAAAACAATGAAAAGAAATTCTTGTTCTTGTTTACTTCTGCTTATTGAGGGAGTTTATGACTTGACAATGTGGATGATGATGCATTTACTTCAACATCAACATCTACTCCAGCAACGTGCATTTAAAGAATTTGAATAGAAATAAACAAACAACAATAAGAACAAGATGAAAACAAAATGTCATGGTTGTTGATTTTATTTGAAATTTTTAGTTTTGTTTTCGTCTGCTTCTTCTTTTGGATTCATTTTATAATTTACTTCCTGTTACTTTTACAATTGCCCTGTTTGTTGTTGTAATATTTTTTGTTTACAATTTTTTGGGGGGGTTTGAAAAACATTCACACACACACCCACATGGCTGCACTCTCATCCTTTCTTCAGAAATGGAGTAATGTTGAGTGACTGTGTGAGTTAGAATTTAAGAGAGCAAGTTGCGAGAGTCATCTAGAATTTTCGAAAATACATTTTGAGTTTTCGTTCGAGAGAGGGAGTGATTTTATAAAAAAAGAGAAGAATTTTGTTTTAAATTTTTTTTTTTTCGAACTTACTTCGAATTTTGAGTGCTTGCAGGATGGTGCAGGAAACTACAGTTGGAAAGTCACTGCATGTGTGAGTTCGTATTTGATGGTATGTAGTAAATGAAGTATTGTAATCAAGTACGTAGAATATTGTTTTATTACACAATTGATAATAATCTGCGTTAACTGCACAATCATGAGAATTTGAACAGGTTCAACAAAGAGAATACATTTTTATAAAGGATAAAGACATATGTACATAGATAATTGGTCATTACACCCCCTCAGTCAGGATTACGACCTAGTTTTTCACACCACTTACATTGCGTGTGTTAATTTGATACATAAGTGGCGGAACCTATAGTTTAAAGTAGACTTCGAACGACAGATTTTTGAGAAACTTTTCTTGGAAATTTTTATTTGCTCTCAGAGTTTTTGCCAGAAATCTGCTGTCGCTGAAGAAATACTTTTTTTGTATTTTGTTTTGATGTCTGGCCTGGGGCTCGAACCCTGGCTTTACGTCTAATAAACCAACACACTACCTGCTAGACTACGGCGACTACAATATTAAAGGATAAAGAACTCATTTGAAAATAAGAATTGAAACTACAAAGAAATCAAAAACATTATATCAGTCGGACCATCGAACTCTAGGGTAAGTCCTCCACATTACAAACTCTTTTTGGTGAATTGAGAATAATGCAGGAATGGATTTTACCTACGCCATGTAGATAACAACGTATAAGAGCAAAATAGCGCAGCATATCCGAATGAGGCTGAAAAGAGTGCCCGCAGAAAGAAAAGAAAAAGAAAAAATGGTTGAAAAACTATGACATCTGAGAAGTTAGATATACGAAACAATCGGCACATCATTCCTTCTCAATGCTCTCTATATCTCTACGGTATCTAAACCTTTTTTCTTGAAATTGATGAGCAAAAGACATAGACGTGCACGTCCTTTTACAGACTGTTATATTCTAAACCGTAGGCTGGTATAAACAGTCTCTATTTCGTCCGAGACCTGTCTGTTTATCTCACAAATTTTATTTATTTTACTTTGCCTCAAAAACTTACGCATGCACCATTAAATCACCTCGTATCTTATTTTTTGGAAGGAGCTATTTGGGGGTACTTAACTAAATGGAATTAAAAACTTTCAATTTGCTTTCACCAACCTAGGCAGCATCTAATGCTGGCAATCATAGTGTAGAACTTATGAGTCAAGTCTGTGCTACTTTGTGGCCATGGAATATAAACTGAAGTTAACTGTACGCTGCTAATATTTTGCAACAAAAGCGGAGACATTTGATTACCGTTCATAACTTCTAATGATAACTTTTTACGACTAGCCAGAGAAGAGGATGTCAACGCCCAAGTAAAGAGATGAAAGTACAACTGTCTTACTTTCATGATTAGCAAGCTCTAGAGTGACGGCCGTTAGTCCTCGAAGACTAGAATGACCAAAACCCATTCAAAGTGAAGCCAACAACTCCTTATATACGTACATACATACATAAAAGGTCATAACAACACTTCAGTCGGAATTACGACCTAGCTTCTCACACCACTTATGTTTTGTGTGTTAATTTTATACATAGGATGTTGGGCAAGAAATGACGCTGAAAAAGGTAACCTTTTTGTTAGTCATTTAAAAAAGTTTTCACTCCCCATTTATGTATTGACATGAGTGATTTACCACCTGTAGTGGCTCGACCTCCAGTAAAAATAAAATTACAAATCAAAGAGATTATAATTGCTATTGAAAATTTGAATGCAAAGAAAGCTCCCGGATTCGACGAAGTCAGCAACAAGATGCTAATCGAGTTGCCCCGTATAGCAAAGGGAATTATCCTTTATATTTTTAACACCATTTTGCGTCTCGAATACTACCCGCCAGCATGGAAAGTTGCCTGGAAAAAATCCTTCGAAAGTGGAATCTTATAGACCTATAAGTCTATTAGCAACTATGTCAAAATTGTGCGAAAAATTGTTAATTTACAAGCTGATACCTATTCTGGACCGAAACAACTGTATTCCCCGATCATCAATTTGGCTTTAGACGACAACATAGTACTATTGAGCAAACACACCGATTGGTGCAAGAAATAAGAAAAGCCTTTGAAGAAAAAAAAATATTGTTCAGCGCTATTTATTGACGTCTCTCAAGCATTCGACAAAGTATGGCATGAAGATCTTTTATCGAAATTGAAGCAGATTTTACCATTGACATTTTTCAACCTATTCCAAAAATATGTTATCGATCGAAATTTCATAATTAAAGAAAGAGATTTTTTAAGTTGCCCTCAACTGGCAACTGGGCTGGCGTTCCACAAGGCAGTATCCTAGGACCAATTTTATATTTGTTATACACCGCAGATACACTGCGGTTCATCAGGATAGAACCAGCATATTTTAAATTAAAAAAACTGTATAAATTGCAAATACAGATAGAATAAAAAAATTTTGTTTTGCAGAAAAATAGTTAATACTGTAAATGATAATTTGAACACAAAAAATAGTATAAAAATGAATTATAACGGTACTTTTTCACTTTCTTTGTAGTCAAGTATTAAATTTTTCATTTATTTTTTGGTTCAACAGAATAGAACCACGTGCATTTTTGACTTAAATCAGTAGGCGGTTGTAATAAAGCTTTATAAAAACCAAATAAAATTAACGTCACAGTTTGTGACTGCAGTTAGCTAAATCAATATGGAAAGAAAGAGTTCTTTAAATTCGTCGGAAATGGTAAAAACTGATGTTTACCATTCTGAAAATTATTTTTATCGCGAAATCGGTAGAAAAATCGGACTAAGTCATAATGTGGTAATGAATTACATAAAACATCGTGAACCATATAATAAAAATTACAAAGGAGGTACTTAGACAGCTCTAACACCACAGGACAAGCGAAAAATTCTTCGAATTGTCTCCAATTCAGCCCATTCTACCTCTAAAATTAAGTATTTAGCAGTAGTTAAAGCAAGTAAACCAACAGTTCGTCACGCTATTTTAAGCACTGAACATTTACAAGTCCGAAAACTAAAGAAAAAACCTCCATTAAATGCAATCCGTCAACAACAGCGCCCTCAGTTTGCCAAAGATCATATGGCATGGGATGTTCAATTACATAGGGGGCGTTATGCTGTGATGGCGGCTCAGAAATTTTTCATCCTTACGCATATCGTAAAAATAAAAGTTATAGCCATCCAAATTAAATTTTTTTTATCAGAAAAAATTACTTTTCGCCAATCGTTATCGCTTAATTGTCTTTGGACATCCCATGCCATATGATCTTTGGCAAACTGAGGGCGCTGTTGTTGACGGATTGCATTTAATGGAGGTTTTTCCTGTAGTTTCCGGACTTGTAGATGTTCACTGCTTAAAATAGCGCGACGAACTGTTGATTTACTTGCTTTAACTACTGCTTAATGCTTAATTTTAGGGTAGAATGGGCTGAATTTGAGGCAATTCGAAGAATTTTTTGCTTGTCCTGTGGTGTTAGAGTTGTCTAAGTACCTCATTTGTAATTTTTATTATATGGTTCATGATGTTTTATGTAATTCATTACCACATTATGACTTCGTCCGATTTTTCTACCGATTTCGCGATAAGAATAATTTTTAGAATGGTAAACATCAATTTTTACCATTTCCGACGAATTTTAAGAACTCTTTCTTCGCATATTGATTTAGCTAACTGCAGTCACAAACTGTGACTTTAATTTTATTTGGTTTTTATAAAGCTTTATTACAACCGCCTGCTGATTTAAGTTAAAAATGCACGTGGTTCTATTCTGTTGAACCAAAAAATAAATGAAAAATTTTATACTTGCCTACAAAGAAAGTGAAAAAGTACCGTTATAATTCATTTTTATACTATTTTTTGTGTTCAAATTATCATTTACAGTATTAACTATTTTTCTGCAAAACAAAATTTTTTTATTCTATCTGTATTTGCAATTTATACAGTTTTTTTAATTTAAAATATGCTGGTTCTATCCTGATGAACCGCAGTGTATGCCAACAAGCAGTATTACAGACACATCAACTTTTGCTTTTTGATGATACGGCTTTTCTTTGCACCTACAAAAATCCAAAAGATGCCTCAAGTCAATTACAGCACCATGCTACCCAGGTGGAGATATGGGCTAATCAGTGGGGAATTAAAATCAATGAACAAAAATGCGTCCACATCACCTTTACCCTACGGAAAGAACGGGTGCCGCCACATACTCATGCTAAATATCTCGGTATTCACTTGGATAGACGTCTCACATGGAAATATCACATCGGTGCAAAATTGACCCAAATGAAACTGCAAGCAGTACAAATCAATTGGCTTATCGGTAGAAATTCCGTTCTTAGCCTCGATTGTAAACTCTTGCTCTACAAATCTATATTGAAGCCAATATGGAGTTATGGTATCCAGTTATGGAGAAGGAGGGACACCATCGAACTCAGATGATTTCTTCACAAATTATGCATTATATTATTGTTTTTATTAACATTTGAAAATTAGAATTTTTGTCTGGCACTGGCTGGACATCAATATTTATTAACTTTAAACTTAAGATTTGAACACTTATTGTTAGTTCATAAAAATAAAGATACAATAAAAACTATCGCAAAAAAAAAAATTATACATGAGTGGCGGAACTTATAATTAAAAGTCGTATCCGAACGACAGATTTTTGAGAATCTTTTTCATGGCAATTTTATTTACTCTCAGAGTAAAGAAAAATTTTTTATATTTCGTTTTGTCTGACCTGGATTTTGAACTGAGGCCTCATGTTTAATAAGCCAACAAAATTCCTACTAGACTACAGCTACTATTCCGTACTACTTACGGACTTTAAATTCTGGTCTTAATGAGACAAAACAGGGGATTCTATTTAAATAGCCATTGTTTCTGTTGGAATACAGCTTTAATAACAAACCATTACACAACAGAATATTGTCTGTTTCAAGTTATGTTCCAGTACCGGTAATGAAGAAATAGCTTACGTGTCTAGTAAGCTACATGGAAAACAAATTGAAAAATTCATCATAAAATTATACATTCGCGGTGCTATGGCAAAACTAACCGTTAACATGCCACCATTGCCAACGTAATAAAATGTTAATGAAACCATTTTAAAGCCATAAGAAAAAATATTTCAAATTCATTAAATTTAAAGTGCCACAGCAAATTACCTTTTGGACAATAAAACAATAATTACGAACCAGTCTTGAAATGATTTTTAACAATTAAAGGAGACTCAAACTGGTTTTTAAAAGCTTTTATAATTTTCGACAGTTGCTTACATAAATTCAACGAAAAAAATTGCTTCTGTTTTATAATAAAATTATTTTCTTTCTTACGGTTACATTATTTAACACATGTACATACCTTGTGCACGAAATTTTTATATGGAATAAAAAAAATAATAAAAAAAATAAAAATCATTTGAAATGAATAAAAACTGACATTTTCTTTTTTTTCGTAATGCAAGCAACAAGATTTACTTCAAATTATTCAAAATCAAATTTTTATTTTTTTTTGTTTTATTACAAAAAAATATTGGCAGATTGCGGTCAATGGCAACTTGATGACTTGACACTAGAGACATACAATCACCGACGACGTGAGGCTGTGGTTAGAAATATGTGGAGGAGAAAAATATTGTGTTTAAGTACCCTACCCAATAGCTATTTGAATACTATAATTGCAAATAAGCAAGAAAACTAAAATTTTCTAATACAAGACCTGCAATGCCTTATGGAATTAATAAGCCATTATACAGGCTCGCCGCCACTATATAGTAGACGCCGTAGTCTATAATTCAGTGTGCTGGCTTATTAGACGTGAGGTCGACTTGAAACTGTAGGTCTCGCTACTCATGTATAAAATTAACACACACAACATAAGTGGTATCAGAAACTTGGTCGTAATCCTGACAGAAGAATTGTAATGACCTACTATGTATGTGTGTATGAATGTTATACAAGATCTTTTTTAAGCGGTTTCAATCTTTAAATTTAAATACAACATGTCTGAAATATCATACAAAAATATTTATTCGTTTGAAAGACCCTTTGATGGAATATAAGATCGTTCGAATCCCTCGGTGAAGCGTATTCGAAATGCAAAAATTTCTTTTTTAGATTTGACCGATGGCATGGGTTTTGTTGGCTGTAAGGATCACTTTGGTTTGTGGCTTATTCGTATAAACAGGCGACTTAAGAAAACCCCACAAGAAAACATATTACGGAGTCATTTCACACGATCTCGGTGGCCAGTTCACATCATCTCCACGTGAGATAATCAATTCCTCAAATCGATCGCGGAGAATATCCAAAGTGGCATGAGCTGTGTGGCACGTAACTTCATCCTATTGAAACCACATGACGTTGATCGTTTAGGTCAAAGGAAGTTGGCGATCATCGATCTATAGTGCTTGCGTTGGTCGCGAAGCTTGATCTCAAAGAAGTATGGACAACCCACACCATACAGTGACTTTTTCGGGATTTATTAGTAGCTTTTGGATCTCATTTGGAATGGTATTGTTTTAAATTCGTCCTTATTAGCTCAGAAATGGGGTTAATAGCTGAAGATGACTTTTCGATGAAAGTTAAGGTCAGTTGCCAACTGCTCCAGAGCTCATTTATCGAACAGACGTCCTTGTCTATGGGTGTCCATGGTGACGACTAATTTTACAGATTTGGCTTCAACAAGATGGCATTTATTAACTTTCAAATATCGGAAGTATCTGTTGGAATACTCAAAAAATTACCAGTACAGTAAAGCAAGATCGGTAGTCGAATGTTTTCAATCACGATCAGGCAATTGGAGAAGCTCACATATATTCTGATGAATCAAATCTAAAATACTCAATGCATGTGTAAAGTATACTAGGTATGGAGATGAAACTTGATTATTACGAAATTCAAACCAATTTTGGTGGAACTTCATTTCCTCGAAAATGGCTCGAACGATGGCTACAGCTGCATAATCCATTTGCCTGCATACGCGTGAAACCTAAATTTTTAAGGTTTGGATGGCTACCTCTGGAAGAATCTAATTTCATGAGAACGGTTCTATTGAGTATGTGTTCTGAAAGCTTTTTGTAATCTAGAATTGATCAGGAATCACAGTCGCATTGACGGATTATATTCCGAAGAAATATTTTTTTTCATATTTCCTTTTGATGCCTGACCTGGGATACGAACCCGGGTTTTACGTCTAATAAGCCAACATACTACCTATTAGACTACGGCGACTTCATTTGAGTTTCCAAAATTAAAAATTTATTACCCAAAATTAAAAAAAAAAGAAATTAATTTTTCGACACTCCTTGGAGATATCAGAAATGAGGATTGAACTCACCGGATCTGATCTACCACGCCAACACACTACCTAGTAGACTACTAGGGCTGGTATTACCATCAGTCAAGGTAATAATAAATAAATCTTACTCAGAGAAAATATTTATTTTTAATTTCCTTTGAAATACACATAATTGGTGATTCCAACCCTTTAGTCAGGACTACAACCTAGTTTTTCGGATCACTTATATTGTGTGTGTTAATTTTATAAACGAATGACGGAACCTACAGTTTAAAGATGACTTCGAACGACAGATTTTTAAAAAAAAATTTCATGGCAATTTTATTTACCCTCAGAGTTTTTGTCAGAAAGCTTATGAGAGGAAGTCGCCAAGAGAATTATTTTATCGTATTTTATTTCGTTGGAGATGCCTGAGCTGTTGTTTGAACCGTGACCTCACGTTTAATACGTTAACACACTACCTACTAGACTATGGCGGCGACTTTAAACTACTTTTGAAACACTTGATGAAAATCAGTGCGTTTTAAAAAAATAATACATACATACATACATAATTGGCCATTACAACTCTTCAGTCAGGATTACGGCCTAGCTTCTCAAACCACTCATGTTGTGTGTGTTAATTTTATACATGAGTGGCGAGACCTAGAGTTTAAAGTCGACTCCGAACGACAGATTTTTTACGAAACTTTTCATGGCAATTTTATTTACTCTCAGAAACCTGCTAAGAGGAAGTCGTCGAAGAATTTTTTTTCATATTCCGTTTTGATGTCTGACGTGGGGTTTGAACCATGGTCTTACGTATAATAGGCCAACACACTACCTACTAGACTACGGTGACAGCATTTTACGCCTTTTAAATGCCAAATTTTGTGTATTTTTCATAAGCTTATAACTTGGGAAGAAGAAAAGCAGCTTTTTTATAGGTGATCAAAATTTTTATTAAAAAATAAACATTTTTGCATTCCCCATATGCAAAATTATATTCAGAATATATAGTATAGTATATTGCAATCATTCTACTATTATTTCTTATTATTTAATGCAATGTTACAAAATAAAAAGAGTATGCAGGTTTTATGTGCCAATTATAGTGTAAACACCGTCACTTACTACAACTCAAAACAAAAAAAAAATAATTTACTTTCAGAAATATTTTTCTATACACAGAGGCATACAAAATTGATTGGTTTTCTTATATTAAAATATGCACATTTTAATATGCACGTAAATAAAAATTAATATTTTTTTTATTTTTTTTGACAAACTATATCGTGTTCGTGGTGTGCTTAATAGAAACGTTAATACAACTTTTGAAAAAAAAAATTCACAAACTAATGAATTTTAATTGCATAAAAATATGAAAAGTGGCAGATTATTAGCATTTTATCTGTATTAATTCATATTTATCAACATTAATTTAAATATGCTATGAATAATACTAAAAAAATTATTAAAAAAGTATGAATTATTTTTGAATAAAACTTACTTGATTAATTAATCGCAGACAGTTTTTAATTAATATTTATTGCATTTCATTGGCCATTTTACTGTATCTAAAAAAAGAAAAAGAAATTTCTTTTTAATAACAATAATTTTACTTTCGCAATTAGAAAAAGTATGTAAAAATTTAAATAAATGTTCGATTAACTTATGAACCTTAATGTTGCTTGAATTAACACTATGAGAGCTGTTCGTAAAAAATGATAAAAAAAAATTATTTTAAAAAATGTAGGAATTGTAAGAAATTAATTTTCTTTTGCTTCGATTCTTCCCAATCAATTTTAATTACCAAAAAAAAAAAAATTAATTTATCCTTTAAACCAAAGAAAACGTCGAATAAAAGATTTTTAAATAAATTTTGGTATCAATTCTGATTTCTCTTAAGGAAAAATGGTTTTATAATGAAAATATAAGATAATTTCCAGCCTCAATATTTAATTGGTCTTATATCTGAAAAAATTTAACATTTTAATTGCATTAACATTCAAAAAAAAAATATTCTAATATCAGCTTCTGCAGCACCATCAATCAATCAGTCAATCACTCAGTGAATCAATCAGTCAATCAATCACCTGCTTATCTAGAAAAATCTGATCAATGAAACTGAACAAAGCAAAAAATTATTAGATGAGGATATTACGCAAGTGGTCATTACAATCCTTTAGCCAGGATTACAACCTAGTTTTTCACACCACCCAAGTTGTGTGTGTGGTAATTTTATCCCCCAGTTGTATGTCGACTGTGACCGACAGATTTGAAAAACTTTTCACGGCAATTTTATTTCCTCTCAGAAGACTGCCGACACCGACAGATTTTTTGTTAATATTTCGTTTCTCTCAAGTTACGGTCCGAGCTAGGGTTTAGACCACGGGCTGTCGTCTAATAAGTTAACACGCTACCAACTAGACATCTGTCTTATAAAGAAACTTGAATAATAAAATTGACAAATGAACGAAATTAAAAAAAAAATATTTTTCATAGAATAGAACGAGGATTGCTAAGACATTCTTAATTGCTTTCTTATTGAAAAAAATTTATTCCAATCTCTGTGACAAGAAAGCACTAATTTACATATTGATTAAGCTTTTCAACGAGGCAGTATTTATGCCTTCAATCAAAGCAAATTTTCAAATGAAGTGCGTTATTTGCGTTATGGTCGCGCAACCCATGGATAATCTTCTAACCAATGCATTGGCAATGCCAAAAACCAGCTGGCAGGATATTGATATGTGGTCAACCTATGATTTAATCATGTTTTATCTCCAGTTTATTGCTTTACTTTCCTTTAAGGAATAAAGAATTGTTACAAACCATCTTTCGCATACAATTCCATACTATTTCCTTACTTTGCTAAGAAAGTTATTGATTGACATTGAGCCGTAAGATGTTAGGGTTGCCATATGTAAATATCTTTAAATAACATTTCCTGTGGTACTTCAATACTTTTGCATATTGAATTGTGATGTCTTTTTTGAGAGTTAGTGTTGCCTCATCTTCTTACGACGTTTGTTGTTAATTTTAGGATTTAGGTTAGAGGACGTGTACTTGTCAATTAAGACAAGTACAGTACCCGGAGGTCGGATTGACCCATTGTACTAATTTTAGGATTTACTGAAAGGATTCTTTTGAGTTTAACTACTACAATATGCCACGTATTGTACAAATATGTTGACCAAAAATGTCAAAGATATGTTCACCCAGTTCCTTAATTGGCACAATACATCAAGGCGTTCTCACGAGGTCGTACGGACCTTGGCCGAAAAAAAGATAAAAGAACTAAAAAAAATAGTTATTGCTTTAATATTACAATAATACAAACATACATACATAATTGGTCATTACAACCCTTCAGTCAGGATTATGACCTAGTTTCTCACACCGCTTATGTTGTGTGGGTTAATTTTATACATGAGTGGCGGGGGACCTGCAGTTTTTCAGTCGATTTCGAACGCTAGATCCTTTGAAAAACTTTTCATGGCATTTTATTTACTCTCAGAGTTTTTGCCAGGAATCTACTGCCGCCGAAGAAATATTTTTTCATATTTCGTTTTGTTGGTGATATCTGAGCCAAGTTTTGCACCAGGGCCTCATGTCTAATAAGCCATCATACTACCTACCAGACTACGGCGATTTCACAATAATGCCCCAGTTTAATTGCAGAGGAGACTGAGAACAACCATGAAAGAATGAACATTTTCTTCGATTGAGATGATATAAGCTGAATGAGATAATACCTACTCAAAAAATGGTGCCCAGAAGATCTTCGAATACTGCAATAAACTTGTTAATATAAAATGGACTCCTTTGAATTTCTTTACTTCATACTTGCTTATATTTTTAATTATATTTGCTTTTGTCTTTGTGCGTTTGATCTTCCATGGAACATAGAATTTTTAAACCTGCATTGTAGAGATCAACAAGGCTTCTGAAAGAAACATTCAAAATAAATTTCTCAGTTCAGGCATGAATACGACATTATAAAGTCCATAGAACAGCTTTATGAAATGTAAATTGCAAATAATAAATAATTTTTGCTCTAATTACCGCACATAAAATTTATTTGCAATTATACTTGAAACTGTTGGCACGTGTGTAAATTGCTGGCATTTTTCTTACACTGATTGTGGTTGACATTAAAATTCATGCAATTATTTGAAATCAATGCAAAGAAAAATATGAAAAATAATTTGTAATAAAAAACATATGAAAATAAAACAAAAACAAATCGTTAATAATTATAAAAATAGCTGTTCAACATGGGTTAAGGATTAATATTGTATCATAAAGAAACAATTAAAATCAATATTAATTTTTTTGTCTGCATTCAAAAATTTCTATTTCTATTAATTCCACTACAATTACACAATTATTGTACGTATCTATGGAAAGGTGAAATGAAATTGTCTTAAAAACATTTATTTATTCATAAAATAGTTTTTATTTTTTAATTAAAAACATTTATTTTTCTTCATTAAACTAATATTACTTGCCTAAGTTACTTCTCTAATGCCGTAAATATGGTCTGAGTTTAGATCGTGCGATAATGATAATGAACAACATCTTGATTATTATCATTCCAAATTGTTTGCAATGATGTGGGTGTTATTTAAATTTGCATTTTATTTTATTTGTTGAAATTTATGCATTTTTAAATAGTCCACTTGCCAGCTTAATTAAGAACACTTTAAAGAGGTTAAATATTTAGACTTAAGCTTAAAGATGCATTGAAATAGTTTAGAAAAACAAAAAAAAAAAGAAATGTGGAATGCTGTAGGGAAAAAAATTTTCTTAGTCTTTTCAGCAGAAGTTTAAAGTCGGAAGTCATCAACAATTCCGAAAACTTAACCCTAAGCCCTTAAGGTAAAAAATTCCTAAAGTTTGTTACATACATATACACATACATAATTGGCCATTACAACCCTTCAGTCAGGATTACGACCTAGATTCTCACACCACTTATGTTGTGTGTGTTAATTTTATACATGAGTGGCGGGACCTACAGTTTAAAGTCGACACCGAACGAAAGATTTTTGAGAAACTTTTCATGGCAATTTTATTTACTCTCAGAGTTTTTGCCAGAAATTTGCTAAGAGGAAGTCGCCGAAGAAATACTTTTTGTATTTTTTTGATGTCTGGCCTGGGGCTCGAACCCTGGCTTTTTATCTAATAAGCCAACACACTACCTACTAGACCAAGACGACTACAATCTTGCTACATACATACACACATACATAATTGGTCATTACAACCCTCCAGTCAGGATTACAGCCTAAATTCACACACCACTTATGCTGTGTGTGTTCATTTTATACATGAATGGCGGGACCGACAGTTCAGAGTCAACGATAGATTTCTGACAAACTCCTCATGGCAATTTCATTTACTCTCAGAGTTCTTGCCAGAAATCTGTTGAGAAACAGTCGCCGAAGAAATATTTTTTCATGTTTCGTTTCGTTGGAGATGTCTGACCTGGAGTTTGAACCATGACCTCTCTTCTAAAAAGCCAACATGCTATCTACTAGACTTGCAATCTCACAAATTCAATGAACCGTAGATTCGAGACTTTATAAAAGCGAAGAGAACTTCAACCACGCATTTATATAGCAAAAGAGTTAGCATAGGAGAGAGTAGCATATGAACACGAATACCGGCTCGTTGTGAAAACACATTAAGCGATGCTTCAACGCCACTTGATAAACGGTGAGCCTCTTAGAATCACGTTGAAAGTTTAATAAACCTAGTGGCAAATAAGATATCAAGTATCGATAGCATCGTTAGACTATCATTAAAGTTGTAAACAAATCAGAAAAACTGGGTTCCAGCCAGAGGCGAAAATTAATCAATGAAGATGGAGCAATACTGTTTTCCTTTTTAACTGATATGAAACTGCTGCAGAAGTCATAAGCAAGTCAGACAAGTCTCTCTGTAAGACCGTCCATTGCACAATGATTCTTGAGTACAGATAAAGCTACAGTATCTCTACGATTTGGTTTAAATTGTTAATTGGAACACTTATTCTATCATTTACTCTCTGTGAGTCTGGCAATGAGGCAAGATTTTTTCTTAACCTAGGATTTATCAGAACCCAATAGGTACTTTTGAATAATAAGCAGTCTGACGAAGGTAACTAGTATACGTGGATTGGCATTCAGTGGAATATTATTACCACGATTACATGTGAGTGTGACACAATATTGACCATACGGTCGATCAAGTAAGTTCCAAGAGTTATAAGTGATATACCATTTAGTATATATCAATGAGTACCTTTAAATAATGGACAGCCTGACGTAGGTAAAAAGTATACTTAGTTACGTAGATTTGTATGGAGTTTGACACAAGTGTTGATCAAGTGAATCTCTACAGTTTTGAACCAGTATATACCATACCAAGTATATATCAAAGAAGTTTGAAATAACAATACAAGGAAATCATTGGCTTGGCTTGATAAACATTAATCGGCCTTTGCCACAATAAAGTTTACCGTTGAGAAGTGGTTTGCCAAGTGTATACAAATCGAAATGAACCGACGCTCCAAAGATTCTTTTACCGACGAAGACATTAAAAAGAGGTGTACAAAATAATTTTGAACCACAAGGTAAAGCTGATCGAGTTACGTGAAGCCCTAAAGGAATATTTTAAATACGTTGTGCATAGAGTTTGGGCCACAACAGAATAATATTAACATAACAAAGACAATGTTAAAATCATATGCAGAGCAAATGTACAAACGCCTACTCCAAGGCACTGAAATAACATCGGCTGAAAGTGATGAAGATACTTCCGTTGTACAAATATATCAACGTTTTAAAGAAAAGCTGGAAAACGCCACTAAAGAGCTAGCTTTATTTGAAGCTAGTAAAAACAGAACCAAAAATTTAGACATACTTCTTAATGCATTGTTAACGCCACTTCTGTAGAAAGCGAACGTGTTTTTCGATAGCTGGTAAATTTTCAACAAATTTACGAAATAGAATGTCTGATGAGTTATTTAATGCATTAATAATTTTAAAAACTCATTTTTTGAAAACTTCGAAAATTTATTACATTTTTATTTTTAAATAATATTTTTAATTAATTCTTAATAATAACCGATCTCAAAATGTTATCATTAATCTGTTTGATTTTGTTTATACAGTATGAATTTAAATGTATTGTTTTCTTTTTTGTTAATAAAATAACATTTCAATAAAAATCTTAAGTATTTTACTAGTATTGTAATTTTTAAAAGATTTTCCGGAAATCCCGGGAATTTTTCATTCCCGTTTGTCGGGAAATGAAAAAGTCCGAGAATTCCCAAACTCTAGTTGTGCATGCAAACAACAATGTTTGAAACTATTCCACCATAAAAAATCTGTATATATGCGCCGTAGTGTAGTGTGTAGGCTTAGTAGACAAGAGGCCTCGGTTCGAGCCCCAGGTCAGACATCTCGAATAAAACGAAATATTTCTTCGGCGATTGCCTCTCAGCAGATTTCTGTCAAAAACCCTGAGAATAAATAAAATTGTCATGAAAAGTTTCTCTAAAAATCTGTCGTTTGGAATCGAGTTTAAACTTCATAAACTTCAAAATTCATACACACTGCATAAGTGGTGTGAGAAGCTAGGTCACAATCCTGACTGAACTGTTGTAATGATCAATTATGTTATATGTATTATATACATACGCCAATGTGTGGTACTTTTTAGGCCAACTGTTATGTAAATACGTAATGATAAATAAAAATGAAAGAAAATGTGGGTATAAAGCTTGATGTGACCCTATTATTTATTTCACCACTGTACATGATTTTTATTTCTTTTAGATTCTATAGGGAGCACAGGGGTTTTACTTTGCCTTGTACAGTTTTGTCAAACAAGGTTTTTTTCCAACTAATTGGTTAATAAAAACACACATCCAACCACATTGTATTTGTTTTAGAATCACCTAATTAAACAAGTTGAACACGCTTGTATATCCTGATAAATCGAAAATTTTAATAAAATTTAGTTAGAAAAGGTACTCTTCGATGCCTATTCTAAATGCAGGCGGCAGTTACGAATACAATGTAAAATTAACAAACAGTTACTGTTTCGATAACAGATTTGTACAGATTTATTCCATTCCCCAATAATTATACGAGGTGTAGAGTATTAAGTTGTAGGGCTAACTTGCCTGTCACTGTTTAATATTTTTAATCATAAATCAACTTTCGATGACTTTGCCAATATTTTCATACAAATCATTTTATTTTAATAGGATTAAAAAAAACACTCTTGACCCCATTTTTATAAAAACACGATTTTAAACAAAAAAAATTATTAAAAAAATTGTTTTAATTGTAAATAAACTAAAAAACAGTGTATTTTTGTTTTGGTATTAATTATGAATAATAAAGTCGAAAAAGAAAAGAAAAATTACAACTACAGCAATAAAAATTATACGTAAAATAAAAATAATTAAATTCCATCGAAAGAAATTCAATCCATTTTACTACTACTGCTGGGCTTATTCAGCAGAGGCGTATCAACTTCATCGATACGTAAAGTTTGCGTGCGGCTGGGATCCATGTGGGCATGATCTCTAGCCAAGGTATCGTTAATGCTATTATCAAGTTGTTCATCTGGAAATTCACTGGCCAGATGGTAAATAACTTTTTTGAATAGGAATTCCGATAGGTTACTACGCAAGAAGAATAAAAACATCCAATTGGAGAAATTGCATTTATTGATAACAGCGGACAGTTCTTTTTCATCGAATTTGCCTGGTTTAGCCCAATACAAAGAATAACGTGTAAATTTTAAGCTAAAAAAAAAGAAAATTTATAATATTCCAGAAATTAAAACAAAAATAATTCCATACTTTTTGTAAAAGAACAATGTAAAGACACGCCATATTAAACCCAAAACTGTAGCAGCCAATACAAACAAATACCAGAACCATAAAATCGTATAGATTTTCTCATTTATAATATTCAACGCCATTACACACAATGTGTCATGCATTTGCAGTGAACCGGAAGCACCAAATTTATGAAAATGACATTTCGTTACTTTGGGGAAGACCACATCCAAGGCATCCATTTGATTAGTCCAACGTTCATGTAGCACCTTGAGACCCAAAGAATAGAAAGCTCCACCCAAGAACACATTAGTCCAATAGATTTGCACTAAAATATTCACTAAATTCAATATTTCGGCAAATACTAAATGGGCACCCCATGATTGATTCAAACGCATACGATCAATCATAGTACGTCGTATGTCTTTGATGCGCGAATCCATTTCATCCATGGAGGGTATATTTAAATTGCCAATTTTGAGTGATTGATTTTGTAGATATTTCGTAAGACCAACCATTCTAAGGCCAAATACTAAAGCTTTTATACGGCCACCTACAGGGAAAGAAAGTTATTGATGATGGTGTTTTAAAGCAATTTGATTTGACAGTAATTTAAAAGAATTGATTCATTAGAGTGACTTTTGTTAACATTTTTATTCAAAAAACAGAACCTAAATATTTAAAACTATTATTAGTTGAGTGAAATATTTGTTATTATCCTTAACAACTTTCTGGGTCAAAGGTCAATTCGATAGGCTAGTTTTTGCAACAGAAAACTTTCTTTATTACTTTAATTTTTTTGCGAAATGTGTTACCTACGATTTTTCTTCGCCTTATAAAAAAGCACTAACAAGCTTTAAATGAACTGAATTCTCTAATACAACTTGGTAGAGGACACACTATACCAATCCTTTATGGTGTCGGCCTTAAGATCGTTTTGTACTTCCTGCAAAATTGAAAGATAATCGACTGGTTATTATGGTGGTCAGCATTTCAATGGCTTGGGCCGAAATCTCTAGAGTTAGCTCATATTTTTATACAGTTCTACAGTGAGCGTCAAAAGAAACTGTCCATTAAAAAATATACATTAATAAATTACCGTTATTTTTAATTTAAAATGGTTTCATTGACAGGTTTTGAAATTGAAAGAAAAAAATTCGAAATATTGTCAAATTATTTCGGGCACTCTTCTCCTTAAGTGGTAAAAGACGAGTTTAATTGTAATTGGTAGAATTTTATCCTTAGTGTACAGTTTCTTTGGGCACTCACTGTATATCTAAGATGTAATTTAATGTATGGTGAGTCCCGAAATCTTATTCTCACTATAGCCGGTACTGGTTACCCACATAGTAGATTTGTCACCGATTCCTCACTACTGTCTCTTTTACAGTTGCCTAGTCCAATACAATTTGCTTCCAAAGTTCAGCGTCCAATTCAGACGGCCATAGTCTCTGATAAGAGATGTTCTTACAACTCTTCTAAGCGTCCTACTGAATTTGCTACCAACAGACAAGTTGATTAAATAACCAACCGCGTACTATGAGACTAAAGTCGCGCGTATGTCTTAAGAATCAGACAGAATGTTTTCGGATCACTGGAATCTAAGATTATCACTTAAACTGATTATTACTCTGGTAATATTTAATCTGAGATAATGGCTATAAAAATCAGCCGCGAAACACATTCAGTGTTAAGGATTTTCGAATAATTATGACTCGTGGAATTATGACAGTCGATGTCATTCAACAATGTGGATCATGTGAATATCTGGATATAGGAACATAGAAGAAAACAACATATCTGCAGCAGTTGCCTAAGCTGTTTCAACAACTAATTTGAATGAATTCATACATTGGACTGGCATTCTAATTACATCACACAGACTTTAGTTATTCACAATGAAAAGATGGGAAAATTACTTCTTTCGCTCAGAAGCCAAATAAATCTGGTTCTTTTGGGGTATACGGAGAACACAATTTGCAATGTATGTATATATAGGAGCGGTCTCAAGACCCCATAGGACTCACTGAAATTAATTTACAACAACTGATGTAGAAGCTGTAATGCTCTGTCATTGTTCAATACTTTGAAACCTAAAGTGAACTTGTTTAGTTAGAAGTGATTTGGTACAGAACCAAAAATCATAAAATTGCCTGAAGGATTGAAAAATATCAACCAGGGATTATAGACACATGGGCCATATATTTTATAATATAAACCGTGGTACGACTCAAGCAAACTACGTTTCAGATGAGAGCCAATTTAATTCGCTGGAGAGCGATAAGGGAGCTTGTTCCCAAGAATCATGTATTCGTACGTAACTCTCGTCTTTCTCGCAGAACATATTCGTTTGCAGTTGATTCGCCAGAGGATTGCACACTGCATTTCAATCAAAATTCATTATTTAACTGGATTATTTGTATGTGGAACTCCCTTACTTTCCCTTCCTGCAGAGGTCTTTCCTGTCATTTACGATATAAAGAGATTCAAATCTAGTGTCCGCAAATATTACTAAACATTATTTACTGTATGATTAGCGGCCATTCCCTGAGTGATGCTTGTACAAAAAAAAAATATTTTTAGCACGAGTTCCGAATTGTTTCAGTTTTAAGTCATTTCGACCTACCTACACCATAGTCTTGTGAACAAACAACTTTTGTTTTTGGACTGATAGAAAAAACATTCTTTTTTCTTCGTGAATATCATTCCTTCCTTATAATAATAATAGAAAAACCCCTTATTTTAAAATATAACTTCTTGAACCCAAGATTGTTTATATGGAGCTATGATGGTCAGTGTCTTATCGTACAAAACAGAGCAATCAACCAATTGAGGAAGTGAAGAGTGGAATATAAATAAAAAAATTATATTTTTTAAGTTTGATGGACTGAAACTAATCACTACGTGGCTTTGATTTTAAGGGTGGTAAGTATCCTAGAAAATAAGCCTGACTAACAAACCAATTCCTTGTACAATAAATTATACTTTACCTTCCCACGTTTTCCATAAGAAATGCGGTAAATAGAAACATAAAGCCTGGCCAAATAATACAAATGGTACCCATTGATAGTAAGCATGACGTTTAATCGGTTCCTCTTGGGTTTCATAGGGACCAATGCCGGGTTGAAATATGGCACCAGTTGATAAAGCGCTATTATTTAAATGGCGAACCTAAAATAATTATTTTTTAATTAAAATTATAAATTAAACAACAGAAACAAAATAAAAAATTTCAAATTTTACTTACCAAAGTAAATGTTGGTGTAAAAAAACAATACGTGTTAATCACATGCGCGGGTATGGTATCCGAAATGCATTTAATGTGATCGCCAATGTATTGGCGTGAACACACCAATATTGTGGCCACTATTAGAATTACGAATGTCCAGCGATAGTGTAATTTAAATACAATATTATCGATGGTAACACGTTTCGGATTAAATTTCAGAAACGGTGTCACTGAACTGAATGTGTATAACATTTTTGCTGAATTTCAATTTCGTGTATTTTTAAACTTTTTTTTTTTGTTTTATTTGGAACACTTTTATTTATTTGGAACACTTTTTTATTTTTAATTGTAGTCAAATTTATTTCATTGTAAATATAATGCAATAAAGTAATCTTAGATCTCGTGTTTTTTTCCCTTTTCGTAGTGAAATGTCGTTGTTTTTTTTTGTTAACTTAAATAAAAGCGCTTTAGTTTACGTCCTCTTCATAACGTTCGTAATACATTTTGTCAACTAAATATTGCTCTTTACTTCATATCAGTTCCGAGTCCCCTATGGCTAAAGTTTTTCTTCTCATTACACACTCTATTATTATTATTATTGAAGACTTAATGTTCTCAAGTTTTATATTTTTTTATCAGAATTTTATTTTTTTTTCATTTTTTACTTCATATTTTCTCCATATGAAAGAGTATTCTGTTCCATATTAATTTTGATGTTTAAAGTATTTTATTTGAGTTAAAATTTCTTGTGATTGTTTTTATAGAAATACAATATTGCGCTTTTTTACCCGCTGGCCTCGTCTCGTCTGATAAGATAATATTTGACTTCGTTAGCAATTTGAGTTGAAGAAATTGTTCTCAATTTTGTTTAAAATGAAAACAAAACAAAATTGAAATCTTCTCAATCAACCGATAACTGTTAAATGTCTTTATAAGATATTGAAAACGAATTAAGAATTTTTTCCTTATAACAATAATAAAAAAGAATAGAGGCCGGGTAACGACGTACAGCTACAATTAGTCAATTTTTTTCAATACAATAAAACCCAATTAGCATCCAGCTTTTAGGTAAAGCACTCGCTTAAAAACTGTATGAGTTCCAAAGGCATAATGTAGATGACTGAAGATCGTTAATTTAATTTCATTTAACACCAACTCTAAAGTAAAAAAAGAATTGCCTCTAAGACTTCAAATTGTCACACCATGCTGAATGATATTTTGCACCAACCCGAGAACTCAATTTAAGCGAACACTCCAGCTAACTCAAGATCTGGAAAGATCAACATTACTAGTTAATGTTGGAATTCAAATAAATTTCAATAACAAAACAACCAGTCGAATACATGGATCGCTTCAGCTACCTATTACAGTGACATAGAATTACACGACGCAGAAGCAGCCACGAATAGAAGGTTCAATAAAGAGGGAACAGCATTCAGGCATTTACTAGCACAACAATTGAACAACCCATACTAAAACAAATACAAAATATAGAAAAAAATTGGCCATTACAACCCTTCAATCAGGATTACGGCCTAGCTGCTCACACCACTCATGTTGTGTGCCTTAATTTTATACGTGAGTGGCGGGACCTGCCGTAGACTCCAAACGACAAATTTTTGAGAAACTTTTTCATGGCAGGTTTATTTACTATCAGAGTTTTTGCCAGAAATCTGCTGAGAGGAAGTCGCCGAAGAAATATTTTTTTCATATTTCGTTTTGATGTCTGTTGTGTAAGCGAACACACTAACTTCGAGGCTACGACGACTTCAATTTATTTACTTTGAGGTTTTGCCAGAAAGCTGCTGAGAGGCAGTCGCCGAAGTAATATTTTTCATATTTTGTTTTGTTGAAGATGTATGACCTGGGGTTTGAACCGAGGCCTCACGTCTAATAAGCAAACACACTACCTGCTAGACTATGACAACTACAAATGAATTTAAATTCTGTAAATTTGTTTTTGAAATTTGTAAAATTGTTTCGAGGGATCCTCATCCAACTAATATTATTATTATTGCGTAAAGTAGCAAAATAAATAGAGTTTCTCTGTGATGTCTACTTTTATGTGTCTCTCTTTTGTCCCTAAGAAACTTGATAACCTGATATAAAATGCTTGAGAAGGTTCTTTACCCCTTTCTATCTTCGCTTTTCGACGAGTATACCGTCCCAATTGACAGAAACATTTGGCACCCTAAGGGGTTGGGAAGTTTCCATCTTAGAATGCTAATCGGCCTAGTGCTTATTGTCCAGACACAATAAAGAATGACCTACTTTCTCTGCCTAGCTGATACAACTTGTTTAGACAGTTCTATACTAACGCCGAATTTTGATTCCAGGCTTAAGGATCGGCTTCATGAATTTACAAAATTTCTCAAAATTATAGTACCAGTATACCATGCCTGTTTTCAGAATTTTTTCTAAAGTTTACTTAAGCAAATGTATTTACATGCTTACTGCAGTCAAACAACAACAATGATTTTGTTAATTAATTATTCATAATTTATTTAAATCGTTTGACTCATTTCTTTTTGTTTTTATTATTTCATATAAATTTACTTAACAACACAAAAGAAAATGATAACAATAATAATAACAAAGCCTGTGTATTATGACATATGATAACAATTTGTAAGGAAGTTCTTTATAAAAAAATATTAAACAAGATATTGTTTCAGTTGAGCAACAATGTAAATTTACTAAGTTCATGTAGCCTTTTGTAAACCAAGGTTTCAGGCAAATTTAATTTGGGCGATGACTTAAAGCAGCATAATACTTTAAACCTAGTTAGATAGGACATTTAAAAGTCGTTGTATGCTTATATAATTGCAATATCCATACATACACCTACATATACCTTCAACCAGGATTACAACCTGGGTTCTTACACCACTAATGTTGTGTGGGTGTTAATTTTATCCATAAGTGGCGGTACCTACAGTTTAAAGTCGAACCTGAACAACTGATTTTAAAGAAACTTTTCATGACAATTTTATTTACCCTCAGAGTTTTTGCCAGAAATCTACTCAGAAGATGTATTTTTTCATATTTGGCATTTGTACATATTTTTTGACACTGAAAAAATTCACACTGTAAAACCAAATAAAAAATCACCCTTTATATCCATTTAACTTATCAGAACTGACCAAAACAAAACATTATAACGTCAGTCATCGGTTGTCGTTGATTATTTAAGCCATTTCACCTTAAAAGCACAAATTTATGAGGAAGCAAAAAATATATTTCCTAAAAAATGTGTGAAACATTTATTTATACTCCAAAAATATAAGAAAAATATTGCATCACTTTCTTTATAATAACGGTGAAAAGCACCGTTACTTTGTAAAAAAAAATTTAAAATTATCAATTAAAAATGGGAACAAAACACCTTGACAAGTTAACAACAAAATACTCGTACATTTAAGTTTTCGTGATAAGATACAGGTTAAGTGTATAGCCTAGACGGTATACTAACTAACTAGTGTTAGTTTTGTTCTAAAATAAAACACCAACACACTTTAGTTATCACAATATGTGTTTTAAAGAAAAAAAAATAAATTTTAAATAAGAAAGTGATACGTTTTCTTCATTATTTATTGAGGCAATCTATTTAATTGCCTTTTTATCATTTTATCTAAGAAAAGGAATCTCAAAAACAACACACAAAACTAAAGTAATGAGTAAATTTTGAAAGAAAAAAAAATAAAATGAAAACATCAAACAGTCATAAAAAACTATTTGAATAGCTTTATAATAATAAAAATAAATTGTCTTTTGAATTTCGCACATGTTTTCTTTTTTTCTGTTTCTGTGTCACATTTCAAGTACCAAGAAATTGAGTGATTACCACCAAATTATTTTTAGCCAATTTATAGTCATTCGAAGTAATATGTTGTATAATGTATTGGCCATAAAATTGTGGTTTTTGGGTAAAATTGTTTGAGGAATTTTAATAAGAGAAATATTCTAAGGAAGGCACTGGTAATGAGTGTTAATTGTACCCAATTGTCGTTAATTTATGATTAAAGCATTTGATTTTTATGGAATTTGAATATTTATTAAATAAAATTATTTTTATAAGATGTCAAAAGTAAGAAGCAAAAAGATATAGAGGATCTGAAAAAAAATTCATTTAAGCAAGTGATGGGGGTTTATTTCACCCCCTCTTCAATACTTACAATCAAATTGTCGAACGAAAGCTCGTATCCACACATATGTACATAATTGGACATTACAATCTAGTTTCTCACACCACTTATGTTGTGTGCTTATTAATTTTATACATGAGTGGCGGGACCTCCAGTTTAAAGTCGACTCCAAACGACAGATTTCTTCTCAGAGCAGTCGCCGAAGAAATATTTTTTCTATTTCGATTTGTTGGCGATGTCTGACCTGGGTTTTGGACTGCCTAGACTAGACTACAGCGGCTACAAATGTCTTTAAATTCGGTGAAATTGTGTTGGAAGTTTGTAAAATGGTTTCAAATTGTGCTGTTATTATTATATTGGTGCGTAGAAGTAGCATAATATATAGAGTTTCCCTACGATGTCTTCTTTTGTGTCCCTCTTTTGTCCCTAAGAACCTAGATAGCCTAATACAAGATGCTTGAGAAGGTTCTTTACCCCTTTTTATTTTCCCTCTTTGTCGAGTATACCTTTTCAATTCACAGAAAGATTTAGCACCATAAGGGATGTGATACTTTCCATCTTAGAATACTAAACGGCCTGCTTATTCTCCAAACTCAATAAAGAATGAACTACTTTCTCTGCCTAATTTCCTTTACACTCAAAAAATATTTTATGTTAAAAAATAATTTTTTTAAAATTCAAAGTCTTATATGTTCTTAAAACATATTTTGATTGGTTTAATGGTCAAGTAAATAATTTAGATGATATGGAAAGAGAACAACTTTTTTGTAGACATAAAGCAATATTTTGGAAAAATTAAAAGGTTGGTTATTAGTAGGAGAGGCAATTTATGAACCAAAATTAGTAACTAGCAAATATCTAAAACACATTATATAATTATTAAGTCAAAGATGTATAACTTTATGTACGTTGATGAAATGAAAATCAAAATAGGGTATATTACTAACATTCTTCTATGACTGTAAGCTCTCAACTTATTCCCTCTCTCTTACTCACTAATATACAACCAAAAAATTTTTGGTAACCCCTGAATTAGACTCGTAGTAGCATAGTGCCCGTAGTATGGCTGAGACATATTTTCTCTTTATTTTCTGTTCAATTTGAGTCAAATATCTTCCTATGGTGTAAACTAATGAAGTGAAAAAGTAATCACGAGCACTACAGATCGATGATTACCAACTTCTACTGGCCTGAATTGAGTGATCTGGAAACTGACGATGTGTGCTTTTAGCAAGACGGCACTACCTGTCACACAGCTCATGCCATGGTCAGTATACTGCACGAGGGATTTAAAGTCATGGTCATCTCACGAGGAGGTGAAGAGAACTGGTCATTAGTCGCAGGTGTATGCAAATTATGTATCAATACAAAGTTTGTATGCAGTTCTACTACTGTATATAAGCTATGTAGATATACAAAGTAACCAAACAATGCATCAACTATAAATCCGATGCCTGATTGCTTTTTGACTGTGTTAAAAATACACATTGACACTGACGACGTTTTGAAATAGAATACATTGTATATATTTTGTACAGCGGCATTGTGAAACACGATACTTTGTTCAAACACAAAGCAACTAACATTTTGGAAGGCAGCCAACCCATGCCACCGGACAAATTCAAACTGATTTATGGGCCAAAGTTGTGGAAAATTGGACATTTCGGTTGCTTCAACTCACAAAGCCATGACGGACATCTGAACGATGTGTGTGCAACATAACAATGGCATTAAGAGGTCTTTACAAAGAATAGAATCTCCCGATATCTCACACGCACTTTGTTTTAAAAACAAATTTAAATTTAAAAATAGGAAGCTCTTGAAAAAGATTCAATAGATAACAATGAGTGCAAGTCACACGGAGCGCACATAGACTGTTATACAACCAACTATAGGAAACGCAACCGATTTAAGATCGAATTAAAGAAACTGAAATTTTTGAAAGTCGCTGTAGTCTAGTAGATAGTAAGTTGGCTTATTAGGCGTGAGGTCACGGTTCAAACCCCAGGTCAGACATCTCCAGCAAAACGAAATTTGAAAAATATTTCTTTGGCAATTTTCCATCAGCAGATTTCTGACAAAAACTCTTAGGGTAAGCAAAATTGCCCTGGAGAGGTTTCTCATTCTGCTGATCGGAATCGACTTTAACTGTAAGTCGCGCCACTCATGTATGAAAAGTAACACACACAACGAAGGTGGTGGAAGAAGATAGTCATCATCCTGACTGAAGGGTTGTAGTGACCAATTATGTATAGTTTCTAAAATTATTTCAAGTTCCAATAGATTTTCTGTACAAATCTATTACTCTTCATATGACTTTTTATTTACTGGCCAATAGTATATACACGTTTCACATAAATCTTCGAACTCTATAAAGAATTTTTATTGAAAAACAAAAAAAAATAAATGTGTGACTTTATTTCCAAAAAAGAAAGAAAAACAATCAGAATTTTTGGTGACAAATTTATTATTTTAAGCAGTTTTTAACACCATATGTTGCAGTAAATTTATAAGATTTCGTCAGTAACAAAAATATCTTAGAAATTTGATCGAACCAAACAAGGTCATCATATAAGAATGAAAAAAAAACAGAAACAGAAACTAACAACATAATAAAAAACATGAAATAGGATAAAAAATTTATATTTTTAACACGGTTTTGGTCGATTAAATCTTTTTGAAAATCAATATTTTCAACGACTTTAACGACTTAACGTATCAACACTAACACTGCCACTTAAGGCAAAAACATTATTTGATCTCAAGAATGTATTAAATTACGTATGATGTTGCATAGTTGACAAGTAAAAGAAGAAGATGAAGAAGAAGACTGAAAATAAGACAGTGGCACATTATAAAATGAAAATGAAATAAAAATTATTACAACTAATTATGGTTACAGGGCAATAACATTTATCTGGAATGTCATTCTCTTGTTTTTTTCTTTTCTTCAATTTTTATCTGGAATTTAGATTCGAAATTATCGGAATGCTGATATTCGTTATCGATCTTGAATGTGGTCTTTACTTATAAAATTCTATTCTAGACAGCATAAAATAACAGAAGGCATTGAAGCATTCTTGGAAATCATTTAATTCAATACGATTCAATTGGAGTTGAAAATACAGAAAGAAAAATAAATATGGCAGTTGTAAGTCACGTATGAATTCGATATTTTTCTTTCTTTCTTTTTCTTTCCAACTTGCAACTGAAAAAGAATTAAAGTCCAAGACACTACTCGCTCCATTTTATTTGATTTGAAATCAGAAATCATATCGTATCGTATCGTATCGTATTTATATTGTATCTGTTCTGTTAAATCTTCACATATCATGTTCGACAAAGTGAAAGAACAGATAATTTGCTTCTGCTTTTGCAATTTCAATTGGCCACAATTGCAATTGGAAAAATGAAAACAAAAGACAAAACAGGCAATAAATTTTAATCAATAAAATATTAATGCCAACGATTACAAAATATTATTTTTGTTTTGACAACATAAACTTTGGATTACTATTTGGGAATAGACAGACAGACATATAGTAAAACAAACACGCAGATAGCAAAAGACCCTAAAAACAAAGCTGACAAACAAAATACGGGAAGGTATTCTTTTCATTTTCATTTCTACTTGGTGTTTTCTTATCAAAAATTTCGAAATTTTTTGGTATTGAAATTTCTTACCATTTTTTTCTATTTCTTGCCATGTTTACGTTTATAATTCTTATTGTTTTAAATTCTTTTTGTGTTTAAGTGTTACTTACAAAAGGTAAATAAAAAGCGATAGGCGACAGGCATAACAAATTAAGGGTAATCACTTCAACAAAATTGAGCAATCAGTTAAACAAACAAATTTCCATTAGGATTTTCGAATTCATTCAGTTTCTCCGGCGGAGCGCGTCCAATTTTCGAATGTGTTAGAGTACACATACGCCAAACTGAATTTGACCGATTTCAGGGTTTATGTTGGCTTAAAAAAGCGCTGTGATTTGTGGCACATTTAATACACCTTCGACTCCACAAAAAAAATCCAACGGCCAGTTCACATAACCTTCACATGAGATGAACATGCCTTCAAATCGCTCGTACTGAATATCCAATGTGAACCGATGATCCCGCCAGCACAAAATACACACATAACTGTGACTTTTTCGTCAGCTGTTTCAGAGCCTATTCAATGAAGACATGTTGTTGTTTACCTTCATTTCCTCTTTGAGTTAAATTTTGTACGAGTGCAGGCTTTCACAATACATGCATAATTGTTTATTACAACCCTTCAGTCAAGATTACAACCTAGTATCTCACACCACCCATGTTGTATGTTATGTCACGAGTGACGTGACCTACCGTTTAAAGTCGATTCCGAACGGCAGATTTTTGAAAATCTTTTCATGACATGAATGCAGGCCATGATGCTAAATTTGCCAGAGTATGGTCTGTGAAAGACCGAGTTCTTTTGATGCAAAAATTTTATTATTTGCACGTATTGTTGGAGGAAATATCCGTACGGCGGTTTATCAGGGTGATCTTAATAAAGGACAACTCATTTGGCAGCTGTAGCTTCAAGTTTAAAAGTTCGGGAAATTATCAACAGCTAAAGATCGGAAGTTCCTCTTATATAAATACAAAACTAGCGATTTGGTACCTCGTACTTCATTTTAGTACCTTGACATCAGACAGTACCCGCAAGGATTGAACGTAGTAGGCCTTTCGAGTCAATATAAACCGAGATGCAAGAATGACCTAAAATGTCATAAAGATCGGTATGGAATAACGACGCAGAAGGCTAATTGCTAAGATTCTCTCATACAGACGGGTGGTCTGTATGGTGTTGTTAAGTCTCAATAACATTGAAGTGATAAGGGTGATAGGTTTGCAGATGAAGTTCAGCCGCACATATACAGTGAGTAGCAGCGAATGTATAACCTGTAGGGGACACAAGGTAACATGGGAAACATTTAATGTTATTGTCCCATTTGTATGCATGAGGTTCCGATATTTTATGGATGACACTGTAGAACATATATACATACATACATAATTGTTCATTACAACTCTGCAGTCAGGATTACGCGTCCTAGCTTCTCACAATACTTATGTTTATCATGGAAAATTTTATTTACTCTCAGAGTTTTTGCCAGAAATCTGTTGAGAAACAGACACCGCAAAAATATTTTTTCATATTTTCCTTTTGTTGGAGAACTGGGATTTGAACCGTGGGCTCAAGTCTAATAAGCCAAAAAACTGCCTACTAAACTACAGAGGCTACTTTAGTAGAGATTACTAATCTAAGAAGAGTGGATTGCAAATAAGAGGGTGGGCATAGATGTACGAATGTTACGCACTATAATATTCATACCGCGACTTGCAATGCTATTGCAATTGAGCATACAATTCTTAAACCAGTATTAAACCGTAATAGTATTGTTACAACGAAGTGATTAGCCATAATATTTGAATGTCAATAAACTAACGCTTTATTATGTTTCATTAGATCGTCTTTAACGCGATTTAAAAGAATACCAAATAAAATAGTTAAAGATTCATAAAATTTGTTTTTCAATAACAAAAAAATAGAAAAAATATTCAAATCTAAAGATAACTTCACAATAAGGTTTGGACCCTTTAGAATGGAATAGTTAAAGAAATGGTTGAAATTTACATATTTATAAGCTAAAATAACGATATAAAAATTTAAAATAGTTTTATGACACTTTATATTCTAATCTTAACTTGAAGTATTAGGAAAAAAACTAGCAATAAACCTGTTCAAATAGAAAGATTAGAAATCAAAAGAATACAAAAAAATACTTAAAATATTTCAACCCACACACAAAAGAAGACGATGAACAAGAAGAAGAACTAGATTTTTATGATTTCATTTAATAGAACCTGATAAGCTAATAAAATGGCTGGTGGTATAAAATACGATACAAAACTGGAGTAGAGTAGAAGTGTTTTATTGGAGAAAAAGATCACTTTAGAGGTGCCATACAAACGAGCTTAAAGACATTTTCGGGAAGGAAGAAAAAAATGAATAAAAAATAACGTATTTATGATGTTTAATTTATTGATAAAATTTAACAATCATTACCACGTTTAACAATTATTATACCCTACATCACCTTGATTCTGATATTTGCAACATCAACTAATTTAGCAGCTGTCCAATATTTTGAAGGTACTTACTTACTTAATTCGTCATTACAACCCTTTAGTCAGGCTTACAACCTAGCTTCTCACACTACCCATGTTGTGTGCGGTTACTTTATATCTGAGTGGCGATCGAATGACAGATATGAGATACTTTTCATGGCAATTTTATTTACTCTCAGAGTTTTTATTAGAAGACTGCAAAGAAAAATTCGCTGAAAGAAATATGTTTTCATATTTCGTTTTGTGGGCAACCTACTAGACTACGGTGACTTTATACATGTGAAGTTATCATGACAAAAATACATAAATTGGACTTTAATTTTCTCTCTTATCCACTTTATTACATACATACATAATTGATCATTACAACCCTTCAGTCAGGATTACAACTTAGTTTCTCACACCACTTATGTTATGTGTGTTAATATTATACATTAGTGGCGGGATCTACAGTTTAAAGTCGACTCCGAATGACAGATTTCTGAGAAACTTTTCATGGTAATTTTATTTACTCTCATAGTTTTTGCCAGAAATCTGCTGGAAGGAAGTCTCCAAAGAAATACTTTTTGTATTTTGTGTTGATGTCTGGCCTGGGGTTTGCACCCTGGCTTTACGTCTAATAAGCCAACACACTACCTACTAGACTACGGCGACTTCTTCTCTTCTTCTTCTTCCACCTTATTCTCTAAATTTAAATCCAAGTGTTTTTTTTTTGTAGTCGCCGTAGTGTCAGGTAGTAGGCGACGCGAGGCTTCAGTTCAAACCCCAGATCAGACACCTCCTATTAAACGAAATATGAAATAATATTTCTTCGGCAACTTCCACTCCAGCAGATATTTGGCAAAAACTCTGAGGGTAAATAAAATTGCCACGAAGAGTTTCTTAAAAATGTGTCGTTCGAAGTCGATTTTAAACTGTAGGTCACGCCACTCATGTGTAAAATTAACACACATAACATGGGTGATGTGAGAAGCTAGATTGTAATGTTTGACTAAAGGATTGTAATGACCAATTATGTACGACAATTTTTTGTTTAAATTTGACTCAAATGATGTTATCTAACACAAGCAAATATAAAGTGATAAGAAATCTTTAACACTGGTTATAAGATGCTACCGAGAATGAAAAATGGTGAAAAGAAATCGTCGAGTCATCTTTAGAAAAGTTGCTAATGAACTAAGCATATCGGCTGACTCAAATTCTGCAATCTTTTCAGATGTTGTGGGTATAAACCAAGTAAAGCTGCTAATTGAAAAAATAGCGGGAGACATCAATGCTGGTTTTGCGGTTAAAATATTGACACCAAAGCCCAATAGGCTGTATGATGTAGCACAGAATATATCAATTATAAACATATGAACCAAAGAAACACTTAAATCCCTATTTAACATTGCCAGTAAGAAGTGTTGCTTAGTAGTCAATAGCGTAGATGTTGCAAAAAACCACTCATTATTTTCAAACGGTAAGACATATCCTCAAGCATCGTTAATTATTAACAGGACTTTTGGCCAAAAATCAAAACCATAATAATTACTCAGCTCTTGTATTCCCTGTTTGTGGATACATGACCCTTTTTTAAAATAATAACGCGTCTAAGCAAAGATAGGGCAGAAGAATTGGAATGAAATTTGTACCCGATTAGTCCTTCAAAATGTTTGGCACAAACTCTATTGATTTTAATGGTGTCTACTGCGTAATAATTTTAAAGAATGTATTCATTTCATAAAAGTGTATTTTTATAGAGCGCTTTATAGTCGGTTTAAGTCTACAATACCTCTTTTATTATTATTTTATTTATTTATTTTATTTATTTATGAGTGTAATTACCAAAAAAATTGTATTTCATGTTTGCATTTTGGTATTCCAATACATGGTTTTTGTAATCCATAACTCACGTTTACTTTAGGAAATTTTAAAATAAACCGCACGTTTAAGGGATTTTCTAAAGAAATATCAACGAATAATACTTTATTTTTGAAAACGATTTATCATTGTACAAACAGATATTATTTGACAGGGTCATAAAATTCAATTCAAGTAAGTACCTGAGAAAGAAAGTATTTGCGAAGATATAAACCGTAAAGTAATTGATTTAAATTTAGGGGATTTTTTGGATAACCAAGTCTTTTACCTGCCTTTAAGCACGTAGTTAATAAGAAATTTATGTAATATTGCAGTGTTTGCATCATCTTAGTTAAAATCCTAATTAATCCGAGATTATTTAAATTTTTTCTTTCATACTGTAATTTCCGCTGTCTATTCAAGATTAAAAAAATGTGAAAATTTATTTTCAAACTTTATGATGTCGCTTAACAAATTCTATTGATGCGATTTTGCAGTCGATTTTGATATCTTCGTTGTCGACTTGGACTTTGGACCTTTTAACAACAATCGGCACCACTCAGCAGCAAATGAAATTGAAAGTAGTTTGAAAGGGTGTACATATTACAAATTTTACCGAAATTAAAATTCCCGTAAGAGTTAAAGAATATAAACGATTATAAAAAAATTATCAGGTATAATTATACGCTCTTATCTTATAAGCTTGATAACCATAAGTGTTAGTAGAAGACAAACTTATTGTTGGAATGGAAATATTTTTTATTATAATCGTATTTCATTGCATTTTTTGTAAACACGACTTCACATACACAGTGAGTACAAATTACATGGTCCATTCGATCAGTCCTTTCTACTTTCTCTAATAAATCGGGCCATAAGATTTTCAAAACCACAGGATTGCTGGCTTATTTACATGACTTAACAGATTCTCCTAAAAAAATGATACAGAGATATTACAACCGCACGAACGAGGGGTCCAGCGAACATAACTACTGCGAAATATGAAATTTTGATTTTGTAAATGCTGTAGTGAAAGTCGCTGTAGTCTAGTAAGTAGTGTGTTGGCTTATCAGACATGAGGCCACTGTTCAAACCCCCCAGGTCAGACATCTCCACCAAAATGAAATATGAAAAAATACTTCTTCGGCGACTTCCGCTCAGCAAAAAGTCTGAGAGTAAAGAAAAAAATCTACTTTAAAGTGTAGGTCCTGCCACTCATGTTTAAAAATAACACACACAACATAAGTAATGTGAGAAGCTAGGTCGTAATCCTGACTGAAAGTTTGTAATGACCAATTACATATGTATGTAGTGCAAGTTGCAACATATTAGTGGATTCAAATACCATTATTGTTTAGATGATTAACTATTGAAAACAATCTTAGCATCGCCATTTACCATAACGACAGCCCCTTGCTCATTGCGAAAGGAATAAGATGATGTCGGAAGCGTGTTAAGCGCACCAAACAGTAAAAATTAATCATTTCTAACGGCTTCAAGATTGTCTTCGAAACAAATACGACAAATTTTCTTATTTTTCCTATTACATAACATATATACATAATTGGCCATTACAACAATTCAGTCAGAATTACGGCCTAGCTTCACACACCACTCAATTTGAGTGTGTTAATTTTATGCATGAATGTTGGGACCTATAGTTTAAAGTCTACTCCGAACGACAGATTTTTCAGAAACCTTTCATGACAATTTTATTTCTTCTCAGAGTTTTTGCTAAAAATCTACTGAGAGGAAGTCGCCGAAGAAATATTTTTTCATATTTTCGTTTTGATGTCTGACCTGGGGTTTGAACCGTGGCCTTACGTCTAATAAGCCAACACACTAACTACTAGACCACGTCGTGCCAGTTAAATGAGAACAATCAGCTAGATGCAAACCAAATAATGAACTTTTTACGGGCTGTATCTGATTCAGAGAAAATTTTCATGACAATTTTTCTTTACTCCCAGAGTTTTAGTCAGAAGATTGCTGAAAGGAAATCGCCGAAAGAAATATTTTTTTCATATTTTAATTTGTTGCAAATGTCTGACATGGGGTTTGAACTACGGCTTTACGTCTAATTAGCCAACACAATGCCTACTAGACTATGTCGACTTAAGCCAAGAACGATATAAGCCAAGAACGTTACGTAAAACTTTCGAAGAACAAAGACCAACAAGTTGGACAATTGAATCGAAATTTCGATATCTTCTTTAAGATTGCGCTACAGCAGCAATATTCTCTTCGGTACGCACGTTCCTTTATCCTGTTAATGATTTTGAATCGAGGAAAGTGCGAATGTAATATCCATATATAGCTTAAGCGTGGATTTTGTGATTTTAGGTTAGGTTATCGCGAATTGATAGGGTGATGAACCAGTTCTAAGGACGGATTCAAATTCAGTCTACTAAAAATATTTAGAAAAATAGAAGTGTGCTAACCTTTATCAACAGAACAATAACGAATTAGTGTGAAATGTGACTGCAGAACCTAACTTTACATTATTTTTGAAATTATTTTACTGGTTTAAGACGTCTTAAATGAAATAAGTATTAAAGTTGTTTTGTTTTTAATGTAATCATCTCTACTTCAGTGAAAACATTTATTTTTTTGTATATAATTGATTTATTTCTCAAAAATGTTATCAATCATAATTTTAAAAGACAGAAATAACAATAAAAATTATGTCGAAATCATTATAAAGATAAATTAGATTACAAAAACACTATTCCAATTGAAAATAAAAATATAGTAATAATTATACACACCTTGAAAAGAGATTGTAAAGTAAATTAAAAACTAAAACAGATATCAACGTGAGGGAAATGTTGTAAATATTGAGGTAAACATATTGATGAATTGACATCGCCTACTATCCAGTGTATGTGTTGATTTATTTCTTAATTAAAGTTTTCTAAAATATCGCATTGAAATTTCATTAAAATAATATTTATTTACACCATCAAGATAGTGTAAAACAAATTCGACTATAGCTTGCAGACTTTCATGAAATAATATGGCAACGTTTGCCTTTTTGAATATGCCTAATAAATATGGCAACATAAGATTATAATACCTATACAGAAAAACCCTTTAAAACAAGATACAATACTTTAAGTCGTGTCAGGTACAATATATATACTCATAAAATATCAATATCATGTATATACACTCGTACACAACACAATGAATGAATATAAAACCATAGTTCATGAGAAGATGAGTAATGATTCTACAAAAGAAAAAGATAAACGAGAAAGAAAATTAAAGCCACTCAAAAGTGCACTGTTTTTTTTTTTAAACTCAACATATAAAAACAGTGTTGCACAAACTTTTTGACAAGCGATACAAAACAAGACTTAACCCATTAACGTAACTGTGATAATAATATTAGATTAATCATCGGCATCAAAGACTCAGGTTTTTCGGTGTTAACACTCCATTTCGCTTTTATCTAATGAACACTCCCACTAAACTCTAGAGGACCCAGCAATAACTAGTTCTTATCTTTTACATACAGTTTCTGAAATTTCCTTAATACTTTTCTTATTGACAGTTGATTATTTAATGGTACAGGGAAGTACGAATATGCCAGACCGAACCTAAAATTAAGGACGGCATGATTTTAAATATGTTGACTACATACAGTGGACAGCAAAAGTCTTAGTACGGCAATATATTTTGACAAAAAAAGTCCCCACAGGCTTAATACTCTTGCACAAAGTCCCGAAATGACTTCAAGAGAGAATTTAGGAGATCATTTGAAAGAACGGTTACGTATTCGCTAAACCTCAAACAAAAGTCAACCGAAAACCTTGCTCATGCTGCCACCAGAAAACACTAAACAAACCTTGTACATTCAATTCCAATTGGGTTAAATGGAGTGCTTGACCTTAAAAGATATTCTACTAAATACAAGGGACAACATTTTCATATATTTGGAACTTTGAATTTTAAATTTACTCAGGGTTCTCCTTGGGGGTACCTATGGAGTCATCTGAAACTTTTCTCTTGTTTTATGAAAAACATTAAAAATTTGTTTGTTTTATAATAAAACAGAAAGACTTTTGCTGTCCACTGTATGTATGTATGATGGCACAGACATTATCTAGTCTTCCCCAGAAATTTACATGACTACCATGAAAAATGCGTAGCATATCATGCGTTATGAATATCACAACCTACGTGACTTCGCCGCTAAGTACATAGAAAAGCAGATGAAGATGTATCAAATGGATTAGATAAGACGGGACATGAATTTATTTCTTGGACAAAGTCTGCCGGTCTTGTTGTATATCAACTAAGTTCACTAATTAAATTTGAAGATCGTATTGCTGTACAGCTACGACATGCGGAAAGTTATGGAAAAGATCGTAAGGTAACTTTTAGCCTTAGTAACGAAACACTAGGCCGTAGTTTTTTTCAAGTGAAACACTAACGAAATGGTCAATGAAACATAATATAATATGCTTCTAATGGAAGCCTCAGGGTAGCATAAGTAGAGATCGCAAATCCATTAATTCTGTATATAAACAAATTAGAGTACCTGGTATATTCGGTCTAGTAGGTAGTGACAGACATCTCCAACAAAACGAAATCCGAAAAAAATATTTCTTGCGGCAATTTCCTCTCAGCAGTCATCTGGCAAAAACTCTGAGAGTAAATAAAAATTATCAGAAAGTGTTGTTCAAAAATCTGTTGTTCGGAACGACTTTAAACTGTAGCTCCCCCCAGTCATGGGTAAAATTAACACACACAACATGGGTGGTGTGTGAAACTAGGTTGTAATCCTGCCTAAAGGCATGTGAAAGGAGCTGGTGTGCGCAAATATTTGTACGAATATTAGCACAAATATTTGTACGAGTGAAAAAAAACAACGTCCTCTGTAACATAGTGTTCAGGAATTAGGTCGTCAATGTTTTGTTTAGAAGGAATTGAATGTCCTTAACTATATACATATATGATGATTTTCTTGCCTTTTTTTATTTCTCGGGCTTGTAGTCAATTACATTAACCACTTCTCCATGTCGCCTCTTAAGACAATATTGGAGTTAATTTTTCTTACGAGGTGTATAAGGAAACCTTTAATATTCGTGGCTAACCATATCCAAAGTACTGCCGTCCACTAGACCCATGTGCAATTTTGTTGCAATAAGAAAACCAAAGGTTTGGCACCACTGTCCTATGCAATTGAAGTAAACATGTACACTAAAATAAGAAACACATGATCCACCCTAAAAAAACCAATAAAGATGATAAACAAAGTGAAGCCGAAGAGAAGTGGAAGATAAAAAGAAAAACCCAAGCCATAAAATAAACCAACAAACATATGGAAGACACATACATGCATACGTACAAACATGCTTGTGCATTTACCTGAAGTGCTAAAAAAAAGAAAAAAAACTTATACACATAAAAGTATGTAAATCGTTAAGACTGCGACAGAGTATGTGCCTGTATCTACCGAATACAGTTTGAAAAGTCTGGATTTTCGTTGTGCAGAAGATGCACGAAAAAGATGCAATAACGCTAGACTAAGCCAGCCAGCCAGCAGCATACCTGTTGTTGGTGGTGATATATTGTTACCACCACACATTTAATCTTACCACCACTAGTACAAGTTATGTATTCTCTTTGCACTCCATTTCATACTTATACAGTGACATTTTGATATGGTATGGGTAGCAAGAGAGAATAAGAGCATAAGTTTCGAGCTCGAAATTGTAAAAAAACAAAAAATTCACTCAATTCGTGTGATAAGCGAAAACACATCAGGGTAACAACGCCAACGAGATCTAAACAAAACAGTTGAAATAATCTATTCGAACAGAACGCTTAAGTGTGACGGTGTCACCAGGCGTAATTTTAAGTGAAATTTTTATCATTATTGCCCCAAAAAACAAAAAAATAAACACCAGAAACAAAAATTATCTCGTTTTAGAGAATAAATTAATTTAAAATAACACAACAACTCGAATTTCAAAAAAGAAAAAAACGCGTGTGTTATACAATTGAAATTGATTACAATAACAAAAAAGATACGAAAAAAACGAAATTCATTATTATGAAGTTTAAGTGATAGAATTACGGAAGACGCGTTACGCTGTTTAAAATATAAACAAATAAAAAAAAATTTATTTCAAATAAAAATAAAAAAAGAAATAAACAACGACTCTGTTTAATTAAAAACAAAAAAATTCAATTTAAAGCGCTGAGTGTGTGTTTTGTTTTGGATACGGTTTCTAAAACTCCAGCAACATGTTTGATGTCTTTGGCTCCGTTAAGGGGCTACTGAAAATCGATCAAGTCTGTATCGATAATAATGTTTTTCGCATGCATTACAAGGCGACGGTGGTCATCTTGATAGCCTTCTCTTTGCTGGTTACCTCCAGACAATATATTGGTGATCCCATCGATTGTATAGTGGATGAAATACCCTTGGGTGTTATGGACACCTATTGTTGGATTTATTCAACATTTACGGTGCCTGAACGTTGGACCGGTGTTACCGGCCGTGATGTAGTACAACCAGGTGTTGGATCTCATGTGGAAGGCGAAGATGAAGTGAAATATCACAAATACTACCAGTGGGTTTGTTTTGTGCTCTTCTTCCAGGCCATATTATTCTATGTGCCACGTTATTTGTGGAAATCATGGGAAGGTGGCCGTTTGAAAATGTTGGTCATGGACTTGAATAGCCCCATTGTGAATGAAGAATGTAAAAAGGATAGGAAGAAAATCTTGGTGCAATACTTTGTGGACAATATCAATCGCCACAATTTCTATGCATTCCGTTTCTTCTTATGCGAGGCTCTTAACTTTATCAATGTGATCGGGCAAATCTATTTTGTCGATTTCTTTTTGGATGGTGAATTCTCTACCTACGGCAGTGATGTTTTGAAATTCACCGAAATGGAACCGGATGAACGTATAGATCCTATGGCCCGAGTGTTTCCGAAAGTTACTAAATGTACATTCCACAAATATGGTCCTTCCGGTTCGGTGCAAAAGTTCGACGGTCTCTGTGTGTTGCCTTTGAATATTGTAAACGAGAAAATCTATGTTTTCCTATGGTTCTGGTTCATCATTTTGTCTATTTTATCTGGCATCTCATTGGTGTATCGTATTGCTGTGGTCATGGGTCCCAAATTGAGACATTTGCTGTTGCGTGCCCGTTCCCGTTTGGCCGAAGTCGATGAGGTCGAGGCGGTGGCTAAACAGTGTAACATTGGCGATTGGTTCTTATTGTATCAATTGGGCAAAAATATTGATCCCTTAATCTATAGAGAAGTGATATCTGATCTCTCCCAAGAATTGGGCGGTACTACAAGCCATAAACAACGCATGGATCCCTAAGTAATACCACCATAATAAAGTATGAATTTCTTTATTTTATTTTATTTTTACTTTTTAAATTAATTTAAAGACATTTTACAACTGAAGAAAACTAAACTACTATTTTGCATTAAAAGAAAAAAACAAATTAAGGGGGTTTTAAATTACGATAAACATTTAAAATTTTAAAGAAAAATTCTATACAAACGGGATACAAACAAAAAATCACAAAATTGCTGTGAGGTTTTTCTGTTAGAAGTATTAAGAAATTTAAAAAAAAAAACAAAAGAATATTTGAAAACAATTTTTTTCTAGACAAAAAACAAAATAAAAATATTTTTTATAAATAATTTTAGTTAAAAAAAAACGAAAACAAAAACAAATTTACTTTTAAGTAAAAAACTATCTTAAAATTTAAAAACATAAAACGAAACGAAAAAACAAAAATTTAAATAAAAATTGTATAATTGTTAACAAAAATTTAAAAACAAAAACAATTGGAAACTTTATTTTTTTATTTTCAAAATTAACTCAAAATTCTTATGCAAAAAAAAAAAGAGTGCAAGAGTTATGCTCTAATAAGAGCATAAAAAAGGCGAGACTAAAGAAAAGTTTCACTCAAAATAAAACAAATTCACTCATTGAAATTAACTACCGGTTTTACTTTAAAAGAGAGCCACCACAGAGCGCGAGACTGGGAGAGATAACAAGGCAAACTCTTTTTCGATATTAAGAGTGACAGAAAGAAGACTTATTATTTTCGAACATTAAAACCAACATGGCTGCTCATGCGCTTTATAGCGTCCCTACCTATATGCCATACCTTATTGTATTACAAATGATCAGTGATCACTATTTCAGAATCACCACCAACAAAACTTGTATAAATAAAAAAACTAGTTACAATACCCTTTTTCGAATAGTTTCGAAAACACATAAAGGTTTCGCTGCTTCGCCTCTTGTCTCCGCTACCTAATAGGTATGTAGGTACATACAATATAAGTATTTAGCTTGGTAGCTTGCTTGTTTCCAGGTGAAATTTCATCACAAAAAGAATGTTTTTTTTTAAATCCCAATTTTTTTTAACGCTTCTCTTACACGTATTTTTATATACTTTTTGTAAAAATCCAAGATAGATTTTCAAACAAAAATATGTAGGGAACTGGTTTAACAAGCTTCTCTTTTTCACGTTGATGATTATTTTCGATGTTATGGCTGGTTTTCGGTGTAAAAATTTACTTTTTTTTCTTGCTCTAAAACAAGTTCATGGCTTTTTGAATAGTTTCCCAAAAACAAAAAAAAAAATTAAGTAGAAGAGAAGTGGGGGTATACATACTACTACTACTACTGGCTTTTAGATTTTTTAAACGAATTTTTTAAGGCATTTCTTATAATACAGGTTCGTACCTTGTTAATAACCGAGGGCTACCTGTATTGACATGAAGTGATTTTTTTTCTTTCTTGTTATAATAAGACAGGTTTAAAGATTAGAAAAAGCAAAATGTAGAGAAAAGAATATGAAGAAAAAAATAAAAAAAAAATAAAAAAATTTGTAAAAGGTAATTTAAAATAATAGTGATGAAATTTAATTTAATGTTTTTGAACTGTTAGTTTGAAGTTATTTGAAAAAAAGAGATATGTTTTTTAGGGTATTAGTACCAAGAGAAGTTATAATTGGGTCATATTTTATGAGTAACTCTCGGCAAACCAAGGTTTTCTTTTAATAAAAAAAGCATGAAAATATTACTTCTTTTCCCGGGCTTAAAACGTTTTTTATACACTAGCCTTTTAGGTCTTATTTCGGGGTATTCTTTAACCTTTTGACTGAAAATTAAAAATACCTCAAAAAGACTCATTTTTCAAACTTCAATCAATCATTGATTTGATTAAAATATTTATTGGGGCCAATAACCTTATTAATCGAATAAATATATGATTAAAAATATATTTTTTAAATTTTCTGGTCAAAATGTTTCAAATCGTTTAAGATCCTATAAGAATAAGTATGATAAGGACACTAACATTTTAATCGCATCTATTCAAAGCTCTGAATCATTGATTATTTTTCTTGCATTTCTTTTACTTTTAAAGAAATACAATTCGTTAAAGATCTTAAAATAAAATATAAAACTTAAGATCTTTTTACACAAAATTACTAGGTTCTAATACAAGTTTTTAGGATAGAAAGATAAGTTTTTTACATCGTAGTTTAGAATTCTTTTTCCAACTTTTGGAAATAAAAAATCTTACTCTTTAGATTTGAGCGCATACTACAATCAGGTAAAGATTGAAATTGTTTGTTCGATACAAACATTTTGTAAATCGTTTCACTTGAATTCTTTTTTTTATGAAAGAACACAATCGAATAATATGAAATGCCAGATTTTTGAACGACTTTATGTGCTAACTAAAGAGTAGGATTTTTAAAAAAGTACAAGTAAAGCAGTATATTTCACGTTAATTCTATAACGTAGTGAGAAATTTGAACAGAAATTTAATCTTTATTCATATAGCCAAGTGTTTTCTAACAATTGAGAATTTGTTTGAAAAAAAAATTCAAAAATATTTGAGCATAAACAGTGGATTAGAACGTAACTTATGTTAAGAGATTGAATGTTCCATGTGAATTGCTCACTATAGGCTAAAAACATCATTGAAATCAAAGATTATAAGGACAAATAATTTCTTACTGCAGTAATTAAAAGAAATTACTCAATGTCATAATCAATATACTCTGCCATAATCAATTTACGCTGCTATTGAGCTCAATGTTCCTTAAGGAATATAATTCGGAAAAAAATTTCTCCAAGCATCTATTTGCTGGCAAATTATTTTATTTCACTACGTTCTGACGATCTTATTTTATAATCAAGCCTTGTGTTTACAATCTATTTTTGTTTGCGTATTTCTAGTTGCGTTTGATGGATGATACGGTAGTAGATATCGAAAGTCCTTTATTTTTATTCATTGTCACCGTAGTCCATTGGCCACTGCGTTGCTATAAAAAATGTATTTCTATCGGCAAACCTCTCTCAAAGTTTTCGGATAAAAGTTCTGAGAGTGCTCTCTTTCTCAGCAGTTTTCTGACAAAAGTTCTGAGAATAACCAATACAGTTAATTTTTATGTTAAACTGTAGGTCCTGCCGCCTAAAATCAATACCTAAAACATTACTGGTGTGGAAAGCTAGGAAGTAATCCTGACTAAAGTGTTGTAACGTGTGTATGTATTCATATTCGAAAATATATGATTTGAAGGCTATAATTAGCAAAAACTTTAATGCCATTAAGAGAATTAACCTTGAGCAAAAGCAAAATTGCAAATGGTACTTGTAATCACACTGAATTCATCAATAGGAGTGGACCTGACGGTCATGCAGCTTTGTTGTTACAAAAATTTGCTCGAATATATAAAATTGTACTAAAGATCGTCAAAATCGACTAGAATATTTTATAAATCTCAAGGTAATAATGGCATTTATGAGTCTTACAAAATCGCTGATAAGTCCTTGCTATTTACTGTGAAAAATGATTTTAAAAAGCTTGACAAATCTATTAAATCCCCGCGGGCTATGTTAATGTGGGTCTTGTTCTATGGACAGAGTTTTTATTCCTATTATGGTCCTGAAATGATTATCTCGACCTAATACTATTTGAAGCCAGGATTTTAAGTGTAAAATGTTAACAATATGAGTAAATTTGTTTTATTTTAAGAGATGAGAAAATAAAAAAAGTTTTTTATTTAAAAACAAAAATATTTTGAAACAGAAAAGCCTTAATTTAGAAAAAATAAAAGTACAAGAAATATTTACAAAACAAACAAAAAGACAGACTCAATTAAAAAAAAAATAAATACAAATTCTAAATTTAAAAAAAAATTGTATAAATCTGCAAGCAATATGGCTTTTTAACTTGAATTTAATTTATCAAAAAAATTTGCTATTAAATTTAAAAACAATTTTCAAGAACAATAAATCATTTTTTGTAAATTTTTTAATATTAAAATCTTTACAGAATAGTATTTCAGACATTCCTTAAATAACTTTTTATAATTTTAATTTTTTTATTCAATTAAAATTAATAACAAAAAAATAAAATTATAAAAAAGCTTTTTACAAGCCAATTTACACAAAAATATAACCGTTTGCCTGCCATATAAACAATAAATAAATTCATATCACTAAACATAATAATAAAGTAGTTAAGATTTTATAAAAAAATGAAAAGTTATTATAAACATTTTAAAAATAATTCCCCATAAGAAAAAATTACAAAAAAAGACAAACATGATGACGTTGCGTAGACCTGTTAAGAAACCTTTTCTTTAGAACAGCATTTGCTAACAGATTTCTTTTGAAATCTTATCTTATCACAAGAGTCATTCATATATGCGTATAACAGTGTTATTTTATATGAAAAAGAAATGAAAAAAAAACGAAATCAAAATGAAGAACTCAAAGTCATCATCTTGAGTAAAGCAAGGGAAACCAAGACAACAATTTTGTCTTTTAACAAGAGCTCGTTAATATTTTTTTTGAAAGATAAAAAAATATATCTTAACAAACAATTTCATGTTGAATTTATTGCCAACTAACTTGATTTTTTCGAAACCATTTTTTATAAAATAAAAAATCGCTTAAAAAGTAAATTTTTTAATTATCACTTAGACAATCGAAACTCTCAGCGTGACTATGATTAAAACGACTTTTAGTCAAGTCATGCTTGTTATTAGAGCCGCCCTATTTAAAATGTTGTTTTCTTATTGTTACGATAAATAGAAAAAAATAGAAACAAAATGTAAAACAATGGAAAAAAATCAAAATTAATATTTAATGTGCCAATTTTTACACTTGTTTTAACCATTATCGCTCACCATCAACGCCATCACCGCCACCGCCCCAATATAACACGCATTAGATGAAAACAACAACAGCTAGAAGCAACAATTTTATTCTGCCGACAACAACAACAACAAAAATGAAATTAGCAGTAGCAACACCACCAACCAATATTAATTAACGTCATCATCACTATTAATTAATAATCATCAGACAAATTTCTAATCATATGATAGAAATTAAATTTTGTGTTTTGTAGCAAGGCGCTCAATTAAGCTCAACTTTTTTCAAAAGTAAGTAAGAATTTCGATTTTTTTCTTATGTTTTTAAATTCTTAAAGTCTAATTTAAATTACAATTAACACTGTTTAAACAACAGGGGGCTTAATAAAGAATAACGTTTTACAAATGGGAAAAAAATCAATCCAGGCTTTAAGTCAGATTTTAATAGGCATTCACTCGAAATAGGTGTTAAGAACACAGTAGTAAAGCATTATTGTTTAATTAATAAGCTGGGCTTCAACAAATTTAAAATAATTATTAAATAATTATATTCCCTTCTAAAATGGATGGTATTTTTTACAGATTCTCTTTTCATTGAGAATGAAAATATGAATATTTTATTTTTCTTAAATTATTAATGAATGCCTATGTAATTTACCGTCTAATTTGCCAATGACCCAAACTTTTGTCAACCATTGTCTTTGCAAAATATTGTTTTGGAGGCAAAAATTCATGGTGTTGTAACGTTGTTGGATAGGGCATCAGGTAGTCCTAGTGTAGGACCAATAGGGTCAATGACATGTTGACATGCTAATCATTCTCGTGCACCTTAAAGAAAAGCTGTCCAAGCGGTTTACCTTAGGATATAATAAAACACCAAAGTTATACAAAACATTGCTCTTCCTACAGACATACATAATTGGTCATTACAACCCTTCAGTCAGGATTACGACCTAGTTTCTCACACCACTTATGTTGTGTGTGTTAATTTTACACATGAGTGGCGAGACCTATAGTTTAAAGTCGACTCCGAACGACAGATTTTTGAGAAACTTTTCATGGCAATTTTATTTACTCTCAGAGTTTTTGCCAGAAATCTGCTGAGAAAAAGTCGCCGAAGAAATACTTTTTGTATTTTATTTTGATGTCTGGCCTGGGGCTCAAACCCTGGCTTTTCGTCTAATAAGCCGACACACTACGTACCAAACCACGGCGACTTCAAGTCTTTAAATAGCCTTTTCAACTTCAGCACATACGTCGGCCATTTTGTTTCGAAGAATATTGCATTGTTCCGATGTCTATACTTGACCTATAAATACATACATACACATATAATTGGTCATTACAACCCTTCAGTCAGGATTACAACCTAGTTGCTCTCACCACTTATGTTGTGTGTGTTAATTTTATACATGAGTTGCGGTACGTACAGTTTGAAGTCGATTCAAACTTTTTCACAACTTTTTCGTGACAATTTTATTGACTCTCACATTTTTGCCAGAGACCTGCTGAGAGAAAATCACCGAAGAAATATTTTTTCAAATTTCGTTTCCTTCGAGATGTTGGACCTGAGGTTTTAACCATGGCATCACGTCTAATAAGCCAATATACTACCTACTAAACTACGGCTACTAGCAGTCGCTTGACCTATCCAATATCTAACATTCCAGTGACCTTAAGCAGCCACTGTAAGGTGGTTTCTTTATAATTATTTGAAACCTCGTAGACATAGGAACAGTTTCGTCCCTGATAATAGAGTTTAAATTTTTTCACGGACGACCAAAAGTTCACGAAATACTTGCTTATCTAACTGGTTATTGCACTGCATCCTATATCAAATAAGTTTTCAAAAACTACCATTAAAATGTCCGCTTCGTTTTGGTCCTTTATGCGATATGCGGGGGACTTTTTGACTAAAATGATTTCATGGCTGTAATCAAAATTGTTCTTCAGGTTCAGAAATTAGAAGTCATTACTCAGTCCATATTATGGATTTTAGCTGTGGTCTTCAAAATTCATTTTTTTCCGCTCAATCAAGTAGTAGGCTGTCAAAAAGAAAGAGGATAACACGTCTTATTGAGATTTTGACACGAGTCAGCTAACAGACGCAGTCTTAAATTTTTAGTTAAGAGACGGGGAATTCAAAAAGACATGAAATTATTGACCCATTTTTGTGTCATGAATTCACGAGAGTTAATCATTCCTCATCAGACAGACCATGACGGGTATGCAGATTCCTATATCTTCTTTGCGATCAAAAGAAATAGCTGACTGAATAAGTTAGTGTATGCAATATTCAAAAATATTCGAATATTTCTATACAATTTAAACAATTTTGCACTCTAGGTAGCGATATGTTTGCCTTTCTTTAAACTTAAATATCTTTTTAATAAGTTTTTATAATTCTTTAAGACTTTACGTGCAAATAAAAAAAATATTGTCTTGCAAAAAAAAAAAAAAAAAAAAAACGAAACGATTTAATGAAAATGAACTTGACAATTATTTGCTGAGTCTTATATTGTTAGTATTTAATTTTTTTCGCTTTTCTAGTTTACGTTGGATAAAAATAAATTCTAATAAGTTTTTAATTGATGCAGATAATACCGACGAAATGGTTTTTTTATTATGAATGAATGAATGAAAATTGAAAATAAATTAAATGTAAAAAAACGTAAGCAATAGTTTACAATTCTATTCTAAAGTGAATAACAAGTCATTTTTATGTTATTTTGTTTGAATTTTTTAGTATAGAAATGAAGATACACCATGAATAGATTAACTACAACGGATAACGCATATTTAGCTTACCAAACAGTATTACTGAGTGTACACTGTTTGGCGCCAGATTTATTATTGGACCGTACTCCCTTAAGAACAATAAAAGTGTTTACAATACAGTCAACGATTACTAATTTTTTTACTCAAAATAGGTCAGAGCAATAGATCCCGAAATATTGTACGTGATCAGTGATTACTGATTTAAACCAAAATGAAAGAGTTAAACTTGGTTGACATGTACTACCAGCAGACGGTGTCACATCCCCCTTAAAGCTATTAGAAGCATAGAACTTCCACAAAGCATCTCTATTTCCACGGTTTGCTTCTTTTATTTGCGCTTCTTTCCATGTAATATTCAGATCAATAGATCCCGAAATATTACGCCTGTACAGTTTTTTCTTTTTTGGTCAGCCACAGCGTCTTGAGCCTTGACAGTTTCTTGTTATAATCTCAAGATTCTTCCTGATTGTATAACTATTCCACAACGGTTGCACTGTTTTACTTGTGTTATTATGGGTTCTTCGTTAAAAAAGTTCCAGAGGTTTACGTTGCTGATGTTGTTAGGCTAGAATATCCCGCATAGTATGTTTCGAAGGCACATGTTGATGAATACCTGTTGTTTCTCCTTAATTATGCACGAAACTAACCAGGTTTCAGTGCCCCACAATAGCGTTGTACAGTTTACACGGGCGTTGTACAAACTACGCTCATTATATCATCTGGGACGATGGTGGATATGTTGGTTTAAAATGGTTGTGAAGAACTGAGAGTTCTGCATCCTAGTATAGTGATGGTACGAAATATATTCTGCGGTCCTTCTTTTTACTTAATGTTTTCCATACAGCAGTTTGTCTTATGGTACAGAGAGCTCTCTTCTGTCCTATTATAATACATAAATAGCTGGCCTGGCCTTGCAGCTCCTGTTTGGTAATAAACTTGCCTGTATATTTTGAAATATTCTCTGCATTACGGCTGATAACAGTTTGTATATGGTGTTATGGTTTGCTCATTCTGATGATGGCTTTTTTCCAAGTTGAGAGAGCAAGAACGTAGAACTTCAACGGCGGCTTCGAAGTTCTACTGGTATTTCTCTACGAAATAATGAATCTACTGACAATCCAGTTTTGTGACCAATTAATCTCATAGGTATTGGAAATATTTGCAGTCAGAATAAAAAACGGTCTCTTGGTCTAGCCACAGTTCCAGAATACAATATTACAACTGATTTGGTGATATATCGGCTATTACCTACGGATTACTTACGACATAGTCGCGGGCAATACTTTTTAAAAAGTAAATAACAGGCATTGGGGCAATAAGGCCCAATAAATATTTCATTTCCATTTTTTGTGTGCTTTTTTAAATTTTTTAACCCCAATTTAAAAAAAAAAAATTAAAGATTTGAGTCAATTTTTAACGTGCAATTTAGAACAGTAATAATATTCATAATTTTGGGAACAAACTAGTTGTAACTGAATATTTTGTGTCTCTAAGTTTAATTAATCATTTCCTTTCACTTTTATCTTCTCATTACAGACGAGCTGTTATAAGAGTGTCTTCTACAAAACTCAGCTCTGAGAACTACAACGAATAAATTCTTCATACTGCTTCTTTTTTTGATATCAATTAAGCAAAATAAAGACAAGAAAAAAATTTAAAAAAAATATTTCTCAATATTTTTAAAAACACTTTACAACAAAGTGATTGAAAACGAAATATTTAAAATGAATTTATATATTTAAAGAAAGAGAAGAGAGAAAATATATATATTTTATTGTTAATAAATAATAATGTTTTGAAAAGTAAATAAAATATAATTTTTTTTGATATACATATATATATATAGTATATATACATATAAAAGATATATAAAACTAAAATAAAATATTTATAAATTTTTAATGCATAAAAAACTACAATATAAATTGTAATAAGAGTTGTGATCATTGACTAAGCAATTAATAAATATTTTTTAGCAATTTTATAGAATTTTATTTATATTTAAACAAGAAAAAAAGAGAAAAAATTTAACAAAAAAATATATTTTTAAAACATAACTACAATATATTACAAAAAAAAACTTTAAAAAATTAAAAACACAATTAAACAAAATAAGAGATTGTTTGACATTTTGTTTAACAAAAAAATTAATTTTAAACAGCATTTTTTATAATCAAACATTTTGTAGCTGCTTTTTTTTTAGCATTTAATTTTTTTAGAGAAATTATTTTATTTTTAAATGCTATTTAATTTTTTTTTAATTTAATTTTTGCAACTACATTATATAAAATACTATTTACACATTCAATAGTTTTAATATTTTATTTTATTTCATTTTATTTTATTTAACTTTCATACATAATGTATGCGCGTATTTACTACTTCTAATAATTACTAGTTAACAATAGTAAATAATAATAATATTGTATTTTAAAAATAGCATCCACGTATATTTAAATGCTTTTAATAATATTATTTAAATTTTATAAATTTTTTAGTTTCCCTTTTTCTTTTTTTTTGTATTTTTAAGACTCTAAACAGAAGCACTCCATTTATATTTAAAAGCACAGCAGCAACTGTTTCTGTATTTTTACTAATTTTTTTTTGCTTAAAAAACAGACACAGCCACAGTAACAGAAACAGTAACAGTAACAGAAAATATAATTATTAAATACTATAATTAATTAAGTTAATAATATTTTAAGTTCTATAAGTTTACATACAAAACGAACATTTGAATAAATAAACAACAAGAATACAATAATAAATAATAATGAAAGAATGATAAAATAAAAGACGAACTAAATTGAAAAAATGTGTTTTTTTTTATTCAAAAACAAAACCAGCAAATGATATGGCATTAAACAATAACAATAGCCAAGAACAACAAAAAAAAATAATTTTTTAAAAAAGAAAAAATAAAAATAAAAGGTAAGCAATTTTTAAGTTCTTTTTTTTTGTTAATAATATTGAAAGTAAATACAATCGTAGTGATATTTAAACAAAAATGTCAAAAAACTAATTGTCAACATTTTGCAAAAAAATAAAAAAGACGATGTATATATTGTATACAATTTATATGTATGAAACAGAGGCACAGTGGAACAAAAGAAAAGAAAAAGAGTTAAAAAATTTTAATTTTTAAACAAAGGGGAAATATAGCACATGGCATACACATGATAATAAAACCTTAAAATTCCAGTCAAAAAGAGCAGCGTTCGCAAAGAGACTCTGGC